>OZ010796.1:310750287-313378461 GCA_963932465.1 Maratus speciosus
AATCACGTTTAATATGAGACTTTTGCCCACTCCCTTGAAACGAGTCTTAACCGGGTTTGACTGTATAAGATTCAAAAGACATAATTATGAGATTTTTTAAGATATCAGATTAAAGATTTACCAGAAAATTATAAAATATATTTGGGTTTTTTTTTTTTTTTTGTAGAGTTTTCTTTCCTCAGTACAGAGTTGCCCAGGGTTCATACTCATTTTCCAAGAAAAAATCCCCTGATGTATTTTCCAAGACAATAATTAACAACATTTTTTTAAAAATCAGTATCATGATACCTCACCCCCACCTCCTTTAAAAAAAAAAACAACATACAAAGAAGTAATCTCAAAAATAAAGTTTATACATCATCTATATAAACAATATGAACAGAATTTTAAAGGAAAAACATTAATTTGTGTACAACACAGATAAAGTCTACATGTCTTGTGGGGCTCTCCTTAAAAGCTTGGTAGATTGCTGTAAGAATTTAATTTCCATTTGGTGATTTTATTATGTCATTGAAAAGCATTATGAATAATATGAAGGCTACAAGTGTCAATGAGCTATTCCATCTCAATTCAGGCAGGCAGTACTGATATGCGTCAATTCACGATCATAGATTAAAAAAAAAAAAAAAGGTAGTTAGAACTACATGATACACAAAATTTCCCAAAAAGACCCCCCCCCCCCCCCCCCCCCCCCCCAAAAAAAAAAAAAAAAAAAAAAAAATTCTATGGTTACAGAACTTTAAAGTTCATGATAAAATTGACAATTTTCAGAAAAATTAATTTTGAAACGAACACAGTATCAAAAATATTTAACGTATCCAGTCAATTCATTTTTTACAAATAGTTATTAAGCTGAATTTTAACTTTAGCATAGTTTTAAAAAATATAGTGACCTTTTTAATTAATTTAAAAAAATATTTTTAAGTACAAAAAATGGAATTAATGATTTTAAGATTTTTTTTTCAGAATGAAAAAAATATTTTAAAGCTAAGCATTGATGGCAATCCAAAGACCTTTAATGGGAGTTTCACAATAAATTTTATTTTAAACCTAAGATGCATGCAACTTTTGCAATTCAATTTTAAATTATGCAAAATTTCATAAAATCGCTACTTTTGAGTGAGATGCAATTTCCCAAAAACACCATTTAAAAAAAATCTGATAATATTCTCAACTGATACCTTATTAGTTTCTAATAAATATCTTACAAGCAAATTGTGTTTTTTTGCTTAGAAAATTTTATATGATTTTTTTTGAAAATAACATGTTGTGTGTATTTTTCAAAAGACCAGAAAGTCAAGCTTTTTCTTATTGCACTGAATCTATAATTGGTTATGAAATATTAATTATGAAAATAATTGGTGGGTAGGACAAATCAATAGTATATCACAAGAACTAAATGACATTACAGTCCTTTAGTTCTCATGATTATAGTATTGATTTGTCCTATCCACCAATTATTTCATAAATGCATCCAATGAGGATGAAAATAGAGGTAAGATATTTCACTAATTTGTAGGAAGATGTATCGATGTTCGAAACTATTGGTTTTAAAGGAATGCCTAGTTTGTGGACCTTTGGGAGTGTATAAAATCTTGCGCAATGTGAAACTGAAGGAATGAAGGAAGATTTAGTGTTGTTGGAAATGAGGGGGGAGTGCTCAATAGCAGATTTAATAATTTTCAATTCTTTTTGAGAAGGATCAGATTTGATCTTTTTGAGAAGGACCCTCATCTATCAAATCCTGCGTTTTGGTCAGGTAATCAGACTTGTCCATAACGACAATCTGGCCACCCTTATCTGCTTTGCTGATAACTATGTCAGTATTGGATTTAAGATTTTTTATACAACTTGATGCAGCTTTGCTAATATTAGATTTAGGCAGGTTATTGTTGAAATAATTCACGTATAATATTTTTCTCGTTTTTTTTTTTTTTTTTTTTTTTCTAATTTAAGTCTGTCAAATTAATGAATATAAATAATTTCTACTTTTAACAGTCTATCTCAGCAATCAACATGAAACATAGTGAGTCTAATGTTTGTATCCATGTAGAATGAGAATTACACATGTTGATGAACCTATTTGGGGCTCTAAAGAGAAAACTTAAAACATGTGAATTTTAGCAAACATAAAATAGATTAAAAATATTCAATATTTAGGATAAAATATTTTCATTTGAGAAAATGCAGATTATTTACAGTAATTAGTAATAACATAAAATAATCTTAAGATTTCAGTCAAGCTGTAAAAGAAAATTTTCTTGATTGGAGTGATTATCCTTTAAGTATAAAAATATATGAAGTCTAATTAGAAAACATTGAAAATTTGGATACTAGTTACAGCATTACAATATTACCAATCTGTTTTTTTGTGTTGCTTGCAGAATCTAATGGCCAAAAATGACTTGGAGTTATTACACAAGAAGTATTTGAATATAAAAAATTCTTGAACAACCTCAGATACTGATATTATATAAAAAAGTTAACTGTACTGGAGATACTGTCTTGCATATGAATTTATTTATAACTGTGAAGTAATGATGACGTCAAGAAATAAATATTTAATGTTCAGCGAACTAGTTTTTAGGGATGCACCGAATATTCGGTATTCGGCCATGTTATCAAATATCAAACTATTCGGTCTCCAGAATGTTTGGCTTGGCTGAATATCGAAATATTCGGCCATGCTGAATACTTATAAAAAAAAAAAACCTTATACAACTTCTACCTTTAACTATATTCAGAAGAATTATAAACAGAATCATATTTAAATAAAAGAGAATGTTTTTACATTATTTATTTGCTGTTTGTAAAGTATTATTTTAAAAATGAACCATTAATGAAATTTTCATAGGAATTAATGATATACAAATGCAAGTTCCTGAACCTTGTCTCGTAAATAAGCTGTTTCTTGCTTTTTCACAAAAAAGGGTGTTTCTAAACAAAATGGAAAAACTTTCAGGGTTGATAACAGTGTTGAATTCAGACATTTTTCTCCGGGAGGGATTTCTGTGAGTCCGGGGGGGGAAATTGTACTTTTTGACCATCAAAAACACAAAATCTCAAATCTTCCGGGGGGGACATCTCATTGCTCCGGGGGGGAATGTCCCCCCCAGGCCACCCCCTGGAATCAACACTGGTTGATAAGACATCAAGACAAACAATTTTTGTTCAGGAAGCCATAATCGCAATCCACTTATTCAGTCATAAATACAGTGTATTTCATCTCACTCGAATTCAAACTTGAATTTTTGGTTGTTACTTTACAAAAATGAAGATATCATAACTATATTTACAATAGACTTGCTTTGATTTCTGTGAAATATGATATGATGAGAAGTGCTGGAAATGGCTGCCATTCATATCTGAAATACTATGAGCTAGAAATTCCTTTATTCAGAATACAGTTGACAGTATTTATTACTATGTCATTGGCTAAGATTCAGTCATTTTCAATGATATCATCACATTTAATACAAGCAAAATCAATATGAAACAAATCTCGCTAAAATATCTTCATTATTGATAAAGTTGTGAACGAAAATTCAGTTTTGGCTTGTAATTATACACCCAGTATATTTGATTGAATGTATTGTAATTTTGATGGAATAAATGGATTAAGATGTTTTTTGTTCAAAAATGTTTGTCTTGACAATATTATCTTTGTCAAAAGTTTATTGCAAGATTTTAAGAACAACCTGTATCGCCTGTTCCAGACATTGATCTAGGATGCATTAAAAATTTTCCTTGCTAAATCAAAGGTAGTAGAAAAATTATTCTTGCTGAGTTGCTACCATCTGAATAGATTGTATTGTTTATTTATTTTTACTTTACTCTCTTCCTTATCACTTTAGCAATAATGTCAATTTTAAAAAATGTTTCATTAGGTGCAAACTATAAGTATTACGTTTGGCAACAATTGCATCAGTAAAACAGAAAAGTTGTTTGCCATTCAAAATAAATCATGCACATTGTTTTAAAGAACTTTTATGGGTCAATTCTTGATATAAATTCACTCTATGATGAATACTGTAATTAAAAAAAATTTTAAATATTATAAGCCATCCATATCTTTGGAAAGTTGTGAGAAATAGAATGATTGATAAAAAGTACAACTAACCAAGCAAATTTAAACTGATAAAACACAAAAATGTAGTTATTATAAAAAGTTGAATAAAACATTTAAAAATCAACTTTTCCAAATTGAAATGAATCCCCCCCCCCCCCCCCCACATCCCCTGAAATTAATTTGAGCATTCCTATCTCTGGATGGGAGCATTACGATACTTTTCGGTTATACCAACACCACTGTCACCAAATAAAACATTTGAAAGTATTTGTTGCAAAAGTGATCATTTGAAAATTACAATCTTTCAGAATTTTTTTTTATAAAATCAAAACAAATATATGTTTAAAGTAAATAAATATTACACACTAAAACAATTTAAACTGTATGCACAAAATTATAAATGTCTCTAAACATTTCAAACTTGTTTTTAATAAAGATGATGCATCATCATTGAGAACTTCGTGAGACAGGGTCAGGGGTGCGCCAGCAGTATTCAACGCCTGTGTGCAGAATTTCAGTTGGCGCCCTCTACCCTGAATATCATTTCGCGTTTCAAAAATTGAGGGGATGGTACATATTTTATATTATTTATGTTTTATCATGAATTTTTGGTCAGAATTGAAATTTTTATATATCTAAATGCCTGAAATTAAATACAAATTCGAGGTTATCACCCCCTCCCCCCTCCCAGTATACGCTGCAGAAGACAGTGGGTCTCAACTCGATCTGCGTTTGGATAAATTTTCATTTAAAAATGAAAAATCATACAAATCCGAGCTTGTACCCTGCCGAGGGCAGTGCTGCTGACAACATTAAGCTTGTTTGGAAAGATTTTTGTTTAAAAATATAAAATCAAAACAAACCGGAGCAGCATATGCACGGCCGGTGCATATGCTGCAGAAGACATTGCACCCCCCTCTCCATCTCTTGGTTCGTTTGGAAAAATTTTCATTTAAAAATATAAAACCATTCAACGTTTGATTTTAGACTATTTAAGGCTATTATAATTTGAAATGCCAGGCAGGTCGGTTTGTAGGGCATAAGCACCGGAATTTAAAACTCTTTTTATAAACCTATAATTTTCCATTCATAATACGGCTATTCATTGTAGTTCTTAACTTATTTATGCCTAAATTGAACTCTTTTTTTTTTTGCCATTCTAGTCTCTGAAGCGTCTAAGGTTATATCTAAAGCTAATAAGTGCTCATATTTCAATACTTTCAATTTCATGTTCTGTATTAAAATGAACAAATCTTATAATCATCACCATTATTTATTCAGTATGTGATTAGACACGAGTGTATGAATGGGGTGCAGGGAAAGGTCGCTTCTCTCAGTCTTTGAAAAAGTAAGAATTTATCGCCAAATTCAGCGTATTTTCACCATACCCTCCCCATTAATAAAAATTCTATTTCGTCATGATGATATGTACAGAGTGCAAGATAAAAAAGTATTTGTTCTGCACGGAGATCTATGGTCCAAAAAAAAAAAAAAAAAAACAAAATTTTTGCCCAATACATAATAGTTTCTACAGAAGTGATCATTTGTAGGAGCGCTGAAAAAGTATAGTGTTTCGGCCACCTAAAGTAGACTTTACTCTAGAAGCGTAAAACTTACAGTGTTAAACATACGACATGGAATGCCGTAACTTTCCCAAATGGTTGATGCTTCAATTTACCAATTAAAATTTGCTCCATAGCTGACGTCAGTCTCTCCAATCTAAAATCTCTACATAACAGCACACTCATACAAGTTTCAGTTTTATATTGTTTCTCTATTCAGGGTAGACAGAGGTTTACCCGGCTCGGAAAAATGAAGGCAAACTTAAACGAATTCAGCTGAGCCAGCGGAATAAAGACATTTTACTAACTTTTTTAATAATAAAGACAATTTTTTAAAAAAATATTAAAAGCAATTTTGACAATTTTTTTAAATTAAAATTATTATTATTTTTTTTGTCGTAAAGACAATTTTTTTTAAATTAACGGACATTTTTAAAATTTTTTAACGGCCGGTAAAAAATTAAACGGGCCAGCCGCAGCCGAGCCGATAGAAAAATTAGACCATACCCAGCGTAGAGATCGGCATCGGACAGCTATTTCGTGCCTGACACCGGGCTTAATTTTTTCAGCAGACTAGGACCGGGTTGAGGCTTAAATTTTTCTTCTCCATAATCGAGCCGGGCCGGAATTGGACTTAATTGTTTCCAGGACGTGTCAGGCAGGCAATATATTTTGTAAATATAGTAATAGCTATAATAAACTTCTGTTAACGGAATCACTGTAATTTTGTCAATCACTGTAAACCTTAATAAATTACAGAGAAATATTTTCAAAAATCTACTTTTTATAATACAGCTTCAAAAGTTATGATGCTTTTAACACTCTTTTTTTTCTTTTATTCTACACTACATTAATTTTTTCAATGAATCTTTATTTGAATGTTGAAAAATCTAAGTAATCATTAATGTTACTATTGTGTAATTCCTGTTTTGGAAACACATAGCAATCTAAAATTTCTTCGTAAATATGTATGCAGTTCTCTTTAAAAGAATTTTAATTGTTAAGAAAAATCGGAATTTTTGGCCTGACTTAATTTATCTTTGAACGGGCTGGGTCGGGTCTGTTTTCACTAAATTTTGTACAGGACTGGTCGCGAAATGCAAAAATATAAACGGGCCGGGCCCTGTTCTGGAAATTCCGGTCTCTAATCCAGGTCTGTCCAATGCGTCTCTCGCGTCGCTATGGTGGCGCCCATTAAAATCTTTCTATTAGTAGCTGTTTTTAAAATTAAAAATCCACTTTAAAGTAATGCTTTCTTTAAATTCAATAATATTTGAATGGGATTATTTTAATTGTTACCAATGACCGTTATTTAGTGTTAATTGTATTATATTATTAATTTGTTATTCAGTGATTAAGAATTAGGGCAACTTCACTCACAAAACTTTTGAGATAGGTTGGCCTTCTGAAAAATGTAATTTTAAATTTACTATGATTTATATTATTTCTGCAAATTATTTTTAAATACAGTTTCTGAGTCGTAGGGGTCTTGTGGCTATCACCATAAGATGTACATGCATAATATAAGACGCTTGTGACACATAAGTCTACCACTATTCGTGGCCTGATTATCGCAGGGGACATTTTTACCAATATTTCCGAATCGTAATTGTCATCTTATTTATGACAGAAACAGAGCTGCCAAGTCTCCGGCTTTTTGGATACCAGTATTTTAATGATGAAAATGTTGTTTTATTTAATTGGAACATTTGGTCAATTTAAAAGGCCAGAAACCAGATTTTCTTTAAGACAAAAAGCCGGAGACTTGGCAACTGTGCAGAAATTCTGCAATAAGAAGATTGCCATTTTAAAATAAAAAAGAAACCAGTGGAATTTACCCCCTGTGGTAATAAAACTGTACTATGCTTTATCACTACTCAGTGAAATAATAGTGTTGCATGTTTTCAGCAATGTGAATTATGGAGCCTTTCATTATTTGCAACTACATGAGATGCGCCTTTTTTCATTGAAAGGTTGGACAGGTCTACGTCTAAATCACAGGAGACTCAGAAGTAGAATAAAACGAAATAAATAAATAATAATAATAAAAGAATTAAATATCTATAAAAAGTCAAGCTCCTCAACTGAAACCTTTGGCGCCTTTATTACTTCGGCGCCTGTGTGCGCCGCACACTTTGCACACTGGGTCGGCACGCCCCTGGACAGGGTGGTAAATAATGACTAATAGCATAATGCTGTCTGTTTATTGTTTAAAATTTTATTATATATTACTTTACACTTTTCTGGTGTTTTTATTATTTTTTTCCAATGATACTTACAGCAAAAAGAAAGTAAGTTTTTAGAAATACTCAATATTGGGCGAGTACAAAGTCAAAATTTGGCCGAATATGGAGTAACTCAGTACACCCCTAATTCACATTACCACTTACCCACTACTTCGGTAAATTACTTTGGAAAATAGGATTATATACATTAGCAGCGATGAAGTAAAACAGTAATAAACAATCAAATTTAAAAAATCAAAGAACCTGACTGCGTAAAATATCAAATTAATTATTTCTCATCAATGTGAAACTATTTTTTTTTTTCAATTCCTACTATTAGCTCACTCTCTCTCTCTATATATTTTGGTCAAATTTTCAATCGTTAATAAAATACTTATTCATCCAATCAAGCTCAAATAATTTTTTTAAAACTTGTAGTGGATGACACTTCATGTTAATCCAGTTTTTTCAAATATTAATTCATTAATTAAATTAAATTATTTTTCAATAATCAAGAGAGCCCTCTTCTTGATCAAGGCATTTTAAGTGCCACTCAACTGGAAAGAAGAATGGGAAAATTTCTCTTATCGACCTAAGTAGGAATCGACTTAAAAAAAAAATAGGTAAGTAATATAAAAAATATATTTTATTTACTTGTATTGATGACTTTTAAGTTGTATTTAATTGTTAGTTCCTACCTACTATAAACACTGTTTTGATGAGGTCTATGATGGTTAGAGTTGCAGTAAAGCTAGAGATCCTACATACACAACTTCCAGGTTGTATAATATTTTAATGGAACTTCTGACTGTAAAATAGTCAATGAAACATAGTCTTCATTTTGAAAGACCTATTCAATGATATGCCACTCAATAGGGTGCGTAATTTTTTTTTTCATCTCCACCGCCATTTTGAATTTATAAAAACAAAACCTAGCCTATAACTATCGGGCCGTTAAGACGAATCGATAGAGACCTCATTCATTAAAATCCATCCAGCCATTGGGATGTTTTGAGGGTATAAAGAAATCCACATACACAGATACGTGTGAAACACATAACCCTTCTTTTCAGTCGGGTAAAAAGAAATGCATAAGAATTTTATGAACATTATAAGATGCATATATCCAAATAACTCATAACTAAATCAATAGAAAAGTTCTAAATTTAAGCCTAAATAACAAACAGAATTGCTAAATAAGGCTAGGACTTGCTAAATAGATTAAAATAATGAACAATCGAAATAGACCTCGATACAAATTACAATAAATAAATAAAATAAATACCTTGTTTTTCCAAAGCATAATGTAGTAATTATTTGTTGCAGTATATGCATGCATTATGAATGAATCATGAATTGTAAGATTCATTACTTTGCATCAACTGAGCGAGCATCTATGCACATGTGCAGCCCATCAATCCAAGGCACAGATTTGTACTAGTGTAATGTGCATGCACAGAAGTAAAATTTTAATTCAAAATTATAGCTAATTAATAAAACTTTTGAACAAACGAATGTGCGATAAATTTATGGCCAAATATCTTTCATTTAACAAAAGAATGATGCAATTTGATGCAGTAGTTTGTTCTCACTGACTCTAAAAAAAAAAAAGTGCTTAGGGTTTTAAATATATAGACTGCCACTGATCATCACCAGCTTGCATCATTTATGTTATCCATTTTTAACACACCCCACCAGTGGCTGAGAGGTTCTGCTCTCGAAGCTGGTAGAAGGGAGGTGCTGGGTTCGAACCCAATTTTTTCTTTGAACCATATGGACTTCCATGTGTAAATACGGGTTAGGCTCCCTTAAAAAGACCACCCCACGAAGGGTACTCCCCCCTGGGCCTATATCCCTCGAGTAGATAATTGGCCGTCAAAAATCAACCCATTTTTAAGATAGTTGAAAAGTGTTTATGAATTCGGTTTGTCTGTCTGTCATCTGTCTAACTCAGGTAAATACACTCGAATTGCCATATAATTGATATGTTATTGAGATTTACCATGGCTTGTTCAGTATTGAAAAGGAAGTATGTAGCATTTACAGTAGGGTTGCACAACCTTTTTAAGAGATGGGCCACTTACAAAAATTCTTTGGATGTCGAGGACCACATCAGTAACACGTGCAGAATTCTATTTCGTTGAGGAGATCTGTGGCCTATAATCAGATAAAAAATATGCCTTCAGACAGGATGGAGGGGGTGAGTTTTACCCCTCTAGGTTCCCCTACCCAGTCAACATATTTAATTCAGTTGGCAAGGATATATCAACAGTTTGCGTTTGTATATATACCGTAATTTCGGGTAGATAAGCCGCCCTGGCGTATACACCGCTACGTCCAAAAATGGTAAAAAAAAACCTGAAATTCCATCGTATACGCTACACCGGCGCATAAGCCGCACTTATTGAAAGTGGTGTATGTACTACTATAGGCGCCATATTGAAGATTTTCACGCATTTTTTAAAACCATTTTAAAAATTAGAGTTTTAAATTTAATTCAAACAATGAAAATAAATAAATAAATAACTTTTGGTTTGTGAATTTATCCAATTGCATCGCACATTTCAGCCTTGGATCGGCAAGTAGAAATATATTTTATGGAATTCTTAATATAAAACATAATGCTAGTAATATAAATAACACTATTTTTTATTCGAATCCATCAATTACATAACACAACGTAAAATTCCGAAAATAAGTAATGATAAATAATCATTTTGACAACATGAACTATTGGCAAAAGTTGGGAGAGACGTATAAAGAGATTTTTTTTTTTAAATCTCTTCACTACTAACTGTAAACATTAATGTCTATTAACAGAAATTAATTGGTACTCGATTTGATATATTCTGTAAATATTTAAAATAAAATGTTCTAAGAAAGTTTTAAAATAAACAAAAATTAAATACATGCGTTCATTATTGAAAATAAAAAATACAACATTCGCAAATGCACACACTTAAAGAAAACAAGAGAATCTACTTTCTTTTCTATTAAAACGCCGCGAAAAAGGATTCCTTAAATGTGTCAGCGACTTCACTTTGCGTAAGTGCAGTAAAAAGAAATTATTGAGCTGCAAGCAAACAGAAAAAATAATTTAAAAGAAAAAAAAGTTTTTTCTTAGCTATTAAAAAAGAAATAAAAAAAAAAACTCCTTTATTAATTGTCCAATTTTGTTCAAATTTTCAGCAAGTTGCAATAACAGTAAATTAGGCTGTGTAACAAAATTTTATTAAAATATAAAAAGTTTAGAAAATTACAGCATTCCCCAAAACCCCTAGTTTATGAAAAAGAAAAGAGCCATCTGCAGTTGTTTATTCAACTCTGTGGTGGAGTGGGAATTTGAACGTTATCAGAATGAGATCATTATCTTTGAGTTATACATTTCGTTATGCAAAAAGAAACCATGCATAATTTTTTTTCTTTTTTAATGAAATAAAAAAGAACTTCCCGTTATTTTTTTAAATGATTGTTATTTCTGATCAGTAAAACATTTTTAATATTGTTTTTCAGATTTTCACTCTATAATATTACATGATCTGATTTATTTTTTTTTCTGGGAAAAATCGTTATTACTTTGTATACGCCGCACCGGCAGATAAGCCGCAAAAGGTAAAATTTAACTTTTAAACACGTATAAGCCGCGGCTTATCTACCCGAAATTACGGTAACAGAGATATAGCAATGATTATTTAGAAGTCGACTTTATTCGGGAGAGTAAATTTTGTTTTATTAAAAGTGCTGAAAAACAAACATAGGCATGAAAGTGGCTAGCACCAAAAAAAAGTGTGAACTTTATGAACGAAGGGGGAGAAGGAGTAGCTGATCAACGAAATTTGCGATTTTTCCATGCCTGATCAACAAAATTCGCAATTTTTCTGCACACAATCAACGGAATTTGAAATTTTCTGTGCCTGATTGACAAAATTCACAATTTTTCCGAAGCCAGTCAACAAAATTCATGATTTTCCTGCACTTCTTCGACGAAATTCGTTGTCTTTTCACTTCTGATCAACAAAATTTGTATTTTTCCATGCTCGGTCGACGAAATTTCCGATTTTCTGCCCCTGATCAACAAAATTTGTCATTTTCCCATGCCTGATCGACCAAATTCGCGATTTTTTCATTTCATATCGATGAAATTTGGAACTTTTCTGCACTTGATCAACAAAACTCATGATTTTTCTTTGCCCGACTGACGAAATTTGCGATTTTTCTGTCCCCAATCGATGAAATTTGTGATTTTTCTGTGTCTGATCAACGAAATTTGTGATTTTTCAGAGCCTGATCGACAAAACTTGGGATTTTTCCACGTCCGTTCAATGGAAATCACGATTCTTAACTGACTCTGACGAAATTTACATCATTTTCCCCGTGGCAAATTGACGAAAATCACAAATTTTCCCCGCGATAAACTGACAAAACTCATGATTTTTCCGCAGCCGATCAATGAAACTTTCAATTTTTCCGCACATCAAGAAAATTCGCGATTTTCCAGTGCCTGATTATCAAAATTTGAGATTTTTTCACTCCCGATAAACAAAATTCGAAATTCTTAACTGACTCTGACGAAATTTGTAATTTTTACCACGGCAAATTGACTAAATTTGCGATAAACAGGTGAAACACGATGACTTTTCTGCAGCCAATCAACAAAATTTGAGAATTTTCTGCTCCTAATCAACAAAATTTGCGATTTTTCAGCACTCGATCGACAAAATTAGAGATTCATAACTGACTGACGAAATTTGCATTTTTCAGGTGGCAAATTTTCACACAACTGATGAAACTCAGGGTTTTTGCCGCAGCCGATCAACAAAATTTGCAATTCTTCTGTACGCCATCAATAAAATAGGTGATTTTTTCATGCGTGATCGACAATATTCGCGATTTTCCGTTCTCGACCAACGAAATTCGCAATTTTCCCGTGCTTGATCAACAAAATTTGCGATTTTTCCGCACCCGATAAACGAAATTCACGATTCTTAACTGACTGACGAAATTTTCCATTTCCCCCCCAGCAAACTGACGAAATTAATGATTTTTTTCTACGATCTATGGACAATTGCAATTTTTTCCAGTTATAAATTGACGATATTTGTGGGCCACACGTTAACCCATCGCGGGCCACAGGTTGTGCATCCCTAATTTACAGTTTATTTACCGGTACAGTCAAAATAATTTCATTACATTACGGTGTATGGAGAAAAATTGCTTGCAGTGGTATTTTAATGATGTTACACTATTTTAAACATATTAAAATTGATATAAATTACTGGTGTGCACTACAAGAATATGGTAACAGTACTGTCTATTAACAATAACTGCTAGAAGCTAGAAGTGCATTTTAAGTTGTGGTACACATTTTTAAATTTAGGGTTTAATCTAGAGCTAGCCAAAAAGATAACTGGAAGTGCTTTTTGCCTCCAAAGCATTTAGTGAATTAGCCAAATAGCAACAGCCAAAGAAATATGCTATATCATTCCCATTTTGTTGTTCCGCATTTCGTAAACCTGCTGCCGTTACAACACAAAAATGAAAAAAAATCTCATATTGCATCCACACAACATTTCAAAATTTGTCTCATGCTCTCTATGCAAGTGCCTTCAAACAATGTGACGTCATTTGCATCAGACACGACTCCAGCATATGGCGAAAATGAAAATCGCAGATTGTATAAGCATGAGATATGATATGCACTAGCTCTGAATCATCAATGGGCCAGATGCATGTCATATAAACTTTTCAGACTTGAATGTATGTGGGTTATGACTACAACGTGTAAAGAAATGAAACTGGCTTACTGTACTTTTTTTTTCATAAAAATGGCATTACTCGCATGTTTCCCAATGTGACTTCTTTGTATGAATTTGTAGCATCACTTTTGTTGTCTACAGCAAACTGTGAAGGGGGGGGGGGGGGGATTCAGTCTCATGAATATAACAAAAACTGACTCGAGAAACAAACTGGCAATCAAGAATTTAAATAACTTAATGAGGATTAATTTGGAAGAGGAATTTCAAACAGAATTTCCATTAAAATAAAGTATTTGCTGTGTGGTATACAGCCAAATCTCGAAGGGTCAATCTAGAGATGTATTTGTATATTGCATAACTAAAAAATAATACTCATGTATATAGAAATTTTGTATAACTTTTTTTTTTCCTTGGCTAAAGCTATTTTTATTTGGCTAGAAGCTATTGGCTGCAATTAGCCAAAAACCTAAAAATCCCTTTTCCCTAGATTAAACCCTAATTGAACTAATTTTTTGCCTATTACTTGGTTTTTATAAATCCTATAGATCATATACAGGGCAGCACAAAAGATTGCGAGTACATTTCCATTTATTAATGGGAATTGCTGGGATATACAACTATGCTATGTGTTTCCTAACTGATCTAAATTTTAGCATACTATGTAGTATAGCATATATAAAAATCTATAGACCATATACAGGGCTGCACAAAAGAATTTATATATTTTCACGACTTTAAGGTAATTCCTGAAATCGGGTTTTTGAAATTGTCAGGGTGTCTACAGAAATTGTAAAAGAAAGTTTCCTGATTTCCCCCGACTATCTTTTTCAGACTTCCCTGATTTCTATTATTAACAATACACATACGGTACTTTTTCATGTATGCTGCTTTCCCGTATAACACACACTTATCGGGCTAGCTAATATCTCATTTGGGAGAAATACATAAAAATTATTTAATATTCATAAAATATTTGTTAACAGTTGTATAAATTCAAACTCAAATTTTAGTCAAACTTCATATAGTGGCCAATGGATATAGAGGGTGATCAGAAAATTTCTTCATTTTCTGAAAAATGCCCAATTCTAAGACATATCTACACCTGATGGGATAGCTAATTAGATTGAGCTGGCCACTTGGTCAGATTATGCTACGTATCATTTAAAAATTTCAAAAATGGGTAAATTGTCTTATACATAAGTGCCATCCACAGAAAATGAGGACATCAGATCACCTTAATTTGTGTTAAATATCAAAAATTCATACCACATGCACCGTTTTAAAGATATTCGGAAAGACAAATCAGCATCATTGGTAACGTAAAAATGAAAATATTTTTGCATACAGACAAATTTCCCTGATTTTCGAGTATTTTTACAAAGTTCCCTGACTTTTCCAGATTGATAAACCTCCCTGATCCCCCCCCCCCCCCCCCGATTTCCAGATTCTGTAGACACTCTGAATTGTTTACTCAGCCATCACCTTATTCAATGGTGAAGTTTTGTTAAACTATTCCGTAAGTGTTTGGATATTGTGTTGTATGTCAATTTTTTAATAATAATATGCTAATTCATATTCCCCTTCATAAATTATTAAAAGGTTTTTCAAATGTGTACTTTAAGCAATGTCTCTTATTACCCGTTTTTACTTTTTGCTATGGTAATATGAATGATGAGTCTTTTCCTCCAGTGACCTCATTTTAAAAATTTTGTTCTTTTTCAGGATTATGCAAGTGTGTGTAGGAGCAATATTATTTGTAATCAATTTTATTAATTTAAAAACTGTTGAAAATGAAACTCTTTCACACAACTAGCGAGTAGCTAGCAGAAACATAAGAAAGTGTTTTTAATCTAACCTAGGCTATTTGAGTTTTGTTTTGATTGGACTAGCCTAAATAGGCTATATGCTATTTTATTTGATCTATATTACTTATACAGGGTGTCCTAAAAAGATTAAAACACACTTGGTCGGAAATAAGATTACATTAATGAAATAACCCTTTTACATATTTAAAAATTTCTATAAGACCTCTCTTCTGGGGACCCATAAGAGAGTCTTGTCTGGGGAGACCCATACAAAATTCATCAGTTAAAATTAAATATATGTACTTTAAGTTGACTGAATTATGAGGAATGAAAAAAAGCTGACTTATACCACCTTTTTCTAACATTCTAAAAACTATTTTATCAGTAAAAACAGAAACCATTCTCAAATTGATAATGACATTCTTTAGCACTAAAAATACCAGAAATTTTACTCAAGTTTTATAAAAATATTTCACACCAGAATTTTTATTTAAAACTGTTTAACTTATTTAACTTTTTGTTCCTTGTATTTTTTAAACTTATTGTATAAAGAAAATCCTGGTATGAATTGAAATATTTTCAATTGGTATGTTTAGTGTTAGATAAAAAATGTGTTAACAAGTGGTTGAAAAAGTACATAACAAATCTATAGAATCTAAGATTTAGCTCTTTACCACAAATATTCTTGTAATCGTTGATTATATTTTGTTTAAAGTCATCTGCACACGTATGATCGCCACATTCCCCTTTTTGTTTCTGCACCTCAGTCATAAAGGGATGCATTTACTATTGCTTGTATTAAAATTAAATAACTAGGTTAAATAATTAACTGCCATGACCTGAAAGGAATTATCCAACTTTTAAATGTTAAAAGTCCTTTAGAAATCAAAGGAGTGCTTTGAAAAAAAAAAAAATGACCTTTTTCCACCACAAGCACCCAATACCTTTTTTAAATTGAGAGAACTCAAATTATGAACAGAGAAAAATAAAAACAGTAACGCAAATGAAAACAGTCAAATTTAAATCATGAAATATTTATTAGTGTTTGCTTGTATGAACACAATTTCTTAAGAATGAATAGAAACAACAATAGTCAGCATGAAATAACAAATAAAACACAGTCAGTCACATTTAAATGTGCTTGCTTATATGAACCTTTTTTAACAATGAATAGAAACAAAATAATGAAACACTGATAACTTGAATGATTTTCAATCAAGGCTTAACTGGGCGAACAATTTTCTGTAGTATTAGCTGAAATTCCTAAAACGTATTTCAGCTTTTTCTTTGGAAAATATGGGAGATTCTTATTCTTAAAGTACTTTGAGAAAGTGAAATCAAACTGATGTTATGTAAATGTTATGGTTATAAATTGATATTTTTTTTTAAAGCTTTTTTGTGAAAATCTTACTGACATACTTTCACAAGTTGTTGGGGGGGGGGGGGGGGAAGAACAACAACTAATGTAGTTTAAACCCTCCTTTTAATGCAATTCACCATTTATGATGATCACAAAGTGAGGCAAATAATTATAATTCAAAATTCTTAGCATTTCGGCATTTAAACACATTGGTTAATTTGTGAATTATTTTATAACACAGCAAAGTGAACTTTTATTCAGTGTCAACAATTTATAACTTTAAAAGGAATATAAAAGAATGGTTAAAATTACAGAATGAAATTTATAAAGTAGCAAAAAATAAATCTATAGTTTATTAATAAAAAATAAGCTTGTATGCATCTAAATGTAAATAATGAAACAAATCTAAATACATGCATATAAGTAACTGAACTACATTTTTAGTTAAAATATTTATGATATTACATAAATTATGTTTGTGAGCAATCAAGCCAACCCTTTCAGAATCAATTTAAAAAGAAATGGTATAAAGTGGATGAGATTTAAAATTGCCTTCTGTTAAAAATTAAAATGTAAATTGTACTAACTGTACTGTACTTATTAATAAAAAATAAGCTTGTTAAAATGCATCTAAATGTAAATAATGAAACAAATCTAAATACATGCATATAAGTAACTGAACTTCATTTTTAGTTAAAATATTTATGATATTACATAAATTATGTTTGTGAGCAATCAAGCCAACCCTTTCAGAATCAATTTAAAAAGAAATGGTATAAAGTGGATGAGATTTAAAATTGCCTTCTGTTAAAAATTAAAATGTAAATTGTACTAACTGTACTGTACTTATTAATAAAAAATAAGCTTGTTAAAATGCATCTAAATGTAAATAATGAAACAAATCTAAATACATGCATATAAGTAACTGAACTTCATTTTTAGTTAAAATATTTATGATATTACATAAATTATGTTCGCGAGCAATCAAGCCAACCCTTTCAGAATCAATTTAAAAAGAAATGGTATAAAGTGGATGAGATTTAAAATTGCCTTCTGTTAAAAATTAAAATGTAAATTGTACTAACTGTGGCTGTAGTAAAAAAAAAAAAATCATGCTTCATATAATAAAATGGAACAACATAAATTGAAAAACAAAACAGACAAAATGAATATAAGAAGGCACGCAAAACATCACAGACAATATGAAAATGGTGTCTTCCTTTTTCCTGCAAAATGGTTTTCTTCACACAGTTTTAGAAAGATACACTCCAGATCATTAGCACTTTCAAAAACAGTAGTTAGAGACATCACATCGCTCTATGGAAGAAAAGAAAATCATTATATTAACCCTTGAAATTGTTTCTAGAAGTAAAATGTATACGACATATAAATGAACAAAATTTCAATGCTACAGAAGGTTTGTAAGTTTTTGCCATAAGCGGAAAAAACCTGGTTAAAACCGTCATGGCAAAAATAGGTTTTTGCCAAAGTGTTGACAAAAAAAAGGTCCATTTAATTTTTTTCGCAGAAAAAGACAAAAATATATTTCATGAAAAAAAAAAAAAAAAAAAAGAAACTAAGGCTATTGTCAGATGAACGTCTTTTTCACGCTTTTACAGCCTCCCTACACCTTCGCTAGCATGTGTAAGGAGGCTGTAAAAGCGTGCAAAAAGACATTCGTCTGACATTAGCCTTAATGCTTAGGGCTGAATCCATATCAACTCAGGCAGGGGGGTTACCTTCATAGTCTCAGAAGTTTTTGAATTGAACATATGTTAAAATTTAAGAAAAAGTAAGATACTTGTATATTTTCGTTTTGCCCAAAAAAATTCCTGGCCCGAGATACAGGCTGCCAAAGATGACATCCCCGGCATCCTTTCTCATTCGCGATTTCCGATAAAAATTTTAAAGTGCTCTATCTCTAGAATGGTGCAAGATATTTTGTTGCGGTTTATTTTATTTTAAAGATAATATTCTTCTGTTTAAAATGATATACCCAATTTTGAAAAATGTATTCAACTTTTCTTGTGGCAACCTTTTGTAAAAAAAATTTTTTTTTTTTCGAA
The DNA here is from genome assembly GCA_963932465.1 of Maratus speciosus. Classification (NCBI taxonomy): domain Eukaryota; kingdom Metazoa; phylum Arthropoda; class Arachnida; order Araneae; family Salticidae; genus Maratus; species Maratus speciosus. The sequence goes on from OZ010796.1 coordinate 310,769,131, forward strand.
AATGCCAATCCTAAAAATTGATTTTTTTGCTGTTGATCAATACCATTGGGAATTATCTTCACTGTAAAGGAGAATTTCCACTTTTGAGTTTAACAAATTTTAGAAACAATTAAAAAATTCAGAGAATTTTACAGGAACTGTATATATACAGTTCCAGTAAAAGTCACTGAATTTTTGCTTATTTGTATCATATTTGTAAGGATAAGCCTACTATATATCCTAAACAAGTTAGAAATTGCAATATCAAATGTGGCAAATGAGGTGTGTGCGTACTATAACTAGTTTTATAAATATTCAGATCTTGGTGCAATAAGTTACACTCTTGGGCAAAAAAGGCATGAATACAAAATTTATTATGATTCTACATATTAAATTCAGTAATACGGAAGTAATATGAATTCATCTTAAAAGGACTTAATCGTCATGGCAACCTAGAATCATTGCCTATCATGGTATATCATTGAATCAATTATGTATTTTAGGATTTTTAAATAGAATGAAGAAAACTTTTATTAATGTCTTTTATGTTTTAATTTGATTTTCATAGCATTTGAAGTGATACATACTTTATTTTCAATACCGAACATAGTAAAACAATCTCAATAACATATATCAATTACACAGCAATACAAATTATATTAATACAAGTTAGAGTTCAGACAGATGGGGAGACAAATCGAATCCATAAAGACTTTCAACTATGTTGGAAATTGTTAAAAAAACATAAATAGGTCGGAATTTGACTTTTAGAAATTTATGTCAATAAACGGAAGCATACTTGAATACTTTCATACAACCCTGTATTTTACCTACTATCTTTTTATACATGCCACTATTTAGCTAATATTTAATTAAGATTAAAACATCCTTTAAACCAGTGAAATCACACTTCCAGAGATTATCATCCATAGACGGCCATGTATCTAATTCTTTGCATGGACCTGTATATCATTTTATCTATATTCTCCAAACATATCTTAGTATACTAAATGTAGTTCAGTGTAAAAATGCATAACTCATTTAAAAATCACCTTTAAGCTACTTTGAATCATACTCAGTAAACCCTTAAGATTTCTTTTGTGTAGCCCTGTATATGATCTACAGCATTTATGCACACAACATAATATGGAAAAATTTAATTAAACTTAAAAACTCATATCGCAACTAAAAATGCACCTCTAGCAATCTTCTCTAATGTGCAGTATTTCCAATGAGGTAAAGTATCCGAAATCTTTTGTGTGTCCCTGTAAACACTATGCACTTTCTATGACACAGGAAGTAATTTTTTGTAAGCCTCTGCAATAAAGTATGTATCACTTCAAATGCTATGAAAATCAAATTACAACATAAAAGACATTAATAAAAGTTTTCTTCATTCTATTTAAAAATCCTATAATACATAATTGATTCAATGATATACCATGATAGGCAATGATTCTAGGTTGCCATGACGATTAAGTCCTTTTAAGATGGATTCGTATTACTTCCGTATTACTGAATTTAATATATGGTATTATAGTAAATTTTGTATTCATGCCTTTTTGCCCAAGAGTAACACTTATTGCACCAAGATCTGAATATTTATAAAACTAGTTAATACTATGCACGCACCTCATTTGCCACATTTGATATTGCAATTTCTAACTTGTTTAGGATACATAGTAGGCTTATCCTTACAAATATGATACAAATAAGCAAAAATTCGGTGACTTTTACTGGAACTGTATATATACAGTTCCTGTAAAATTCTCTGAATTTTTTAAATGTTTCTAAAATTTGTTAAACTCAAAAGTGGAAGTTCTCCTTTACAGTGAAGATAGTTCCCAATGGTATTGATCAACAGCAAAAAAAATCAAAATTTTTAGGATTGGCATTTTCAAAAAAAATTTTTTTTTTTGAAAAAAACTTTTTTTCAAAAGGTTGCCACAAGAAAAGTTGAATACATTTTTCAAAATTGGGTATATCATTTTAAACAGAAGAATATTATCTTTAAAATAAAAAAAAACCGCAATAAAATATCTTGCACCGTTCTAGAGATAGAGCACTTTAAAATTTTTATCGAAAATGGTGAATTGGAAATGGTGCCCGGGATGCCATCTTTGGCGGCCTGTATCTCAGGCCAGGAATTTTTTTGGGCAAAACCAAAATATACAAGTATCTTATTTTTTATTGAATTTTAACATATGTTCAATTCAAAAACTTCTGAGACTATGAAGGTAAGATTTTTTCTTTGGCTGCCTGAATTGACATGGATCATACCTTAGTTAAAAAATAAATATTCTAAATTTATTTTTGAACTCTTAAGTTAAAAAATAAAGAATTTTTTTTTATCTATTATCTATGAAATCAGTTTGGTCCTGCCTGATTTTGTACAATACCAGTGCTTGTACAAAACCTGTGTACCTGCACGCTTACTTTTCCATTGACCAACTACAAAACAGGGTGCAATACTCTGGTATTTTGTTATCTGTCTTGTGATCATTTGACAATGGACTGCTGGATTTGGGAATTTCAAGAGTTTTTGAGAGGGGGGGGGGGGATATAGTGCAAACAGATAAAATGGTTACAGGCTACTTATTGAAAGTAAAGAATGTAACTTTTTATGCCTTTCTTGGAGTGTAAGAGGGAGGGGGAAAAAAATTCTAGTTTCCTAACAAGAAATAAGTTTTTGCAATATATAATTTCCAATTTAAGTACTTTTTTATCTGTAACAGACTAGTTTCATCAGATAAATTATTATAAATTAGTATCAGATAGATAATTAAAATTTACATATTTTAAGACTTATTACATAAAACAAAAGTAGCAAAGTTATATAAAACCTTTTGATAATTAAAAAAATATTAATGGCTGACAAAATACTTTACTTAAGAAGAAAAATTAGATATCTGATTTTTAATTTAGTTCTTAAATTCCTAAGTATTAGACTGAACCACACCTATTTTATAAAGATTTAAAATATTTAATTATATTTATTAATTAGCAAATTAAATAAAGATATTAAATGATATGTTATTAAATTTAATTGTTTATACCATTATTATGCTTATTACCTTATAGATTTTATTACATATTAAAGAAAAATAAGAATTTGCCACTTTTGCCGGTTTTTTCCATTTTTGTCCTGCTTTTTTCCAGTTTTTGCCACTGTCCTGGCAAAAATACCTTTTTGCCGGCAAAAATGCCAACCCTGGATGAAATAATATATGAATTACAGTAACCTCTTGATATTATGTACTTTGTTACATTGCTCATGAACAATGTAACAATATCATGTCCCCCCCCCCCCTCCAATAAAATAAGTGGGGAAAATTCCATAACTAAGTGCACTTGCATATTTTTTTTTTCTTTCTTTCAGTGCCAAGCTGCCAAGCATAGTAGGCAATTTTTATTTCATTAAGGTAATTCAAGGTTTTTGTATCAATAGCTTCTTTGTTTTGAGGTATAGCCCTAAATGAAATTCACATGATCTTTGTTTTGACCACTAATTTAATCAATTTTGAATAATTTAAAAAATCCACACAGCTTCAGAAAATAAATGTTTGCTATAAACACTGTTGGCAGGTGCCAGTGCAGATAAGTATTTTCTTAGAAGTAGAAGAATTCTCTTTTACTTAAAAGTATAATAGGCTAAGTGATGAGTTTCAATATTATTGAGTTCAATTGCATTACAAAAAACAAGTCAAAGGCCATTTTAAATAAAAAAGAATGAAAGAAAAAAAAAAGTGAGCATTTTCCTTCCTAAAATAGTCTATATAGGGGTAAAATCAAAACAACTGTCTACAACAGGGGAAAAAAAAGTACAGAAGATGATAAAAATCGTGTTTTTCACTTAAAAATTTGAAAAAAAACTGATAAAGATAATTGACAATATGGAAGCGTTTAGATGAGCAAAGTTTGGCTAGTTTGTGTTCTAATAAACACACTATTAGCATTTACAATACACTTCTGGGTAAACCAGGCTTTCCGGCTATTATACCATAACAAAATTAAGATTCTTTAATAAAACAAAAAAAACAAAAATGCAATAAAATTGTGAGTTTAAAAAAAGTCTCCTGTGCTGCAACTATTGAAATAATACCAATAGTAATTAATAATTTTTTTAAATAACACTTTGAAACCGTATTTTTATCACCCCCCCCCCCCCCGTCCCTCCCGAAAAAATTAAATTTTAAAGAAATAAAAGTCTCAGTGTGTTTTAAATCTGCCAATAAAACTTGTAAGCAAAAGACGAAAGCTATTTTTATTCAAGGATAAGTTTTATAAATGCCTTTTAGTGTTTCGTAACACTAATTTTTTTTATATATCTATGTAGTTCTTAAATTTTTGTAATACAAAGAAGAATCAAACATGGTTAATGCCTATTTTTAATAACTGTACAAAATGTTTTTTACTCGAAAAAGATGTTACATTAAAAAATATTCAGACTAAAATTAGCTGCTCCCTTTTCAACTTATTTAAATGAATTTGACTAAATGTATTTAAATACAGTACAGAACCATTTATCCGGAATGCTTGGAGGTCAGATGTATTCCGGATAACTGGTTGTGCATTAAAGCAGCATCCATTTGATAAGTTTTGTGGAATATGTGTGGTTGTGGCATTATTTCTGATTTTAAATTATTAGATTACTTGGATTAAGAATCAATGCAAGAAAGATCAAAAGTTAACCAGAGTTTAAAAGAAGGTAATTTATGGGAATCCCTTAGGAACAAAAATTTTTCTATTTCCTCTGCATAAAAATTAAAACATCTAAAATACAACTAAACATGTTTTCTTTTCCAATACTAGATGCTGTCATCAAATTATACAATTGTTTCAAGCAAAGCCTATGTCAAACTGGCAGTGTATGACACTTTTTTCTGCAAAGATTCTGAAATCAGTCTATCAGAAATATCATTCTGGATAGCTGGTTTTCCGGATAAATGGTTTTGGTTCCATATAGTCCGTGGGGCGACAGGCCAAAAGATGCTTAGAAAATAAGTTTCGTTTGCCAAGTCTGACAACTACGAATTTTTTTATTTTTTATAATGGTAGATATACATAAATGAGAAAAATACAATGTTCCCCAAAAAATAGCTGCACATAATTTTTTTACAAGCCAAAAACTTAATATTTATTGCAATATTTCAAAAATGCTATTTTAATGCTTTCAATTGTTATATTAAAATATTTGCATTTATTTAATATTGCTTTATAAATAGTTGATACACATAGGTGACAAAAATACAGTATTCTCTCAAAAATAGTTGCCAATAATTTTTTTACAAGCCGAAAACTTAAGATTTATTGCAATATTTATAAAAAAAAGAAGCATTTTAGTACTTTTAAATATTATATTAAAATATTGGCATTCATTTAATATTGCTTTATAAACAGTTGATACACATAGATGACAAAAATACAGTGTTTCCCCCAAAATAGTTGCGCATAATTTGTTTTGGGGCAATTCCATGAGAAACGGGCAAAATGTCCTGCATGTGACGCTTACATAAATACCTATATTTATTAACTTATGAGTTGTTAAAATATAAACTATATGTTAAAATTAACAAAATAATTTATATTTTCATATTAGCATAATTGTTTTAGTTTGAGGATACAATAACATTGTTAAAATAGCAGAAATATGTAGAAAAGCTGTTCCACACATGACCTGGAATGGCCATTTTATAGGTTTAAAAATTTCCACATTTTAAACCCTAAACTTTAGTAAGTTGCCCATTTTTAATAATAAATAAATAACAAAAATAATAGATAATAAAAATCTCCACATTATAAATACTGGATCTAAGTAATCTACCCTTTTCAGTGCCATTCCATGAAAAATGGACAAAATATCGTGCGTGTGACATTTACATAACTCTATAGACTGTTGTTAAAACACAAACTATACATTAAAAATGACAAAAAACTCTAGATTTTCCTATTAACATGGATGTTTTAATTTGAAGGTATAATAACATTGTTAAAACAGCAGAAATTTATAGAGAAGCTGTCCCACACATGACATGGAAGGACACTTGTTTTTTTTACACCCCCCCCCCCCCCAAAAAAAATCAATATTCCAAAATAGCTATTTTGGCATACATAATCTTATTTTTTAAATAGTATGTACACATAAATGAGATTAAAAAATAGCTGCATATATTTTGCAAAAATTTCATAAAAGCTGTTGCAATACTTCATAAAAGCTATGTGAAAATTCTTAATTTTTAAATCAAAACACTTACTTTGCACTTTTAAATGTTACTAATAAATAGTTTTAATACTAATAATACTTTTAAATTTACTAATAATCCAAATCATTATCACTTTCATTTTCTGATATATAATCCATAGTTTCACATACTGAAACACTGTCATTACTTCTTTTTTTACTCTCGCAGTTTTCAGCACAAGAACACCATTCTGAACACAGCATACCACGTCTTTTACAGGAGCATTTGTTGGACAGGCAGCTTGCTTTTTTGCAGCAGCATGAAAATTTTTTAAATAGCATTTCTGAAGTACACGGTTGATTATACCACTGTATTTGCAGCTTATTTTCACTTATTATCCAGCCATAACCATGTGAACTAGGAGCAACTACATTAGTTTGCAAGCATCTTCTATAAATGCAAGCCTGGTAGTTTGCACGCTTTATATGGTAACGAAGTGCATCGCAATTTGGTGGCAATACCATATCAGTTCTAAACTTTAATTTGAATACTGCATATCGCACATCATTCACATTATCACATGTTTCCTGTCCATATAAAGAACATACAAATTTCTCTAAAGTGGAAACAAGTTCTGAATTTATGTCCCAATCAATACCAAGTTGCCGAAATGCATTTATATAGCTCGCTGAGCTTTTCATTAGATTTAAAGCTTTCACTTTACCTTTCAGTTTGAATGCACTGCAACTATCACATCCTGTGAAACAATGCAGTCCAATTAAAGAATCAGAGATATCTTCTCCAACTGAATTGCATATATAAGACACATCATACATCAATTATTTTTGGGTAAGTTGTTAAACTCGGCAGAATAAATACTCTTCCTTGAAAATGCTTATACATTGCGAAAATTAGAATAAATACATTAGTATCACAACATTTGACAATCACACTATTATTTGGTGTTGATACAAAAGAAATATGGAGCAATATTTTCGTATCTGCTTCTTCATGGTCACAATTTAAATCAGCTATTTCTTCTGTTGTAACCTTTCCATGTTGGTCTGGAGTGATTTTATGGCAAATTTTCCCATGGGAAATAAATAATTCCACACCTTGCAATTTAGCAGATTCATATTTTGTCCATTGCTTAAATAAAAAGGTCACAAATTTTTCTTTATTTTCCCCATTTGAGAGAAATTTCTTAAATTGTTGAGGTGTTCTTTGCTCAGGACTTTTAATTTTAATGAGTGAAATACCCTCTGTTGCTCTCCTGCTTCTTTCAAAGTTTTTAATACTAATAGCTGGGTATGTATCCGTAATGTAATGCACAGACTTAGCACCATATTTAAGGCTTATAGAAATCACTCGATTTAATATTTCTAAGGCAAGTTCACCGAATGTGGCTGGTACAGATTGAATCTGGTGAATAATAGCCATCCCATCCACTATTAAAATTTTATCATTTTTTGGTAATTCGAAAATATTACTTTCAATTTTTGTGCTATTTAAGATGGAATGTATTAGAGATGCTTTATTAGTTTTTGCTAAAGTTCCGTCATCATTCGCAAAACAAACAGGATAGCTATGTAAGTTCTGTGATAAAATTTCTTTTATGTTTGATGTAGCAGATGAACCAGTCTTTAATAAACATGCAAGAAAGCTATCAGTGCTCTTGATACTTGCTGTTTCAATATTCTTTTTCTTTTTTCTGTCTGAGAAAGTTAATAATTTATTTTGTTTAATGGGTGCAAAAATATGCAATGCATTTTCTTGCTGGGTTTCGTAATATTGTTTGAATGCACGTTTTCCTATTTCTTCCGCACTTGCTATATCCTTCCATGCATCTTTTTCCACAACTATGCCACTTGAAATATTAATTAACTGGTCTTCGGTAGCAGTAAATGGGTTAATCATGCAAGATATTGCTGCCATGATATTATTAATAGCTTCTTCATCTTTACACATATGATAATTGTTCAAGTACTTATGTTTGGACTTACCATCTCGCTTAGAAGCTAAATGTTCACAAGCTGTAGTGATCTGTGCTCGGAGATGATGAGATAATATCCAACGATGTACAGCACCCCTATTTTTGGTGATTCCTGTAAGACCTCCTTTAGTCTTTGAATCTTTATTTGCCGTTTGTTCAATAGCCTGATCACAAGCTACACATGAAAATGCATTTTCTTGCCTTTTTACAACAAATGCCCCTTTGAGCATTTCTGAATATATCTCAGGATGAGTATTAGGCAAATTTAACATTTCGAGGAAATAAACTGGAAGATATCTAGCATAATTTACCCGGTCATATGCAAAAAACCAAGGTATCATTTCCTCGAGAGATTCCAAATGCAAGTTCCAATCTCCAATTCGAGTTGCTCGAATGAATCGAAGAAGGCAACTTACTATATTTATATAGGAATACCAAAATGCAAATGTTGGATTGATCTGAGAACTTTTTTCCACAAATTTGTTGAAAGCTTGCATTATATCCAGAAAATTTTCTGGCAAATTTTGCTCACTGAAACTGCCATTATAGTAAGAGGCTAACATTTGTTTTGAAGTATTATGAATATTTTCTTTGAAATCATCAGTTACAGTATCCAAAAATGAAGACCATAACAATCTATTGAGAGCTTCAAAAACCAGTTTATGAACCCTTATGCAGCGGTTGTAATGTTTTCCTGCCATGACACTGGTGACAGACCCTTGAGCTAAAATTCCAGATTCAATAATAATGTTATTTAAACCAGCATCCTGATAGCGTTTTCCAATAATAGAAAGGAATGACATTGTAATATGAAATTCTCCAAGGCGTATAACAAGACGTCGCTTAAAGATATCATCACCCCATCGAATTTGTTGAGCTTTAGCATATATTGGCTGATCAAACACAACAACTACATTTTCAAGCTCCAATTTGTCAGCCAGTTCAATACTTTTCAATAAAATAGCAAAAACTGTTGACTTTTGTGTAGGATTGGCTTCTATGACAGGCAAATATCGGATAACATTAAGGAGTAATATCAGTAAAATTGCAATTAATATTAAATCCAGTCCATCCTGGAAGCAATTCACATTCTGGCTTAAACAATTTACATAAAATGTAAGCAGAATCAAAACTTTTAGCAGAACCAGATTTTGAAGTTGCACAGAAATTGTCAAAACTAAAATTATCAAAACAATCAGGATCAGATTTATTTCCAGCATAAAAGTCATAAATGACTGCTTCAGGAGGATGAATTGTTCTCTTTCGGGTTTTTATCCAACTTTTCGGAAAATCATTGTCTGCTTCTTTGTTATTATCAATGATATTACTATCATTATTTTGTATTATGATACCATTAGTGTTATGTGTTGTGCATCTGCCATCCAAAGTTTCTTCATTAAAATCAATATTATCCCACACAAGAGTTGTAAAATTCTTTTTTTTAATACCAAGAGGGAGCATATTAATAGCCTCTAGCTGCATTTGTGCAAGCGCTGTGTCGTATTCTAGAAGTGAGATACAATGCCCCAAGCCATTTAATAAATTTACTATTTTAGCAGATCCAGTTAAATGTCTAATAGCCATAGCCAAGGATAAATGTTTTGGGGTTTGCTTTTTACCTTTAGAAGAAAAATATATAATGTCTTGAGAAATAGAAGCAATATTTTTTTGTAGATTTTCTGGAATATCAACTTTTTTCTCAAATTCTATATCATCGGTTATTCCTGAACACCATGCTATGAAGTTAAAAAGTAAATTCGGAATCATACCTAAAGCAGCATCACTGGAAAAATTTTCTGCTGTAGGAGGCCATGGGCAGTTTAATGATGGAGACTCTTCAATTAATTTTTTTATATGCTTAGCGGAATTATAAATTTCAAGCATTTCTTCCCTATAATTACTAATTTTTGGAGGAATAAATTCCTCTCCTTCACTCTGTGAATCAGTTGTTGTCTCTATTGCTTCCTGAAAAATTACAGCTTCTTTATCGCTAGATTGACATAGAACAAGCTCTGACATATTACATTGCCTAGGTTTCACAAATATAATTTGAGGATAATCTCGACGAAGCCAGCGTTTTAACTGACGATTATCAACATTAATATCTGTATTTTCTTCATTTTTTGCCATAATATTTTTGAAAAGTTTTAGTAATTTATTCATATTTAGTATTTCTCCACAGTTAATAATTCTGCGTTCAATAACAATATCACAAAACATTTTATATGAGTTAAATAACTGATGAGGTGCACCCTGAAAAACTTCGTTACAATTTCTTTTTAATACGGATGTGTAATTTAAGTCTTTGATGATACTTCGATGATATTTTATTTCCTTTGCTATACAATCTATTCCATCAATTTGAGTTTTTAATGCTTCATCGTTCATTAATTCTGCCGATTTCTGCAAAGACGCACTTGCATTTTCTGTTAAACACTGCAAAAGTTTCTCTCTTTTGCGTTTAAGACTATGTTTTTCAGTGACATATTGTTCTTTCCTACATATCACACATATGTCAGGAAATACACCAGTATTTGCTGATTTTCGAAATCCTGAACGGCGATTTAATCGACTTGTCACTGAACTATTTATATTTTCATTATATCTTTTGCTTTCTGTGCGTTTTTTGGCTTTTTGAATTTTACTTCTGTCAGTAAAACGCATGTAACATTGTCTATGATAACCGGTATTTGACGAGACTTTTAATTCAAACTTACTAAGGTTTTCAGCCACGGTTTTTTCTTCCCCATCTAAAGTAATCCATTCAGATTGCGAGTGAAGAATTTTATCAAGACTTTTCTCCGAAAAACTTGTGATTTTAGAATCATTTAGATTTTCAACCAGATGTATGCAGCATACCATGGAGGCCGCCATTACTCGTTTACAAACAAATCTAAGAATACGACTAACAAAACTCAAAATATATTTAAAGACCCATTTAAATAATATTATTTCCATGAATTATTATTAATTGATAAAAAAAAGCAAATAAAAACGCATTTTACTTCATACATAAACCTTTACTTTTTATATCAAAGAAATAAAATTTTCTTGCAGCGCCATCTGTTGGCTTTTATGTTTAATACAAATTATCGTATAATAACAGCTAAAATGGACATTTTTCTGTAAGAATTACAAATTAATGTGCACGGTTTGGTTGGGGAACATTGTAAATTTAGAAAAGAAATATCAAGATAAACTCATTTTCAAAAAATCACTTAGTTGCGTGATATGGCAAACGAACTTGAACGATATGCTTGCTTGCCCTATGGACTAATACTGTATATACCTTTTCAAACTTTAGTTTTATCAGTCATAAAAATGTTTCTTTAATGCAATATATAAATAAATAATTTTTTATGCTAAAATAAATATTTAAAATAATATTCATGGTTATTTATTTAAATTTCATGCTTTCACATTAAATTATTTTTAAATACATGTAAGACATTCTGCTGATATTGTAAACTCCCCCCCGCCCCCCTCGTTTGTTTTGCTATCAGAAATCGATGAAAAATTTAGAAAGCAAAGTCGATCATCTTATTATTTTTCTTTACACTCTTCTGACTGACTATCAATTATTCTTAAGTATAACACATATAATTTTTTCAGTAAATAAATAACGAACAATTCTCGGAATATTGAGCTAAACTTTAGTCAGACATATATTAAAGTCAGTACAAATAAAAACAGGCATTAACAATTTTTTCTTCTTTGTATTACAACTCTTAAAATCTACATAAATATCTGAAAAATTAAGATTTTTAGGAAAGAGTGAAAAGCATTCATAAAACTTACCTGTGAATAAAAATAGCAATGGGCATCCTTTTTCATTCCTTTCAAGCTTTTTGCCATTTTCAGTTTTAAAACGACTGCCAAACAACCGAAGTTTTGCAACCATTTTGACCTTGAGAACGTGTTTCACTAGTGTGGTAGGCAGCGTAGCGTGGATCTGTTCTTCTCCCAGATTGGGAGAACATAGTTAACACAGAAGACATTGTTTACAGAACTTGTTTGCGCCGAGAAGTATACCTCCATGGTTTAATTTTTTTTCAATGAATCAAGTGAATGACTCGCTACCATTTGTTGACGTTTCGCGCTAATGTATGCTTTTAACTCGAGTTCTGAAATTGTTTTTCAACTGTGCAAATCATTCAAATTTTGTTAGTTTTCAATAAATTATGTTGAACAGAAAGGATTTCAGGTAAAAAGATTTGTATTTAGGCAGATAAGTTTTCTCTTACACATCTCAAATCGTAATTAAGCCTAACGTGGCTTCATCTTATCGGAGACTGGTAAGATCGATGGGTATGATCCCGGACGCATTACACTGATCTTTATATATATTAGATTATTTCTACATTAGTTTTTTTAATTAAAATTTATTTAATGTGTTTTTTTCTCTAATATACACATCAAATAAGTATAACCCCTATGTCCTATAATTACAGCTTTTACATCCATTAAATTAAAATCGCTCAAATTTTTTATCTTCATCCCCACACAGTTAAATCATTAATCAAAATATAAAGCAATTATTTGCCAGAAAAAAGTTTTATTTGAATAAACTTTGTTTTTCTGACAATCCTTATCCTTAATAATAATAGTCTGTAAAATTTAATATTTTCATAATTTATTTTGGGCATTGACTAGAGATAAAATAATAAAAAAGAAGTGATGGATTAATGAATTTGTGATTGAAAAGACGTTATTAAATTTTTTGCATAATTAAATTTAAGAATAAAAAAGTAACTGAATTAAAATATTAAGAATTTAATTTCAATTAAAGTTTATTAAAAAAAAAGCTAGTATATGCAAAAATGTTTAAGGATTCAGCAAAATTCCTGCTTCGGTCAACCTTTACTTTAGTCTCTAGAAATAATCATTTTCTTTATATGATTGTAAGCTTACCGGGTGTCCCAAAAATGACAGACAGATTTTAAAATTCAATAACTTGCAAACAGTGACAAATATTAAAAAAATTCTTGCAGGAGTGTTATGTAAGATGTCAGGAGATTTTATGATGAGAGTTTCAGTTTTAGTAACAAATCGTATCGATAAATGGCGCTACAAGCAATAACCACTAAATCCAGGCTTGACTTTTCGGCCTCTCTCTTCTTCCATGTGAAAAAAGGAGATTAAAATGCATTGGCTGGATCCCGAAGTACCAAAAATCGGGTCTGGACAGAGCACCTATTGCTCTCAGTGAAATCTATTGCTTGAAATTCGAAATAAAATCAAGAATCACAGTAAGGAAACTCCTGACATCATACATAACCCTCCTGCAAGAATTTTTTTAATATCTGTCACCGTTTGCAACTTATTGAATTTTAAAATCCATCAGTCATTTTTGGGACACCCAGTATGCAAATCAAAATTTTTCAACTGAAGATTGGGCTACCACTGCCTTCATCTAAAGTGTGATTGATGAAGTGTTTAGAATGATACATAAAGAGAAAAACGTAATGCCCTACTACACCCCACTCCCCCCCTAATAATTTTTAAAAGTCCTTCTGCTAAAGTTTCCCTTTCTAGTGAACTTGTTTTGTTTACAAAATTATAAAAGTTACAAAATGAAAATAAAAAAATTAATGCAAGAGTACATTTTTATGGAATGGAATCTTTTGAAAGGACTTAATTTATTAAGAATTTTGTGAAGGGGCTGGGTTTATTAAAAGGAATTTTGTAGAGGGCTCTGTTTCATTGAATGGATTTTTGTGAAGGGACTCTACTTAGGCCCCAAATATTGCATGGATCTGATTATAACTCAAAACTTAATACCTTTATCGAAAAATGAAATGCACAATTCAATTTTGAATCATCTTTAAATAGTCATGCATGCAAATTTAATTTCTTTACGTACAACAAGAACTCAATGAATATGTAGAAACTTTCACATTGTTGAATGCGGGGGGAAAAAATTGCTGAGTATCACCAGCCAACCAAAATAATACAGTAGACTCCCTCAAATTTGCAATGCTAAAATCCACACAGATGTAAACTTCCAGTTCAGATGTGGGCAAAATTACAGAATTTTTTAGTTTTATATCATTCTGTATGTATTTTAATAAGTAATTCTCAATAATATGATTGAACTTGTAGTTTTCCATGAAGGGAGTATAAATTTTTCTGAAAAAAAAAAAAAAAAAAAAAAAAATCAAGATATTTTTTATATCACTGGTAATCACAATCTTTTTACCATATATTCATGTACAGTACCGGACCTCAAATCCGGACTGGTCGAGACCGCGGCCGTTCCGGATTTTAGGTCCGCAACCAAAATAAATAAACAGATACAGTACATGCCCTTGGCAAAATTTTACATGCCACGAAGCAATCTATACCGAGAATTGCCATGTTAGGCTTGGTGTAAATAAAGCCAAAAATACAAATTACAAAAAGTAATTCAAAATAAAAATAAGTTTAAAAAAAATACTATGGCTACTAGATGAAAAGAAAGTAAAGAAAAACGACATATTTATTCGCTGTTTGTTTTGCTTATTCAACATGTTTATTTAACTGCGTGAAGTCGAAAGTCAACGTTATCGAATGAGATCATTAGCTTTCGATGGACAGCTTGTTTTGTTATGGAGAAAGGTACTTTGAGTAGATTTTTTTTTTCTCTTTGAGTTAAAGAAAAGAATTTTTAGGTACGGCGCTTACAAACAGAATTTTTTCGAAAAATGAAATTTGTTGAACATATTAAAAGTGGGGGGAGGGCGTTGTAAAATATTTTTACATATAAATATTATAAATATATTCTACGAACCTTTTTAAAAATAATTCTTTCTTGTGGTTATTTATTTATTCTTTTTACATTTTCTATATAAATGAAGAAAAGGGTTTCTTTTAAAAATAAATTTAAAATGTGTGCACACACTAACTACGATAATTCTGTTAGAAAATTTGGATTAAAACTAATGAATGAAAAACATTGCAATAAAATAAAATTGCAGAGTCTAGTTTGGCTCGGCACTGTGTTACGTGCGCACGTAGCGACATCTATGGACGTTTTTACGAAATATTTATTCGAGATCATCGCCGAACTTCAGTTTTTTTTTTCCATTCCGGATTTTGGGTCGTCCGGATTTTAGGATTCCGGATTTGAGGTCCGGTACTGTATTAATCAAGCTTTTTTGGATATTACGACTGGCTAAACCTGAAATAAAACTTCTTTATGATTTTGATGTAAATTAGTAGGGTACTTTTATGAGGAAAGCTTCATTGAATAATTCAAGGAAAATGTATCTCATTTTCATTATGCATATTTTATTATACATTATGAATTATTTACTTGACCTGTACTTTTAATAATTTAAACAATTTAAAAATTATCTTACTTTTATCATTTTAGTTTATTACTTAATTATTTTAATATTTTACTACATTGAAAGTATTCATTATAATTTTGATTGAATTATTACATTCAAATTACTGTTTAAAAAATGTAAACAAAGCATTGATCAGAAATCCGCAAAATTCTAAAATCTACACAACCCTTGGTCCCAAGCTGTGTGGATTTGAGGGAGTCTACTGTCATAAAGGAAAAAAAAAAAAAAAAAAAAGCAAAATCCTACTCTTTTCTCCTTACTATTATAAAATAATTGATAGATCCATTGTTAATTGACTAATTCCGTTAGAAGTTTCGGTGCGACTGTGCTTTAATCTCCCTCTTGGCGCATTGTTCTGTCTCCAGAAGACGCTATGTAAAAGTGCAAAAATTAAGATGTTGCAACCAAAATTAAGCAATTTTTTTTTTTTTTTTAACTTAGAAATTTAAAATATTATCAAAATTACGATTTGAATGCACACATTTTATGGGGGAGAAAAGAAAAAAAAAACATCTCACTTACCTAGAAAATGAAACCAAAAATTTATTTTAAAGTGAACTTTGTAGGAAAAAAAATTTCTTTGTCAGGGGGCTTCGCCTAAAGGACAAAATTAGCACAAGCAACCAGCCACTAAATGAGGAAAAATGGCTATTAAAAAATTGTCACCGGCCACCTTCCTACAAGGACAGAGTAATTTTTTTTTTTTTTTTTTTTTTTTGGCATTCCATCAAGCATTTTATTTTTTTCTGGTTGCAATATGTTTATATAAACATATTTATTTGGTCTTTTCAATTTTAGCTTAATACTAATAGAAATTTTAAAAATAATTTACTGTTTTTAGTACTTTTAAGTAAAAAAGTGGCCACCCCAGCGGCAGAAACGCTGCGACACGGCGACAAAGTCGCGGACAACAGAAAATGAAAGAAATTAAAGAAAATTTCTGTAACTGTCAGATTTTTTTTTCCCGTGAAAAACGAGATTTTGGCAAAGGATCGTGTAAAAAAGTACGATTTTCGTCAAAGGATCGCAAAATAAATGGGAAACTCGACAAAGGATCGCAGACAAACTACAAATTTTGTCAAAGGATCGCGGATATAACATTAATTTTGTAAAAAGATTGCAGAAAAATGCAAATTCTAAAAATCCTGAAGAAAAAAAACACAAATTTCGGCAAAGGATCACAGAAAAGTGCGAATTTCGTCAAAGGATCGTTTAACAAACGCAAATTTAGTCACAGGATTGTGGGAAAAATGCAAATTTTGTTAAAAGATCACGAAAAAATGCAAATTTCGTCAAAAAATCGGAAAAAACGAATTTCATCAAAAAATCACGGAAAATGAGAATTTCGCCAAAAGGCCATGAAAGAAAAACACGAATTTCATCAAATGATCATAGAAAAATTATAGCACAAGATTAGCACTCGCCAGGTGTCGAGTAACACTTAAAACTTGGCGATTAACTTTATTGTCCTCACTCGCCAAACTCGATGGTTGAAAGATTGATGCCAGTGAGGAAAGGGGTGAAATTCGTTCGGAATTTATGGTGTCCAAATCGGCGATTCTCCCGAATGTAAGAAAAGAAAGTAGCAGGGGTGATTCTGTCTCGAATTTTCCGAAAATTTAAGGCATTCGATTCCGGAAAAAAAAAAAAAAAAAAAAAAAAAAAAAAAAATCGGTCATCAGTCTGAAAATTCGGACAAAAATATCGCTAATTTCGATATGGTCGCCAAAAAAAATCAATTTTGTCAATCGTTTGTAGAAAAAAATCACCAATTCCGTCAAAAAATCGTGAGAAAGGTGAATTTCGTCCAAGACCCACGTAAAAAACGCGAATTACGTCAAAGCATCGCGGAAAAAACGCAAATTTCGTGAAAAGGTGGCAGAGAAAACGCAATTTTCGTGACAAGATCGTGGAAAAATGCAAATTTCGTCAAAAAATTGCTGAAAGAACACAAATTTCGTGAAAAGATCGCGAAAAAATGCAAATTTCGACAAAGAATTGCAAAAAAGAATAACAAAATTCTTCAAAGTATCGCGAAGAAACGCAAATTTCGTGAAAAGATCGCGGATAAAGCGCAAAATTCGTAAAATGATCGCGAATAAATCACAAAATTCGTGAAAAAAATCACAGAAAAAACGCAAATTTTGTGAAAAGATCGCAGAAAAATGCAAATTTCGACAAAGAATCGCAGAAAAATGCAAATTTCGTGAAAAAATCGCGGAAAATGCAAATTTCGTGAAAAAATCGCGGAAAATGCAAATTTCGTGAAAAGATTGTAAAAAAAACGCAACTTTCGTCAAAAGATCGCGGAAAAAACCCAAATTTCGAGAAAAGATCGCGGAGAAAATGCAACTTTCATCAAAAGTTCGTGGAAAAAATGCAAATTTTGTGAAAAGATCACGGAAAAAATGAAACTTTCGTCAAAAGATCGTGAAAAAAAACACAAATTTCACGAAAAGATCGCGGAAAAAACACAAATTTCGTCAAAAGATTGCCTAAAAACGCAAATTTCGTCAAAAGATTGCCTAAAAACGCAAATTTCGTCAAAAAATCTTGAAAAAAAAAAATGCAAATATTTTCAAAGAATGGCGAAAAACCCCCAAAAATTTCATTAAAAGATTACAAAAAAAAAAAAAAAAAACGCAATTTTGTGAAAAGATCGTGGAAAAACGCTGATTTCATCAAAAGATCGCGAAAAAATGCAGATTTTGCAAAAGGTCACGAAAAAAACGTGAATTTTGTCAAAAGATCGCAAAAAACACGAGATTCGTTAAATGATCGCAGAAAAATGCATATTAGTTAGCGCCGAGGGGGGGGGGTGTCCCCCTCTGCTGTAATCTTTCTGAAAATTTCCTGTGAATTTATTTCATTGCAATTAATAGTAAAGTAAAATTTTTCAGTTGAGTGTAATCATATCGAATGGTAAGTAATATATATTAGTAAATTACAGTGTTGATAGTTAGAAAAAACACAATTTTGTATGGAGCGTGCATAACTTTGTTACTGGCCAGTGAAAAAAATCAGTGTACTGGCCAGTGGGTAAAAATGTTAATTTTGACCTATAAGAAAAATGCGAATTTCATTTAAGAATTATAAAAAATGCTACTTTCCTCAAAAGGCTGCGGAAAAAAACTAATTTTGTCAAGGGATCGCAAAATGCAAAATTCGTCAAAGTATCTCGGAAAGAATGTGAATTTCATCAGAAGTCCATGAAAAACCCACGAATTTCGTCAAAAGATTGCTGCAAAATAATAATAATTTCATCAAAGGGTTATGGAAAAAACTCAGCGCTTTTCGCATGTAAGGCCGTAAATCTTTATTTTTTTTTTTGCTGAGTCTGTAGCATGTCTGAAGTTTGTACGTGGTGTGTGTGATTGTGAAATGGTAAAAAAAGAACTTGAGCACACATTTTCAAGGACACCATCATGGTTGGCAGGTTTTTGACATGTGTCAGTTTATGACGGGTTTAAACCGTCATGTCAAAAACCTCAAATACTACATTGATCTGCAAAATTCCATATTAAATGTCATACATAACATTTAAAATTCACTATTACTGTATATCAATAATTCGTATATAGTTAGTAAAGTATTATTGTTAAATGCAACTTTTTAACAGGGTAAAATTTTTATTTTTTTTGTAAAATTGTGCTTTTCTAAAAAGCAGATATTAAGCTCCCCTGAACTATAACTTTTTTAAATCGTTTTAATTTCTCTATTACTTTTGAGAGTAGCATTGACAAGGTGTTTTTTTTTTTTTTTTTTTTTTTTAAAGAAAAAAAAACTTAGAAAGTGCAGATTTTTTTGGATATATAACAAGATAATATGCATCAATTTTATTCTAGTCTAGGCAATAACCCTTCCATTCAAAATTGAAATTGGATTATTAATCTTTTACAAAACAAGCATTTAACATTTACAAAATAAGAGAAATTTTTTTTTAAACAAAAGCTTAAAGTCAAAATCTTTTTAAAACATGCTTTCTTTAAATATATACAGTACAGAACCATTTATCCGGAATGCTTGGGGTCAGATGTATTCTGGATAACTGGTTGTGCATTAAAGCAGCATCCATTTGATAAGTTTTGTGGAATATGTGTGGTTGTGGCATTATTTCTGATTTTATATTATTTAATTACTTGGATTAAAAATCAATGCAAGAAAGATCAAAAGTTAACCAGAGTTTAAGAGAAGGTAATTTATGGGAATCCCTTAGGAACAAATATTCTCCTTTTTCTACTCTGCATAAAAATTAAAACATCTAAAATACAACTAAATATGTTTTCTTTTCCAATACTAGATGCTGTCATCAAATTATACAATTGTTTCAAGCAAAGCCTATGTCAAAGTGGCAGTGTATGACACCTTTTTCTGCAAAGATTCTGAAATCAGTCTTATCAGAAATATCATTCCGGATAACTGGTTTTCCGGATAAATGGTTCCATACTGTATATATATATATATAAAAAAAAAAATTTCGATTTTAAAACTGAACAAAATTGGCTCGGTTTTCTAATAGAAAATTCACTAAAGACCCATATTGAAAAAGTGCTATAAAAAGGATCAAATTATGAAACCGTACCATTATTTGGCTTACATTATGCATCCCAACCATGAGCTGAAAAAACTGTTGACTGATGTATCAGTTGATTCAGCTCGCGTTTGGGCTACAGAGAGAATTTATGGTTGCTTACCCATCAGGGAGGCCGCGGACGCGCTATAGCGCGTAAATTACGCGAAAAATCGAAGATGGGACGCAAAAAAAAATAGTCAAAAAATCGCAGAAAAAAGTCGATTTTCGTCAAAGAATCGCGAAAAAAAGCACAAATCTCATCAAAATATCGCGCAAAAACAGGAATTTTCGTAAAAGGGCCGCAAAAAATTAGCACATTTCGTCAAAGAATCACAGGAAAAAAGCTAATTTCATCAAAAAAATCACGGAAATAAGCGCGAATTTCATCAAAATATCGTGGAAATACGCATAAATTTCATCAAAACATTGCGAAGAAACGCGATTTTTGTAAAAGGGCCGCGACAAATTAACATATTTCGTTAAAAAATAGCGAATTTCGTCAAGAAATCGTGGAAAACAGCCGAATTTTGTCAAAGGATCGCGTAAAAAACAAATCTGATCAAAATATCGCGCAAAAACAGCGATTTTCGTAAAAGGGTCGCGAAAAAATAGCGTATTTCGTCAAAGGATCGCAAAAATAAGCGAATTTCGTCAAAAAATCGCGGAAATAAGCACAAATTTCATCAAAATATTGCGGAAATAAGCGCGAATTTCATCAAAATATTGCGAAAAAACGTGATTTTCGTAAAAGGGCCACGACAAATTAGCGTATTTCGTTAAAAGATCGCGAAAAAAAGCGAATTTAGTCAAAAAATCGAAGAAAAAAGCCGGATTTTGTCAAAAGGTCGCGAAAAAACTCCCGCAAATTTCATTAAAATATCGCGGAAAAAGAAAATTTTTGTCAAAGAATCTCCCAAAAATTGCGAATGTCGTAAAAAAATAGCGTAAAAAAGCCGATTTTCGTCAAAGGATCGCGAAAAAAAAAAAGCACAAATTTCATCAAAATATCGTGAAAAAAAAAAATGCTATTTCCGTAAAAGGGCCGAGACAAAATACCTGTATTTCATCAGAAGATCTCGAAAAAATAGCTTGCCCCTTTTAAAAGAAATGCGAACATTATACTTGTTAGTGGAACTTGGTATCTTCTACTCTCAAACAAACATTTTTTACAATTAAAATTGTATCTTGCATTTTTAATTTTAAAAAAGTAAAGAAAATTTCTCTTAATATTTTTTTAAAAGAATATCTTATTTGAGTGCAAATAATATTGGTTTTAATTTATTACTTAATTATTAAAACAATAATTAATGCATTTCATTTATCTTTTCCAAATAAACAAGTTTCATTTATTCCTTTAAAATATAAATTATTAATGATGGGGACCCGCTTTTGTAAAAAAGGGACCCAGATTTTTGGAAATCCTGGGTCCTGGGGACCCAGGTTTTTTCAAGTACAGCGGCATCACTGCCCATACTGATTGTGTATGAAGCTAAAGAATCCCCTTTCCCGTCTTATTTCAGTGCTATAGGTATCATTAAATGCTATAGCTTTTTGGCTGAGCCTGCTTCAAAACTTGCTTTTGCTAGCAAAAATGCTTTTGCTATCAGGTCCTACTAGCTCAGCATCAATTAAAAGACAGACTATTTTCTAACGTTTAGCACTCTAACTCAGAAGTCATTTAGGTGTAAATAAACATGCTAAACAGGTTTGTGTGCTGCAGCATGCTGCAGGGTAAAATTGATCAGGATTATTTAATTGTACAAAATGATTTTCTTCTGATTGAAAATTTCAAAAAATAAAAATTATTTTATTGCAATTAATAATTTAAAAATTTTTTAATTATTAAATTACAATAATTTTAAATAAAACATAATCATTGACTTATTTAATGTTTATTTATTGTTGTTAAAATATGTTTTAAGCCTGTTACATGTTTTTGATGCTTGTCATGTCAAAAAAAAAAAAGTTTTTGACGTCAAAAACCCAACCCTGGACGCCATCCTGGTTAAAATATTAATTGGAAATTACCCTGGGCTAAAAATTTGTAAAACATATTTAAAAAAGCAGAACATTCCTAACTCCAAGAAAGAACAAATCAGCTCTGAAGCTTCCAAGGGTTTTTAAAAGTCCATCTTTATTGTCTATGTATGGTTCTGCTTATCCTTCCCATATTAGATATCCTACAAGAGGTTAGATGATGAAAAGTTAATGAGAATGCATCATGCTTACCACGATTTAAATAATAATTTCCTAGTTCAATGTATTATTTATTCATTAAAATTACATGCAAAATTTGCAGACAGATTATGAAATTTTAAAAGCTTGTCTCAGACAGCTACAAAACTTTCTGCCACTGGAGTGGCCACTACTTTAAAGAAAGCGGCCACTTATAAAACTGGTACTACTGGCCGTTAATGGAATTTCTCAGTTTTGGCCTCTAGCTCCGCTTTCCTGAACCCCCTGGTATAATCATTTTGCTTAAAACGTGAAAGACTTTTATCGTCAAAAGACAAAAGAAATGTACACACACCTACTGTTGAATTCAGGGTTGGCCTAGGGACCCATCCCTAAAGATGAAAATAATGAATTTTGGTTAGTAGCCACTGGCCGGTAGGTTGATTATTTTTAGCAGCCAGTTACTGGCTAGTATGAATAATTTTTTTAGTAGCCAGTAAGTACATTTATGCCACTGAATATTTAATTTTAAAATATATGAGATGAGTATATGAGATAAGTTATATGAGATATAACTGATTTAAATAGTTAATCTTGATGTCCTACACGCACTGTTGTCCCTTTTATGAATCAAATTAAATATATTTTTTGTTTTTTTAATTGAAATTTTCAGTTAAAATCAACATAAGTATATTTTACTTGATGTTTTTATCAATTCATAAAAAAAACTTGCAAAATTCTTTTAATACAGCAAGAAATATATGTGTGGTAAGATAGATGTTGCATAAAAATGCTTTATTTTTACTTATTATCAATTAAAATGTTTGTTAAACTACATGATATTGGAGTGGCCACAACTGGTGCATAGAGGTGGCCAAAACTGGTGTAGAGGTGGCCACAACTGGTACAAATTGAAATAAATTATTTAATGAGTTATTACTCACAATCTAAAATATTTTGTTGAAAGTTATTATAATTCACAGGAAGACAATTAAATTTGCTAAATAATGATGTTATTATGATTTAATATGCTTCAATCAGTCAATAACTGTAAAATTTCAATTTCAAATTTTCTCTAAAGGTGGCCACAACTGGAGCATCTACCCTAATTCACTAACATCTTTTCAAACATAAAAACAGGGAGAAAGAGATCTCATATTGCAATATATTTGCACAATAGTTTGAATCGCTTTACTTCCCGAAGTTATTTCAAAGAAAAAAACTTCCCCCGTTATTTAAAAAATCGCAATTAAGACATCAGGATGTGAAAAACATTAAAAGAACACAGATTAAGTACAGAAATAGAAAAAGAACAAGCATAGTGAAGATTTAGATTTAATAATTTTACTGTAGTGCCAGAAACGATTACACAAATTCAAGTAAATAAATTCAACTTACTCCACTTGGGCAATAGTTAAAGGCATTTTCGCAATCATTCGACGAAGGTTTCTTAAAGTAATGCCATTTGAGCTGGTACAATCGTCAATCTTATAAGGTGGGGAAATTGTGACACATTCACCCACTACCAAAGATTCATCTTCTTTCTCGACAACAGGTAATCTGTTCTTCTTAATCCACGCTATAAGAAGCTTTTTTCTTGCAGCCAGTTCTGCAGCTTCAGCTTCTCTCAACAACTTTTCGTAAAATGCATTCATCTTATCATCAGGTTCTCTTACAACTTCTAAGCTGGAGACAGCATCGCCCATAAGTAAATCACACGAAACAATTTTCGAGTAGTCATCGTCAACAGTTATTAGAATTAAGTTCCCGGTCAGAGGGTCGATACATCTCAACCAACCCTGATGTTCTTCAGAATCAACAGTCTTTACAGTGACATAATTGCTAATGCTATCCGAGTAACGGAAATTATGTTCTAGTTTCACTTTAAGGGCCTCGAGCTCCATTATTTAACCGTCAAACACAACGAAAATATTATCAACTTTTTCTGTTTCGTTTCGTTTCGGCGCCAGTTCTTGCAGCCACCTCTGTGCTTGCAGCAATGGCGGCAATATGAAAAAATATAGCTTAGCTCTACAGTGTTGCCAATATGCCTTACAAATTACTTGTCATAGTCATTTTGCGTCTGTTCTGAAGCGCAGTTCACGCCGCGCGCGCGCTCAGAAGTTTTTGCCATGGAGTAGGTCTCTTATCGAAGAAAGGAAATTTTAAAATAATTCAATTATTTCATTGGTTCAAAACAGGTAAAACCAAACCCTATATTTATTTATCCTTCAAAACATTGTTTTCGTAACAGAAATACATGCCTATATTAACGCAGATAAAATCCAAAATATTCGGAAAAAGCATCATGTGACTGTACACACACAGGCGGCTAGATATAGCGGTTAGCATTGTTTTGATTGGCTCTTCTGACTCCCATATCGTGACCATATTGATTTAATGTCTAGAATGTTTGCTCGATTAAATCATGCAACGCGCATGCGCTAGCGGTTTAAAGATAAAAAATTTTTTGTTTGTGTTGTTATTGCTCGATCGTGAAACTTGAAGATGGTCGCCCGTTGGCGTGGTCAGTAAGCGGAGGCTTCTGTCACCCCGAGGGTCCGGGTTCGAGTCCCTGGGTAAGACATGGATGTAATTGTGAATGTCCCATTGTAGTTGTACAATATATGTAATGGAAAAATAAAAAAATTGTTGTGATTTGTTGTTGTTTCTATGTTATAATAAGGATCATTCGAGGCGACAGTCATAGTAGCTATAGGCCTCAAAGCGTTCTCCACCTCGGTGGACTTCAAATGTCAAAAATGTCAACTTGAAGATGGGATAAACGGTAAAGGCATTTCTTCTTAGCCGTGCATGCATGAAATAAAACTGTTTGTTATATTTATTTTTAAATTATACAGTATTTTAGTTATGAATATGCTTGTAATAATTTACAAAAAAGTATTGTATCAAAAGGAACTTTTAAATAGGCATTGTATTAAGTATTAGACAGCACACTATCACTCTATCATTAACGAAAAAAGTAAATAAAAAAACATTAATGTAATTACTTGATTAAAATAATTTAACAGTAAAATACGTATAAGTTTAATGCATTATCGTAATCAGACCCCCCCCCCCCCCCTTCGCTATCAATTACTTCTTGAAATCCACCACACGTTGTAATTTCTTAGGCCAGGTAGAAAGACGAATTTATATTACATTAATATTACATTAAAAAAAATATTACACCTTGTAATCAAGGATTCTATGGCAGATGGACTTGCCCTCTATTTTTGTCTATTATCAAATGTCTTATTTATTTATTATTAAAATGGCATAACTTTCCTTTTTTTTGGAGGGGGGGGGGGGGGGGGCAAGTATACTTTTAAGAAAATAAACTAATTTTGTTATCAATTTTGATGTAGTAATAGCTGATTTGGGACAGGATCCCTAGCCTCATGGCCTAAGAATTTGAAGTATATCCAATTTTCAAATAATAAATAGATTTCTCATTAACATGTTTTTTTTAATAGCAATGCATAGGTCCCTACTATTGAACAAAGCATTATGCTATCTAACTGAATGAGTGTATAGTTTAAACACATAACTTTGAGTAATTGTTGGCTTTATTGCAATACTAAAATCTGTTTTGAAAATAGGCGATATGATTTAAAATATTTTTTGTTTTGCAAAAATAGTATTTTATCATTATTGATTTTGAGATTGTTATCGATTTTGTGTATATGAAACTAGTATAAAAAGTTTTTGTAAGATCATTAGGTAAGATCATTAGTACTGTTATCATTTTTAGCATACATATTTTTGTTTTAATGATATAAGTGATTTTGCTTATAATAGTTGTATCATTTACTATATAACGTGTTCAAAAGTTTTATATATGTTTAAATTTGAATTATTCTTACCTGTCATATAGCACAAAACATTAATGTAACATAAAATTGTAAAAAAAAAAAAAAAAAAAAAAAAAAAAAAAAAAATTCTTGAGGAACAAGTTAACAATATACAATATAATGCAATGTGCTTGAGTGAGATTTTCTTAAAACGAGGACTTGCATCTGTTTTACACCAAATGTTGTATTCAAATGTTTGAATTGCCAATTGTTGAATCTAAAATATATTATCAATCTGAAATAAATTAATTTAATTTGTAAGATTAAATTTCAGTTTTTTTTTCAAAGTAATGCTTACTGCAAACATCTTAATTCTATAATTTTCGGCCATAGCCAGAGCCTTTTTTCTTTTTCCAAGAGAGAGATTTTAGCCTATAATGTGTTACTTTTAAGTATACACGAAAGGATCCTTCTCAGTTTTTTTTGGGGGGGGGGGGGGTGCAGGGGAAGGATGCTCATGTTCTGGGGCTACTAATCTGGCTGCAGGCCATATAATTTTCTTTTATTATCTTCAATATAGATTTGAGATTCATCTGATGTAGATGAATATTTATGATAACTTTTGTTTTTTAGATTATCTTATTTTTTCCGTTTGTACTCATTTTAGATTTCATTTTTATTAAAATACAATGTTTGTCTGCTTTCTTATTTTCTGTACACCTTAACTACCATAAAATTGTACCTCACGAAATATAAATATGTCATTGACATGGAGTTCAGTAGTTTTTCTTTATTTGCTAGTACAGTAAGCAATGTTATGTCTTGAATTTCTTAATTAGATTTAAAAGGTAATAAAGAATAAATTTAAACTGGTTCTGAAATTTATAGTAGTGTCTTCATGTGAAAAATATGCAACAAAAATCATAAAAGTACAACACTATATGGCCAAAGGTGACCGATCACTTGCGATTTTAGACGTTTTGTTAAATATCTAGGAAAATACACAAGGAATTAACCTGAAACTGCAAGTGTGTAAACATTATAGTATAGGTTATATATTTCTGCTAAGATTTTTTCTCGAAACCCCACAGGGGACCGTCAACTAATTGGAAAAGAATGAATATCTTTTGGATAACCCTTCAAGAACAAATGTAGCAAAAGCGTTCAAACTCAGGATTATTAATAAGTGGATTACTGTAATATACTGTGTTCATTTTCATGAGGATAGCATGTATACTCATAGAGAAATTAAGGTTTTTATAAAAACAGTCCCTAACTTTGCCAAGTTTTTTGCTTATAATTTGCAGAGTTCTTAATATAAAAAAAAGTTCTTTCAGAAAATATGACGAACAACATTTTATATAATACCCTGCAATCAGAATTAGAAAATAATAAAAATTGTAAGAAAAATGAACAGGTTAACATAAAAATTTTTCACTGCGCATGCACGAATGCAATCGAAATACAATGTGTTAGCTAAATGTATTGAGCAACTTTTGTAAAAGTCTCAAAAACATAGTTTGAAAAGTCTGATAATAATCGTTTATAGAATAAGCTCAAAATCCGTTGTTCCCAAAATGAAGCAAAAAGATGAGAGGTTGTATCCATATATCCATTGATTAGTGCGAATATAGCATACACAATATTACACGTATACTGTATTTGGATACAGTCCCTTATCTTTTTGCTTCCTTTTAGGAATAGCGGATTTTGAGCTTATTCTATAAACGAGTTTTGTCAGACTTTTCAAGCTATGTTTTTGAGACTTTCACAAAAATAGCTCTATACATTTAGCTAACACATTACGCAAATTATATTTTGATTACATTCAAGCCTGCACAGTGAATCATTATTTAGTAAACCTGCTCATTTTTAATACAATTTTTATTTTTTCATTCTGATTACAGGGTATTGTGTACAATGTTGTTTGTCATATTTTCTCATAAGAACTTTTTTTTATATTAAGAACTCTGCAAATTATAAGCAAAAAACTTGGCGAAATTTGGGACTGTTTTTATAAAAACCTTAATTTCTCTACGAGTATACATGCTATCCTCATAAAAATGAGCACATTGTATTACAATGAGCCACTTATTAATAATCTCAAGTTTGAATGCTTTTGCTACATTAGTTTTTACAGGATTATCCAAAAGATATTCGTTCTTTTTCAATATGTTGACAGTCCTCTATGGTGTTTCGGGAAAAAGTCTTTGCCGAAATATATGACTTATACTATACTGTTTACACACCTGCAGCTTCAGGTTAATTCCACATGTATTTTTCTAGATATTTGACAAAACGTCTAAAATTGCAAGTGACCAGTCACCTTTGGCCATATAGTGTATAAACATACAATGTCAGGTATCATAAAAAAAAGACATTTTAAAATATTAAAATTCAAGAGAGAATTCTCAAAAAGATGGCTCTTATATGTTTAACATTATTAGCATACAAGTGTTTTCGCATGAGGTTACACTAGTCATGCGAAGAAACTGGTAATGTTAAGCCTATGAGAGCACTGCTTTAAAAATTTCTCACTTGCATTTAAATGTTTTTTTTTTTTTTTTTTTTTGCTTAGAATAGCTAAGGTTGAATTCTAACCAGGTTAGTGCTTTCTTTTTTTATTTTGGTTGCAGATTTTTTTTTTTTAAGTCACCTTTACTTTTGGTTAGTCTTTCATTTGGAATTTCTGGCTGCGAAACATTTTTATCCTAATTCCCTATATATATATACCGTAATTTCCAGCCCATAATCTGCTAAAACAGTGAACATTTTTGCAATACGGATAATCGGCAGCCGCGGATTATGGGTTTTTTTTTTTTTCACTTGAAAAATTGTTCATTTTTTTTTTTCACTTGAAAAAAAAAAAAGAACAATTTTAGCATGTTCTTAGTTTGGTTTGCTACTTTTCAAATTGATGGCAGCACCATGCAATTGCTTTTGATGGAGGGTGCGGATTTTCTACTAGCTTTTTTCCAGTGAAAAGAAAAATTGCATATGTGGATTATGTGTTGCTGTGGATTATAAGCTGAAAATTACGGTATATACAGTTTTGTATCAAACAACAATCTTCATTTGGCACTTTCTTCACCTTTCATTCTGGCAACCAGGTCCCTCCCCAGTTATGGCACTGAATCTACCGTGTATCGATTCATGAGGAATTGTGTTCCATAAGAGCCATAATATCGCACTTATGTTATTGGATTAACACTTTTTTCCCCTAGGTTCCAGATTTTTTTTTTTTTATGTGGATTATGGCTACTGGCGATACCACATTAAAAAAAACGCGCCTGTGTGCTCTACCTCAAACATTTAAGACCGAGCCATAATAAACATCATTGAATAGTTTTCTGATCTTAAAGTAAGGTGGTGTGGAAAAGGGCACTTAGAAGATTTTCTTTATTAATTGCAGTAGTAGGCACCTAAATACTACATATTATTTCTTGTTTGATTTTGTTCTATAAATTTCACTTTGATAATTTTTATTTCTTGCTCTTCTGTAACTGTATCTGAAAAAAGAAAAACTGGGAATATTCAGCTCAAAAAGTGGAGAATGTGTACCTCCCAGACAAGAAGCTTTCATTACTACAGGAGAGTTGTCACAGGAGGAAGGGTGTGACAGAAAAATCTATTTCAAGACATAATAACTGAAGATGATGAGAGACAGCAAGGAGCAAAGACAGTGTGTGATTAACACTATTTCTACCAGTGTCAAACGACACCTTATAAAAGATTTCAATTTACAGTTTACTATTTGTAATTTTTAGATTGAAACAATTACAAGTCATTTTTAATACATTGAAGATTTTTTTATGCTTATTACAGTAAAACTACAAGCAAAATAATCATGAATCCAAACTTTAAAAAGGTGTCACTTGACACTGGTAGAAATAGTGTTAAAGCATCAATAAAGACAATAACTCAGTGGGACAGTCTTGTGCACAGTGCTATTTCAGCCGTGCATTAGATTGTACTTCTAAGAAAGTATTGCCTATGTAAGTAAAACTTTTTTTAATAATCTGTCAAGTGTGAGTATTACTTGTGCACGGAGGGTTCTGTAAATATATTAATTGACCTCGTTCAAAGTTTAAACTTGGCACTGTGCTAAGTGCGCTTCGAAAGAAAGTTGCAATGCTGCCTTGGTCTGTGCTGGCTTTTTTCCAGATAGGTGTTTAATTAACCTTTAAAGACCCAGGTGGCATATTGAGAGTGCCACTCAATGCAAACTGGTCACGAATCCCAAAGTAATTACATACTTTTCGGTTAGCCAGGCACTAGTGTTATATATGTGTGTGTGTATATATACAGTAGACTCCCTCGAATCTGCAACCCTAAAATCCGCAACTCTCTAAAATCCACACATAATTTACAGATCTAAACAATTAAACTTTCAGTTCAGATGTAGGGACAAAATTTGACTTTTTAAATTTTATATCAATTCTATATATATTTTAATTTGTATTTTTTGTTAATATTGCTGAATTTGTGCTTTTTCATGAAGGAAGAATAAATTTACTTCTGAAAAAAATCAAGATATTGCTGGCATCACTGGTAATCACAATCTTTTTGCCAAACCTATTTATGCATCAATCAAGTTTTTTTTATTATTAAGTCTGGATAAATCTGAAATAAAACTTCCTTATTTTGATTAATTTTGATTTGAATTAGTAGTGTACCTTTATGAGGAAAGTTTCATAGAATAATTTAGGAAAAATGCATCCTATCTTTGTAATGGATAATTAATTATACATTATTGATTATTTACTTGCCCTTTGCTTTTAATATTTTAATCATTTAAAAAAAAATATCTAATTTTTTATTATTTTAGTTTATTATTTAATTATTTTAATATTTTACTGTAAATATTCATTATAATTTCGATTGCATTATTAATTACATTCAAATTACTGTTTAAGAAATGTAAACAAAGCAATGACCAGAAATCCGCAAAATTCTAAAATCCGCACAACCTCTGGTCCCAAGCTTTGCGGATTTGAGGGAGTCTACTGTATATATATATATATATACACACACACACACACACATGTATATATATATATATTTGTATATTTACTATATATATATATGTGTGTGTGCATATAGATATGTACAGATAACACTGGCACGACTAACCGAAAAGTACCTAAATTAGTTTGTTCTTAACAATTTGACGTTTATTGCTTTTATACTGCTACTGGGCATTTGCATTACACAAATATATTTAAAAATGTTATCTAGGTTTTAAAAGCTGATGTTGCATAGAGTACGCCATCCGTGTCTTTATGTATGCCGAAATCATTTTTGTCTTTAGGCTAATGTCCGACGAATGTCTATTTGTCCGCTTTTTGTCTCAACATGTAACAGAAATGCCTTCGCTAGGTGTTTCTGTTACAACATGTTGAGACAGAAAGCATGCAAATAGATGTTCGTATGACATTAGCCTTAACTCCTTAAAGGTTAATATCTTGTCTAATTACTAACAATTTTTTTCGAAACTCGCTATCAACAATCCTTTTATACTTTGATGATAAGTACCTCAAGTGCCCCTCAACTCCCTTGCTGAGCACCCACAAACTGAAATTTGTGTGTAATGGAAAAATGAGATTTTCTCAAACTATGTGAGCTAATTGCTGCAGTTTTCCTGCTAGTTTAAATAAATTTCTACTACCACTAATTTTTTCATAATTTTAGTTTCAGTAGATTCGAAAATTTACAGGGTGTCTACAGAATCTGGAAATCATGGAAAAATCAGGGAGGTTTATCACTCTGGAAAAATCAGAGAAATGTCAGGGAACTTTGTAAAAATACTGGAAAATCAGGGAAATTTGTCTATATTGCGAAAATATTTGCATTTTCACCTTGCCAACGAGACTGATTCGTCTATTTTTTCACATGCTGATAAATCTTTCCCAATATTTTTTAAAAGATGCGCATGGTATGATTTTTTTATATTTAACGTAAATTAAGGTGATCAGTATCAGATGTCCTGATTTTCTGTACATAGCACTTATATTGAAGGCAATTTACGCATTTTTAATGATACATTAGCATAACCTTACCAGGTGCCCAGCTTAATCCTATTAGTTATCCCTACTACTAGTTAATCTTATTAGTAATCCTACTAGATTTAGATAAGTCTTAGAATTGAATATTTTTCAGAAAATGAGGAAACTTTCTGGTCACCTTATATCCATTGGCTTCTATATGAAGTTGGACGCTATGAAGTTAGTTGAGTCCGGATTTATAAAACTGTCAACCAATACTTAATGAATATTAGACAATTTTTATGTTTTTTTCTAGTTTTTTCCCCAAATGAGATATTAGCAAGCTGGATAAGTGTGTTGTGTTATATGATGAATCAGCATACATGAAAAAATACCGTATGTGTATTGTTAATAATGGAAATCAAGGAAGTCTGATAAAAATAGTCAGGGAAATCATGGAAAAATCAGGGAACTTTTTTTTAGAATTTCTGTAGACACCCTGATTTACCAATCTAAAAAAATCGTCATAATAAAAAACACAATCAATACAGTCATCAATTACTTCCGAGAATCTACAAACAAGATGTTCTACAATTTATTATTAAAATCATTGTTTTTACATGCTTATAAAGCAGTTTTTAGTATATACATGGCAACTTAAAGTAAATGGAATTAAAAAACAACAAACCAAAGGGAGGCTATAATGGAGCCACAATAATGGAAAAGTCATGTGATGGCGTCCTCTGGTTGCAAAAAGTTGAAAAGGCACAAGTTGGTATAAAAAAGTAAGGGGAGTTGAAGCATAAAAAAATAAGAATTTTCCGGCAATTAGCAGCAAAATGGCCAAAGAAATAAGAATTAAAAGCACCCCTAGTGGCAAAAACAGGAACTAAAATGATGGTAAATGGGATCAATATTTTTTATTGAATTTTCTAAATCATTTGAGATCAGCTCTATAATTTTCCCATTATTAGAATACTCCATACTGGATTAACGATTTGAAATTAAGATTGACGATATCATACAACAGATGTGTTTTGTAGCCTGCAGGAAAAAAGTAAGGATTAAAATGCAAAATTTTGGCAATGAACCGTCATTTGTAGCATTTCAGAAGGGTTACAAAACTTTTCAGTCTTGTTTAGTACTTATTCTTTTTCACATCCTGTATATACTGTAAAGTACCGAAAGTAATCCCCCCCCCCCCCTTCCTCATGTATGGGAATTTTTTATTTTTTGAAAAAGTGCCATTTATAAGCTCTCCCCTACAAGCTTTATTTTTTTATGCTTTCAATCCTTTTGTTTTTCAAGGAAATTCTTTAATTTTTTGTTTCTATATCTCCTAAATGAGTATATTATATTCAATTTATTTTTATTTAATCTCTTTACATATTGTATCAGAATGGCATATTTCTTTATACTATACGGTTCATATTTCTTTCATATCTAAATTAATTATTTTATGTAAATTTGTTTCATAAATTTATTGTTGTTATTAATGGAAACTACTTAGCTTCTGTGGAAGGAAATTTTAAAACCAAAAAATGTTAACTTGATCTGATTTTATTTTGTAAATTGTATAAATCCTGTCAAATTTCATCAATTCCAAATATACACCTCCCCCCCCCTCCCAATTTTCTTAGCGTTTTCACGAAAGTTCCAATTATAAGACCTCTTAAAATCATTAGAATTTCTTAGCTGCTAAAGGGGTGAAAACTTTCGTTACTTTACAGTAGATATTTTTACATGTGATTCTTTAAAATCAGAATTATTTCTTAAAAAAAAAAAAAAAAAAAATCTGCTACTAATAATTTACTTGAAGAATTTATCTGCATAATGTAAGTAATATTTCTGTTATTTCTTTTTAACTGAGTTTTACAATCCAATTTTCTATATTTAGATGCTAAATTGATAAAAATCAGAGCTAGCTTTTGTAATTTTTAATATTTCTTTAATTTGCTATTTTTATGTTGCTGTTAATGTCATTATTGAAATTGATTTTAATTATGAAACTATGAGGAAATGAAATGTCATTATTGATATTTATCATAACTATGAGGAAATGTTGTTAATGAAATTAGAGATCGACCGAAAATTCGATTTCTTCCCAAAATCTGAGTTTTGGCAAAAATTCGGCCAGACAGAAACTATCTGCATTAAAAAAAAGTTTTTTCTTTCAGAAATTTTCAACATTATTCATTGATTTGAGCTCCATTGGCTCAATTGAGAGAGACTATTTACAGGGCTCGCACCGTTCCTAAAATTTTCGTACTTTGCTACCAGTATTTTAAATAAGAATTCTTCGTGGTACATTCCTTTAACATCTATAATAGAACTGTACAACAAAGATTATAGTTTTTATTTAGTGGTAGCAAAGTACGAAAATTTTAGGAACGGTGCGAGCCCTGTATTTATTGCTATGAACTTCACTGTTTATAATTATCATGACTAGTGTTGTCAGGTTCTCCAAGACCGTCCCATGTAACCTGTGCACGGGACACCAAATATCCTGATTTTTCATGATGCATAAATTCTTCTAAATTCCTTTTAGTAGCATTCTTTTCGTTAGTCTATAAAGGTGAAACTAAATATCCTGTGCATTTTTTATGGTTCTTCCGGAAGGAATAGTGTACAAATCTACTTGCTAAAACTGAATATTTTCCCAGTCCCTAGCCATTTTGTTTTTAAAGATGTAAAGCCAATGCATTTTGATTAACAAAACTTGTGAAAAGAACCTGTGTATAATGAAATCTTACCTGAAATGTAAACATTGTGTAGTCCCTGCGGAAGCAATACCATACAATTATAACTGCTCAGTCGGAAACCTCCCCAAAACGGAAGTTTGTTTTGATCTCTAGTGATTACTCTTTCACACATTTTACTATATAAGATTATTGTGTTTATTTAATAGAGTAAAATGTTCTAAGATGGAATTTCAAGTGACCAAAGAAAGGTGTAGGGTCAGGTGGGGGAAAGTGGTAGTAATCTAAAAAAATGCACTTTTTTCACAATAAATGTACATATTTTTACTTTTTTTTCAATTAATACATAATTGGAGTTTGTGACAAATATTTCTATTAAGATTTGTAAATCTGGCAACAAGATTACTGTTGTTTATCTTCTTCTTTACATATATGTGCAGTTTGTTCTTAACACATGGTATTGATAAACTTTGTTCTTGATCCTTTCTCACTTGAAAAAATTAGTATATTTTGATACATTTCAGTAGAAGAACTTCTTAAAAACAGATTCATGCATCAAGGTAAGAATTATTTTATTATTTCAATTTTTTATGATTTTTTTTCTGAGGTGGGGGAAAGTGGTGGTATAGTTAGGCTTAGCTCAATGTTGTATGATGATTCAATTTTAGACTGTAGATGTGATTAATTTTTAAAAATGGGCTGTAATAAAAGTATTAATCTAAAAAAGATAGGCTTTATTTATAAATTTTAATCTTAATATGATAATACAATTAAATTAAAAGTTATTTTTTACATAGGGTCAGGTGGGGTAAAGTGGGGGTATATTGAAAAAAAAAACCTATTTTCTCTTTTAAATTAAGATATTTTGTTAATTCTTTTTTAGAGACATATATTGAGATTATGGCAACTATTCTTATTTTAGATTTAGAAACTGGAAACAAATTTAATGTTTACAAACTATCTTGTTTATGCTCATTGCATACCGTCAAAAAGTCGATCAGCTAAAATAATCGCCCAAGTGATAAAAATTAATACATTATATCACATAAAGCATTTGAATAAGTCACCATTGGGGAACTATTAGACTTTTCTTGCTATTTGGTGGTGAAGATTATATAGAGTTCAGCAATGTATGCTACATACTAAGTGAACCTAATTTTGATAGCCATGGACATTATTTCTTTAATTAAATAATATCTGAAAAATATTTTTTTTGTGCATTTGTACCTTTAAAAATAATTAAGATACATTTATTTCAGTGTATTTTTATTTAAAAAACAATATTTACACATTTTTATTTAAGTATACACTAATTTTGGAACTACCCCCACTTTCCCCCACCATGGGGTAAAGTGGTGGTATCAAAACATGCTCTTTTAAATGTATCACTGTCAGAAAACAATCTAATAAAATTGAGTGGTTATGCTTCATGTTTAATCTATATGAATCCAATGTATAAAAAATGCATCAAAAGTTTCATTAAAATAAATTTAATAGTTTGATTTTAGGGCCCTTTCTAAAAAGCTTGATTTTACCACCACTTTCCCCCACCTGACCCTATTTGTTTAATATTCCTTCCGTAAGGAACATGATTATTTTCCGTTACAGACAGGTACAGTTTTGATAGGGTTTACTGCATTTTTATGTGCTGATTTAAGAGCCACTATTGTGCTTTTATTGTCTCTCTGTCCCACTTTTTGTGACTGTGGACCTGGCAACACTAGTCACGACAGGCTCAAGACGTGACAGCAATTTATAAAGTAAGCAATGCATAATGACTAAACTTTGAAGATACTTTTCATGTGCTCATTAAAAACTGTAGACTAAACAGTAATAGAAAATTTATGGTTTGAAACCACAGAAGTGTTTTGAATGCTCTCTGAGAAAGTTCTAGTGTAACAGGGTGTCATTTACAAAAATGACTATAAAAGATAAATTGAGGTATGTAACTTAAAATATTTTTTAATCAGATGAGTGTTTTTTAATTACATTTGTATAATTGAAAATCATTCTGAATTGTGGATTAATTAATTACATTTTTATATGAAAATAGAAAGTTTTTGTCAGAGACATGAAGAGCCAACTTGGGCCCCCGAGATAAAATTTTCAAACAGGAGTGGCATTTCAAAACTTTGTTTGAAACTTAAACACATACA
Source organism: Maratus speciosus (assembly GCA_963932465.1). Taxonomy (NCBI): domain Eukaryota; kingdom Metazoa; phylum Arthropoda; class Arachnida; order Araneae; family Salticidae; genus Maratus; species Maratus speciosus. Next base: position 310,805,997 of record OZ010796.1, read on the forward strand.
TGCAGTCAAACTCAGTTAAGACACTCAGAGTTAATACACGATCCCACTAATAAGCAGATTTTTTCCAATCTCTTGAACATCGTCTATAAGGCTAACTGCAAAAATATCACATTTAATATGTGAACAACGGTTATTATGCGATACATTTTCGATCCATCCAGAAAAAAATCACGTTTAACCCATTAATGCCGACTTCAAAATACTTGATCAATTTTGAAATTTTTGTTCATCCTGTGTCTATTAAGTACATCGAACATGAATTTTATTTTTCCTGTTGTATTTACTAAGTTTTTTTAATGGCAGATTTTTGTACCAACCGGCGTTTGTGTAGTATGAAATCACTTTTTTATGCAAATTTTGAATTTATTGTTTGATTGCAATAATAATAATAATAATTATTATAATAATAGTTTCTAGATTTAAATACTAGTAAGATATTACTTATACTTGTATAATAAGAGGTTTTTAATTAAAATTATATTTAAAAGATTTAATTGCAATTCAATTTGCAAAAGAAAATTTTGTAAAATATATAATTTACAAATTCTAAAACTTAGAAAAAAAGATTTAAAAATTATAATTACCTTTAAAAAATAGTAAAATATTTTTAATAAACTGAATATTTATGCATTAGAATCAACATGATAGCTTTTTTGTTATATCCAGACACTAATAAAATATATAGAATACAAGAATATTTTTCTTTGTGAGAATTTTATCCAAACCGACATTTATATAGCATTAAAGAATTACGCATCTCATTTCTTGACACATATTTATTTATAGACGACTTTCTTTATGCGCCCTTGTATTATAAAAATTCGTTATAACGAGAGAATGGAAGTGGTGCAAATGGAACATTTTGCGAAAAAAATCAGCACAAATGAATGCCGTAATACAATTTAGATTTTGTTGATTGGGTGGGTCCACCAAAATGGCCACCATGTGTTGGAAAAGTGGAAAATTCGTTATATCGAGAAAACCAGAATGGCACAAACGAAACTTTTTACGGCACAAACCGACATTTACATAGCACTAAAGAATTACGTATTTCCTTTCGTGACACCTGACACGTATTTCTTTATGATTTTCTGTAAGTGACCTTGAATTATAAAAATTCGTTATAACAACATAGTACGGAAGTGGCACAAATGGAACTTTTTGCAGCACAAACGTAGAATAAATGAATGCAGTAACAATATTTTGATTTTGTTGATGGGGAGGAGGTGTTGTTTCACTGGCTCCACCCATTTTGTTCGTTATAACGAGAGAATAGAAGTGGCACAAATGAGAATTTTTGCGTCAGAAACCAGCACAAACGAATGGTATTAATTTTCAAAATCAGTGTGGAGCAGGGCCAGTGAAATGGACGTCTATTTTTTATTTCCTGATCGGACTAAATAAGATTGAGACTATATACAGGGTGTTCCGTTAAAGGGGTCCAATATTAATAGGGGTAATAGAGGAGATCACACGGAGCATAAATCAGTATATAATGCCTGGCCGGATCTCAATAATTTTCAAGTTACAGCAAATAGAATGAAAAATCGGAAATTTGTAAAAAAACCCTCATTGCTAAACTATCGATAACGCTACATAAAAACGAAGCACATATTTAGAAAGAGCAGAAAAAATCCTACGAAATGACATACGTTGTTTTAGAATATTGAGAATTAATGGCGAGTTACAAGCTCTGAAACAGTGAAAAAATACAAAATCAAATATTTAGCAAAATAGTTAATCGTTAATTCCAAAAATGCAACTCTACCTACATCAAGGAAAATGTTATAAAATTTGGTCCATTCCGAAAGCTTTCGAAGAAGTTGACAATAAACCATATCAGTTTAATTGTATGGGAGAAATCAAGCAGTTCCCTAGTTACAACTCTGTACTGTTGCACGCTCGGAAAGGGCGAAACTCCACCCATGACGATTGTAAACACCCCGTTTTAATATCTTTCAATTATACATTTCTGATCAACCTCTATCAATACCCTTTCATTATTCAGTCTGGTCAAGTGAATGACATATTGTGCAGCTCTCGCCTTGTCTTAAAGCAAACTCCGTGACTGCTGCGTTTCCTCCATGAACTTTCAGGATGATGAAGAAGAAGTACTTTTTATGCAAATTTTCTATGTATATAGGAAGAAAAGTGTAATAAAACAGCAGTCATCAGTGGGCGTTATGTTAAAGGGAGGCTGTTGTAAGTGGGATTGTAGTAAGTTGATGTATAATAATTATGCCGGAATACTCTAACGAAGAATATGCGGACATGCATCTGATGTACGGGCAAGCTCATGGAAATGCATGTCTAGCACAGCGCATGTACCGTGAGCAATTTCCAAGGAGACGTTGCCCAAGTTCGAAACTCTTCATAAAAATCGATAGACGATTTCGGGAGACTGGATCGTTTAATACAGCAAGCATTGATGCAGGGAAACCTCAACATGTACGAACACCTGCAATGGAAGAAGATGTACTGAATATTTTTAAAGATAACCCCTCCACGAGTACACGAGCTGCTGCGTCTGAAGTCGGTGTTTCTCACCAAAGTGTGTGGCGTGTTCTGCGTGCAGAAAACATGCACCCCTTTCATGTGCAGCGGGTACAACTGTTATCAGTAACAGATTGTGCTCAGCAGACAGAATTCGTACGCTGGTTGCTTAATGTAACAGAAAATAATCCACAATTTCTGGAAAATATTTTATTTACTGATGAAGCAACATTTACGAGAGAGGGCATGGTAAACACGCACAATATGCACACATGGTCATATACAAATCCGCACACTGTTTTCCCGTCGAACGCACAACAAAAGTTCAGTGTGAACATATGGGCAGGTGTCCTCGGCGATTATCTCATAGGACCATATTTACTCCCAGATGTACTCAATGGCAGTGCGTACTTGGTTTTCCTACGGGATATCTTACCGCAGCTACTGCAAAATGTGCCAGCAACATTGCGCCACAATATGTGGTTTATGCACGATGGCGCACCGGCACATTTTTTCATAGGTGTTCGCAATCACCTCAATTCAACATATCCTGGGAAATGGATTGGACGCAGTGGACCTGTTGCTTGGCCTGCACGCTCTCCAGACCTCAATCCGTTAGACTTTTTTGTTTGGGGACACCTTAAATCGCTGGTGTATGAAACGCCTGTGGATACACCGGAGGATTTACTAGCGCGAATCGTTGTCGCTGCAGGAGACATTCCCAACTCCGTAGGAGTTTTTCGGCATGTTCGCCAATCTTTACGACGTCGCTGTCGGCTGTGCGATTCTGTTAATGGGCGCAACTTCGAACACCTATTATAATAATGTCCGTTCGTCTGCCTTCTGACATTGAACTGTGCAGCGCAGGCCAGAAGACTATGCTTCACATAAGTATGCTTCACATAAAGTACGTGGAATGTAATTCTTTATTTGTCATTGTTCTTTTATTTTCAACACTTTTTGGCACAGTATTTTGTAAGTCACAGACTGTGGTGTACTCAAATTGTAAATTACAAAGTTTGTATGAATTAATTTAAAATTTAGTGTCTTTTTTAAATTTATAATTAATAAAATTATTATGCTATTTGTTATTATTATTTCCTATCATAAATTATGATGCACATATACATACAATAATTGTCCATGTAAAACATGTACTGAAACTTCTTGCATAGTTACAAATCGCAATATTTTTAATTATTTCCGAATTTTCACCACCAGTTTAATTTTAAAGAATTTAACTTAAGCTTTATATCAATAAAAGACCACTTTAAAATGTAGACTATTATTGTAAAGTTATTTTGGTTCATTCAACTCTTGAATAATTAAAAATGTTGCATCTCAGAAGAAGCATGATCGAAAATGTATAGTTGAGAGTAATTAAAAAGGCGGTGTTTCCAATCATGATGGGCGGAGTTTAACCTTTGCTAGTGTCAAAGAAAGCGGAGTTGTAACTAAGAAACTGATTAATTTCTCTCACACAATTAAACCGATATGGTTCATTGTAAGCTTTTTCAAAAGTTTTCGGAATGGACCAAATTTTACTACATTTTCCTTGTTGTAGCTAGAGTTGTCTTTTTGGAATTAACGATTAACTATTTTGATGTATATTGGATTTCGTACTTTTTTCACTGTTTCAGGGCTTGTAACTCGTCAATAAATATTGCTATTTTAATACAATTGATGTCATTTTGTAGGTTTTTTTCTGCTCTTTCTAAATATGTGCTTTGTTTTTATGTAGCATTATCGATAGTTTAGCAATGAGGGTTCTTTTACAATTTTCCGAATTTTCATTCTATTTGCTGTAACTTGAAAACTATTGAGATCCGACCAGGCTTTATATACTGATTTATGCTCCATGTGATCTCCTCTATTACCCCTATTAATATTGGACCCCTTTAACGGAACACCCTGTATATGCCGGTTGGTACAATTTTCTACCATTAAAAGTAAAAAGGAATATATGAAACAAAACAAAAGTAAAACTAACTTTAAATAGCACAATCGATTAAAGTACACTATTACAATTGTGATTCCATTTAAAAACACAATTAAAATTTCAAAAAAATATGCGTACCTTACCGTTTTCTTTTTGAAGGTAGAGACATACTGATCGATTTCGTATTCACTCAGTTTTTATACCTACTACTACAGTCATTTTCCACAAAAATTCGGCAATTCTATTTTTATACTTATTTGTGATTATTTAAGATGTCAAATGATTAATCAATTATCTTCCCCAGATAATATGCAAGTATCATTTATTCTTTCAAAAATATATTTGTGCTGAATAATGATTGTTTACTCATGCAATAAATGTAATCTTTTGTCTAGAAACAATCACAATTTATAGAATTTAAAACATTTATTCAAATAAAAAACAGTAATTAATCCCTTAAATCAATGTTAATAAATATAAAAATCTATAAGTTCTTATTTAATCTTTACATAGCTATTTCAAATATTTGACAAAGAAAATTTCGATATTTAAATTTCTAAAAGCAAAATTTTGAGTTTTAATGTATATAATTCAGCACTGGAATTGATTAAAAAAAAGAAGGTCACTGGTCTGCAAGACAAAATTCTATTAAGTTCCTTTAACCCTTTGAGTGGCATCCTCTCCCACCTTAAATTATAAACCAAACTTACTTATCAGTTATCCAAAATTTTCAGCATAATAAAATATAAAACTATAACTCACAAAAAATTAAATAAACAACAGTACATAAATTAAACTATAAAATGATTAATTGGATATTTTATTTCAGATTATTTCAACTGACTATAATGTTCAATGATTTTATTGTTATTTTTTTAACAAGATTGTGTTATTTTCGTTTGGTAGCAGTTTTTTTAGGGGCAAGAAAATTTGCATGACCCTGTAGGGGTGGGAAAAAAAGTTACTGGTCCTACAGGGCACCAAATTTTTCAAATTAATAGTTCAATTCAATTTTCTGTGGTCTCGGACCAGCGGACGACCAAGGACTTTGAATTCTGCAATTAATTATTTATAGACTCCAAAGTATAAGATGCCCCACCAGTGGCTGAGAGGTTCTGCTCTCGAAACTGGTCGACGGGAAGTGCTGGGTTCGATCCCAATCGCGCCCGTCGGCCTAATCGTTCAGAGTTTTCGTGGTTTTCTTCGAACCATGGATTTCCATGCGTTAATACGGGTTAGGTTCCCTTAGAAAGACCCCCATGAAGGGCACTCCCCCTCGGGCCTATATCCCTAGTGTAGATAATCGGCCATCACAAAATCAACCAACCAACCAACGTATAAGACAGAACATATAGAACAGTACTTTTATGTTAGCTAAACACAAATCTTGTCAGGGAGAGAGAGGAAAAAAAACTGCTATTGGTGAGCCAAAACCAAATAATAAATATATATAACCATTACAAAACACAAATTTTATATATATTATAATGCTTTGGCTAACCAATAACAGCATGAAAATTAGAAACAATACTTTTATTAATGTTTTACAAATTTCTCCAATACACTCACCCTGCACTACTGGCCTTTCAAAATAAATAAATAAAAATACTTACAGATAACAAGACTGCAATCATTCCAGATTAGACATAAAACAGATTAATATTACAAAAAAAGCAACAACCAAATAAGCACAGCAAAAATATAAACGAATACATTTATTAATTACAAACACAGGAAATAGTATACTATGCAAAAAAATTTCATAAACTTATATTAGCTTCCGATATTCTTCAATTTCGCATTACTATTATGAACAATAATAGTATCATCGTGGGTGAAAGTCTGAAACATTTTAGATTAACAAATTTGATAATTATTAGTTATAGGTAATAAGGTAATATGAACGTTACCAGGGATGTAGTGGAGGGTATACGCCATATACCCTCTGGATTTTTTTTAAGGAACACCGTATCTCCTCTGTTTCTCAAGAAAGCTGTAGTATATATATACTAGGGTATACCCTCTGTTTTTTTTACGACTACACCATTGCACGTTACAACTACAATCACTTGATACATGCATTGAGTTGTCACTTATTTTTTTATTTATTGTTAATATAGGACTTGACTCTCAGCAATACATGAGAAAATGATCATTATGTTATATTTCCACATCTTCTGATTAAATAAACAGCTATTCTGTAAATTTTCAAATTCAGTCATTATTTGAGCTAAATCAAACTGTTTGGTAACCAATTTTGTTTAATATCTGCACATAAACAAGGCGACTTCTTTTTAATAAAAGGAAGCCTCAAAATATAAATTTTCTTATTGCGCCAATGCACTAGAATTTTGGATGAAGAAATTTGAGCAAACTTTTTCCAATATTAAAATCCGTTAACCACGCTTCTTTCTGGCTTTGCTATTTAAACTTAACAGACTTGACTTACCATTAAATATACAAACATCGCCACGTCACGTGACTTTCGAAGCTTGCCGTTAGATATACAAAGGTCGTCGCATTTCTGTCAGGAAAACTTGATCTGAAGAGCCAATCAGATCAATGCTACCCGCTATATCTAGGTGCCTGTGTGACTGCACACTGCCCCCTCCACAATGCCTTCTCACTAAAATTCTAACTAGTGGTCACGTACATCAGACTTGTGTTAGGCGCGCCACACACCAGGGAGACATGCAACAAAAAAGCGTGAGGCATGCGACAATTTCACCCTGTTAACAAAGAAAAAACCGGTTTGGACAGCAGAATTTGTCTCCTGTCTCACAATTATTGCTGCATGTCTCTCTGGTGTGTGGCGGGCCTTATAGCGACTAGAATACATAGTGTGGAAATCGGTTATCTCTGTAATACTTAAAAAAGTGCTAAAATATTGTATCCCTTAAATATGCAACGATGCTGCTGCAATATACAGATCGCAGCGACATCTGCAGGATATTTTCTACAACTGCAAGGTATTGCTAGTCTATACAATGTAATACTAGTAATACGAAAATCCCGCAGATGTCGCTGCGATCGACACTTGGCATTTTAGCAGTATCGTCGCACATTTAAGGGATAAATTTTTTTAGCACTGTTTGGATAGCATATTTCAACACTAGGTATTCTAGACGCTGTACTTGTGTGCTTGACAACAAGGCCCGCTTATAAGTCCGCATCGTCGATATACAGGGACGAGACAGCCAGGGTTGGCAAGTTTCTTCCACAGTGGAAAAAACCACGGAAAAAACCGGCCGGAAGAAATGGGTTTCTTCCAAGTGGAAGAAACTGTTATTCTTTAAGAATTTACCATATAACTGTCAACTTGGTAAGATACAATAAATGTCTTATTCCTACAACCTTAAGTAAATTAATTCCATCAGACCTATATAAATTTAATTAATTATATATGCTAAATTAATAATTTTATCAGTTTTTTACCCAAGATCACACACGACACCTGCCTAAAGATTTTCAACCATTGGCAAAATGAAAAAAAGTAATTTTATCAAAAAAAAAAAAAAAAAAAAAAAAAAAATTGCACATAATCAATTAAATGTTATCCATTTCAATTTAACAAGCATATTTTTTAATTATAACTTTTTAAGCTAGTAGTAAACAGTACGTGGATCTTTCACGAATGGTAGAATGAAACTCATTTAAATAAAAGACAGTGCTTTTTATTTACATCAATTTTATTAAGGTAAGTAAAGTAATAGAGTACAATAATTACTGTATTTAAAAAAATAATAATAATTAAAATCCTCACTTTCCTTACTACAAATGTAGCATAGTATAACAAAAAGTCTTTTAGTAGTAGGATGCTGCAATCAGTTTCTCAACTTAGAATGGATGAATGCAAAAGACAAAAAAAATTCTTTCAAGTCCTACAGAAAACTTCAGGAGAGTTTAAAAGCATTTTGACGTACCCATAGATATTTTAAGAATATTAGTCTTTTAAAATCAGCATTGAGATATGCATGCAAGATGCTAGTATAAACAATTACAAATTTGTTTATTTTCTGTGTTGTGCAGTTTAAAATGATGCATTTTTATAAGAAAATAATCTATTTTTATACAAAAAATAAACTTTTTGTAGGTAGTTTTTTTTTCTCTTTTTACATAAATGGCATAATTAATAAAAGAAAAAAAAATCCCTCATCCTCTAACGTTGTAAAATCCATCACCTGTAAATGTCTGCTGAACCTGAAGTATGTTATTAAAAAAATTATTTATTTTTCCAAAAATAATATTTTTAATATTAATTAAATTTTCCAATTTAGGGTTCATATAACTATACTTTGAGTTTAACTTTGAGCATCTATTTTGTTTTCTGTTGGTTTCTTCCAGTTTTTTCCATTACTTCCAGTTTCTTCCGGTTTTTTCCAGTTTCTTCCACTGTCCTGGAAGAAACCCAACCCTGGAGACAGCACAATGAAATTTACAACACAGAGAATTTTTACATCCAGGAGCTCCACAAAGAGTGTGCGATGGAGCCAGCGGGAGTCGAACCCGACAAGCCTCCTACGCTCTAAAGCGATTAGCAGTGTGGTGTTTTAACCACTCGGCCACGGAGGCTCCGTGGTCATTCTAAACTAGTGGAGGGGACCAAAGACTTTTAAGATACATAGACCTGCAAACTGTCAGTTTAACTGAGGATTTTTTATCACAGCTGTTGTACGGCAGTATATATGTTTTATATTTTAATTTACCTAAGAAAATGCTTTTATCAGCATATTTTGTCATTGCGGATCATTAAGTATTAGTCTACGCTATTTCATTTAGGCCTTATTTAAAAAAAAAAAAACTTATTATTTATCAATTTTTTTGTTTTTTTCGTATAGCAAGTAAGTACTTCTATAAACATCCTACAAGCAGGGGTGCAGAAAATGTTTCTACTCTCAACATTTCCCCTAATCCACATGAAAATTTCCCCAAAATTTTACAGTATGTTATAGGTAAATGCTGTATTATCGTAGGTAGAGAAAATTTATTTTTCCAATATTTCTCAACTTATGCGCAAGTACATATGGCAGTGGTGATTCTGAGTGAAAAAAAAAATTCTGAAATTCACAGCTAATTTTCTGAAAGGTTGCAGCAGAGTGGGGGAAGGGGGGGGGAATCCACTCCCAGCACTATGTTTTTTACACGGACCTTTGACGAAATTCGCGTTTTTTCGCGATCTTTTGACGAAATTCGCGATTGTTTTTCCATCTTTTGATGAAATTCGCAGTTGTTTTGCGATCGTTTGACGAAATTTGCGTGTTTTTACCATCTTTTAACGAAATTTGTGGTTGTTTCGCGATCTGTTGGCGAAATTTGTTTTCATTTCACGATCTTTTGAAGAAATTTGCATTCATTTCGTGATTTTTTGACGAAATTTGCATTCATTTCACGATCTTTTGAAAAAATTTGCGTGTTTTTTCGCGTTCCTTTGACGAAATTCGCGATTTTTTGATGAAATTTGCGGTTGTTGTGCAAACTTTTGACAAAATTTGCGGTTGTTTCGTGATCTTTTGACGAAATCTGTGATTGTTGCATGATCTTTTGGTGAAATTTGCGGTTGTTGTGTGATCTTTTGATGAAATTCACAGTATTTTCTAGGGATGCAACGGATATCCGGCATATCCGGCTGATTTTTCAATATCCGAAATACCGTCAGATATCCGGATCACAATCACCGGATATCCGGCAGAGCGCAGCGAAGTGAAAATATAAGGATAACAGAAATAGTTTGACCCCAACAATGCCGAACAATTTTGTTTATAATGCAAAATATGAAAGTAAGTTCACTATACATGAGTAAAAGGTAATTCTCAAAAGTTTAAAGAATTGCCAGCTTTTCTAACATTGATATTTGAACTTTTTATAATAAATTTAAGAATTTATGTTTACTTCTTTCAGAAAATTGTACCTTTACTTTCAGAATGCAAAATAAAATTTGAAGTTGTTTATTAAAGTATGACTTTATTAATTTTTTTTCTTTTTTTTTAAGTTTAACAATTAAACAGGCCAATTTTTAGAAGAAAGTATTGTAATAGAAATTTTTTAGATTTCCGGTTTTCGACGAATTTAGATGTTTTATAGGTCAGCCTCCTTCAATATGGAAACAATCTATTGGAAGGAGGGGGCCACGTAATCGCGATTTTTTTTGCCATTTTCATTATTGTACCACCGAAAAGTGTATGAAGTTATTCATATAATTGAACAAAATTTTTTGTATTTGTTTTTGGCTATGTCCAGCAGGTTCTCCTTTAAATTGGAAATATTCTGCCAAAATGGGGCGCTGTAATAGTGATTTTTGTGCCACTTTCATTCTTGTACCATTGAAAAGTGTATGAAGCTAAGCATAGAATTGAACCAATTTTGTGTGTATATTTTTGGCTATAGCCAGCAGTTTCTCCTTGCATTTGGAAATATTCCGCCAGAAGGTGGCACTGTAACAGAGATTTTTGTAAAATTTTCTCGATTTTTCGCAGTTTTTTTTTTTTTTTGTGTGCTGTATATTGGCGGCTCATGAAGCGAAGGGAACTTTGCATCCTGCTAAGCTGGCTATTCACAAACATCTGATAATTTTCTGTTGTACATCAATGTACAACAGAATAACAAAAAAATTATTGATTTTAATAAATATCATGATCAAGATTAACTTATTCTTATCCTGATTAATTGACTGGAGCAGAAATTTTAGATCAAAATCAAAGTTGGTATTTATTGAACTAATAATATTAAAGTATGGTAACATTTGGAACTACTTTTTGAAATATCAAGATGTATGAGATAGAAGAAAGTTTTGGGATTGGCAAATCCTACTAGTTATTTTTGTAACTTCCTTATAAATATTTAAAATTAAAAGTAATTTTCTTTTTACTAATAAATATCAAAATAATTTAACTTAAAATAAATCTAAACGTGACTTAGAACAACAACAATATTAAATAATTAAAACAGAAAAAGGGCATCAATTAAACCTATGTTTGGAGAAAATAACTCTTTAATCATGGGTTATATTAGTAGATATTTTATGTTTAAATTATAAAAAGAAAGTATGTAGTATTTCTTTGTGAAAATACTCTACAATTATATGCATATTAATTGGTTAAAATTTACTATGCAAATTATCAGCATTTCATTGTACAAATTAATTAATTATTAGCAATTATCAATATAGTCAATCCCATATCCAAATACAGTAGCAATTATCAGCATTTCATTGTACAAATAAACAGAATATTTTAATGCTTAAATTACATTTTTTATGCAATATTATTAATATACATTACAGGGCTTAAATGGCAGATACAGGGCTTGAATTTCGAGACGGGATAGCAGGATTCGTGCCCTAAAGATTATTATTGTGTCCTATTTATTATGCCCTATTGTGGGTGGGCGGCTCCTGTTTCCAGAAAATCATTTTCTGAAAATGTTTCTTTGTAAAACAACGATCAAGTCTCAGGACCTACCGACAAATTTCGTGATATTTTCTACTATCGATTAGCAGATTTCACAGGTTCTTCTTAGGACAGATTGACAAAATTCATAGTTGTTTTTCTGCATCTGACTGAAAAATTTTGTGCTTTTTCTCCACGACTGACTGACGAATTCCACGATTTTTTCTAGAGACCGATTTCATAATTTTTTTTCTCGAGATCAGTTGACAAATATTAGCAATTTTATTCTGTGACCGATTGGCAAATTTCCCTGTTTGTTCTTGCGACATACTGATGAAAATAACGATTGTTTTTTTTTGCATCCGATTGAAAAATTTCGCGTTTTTTTTTCTTCAACCGGCTGAGGAATTTCACGATATTTACTCATGACGGACTGGCAAATTTCACGATATTTTTCCATGATCGATTGGCGAATTTTGTGATATTTTCCCGCTGCCGATTTCCCATGAACTTCAGTTTTCTTCTTGCGACCGGTCGAGAAATTTTGTTATTTATTTTCACCATAATTGACGAAATCGGCGATATTTTTTTTATGACCGATTTATGTATTTTGAGATGTTTTTTCTCTGTGCTCAAAATAGGAAATAATTAAAAGGGCAGTAATGGCCACCGGAGACTGAGCCCTACCAAATTGGCCAATAGTCAGCACTAAACAAAATGAGATTACACTTGTGTCACACATGAAGAAAAAAAAAATTGGTGAACTTAAAAAAACATGTTTAGAAATAACAAACTAGTTGATTTTTGCAATTCACAGAAATTAGGACATGACTTTTAAAATCAACCTTTTATCGTGTAATAGAAGAAATCAATTGGCTATTTCCTTTTCAAACTTTGGATATGGATTTAAAATTCCAATGCATTGCAATTCCATGCAAAAAAATCTGCAACCGAAATCGAAAAAGTAAAAAACAGCCGTACGAAAGATCGAGCTCAGCTATCTTATGCAAAAAGAATCTTTTAAAACTTTTCAAATTTAAACAATTAAAAAAAACCCTGCCATTGGTTTAACATTACGGAATGGCCATTTTCAAGTTAGTGAAGTCCCCTTAAGTGTTTAACTCTGTGATGTGAATAAATAAAAAAAAAAAATTAAATTTGGTAACAATATTATGATAGTGTTAGAAAGTGTTTTATAATGTATGACTAATGTATGATTTTTTGTTCTTGCTAAAATTTCCCATGGGTTAATACAGAATTTCATGATTTGAGAAGGGAAAACCAGTTTCACTGGAATGTCCCCTTAATAAAAGAAATTACTTTGAGGAAATAAATGTTTCTTAAAATCTTTAAAAAATAAAATATTTCTTAACAAAAATAAATAAATAAATAGGAAGGATTCACAAGGAGTTTATTTAATATTATTAATTCATACTCAATAGATTTAAAAAATTTCAATATAAGCATAACATTTATTCATTAATCTTTCAAGTACAGTAATCGGTTATCTGAAAAGCATGGGACCAAAACATTTTTGTTGACTGGGGTTCCATAAGAATTTTCAGATAAATGGGAAGCTTTCTTATTTACCCTACCAGATGTCACTACTCAGCCTTCTCCCCCCCCCCCCCCTCCAATCTATAATTGCAATGAAACAGATTTGAATAATGAAATATTGCCAAGCTACACATTAGCTTCTGGAGCAGAGAACGGCTCCTTGAGAAAATTAAGAGACATTACAGGAAAAGGTTGATACAGTTTTTGATTGAAGGACTGACTGATGGAGCAGAAGTTGTTGAAAATTTAAAACTTGTGGATATGAAGAAAGTTGACTACTGGTTAGATTCTTGATGGGAGTGAATGAAAGTGAATTAAAATTAAAACGTTAGTAACATTTTTACATAAGGTATGGCCTAAGGTTGAGTTGCTAATCTTTGAAACACAGTTGCAGTCGGCAGAAACTGATGTCATTGGAATTGTGGACAGAAATGATGACAATACTGAAGTGTTTTTGGACATGTTGAAATCAGGGTTGTTACGTTTAAAACATTTTGTTTAAAACATGTTTAAAACATTACATTTAAAACAGTGTTTAAAACATGTTTATTAAAGAATCGTTTGATATTCAAGTTGTACGCTTTATTTACGCAACAAATACATCATTTTCATGTGTGGATTATTCAGAATTTAAAAAGATGGTGTTGAGTACAAAACCTGGCTACAAACCACCAAATCATCATGAAATAGGAGGCATATTACTTGACAAAGTGTATGAATCTGTGCTGGAAACTTATAAAAATGATTTAAGAGATTGTTTGTGCTGCTCTTGACAGATGGAGTAACATTCTCAATGAGCCAGTTGTAGGAATTACAGTATCTTGTAAAGGCCAAATTTACTTAGTAGATTCAATTAATACATCTGGCCATCCTCATGAATTTAATTATCTTTGTGAGCTTGCAAGTATTGCCATAAATAAAGTCGAGGAACGCTATGGTTGTTTTATTGGCAGCTTTGTAACAGACAATGCTGCCATGAAGATGAGAAATGAACTTAAAAAGATTGAGAGACATAATATGAATATTTTAACTTATGGATGTTCAGCTCATGTCTTAAATCTTCTAGCAAAAGACATTAAAATCTCTAATATAAAAGCTCAAGTTTTGATATTGTTAAATATTTTCGAAATGATCATTTTACTTCAGCAAAGCTTCGGGAAATAGTTGCTAAAAAGTTTGAGTTACCATCAGGTGTCAGGTGGAATTCCATGTTGGACACAATGGAGTCATAAGCAATTGGTCACAAATTTTCAAAATTTGTGAAGATAATCGAGAGAAAATCAATTCTGATATTTCTAAGAAAGTCCATAGACTTGCAGTTAAAAAGAAATGTTGAAGATTATATCCAAAGGCTCAAACATTTTGCAATTTCATGTGACAAAGCTCAGAGTAATAATTGTATTATTAGTGATGTAGTTGAAGTTTGGAAAGATTTAAAAAAAAGAAATATCAGAAATATGTGCTGCTAGTAATCTTACCATGATTACAAAAAACATTGAAAAAGCCATAGAAGACAGATATGAATTGGCCATGACATCTGTACATTTTTTGGCAGACATTACTGATCCATGCTTTAAAGGAGAATCACTTACAATTGATGAGACAGAAAAGGGCATGAACCTTGCAGCCGAATTATGTCCTGAACTAATTCCTATAATTATAAACTATAAAGCTAAGTCAGCTCCATTCTCCAGTTATATGTTTGATGCTATTAATAATAATGCAAAAAAATAAATAAAAATGATATGCTGTCAGTTACCAATCATAAATTCGCTGTTCAAGAATCAAATAAAGTGCACAATTTTGTAGAAATAACACCTTTATCTTGGTGGATAAGCTTTGAAAAACACATCGATAAAAATATCATGCTGATCACAAAACAATTACACACAGCTGTGTGGATGGTTTAGAAAGAGTTTTCGACTTTTGGCTTTGTGCTGAGCAAAACTAGAAACCAGTTAGGTGTTGATAAGGTTGCCAAGCTTGTTACAATTTTTAAGAACTTAATAATTAGATGTTTTAGTTTAGAATAAAAAATTAATTGTTAATTAATGTTTGGTATTTATTAAATAATTTTTTTTCTTATTTACTGTTTTATGAAAATATTTTCATTCTTTATATTTAATTTAATAATTTTTGCTCGCTTTAATCAAAATTGTGCTGTTGAATGAGAAAAAAGTGTTTTAAACAAAAAAAAAAACACGTTTTTTGTTTTTTTCTAAAAAAAACATGTTTTCCAACCCTGTGTTGAATGCATTTAAAATCCCATAGTTCAGTTTTAACGAAAATACCAGGGATTACAGTTTTGACTATAATTCCATTAAGGATATAATAAAACAAGTTTGTTCAGAAATGACATACAATCACCGTAGGATATTGACAATAGAATCACCGATATGCATTATTCATACAAGTAAGTTAAAAAATAATGCACATCAAATTTTGCAAAGTTTTCTAAAATCTTTTAACAGAGAATAACCATGCGTTTCCGATAATTTCTGTTATAAAAGTTGGTTTGTGCTGTTTGTCAAAAGTGTAACTTGTGAAAGAGGCTAAAACATGCAAAATGGAATAAATTTTAAATTAAGAAATTCATTTAGCAACCCAATTGTTAATTGCCCATAACATTAGGTGAAAGTTGAAAAATAGACATGGTATATATAAAACTTGATTCTGTTCCTTTGTTTTAATAAAAATAAACATTTTTTATAATAAATTATCTTGAGTTGTTAATTTAAACTATTTCAAAGGTATTTTGTCATGTCTGTATAAATGTAATTCTTTAAGTGGCACATAAAAAATAACGGGGTTTAAAGATTTTTTTTTTTTCCCTTTCTAACAGTTCAACTCCCCTGCATTTTTAAATGTTGGCTGGGAAACTCCCCTTCTGGGGAAAAGTTGAATTTCAAGCCCTGATGTTCAAAGAGATATAGTTTTTGTAAATTATATTTGAATACATTTAAAATGTTTTAATGATGTATGATGTTTGTAATTTATTGCTCTGAGATGGCGTTATATAAAGAAATAATTCACCATATAACTAAAAACATATCTAGTGCCGGATATCTGAATCCGGCAGGCAAAGGGGCTTCGGATATCCGGTATCCAATATCCGGCAAAATCAATATCCGGTTCATCCCTAGTATTTTCGCGATCTTTTGACAAAAATTGCATTTCTTTTCACGATCTTTTGACAAAAATTGCGGTTGTTTCGCGATCTTTTGACGAAATTTGCAGTTGTTTCGCGATCTTTTGACAAAATTTGCGTTTATTTTGCGGTTTTTTGACGAAATTTGCGTCTTTTTCGCAGTCTTTTGACGAAATTAGCGTTTTTTCGTGATCTTTTCACAAAGCTTGCGGTTCTTTCGCGAACTTTTGAAAAAATTGCGATTATTTGGAGATCTTGTGACGAAATCAGCGTTTTTTCCCGTAATTCTTGGACAAAATTCGAGGTATTTTTATACTCGAATTTTCAGATTGATGACCGATTTTTTTAATTTTCGAAACCAAATGCCTTAAATTTTCGGAACAGAATCACCCCTGATATACGGTACTTATTATTCTGAGATCGATTTTGTGAAGGTCACCATACAAATCTTTTTATTTGTAGTGAAATTTTTTTATCTCAGGGAATTATGGAATTCGTTGTTAAAATCGAAATCAGTTGTAATGTTTCTGCAAAATTTCCCCAGATGGTTAAAATTTCCCCCGATCCTAGATAGCCGGATCGGACATATTCTGCACCCCTGCCTACAAGGATAAAAATATAGTGTTACTTTCGCTAATATGCATTTTTTAAATTACTATATTATGTTACAGCTGCTACCTTTAATTTAAACTTCCCTACCAGTTACTTTTGTAAGTCAAACTTAAAAAAAAGTGGAATTATAATGTTTAACAATCTGTTTCCATATAAATTTCGTCTTTATTCAGGTTTATAAGGCATGTTAAAATTAGGTACTCATTTTCAAACATACCATCCATAAAATTATTATTAAATTGCCTTATTCAACTTTATTTCTGAAAATTCAATATTTATAACGCTTATTTAGCTATAAAAAATAGTTTTATGAAAAAAAAATAGGCCATAAACTTTATGTATAATGACAAAAATTAATTTTTAAGCTCATTCTAGCCATACACTTAATGGTAAATAACCACAGCTGACGTACAAACCTCGCGGTTCTGGTGTTTCAATGGACCCTATTCAGGTGACGTCAGATGCCAGAGCTGGCAGTATGATGATCTGTTATTCTAGTTACTGCACTGGCAGAATACCAGTATGTGCAGGCGCAAACACCGCTAGCAGACGACTTTAGCCTTGACCCAGGTTGAGTGCATACATTTTAACTGAAAATTTGCAAACTTAGGGAATTTTCTCACATACAGAACAACATTTTGAATTTAGATTACAATATATTAAGTATATGCTGCTGCATGAAAGAATTTTTTTGAGGTATTTTTAACAAATAAGCATTAATAACTCACACTCCATAGACTGCTGTGCTAAACACCGCCAGTAAATACCACCAGCAGACGAATTTTAGCCTCGACCTCAGGTTGCGTGCATAAGGTTCATTGCCGGTCTATGTATCTTAAATGTCTTTGGAGGGGACAGTGGACTACAGCGTATGTGGTATGTGACCCACAGACTTCTAATATTCTTATATCAGAAGTCTGTGATGTGACCTACTTCATCCAAGTAGACTCCCAATTCCATTCTTCTTTCGGGAAGGTTTTGACTCCAACATCTTTTGCTTTCATCGCCAAAAGGGGGCCGTAGTTTGGCGGTAATCCCTTTATTGGCAAAGCAAAAGTGCGGTCAACTCAAGACAAACGCTGACAGACGATGTTTCGGCGGGAATCTGGAGAGAGATTCCGAGGAGAAAAACCGGTTTGGCGCGCTAAATCTGCCTTCCATCATGTGATGCAGGGCAGAGATATAGGAGTCAAGAAAAGGTTGCCGATTTGGAGTCTACTTATATTAGAAGCGAAGCTAACGAGAAAGACAGGCTATCGCGGTGGGTCCGATTCTTCTTTTTTTACAGACCGCTGGAGTCACGTGATGCTCTTTTCGCACACCTTCATTGGTGCATTCGAGCATCACGTGACTCCAGCGGTCTGTAAAAAAAGAAGAATCGGACCCACCGCGGCAGCCTTTCTTTCTCGTTAGCCTCATATTAGAAGTAGAGTTGCAAAGGGTGGAAAAAACCGGGTTTATTCCCGGGAATAAACCGGGTTTTTTGGGAAGGAAATTTTGAAAATTTCCGGAGGTTTTCAGAAAGTTTTAAGAATGAAAATTTTTTAATTTATTATTTTCAGTTATTTCTGATGATTTCAATTTTTGTCAATGTAAACAAAACTAATAACATAAAATATTTAAAAAATTGCATGGTTTACATAAAAACTAACGAAATATAGGCTTGAGCTGCAGAAATATTAAGTAAGGAAATTAAAATAGCATAAGAAATTTGGTATTTGATCGTCGATGAGTAAAAAGTGAAAGAGGCAAATGAGAGATTCATCTTCCCTGGCATGAATATAAACTTCACCTCTGTTCTTCGAATCAATGAATGTAAACAAAAAAGAAAATGAACAAAATTAAAAGAAATTGATGCAAAACTTTAAGCAACTCGTTAGAAAATTAATATAAAGTATGCCTGAGTAAGAGATATGCGAGCAAACAGAAACTAAAAAAAAGTATTTTTTAAAGAAACATTCATATCCTCACCAATTTACAGACGTCATTGTTAAAAGCTAATAAATTATAAAGACAGACTGTAAAATCATAAGTTTTGTGAATTCATAATGTAAAATCTATTTTTTTTAACATTCTTCCCTGAAATTTCTTTAAAATAAAAATTTCCAATATTCCCCAAAATTCCGGGTTTATTCCCCAAAATTCCCGGGTTTATTCCCGTCCCTCAAAATCTGTGGGTTATTTGCAACTCTAATTAGAAGTCTGTGACTTCATCTACTTTCAAAAAGTTGAAGATTGGAAGGAGCAGATTGCCAGCTAAATGTACTGGTTCTGCCATCTGTTGGTGGCAAAAGAAAATACAAATTAGTAAATGACTTTTTTTTTTTTAAGTTCCACATGTAAAAGTGTATGCGTATCTTAAGTAAGCATATATATATATATTTATTTTGTAAATGCAATATATTGCACCTCAGTGTATTATTTATAAGAAATATTTTAAATGAGTTGCATTAATTGCATTACTGTTATAAAAATCATTCATTTGATTTTGTAAGCTTTTCAATGCTGAAGTTTAAATCCAGAATTTTATTAACAAAAAATAATAAAATATAGAACCCAGATTAAAATTATTACTAGTGTTTTAAATGCATTACTTTTATAAAAATCATTTCATACTTCAGTAAGATTTGTAAAGCTGAAAACTAATCAAGGGATCATGAAGTATAAAAAATTATTTTAAATGTATATTATAAAAAATGTAGAAGAATTTTTTATTATCCCTAAACTTTTATTGCATTTTAATAATTTGCGAATCATAACAAATTATATATATATATATATATATTACGAAATAATTAATTTTTAAATAATTAAAAATCACTTATCAGGCAGAAATTTTTGTTAATAAACTGATTAGTCATTTGAAGACTACCGCTTAAGACGATTACTTTAATAAACCCTCAGGTAGACAAAATCTAGTGAATTTAGAAACATCAATTCTGATTTAATGTAAACTAAAATTGTGAATAATAATTATAAAAAATGAGAGGTTGGGGTGGGAATGAATAGTAATTAATTTTGTCTTTGCATTTTCTTATTCATAATTTTACTTAAAAAAAATGATGAGAATTCTAAAAAAATATTTTTTAAGGTAACGAAATTAATGCAATAAAAACTGTTGAAAATCTAAGAACACAAGCTTTTGACGTTTATTTTAATAAATTTCCTGATAGGCAAAATCTAGTGAATTTAGAAACATCAATTTTGATTTAATGTTATATAAAATTAATAATAATAATCAAAGTTATTTTGACAGAGGGGGGGGGGATAATAATTAATTTTGTCCTTAAATTTTATTATGCTTAATTTTTTTTATATATAAGAATACTTAAACGCTAATGAAATTAATGCAAAAAAAAAAAACCTAGCTCAAGATCTGGAATTTTAACTCTAAAGTAAATAAATGGTGGAGGAATATTGTTTATTACTGAGTAAAACTGAAATATTTTAGTACTTCAGTGTCAGCATAGGCGTAGAGTTTTCAAAATTATTGGAGGGGCTCAGCCAGTGGCGCAGGCAAGGGGCGGGGTCTACCGCCCCCTGGAACAGGGATTAAATTTACTAAGTAATGATTACAAAAATAGTAAAACCTGCTAAGACAAAATTACAAATAACCGCTGATAGTTTCCGTTTTATACAGGTTTTCGTCTACCTTAGCAGGTAAAAATTCAAAGTGTTCCTTTCGATGGATCATGAAATGTTTGCCATTAGACAAAATTTCGTAATAGAGATGTTCCGTTTACACAAGCTAACCTTATATCCATATCCATACAGTAAAACCTTTTGTAAAAGCAATCGTAAGCGACCGAAACAATATTCCGTTTAAGACAGGTTTCTGGCTAATTAAGTAAAATTGTACAACAATCTTTCCTTCTGGAGCATGAAAAGTTTCCATTTAAGACAGGATTATGCCATAGACAGGTTTCGTTTTGACAGGTTTTACTCTACATATATCATAAATATCTATATGTCTAATAATAAAAGACAAGATCGCTTTTTGTGTGTTTATTGCCGATGGCTAGGAAAATCTACTGCCCGCAAAGGTCTGAAAATATATATGAGAATAGTTCATTGCAGATATGGATGCCTTGAGGCTCACATTTTTAATTTTTTGATAATTGGCCGAGATATTAATTAAAAACTCGTCAAAAAAGAGATAGTTTTTTGAAAATTGGTGGAGGCGCGCTCGTGCATGACCAGAACCTGCTTTTCGAGAGAAAAGGAAGGAAGAACTAAATACATTTTTTTTTGCCGTTTTGTTTTAATGCCCATCAGCTGTGCCGTTTAAAATTCGGAAAAACAGACGACATATTCTTATAGTTCGTACTTTTGCGTCTCAAACGCCGCAATCAGTTAAAAAAAATATGGTTCTTAACTCTTTGAAATTTTTTTTTTTTTTTCAATAAGGGATTTTTCAGTCGACTTTTTTTTTCCCTTTCGCCAACGCTTACTTAGGGCTCAATTTAGAAGGTACCGATTCACAAAAAATATGCATTTAATGCTAAGATCTTGTTCTTGTCGCCGGTGCAATCGGTTTTCTAAAAGACTAATTTTAATTATTTAAGCAAACTCGCGACCCCAGGTCACTTCGCGCTTCACCGTGAGGAGAATATCGTTTTTTTTCACAATCTTCCTAGAGCATTTCGACAGACTGGATTTTACACCTATTGCAAAAATTTCGTAATGTTCAAACGAATAGAAGTATTTAAAAAAAAAAAAACTTAGAAAATTTCGACAAAAAAGCTAAAAAACGGTTTCGGCGTGGCTTCGCTTGGCTTCCGCACACGTTTTCACTATTAAATATGCATGTTTTTCATGAAATTTTATAAATTACATGGGTACAGTTACACGTATTTATAACATATTAAAATTTCGGACAGTTTGGACGACGAAAACTATTTTTTTTTTGTTATGTTAAAGAACCGACGCGAAAACAAGAAAAACTTGTCGAATGTGACAAACCCAAAACTTTCTTCTATCTCATGCATTTTAATACTTCAAATTCGTTATCAGAGTGCCAAAATTAAATGACAATCTATGCTCATCTCAATCTCAAGAATTCTAAAGATATAGGTTCATTAAATTGTGTGCATTTTAAAAGGAGATATAAGCATCGCATTTTTGAAACAAAGAATTGAATTTTGGCATCCATCCTCTTAGATGTCTGCAAGAAAAATTATCAGCTCAAAGAGCATAAAAGCGGCACCTGTCGCACTGTATACATCCAAGCCTAAAAAAAGATCGATTTATGTGAAAGTGTAACAGAATATGAAGTCTGATTAAATTCCGTGTGTTAGTGTTTGAGACAGCACAATTGCGGAAATCATAAAAAACGGAGCATAGCAGCGCCACCTATTGTGCGATTTACACTGAAACGTAATAAAAACAACATACATCAACATCTAACTGAATTTGAAGTTTGAGGAAAAATTGTGCATTACTTTTTAAGATAGAGCTATTACGAAAATCATGAAAAATTCTGTATCGCAGCGCCACCTGTTGGCCAATTTACAGCAAAAAGTAATCAGCACCATTTTATATCACAGACTAACCTAATCTGAAGTTTGATGAAAGTACGCACATTAGTTCTTGAGAAAGAGCTATTGCAGAAATCGTGAAAAATGCAGTATAGCATCGAAATCTGTTGGATGATTTACACGTAAACGCAATTAGCACGAAATAATATCAAAATATAACTGAATCTGAAGTTTGATGAAAATCTGATCATTAGTTCTTGAGGTATATACTATTGCGGAAATCGTGAATAATGCATCATAGCAGCGCCACCTATTGACCAATTTACACCAAAAATTAATCAGCACCAAACAATATCAAGGACTAACAGAATCTGATGTTTTATGAAAATGTGTGCATTAATTTTTGAGATATAATGCGATTTGCACCAACAACTATTCAGCACCAATTTAAAGCAGGGACTAATTAAACCTAAAGTTTTATTAAATTCCGTGCATTAGTTCTTGAGATAGAGCGCCCAAAAAATTTATGCCACATACAAACTCAAAGACAGGTTCACAGATAGTCATTTTGTAAAAACATGTTTTTCTAGATCTGTGACCGCTAAAAAGTGTAAATCCGTCGAAAACCGGAATTCGAAAATTTTCTTTAATCCAATACTTTCTTTTTGCAAAGATAGAAGAAAGTAAAAAGGAAGAAGAAAACGTGTCTTTTAGAAGTAGATATCAATATTATTTTAACGAAAATTTTACACGGCCTGAGAAACGGTTATATTTATAACGATAAAACTTTTAAAGAGTTCGAACCAAAAGAAAGTATTTTTTTTAAAAAAATTATGAAATGACCGTACGTGAAAAACAGAAAATGACTTCTTACGAACGCTTTTGCCATTAAAAGTCAATATTTTTTGAAATTTTTTTGTTTAAAAATATAAATTCGGACAAAATCAGATTAAAGGTATAAAATCATACAAATTTGTGCTTTATTAAAGGTTGTTATCACGGGCACGGGCAACGCCCTGTGGTTCAGCTAGTCTATAATAATAAGGAAAGAAGTTTGTCTGTCTGTCTGCTATGTTCTAAAAGAACCGCTGCACGCAGAGCTACAAAATTTGGTACCTCTATGTATTTAGTTAAGCATTCCAAAGCCCGATTTCGAACTTTTTGAATAGATTTTTCAATATAATTTTTAATGCAATTTTTAACGTTTTTCACGGTTCGAGGCGGTTCTTTTTTTTAAATTATTAAAATAAATCCGATTTCAATCTTTTAATGTATAATATAGTAAATTTGTCCTCTTTTCAAAAAAGTTTATTCGGAATTCGTACAGCGATTTTTAAATTTTTCGCAAATATTTGTATGCAATTTTTAGCGTTATTTCGTGTTTCGCAGCGGTTTTATTTATTTATTTATTTATTTATAAAAAGAATTCGGTTTCAAATTTTTAGCATTATACAATCATTTTTGTCCTCCGAAATTTTTGAATTTTTAATGTAAGTTTTTGCGATTTTTCGCAACGAGTTTTGACACTCGTGAAAGAATTCCGGTTAAAATGTTTTAGAGCACTTGTAGTAATTTTTTACCTTTGTGACTTTTAGAATTTTTAGAGCTTTTTAATGCAATTTTCAGCGGTTTTTCGCATTCCGCAGTGACTTTTTTACATTGGTAAAAGGAATTTGGTTTTAAACTTTTAGCCAAATGTAGTAAATTTTGTTCACTTTGAGCGATTTTTTGCATTCCGTGGAGATTTTTTGACATTCGGTTAAAAATTCCGGTTAATGTTTTAGGATACTATAGTGAATTGTGTTCTCAGCGATTTTTGAATTTTTAATGCTCTTTTTTGCGTTTTTTTGCGGGGGTTTTTTTTTCGTATTTCGTAGCGATTTTTTAGCATTCATAATATTTTTTCGGTTTCAAACTTTCAGCTTAATATAGCAAGTTTTCTTTTCCGCGGTTTCTGAAAAAAAATTTCCCCATCTCAACACGATTTTTAGTGTTTTTACGCGATCCGTACCCTTTTTGACATTTATAAAAGAAATTCGTTTCAAACTTGTAACACGCTGTTGCAATTTTTTTCCTCTGCAATTTTTCATTTTTTATCGATTTTTAATGCGATGTTTAGCATTCCGCTGCTATCTTTTGACATTCGTAAAAGAAATTGGGTGTCAAACTTTTAGCCCAATGTAATAAATTTTGTTATATTTTCAATAACATTTATTCGAAATTCGTACAGCGATTTTTGAATTTTTTCTGAATTTTTATGCATTATTTAGAGATTTTTCGAATTCCGCCAAGATTTTCTTATATTCGTAAAAGGAATCCTGTTTTAATCTTTTAGCCCATAATAACAAAATATTGCCATCTGCGATTTTTTGAATTTTTAGAGTTTTCTCGCGATTCGCTACAATTTTTCCAAATTAGTAAAAGGAATCCGGTTATCTTCTAGCCAAAAATAGTAAATTTTGTTTTCTTTTCATTTAAATTTATTTGGAATTCGTGCAGCTTTTTTTTATTTTTCGCGATTTTTTCATTTTTTTTTTCGTGTTTTGTACTATTTTTCGACGGACCGGACGCCGCCAGGCAGGGCATGTCAGCTAGTTAGTGTATAAATGCATAATATAAATACTACAGGGTTGCGCACGAAAAAGTGGCCCTGCTGTGTTTGCCAGGAATGCGCGTGTACAGATAGATACTTTTATATGAACATCGAAAAGTTTGAAAATATCACGAAAATCGAATCAAATGTCAGTCCGAAACGAGACGGGAAAAAAATGAAGTTTAGGAATGGCCCGGGTTTACAGAAAAAAAATTAGACCCGGTCCCTACTCAGCCTGATATTAATGAAAGAAAATGGCCCCGAGAAAGGGTTTCTTGTTCGGCCTGAATAAGAACAATTGAATATGTACTGTTTATTGTTACCAGATCCTGGTGAATCGTCATTTGCTATATAGAGAGACCGCTTGATAGATTTGGACTATTTTAATAAATATGAGCTTTATGCATGATTTAGAGAGACAAAGAATTTCTCCCTTTATATTCTATGCTTTGGAGACACTGGTCATACTTCCTGACTTCTAGTTTCATCACTTGCAACAAAACTTAAATCCTCTCTCCCCTTCCTCCCGAGTTCTCGTAAATTGGAGTCACTTTCTTTCTAGGTTCGGGAAACGGCGAACCGTCTTATCTGTGCTCTAATCAGATCATATCGGACACCATTTGTTGTCCGTTAAAAATGTGAATTTATTGCCCTATGTCTATGACGCCGAATCAGAAAAAGAAATTCTTCCGAGAAAGTGTGCCCATACCCAGTGTCCACAGAAGGAAGAAAACCCCACCATGGAGAGTGCTTAGTTATTCCCCATACGCCACGCTAAAATTTTCCAGTTTTTTACTTGTTTACAAAGAATAAAAGTAAACAGCAAATTTAGAGAAAGAATAATTATCCATCGAAAACATTATACGCTAAAAATACGAAAACATTATACGCTAAATTATAAGAAATTCCAAAATCTGAGTTTTTTTTCTATGCCAGTTGGCGTAAAAAAAATATAGCCCATCTGAAAAATTATTGGAGGGGCCCGAGCCCCACGGGCCCATATAACTCTACGCCTATGAGTGTCAGTGTACACATTTTTCTCGAGTATTTCAGTATCATTTAATAACATTTAATCTAGCATATTTTTTAAACATTTTTACTGCTAAAGATTTTTTTATTCAAGTTCATCAAGTTTGGTTCTACAGATGGCAGCAGCAGCAGCAATCTAGACAGTTGATATTTTTATTCTTTCAAATTTTTGAGTAAAGATTTCCTGAATAAATATTAAATAAAAGTTGAGAAATAACTTGAAATTAACAGTATTACTCATAAATGAAAACAGGAATAATCAAAAACCCTTTGGATTGCATACATGTTAATTTATTTTTAATAATCGCTAATTTAAGTTTCACTGCTCTTGCACTGGCCGCAGATTACAAACAAATCTCATATGTTGATATCACAATCTTGGTTTATTAACAGCATTCTATGTATCATGGAAAATATAAAGCAACTGATAAATCATTTTTAAATAAATAAAAAGAAAATTGTTAAATTTTTTAGATCACCAATTGAATTGTTAAACTGTATCAATCAACCTACCAAACAAAGCACAACTTTTCAAACAACATAAACACAAAATGCACAATCACATGATCAAATCGCCCATACAAATTTTTTGAGTCAAATGCGACAAGTTTGGGTGGGGTTGATTATCAAATTTTAAATGCTGAACGGGTTAAAGTCTCAGACACAGGAAAGAAGAGTAGACTCAGCAACACCAATTCAGCCTATGTTAACGAATGAAGTAACTGAGAGGACGAATCTAGGGACGTTTTCTGACCCTTCTAATAGACCCCTTGCATTGACGTAATGTTGCTATTAGTAACGACTGATACTATCGTATCTGGTGCACACACGTGGTGCACAGAACTGCCCGTTTGCCGTTAAAAGCACATGTTATCTTTCTGTTTAATTTAGAACTTCCTTATTTTTATTATTATAGTGCAAACAAGTCTAATAAATCAAATGGAGAGCACCATATTCGCCTTATATTTGGGCGCCATACGAAGCGATTTCAGACGTGTGACGTCATGTGCAACCCGTCTATACTGGATGGATTTCAATGGAATTTGCACTGTTAGTAAGACACTTTTTCATAGAAGGTTTTAGTATATATATTTCTTATTTTATGATTACATATTTTAATACCGTGTGTATAACAGACCAAAAAATCATAAAACATGAGAAATAAATGGCACTCAAAATCCTGTTAGTATAAGCAAAATACTTATTTATACTTTCAGTAGAAAATTTATAAACATTCTAATAATACTTTATTCACTACAAAACTAGACGGCAAACCCATATATTTTATCTCTTTAAAAAATATATTTGGGTCATTCCATGTCCAATCAACCAAAAAATTTCAATTTTCAACCTGACCATTTCAGATTTCAATGAAACTATCAGGGATCATTCTCTCCGGTGATATAAATGAGAATACATTTTTATAATTTTTTTATTGCGTTAAATTTTCATGCAATTAATTATTTAAATTTTGAAAAATCATCAATTTTTGGGTTGCATAAATTTTTCAATTTTGAATTTCTGAAGTTCTATCAGGCGTACAGAATTTTATAACCCCTCATTTTAAAGGGAATTTTATAAGTTTTAATTTGATACCCAAGTTGACTATGCTCAGTGAAAAAAATTAATTATAATTGTTTTTTTAATTTAAAATTTAAAAAAATTTCAGATAGTGTTTTTTGAAAATTTTGAAAAAAATGTATGTTTGTTGTAATATTATAAGCTAAAATTTCTGAAATTTTTAGAGTGGGATCTCAATGGGATCAAGAGTTATGAAATAAAAACTGAAAATTACCATTCAAATAATACGTAAATAACAAAATAGCTAGAATTAGATTGTTATTTGAATGGTAATTTTCAGTTTTTATTTCATAACTCTTGATCCCATTCTAAAAATTTCAGAAATTTAAGCTTATAATATCACAACAAACATACATTTTTTTTCAAAATTTTTAAAAAACACTATCTGTAAAATTTTAAATTAAAAAAAAATAATTTTTTTTTAACTGAGCATAGTCAACTTGGGTATCAAATTAAATCTTATAAATTTCTCTTTAAAATGAGGGGTCATAAAATTCTGTATGCCTGATAGAACTTGAGAATCCAAAATTGAAATATTTATGCAACCCAAAAAATGATGATTTTTCAAAATTTAAATAATTAATTGTTTGAAAATTTAATGTGATAAAAAAATTATAAAAATATATTCTCATTTATATCATCAGGGAGAATGATTCCTGAGAGTTTCATTGAAATCTGAAATGGTCGGGTTGAGTCACTGGTTGATTTGACATGGAATGACCCATTTTCAGATATTTTTAATTAAAATAATCTACAGCTATTACATTTTATTTTTATAATATTCACCATAATAATATCCATAATATAATATCCATCCTAGTCTCGATAAAAATTCACTCCTAAGATACTCAAAAGAAAGAAAGAAAAAAAAACAAGGAATTATGCAACACGCAAAAGGATATTTTCGCACAATATATATTATTTTTTCATTTACTTAATATATATATATATCACTTTGAATATTAAAAGGTTTTCAGATGTAAAACTTTTATTGCAAAATACCTCATTTTCTCATATTTAAATAAGTATTTTATTGTTATAATAAAAATACACGTACATCCGTATAATCTTTAAAAAAAAAATCTTTATCAAAAATATCTTATTAATTATGAAAAATATAAAGCAACCAATAAAAAAAAATATATATGCATACAATTTGGGGCTGGAAGGATTCAAACCCATAGTCCCTAGTCTTGAGTTCAATACCTTATGCATTCAGCCATCTACCTCTGCTTCATTTGCAACAAAATATCTTTATAATTAGCAGCATAATTAATCAAATCCATGATCTGTTCCTGAAATCACTGAACGTTATTCCATTCATGATATAGACCCACTCAATGTTCCCGCCTCCTGAGCTTTGAACACACTCTTGAGTCTTTTGAGTAGCACAACGACAGAAAGAAAAACTTCCATTGGCTGCAATGGAAATATAGGAATATAGCATTTGGAAATTTATCACTTTTTGGCAACTGTAAAAAAAAAAAAAAGCTGAGGGAATATTTGTAAACCTTGGTATTTACTGCGACCGACAACTTTATCGGTGGGGTCTCCGTGGCCAAGTGGTTAAGGCTCCACGCCGCTAATCGCTTGAGAGCGTAGAGGTCTGCGGGTTCGACTTCCGCTGGCTCCATTGCACACTCTTAGTGGAGCTCCTGGTTGTATTTCTCTGGTGTTGTAAATTTCCTTGTGACTATCTCATCCTTGTATGTAATGGAAAAAGGAAATAAAAACTGTGGTTTGTGTTGTGTATAATAATAATGATCATTCGAAGCGAACAGCCATAGTTACCCCAAAGCAATCTCCACTACGGTGGACTTCAATGTTAAAGTCAACTTTATTGGCAACCGCATTTTTGACTGTTTTTGAACCATTGTTTTGAAAAAAAAAAATCCTTCATTGATGATTTTTCATGAAATTAAAGATTAAATAATTTTTAAATTAAAAATAGATACTTTTTTTCCTTCATAAAACTGTTTACTTAATATGAATTGTCAATAGGGAAGTTACAATCAGCTGATTTACTTTTCGTCTGCCAATCAAAACTGCTTGGTTGACCTCCAGCCGCGCCCATAATCCTCTCTACTACCAATCATAGTTGCCGTTCAATGGCTGTTTGGCTTCCAATGGTTGATTTGTGACGTCGTATGAAACTGCCCTATAGAGCAGTTTACATGACGGGACTTTTACCGGAGAACAATGAAAGAAGCTGTAGGACACACAAATAGAAAAAGCATTGATAAAGGCAGTGATAGTTGTCCTACAGCAGCAGCAAAAACCTGTTTGTGACGTCGCCAAAAAAAAGTAATTTTCAAACACTTTAAATTGTAATGTAAAATATTTTCTTTTACTCGTGAATGAGAGTGGGGGGAAAAGCATCCTTGTGTAATTTCTTTCATTAATATATAGGATATTAAAATGTTCACTTCTAACCAGGACAACAAGCATTTCTGACATCAAAGAGTGTCAGGATGGATTATAGCTAATCAGCTTCTCGATTTATCCCACAAGCGTTTACCAAAAGCCAATCAAATATCGCAATGCTTGTGGGAAACATTGCGAGCTCCGTCCATTGCGTGTGGTACAGTTTCATACTTTTTTTTTTAAATTCTCTATAAATATGTATGGAGAGTTGCTTCACTTTTTTAGAAGCTAATTAAAAAACATTTTCTCTTAAATAAAAATAAGGTGAATTTGAAATTTAAAAAAAGAAAAATCAAAAAAGATTTTTTGATTATAAATTAACATTGCAGATCAATTCTAGTTTTAATTAATGTATTATTTTCTTTTGTCTCTTACCTTATTTTGAAAGTTCTCATCTTGATTTTCATTCTTCAGCAGTGAATAAGAATTATGGTTGTCAGCTTTTATGTAAAAAAAAACCTCAAATAGAATATCCATTGTATCCATTCTTTACCCTATTTAATTGCAGAAATTCTGCAATTAAATAAGGCAACAATTATTGTTCTGCCTTTATGAAATATCTCTTATTTTTTTTATGAAACTTTTTTATCACAAAATTTTTATTTAGTAAAACATGTTTATTTAATGTGAATTATCAATAAATTTGTATGCTATTAGAAAGAAAATCTGAAAATTACTTAATTTTTGTTATTAAAGTCTTTAAATTGAAACAGAGTTCTTTTCTTTCATCTTTTACTGGGGATCATCCATTGTATAATTTCATTATATAATGTCCATTCTATAACCTTTATTAAAATTAGTTGTTTTATTCATAAATCTTTATAGAGACTTCCCAATATTCATATTTTTTTAATTGTGTTTTATTAAAATTTGCCAAAACTCATCCTTGTATTGGTAATTTCTTTTATTATTGTACAATTTCAGTTCTACAAAAAAGTTTACTTCTATAACAGTTATTAAAATTATAAAGTTACATATTTGTTTATTAAAATTATTCTACAAGAATAGTAATGAAGACTAGAATATTTATATATTTTTTTATATCTCTTAAAATTGGCTGATAGGTTACTATCCACAGTAATTAATTAAAAAGTTTGTCACATTTTAAACAACTAATTAGAAAAAAAAAAGTTTTTCAATAACAAAAAGTAATTTATGAGGTAAATAAGTTAAACCATATATATATATATATATATATATTATCACTACAGATCAACACCTTTACCTTATTTAGGAATATCTCATCTTGATTTTCTTTCTAAAAAAATTCCTGTTTATTATCCCTCAGTACCGTAATTTTCGGAAGAAACGCCGCGGCGTTTACGTGCTTTAAATTAAAATTTCAAGCGATGCGGCGTTTACGCGCATTTTTTTTTTTTTTTTTCACTCCCAAAGATGAGAAATCTCATATTAATGAAATTTTAAAATAATGTGGACGAACCGAAATTTTCAGACCCAGGCGAACGAAATATATTGGCCCTGCCTGAGCATTTTTCTCAATGTTTTTTCACTGAACATGTCCGTCATTTTGCGCTGCTTCATCAATTAAGATTTTTCGACAATAAACTTCTCCTGTATTCCATAAACGGACACTAGTTCCTCTCCTGTAACGACGTTCCGCTGCTCCAATCCTTTGCTAATAAACTGATAATAACATCTAATAAACTGAGCACTTTTTCTCTCAAATTTCCCCCTTTTCTTTTTCTTCCCCCTCTCCAATTTTCAACAAATTTCATTTTTCGAGAAAGTTTCGTTATTGATTTCCTAAGCTTTGTAAATTAAAATATAAACGTCTTATTTTGGATGGTATGCTTTTGTATTTTGTATTTTTTTTAAAATCTTTAGTTAAAAAGAGAAAAAATCTATTCACGATTTCTTTCTGCATAGCAAAACATAATCCACCCAACGTTGATGATCCGATTGTGTAAACATTGATTCTGATTTCACGGAGCGAAGTGAATAAACGAAAACAAACCGCAAATGTTACTTTTTCTGGGCAGTTTCTATAAAGTGGGCAGCCGTTCTAACTTTCTAATAACTGGTTATATTTTAATAAAAATTTGTTATGCAGCCTAATTTAGTATTATTTCAACTTGCTGAAAATTTGAAAGAAATCGGTCAATTTACATAGGAGATAAGGATTATTATTTTTTTTTTTCTAACAGTAAGGATTATAAGAGTTTCGGTTTTCATTCTTTTTCTTTTTTATTTGCTTGCATCTCAATATTTTTTTTCTGCACTTAAGCAACGTAAACTTGTTGACACATTCAAGAAGTCCTTTTTATATTTAAAAGAATAGAATTTGAATAGTTTTTTCTCGCGCAAAAAATGAGAAAAAAAATTAATAGTTTTGAGTCATCAGAGCTTTTTAAAAAGCATTATGGAAAAACAGATCGTAAGATCATTTTGCCGAAACTAGTGGAATGAAAAGAGTATGAATATCTTTGTTCTTTAAAAAATGTTAGAAGAGTGGAGAGGTTTTCGATCCGGTTTTAAGAATTCCAAATTTATAATAGGGTAGATGCACCAGTTTTGGCCACTGTACCAGTTTTGGCCACATTGGATCAATTTGTCCAATATTTAGCCTGTGAATTCATGCTAACAAATAATATGCATTCTTACACTTTAAGTAAACTCTCTTTTATCATTTACAATATCATTTGTTTATTTTTTGCTAAAATGTGACTTGCAAAAAAAATAAATGTGTGAAACTGCAGTGTGTGCTTACATGTATTAAGATTTTTGCTTAGCTGACAAGTTTTCAGAATCTTTCAACATTAGGCACTTATAGAGTTCTATTTGTTCTGAAACAAATTTCTATTAGGTTTTATGAGGTAAGCTTTCTCTCTACTGCAATTTTACATTTAAATTGCGTATTTTAACAGTTTAATGGGGGGTGGCCAAAACTGGTGCATTAAATTTGCTATATGTACCAGTTATGGCCATGGGGGTGGCCAAAAAGGGCACAACATTATGTTCCACTTTTGGCCACATGATTCATTATAGAGGGAATTTTAGCCATTTAATAAATTTAAGAACATCTGGGAAAATCAATTTAATTTTGTTTTATATAGTAATGTCTTCAATAATAATAATAAAAAAAAAGCAAGGCTAATTGCAGTTCTATAAAAGAGATTTGTTATTCTCTGTCCAATAGATAATTCACTTTAGAAAGGACATTGTGCTAGTCACTAAAGAAAATATAGTATTGTGTTTATTTTTGATAAAGCAAAAGGGGAGGTGATATGTAATTTTTATGTATGATAAATAAACTAAAACATAAATTTTGAAAGATTTTACAACTTATAAATTAAAACGTTCAATAAAATTATAGCATGATTTAATTGCTTGTATTTTTCCTAAAGAAATGAAGACGTTCCATAATTTTTGCAATATTTCAGGCACATGGATTTAGAAATACTAAATATTGTGAAAATCTTTACTAGAGAATCTAAATACAACTAAGAATGTATTTCACATTATTTAAAAAGAAGAGGATTCATTTTAACAAGTTTAAAAGAGATTCTGTGCTCTTAAAAAATGGCCTAGAGAGGAACACTGCTCTAAGATAAGAAGTAAAATTAAGGCCATTCAAAATGTAATGCCAGCACTACAAGCTAGCAAAGTTTTGGAGTAACCCGTTCTTGCCTTACATCAGAAGTTTGTAGGACGAACACCACTTTCCTGTAATAATGCTGAATCTCAAGTAGTAGGTCTAGGTACTAGGAATTGGAAGTTAAAAATCAATTAGAAAAGTGGATCTTAGATATTGTCAGAATACTATTTCCTATAAAAATGGAACAACTTTTAAGATTCTGTCCAGAAAATTGTAGCCGGTAAGATAGAAACTCCATTTCAAGATGGAAGACCAGGCATGAAATGGTATGATTCGCTTCTGAAATCACACCCTAAAATAACTTGCAAAGAAACAGGGTACATAAATAAGGCATAAGCTAATATAAATCAAAAGATAATTTCAAGAAGTATAACTTTTTGATGAAAATCAAACCAAAATCAGAAAATGCTTTCAAGAAATATAACACTTTGATGAAGATTCAAGTGCTCTAAACAAGCCACAATCCATGAATAATTATAAAACTGATTAAATAGTTAATCTTTATGTCCTATAGGCACTGTTGTCCCGTTTATTAATCAAATTTAAATATATTTTTTTGTTTCTTAATTGAAACTTTCAGTTAAAATCAAAATAAGTATATTTTACTTGATGTTTTTATCAATTCATAAAGAAATTTGCAAAATTCTCTTAATACAGCAAACAAATATATGTGTGGTAAAATAGATGTTGCATAAAAATGCTTTATTTTTACTTATTATCAATTAAAACGTTTGTTAAACTACATGATATTGGAGTGGCCAAAACTGGTGCATAGAGATGGCCAAAACTGGTGTAGGGGTGGCCAAAACTGGTACAAATTGGAATAAATTACTTGATGAGTTATTACTCACAATCTAAAATATTCTGTAGAAAATCATTATAGCTAACAGAAAGACAATTAAATTTACTAAAGAATGATGTTATTATGATTTAATATGCTTAAATCGGTCAAGAACTGTAAAATTTCTATTTTGAATTTTCTCTAAAAGTGGCCAAAACTGGTGCATCTACCCTACTTTTATTTTATATAAAAATTAAAACAAGAAGTTGGTTAGCAAAACGTCCGGATTTTGAACAATTTCGGATGTCCGGATTTTAGACTTTGTACTGTATCTTGCATTTAAGAAACAGCACAGTGCTGGTAAGTATATTTTTTTCCTTTTTAGTTATCATTTCGTGTGTCTTTTAAAACAAAATCTTCTAATTGAAATCTATATTTATTCCTTTGAGTTTGTGACAGCTAAAATGTTCCAAACAGAGCGATAGAAGAAGGTGGGGAGGGGAGAAGATAGTTTTAGGACCGCACGTGATGTCTTTTCGTTGCAGTTAGCATAATGTTTATAATCCTTATCGCTCCACGTGCAGAGAAATAATAAAAGTAGGTCGTCATGAAATTTCTTGCAGATAGACCGATAGGAATTAAAAAAAAAGTTTGTTTTTGAGAATTTTATTTTTATTATAAAACACGCATACACACATAAATAACGGCTGCATTCATTATAAATCATTTTTAATATTAGTAGCATAAAATTATTGGTGCATTTATTAATTTTTTACGAAACCGAATAGCGTTTTCCAGTTTTTGATAAGGGAAAAAACAAACATTTAGAAAATGATAAAAGTTGATTTTTCGAGCTGAATTTCCGGATGAAACAGCTCGGGGAAGGTCATCATTAAATAGCAATAGCTTATAATTTAAGCTACAATACATTTATCGAAAACGGAAAAACTTATTCAATTTCAAATCACTTTGATAGATATGCCAGCAGATTCCACGCTTTTTCGTTTTAAATTACCGGACCTCGATGAATTATTTATTGAGCGAGTTTGCTTTTTAATTCCTTTTTTTTTTTTTTTTTTTTTTTTTTTGAAAAAAAGAAAAAAATCCCGCCATGGCACGTGAAAATAAATGTCATTTTATTCCGTTCAAACACGTTTTTTAAGATACTTGAGTTAAAGTTGAGTCTGCTAAAACCCAATCTTAAGATTTTCGACTTAGGAATGTTCTCGTTCATATAACGCTTTTCAATGTATAGAAAAGTTCCAAGACAAATTCCGGTTCGTCCCATTCAATGGCTTTTAGAAATTTATTTGGCAACATTAGATTAGTGAATAATTTCGGAGAGTGAACTGCCGTATTCTGTTTAGCATGTCAATCGCGATCACCGCGGAAATTTCACATGCGGCGTTTACGACCATTTCTTTATTTTTTTTGTGGTAATTTTCGCGATGCGGCGTTTCTTCCAGAAATTACGGTAGTAAGAATCATGTCTGTCAACTTTTATGTTAACACAATCTCTGAATTTTAATCTTTAGGTACCTGATTTAATCACAGAAACTCTGGAATTAAATAAGTTAAGAGTTATTATTTTGCCTTTAGGAAATATCTCTAACATTCTTTTTATGCACCCTTTTTTTTACCACAAAATTTTCATTTCATAAAAATTGTTTACTTTTTGAATTATCAACAAATATGTTTGCAATAAAAAAAATCTAATAAACAAAAAGTAAGTAAGTAATTTTCAAAGTCAGTAAATTGTAATGAAAATCGTTCCTTTTACTCTTGGAAGAAAAAAAATCATCCATTGTATAATTTCATTATAAACTTTCAATTTTGTAAAGTGTTCACTTTTGTAACCATTATTAAAAGCATTAGATTTTTTTTTGTTGTGTTTTACTAATAAGTTATTATGGATACTTACCAATATTCAGGGATGTAGTGGGGGGTATATGCCGTATATCCTCTGGATTTTTTTAAAGGAACACTGTATACCCTCAAATCATTCCTTGAAAAATGTGTGATAAGTGAGGAATTATTCCATGATAACTAACACATGTAGGATTAGGGAACAAAATATAGGTTGATAAAATATAGGTCATTCTCTGGTAGGTGTCGCTATTTGTCTAATCAGTTGTTTCATGCTGCTTTTCTCTCATTGGTTGTTTTGGCGCATTCGCTATCCATATCGGATATTTATGCTGGTGCCAATCAAATATGGAATATGATTGATTTATCGCATGTAAAACATCCATGAATAGAGATGGACTTTTACGAAATAGGTTTTAGAAGAAGAAAATCGTTCCTTGAAAAGTGCGTGATAAATGAGGAATCGTTCCATGATAAGTACAGGGGCATCACAGTCACATTTTTTTGGCTATTATTATTTAATAAAAAATAGCTAGCCAAGCTTAGCAGAAGTGAAAATATTCTACCAGCTAATATGACCGGTAAGTCTGAATTTCTTCCAGCCAGTTGCAAAAATCTACCAGCCATTAATCAAAGAGGGAGAATACATTTCATAAAGTACGTTTCATGATGTAAAATTTTGTGAAAGAGTATTGATCAAAGCATACTTATTATATAATGCATTTTTTTTACAATTAATGAAATGAAATTACCTTGAATATTTAAAATATGATTTATCACATTGCTAACTAAGTGTAGAAACAAAAGAGTAAAAAATGTCCAAGCTGGGAATCGAACCCGGAACCCTTGTAATAGCACTCCAAGTGCTCTACCATTTAAGCTACAAGGATGATGCCCAGCTTAGCATCTCTCACTCACATATGTTGGTAAAGCTGCAACTGCAGCACAAGAATGAATCACATATTAAATATTCAATAATTTCTAGTGTAATTTCACAGCTAAAAATTAATTAAAATTATATATGAAATCATCTTTTATACATAGAATGCCTGGTTTTGACATCAGATCACAAGATCTTTCCCTCTCATAATTTCATTGTTTCAAACTGGTGAATAACGCTTTCATTGTAGATGACCATCATAAGATCATTAAAAGGCAGAAAACCAACATTTAAAAATACACAAAAAGCAACAAACAACTGTTTGGAATCTACAAATGAGATTCTTCTTCAGTGCAAGATAGAGCACAGCATGCTAGAAAAAGCAAGACTTGACAAAACCCACCATGCTCCGTATTAAGAGAGGCACCAGCTTATATACCCAATATGGGTAGCGAAATCGCCAATACAACCAATGAGAGAAAAGCAGCATGAAACAACAGAGTGGACAAGTAGCGACATCTATTGGAGAACAAAAGAAAAAGAAACCAAAAAAAAAGGGAGAAAATAATTTAATTTCCCCCTTTTTTTGGTTTCTTTTCCTTTCCGAATACTTGGAAAATCTGGAGTACTAGATAAGTCTGCAGCACAAGAAGTGCAGCACTAAAGAGTGAGAGCTTTTGATGAACTGACTCAGCATGATCCAGATTAAATAATTGTATTAATAAGAAATCACATTTTCGTAGCTATTAGTACACATGCTAAAAAGCGAGCAGCGGTATTAACAACAACAGAACGTTGCCAATTCAATCATACAACTTCGCCTCAAAAGGCTGTTGTCACTTCACAAATTTAACACAGTATACAAGTTAAAATACATTTAAGTTATACATATAATAATAACATTTAAAATATTAGGATTAACATAATTTAACATGCTCCCTTGCTAATTATACTATTTTAAATGATTAGAGTCTTCAACTATTTAGGAATTATAAGTGAGGGCATAATAATACGTGACATAATACTTCTTTGATACACAATATAGTGCATAAATTAACACCTTACTTGTTTCACTGGTAAAAAGAAATGAAAAACAAATATGCAAAGACAAATATGCAGGAGGAAAGGGTCCAATATTTACAGTTCATCACTGTCCTTATGTAATACAGTTCATACAGTCCAAGAGCCGGCAGCACAAAAACCTATATTATCAAGCACAAGAAAAAAACCTTTATTTTATGGAAGAGTAGGCGTAGGGAATCTAATGATCCATGTCTGCCGGAAGTGAAGTGGTGCATAAGCCCAAAATTAATACCACCAGTGGTTGACTCGTAGATTTATCATTGTGTTTTCCTGCTCCCAGTTCTCCAAGTTTTCATATCTTTGTTTGTAGGACAAACACAATGATAAACCTACGAGTCAACCACTAGTGG
Source organism: Maratus speciosus (assembly GCA_963932465.1). Classification (NCBI taxonomy): domain Eukaryota; kingdom Metazoa; phylum Arthropoda; class Arachnida; order Araneae; family Salticidae; genus Maratus; species Maratus speciosus. Next base: position 310,844,811 of record OZ010796.1, read on the forward strand.
TATTAATTTTTGGCTTATGTACCACTTCACTTCTGACAAACATGGATCAATAGATTCCCCTACTTCTACTCTTCCATAAAATAAAGGATTTTTTCATGTGCTTGATAACATAGGTTTTTGTGCTGTCGGCTCTTGGACTAATACCAATGTCCTTGCACATCACTGAACAGGTATCAGATGAAGTTGAATTTGTCAAGATAAGTCCTTTCATAATTTGTATCATGTAAGATCTTTTTTGACACTTGCTTCGTTAATATGTCAGCAAGGTTTTCACCAGATGGCATGTGCTCGAATACAATAATTTGATCTTTCACTAGATCTCTTAAAAAGAAATATTTAATGTCAATATGTTTGCTCCTTTCAGAAGTCACATGATTTTTAGTTAGAAAAATAGCTCCCTGATTGTCGACAAACACTTTCTGAGGTGAAGATGTCAGTTCAGCACATATTTCTTTGAGCACGCTGTTAATCCAAAGAATTTCCCTGGCGGTGTGACACATCGCTACATATTCTGCCTCGGTTGAGGACAAGGCTGTTATTGACTGCTTCTTACCCAACCAGGAGATTGGAGCACCTGCAAGTAGCATTATGTACCCACTGTAGGATTTATGATCGGTTCTATCACCAACCCAGTCAGCATCGGACTAAACTTGTAATGGTTCACCTGTTCTCTGGAACTTCAGCTTCCTATGTCGGGTTCCCTTCTGATATCTAAGGATGTGCTTCACACCTCTCCAGTGTTCTTCACTATGTTTTTTATTAAACTGACTCATGTGAGTTAAAGAGTAGGTCATATCTGGACGAGTACCATAAGTCAGGTATAGCATGCTTCCAATAGCTTATTGGTATGGTACTTCCTTGCTTCTCTCCTTGATTTTTCTGCCACTGTTCATCATCTACTTTATTGTAATTCATATTGGGATCCAATGGTGTAACTGCATATTTGGCTTCAGTCATCTTGAAAGTTTCCAAGATTTCAGTCACATAGGCAGTTTGGTCTAAAGTGTTATTTGGCATTCAAAGTCATGGCAAGATCCATCAGCTTCTTTCTGAATCTGCATTGACAAGATTTGGCTTGCCGGGCCTAGGTCTTTGGCAGTGAACCTTTTCTTGATACTTCCTTTGAATCTGTTCATCTCTTGTATATCTCTAATGATCAGATCATCCACATACACTCCAACTATGAGGTTTTTCTGATGACAAAAATAGATGCAAGGGTCTGCATTTGATCTTTTTAGTCCATATTTAATTAGGAAATCTCTCAGACAAGTATTCCAAACACGTCCTGATTGTCAAAGACCATAGAGGCTTTTTTTCAGGTGGCAGACAAGATGTTCCTTTCCCTTTTGAGTGTAACCTTCTGGTTGGGCCATGTATACATCCTCCTCTAGGACTCCATTGAGGTACGCTACTGTAATATTGATTTGGTGGACTTCAAGTTGTTTCTCTGTGGCTATGACAAGCAATACCCATATGGATTTAAGTTTGATGACAGGCAAAAAAGTATCTTTAAAATCTACACCAGGCACTTGTAGGTAGCCTTTTGCCACTAACCTGGCCTTAAACTTAGTTCGTGTTCCTGTCTCATCTCTCTTCTTATGAAACAATTATCTGCATGGTATTAACTTCACGCCTGGTGGTTTGGTGCTTAGTTCCCAAGTTTGTGCTTGTGTAAGATTTTTAATCTCTTCATCCATGGCTTTTTTCCACATGTCAGCTTCAGGTGATTGCAGGGCATCTTTTATAGTCACTGGATCTCTATCTTGTGATTTGTTTACTTCTTGTATGTTATATAAATAATAATCTTCTAGATGTTTAGGAGAATTGATAGGTCTGGATCTTCTGCTTCTCTCATTTTCACAGGTAGAGTTATTTGTTCCTGCTTCAACTTCAGGATCAGTGATATTAAAGGTTTCTTGTTTGTCTTTAATCAATTTGCCTAGGTCTTCATACTCAACATCTAAGGTATCTACAGGTTGTTCATCAAAGCATTCTTTGAGACTTTGGTCAGGTGTTTCTAAATTTGAACTTGTTGCTCCAGCTGAGTTACTCACGTCAAGAGTTGGGTCATCTGGAAGTGTGTCTCTTCAATTCCTGCTTCAGACAAATTTAGGTAATCTTCAAAATTTTCGATTCTAAATGTAGTTTCTTCAGGATTTTGATGCTGATTGGTTTTCAATGGGAAAATATCTTCTTCAAAAATGATGCCCCTACTCACAAAGAATTGTTTTTTCTTCAAGTCATACAGTTTGTAACCCTTGATGCCATTTGGATGTCCCATAAAAATACATTCCACAGCTTTTGGGGCAAGTTTGCCTTTCCTTGAGTATGAACGCACATGGCTCCAAAGCTTTGCATCTGAAGACCTTGGATGATCTGTTTTGCTTTCTGAGCCTGTCCATGATCTCTCAGGGATATTTCCATTGATCACAGCAGATGGGTGTTTGTTGTGAAGATAGGCTGCAGCAGCTGCTGCTTCTGCCCAAAATTTGTGGTCTGCTCCAGATTCAATAAGTAAACATCTTGTGGTGTTTATCAGGGTTTGATTTAATCTTTCTGACAAACCATTCTGTTGTGGGATCTCAGGCACAGTGAGTTGTCTTTGAATGCCATGTGCAGCAAGGTATTTGTTAAATCTTTCATTTTGGAACTCTCCACTATTGTCGCTTCTAAGAAATTTTATTTTTTTGTTATGAAGATTCTCAACCATGCAGCAATAGTTTTTGAATTTTTCAAATACTTTATTCTTGGCCTTCATGGGATACATTTTGGTATAGTGAAAAAATTTATCAGTAAATGTTACAAAATACCTTGATCCTCCAAAGGATGTGGGAGAAATTTTCCCAGCAACATCCGAGTGTACAATTTCTAGGAGATCTTTTGCTTTTGTACTGGCAACCTTTGGAAACTTCTTTCGCTTCATTTTCCCCTGAATGCAGACAAAGCAAGGTGCATTTGCTGTCGCTGGCAATTCTTTGTTTTTGTCAATATACACTAAATCTTTGACTGTATTATAATGTGGGTGACCAAGCCTGCGATGCATCAGCTCAATGCTTTTTGTTTTTGTTACAGAAGCAACTTCTACCTGTTCTTCAATAATGTAGTCTTCCTTTCTTCTTAGCTGATAGGAGTGTTTTGCCATTGTTGTCAATCACTCTGGCCTTACCATCTGTGAATTCTACCTTCAAGCCTTTCTCTTCTTCAATTCTTCTAATTGACATTAAGTTTCTGCCTAGTTTTCGGACATATAGGACATTTTGAAGGGTAATGTTTTTTCTTCACCTTCTTCATATATCTTGAATGATATATTACCTATTCCGCTGACATTTATTCTTTCTGAATTTGCAACTTCAACTTCAGATGAATATTGCCTAAGGCTTGAAAATTTTCTTCGATCTGAGGTCATGTGTTCAGTGGCTCCACTGTCTAGGATCCAAAGGTTTTTTCTCTTTGATTCATCTTCATCTGCTAAAAGTGCCTAGCCTCTTTGCAATTTCTTGATATGTGCCCCCATTGGCCACAGCATAAACATTTTGTGTTTTTCTTCTGTTAAATTCTGCTTCTTCATTAGGTTTTTTTGGCATATATTTCTTTATCAGTTTTTCTGCTACAGGTCTTCTCTGGTTTGATGCAAAACTTCTAGTGTGGAGGTCTTGTTCTTCATGGCATGCATTTTGTAAACTGTCATTTCTTGCTATCCTTTTTTCTTCAACTAGCAATCTGGACTTCACCAATGTAGTTATCAGGCTTGCTTCATCTTTTTCAAAATTCAGAATCAGCGATTCGTAGGCCTTGGATAGCCCTAACAGCATCACTAGAGTGACTTATCTGTCTGTGAATGCATAACCTCCATTGGATAACTTCCCGTGTAAATCTGTCAGTCTTGCTACGTAGGCTTGCACAGATTCATTAGGCTTCATTATAAGGTTGAAGAATTTTCCCAAAATTTATTTGTCGAAATTAGCTTTTCTCTGCAATCCTTTGACAAAATTCACGTTTTTCTGCAATCCTTTGACCAAATCTGCGTTTTTTTCATGATCCTTGACAAAATTTGGTTTTTTTCACAATCCTTTGAGGAAACTTTGTTTTTTTCCATGATCCTTTGATGAAATTCAGATTTTTTTCCTGCAATTCTTCACAAAATTCACGTTTTTCTCACGATCCTTGATGAAATTTGCATTTTGTTTGTGATCCCTTGACGAAATTTGTGTTTTTTTTTAATCCTTTAGAACAATTTGCATTTTTTCGCAATCCTTTGATGAAATTCACATTTTAGTGTAATTTTTTGATGAGATTCATATTTTTTCTGTGATCCTTTGACAAAATTTGCATTTTTTTGCAAATCTTTGATGAAATTTGCATTTTTTCATGATTCTTTGACAAAATTTGTGGGGTTTTTTCCAATCTCTTGAACAAATTTGCATTTTTTTCACGATCCTTTCACGAAAATCATGCTTTCTTGCGATCCTTTGATGACAAAATTGATGTTTTTTTCTGCGAATGATTGACGAAATTGATTTTTTTGTGGCGTGTGTGTTTTGTAAAAAATCGTAGTTTTAGACCGATTTTCGTAGCATCGTAGATTTTAGCTCCAACTCATACAAACTATGAGTTTTTTGTAGCAGTTGGAAGGTTTGTAATAGTTATTCCAAATATTAACTCCATTAGTTTCATAATATTCAGGAATCATTCTGAATACTCTTTGGTAGTTATTGTAGAAAAAAATAATTAAAAAGATTCTTTTACTTAAACACACTATAAATTAAGTAACATACTTTCAACACTGACTATGTTCCCTCCGTCCACATTTCTAGAATTTTGTCAGGGAAAGAAAAGGAGAGTAAGAATTTCTATTAAATTCTTACTCACTAGTATAGAACATCTACATTTGGTGAACAGCTTTTGTTAAACTACACCTGAATATTTTAAAAATTCATCCAAGAATAGGTCAATTATATAGAGAATATTAATAAGAATAGATCCATATTATTCTGTTGGATGATGTTTTCATTTATACAGTTGAGGCATAATACTTTGTACCTGTTCAGATTTTGCCATTTGTAATAATGAGATGTCTGACTTACTGCCATGAAAAACTGTGTCTGCATCTAGTGGAACAGTAAAGAATTTTTATAAAACACATCTGAGATATAGTATTAAACATAACTTTGTGTTTCTGAAGTTGTTCTGCTATATGCAAACACAGTTATTCATAACAGTAAGTCAGAATCTCATTTTTTATTATTACTAGATGTCCTACTGTTGCTCTGAGGCGACGATGTGTACAAAATTTGTTATTTTGTTACAGAGACTGTCTTTTGAAATTCAGTTGAAGAAATAAAACTTTTTAAATTCATACAGGAAGAGAGAATGTTTTAGAGGGAAGTTTTTTGTTGAATATTACATACCACCCCAGAAAAAGAAAATGTTTGAATTTGTTAAATAATTCATGCAAAAATAACTGGTTTATTTGTAATAGTTTATACATACGAGGCATGTTTTTTAAGTAAGTACCGTTTTGGAATTAAAAAAAGACATGCAAAGATATCGCAATAATTTTATTTTTACATGAAAGCCTGTACCTTCATCTACTTTTCAACATAATTTCTGTGATTATTGAGGCACTTGTCATAACGTGGCACCAGTTTTTGAATACCCTCCTCATAAAATTCTGCCACCTGACTTTTTAACCACTGTATCACAAATGTTTTGACTTCGTTATCGTCTTGAAGACGCTGACCACCCAGGTGTTTCTTCAAGTGCAGGAACAAATGGTAGTCGCTGGGTGCCAGATCAGGGCTGTATGGAGGATGATCTAGAGTTTCCCATTTAAAAGATTTGATGAGATCTTTGGTCCAATTAGCCACATGTGGACGGGCATTGTCATGCAGCAAAACGATATCCTTACTCAACTTGCCACGTCTTTTGTTCTGGATTGCACGACGCAGATTGTTCAATGTCTCACAATAAGATGCTGCATTGATTGTCTCATTACGAGGCAGAAACTCCACTAGCAATACTCCTTTTTTGTCCCAAAAAACTGTGCACATGATTTTCTGGGCAGAAATTGTTTGCTTAAACTTCACTTTTTTGGGTGATGATGAATGTTGCCATTCCATGGATTGTTGTTTCGATTCTGGTGTGACGTAGGCCACCCATGTTTCGTCACCAGTAACAATTTGGTCTAAAAAATCTTCACCTTCATTATGGTACCGCTCATGGAAAGTCAATGCACTGCCTAAACGTTGGGTTTTGTGCAAATCCGTCAACATTTTTGGAACCCAACGTGAACACAATTTCCGGTAATTCAAGTTCTCGGTCACAGTGCGATACAAAACACTACGAGAATATTGAGGAAAGCAGTCGCACAATGATGAAATTGTAAAGCGTCTGTTTTCTCTCACCTTTTCGTCCACTTTCTGCACCAAATCTTCATTAATGACCGAAGGACGCCCACTCCGTTCTTCATCATGCACATTTGTGCGGCCATCTTTAAATGCTCTCACCCATTTCCTTACCATTCCATCACTCATAATGTTTTGTCCGTAAACTTCACAGATCTCACGATGAATATCGATCGGTTTTACGCCTTTAGCACTAAGAAATCGTATAACAGCCCATACTTCACAATCAGCGGGACTCACGATTGTCGGAGGCATCCTAAACACTCAGTAAACAACGTATACAATGAAGAATCAGACTGTAATGGCGTCAGTGCGTAGACAAGAGATGTAGGTAACCAGCGCGGAACGCCGACCGTAGCGCTGCGGTGGCAGAATCGCAAAACGGTACTTACTTAAAAAACATGCCTCGTATTAAACAAAATTTTATGTATTATAACAAAAAGAAAAATTTTACCCGTGAAATTATTACAAAATTTAACTTTTTTTGCATGCTTGTGAAATTGTTGCATATACAATAGGGTGGGCCAAAAAAAACTTTTTTTTTATTTTCGATAATGGGTAGTGCGGAAAAGTGGCCACTAGTGGCACCAAGTTCACACAAAAAATTTGAGATTTTTAGGACAATTCCTATATTTGCCGCTTTTGGCTTGAAGTTTTGCTAAAAGGCTGATTTTTGAACTTTTTTAGCAAAAATTTTAAAAATGTTAAATTAAACTTATTTTAATCGTATTTACTTGAAAAGGCATATTTTATGTTCCAAATGTACAAATAAGCTCTGATAATGTATTATTTAATTGCTATGTGTATTTTAAATTAGATGATTTTTATAGCCTTTTCGCGTTTAAGTGAGCAAAAGTTGCATGTATTGTTTGAATCTTTCAATGGTTTCTCTCTTTTGTCTTGTTTATGTCCATTGGTCTTCCTTATTTTTTTTTCGATGCTTTAAGGGTCATATATTTGGGTGACAGACAGCAGAATCCCTCAGAAACAGATCTGGATGGAGAGAAGGGGGTGAGGCGAGAACTTAAGCGAACGCAGTGACTCATCGCGATGTTGGGGGAGTGGAGGAGGAAGTACAAGAGAGGAGAAAGTGCGATAAGGGATGCTTATTATTTTCAGTGTTCCATTTCCCTGAGACATGGCGGATGCTGTGTGAGACAGGAATATGCGTTTAGGAGTGTTTGGCTTTAAAGAACCTGGTTCAAATTCAGATTCAGTCGAACTGCTTGCTTGAAAGCTCCCACTACTTGAATCTTTCAACAATATAACTGTCTTCGATCTGGATCTAACTCCACTCCACCAGTGGCTTTGTCGCAGAACCACTATTAATCGTTGAAATTGTATCCCTCTTCATTTTCCGCGATATTTTCTTTGCAAGAGTTTTGCTTGTTTTTAAATCAATATTTCCGATAAACATTTTTCGAACAGTTCTTTGATCCTTCAAGAAGTTCACCTCCCGATGTGGAACTTTACGTCTGATGTCGCAGCTACAATTATTCAAGCCTCTACACTTACAAGCTGCAATGTCAAAGAGAGAGGTTTCCGCAGATCGCCTTGCCTTTAACGCCCGTATGATTACAAGATTTCTCCAATGATCTACGCTCATTGTAATAGTTTTTAATCTTTCCGTTAATTGTTCGTTGGGAAACCACTGGTATGGAAGATTTTATCCAGATTTCGGAAACTTTTTCACCTGCCATTTTAATAATATCATCCACTGGTTGAAGATAAATATCTCGAATTTCTTCTATATCGTTTCGCAACCGATAGTAGTGGCGCATGATGTCAGCAATAGTTGGCAATTGCAAGTCTTTCAATTTGCACGGTGCCCCAAAATGGCTACTTTTCACGCTATCACATGTCTTTACATGATCATGAACTTTCGCACTAGCCATTTCTAAACTCGTCATAATAAAACGCACAAAACACAGTAAAGTCACGTAAAACGATCCAAAAAGCAATGTATTGCACGAGAAAAAGGTTTTACTTTTACACTGAACAAATGTCACAGGGAAACCGAGCACTGAAAAATAATAAACATCCCTTATCGCACTTTCCCCCCCTCTTGTATTTCCTCCTTCACTCCCCCAACATCGCGATGAGTCACTGCATTCGCTTAAGTTCTCGCCTCACCCCCTTCTCTCCTTCCAGATCTGTTTCTGGGGGATTCTTCTGTCCGTCACCCAAATATATGACCCTTAAAGCATCGAAAAAAATAAGGAAGACCAAGGTACATAAACAAGAAAAAGGAGAGAAACTGTTGAAAGATTCAAACAATACATGCAACTTTTGCTCACTTAAACACGAAAAGGCTATAAAAATCGTCTAATTTAAAATACACATAGCAATTAAATAATACATTATCAGAGCATATTTATACATTTGGAACATTCAATATGCCTTTTCAAGTAAATATGATTAAAATAAGTTTAATTTAACATTTTTAAAATTTTTGCTAAAAAAGTTCAAAAATCAGCATTTTAGCAAACTTCAAGCCAAAAGCGGCAAATATAGGAATCGTCCTAAAAATCTCAAATTTTTTGTGTGAACTTGGTGCCACTAGTGGCCACTTTTCCGCACTACCCATCATCGAAAATCGAAAAAAAGTTTTTTTCGGCCCACCCTAATATACAACCTTGTGCTACAGGTTCACAAACACTCTCCTAAGATTTAATTAATAAATTATTGAACATTTAATTCCACTTAGGGTAGTGAATTCAATTTTTTAGTTTTAAACTTCAAACTCCAAACTTTTTATACTGATTAGTTTTAATTTCACTCCATTATTCATTATAAAACTTAAACAGTTCTATGCTTTGAAATAAAAATACAGTCATAAGAATAATTCTTGTGAACATGTCCAATCGAACATGAGACCCTCAGTGTTTATCTCCTAAGCAAGCTTGGTACTCATTTTATCATCCCCGAAGAGATGAAAGGTTGAGTGAACCTTGCCCAGCCAGGAGCAAAACTCGCATCCAGAAATTCAGAGAACTAAATTTAAAAGAAATGGTGAATATTAGGTGAATTTAATGAATATTAAGATGTAAGACTTAGCAGTGAATGCAAAGTAATTTTGGTATGTGTGATGGTCAGTTGTTTTTCATAGGTATATATAGTAACATTTAAAAAATATATTGTTTAGGATTCAGAATTTAAACACTGTACATCAATACAGCAAACTTCTGGAAATGCAATAAATTAATTCAATTATTGGTAAAATAAAATTAAATAGCATATTTCTTTATTATCATAAATTTCACTCTCACTGTTGGCTGACCTTGATGGGCAGTATATGGCTTATGTTTGATTGATGGCTTATATTTAAGTCACACGTATGAATGTTTTAAAATATCATTCCAGATAAGTCCCAGTCAACACTCATACCTGACTTAAGCTGTTATAAAATTTTAAATTTTGCATGCACATTAAAATTTACTACAAAATCAATCAATCATTCAGTATAATTTCATATTTATAGGATAAATTAGTTTCAAAATAGAATTCTGCCAAAAACTACCACTTCCAGGATTTATAAACATTGTTCATACAATGTAAATATTAATAAAATAATAATAAAAACCACGAGATTACAAAGCTTTATTGATTTTTATCTTTTGGTACTAAAAATTGTGTTTAATTTCTTCTTGCTAAATTGTTTTTGAGACATAAAGATTTAATTAAACTAAATGAACTTTTGATTTGTTACTTTAATATTATATCAACCTAAATACTTTTAACCACTTCACCGGCGACAGGTATGGGGAAACAGTGCTTTTACCCCCGACTTATCTCGGGGCAGCCGGTGAAGTGGTTAAAATGTCATATATAATTTATCAAACATTTTATGACATTTAGGCTTTTGTAAAGAAAAACATTTATTCAGAATATTTTCAAAGTTAAACAGAGTAATTTAAAAAATATTAAAAGGACGATCAAATAGCAAATTTTTAAAATAAATATATGTTTCCCATAGAATACTAATATAAAAGCTACTAAATATTCAGTTAATTATCATTTTATGATAAAAATGAATGTTATTTTGATTGTATTATTATACACTAAAAAAATATAAATAATTAAATAAAAAGATTCGAGCTTATCACATGTTTGAATTAGAATAAAATTTTGAACCTGTTTTTCTGCTTCACTTTATTGTACTGTATGGTATGTTTATAAAATAACTTTCTTGTTCAGATGCATTTGTAGCTAAAACTAATGAAGAGAGTGAAACCACATTTTATATTTACCATATAATTCCATGTATAAGCCGAGTATATGTCTTTTCAGTGAAAAATTGTCCAAAATCAGAAACCCATGCATAAACCAATGTTAAACAAACATGATGAAAAATTCAGCGAACAAAAACTTAGCACTTTGTTTTTGTATAGGTAATAGAAAAAAAATGCGCTCTCCCACATTATTGATATCTGCTAGAGATCATGTCTAGATCAAAGGTATCCTTACTTTTATACTCCAACACTCGGCCATTTTTCTAAATGAGTCATTTAGAGACAGGCTCCGTTCAAAGTGGACTGAATAGATGTCATCTGGGGATGCAGCTATGACAAATGAAGGTACATAATTTTAAAAGTTGACTTTTGCTATCTCTGAATGCATGAAAGAAGCTTGGCTTAAATTACCATGAGAAATGATTGTTCAATCTTTAAAAAAATGTTTCATCAGTAATGCAATCAGTGGTGTACAGTACAGAACCATTTATCCGGAATGCTTGGGGCCAGATGTATTCCAGATAACTGGTTTTTCCAGTTAACTGGTTGTGCATTAAAGCAGCATCCATTTGATAAGTTTTGTGGAATATGTGTGGTTGTGGCATTATTTCTGATTTTAAATTATTAGATTACTTGGATTAAAAATCAATGCAAGAAAGATCAAAAGTTAACCAGAGTTTAAAAGAAGGTCATTTATGGGAATCCCAATAGGAACAAAAATTCTTCTGTTTCCTCTGCATAAAAATTAAAACATCTAAAATACAACTAAATATGTTTTCTTTTCAAATACCAGATGTTGTCATCAAATTATACAATTGTTTCAAGCAAAGCCTATGTCAAACTGGCAGTGTATGACACCTTTTTCTGCAAAGATTCTGAAATCAGTCTATCAGAAATATCATTCCGGATAACTGGTTTCCGGATAAATGGTTCCATACTGTAGTCGTAAAAAAAGCAGAGGGTATACACTCTAAGCAGAGGGTATATGCTCAAGGCAGAGGTGGTATCCTAGTGTATATATAATATAGCTTACTTGAGAAACCGAGGGTATAAGATGTTCCTTTAAAAAATCCAGAAGGTATATAGCGTATACCACCATATACCCTCCACTACATCCCTGAATGCAATGCATGGAACTGAGGGTGATGCCATTTTTGAAGAAGATGGCGATGATGAACTAGATACTGCCAATATTCATCCTGATGTACCAATGAGAGAAAGCAATTTTAAGTAGTTGGTTGAAAATTCCGATAATGACTTGGATAGTAAAAGATGATTGGTGACTTGTTTCATTATAAAAGAATGGGGTATTAAAGTATTTGTAGAACTTTACAGATATTTTTTATTTTTTTACATTTACCATCCTTTTTATTTTAGAATATAAAATTTTGAAATTGTCTTAGACTCGTGTATAAGCTGAGACCCCCCCCCCCCTTTTGAGCCAATAAAATGTCCAAAATTTCTTGGCTTATACACGGAAATATATTGTAGATATTTGAAGGCACGAAAACACAACTTGATTGGATAAAATGCATTATAACTCAATTCAAAGTTTTTTGGGACATTGATGCACCAAGGCTGGATGAATACTGAGCACAATTCATCAATCATTCAAATGAGTTATTTATCTAAATATTTTCAATGCCTTATTAGGAAAAATTAGTGGCCCTGCAGCCATGTACACATTAAATAAACAATTTGAATAATTCATTTTACTAGCAATTAATGCAAACATCTTACTTTTTTTTTCCATATTGGCGATTTTTGCACTAAATAGCACGATCCCCCCCCCCCCCCACACACACACAGAATTCATCTTCCCATGTCTAAATATGACATTTGATATTATTCTGACATTAGTTTTAGCTACAAATGCTTCCAAACAAGAAAGCATTTTTTTTTTTTTTTATAGCCAAACTATATTTTCTATCCTGAGATATGAAATGTTATATTTATCAACAATGATGCACCAACAAGTATCAAATAGAAGAATAGATTAATTTTGGAGAAAAAAGAGGAAGTTTGTCTAAGCATCAGGTGGACTGAGGCCAAAAAATATGAAAAAGAGTTTTCTAAAAGCAAATTGCATTTCTACTGCAAGAAATATTAAGTGAAAAATATACAAGTGATGTGAATTTCTGCATGCATTAGATTAGATGCAGTCTCCATCTATCTATCAAATTAAAATAAATCTTTAATGAGACTGCTCAAAATATGAAACTTAATCGTTTTAGCAAGTTTTTTGGGGAAAAAAAATCCAAAAATCTAATATATTAATCTTTATGCTTTCACACAGGTTAAATGTTACACAAAGATGTTTAAATTATTTTAGACTTCATATAAAGATGACAATTATATACAGTGAAATACGTTTAACACGAAACTGAGGGGATCAAAAAAATTTTTTGTGTTAAAAGAATTTCGCATTAAAAGAGTCGTAAAAAAAAGAAGAAAACTACTCACAAATATTTTCAACAACATAAAATTTTATTTTGATTTCCTGTTAAACTCTTAGTAAGTTGCATCCACTAGAATAAAATGAAAGTAAAAAATATATTGTTTGGGGAAAAATCAGCTTTTTTTTTTTAAGTGTCTTTTTCAGCATTTTGAAATCTTGTTTGTTTGAACCAAATAAGTAAAGCTGTCTCTAAATCTCAGTTCTCGTACATTTTCTCACTGGCTTAAACATACTGCACTCAATCATTAATGTAATGGGATCCCTGTTTTTTTATTATTGTTGATAATGTAGGATTGGCAATGCCAAACTCTTTGCAGATTTCTGTTTTTGTTCTTCTTTTTCATCAACTGCATTAACCCTTTCAGGCATACCGTTTGCAGTCTGAAATGCTTAATTCTAATGCTCAAACTGACAAATGGGACCAGTAATTTTTTAGTATAATTTCGATCTCATAATATACTTTTGGTTATTTTCAAATAAATTAGTTTGTAAATTGCAGTGTGAATTAATTATTTGAACATTTTTGGATTAGAAATGCCTTGCCCCTGACAGGGTTAAGCAGCTTCATCTTCATTCGAAGTGAAATAGCAGTTTGTTTTCACACTGATTTCTCAGCCATTGTGCTCATAAAACATAAGGTAATTTACAAAAAACACAAAATTCAGTGGTTTTAACACAAAATTCACCAATTTCAACTCAAACTAGCTAAATTAAAAGCGAATTTTTTTCACATTAAACAATTTTTATTTCATGTTAAAAGAAAAAAAAATGTATTAAATTGCACAGTGTACTGTCCGGACTGCTATATCATTTCGTGTTATCCGATTTTTCATGTTAAGATTTTCGTGTTAAACGTATTTCATTGTATGTGTTATGTACTGAATGATCATATATGTATAAAGATAGATATGTTATTTATATGAATTTGAAGCATATAAAAATTTAAACAATGAAAAATAATTAAGATGAAAAAAAAAACAATGTAGTCATAATTTATTAGCTTCTCACTCCATAACTATCTCATTGGACAAACAGCAAACATGGGAACAAATAAAAATAATAAAGTCATGGAATACTGAAATTCTAATTTATAAAAGTAAATTTCAAAGATTTTTATTTAAGAAATAAAGAAAATCACAGTACAAATGCATGGTAAATTATTTTTAGGACTTAGCTATCACAAAGTAACACAATAAGTCCAACATATTCCATAAAATTTATTCATTAGATATTTGAAAATGATAAATTGCAATTAACGAACATAGCAAAATCACAGAATAAATAAAATTCATGAAGTATGAAATGAAATAATAATCCAATTATGAGAATATATTTTTAATAATACGTTTATGAGTATTTCTTAACAATGATTTGAAACAAAATCAAAACAATAGTGTAACATTGAAACCTTAAAAATGAAATGACTTCCAATGTAAACACGCATTTTATGAGTATTCACAACGATTAGTGAATAATTATAAATAAAAAAAATTCTTTACATGTATGTACATGAACACACAATATGTTAGTTACACAATTATTTGACAATAGCAAAGTTAAATATTTTGAAATTCATTCAATACCAGTAATTTGTAATTAATCAGGAGAATAATCTGTGCACTACACAATGAAAATTGTGAGGCAAGAAATTTATGAAATGCTATATTTTATGAATAAAAGAAAATAAACTTCAATAATGAAGAAAAAGCTCAATAAAAAAAGATTCAGTGTTATAACAAATCTAAATACAGTCGAACCCATTTATAGCATCACTCAAGGGACTGTAATAATTATGATGCTATAACTGAGCTTGGGTCAGAAACATGGAGTATAAGTAAATAACCCATGCATAGTATCATATATTTTACACCTTATAAAATAAGAATGAGGGTATAAGTTATAAAATAAATTATAAATTGTACTTACTATATTTTTTCAAGGAAAAAATGATTTTATTCCTGCATAACATGATAGTAGAACTAGGAGGGCATATTCGGAGAGAGGAAATGTTTAATCTTCTTCTGTTTATTTTCAAGTTTTCATTCTAACTTGCCCAAATTTTTATAAAAAGGCATTTCATCAAATCTTCCAAATCGACGATTCCACTCTGACAAAGGCAAATCATCTTCATCTTCTTTTTGTGAAATTTCCCATATACTTTCTTCTGCAGAAACAAAGCCACATGTCAAAATGCTTACCAATCGTTTTTTCCATAACTCATCTCCGGAGTTTATCAAAAAAGTTAATTGCATTTAAAACCTTTATACTGCAAACCTTATTTTCGTCTGAGCATTCTAAAATGTGCATAAACACACACTTCTGATAGTTCTGACTACACCATAGGTTGCAACTTGCTGGGAACATTAACTGTATTTGCTGCAAATTTTTCACTTCGGGATGGGCAGGACAGTTATCTACTAAGAGTAGAATCTTTCGCTTTTGTTTGCAGAGTCCCTTATCCCATTGCTTCACTCCCCGGTAGCAGAAAGTTCGAGACGGGAGACGGGCGTCGCAGATTTTCTTTTCTCTTTTGCAGATTCTTTTTCATCGAACCTTTATTTTGATTCATATTATGTTTAGCTCTTTATTATTTAATACAAAAAGTTAAGATTATTATTAATAAAAATTTATAAAATGCATAAAAATACTACAGGTAAGTGATTATTTGATTAATTAATGCTTCAGTTATAAAAATATTTTACCTGCAGATTATTTTTTGCTCCTGAATTATCTGTCGCAGATACTTGGAGAAATTTCTGCTACTGGGCCCCACTCCAGCTTCAAACAACTCGGATGTCATCCAAGCTGTCACATCTCCTGTGAACTGAAGTGAAAGGACATGCATGTGTCAGGAAAAATAATAAGGTTTTCTTTTATCGTCTGGTTTTGGGATTGTGTGTATATTTTTATGTGCTGTGTTCATCATTGTGACTGTTTGAATAAAGTGATGTAAATGTTTAAAATGACTGCAGTTTTAATGGTAGAATAATGTATGGTCACTCCAACGAAACATGATTTAGTTCAACATAACAGAAAGCGTAAGTGATTACCTTTATTAAGTATTAAGTAAAATATACCTTTTAAAACATTCGAATTCTGCTATGTAAGTAGTTAACTGGAAACCTTTTAACGTTTTTGAAGCATCTTGAACATTTAGCCTTCCCAATCATTGTCAAGATTTTCTTCTCTGTTCCAGTCAAATATCTGCACACAATAACTGCAGGGTTCCCAGCAAAACATGATTGGTAAATTCCCTGACCAAATCTCGAAAAATTCCCTGACCAAACGGGCATACAATGAAATTTGCATTTTTTCCCTGCAGTCATTCTTTTCTCAATTTTTTTTTTTTTTTTGTGTGTGTGATTGTTTGATGAATTTCATGATTTTTCCCCCGAGACTATTTGATGAATTTCACGTCATTTTTAATTTTTTCTCCAAGACTTTTTAGAAAATATTTGTAAATTCCCTGACTTTTACTGACTACTTTGAAATTCCCTGACACTGGGAACCCTGAACTGTAATTCGTTCCTTCAACAATTTCCCACCAGAACACTTTTTGTTCTTAAATGAAAGAGCTTTGTCAGGAGTAAGCTTACAAAGGAGTCCAGTCTCATCAGTATTGAAAACGTCTTTGTCTGCATAGCCTTGTCGAACTTTTGGCCATATACCGCTTAGCCAATCCTGAACACACTTGTTGTCGACATGTTTTTCTTCACCACATACCTTATAAAACACTATGCTGTGATGTCCCTTAAATCGATCTATCCAACTATTGGAGCAAACAAAATTTACATGCCCAAGCAACTTGGCAAGCTGTTCTGCGTTTGTCATCAGTATTGCACTACTGATTGGTACATTCAGAGTACTTTGCTGTTTGAACCATTTTAGCAAAGCCTTATCAAGGTCTTCTTTATCAGGCTTCCTCATTTGCTTAACATTCTTGCCATTTTGTTCAAAGGCACTCAAATTTTTTTTTGTTTTTCCAAATAGAGCACACAATTGAATTTACTAACCCAAATTCTCGACAAACTTCAGCTTTCTTCTGCCGTTTATCCAATGTATTAATAATGTTAACTTTATCTTCCACAGACAGAACTTTTCTTTTTATAGATGCCATAATGATAAAAGTTTCTCACTCAAGGCATGAGAGATGTGAAAACTAAACTATTGATGTCCTTGTCAGGTCAGAAACGTCTATTACATGAAGGAAGAAAGCTCTTGTAGGACTGTATAAAATATTTTTGCAAAGCTAATCTCTTTTATAATTTCTTTGGCCAAGTGCCAAATGTCATTCGATTCCTCCCCCTTATCTAACTGGTCCTCTATGCTATTTGTTCAGACAGATAAGTTACCCCCTGTTAGCCTATCCCCCAGATGTATTTACCCTGGCCAATACTGTAAGACTGTTTGAAAAAATGTGTGTAGGCATGAACTTGAGCCAGCTATGACTTCAGTGTCTCCCATCGGTGACAAGTTGAAATCTGATGTTGTGAAAACAGATTATACTGCCCCATTTTCTCAGAATAAATATATTAGTTTTATATGTTTTTTTGATATAATAACTGGGGTAGTCATTTAAATTATGTCGTTATCTCCAAGTTACTATAATATTAATGTTCATGGCAGTTTCGAGGGGTATGAAGAATTTGGCATTATAACCAAGTTGTCACTATAAGCGAGGACGCTATTACTGGATTCGACTGTTAGTCCAGTCAAATAGGGATTAAACCTTGGAATGAAAGACAGCAAGCTGAAATTTTGCAAAAAGCTTTATTTTGGCAATCTAAAAGTTAGCTGAAAAGTCTCATAAAATCTCATGTCTGCATCGCCAAATATTCAAGGTCAAAAGTCACGAAAATCAGTTTTTTGCTTATATATCGAAAACTGTGAATTTTATTGAAAGAAACCCAGTTAGAAGATTAAAGTAGGCAAAATTTCCTATAAAGTATATATGTTAACTTTGATTTTCTGACAAACTGTTTTGGTGTTAGAACGCACTGAAGAAAGACAACCTTTTGACCTTCTGGCCAAAACGTGCAAAAAACACTTCCCCATCCTTGATTTCTGAGAAACTATGCATTTAAAAAAAAAAAAAAATTACAAAATTCAAGTTGACTATTTCTACAAAATTCACAAAATAACTTTAATTTTCTGACAAAAAGGTTTAGGCACTAGATCAAGCTGAAAAAAGGTACTAATTTTTTTTACCTTTCAGCCAAAACGGGAGAAAAGCCCTTTTCTATCCTCAATTTTTCGAAAGTATGCTTTTTATCAACAAACCCCAATTACAAAATTATAGTAGATAACATTTTCTAAAAAATGCATGCATTAACATTATTAATTTTTTGCTTTCTCGCCAAAAGAGATAAAAGCCAACTCAAGATTGTTTCCTGTATTTCCGATGCTGTTTAAAGCTTTATTTACTAAAAATATTATAATTATTAAGAAAACTACATTATTTACTTATTTATAAATATTATTCATAAATAAGACATCCGTATGATATTTAATTAAATTATATATATAAGAAGATATTGAAATGAACTAGTTTAAATACATTGTAATTACATTTTTATTTTTCATAAGTGTATTGTAAATCTATTATAATTTATTCAAGTTAAAATGTAAGGCAATATTTTTTTAAACCTCCAATTATCAATAACAGGCATACAGCTTAATATTCATCTTGTTTGTCATCGTCGCCTTCTTTGGGTCATCCACATTGAATTTTCAGATCGTTATCATCATCCTTATTGTCCGTCACATTTGGCTCTAAAGTCTGAAGAATCTCTGCTTCATATTCACTTTCTTCATTAAGATCCTTTGGATAACATATTTCACCCATTCACAAATGTAAGCATAAAACCAGCCCTCTTTAAAAGTCCGTTGTCATGGATTTCTTAAGTAATTGGATAATCTTCTAATGGAATCAGGACCAAAGATAAAGGAGAGCGTGCTTATATGGGATCCCAACGTGGCTAAAATCTAAAATATCTTTTTTTATCTTTGAAGAAAAAAGGATTTTATTCTGATCCATGCCTATCTCTTGCACTTATAAATGACCACAAAACTTTTTTTTTTTTTTTTTGGAGGGCGTTAAATAAATGAGTGAAGGAGGTTATAAGACCTTCCGAAAGTTCTCTTGCAGTGGTCCGTTTTAAGGAAGACTGGCTCTGAATGGAGTCAAGTAGATAGTAATTATATGTTCATATGGCAATCAAGAAGATTTTCTGACTCTACTACATTTATATATTATATATAAATATAAGGTTGTGGGTTTAGAGAGGTTCTCAGAAAAAAAAAAACAACAAAAAAAACTATATATATTACTCTTATAAGCTAAAAACTTTCTGGCACATTCACAGAGTGATTTGCAAGTGTGAAAGCATGGAATATGCAGGCCAGACTATTGAAATGATTCAAAATCGAATAGAGTTTTCCGATAAATGTATTACATGTTGAGTAACAAGCAACTGTTGTCTCATGGCTTGTAGAGAATTTTATGTTCTACAACCTTTTTAATAGTTTCAAAAATCATTTGAAGCACAGTAAACAATCTTGAAAAGGCAGGGGTCTGTCCAGGTTTTTTTTCCAGGATCCTATTTTTGTGAATTTAATTATTATTTTTGTGAATTACAGTAGAGGATCTTTATAATGCAATTCTATATAATGCAATTCTCCATATAACGCACAACTTCTCAGATGTAAACAATGAATTTTGCAGTTAAAAAGCACCTGCATTTTCACATTGTAAAACATTGCTACTCTCTAGAGGACTAAATTTGATACATGAGTTCACGTTATCAACTTTTTGATATTTTTGGACTCCCCCCCCCTTACGATATCATATGTTATCATCCCTTGAACAACACCCCCCCCCCCCTCCAGTATGATATCATTATCATAATAATAAATAATAAAAATGTATAAAAATTCTTTAGATTTTTGGAATTTTTTTCTTTTGCTTGGAGTGATATACAAATATGTTACATTTATTTTTCTTATATTTTATTGATTCAAATGAAGAGAAGTCAATAAAATGTCAGTTTATATATGAAACAACTTAATCTCAAATAACACTTAAAAGAAATACAGTAGAGGATCTTTATAATGCAATTCTATATAATGCAATTCTCCATATAACGCACAACTTCTCAGATGTAAACAATGAATTTTGCAGTTAAAAAGCACCTGCATTTTCACATTGTAAAATATTGCTACTCTCTAGAGGACTAAATTTGATACATTAGTTCAACTTTATCTTCTAATTTAAGACCTTTTTACTGAAAAAAATGCTATTATCACAATAAACATTTTTTTAAATGTCTAATATAAGGGATGGTTGTGTCAGTTATATTTGGATCATGTTTATAAAGTAAATTTAACAATGTCTGACCTATATTATGCAAAAATTTATAGTTTCGATAACTCTTGATAATAAGGAATGCAGTATAAAGATATTTTAATGTATTTTGATATGTTTCAGACTTATTTAGCCATGTTTACAAGGTGAATTTAATGATGTGATCCATATAACGCACAACCTTCCGTTTTTAGGTTTGCGTTATAAAGATCTTCTACTGTATTTTATTTTTGTGAAAAAAAGGAATTTCACAAAATGTTAGTTTACCCATTTATGCCCAGTCTCCCAAAATTGAGGAGTTTAAATTTTTTGGAACTAATATTTTACACAGATTTCTTGTTACTTCTTTTTTTTTTTACAATTATTTTATACTACACAATCCAGAAACAGAATATTTAGATTAATATAAATGATGCAATAATTATTATTTGATTATATATAGCAAAAGAAAGATTTTTTTTTTCTAGTAAAATTGCTATGACGATATTAGAGTTTCTTCACGATTCTTCGCCGAAGTTTCGCATTTTTTTTACGATCCTTCGACAAAATTTCATGTTTTTTGCAGGATCCTTCAACAAAATTTGCGTTTTTTGAGATCATTTGATGAAATTCATGATTTTTCATGATCCTTGAATGAAATTCTCGATTTTTCTGTGATCCCTTGATGAAATTCACAATTTTTCTGTGATCCCTTGACGAAATTAGCATTTTTCCCGCGATCTTTTGACCATAGTCATGTTTTTTTCGCTATCCTTCGATGAACTTGGCTTTTTTTTTGCGATCTTTTCACGAAATTCGTGTTTTTTGTGGCCCTTAATGAAAATCTAGTTTTTTTCTGTGGCCTTTTTACGAAATTATCATTTTTGGTGCAATCCTTCGAAGAAATTTCATTTTTGTTTGCAATCCTTTGACTATATTTGCGATTGTTTGATGAAATGCATGATTTTTCTGTGATCCCTTGATGAAATTAGCATTTTTTCTGCGATCTTTTGATGATAGTTGCATTTCACCTCTAGATCTTTTGACCATAGTCGCATTTATTCCCTTGATCATTTTTTCTGCAGCCCTTTGATGAATCTAGCATTTTTGGCACGATCCTTCGATGAAATTTCACTTTTTTTTTTGCAGTCCTTTGAAGAAATTTGCATTTTTTCCACAGTCTTTGGACTAAATTTGCATTTTTCCTGATATTTTGACAAAATTTGTGTTTTTTCAGCAACCCTTTGACGAAATTCGCGTTTTTTTCCATAGCCTTTTGTCATAATTTGCATTTTCCCACAGCCTTTTGTCGAAATTTGTGTTTCTTTTCCTCCCAGTCCTTTTCCGAAATTCGCATTTTTTTTTCTTCCTGGTTCTTTGCCAAAATTGCTGATTTTTTCTGCGAATGATTAACAAAATTGATTTTTTTTTCGGCAGCCACCAATTGTCAAATTTAGCAATGTTCTCCCGTAATATTTTTTATATCTGAATTTTCCGACTGATGACCAATTTTTTTAAAATTTTTGGAACTGAATCACCCCTGCTTTGTATTTATCAGGCAATCAGCATTGATTCCAAATGAGGATATATGGGAGAAATAGAGGGAAAACCAGCTAGCGATTAACAAAAGAAGCTTTTGTTTGCTTATGTTCAGATGAACGATAAAATAAACAAAGAAAGCTAGATTTTAGCAGAATTTTACACTTACCACACAGATGCAGTTCACACACTCGGCTTTTTTAATCTGAAATTTAATTTTGTGAAGAGTCCATTTTTCTTAAATTTATTTTTGTGAAGAGCCCATTTTACTGTCATTGAATTTTGTGAAGAGTCCGTAAACGGACTCAATTTTTCCCCTGGACAGACCCTGAAAGGTGTTTCTCTCATTTTGGCCATAAGGCCAAAAACTTGCCCTTTTTCAGCGCTCTCTACCTCCTGAACCTTTTGTCAGGAAAGTGGAGTTATTTTTGCATTATTTAGAAAATAAAGTTCACTTTAATTTTGCAATAAAGGTTCTTCAATAAACCACATAGTTTTTGAAAAATCGAGGATAAATAGGGTAATTTCTCTTTTTGGCTCAACGGTAAAAAAAAATCGCATTTTTTTAGCGTGATCTAGCACCTGAACTTTTTGTCATAAAATTAAAGTTATTTTGTGAATTTTGTAGAAAATAGTCAACTTGAATTTTGTGACTGATTTTTTTTCCTGATAAGTTTCTGAGCAATCAAGGATGGCCAAGGGTTTTTCTCTCGTTTAGGCCAGAAGGTCAAAAAGCTGCGGCTTTTGGCTGCTGGTCATTTCTTCAGCATGCTCTACCGCCAAAACAATTTGTCAGAAGATTAAAGTTAATATATGTATTTTGTAAGAAATTTTATCTACTTTAATTTTGTAAATGTTTTTTTTCAATAAAATGTACAGTTTTCGAGATATAAGCAAAAAACTGATTTTCGTGACCTTTGACCTTGAATATCTGGCAAAGCGGACATGAGATTTTATGAGACTTTTAGAATGTCAAAACAAAGCTTTTTGCAAATTTTCAGCTTGCTGTCTTTCCTTCCGAAGTTTGCCCTTTTTTTTTCACCCTTTTTGACTGGACTATGTATGTGCATAGGAAAAGATAAAACAAGTTTCTCTTTCAACATTTTTTTTACCTAATCCCATATTTTTTAATAAAGAAAAAAAATAATAATGCTTCACCACACACACTAACTATCAGTTCTAATAAACTTCACAATATCACATATATTTTCTATCGAAGCACTGAGTTAAATCTTAAGGTATTGATCTAGAAAGAAATCAGAATACACCAGGGATAGTACAGGCACTAAAAGAAATCTCAGGACATATTTATCTGGCATACTAACCAAAAAAGTGAAATACTAATAAACTTGTATGCACATAAATTCAAAAGAAACAATCTATAAGAATTAACTCAAGGATTTGGTATAAAACTGAATAAACATTAATCACTGTCTTGTAATTAGCATTGGAATCGTATGCAAAGCCACATAGTAACCAAACTTACGTCCCTTTGACTTACATTACTCCACATTTATGATTAGTAACCAATTGATGAATCTACTGATTTTTTTCTGTGTCAGATTGATAAAATTTGCAGTCTTTTTCAGCATTTAATTGATAAAATTCATAATTTTATACAGAATCTGACTGACGAAATTTCTGATTATTTTGTAATGTCTGATTGACAAAATTTGAGAGGGGGGGTTCCTGTCCAATTGACAAAATTTGCAATCTTTTTTAGACTTTGGTTGTTGAAATTCACAATCTTTTTCATCAACCTATCGCCAAAATTCATTATCTTTTTTAACGACATATTATCGAAAATTCATGATTTTATCTCTTGTTCAATTTACAAAATTCATGGGTTTTTTTTTTTAAATGACCTATTAACAAAGATCACAATCTTTTTACCTGACTGAAAAGAAGGGTTATGTGTTTCACGTGTATCTGTGTATGTGGATTTCTTTATACCCTCGAAACATCCCAACAGCTGGATGGATTTTAATGAATGAGGTCTCTATCAATTCGTCTTAACGGCCCAATGGTTATAGGTTGGGTTTTGTTTTCATAAATTAAAAATGGCGGCCGTAAAATACAAAATGGCAGTAGAGACGAAAAAAAAATTACGCACCCTATTGAGTGGCATATCATTGGATAGGTCTTTCAAAATGAAGACGATGTTTCATTGACTATTTTACAGTCAGAAGCTCCGTTAAAATATTATACAACCTGAAAGTTGTGTATGTATTGTGGATCTCTAGCTTTACTGCAACTCTAACCATCATAGACATCTATAGACCTCATCAAAACAGTGTTTATAGATAGGAACTAACAGTTAAACACAACTTAAAAGTCATCAATACAAGTAAATAAAAAAAAAATAGGTAAGTAATATGAACAAGTAATATAAAAAAAAATATTTTAAGTCAATTCCTACTTAGGTCAATAGGAGAATTTGTTTTTCTCCCATTCTTCTTTCCTTTTGAGTGGCGCTTAAAATACCTTGATCAAGAAGGGGGCTCTCTCAATTATTGAAAATTAATTAATTTAATTTAATTAATGAATTAATATTTGAAAAAACTGGATTAACACCAAGTATCATCCACTACAAGTTTAAAAAAATTTATTTGAGCTTGATTGGATGAATAATAAGTATTTTATTAACGATTGAAAATTTCTACAAGATATATATAGCGAGAGTGTGAGCTAATAGTAGGAATTGAAAAAAAAATTGTTTCACATTGATGAGAAGTAATTAATTAGTTCACTTTTTTCGCAGTCGGGTTTTCTGATTTTTTAAATTTAATTGTTTATTCAGGGAACAATTCATGAAATTCCAGATTCTTTTCAGAGATTGATTGAAGAAATTCGTGATTTATTTTCAATGATTGATTAATGAAATTTGTGATTATTTTCTCTGTCTATTAATAATTAATAATAAAAAAAATCAGCCTCCTGCCCGATTGACGAAATTCAAGATTTTTTTTTCATGACCAATTGGTGAAACTTGCATGATCAGTTGACAAAATGTTTTTGTGAAACATAAAAAAATGTTTCAGGACTATTTGCTTGCTCAAATTTTTTATTATGTGCTCCTATAAATTCCAAAATACTAATTTCGTGGAATTCTGCAAAAAATAACAAAAATATGTTTGCGGAAAATTTACAACTATTCATGCTACAGTACAAAACTTGTGAAATTTCATGAGAGATTACCATATTTAAAGACATTTTAGGATTAAAAAATTTTTTTTAGGAATTTTAGGGCAAGTACGACCCCTGGAGTATACAGAAGGTGGGATTAAAATTATTCTTGTTGTAACAAGAACAAAAAGAAAAATCAGATGTCATTCAGAGTAGCTGCAATAACAAAGTTCAAAATGAAAGTTTTCAAGTTTGTTATACACAAAATGAATTAACATAAAGTATGTTAATTCATTTGTGAAAAATATATGCAGTTTACCCATTTCATGATAGTCTTTATTTCAGTCAAACATAGCAAAAAAAATTGAGTATGCACAGAATGTCACACACAGGTTCAAAATGCTTTCTTCACTCTTTGTGGCAAAATACTTTCTTTGGCATAGTTGAAGAAAGACAACAAACCATATCGCTTGCTTCGGCGAGAGAAGTAGTTAGTGACAACATCACTTTCATCTATAAAGAAAGAAAAGAAAAAACTAGAAAACAGGAATTCTGCTTTTTGAGAATTTAGTATCGCCCCTGATGAAAAAAAAATATGTATATATAAATACAGTATAGGATCCATTATACGGAATCCTCGGGACCTGGGGCATTCTGGATAAGGGGTTTTTCCATAATTTGGAACACTATTACAAATATTTTCTAATGTACATAAATATGAAATACAGGTTAGCATAAATAATATTAAAAATACTGTATTACACATTTGTTGAATTAATTCAATAAAACACAATTAAGGAAAAGTTTAATTAATTTTTATTTACAAAAAAAAAAAAAAAAAGTTAAGTAATAATTTAAATTATAATAAAACTTACAAATGAACAAGATCAATAATAAAATTTAGTTTTGGGGTTCAGATGCAGATGCTTGGGAATTAGTTTTTTGGAAAAATCCTTTTAAAGTTGGCTGCTTGTAACGTTTCTCTTTTACAAGCTGGTCTTAAATTTTATATAAGGACATTATTTGTTGTTCGTGGAAATAACTTCTTTGTTCCATGCCTTGAATTAATTGTTGAATGTAAAATATCATTTGTTCATTAGATATTTTTTCTACCTCCTCATTCTTGTCATCATCATCACTACTATCATCAGATGCATCTTTAGTCATCATTTCACAAATTTCACTGTATGTTATCTAATGACTAAGTGGAGCATTATTGTCTATAATGAAACAAACTTGAACTGCATCTAAACAGACTTGAACTGCATCTTCATCCAACAATTGGGGAGGGAGGGAGGGGAATATATTGAAAGTTGACTTTTTATTTATTTTTGTTTTGTTTATGAATTTGTCGCATGGAAAGCACAGAAAAATACAAGAGGCAAAATTATCAACACTTAAAATGCAGATTTCCGCAAGTTCGCGGAGATAAAGAAATGCATAATTACTGTAATATTCCATTAACCCACTCTTCCCTATTTTGTAAACAAATTTGATATTTAAAAAAAAAATCCCGTGAAAGCACCCCCCCCCCCTTCTACCCAAACAAACAAAATAAAAATCGCGCCGTATCACCTTTCTGTCTTATCCGATCTCTGCTTTTCTACTGTTCCATGGATGGACACAGCTGATCACGGTAAAAAGAACGTTTCTCTCATTCTCGTAATTGGAAGAATTGTGGGTGCGCCTTTAGATGACGTCAAAGGTCGGAGTTTGCCGATAGATTTTCGATCACGGAAAACGCGCTCAAATTCTAAGTGATGTTTCGAAAATATTTTTTTTCAAATGGTTAAAATTAAAATTTTTTATAATGGATTTTAGCGTTTGAAACAGAAAAATAGGAAATTTAAGAATATGTAATTAGTTTTCCCATATTTCTTAAGGTTACGCCGATGCGAAGCCATAAAAATGATCGAAAAGAGAACTTATGTCCGATGATTGCGTACATTCAATTATTCTCTTTCACGGGAGCGTCATAACTGGGATCGTAGGGAGAGCACGCTTTTAAGTTCGCGCTTTTTAAGTTCTGTTTTTTAATTATCTCGGTTAACAAAAAAAGAAAAATCTGAATATCAGGGGAGTCTTTGGACTATTCTTATAAACATTTTCGGATTTCAACAGGATTTCGACACAGGTAGATTTCGAAAGCCACTTTTAATCCCTGTAAGCGGCCTCTCCGATTACTTTATGATTTTTTGCTGCGTTTGGGGGGGGGGGGGAGATTAATGGGATATTACGGTACCTTGAGGTGTATGAGAAAAAGTTTAAAATATTCAAAATATCGATTTATAAAGCATGTTAACTCTTTAATAAAATATGAAAAAAAAAAACTGCAAATTTTTATGAAATGAAAGCTTTTACTAAGTTTCGGTTTTTGATTGTTTAGCGTTCCAGTTTTTAGAGCGTTCCGGATATTGGGACGCCGGATAATAGATCCTATACTGTAGTACAAAACATATTTCAATTTTAAGACTTAAAGCACAAACTTTTATTTTATGTAAAATGACGTCATTCGCATCTGCTTAAGAATTCCACATTTACGATCCGCTCTTAAACATCTACAGAAAAGAGTGCATAGGATGTCACTATCTCAAAATAATACACAAATGCAGCAAAAAGATGCCGTCATTAAAGAAACTGGACAAAAAAATGGCTATCTAATGATTAATGGGCATTCATTTGTCTGTAACATTAATATAGACGATTTCAGTCGTGACGTTTTTGTTGGAAACTGACTCCAAACAAACGATTGCTATGTAGTATTTTCTATTTTGTTTGTGTGCTGCAGCTATATCTTATATCTATATCTCACATCTAAGTGTTTTAATACTTGATATGTACCGGTAACATTTTCCACGATTTATATTTAAAAAGAAATGACGCATAGCAACTGTTTGGAGTCAGTTTCCAACCAAAACGTCATGACTGATGTCACACTGAAAGGGTCTACAGATACTTAAAATTAAATATAGTTTATAATAGCTCCATGTTTTATTATTTGGAGAAATTATTCGTTTATATTTTTTCAAAATAGCATGCATTTTAATTACATTTTCTTTCTGTTGTTATGAGAAAATGGCAACAAAAAAGATATAATTGCTATTTTTCAACTGTTTTCCCTTTACTTTCTATATAAATGGAGTACTTGAGTTGCCAAAATTAAACAAATGGTGCTAAAAACTACAAAAAATTAGTATTTCAAAAATAAATGGAGATACAGTTTTCAAACAAATTGCATTTAAAAGTACTCTTTTCTCCCAATACGATGGTATAAACATTGAAAATGTGCGATGCTTAGAAATTAAAAAAATTGCTATAGAGCATTTAATTGTGCAATGATACATCTGCTTTGTTTATTGCTAGCGTCTGTAAGGTAACGTTATTTTTTGGAGACAAAATAAGCTGGGAGAAAGAAATAGCATACCGTTCCGGGGGCTAATATATATATGCTAAAAAATATTTGTACATAAAATTTTTATCATGTATACTATCAATCAATCTGAAACATATGCTACTGCTTTTCACTTGCTTTGACTTTTGCAGTGCATGTAGGATTATTTTCAAGACTGAATGGAATCTATAAGTGTTAGCAATAAGTGAAAGATTTG
Organism: Maratus speciosus; assembly: GCA_963932465.1. Classification (NCBI taxonomy): domain Eukaryota; kingdom Metazoa; phylum Arthropoda; class Arachnida; order Araneae; family Salticidae; genus Maratus; species Maratus speciosus. Next base: position 310,873,520 of record OZ010796.1, read on the forward strand.
GCAAGTAATTGGAGTTAGGTTTTTAAAAGATAGTGTAAAGTCCAAGAACTGAGAATAACTATTTTTAGAGTGCTCTGACAGGTGGAACTTAAGCTTATACCTAGAATAGATTATAGCAACATATAAACAGTGATAAGTTCATCATTGATGAAGTTACAAGAGGTAACCATTAGAGATGAGAAGTTAGGGCCCAAAGTGGGATCGGGCTTGATTTTTAATTCATCTTCAGGCTCAGACTCAAAGTGGAAATTTGATTTATTAACAAATTAAAAAAGGAAGAAAGAAAAAAAGAACCCGGCCAAATGCTTTTGAGAAATAAGAAGTGTTTTACAAACCCTCTAAAAATTAGTTTGAAAGGGAACTGAACTGTTATTGATGGAATATAAAGAGAGATATTTTATTTGATTATAAAGCATTGGCAGTCAGTTACAGAAAGAAGCATGGGGTATTTTTGATAGATCCTCTCTTTCTGTTTGAAGTCTTTTCAGACTGGAAAGCAGAACTCATGTCTTTCTGCCATAGTTGCACAATGATATTTTAAAAGAAAAACAATTGTGGCTTTTTCAGATTTCTGCCAGAGTAACAAACTTACTATTTTAAACTGACTTTCTGGAAAATGAAAATCACAAAACATCATCATGGAGGAGTACTCAAGATTAATAGTTATTTCTATGCAAGGCATTTTTAAATTAGAAAATTAATCTAGAAATAATTTAAAAATATTATTAACATTTTCTACCGTATACTTTTGGTATCAGACTCAAACTCTGGTGACACAAAATTTTTGGGTTTGGATATCAAATCAGCAGGTTCAGGCTCTGAAAAAACGAGCCCAAACTCATATCTAGAAAATATCACACAGCGCGTTTTTGACTGTTACCGTTTTGAAAACATATTTACAAAGAAATATCTGATATTGCCTATGACATAATAATATGTATGACAACAGCTTAAAAGAATATATAACATAGCAGAACAAACTTTAAGTAGTTTACAACCAGATTTTAAAGAAAAATATATTAAATTTCTTTTTTTTTTTAAATTTTTTCTCAAATCCAAAGGAGTTACTTTCTGACATATTTCTGAATTCATTTTTGTTCAGAAATGAATGAAATTAGTAGGTGTTCTTATTCAAAAACTATGAAATCGAATGGTGATTTTCATTTTTTGATAAAGGCAGAAGATCTTTCAGAAAATACTGTCACAGCGGGTGTTTTTAACCAAATTCCTGACAGCTCAAGAAAGGACAAAAACTTGTCATCACATGACAAGAATAGCTTATAACTCAATAAGCAATTTATTTATTAAAAAAAATGAAATATTTTGATAAATTCTAAATCACTTTCACAGTCAGGTCTATCAGTGTAAAGGTATAAACCTTTACATTTAAAAACAAATCAGAGAGTTTTGCGTTGTTGAGTAGGGAATTTGAGAACCACCTTAAATTAAAATACATTTTTTCTTTCCACTGACATCCAAAGAACTATAATGTTATGCAATTCACAAAGGAGTTCAAACTTATAAAAACATGTCATTTGCTAAATATTTAAAATGTGTACCCAAAGAACACATGCAGTTAGCACAGTAGCAGAAACATCACAACACGACAGTTGATGCAGATTATTTTACACATTTAAGATTAAACTAACAGCTTAAAAAGAAATGCTGGGCTTAAAAAAATTTCTAAAACTTAATTTGTCTCTAGATTTATTAAACTTTATTATATTTTCTGTAATAAGTCCATAATAAATTTTCTTATAGAATTCTATAGAACAAGTTCTCAAAATTTATGCATTATGAACCCCTTTAAGAATTACCTGCAAGATGTACCTGATGTATCACTATACATTTTTTACTCAAAACAAAACAACAAATGGATACAAATAAACATAGTTGGCGGTGTGCAAAAACACATGAAAAAAAAAATTCATAAGGGTAGCAATAGTTATTAAAAATAAATAATACAATTGCAATTATGTTTTCTGAAATCAAAGCATGTTTTTTTTATGTTGGCGAAATAACAAAAGCATATCATCGTCTTTTAAGATAAAACATGCAAAAGATGATTATAGGTGAGCATAAAAAAAGGTTGAGCACAGCAAAAATGAAATTGAAAGAAATGATTCTTTTCAAATCATTTGCAGCTGTTTATCTCACAATATATGCACATGCTCTTTATATGACCAAGTGAAAGACATTGAAAAAAATTCATAAATTTTACAAGCTTTGATTTTAATTGATAAAAGACTAAGAAAAAACTGTAACATATAAATGAATATAAAAGTTCACAAAATGCTTTGAATTTTAAAAGAAAATATTAAAATACTCAAATAAGCAAAGAATGGGATGAGGAGCAAACTGTAATGAGACACCAGATATTTGTGATTGTTTTTTAATGCTTGAAACTGTAAACCTTCAAAACTACACTCAAAAGGATGATTTCAATTAATAATAAAGTTAGTTATGCACTTTAATATCCATATTTATAAGATGGTTTCTAAAAGATTATGTTCCAACACTAAACTTTCTAATATACAAAACAGAAAACAAGAACAACTTTTGAATCAATTCCAAAAGCAGAAAAAAATTATATCATGAAAGAGAAAAGGAGCTTATAACGAAAATCGCCTTACAGATAAATAACTTTTTGAAGGTGATTTCAATTAATAATAAAGGTAGTTAAAACATTTAATGCACTTTAATATCCATATTTATAAGATGGTTTCTAAAAGATTATGTTCCAACACTAAACTTTCTAATATACAAAACAGAAAACAAGAACAACTTTTGAATCAATTCCGAAAGCAGAAAAAAATTATATCATGAGAGAGAAAAGGAGCTTATAACGAAAATCGCCTTACAGATAAATAACTTTTTGAAGGTGAGCCATTATTTTGCATCTGTACTAATAAATGAATTTACAAGCAATTCTTTATCAAGGCAAGTTTCTTATCCACCAATGAACAATTCTGGAGTTTGGCATGAGTAAGAGAATAAATCAATATTTTCAGACTGAAATCAACATAATATTTACAATGGCTACAGGAGTGACTGCCTTCACATTTAGGCAAGCAACACAAACTCCTTTGTAATGTGACACTTTGAGTTACGCTGATTAAGTATATATGACAAACTAATGCTGTCAAACACTGACATACCATAATTTCACGCCTATAAATTGCAACAGTGCAATATCAGCAAACATGTTATTTTCTTGAGAAAAATAAAACTGAAGATAATCCATATAATTTACAGATAACATTGAATGTCTGTTACTTTGTTTCCATGCAGATGAATGTGTGTGAAATATCTCATCCCTCATTGTTGTGCAGATGTTTCAAAATATCTTTACAAGTACAAGACTCGTGTAGTTTTTTTTTTATGAACCAAACTTATGCCAATAGTAAGCACAGAAAAAAGTTTGGAATCTTAATACACATTTACCAATTTTATGACTGTAATAGTAGTCCAGGCAATACGGAATTTTACCTAGCAAAATTAATGGTAGTTCTGGAAATTGGCTTACTTTATGTTTTTTGGGTCGCTCAATCCGAATTTGTAACTTCCCACCAAAATTTCCGTCGGCAACCCTCCCAAATTTTGGTAAAAAGTCCCCCCAAAAAGGTTTTTATTAAAAAAATCAATTTTTTATTATTTTAGGGGAAAAGTATCTAGAAATTCAGAAAGTAGACAAAATTTGCAACAAATTAGATACATGACATTATGACTTAGGATGAAGGGGAAGGGGGATCTGCCTCAGAACATGCACGCGGTGCTGCATGGACTAAGTTGCGTAATTCCACTTAACCACTCACACGTTTACATTCGGCCTCCATCTCCCCTCCGAACTTTTCTTATAAGGTTTACTTTAAGTTTTTTGGGTCGCTGAATCCAAATTTTTAACTTATCCCCAAAATTCCCCCCCCCCCCCCCCAAATAGTTGTTATTAACTTAAATTTCTTATTGTTTTAGGAGAAAAGCATTATGAAATTCAGAAATTAGACAAAATATGCAACAAATAGGATTATATGACATTATGACGTAGGATAAACGAGGAGAGAGGGGGCTGCCTCGGAACATTCCCCGTGTGCTTTTCTCAAAAACAAATGTTTTCAAAAAATCAATTTTTTGGGGGGTTGCCGGGTTAAATTTTGGTTGGAAGTTACAAATTTGGATTCAGAGACCCAAAAAACATAAAGTGAGTCAAAATCCAGAACTAGTATTAATTTTTCCAGGTAAAATCCCCTACTGCCTGGACTTCATAACTTAGTGCACATAGCGTCGCAGTGCATGTTCAGAGGCAGCCCTCCCCCTCCCTGTTCATCCTATGTCATAATGTCATATATCCTATTTGTTGCAAATTTTGTCTAGTTTCTGAATTTCGTAATGCTTTTCCCCTAAAACAATAAGAAATTTAAGTTAAAAACAACTATTTGAGGGGGTTTTCGGGGGGGGGGGGAAATTTTGGGGGTAACTTAAAAATTCGGATTCAGCGACCCCAAAAAACTTAAAGTAAACCTTATAGAGAAAGTTCGGAGGGGAGATAGGAGGGCGAATGTAAACGTGTGACTGGTTAAGTGGAATTGCGCAACTTAGTTCACACAGCACTACACGCATGTTCCAAGGCAGATCCCCCCTTCCCCTTCATGTCATGCATCTAATTTGTTGCAAATTTTGTCTACTTTCTGAATTTCTAGATACTTTTTCCCTAAAACCACAAAAAAATTGATTTTTCGAATAAAAACCTTTTTTGGGGGCATTTTACCAAAATTTGGGGGGGGGGGGGGGTTGCCGGGGGAAATTCGGATTCAGCGACCCAAAAAACATATAGTAAGCCTTTTTCCAGAACTACCATGAATTTTGCTAGGTAGAGCCCCTATACGGTCTCTATTGCCTGGACCTATATTCTGAGCCCAAAAAGTTTTGTCTTGAACAGATTAACTGTTGATTATAGTCAGGAAATTACAATACGTCTTTTAATCCTCAGTAGAGATATAGGCAGCTATACAGTCGTCAATAACTTTTAAAAAGTAATCCCAAATTTTGACAAATCGTCTCCGAAAAAAATTAATCTTGTCAATCGTTTGCAGAAAAAATTGCTAATTTCATCAAAGGATTGCAGAAAAAATGGGAATTTAATCAAAGAATTGTGAGAAAAACATGAATTTCATCAAAGGTTTGTGAGAAAAACACGAATTATATTTCAATATGCTAATTTTGTCAAAAAATCGTGGGAAAAATTGGAATTTCATCAAAGGGCGAATTGTGAAACAAAGAATTGTGAGAAAAACATGAATTTTATCAAAGGTTTGTGAGAAAAACACAAATTTTGTCAAAGGATCATGGAAGAAATACGAATTTCATCATACGCTGAGAAAAAAATGTGTATTTTGTCAAAGGATCTCGGAAAAAATGTGAATTTCGACAAAAGATTGTGGAAGAAGTTAAAATTTTGTCAAAGGATCGCAGAAGAAATGTGAATTTTGTGAAAGGATAATGGAAAAAAACTCACATTTCGACAAAGGATCGCAGAAAAAATGTGAATTTTGTTAAAGGTTCACGGAAAAAATGCAGCAGTCTCTTTAGTATGCACACACATCTATGTTTATTATTATAGGTATAGTTTTTAATATGAAATAATATACTGAACTAACTTTTCAAAAATCAGGTTATCCCAAACCAAACTTGCAAGAATCTTTGCTCAGCCTGAAATCGACCTGAACCAAAAGCAGATTTAACTCGACCTGCAATAAAAATAATTAGCATCCCTGTGCTAATTCTCCCCCCCCCCCCCCTCTGGTTTAACCATTCTGTAAATTTGCTGTGAATTTCAGATTTTTTTTGTTTTTTACACAGAATCACTCCTGAACTCTGGTTATGTTACAAGCCTAATTGTTTTATCCAATCTTTGTATATGCATGTCCTGAAAATGCTTATCAATCATTGTATTTTCATTTATGCCAAACCTTTCATTGGCAATCTTCAATGATTTCTAATAGTTTCTTTATTTTATGAATGCAAGGTAAAATATATTCAAACAACTTTAAGTTGATTTAATGTGATGAAACTATTTTTGGTTACATCATATTTTTATTAATTTTTATTTATCATTCTTCATTTTTATTTTATTTTTGTTTTATTATTCATATTTATATTTTTTTGTTTATTTTGGTCCAATCAGAATATTTCTGCTATTTTATTTTGTTTCATTTTACTTATTTTTTTCAATACATTTTTTTCTTCTTAAGGTTTAAGAAACTAGAAACAACTCATTATACTATATTACATATTGAGACCATTCAATGAGACATTTTTAAAGAGTATTTTGAATATTGCATCATGACTTTTACAAATTTTTTAAAAGGTTTATCAAATTTTACCATATCAGAATTGTTAAAGAGTGTAAATAGGGTGGGCCAAAAAAAACTTTTTTTCGATTTTTGATGATGGGTAGTGCGGAAAAGTTGCCACCAGTGGCACTAAGTTCACACAAATAATTTGAGATTTTTCAGACAATTCATTCATTTGCCGTAAATGATTTGAAGTTTTGTTCAAATGCTGATTTTTGAACTTTTTTAGTAAAAATTAAAAAAATGTTAAATTTAAGTTATTTTAGGTGAATTTACTTGAAATGTCATGTTTAAATAAGCTCTGATTATGTATTATTTAATAGTTATGTGTGTTACATATTATACATGTGATTACATTTACATCTGCTAGATGGCCGTACCCGTCGGCATATATTCAGAATAAAGTTATGTCGCTCTGTAAGATGTTGTGTTTTGATTTATCTGAATATGCTTATATTTAAAGATCGCATAAAGCACGTCAATGATATTTAAAATGGTGTCAGAAATTTATAAAGTTCCTCACGTGCATTTACGGGAAAATTTATCATAGAATATGAACTTTTTCGCCAAATTAAAAAGCTTCAGAAATCGGAAGTAAAAAATGGCCAATAGTTTGCCGACAATCTCGCTGTTTGTATCAAATACGAATCCATCAGAAGCATGGAGATACTGGAAAGCAGATTTTCAAGATTATCTTGAAGCTTTAAAATATAGCGCAGAATCGGAAAAAACAAAAGCTGCTCTTTTTCCTCATGTATGTGGAGAAGAACTGAAAAAGCAGTTGCGTGCGTTCGATCTTCAACCGTCCACTGGTACGGAAGAAGTTAGTTTGAAACAGATCCTAGAAGAATTCGATAAATATTTTAAGGACTATCAAAATGAAGTGTATGCATCCTTTAAATTTTTAGAGATTAAACAGGCAACAGAAGAATATTTTTTGGATTATTATTCACGACTTCATAGCGCCGTAGTCGAATGCAATTTTGGTGCTTTACAGGATAGAATGCTCCGGGATAAAATAATTCAAGGTCTTTGGGATAAGCCATTGCAAGAAAGACTAATACGAGAAACTAGTAGAAAAGAAAAAAGTCTTACAGATATTGTAAGTGAATGCAAAGCAGCTGAACACAGCAAAGCTCAAGTTTCTGAAATGAACCCTGAGAACAAATCTATAAATGCTATGAAGCAAGCAAAAAATCGCTCGACGCCGCCTCAATTTTTGTAACAGAAAACTAATCGTGATCAAAAGAAGACTTGTAGATTTTGTGGAAGATATCATGAACCGAGATAATGCCCTGCATATGGTTCAAAATGCAAAAAATGTGATGGGAATAATCACTGGGCGAACGTGTGTAAAACGAAAGTGATAAATACGATTGAAGAAAATGATTCTGACATTGTTTATATTGGTGAACTAAAATCGCTTCATCAATTAAATTCTGAAAATTTAGATTCGGTTTGACTACAAAAGCTTATAGTCAACAATAACAAAGTGATATTCAAGTTGGATTCTGGATCTCAAGTAAATATGATACCAAAAGCTGAACAGCTTAAATGGAAAGAGAAACCAGTGGTAAGAAAAAATCACACGCCAGTTTTGGATTACAGTGATAATGTTGTTCCTATAATAGATGAGTGCTATTTACATTGTCAAACTGATAAATTTGAAAGTGACTTTAAGTTTTTGGTTACAACTCTTGATTCTTGTCCTATTTTAGGCCTTGATGCCTGTAAAAAGTTAGGTTTAATAAAGAGATTGAATTTAATCAATAAAAATCCAAAGTTGTTTGAAACACCACAACAAATTATTAAAGAATTTTCTGATGTTTATACTGGATGTGGACGATTAAATAAAATGGTTCACATTAAGTTAAAATTAAATTCTACTCCTCATGTTGCAGCACCTAGAAAAGTTCCATTAGCTTTACATAACAAAGTTAAAGAACTTGAAAGAATGATTGAGACTGGTATCATAACTAAAGTTAATGAACCAACTGAGTGGGTTAGTAATATGGTAGTTGTTAATTCAGCTAAGAAATTACATATTTGTTTGGACCCGAGACCTTTGAACGAAGCAATTCAAAGACCTCATTACCCAATACCCACTGCAGATTCGCTCATATCAAAACTTCAGGGTTGTAAGGTTTTCACAATATTAGATGCAAAGAATGGATTTTGGCAATTGCCCCTTGATGAGGAATCCTCGTATTTAACAACTTTTACTATCCCATGGGGAAGGTACAGATTTCTAGTTCTTCCATTCGGCTTAAATAATGCTCCTGAAGAGTTCCAGAGAGCTATGGATGAAATTTTTGAAACTGAGCCACAAATAAATCCTTATTTTGACGATATTGCTCTAGGTTCATCCACAATTGAAGAACACTGTAAATTGTTGCACAGAACACTTACACTGGCAAGGAAAGCAAATTTAAAATTTAACATAGCAAAAACTCAGCTTTGTTTAACATCTGTAAATTATTTAGGACATGTACTGTCTGATAAAGGTATTGAACCTGATCCAAATAAAGTAAAGGCCATTCATGAGTTTGCGATTCCCAAAAATAAGGAAGATTTGCAACGTTTCTTGGGTATGATAACATATTTCGCTAAATTTACACCACATTTGTCTAATTTGACTCATTCTCTACGTCAACTTTTGAAAAAAAACAGTGAATGGTTGTGGGACAGTAATATTCAAAAAGATTTTCAATGTATAAAAGAAACTATAATTAAAGCTCCATGTTTACAATATTTTGATGAAAATAAAAGTGTATTTGTATCTGTTGATGCTAGTAAGAATGGATTAGGTGCTACTCTTCTTCAAGAAAACAAACCAGTTGCTTTTGGGTCAGCTTCTTTAACCGATGCACAACAACGTTATGCACAGATTGAGAAAGAACTGTTAGCTGTTATCTATGGATTAGAACACTTTAATTATTACATGTATGGTAGACCTGTTATTGTACAGACTGATCATAAACCTCTGCTAGGTCTTAGTAAAAAAACATATGATTTGATTTCTCCTCATCTGCAACACCTGTTGCTTAGGCTAAATAGATATAATGTAAATCTTGAATATGTTCCTGGAAAACTACTTATCATAGCCGATACTTTGTCTAGAGCACAGTCAGCCACAGAAATTTTTGATGAGGGAGATTACCTGGAATAATTTGCCAAAGTTAATCTTTTGACACAAGCTTCTCATGAGAAATGGAATGAATTGGCAAAAATGACAGCTGACGATGAAGAGTTACAAGATGTTTTATATCACATGAAGAATGGTTGGCCTGAAAAATGCAAAACAAAAACAGCTGCACAAGCTTACTGGCATTGTAAAGAAGAGTTATATATAACAAAAGAAGGTATAATTTGTAGAGGGCAAAAACTTGTTGTTCCAACTGCAGCTAGAGAAGAAATTTTGAAAAAATTACACATTTCACATAAAGGTGTAGTACCCACCAAAGTTAAAGCAAGAGAATATTTTTATTGGCCTAACATTAACAAAGATGTAGAAAATTTCATATCCAAATGCAAAATCTGCCAGATGTATCAACGAGCAAATCAAAAAGAAGTTTTACTAGATATTGATCTGCCAGAAAGGCCATGGCAAAAAGTATCCTGTGATTTTTTCTATTTGAAAGGACAGCAAAATCTTTTAATGGTAGATTATTTTTCAAAGTATGTTGAATTGAAACCTCTGAAAAGCACAACAGTCCAAGCTGTCATACCTGTTATGAAGTCTATTTTTTGTACTCATGGAATACCTGAAGAACTTGTCAGTGATGGTGGCCCGCCCTTCGACTCTTATGAAATAAAGAAATTTTTTAAAGATTGGCAAATTTTTCATAACATTACTTCCCCACATTTTCCAAGAGCTAATGGTCAGATAGAAAGAACAGTGCAAACCATAAAAAATTCTCTCAGAAAAGCTGAAGAAGATGGAAAAGACATTTATTTAGTACTACTCGACTATAGAATCCAACCTGCTAAAGATCTTCCCTCGCCATCGGAGTTGTTAATGGGCAGAAGATTAAGATCCTTTTTACCAGCTCATCCTGCACGATTAACACCAAAATTTGAAATAAAAGAAGCTTCTAAATCCTTGAAAGAGAGGCAGGTAATCCAAAATAAATATGCCAACAGACAAGCAACTCATCTACTAAAACTATCCAACAATGCAAAGGTGTGGTTCCGGCATAAAATGAAAAGTCCTTGGAGGCAAGGTAACATTGTTCAAGTAGGACTTCAACCAATATCTTATTTAATAAAAGGAAGAGATGGAGGAATATACAGAAGAAACAGATATCATATTAGGCTTGATCATTCCCAAGTTGACAATAACAACATAACAACACCAACAGTTGAAGATCTCTATCCAACTTCACCAGAAAATATTGCAGAGCCAGATTCCAATAGTACCAACACCAGAAATAATCCAAATGGTTCATCAAATTGTAATACCCAAACAACATCTCCAGTTTTCAGACGATCAGCAAGACAAATTGTTAAACCGATTCATTATAGAGATACTTGAACTTAACATTAATTTAAAATAGCTTAGCAATAAAACTCTAAAGTAAAGCTAACTTAGTTTAATTTCTCTTTGGACTCTAAAGGTAAATAATTTAATTTGTTTGTTTAATTTAAAGCTATGAAGTATCCAGTTCAGGTAATTAACATGTTTATTTATATATGTACTTTCATGTTTTTTGAAAAAAGGGCATGGTACATATTATACATGTGATTACATTTACATCCGCTAGATGGCCGTATCTGTCGGCATGTATTCAGAATAAAGTTATGTCGCTCTGTAAAATGTTGTGTTTTGATTTATCTGAATATGCTTATATTTAAAGATCGCATAAAGCACGTCAATGATATTTAAAAATGTGCATTTTGAATTAGGTGACTTTTATAGCTTTTTCGCGTTTAAGTGAGCAAATATTGCAGGAATTGTGACAACAGGGAATAGGGATCTCGTCATCAATAAAGACTTGGTCAGTAGACAGAAAAAGAAACTTGAAAAGAAGATACAGGAGGAGGAATATCTTGGAGGATGAAAAATTACAACCATATTTTAGATGATAGAAATAATAACACGATCTTCATAGAAGAAAGGGGAACAAGTGGCACCATCAAGAAAAATACGAAGCATGTGAAAATGTATGTGTCCATTTCTACGAGCCAATTCCTGTTTCATGAACATCAGAAATGCAAAAGGCTGGAGATTTGAGTACTCTATTAATCTAGTTCCATTTCAGTTGGTAAAGATCTTAGGTCAAGTGGTTCTACCATCTAGTCTAGACAGTTGATGTCGCTGTCAGAGTGGAAGCTCGTTCGTATGAAGAGTATATATCAAATGTTGCAGTTCTCTTCTTGATTTTTTCCAAAGCAGACTTTATTCTGGCTTAGAAAATTATATAATGATTTTGATATTTCTCTGCAGTGACCAAGAAGGATGTGTCAAGTGACCCAAATATTCCGAACCATGTTCACACAACATGGTGATATTCGTTTCGTCTTTCTGTCGACAGTTCTGCTAGTCCCCTTTCTCTCTATGAAGATAGTTTTATTTTTTCTACTATCAAAAAAGATGCTTGTAATTTTTCTTCCTCCAAGATCTTCCTCCTCCTGTATCTTCTTTACAAGTTTCTTTTTCTGCCTCCTGACCAAGTTTTTGTCAATGACAAGATCCTTATTCCCTGTTATCACAATTCCTGCAATATTTGCTCACTTATATGCGAAAAAGCTATAAAAATCACATAATTCAAAATGCACATAACTATTAAATAATAGAGCTTATTTAAACTTTTTGTACACTAAACATGACATTTCAAGTAAATTCACCTAAAATAACTTAAATTTAACATTTTTTAAATTTGTGCTAAAAAAGTTCAAAAATCAGCATTTGAGCAAAACTTCAAGTCATTTGCAGCAAATAAGGAAATTGTCTGAAAAATTTCAAATTTTTTGTGTGAACTTAGTGCCACCAGTGGCAACTTTTCCACACTACCCATCATCGAAAATCGAAAAAAAGTTTTTTTCGGCCTACCATATTATTTACTTAAACCTAATAAACCTAAAAAGAAAGATTAATCATAATTTTTAACTGATGTCCTTAGCACCATAATTTTTGCTGCATATCCGTAATTAATTAACTGTCTCTTTAACAATTTTGATATGGTAAAATTTGATAAACCTTTTAAAAAATTTTTAAAAGTCATGATGCAATATTCAAAATACTCTTTAAAAATGTCTCATTGAATGGTCTCATTAATATGTAATATAGTATAATGAATTGTTTCTAGTTTCTTAAACCTTAAGAAGAAAAAAAATAAGTAAAATGAAACAAAATAAAATAGCAGAAATATTCTGATTGCACCAAAATAAACAAAAAAATATAAATATGAATAATAAAAATAAAATAAAATGAAAAATGATAAATAAAAATTAAAAAAAATATGATGTAACCAAAAATAGTTTGATCACATTAAATCAACTTAAGGTTGTTTTAATTTATTTTACCTTGCATTCATAAAATAAAGAAACTATTACAAATCATTGAAGATTGCCAATGAAAGGTTTAGCATAAAATGAAAATACAACGATTGATAAGCATTTTCAGGACATGCATATACAAAGATTGGATAAAACAATTAGGCTTGTAACATAACCAGAGTTCAGGAGTGATTCTGTGTAAAAAACAAAAAAATCTGAAATTCACAGCAAATTTACAGACTGGTTATAGCAAGGGGGGGGGGGGGGGAAATTAGCACAGGGGTGCTAATTATTTTTATTGCAGGTCGAGTTAAATCTGCTTTCGGTTCAGGTCGATTTCAGGCTGAGCGTAGATTCCTGCAAGTTTGGTTCCGGATAACCTGATTTTTGAAAAGTTAGTTCAGTATATTATTTCATATTAAAAACTATACCTATAATAATAAACATAGATGTGTGTGTGTACTATTTTCTAAAGAGACTGTTGCATTTTTTCTGTGAACCTTTAACAAAATTCACATTTTTTTTCGATCCTTTGTTGAAATGTGAGTTTTTTCCCGCTATCCTTTCACGAAATTTGCATTTCTTTTGCGATCCTTTGACGAAATTTTAACTTCTTCTGCAAATTTTTGTCAAAATTTGCATTTTTTTCTTTGATCCTTTGACAAAATACACGTTTTTTTCTCAGCCTATGATGAAATTTGCATTTCTTCCGTGATCCTTTGACAAAATTCGTGTTTTTCTCACAAACCTTTGATAAAATTCATGTTTTTCTCACAATTTTTTGATGAAATTCCCATTTTTCCCGCAATCTTTTGACAAAATTAGCATACTGAAATATAATTCATGTTTTTCTCACAAACCTTTGATGAAATTCATGTTTTCCTCACAATTCTTTGATGAAATTTCCATTTTCCCACAATCTTTTGACAAAATTAGCGTTTTTCCTGCAATCCTTTATGAAATTGGCAATTTTTTCTGCAAACGATTGACAAAATTAATTTTTTTCGGAGACCATTTGTCAAAATTTGGGATTTTCCAAAAAAATCCAAATTCTCCAGTCCAAAACTTTAGACTGATGACTGATTTTTAAAAATTTTCAGAACCAAATGCTTTATATTTTCAAACATTCGGAATAGAATCATGCCTGATGGTAGTCTAATGCAGTTCTGTTATCGAAAATTGCTGCAATTTTTTAATAGATAATGGTTGAACTGTCTTTGGAAAAAAAAACCTAAAAAAAAGATTAATCATTATTTTTAACTGATGTCCTTAGCACCATAATTTTTGCTGCATATCCATAATTAATTACCAACAAATTGTAATACTTAGCATATCTACATAACTGATTCATTGAGATAGTGTAGTAAAATAAAGGAAATTTATTATTAAATGCCTCTAAAAATGTAGGTTCAGGCTTTTATAACCCATGTAGAACAGAGGAGTAAATACAAAATCAATCAGTAATACAATATCCGGGACTTCTCTACCTGAGAATGAAAACAGTTTCTTGTCAGCCTGGAGGTTGTATGAAACTTATGACTAATTAATTATATAATGAAATAGTTCAGTCTGTTATTTCAGGTAATCAGCGGAGGCTGCCTCTGCTGGGAACTGTATTAATATTCTTTAAGAATACTTATTAGCAACTGGATAATTGTCAGATAGCTGATGCTATTTCTCCACTTGAGTTCAGGATAAACTCTATTCTCTACAAGTCCCAGACCGGACTTCTGATTTCTCACAGCAGGAGCTGTCGTACCCTATTGTGCTGAGAGATAAGATTCAAAGAGCAAATTGCTCTTCTCTCATTATTTTTAACTTTTCTAGCATCAGGTAACTTTATGACTCAAGGGAGGGGGTTTCTCTACTGAGATTGTGACTACTGAGGGAGTGATTTTCTGATGGAGCCATTCGATTCAACCTTGAAGTTTTCCTATGGCATCCTTTGGTACTGAGGGACCACCTAGCTTCTCCTCTCATGTGACTTTCTCTCTGGGTCACCTTCATCCATCAAGGCATGAACTAGGAATTCTACTATTATGGTATAATGTCACTGGACCTTAAAAAAAAGATGAATTGATCTCTTTTAAGTTTTTAGTACCGACATTGGATTTAGTAAAAAAATCAGACCTTTTTGTATTAACCTTGTGTCTATGGGACTTTGTTCTGCTGAGAAAATTATTTAACTAATACAGTTTCACAGGGTATTGGAAAAATTACCCTATATTTTTATTAATAAGGATAGGAGCCCTTCTTGTACAAGATACAGCTAAAATACAAAATTAAACAACATTAATGTCAATACTGTACCATTCTTTAATGAAAAATGATGCTGATTCCTGGACAGGTTGAAAATCTATTGCTAATGTATGCGTCCAACCAAGTATATCCTACACAAGGTTAATATCAGGCTATGCTAACATCATGACATTTTTTTTATTAAAAAAAATCAGATTTTTTAAAATTTTAATTGATTACTTTGCGGAGTTAATTTTTCTAGACATTTAACATGTGAATTTAGCATGAATTCTTGAAGAACATTTTAATTTTAAATAGGAAAACTAATAAATATAAAGAAATTTATTTTTAAATAGCATGAAAAGAATTCTATATAATAAAAACCCTTTTTCTTTTTTTTTTTTTGTAATAGAAATTATTTGCCAGCATATAAGATATAAAATCTTTTGCAATAACATTTTTCAGAAAAATATGCATATATACACATTAGTTAATAGAGTTTATTTTAAGTATAAAGAATAAATATTCAAGGTTTTTCTCAAAAGAATAAAGTAAAAAAAAAAACGAAAAAAAAAAAACCCCAATTAATAGCATTTTAGCATTACCTTTATTTTCATTTCTAATTTTATAAATACCTAATATTGAAAACTAGTGGGAAAAATTAATTTAGAGCTGCTGTGATATACAGGGCTGCCAGAAGCGTCTATTTTTTAATTCTATCTTACACCACCTTTATAAAACAAAATTTTTCCATACATTCTTTGAAAATAGTGGTGCGAATAGAATATAAAAATAGTTGCCTGTAGCAACCCTGCTTATAGTAACTAAAAATAGACAAACTCTTTAGAAGATGCAAAAAATTTATTATCGGTATTTTAAAACACCCAGGGCTTTGAATTCAAGGCTTTTGTATATAAAAAAAAATTTTCCTGTCATGTACTCCCTGCTATATATATTCCCAAGTTTGTTTAACTAAGTTTTGAATGTAATAAGCTGTAAGTAGAAAATAGTCTTTCTACAGATGTAGAAAATGCTACAGCTATAAGCAGTTGCTGTATTGTTTTTACATAAAGGATCTGAATTAGCTAGGAATCTCATGATTAAAAGCTATAAAATTACCAGTGTATGTCTTCTAGCAAAATCAGAAGATTTTTTCTTTTCAATCTCAGTCAAATCACTTCCTTAATACATCTACATGATAAATCTATCAAATAGGCTAGGAAATAAGAAGGCCCTAGTGCTTGATTATAACATACTGAAAAATACTTCATATCATATTTATCCAAGTTGAGATAATTAAATTTTACTTCAAGCCTTTTCCAAATGTGAACAGTCTCAGATATAGAACATTTACCTTTCTGCAATGCATCTAGAGAGTGGGCAATTGGTTCAAATCTATTAACCAAATCTTCTGCATTCCTTTTAATTGCAAAATTTAATACTTTGCTGCTAATGATATTCTCAAATTTTCCTCGATGTTCTTCACATATTTTCATCAAAGTTGTGCAGTTTTTTATATAAGTTGATAAACAAGAAGATAGAGCATTACAACTGATATCTTTAGGTAGTACTAGCTACAAGCTACCTTCTTTTTTATATTTTGCTGCTAAAATAATTACAGTAGAAGATCTTTATAACGCAATTCTATATAACGCAATTCTCCATATAACGCACAACTTCTCAGATGTAAACAAGGAATTTTGCAGTTAAAAAGCACCTGCATTTTCACATTGTAAAATATTGCTACTCTCTAGAGGACTAAATTTGATACATTAGTTCAACTTTATCTTCTAATTTAAGTCCTTTTGACTAAAAAAAATGCTATTATTACAATAAACATTTTTGAAAATGTCTAATATAAGGGATGGTTGTGTCAGCTATATTTGGATTAAGTTTATAAAGTAAATTTAACAATGTCTGATTTATATTATGCAAAAATTTATAATTTGGATAACTCTTGGTAACAAGGAATGCAGTATAAAGATATTCTAATATATTTTGATATGTTTCAGACATATTTGGCCATGTTTACAAGGTGAATTTAATGATGTGATCCATATAACGCAAAATTCTATATAACGCACAACCTTGTATTTTTAGGTTTGCGATATAAAGATCTTCTACTGTATTTCTAAAGTATTTTGAAATATGAATACCTTGTTCTTTTATACTTGAAAATTTCAAGTCACTTGCTAATAAATTTAAGCAGGCAGAGCAGACATACATAAGGAGGTCATATATATATTTTTAATTCTCTTGACTATAGCTGCATTATCTATGGCAAGGCTATAAATGAAAAAGTTATATCTCCAGCAGCAGAAACAGTGCAGCATGGCAGTGGGTACAGCAGATTTAGATCTTGCAGATTAATATGAGAGCTTAAGAAAATTGATAAAATATACTTTAAGTCTCCAGATTTATTGTATTAGGTAGCTTTCTTTACAAAAAAGCTACCTATTGCAGCCGTTCGGAGGAAAGCGATTTCAAAAAATTTTGGTATATTTTCATCGATCATGACCCCCAGACCCCGAAACCACCCTCCGTTCAAAATTGATATATATATATATATATATATATATATATATATATCTGACCTATGTCACACTGTAACTCCCGTAATTATGAACCGATTTCGATGTAATTCGGTGTGTACATAGTACATACCAATATCTCGACCGAGTTTGTTGGCCAGCTTCATCCGCCGTTTTGTTTCAAAATGGCGGCCATTTAAAATTTTTAAAAAAATTTAAAACTTGAAATGTGATACCAAAAAATTAAAAAGGGAAAAATATTATTTTTTTATGTATTTGACCTTTATACAAAGATTCCGGAGCAGTTTTTGTTTCGTCTATATCTTAAAAAATGGCTGAGTTATAGCATTTTGAATTTCTAGCGTGGCTGACATTTTGAAACGTCCTGAATTTTGTCACGCAATAAAAGGCGTATTTATGAACCGATTTGGATGTAATTCAGTGTGTACATAGTACATACCAATCTCTCGACCGAGTTCGTTGGCCAGCTTCATCCGCCATTTTGTTTCAAAATGGCGGCCATTTAAAATTTTTTTAAAAATTTAAAATTTGAAATGTGGTACCAAAAAATTGAAAATGGAAAAATATTTTTTTCTTATGTATTTGACCTTTATAAAAAGATTTCGGAGCAGTTTTTGTTTCGTCTATATCTTAAAAAACGGCTGAGTTATAGCATTTTGAATTTCTAGAGTGGCTGACATTTTGAAACGTCCTGAATTTTGTCACGCGATAAAAGGCGTATTTATGAACCGATTAGGATGTAACTTCGTTTATACATAGTACATACCAATGTCTCGACCGGGTTCGTTGACCAGCTTCACCCGCCATCTTGTTTAAAAATGGCGGCCATTTAAATTTTTAAGAAAAATTTAAATTTGAAATGTGGTACCAAAAATTGAAAATTGAAAAAATATTTTCTTCTTATGTGTTTGACCTTGATAAAAAGATTCGGGAGCAGTTTTTGTTTCGTCTATATCTTAAGAAATGGCTGAGTTATAGCATTTTGAATTTCTAGCGTGGCTGACATTTTGAAACGTCCTGATTTTTCTCACGTAATAACAGGCGTATTTATGAACCGACTTGGATGTACCTTGGTGTGTACATAGTACATACAAATATCTCGACCGAGTTCGTTGGCCAGCTTCATCCGCCATCTTGTTTCAAAATGGCAGCCATTTAAAAAAATTAAAAAATTAAAAAATGTAAATGAGATACCAAAAAATTGGAAAATGAAAAAGATTTTTTTTGTATGTGTTTGACCTTAATACAAAGATTCCGGAACAGTTTTTCTTCCGTCTATATCTAAAAAAAAAAATGGCTGAGTAATAGCATTTTGAATTTCTCTTGTGGCTGACATTTTAAAACGACCTGATTTTTGTCACGCGATAACAGGCGTATTTATGAACCTATTTGGATGTAACTTGGTCTGTACATAGTACATACCAATGTCTCGACCGAGTTCGTTGGCCAGTTTCATTCGCCATATTGTTTCAAAAGGGTTGCCATTTAAAAAAAAATTAAATTTAAAATTCAAAATGAGGCATTAAAAAATTGGAAAATGAAAAAGATTTTTTTTATGTGTTTGGCCTTGATACAAAGATTCCGGAGCAGTTTTTGTTTCTGAAAATTTGTTCTTTTGTTGATATCTTAAAAAAATGGTTGATTTATAGCACTTTGAATTTCTAGCATGGCTAACATTTTGAAACGATCTTGTATTTGTCACGCGATAACACACGTATTCGCCTATTTCGATGTAAGAAGGCATGTGGATAGTATACATCAACACCTCGACCAAGTTCGCTGGCCAGATTCATCAGCCATCTTGTTTCAAAATGGCGGCCATTAAATTAAAAAATATATATATATTTAAAGTGAGGTGCAAAAAAATTAGAAATTGAAAAAGGTTTCTTTCTTAAGTATTTGATCTTGATATAAGGATTCAGGAGCATTTTTTGTTTGTCTTTACCTTAAAAAATGGCTCAGATATAGCAGTTTCAATTTCTGTTGTGGGTGACATTTTGAAAAATCTGATTTTTTCCATGCGACAGCACTCCTATATATTAACCGATTCCGATGTGAGTGAGCATGTGCACAGCAATTACTAAGGTCTCGACCAAGTTCACTGGTTAGCCTCATCCACCATGTTGTCTTAAAATGACAGGCACTTTAAGAAATTGCCGAATTTGGCAGCCAAATATAAGTTACTTTAAAGAAAAGCAGCTTGGATAAAGCTGACTAATTTCGCGAAATTCTCATTAATTATATTGATAAAAATTAGTATTGAATCTCCTATATTTGGTTTCCACTAAATTGCGCTTCGTGTGTTTGCATGATATAAGTTGGCTTTTTTTAAATAAGGATTATGAAAGCTACCTCTTCCTCCCGGCACTGGCCGGAAGGACTTTTTTTATTTTCCTCTACTTGGTCTGACTCTAACACTGTATTTTCTTTGGAAATGCAAATTTTGTTTATTTTATGAGCTACTAGGGTGAAATCCCCAGTTATTGACACTTAACCAGTAACTAACAAAATCTAACTCAAATAAGCATTTTCTTGTATAATTCTCTAAAGTAATGCCCTGTAGGTGTAACTTATTTGTCAACTGTCATAACTTATGTGTCAGTTATTATTTTTTCAAAATAGGGATGGTGTCAGTTACTGGAGTTATTGATCATATTTATAAAAAAATTAATTTTTAGAAATAAAAAGTAAAATGTTTCAAAACTTTGTCTACAATAAGTTTTTAATGTATCTCTGTTATACTTTCGAAAACAAAGATAAGTATAAAATAGAAACTATATTAATACATGGAAATTATTCCAGAGGGAAACATTCGCCTTGGATACAATATTTCAAATGAAAATCAAATTTCAAAGTAATTGCTTAAAAGGCGCAAAGGCCAACATAGTGAAAAAATGTAATAATCTGGAATAATTTCCATGTATTAATATAGTTTCTATCGATGCTGGATTTAATTATATTCCGTGTTTGCCCCAGGTTGGTAGCTCATGGTAAATATTCCACCTTGTGCTGCGTTTGTAGCCTTGCCAACATATAATAGTGAGAAATTTTCCTTGCTGGGTATCGTTCCAAGTGGTTTAGTTGGTAGAACGTCAGTGTGCTATACTGATGGCCCGGGTTCGAGTCCCAGCTTGGAATCTTTTTCACTATGTTGGCCTTTGCGCCTTTTAAGCAATTACTTTGAAATTTGATTTTCATTTGAAATAGTATAAAATAGATTTAAAACTTTGTAATAGTAATTTGAAAAAAAAGAAACAATTCTTAAAGTGTCAGTCACTGGGATTTCACCCTATTTTTTTTTATTTTTTTTTTTATAATAGTAGGCTTGGTACAGCATTATATAGTCACAGATAAAATTTGGTTAGCTGCAGATTGACATAGAAAATTCTGCTACTGGAGTTACATTGGGCCTCTGCATTTTAATATTACTTCTTGCACAATTTTTATAACATGTTCAGTTGTGTGCGAATTTCCCATTGTGTCAACGGAATCCACAAGATAACAATTTCCACTGCATTTGGTGGCATTTGTGCAAATAATAGGCTCATTGCGAACATTTTACCACCCATCTAAACTCGAGTAGACTTTCTGGCCTTCAAGCACAATACAACTTTTTCTTTTTCCTGCTTAAAAATATGATCTAAAAGTATACTACCAATTTCTCTGAAAATGGGTGAAATGTAACCAGGACATTCCAGATTCATCATATTTTTAAATTCACCATGAATTGAATCAATTCCATGAGAAACATTATTTATTACCACAAGAATTAACAAGTTTTTGTTCAAGAGAAAGCCATTCAAAATTCTTTCAAAATTGATATAATATCGGTAGACTCACAATATTCATTATTTTCATTCTACTTTTCTGTGCTCTTATAGCATGCAACATAACCATGGATAAAACAGATGCAAGATATTTAAAAATAAATATAAACATTAATTTATCAAACAAATTATAACAATGCCATATTAAATAGCATCTAAGTGATACATATAATGGTAATAATGGCCAAATGAATTTTGGGCCACTTTTGTTCTGGAAATGCCACCATGAATATCTTTTCTACAATGAATAGTATTATCTCTTTAGTTAGAAGAAAAAAAATTACATACAGATTATAAAATTTACAATTGGGAATCTTAGAGTCATTCTTAGGCACTAGTTTTTTCCCCCTTCTTTTTTGGCTTATTCAATCTAAATAATAAGTTTTATATTCTGTTTAAAATTTTTTATATTCTACATCAAGGCAAAACTACATAATCCAAAAGAATAAAATTTCAATATTCATTCAAATTAATGATTAAAAAAATCATAGTGATTTAAATCACAATTTTAATGAGCCTGATTTAAGTGTGCATACCCTGGTCAATAATATTTAAATCTGGAGACTGGTATGGTCAGGTAAAATGGCCCACTTCACTATCATGTTCAGCAGTGGCATAAATGGCAGCATTATTTGCTTAAATAAAACTAATTTGATAAAATAATAAGCTTGGAATATAGAATGATATTTGTAACTTAGAATTGCCCAATTCTAACTAATAACTGCTTTATGACAAGCGTCTTGCATACAATTTTTATTCTTTTAGTGCTAGTAAATTCAAATAGAAATTTTTGTTTAATTGAATTGTAGAAATTCTGTGATTAAATAAGGAAAAATTTTCTATACAAAATACTGTTTGGAAAAATTAAGGGTTGTATACGCACTATATGTCATGTACACATGACACTCATCACAAAGAGATTAATTTTGAGAACAAACATTGGCAACAATGATTTCATGACATAGCTCTCTAAATCATACAGACACCTCTGACAATGGCTTTTAAGGTAACCAACAATATAAGAAGAGCTTCATACTATGATAGTCGTAGATTAATACATAACCTGATTCATGCAAAAATTGATTTTCACGTCTTGAATCAAATGCTCAATTATGGTTTTATTTTTCAAGAGTGCTGAATTTTTCTTTCACAAAATTCATCAATATTTTATTGTTCATACTCTTAACACAGTTGTTTAAATATATCCACAACATATCAAAACATTTCTATAATTTCTCTGCATACCCTTAATAAGGGCGTTTAATTATTGAAGTAAACCTGCAAGCAATGCAGATGTTTGGGATACTTAATAGTATAGGACAGATTCACAGCAGCTAGTCTCCACGTGGTGACTAAATTTTTTGCTTTGACCACTAACTCTCAATGTCTAAGTCACCAGATGCTTTTACAGGGATTCTCCCTTTCTGTCAAATGCAGATTTCTGTTTTTATTTTTTATCAAATCCACAGATTCTCTTCAATAATTCCATGATATTTACCCCTTTTTTTTCTTTTTTCTATTGTCCACAATTAAAAAAATAATATTAAACATGAATGCCACAATTTCGCAGATCCGCAAATTTCCCACTTCTTTTCTATGAACTCAATTGTGGTGGCATACTGCAATTAGCTGGCGATGTGGAAAAATTCTTACCGAAAAGAAAATAAATTTGGGTCCCATTCATTAAATTTCTAGTTCTGGGATTATTCAGATATATTCTTACAGGTAGACACTAGATATTGGCATGCAATTCTTCCACGAATTAGCATAATCCTTTGAATTATTATTACAGTACAGAACCATTTATCTGGAATGGTTGGGGTCAGATGTATTAGAGATAACTGGTTTTTCCGGTTAACTGGTTGGACATTAAAGCAACATCCATTTGATAAGTTTTGTGGAATATATGTGGTTGTGGCGTTATTTCTGATTTTAAATTATTAGATTATTTGGATTAAAAATCAGATGCAAGAAATATCAAAAGTTAATCAGAGTTTGAAGGAAGGTAATTTATGGGAATCCCTTGGGAACAAAAATTCTTCTGCGTAAAAATTAAAACATCTAAAATATAACTAAATATTTTTCCATTTCAAATACTAGATGTTGTCATCAAATTATACAATTGTTTCAAGCAATGCATATGTCAAACTGGCAGTGCATGACACTTTTTTCTGCAAAGATTCTGAAATCAGTCTATTAGAAATGGCATTCCGGATAACTGGTTTCCAGATAAATGGTTCCATACTGTATTTTTTCTTTTAGCAGATTTCTGCAAAATCAATTCGCTAATTGGTCATGGGAAAAAAAAAATCGCAAATTCACTCAATCGGTCGTAAACTTTTTGTCAATTGATTGGGGATAAAAAACGCAAATTTCATCAATTGGTCACAAAAAAAAAATGTGAATATCATGAATCTTGTAGAAAAAAATTGTGAATTTCATCTAGAGGTGGGAAAAACAGTTACTTTTTGTTAACAGGTACCATCATTACACCACTAGCTTGGCAACATGTTACAATAACCTAATAATTTTTTAATACCTTACCAGAGGCCTAAAATTTGTTGAAATTTGCACTTTTAGGGGTTTATTTTTTTAATTTAGGTCATTTTTTATAGATTTTGGTTGAGTATTTGTAGGTAAAGAACATTTTTTGGACTTTTGGGTAATATATATACTTTTTTTTTAAACATTAATGTCTGAAAAATGATCTAAGCTCACATTTAAAACGTAGAGTTAAAATTTACAAAAAATCAAAACAAGTTTTCGAACTTCAGCAGTGGACATAAAGATACACTAAACAGAATTATATATTTATTTAAAAAGTTTACAATTAGAGTCTATATTCAACATGATTCTTCTTTTATAATTACAGCATCCTAATTTCTTATTCCCACCCAACCTAAGTCTGAGATATCTGTACATAAAGGAATAGTAAAAAAAACTTTCTTTTTAATAGCTTCTAGCATTCAAAACTCGCTAAGATTTAAGATGCCCCCAATTCAAATGCCATTCAATGTCTAGAATATCTCTGAATTTTTTAAGCCGAAAATTCATATATTCAACTAAATTTATCCCTATTATAAATTCATCAAAAAGGATGTTTAAATATCTATCTATAGAAAGACCAAATTAGAGTAATTATATATATAGTTTACAATATTATTTAGTCTCACTGTTTATATATCTCTCACCCACAAGAAAATAGACACTTCTTGCAAATATTCATTTTGCATTTTTTTCCACTAACAGGTCTGTTATAAGTGTGTTTTGCAACAGAAACAGTTTCATAAGCATACGTACCTATGCGAAAAATCACTATATTACACCGTATGTCCATTTATGATCACAGAAGAGGGATGGATTGTGTGGGGAGGTAAAATTACCCAACCCACCAAACCTCATCCTGCGTCTTCATTTTTAAGGGTTTTATACTTGTATGCAAGTTTTCATTCCGGCAAGCAGAGCTAAGTTCTATCATTTCATGTAACAGTAAAATCATGCACATTTTCTTTTGCCTCTCCTGTGAAATTTACTTTTGTCGAGATGTGTCATTTTTCTTGTGGGTGAGCGATATATTAAATGAACAAAATTGCTCATACTAAAATAAATGTTTACTCGATATATTCCAAGACATTTAAAATTATTTTTCATTTTTTCTGAAACACTTCACTTTTTCATACATGTCACTCATCGAATAATGGTGTGATGTGATCAACTGTGTATTCTGACCTATCCGTTAACAACATCCAATAACATTATGGGATATAGAAAAATAATTTAATAAAATCTTTTAAACCTAATTAGGTTTAAGGCAAAATTTGTTAATTAAAATATTCCACTATCATGACATTTCCACTTATTTGAACAAATAGTTCTTTAAACACCGTGGCTTTCATATTTGACAACAGTGATTATTATTTTTTCCAAATTGATTAAATCATTTTTTAAATTTGTACAAATGTTCCTATAAAATAAGAATCCTATTGCTTAGTAAAATTAATTCCAGAAAAAAGTTTTCTAGCAGTCATAGTTATGACAAAAAGTACAAAGAATAACTAAATAGCTTTACCGCAGTCGTACATCAGACCCCCATCAACAGACATATCCTTCAACACGCAATAAAAAAATGCTTTGCCTCACCTCCCCAACCTCAAAGACAGCGCGATACAACTTACAAATTACTTCAAAATATCCCCAGCCAGCCATGAAAGCAAGCACGAATATAACTTAAAACTTAGAAACACTTTTCCTTCTCTCTCGATAACGTAAAATTCTCAGATTCTAATATTACCAGTCTAGATAAATAATATATTCAAAGCAATAATATACTTTTTGAATAATATAACTTCTTCATAGCTATGTATTACAAATAACTGCAATCTCTCATAGATGTTATTAATATTTTTTACGCATTTGACATTGAAAGATCTATATATATCAAGTTGAAGCGAACATAATATTTGAACATTTAACTGTTAGATGTAAATTTCCAACTGGGCGAAAAATGTCCTGGTCCGGACATTTTTCGCCCAGTTGGAAATTTACATCTAATATGATTTGTTTACCAATTAGAATAATTATGTTAAAATTAATCTATTTAACTGTTGGTATAGAATATGTCATACTGACAGATATTTACAACTGATAGTTTTTATTCCTAACAACACAATGAGGAGAAAAGTTTGTTGGACGTCTCTATTATTGTTAGCAGGGGTGAAAAGTGATTGAGTAATCAATGAAATGAAAATATTCTTGGCTTTTATTTTTCATACATAGGAAGCGGTTGAACGATATGTGTTGGCTTTTATTTTTCATACATAGGAAGCGGTTGAACGATATGTGTTGGCTTTTCTTTTTCATACATAGGACGCGGTTGAACATTTGTGTTTTGTAAACTAAAGTAGTTTACTTCACTCTTCTGTAATAGATATTTTTTTTTTTTGCTTTTTCTTAGAAGCTTATTAAGACAGAAAAGATAAAAAACTAAAAAAGATTTTGCGATTTTATTTTCATCGGAATATAAAATTAAAATAAAGCTAATATATATTATATTTGTCTTATTTTCAGTTTTTCACAAGGGAAATTGATAAACAGTTATAAAATTATTAGGGTATTTCTGATATTCTGTTACTAAAAAATAAATTTTAAAGCAATAACAGTGTTTTTTTAACTGTTATGTTAAATAATGCCCACCTCTAATTTCATCAATTGGCGGCAAGAAAAAAATCGGGAATTTTGTCAATAGGTTGCAAAACAAAATCAAGAGTTTAGTCAAATGATCATGAAATAGAACTGCAAATTTCATCAATTCCTTTTGGATTAAAATTGCAAACCTCATCAAATAAATTCCATCAATCTGTTGTGGAAAAAAAATCGCAAATTTCGTTAATTGGTTAATGAACATTTTTGTCAATTAGCAGCAGAAAAAAGCATGAATTTCATCAGTTGTAGAAAAAAAATCGCTAATTTTGTCAATTAGTCACAGAAAAAAAAATCACGAATTTAGTCACATGATTGTGAAAAGAAATTGCAAATTTCGTTAAGGAGTCTCGATAATAAAAAGTGAAAATGGTCATGAAAATTGCAATTTATTGTCTCCATAGGGATTAAAAACCTTAATAAATCCTTAAAAAAATCCCCTTGCCAACAAAAGTTTCAATGAGGCTTATAGCACTCAATCTTTCTCCTGCATCCCATTGTAACGACCGAAAAACCCCGCAGCCTATTTTGTTTCGTAAGTTGCGAAACTGGTTTTGTACAGCGGTTGTCCCTGAATCGCAGCCTAGAGTCAGATCTTGTCCATGGATCGACGCCTGGGTTTCGGAGACTGATCAGCCGTGCTCTCGTATCAGAGAGAAACTTTTCGATATGCGGAAAGAGAGCTGAAGATGTTAGGTGAGAGGTCAAGTGAAATGAAGAGAGCTAGTCGCTTGTGAGAGGAGGAGGCAGTTTGAGGAAAGTTTGGCAGATGGTATCCGAGCTGATTTGTGTAATGGAAAAAGACGTTTTTTTTTTAGCCGGAAAACGAGCGTGGACATGGTGGTTTTATTGACTGTGTTTTTAAAGTGATGTATTTCTAGAGATGTGCTGAAAGGTAGTGCCTTTTGTTTAGGAGTGACAATGTGTTTTTTAATGATTGAAGAGATTTTATTTTGAAATATAAACTGTTAAATAAAGTTAACAATCGATGTTAATTCTATAAACACATGTATAATAATCACTTATAAACAGATAAAGTTAAAAAATGCTATAAAAAGTGATAGAAAATCTTTATTAAGATTGACGATCGTTTCGTTGCATAAACGGCAACATTTTCAAAATCATTCAACGATAGAAAATATTTTCACATAATTTAAAAACAATAAACATAGTAAACAATGTCACGCGACATGATGCATAATGAAAAACATTGTAAACATAAAATTAATTTAAAAGATTAGATTAGCTATTGGTGAGCGTGGATTAATTTTCAAAACAATAACATGGTAAACAATGTCATGAGACAACATGCATAATGAAAGGCATTGCAAAATATAAAATAAAAATAAAATTATCTTGGCTATTTACGATCGTGGATTAATTTCTACTATTGTTACTAAAATTACATAGCATCTCTTTCCAAATTTTAGGTAATTCTATGGACACTGAATCATTGCAAATATTCTTGTTGCGTAAAAATATCTCTATTGATTCTCGGATTATGGATGGTAAATAAAATCTTGATGTATAAATTAACTTGCTATTTTTAAAATCGATCTGTAATCTGTCTGTTACCATCTGTAATCTGTTGTTTACCATGTTATTGTTTTGAAAATTAATCCACGCTCACCAATAGCTAATCTAATCTTTTAAATTAATTTTATGTTTACAATGTTTTTCATTATGCATCATGTCACGTGACATTGTTTACTATGTTTATTGTTTTTAAATTATGTGAAAATATTTTCTATCGTTGAATGATTTTGAAAATGTTGTCTGTTTGTGCAACGAAACGATCGTCAATCTTAATAAAGATTTTCTATCACTTTTTATAGCATTTTTTAACTTTATCCGATGTTAATTCATCGTTTGTTTAGTGCTACCAAAGAACCAGACAACATCGTTACAGTATAGAGTGATATGTATTAAGTGGAGGTTCTACCGAGATTGGTCGTCGGTAGTGTGAAGAAATAAAAGGTATGTCTTTCCCCTTTCTTCCATTACAGTACAGTGTGCCATTAGTGTTTGTAGTTTTAGATATTTATAATTTGGGAAGTTGAATTCATTTTGGTAAAATTTTGTGCCAAACTGGCCTCCGGTATTACATTTATATAGCGTTTCACAAATGCTAGCCGGTATTTTATATGTTTATTCAGAAACTCTAAATTTTGGATTTATAATTGTAATGAAAAAGGAAAAAAATGTATTTTATGGATTCAGTAAAATTTTGAAACTTGAGATATTTATGAACTAAAGTGTTTAAAACCAAACTGGTTAATGGTTGAAAGAAATCAAACTGATTTCAAGGTAATTGTGTTCTGTATATAAAAAAAATATAGTGTTTAAAACCAAACTGGTTAATGGTTGGAAGAAATCAAACTGATTTCAAGATAATTGTGTTTTGTACTTAAAAAAAATATAGTGTTTAAAACCAAACTGGTTTAATAGCTGGATGAAATCAAACTGATTTTGAGTTAATTGTGCTCATATTGTGTAATAGTATAGAATTGCTAATACCAAACTGGTGAATTTATTAATTGATTTGAATTTGTATAAAACGTGGTTTAGGGGTTTGTGATTTCAGAAATTGAAGTATCGTCTTGAAGTTTTGTTGAACTGGTGTATAGTTAAAAAAAAAAAAAAAAGAATTTGTATATTTATGATTGAACTGATGTGTTTTAAATATATAAAGTTAATTATTTGCTTTAAAAAAATGTACTTATGCATTAATTTGGTGAATTTTATTATTCTGAGTAAATGAATGTGATAGTGTACTGATTTAATTTTGGTTAGTTGGTTGGGTGTCCGTTGCTCTGAGAGAGTGTTTGGGTTACGCATTAGAGTGCAGAAACAGAACTTTAAGATGGCGTTTTTTGGAAAAGGCCGGAAAGAGGACCTGAAAGTTGTAGCAGTGGAATTAGGCGAGGAAATTAACAATGATATGCGAATCATTGATTTACGTGAATTAATAATGAAAAGTGTTAATTACGATGAAGATTTTGTAAAAGAAATGCTTTTAACAGCTGTAAATGAAAGAATTAAGCAAGAACAGTTGGAGGTGGAGGAGAAGGAAAGAGAGAGAGCGGAGAGGGCAGAGAAAGAGAGGTCGGCTGAAAGAGAGTTTCAATTAGAGAAACAGAAATTGGAGCTACAATTAAACAATAGTAAGAGCCCTGACGATTCGGTTAAATCTAGTATAGGTTTTGAATCGAGAGTGGAGATTCAGAAATTGATGCCGAAATTTGACGTGAAGGAATATGATATTAGTTTGTTCTTGGAACTTTTTCAGCGACAAGCAAAGGTTCTTAAGATTCCTCCCGAAAAGTGGGCTACTCAATTAATTGGTGTTTTACCGTCTGAAATTTCACAATTGATAGCTCGTGAACCAGTGGAAAATGCTAGTAAATATCAATATGTTAAGACAGTATTACTGAAGCGGTTTAAATTGAGTCCAGAAAAGTTTCGTCAGGACTTTGTAAAAACTCAAAAAGCAACCGATAGTATTTGGCATGACTTTTACTATGAGGTAAAAAATTATTTGGAGGGATGGTTGAATGGATTGAATATAGAGACTTATGATCAATTAAAAGACTTAATGATTGTTGATCAAATAAAAAAGAGGGCACCTCCTGAATTTAAGGATAGATTTTTGGATCACTGGACAACTATAATTTCGCCAGTTGATCTTGTGACTAGGATTGAAGATGTAAGAAGGTGTGTTTGTAACAAAGATTCGATGTGTTATGAGAATCGAAGTGAGAAGAAACCATGGCATTCGAAGCCGTGGAAAGGAAGTAACCAGAGGAATGAACGTGTGCAAGATGTAGAAGATAAGGAAAACCATTTTAATGGTCAGAAGCCTGAACCCAATTTTGATAGAAGAAGACAGTTCTGTTGTTTTGAATGCAGGGATTCAAATCATTTTAGGCCTCAGTGTCCTAGACTTAAAATAGAAACAGGAACTGTAAATCATGTTCGAAATAGAGCTGATGATGAATTATTTGCACCGTACACGAGTTCTGGAAGGATAAATGGGATTCGTATTCCAATATTAAGAGACACTGAAGCAACAGTCGATATTGTGTGTCAAAGGTATGTTTCGCCTGAAAGTATGACAGGAAAATATGTGTGGGTGCAGCATTTGTTGAACCACCGAATGACACGTTTGCCTATGGCTGAAGTTGAAATTGAATGTGAATTGGGTCATGTTAAAACTAAGGCAGCAGTTATCAGAAATGGTATGGATCCGGGGAGATATATTCTTGGAAATAGAACTGCTGCATTGTTAAAAGAGAACTTTCAGTTTTTAGGTCATGGTGGAAAGAAAAGAGGAACTGTGAATGCAATAGTGACAAAAGCACAGTGGCAAAAACCATTTGCTGAAAAGAGAGATTTAGTAACTTTGGAAGAGAAGAAATTGGAATTTTCGGAAGAGACAGAGGTTGATGGAGAAGTTGAAAAAGGCCTTCCGGATGTAAAAGTTAAACTTATGGAAGAAAAACTATTGGTTAAAGAGGATGTCAAGGAGATGGAGAGGGAAGTGAATTTGCTAACAGTTCTTGATTCTATGGATGAAATTTTGTTGGACCTGATGTGTCTGTTTAAAGAAGATTTTGAGAGCGGACAGATAAAATCAAGTATTGGTGATGTTGATAAGGTAAAGGAGGAGGAGTTAGTGAATGGTCAAGAAGAGAAATCAGAATTGACTGCAAAATTGAAAGAGGAGAGATATGAATGTTCTGATGTAAATTGTAAACTTTTGCCGAAGGTTTTGGAAACTGAAACTATTTTGGATTTGCTGAAAGTAGGTTCGAATAGATTTGCTGAGGAGCAACAGAAGAGTAAAGAATTGGCTTCATTGTTTACATTGGCCAAAAAGACTGAAACAGAATTCAAAGAATTTGGAATGGTTAAGGAAATAGAGTTGGAAAAAACTTGTGATGTTTACCAGAGAGCTAGAAACCCTAAAGACAAGAAAAAAGCTCCATTGGCTCTGGTATCCAGGGTATCTGAAAAAATTAGCGGGATAAATGCTTGCGGAACTTTACCGGTCACATCAAATGGAAATAAGTATTTGATTACAACGATGTGTATGGCATCTAGCTACCCAGATGCAGTGCCAGTGGTGAATGCTGAATTGGCGTCTATATATGATGTAATATTGCAGATATTCAGTCGAATGATGTTTCCAAGGGAAATACAGACTGAACAGGAACTCTCATTAAAGAGTAACTTGACTGTAGAGTTTTTCCAGAGATTTGGAATTAAAACTGTGTTGAACTTGTCTACTTGTAGACCGAAAAGGTTGGCTGTACAATGCAGGAGACCGAGCAAGAGTGTTAAAAGATTATCAGAAATTACAGATGTTGTTAATTTCTAGAGGAAAACGGTAGAAATAAAATCAAGGAAAAAGAGAATGAGGAATCATAAGAAAAGAAGAAAATTTCTTAATGCAGACACTCTGAGCCGGCCCCATACCCATACTCATACATTGAGTGCTATTTATTAAGTTATATATATATTAAAGTGGTATTACTAAAGAAAGAAAAAAAAGTGTATATATTATGTTTATTTATTGTCAGTATTAGAAAAATATAGAAATAATTTTGAACTATTAAGTTATGATTTAATGTTTAATATTTATAATTGTATGATTATGTATTGAAGTTGTTTTGTCAGTAAGAAAAAAAATGCTAAATATTTTTGCTTTGTATTACGCTAAGTTTACGTAAAGAAAAAGAAAAAAAAATTGTTGATTGTATTGATGTTTTAAGAAAAATTACCTTGCTTATAATTTTGTCTGAAATTATAGGAAATTTTGTGTCTATTGAATTGTGGTAAATTAGAGTAACTTTTATATAGTGCAATTTAAGTATTTGTAATATTACTGGCATGTTGTGAATTGCTATATTTTTTTTTGTTTCAAAATTACTAGTAGATCTAAAATTTAAAAAATCTTGTTTAGGGCGGCACATGGCTGTGATGGATTGGGAAAAGGTGAAGAGACATGTTTGTGACAAAATTACTAAGTTGTTCCTGAACATTTTGGAAGAGAGAAAAATTTTAGTGTTCAGTGGAACTTGTTGCAACTGTTTCTTCCTGTCCATGACTCCGTTTGGACATGTCCAAAATTTGGAGGGGGAAGGAGTCTGTAACGACCAAAAAACCCCGCAGCCTATTTTGTTTTGTAAGTTGCGAAACTGGTTTTGTCCAGCGGTTGTCCCTGAATCGCAGCCTAGAGTCAGATCTTGTCCACGAATCGCAGCCTAGAGTCAGATCTTGTCCACGGATCGCAGTCTAGAGTCAGATCTTGTCCATGGAACGACGCCTGGGTTTCGGAGACTGATCAGCTGTGCTCTCGTATTGGAGAGAAACTTTTCGATATGCGGAAAGAGAGCTGAAGATGTTAGGTGAGAGGTCAAGTGAAATGAAGAGAGCTAGTCGCTTGTGAGAGGAGGAGGTAGTTTGAGGAAAGTTTGGCAGATGGTATCCAAGCTGATTTGTGTAATGGAAGAATACTTTTTTTTTGTAGCCGGAGAATGAGTGTGGACATGGTGGTTTTATTGACTGTGTTTTTAAAGTGATGTATTTCTAGAGATGTGCTGAAAGGTAGTGCCTTTTGTTTAGGAGTGACGATGTGTTTTTTAATGATTGAAGAGATTTTATTTTGAAATATAAACTGTTAAATAAAGTTAACAATCGATGTTAATTCGTCGCTTGTTTAGTGCTACCAAAGAACCAGACAACATCGTTACACCATACTTAAAATCATCCCTGAACATCAGATATTGTGTTAATTATTTTATTAAAATCTAAAACCTAAAGAAAAATAAATCTTATCCATATATTTTTTTGATTTTGATTTTATGACATATTTTTTTATGCAAATGACCATGTTAAGTGTCTATTTTCAACTATGAAAAATACTTTTTGGGGAAAAAGCTTATCTATAGAACAAAAAATGTTAGAGAATCGTCTATTCATAAAATGTTCAGGTTAGATTGCAAACACTTATTCCTACAAACTGTAGACAGCTATGGTGGGAAGATTCTATGAAATCTCGTTGCTCATATTTAATGGAGAAAAAATAAATTATTAATTTATTTAAGTTTTGTATAAACTTTAATTTAAAATCTGCTGTCCGAAATTTTAAGGTTTAATAGGAGATAATTTTACTGATAAATGATAGAATTTTAATGGACTGAATTTTTAAAACATCGTAATTTTGCATAATAGTTATTTTTCTGAAAAACAAGCTGGTTTAACTATATACAAATCCAATATCTATACTTTTTAAACCATGAACAATTAAGTCCAAAATGTGTAACAAACTTTATTATTATTATTTTTTAATAACATTTCAGAATGATCTGTTTAACACAACAAACTATAGCTTTAAATATATTTGAGTAGCAATGTTCTTAGTAAAAGTTTGAGTCTGATAATTTTACATAGTCTGTGATAAGATTTTTTTTTTTTAAAGATAATT
Organism: Maratus speciosus; assembly: GCA_963932465.1. Taxonomy (NCBI): domain Eukaryota; kingdom Metazoa; phylum Arthropoda; class Arachnida; order Araneae; family Salticidae; genus Maratus; species Maratus speciosus. The sequence goes on from OZ010796.1 coordinate 310,907,673, forward strand.
TTTTCTTATTGAAAAAGAAATGTTTGAAGTGTGTTCTGATTTTTATAGTGCAAAATAATCTCACATTCACAATTTTTTTTGTATATGTTCTTTTGCATGACAAAATCAAAATAAGAAATGACATTGCCTCCTTCCAGATTTTGGGAATCTGCACCTATACTTAACAGTATCATGGTATAATGAAAAAAAAAAAAAATAGAAATGTACTCACTAAATGTCATTTTTGAATTGTGTGACCGTAGGGGTATGCCATATGATAAGAAATAGGCATTTGGTTTATCAAACTAATGTACATAGAATAATAGTATAGATATAGCATATAAATATACATACTATACACACTTCATAATTTAAAAATGTTGCACAATCATGGTTGCTTTTGTATTCTTTTTACAATTAGGTGATTTGGTGGAAAGCCTTAACAGTTTGTTGAGTAGGCAAATCACCTAAACTTGTGAATTTGGTATTGAAATTAGGATAAGCAGTTTGCATTTTAATTTATAACTCAGCTGACCATGATGGTCTCAAAATGATATGTTCTGATATTACAGAAAATAAGTATAAAAGTAACATATATTTAAAAAAAAAAAATTAAAATGTCTGTTTTTGAGATGTCAAAGGTCAAAATGCTTGACCTTGAAATTAAAAATTCAAACAAAACATGAATATGATATATCCTACAAATCCCATATTCAAACACTTACTAACAACAACAAGAGTAAGGCCCTGTGATAAATAGGGAACAAAATATGACTAAATTTGTAGTGCATGAAATGCGAAAAAATTATGTTTCTGGTCCATCTTTGAAGCTAATTATCTCAAAAACTAAAATAGAGACTTATCATTGGATATTTATTCCTTTCGCAAGGAGCCTAACAACTGAGTTTAATATTATAAAATTCTGAGGAGGGTAGGTAGAAGATGACATATTTTTGCATTGATTGATTTCATATGGAATGAACCCTATGCTTTTTTTTCTGTGGCTGGAATAACAAATTTTTGTTCAGTCTTAACACATTGTATGCAGGAAATGTAAAAATACATTTTTTTTAGGTTGAGGGTAGATATTATTACTGGTACTGGAAATTTTATAAGGATGAAAAAAGAAGGTGTAATCCAAGAATGCTTCCTTCTGATTGGTTGTGAGCAGATTTTATTTTACAGTGGCATTCGCAAATGTAAATTTCACGCTCTTTTTTGAAAAATCGCCCGTATACAAGTGTTAAGATATAGATATAAACTGTAAATCCATAAAATTCAAATGCAAAAGTATTAAGTAGTGTAATAGAAATCTTTCGAACAACTAAAAAACATATAAACCTAATATATGTCATTAACATAAAACAAAAGTCCTAAAAATTAAAGGGACATATTTTAGATGAAGCACTTTAAAATCATTTTTACAGTAAGTTTTAATCATTACAGTTATGGTACAGTGTCTTTTAATCGTTTTTGAGTCATTCCATGTCAATTCAACCATACCTTGTAACCCGACCGACAGGGATTTGAGTAAAACTTTGTGTACATGCTAGCCCTACCTTCATATGAACAAATAATAATAATAATAATAAAAAATCCTTCCTAGACCTCATAGTTTGTGAGGCATGGGGGGGGGGGTCCAATTTTTGGATTTTTCTCTAATCACAGATTTCTGAGTCAGTATTCGTAGAGCATGGTTCCATCTTCAAAAAATTGTTTCTCTGGATCTAATATCCAAATGGGTTTAAAAATATCACTGTAAGTACATCCAAAGATGCAGATTCTAATAAAAAAATATCTAAAAAATTTATTTGTAATTTTTAAGGCCAAAAACTTAAACCAAAATTGAAAGTTATGGTTATTTTTCTGAATTTTTGTCATTTTATAAAAAAGGCTCTTCACAAAAATGCAAATGAAATTTCCAATTTCTTTTTGTTTTAAATAAAAGTTTATACTTTGTGCTTTCTATTTATCAAATAAAATTGATGTCTTTCTCAAGGCTTATGCAAAAATTTTGACTTATTTTAGGATGCTGGTACCTATCAAGAGATAAAAATCTCTAACTTAGCTTATGATACCTAAATAATTTCTGCACATTTTAAATTTAAAATTATAAATCATTTTGATTTATTTGCTAAAATGAGCCCTTAAAATCAGACTGATTTATATATTTTTATAGCAGTAGAAAATGTGTAATGTATGGTATTGGTACATATCACACATTATCTGAAATTGTGTGGCTCTCAATCTTATCATATATGTTTGTCACATAAATGTACATCTATCTTTGGATTCAGTTGCATATTTCTATAAATACTTTCACAACGGTAGTATATAAGGAATAGGTACAATATTTGAGCCATTCAGTGCACAAATCAATTAGCTCCATCAAAAGAAAATGTTCAGTATAAACAGTTAAAATTACTGTAACTATAAAAATATTGTATCTATATAATATTTTTTCTTGGGATATTTTGATTAAATTCATTAATTTTCTTTTAATCAAGAGTGACTTTTTATCACTGTATAAATATATAGAAAATTTTCAATGTTCCTTTGTTTAATAAAAAACGCCATTTAAAATGGAGTTAGTCGGATTGTCTTCTGAATGCCTCATTTTATGGAGGGGAGAAGCGAATTTGCAGTCATAGATTGTTTTCTCTTTTTACTCAGAAAAAACAAAGCAAAAACTTTATTTTGCAAATTAAAAAAAAAAGGAAGCATTTATTAAATAAATTCAACAAGTTGTAGGAACTAGGAACCACAGTAATTATTTAGGTACTGCAGCTTAAATTAGGCACAGATATATTTTTTTTCTTGATTGGTGTATTTCCAAAAACAGAACAATATTTTTACATAAGCTATGAGAAAGACATCATTTTAATTAAAACTGAAATAATCAGTAATTTAAATCTAATACATTAAATAAAATTGCTTATAAACATTTTAAAAATTTAGATTGTTGTAATTTTTTTATATAACAAATGAAGAATTTGTTAAATAATATGCAACTTTTTAAAACTAAAAAATCAGAATAAACATTATATTTAAAAGACTGAAATTCAAAAACAGAACTAAGCTATAGAAATAAATGACATACTTTTGCAGTATCACTTACTTTGCAACATTCTTTCTTTGTGCAATTTTAAATTTACATTTATTATGAATAAGCAACATTGAGAATCTTCTAATATAAATATCAATTTTCCTATTTTACTGCAACTCCAAACATAGTAACATAACAAAATGTCAGTATATCAGAAGATCGTCATAATTTAGTATCTAAAACATTATTGTCTTTAAAAATCGGTGGCTACCTATCCTCCTTCCCTCCCATCCCCCAGAAAAAAAAAAAGATTGTTAAAAAATATCTTAAAGGGAAATTCTCTTCATTTTGGTAAAGGTTCATGGAAAATAGCAATTTTTATATTGGCATTTTCATTCCCCATCATTTCCCCTTTCAGCACCCATCACTAAAGTCAAAGACTTTCTTTACATCAGGAAATCTCTCTTTTACAAATGATACTACTTCCTTCTGTGTTAAATGCACAAGAGTGACATCATGTTGCATATCATAAGATAAAATGTGTATATTGCTTGCTGATAATCTAATACTTAGAGATAGAGTGTACATAACAGTTGGATGAAGAGTGCAGCTTCCTTGGCCCAATGGTAACTTTAAATCTCATCTTGAATAAGAAAAGTAAAATTTTTGCTGAAATCCAACAAAACGATAGCTTTCTGAGGGATAAAGTTTGATTTAGCTTTTTTTAGGAAATTAGATTTAGCTTTCATTATAAAAGAGTGGAATAACATTTACCAAACATTTTATTAAACTTGTCATAAATTTATTTAAAAGAACAGTGCTGCTAATACTGGATTGAATAACCAGTTTTTTACCAGGCACATTTAAACTACATAAAAAATTGGCAATAAAATAAAAAATAATTCTGTATTTAAGATAAGTATGTTTTTTATAAAAAAGCTGTTGCCAAATTAATTTTAGGTATTCATTTAAATTAAATGCATATTTATTTTATATGAAATTTTATAATGTGAATTTAGTACACATAATTTAGTATTAAAAAATCCTGAATAAATCTACACGCTGTGGCAAGCTGTTACCTCCAAGGGCTCGTGCATGTTCTAGTAATATGGCACAACTCTCCGAAGATTTTCGTCATCTGGATCAGAAGCAAGCTGTTTTTGCACATGCATGTAACTTTTTAGGCAAAAATGGAATTTTTCTTAAGCAAATTAAAAATGAAATTACCAGAGTGAGATATGATAAAAAAAAATGGAAGAAATCATTGTACGGAACAAATTTAAACATACAATATGCATAAAAAGCTTAGTACAACTTATGAGAAAAATGTACAAGCCTACTAGTAATGCAAAAACACTCATCAGCGAAAGGCAGAACCAAAGGCAATGTTCTTTTCAAATTTCTCCTTTGCATTTCAATAAAGTACTTTAACCCTGGAATACACGTGCAAGGTATGACATATCCAGAGTACGTACGGTATTTACATTTGTCACCACTATTTTTTGAAAAGTAACCTTCAAGTTGTATAATCACAGAATTTTTAACAAATGTCTGCAATTAAATAATATGGCGTTTTTTATTTGAATTTATCGGTGGCAAAGTACATTTTCTCTAGTGTACGCAGTATGCCATGCATGTATTTGAGGGTAAATACAGAAGAAAAAGGATTGAAAAAAATCCTGAATAAATCTACTACCAACGACATCTACTACATGCTATGGCAAGCCACTAGCTCCAAGGGTTTGTGCATGTGCTCGTAATATGGCACAACTCTAAGAAGATTTTTGACATCCTGATCAGAAGCAAGCTGTTTTTACATTTGATATGCATGCATGTAACCTTTTTTTGACAAAAATGGAAATTTTTTAAGCAAATTGAAAATGAAAAAAATTGTGAAATTACCAGAATCTGATATGGTAAAAAAAAGGAAGAAATCATAGTATGGAACGAATTTAAATGTACAACATACAATATGCCTAAAAATCTTTAAAAAACATACAACTTACGAGAAAAATATATAATCTGGCAACCCTACAAGTAATGCAAATACACTAATCAGCAAATGGCAGAACCAAAGGCAACCTTCTTTTCAAATTTCTCCTTTGCATTTCAATATTTTAAATGTTTTTTGCATGGGAAATCTGAGTTCTAACTAGGTATCTTAATACATTTTCGAATGTAGATGCAGATTTTTTTTTTTTACCCTGAGGACACTTTGAGTTTCAAAGCTGGTTTTGAATAGGGATGCAACGGATATCCAGCAAATATCCAATATCTGGCCCATATCAGGCCCATATCTGGCTGATTTTCCAATATCCGAAATACCATTGGATATCCGGATCATAATCACCGGATATCCGATTTCTCTGCCGGATATTCGGCAGAGCGTAGCAAAGCGAATATATAAGGATAAGAGAAATCGTTTGACCCCAAACAATGCCGAACAACTTTTGTTAATAATGCAAAATATGAAAGTAAGTTCATTATTCATGAATAAAAGGTAATTCTCAAATGTAGAATTGCCAGCTTTCCTAACATTGATATTTGAACTCTTTATAATAAATTTAAGAATTTACATTTATATCTTATAGAAAATTGTACCTTTACTTTCAGAATATAAAACAAAATTTGAAGTTGTTTATTAAAGTATGACTTTATTAATTTTCATTCTTTCTTTTAAGTTTAACAACTAAACAGGTCTATTTTTACTTTCTTCTGTCTTCAATAGAAGAAAGTATTGTAATTGAAATTTTTTCGATTTCCAGTTTTCAACAGATTTAGATGTTTTAGGGGTCAGATATCCCAAAACATGTTTATACAAAATGTCTGTCTGTCTCCGTGCCACCATCGTACAGTCAAAAAGTATATGAAGTTATTCATAGAATTGAACCAAATTTTTTGTGTATATTTTCAGCTGTGGCCAGCAGGTTTTTCTGCCGGAAGGGGGTGCAATTTTTGTGCCATTTTCATTATTGTGCCATCGAAAAGTGTATGAAGTTATCTATATAATTGAACAAAATTTTTTGTGTATGTTTTTGGTTATGTCCAGCAGGTTCACCTTTAAATCGGAGTAATTCTGCTAGAAGGGGGGCTGTAATAGCGATTTTTGTGCCACTTTCATTCTTGTAACATCGAACAGTGTATGAAGTTATGCATATAATTGAACCAATTTTTAGGAGAATGTTTTTGGCTATGGCCAGCAAGTCCTCCTTGAATTTGAAAATATTCTGTTGGAAGGGGGCACTACAATAGGGATTTTTGTGTTATTTTCAGGATTTTACCATTAAAAAAATGTAAACATAGAATTGAACCAATTTTTTGTGTATATTTTTGGCTATGGCCAGCAGTTTCTCCTTGAATTTGGAAATATTCCGCTAGAAGGGGGTACTGTAACAAGAATTTTAGTAAAATTTTCTCGATTTTTTGCAGTTTTTTTTTGTACTGTATATTGACGGCTCGTGAAGTGACGGGAACTTCGCATGCTGCAAAGCTGGCTATTCACAAACAGCTGATGTACAACAGAATAACAAAAAAAAATTATTGATTTTAATATATTTCATGATCAAGATTAACTTATTCTGATTAACTGACTGGAGCAGAAATTTTATATCAAAACCAAAGTTGGTATAATGTTGTGAACTAATAATATTGAAGTATTAACATTTGGAACTACTTTTTGAAATATTAAGAAGAAAGTTTTGGGATTGGCACATACAACTAGTTATTTTTGTAACTTCATTATAAATATTTAAAATTAAAAGAAATTTTCTTTTTACTCAAATTAATTTAACTTAAAATAAAATTAAATGTGACTTAAAGCAAAACAGTATTAAGTAATTAAAACTGAAAAAAGGCAACAACTAAAACTATGTTTGGAGAAAATAACTCTTTAATCATGGCATATTGGTAGATATTTGATGTTTAAATTATAAAAAAAAAGTATGTATTTCTTTGTGAAAATAATCTATAATTATAGGCATATTAATTGGTTAAAATTTGTTGTACAAATTATCAGCATTTTATTGTACAAATTAATTAAGTATTAGCAATTATCAAGGTAGTCAATCCCATATCCAATAGCAATTATCAGCATTTCATTGTACAAATAAACAGAATATTTTAATGTTTAAATTACATTTTTTATACAACATTATTAATATACATTATAGGGCTTGAATTTCGAGATGGTATGGTAAGATTCGTGCCCTAAAGAATATTGTGGGCGAGGGGCTCCTGTTTCCAAAAAAATCATTTTCGAAAATGCTTTTTTGTAAAATGGCGATCAAGTCTCTGGACCGACTGACAAATTTCGTGATATTTTCTGCTATCAATCAGCAGATTTCACAGATTCTTCTTGCGACTGATTGACAAAATTCATCAGAAGAATTTTGTGATTTTCCTGCACAACTGACTGACGAATTTCACTATTTTTTATGGAGACCGATCAGTGAATCTCTCTATTCTAAATAAAGAGTAACTAACTCTGTCACCGCCGCCACACCGATTTTGAATTTTTGTGATCTGGAGTCTTTCTTCGTTAATATTAATAAAACTACTGCATACAAAAATACGAAAATCGGTGGTATTACAGAGAAATGTTTGATAAACACGCTGATGCAAACAGTTTTCAAATTGAAGAATTATTTAAAGAGATATTTAATGTTAAAGTTGGTCAAAATCATTCCCTTAGAAAAGTTTTATAGGAACTTTAATAATTTTTAGATCATTTTATACATTAGAAGTTCCCGGTGTGCAGACTGAATTTATTTTTTTAATTTTACTAATTTTTTGAGTGTTTATTTCCATTTTAAATTCAAATTTTCAGCATTTCCAGAGATATTTTTTACACATTTTAGAAAAGGTTACTATTTTAAATTGTTGCCAAAATTGTAAAAACTTCTCAAATAATATTATTTCCTTTTAACTGAAAATTTATTTACACGTAGAAAAAACCCCTATGAAATTAGAATTAAATGATTACATGTTAAAAGCAGGAAAATATTAAAAATTCTGCCATAAAAATTCTATATGCACGTGAATATTTAAAAAAAAAAAAAAAACTATAAAACAATTATTTAATATGTGTTAAAAGCAGTAGATGCGGGTAGAATTACGTCATATTTCAAATAGCCAAATAATATTGCCAAACAGTCTAATTAAAATATATATTTACACGTGAGATTTATTTCATATTTCGAGATAATCTTTTTAACTGCTGTTGCCAAAGACAGCGTAAATAAAAATATTCTCTTTCAGAGAGTCGAAATATTTCCAGGTGAGTATTACAAAAAGAAAAGTTTAGTTAAAATTAAGTCAGATTTAAAATGCGTGATTTAAAATCATTTTCTTATAGCTGTATTAAAAAATACCTGGAAGCAAAGACTTTGTTGACTTAGTTCATTTTACATTAGCTAATTGTCAGACGTTTAACAAATCTTATTTAATCAAACATGAAAACAGCAATTCACAGCAGCTTTTTTGGCCTTAAAATCCTTCATTAAGAGAAATAAATGGAAACCCGTTTACAGGGGTATTGCCACTGGCTTTTTAATTATAATTCAATCTTCCGTGATTTTTAAGCTGATAACTTAACGGATTTTTAGAGTCTGAATGGGGGTTGGCGAGCAAAGCTCATAGGGGGCAGAGCCTCCTAGTTTCATAAATTTTTTTCTTGCGATCAACAGACAAATTTAGTAATTTTATTCTGTGACCGATTGGCAATTTTCCCTGTTTGTTCTTGTAAATTGATTGAAATTTTTCGTGTTTTTTCTCCGCGACCGGCTGAGGAATTATACGATATTTGCTCATGACAGACTGACAAATTTCACGATATTTTTCCAGGATCGATTGATGTATTTCACGATATTTTCCCGCTGCTGATTTCCCACGAACTTCAGTTTCTTTTTCTCACAACCAGTCGACAAATTTTTTTATTTATTTTCACCGTGAGTGACAAAAACGGCGATGTTTTTTTTCTACGATCAATTTACGTATTTTACGATGTTTTTTTCCCTGTGCCCAAAATAGGAAATACTAAAAGGGCAGTAATGGCTACCGAAGACTGAACCCTACCAAACTGGCCAATAGTCAGCACTAAACATAATGAGATTACACTTGTGGTACACATGGAGAAAAAAAATTGGTGAACTTAAAAAACATATTTAGAACCAACAAACTAGTTGATTCTTGAAATTCACAGAAATTAGGACATGGCTTTTTTAAATCAACCTTTTCTCGTGTAATAGAAGAAATCAATTGACTATTTCCTTTTAAGACATTGGGTATGGATTTAAAACTCCAATGCATAGAACATAGTTTAATTAATGAAAATACCAGGGATTACAGTTTTGACTATAATTCCATTAAGGATGTAATAAAACAAGTTTGTTCAAAAGCGACATACAATCACCGTATGGCATTGACAATACAAACACCGATATGCAATATTCATGCAAGTAAGTTAAAAATTATTGCACATCAGATTTTGCAAAGTTTTCTAAAAATTTTTAAGAGAGCATAATCATGTGTTTCTGATAATTTCTACAGTTATAAAAGTTGCTCTGTCCTATTTGCCAAAAATGTAACTTGTGAAACAGGCTAAAGCACGCAAAATGGAATAAAATCTAAATTAAGAAATTCATTTAGCAACCCAATTGTTAATCACCCATAACATTAGGTGAAAGGTGAGAAATAGACATGGTATATATAAAGCTTGATTCTGTTCCTTTGTTTTAATAAAAATAAACATTTTAGAAAATTATCTTGAGATGTTAATTTAAATTATTTGAATGATATTTTGGCATGTCTATATAAATGCAATTCTTTAAATGGCACATAAAAAATAGTGGTGTTTAAATATATTTTTTTCCCTTTCTAACAGTTAAACTCCCCTGCATTTATAAATGTTGGGTGGGAAACTTCCCTCCTGGGAAAACTTGAATTTCAAGCCCTGATATTCAAAGACATATAGTTTTTGTAAATTATACTTCAATACATTTAAAATGCTTTAATGATGTGTGAAACATGTTTGTAATTTATTGTTTCTGGGATGGCATTATATAAAGAAATAATTCACCATATAACTAAAAACATATCTAGTGCTGGATATCCGAATCTGGTAGGCAAAGGAGCTTCGGATATCCGGTATCCGGCAATATCAATATCCGGTGCATCCCTAGTTTTGAAATTGAAAGTGCTCCCCCCCCCCCCCCCAAAAAATATATATACAGGGTGTTCCGTTAAAGGGGTCCAATATTAATAGGGGTAATAGAGGAGATCACACGGAGCATAAATCAGTATATAATGCCTGGCCGGATCTCAATAATTTTCAAGTTACAGCAAATAGAATGAAAAATCGGAAATTTGTAAAAAAACCCTCATTGCTAAACTATGAATAATGCTACATAAAAACGAAGCACATATTTAGAAAGAGCAGAAAAAATCCTACGAAATGACATAAGTTGGTTTAGAATATTGAGAATTAATGGCGAGTTACAAGCTCTGAAACAGTGAAAAAATACAAAATCAAATATTTAGCAAAATAGTTAATCGTTAATTCCAAAAATGCAACTCTACCTACATCAAGGAAAATGTTATAAAATTTGGTCCATTCCGAAAGCTTTCGAAGAAGCTGACAATAAACCATATCAGTTTAATTGTATGGGAGAAATCAAGCAGTTCCCTAGTTACAACTCTGTACTGTTGCACGCTCAGAAAGGGCGAAACTCCGCCCATGACGATTGTAAACACCCCGTTTTAATATCTTTCAATTATACATTTCTGATCAACCTCTATCAATACCCTTTCATTATTCAGTCTGGTCAAGTGAATGACATATTGTGCAGCTCTCGCCTTGTCTTAAAGCAAACTCCGTGACTGCTGCGTTTCCTCCATGAACTTTCAGGATGATGAAGAAGAAGTACTTTTTATGCAAATTTTCTATGTGTATAGGAAGAAAAGTGTAATAAAACAGCAGTCATCAGTGGGCGTTATGTTAAAGGGAGGCTGTTGTAAGTGGGATTGTAGTAAGTTGATGTATAATAATTATGCCGGAATACTCTAACGAAGAATATGCGGACATGCATCTGATGTACGGGCAAGCTCATGGAAATGCATGTCTAGCACAGCGCATGTACCGTGAGCAATTTCCAAGGAGACGTTGCCCAAGTTCGAAACTCTTCATAAAAATCGATAGACGATTACGGGAGACTGGATCGTTTAATACAGCAAGCATTGATGCAGGGAAACCTCGACATGTACGAACACCTGCAATGGAAGAAGATGTACTGAATATTTTTAAAGATAACCCCTCCACAAGTACACGAGCTACTGCGTCTGAAGTCGGTGTTTCTCACCAAAGTGTGTGGCGTGTTCTGCGTGCAGAAAACATGCACCTCTTTCATGTGCAGCGGGTACAACTGTTATCAGTAACAGATTGTGCTCAGCGGACAGAATTCGTACGCTGGTTGCTTAATGTAACAGAAAATAATCCACAATTTCTGGAAAATATTTTATTTACTGATGAAGCAACATTTACGAGAGAGGGCGTGGTAAACACGCACAATATGCACACATGGTCATATACAAATCCGCACACTGTTTTCCCGTCGAACGCACAACAAAAGTTCAGTGTGAACATATGGGCAGGTGTCCTTGGCGATTATCTCATAGGACCATATTTACTCCCAGATGTACTCAATGGCAGTACGTACTTGGTTTTCCTACGGGATATCTTACCGCAGTTACTGCAAAATGTGCCAGCAACATTGCAGCACAATATGTGGTTTATGCACGATGGCGCACCGGCACATTTTTTCATAGGTGTTCGCAATCACCTCAATTCAACATATCCTGGGAAATGGATTGGACGCAGTGGACCTGTTGCTTGGCCTGCACGCTCTCCAGACCTCAATCCGTTAAGACTTTTTTGTTTGGGGACACCTTAAATCGCTGGTGTATGAAATGCCTGTGGATACACCGGAGGATTTACTAGCGCGAATCGTTGTCGCTGCAGGAGACATTCCCAACTCCGTCGGAGTTTTTCGGCGTGTTCGCCAATCTTTACGACGCCGCTGTCAGCTGTGCGATTCTGTTAATGGGCGCAACTTCAAACACCTATTATAATAATGTCCGTTCGTCTGCCTTCCGACATTGAACTGTGCAGCGCAGGCCAGAAGACTATGCTTCACATATGTCATAAAGTACGGGGAATGTAATTCTTTATTTGTCATTTTTCTTTTATTTTCAACACTTTTTGGCACAGTATTTTGTAAGTCACAGACTGTGGTGCACTCAAATTGTAAATTACAAAGTTTGTATGAATTAATTTAAAATTTAGTGTCTTTTTTAAATTTATAATTAATAAAATTATTATGCTATTTGTTATTATTATTTCCTATCATAAATTATGATGCACATATACATACAATAATTGTCCATGTAAAACATGTACTGAAACTTCTTGCATAGTTACAAATCGCAATATTTTTAATTATTTCCGAATTTTCACCACCAGTTTAATTTTAAAGAATTTAACTTAAGCTTTATATCAATAAAAGACCACTTTAAAATGTAGACTATTATTGTAAAGTTATTTTGGTTCATTCAACTCTTGAATAATTAAAAATGTTGCATCTCAGAAGAAGCATGATCGAAAATGTATAGTTGAGAGTAATTAAAAAGGCGGTGTTTCCAATCGTGATGGGCGGAGTTTAACCTTTGCTAGTGTCAAAGAAAGCAGAGTGTTAACTAAGAAACTGATTAATTTCTCTCACACAATTAAACCGATATGGCTCATTGTAAGCTTTTTCGAAAGTTTTCGGAATGGACCAAATTTTACTACATTTTCCTTGTTGTAGCTAGAGTTGTCTTTTTGGAATTAACGATTAACTATTTTGATGTATATTGGATTTCATACTTTTTTCACTGTTTCAGGGCTTGTAACTCGTCAATAAATATTGCTATTTTAATACAGTTGATGTCATTTTGTAGGTTTTTTTCTGCTCTTTCTAAATATGTGCTTCGTTTTTATGTAGCATTATCGATAGTTTAGCAATGAGGGTTCTTTTACAATTTTCCGAATTTTCATTCTATTTGCTGTAACTTGAAAACTATTGAGATCCGACCAGGCTTTATATACTGATTTATGCTCCATGTGAGCTCCTCTATTACCCCTATTAATATTGGACCCCTTTAACGGAACACCCTGTATATATATATAACTGCATAAACACATACTCGATTAAACACTGATCTTGGATATCCTACAGAAAAAAAAAATCAAATGCAAACTTGAAAAGAGCATTGCTATTGGTTTAACATTAGCTTGTGGTTTGTCTGTGTTGCTAGCTTAGGATCTTAATATCTTTAAATACAGTAAAAAATGTACTTTCAATGCTGAAATTTAAAAAAAAAAATCACTGTTTTAAAACTTTTCTTAAGAAATATCAATATTCAAAACACATGTGACAATTTTGCCTTGGAGCTGGATGACTAGATTTTATCTGAACCTGGCCTAAACTTATTGAGTTGGCTGTTTTATTTTATTTTATTTTATTTCTTTTTCTGTAGATCATATTTAGATTAGAATCTTGCATTGAGTTGAGTAATCAGATTTTATCAAAACTGGACCAGGGTCAGATTCATGTAAAACATGCATACCCAATGCAAGATTCTAATCTAAACCCTAACTAGCCAAAAAGTAAAAGAATTCAGCTGACACAATAACGTCTTGCAGGGTTTTGGTAGAATCTAGTCACCCAACATGATACAGGATTTAAATCCTGTACACAGGGGGGGGGGGGGGGGGAACAGCCAACTCAATAAGGTCAGGTCAGATTCAGGTAAAATCTGGTCACCCAACCAGATGCAAAATGTCACATTTTTCACAAATTGGTCACACTACGCCTTCATAAAGTTGTCTGTGTGTCCAGATGGGCCTAAAATACCCGTAATGACTTTACATCCATGTCACATCGCCAGTCACAAAGTCCAAAAGTAACTTTATAGTAACGTTGCTGTGACATCACAATGCTATATGGACAGTTTGAAAATCTTCCATTTATCGTCTGAAAATGTAATGTGGACCTTTTATTTATTTTATCTTTTAAATTGCTATTAATTTATTTCAGTTTACTTTTCTACAGTAATTATAGATTTTTATAAATTATAAAAATCATTAACAATTAACTAAAATTTTTCAAGTTGTAGGTATTTAGAGGATTTGATAAAATTTATAAAACTTTTAATCAAATTATAGATGCAGTCAAGAGCAACATGCTGAGATACAGCAGCACTGAATTTAAAATAAATAAATATACAAATCAACTCTGTTATGGTAAGTCAATGAAATATATCATTGAATTAAAACTAGTATTTCATTCTAAAATAAAAAACATTTTTGTTCTAATGTATCAAAAGACAGAAACTCATATGTTCAACCAATCATAGTACATTAAAAGATCAAAGGGTGGGAAAAGTTCTTTCCTATGAAGTAGTAGGAAAAGGGAAATATGTGGGGAATGACGATTATAAATTTTTGGCAAGAGTAAGTAAAATGTTTTGAGATCCAAAAATGATAACATATTTCAGTTTCCAGTCTCAAATTTCTGGTCACCAATGGCGACCTTGCTATATGAAATTTCATGCTCAACCTTAAGCTGAACTTAATTGTATGAATGAGGAAAGCAAAATTTAAATGAAAATTGGAAAAAGGGAAAGGGTAAAGATTACTGCAGATGCAAGGATTGCAATATCCATAAACACTTATGAAACATGTCTTTTAAAGGTATGAAATGCTTTCTGTTTTTCAGAATATGTGATATATGCTGCTAATTTTTTTCTTTAACAAACAGAATTTTATGTCATTAATCAGAGACGAAACCAATAGTAAAAAAAAAAGTAGTGGATAAATATTTAATGAAATTATTTTAGAAAGGCTATTTGTATGAAAATTTAGCAAATTTCATGAAGACATATCATCAGAAAGATTAAAAAAAACTGTAAAGATAACATCAGTACTAAAATACAGATAATACAGCTAAAAATATTTTAACAACATGATCTTTGACAATCTTATTTTAAATATGAAATACATACTAAAATGACTTTTAAAAAGTCCTTCCGGCCAGTGCCGGGAGGAAGAGGTAGCTTTCATAATCTTTATTTAAAAAAAGCCAAATTATATCATTCAAACACACGAAGCTCAATTTAATGGAAACCGACTATAGGAGATTCAATACTAATTTTTATCAATATAATGAATGAGAATTTCGCGAAATTAGTCAGCTTTATCCAAGCTGCTTTTCTTTAAAGTAACATATATTTGGCTGCCAAATTCGGCAATTTCTTAAAGTGCCTGTCATTTTAAGACAACATGGTGGATGAGGCTAAGCAGTGAACTTGGTCGAGACCTTAGTAATTGCTGTGCACATGCTCACTCACATCGGAATCGGTTAATATATAGGAGTGCTGTCGCATGCAAAAAATCAGATTTTTCAAAATGTCACCCACAATAGAAATTGAAACTGCTATATCTGAGCCATTTTTTAAGGTAAAGACAAACAAAAAATGCTCCTGAATCCTTATATCAAGGTCAAATACTTAAGAAAGAAACCTTTTTCAATTTCTAATTTTTTTGCACCTCACTTTAAATATATATATATTTTTTAATTTAATGGTCACCATTTTGAAACAAGATGGCTGATGAATCTGGCCAGCGAACTTGGTCGAGGTGTTGATATATACTATCCACATAACTTCTTACATCAAAATAGGCGAATACGTGTGTTTTCGCGTGACAAATACAAGATCGTTTCAAAATGTTAGCCATGCTAGACATTCAAAGTGCTATAAATCAACCATTTTTTAAGATATAAACAAAAGAACAAATTTTCAGAAACAAAAACTGCTCCGGAATTTTTGTATTAAGGCCAAATACATAAAAAAATCTTTTTCATTTTCCAATTGTTTAATACCTCATTTTGAATTTTAAATTTAATTTTTTTTTAATGGCAACCCTTTTGAAACAAGATGGCGAATGAAGCTGGCCATCGAACTCGGTCGAGACATTGGTATGTACTATGTACAGACCAAATTACATCCAAATAGGTTCATAATTACGCCTGTTATCGCGTGACAAAAATCAGGTCGTTTTAAAATGTCAGCCACAAGAGAAATTCAAAATGCTATTACTCAGCCATTTTTTTTTAGATATAGACGAAAGAAAAACTGTTCCGGAATCTTTCTATTAAGGTCAAACACATACAAAAAAAATCTTTTTCACTTTCCAATTTTTTGGTATCTCATTTAAATTTTTTTATTTTTTAATTTTTTTAAATGGCCGCCATTTTGAAACAAGATGGCGGATGAAGCCGGCCAACGAACTCGGTCGAGATATTTGTATGTACTATATACACCAAGGTACATCCAAGTTGGTTCATAAATACGCCTGTTATTACGTTAGAAACATCAGGACTTTTCAAAATGTCAGCCACTCTAGAAATTCAAAATGCTATAACTCAGCCATTTTTTAAGATATAGACGAAACAAAAACTGCTCCGAAATCTTTGTATAAAGGTCAAATACATAAGAAAAAATATTTTTCCATTTTCAATTTTTTGGTACCACACTTCAAATTTTAAATTTTAAAAAAAATTTTAAATGGCCGCCATTTTGAAACAAAATGGCGGATGAAGCTGGCCAACGAACTCAGTCGAGAGATTGGTATGTACTATGCACACACTGAATTACATCCAAATCGGTTCATAAATACGCCTTTTATCGTGTGACAAAATTAAGGACGTTTCAAAATGTCAGCCACGCTAGAAATTCAAAATGCTATAACTCAGCCATTTTTTAAGATATAGATGAAACAAAAACTGCTCCGAAATCTTTGTATAAAGGTCAAATACATAAGAAAAAATATTTTTCCATTTTCAATTTTTTGGTACCACATTTCAAATTTTTAATTTTTTAAAAAATTTTAAATGGCCGCCATTTTGAAACAAAACGGCGGATGAAGCTGGCCAACGAACTCGGTCGAGACATTGGTATGTACTATGTACACACCGAATTTCATCGAAATCGGTTCATAATTACGGGAGTTACAGTGTGACATAGGTCAGATATATATATATATATATATATATATATATATATATATATCAATTTTGAACGGAGGGTGGTTTCGGGGTCTGGGGGTCATGATCGATGAAAATATACCAAAATTTTTTTAAATCGCTTTCCTCCGAACGGCTGCAATAGGTAGCTTTTTTGTAAAGAAAGCTACCTAAAAAATCATGATTTAAAAATGCTAAAAACATTTTTTTAAAGAAAACACGGTAAATTAATTAAAAATAATAGAACTTTTAAGCATAATTTTGCATACAAATATATATTACTAATGTAAAAAATAATTCCTCGAAAATTCAACACTATCTTCGTCATCTTTTTTTTATAAATGCCTGCTGTTAATGACAGAAATGAAATGTTTCCCTTATATTTGAATGCAGATAACCAAGAAAATAAAGAAATTTAAACAATGAAAAATTATTTTTATGTTTTGAATATTTAATAACTGCAAACTTAATGCTAAAATTAAAAAAACTTGATTGGCCTCGCAGATGAATGAACATTTATGTATTTTAAAGAATATCTATAAATGTGGAACAAACTAATTAACATAAAAACCTCAAACACACATGGTCAACAACATGTTTTCAGAAATTTCAGATAAAACATTCTGAAAATGTATAACAAAGTAAATAAAATAAAAAAGTATTAAATACCTGTGGTCAGTCTGGTAGTTTCAGAAACTGTGGGTAAAACATTCTCATTTGCTGACAGTGAGACAAAGAAAGAAAATGGTATTAGCCACAGACAAAGTGTAAAGTACGCCAAAACCTACATAGATACAAAAAAAAAAAAAATAATGTGAATAAAATATTAAGTAGGACATAAGAACCTTAAAATATAATTATTTAAAGAAATTATTTGTTTTTTTATTCTTCAAGTTATTTTACTTGAAAAACTTCATTTTAGCATTTCTGCACATTTACAAAATTACTGTAAATTGCAGTTACTTGGGCTTATAACAAAAATATGATTTAAAATCAGGCATAGGCCTCTGTGTTAAGATATTGACATAATTCAACAATACTGAGTGAAATATGTCAACATACATATTAAATCAACATTTAAATATAGTTAAATGAAAAAATGCAATTAAAATATAGCTAAATTTTTTGGGAGACATGGAACCAAAGCCGAATGTAGCTCTAAAATAAGGGCTACTTTTGTATATAGGGTAGGGGAGTACACAGTGAGACAGCGGCCGTTTTGACATATAGTTATAACTTTTTCTCTTAGCTGGAACACACACTGAAACACCTCATCTTATGCAACACGTGGATGTAGTTACGGCATTCCGGTTATTCGTTCAACAAAATAGTAAGAATTATTTATTTTACAGGGGTTAAAGTTACATAAACGTCCATTTTAGAGTTTATTTCTTTCATTATAGCATATATTTACTTAGCCAAACCTAGTTATATCTAATGATAGACTATGTCGACAAAACTACATGAGCATTCAAAGCTGTGAAATTGATGATGAAACAGATATGGCATCCATTTTGTTACAACGTAACGAAAGTACACAGTGAGACACATAGTTGTGGTACACAGTGAGATGTGTCTCATTGTGTATTTACTGTGTTGTTCTGATGTAAAAAAGTTATTTATTAATAAAAGAAGGTTTTTTCTCTCTCTCTCTATCTCTGTGTGTGTGGGGACGTGTGATGGCTAGTGAAATCTACTAAACGTAAGAGGCTGAAAATTTGCATGAAGGTAGCCCAATGTCTGCCATTGTTCACCCAAGGCTCATATTTAAAAAAAAAAATTAATCTAGAAATATTAATTAGAAGTCATAAACTGCAGAAAATTATTGATAGAGTGTAAAAATGTATGATTTATGAAAATATATACATTGTCTCACTGTGTACCACTTGTGATACACAGTGAGACAATTTTTGATACTCCGTTATTCTGCTTCTGTGCTTTTATAAATAACTTTTTTAAAACCATTTACACATTAATGTGTAGTGTGTGTAGCTTAAAGATGTAGCAAATTTTTTTTCAAAAGAATAAAAATCGTTGCCATTCATTAAGTAATAATAATTTTCGTCTCACTGTGTACTACCCTGCCCTAATATATTTATTCATAACCATACACTGCATACATTTTATTTACTATTCTTACATAAATTATTGCATTGGAACATAAAATTGCAGATGAGATATTTTGCCAATAGATTTGTTTATTTAACTCTCCAACACACTCTTAATGTATATTGAGTTTTGTTGAGAGTTAATTATATGTAGTCATTTAAATGTATAATCTAAAGAATTACTAAAAAACAACTCTAAATACATCTAAACATAAAGCAACTTAAAAAGAAGGAGCCCAGTATTAAAACATGAAGACCTGATAATGAATAAGTAGACAAGTGTTGCAAGCAAGATAATTAATTTCTTTGGTAGGTCAGCACTTGTTTTTGCTAAAAAGTACTAATGGGAAAATAAGTGATTTCATGCAATGTGTTGCTAAACACTGAAGCTAAGATATGCCGCTGAGATTCACAAATTGTTACACAGAGCCCTTTTTGTACAGAAGAAGAAAATTTCAGCCATGTGATTTGTAGAATGGTACATTTTCCACCCAAAAGTAGCATCAGTTCTCTCAACTAACTACTGCCTTTTTAGATTGTGCTACTTGTTACATTACATTGTGCAAAATGCAGCGACTCTTGTAGTTTCTCTTCTTGTAACATGTTACTTCTGACTGTTGGCTGTGACTATATGAGAATTTTTTTGCTTCGTTTAAATTAGTGATTATTTTCTATATAGTCAGTGTAAAAAAAATATAACACCTGCTTTTATTCATACACCATTTATGATAAAATCACACCAAAGATGTCACTAGACTTGGAATAATGTATTCTTTCAGAATATAAAAACAATTTTTGAAATAGAGGTTGTTTATATATTACAAATTGCACCAACTTCAATTTTCAAATAGTAACACCCACTTTTGACACGTTGAGTACCTTGGATCAAATGAGCTAGAAAAGCATATTGTTTATGCACTTTTGTTAAACCTTCAGGCAGATAGAAAAGGTCCTAAAACTGAGGATGCTAATGTTAAATTAATGGGATAAACTTTAATATATATCTTTCAAAAAAAAAATCTTCTAGTTTAAAATTTTTGTTTTTGGCGAGATACATTGAATGGACCCAAACATATTCTAGGTAAATTTTTTTTACTCAAAAGCATACATTTAATTATGAATCATGACCTCATCATCAATTTTTATATACACAGAATGGGTATCATTGAAAACACAGGTATGTAAGTTTACAGCATACTTGCCAATATGTCAACTTTAAAAAATATATATAATAGAAACTTTAACAAATTAAACATGTCTTGCTTCTATGTGGTAATCATTTGAAATCTACATGATTTCATTCATTAAATAATACTTCTGGTTCAAAGTATCTTTTTTTTTAAATTAAAGAAAGTGGGAGGTTGGCAAATATGTTACAGTTCCTTCCAATCATGAGATTTTAGAGGTATAACAAAATCTTACTTTCCAAATGTCTAAAGGGAATGTATTCTGCTACTGTTCAGCCCCCTATAAGAAAACTGAAAACAGCAACCAGAAAATTTAAATGAAAAATTCTTTCAAATAAAATTTGGGGGCAGAGAATTTCTTTTACAGATAGACTGCATCTATAATTTTACTCTTGTGATTCTGGAAGTTTTCCCTGTGAGGTCTTAATTTAATTTTTTTATATTTGTGAATATACCCTTAATATATTTTCTTGGTTAGTTCTAGGAAGTTTTAATAAAAAGTATATAAACTTTACCTTCTTCTGATAAAATTTTACAGTAAATATTTAATCATCAAAATCTCACGATTAAACAAGACAAAAATCTCTATCAAATTTTAGTGCTAGCAAAAAAGCATATAAGTTGGCAGCTATGTTATTACTATTAAAGTTAATGCATTGTTTAACATGTAGAGGTAACCTATTTCAAAAATTGCATTTATATTCTGAAAGACAATATTCCAAGTCTAAAGACACTTTTGTTGTGATTTTATTGTAAATGATCTGCTAATATACTTTTTTTTTTTTTACACAGACTGTATGTATGTTTTATCAATATTAAATATCTCAATGTATAAATTTTATTCTGATTTTACTAATTTTTTATTTTAATTTCATAAAATAAAAGTATTTGCAAATTTTTACTACATAGTGCCTTGATATTGAATATCTTGCATAACAAATTCTTATAAAAAAGGAGGGCGATGAGTTTGGAGAAATAATGTAAGTTTTAGGTGCTGGCAGGAGTAAGTGGGTCAGTATCTTTCCCTTTGAATTATCAATTTTGGGATTAATTTGAAGTGAATATTAGATTTTTAACCAATTTCTTGATATTTTAAAATATAAACTAATGCTTTTTATTTACTATATGGATTTAGTTTTAAGGCTTTATATATCATAGCCATTTAATAATCTTATTATCATCGGTGGTCAATCTGTGTTTTTGCTTTCTGTACTCCTTTCATTTATGATTATTTTTTATGTACAATGAAAGTTGGCAAACTTTAAAATCCAGCAGTGCACTTTGCTAACATTCATTTAACACTTTTTATTTGTGATCTTTTCCAAACAGGTCCAGTAATCTGTCAGATTAAATATAAATTACTTAAGCATTAGAAAATATTTTAAGATTTTTTTTTATACTTTCTTTTTTTTGTTCACTCCCCCCTTTTAATTATCTTTCAAAATTAATTGCTAAAAATAAAAACAAAACTAGTTGCCACTGATCTATTAGCAAGAAACCTTGTGACCTAATTTCAATAATGAATATGTCTCTCCACTTTGCAGGGATAAAAGGTCAAATACATGATACATACAAACTAGAAGAGAGGATTCACGAGCATGTTTATCAGCTGTCTTCTGTCATTTTCTTCTTCTTTTATCGCTTTGCTTGTCGCAATCACAAATGAATAAAATGATCATGATTAGAAAATTTTCTTTTGAAAATGCACTTGCAGTATGCAAATTGATTTAATAACAATAAAAAAAAATACTTACCAGCTGTATTTGATTTCTTAAATACTAGATACTTTAGTAATTTAATCTGCTGTATTTTTAATGTTACACCATACTCTATAACTACTTTTAAAATTTCAAGCATGGGTGGAGTACATGGTCACATAGTAGAGTACTGTGTCGGGTAACCTGATTTTCTCTGAACCCGACCTGGGTTGGATTGATGATAATTTTTTTCATTGTGGGTCTGGCGTGGTCGTTTGTGAGCAATTCATTTCCTTGCTAGGACATGGTTGATTACTTGATGTGAATAAAGTTCGTTGCTAGAAATATTGCATTGATTGAATTTTAGTTGTATTGAAGCTCTAGTTGTGAAAATGTGTGTGTGTGTGTGTGGGGGGGGGGAGGCTCATAGTTTGGAAACTAAGCAGAAGATTTTGTGTGATGCTAGTGATGGGAATTTAAATAAATCAGAGATTGCATCTAAGTACGGAATACCTGCTAGTACTCTTTCGACAGTTACTAAGAATTGAGAACAAATGAATACGGCTTGTGCTACCATTCAGTTCGAGCGTGCAAGAAAAGGAATGAGAAATGCTAAGAAAGAAGATATTGAAGTTGCTTTATTAATACAGATAAGAGTAGCTAGGAACCAGAATATCATTTTATCTGGTACTGTTTTACAAGAAAAAGCAAAGTTTTTTGCAGAAGCTCTTGATGTCGATGATTTTACATGCTCAAATGGATGACTTTCAAGATTTAAAGAATGCCATGGTATTGTCTCCAAAAGGATACACAGTGAAGAGTCTGCAGTTAATAACTGTAGTGTAGATTTGCTTTTCTCTTAAGGATGGCCGTGTATTAAAAGAGATTATGCACCCGAAATATATTCAATGCAGGTGAAACTGTGCTGTTTTATAAAGCACAAACTTCATCTACATTAACTTTTAAAGCAGAAGAGTGTTCCGGTAAAAAATGTAATAAAGAAAGAGTCACAGTACTGGTAGCCTTCAATATGGATAGTAGTGAAAAATTACCTATCTATCTTATAGGAAAATTCGCAAAACCACATTGCTTTAAGCATGTAAAGACACTATCTGTTCTATATACATTCACTAAAAATGCTTGGACAAACAAGGACATTTTTGCAAAATGGTTATTAGAATTAGACTCCAGACTTACCAATAAAAAAAAAAGATATGCATTTTGTTGGACAATTCTACAGCCCACAAAGATGTAAAAGGGCTAAAATCAATAAAATGGCTTTCCCTCCCTCTAAATACTACAGCAAAGCTTCAGCCATGTGACCAAGGTATTTTTAAGTGTCTAAAAACTCACTGCAGGAAAGAAATAATAAAAAAACTTATCGAGTGCTTTGACAAAAAGACACCAGTTTCTATAGATCTCTTAGAAACTAGGCGTTTCCTAAGAAGTGTATGGAACTCTGTTACTCTAATTATTATAAAAAATAGTTTCAGGCATGGTGGTTTTTCAGAGGAAGTTGTTACACAAATAAATGAAACAAAAGTGGACGATGTGATAGAAGAAACCGAGAAAAGAGGAATAATTTCTTCCCTGTCATTTGTGGATTACGTTCGAATAGATGAAAATGTATTATGACTTCACAACCAATGACAGATGAAGATATTCTGGCCGATTTAACTGAAAAGAAGAATGAAGAGGAAGAGCTGAATAAAATGGAGGCTGATGCAAAAGTCGAAATCCCTTCCATGTCCTTTAATGAAACGACAGAGGCTTTAAAATATGCTCAGTGGTTTCTGCTTCAACAAGAAAATGTCAATTGTGCCTTGGACAATTTGGAAAAAGTGGATCCTTTTATAAACAAATGTAGAATGCAAAAATTGAAACAAAAGTCAATGAAAGATTTTTTTAAAGTCTAACTTAAAGAGGTAAATATATTTTTATATTTTATTTCACTTTACTCATTTTTTTTTTTTTTTTTTTTTTTTATAAGAACATTACAATAGATATAGTACCACTATCGTCATGTGTGTATCTGTGTGAATATGGGTTTAGTGTTTGTATGGTGTTGTTAGAAATGTACCTTTTAGCACAAAAGTACTGATTAACATAAAATGACTATAAAATATTTCTCTGCAGATATAATTTACATTCTTTGATATTTTTATTTTAGTGATTTATTTTTAAAAATCATCCTAAATGCATTTTGCTGTTTTATCGGGTAATACGAAAAGATTTTTGCTGCCCTTCAACTTCA
Organism: Maratus speciosus; assembly: GCA_963932465.1. NCBI lineage: Eukaryota > Metazoa > Arthropoda > Arachnida > Araneae > Salticidae > Maratus > Maratus speciosus. Next base: position 310,932,061 of record OZ010796.1, read on the forward strand.
TCTTAATGAGGTTTGACTGTATTTGAATATTAATAAGCACATATGTGTTCATTAAAAAAAAAAAAAAAAAGAAAAAAATCAACATTAGCGGTATAATTATGGACTTTTTTTCCATAATTGTATTAAAAGATGAATTAATTTTCTTTCATGTTGGGTTCAGGTTAAAGTGTTTTCAGATTGAAAATTTTTTTTCTTGTATTCAGGTTGGCTTTAAGCAGAAATTTTGGTTTTGAATGGTTACAACCTGACTTGTGCAGGACTTTAGTTCACAGTTGATCATAAAGATTGCTGAAGTCAATCAAAGATAAAAGAACAGGCATGCTGTTACTTATTTTATATTTTCTAGGGCCACAACGTGTCCTTTCTCCCCACAATAATGCTTCATTAATATTTTTTTATATTTAATTTATTGCATTCATTGGGTGCAAATTAGAGTCTAGCACCTGCTCTTGTAAAACACGATTTTATCTGCTATTGTTTTTATTACGTTTCTGGTCTTGCTGTCTAATTATTTTGGACTGAGTTTTAATTCTTGCAAGTCAGATTTGGTTTAACCCGATTTTTCAAAAGTCTGGAATATTTTTACAATTTAAAATAAAAACTATATTTGAATATAAATAATTATAGATATGTTTTTTTACTTCAAGCATAAAACTTCTATTAGAGATAGAATCGTATATTATTACATTATTATTATTTTTTTTTAATGGAATTTTTATTAGGATGGGGGGGGGGGTGATTTAGAGAAAGGAAGGAGCAGCATTCTTGCTGAAATATGAACATTAATAATTTTCGGATTAGAGTGATTTTGAAGGAATCTTGATATGGCTTGGAAAGAAGTAAGTACAGATTCGACTCTGCTCTCATATGTAGAAAAAACATACATGGGCTGTAGTTACACTCGGCCACCAAAAACGCGTATGTGGAATTTTTATTAGGGAGGGGCGTGATTTAGAGAAAGGAAGGAGCATTCTTGCTGAAATATGAACATTAATAATTTTCGGATTAGAGTGATTTTGAAGGAATCTTTGGTGTTTGAAATGTTGGAATGATTGAAATAAATCTGATCATAAATTGGTCTTAAATATATTTTTTTAACTCTCTGAGTGGTTTGCTCGTATTTTTATGTATCCCAAAAACAACTCAAATCAGTTGCAGAAAAAAATATTTTAAACAGAATTGTATTTTAAAATGCATGTCAAATAAGCATATTTTAGAAACAAACAGGGAAAGAAAATGTACATTAAGATTATTTTTATAAGCATTTTTATGAAAATGCAGGAAAGCCTTAAAGATGCTTGGAAGGTTAAATGCACGTAAATGTTGCATCACTTGAAACTTTAATTTGAAACACATAAATGCTGTGGCATTTCTTCTGGAAATTACGGTACATCTAAATGTCAGAAATTAAATCAGCAATAACTATAATAAGAGCCTCTTAGTTCATTTGGATAGATTTTCATTTAAAAATACTATTGGCATATGTGAAAGAATTTCAGTAATCTGGTTTTAATCTTTCAGTCAATATATTAAATGTTGTCCTCTTTTCAATTAAAGTTTATCAGGATTTTGTACTATGACTTTTTAATTTTCTGTGATTTTTTCATATGATTTTTAGCTTTTTATCTGAGGGTGTAGGCTGCCAATGGCAGTGGGGTCCCCACCAATAGGTTTGTTTAGAAAGATTGTTGTTTGAAAATATAAAATTGAAACAGACCGGAGCGTGCATAGCATATCCGGTGTATGCTGCCAAAGGCAGTGGGGCACCTAACTCTAGGTAAGTTTGGATTGATTTTCATTTAAAAATATAAAATCATACAAATATGAGGATGTATGTTGCCGAAGGCAGCAGGGCCCCAACTATAGGTTCATTTAGAAAGATGAAATATAAAATCATTCAACTCTGATTTTAGGTATAGATAAGGTTATTATTACAGGCAAGGGCAATGCCAGAGAAGTCAGCTAGTAATAACTAAAAATAAATATTTTTCTCCTAATTATTACAAGATATAGCATTCAATAGAAGTACATTGCTCAAAAATATTAAGAGGGTGCATAGTTTTTGTTCGGTCGTTTTTATGCTTTGCATTTTTGGCAATAACTTTGATCGTCTGCGTTTGTTTATACGAGTTCATAGAATGTTTTGTTGTGAGAGAGGTAGCCATGAGCGGCTCTTGTGATATTATTTAATAAAAAACAGTGCACTGCAGTTTTGTTATTTTGTGTATTTGTGAGTATTTAATATGAGTTAACATAATGGTCCGCCAAGCAACGAAGAAGCAGCCTGGGATTAAATCCAACGAGCTTCTAAAATCAAATTTTAAGTTGAGTGAAACGCCGAGATGAATGATAAGTTCTAAGAGTTCCGTGCTACGAAATTCATCAAAAGATTATTCGAAAAGTAAGTGAACGTGATTTTTCTTATCTTTACTGTTATACATATATTAAACAATGTTTAAAGGTGCAAAAAAAGAGGATTTAAGGCTTATAGCCACTGAAACAAATCTAAATGTTAATGAAAATATGACAATTGTGGATTTAAACGTTATTATTGAAGACAGTGAAATGTATAAAAATAAACCAGATCTTGTGAAAGATATAGCAAACGATATAATTGAAAATTGTAAACATGAAGCGCAAAGGCGAATTGATGAGGAGCAAAAGCAATTTGATCTGGAAAAAATGAAACTTGAAAGATCAAAAAATGAAGTAGAACTAGCTAAAATTAAATCTGAAGCTAAATCTAATATTAGTGAAAGTGAAATAAAAATAGAATCGTTAGATCAATTGATAAAAAGTATTCGAACTTTGACTGTAAAAATTCCTATACGTCCTGAAGCATGGGGGTTTTTCTTTTCTTCTTTAGAACGAGCTTTTAAGACTAAAAATGTTCCAGAACAATATAAAGCAGAAATTCTGTTAAATTTATTAGGGGATAAAGCATCTAACATATTAACTTACTTACATGATAGTGATATCGATAATTATGCAAAAATAAAAGAATTAGTGTTAAAAGAATTTCAAACTACACCTTATTTTTGCTTAGAGCAATTTAGAAAAGCTGTTAAACAACCAAATGAGACGCATGTACAGTTTGCTTCACGTCTAATGACAAACTGGGAATATTATTTAAATTTAAGAAATGTCTCCAATTTCGAGAGTCTAAAACAACTTATAGTATCGGATAAATTATATCAAACATTAGATAGAGAAACAGCTTCCCACATTAGTGTGAGACAAGGAGATAAATGGTTTTTACCAGAAGAGTTGGGACGAGAGATTGATTTATATTTCACATCACACGGAAAATCTCTTACTGAGAATTTTAGTATTAATCGTAAATATACTAACTCCAAAAGTGTATCTAAAGTATTCTTATCAGATGTTAAAACATTAAGTTGTATTTTTTGCCCCGAAAATCACACTCTTTCAAAATGCCCACATTATTTAAAATTATCTGTCAATGAAAGGGTGAACGTTATAAAATGTAACAAGTTATGCTTTAATTGTTTAAATTCACATTCAGTTGCAAATTGTCCATCAAAGTACACGTGCTTTTGTAAAAAACGTCATCATAAAACTATACATTTTCCAAAAACAAATAACAACACATACGTGAAAGAATATGTTTCATCGGAACAAAATAAACAAGGAAAGGTAAATGTGGAAGAATGTTCAGATTCTAGGCCAACAAATCGTGGCACATCAGTCTTTACGCTAATGCAGAAGAGTTCGTTCAGAAAACCTTTATTAGTAACTATTCGAATAAAAAGAGCAAAGTTTTACTTTCAACTGTTATATGTTTTCTAATTGATGAATCGGGATGTAAACATAGAGTAAAGTGTTTATTAGATGTAGGCAGTGAGTCTAATTTTTATCCCGCCATTTAATAGAGCTAATGCATTTAAAAAAAGAGAGAACAAACATCTTAGTGTCAGGTCTAAATGATGCTACCTTAGTAATAAATCATAAAGTTAATGCATCAATATGCAATAGAGATGAAAATTTTGTGAAAAATTTAGATTTCTTGGTAGTTCCGAAAATAACTGCAGATTTAACGCCTTCACGTCCAATTGAAATCTCAATACAAGATTTATCTAATGTAAAATTAGCAGATGCTAGTTTCAATATCCCAGAACATGTAGACATGCTCTTAGGAGCAGGAATTTTTTATGAGCTTTTGAGACCGGGACAAATTCGTGTTAATAATTCTGATCTTATTTTGCAAGACACAGTTTTCGGTTTTGTTGTATCGGGAAGTTTTTCGACAGAGAATGAAAACAAAGTTCATTGTGGGTTTATTAAGAAAGAAACCAACCTAGACAAGACACTTAGGAAATTCTGGGAGATGGAAAATATCGAGGTTGAAAAACCAAAAAGTAAAGAGACTTTAATTTGTGAGAAACATTTCGTAGAAAATTATACACGAGACAAAAGCGGTAAATATGTTGTTAAAATGCCCTTAAAAGAGGATCCAGCTATTTTAGGAAACTCAAAACAAATCGCTACGAAAAAATTAAATTGTTTATGGAATCGTCCAGCAAAAGATCCTGAATACTTAAGATTATATTCAGATTTCTTAAAAGAATATCAACAGTTAGGCCATATGGTTGAAGTTAACGAAAGCGAGGAAGAAAGTGGATCCTATTCAATTCCCTATCTTGGAGTGTATAGAGGAATAGAAAAAAGTATATCAACGCCTTTGAGAGTTGCATTTAACGCGTCTTCCTTAACAACTAAGGGAAACTCACTTAATTCTATTCAATATAACGGAGGTGTAATACAAGATGATTTATTCTCAATTATGTTGAGATTTAGAAAATATATCGTCGCTTTCACTACAGACATTCAAAAAATGTATAGAGCAATCTCTATTCATCCAGATCAGAGGAAGCTGCAAGAAGTTTTATGGAAGGAAGGTCTTAACGAGCCAATTAAAAATTTTGAATTAACGACAGTTACTTTTGGTACTGTTAGAGCACCTTTTTTGGCCATGAGAACACTACTTCAATTGTCTAAGGATGAAGGAAACAAGTTTCCTTTAGCAGCACCCGTACTGAGAGAAGACATGTATATGGATGATATTCTATCTGGAGCTGATTCTTTAAGTTCTGCATTGGAACTCCAAAATCAATTAACAGAAATTTTAAACAGTGCAGGAATGTTATTACATAAATGGTGCAGTAATGCTCCACAACTTTGTAAAACAAATGTTGAAATATACCCCTTTGGTGATTCAGAAGAATCTAAAGCGTTAGGTGTTTTGTGGAAATCGAAGAAAGATTGTTTAAGTTTCAATGTTAAAATTCATAATGATGTAAATGTCACTAAGAGACAAGTGTTATCAACTATATCAAGTATATTCGATCCCTTAGGTTTAGTATCTCCTGTTATAATTAAAGCAAAAATATTTATGCAGAAGTTATGGTTATTACAATTAAATTGGGATGATTGGCTAACCGAGAAAGAGGCTAAGGAATGGAGAGAGTTTTCTGATACCCTACAATTAATTAATAAATTTGAGATTAGTAGGTGTATTTTATTGAAAGATGCAATTATGATCGAGTTACATGGTTTCAGCGACGCATCTGAAGCAGCCTATGGTGCGGTAATTTACTGCAAATCAGTGACAGAATCAGGTCAAGTGTCTGTAAAATTAGTGACAAGTAAATCTAGAGTTTCTCCCTTAAAGCAATTAACTGTTCCAAAACTTGAGCTTTGTGCAGCAGTTTTATTGACAAAGCTTATGAAACGAGTAATTTCTTCGCTCAAAATTAGTGTAAACAAAATCTTCTTGTGATCCGATTCCATGATAGTATTATCCTGGATTAAAAAAGAACCATACGTTCTAAAAACTTTTGTTGCGAATAGGATTTCTACAATACAAGAACTAACTCAAGGGATGCAGTGGCGACATGTTCCATCTCAGCATAACCCTGCTGACCTTCTAACAAGAGGAGCTAATCCTGATAAACTATTATCAAATGAGTTATGGTGGAGTGGTCCATTGTTCCTAAAGGAAAAAGACTATCTCAATACAAATATTCCTGCAGCAGTTAATTCCAATGACTTTTCAAATGAACTGAAAAATATTAATATAAGTGACTTTAAAAGCATATCTGTTTTTACAGTTTCTATTAATTCTTTTGTGCATGATATAATTGATTTAAGTAATAACTATTGTAAAATAATTTGTATTTTAGGATTTATTTTCAGATTCCTTAGTAATTGTAAAAAAGAAAAAAAGGAGGGTCCTCTGGACCTCGAAGAGCTCAACAAAGCAGAAAGTTTTTTGTTAAAAAGTGTTCAACGTGAGTTTTTTGACAAGGAAATAAAATCCTTGCAAAAATCAGGTAATATTAATCATGATAGTCAGTCAAAAAACTTACATCCATTTCTTGATAAAGAGTGTCTTCTAAGAGTAGAAGGTAGGTTAGCGAACAGTAACTTAAATGGCAATCAAAAATTTCCAATTTTATTAAATAATAAAAGTAAACTTACTCAAATCATAGTAGAATATTTTCATAAACGATATTTACATTTAAGTTCACAAGCTTTACTTTTTCAGTTAAGGCAAAATTTTTGGCCTTTAAAAAGTCGTGCAGTATGTAGAAAAACAATTCATAATTGTTGCGTGTTTTGTTATAAATATTATAAAAAGTTTTCTTCTTTTTTAAAGTAATAGATTTTATAAGATATTTTGAGTGTAAATATGTAAAATTAAGCTAATTTCTATTTGATTGAATGTATTTTGTGTTTATCAAAGAAAATATTCATACAAAATATGTATTGTGAGTGTATATATAATTTGAGTTATATTATTTATATAGAGAGATTATTCATATGAGATATATATTATTCGAGTTGTTTAAATGACATTTATTTTATCCTGAAGGTTTGAGTTTTATTTTGATAAAATCGAGTGTGTTAACCTTTAAATACTTTTAAAATAAAGTATTTCTGAGCTATTTTTTGAGATAAAATATGAAAAAAGAAATAAATTCTTGCAGCATTTAAAAATTTAATTTGAGTGTTAGATGTCATGAGTGTACATCATTACATAATGCGTGCAGAATTTTAGAGTAGTAAACATAGAAACAATGAGGTGTTTTCAAGAGACCAATTTCAAAAATTTGTCTGTTACCCAAAGAAAATTGATTATTATCTTTTGTAATTTGTTAATTTATTGTTTACTAGTACATGCTGTATTATTTGTTTAAAAATTTGAGGTGTAATAATGTGTTATAATTGTGGTTGAATGAAAATCATTCAATGGGGGCCGGTATGTTCGGTCGTTTTTATGCTTTGCATTTTTGGCAATAACTTTGATCGTCTGCGTTTGTTTATACGAGTTCATAGAATGTTTTGTTGTGAGAGAGGTAGCCATGAGCGGCTCTTGTGATATTATTTAATAAAAAACAGTGCACTGCAGTTTTGTTATTTTGTGTATTTGTGAGTATTTAATATGAATTAACAGTTTTGATGAAATTAAGCAAATAAGTCTACTGATAATTAGCATAAAATGAAACAACCATTGTCTAAAGTATAGAAGAAACTAGAAGAAGAAAAATTCATATGCAAATCAATGTTCATGATGTCAGATACCATAAAAAGTCACAGTTTCACAGTCTCATACATAAAAAAAATTGTTCAAAGTTTTATTCTGAAAATATCACAACAATGTGATTTACCAGAATCCATGGCCGGGCAAATTATCAGGAGACTGGAAGCCAGACAAATACTAAGGAGTGTAGTGGAATCTGTCAAAATGGTAAGGAATGTCATTTAAAGGATGTGGAATTGATTACAAGTAACAGGAAATGTTGGACGTTAGCCAGGCAAAATTGTCCAGGTGTTACGGATGGTAATATCAGATCTAATACAGCTCGACTTGTGAAGAACATGTCAGATGATGTATTGCAGCAAGATCAATGCCTCCATTGGTTAGCTGAGTATTGGAGATAGCACTTCTTGAAAACTGGAACAGAATTCCCTAAAATCTAATTGGCAACTTTATTGCATTCATGGAAAACAAACAAGTGTGCAACAGTCTTAGCTGTTCGAGGAGACTACATATCATATTAAAAAGCACCCTTCATCTTCTTCAACATTTTTTTTTTGTCATTTACAGGTATCCAAATTGGTGCTTTGGAGTATATATTTATGTCCTTGACATCATTTTAAAGAATAAAACTTTCCATACACAATGTTTTAGTGTCTTGTTTTCTGTATTACCAGGGCTCCCAACACATTTCAGTCCCAAAAGAGGGAAGGGGTCATTTATATTAAAATGTGGACTTAGGGGGGGGGGACATTTATAGTTAAAAAAAACATATTAAGAAGGGACCATTTGCCTAAAATTACAGCACCAAGCTTCACTAAGTATAGAAGCAAATTTTTAATAACTAATCTAAAATATGCTACTTGGTCATCTTCATAAATATATCATTATACGATCTGTGCAGCTTTATTTAAACACAATTAAATATCCAACTGGAAGAAGATAGAAGTATAGAAATATTCAATAATTAGCACTTGCATAGCTGCCAACATTAAAATTTCAAAAATGTTATTTATTTTACATTTAGAAAATTACGGCATTTTATATAGTATGTGGTTCTGGCATCAGGAAAATTTACATTTACAAATAACATTTAATACACATCTGTAACATAAATTACCTCTACATCTGAGCTGATAACACAGCTAAAGACACACTTTCAGCAATAATGTAGTACTTAAATACTTTTGTAAAAACCTGTAAATGATATACAAATTTTTATACACACCTGAAGACGCACTGCTACTCAATCACTATTCTTAGATGAGAGTGGATTTATATTTTTTCTGCAGCCTATATATGAATTTATTTTTAAACTGAACTGTCACTGAATTAGAGACAGCCAATAATATGGAAAAAAGGTGGTGCTGCTGCCTCATTCCGGCAGATGCTGCTATATGATAAATGTAGTTGGATGTTAAGACTCCATACATTTAAAATTGACTATTAAAATTTATATGGGAAAAATTTATGATTTAGATGCCTTTGATTGATGACAAATAATAGATGCTCACAAATAACTGAATGAACTTTAACTTCTAAGATTCAGCTATATCATACGGTGCTAGTAACAACAAACATTAGCTAAGGTGACTATTCATTTGAAAGAGGGGCCCATACAGAGTCAGCAGACAGGTTGTGCAACACCAATGTGTTTCATGAGCAGAAGATGCTCCAGAGAAACACTTGTCAATGCATGTTATAACACTCAATGTCTTGAGAGAGAATATCAAAACTGGACCATTGATCTAACGATCAATGGTCTACAAGTAGCATGGAGTGGTGAACCTTGAATATGACTGCATTACACTGATGGGAGACTAAGAGTGTGGCATCAGGTTCATGAAATCATAGATCTAGCCTGTCAGGTTTGAAATATACAAAGATGTGGCAGCTCAGTGATGACCGGAGATGATTTTTCTTGGTAATGCTTAGAACCTATGGTACTCGTACAAAGCACCGTCTCTGCTTCTAAGTACATAGATCATAATCAAGGCAACCATTTTAATCTTTTTATGCTTGTCTGAGATCTGGTTACAAATGAAGTTTCAGACTCTTGCCAAATGTCCCACTGGCAATCACCTAGTTCAAGGAAAATTCTACTGGTCTCCTTACTGAAATGACCATCAAGAATCTTTGATTTAAATCCCTTTCAAGACATGAGTTTAACTGATTTATAAGAATTTCTAGCATATGTTTGACATGGTAGGCCTTCAAAATACTTCTGTATACTTATTGAAATCATGCCTTGCCTTGGGGCAACCTTTATCAAGTCCAAAAGAGCACTAAATAAATTAAGAATAATGTCAACAAAAACACATAACAAAGTTGAAAATGTACTTTCAGCAATTTTTGCTTATATGTAGCAATACATTCAAATTCTTCTGTGCAGCTCTGTATATTTATCTATACAATTACACCCCACAATAAACATCCCACATAATTTTAAAATACGTAGTGAAGTTTAAAAACACATGAAATAAAAATGTGCTTTTAGGAGCTAATCCTTCACAGATGATAATGTATATGAATTATTATATGTGGCCCTGTAAAAAAGAACATTTAATGTTGTACACAATATTTACTATAGGGAAGATATTATCATGCGCTTCAATATTTCACTGTATTAGAAATAATATAGCATCATTAAAGCACATTTCAAACAATTACTGCCAGTAGAAAATAAGACTAAAAAAAAGTGTGTCTTTGAAAGTGGATGATCATTTTCCATTTCATATAGAAAGCATGTTTAGGCCATTTCAATAGTGAATATCCTTTTCATAATGTTTAAAGCAGTGAAACCTCATTAAAATGTACTTCAAGCAATTATCAAGTATAGGCCATAATGTATCCAAGTTATTTTCAGTGTCCATGTAAATGAACTATCAATGCTACAAATTCCATTTTCAATACGGAACATGCTATAGAAATTCTAATAATACATATCAATTTCACAACAATCAAAATATATGCAGGAAAGTTAGAGCACTGTCAGATAGATAAACTGAAACAATAAGCACTTTTAACTATGTTGAGAAATGTTAAGAAACACTTAAATTATACTCCACCCCCCACCCTGAAATTTCTGGTCACACGCTATGATGAAACTGGCAAAGTAGAAAATACTCCACAGCCAGATAAAAAGGCAAAGAGGGATTATTATAATTTATTTTTACTTATTAAGCCCAAAGTTTAGTCTGACAAAAGAAAAATGCAAAATCCAGCAAATATGTAATTTTTAAACAAACTGACTTCAAGGGGTTGTTTCTTCATTCATATTTATGTGGAAACCCTTTATTCAGCATATTATTACCCACATTAGCATCCTGCATGGGTAAGGTTATGTCTGAATTTTCTATTTGAAGTTCTATTGTTCAGTAGATACCAATATATTTAAATTTTTTATGTTTCCCATAAAAAGATTACACACAATATGACAACCATTTTTAAAACATAAGATAGATACTGATGAATAGTTAAGGGGATTCAAATCCCCTTAACACCATACTCAAAACTCATGACAATTGGTCAATTTTTGTGAAAGTTAAAGCCTATAGTAAAAAAAAAAAAAAAAAAGATAAGACAGACAGACTGACAAACAAACATACCCTTTTTAGATCCTAATGAAACTGAAATGGGACCATCAACAGAATGAGACCTTTCCCAGACCAACAATTAGAGTCCATCTATGTACAGTAGACTCTCGATAATTCAAGCTTGCAGGGACAATAAAAATAGTTCGAATTATCCGAATTTCAAATTATGGAAAGTGGTTAGAAAAAACAAAATTACAGGAAAATTAAATTCCAGATGAAAGCTTTTGTTTTACTGCTTATACAAATACAAGAAAAAAAAATATTTTAAATGTTATTATTAATAAAAGTAAAAATTAAATTAGCCATTCTCTAACAACTTAATTAACTTTTAACCAATTTCACAAAAGAAATATAGGAAATATTTATCCAGGGTTGTTTGCATATATTTATTGTTTTTAACCTTAATTACTAGCTTTTCTATTTGCAACAAACATTGAAGTTCCTTTCCTGAAGATGGTTGCATTTATATGAATTTGCATAAACATTCAATAGACTGAGTTACGGACTGTTCTTTTGGACGTAAGAATGGTTCATTCTTTAATGTTCTTCGTTACATGTATCATGAATAACTTTCATGATATCTGAATTGCTAAGGATTCCACTAACTTCTAAATTATTATCAAAAGCCATGTAATCTGCAAATGATACATTTTCACAATCGAACATTTTACAAAATTCTGGAAAATCTGCATCCTCACATTGAAAATTCCCACATGTTTTTTCACAGTATTCTATCTGGCTTTGTGTAAATACAATGCGTTTAAAACATTCTGCTATTGTTGAATTTTTAAAAACATCACAAGCAGCATAGAGATCATTTATAGCAGTCAGAACAATAATATGATAATTTTCCTTACAATCAATTGCAAACAACATTTGCTATAAAAGTCTTCTATGATAGTGAAATTTTAAAATCTGTATTATGGCCTGACCCAGGGCTGTAATTTAGATGTGGTGTTTGGTGGCACGCATTTACTTGAATAGATTTTAGTTTGGGAAGTTTGCTATGACTAGATATGTTATCCAGAAAAAGAACTTTGACTTTTTTGAAACGAAAATTTATCAAGTCCTTTTAGCACCTTGATGCAATATTTCTCGTATCACCTATGCTTTAGGATTTGACGAGTATTCTACAGGTAATGTCACAATTCTTTTAAAATACCTCAAATTTCAAAATTTGCCAATAACAAGTAGTTTTAGCTTTTTACTCCCATCCATATTTGCCCTGACCACTACAGTAATCCTCGCTTTACTGCATTTATCACCCGTACACATCTCATTTTTAAACGTCAAAGTCTTATTTAGCAAATGCTTATAAAATAAGCCTGTCTCATCTGCATTGAATATATTGCTTGGCGAGTAAAGAGAAAGCAATTCCGGTAACTTTTTGCTATATTAACTGCAAATTTCAGAATTTACACAGGCACTTTTGCCACATACAGTTTTAAAGGATAAGTCATTTCAGACTTTGAAACAGGATAGCCATTCATTGCTGCATTTAAAGTCCTCTATGTTTAAAACACTGGCTAGTTCACTTGCTTAGCACTTAATATGGGACCACTTATGGACAAATTTCTTGATTGAGCAACTTTCAGCCACAACAACAGGGTACGCTGATTTAAATTAGCTTGATTTTAATCACTTGATTGCATGTTATTTAAACAAAACAAAAATTAAAGGTGTATGTTTTCAATACACTCTAACAATGTTCTAGCATTTTCACCAGCAACAGACAGACTGTAATAGTGCTCTTCCAAAATTCCCCAAGAAAAGTTAGGACAATGGATCCAAGTTCTGTAAATCTGCTAACAATACAACTTACCGGAAGCAATGAAAGAAATAGCTTAGAAATTAGATCATTGAAACCAGTTATTGTGTACCGTATTTTTGGGTGTATAGCCCGCGGGTTATACAAGAAAAAAACATTTGGAACAGCCGCTGCGGCTTATACATGGTGCGGACTATACAAAGATTTTTTTAAAAAAAGAAACAGAAAATCATGATTTTTCTATCATTTTTAAACCCGAAAAAATTTCAAAAATCGTCAAAATTTGTAAATTTTTTTCACTATGCCGCGAAATTTAAAGAATTTTCCCGTGTTTGTAATGTTTTTTTACAGTTTAAATGCTATTATTATTTATCTCTGTCTTTGAAAATAGAGATATTATTGGTTTGTTTATGACAGACTCGGAAAATTCCGATTTTGAAGGATTTTCTGATTCCAGTGATTAAAATAAATATTTTTGAGCAAATTACTGTGTGCCTTTTTATACAGTAGTTTTATATTACTTATAGTAATTATTGTTTAAAATAATAATAACATATTTTCTAGGAGGTAAAATGCCATTAATGGCTCCAGTTGTATATTACATACAGTTCTCTCAAAGTTACTGTTGTGATAATTTACCTATTATCTGCTGCTGCAATTCAAAAAATTAAACTGAGATAAATGGTATTTAATGTTTGCCAGAAATGTATGCAATTAGCACAATAATTACATTTACTTTTTGACATGAAAAAAAAAATATTGTGGAAAATTTGTGTATTGTGTTGCTTATGATAGCTAATTATCTACGAAATGGGCCCGGAGAGGCGGGGATACCCTGCGTGGGGGTCTTTCTAACGGAACCTAACCCGTATTTACGCACAAAAATCCAAGTTTAGAAGAAAACTCCGAACGATTAGGCCGACGGGTGCAATTGGGTTCGAACCCAGGACCTCCCGTCTACCAGCTTTTGAGAGCAGAACCTCTCGGCCACTGGTGGGGCGTAGAAGAACGAAAATATTTCTTGAATTACCTCTGACAATAATTTTGTTATTTTTAAAGGGAAAAAAAAGTGACTTTTTTTCCAGATTAAAAATAATGATAATAATAAATAAGTTAAAATCTGGTTTTATTATTATGGAATTATTAAAAAAAAAGATTTTAGCACTGTAATTTATGGAAGAAATTCCAAGCGATGCGGCGTTTACGCACAATTAAAATTTTTTTTTCACTCCCAAAAATTCAGATACCAAAGATGAGAAATTTCATATTAATGAGATTTTAAAATAATGTGAGCGAGCCGAAATTTTCAGACCCAGGCGATCGAAATATATTGGCCCTGCCTGGGCTAAACTTGAAACATTTATGCTAAAAATTTGGCCCACCCAGCCAAGAAAAATCCATTAAATCAAGTCCGGGATCCTATCAATAAAATTATTTAAGATATATTTTTTACATACTCATGCAAACATTTTGCAGCTTAAACGAGTATGTCCACAATCTATGAAATATGGAATGGCAACATTATTGATTACTTAGAGAAATTCATTTAAATGATAACTCATTAGAAAAAATAATTTTGAAGCTCTATAAAGATTTTTTAAAATATATTTCTCTATAATTTAATAAAATGAAATAAATTTCTAAAGATTTCGTCGAACAAAGGAAAAATTTCACTGTTATTTTCGCAAAAACCTGCCAGTTTAACATGGCCCTGAAAAAAAAAAAAAAAAAAGTATTTCTCCAGTCCCGGCCCGGAGCGGCCGCAGATAAAAATTAAGCTCGATCGCGGTCTGGCCCAAGTCTAATAATAAGAGATTAACCAGGTCCATGCAGATCTCTAATGTGTACGTTTTAAGTGAAAATCCTATAAAAATGATTTAAAACAATATTCATAGGATACATAAAACAAATTAGTGGATATAATTTTTTTAAATGCTTAATATTCCATATTTTCTAAGAAAATATAACTACAAGAAAATAATCTATTTGTAAAAAATGTATTTTTCTAGAAAAAATACATTTCCCCCCTCTATCCACAACAAAACAATAGCAGGTAAAATCAGACTACAAGATCAAATGTTGGACTCTACTCTGAACCTGAACTGCAAGGTCCGGATTGTATCCTATCCGAATCCGAAAATTCTACATAAAGTCAACTCGAGACCTGACAAGAACAAATTTTGTCAACCGAAATATTAAAACCAGAAACTAAAATGAAGGAAAATTAATCCATATTTTAATGCATTTACGGAAAAGTAGTCTATAATTATGTTTTTCTTGTATCAAATTATTTCGGCTTTTACTATTTTAACAAATATTCAGCATCATCTTTTGGAGAAAAAAAAGTTAACTCGAACGAATCAAATTCCAACCCGACCCACGTCAAAAGAAAGAAAAAAAAATCCCGCCAACCCGACCCGAAATTTAGTCGGGTTCGGGTACTGTCCGATTACCCGACCCAATGCAGGATTCAATTCTGTACCAAGTGATTGAAATAAATATAAAATATAACTTTTAAATATAACTTTGAGATTCTGATAGCTAAAAAGTTCCAAACAGAGCGATAGAAGGAGGAGAAAAAAAAAGAAAATAGCTTTAGGATCGCACGTGATATCTTTTGGTAGTGGTTAGCATGAATTATATAATGTTTATAATCCTTATCGCTCCACGTGCAAAGAAATAATAAAAGTAGGTCATGAAATTTCTTGCAGATTGATTGGAATTAAATAAAACCGATTCGAATTAAATAAAAAGTTTTGTTTTGTTTCTGATAACTTTATTATAAAACACACATACACACATAAATAACAGCTGCATTCATTATAAGTCATTTTTAATTTTAAATGTATAAAACTATTGCCGCATTTATTAATACTTAACGAAATCGAACAGCGTTTTTCAGTTTTTGATAAGGGAAAAAACATTTAGAAAATGCTGAAAGTTGATTTTTTAACTGAATTTCCAGATGAGACAGCTCGGGAAAGGTAATCATCAAATAGCAATCGCTTATAACTTAAGATATAATACATTTATCGAAAATAGAAAAATGCATTCGATTTCAAATCACTTTGATAGATATGCCAGCAGATTCCATGATTTTCCGTTTAAAAATGAGTTTAAAATTCTCGATGAATTATTGTGCGAGGTTTCTTTTTAATCTTCCCCCCCCCCCCCCCCCCCCTCTTAAAAAAAATCAAAAACATCTGCATTCTTGATCTACAGATTCTTTTAGAAATGATTAAAATGAGAATTTTTATATCTTATTCAATTGACGAAATGGGATGTGATAATGTTATTTTATTTGTACATAGCGCTAAATATTAAAATTAATAAGTTTATTATCTATTTGTAAATCATTTTAATATATGGCACTGTGAAAATAAATGTCATTTTAGCACGTCGTCATTTTAATGTCATTCAAGCACGCTATTTAAGATACTTTATTTAAAGTTGAGATTGCTAACGCCCAATCATTCTCATGACGCTCTTTAGTGTATAGAAAAGTTTACTCAATTTTAACGGGATTTTTTTCTTTTAAATATTATTCATAATGAATTATTAATTTTGAATATCGTACTTATATTATTTATAACAAATTAATAATTTCATATTTCCAGAGCTCCCACTCAACTGGTGTAGTAAAAAAAGGGACCAAAAGGGAGCACATATTTTGTAAAAAAAGAGATCAAAAGGAAACTAGTTTCTCAAATCATAAAATAAAATAAACAAGGAAACCCTCCTTTCCTTCAATTGTCACTAATTAATAAATGTTCAAAGTATAATTTGTTATAAAGAAAACGCTTGCTCTGATTCAATTTCTGAAATTCATTATCTTAAAGCCATTGTTATTGGTAGAGGTTACAAACCTTCTAAGACAGGTTGAATTTCACGAATTTTTCCATGACTATTTAAAGAAATTTGCGTGTTTTTCGGGATCCTTTGATGAAATTTATATGTTTTTTACTATATCTTGACGAAATTAAAGTTTTTAAAATCTTTTGACGAAATTAGTTTTTTTTTTTTTTTCGATTTTTTGACGAAATTCGTGCTTTTTTCCGTGTTTTTTGACCGTTTTTTTCGCAATATTTTGATGCAATTCGCGTTCTTTTCGCAATCTTTTGACAAAATTCACGTTTTTTCATGATCCTTTCACGAAATTCACGTGTTTTTTCGATTTTTTGGCGAAATTTGCGTTTTATTGAGAGACCTTTTGCCGAAATTCGCATGTTTTTTTTTTTTTTTTTTTGCCACCTTTTGACGAAAATCGCGTTTTCCGCGATTCTTTGACAAAACTTGCATTTTTTTGAGAGATCTTTTGATGAAATTCGCATTTTTTCGCGATCTTTTTACAAAATTCTCGTTTTTTTTCGCGATCCTTTGCCGAAATTTGCGTGTTTTTCGCGATCCTTTGCTGTAATTTGCGACTTTTTGATGAAAAACTCATTTTTGGCTATTCTTGCGGGTTTTTTTCGCAATCTTTTGAGGAAATTAGTCTTTTTTGCGATCTTTCGACCGCTTTTTTTCTTTCTATCTTTTGACTGCGTTTTTTTCAATCTTTTAACGAAATTCACGATCTTTTGAAGAAATTTGCGCATTTTTGCAATCCTTTGACAAAGTTGGCGATTCTTTTCGTGATCGATTAACGAAATTTAATGGTATTTTTTGGAACATATTTGCGAAAAGTGCAATTTTTCCGCGATGCTCGGCTAAATGCCAAACATCGGTAAAATTTTAAATAAAAGTCAGTTAAAAGTGTCAAAAAACGGACTTTACGGACCAATATGGACTTGAAGCAAAAAAACGGATCTAGGCAGGGTGACCACAAAAATATAATTTTCCATTTCCCCGATTTTTCCCTGATATATTTAACTTTTCCCTGATATATTACTCACTGAGCAATGTCACCATTTTACAGCCAGCATACAGCATAAAATTTCTTCAGAAAGCATTTCGATCCGGATAATTCAGTATAAATTGCCCGACGTGCAGGCAGATCCTTAAATAAATTAAATAACATTCTCAAAAACTCTACAACAGACCAATTTTTTGATCACATGTCAGCTTTAAAGGCACCATGCATTATATGGAGAACACAGGTACCCATATTTAAAATCTCTATGTTCACTTTCAAACTCTGCTTTCAAATCTTTAAAAAATTAATGGTTCACATTTGGGCCATTCATTGAAATTTGTAAAATGGATTTCATATTTAGAGGAGAGAGAGCTTACTTAAAAGTTTCTCTTATGTTGCCAGAAGTGGCACGACTCAAAAATGAAGAAGTGAAAAATTTTGTGCTTGCCCCAGAATCATCTTTATTCCAAAATCTGATATTCACATCCATTTGGGTCTTTTGAGAAACTTTATTCAATGATTCGTGAAATCCAATGGTATAATATTTACATTGAGCCAATTTTGTTAATGAACTATCTTTTAAATAAGGGGCTATACCATAAAGGATGGGATATGCAATCTTTGTTCTTTGCAACTGCATTTTTTGTGCTAATTCGCTATCGGAAAACATAGCTCTAAAAAGCATCACATCTTTACTTGCTGATTGCATGGATTTGTGTGTCATTGTTTGAATGCACCAAAGAATTTCTACTTTTGTTACTTGGTTACTAATGAAAAATTTCTGTAAAGTTTTAGATGAAACAGCTAATTTGTTATCGGATGAGGAACTCTAAGTTGATGGCTCAGAATAGAGGTCTGCACGGGCTGATATTTCCAGGTCTGGGCCCGGCCCGACCCATAGAGAAAAAAATTCGGCCCGGGCCCAGACCATAGAAAAAATATTGGCCCGGCCAGATAAAAAATTTAAAAGTTCGGACCGAGCCCGGCCCGGCCCGGCCCGAATGAACTTCTACAAAACATTGATTTTTATGTCGAATTGGTTAAAAATTTGTCTCGTACGAGGATTTCTGACCAAAGATATTTATCTTATTTTTTTTTTCATGTTTATAATTTTCATTTTTATAGAAGTGCCGCAGGCAGCGATATTTATTTTTTTAATGAATCTCTATTTCTTGTATGTAAATGTTTTAGTTATCATTAATATTGTTAATCCATAATCCATGTATAGAAGTGTTAAAAATCTGAAAAATGCTTCACAGTAAAATCTTCTAAGACGGAATTGCATAGAAAAGAAAAAAAAATGCGTTATAGACAAGTTCCCTTCTTAGCAAGTGTAAATGTATTATATATTCTTTTCTTACTTATTAGTATATTAATTTTGCATGGACCAATACGTTTTATAGTTTAAAACAAGGTTCCGTCATACGCAGGTTCCTTTTCACACATTTTACTATATTTTAATATGCGTAGAAGTCTACTATTCTTTAAAAATAATAAATTTTAATGTTTAAGTGTAGAATAATGGCAATTCAAAAATGTATGCATTTTTTGCAAAAACTTTTGCAACAGGCTTAATTTAACTGACCTTTAAATGGACCAGGCTACGCTGAGACAATGATTTTCATACGGGCTGGCTTAAAACTAGGACTGAAAATTTTGGACCGTGAAGACTAGGAATGAAACCAGGCCTGGCTCCGTACAGAAAAATTAAGTTAGGCCCGACCCGACCCGGTCTGGCCCGAGCCTTCAAAAAAAAGTATGGCTCGGGCCCGGCCCGAGTGCCGTGAACGAAAATAGGCCCGAGCCCGGCCCGTGCAGATCTCTAGCTCAGAACAAAGCGACGTATTTGCAGTAGTAGGATCAGTTTTTGATTCTTCTACTTTCAAACTCTTCTCATTTGCATTTTTTTTGGAAAGCAACGAATTTGTTATATTTGGCTGTGATGCAGCTTTCATCCTTTTTTTATGTTTAGCTCCGTTAGCTTGACTCGTAAGTGCTCTCCGACCCATATTACTTAGCATAAATGAATAGTGGCATTTCATGCATTTTGCTCTATGCACATCATTAGGCACTTCTCTAATCCAATCCTTAAACTCTAGATTATTAATCCAATCGACTTGAAACCACGTCACCATAAATATTGTTTCTATCCAAATCCAAGTAAGAGAAAATATGACCGTCCACACATCCGATCCCGAGTGGAGTCTGATCCAAAATAACACACCGTATGCAGACGCAATTTTGTTTTGTAACGTTGACGTTGAGGTGTATGAATGCATGAACAATTATTGAAAAATGATTATTCCGTATTCAGATGCAAAGTCACAATAAAAAAGTAATACCGTTTAGTAACACAATCACATTTTCAAAGCAAGATAAACAAGGCATTGCAAGATAGCGGGAGCGGGCTGAAGCGGGGCAGCAACAGAGTTGCCCATAGCCGAAGAAGTGCCTTCATGACATCAGTGCCAATCAGATAAGAGCGTTTTCTCCTTCACCGCTCCAACTTAAATTGAGAAGTAGCCGTGCTTTGAATGGAAAATGTGTAATGAAAGACCGTTCACACTATTACAGAAAAAGATAAATGACAACACATTTTTCCCTGATTTTAAGTAGAATTTCCTGATTTTTCCCTGATATTTCCAGAAATCTTAAATTCCCTGACATTTCCCTGTTTTCCAGGTCTGTGGTCACCCTGAGAGGGAATTTCAATGCTTGTGGTTTTTAAAATTTCAGTTTATTTAATTTTTTTGTTGCAAAATCATTCGCGATATATCAAGGTAATAATGCAATTTATAATCTGCGCCATATGCCGGAATTTAAGCTGCAAATTTCATGCAATTTTAGTGTAGTTTTTCGTATTTATATTATTTAAATTATATTAATAATTTCGAATTGTGCATTTAAATTATTTATTTCTAATTAATAATTTCATTTTTATGATTTCTTAATTCTTCTTATTAATGTGTTTCTGTTTAGCACGCCATTCGCGATTACCTCGGAAATTTCACATGCGGCGTAAACCCTGGTCGAAATATACATTCGTAGATGGTGTATAGCCTGCGGGCTATACAAAGATGCAGCTCCGCGGCTTATACACGAACTTTTTTATGGTACTGCTCAATTTAGGGGTGCAGGCTATACACCCGAAAATACGGTACTTGAAAATCAAGGAGAAGGGGGAAGAACTGTATGATATAGAAAGTAAAATAAAAAGAGGAAAGAACCTATAAATGAGTTCAAATTATTCAAAGATGAAAATTGAGTTTGAATAAACAAATGCAATTTTACAGGCTTTCCCATTTGTTCGAATTAACTGAAAATTCAAATCAATAGAGTTCGAATTATTGTGAGCCCACTGTATGTATATATATACAAACAAATTGGGTAACTTCCTTCATTAAAAGTTGATTAACAACAGAAAGCTATGTAGGCATCACCCAAACATTTTTTTATCTATATTATAATATTAAATTAAATATGCAATAAATGAAGGATCATGAAACAATAAGATTAATTTTCAGAGTTTTTCAAATTTCAGAGGAAGAGTAGTAATAGTTGACCACATTATGCAATAAAATGTTTCTGATGTTTGAAAAACACATTTTTAAAAACTTATTTCTAGTAATTTTTAAAGATTTGAAAATGCTAAATAAGGAAGAGTTGTGGAATAAAGGTAAGGTAAATTAATAAAACCTAAACAAACAAAAGAGCATTTTTGTTATGTTTTGTATGTTGCTATTTCTCAGGGAAGTACATTTATATATTTATACTGAAGCTCAAATAACCTGTTTTCAATATAGTACAAATTGATTAAGATAGGTAACATTAAGTCATTTAAAAATATTATGAAAGAATTCATTTTATTAGATGAAATAATTGCTCCATACCACATTTTTATATAAATGTACAAAACAGGAATAAAGAAAGAATCAATTTTTCGCCTTACAGTTTTTCAAACTGCCCAATTTTTATACAATTATGTATAATTATTATAATTTAAAATTCTTATCCATGTATAAAAATTATATCCACAGACAAAATCATAACATTATAGGTTACTCTGCTCAATAATATTCATTAAACAATTCTCTATTATCATATAGTTTTATCTGTTTGCATTTATCAAACAGCAACAGTTGTCACAGCTTTATTCAACTCTTTCATATAGCAGGTGAAAAAAAAAAAAGTACAGTAGGGAACGATTTATCTGGAAACCAGTTAACCGGAAAACCAGTTATCCGGAATGCCATTTCTAATAGACTGATTTCAGAATCTTTGCTGAAAAAAGTGTCATACACTGCCAGTTTGAGATATGCATTGCTTGAAATAATTGTATAATTTGATGACAATATCTAGTATTTGAAATGGAAAAATATTTAGTTGTATTTTAGATGTTTTAATTTTTACGCAGACGAATTTTTGTTCCCAAGGGATTACCATGAATTACCTTCCTTCAAACTCTGATTAACTTTTGATCTTTCTTGCATCTGATTTTTGATCCAAGTAATCTAATAATTTAAAATAAGAAATAACGCCACAACCACATATATTCCACAAAACTTATCAAATGGATGTTGCTTTAATGTCCAACCAGTCAACCGTTATCCGGAATACATCTGACCCCAACCATTCTAGATAAATGGTTCTGTACTGTATTTTCATAAGGTAATAATCAATCCCATCTCTAGCAACCTATTTTTACTACAAGAAAAACAATGAACAATATCAAAACATGCAAATTGAATATTTCCAACTGATCAAAAAAATGCCCAGGCTGGGAATCGAACCCAGATCCTTGGCTTACAGGGCCAATGCTCTACTGTTTAAGCTAATTGGGCCGACAATTGACAGGCATATTTCGCTCAGATAACCTTATTGATAATAACATCTGGTCTGTCATGTAGACAGCTCAACAGAATAAACCGCAGGTAAAGGAACTCCATATAAATGATGGGTACGTAGATAAACTATTATTTTAACACAATCAAACTAATTGGTAAAGTTATCATATGAATTGAATATTTCTAATACTCAATATTTATTTTGAATATTATATTGAATATTCCATTCGTATGATAACTTTACCAATCAGTTTGATTGTGTTAAAATAATAGTTTATATACGTACCCATTGTTTATATGGAGTTCCTTTACCTGCGGTTTATTCTGTTGAGCTGTCTACATGACAGACCACATGTTATTACCAATACGGTTATATGAGTGAAATACGCTCATCGGTTGTTGGCCCAGTTAGCTTAACCTTCCGTTGGTCGCAATAGCCCTGACAGACATAGCATATTTATTTACATTCTTCTCTCCTCTATTAAAGCGTGCAGGGTTACTTACTTTGTGTGTAATAAATGAGGTTTTTTTAAATTCTAATTTGAAATATATCTCTTTGTACATCATAAAGAAGGTCACTGATCACTTTTAGAGAGTTAGAATTGCATCAATTAATTGCTTATGATGATTTTCTAACGGGGCCTATCAGGCACACTGTGACCGACAGAAGGTTAAACAGTAGACCATCGGCCCTGTAAGCCAAGGATCTGGGTTTGATTCCCGGCTTGGGCATTTCTTCGCTCAGTTAGAGATATTCAATTTGTATGATAACTTTACCAATCAATTTGATTGTGTTAAAATAATGGTATCAAAACAGTTATATTTTGAAATCTGATGAAGTTCCCTCTTTTTAAAAAAGCCTGTCACAAAAATTTTAAATAAATTATTCACACGAAGATGATAGATGTAATGTTGTAGAAAGAATATTTTGAACAAACACAATTAAATAAGTCGTTTCACTTTATAAATTCTTAAGCCTATGAACAGTTACGTTTTCTATAGTAAAATTTAAATACTTTACTTCAAAAGAATGCAATAAACAACAATCCCTTAGTTAATATACTACTAGTATAACAATAATAAAAATAAGGAGTGTGCTTTTCAACTTACCTCAGAAAATGGATAATAAACAGAAGAGAAATATTTGAAGGCCAAATAATGGTTTATGATGACAAATGCTGAAAAATAATAAATACAAAATATTTCTAAAAATAAGATATATAAAATAAATAAAAAAACACATGCAACAAATACCAGGCATTAAATAAAACTGTGCCTGATATAAATAGTTTTCTATGTATGGGGTACAGCTAGAACAAGAGATCACATGGATAGGGCAATCTTTTTTAATAAACCCACTCAAAATAACTGCACTTTTTGAACTCTCACATAAAGTTTTGATCAGGATCTAAGAATTCCATCATATTTTTTCTTTTTCCTGGCATGAATCTTGATGAATGATAGTACATAAAAAATAAGTAAATGATAAGGATAGAAATAAAGAAATATAGGCGTAAATTTAATAATCATGAACAGGCCCGTAACTACCACCAGGACAACCGGGGCACTGCCCCGGGGCCCCAAACTGATGGTTAAAAAAAATATTGTATTTTAATATCTAATCTAACTTCCTATAAAATACCCAGCACCTAGCTAAAAGTAAATAATAAAATAAAATCCATCAAAGCTCAAGAGCAGTGTTTCCCAACCTTTTATTGGCCGTGCCTCACAAAAGCATCTGTAAAATCACGATGCTCCTCCCCCCCCCCCCCCACCCACCCACAAAAACAAAATCTGTATCTCGTATTGAAAGTCGTATCTGTATCTCATATTAAAAGTAATCTATTCACATGAACATGGAGGAAGCTTTATCAAAGCCTTATAATAAGTATCCATCCCAATTCTTTTAATTTATCAAAGAGAGGAAATTTCTATCCCAAATGTATGTTTTAACATAAATTTGTAAATCTGTTGGCAAAAATAGTTTCATTGTTGTTTCTTTCCAACTAACCTCAGTTTTAAACAAGAGTTGTATCATGGCCTCCATGACAAAAGTTCCTTCAGTGACATATACACAGTGAACAGAAATACAATGCTCATTCAATAAATAATTGAAATAGTTTTCAAAAATTGTAAAATACATTTACACCAGAAATATTATAGAAAGGTTTAAAAAAGAATAAAAAAAGTTCGGTGTGGCAAAATATTTATAAAGATTGTTCATATAATTTTCCTGGTTTTCATTTCTATTTTGAATTTTCGATTAGAAACATATTTTTTTTTTTTTTTTAAATTGAACAAAGACTCAACTCCTTTTCCAATTTTATTTTTAAATTTTGCATGCATTACATTTATTTTTAGTCTAAAAATTACTTTACCAAAAGAATAGACCAAAAAAAAAAAAAAAAAAAAACTGTCAGCGAATGAGGGATTAACAATTTTGGAATTGCACCCCTAAAAAGTCAAATTGCACCCCCCCTTCCCATGTTGGGAACCACTGCTCTAGAGTAAATGTTTTTGCGTGTCCGTTCACATACTCCATACGCTTCGCATGCAAAAGCATTTCTAGAGCAAACAGCAGAATGTCAAGTCGAATATGTCATGTCGTGCCAGGTGCCTACCGAGTGATGAGTCAAGTGCAGGCTGGAATGTGCTATTCATGATGATGCATTCGTTTGCTAACTGCTCATTAATATCGGACTGTATGTGCAGTTGAGAGTTGCATAGTAGTGATAGTAAGCGTGTAGATTATTACTTAGTTTTACTTTGCTTGTGTTGAGATGATAGTTTATATTATGATGAAACAAATTCGATACCAGCCAAGGGGAAATAAAAAAAGACAGACTCTAAAAAGAAGAAACTTGGAGGCTTCAAAAAGTTCGAAGAAGTTATCCACATGGCTGGACAGTAGAAACCACTCGACAGGGGATGGTGATAAGAAAGGTATGTATGGTTTACTTTATTCAGTATGATGTGTAATTCATGTAAAAATAGCACAGTCAAATTTGAATAACTCGAACGTGTATAATTCGAAATCGTGGATAATTCAAATGTTTCTGTCGGTCCCTTGACATTCTTATAAAACACAATCAGTGGTGGATTAAGCACTCAAGAGGCCCCATGCACAATTAAATTTTGAGGCCCCTCCAAATATTTTCAGTACCACTATAGTGTGCATTTTTTAGTTTTACAATTAGAATTACTGAAAGTGTATGTCGTTAATTCTACACGATATTCTCTCTAATTGGAATATAAAGTTCCAATTATTTTCTATCGCATGCTAATAAAATATTGAAAGTACTTCCCATTCATTACATTATCACAATTTTTAGAACTAAGAGATCACATTTTTATTTAGCTTTTATTTTGAAAATCACTATATTCTTTGAAGCACAGCAGCTAAAGAACAAACTTGAAAGTTTTGATTTTGTATTGCTTTTGGATGTGCAGTGTGAAGTTTTAGTCTCTCAACCTCGTATAAAAATCCTTACAATCTGAAACCATGGACCTGTTGTATGCATATGAGTTATTGGATAATTTATTGTTAAGGATAACCGAAGTACGTGGAAAGTCTGAAGAACTTGTTTCTGAAACATCAGATGTTTGTAGTCGATGGGGAATAAACAAAGAATTTCGGCTAAGGAAAGTGAAAAAAAAAACTTTGATGAGTTGAGTGAAGACGAGAGATTAATAGACCCAAAATCTTGTTTCCGAGTCATTGTGTTCTATCCAATGGTAGACACACTTTGTCTCAATTTGTTCACCATTTTGAAGGGGTGAAAGCTGTTCTTGACACTTATCAAGAAATACAACTTGATTTTTCAGCCAATGTAAGTGATATTCACACAAGAGCAGTTGATTTCGTTAATAAGTTTCCAAATGATGTGAGTCCAGCCTTTCCTTCACAATAATGTTTACAGTGAAAAATTCGTTTCAAAACAAAATGGAAAAAATAAAAAGTGTTAAGAAATTTTCTAATTATGTAATAGTCGACACAGTTCGTTTTCATCAGGCTATCAAGATGTTTGCACAGCGTATATCATGTATTTGACTGTTCCTGTGACAGTATCTAAAGCTGAATGGTCCTTTTCTAAGCTTAAATTGATGAAAAATTACTTGAGAAGTACAATGGCTCAAAAAAGACTCAGCAGCTTAGCTTTGCTTTCAATTGAGAATGATCGAGCTCAATAAATCAACTTTGGCAAAGTAATTGATGAATTCGCTTCTTTGAAAGTTAAGAAACAAATGTTTAAGAAATAATCAAATGTAGCTAATCTTTATTCATTTCAATCTACACCAATTTCCATGCATCAGTTACCGATTCCTTGTCTTTTAAGCAAAGTATTTTTATACATAATTATTTTAACAAACTTAATTTACATCTATTGTAACTATATCTTTAATCTTCCTTAAACTTTTATTTAGAAAAGTCATATTTTAAATTATCAATTAAAAGTTTTCAGCAGGTTTAATCTAGTTCTAAATAATGACTAACTAAAATGTATTTTTTTTTAAATTCCCATTCATTTGAATAAAAATTAAGTACGTTTATGTTAGGTGTTTTCTGTGCTATAGCTTCCTCATACCATTAAATTGTTTTCATTCTTGTTATAGGCTTTTTCAGTAAAAAATGACTATACTATTTCTGTATTTGTACTCAAAAACTGAATTTATTAAAAGTTATTGTTTTATGTTTTTTTTTATGTTAACAACAGTGTAGCGAATATTTTACCATGTATTTTTAATGTGGGATGATATAAATTTTTAATAAACATACACTCTTTTTAGAAATTGTACTTTTGTAAGTATTTTGCTTTTGTACTATTCACCTTATTCTTTTTACAACCATACGCACTGAATATTTAATTTCCAAAACTTGTATCATAATTAAATTTAAAAAATTACAAAACCTGACTGCGTAAAAAGCGAACAAATTAATTTTTCTCATCAATGTGAAACTATTTTTTATATTACTTACCGATTTTTTTTTATTTACTTGTATAGATGACTTTTAAGTTGTGTTTAATTGTTAGTTCCTATCTATAAACAATGTTTTGATGAGGCCTATAGATGTCAATGAAGGTTAGAGTTGCAGTCCTACCTACACAACTTCCAGGTTGTGTAATATTCAAACGGAGCTTCTGACTGTAAAATAGTCAATGAAACATCGTCTTCATTTTTAAAAAGCTATCGAATGATATGCCTCTCAATAGGGTGCGTAAAAAATGTTTTCGTCCCTACCACCATTTTCTATTTTACGGCTGCAATTTTGAAATTATAAAATACAAAACCTAGTCTATAACCATTGGACTGTTAAGACGAATCGATAGAGACCTCATTCATTAAAATCCATCCAGCCGTTGAGATGTTTCGAGGGTATAAAGAAATCCACATACCCAGGTACGCATGACCCTTCTTGGCAGTCGTGTAAAAATAATCCATTTAATAATTTGTTATTTGTATAAGCTAGATAAATACGTGAACATTTGGCTTAGTGAACCTTTTGTAGCTAGTTTTGTTACCATTGCATGGACCAATAGATAAAAGCAAACTTTTGTGGAATTGGAATAAACCACCATGCATTAAAAAAGAAAGAAATATTGAGGGGCCTCACTATGAAGTTTTGCCCCGGGGCCTCCAAGTTTATGGTTACGGCCCTGATCATGAACATACTGTAAATACAATCAAGTTTCCTTACTGTGAAATCAGAAGAAGTGACCGGTTAACAGTAGAAATGAGAAATACTTGTTACTTTTGGTTAACAGATTACATCATTCCACAGTAGCATTGGTAACAGGTTCAAATAGCCTGCAATTTTTGCTTGTAATATAACCAATCACAAAGTATGCTGCCAATGAACGTTTTAATTAAAAGGCTTTTAAACAGAAAGTTTGAAATATTTTTGAAGAGTAAGTATAGACATTGTTTTCTGCTGAGTTGAATCCACACCATTAAAATCTGTTCACATGGCAAAAATTCAATTTTTCACAACAAAAACTTTCCTAGATATGATACTTTAAATTTCAACAATTTTCAGTGTTTTTGACAGTAAAAACATGTTTTTCCGTTTTAGTGACATAAAACACAGAAAATGCATAAAATTCTAAGAATCATAACTTGATAAGTTTTGGACATAAGAGAATAAAATTTTATTGTACTTGTTAGAACTAAGACTGTTAACATTGACAATCTGATTTATCTATTTAATATTCTGCAAAAATCTAGAATTTTGATCTACATTGATGTAGTTACTGCATGAGTGGCAATTCAAAGTTAAATCAATGCACTGAACTAAATTCAGCCCAATTTAGTAAGATCCAAATACGCCATGAGCCAAAATCAGATCTTAGCATGCTCTGATCTATTCATTCACAGGCAGAATCTGGTTTACAAATGAACATGCTTAGAATGCTTTCCAGTCAATTTCTCTGATTTAAGAGTCGACCATATAATCTTACTTGCCATGCCAATTGAAAACAAACAGCCCAATGTGATGAACCATATAAAAATGGGCCATATATTTGCTGAATTTCCTGCTCAGACTTTGGACTTTGGATCTTCGAAGCGATATTACTTTTGACACTGACATGTCTGTTATAATACTTCATACTGCATGAGCAGCAATCTGAAGTTAGATCGATGCAACAAACACAATTTAGCAGGATCCAATTTAACGCAAATGCCGCATAAGCAAAATTCATAATTAGAATTTAAAAAAGCATTAGCAGATTTAGCTAATTCTGCAAGGTTAAAAATACAATTCATTTAGAAAGTAAATATTGGGCTTTATTCTTTTTATTGAATAAGAACATTTTTCAGAAACTGATTAAGCACTTATGAATGAAAGATGAAAAGAAAAAGTAAAGTTTAATATTTAAAAATACAGATTCATTGAATTTCAATTTCATATTATTATGCATTATTTTGATGAAAAATTAATTTTCATATGTTTGGGTAATATTTGAATATTTAAGTATTAGTTTATTATTATTTTGTAATTAAGCAAAAATTCTTTAAAATAAAGTCCTGCACTAGGCCACAGCGATTTTTTCATGGGTTCCCACAAAAAGCATGGCTTTTCTTTTTGGTCTTTTCTGACATTGATGATATTTTCCTGAAACTGATTGAGTATTTATGGTTGGAAAAAAATAACTAAGTTTCATATTTAAAATCCAAATTCATAAAATTTCTTTTTATATTTTGAAACATTTTGTTGTTGGAAAATTAATTTTCATATGTTTAGGTAATTTTTGAAAATTTTAGTTTTAATTTATTATTATATTTTAATTTAACAAAATTATTTTAAAATAGAATAAAAAATAAAATAAAAAAATTAAAATTAATAAGAATGTGTAAATTAAAGATAGTTTAGTTATATATAGAAATGTATAAAAATTAAATTTTAATGAATTTTTCATTTGAAGTAGGATAATTATTATTTCAATCTATTGAATAAATTTTAAATTAAATTATGTGCTCCTCACAACATCAAACTGATTTATTCACATTGATATTATTATAAAACACGATTAACATATTGATTTAAGAACTTGGGAATACAGGAGGTGGATGGAAGATCTAACTCTTTTCTACAGGTAAAAAAAAAGATACCTCTTTTCAAAATATTTGGAAAAGTAAACTAGTTGGATGTATCAATCCCAAAACTTTCTTCTATCTCATACATGTCAATACTTCAAAATTTTTATCACAGTACCAAAAGTAAATGGCAATCTATGCTCATCATGTGGATTCTACCGATACAAAATTCCATTAGTTCTTGAGATATGGCTATCGCTAAAATAGTGTAAATCTGCAAAATGCAACATAAGAGTGCCACTTATTGGGCAATTAATACCCAAACCTAATCAGCAACAACTTGTGTCGAAATGTCTAATTAAATCTTAAGTTACATGAAAATTTGTTCATTAGTTCTTGCTATCTATTGTCGAAATCGTCAAAAATGCAACATAGCAGTGCCACTTGTAAGGCAATTCACACCAAAACATAACCAACATCAATATTTATCACAGTATCTGAAGTTTGATGAAAATTTGTGTATTAGTTCTTGAGATAGAGCTATTGCAGGAACGTAAAAATTGCAGCATAGCAGCACCACCTGTAGGGCGATTTACACCAAAACATAAACAGCACCAAATCATACCAAGGACTAACTAAATCTGAAGTGTGATGAAAATACGTTCATTAATTTTTGAGATAGAGCTATTGTGGAAAGCCTGAAAAATGCAGCATAGCAGCGCCACCAGTTAGGTGATTAACACCAAAATGAAAACAGCATCAATTCATGTCAAGGACTAACTGAATCTGAAGTTGATGAAAATCCGTGCATTAGTTCTTGAGAGAGAGCTACTGTTGAAATCATGAAAAATACAGCATAGCAGCACCACCTGATAGCTGATTAACACTAAAAACTAACCAACACCAATTTATATCATGGAGTAACTGAATATAAATTTTTATTAAATTCCATGCATTAGTTCTTGAGATAGAATGCCCAGAAAAATCATGAAAAATTCATCATAGCAGCACCACAGATGTTGGGCAATTAACACCAAAAACTAATCAGCATCAATTTATATCATAGAGCAACTGAATATAAAGTTTTATTAAATCCTGTGCATTAGTTCTTGAGATTGAGTGCCCACAAAGTTTGAGTCACACAAATAGACAGAGGCACAAACTGACATTTTGTAAAAACATGTTTTTAGGGATCTCTGGCCCTAAAACGTGTAAATCTGTTGAAAAGGTATAGTATTATACTTACTTATGAAAGGCATGAGGTTTACTATTACCTCAGCGATTGATTACATCGCCGAGGTAATAGTAAATTACAGCGACGTATATCAATTTCATTATACATGAAATAATTTAACATAATTAAAATACGGCACAAACAATTCCCTCCACCCTTATATTGTTCTGTAACGGAATTATTTTGTGTGGCCCTGTAAATGAATAATAACTATTCTTTGCACCGTATATTCTACAGAATTCATATTTTAGTACACTTGATAAATGCCTACTAATTTTATTATGTTTGAAAGCATGTAACATCATTAAAAACCATTTTAAACGATTTTTTTCCATAGGCCGTAATGTAATAGAAAACTTTTGACTGTCCCTGCAAATGAACTAAACATGGTACAAACTTCATTTGAAATAGGGATCGTACTATGGTAGAGGTCACTAACATCCAAAAATTTCAGAACGATCCGAGTATATTTACGAGAGTGAGACGGCCAGACAAACCAAAGTCATAAACACTTTTCAACTTTGTTGGAAAGTGTTAAAAACAGTCTGTTTCCTTTATGCCACGTTACTACGGAGATATGATCGATTGAATCCTGCTATACTGGTGCCTGCAATGCATTTTTTGATTTATTTTGAATTTATTTTGATTTTTAATTAATATCTCGGCTAATTATAAAAAAAAAATTAAAAATCTCATCATCAGGTGCATCAGGAATTGCCTTGGACTATCCTCACCCAAATTTTCAGACTTCTATGTATGGTACAGTTGTGGAAAAAAAAAGTAAACATCCCCTACTAACTCCTCAACAAATTATCGTAGAAGAAAGTTACTCGTACCGAACGATTGGAAATAAAATCTACTTTTAAATAATGTATATAAAATTTGCTTAGGGGGCCATCTACATATTAAAACGAATCCAAACTTCATTTATTTCAATGGCAATACCCAAATTTAACGAGATATTTCAAATCTTTGGTTCAAACTATGCCTAGAAACGAAATTTCCAGTCATTTGAATGATAAGTTTTTGAATTATAGACATTCAAAATTGAGAGCTTCTAATGTTAAATTACATTTGCATATTTTTATTTATATCTCCTGAAATTATGCTCCTAATGTGCTAATTTTTTGTGTAGCAATAATATAATATACTCAAACATAAATACGTTGAATTTGCAATTTTTATAATTTTATGATATGAATTATGAAATCAATATTCGAAAAAAATTATAAATTGCAACCTACAATTTTTTTGATGGATTTAGATTTATTAAGTCCTGCTTTATGGAAATCCAAACTTTCACATTTTTCTTCCAAGTAGTTTTCAAATTATGCTTAAAAAACGGTAAAATGATGGTTTAAGGGGCCATCTATGATAGAAGTGACTAGATATTTCGACATTTCTGTCCTGTAATCTGGCTTCAATGACTGCTTGAGTATCGCTTAAGGTGCCTTGATCAAGAAGAGGGCTCTCTCGGTTAACAATCGAGTACCGAACTTCAATTTGGATACAGCCCTTAAAATATGCTCATTTTAAAATAATTAATTTCTTGGAAACTTATCGTACAAATTGCATAAAAATTTGTTTTTATGCAAATTGAAGGGTGTAGAGTTCATTTATGCTGTCAGAATTGTGTACTGCTATAGAAAAAAACAAAGTTATGGCTTGTTTTAATATGTAGATGCCCCCCTAAGCAAATTTTATATGCATCATTTAAAAGTAGACTTTATTTCCAATCGTTTGGTACCAGTAACTTTCTTCTACGATAATTTGTTGAGGAGTTAGTAGGGGGTGTTTACTTTTTTTTCCCCCACGACTATACATTTCCCTAGCCATTACAGACAGACAAACATCTTTCTTTTATTAGCACAATCCAACATTAATGCATTTCTTTAGGAGCAGTAGCAGCAATAAAAAATATTAATTAATAAGTAAGGAAATATAAAAAGAGATGGCTTACCTACAGAGCCAATAAATGGAAAAGATGTTAAATCAAAGAATGGAAAAGTTTTCAAAACTAATAAATGCATAACTTGACTGATGATACCGCATATTATCATGGAAGCAGGGAAATTTTCAAATAAAAACATTCCTCCATATATGGCCATTGTAATCTAGAATTAAATATATATATATACATATAAAAACTTTTTACTTTGAGTTTACAAATATATTTTTACTACAATTAAAAAAACAGCATTTAAATTAAGAAACATAAAACCTTGAAATAGCACATTTTTAAGAGTTTATCACCACAGAAAAATTAAAATGTTCCTGACTAAATAACTAATGATATTATGAGTCTTCTAATGCAAATGTAAAAGATAAATACTCAAAATCTGAGATTATTATAGGCTTATTACATAACCCAACAGATACCAGTAAACATACATAAAAAAAATATTTCCACAGACAGATTTCTTCATAAAATAAAAAATTAATTATTAAACAGCACACTTGAACATCGTAAGCCCTAGCACAATGTAGGTTAGCTGATTCCTAACCCTTTTAGGAGAGGTGTAATTTAATGACATTTTAATTGTTAATATCTTTAATCCAGGAGTTTGATTAGATAAGGCAAAGATTATGATTAAAAAAATCTGCTACTCAAAAATAAAAACTGTACATATGGCATGTCCTTAAAAGGTTAATAAAGATTTTTTTATCACTAAAGAAGAAAAAATTTGCGACTTTCGTGAACTATTGACAAAAATTGCAATCTTTTTAATGAGTTTCATAATTTTCATGACCAAGAGATACCGTCATTTGTGGTTGCTTAAGCCACTTGTCAGAATAAGACTTCTGCTAATTCAAGAGCATTTACTTTAGAGATTAACTAAATTGTTGTAAAACTTGGGTATGCATTTACACTCTATGTTTAAACGTATGAAAGTTTTTTAAAACATCTATCTTAAGGACCAAAAAAAAAAAAAAAAAAAACATGGTGGCTTTAGTTACCCGTCCATATGGGGTAACTAGAACCAGCAATAAAAATTTAATGTTTGGCTTTTGTTGATTGGGGATGGGGTAACAAAAAATGTATGAAAGGCTAAAATAAGCATACATATAATGCTCAAGACATTTATTAGTAAAACTTAAAGTGTGCAGTTTTTTTCTTACATTTTTGGTGTTCCAGATATTTCATTTTCACTAAAAATGATCAAGATGTTTCATTTAATATGCCAGTATTGAAGTTTGGTTAATAAGTTCAAATGGAAAAAGAAGGCGTATTCTATTGGTTGTTGAAGCAAGCTTTACAAAATTGCTGTCTTTAGGGCTTTTGGAAGTGCTTACTTGAGGCTCAATGGTTATTTGCTTCTGCTTCAAAATTTCAACTTCGTCAATACTTTTTTCTACTGGAACATTTAATTTCCTTTTAATGTTTCTCATATGTTCTATCTCCTTCTTTTTGTCCTCTTTTGCTGATAGGTTTTAAATGATTGCACCCAGCTGTTTCTAGAATCACGATCTTCAGATTCTTTTTTTATGACCATCATGAAGCCTCTTCAATAATTATTGTTGATCCAAAGGCACAATCCCTGGTGCTTTGAAGATACTTTCCAAATTGTTTTTGATGTTTTCTTCTCCTAATTCATCAATACACATTTTTAAGAGTCGAGGAAACCTGTCTTTAGACACAGTGTCACGATTTTTCTTTTACCAGTCATTGAACATTAGAAATGAGTTTGGGCTCACTTTTCGAAGCCCGGGCCCGACGATTTTAAATTCGAGCCTGCACAAGCCCAAAACTTTTTTTTGTCATTAGAGCCTGAGCCCGATACTGAAAATGTAAACCGAAAAAAAAGTTTAATAAAAATTGCATAAAAGTTGTTCTAAATGTAATATCTCATTTTTTTAACAACTTCGTACATCAGAATAGCTGTTAATCTGTTAAGCCCAACATCATCCAAAACTTTTATTTATCTCATTAATATTGTTGTACAGTCATGCAATGAGATGTTTTCCAGTATAAGAAAAAAAAAATACAAGAATATGCACTAAAATAAAAATTATTATGGGACTTATAAGTCAAAATTATGTGACAATGCCTCATATATGAAGTTTTCAAGTAAAAAAGAAAATGCTATGTGAAGTAATTATATTAATAAATATTTTCCAGAAGGCTAGTTAATTAAATGTAGAAGTGATTGAAATTAATATTATACAATAAAATTTTGCATGGTAATATTTTTATTGCTGAAAAATTGTCATGAAATCATGATATGTTAAACTCTTAAAGAAAAATCAAAATAAATAAATACATTTCTATAGAAATATAAAATAAAATTTACTGTATTAACTGATTTAAAGATCAAAATAAAAGGTTGATGTTTCAGACAACAGAACTCCCAACCTTTTGATTGCAAGCCCAACGACTTACCGACTGAGCAACATTTTTTTATGCAAACTTTTCACTAAAAGTGGAGAAAAAGAAAGTGGGCACATTTGTGGTGAAATTCCCATAGAATGGCAAAAAAATATAGTCCAATTTTTCATGAGGATAAAAATTGAAAAATATATCACAAACAAGAGTTTTTCTGGAAATAAGTGAAGTCTTATTCGCTTCATCTAAAACAGATTCATATTATACATTAATTTTAATAAAATCGCCCAGGTCATTTTTGAGGGAAAAAAAATGTGGATTATATAAGAAACAAGTAATATCTTATTCGCTTCATCTAAAACAGATTCATATTATGTATTAACTTTAAAAAAATTGCTCAGATCATTTTTGAGAAACAAAAATTATGAACTTGCACCATTACATTTTCTTTAAAAATGGATATCGAGATCTCAAAATATACTGTACGTAGAAATGTAAAAATTTCAGAATAGGATTAGACTGCAGATATAAGACTGTTTTTAAAAAATCAGAACAATATGAGCTATATTTGCTGAGTTATGAAATGGTGGTTTTTTGCATTTCCTTTGATCTCGAGTTAGGTGTATATATGAGTTCCACCATTCTACGATCTATAATGCAGTTTTAGGCTTAAGGCTGCGTCACTCTGGAATACTATTGTCTTTCATGATAGTAAATTCCAGTGACAGGTATGTGTGCAGGCACCATGCAACTGCATATAAACCTCCTCCCCCTATATTTTTATTAAAAATAATGTCTCTTTTACTTGATTTTTTTTTCACTCATACATTACAGAATTCTTAAGGTTAATGTCAGTACCTATGTTGTAATTCATGCAAAATTGAAAAAAATCCTGGTATGGAAAGGTGCACTTTATAGTTCCAGAACACTGCCTTTAGCCATTATGGTGCATGCACATACCCAACATGAAAAGCAGACCATTAGAGGGATGTAAGAACTGTCAAACTTAGTTTCAACGCTGATGATTTTTTGACTAAACTTTTTCTGTTAGGGATATGAAAATAGCTATTAGTATTAAGATAATTTTTAAGGTTTAGTTGAGTATTTAGAATAAATTAGTAAAATTTTGAATATTAATTTATAAGAAATTTATTTATTTTATTATTTAAATTATGATGCCAACTTAAAGTCCTGAATATGTTATCTCTAACCATAGTTGTTAAATATTTTTAAAGAAATGTCCGATTTCTTTGAGAACTTTAAAATTAAAGCTCCTTTCTCACCAAAGGAAGTTTTTATTTTTGAAAGAAGTATTTATCATATCATTTTGTTTCAGTTTACACAAAAACAAAATAGCTAGAAATTTTCTGAAGCAACACCTTCACTGATTTTAGCTATGATCTTCCACTGATATTCTCAAAAATTTGCGCAGCTTGGACTAAGGACTTAGCAGATTTTGAATCACTGCTTATATTTTTTAAACACGTCAGAATAATTATATCGTTATGAAATAACTATATTGTATGTAATACATGCTAATGAAAATGCAAGTAATACATTAAAAACACTATTTATTTATTGGAGGATTTCGATAAGTTGTAATTACTATTACAAATTATAACTTTCACATGTTAAAAAATTGCTCAATAGTAGTTTAGAGTTTTGTTTTTAAAAATATTTAATTGCAATCTGCAAACAAAAACCAGCTCTTGTTCAGTTACAAATGTCTGTCTTATTAAAAAATTAATATATATAAGTAACGGGCAATTTTTTTTTGCAGCAAATAATAAACCATGGGGTTTTTTTTTTTTATGGAAAGTAATTTTTTTTAATTTATTCCTCTGACTTAGTGCTCTGAAGACTGTATAAAATCTATCGATTTCTTCAACTGTGATATGCTGAGTGATTGGTGCTTTATTAGCATAAATCATATAGGTTATAATAATCAACTAATTTAACACAGTTTGCTTAGAAACTAAGTAAAATGAATTTTAATATTCTGACATTGAAATCAAAGATTTTATTAGCTTAATTAAACTGTGAATTACTTAAACTACTTTTGAATTTAATAGTGGATTTTACAAGCAATCTGATGGCCTAAGTATGGGAAATCCTTTATCACCACTTCTATGCATACATATTATTTTAAGCAAAATTTATTGAATCTGTTAAATTTGAAATTTTGGATACAATATATTGATGTACTTTTGTCTTAGATGAAAATGTTTTTGATATTTCCACTATTCTACAAACTGTCAATTCTATCGATCCACATATTTAGTTCACTTTCAAGTTTGTAAATTGTAATAAACTTCCCTTTTTTGATGTATTAGTTACCAGAGGATTCTTTTTTTTAAAATCTTTTTTTGTCTCTATCCCCCACCTCTCATGCTTTCTCAAATCACACAGCTAACCAGAATATTGGTGTATTTCCACTTATGTGTAACGCACCTTCAAAATTTGTTTAGATTCTGCTTCTCTTAAAGGTGAATTTAATTATTTAAAATCTGTAGCTGTTGAAAGAGCTTTTAACCCTTCTGTTATCAATAAAGTTCTTAATAATTCAGTAGACCCTGTAATAAAACTACTCTTTCCAAATCTAAAACCAAACCTAATAATTTGATAGTTTTCCTTTCTATACTCCATTATGTTTCAAATTAGCTAAATTCAAAAAATATTTCAAGTTTAATGTTATCTTTAAACCCTTCAATATGCTTAAGTTCCCTTCAAGTCTCCTGTTCCTTATCTTTGCAAATGAGAAATCTATAACATTTCTTTGTAATGGCTGTCATTTATTTTAAATAAGTCAAACTAAAAGAATCTCGAAACCCACTTTGAACAACACTCCCATTATGTCTTTAACCAAGAAATTTTTTAATTTTCTATCGCCAAGCATCCTTGGGATTCCAGCCACAGTTTTAATTATCAAAATGCTAAAATCATCTTTTCTGCCAATTGCACCTCTGATTTCGACTTTCTCAAAAATTTAGCCATCTATGTTAAACATGATGCTATAGTTAATGAAAAACCATATTCCACTATCCTCTCTGCAGCTTGGAAAAAATTGTTTAGTTCAATGATATAAACTTTTTATATTATTTTGCTAATAATTTATTTTACCTTTATATATATAATGATTTTTTAATCTCTTTTTTATTAGCATTTATTTTATTTTTTATTTTATTCCTTTCAGTCTTGCACCTGATGAAAACAAAGTAATTCTGAATGGCCTTGCACATTCTATACTATTTCTTATTTTTATGATGTTATTAAAAAAGTTTATGCCTTTATTTGAAGAAAGATGATTAAAAAGGCAATATTATATATTAAACATATGATGGAAGTTAAAGACAACATCAGTATAAAGTAAATTTAAAAAATGCTGTTTCAACTACATGGCACATCAAAAAGATTACAGAGTATTTTGCAATCATAATGCATCAAAAATTTCACCTGCACAGAATAATACATGTGTTTGAAGCCCTATAAATTTTGCCTCACAATAACTTGAGTTTTCAAGGAATATATTGTTTATATAAGGAGATCTAAGCACTTTGAAAACTAACTTTTCATTTATAAGGAGCTTTTAAGGAATTTGTACGTACCCTGTAAATGAGAAACTGCAGCAGATAAAGGCTTTTAGATTTTAAAAAAATCTAAGAATTAACATATCATTTCAACAAACTTTCAGAAAAAGGTCATAGCTCATTTGTATATTTGTGGCAAAGATAGTGACAGACATCAATGAGTAAGTGATATTTTTTTTAAATTCAAAACATTTTACAAAAATACTATTTCAATTCAATATATGGGTGTCTGAAAGGAGAGGGGGGGGGGGGCAGGGGAGGACAACTGCCCCACCCTAGATTTTCAAATTTAATAATTTTTTTTCTATGATGATTTTGAAAAAATATATAATTGATTCCTTTTAAGTAAATTAAATTAATTAAACGCACACCCACACACAAAAAAAAGAAAGTATGGATTTTTTGTTAAGGGGGTCCTGCTCCTCTAGTTAGGTCAATATATTATAACAAATTCTAACAAGAAATCTGTGAATGGTTTTTGTAATTACTAGGTGCACTCATCGACAGGAAAAAAAGTCTACCAAAATCTAACAGCCAGAAGTGGGTTATTTTCAAGATGGCCATCACTAACCATGAAAATCTGCAAAACTTCTGTAACTTTGTTATTTTCAAGCATAGAACAATTATTTTTCTATCAAACTCATGGTTTTTATGTCCAAGAAATTCATTTCACCGAATAAATTTGAACCATGGTATCAAAAATGTGTACCAGCAATGAACAATGTAGGTACAGTACCAGTTATTAGGTAAAAGAACACAAAAATTAAGTTGTATGTTTTATTATCACACATTTGAACTATTCAAAATACATTTCTATTTTTTCCCTCAAAATTATCTATTCTAATGTACTTTTAAATTAGGTTAAGAAAAAATGCAACAACATCGGGATAAAAGTGTTACTCCTTCCTTGTCTATTAGTCTTAATCACTGGCCTCTAATTCATCTTACATCTGGTTGTCACAATATGTAACTTGACATAACTCA
Organism: Maratus speciosus; assembly: GCA_963932465.1. NCBI lineage: Eukaryota > Metazoa > Arthropoda > Arachnida > Araneae > Salticidae > Maratus > Maratus speciosus. The sequence goes on from OZ010796.1 coordinate 310,972,347, forward strand.
AATTCAGAAATGCATGGAATTCCGCATGTTCTGCAACTGCAATCAATTTTATAGTTACAGTGTATAATTTTCAGTAAAGTGTCTGGTTACAGCATTCATATCACACATAACTGGTACAAGTTCATTGCCATTGAGTTTCTAACCCAAGTTCACAGGATTAATTTCAGTAGCCATGTTAATAAATATCACGGTCTGATAGTACAACTTAGACAATAGAATTTTATGAAAGACTTGGAGGAACGCTGGATGAACAAATTTTTTGGCTAGGACAACTTTCTTCATAAGTGCATGGTAATGCAAGGCTGCCAAAGAGCTTGTGTGGTTCCAACCAAAAATAATAGCCATCACTTGACTGCAAAGAACTTCTACATCAGTATGGTTCTTGCCTGGTAAAGTAAAAGCAGCTTCACAGAAATGAAGTACATGATCAATGCAGCAATCATACTTACTCCATGGAATGCTCCTTTACCGTCTATTTTCACAGCATTGGGATCTATATTGTCAGCAACAAACAATCATGTCGAGTTGAATAGCTCATTACCTTAAAAAAAAAAAAAAACTAATCTAATGTGCCATAGCTAGCGGCATTCTTCTAAAATAGGAGCATTTCACTATACCCCATCTTACTAAGGAATTAGATCAATAAATGGCCATACACCTGTACTGGTAAAACAATCTACAATGACAGCCCTGGGTCTTGCTGCTTGTACTATGGGGTTGTCTTACACGGGCTACTTTCTGTTGAATTTTTTTTCCCCCAAAAAATTTTGTTCAAGATGTTTTTTGTAAGGATTTCTGGAATGAAACTGAGTGCAGATTTGAGTGTCAGATCCTCAACTTTTGGGTAGTAACCAGTAGCAGATATTGCATTTTCTTTGATCGCATTTGTGATCAACCTTGCTGCCATATCAATTATGCCTCTCTTTTGTGTTTTGTATAACTTTGTACTTGAAAATCTTTGTAAAAAGAATTAAATATTTTTGATGTCTTCATGACTTTTAAGATTGTGACTTCGGATTGTCCCTAAGATATTATCTGCTATAAGGAGACAAATTATCTCTATTCAAGAATTCCTTCATTTTTGTCTTGAAGGTCTGAAATTGTCAACTGTTCTCCATCATTCATTTCAAGATAACCACACATTCCTAAGAAAGCCTGTTCATGGGCAGCATCTTTAGGACTCTAACATTTTCTACACTGTTTTTCAGAACCAGATGAATCACGTCAAAATCGACGTGGGAAATCAAAACTGGTGTGGAAATTCACACTACACATATGATGACATATGCAGTCAGCTGATAGAGATCTCTGCCATACAATATAGCTCCTTGTTTTACTTTCAGTCACCAGTCATCTGAATGACTTTTACAGAACTCCATGATCAGGGTTGGCAAGTTTCTTCCAAAGTGGAAAAAACCAGCCAGAAGAAATAGGTTTCTTCGAAGTTGAAGAAATGGGAGAAACTGTTATTCTTTAAGAATTTACCATATAAGTTCAACTTTGAAAGATACAATAAATGTCTTCTCCTTAAAACCTTAAGTAAATTAATTCCATTAGGCCTATACAAATTAAAAGAATTATATACACTAAATTAATAATTACATCTGTTTTTTTGCCAAGATCACACACGACACCTGTCTAAACCTAAAGCTTTTCAACCAATGGCTAAATGAAGAAAAGCAATTTTATCCAAAATACACAAAATCAATTAAATGTTATCTATTTCAATTTAACCAGCATATTTTTTAATTATTTAACCTTTTGAAACTAGTAGTAAATAGTACGGATCATTTACCAATGGCAGAATGAAAGTTATTTAAATAAAAGATGGTGCTTTTAATTTACATCAATTTTATTAAGGTAAGTAATACAGTACAGAACCATTTATCCGGAATGCTTGGGATCAGATGTATTCCGCATAACTGGTTTTTCTGGTTAACTGGTTGTGCATTAAAGCAGCATCCATTTGATAAGTTTTGTGGAATATGTGTGGTTGTGGCATTATTTCTGATTTTAAATTATTAGATTACTTGGATTAAAAATCAATGCAAGAAAGATCAAAAGTTAACCAAAGTTTAAAAGAAGGTAATTTATGGGGATCCCTTTGGAACAAATATTCTTCTGTTTCCTCTGCATTAAAATTAAAACATCTAAAATACAACTAAATATGTTTTCATTTCAAATACTAGATGTTTTCATCAAATTATACAATTGTTTCAAGCAAAATCTATGTCAAACTGGCAGTGTATGATGCCTTTTTCTGCAAAGAATCTGAAATCAGTCTATCAGAAATATCATTCCGGATAACTGGTTTTCCGGTTAACTGGTTTCCAGATAAATGGTTCCATACTGTATATAATAATTAATGTATTAAAAAAATTCACTAAAATCCTCATTTTCCTTACTACAATGCAATATGGTATAACAAAAAAGTTGTTTAGCAGTAGGATGCTGCAATCAGTTTCTCAACTTAGAATGGATAAATGCAAAAGAGGAAAAAAATTCTTTAAAGTCCTACACAACTTCAAGAAAGTTTTAAAAGTATTTTGACATGCCCATACATATTTTTAGAGCATTAGACTTTTAAAATCAGCATTGTGATATGCATGCTAGATTCTAATATAAATAATTACAAATTTGTTTATTTACTGTGCTGTGCAGTTTAAAAATAACGTATTTTTATATGAAAAATAAAGAATTTGTAGGTAGTCTTTTTCTCATTTTACATAAATGGCATAATTAATAAAAAAAACATCCCTCTACCTCTAAAGTTGTAAAATCCATCACCTGTAAATGTCTGCTGAACCTGAAGTTTGTTATTAAAGAAAAACTTATTTTTCCAAAAATAATATTTTTAATATTAATTAAAATTTCAAATTTATACTTTATATAATTATACTTTATTTAATTTCTAATAAATTTTATGAAAAGAAATAAAGATTTTCTTTAGAACATCACTGTTATATATTAACAAATGTTCTAAATAGACCTCTAAATAGAAACTTTATAAAGTTAAATGTGATTTTTTTTCTTTCATTCAAAGTGGAAATAAATAAATAAAAGCCTAACACTTTATTACAAATGGATTCTTTATTTAAATCAATTTTGGCTTACTCTTTTTTTAAGTTCGAGACTCGTTGGAATCCATTTCCGAGGAAATGGATTCTAACGAGTCTCAAACTTTTATTTTCTACATTTTTATTAAAATGATTTGTGGGTCATTCTCTACGAACAGGGTAATTTGGAAGTTGCAAAATACAAATTTATAAACTACCAAATAAATGACTTTTTTCTTCAGATATAGTTTTAAAAACTTATTTTGTATTAGAGTTATCACTAAACATTCATAATTCCTAAAATTTAATATTTTATTTAAAAAAAAAAAAAAAAAAACAACTCCCAGGGGAATGATGCTAGAGAGCAGGGGAATGATATTTTGAAACAGAGGAATGACTTACCTGCCAGGGGAATGATTCAATAATCTATAAAGCACCGAAGACAACTATTAATGATAGAAATTTTCATATCAATGAATATTTTTAATTAAATAAAGTATTACACATAATTATTTAAGTTTGCTTTACATAGTTTTCACAATTATGGATTTCTAATAATGCTTAATTAATGAAACTATTTTGTTATGGGTTAGTTCTTACTTAAGCAGGACACATTACAATTTTATTTAGTATAATATTTTACAAGATGGTGATTTTAAAATGATAAACTGCTTAATTTAAATGTACTTTTAGAATGGCAAACTGTTTAATTTTTAAAATGATTCATTTGGGGAAAAAAAATATATTGCTCTATTGTCACATGGTTCAGGTTTTGCAAGCTTTCTCTCAATGTCTTCAATAGGATAACAATGAATATCCAAGTCTCTTGGCCATTTAAAACGTCCTGGTACACCAGTACATGCCATGGCATTTATCTCTACTTCCCCAGATAATAATCTTAATATTTCACCTGGGTAAAGTTTACCATCATAGTGAACTAGTACCCAATCTCCTACGCCAAACAAGGTTTTTTTATCACTACACATTAATGGGTCTGCTTCAATACTGACACTCTCATTTTTTACACAGATTTTTCCTATTTCAAAATGCTTGTAATATTTAGCTTTTGCCCCTCTGCAATCAACACAACTTATATGGTGAAATTTTAGGATTGAATCAGATCGGCACCAGTTAACTTGATGAACTTCCATGGTCCCTTTAAATTTTATGCCATTATTTTTCGATTCATTTTCTATTGTTTCTTTTTCAACAACTATTATCTTAATGCCCTTGCAATGTTCATTCAGTGTTTTTACAAACGTTTTGAAGTCAGCAATGTCAGTTCCTTGTGCGACAATTCTATCGGCAGTTCTCTTTAATGTGCCACCTAAACCATCAGGGGCCCCCTTTCCATGTCCACATTCGGAATAATTCCAGGAAATTTTTTGTAAATGAAGAAATACTTCAGGCAAAGTGGTAGAAATATAGAAAAAAATATTCTTATTACGATATTGGTTTGAAGGACCGTCACTATAAAAATATAAAGTATCTACTAAAGGTAACTTTATAAATAAATATTTCAAAACAGGGTACATGTGTGCCGAAACAGCAGCTGGATCATGTTGAAGGCATTCTGTTAAAGTACAAATGGGTTGAACCTCCAGGTCTGCATCTTCATCTGCTCTGTGATAAGCCACAACAGTATGTAAGGTAACCTGTTGACGAGACCCACCAAAGTGATAAGACTGTATTTCTTGACCATATTTAAAGCTATAATTCTCACTAAAATCAATGTGAACTAATAATTCATTTGGCATTAATGTATCTTTCAATTTTTTTAAAACTCTGTATTGGTGTAACCTTCTACCTTCATGCGAAAGAAACACATCTATGCTTTTCTGATGTTCTTTAATTGCTTCTGCAATTGATAAAGTAACATTTTCTTTTGTTGTTTTTTTTTACAGTTTTTGTTTCACCTGTTTTCTGATCAGAATATTCTTGCTTAACTGTTAACCCTTTTTCATATGTCACTTTATAATCACAATCAGAATTGTCATAAGTTATGACATTCTCTGAACAATCATTGCATTTTCGAAATAAACATTTCTCATCATCAACAGAACAACATAGTTCCATTAATAAACCTGTTGTGTTAGTTGATTTAATAATACCCACTGAAGACATTTGCTTAGGGAGAAGACGTATGTTTTCATGTTTTACACATAAACATGTATTTCTGTCTGATACATTAGCTTGAATAATCCAAAAAGGGCATAAACGGCAGAATGTAGGGTAACTAATGTATCTATGGCTGTTCAAGTATTTTTTGTGCAAATTTTTCAAACTATCAGAAAGATATCGCTTTTGTTTCTTCAATTTTCTTCTTGTTATGCAATCATTTTTCCCAGGACACAAAACACTGTTTTCATCGTCTTCTAAAAACTTCATTACACTTCTCTGGATTTCTTCATTAGCAGAGGCTTTCCTTTTGATAGATAAGAAAGATTTTATAGACTTGGGATTACGAGCTTTATTAGCTAAATAGCTTTTATACTTTAAAAAATTTTGGCTTGCTGAAATTAATTTATATTTCTTCAAAATTTTACCAGATATAATATAATGATACAATTGCTTTGATTTATTAGATTTTAATGATGTATAAGCCATTGTCATCTGTTGGGATAATGCTTCACCAAATATAAGTTTTTTTCTGACAACTGAAGAAAACTTTTCCTTTCGCTTCAGATAATAATCTGCTTTTGACCTTGGAGTCATATCTTCCGGTTTGCTATTAATTTTAAGATTCAACCTTTGGTTATGTTTCTTGTATTTTTCTAATTTTCTTGTAAGACATTTTATCTGATTTTCCATTTTCACGCATTTTCTGTGAAGTGCACTCCTGTTGCGCATGACACATTTTCGTCCAGATAATTTCCGGCTTTCAATTACAGTATTAGATCTTGAATCAGAGAAAGGGGTGTTGAGCAAATTTGACATTGAGCTTGTGCTTAGCTGTTCACTATTATCATTTGTTGATATTTCCTCAACAGTCAAAGGTTGGTGTTGAGAGACGCTTGATCGCTTTCGGTAATTTCTGGAATTAGTTTTCCATTGTTTACGCTTACTTCTTTTCTCCCGGGCAGTCATCTCTGCAATGGGCTTTATTATACCCTTCATCTTTTTCTTCAAATAATTTTGTCCTTCTTTTTCCTTCTGTTTTTCATATGCGGCTGGGTCATTTTTTATCTTTTGATAACGTTTGCGCTGTGCTTCTCTTTTATTTTTTAGTTTCTCCTCTCTAGTTAGCTTTTCCTTAACTTTTGGCATCTTCCTGAAACAAAGAGAACTTTTATAAAAAATGCATTTTGTTATCAGTTTAATTTTGGCTATTTTTATTAAATTTTAACATTAATCTTAATGAAAAACATTAACTTTTTTTTTCTTTTTGTCCCTATTAAACATTTATATAAATGGGCAAAATAAAAGCTAACCTTCTTATTTTGTAGATATAGATATGCTTTAATTTAAAGTAGTACTTAAGAAAGATTTAAATTAAAAATGAGATACATTCAAATTTAATGAAGTGTCTAAATTCAATCACACATTTAAAATAAAGGATTTTTTTTAATTTTAAGTACACTAAACTTGTCATTAATTTCTTTTTTAATTATGAAAATTTAAAAATACAGATTCTGGGATAAGTTACGTTGAATAGATACTTGAACAATAACTAATAAAAAAAAAATGTTTCGAATTTAAATTAAGTAGTAATAACTAATTACATAATAGAAATAACTAATTAATAGTAATAACTAATTACATACTGTTTCAAAATGCAAAATATTGCCAAATTTTATGAAATATTTGAGTAGTAATATTAACTAAATTAAACATGTTTCTTTCTTTTTTATATTTCTTAAATTGTAATAAACTAATATGTAAAAAAATGTAGTCTATATTTAAAGATTCTAAAACACTAAGGATTTTTGCATATTTTCAAATTTAACATCATTCAGTTTCTTTATCAAAGTATTAATAACATTTTTAGTCAATATCTTAATAATATTTCTAGAACTTCATCATTCCCCTGCTTTAAGAACAGGCAGGGGAATGAGGCTAGGGGAATGATGTTTTGTTAGTAATATCTACCTTAGAACCACATGGTGGAACAAAAAGTTAAAAAAATGATTACATATATTTAAAAACCTGTACTAAAAACATAACACAAAATAAAAAATGCTTACCTTTAGTTTAGTCAGAAAAAATTGATCCAGGGTAATGATGGTTAATAAAAATATTCTTTCTGGAACTTCACTTTTCAGCACCTGCACTCCCAAACAAAATGGTTACAGACTCCAAACTTTTAAGAGATCTCTTCTAAACAAGTAGTTAAAATTGGATCAGTGCCAAATTTGACTTCAGGGCCATCTATTGGTGTTTTTTAGAACTATTTTTGTAAGTGCAGGGGAATGATGCTCAAATTCATGGACACACTTCATTGTGTTTCTCCCCAGAATTGCATTATAGTATACCTCTATATGTGTACCCCTCTTATAAAGGAACAAATTGTGATAATATATTAATAATTACAATTTCATGAAATTAATATTTAATAAACATTTGATGGGCTCAAAGTTTGAATTTTGGGGTTGGGGACAGCCAGGGGAATGATATTTTACATACATTTATTTTTATATTGTTTAGAATTATTTTTTAAGTAAATAATATCAGTAGTAGATGGCAAAAAAGTACAGCTTTTAATAAAAATAAACTTTATTGGAAAAATAGTTCAAGAAAATAATAGAATCAATTGGGACTTCATTTTTTCCTATTCTGTGAGAATGATCCTTGTATACATTATATAAAAAAAATATATAACAAAATATACATTGTATAAAATAATTACAATCATCCAGATCATTCAGTATTTTCGTCCAGATCATCTTGAGAGGTTGTTGCCAGCAGTTGCATCAGACTCAACTGAATTCTAGTGTCTGCATCTTGTAGGCAGGCATTGGACCGGGTTTCGGGGTCTGTTACTTCAGTATCGAGATAAATTTCAATAACTAGCTGTCCCGGGCGGTTTGCATCTTCTGGTAAATCACAGACTCAATGTCTTTTTCCCCTTCACACTGGAAAGCCACGCAAATGAATAAACTAGGAATTCTGGACATGTACAGGGGGAGGGTGTATCGGTAATTCAGGCTCCTCAACTCATTCCACAATCTATCCAAAATGTGCTGTGGAACATCCCGTCAGCATTGTGGGCACACCATTTCAGCTTCAGTGTTTCCATTTCTTCTCAGATTGAGTTTGATTCTTTTACATAGTTAATATACTTTAATTTTGAGTATCTGTTGGTTTCTTTCATTTCTTCCAGAAGAAACCCAACCCTGTCCATGATGGTCCTGGCAATTGCGACTGTGCTTGCGTAGCGTAGCCAGAACCCAGGGCCCGATTACCACACAGGCCAACTAGGTCATGGCCTTGGGCACACTGCTGTTGGAGGCTCCAAATTGAATGAAATAATTTAGAAAAGAATTCTTAATATTACAGTTTCCGCAACTATTTTCTTGAATACCAAAATATATTTTGGCTAACTTTGCAACCATATCGCAATATCTAATAATACCTCCCCCCACACTCCCAAAAAAAGCAACTATTTTGGTGCGAGGAGCCCCGAAAAGGTGCTGGGCCTTGGGCCTCACACAACCTTAATCAGGCTCTGCCAGAACCTCGAGGGGAAACAAGAAAAGGGGCACACATTAAGGCACACTCGCAGACACACATCCAATCAGTGAGGAATTCAATGACTTTTTCTCCTTCATGTTGGAAAGCCACGCAAATGAATAAACTAGGAATTCTGGACATGTACAGGGGGACGGTGTATCGGTAATTCAGGCTCCTCAACTCATTCCACAATCCATCTAAAATGTACAGCACACATTGCTTTGAGTTTACAGGAAACATGTTCTTTTAATTGAATGTCTTTTTTATTTACATAATGTTTCTGACATTTCACAAGTTTGTTACAGTCCATAGTGACAACAACACTGTCACATTTCAAAACACTTGCTGCATTCATGGCATCTGCACCTTTCTCATGAATTTGAATCCTTCTTCTGTCTGATAATTTGTCTTTGCAGTTCCAAACCTAGAACAAAAAGGAAAAAGAAATAATGCTATAAAATTTTTGGTTATAATTAACATGTTGTAGAGATTAGATAATTGCATTTCATTAAAGGGTATCACAGTTAAAATTTAGGGTAACCCATTAAATATTTATTTTAATTGTTGTATCAATATGTTACCTTAATAAAATATAAATTTTATGAAGTTTATAGTAACACTCTATCATTTATAATAAAATACAAAACAACCTAACTTACCTTGCCAGCTTACAACAAAATGAGCAGTATCACATGAAACCTTTTCACAAATGTTATGATAATCTTTTATTGACAGCTCTGGATATTTTAGACAAAGGCTACTAAATAAAGTTTTTAATACACTACAACCATTTTTAATGATGTAGCAACAACAAAATAGAAAAATATTTTTTATTAAAAAAATCAAATAAATATATAATCATGTAAAAATATAAGATTAAAAACATTAAACACCATTTATTGGTTGAAATTAATTCTTTGATCATAAAAATTGTAAGTTTGATAGAAAAATAATTGTTCTACACTTAAAAATAAAGTTACAAGAGTTTCACTGATTTTCATAGTAGGTGGCGGCTATCTTGAAAATAATCCACTTCCAATTATTAATTTTGGTAAACTTTTTTCTTGTTGATAAATACACCTAGTGATGACAAAAACCACTCACAGACCTTTTGTTGGAATTATTGTAGGTTAGACAGCTATTTCTACTATACAGACTAGTCTACTCTGAATCTCCATGAAAGATAATTTTTAATTCTGTTTTTCTTTCTATGTTCATGTGCTTAAAATTTATCCAAAATGGAGGGGAGGGGTTCACAGGATGATGTTGTTCACATGAAAAATATAATAAATTATTTCAATTCTTCAATTTGAAAAAGTCAGTAGAAGCCTATTTTTGGATTTTTAATAATTCTTAATTGTTGCATTTCTGTATTGCTTTTTATCCTGATATGCTTAAAAATTGTCTTTAGTTCAGCTTATTTTATGTTCATATTCTCTATTCTTAAAAACATGGCTTAGTCAGTGGAGTACAGGCACAGTTCCAAAATATTGCCCCTTCCTGGATTTTCGGCTCACATCCATGATTCAATGCATATATAAATTATATTAGTATAATAAGATATAATATGCATAATATCTTCTTGAGGAACAATAAGTTAAATGAAAATTGCTAGTGAAAATATGTAAGAATATTTTCAATTTGCTAGACAAAATCAATGAAAAAAGTTTTTGTTTAGGAAAAAGTCAAAATATGTAATTTGATATCTACCACATAAAGGTATTTAAAATATGTTTAACATAAAACAATTTGCATGTGCTTGAACAATGTTTCAGAAATGTTTGGAATAATAATAATAAATCTTAAAACATACACCTAATAATGGCTATGGGAACGTCCATTGTTACGCTTGTGACCATTAGAGCAAATTATCAGAAATATACTTCCAATTATTTTATTGCAAAATATAATTAGGATAAAATTGATATAACTAATTAAATATCACCTTGTTCAACTCACATAAAATATATCTAGTTTGTAACAAAATTTTGATTTATTATATAGCCCAATAAAATGATTTTTGTTACAAATTACATATATTTTATGTCAGTGGAACACAATCATATTTAACAAATTATATGAATTTTTATCCAAATAATAAAATAATTGGATGTATTTCTGAAAATTTGCTCTAATGGTCACAAGAGTAATGAATGGACATACACCTATATATACAGCATCAAACATAACTTGTATATGCTTCAATAGCAGTAAAACAACAATGAATTTAGGCTGTGGATTACACAGAACTACAATTCAAAACCTCATTTAAAAATACAGTATAAGGTCTTTATAACGCAAACCTAAAAACGCAAGGTTGTGCGTTATATAGAATTTTGCGTTATATGGATCACATCATTAAATTCACCTAGTACACATGGCCAAATATGTCTGAAACACATCAAAATACATTACAATATCTTTATACTGCATTCCTTGTTACCAAGAGTTATCCAAATTACAAATTTTTGCATAATATAGGTCAGACATTGTCAAATTTACTTTATAAACATGATCCAAATATAACTGACACAACCATCCCTTATATTAGACATTTTCAAAAATGTTTATTGTAATAATAGCATTTTTTCAGTAGAAAGGTCTTAAATTAGAAGATAAAGTTGAACTAATGTATCAAATTTAGTCCTCTAGAGAGTAACAATATTTTACAATGTGAAAGTGCAGGTGCTTTTTAACTGCAAAAATCATTGTTTACATCTGAGAAGTTGTGTGTTATAATGAGAATTGCGTTATAAAGATCTTCTACTGTATTGTAACTTGCAAATAAAGAATGTTTTAAATCAGTCTTTGCTGTACCATTAGTTCCGTTACCTATACAGTAGATTAGTGAATCACGTCAATAGACCCAGTAAAGGCAGGACTGATTTAAACATGTTTTTTTTTTTTTTTCATTTTTGTTCTAAGTACACATATTTACAATATTTAAGTTACAAATTCACTTTTCTATGACTTATTATACATTTTCCAACCACTTAAAAATTAATAGTGCAATACATTGCAGTCACTTGACATGGCAAAGAAATGCAAGATGTTCTACATATTTATCATAGAACAAAACATGTTATTAGATGTCTTTGCAGACGTGATCTTAAAATATTCTAAGACAGTTAAGATATATGTATATAGTATAATTCAAGAAAATTATTTATGTTTGAAATTCCTGAATAAAATTACTTAAAATGTACAATGGAACTTCTGGAGTTCTATTTGAACGGGAACACAGCCTAAAAATAATAAATTTATTATACTTTAACATATTTTGCTCACAAATGTTTGAACACATTGCGAGTTCACAAAATACGTTAATTAGTTTTAAAAAATAATAAACAGCATATATATATATATATAAATACTTATATAACTGAATTATTATAAATGTAATGTAATTTTCAGCATATAAGCCATGGATCATATAGATAAGTTCTGAGCCATAAATTTTATTTAATAAATGAAGTTAAATAAGTTAATAATTAAAATGTACAAATATTTTACATTAAACGAAATTTCTTGTTCTAAACATGCTTGTTTAATCTGCCGTTTATACATAGGAAACTGCAAGAAGTTTTGGAATAAAACAGTAGCATTCTTTATGAATTTCCACCTTTAGTTTTTTTTTTTTCAAAATAAAAATCCTAGAAAGGAAAGCTACAACACATACAGTTTATCATTAATAAATTAAATACAACTGATACTAATATTTAAATATATATATATAAAAGCATATTCATTTTATTGAGCACAATTCCTCATGGTCAGAGATTTGATAAAATTACTCTCTTCCTCTTTTTCACACACACACTTAAAAAAACAAAAAAGGGTGAAGTGCTTTTAGTTTAGTTAGAAAGATTCTTATAGAGTTAAATTATATATTACAAATAAAATGTATATAAATTACCAGAATAAGAATTCTAATGATACGACATGTCATCACAGTATATTCTTCAATAACTTCAGCTATGTAATAAAGCCCAGCAGCTGAAATATAACAAAATTGTTTTTTAAAATACAATGGTTCAATGAATAAAACCACTAAAATACAGTACTAATGCATAAACTTTATTTATAATAGCAATTCACAGAAAGATCAATTAAAAAGCTTAGTCAATGAACATGTTAAGTGGCAATTTAATGAATATGAGAAAAGATATCTTAAAGTTTATACAATACTCATTATTTTTATTTCACTCAATCATTGTTTTTATAGTGCTATTCTGAAGAAAAGCATTCATTATGTTGGGGTTTTATTTACATAACTATATAGCAGTTCTAATCAAGAAGGATTTTAATGATTTTTCACACATAACATTTTCTCTCACTCATGTATCAAAAACTTGTTTTTCATTCATGGGAGAACATGTTATATACCATCGTTGAAATTGGTCAAAAAATCAATTTTTGTTTTCAAATATTAAATGGAAGTTTGTTTAATTGTGAATATTTTAACGCCTCATTTTTACCCAAACGTCAATTATATTGTAAGATATTATAAATTTTGTTAATACACGGAGTGCAACTATCCACTCAAATTAAAACTTTAAATGGCATTTTCTCCATCTTCATATTTTCTTCACTTTCATGTTTGAAAACTGCTAAGGCTTTTTTGTATTTGACATAGAAATTTAAACTTTTTTGTACCGTATTTTTCGGCCTATAATCCGCAGCCGCAATTTTTAGTGCTTATAAAAAAATTTCATCAGATAATCCGCATTGGCCTATAATCCGCGGATAATACGCCGGACTATACGAGGATTACTCATTGTTTTCAACATTCCAAAGTACTACTAATAAACCACCTCCCTATTTATTTAGTTGCTCTATTTAAATGATAATTGTAATAAAATAATTGAAAAAAGATAATTATAAAATAATTACAAGTTAAAAATACAAATACTTTTTTTTCATTGAATCTTATATCTAAAGTGTAGACTGTCTTGTGAATACAGATAATTCTATAATGATTGCTGTTTTTAAATCATTTTCCACTTTTATAATAATGTTCAGTTTAAATTCTGTACTGTTAAATATCACGTTTTCTGTTAGACATTATTTATTATGTTGCATTGCAGTTTTTGAAAGAGATGAGTTGAGAAACGCTTTGTTCTTCATAAAAACATGCTGCCAAAAGGCTAAAAATTATAACATAAAAATCAGAAGCCACTCCCACTAGCATGTACACGTCATATGTGAACGAATCACGAGCGACTCCGCGATCGGTCGATAGTAAACAATCGTGTGATAGCTGTTTACATTTTTATTTTGACTGCCGGTAGAAACAGGATATCTGACATGAACTTCTGCTTAAAAAAATGTCCACAGATAATCCGCACCGGTAGATAATCCGCACTTAAAAATTTTGAGGTTTTTTAACAGATAATCCGCGGATTATAGGCCGAAAAATACGGTACATGTTCTTTATTATATATATGATAAATCTGCACATGGAATCAGCCTTCAGGTTTTTTTGTTATTTAATAAAAAACAGTATATGAAGACATGTTAGATTTCATTGTTTTACACTATATAGGGTAGATGTGCCAGTAATGGACACCCTTAAGGAATTTCTTTTAAAATTATTTTTTTATTAATAGTTATAATTATTATATTCCAGTTTTTTTCAATATTATATTAACCTATCAACAACATTTAACCATTCTTATAGTCTCATTTCCCAATATGAATCAAAATTTAATTTTAAATAACAGAAATATATCAAAACACCCAAAAGCCCAGTCAATGGACACCCTCTGGCCCAGTAATGGACATCCTCTATTCCAGTAATGGACACCCCAAAGTAATAAATATCATTGTTTTTATGACTGTATTTAGAACCAGAATTTAATGAATACATACTAAGGAAACAAAATAGTTATTTTCAAATACATTTAACAATTAGGATACCAGTAATTGATAAAATATTTGTGATAATCATTTACTGTTTGCATCAATTATTGTAATTATAAGAAGATCGATGTTTTAATTATTTTAGATGGATAGTTTAAAATACTAAATATCAGGCAATTACAGCTATCAAATTATTAAAACAGAGGAGAATTTAAAAGGTAATTTAAAAAAAAAAAGTTTTGGAATATTAGTGTTTAGTTTTGTCTCACTATTTTTAACAATTAAACTTCCAGAGACTATTTGATATATCATTTATAATAATTAATATTACAAATATGAAAAAAAATGATATTGTAAGTTGAATATTTTAAATACTAAATAGAATAATTTAAAAATAAAACTGTAGAACTGATGTTTGAGGCCAATGATCTGCAGATTTACTAGTTTCATGAATATTACTTATAACTTTCATTAATATTACTTTTTTTTTCTTTTTTCTGTCAGAGGTGAATAAGGAAACATTTAAGACAGAAAATAGATTTTTAATAGCTTCTGTAACTTTATTGTTTTTATTTAAACGGAGAGGGATTAAGCCCCATGAGCCCCTCTTTGACTGTGTTCATAAACAATATTTTCAGCTTCCTGGCTGGTTTGATTGCCAGATTATAAAATATGCAAGGTACATATACATAAAAAAAAAGAATAAAATATTGAAATTTCATTAATCACATAAAATAACTTAAAAGCAGCTATTTATAACAGTTTTGGTATTACAGTAGAAGATCTTTATAACGCAAACCTAAAAACACAAGGTTGTGCATTATATGGATCACATCATTAAATTCATCTTGTAAATATGGCCAAATATGACTGAAACATATCAAAATACATTAGAATATCTTTATACTGTAGTCCTTGTTACCAAGAGTTATCCAAATTATAAATTTTTGCATAATATAGGTCAGACATTGTTAAATTTACTTTATAAACATGATCCAAATATAACTGACACAACCATCCCTTATATTAGACATTTTCAAAAATGTTTATTGTAATAATAGCATTTTTTTTTCAATAAAAAGGTCTTCAATTAGAAGATAAAGTTGAACTAATGTATCAAATTTAGTCCACTGGAGAGTAGCAATATTTTATAATGTGAAAATGCAGGTGCTTTTTAACTTCAAAAATCATTGTTTACATCTGAGAAGTTGTGCGTTATATGGAGAATTGCGTTATAAAGATCTTTTACTGTATTACATTTTGATAAGTTATAATTAAAAAATTAAATTTGATTATTTAAGTTTGCCGTTAAATCAAAATATTTTATGCATTACAGAAATTGCATTTTTAGCAATGTCTACATGGGGTGTCCATTACTGGGAAATGACTAATTAACCATCCCAGTAATAGACACCTCATCTTAAAACCTTAAAAATGAATGAAATTTTGTAAATGGCCATTAGTATATAAAATTCTAAGTTTTCTATTGCTACTAAAGCAAAAACATTCAAATTTTGCAAGAAAATAAATAATATATAAATTAATTAAACGAAGCCAGCTCTTAGCATTAAGATTTTCACAGAAAAACAGTGAAACTCTGAAACATTATTTTCTAGTTCTTGATTGGTTTGATTAAAAATGTAAACAATAACCTAGTTTTATAAAACATGCAAGGGGGAATTATAAAAAAATAATTAAAGCTAAATATTTATTAGTTATTTTTTTATGAACCAAAAACATCAAGGGGTGTCCATTACTGGCACATCTACCCTATAGGGGAGACTTGATCCCTAGGTCTAAAACCAAAGAAAAAATGCAATTAAGTCTTTGAAACTGGAAGCATTAATAAAGTGATTCCTTATCAATAGATATAGCAACATAATTTCATTCAGTCATTTTTATTTTTGTTGTAAGAAGGTAATCTCTGTTTTCTTACAATCAAACTTCTTTTTGAGTAGGTAGTTTGAGTTTGATATTTTTTGCTAAATATAACTAAATAACTTCATTTCATTGATATAATATGAACACTGCTTAAATGTTGTTATTTAAATCCAATACAGTTTCTTTATTTTTGATTTAGCATGTTTTTTCCACAAACATGAACATTAGGGACACTTGATCCCTGTTTTATGGGGAGACTTGATCCTGGGGATCAAGTGTCCCCAAACCAAAGTTAAGCTAAATTAATGTTAAATTTTATTAATCCCCTACTTCTCATAGTGACATTTAGATATTATCTTTATTAGTTAGAATATGGTTGCCTTATTTAGATGGTTGACAAAGATAGAAAATTAATATGTGGCTGCATATGACGGTTAGCAAGCACATTGTGGATGAATGCACATGTGAGACATACGTCTAACTTTAAAAAAATTTTACAGCACTTCGTAAAGAATGTAATGATATTATAATCAAAACAGTAAAGTGTTAATCATAAAAAATAATCATGATAACTATATAAGCATTGAGAGTTTGAATTATGCCAAAGAAAATGTACCGTATTTTAGGGTGTATAGCCCGCACCCCTAAATCGAGCAGTACCATAAAAAAGTTCGTGTATACGCCGCGGAGCTGCATCATTATATAGCCCGCGGGCTATACACCATCTACGAATGTATATTTCGACCAGGGTTTACGCCGCATGTGAAATTTCCACGGTAATCGCGAATGGCGTGCTAAACAGAAACACATTAATAAGAAGAATTAAGAAATCATAAAAATGAAATTATTAATTAGAAATAAATAATTTAAATGCAAAATTTGAAATTAATATAATTTAAATAATATAAATACGAAAAACTACACTAAAATTGCGTGAAATTTGCAGCTTAAATTCCGGCATATGGCGCGCATTATTACCTTGGTATATCGCGAATGATTTTGCAACAAAAAATTAATTAAACTGAAATTTTAAAAACCACAAGCACCGAAATTACAAGGCTCCCACTAGATCCGTTTTTTTTTGCTTAAGTCCGTATTAGTCTGTTTTTTCATTGTTAGGTCCATAAAGTCCGTTTTTTGACACTTTTAACCGACTTTTATTTAAAATTTTCTGATGTTTGGCATTCAGCAGAGCATTGCGGAAAAATCACGCAATATATTCCAAATATATTCCAAAAAATACCATTAACTTTCGTTAATCGATCACGAAAAGAATCGCCAATTTTCTCAAAGGATTGCGAAAATGCGCAAATTTCTTCCAAAGTAGAGATGCAACGAATATTCGGCCGAAGCCGAATATTCGGCCCATTCGGCCTGTCGGCCGAATATCAAGTCCATTATTCGGCCTTGGCCGAATAATTAATTTGACAATTTATTTTCATCATGTATAATGAAAATTTTATTTGAAATTAACTAACACTTTTTTTTCCATTAACTTTCATACCTCAAATGGGTTTTATCTACCCATTTTTATATAAGAGGTTAATTTAGGAATCATGTTAAAAAAATTTTATGCTGTATCCATAAGTACAAAAAATATCTGCTTGTAATAAGCTAACATAATCTGTTAAATTTAAAATTAATCTATTCAAAATTGTTTTAATACAGCTGTACAAGCAGAGTTTCCCCCAGACAGTTTCAGGAGGGCGCTGCACCCTGCCTGCCCTTAGGTTTACAAAATAGCACCCCTCTTGCCCCTACCTGAAAAAATGCCTTTACCCCTTCGTTTATTAAGAAAAGTACTTGCACAGTAAAAACTGACTCATTGCTGTCTTTAAAATAGTGTTCTGTCTATTAAATATTAAAAAGTAGTTTTAAAAATCAAAAGAATGCCTTTAAAAATTTCAAGAAATGCCCTTAAAAATCCAAAACACGCCCTTCGGAATCCAAAAGTGCCCTTTTCCCACAAGCAGCACCCTGCCCTTTTTTAAATGTGGGGGGGAAACTCTGGTACAAGCAAATTCAAATTTTATTTTTATCATAATGGGAAGTTTAACATTTATCCCTTGTTACATAAAAAAAATATTTCTTTCAATAATATTTTGAATTATACCTATAAAGAACTCTAGTGCTATCTGCTGACAGCAAAGAAAAAAAAATAATAATAATAAATGATAAAAATGTTTTTGTTAATTGTGAGCTTTATAAAGTCTACAATGATTTCTTTCCACTGTTTTAGAGGATATTCCTTTCATCCTTTCTCTCAGTGGTTTTTCTTAAGATATTAAGATTTCTTATTTTTTATTTTATTTCATCTGAAAGTTGAAACTTATGTTTTCTAGTACTTTTCAAATTTTGTAATTATTTTAAAGTGTAACAACAACACACATAATATCTATTAAAATGTAACTAGACAGTACCTGATGAGGAACTTTTGCTAAGAATGATTTTTTTTTGAGGGGGGAGGGAGCTGAATTATATTATTGAGGCAATTTTTAGGCCAAACATAGCCGAATATTTTTTCAGAGTAAAATAATGCTTTAAAAAATTAAAAATTTGTATATAAATAATTTTTTAAAAGAAAACAACACATTTTAATTGTGAAATATACAAGAATTGTGCATATAGTGCATACTATGCTTTGTTTTTATGCAAAAATAAGTTCATTATTCGGCGGCCGAATAGGCCGAATATTCGGCTGTAACTTGGCCGAATATTCGGTATTCGGTTATTCGGCCAAACCACTATTCGTTGCATCACTATTCCAAAGATCATGAATTTCGTTAAAAGATCGAAAAAAAGCGGTCAAAAGATCGCAAAAAAGACTAATTTCCTCAAAAGATTGCGAAAAAAAACGCAAGTTTTGTCAAAGAATAGCTAAAAACGCGTTTTTCTTTAAAAGGTCGCAAATTACAACAAAGGATTGCGAAAAACACGCAAATTTCGGCAAAGGATCTCGCAAAAAACGAGAATTTTGTACAAAAGATCGTGCGATCTTTTGTAAAAAGATAGCGTTTTTGGAAAAAAACGCGAATTTCGTCAAAAGATCTCTCAATAAAACACAAGTTTTGTCAAAGAATCGCGGAAAACGCGATTTTCGTCAAAAGGTGGCAAAAAACACGCAAATTTCGGCAAAAGGTCTCTCAATAAAATGCAAATTTCGTCAAAAAATCGAAAGAACACGCGAATTTCGTCAAAGGATCGCGAAAAAATGTGAATTTCGTCAAAAGATTGCGAGAAGAACGCGATTTTCAACAAAATATCGCGAAAAAAAAAAAAACGGTCAAAAGATTGCGGAAAAAAACACGAATTTCGTCAAAAAATCGAAAAAAAAAAACTAATTTCGTCAAAAGATTTTAAAAACGTTAATTTCGTCAAGAGATAGTGAAAAACATATAAATTTCATCAAAGGATCCCGAAAAACACGCAAATTTCTTTAAATAGTCATGGAAAAATTCGTGAAATTCAATCTGTCTTAGAAGGTTTGTAACCTCTACCAATAACAACGGCTTTAAGATAATGAATTTCAGAATTTGAATCGGAGCAAGCGTTTTCTTTATAACAAATTATACTTTGAACATTTATTAATTAGTGACAATTGAAGGAAAGGAGGGGTTCCTTGCTTATTTTATTTTATGATTTGCGAAAATAGTTTCCTTTTGATCTCTTTTTTTACAAAGTATGTGCTCCCTTTTGGTCCCCTTTTTTACTACACAAGTTGAGTGGGAGCTCTGGAAATATGAAATTATTAATTTGATATAAATAATATAAGTACGATATTCAAAATTAATAATTCATTATAAGTAATATTTAAAAGAAAAAATCCCGTTAAAATTGAGTAAACTTTTCTATACACTAAAGAGCGTCATGAAAACGATTGGACGTTAGCAATCTCAACTTTAATTAAATATCTTAAATAGCGTGCTCGAACGACATTAAAATGACGACGTGCTAAAATGACATTCATTTTCACAGTGCCATATATTAAAATTATTTACAAATAGATAATAAACGTATTATTTTTAATATTTAGCGCTATGTACAAATAAAATAACGTTATCACATCCCTTTTCGTCAATTGAATAAGATATAAAAATTCTCATTTTAATCATTTCTAAAAGAATCTGTAGATCGAGAATGCAGATGTTTTGGAATTTTTTAAAGGAGGGGGGGGGGGGGGGGGTATTAAAAAGAAACCTCGCACAATAATTCATTGAGAATTTTAAAGGGAAAAGCATGGAATCTGCTGGCATATCTATCAAAGTGATTTGAAATCGAATGCGTTTTTCCATTTTCGATAAATGTATTATATCTTAAGTTATAAGCGATTGCTATTTGATGATGACCTTTCCCGAGCTGTCTCATCTGGAAATTCAGTTAAAAAATCAACTTTCAGCATTTTCTAAATGTTTTTTCCCTTATTAAAAACTTAAAAACGCTGTTCGACTTCGTTAAGTATTAATAAATGTGGCAATAGTTTTATACATTTAAAATTAAAAATGACTTATAGTGAATGCAGCCGTTATTTATGTGTGTATGCGTGTTTTATAACAAAGTTATCAGAAACAAAACAAAACTTTTTATTTAATTCTAATCGGTTTTATTTAATTCCAATCAATTTGCAAGAAATTTCATGACCTACTTTTATTATTTCTTTGCACGTGGAGCGATAAGGATTATAAACATTATATGATTCATGCTAACCACTATGAAAAGCATGTACGATCCTAAAGCTATATATTTTTTTCCCCCCCCCCCCTTCTTCTATCGCTCTGTTTGGAACTTTTTAGCTGTCAGAATCTCAAAGAAATAAATACAGATTTCTATTAGAAGATTTTGCTTTAAAAGCATTTATACACGAAATGATTATCAAGAAAAAAAAAAAAAAAATACTTACCATCACTGTGCTGCTTCTTAAATACAAGATAATTTAACAATGCAATTTAATCTGATTTATTTTATGGTCGTTTTTGAGAATATTTGGCGTTATTGTAGATGTTTTAAAAATACTTCTTGCATGAACATTTAAAAGTTATATTTTATATTTATTTCAATCACTTGGTACAGAATTGAATCCTGCATTGGGTCGGGTAATCGGATAGTACCCAAACCCGACTAAAGTTCGGGTCGGGTTGGCGGGATTTTTTTTTTCTTTTTTTTTTTTGAAGTGTGTCGGGTTGGAATTTGATTCGTTCGAGTTAACTTTTTTTTCTCTCCAAAAGATGATGCTGAATATTTGTTAAAATGGTAAAAGCCGAAATAATTTGATACAAGAAAAACATAATTATAGACTACTTTTCCGTAAATGCATTAAAATATGGATTAATTTTCCTTCATTTTAGTTTCTGGTTTTAATATTTCGGTTGACAAAATTTGTTCTTGTCGGGTCTCGAGTTGACTTTAAGTAGAATTTTCGGATTCGGATAGGATACAATCCGGACCTTGCAGTTCAGGTTCAGAGTAGAGTCCAACATTTGATCTTGTAATCTGATTTTACCTGCTATTGTTTTGTTATGGATAGAAAGGGGGGGGGGGGAATGTATTTTTTCTAGAAAAATACATTTACCTGGTTAATCTCTTTTTATTAGACTCGGGCCGGACTGCGATCGAGCTTAATTTTTATCTGCGGCCGCTCCGCGCCGGGACTGAAGGACTACTTTTTTTTTTTTTTCGGGGTCATGTTAAACCGGCAGGTTTTTGCGAAAATAACAGTGAAATTTTTCCTTTGTTCGACAAAATCTTTTGAAACTTATTTTATTTTATTAAATTATAGAGAAATATATTTTAAAAAATCTTTCTAGAACTTCAAAATTATTTTTTCTGAAATATTTTTCCTCCATTTTAATCTACTATATTTCTAATGAGTTATCATTTAAATGAATTTCTCTAAGTAATCAATAATGTTGCCATTCCATATTTCATAGATTGTGGACATACTGGTTTAAGTTGCAAAATGTTTGCATGAGTATGTAAAAAATATATCTTAATTTTATTTATAGGATCCCGGACTTGATTTAATGGATTTTTCTTGGCTGGGTGGGCCAAATTTTTAGCATAAATGTTTCAAGTTTAGCCCAGGCAGGGCCAATATATTTCGATCGCCTGGGTCTAAAAATTTCGGATCACCCACATTATTTTAAAATCTCATTAATATGAAATTTCTCATATTTGGTATCTGAATTTTTGGGAGTGAAAAAAAAAATTTAATTGCGCGTAAACGCCGCATCGCTTGAAATTTCAATTAAAAACACGTAAACGCCGCGGCGTTTCTTCCGTAAATTACGGTACTAAAATCTTTTTTTTTTTTTTAATAATTCCATAATAATAAAACCAGCTTTTAACTTACTTATTATTATCATTATTTTTAATCTGGAGAAAAAGTCACTTTTTTTTTTCCTTTAAAAATAACAAAATTATTGACAAAGGTAATTCAAGAAATATTTTCATTTTTCTACGCCCCACCAGTGGCCGAGAGGTTCTGCTCACAAAAGCTGGTAGACGGGAGGTCCTGGGTTCGAACCCAATCGCGCCCGTCGGCCTAATCGTTCGGAGTTTTCTTCTAAACTTGGATTTTTGTGCGTAAATACGGGTTAGGTTCCGTTAGAAAGACCCCCACGGAGGGCATCTCCACCTCTCCGGGCCCATTTCATAGATAATTAGCTATCATAAGCAACACAATACACAAATTTTTCCACAATATTTTTTTTTTTTCATGTCAAAAAGTAAATGTAATTATTGTGCTAATTGCATACATTTCTGGCAAACATTAAATACCATTTATCTCAGTTTAATTTTTTGAATTGCAGCAGCAGATAATAGGTAAATTATCACAACAGTAACTTTGAGAGAACTGGATGTAATATACAACTGGAGCTGAAGCCATTAATGGCATTTTACCTTCTAGAAAATATGTTATTATTATTTTAAACAATAATTACTATAAGTAATATAAAACTACTGTATAAAAAGGCACACAGTAATTCGCTCAAAATTATTTATTTTAATCACTGGAATCGGAAAATCCTTCAAAATTGGAAGTTTCCGAGTCCGTCATAAACAAACCAATAATATCTCTATTTCCAAAGACAGAAATAAATAATAATAGCATTTAAACAGTAAAAAAACATTACAAACATGGGAAAATTCTTTAAATTTCGCGGCATAGCGGAAAAAATTTACAAATTTCGACGATTTTTGAAATTTTTTCGGGTTTAAAAATTATAGAAAAATCACGATTTTCCGTTTCTTTTTTTAAAAAAAATCTTTGTATAGTCCGCACCGTGTATAAGCCGCAGCGGCTGTTCCAAATGTTTTTTTCTTGTATAACCCGCGGGCTATACACCCGAAAATACGGTAATAATTTTCTTAAAAATATCACCGCACACTTTTCACCAAGTTGCAGCCTCTGGATCGTACTGTATATGGACCACTTAAAAGATATTTTAACGTGGCTGCTCAAGACTGGATCCTGCTCAAAGGACAACAATTTATCAAATTGCTGAACTGATTGGAATTGCCAATCCTAAAGCCATGGTGTCAACTAACATAATAAATGGGTTTAAAATCACTGGAATAAATTCCTTAAATAGGAATTTCTGAAGATGATTTTTTATCATCTTTCATCGCTAATCAACCATTAACTCCAACAAGCAGTAAAAGAAATTACAGTTAAACCAAACATAGTGACATCAGAAGACATACAAGCCATCTCAAGTTTCATTACCAAAAATGGGAAAATCTAAAGAAATGAAAAAAGGTCTTCAAAAATTTTGACAAGCACACTAACTAAAAGACAGAATGAAGAAGAAATACAAGATCGCCACCTGAATAAAAAACAAAAATCGAAAAAACTTATATCATCTCAAGAAAAAAAGTAAAAACACTAAAAATGAAAGACCAGAATCTTCAGAATGTTATAAAAGCAGATATAGTGTTTAACCGACCCAGATCCACTTGATGAAGATTCTGATGAAATCATTGAAGATCCAAAAAAATTGTCGATTGATGAAAATGACTTTGTCATTGTGCGATTTCTGGGAAAGAAGAAAATTAGTCATTTCGTAGGAAAAATTTAAAAGAAGATTTTATCATCTGAATGTGAAATCAATTTTCTAAGAAAATGAGAATTTAATTTCGACCAATTTATTTATCCAAAAAATGTTGATAATAGTTTTGTGGATTATGATGACATTGTCAAAAAAGTACCAAAATCAACCATGCTTGGTGGAATTCTTCGAACTGCAATAATTTTAATATTTACATTTGATTTTTCAAACTTTGAAAATGTTTTTGGATCATTAATTGTGTTTTTCTCACTTTTTACATGTTCGTCAACAATAAATTTGATTTCTACTACTTAATTTGAATCATTTCAATGCATCTGTTTCAAGGATCAAGTCTCCATGCAACTGGGGAGATATGATCCTTTTTTTATTGTTTGGAAAACAATTTATTTTTGTTTTAAAAATGGTTTTTCAAAAATAAAAAAAATACTACAAGAAAAACACATGAACCTTTAATAATAACTGGAAACTTTTTTTTTAATTTTGTTTCTTTCAAAATAAAAATTAAAAACTGAAAAAGGGATCAAGTCTCCCCTATCAGTAAAAAATTATATTAAACATAATATTAGATTATCTAAAAATCCATACGCAGGCTTATGTAATAACACTTGAAAATCTAAAAAAGAAAAAATTTGGGCTAAAATATCAATATTTAAAAAAGTAGTGGGAATTTTAAAAAATTCATTTTTTTTTCAAGATGTACTTTATCTATAGCCATTTATCTATTTTTATATTACAAAGAGAAGTAAATTATATATAAAAAACTATAATAATAAATATATATAAATAAGATGTTTATAGGGGAGAAGGGGGCTAGTGTGGGCAAGTTTTATAAATTTCACAAAAAAATGTACTAAATACCATTTTTCACACTTCAAGTATTTTTTTACAAGAATTTACTATTTTATCTTTGATTTGGTTGATATATTAAATTATTTGGCAATAAAGTTATTTATTAATATATATATTTTTAAAAAGTTCTTTTTGTCCACACTAGCCCCATGTGGTGGGGCTAGTGTGGACAAGCTAGAATACTGATTTTTAGACAATGTAATACAACTCTTATAAGTGTTTGCAAAACCATTATAAAATAAATTTGAACCTAAACAACAGAGTAAATATATTAATCGTAATTAAATATAACTTAATTAATGTTATACATAATTTTTTTTGTTATTACTGAGGACTGCAGTTGGGTATGTTATGAATCTATTTCAAAAACAAAATTAAATACATTACAAAAGTACAAAACACTGGTCAAAATAAAAAGGTATGGATGTATATACCTACCTTAAAATCTTAAGTTTGTTTATAAGGTTAAAGTATTTGTCAAAGCAACTAAATGTTTTTCATTAGTGTTTACGGGTCATTTTCAAAATATGCATACATATGCTGTCCCACAGTAAAAAAAAAAAATTGTATTCATAATATATTATTTAAAACTGACTATAAATATTATATTTATTTAATTACACTACACAACATATTTTTAAAACATAAAAATAATCACTTTCATATTTTTTTCCTAAAGAGGCAGATTTTTGCAACTAGTAGAAGAAAAAAATAGCTGTCCCTCTTCTGTATTTTATAATTCTGTAATATTTTTTCACTTCATTTTTCACTTTAAAAGGAAAGTAATTGGGACATTTAATGAGATAAATCATCATTATTTTAAATTTCTGACATTATTCCAGCAAAAAAAAAAAAAAAAAAAATTAAAGAAAATCTACAAAACATTTTGTCCCTCATATTTTGTCAAGTCTGTTACCAAGCTACAATTTCATGAAATAAAGGTTGACAATTTCACCAAGAGATGGCAGCACATTTGCAATAAAAACACTTATACTAGTTAAATATTTACTTGTAGCCATTTTCCTTTGCAGTTGAAAAACAACAGTGTAGTGGAGTAAAGAATTTTTTATAAAGGCGAGTATTTTTATTCAATGTCAAGTCTGTTACCTAATTTTTTATGTTAAAAATATAAGTTTAGTACTTTCTTTTGCTTGAATATTATTATCTAGTTAATATATAAAAGATTTTGTTTTGTTTCTTAGTGTTAATAATTAGCATGTAGGTTTTGGAAGATATTTTGCTGTTAATGTCAAGTCTGTTACCATGTTACTGGTAAATAGTGTATAAAATATAGTAAATTAGTGTATAAAAATTATAGCAAACGCTAAAGTGCATAATTAATTATATTTACAGACACATCTAACTTATACATTATCACTTATTTCATTTTTAGTGTGAAATTTAAAAGTAATTTAAAAAAAAAATGTTTTTCTGAATTGTATGCATTTATTGAAAATGACCCTTACACAGCCAGGAAACTGCATAATAAACATGATGGCTTCTTGAATAACATCTGGCTGTGAGAGTTTTCCAATGATGTTTATTTGTGAAACATTATTTTCAATAAAAATAAAGTGGTTTTTCTTAGAGCTAATACTCTTGAGGCACTGTTTCATACTCAACAACAGAAACAGACTTTGAATAACTGCTACATATTTATAAAATCTGCTGCGGCTGGACTTCTTGCAAATTAAAGAAACTTAAGCCAATGCAAATTCTCCTGGCTTGATTGTTTTTTTCACTCATTTCTATTTCTTCAATTTCTAATTCATCAACTTCCATGTCAAAAGGCTGTTTCCACTGTCTTCTCATGTGCTTACCTAATCTTTTGTAGTATCTGGGCATTCACGGTAGATAATGTAGCTCCAAACAAAAGTAATCATCTTAAAAGGCTAATCAATTTAATGGGATAATTCCAGGTTTTTGCAAATCTTCATATAATATTACTTAGTGTAAATAATTTAGATATGTTTTTGCTGCTAAGGAAGGAATATCAGACTGATACTGTTTTGCCGGGATAATTTAACATCCAGTCATTAAATGCAACTTTACACATTCCTTTGAATGCTCCATAAATTGTAACATCTAGGGGTTGTTTATGGGAAGAATATGATGGGAAAGACAGTAACACAATGTAATTTTCCTTCACGTATGTGTAATTGCTACAAGAGAAATGCGTGAATTATGATTATCGAGAAGCAAAAAAAACATTGTGGTCAATATCAGATTTTGTGTGTTCTTGTATATGGTGTAAAACAGCTGGAAATAGTTCTTTCGCCATCCATCCGCTTTTTGAAGGCAAATCTAGACTTTCAGTTGGAGCACCAACAAGAAAATAATCCTTATAATTTACTCTAGGATGCATCCTACCTATGCTATTATAATGGACTAGCATTAATAATTTAAATAAAAAAAAATTTATCAAACTAAATTCTACTATGTGTGCATTCTACACTTAAATTCAGTTATTACTTCACAAATGAATCTAATTTAGTATACAAATAGCATAAAATGTGATATATTTATATACCTAAATAATGTTTTTACAACTGAAAGCTGAATGGGGCTAGTGTGGACATGTCCACAGTAGCCCCACCACCATGTGTCCACACTAGCCCCATGGTGCCATTTATTTTTTTAGGACTAACACTGGTAAATGTAAACCATGCAGAGCAAAAGTGAATATAAAAAAATATACTGATTAGATTCATTTATAATATAATATTCCCTTTCATTTGAAATAATGAATATAAATAGTCTAAATTAGTAATTAAAAAACAAACCATGAATTTACTTTTTCACCATAAAAACATTTTTTTATAAATTGCAAATAAACTATGAAATGTATTCTCATGTAATTACACATGGAAGTGTATATCAGTGTTGTCAATCTACAAAAAATTACAGAGCAACTTTAACTAAAAAATAACAAAATTATTCAAGTTGTCCACACTAGCCCCCTTCTCCCTTATTGTATATAAATTCATACATAAACAAGCATAAATGTTCATGAGGTTTGTTTTCATAGTGTTTAATATCATTTGGTAACAAATTGCACCAAGCTTCCTAAAAAAATGCTAAGTGGAAAAATACCAAAAAGAGAATGAAGAATGCATCATGCAGTAAAACCTGCAAAGATAGAATCACAAGGGACGAGATAAAAGGACTATTTTCAGAGAATTCTATCTTAGCAGTATATTGACACTGTCTATCAAAATTATATTGCACTCTTTTCTTCAGTATCATGAAAATTTGTATTTAAGGCAAGATTCTGAACTATATACAGATTTCACTGAATAACTTTGAGTAATTCCACAGTGTGAGATTTCAAACAAACTTTATTGCTTAAATAGTAGACTTCTTGTTAAAAAATACAAATGAATTTCATAAGGAATACAGAGTTCACAGGTTCATAGTTATTTTCCAGGATCAATATTTTCTTTATATCAATAATCAATGACAAAGCATGGTGAATAGCAAGGATTGCTGATTGAGATTAACTTTAAAAATAGACTGAATTTTTAAAAACAGTCATCAAACAGATTTTTTTGAAGAAACAGTTTCCAGCTTTTGGATGAAATTATGTACTTTTCCCCAAGATTAAAGAACAACGCATTCTCATATATTTCTAGGTTCTCCATGAGGTTTATAAACTATAAACAACTTTTGAAATGACTCGCGAAATAATTTCACGAACCGGCTTTAAAATATCTAAAAAAAATAATTGCAAACAATATGATGCAAAAGGAAAGTTATAATTAATTTTATAGAAGTAGTAAAAAACATAAGACAATATTATACACAAAAATATAACGATAATGGCAACACTAAATCAAAAGTGATTGTATTACATATCATATCTAAAAGTGTATTTATAAGGTAGGAAAACATTGTAACACAACGTACCAACGGATAAAATCACAAAACTTAACTGGACTATAATTCCAATCCAACTTAAAAGGTATAGAAACCACATATTTAAACAAACTAAAATTTAACGGCAAAATTCTATTCAGCTACTTTTAGATCCACATTAATCAGAGTAAAAGCAGGGATAAACGCATGCTTAATGCAGAATAAACAAAAGTTCAAAATTCTTTAGAAATCTTTCTCGTTAACCATTTAATTTTTTCAAAATAATCTATGTTTATATTTTGATAGCAGTTGATTGACTCGCGTGCATGTTCTATCGAAAACCGAACACATCACAATGTATCGAAACATAAACAACTTAATCGTAACTTTTAATCGAACACATGGTTTATGGTTTTGAAGCAGGCCACAGATTATAGACGGGTTGCACATGACGTCACATGTCTGAAATCGCTTCCTATGGCGCCCAAATATAAGGCGAATTTGGTGTTCTCCATTTGATTTTTTAGACTTATTTGCACTATGATAATTAAAATAAGGAAGCTCTAAATTAAAGAGAAAGATAACACGTGCTTTTAACTGCAAACGGGGAGTTCTGTGCTCCACGTGTGTGCTCCAGAAGCCATAGTATTAGTCGTTGCTAATAGCAACGTGACGTCAATGCAAGGGGTCTA
This sequence comes from Maratus speciosus, assembly GCA_963932465.1. NCBI lineage: Eukaryota > Metazoa > Arthropoda > Arachnida > Araneae > Salticidae > Maratus > Maratus speciosus. Next base: position 311,002,278 of record OZ010796.1, read on the forward strand.
TATATATCTCAATCTGTGGAAGCAGGCATGTCGAGGCATGTGATGGGCAAAGAAGTTTAAACTGTATTCCTTCTTCCATGGTGATGGGTCGTGTAGAACCAGAGAACCATGCTATAGAAGAGCCGCCTACAAAATACTAAACCGGTTCCGTTCCGAAGAAGCAGACGAATTCGTAGAACCGTGCGAAAATGGCGCCATCTATTTGGAAATTTTTCCAGGCCCCATTTTCTTCCTCCAAAACCTCTATGTTCATGGAAGCAGGAGACAATGCTCATTTTTGCGAAATGAGTTAAACTGAAATATGGTGTCCAGAAAATAGATATAGCAATATAATGTACTGTTTATATTGTATATAGATGTATATAGCAGAATAATCTACAGTCATATAATCCATAAAGCATTTATTTATACGAATTGTTAGCAAAAATACAGACATATCGCTTGAATATTGTTTCACTGTCCTATTCTTCTTATTTATTCACGTTATTTTGTCTGACTTGAAATAATTACTAAATAAAGACACAATCTTGCTTAATGGTGCACAAAACACGAACTTTAATAAGCTAAAAGTTAACCTCTACGTTTCGCGCTGTTTCTACAGCCGTCTTCAGGAAAATATGATGGTAAAAAGGCTCAAAGTTCAAGGGGTCAGCTAGGTGGGGAGGCCTACCAAATGGCTTAAGCACTCACAAGCCCCACCCAGCGGTTTCCATCTACTACCGCCGTCACCACACACACACACAAAACAAAACAAAATAATAATAATAATAATAACAACAATAACAATAATAATAAATAAAAGGCCCGAAGGGACCTACAGGAAAGCCAATTGAGAATATTAAGATTAAATACAATATAAGTACAATATATACACGATGGAAAGCCCAATTTTTACTGGGCGTTTACGAGAGAAATTTAGATATTTGTAATTAATAAGATCATGAGATAATAGATAATAGGATTTTTAAACTTGTTGGAGCGGCAAAAGCTCAATTACTCTGCAAAGCTGGGCGTTCTGCAAAAATACAATAAAAGCTACGTATATGTATACTAAATTAGAAAGAGATTCATAATTTTAAAAATAATGTAGAATATAAAAAATAGGTAAAATAGTGAATAATTATGATGAATATTATATAATTATATACACACACAAAAGTTCAAAAGTCTATTGTTCTTGCAACAGTTCAATTATAGTTCAATCGTGTTGTTTGTGGCTAAGAGTTTATTTTGAATTGGTGGTATCTGTCTATTTGTTAAGATACGTTCTCATCATCATCTATAAATGGCAAAACATTTTGAAACAAATAATGGTTGTTTTCTAAAACTTTCATACATTCAATTATCTTTTGACAAAATGATGGATTTGACAAAACCACTGAGACAAAGAAATTTTTGGAGATTTTCTTATATGGTAATATGATGTAAGAGTACAGTTAAAGATATAATGCAATGATGTAGCTCGCTGACCGCATACACATAATGGAGAAGGAACCCTGTCAAATTTATAAAGATATGATGAAAATGGGCCGTGGTTAGTTGCAAACAGAAAAAGATTTCTATGCAGCAGGATTCTCTTTTCCGAGACTTTTGGGGCTAAAGCGTATGTGTACCGTTCTGTGGTACCATAGTCCCAGCGAGTCTGCCATTGTTCGTGTAGAGATGATTTTAGAAGCTTCTTCAAGTAAGAAGGAGGGTTGGGAAAGAATTTGTATTTGGCATGTGATGTGGCTTTGGTTGCTTCTTTTGCCAAAGAATCTGCATGCTCATTCCCCACATGTCCACGGACCCATTTAAAGAAGATCTTTTTTCTTGTTTCTTGGAGTAGTTTGATAATTTGTACTGCGATGAGATTTTTTGAAAAAACATCTTCTATTGCTAAGAGACTTGAGAGACTGTCCGAGTGTATTAATACTTCTTTATGAGGGGAGTTCCTAATCCACAGCACAGCCTCTTCTATGGCCAGGAGTTCTGCCTGAAAAACAGTATTTTCTTTACTTAACTTAGTTTGATCCTCGTGGATTAACTCTCCTCTCTGATACACACAGAAGGCATATGCCGTTTCATCTTCCATCTTGGAACCATCCGTATAAATGTTTATTTCTACATGTGGAGTATTTTCTGGATCTATTTGAAAGAAATATTCTTTAAGTGGTTCAACTTGATCTGACTTCATTTTTGGTTGGTAAAATATTGGTTCTTGATTTCCTGTCGGGATTCCAAGACGTAAGACTCTTCCTGTTGTTGCTATATATTCAAGTTGAAGTGCCAAGGGCAGAATACCTGTTAAAACACAAAGGGCAACCGCCGAGGTTTTTCTGTAGGCACGTGAAACTAATAACAGGCATTGGTATTGTATTGTTGAGATCAGACGAAGCCCATGGGCTTTGCTTATCCGGTGAAACCAAGTTGCTGCAGCATACGTGATTTTCTTCTCCAAGATACTATTGTACCAAATCTTCAGAATTAATTTGTTTACCCCTCCGTAAGCTGAGGCAAACTTCAATAGGTCTTGCGAAAGTTGTGTAATTTCCTGCCTTTTCTTTCGTAAATGGGGAGAAACGACAACGTACTATCCAGAACGATACCTAAGTATTCTAAAGTTGGCTCACTTTTTAATGAATGGTTGTCAATTTTGAGTGTTGGAGCTCTTTTCAAAAATTTTGGTCTTCTAAGGTGGAGAACTTTACATTTATTGTAAGATATTTTCATGTTGTGATTTGACATCCACCTACTAATATAATCTAAGATGTCTTTTGCTAATTTTTCTAATTCTCGCCTTATTTTACCATTTAATATAATTAAAATGTCATCTGCATAAGCTATTATTATGTAACCTAACGATTTTAAATGGCGTAAGAGAGCGTTTAGGAAGATTCTCCATAGGAAGGGCCCAAAGCATGAACCTTGTGGGCACCCCTTCCTAAACCAATGAATTTCTTGTGCTAGCCAATTTGGTTTCGCTCCTCTGTGAGATAAAAAGGATTTCAGGATATTAACATATGGCTCCTCCAATCCCAAAAATTCCAGTTCTTGGATTGTTGCGTCCCAAGGTAAGTTGTCAAAAGGATTTTGGATGTCTAATGATATTAATGAAATGTAGTTGTTTTCTTGTTGAAGTAAGTCAATTGTTGAGAGAACTTCTTGTATCGCTGATTCAGCCGATTTACCCTCTAAGAATCCGTGTTGAGAACTCTGTAGAACTGTCGAATTTCGAAAATGATAATTTATTCGTTTTAATAATAATTTTTCAAAAATTTTCCCCAGAATTGGGAGTAGAGTTATTGGTCTGTATGACTGAGCAGATTGTGGGTCCTTATCTGCCTTTAGAAAAAAGACTAGTTCTCCAATTTTCCAACTTTTTGGGAAGTAATTTAAGTTTAATAGAGTATTGTAAAGATTCAGTAATAGAGATGAATGTGAGTGGTAAATATTTCGTACAATCAGATGGTCAACATTATCAGGACCTGGTGCTTTATTCCGATTGAACGAGAAGATGGCAGCTTTTAGCTCTTGGAGTATAAATGGATTAACTGGCTGGGTTGAGCGCGGATGAATTTGATGCGGTTGCAAGTCCGAAGGACCAAATATTGAATTGGCAATTTCTGCATAAAAAGATTGTCTTGAGTGGGTTGCTGTAGTGGAATCAGAAAGAGCGTAGACTTCCTGTCTGTAAAAATCTCTAAATGCCGTCTTTTTTAGTTTCCCAAAGGGGTCTTTGGTATTTGAGCAAAAAGAACTCCACGCTGTTTTCTTTGCTTCCAGAATTTTCTTTTTATAGAGTGCTCTATACTTTTTTAATTTGATCATGTCTTCCTCTGATGCAGACAAAAGTTTTGTTTTCCTATAAAGTGCTTTAACAAAGCTTCTCATTTTCCTAAGTTCCGCTGTCCACCAAGAAACTGTTGGTTTAAATGTGGAGTTTTTTTTCTTTAAAGTATGGTCACAGGTTTGTATTATTATATTTATAAAGTTGTCGTACTCTTTTTCGAATGCCCCCGTCGTTTTTATATCCTGGAAAGTTATATTATTTTCTTGCAATGATTTAGATAATTTTCTATTGAATTTTTTCAATGAGACATTCTTTGTCCGATATCTACGCTTTGGAAGCTTCGGGGTTTGGATATCCATATACAAGGTTATCAGCCTGTGGTCACCGTAGTGCATATCATCCTCAACAGTCCATAAGGAAACTTTTGGGAACAGTGGGAAGGATGCTAGTGATACATCTGGCCAACCTTTCAAATGCGTGGTTTCAAATGTTGGTTTTGAGAAAGGATCATTTAGGACTAATAAGTGCATCATATTGAGATGATTGATGAGGTGTTGTCCTTTTTCGTTATCATTCTCATACCCCCACAGGACACTATGAGCATTCCAATCACCCAGCAGCAGAAGTTTTGAACTCATACCCGACGTGTTCGCCCAATCTTGTAGATCTTCTTTTAAATTAGCCGATGGTGCGGAATACTGACTGCCTATAGTTATTTGTCCTTCTGTTGAGGAGATATTCACGAAGACTGAGTTATCATTTTGTTGAACTCTTATATGTTGTAACGATGTATCTATGATTATTATTTGGCAATTCTTTTTTTTTGAAGACTAGCAAGGAAGTCCTGAGGGAAGGCCATGTGGTCTTCCTTTGACTATATTGGAGTCCTGTATGCATGCTATTTTGTAGTCTTCTTGAATTAAGAATTGAAGGAGTGAAGCTGTTGCACTTTTATTCTTTTGAAGATTAATCTGTGCTATTTTAAAGGATGATGATATTTGATTAGTTGTTGAAGGTACTTGCATGTTTTGATGTTGTCCTTGCGGAGAAGAGTTTGAGTCCGAGAGATGAGAAATTTGAGTAGAATTTGGAATTGAAGGTGAGTTTGAGTTTTTGTTTGTATTTGATGAAACGATTTTTGTATTGTTTAGTTGGTTGAATGTGGAGCAGATACATTTATGAAGGTTTTCCTCGATTGAAATCGAAGTTTAAATAATGGACATTCATTCGAATCAGCTCTGTGTGGGAAATCATGTTTTGTGTTCAGACAATTGATGCAGCATATTTTCTTAGGATCTTCTTTATTTGGGCAAGTTGTTGTTGTGTGATTATGCGCACAAATAGCACAGGCAGCTTCAAATCTACAGTTGTTACCTGTATGGCCATATCGTTGGCATTGCGAGCAGCGGATTATTGGGCGATAATCCGCAACTTTATAGGAATTAAATCCAATCAGGATACGGCCTTGCTTCGTCAGATGACGGGCGTAATTGATATCTAAATCCAGGACCAAATGGTAAATTTGTGATTTTTTTCGGTGAATTTTTTTATGTATCGCTATTGGGATTTCTCGATCATAATCTTTCAAGATTTTCTCTGTGGCTTCTTCTGGTTGAGTAAATAAAGGGATTCCAAGAACAATTATCTTCTTAAAATTTATAGTTTTGTACGTTAATTCAGTGATATCTTTAAGTCTTTCAATTCCTTCTATTATTCGGAGGGTTTTTTCAGTATTTTCTTCACTGTTGGATCTTATAATTAAGGTGTTTCGATCACGAGCTGTTTCACAGTAGATTTTAGGGAGGTCCGGAATGTTCTTTGTCTCCGTATTAAGAAGATTTCTAATTGTGTGGAGTGAAGTTTTTGTTGCCTGTGTCTTCTTTAAAAGTATGGCGGATTCAGAGGTGGTTTTTGGATTTTTATAAACCGCACTGATTTTCTCTGAATACAGAGGTTTTGATGATAGTGAATGTTGTTGGCTGACCGTTGGGATTTTTTCTAATGGGCTTTGAAACGAATTTTTTAAGAATTCTGTATTTGCTTCAATTGAATGTAATTTTTGGTTAATATCTTGAAGTATAGATTCATCTATCCCCATTTCTCTTATTGAAGGGAGTCCTCCTTGTGATCTTTTTTGGGACTGGGTATATAATTTTTCTTTTAACTCTTTAATTAGTTGATTCTTTTCTTTTATCGTTAGGTGGAGATTAGAAATTTCTTTCTCTTTTAAGTTCAAAATTCCTGCTTCATCCTTGTTGGACAATTCATTGTATGATTTCAGAGAATCTATCTCCCGAGTTAGTTCTTGAATTCTATTGTCTTTTTGTTGTATATAAACTTCAAATTGTTGCTTTCTGTCTTTTAATTCTTGTTCCAGGTCGATTGCCTTGTTGTACCACTCTTCCTTTTCGGTTGTTATTTGTTTTAGGTCTTGGGATTGTTGAGATGCGTTTCGTAGCTGATTTTCAATGATTTGGATGTTTTTTTAATTAATTGCCAATATTTGTCGACTTCTTTACTGGATCCTGTTTCGTGTGATTTTAGAAGACCATTGTGAATTTCAAGCAGCTCTGTTATTGAAAGTGTCTTCGCTACTTCTAGGTTAAACTTCATTACATTTTTATTTGTTGGGGTTGACTTTAGCGCTTGTGAAGATTGACTGGAGTCTTGTCGTGTACGCTTTAGAGTGGATTTATTTGACCACTTTGTCTCCTGATTTAATAGTGGAAGTTTGTCCGGTGTCGAATTCGATCTCGGTTTTGATGATTTTTTTAGTGAACTTTTAATTTCATACAAAGTTTCTGTTTTGGAAGAGTTATTCAAATACTTATCACTTTCTTCCATGTCCAGGCCGGTTACTAGAGCATACTTGTGACTATATATTATTTTGAGTTCGTTAAGTCACCACAATAGAACAATTCAAAATATGTAAACTTGTATCATAACATAGAGTCATTCATTTTATATTATGTTAAAACATATAGCCCAAATAATAAAGATAGTTGATATTATTTTAACGGATCGTTCTGTATAATAGATTATTGTAAAAGTAAACGATAGATTGAGGCATCACTAGGTCCCCACCGTATATCGTAGAAAGAAAGGAATATAGATAGGAAAAAGTAAAAACCAATAGCCTTGACTATCGTAAATGACTTAGTGAAAAGAAGGTGATACTTTTGCTGAAGGACAATTTTGAATATTAAAATAAATAAAATAATATAAGTAATTGATAGTGATAGTCTATTATTTGCCAAATGAAGAAGGGGGAAAAAAGAGGATAGTTTCCTGTGCTTATTGAAGCTCATGTACATGTAGAATGAAGATATAAATATATATAAACATTAAACTAGTAGATTATAATATCTACACATGTATACCAGATAATTAAAAATTAGTTTGGAGCACATACACAAAACGTTTATTCACTAATTACAAAATGAAACACTTAGAGTACCGATCCATCTCCCATAGGCAGAAAATGAATGGCTGGTAGAAAAAAAAATGCGCGCCATACAGAATGGTTCCCAAAACCCCCCAACCCAAATAAAATAATAGTTGATATGTAATTACATAATTAATGAGCAGCGACCAGAACTGCAGTTAGAGCTTTAGTTGGTGGACAAGAACTTGAAACTTTATAGCATGTTATAACAAATATGAGATACTCCACCGTAAAATGAAGTCCTGGCCGCACTTGAGCTAAAAACGCTATAAGAGACTGTTGTGGGAGCCCGGCACGAAAAGAGGGAGAGGAGCTGGGAGGAACTGGACATCTAAATTAATCAGAAAAGTATGAATGATCTACATAATTGAATAGGTTATAATTCCCTATATCCCCCCCTCTCTTTTTTTTTCTTTTCAAATTTTTCCCTTTTTTCCCTATTCTTCCCTTTTTTTCCTCCCCTTTTCCCTTTTTTCCTTTCCTCCATCCCTTCTCTCTCTTTCTTTTTCCCTTTTTTTCCCTTTCTCTTTCCTTCCCCCTATTCACATACAATCATCTATCTACTTCTCTTTTTTTTTCTTTTTCCCTTCTTTCCTTTTTTCTTTTATATATATATATATATTTTTTCCCTCCCTTTATTCCTCACATACATATATATAACCAGTAATAGTAAATACCCATATTGTAATAGTCAAAGGAGAAGTGGAATTGGCCTGGGGACGCCCCTAGTGGCTAAAAAGAGAATGAAAGTGAGAGTTACTTCTAAAAATGAAGATATTATTCCCAGACCTTTAAAAAGATATGTGACAAGGGAAACCTAGTAAGAGAAATCAAAATTTAGGAAGATAGCGCCCCCTATTGTTTATAAAAGGTAGCATTGCAATAGATGATGATGTAATTGAGCAGCCTCTGTCAAGCCCATCAAGCGGATATAATTCAAGTAACCTTAAAGAATTATACTATATAATATGAAAAAAAAATTGAAACGTGCCACCTACAGGCCAAAAGATGAAGCTAGATAAAAAAAAAAAAAAAAAAAAAAAAAAAAAAAAAAAAAAAAAAAAAAAAAAAAAGGATACCGGAATTGAGAAGCACGGGCCGAGACCTTTAAAATGACATCTCACACTATGGAAATGGTAAAACTTTTTGTGAAAGCCTCCCCCCTCCTCCTCCATCGTCCCCCCTGATAAAGATAGAATAAAATGGGGCTTGCCAAAAGAAACCCTGTACCCAAAATAGTCCGAATAGGGAAGGCGAGAGCCTAAACACGAGATTAAGGGGGAGAAATGCAATTGAAGAAAAAAAAATGGTGCAGGGAAGTAAATTGGCTCACAAAGGGTTAAAAACCTAGCAATCAAAGGAGATACCCATAATGCTCCACTAGGGGTAAAAATATCAAAATATTTAAATTGTGGAAACATTTAGAAAAAAAAAACTGTAATAATAATGGCTACTAAGTGCGCAACGGTGACAATACTGATGGAGTATAAAAGGTTTATAGAAATAACTGGTGTAAAAGTATTACATAAATGCGCTACAGTGATGCTTGAAACATTCATCCGACAAAACGTTTAAATAAACGTTAAGACATTCATGCTACAAAATAGGCTCTACAACTCCGTACCTGATAGTGCTATCCGACATCCATAAATATCCATAACACAATGTAAGATAAGTATCCAAAATCAATTAAAATTAATCATTAAATAAAAGTTATAATAGGTGTCAGACAATACCAACCGACAGCCAAGTCGAACCCACAATGCATCATACCTTATGTTTTCATTATTAACTTTAAAAGGTACTATAACACTCAAGACAGTAAAATCTGAAAGTTTTAACCAATCACATCCACTTCTAACCACAGTTTAAAGCAGAACATATATGTCTAACTCCGTTATAGAGGCAATCTAGGAAATTATTCTTATAGTTGCAACTAAACTTTCAGAAATCAAATAGCCTTTTGTGATAATAGTCATCCACCAACCATTCAAACGCGAAAGAATAAAAATTTCCAAATTACAAATGCTAATTAAAAATTCTTAAAGATAAGATAAATGAAAAAACTTCCACAGCTAATAAATTTGAAATTTAAAACTATATAAAAAGCATAAAAAGTCTTCAAAAAGAGCAATATAAAGAGTTAAAAATTACGTTTAAAAAAGTAAACAACTTAATGAAAACCTATGGGAAAATGAAAAGCAAAAATCGAGAAGTGACAATCAAATAACAAATTATTAATTACAGTTGCGGGCCCCACGGGATCAAGATAATTGTAAACGGGGGAAGCTTAAAGTTCAGACTAACCGGACTAAGCAGTAGGGGAAAAAAAAAAGTTGAATTAATATCTTTTAACGTTAAGAAAAATGTAAACACTGTAATGCTAATCCCATGGAGCCTCCATCTTGTTTCTGTCACAAAAAGTCGAAAAGAACACATTTTAAAATGCACGGTGATATGAGAAAACTTTGAGATAACTTAAAAAACCACATACAAAACTGATCTACAGGAGTCAATGTGCACAAATCGACTGATCAATTTAAGAAAATAGTAAGTTATAGTATATTTTAATGCATGTCAAATATGGTAACTATTGAAAATGGCTCCAATACTATAAAATGTACATGAACTTCATATGTTTAAAACATCATAAGTATTTGAGATAATCACACATAATAGGTAACTTTGGAAAACTAACAGGCTATAGAATCCTAATTTATCAGTTAATTACATTTTATATACAGGGTAAAGCACAGGAAACAATGAATAGGTGGCTAATGCCTGGTTCATTGGAGATATGAAAAAGAAAGTTAGAGAAAGTTTAATGAATTATATCTCCGGAACCCCTACACATATTCACACTTATCATATACCAAACTAAAGAGCATAAAGAGTATAAAAGAATGATATACAGCACAAGGACCTAACTTACCCCACACCTGTAAAAATTAGCCAAACATCGGGAGCTCGCGCTGGTCCATCTTCAAGAGTTACTTTTCTATCTTTACACCGGCTCAAAGTTCAAAGACGAAAGCTTCCTGTGCAAGAGATAATTAGTCGAAGGTAGGTAGGTAGGTAGTGGGGGGGTTTTGGGACCTATAAGCAGCACGGCTGTTGTCCCGAATGATCCATACGAACAGAAACGTCAGACACAGACAGCACTAGACACCTAGCTAGAAGCAATCAATACAATGAATAAACCGTAGCGTAGAGTTACGAAAGACACTCGACGAACAAAACTTTTTGATAAAGCAACCAAAAGAACGAAAACACTCATCGCTCAAATCAAAACCCGCCCAACAACTCCTGCGTTGAGCGTGGTACCTGACACAAGAAAACAAAATATGCTCCAAGGAGTTCAAAACACCACACGCACGGCAGCTGCCGTCCGCAACCAAGTTAAAGCGAGCTAAAATATCCGGAGTAATAAGCATCCTGCAGAGGAGACGGGACACAATCACATCATCCCTTCGATTATGAACCCAACACCGAGAGTGATTGACATTGGGGATATCCCCATAACAAGCATAATACTTGCATGTCCGGTAAGAGTGCTCACCCTGCAGCAGAACACTGTGAGAGAACCTATGGATAGTATCTTCTGGCGAGGTCCAATCAATCAGAGGGTCAGAGACAGAAACACTTTTGGCAAGGCCATCGGCCCTTTCATTGAGGAGGATACCACGGTGTCCCGGAACCCAGTAAAAGGAAAGGTGAATGGAGAAATGCTGCATCCGAACAATTTTATTGTGGAGCCAAAGGATAACTCTGGGAGACTTCAGGTTAGCAGACTGGAGAGCCAAAAGAACCGACAAGCTGTCTGTTAAAATCACCACGGGACGAGATAACGAGAACAATTCGTCGAGAGCCACGCCTATTGCGAGAGCTTCCGCCGTGAAGACGGAGTTAACATGCTGCACCCTGTAGCCAAAGTGGTGTGAGGAAGTGCAGCCTGCAATCGAAGTGAGGGAATCTGTCTTTCAGGCATCGGTGGCAATAATATCCCACGAGTCAGTAAAGTTCTGGAAGTAATCAGCAAACATCGGGGCAATGATGCTAGCATCAAGGTCCGTGCGCTGAAAAGGATGATCAGAGGTGAAAAATTGCACTGCGTTCGAGTCAAGAGAAAGAGGAACTTGGAAGCTGATGAGGAAATCCAGATCAATGCCCAGACCGGCAAAAAACTCAGAAACATGAGAAAGATGATTTCCTGGTGAGACCAGAATATCCTCACAAGAGTCCAAGAGAGGAGACCAGCTGCCAAGGGCAAGATGCTTCACCCAGAAGCCGAAAGCCAGATCCCTGATTCTGTCAGTTAGGAGACAAGCCCCAGCGTGCTTGAGAAGAAGAATATTAGGCGTCCACTTCGGGAGCCCCAGAGCAACCCGTAACGCACTCGTCTGTATCACTTCAAGCATCTTCAGTAGCGAAGGACTAGCGGCCGTGAGAAGAACAGCTCCATATTCGATGATACTACAAATAGAAGAGAGGGCCAACGTCCGCAGATGATGTGAACGAGCCCCATACCTTTTATGGGCTAGAGCTTTTAAGATGTTGATCCTTTTAAAGCATTTCGTCCGGAGATATTCTACATGCTTCCGGAAGCCTCCACGACGGGCAAAAAGGAAACCTAGGAACTTTAGAACGGGGCACCACTCGATGAGTCCACCGTTCACGCTGAAGTGGAAATCACAGACCGCTCTCCGTCTCGAGAGATTAATCGAATGGCATTTGTCAGCCCGGATGGAGAGTTTCCAATAGGAACACCACACTATTATAAGACGAAGAGCCTCTTGGGATTTGACTCTACAGGTGTCCAAACAATCATTCACACAGTAGATGAAAATATCGTCTGCATAGATGAGGAACTTGATGCCCAGGCCCACTAGGACCTCATAGAAATCTGCCATGAAAATTGTAAAAAGGATGGGACTCAAAACCGCCTCCTGGGGAACACCTCTACCAATAGTTCGGGAGGAAGACACGTGACCCCTCCACGCAACCTTGACGACTCTAGTAGAAAGAAAGCGATGAATCCACCGAAGCATCCGTCCTGTGATGCCCACCTGGGCACATTTATAAATAAGTCCATCAATGTAGACAGAGTCATAGGCTGAATGTAAATCCAAAGAGACGCCCAAAATATATTTCTTCGCCTTTTTGGCAGACGTGATGTCATGCTGGAGAATCGCTAACGCCGTATGGCAATCCCGGAAGGGAAGAAATCCAAGGTGCCTAGGGACCAAGGTTTTATGGCAGAGTAGGTGGTGCACAATCCTTCTGGCAATCATCCGCTCACAGATTTTACCCGTTACCGAGGTTAAGGCAATCGGACGGTATGAAGAAATATGATGTCTCGGCTTGTCAGGCTTCAGAATTGGGAGAATGGTCGCCGACGTCCAGCTTGAGGGAATGTCCCCTGAGCACCAAATGCTGTTGTACATACTCAACAAGCAATCTAAGAGTGATCGTTTAGCCCCTTGAACAGGGCCGCACTAATCCTGTCCTCCCCAGGAGTGGAAATTCTCGTTCTTCCAATGGCCATCTTTAGCTCTGAGATCGTGAACAGACAGTTGAGCGAATCATTACACTCATCACCATAAGTAAATGGAATTGGCTCGTGGCAGCTTCCCTCACCAAAGTGATCTGCAAAGGCTTCAGCTTGGGCTACCGCATCAGCAGAAAAAGAGTCAGGTAGTTGTAAGTAGAGATGGGAATCAGGAGAAGAGCTGGACCGAGATTTGAGGTAACGAAAAATTTTATATAAAAGGCCAGGGTCATTCGCATTACAGCAAATGGAGTCCCAGTACCGACGCTTGGCTTCCCTGACCACCTGGCGGAGCTTGGCCGAGAATCTTTTATATTTCATCCAGTGATCCACAGAAGTTAGTTGACGAGCTCTTCGTAGATGGAACTTTTTCTGTTTGCTAAGGGTGCTACACCGCGCAGTCCACCACACAGGGAGGCGTTTCAGGGACTTAACACAGGCTGTACTGTGATTCGACATGGCACCACGAACCAAGGACTGGAACGATGACGGCTGGATATCGGTAGCCAAATGTAGGCTGGAGTTAACTTCCTGGGTGATGCGAGCCCAGTTGTAAAGAATGGGACCGGGACGCAGAGAAGGGTTAAGCTCTACAGAGATAACAATGGGGAAGTGATCGCTGTCGAAAAGATCATCCTAAACGACGACCGAGGAGCAAGTAAGAAGCCCAGAAGAACAGATCGAAAGATCAATTAAAGAAGTAGCCCCACCAGGGGCCACATGGGTAGGAGCAGTATAGTTCATTAAGCAGAAGGGGCTATCAGAAAGCCAGTCCACCAAACGCACGCTGGCCCGCGAGGACACCGGGGATCCCCACAGCGGGTGATGAAGATTAAAATCTCCCAAGATAAGAGAATGACCAGAAAGATCACGGAAAACCTTCAAAAGATCGTCAACCACCAACCCAGATGAGGAGTAAACGTTGATAATGTTGAGACAGGAAGAACCAAGGGAAATGCGGACGCCTAAGAATTCGCTAGCTGAGCCCAAATTATCGAAACACAACCTTGTAGACGACCAAGTAGAGTTCACCGCCAAAGCCAGACCACCACCGGCCCGACCGACTCTGTCCTGACGGTAGATCACTTTACCCGACATCGACAGAGGCTTCACCGGTGAAAGAAAAGTTTCCTGGAGAACCAAGACATCCGACGACAAGAAAGGTTCAAGCTGAAGGAAGGGGAGCTTGTTGGAGATACCTCGGCAATTCCACTGAAGCACACTAATACCCATAAGAGACAGAAAAAAGAAAAACTATCAAACACAAAACAAAAAAGTCCTTCCGGCCAGTGCCGGGAGGAAGAGGTAGCTTTCATAATCCTTATTTAAAAAAAGCCAACTTATATCATGCAAACACACGAAGCTCAATTTAGTGGAAACCGAATATAGGAGATTCAATACTAATTTTTATCAATATAATGAATGAGAATTTCGCGAAATTAGTCAGCTTTATCCAAGCTGCTTTTCTTTAAAGTAACTTATATTTGGCTGCCAAATTCGGCAATTTCTTAAAAGTGCCTGTCATTTTAAGACAACATGGTGGATGAGGCTAAGCAGTGAACTTGGTCGGGACCTTAGTAATTGCTGTGCACATGCTCACTCACATCGGAATCGGTTAATATGTAGGAGTGCTGTCGCATGCAAAAAATCAGATTTTTCAAAATGTCACACACAATAGAAATTGAAACCGCTATATCTGAGCCATTTTTTAAGGTAAAGACAAACAAAAAATGCTCCTGAATCCTTATATCAAGATCAAATACTTAAGAAAGAAACCTTTTTCAATTTCTAATTTTTTTGCACCTCACTTTAAATATATATACATTTTTTAATTTAATGGCCGCCATTTTGAAACAAGATGGCTGATGAATCTGGCCAGCGAACTTGGTCGAGGTGTTGATGTATACTATCCACATGCCTTCTTACATCGAAATAGGCGCATACGTGTGTTATCGCGTGACAAATACAAGATCGTTTCAAAATGTTAGCCATGCTAGAAATTCAAAGTGCTATAAATCAACCATTTTTTAAGATATCAACAAAAGAACAAATTTTCAGAAACAAAAACTGCTCCGGAATCTTTGTATCAAGGCCAAACACATAAAAAAAATCTTTTTCATTTTCCAATTTTTTAATACCTTATTTTGAATTTTAAATTTAATTTTTTTAAATGGCAACCCTTTTGCAACAAGATGGCGAATGAAGCTGGCCAACGAACTCGGTCGAGACATTGGTATGTACTATGTACAGAACAAGTTACATCCAAATAGGTTCATAAATACGCCTGTTATCGCGTGACAAAAAATCAGGTCGTTTTAAAATGTCAGCCACAAGAGAAATTCAAAATGCTATTACTCAGCCATTTTTTTTTAGATATAGACGAAAGAAAAACTGTTCCGGAATCTTTGTATTAAGGTCAAACACATACAAAAAAAAATCTTTTTCATTTTCCAATTTTTTGGTATCTCATTTAAATTTTTTATTTTTTAATTTTTTTAAATGGCCGCCATTTTGAAACAAGATGGCGGAAGAAGCTGGCCAACGAACTCGGTCGAGATATTTGTATGTACTATGTACACACCAAGTTACATCCAAGTCGATTCATAAATACGCCTGTTATTACGTGAGAAATATCAGGACGTTTCAAAATGTCAGCCACGCTAGAAATTCAGAATGCTATAACTCACCCATTTCTTAAGATATAGACGAAACAAAAACTGCTCCCGAATCTTTTTATCAAGGTCAAACACATAAGAAGAAAATATTTTTTCAATTTTCAATTTTTTGTACCACATTTCAAATTTAAATTTTTCTTAAAAATTTAAATGGCCGTCATTTTTAAACAAGATGGCGGGTGAAGCTGGCCAACGAACTCGGTCGAGACATTGGTATGTACTATGTATAAACGAAGTTACATCCAAATCGGTTCATAAATACGCCTTTAATCGCGTGACAAAATTCAAGACGTTTCAAAATGTCAGCCACGCTAGAAATTCAAAATGCTATAACTCAGCCATTTTTTAAGATATAGACGAAACAAAAACTGCTCCGAAATCCTTGTATAAAGGTTAAATACATAAGAAAAAAATATTTTTCCATTTTCAATTTTTTGGTACCACATTTCAAATTTTAAATTTTTAAAAAAATTTTAAATGGCCGCCATTTTGAAACAAAATGGCGGATGAAGATGGCCAACGAACTCGGTCGAGAGATTGGTATGTACTATGTACACACCGAATTACATCCAAATCGGTTCATAAATACGCCTTTTATCGCGTGAGAAAATTCAGGACGTTTCAAAATGTCAGCCACGCTAGAAATTCAAAATGCTATAACTCAGCCATTTTTTAAGATATAGACGAAACAAAAACTGCTCCGGAATCTTTGTATAAAGGTCAAATACAGAAGAAAAAAATATTTTTCCATTTTTAATTTTTTGGTACCACATTTCAAGTTTTAATTTTTTTTAAAAATTTTAAATGGCCGCCATTTTGAAACAAAACGGCGGATGAAGCTGGCCAACGAACTCGGTCGAGACATTGGTATGTACTATGTACACACCGAATTACATCGAAATCGGTTCATAATTACGGGAGTTACAGTGTGACATAGGTCAGATATATATATATATATATATATATATATATATATCAATTTTGAACGGAGGGTGGTTTCGGGGTCTGGGGGTCATGATCGATGAAAATATACCAAAATTTTTTGAAATCGCTTTCCTCCGAACGGCTGCAATAGGTAGCTTTTTTGTAAAGAAAGCTACCTAAATCAAGAACCTGCCCCCTGCAGGAACACTCGCCCAAAACACAAGAGAAAAACAAAAACTTTTTTTTTTCTACCCCCCCTTTACCATGCACGTAAGCACGTTTCCGCTCCGGGGATTTGTCACTGAGTTTAGCCATACAGTTCATAATTATATTACTCAGAGCACTGATAGTTTCTAGAATTTTTGCAGACTGTTTTTCTGAATGATCAACTAAAATCTTTAACATGTTATTAGTCCTGATCTCAATAGCTTTTTTTAATTCATCTTGGTCGGGTTTTTTAACACTGGTTTTCTGTGCATATGATTCAGAATTCGCCCTCGTCGAAAATTTCCGTCGAGCTTCAGTAAAAGATAGAAAATTTCCACTTTTGAAGCGGAGAAAATCCATTTCTCTCAAGCGGGTGGGGCACTGGAGATAATCTGACCTGTGCCCCCCCCCCCCCCCCCCCACAGTTCACACATTTGACTTCTAGCGTGCACGGACCAGTATGCTTTTGGCCACACGTGGCACAGATATTTTCGGACTGACATTTTCCGGTTGCATGGTTAAATTTGAAGCAGCGTACACATTGCCTTGGTCTATCGATAAACTGGCGGATCTTCTGAAGAGTGAACCATAACTTAATTTCAGTCGGGATAGCAATACCCAGAGAGGTAATTAAAACTGGGGAAACAGTACTAGATGAATCTTTCTTCATAAATCGTCGCATTTCTAAGATCTTCACGTTGTTATTGGCCATTATCTCCTGGCCCACCTCCTCCAGGGGGATGTCGACAAGTACGTTGAACACCAGGAAGCAATTCGAAATGTTCTCCCAGATAACTCTATGTTTAACTGGAACCCCCAAAAAGCTTGTAACCTGACAAATATCAACAGCACAGCTGACGTCTTTCGTGCTAATAAGTAGACTGCCCGTACGTGTGTGACGGACATTCTCTATATGATTAGCATGAGGGATTATCTTTTTAATCTCTACTTGCACAGCTCTAGGATCTCTATTTGGAATAGATTTTGAATCTGTACTTTGTAAAAAAATATTGAAACACTTACCGCCATTCTCGGCAGCCATTGAAAGAAGCAGCTCCGTGGAAGCAGTGGACCGCGCCACATTTTTATTATCGCTATTACATGTCAAGAAGTTTTCTGCCCCGTTTTTCTTGTCGCTGTCACATGAGGTACTTTCTTCACATTCCACCATATCAACATTGACAGCAGAAGAATCCGCTGTTCCATCAATATCCACTATCTTAAATTCAGAACAAGCCATAACACTATCCAGGGACATAATCAGCAAATAGTAGAGGTAAACAAAACGTAAATAAAACTATTACACCTACCAAACACCCACCAAATCACCAATAAAATAGTTCACTAATGACCACCACGAAAAGAGAGAAAAAACAAACACCTTACTTCGAACCACAACAGCGTAAAAGCGAAAGCTTCACCGAAAAGAAAGCTCAGATACCGCCGGCTGCAAAACGGTCACCGCCCCCCACGTGTAGAAGGAGGGAGCACCTCGCACAGCCAACCTCTCCAGCCAAAAAACATCCTACCTGTGACCTAATTAGTCGAAACTTGATCAATGATTTGAATACAAACATGTAGTGTTGCCATCTAGTGAAAATAAATAATTATTAATGAACTGAGATCAAATGAATCAAAAAGATCGATTTAAGAAACCACGAGTGCCGCCATCTACACATGAAGGATAAAACCACGTCCAACTGAGTTTTCATTCAAGTTTTGACTACATAATACAAGTTTAAGCTGAAATATTGTAATTAGATCTAGAATTATAACTTTATGATATTATGCCAGATTTTTGGGATATTATAGGATAAATTATCGTTACAAGGTTTATCTTCACGTGCAAACAAACAATTTCAACAGATTCTCTAATCTTACTTTCAAAGGGGTTATTGCACGGAACTATAATTTTTGCTTCAGCAAAGTTAATATGGCAGACTTCATTAGCTAAGTAGAACCTAGAAAGAGCTGTATTCTATTTATGATGTTTAATTTCTCTGCGATGCTCCATAATCCTTACTGATAACTTACGTTTTGTCATGCCGATGTAGACTTTTTCAACATTATTAGATAAAGTGATAGGGATTTCATATACACCAGATTTTTGATCCATTGGGATCCTATCGATCTTATTACTGACGATATCAATGAGGTAAAGAGGTGGAATAGCAACCAACTTTATATTATATTTCTGTATGTATAAATATTTTTTAGCTTTCCGAATATAGTGCGAATGTAGTGAAATTTTCTGTAGACAATAAGTTGATTATTATCCTGTCGTTGACCTGAAGGAGGGGGAGCGTTGTTCTTCTGAATTATCATATCTATATATTTTGCTGGAAAATCATGATCAAATGCTATTTTCTGTATAAACTCGATTTCTTCATTTAATTGGTCATCTGAGCAAATAGTCCAAGAGCCGGCAGCACAAAAACCTATGTTATCAAGCACAAGGAAAAAAACCTTTATTTTAAGGGAGAGTAGAAGTAGGGGAATCTAATGATCCATGTCTGCCGGAAGTGAAGTGGTGGTTGACTCGTAGGTTTATCATTGTGTTTCCCTGCTATCAGTCCTTCATGTTTTCACATCTTTGTTTGTAGGACAAACACAATGATAAACCTTCGAGTCAACCACTAGTGGTAATAATTTCTGGCTTATGCACCACTTCACTTCCGGCAGACATGGATCATTAGATTCCCCCACTTCTCCTCTCCCATAAAATAAAGGTTTTTTTCTTGTGCTTGATAATATAGGTTTTTGTGCTGCCGGCTCTTGGGCTAAAATCACAAATGCTCTTTTAATGAATGACTGAAATGCAGAGATTTTATATTGAAAAGGTACTTTTGCTGAAAAAGGTATAGCAGTGTTTTCTTTAATAGGTTTTCTATAAACTGAAAAGTTTAATCCAGAGCTGCATATATGAATTTGAACATCTAAAAATGGAAGTGAAGCATTTTCTTCGATTTCAAGGGTGAATTTTATACAGTTACTTAATTTATTAATATCTTGAAGAAAATCAGTTAAATCAGGTAAACTGTAGTTCCATAAGAGGAAAACATCATCAACATGTCTTAACCAACATTCGGGTCTCAAATTGAACGTATCAAAGATCTTATGTTCTAGAGGCCTTAAAGCAAACTCTGCAAATGAACCGGAAACTGGTGATCCCATCGGTGCACCATGTAGTTGTCTATAAATATTAAAAATGAAAAATGTTACTGTAAACTATGAGGTTAAGTCCAGATTTTAGTGAGGTTTGTATATCTCGAGATATATTTGAATTTTTATCTATGATCATATTAATGTATTGTATGACTTCATGCATATTGATGGAAGGATATAGAGATACTACGTCTAAACTTGCCATAATGGTGTTTGTATTAATTGGAATTGTTTAACTTTATCAATAAAATCTTTTGTAGACTCAATAGCAAAAACTGAATCAGGAAGTATTGACTTCAAGAAGATCATGAAAGCCTTTTCTAAAAAGTATGTGGGTGCGACACAGTGGTGAGACACACCCACATACTTTTTAGAAAAGGCTTTTGAGTCTAAAAAAGATTTTATTGATAAAGTTAAACAATTTCCAATTAATACAACCGCTGTGTCGCACCCACATCACGCACAATCTTCTTCGGAACTTCTTTCGTAGTCTTTGCTGGTACCTCCACTTTTGATATGTTGACTTTATTCAAATGATCCAAATCTGGAAATCCTACTGTTCGAATATTTTGAATAAACAAAGATGGAAAAAGGGGAACTAAATCTCTTGGATCATCTGACACATACGTTAAAGACCTAGCGTTGATTACAGCTTCTACATCGCACAAAATAGTTAACATTTCTCCATAAACAAGAGAAGCTTATTCTTCTAAGTAATTTGTTTATAATTTGCAAAATTCTCTCTCACCAATCACCTCGCTATGATGCAATTGGATGATTAAACTTCCACTGGTTTCTGTAAATAGAAGTGTCACGGATTATTTGTTCCCAGCTGTGTGAGAGATTTCACATCAAGGTTTTCAGCACCGACGATATTGCTACCATTATCACTATACATCATTCTGGGTCGTCCACGCGCAGCCTTAGATAAACCTTCTTAAGCTCAAAATATAACCATTTGTTTGTACACTTTGTAATAGCCCAAGGTGAACGGTACGATACAGCCCACATGTGAATAGTCCTGCTAGGTCTAATCCAGTCACTTCAAAGACAAAAGTATCTCTAATTCTATCTTTTGGTTGTGGTTTAGGGCTGGATTCGATCCTTTGGCGGAATGTCTTTTGCACTAAACACGTTTTGTTATCACGCGCTGTACTTCCTTCTACTTAAAATCCCAAAAATTGCTGCTTAATATTCGTTAATACAGCTTTTGAGCTCCAACATATGACATTTGCAAATGGTGTTCATGAATGAGTTTGTCTACAACATAATTCTTAAAAGGAAGTATCACAATTCTTAGTATCTGAGAATATTTTGAAAACTTTCTGCTATACCATTTTCTGTCTGCTTCAGTAAAAAAAAAGTGTGGAAGATAAACTAAGACCTTTCCGTTTCTCTTTTGAAACTTCATCTTCATCGATTTGTAATTCAGATCTGGTCCAATCTTTTTCACCTTGTCTTAACCATGAGGGCCCCTTCCAACACTTTGATTTTAAATAAATTTTAATTGAGCATCCCTTTCAGGGTAAATCTGTAGGATTATGAATCCCAGGTACATGTCTCCATGATTTTGGACTGGCAAGGAGTTGGAATTTCTTTTACCCGGTTATTCACCGCTTTTTATCCAACTTAGAGCTGTAGAGGAATCTGCCTAATAAGTAGTAGGAATACCTTTAGAGTTGCAAAAAACCCGTAAATTTTGAGGAAGGGGAATAAACCAGGGAATTTTGGTGAATAAACACGGAATTTTGGGGAATATTAGAAATTTTGCAGGAGTTTTGAAGGTAAACAGAACCAGTCATATTTCAATTTAGAATTTTTATTTTTTAGAATTTCAGGCACTGTTCTGAAACGTTTAAAATAGATTTTTCATTATGAATTCACAAAACTTATGATTTTGCGTTTAAAGTTTGTTAGCTGGTATATCTACTATTCAGGCATACTCTATATTAATTTTCTAGCATGTTGCATTGTATTTTTCTATTGATGTCTTTTACTTCTGTTCATTTTATTTTTGTTTACATTGGCTGATTCGTAAAACAGGGGTGATGTTTATATCCATATCAGGCAAGATGAATCTGTCACCCACCTCTGTCACTTTTTACTTATCGACGATTAAAATACCAAATTACTTATGATATTTTAATTTATTAATATTTCTACAACTTAAGAACGTATTTCATTAGTTTTCATGTAAACTAAAGCTATTTTTCTATATTTATATTGTTTACACTGGTAAAAAAAAATTTGTTTACATTAAAAAAATTGAAACCATTAAAAATAATAAATTAAAAATTTTCATGCCTAAAACTTTTCGAAAACTCCCGGGAATTTTTTTCATTTCCCTCCCAAAAAACCCGATTTATTCCCTGGATTAAATCAGGTTTTTTCCACCCATTGCAACTCTAAATACCTTGCAAATCTATTGCTTTTATTACAGAATGGGCAAGTCGCGCTCCAATCTAGCATGCAAGCAACTCAAGCATGAGAATTTTCATCTTATGAAAGGAGCGATTCTACTCTTAGCTTGGATCAAATGTACCGTTGTAATTTCTCTATCAACTAACTCTTTTAATAGTCCAAGAGCCGACAGCACAAAAACCTATGTTATCAAGTATATGAAAAAAACCCTTTATTTTATAGAAGAGTAGAAGTAGGGGAATTTAATGATCCATGTCTGCCGGAAGTGAAGTGGTGCATAAGCCAAAAATTAATACCACTAGTGGTTGACTCGTAGGTTTATCATTGTGCTTTACTTCTCCCAGTCCTCCATGTTTTCATACCTTTGTTTGTAGGACAAACACAATAATAAACCCACGAGTCAACCACTGGTGGTATTAATTTTTGGTTTATGCACCTCTTCACTTCCGGCAGACATGGATCATTAGATTCCCCTACTTCTACTCTTCCATAAAATAAAGGTTTTTTTTCTTGTGCTCGATAACATAGGTTTTTGTGCTGTCGGCTTTTAGACTATAAGGAATACAACGTGAAGGCTTATTTTCGTGCTATCTTTACATATATCAAGACATCAGAGAATTTTAACCCTCCGTCTACCAGACGGGTCCATTGGACCCGACAGGTACATACAAAATATTCATTCAAACCAGAAATTTCTTTAAAATAAACTAAGTATATAAACCAGACAAAAATAAGGTAAATAAATAAGTTAAATAGTTTTAAATAAAAATTCTGGTGTAGAACGTTTTATTAAAACTTGAATAAAATTCCCGGTAGATCTAGGGTTAACACTTTGAAAATAACTTTTAAATCTTTCCCTCTATCTTCAAATTTATTCCGGATTTCTTCTGACAATTCCGTGTTTTATCCTATTTTGAGATCCCAAGTATGCTGCACTTGTAAATAATTGTCACAGGGCATAAAAAATAGAAGAGGATCGAATATTTTATAAACAGCTGATAGAACATTTCTCTTTGTTATTCTAGACTTTGTTTCTTTGACTGATGTTAGATCAGAAAAAGACTGTCCTCATCTTTATCTCATAGTAATCTCAAGACAGATATGGGCTTCTATGAACTCTTTATTTCGTAAAAGGGGAAATATTTTCAATCTATAAGACCAAAGTAAGCTCTTTCTAATAAACTTATCGATTGCCGAATGAATGTTAGCAATTTTTCTTCATTTGGTAAAGAGGTTACGTAATTGTCTACATAAAAAATTTTAAGATATCTGCTGTCTCCTACATCTCAATTGAACTTTCTTGTATGTGATGATTTAACACAGCAGCTAATAGGAATGGGTTACATGAAAGAGCAAAAACGACACGGCTATGCCGGAAATTCTTCATTTGCCTTTTTCAAAGTCCTCTCACTATAAAAAACGAATAAAATCGCAGTCTTTAATTCGACAGATATTTGGAGGAAGGCTTTTCTGATATCTGCAACTACTCCAATCATGTCCTTTTGGAACTCATTAATATAGGCGTAATGTCTTCTAGAAGATTCGGCCCCTTCTCGAAACAGTCGTTGAATGACAGGTGCTCCTTTTCATAACACGAAACATCAAATACAGGTATAATTTTGGTTGTGGAATTAGCCTTGAAAACAGTTCTATGAGGCAAGTAGTGAGAGGGATTTTTGAGTTCTTCTTCAGGTACTTACTTCTATTATTACTATTTCGTCCCACTGTAGATATTTGTAGAGAAACTCTCCCTCCTTTTGAGTTGCTGACTAGCTACTCAAAACTATATTGCTATTTACCAAATCTTTGGGGCATTTTGGTCACATGGTTAAATCGAGTTCTATAACACGTAGATTCAGTCAACAAGTCTGAAGAATCTATTCCCATGAGAGCACCTTGATTACTGCTTTCTAGCTGAAAAGGAGAAGGACAAAAATTAGTAGGAGATAATTCTAATGGAAAAACTCGTTGTATGGGTCTGATAACCACATCATGTTCAGTTTTCAATCTAACGGTTCTAATTGTGCCATCTTTTCCAAGAATTAGATCCACAATCTTTGCAAGTGGTCAATTCAGACTTTTTGTACATCGTCCCCAATCAGCACAAGTTCACCCAGCTTCAAGTCGAGTAACTGGGTGATTTCACGACGCCTTTGAATAAGTTGACCGAGATATTCAGTTCGAAAGCGTATTCTCAATTGTTCCATGAGCTTAATTCTGTATCGCAGTCTTTTACGAAACTGTTTTGCGTCAACTTCATCAATGTCTGTTACATTAGAATTAGAGTTTTGCACTAAAAACATGTTAGGTGTTAATGGAACTAAATCCTCTGTATTTTCGGATTGATATATGAGAGGGGGAGAGTTTATAATAGATTCACAATCACAAAAAATTGTTTGCAATTCCTCAAAAGTCACGAGAGCTTTACCGAGTGTTCGTCGGAGAAGCTCTTTGATCACACGGATCAGCCTTTCCCACCAGCCACCACACCAGGTGGCTGAGGGAGGATTGAACTTTCAAACGATTCGTTTCAAGTTGGGGAAACGAGTCAATTTTTGCCAATCAATCTTTGACAGATTATTATTGGCACCTTTGAAATTGGTACCGTTATCAGAATAAATTATTCTAGGTCTTCCTCTTCTTGTGATGAAACGTCGTAAAGACAGCAAAAATGCATCAGTTGATAGAGAGGAGACAAGCTCTAAATGGACGGCTCTATAGATTGCACAAGTATACAGCACTATCTAGGTTTTATCTGTATTTTTAATAAATAAAGGTCCAGCTAAATCAACGCCTACTATTTCAAAAACCTTAGAATCTTTATTGCGATCAAAGGGCAGTGGCACTGGATCGGATTCACATGATTTAACTTTATAGCGCTGGCAAGGAATACATTTTTAAATAGGAAACAGTAGACAGACTTTAATACAATTTCTAAAAACATACAAAACAATTAAAATGAGATAAAATCATATAAAATTATACACTATAAAATAAACGTTTCGCTATGCACCGCATAGCCTCATCAGTATTCGAATCAACTTACAACAAAACAACGTGCATACACCGGACCCAGTCAAAGTTAAAGTCAATGATTTAAGAAAACAAAATATTCATTCGGAACAGGACTTGATTCATTCAGGGTTAATGGATGCAATTTAGTAAACCATCCCTCTATAAAAATTCTATAGTAATAGTCTATGCAATTACTTCTCAAAATTGAAGAATCTGTGAAGGAGGGGGTGTGATCCTTGTCAAGTGCATGTTGCACTAACCTGGAATTTAATTTACCTTTTTTAAATGCACCGATGTGCTCTTTAAGACGAATTTCCATGGATCTGCCGGTTTCACCTATGTAAACATTATCACAATAATTGCATGGAATCTTGTACACAACGCCGCTTAATTTTTCTTTTCATATTTGAACTTGTGGCTATTCAGGAAGGAACTTAATTTGTTTAATGGTTTATAAGAAACACCTATGTTAAATGATTTCAAAACTGAAGAATTTTTTTCAGAAACATTAGTATAATATGGTAAACACACGAAATAATTTGGTTTAACCTGTTGAAAAGGGGGGGGGGGGAGTTGAATTAACCAAATCTAGAGTATTCTTGAAAACGTTTTTAACGAGATTTTTTGGGAAGCCGTTATTCCTTAAATCTTCATAAATTTTATTTCTTTCAGTTTCGAAAGCTTCAATGCTGCTGCAATATTTTATAGCTCTATATGTTAAACTTTTAATAATAGAAATCTTATGACTGAGTGGGCAAACAGAATTAAAATTGGTGTACTGACCTGTAGATGTCGGTTTTCTATAGACAGAAGTAGAAATTTGCTGTGAATTATCATTCTCTGTTCTTTGGATGAGGATGTCCAGAAACGGTAACACTCCATTAGACTCGCGTTCGATGGTAAACTTTAAAGGTACAGCAATCTAATTCGCAGTAGAGTAAATTCCCCAAAAATCTCGTTAAAAAAGTTTTCAAGAATACTCTAGATTTGGTTAATTCAACTCCCCCCCCCCCCTTTTCAACAGGTTAAACCAAATTATTTCGTGTGTTTACCATATTATACTAATGTTTCTGAAAAAAATTCTTCAGTTTTGAAATCATTTAACATAGGTGTTTCTTATAAACCATTAAATAAATTAAGTTCCTTCCTGAATAGCCACAAGTTCAAGTATGAAAAAGAAAAATTAAGCGGCGTTGTGTACAAGATTCCATGCAGTGATTGTGATAATGTTTACATAGGTGAAACCGGCAGATCCATGGAAATTCGTCTTAAAGAGCACATCGGTGCATTTAAAAAAGGTAAATTAAATTCCAGGTTAGTGCAACATGCACTTGACAAGGATCACACCCCCTCCTTCACAGATTCTTCAATTTTGAGAAGTAATTGCATAGACTATTATTATAGAATTTTTATGGAGGGATAGTTTACTAAATTGCATCCATTAACCCTGAATGAATCAAGTCCTGTTCCGAATGAATATTTTGTTTTCTTAAATCATTGACTTTAACTTTGACTGGGTCCGGTGTATGCACGTTGTTTTGTTGTAAGTTGATTCGAATACTGATGAGGCTATGCGGTGCATAGCGAAACGTTTATTTTATAGTGTATAATTTTATATGATTTTATCTCATTTTAATTGTTTTGTATGTTTTTAGAAATTGTATTAAAATCTGTCTACTGTTTCCTATTTAAATATTTTGAATTCAGACGTTAAAATATATATATATCTTAGAAGGAAAACATTTATTTACAACTTTTCGGATAGTTTTTCTACCTCTTTGAATCCTATATTTTTCTATCAGAATACTTAGAAGAATGTGAGTTTCAGCATGACAGTTCGCTATATGGAAATGTTCTGTCAGTCTAACCGTGAAAATACAGTCATCAGGTAAAGGAATAGGCGACAAGAAATATGGTGCATAAATACGCTCTGTAATTCTTGTCTTTATTCTAATTATACCGTCTTCATCTTTAAAACAGATTAAGTTAGGTATCGAATCTATATCTGGAAAAAACTCACTTTTTACAATTGAAAATAAAGGTTTTCAGCATATTCTAATTCCTCAACTGATAATTTAGCATTTTTCCTAGCCTGTATTACGATTTCACATTATTTATGAATCTTAACACCCAAGTAACTACTCTAACAATCGACTCAAATTTTGAAAATTTCCTAGCATACCACGGAATATTTTTGACTGTTGTATTTATAAAACACAATTTCACTTTTATCCTTTCACTAGTAATCTCAGGAGTTTCATTATCAAAAGTCTCAGTCCTGGGCCATTTCTCCCTTTCTTCAATGAGCCATTTCGGCCCTTCCTACCACCGAGATTCTAGCAATTGCTGCGGAGAACACCCACGAGAAATCAAACCCGTAGGATTAATTTTTCCTGGCACATGGCGCCATTCGTTATTGGGGGAAAGACTTTTTATTTCTTTTACCTTGTTCGAAACAAAAATAGACCATTCACCGTATTCACTTATTCAGTACAACGCAACCATGGAGTCGCTCCAAAAAATTGTTTTCATGTTCTGGACATAAAGTGCTTGCTGTACTGAATGTGCCAACCTAGCTCCGATGTTACACGCGATTAATTCCATTCTGGGAATTGACGCTAGCTTTATAGGAGCAACTCTAGCTTTTTCTCTAATTAATTGAATTTTTACAGCTTTCGCAGTTTCAGTTCGAAAAAATACTCAAGCTGTATATGCCTCTTTGCATGAATCTCGGTAGGCTCATTTACTTCAACATATCTCGAAATTTGAACGTCCTCTAATATATTTATTTCACTGAACCATTTTTTAAAAGGTCTTTGAATTTCTTCCGGTAATGGAGAATCCCAAACTAGACCTAGTTTCCAGGTTTGTTGTAATATAATTTTGGGGGGCAAAGTTACCGGGCACAATATTTCAATCTGGTCAAAAAATTTTTGCATAGAGCTCAAAATTAATCTTTTGATGAAATTTTCATTGTTACTCAATTTATCAAAAGTTAAATTACACTTAAGTTAAGCATATCCCAATCAAGATCTCACAATATACCAAGCAATTTTGTTACACCAGAACTCTTTGAAATATTTTGAGATTGAACATTACTTTCCCAATTTTTCAAATTAAAACACCCTCGAGTCATAATGCATTTAGCCTGCTCAATAAATTCGTCTTTTTCCGCAGAATTCGAAACACCTGTAACACAATTGTCAACGTAAAACGAATATTTCAACTTTTCACCATATTCCTATAATTAAGAGGCACATTATCTAATAAATGAGATATCGAAGCTGCCAACAAAAATGGGCTCGAATTCACTCCGAAAACCACCCTGCAATGTCTATAAGTAATTTACTCATTTACAGAAGGATAATAAAATCTTATGATCCGGGTTTATGCTAATCTGCAAAAAGGCTTTTTTGATATCCGCAGAAAGACCAATTTTATAAATTCGAAACGTATCTATTATATCCGGTATTTGATCAATTAAATTCGGGCCTTTATACAAAATATCATTTAACCCCTTGAGGGGCAAGCAATTACGTTTGAGAAATGCTGAATTCCCACCGGAATCTGAAAAATTGTATTTCAAAATAAGTAAAAGCAATTTTACGGCTTTTTTCCACCAAAGTTAGAAAAGTAAAATTTAATAAAATTTTTCTGGTGTAAAACTTCATTAATCGTAGGTGGTATATAATATATACCGGTGCCCTTCAAGGGGTTAAGGAACACTTTCCGTATTCTCTAGCGGACGCATCAAATATGGGCCTAATTTTAGAAGTAGCACTGTCCACTTTCACAACAGGCCGATACGGCAAAAAGTACCCTTTCTGGACGTCCCCCGTTATTTTCTCAATTATTTCTAAATCCTCCTATTCTCTGAAAACATTTTCATAATAAGAAGGCCCCCCCCTTTTTTGCGCGTTCTCACATTTTTCTATGTCTCTTCCACGCCATTTCTTTATTAATGGGTAATTCAATCGTATCAGATTTAAAAGGTAAACAAATTTCATATATACCATCTGGATGAATTTTAATATTGGTTTTAAATTCCACTATTATTTTAGAATGCTCATATTTATTTTTTAAGTTTTCTACAGGCTCTCTAATACCGATCGTTTCAAGATACCATAACTCATTAATGGAACCCTTTTTTACATACAAAGATACAATAGACGAAACAGTATTTTTATCATAATTACTATTCAAACTTTGATTGGGTTTTCCAGTTAATACGCAACCCAAGCGTGTTTCTAACAAAAATAAACCTGAATTTAATTTCATACATTTATTTGTGAATAATGTGCCAATTAAATCGGCACCACCTAAAAGTAAATTAATTTCCGAATCCTCAGATTCAAGATCAGGTAAAATAATTTGTTTTTCTCTAAGCTCAGTAAGTGCCTCTACACTAAAAAGTTTAGGCACAAACCCAGTAATTTTATTTTTAGAGAATATCTCAGCTTACAACTAAAGGAATCATTGAAATCAGAAATAATTAAATCACAAACGTCATGCATTTGAACTGAGGTTTCTCTCCCCCAAAAAGGCAATAGGTCGTTTTAATTTTCTTCTTTGGAACCAGATGTAGATTCTTAACCACCTTTTTACTGACATAACTGTTTTGAAAACCAGAATCAATAATAGTGCGGACCTTTAGTTCAGCATTCTTATTTTTAATTTTAACCATTAATGTCATAAGATAAGCATTTTCAATATTAGAATGATTTGTCATAATATTAGTTTAATGAATTTCATTTTTTTCTTATCATTAGCATTTTCAATATTATCATCTGGGCACATAAGAAAATCATGATATTTTTTACACTTAATACAGGTACTTTTAAAGCTACATTTTTTGATATGTGGTTAGGCTTAAAACAACTAAAGGAAGCATTTTTCTTTAATAAAAGATTTTTCTTATTTTCTAAAGTCATATTTCTAGCGGCAAAAAAAATCTCGCGATGAATGCCTTTTTTCACAAAATATACAAGTAAATTCTCGCTTACCTGGATTTCCCACAGAAGTGCTTAATAGCGATGAAGCCATTGCAGGAGGGGAAAATTTAATATCCCGGTTTTATTAGATGAATTAGCACCAAAACCACTGCGCACTAAGGCAGCCATTCAACTTTGAACTTCGTGCTTAAAAAATCACATTAAGTTTTTTAGGGAACGTTCTTCATGCATTAGATCTTCTGAGTTTCGTTTTCTTTCCCATGACATCAGGGCTTCTTCAGGGAAAATAGATTCTACTAACGGGATCAGGAAATCCCCATATTTATCCTGAGTGCGTCCTAAACTTTCGAGAGATTTCAACTTTCCCTCTAATTTATCATACAATTTAGGCAAATCTGTATTAACTCGGTCAGAAATTGTATTTTTCATGACCATGGTTAATAAATCCCGTATATAGACTTGTACGAGCAGATCTTTCCTACCAAATCGTTCTTTGATTTGATGTATCGCTTGCTGATAATTAGCAGCTTTAGCTGGAAATCTCTCCACCACTCTGGCTGCTTTTGAATTCGGAACAACTGCTCGAATTAGATATTGAAATTTGTCAGAATCCGAAATACTTTTATCTTCATGTATCTTCTGAAATTAAGGCCAAAATGACAAATAGTCCTTAACATCACCGTTAAATTTCTTCAATTCAATCTTAGGCAGCTTAAAACTTCTCTTCTCAAGACCTTCTATTTTCAAAAACGGGGAACTGCAAAGAAATAAATTTTTCTTCCACTCCAGTCTTCAACTCAAGGTACCTTTCCCGATATTCTTCTGCTGCTTGAAAATCTTCTTCACACTCCTTCTCGGAGCCTTCCTCTTTCATAAGAATGCTACTGCTATTTTTTTGACATTCATCTAATCTTGCAAATTTATTTTCAAACTGCTTATGTAAAACAGAAAGACTTTTTAGATCAATGTCCCGTTTCGATAATTCTTTTGTAACTTTATTTGTGCACAAGGTAAAAGCTATTATAAAAATTTTCCTTTTGGGTTTCAAACCTTTTAAATCCATAGTAATTGCTATGTCGGCCCTACGTTTTCGCACCAAATGTTATTTCTAATAACTTAATTTAAAATTCAATGTTAGGATTTAACAGAATAACTACAACTGTAGTATCTTAGCAATACATATGCTTTTGAGCGACAAATAAATCTGAGTCAAAACGAAAGGCAAGTTACAGATCTAACATTTTAATATAAACTAAACATTATCACTCGATTACATTCTCGTCAGAAAAAGTATCTGACGTCAGTGACGCCCACGCGCAACGTAAAATAATAACTATGTAATGGCAATAAATCACACTTAATGCTTTTGGAAATTATTACAAAAACAATAAATATTAAATGATTTAAAAATGATTATAATAACAATAAATCTCACTTATTGAATTGGGAAATTACTTTACTTCATTTCTGACTAATTTATTATCTCTAAATGATATTTGTAGATAACAGCGATAGTTTTTCGATAAGAAAAGGGATTCCTGTTGCAAGGAAAAATCCTCGTATGCTGATTTTGGAAGGAATCGTTGAAAGCTCCGGAGAAAGACCTCAAGAAGGAGGTTGGTAGTGTTTTTGGTTGAGTTTTCAGGGGTTGAGTGTAGTGTGTTACGGAAAAGGCTTGACTCTTGTGCGGAGAAAGTATACGCAACGGGAGGTCCTAGGGGGTCCTCCTAAAAACCTAATGAGATACCGTAGAGTCAGAAGGAAATAGTGTATTTTAGTAAGTTGACCCAGTACGTAGAAAGAATTTGGCATATAACTTAGCATCGGGCTGGATCGTCTATATCCAAACCCTTAAATGTAAATAACGTTTTGTTTCTACCAGATGAGCAAAAAGTCAGTATAAACTTTAAAACTTCATAAAAAACGAAAAAATAACCGAAATGAAAAACTGTTTGTAGGATTAACCTCTATAGGTCACAGGAATTTTTTAAAGATACAAATAAAAAAAATAACTCAAAAAACAGCCGACAGATGTCACTGGTTCGTGCGATTTTGGTGGAAAAATGCAAATGAGACGGTTATAAGAACTTACTGTCGTAATCCAGAACTAGTTCACCGTTGTGAGCCTTGTACGTGATCAAAGATACTTAGAGCGAAGGATAAAGCTTTGTTGGTGAAGTTATTTTACATGAATAAGGAATCGGTGACCATTGCTTTGCGTAAATTTCGAGCTCAGAAGAATGTGAGGACTGGAAAAGGGTCTTTAACAGCGACAGATATCATAAAGCTTGTTCGGCGGTTTGAGGAAACCGGAATGCTGTAGGATCGTGTAAGATCCGGACGACCATGTTTAATGAAGGCATGTTTGCCGCGTGATGCAGCGGAAATGGAAGCGTTAGCGTCTGATTCAGCTGTGGGAACCAGCAGTTCTCGTGAAGCTGCCAGACGCTTGGAATTACCACAATCCTCGGTACGCAATATTCTTCATGGAACACTTGATCTGTACCCATACAGATTACAGTCGTGCCATGGACTTTTACTAGCGGATACAGTACAGAAGGAAGCATTTGCGAGGTGGGCTTTCTCCAAAATCGAACAAAATCCCACCTGGGTTTTTAACATCTTCTGGACAGATGAAGTTCATTTTTCGCTTCATGGTGACGTTAATACCCATAACTGTCGCATCTGGGCGACGTCTAATCCACACGAGTACACCCAGAAACCATTGCATTCCCCAAAAGTGACTGTATAGTGTGGATTCACAAGTTCGTTCATAATAGGACCTTTCTTCTTTGAAACGCAGTGCCCAGAAGAAGGGTGGAAAACAGCTACGGTGAATGCTGAGCGTTATTTAATGATTTTGCGTGAGAAGGTCATGCCATGTATGCGTGAAAGAGGTGCGCTTTCTACCGTCACGTTTATGAAAGATGAAGCGAATAGTCACATTACCACTTCTGTCAAGGAATTCCTTCTACAGACGTTCGGGGAAGACAAAATCATTAGCAGGGGTTTCAGGTTCTCATGGCCTCCCCAGTCTCCAGATTTGACACCTGCAGATTTCTGGATAAGAGGTTTTTTTGAAATCCCGGATGTATCGATCGGTACGTCTAATCTGCCGGAACTGAAAGATGCAATCCGCTGAGAGGTGTCATGTGTGCATCCAGACTTGCTACACTCTGTCGTTGCTGGATTTGTGACTCGCCTGCAATGTGTTATCTGAGGTGGTGGTCATGTGGAACACATAGAGCTGTAATAAACAATTTGGAGTTATTCTGTTCGTTATTTGCGTATCTTTTCTTTGACTTTGCGTCAGAGCCACCTATTGGCTGTTTTTTGAGTTATTTTTTTCCTGTCTTAAAAAAATTCCCGAACCCCATAGATGCTAACCCTGCAAACCGTTTTTTATTTCGGTTATTTTCCCGGTTTTTATGAATTTTTAAAATTTCTAAGGACGTTTTGCCCACCCAGTATGTAAATAACTTGTAAATAAATTGTTCTTTAATATTAATT
This sequence comes from Maratus speciosus, assembly GCA_963932465.1. Taxonomy (NCBI): domain Eukaryota; kingdom Metazoa; phylum Arthropoda; class Arachnida; order Araneae; family Salticidae; genus Maratus; species Maratus speciosus. The sequence goes on from OZ010796.1 coordinate 311,035,912, forward strand.
GAATAAGTTTAGCATCTTTTTATAATCCTTCTCACATCGTGTCCAATATCACATATTTATATGGGTGGTGGCAGCCTATCGAATAAAAGAACATTTTCTCGAAGTCTGTACGAGTGGTGATCGTGGATCCGGGAAAACTCATCAGCGTGAGGACTAAGGAAGAGTGCAACAATCATACTTTTTCTCACGTTTAAGCTTCAGAGACGTCGAAATGCTTCTTTTCTCTACAATGTCCCTGTCATCATTTAAATAATGGCCTTGTTTCTTTCAAAGGTAAATGGACCTCATAACGGCCATTTTTGTCAATTAAAACGGTTTTTCTAAAATACTCTAAAGCAGCTCCTTCCAGCTCTTCTCTGGATCTTGTTTAACCTTCCGTCTACCAGACGGGTCCATTGGACCCGACAGGTACATACAAAATATTCATTCAAACCAGAGATTTCTTTAAAATAAACTAAGTATATAAACCAGACAAAAATAAGGTAAATAAATAAGTTAAATAGTTTTAAATAAAAATTCTGGTGTAGAACGTTTTATTAAAGCTTGAATAAAATTCCTGGTAGATCTAGGGTTAAATAGGATCTTTAATACATAAAACATCTATTTCCCTAAGATTTGCCATTGAGGCATCTTTTATGAACAATGAAATTATTACGTTGGCTAAAGCAGGGTTGCCAATTTGGCCTTCATTTTTATTCAGAAACTTAATGTTCATACCAAAAATAAAAAATAGTATTTTATGATTTATTTACTCAGAGACATTTAGCGATCACGCAAAGTAAAAAATCTTCATTCGAAATTTCCACTATGAATTTGAAATTTCGGATTAAAATTGGAGGCTAAACTGGTAACCCTGGGCTAAAGAGCAGTCAAACCTTTCTCCAGACAATTTACCCATGTATAATCAACCTAAGTCAGTTTCACATGCAATCAAGCCACATTTGAGTTCATGCACAGCTGCCATGTCTCCGGCTATTTGGATACCAGTTTTTTGATACAGAAAATGTTCCTTTATTTAATTGCAACATTTGGGCGATTTAACCCTTTCAGGGGTAAGGTACGTAAAATGTTCAAATAATTTAATGACACCAGTATTAACAAGAGATTTTATTTGTAAACAAGTAAAAGTAAATTTTCGCCTACTTAACAAAGGTGACATTTTCATCATAATATTCCGGTGCCAATGTGGCAATTTGGAATTAAAATTATGTGATGCCGTGACGGCATCACCGCCCTTCAAGGGGTTAAAAGAACAACATTTTCTCTAAGATAATAGTGTCGCGCAAACAGCCGGAGACTTGGCAACTCTGGTTTATGCATGTTTCTACTTCCAATAAATATTTGAACACAAAAATATGCTCCTGTCAGTAGTTCTAAATCAGGACAGCCTTCATTATAATCCGCAATCCATAATTTCTATTCTTACAATTCCTTATTCCACGATCTTTTCATAAACCTCGGAATTTTACTACAAATTTTTGGCTGATCTCTATATCACAGGAAAATTTTCCTCCGAAGACTTCAAGTTTTACTTTGAAAATATTATGATTTTTTTCGTGGGTATTAAATCCACGAAACAATGAATTTATGAAGCTTTTCTTTTCTATTGGATCCAGACTCAGATTTATAGCAGTGCTTTCTAGGATGTATGACAGCTGAGAGCCACTACCAATCAGAACTCGGGCTGGCTTGACATTCTTTACCTTTTGATTTCAGCCTAACAATCGATGTTTGAAGCAACACCTCCTCTGGAACACAATGGCTCGACAAACTGACTTTTAAGAATGTAGAATCGGGATGCTTTTCTGTCGATTTGTTAACTGATAATTCAGGGCACATCAAAACTAAACGTTCTTTGTGATATAAAACACATTTCATGTTAATTTTGAACGGTGTCTGATTTTAAAACACAGAAAACAACACTTTTTGTTTCGTAAAATTTCTTGTTTTTGTTCCAGATTAAGCTTTTGAGCATTAAAGTCTTTACTATCATGTAATTTGTCAAAAAAGACGCAAGGGTTATTCACTTTCTTTTTTGCTATTATTCCCGAGAACAAGTCATCAACAGTGGGTTGAACACAATGTTGTGATTTCCTTTCCGTTAGTGATATTCATTTACAAAACTAGATTTTGTCAAACGAATTCATTCGTCAACTTCAACTTCTGGTTTCAGAAATGATTGCACTGATTTAAATTTTGCACTGTAGACATTATTAAAAGAATTATTTGTAATACCTACTGCCACAGTTTCTTAACCATTCTCTGAATATTTCTTCCAGAATACAAGATTCCACAAGTGGAAAAAGTATTGCAGAATACATAACTGAAGTCAAGCCTATCCATTCCAGAGCTTTAGATGTGATTCTAACTTATCATACAAGTTATTAGTGTTGGTTCTATTTTTAGATTCTATGGCACTTTGAACAACTAGCTTAAGAAGTTGTCTGACATAAAATTCAATTAACAGTTCATCGCAGTCGAATCGTGATCTCAAACTTTCGATCCCCTTTTCATAAATGCGATAGTAAGTGGAAAACTAGCAATTATTTCGCAGGCTCCTTATTACCTCGCTTGCTCACTGAATCATTAAAATTTATACCCATTTTCCAATGTCATTATCTTCATAAATTCTTTTGAATTGGCTCCAAAAAGAAAGCCAATCTTTTATTTGAGAGCTAAATTTCACCATCTCTATTTTTGGCAATTTTAATTTCTTCTCAGTTACTTCTAAGTAAATAACAGAAATGGAGCATAACTCTTTGGCATTTTTCACCAAATAAAGCTCAACGTTCACTTTCGGATTAATCATTTTTGAATTATATTCTTCGATGACGTTATATTCAGCTACATAATTTTCCAGTTCACGAGTTTCTAATAATTTTTCGCTTATTTCATTGTCTAATTTCCATAGCTGCCAACAATTTACACTTTTTTTTTGTTCCACAAAAATTTAATAGAAATTTTTGTCTTATTTAATCAGCAGATTACGACGATTTAAGAAGGTAAAATTTACTATTTAATTTTTGTGGTACAAAAAAGCGTAAGAGTTGGCAGATATGAATTTCGCCAAAGAATTAAATATTCGTTTTAAATTGACAAAAACTGATTTTATGCTTTCTCCTTAGTTTTTTTCTTTAATAAATTTATTAATACATTGTAAGTTCCTGTAAAATTAGCTTTAACGGGTGAACGATTTATAATTAACAGTTCCATAATTTTAAAACGAAACAAAACAAAACAGCACCATTTTTTAAATATCACGTCCGAGTCACCACTGTGTCAGAAGTATCTCACTGAATACTGATTCATTCAGTCATACTTTTCTTATTTATTCACGTTATTTTTATTTGAATTCAAATAATTATGCTCATTTACAACACTATTTCTAACCAAAACTTTATTCAACGCATAAACCCCTTGAAGGGCGGTGGGATGTATTTTATCCCACTTAATTTTAATCAAAATTTGCACTTGAATTTTCCAATAGAGTTTTATTTTTATAACTTCGGTGAAAAAAAGCTGCAAAATTACATTTCCTTATTTTCAGATAAAATGTTTCGAAAATTCTGGTGCGAATTCATCATTTACAAAAACACAATCGCTGCCTCTTAAAGAGTTAACCAGTCGATAATGACGTTGGGTTTTATTGAAACCTTAAGCTGCTATGGCTGTTGTCTGGAATGATCCATTTATTAACACAATGACACAATACTTCACACAATTTTTTCTTCTTTATTTTTTACATATATTTTCTAATTTATTATTCGATATAGAAAATGACAGACAAGATTCAGATGATCCAAAAGATGATACAAATACAGACGGGAGCTCCACACTAAGTGTATGCAATAGAACCGTCGGGAGCTGAACCCGATTCTATCACCGTGATAACCTAACGCGTATCCACGCTCGGCATGGGTGAGCCCTAGTAGACATTTTAAAGAACATTTTTTTCTGAGAACAACAAATACTTTCGTTGTCACCCATAAAAAAGAAATTACAATCTACTTTCAACAAAAAATTGAGATAAACTGCTTGGGACAACATTCAGCAAAAGCGTTGCAACCACAACTTGTATAAAAAATCACAATTCCACTCGCGATTAGTTACAGATAGGGTGCCTCTATATGAGTAACGATATACGGGAAATAACATTTAATGGAGGATATTCCATCTACGTTTTGATCACGTGGTCAAGGTCAAAACTTCTAGCGTAAAGAAGGGAAGGCTCGTGTAATGCAAATCCCCACTAGCCAATGAAACAGTTCATGAGGCAAAGCAGCAGTAGCTTCCCTTCTTATCAGTTACAAGTTCCTTGGGTAAATTAGCGGTATCATGTGACTTTTTTCAGCCTCGAACCCATATTTGGAATATCCTCCATTGCCCTTGAAGATTTTGGAAATCAAGAAGCATCGTACCAAACCTGACGTTAACACCAAGCTAATGTGTGTTGACTTGTTTCACTACTGTGCGACTAAGTGGGAGTGGCAACATAAGCACAGGACGCGTGCTCAGACACATGCTTTTGATAAAACTATGGCAAACCTACATTTCAGAACTTGGCGATACTCACCTGCACATGTTCGATTAGATGAGTGCAAAAAATTAAGAAACATTAGCTTGGCGATAATGGAAGGCTAACCAAGATGCACTTGGTGATAAGGGAAGGCTAACCAAGACATAGGTTAACATAGATGGGGAATTTACGGCAAAATCTGTAATGGCAACAGTACTAGCGTCACTACCGACAAGGGGGGAGAATTAACAAGCCTCCGAAATTTACCTATGTTGAAGAAATATGTTTACGCTTTATGTTTAGAATATCTATTCTTTCCTAAAACGAAGCAGATGCAGACTATGTATTTATGCTTTATTTATTTAGCTTTTTTTTTGTTATCCTACCTGCATCGTTCACCTTTAAGTTAGAAAATGATAATTAGAATAGTAATATAAAAGAAAACCCCTAGAACATTCCGTTAAGAATGGAAATATGTAAGTTTATGAGATTAAATTGTAAAATATCAAATTCAGATATTGTGTCAATTTATTCATATCGAATAAAATTTTATTGAATGTAATGTCAGTACCTCTATTTATTTTTTACTTTTAGATTTATACAATCTAAAAATTTGTCGAAAGTAATTTTTCCCTATCTGTAATTTTATTATTATTATTTCTTATATGTTAATATTATAAATATTATTGAACGTTATTTACATTAAAAGCAATATTTTTATTTTATCTGTAAGAAAGTGAAAATGCGTAAATTTAAAAAGATTATTGTAACGATTGTTTAATACGTTAAACTTCATAAATTAATAAAACATCAGCTATAAAAAATTTTCTACCAAAGGGGAATAATTACGAAATTTTCTGGGACTTGTACAGTGCAATATTTCGTATATTTTTATATTACACCATTGCTGTAGATATACAGCATTCAAGACGAAATCTTTACCTTGTTTTTCGTTGTACTTAAATCGTTCAATCATCGTGTAAAAATAAAAAAGCATATATCCGTGCATGAACATAGAATAGATATTAGATATATAAAATAGAATATCTATTCTATGTTCATGTATTGGTGTAAGATTCTATTGGAAACGTAAACATGCAACATTAAAAAAAGAAAGATCACAATAAGGTAGATACTCAATAATAAAAATATTACAGGGATGGGGAGTTTCTTCCCCATTGTCACTAAAGGCGCTACGATCGCAATTGCATTACCATTACGCTTTATGGGAGTGTCCGATCTTGTATGTTAATCTATACACCAAGATGAGCTGCATGAAAACCTTAAGTCTGAGCATGTACTCTGTGCGTATATCAGAACTGCCACTGGTCCGCTTTTTGAAAAGCGATAATTTTTAAGAGAAAAATTCGTTGTAGGTTTCTGCAACAATTTCAAGAAAAACGACATTCCAGATAAGTTTCTATGAAATTTATAAAGGGTTTTCTTTGAAGAAAGAGGTTTCTAAAAACGGATCGAGTGGGAGCTCTGGTATATCGCCAATCTGCTATAGAGGTACTATAGCACCTGGAATATATAGTGTGGAAATCGGTTATCCCTGTAATACTTAAAAACGCGCTAAAATATTGTATCCCTTAAATGTGCAACGATGCTGCTGAAATAAAAAGATCGCAGCGACATCTGCAGGATATTTTCTAAAACTGCAAGAATATTGCTAGTCTATACAATGTAATACGAAAATCCCGAGATGTCGCTGCGATCGACTCTTTGGATTTCTGCAGTATCGTCGCACATTTAAGGGATACAAATTTTTAGCATTGTTTGGATAGCATATTTCCACACTATGTATTCTAGACGCTGTAGAGGCACCCTATAGACGATTTCAGTCGTGACGTTTTTGTTAGAAACTGACTCCAAACAAACGGTTGCTATGTTGTATTTTCTATTTTGTTTCTATATTATAGCTATAGCGCCTAGAATGTATAGTGTTGAAATCGGCTATCCCTGTAATACTTAAAAAAGTGCTAAAATATTGTATCCCTTAAATGTGCAATGATACTGCTGCAATATGCAGATCGCAGCGATATCTGCAGGATATTTTCTACAACTGCAAGAAATTGCTAGTCTATACAATGTAATACTAGTAATACGAAAATCCCGCAGATGTCGCTGCGATCGACACTCGAAATTTTAGCAGTATCGTCGCACATTTAAGGGATACAAATTTTTAGCACTGTTTGGATAGCATATTTCCTCACTAGGTATTCTAGGCGCTGTAATTATAGCTATATCTTATATCTATATCTTACATCTAAGTGTTTTAATACTTGATATGTAGTGGTAACATTTTTTACGATTTATATTTAAAAAGAAATGACGCATAGCAACCGTTTGTTTGGAGTTAGTTTCCGACCAAAACGTCATACTGAAAGCGTCTATTTACTGACTAAACGCTTTCATACAAAACAGATCACAAAGTTGTGAGACGTAGAGTGTCTCAACAAGAGATTGGTGCCATACAGACAAGGTTCATGTTGAAATCTATGTTTTTGTCAAAGCTATGGCATCCTGCCTTCCACAACTTGCCGATGTAGATTTTGACGAATTTGATTGGATGAGAGAGACTAGGGTGCCTCTATAAGAAGTTGGCGACATACGGACAATCAAATTTGGTTGGTGGAGACAATTTTGAACAGACACAAATCGCTAAGCATCTTAAGCTTGTTTTCACCATATACCTTAACTATAGCGACTAGAATACATAGTGTGGAAATCGGCTATCTCTGTAATACTTAAAAAAGCGCTAAAATATTGTATCCCTTAAATATGCAATGATGCTGCTGCAATATACAGATTGAGCGACATCTGCAGGATATGTTCTACAACTGCAAGGTAATGCTAGTCTATACAATGTAATACTAGTAATACGAAAATCCCGCAGATGTCGCTGCGATCGACACTTGGCATTTTAGCAGTATCGTCACACATTTAAGGGATAAATTTTTTTTAGCACTGTTTGGATAGCATATTTCCACACTAGGTATTCTAGACGCTGTACCTCAACTATGGAACTATTAATAAAGAGGAACTGACATATCCTTAAAATAGTGGAACTTCAACTATAACCACTTTCGCAGGGCTTGATTACCGCCGGGGAATACTTTCACCAGTAAATTTAAATAGAAATATTCTAATTATTTAAACGCCTTATTAAGGCAAAATTTCAGTCATAAATAATGGTAAAAACAGATATTCATTTTTACTGGTTGAAGTTTACTTAGGCCCTGCGTTTCCGTCATGTTGTGACAACCCAGACAACCTCCTGTCAGTATCAGTGAAAAATATGTATTACCTGGGCAAACTGACACCAATAAAAACAAACAGAAATTTTCTCCATATTTGTGAGAGAACTTTTCCATGAATAAGATTAAATTTCTGTTCAAATTTACTGGTGGAAGTTTGCCTTACTTCACTTGCAACTGGTAGACAATACGCTATATGTCTCCTGCTCTTTATTCGTACAGTGCGTCATAAGTATAAGTCTCATAAGTATATGTACAAGCGATTTTTTGCAATAGCAGCTCAAAATATGAAGCTATAATCACGAAAAAAATAATAATCATATAGAATCATAATATATGTTTGTTACAACAATGAAATATAGTATAGGTTTTACAGAATTTTTGTAAAAAAATTAAATTCAAAATAAGCTAGCTGTCCCAAAAATATATGGACAATGAAGAGAATTGCTTTTATTTCTACCGTATATAAAAAAAATTGCATTTTCTGTGTTCTGTACATGTGAAGTACCCACTGCAAAATATAAAATCACTGCTCATTCTTCAATTATCGAATAGTGGGACAATGCCTCGCAACGTTCAATTCTCTGCTGCTGATATAGCTAAAATTTGGCGTTTAAAGACTCAAATGTTGAAATTTCTGATATTGCTAAACAAATAAAGAGTAACAGAACCGGAATTTATGAAATTTTATCAAAAAGTGACAATGCGTTTGCAAAACAACGTTCAAGTCGACCAAAAACAGCAACTCTACAACAAGACAGAGAGATTTTTTGAGCAGTTTCAACAGAAAAGAAGTTTGTTCGTGATATTTTGAAGACTTTAGCGTTTCCATTACAAGATCTACTGTTCACCGTTGCATACAGGAAAGCAAAATTCATAAATATCGCAGAATGTGCGTGGAATCTTTGCTGAAAGTGCACCATAGAAATGCATGCATTCTTTGAACTAAAAAACACAAGCCTTGTGAAGATGAATTGTTAAGTGTTTCTTCAGTGGCGAAAACAAAACCAATTTGGATGGCCCTGATGAATGGGCACACCATCGGCATGATCTGCGATGAGAATCTCGGGAGTTCATTAGTCGACAACAAGGAGAGGATTCTCTCATGGTATGGGCGCGATTTGTTTCAATGGAACAACGGATATTGCTTCTCTTAATGATCAACAGTTCTCTGAGGATTATTAAAATGTCCTTAAAAGCAATGTACTTCCATTTGGAAACATTTTTGGAAGGGATAACTGAAAATTCTAAGAGGACAATGCGTCGATTCACATCTGTCATTCAACAACAGCTTGGTTTACGCAGAATCAAGTAACTGTTATAGACTGACCAACTATGAGTTCAGACCTAAATCCAATTAAAAAACTTTGGGGAGTACTTGCACGAGATGTATATGCTCATGGTCGTCAATATTCTACTATTCAGGAATTAAATCAAAACGTAGAGCAGAATTGGTTCTCTTTACAGCCACACATTCTCCAAACACTAGTTTAAAGCTTTCTTGATACGGTTTTCAAGATAATTTAAAGGAACCGATCCAAAATTCGAATTTAAATGCAAAAAACTCGAAAAGTCCATATATTTTTGAGACAGCCTATTTTGATTTTGATTTTTTTACAAAAATTCTGTAAAACCTATACTGCATGTCTTTGTTGTCATAAACTTGTAGTATAATTCCATATGCTTATTATTTTTTTCGTGATTATGGCTTCATATTTTTAGCTGTTATTAAAAAAAATCGCCTGTCCATATACTTTTGAGACACTGTAGCTCAGTTACCTCAACTGCATATGTTAGATTAAAGCATTTTTTATCTGAGATATGTGGTATTTTAATTTTAAAATTGAAACATGCCCATTCTCCAGTGGCGCCATCTAGAACCCACAAAAGTTTCGATTCCAAAACTTTACATATTCTTACTGATTATAGATATTTACCCATTTATTTATGCGAAATGATTTAAAAATAACTTATTTACCTAAATATTTTTCAGACGATCCCTTACGCAACATTTTAGTACATCAGTAATTAGTAGACATTATTACTAATCGATTGGTACCTGTCACATTTTTACACGATGATTTGCGGCAGAGTTAGTACGGGGATATTTTTTTTTCACGACTGTATATGCAGAGTTAAATGTGTTTTCATATAAAAGTCTCTTATCTTAACAAATCGTCAATGCCATTGCAAATTTCATTATATTACGTGTTTTGTAAGTTGTCAAGTTTCTCAAAATTTCGTTACATTTGGTTGAAAATTATATATTTTTAATGTATCTCGCACACTTAATATATATATAACTTATTTATTTAACAACATAACTGCATATGTTACAAGCTGCTCAACCTCAGCCAAGCATGATGACAATCAACAAAACTCTATCGTTGAAATTCCAGAATCACCACACCAATTTGCTACAAATTACTGTATAAATAAAATACAAATGCATAACATCTCTCAATCTATAAGGTTGTCTTTATAGGACGACTCCTTCTCGTTACATATCTACTGTGAATAATATTTCCTATATCCTGGCTCTGCAAATCCTCATTATTTGGATCTACACTACCTTCGCCTTGAATAACAGGAGAATATGAATACTCAGGAATGAATATGAATACTCAGAATAACTCAGGAATATAAATACTGTAATAAAAATCTTGAAATGAATTTTTCCGCTGTCTTAAATGAAAAGAATTTCGTCTTAATACTGTTTTTTAATAACAAGGAAGGTCTCCAAACCGGGCATACTCAGAGTATTTTGAAAAAAAAAACTAATTAAACTACTTATGTATGTAATAAAGGATCAGTCAAATTTAGTGGCGGAATTACAGTAGAAAGTCTGTAAAAAATAAAATACCAAAGCGATATAAGTAAGCGTACAATGTCAATACTGGAATCTGGAGTATATTGACACAGCTGCGCCATCTGGTGGACGGGGTGAATAATGCAAATACGCGGGTTTTCAGTATGACGTCATATATGACAGAATATCTACTATCTGCGCATCTCTTGTGCCTATTTTCTGAATATTTACTCACTTATGGAAGATGAATCTTGTTTACCAGATTTATTGAAAAATATTTTTATTACAGTTTGTTTTGATAAAATTATGTACATTTAAAAAAAATAGTTGCAGTATCATTTTAATTTCGGGAGAAAAGCGCTAATACTACGAAACCAATACTGCCTTTTGCCCTTAAACTAAAATGACACTGCGACTTTTTTTTAAATACACATATTTTTATCAAAATAAGCTGTAACAAAAATATTTTACAATAAATATGGAAAACAAGATTCATCTTCTGTGAATAAGTGACAATCTGAAATTCGTAATTGAATTTTTGACAGGGATTCTCTAAATTGCTTTGTCTGTTTAAAAAAAAAATCTAATCTGGCGATTTTAGGAAAATTATTGAAGTTATTGCTTAGACTCGCAAAATATTTAAACAAATAAATGAACAACACTTGCTCGTTTAATAGTACAACATTTAATGCAAGCATTTTAAATTAAAGTGATTCCGAATATAAAATGAAATATGTTTTAAATTAAATGAATGAAATATTTATTAGTTAAATGAGATAATTGCAATGCGATTAAGAGAATATTGGAAATTTATCGTTTGCGCTTGATAAGCGAACAAAAGGACTTAAAATTGAGTATTTTATTTATAATTAAATTCTATACATATTCTAAACATTCATAAACGTTGTGTTCTCATTGGGAATACAACCGTGTATATCATTTTTATAACTTTAGCACATCAAGAGTTGAGTAAAAAATAAGACTACGAAATTCAATCTTTACACATTAACTACTTACTAATTCTTATGCGTCATTTTTCATTTCATTAAAAGAAAATAGTTAAAATCGAGCGTATTTAAATCAACGACATTTGATAATATATATTAAATAATATTTTATCTTTTTTAATAAATTAAAGTTAAAATATGTAACTAACTTGTTTTACTCTTTGGAAAAGGACAGATATGAATTCTATAAGAAAAAAAATTTTCTTACAATTTCGAAATCTACAGTTATTCGATGGCCAACATTTTGCCATTTCAACAAATAATATTAGTTCTAAAAAAAAACTGTTTTTATTTAAATAATTAACTATAATAAATGAATCAAAAAACACGAATAAAAATTAATAGAATATTCTATTACTGTCAGAATATAAATGCTACAAACAAATGAAAACATGACGTTCGCGCTTTCGCAGTTATTTCATAGATGTGTAATTAATAGATTATCCATAAAGAAGAAAACAGTTAGGCATCTTTCTGTAGTTCACCCCGTCCGCTACGTGGCGTGCGACCTTGATTGATGTGACCTCGCCTTTAATCTTGCTGTTACCTCTCCCATTTAAGATAGGACGCTTACTTATATCGCTTTGTAAAATACTTTCGAGTATTTGGCGCGAAAAGACGAAAGCGCAACGCGATTTGGCGAGCAGTATTTTTCCTCGCCAAAAGCAAACGATTTTAATGTACCTGAAAATTGCTTGTTAATTGATTTTTAGAATGCATGTAAATAGTATTTAATGAATTTAAACTTAAACAATGAGGGAGTTTAATAAATAATTTTTTTTTGTATTACATGTTTATGTTGCTTGTTATTTAATTTTATTACTTTAAAAACAATTTCATATATAAAAAATATTTTCATGTATTTAAGCGTATTCCAAAATAAAGGCAAGATGAAGAATACTGTAGTTATTCATTTCAATTTCAATTTCAATATCAAATAAGTCGCTGTTTCCATACAACAAAATTGAATCGAAAGTGCTCAATTGGACTTAATTTTGAGATTGAAACAATTTTAATTAATTTAAATTTAGTTTTAATTCATAAAATTTGATAGTTAATTTTCATTCTAAATATATATATATATATAGGTCAAAACTATAGTTAAATCAAACTAAAACTGACAAAACTAAAGTTATTTACATTAAATTTATTTAAACAAGTTCAATATGAAACATTTTTATCTTAAAGAGTATTTGACATAAAAAAGTATTTTTTGAAGTTTTATTCCATCGCCAACCGGTGATAAATCGCCAAATATCGAAATTTTCATTATTTCTTTTATGGACGTTCTATCGAGTTTCCACCGAAATTTTTTTAATAAACATATCTATCCTCATGAGTAGAACATTCTATAATTTTTTCAGATTTTTCGGAGTATGCCCGTCTGGAGACCTTCCTTGTAAGTATGATTTCCCACATAGCATTTTTAGTTTGCAGAAAATTTGCAGACGTCTTGCTTTGAAAACTTGCAAAGTTGCAGCAAGCTCAGCATGACAAGGCTGAAAGTTCATAATAAGTCTGCAGCAAGATAATGCAAACGCCGAAGTCACCACACTTTGAACTTGCTGCTAACTTGTCGTGCAAGTTAAATTCATGCTGTATCATATTTATTGCAAATTAAGGCAAACAAGTAATCAAAAATACTGCAAAGTAGTAATCTTTCCATGCCACATTAACTGTTTCACTATAAGTTTAACCTCTTCGAATGGGCCTATACACCTGAACAGGTCCCTGCATCGTTTTTGCCACCATAAACAAGTTAGGGTAATATTTGTACTTTTTCAATTCGAGCCTTTTTTGATATTTTATAAGTATAGCGTCTAAAAAAGCGGTACCAACCGAATAAAATTTCTACAATTTCAATTTCTGCATATCTGCTGATTGTCTATTCTCTCAACAGAGGGATTTTTTGCTTTTGTCATTTTCATGAATTAAAGACAGTCTTGCCATTAGTTTCACAATAAACTATTCATGCAAGTGGGTGATGGTATACGTTGCGGGAGATTTGCTGCGAATTTCTCAATTCAAATTTGTCACGGCAAGATAATATCAGAAAAAAATCGAACTTGCTGCTAATGTTCATGCTATCTGGGTTAGGCTTCTTATTTTTTTTATAATTGTAGCTAGTCCCCAAATATTATAGACTCTCAAATGAACACTTTACCCTTCATTAAAAATTGGCTGTTCTCTAGTTTGTCTGCCGTGATAAAATTTACTCTTATCCCTTATTATCTTTTTCCTTAATTTTCCTTAAAATTTATTATTTTCGGTTGAAAGACAGAAACTGTTGCAGGCAATTTGGTTCGAAGACATCTGTTCATAAGTATCAGAGCAGAGAAACATTCATTCCACTGATAGGTGAATATCTATGTTCAAGCAGTGCTTCATTGATTCTATCCGTTTCAGTAACAGATTTAGAATACCCTTGGCAATACCCACCATTTTTTCAGCAAATCCATTTGATTTTGGTTATCTGAGACTACTGTGTATGATTCCATTTCCTCACTTTCTAGAAAATTCCTTTACTTTAATATTGACAAATGGCGCGTTCTCGCAAACTATTAATTATATGCTATGATATAAAAAAACTGCCTTTAGTTTTGATATTATTTCATCAGATGTTTTGTTGGATAACTTTATTATGTCTAATAAATTGGATAAAGAACAAACAGCCCGTAAAGAGATAACTATAGCCCCATACTCACAAATATCTATGCCGATTTTTTCATAATGAGCGTTTGGGATTTCGCGATGTATGTACGGCTCTTTTATGTTTCTGGGTCTGTATATATCAGAGTCTTTAAACCCAGAAACCATATTTTAAATAGATTTTGTTATTCCCGGTCAAAATAAAACCTGTCTGGCCACAGTCTTAGTCTTTTACATTCCACTATGGCTCCCATCAGTGGCTGAGCGGTTCTGCTCTCAAAGTTGGAAGACGGGAGGTGCTGGGTTCGAACCCAATCGCGGTTATCGGCCTAATTGTTCGGAGTTTTCCGTAGTTTTCTTCGAACTCTTGCGTAAATACAGGTTAGGATCCCTTAGAAAGACACCCCCCCCCACACACACACGGGGGGCATCCCGCCTCGGCCCTATATCCCTAATGCAGATAATCGGCCGTCATAACCAAAGCCATTCCACTATGAGCTTCATTAAGTAACTTGAACATTATAAACTTCCTAGTACTATGACTGTGTCATTTAAAAATATCTGCCCCCCCCCCCCCCTTCTACATGCAGGGTGTCCACACTCACCGGTGTCCAATGGCTAATTCCTAAACCGTTAGTCATAGACATATGGTTCCAATTATAAAAATGTTTTAAATGAGGTAAAGAAGTATATTAAAAGCGATTTGGGTCCATAAAAACATTTCTTAAAAAAAATACGAAATTTAAATTTTTATACGGTTTGCCAGCGGAACCTCTCAGCCACGTGATGCACTAAGTTATCTGTAATTTATTCATCACAAAATAATTTAAAGTACTCATAAGGACTAAAATTTCAACAGGAGGCAATGAAGAAATTTCTCTAAATGTCGTGTCAAATGGTTCAATATTCTTATCTTCTAATTGATCTACATTTTCAACTTCAACTCCTAATACTTATTACAATACAGAAATAGTAACTGGGCCGACTGAATCATTTGTATCCAGATCAAGAATATTGAAAATTGGGCATCCACGGAAAACTCCGAACAGTTAGGCCGACGAGCGCGACAATTGAATTGGGCAACCATGCAATCAAATTGTCGCAATAGTGAACGAAATCATCTGCATTTTATAGATTGCGTGCACTTTCACTGTCCTCTTCGTCATATTATTCAATTTCTGTATCAGAAAGATCATCATTCCTTATTAAATAAATGGCTCTTTCTATTGATACAAACTCTTTTTTTTTCGTTTTGGCATGATAAATAGTAAAGGAAATTTATTTCCTTTCAAAAAACTACCAAATCAGATAAGAAATCAAAATAGAGAGTTAAGTTGAAAATATCTATCAAGTCCCAGTGATGCCATTTGGAATCATGTATATTTACGATGTATTGTTACTGAAATAAAAATACAATTGTTGAATTATAAATACATAAATATGTACTTCATACATCTTACAACTTATATTTGAAAAATTGCAATTTTTTAAGAAAAGGAAAAATGTGAATAATATTTTTTTCACAGTCATGTTTTCACTTCACGTTTTAAAAGGAAATCAAGCAATACTTTTCAGTTTCTGGAACCTCTGCTACCATCTCTTGAGGAAGTAAAAAAATACTACTCAAAAGACAGAAAAAGTGTCTTTTGAATGACACCAAACAGAATCTCCGAGATTCAGTTTTTAAATATAAAAAAAATTCGTGAAAGTCATGATGCCATTTGGCATCACTGGGCTCGAAAGGGTTAAAAAACACAACCATCGCAGTCTGGTGTTATAAAATCTAAAACCTTTTCTTATACTTCTTGGTGGTAATCTATCCGAATTTTTTTGCGTTATCCTGTAAAATAAGTATAAATGGTAACCACCGAAAATCATAATAATCTTAGATTGTCATCGGAATTACGTCAGTATGTAAAATTTAATCTCGATCGGATATTTGAAAGTGAGTTAAAGTTCGAGTGCAAGTTTGAGCTGGAAAAACATACATACGATCGTTGAAGTTAAATAAAAACTTATAAAAATAACATAGTTTTTGTTAAAAGAAATCATTAAAAGAAACAGTCTCAAAACCTTACAAAATAAAACAAGGTTACGTGGGGCAACTGGGCCATGATTTTACAATGTGACTCTGGAGATTCTGGCAAATCAGCTTGAAAAGGCTAATATTAATTTGAATTAAAGTCTGAACTTTTGTAAATGTGTTCAGTTAGGTTCCCTCTATGAGACAGAAATGTTCAAAATTACATTTTAATATCCAATATATATATATATATATATATTTCATCTTTCTTTCCTCATGGGTCTCGTTGCCCCATAAAAAATGGGGCAAGTGGGCCAGGAGGGTCTATGTTCCACACGCGTTTTTTTTTTTTTTTTAACTGAAAATATTAGATTTATTTACACAAAAAGCTTAAAAATTAAGTAAGTACTTATGTACTTTAGTTTAGTTAATAAGTACAAATGTTACATGGGTATTTTAAGAAAAAAAAAAAAGATAAATCTATGAACAAACGGCTAAGTAAGTACTTAAGTATCCCATTCTCTTTTTTATTTACAGTGGTGGAAAATTGGCGCAGAGGCGGAGCCTATTGACACCACTAAATTATAGTAGTATTTTGCCTCTTATCTAATGATCAAATTTCTGAGTTTTTATTAAACTGAATAATACCATAAAAATTTAGTGGTGTCAATAGGCTCCACCTCTGCGCCAATTTTCCACCACTGTATTTACCACATTGGAAGTTCGATATGTCCAATAAAACTCTGGAGAATGTAACCATATTTTTATATCGAACAAAACTATTTTTTGTTCGTTTCTATAATTTTCTAATAATCTAACTTTGACTTATGTACGCCTCTTTATCTGTATCGTAAAATTTCGAGTTATAGCTATCACACTTAACGCTTTAATGCGCATCTTTGCATATATGCAAAGAACAGCGTTTTGAATTTAATAGATTTTTTTAAATTTGTATATACCTGATTCACACCAGAAAATTAAAATAGCAATGTTTGCTTTAATTAATAACATATATTCCATATTTAAATTAAGCGAAATTAACCAATGAAACTTTCTGGTGTATCGTTAGATTATCTGAGCTACGTAATTTCTAGAACGTATTCTATCATGTGAATTAAAGGGTTAAAGGTTAAGTTTTATAAAATAAATAAGTATATACAGGGTGTCCGGTCTCAACGGTGTCCAATGGCTAATTCCTAAACCGTTAGTCATAGACATATAGTTCCAATTACAAAAATATTTTAAATCAGGTAAAGAAATATTTTAAAAGCGATTTGGGTCAATAAAAACATTTCTTAAAAAATTACGAAATTTAAATTTTTATACGGTCCCCGTTCCTATAAGTTATATTTAGTAAACTTTTCCTATTACACTGACAAGTAAGACAAAAAAAAAGTCCCATTCATACAACACTAAAACTGAGCGAGTTATTGAACTTTAAAAATGCATGACTTATGCCACTTTTCTTCTCTGGAAACAAATGAGTTCGGCTTGGCTTTGAGGGGTCGTATACCAAGTGCTTAAAGTATTCGAAGATCTTATTTCATGTGTATCTGCGCTTTGAAAAAAATCGTACAAGTATTACGATTAAGTTAACATTTATTAAGTTTCAGATTTTCTAAAATAACATATGTTTTATTTTGTCAGGAATTGAGACTGTTTCTTTTATGATTTCTTTTAACAAAAATTACGCTATTTTTATAAGTTTTTATGTTACTTCAACGATCGTATGTATGTTTTTCCAGTTCAAAATTTGTACTCGAACTTTAACTCACTTTTAAATATCCGATCGAGATTACATTTTACATACTGTCGCAAATCCAATAACAATGTAATATTATTATAATTTTCGGTGGTTACCATTTATACGTATTTTACAGGATAACACAAACAAATTCGGATAGATTACCGCCAAGAAGTTTAAGAAAAGTTTTAGATTAGATAATACAAGACTACGATTGTTGTTTTTTTAACTTTTATGTATTTTTTAGCACTGAATCCGAAAATTACATTAATTTTTAATCATCATGTCAGGATATTTCGCAAATCATAAATTGCCAAATTTAAAGAATAACAAAAATCGGATACTATAAAGTAGAGGAGATGGTTGGGTTTTTTAACTTTTGATAATTGATTTTTACATACTTTTTAGCACTGAATCTGAAAATGACCTTCATTTTTAACCACCACGTTAGAATTTTTTTTGCAAATCGTAAATGTGTAAGTTAAAATATAGCGAAAATCTCATACTATAAAACATATGTAAAACTTTATTTTATTTTATTTTATTTTATTTTATTTTATTCAATAATTTATTTGATATTTTTGCTTATCCTGGGATTCTTACAGCTAAATAGCTGAGTGGTCCGATGAGATGAGGGAGGAGATTCAATTTTAACTTTGAACTTTGAAATTTGCAAAAAATCCTGATATGGTTAAAAATGAAGGTCAATTTCAGATTCAGAGGTAGAGAATGCATAAGAATCAATTATCAAAAAATAAAAAACATGACATAACCCAACTTTTGCAGGCTAGTGCAATCTAATAATAATTTAAAATACGTATCATTTTGTAAAGAATTGAGGCTGTTAATTTAGCATCATTTTATTTAACAAAAATTCTGTTTTTTCTTTCTTCTTAAATGTTTATTACAAATTGTATAGTTTGCATTAATATGTCAGAATGATTAAAGATTTCAAATTTATATTGCAATGTTAATTTTACTCTCAACCATTTTTTAATATATCTGACGAAATTATATTTCGACTAAATTTGTGAATGACCCCCAATTTGCAGCAAAAAATATGCTCCAACTTTAAACAGCTCAAACTCAGTCAATTTTAATCGTAGAATAGCGGGACTTTTTGTGAATTACTTATCAGTGTAAAAGGAAAATTTTACTAAATATAACTTATAGGACCGGGGACCGTATAAAAATGCAAATTTCGTAATTTTTTAAGAAATGTTTTTATTGACCCAAATTGCTTTTAAAATATTTCTTTACCTGATTTTAAACATTTTTGTAATTGGAGCTATATTGCTATGACTAACGGTTTAGGAATTAGCCATTGGACACCGTTGAGACCGGACATCCTGTATAATAATGTATTTGGAGACATACTTATTAAAATAGTTACTAATTTTCAATATTTTAACGTAAAACAGCCACACGACAGTAGTTTTTACTTATATTGCAGATGTGCAACAGAAGAAATGATTGACGTATTATACGAAAAATGTATCTCTGACTTTTTTTCATTATTTTTCCTATGTAATAAACCTTTTAGAGAATAATATATATTTTTTTCGAAACAAAATAAAAAATCGCGCATTTAAGGGTTAAGAAATATGGTTTAATACCCCCAACACGTTTTTTGAAATATTATTATGTAATTTTATTAAGGTAATATGTAATTTTCTTTATTGTAAGCAAAAAAGCAATGGAAAAATTAATTTCCCGTAGTAAGAGAAACTCAAAAAGATATTCATAACTGTTTGAGTAACTGGATCCCATATGGTCCAGTTACCCCTGATACATGTCCCAGTTACCGCATTCTTGAAAAATTTATAGGGTAATTGGAACACCGGCCTTACATTTGAAACATAAAGTAAATATGTGTAGATACCTAATAATATTAATGTATTTATGTGTCTAATCTTTAAATAAAAAGATTGTTTAATAAAAGAATTTACCGTATTTTAATAAAAAAGCTGAGGAAGTTCAACGAAATGGACGTTGTTTTTTAAAAAAGAAACTTAAATTTTCGGCAACCTATCTGAGTAAAGGCAGAATTATGATTGAGCTGACACACGTTGTTTTAAGAAGTAGAGATGGGGGTGCAATGTTGACTAAAGCTAAAACTTAAAAAATATCAACGGTTTTCTATAAAATAGCCTATGAACCAGTTACCTCGTGGGTCCAGTTACCCCAGCTTACCTTATGTTAAAATACAATTATTTTAGCCAATCTGAAACTTAATAAAAGTTAACTCAATCGTAATACTTGTACGATTTTTTTCAAAGCGCAGATACATACATATGAAATAAGTTTTTCGAATACTTTAAGCACTTGGTATATGACCCCTCAAAGCATTGCCGAACTCATTTGTGTTCAGATACAGAAAAGTGGTATAAGTCATGCATTTTTTAAAGTTTCATAACTCGGTCAATTTTAGAATTAGATGAACGGGACTTTTTTTGTCGTACTTGTCATTGTAATGGGAAAATTTTAGTAAATATAACTTATAGGACCGGGCGACTGTATAAAAATTAAATTTCGTGATTTATTTAGAAATGTTTTTATTGACCCATATCGCTTTTAAAATATTTCTTTACTCCATTTAAAGCATTTTTGTAATTGGAACTATATGTCTATGACTAACGGTTTAGGAATTAGCCATTGGACACCGTTGAGAGTGGACATCCTGTATATATTATCCCTATATTTAAAATATTACTGAGTTTCAGATGGAATATTTTTACTGTTGATGAGCCATCCTTCATCCGAAAATTTCAAAGCATGCGGAAGACCAGCATCAGCTAGTGTTACCCCTAAATTTATTTTTTTAAAACTCGCTAATTTGCAAATATTTAGTTAAACTATGAACCATCTCTATCATTTCCAAATCATTTTTCTAGGGATTTACAATAAATGATCCTGGCAATAAGTCAGCTAGATACTTGTTCTTACCAGGTAAATATCTAAGATATAGCTGATATTTCAAAAGTTTTATTTTTCGACACTACATTGCCTACAATTTTATACATAACAGAAACTTATAATTTATGATCAGTTAACTCTTCAAATGGCTTGCCATACATAAAATAATGAAATTTAATTGCAGCAAAGATAATTCTTAGAAAATTCCTTCCCAATTTCTTCTGTATCTGTCAAACTGCGAGAAGCAAATGAAACTGGTTTCCCATCCTGCAACATAAAACAACTCAACCCATTTTTTTAAACATCTGCTTGTTTCACTATATGTTTAGAATTGTTGAATGTCCCTAATACAGGAGCATTTACAGCTTTACTTAATGCTTTAAGAGCACTTGTATGGGCAGGCATCCAATTTTTTTAGAAGCTCTCCCAGTGAGCGGATGTAGTGGATGTTTTTGGCATAGCTACCAACCTTCCACTAATCTTCCGTAATGTCTGGATTAATTTAACCCAGGTTAACCACATTTCGAACCAGAAAATTTATTTCACGATTGCTTATTTATTTAATTCCAGGTTTCTACGTGGAACATATTTAATTGCATTTCTTAAATAAATTCTGGTACGAAACTTATTAAACCAGGGTCAAATTAACACAAGTGTTACGGAAGATTAGTTTGAGGTTGGCACCTATGCTTTGGCATAAACTGTCTTAGATAATTGATCACACTTAATATCCTTTAAAGTTCAGTTTTATTTGTAGGTTCAGGCATACCAGTTACAGCTTGGATATAGTCAGGATCAGACTGCATACACTTAACATAGCTGCTAAATCTTACGCTTTTTTGTACCACAAAAATTTAACAAAAATTTTTGCCTTACATAATCGACAGATTACGGCGATTGAAAAAGGGAAAATTTGCTATTAAATTTTTGTGGTACGTAAAAGCGTAAGAGTCGGCAGCTATACCTTATAGTTCAAGTGCCGGCAGAACAAAAACCTATGTTATCAAGCACAAGAAAAAAACCTTCATTTTATGGAAGTGTAGATGTAGGGGAATCTAATGGTCCATGTCTGCCAGAAGTGAAGTGGTGCATAAGCCAAAAATTAATACCACCAGTGGTTGACTCGCAGGTTTACCATTGTGTTTGTCCTACAAACAAAGGTATGAAAACATGGAGGATAGTTGTAGGTCAAACACAATGATAAACCTACGAGTCAACCACGGGTGGTATTAACTTTTGGCTTATGCACCACTTCACTTCCGGCAGACATGGATCATTAGATTCCCCTACTTCTATTCTCCCATAAAGTAAAGGTTTTTTTCTTGTGCTTGATAACATAGGTTTTTGTGCTGTCGGCTCTTGGATTATTAGAATTAAACATATATCCTAAATATTTCACTTTGGGTATATTAGGCTGTATTTTACTTTTAGTGAATTTATATTCAATTCTTCAGCTCTTTTAATGATTTTAGGTGGAATTTCTTCATGTTGTTCTGAAGTTTCTGCTCCAATAACGAAATCATCAAAATGAATTTAAACTACTCCAATATTCTCCAAATTTGCCTCATTTCTGTTCTGAAGATTTTTAGGAGCACATGATAATCCTATTGTACGATTTGTAACATCAAAATGGAATACTAAAAGTACACAAATCGATACTTTCTTAGTCTAATTCAATTTGAAAAAAAAATCTTTAAGGTCAAGCCCTGTAAATACTGTTTTGTTACATAGTTTGGAAGCAATTTACTCAACCTTAGGTATTAGAACTTGATCTCTCCTTATTGCTCTATTTAGATCTTGAGTATCTAAACAGAGTCTGATTGAGCTATCAGGTTTTTTTGCAACAGCTAAGTTACTCACCCAACTCTGCGGACTATCGACTCAAGCGATGATTCCCCGATTTTCAAACTTTTTAAAATTTTCTCGTAATTTAGGACATAGGCTAACTGGATTGGTTGGTTGGTTGATTGATTTTTAACGGCCGATTATCTACACTAGGGATATATGCCCGAGGGGGGAGTGCCCTTCGTGGGGGTCTTTCTAAGGGAACCTAACCCGTATTTACGCATGGAAATCCATGGCTAGAAGAAAACCACGAAAACCCCGAAAGAAGGGCGCCAAAGGGCGCGATTGGGATCGAACCCAGCACCTCCCGTCTACCAGCTTCGAGAGCAGAACCTCTCAGCCACAGGTGGGGCTAGACTAACTGGAATACATCCAGGAGGGCAAGTAATAGGTACAGAATATTTTTCCGATTTTTCCCCTTTAATAGCATCTTCTCTTCAAATTGCCCAACACCTGTAAATACTTCCCTGTTATTCTCAATAAATTTAGTTACATTAATATTTATAGATACACTATCGACACATTTTATAAGATTTAGTTTAATACATGCTTCTAATCCAAGTAAAGTCTTGGAATTAATATTATCAACAATAACATAATTCACATTAGTCTGCTTATTACCAACATTATAACACATTACATTAATCATAATTGTAGATCCACCATGGGATTCCAATAGTGCATTTGTGTCTTCAAATCTAAACTCATTATTTAAACCTGATAAAACATGTAAAGGTAAATTACTAGTTTATGTACTAGTATCTAATTTAAAATTATTATGACCACATATGTTTACATTTTTAGTCGATTCATTTGTTAGAGTCACTTCACCTACCCCAAGAACACTTACAGAAACAACAAAACAATCAGAATGAGAAAAATACTGTTCTTCTTTATTTTCACTACAGGTTACATATTGTATACTATAATACATTCTACTTAAGGAAGAAAAATGATTAAATTTATGGCATTTAAAACACTGCTTGCCAAAAGCTGGGCATTCTGATTTTTTATGTTTCCGGTTACACTTTTTACAGAGATAAACACTGTTCTAAGTATGTTACGATGCACCCTCATCCCCAGAGTCCTTGAAGGAAGAGGACATAGATTGTTTCTATATAACAGCATCTACGTTTTTTGTTTGCACAGTCTGGGCTTGCTTTTGCTGAGTTCTGCAGCTTGAAGTAGAGACAGATCACTTTCACTCAACAATCTTTCTTGCAGTCCGCTATCACCAATTCCCAGAATGATTCTGTCTCTGACAACACTGTCAGCTTGTACTTCAAAATCACAAAACTTCACTAATTTTTTAAACCAGTGTAAATTTCTTTAAAACTTTCATGATTATTTCGAACGTGGTTATTAAATACAAATAGTTCCACAACAACGTTTGCTTTCGGACTGAGATACTTTTCAAAAGCTTCTAAAACTTTCTCATAATTGTTTCTATCATCTTCAAATAGTTCAAATGTATTATAAAGTTCTATTGCTTCCTTACCAACTGCATTATCACTAGAACGCAGTGTTGCCAGATAGGGGACTTTTTTGTCCCCAGATTGTTGATTGTCACCGCTTTTTTGAAATAGAAATATTCAGCCTATATAAAAATAGATTAAAAATTCTGAAAAATAAGGTGAATTATACTATGTTAAAAAAGTGGTGACAGTCAAATAATATGAATTAAAAAAGTCCCCAATCTGGCACCACTGCTAGAACGCCCGGAAGGAGTCGATTCGACTCCGACTATATGATTAAATGTCAATTGGAACCAGAAATTCTTTCACAAAATAAGTTAAATTCTAAAAACGCAGATTTACGTTAAATAAATCAGTCAAATAATTTTAAATAAAAATTCTGGTGTGAAATATTTTT
Organism: Maratus speciosus; assembly: GCA_963932465.1. Classification (NCBI taxonomy): domain Eukaryota; kingdom Metazoa; phylum Arthropoda; class Arachnida; order Araneae; family Salticidae; genus Maratus; species Maratus speciosus. The sequence continues at coordinate 311,060,553 of OZ010796.1, forward strand.
ATGAAACTTGAGTAAAATTTCTGAGCGTTCTAGGGCTAAGTAGTATGGCAACCTGAACGTCAAGATCCTTTTCTTTATGTGGTCTTACGCTTTCATGTAAATTGTAAAATTTTGCTTGAACTTCCTGCAGTTTTCAGCCAGATTTACTCCCAGGCTTAGTGGCGGTCGGTAATATTGATTCACCATATTCTTCTATCTGGCTCAATTTATCCGGGGAGAGGAGGGGGGGGGGTGCTGAGATACAGTATAACCTGATGGAATCGCAAGAGACCGGGGAAAATTACGTTTTAAACTAGTTTTTGTCATAGAAGGTACCACATTCCTTAAACAATCAAACCTGCTAAAACAGAAAAGCATAGGTTCGGGAAAATTTCCGTTTTATGCAGGTTTCCATTTTAACAGATGCAATAAAACTGCATTTTTTTTATCGGCACCATAAAAATTTTCCTGTCTAAGACAGGATTCTGTTAGAGGTAAGTTCCGTTTCCGCAGGTTCTACTGCAGGGATTTTTATTCCTTTAATCGGAAGCAGGAATTTTTTTCTTTTAAGGCAGGTCCGTTACAAACAGATTTTACTTTATTAAATTTCTCATGTTTGTTGGTGTGAAAATTTGATAAAAAAACAATATTTTTAATTAACGTACATTTGAAATAGTTATAAAAAAGTAAAATACCCTTAACCAATACACATTTTGTTTAGTTTAACCAGTTCTTTGTGTGGGATCCAAACTGGTTATATTCCGACAAACCGGAGAAGTCAAATTTAATCTTAGATCCACGAACTTGGCATGTGCTCCTATTCGGAAAATGTAAAATTGAAAAGGGTTTTCCATATTTCGATAAATGCAAAGGATATTTCAAAAAATAATGTCAAAATTGGTGTTTTGAACCGAACTTTCAGACGTCAAAGTCGGAGAAAGGTCGCCATGAGACACCAATCACACATAACGCAACATGTAATACAGTTGTCGAAAAATGAAAAACATTATTCGATTCTAAATTGCTTACAATTGTCTAATAATTCCTTGTTTTTAAATTAAAAAGATAAGTTCGTGAATGTGTCAGAAAGTTTTTTGCTGTTGAATGGGAATTTTTCTTTTCTTTTTTATTGAGAACTAACTTACGTACCGGGTGAGCCAAAAGTTTGTTAAAACTTTAAAAACTCATAAAAAAGGAAGAAATTATAATAAAGGAGTGCTGTTTGCAAGAAAGGGATCACAAGGTAGTCGGATTTTTCTTAGCAGCAAGAAAAAAAAATTAGTTAAAAAATCACATGTAGAGGGCGCTGACGACCCGAAACACAATGAACATGACAACAATAGCGTCGTAAAATGTTCTGAAGGTCATGTTGAACATTTGTTATTGGAAGAACAAATGAATGGAGCGTATTGTTGTCCTGTTCATTGTGTTTCGGGTCGTCAGCGCCCTCAACATGTGATTTTTTAACTAAACTTTTTTTGCTGCTAAAAAAATCCGACCACCTTGTGAGCCCTTTCTTGCAAACCGCACTACTTTAATACAATTATGTAAAAGTAGTGTACAATTGTCTCTAATATAGATTTTGTCCTTTAGGTAGCTTCCATTACAAAAGCAAGAAATTACCTATTGCAGCCGTTCGGAGTGAAGCAGTTCCGGAAAATTTCGTTATATTTTCACCGATCATGATCCCTAGAATCCAAAATCACCCTTAGTCTAAATGTTGATTTATATAGTATATATTTATATCCCATATTTATGTCATTGCGATAGCACTCATATCAGGCGCTTAGAAGATCAAGGGCGAATCCCGAAATTGGGGTGTTGGGAAATCAAGCTCAAAGTTTTGCAAGTAGTGTTATAGAATAGGGTACTACGCACTTTAGCTCGACACTGTGAGAATACTAAGGGCGAAACAGGGCAAAACAACTTACCTACGTGTTGCCTACATGTATCTGAGGTAGAAAAAAAATCGATTTTTCCCATTCGCCCTTGCTCTTCCAAGCTCCTGATATGATATGAACCGATTTGGATAGGACTGAGCTTGTGTGCAGTACTTACCAAGGTCTCTACCGAGTTTGTTGGCCAACTTCATCCGCCATCTTGTTTCAAAATGGCACTTAAAAATTTCAAATTCAAAAAGTTGTACAAAAATTTAGAAATGAACACTTTTTTGGCCGTTTTTGTTCGGCCATTTAGCCTTGATAGAAGGATCCCGCAGCATTTTCCGCTTCGCCCCTAACCTAAAAAATGACTGAGATATAGAAGTTTGAAATTCAAATTTAAATCGCCATAAATGAAGCAAACTTGGACATAGATGACTAATTTGGTGAAATTCTCATTCAAATTCAGTACTGCCGAAAACCAGGGTCAATTCTATAATTGGGTTCCAGGCATTTTAACTTTGTTAGTTTGAAAAAAAAAAAAAAAAAACTGAATTTTTAAAAACAAGGGATATGGAAACTACCTTTTTGCCTTGGTACAGGTCAGAAGGACTTTTTTTTTACATATTTTAAAATTAAAAAATTTTAAATGGCTGCCAATTTGAAACAAGATGGCGGATGAAGCTGGTCAACGAATTCAGTCGAAAGCTTCGTATGTCTTGTATATGCTCAGTCAGATCCAAATCGATTGATATATGTGAGTGATATCGCTTGACAAGTATCACATTGTTTCAAAATGTCAGCCATCTTAGAATTTCAAATTGCTATATCTCAGCCGTGTTTTAAGATAGAGGCGGAACAAATAATATGTCAGAGTCTATGTATTAAGGCTGATCACTTAAAGGAAAAATCGCTTTGAATTTCTAATTTTTTTAGCACATTTTTTTTGAATATGAAATATTTAAGTGGCCAGAATTTTGAAACACGATGGCAGATAAAGTTGGACAACGAACTCGTTCGAGACCTCGGTAAGGGCTATACACATTCTCAGTCACATCCAAATCGATTATATGTATATATATATATAAATTTGGGGGGGGGTGATTTTGGAGTCTGGGGATCATGATCAATGAAAATATACTGAACTTCGATGGAATTGCTTTGGAAGCTATCTAATAGAACGAAAACTGCAGTAGTAGAGTAGTAGTGTACTGCTACTGTTTCCCTTTATCTTTTATATTGCCTTTTGCGCTGAAAGAGTACCTTCTTTATTAACCTTGGAACAATTTCATAGCTGCCAACGTGTACGGATTTTTGCTACCACTAAAATTTAACATAAATGTCTGCCTTATTTAATTATAAAAATTCACTGCAATTCGGCGATTGAATTAGGCAAAATTTTCTATTAAATTTTAGTGGTAGCAAAAATCCGTACAAGTTGGCAGCTATGCAATTTCACGCTATTTTTTTTACCTATTTTTGTTTTTCTTTCCGTTGTTTTTATATGTGACTCATTCATCATAACAAAATAATACTGACCTTACCAATTTTAAATAAACCCTCTAAATTCCCCTCCCTTTTTTTGATGCGCCAGGTTAAGTACAGCAATCCTGCTAAGACAGAATCACTGAAGACCAAAGAAACGTCCCTGTTTAGGCAGGTTTCCATATCAGCACATATACAGATTGGCCATAATTAAAGTGCACGTGTTTAAACAGGGTTCGTACGGGTACCGTTATTTTCAAGGCCCAATATCAGAATTTTTTTTGGAAAATAAATCTAGTTTAAACGGACGAAATTTTGCTTTATTTCAGCAGAGATTTTCCATAAGAAAATACTGGTACCGAAGAATTTCTTAGTCATGAAATTCAAGCACCCGTACGAACCCTGTTAAAGGGCTTCACAACTTAAACTATTTGGAATATTTTTAAAAGCTTTTGTATTTAAAGGGTGGCGAGTGGTCAGGGGAAAACACAGTCAAGAAAACGGAAACTACCAGTATTTGCTTCTAGAAAACACTTCAAATAATATAAAGGGATTAAACAAGGTGAATTTCTCTTTAACAAAGTACTGGTATTTAACACCATTTTTGACTTTGTTTTTCCCTGACCGCTCGCCACCCTGATTTATACTTTTTAGAGTATGCGGAAGCAAGTTCTGCAATAGAAATGATTAATTTTAAATTTTACCGATAGATGGCGTTTAAATGTTAGAAATGTTTTATTAGCATATATTAACATAAATAACCCAATTTAAATCAATATCTTTTGAGACGACGATATTCTTTCATAGCAGTGCTATAATTACTACCATTTTGATAAAAACACTTTATCATGCAGGGGTCGCATTCTATAAGGAAACTTTTATTGTTCCTACCATTATTTTGAAAATAATATCTTTATCGCACCTTTCTTTAGAATATGTTAAATAAAATTATCACGAAAGTAACTCATTAATGGTTCTGGTAGGAACAATAATATTTTCCCTATATAATGCAACCCCTGATCATGTGAAAAATTCCATAAAAAAGTTTCAAAATTTAGCTAGTAGGAAATTCTCCATGTTTTTTTTTATTATATATAGCGACATCTGTTTTAAAAATTTGTAATTATTTTGCTCATTGCAGAACTTATTTTCGTGTGCTCTAAACCACAGGTGTCCAACTGTGGCCCGCCGGATACTACTAAAATATTACAGATATCTTTGCCTTATTTAATAGTTGAATTGCTGCGATTCAACTTGTCGACTATTTCTTTAAAATTTTAGTGGTATCCGGCGGGCCACAGTTGGACACCCCTGCTCTAAACTGAATAAATAGTAAATCTTTTTAAATATTTCAAATAGTTTAGCTTGTAGCCCTTCAAACACGTGCACTATAATTATGGCCACCTAGTATTTGTATGGTATTTCGTTCGCCGGAACCGTGAATTTTTTTCATTTAAGGTAGGATTCCGTTCTCGAGAGTTTCCGTTTTCACAAGTTTTATTGTATTTTCTCATTTATGATGTATCTATACGGAAATTCTTTTGAAAATTGAGGTTAGCTTAATGGTTTTCTTTTAAATGTTTTGAGAACTACGATTAGGTCTCTGTAAGTTCGCGGCATATTTTTCCTATTTTTAAAGAACTGAAGTTTTTTTTTTATAAAGAGCTGTTCTAATGGTAATAATATACAGTAAATCTGGTCAAAAGGTATCTCTAGGGACTTAAGAAAAATTCCGTTTTAGACAGTCCTTCGTTTTAGCAGGTACAATTGTAAGGTATTTCTTTCACCGGGACCATGAAATTCCTCCATTAATGCAGGATTTAGTTATAGTTATTATTTCGTTACAGACAAAAATTTCATGGCCTGGGTGAATGAAATGCAATTTAATTATACCTGCTAAGACGGAAATCCGTTTAAAAAGAAACTTTTTCCAGGTCTCTATAGATTCCGTCTTCGCAGGTTTTAGAATATTAGTTTTCTATTAATTTAACAATTAATAATGAACTAAAGAGTAAAATAAACCTATGAAAACCCAATCACTTCAGACCGAAAACAAATTATGCTTTGGACAGGTATCCGCTTTAGCAGGTAGATTTGTAGTATGTTTTTTCGTAGGGACTATGAAAATTTCCCATTAAATACAGGATATCGTTACAGACAAGTTAATTTTACTGTGTGAATTAACCAACATAAATTATGCCTTCTATGATCTTAAACAGCACTGTAAAAAGAAAAAAAAACGGTCTAAAATACGGAAATACTACTGGCATTCTAGGCGCCAGTACTATTTCCGCATTTTAACGGAACTTTTTCCCGTTAAATTACAGAAAAATTTCCGTTAAATTCCAAAAAAACGGAAAATTTTCTGTGATGTACCGGGAAAAAGTTCCGTTAAAATACGGAAATACTACTGGCGTCTAGACTGCCAGTAGTATTTCCGTTTTTCAGTCCGTTTTTTTACAGTGAGTAATGTATGATATCGTTTTACGTACAATAAAATCTATGAAAATACAATAGCTAAGGACCAAAGAAAATTTTCATTTTAGGCAAGTTTCCGTCTTAGCAGGTATACCTGTATAGTATTCTTTCCGAGGAGCATGAAAATGCTTTGTTTAAGACAGGATTACGTTATAGACAGATTCCGTTTTTACTGTACAATATTACGTCGATTGTATGTAACTATGTATCGCCTTCTCCCCAAAAATGATTATCTGGATCCACCCTTGTGTAACTGTTCATTTAATCCTTTATCTTATTAGTAAATTCAAGTGATAAAAGTAATATAGTACATTGCCCAGTAAAAAATATATTAAAATTAGCATTTGTTTTAATGATATAAAAAAAAATCTCTGGGTGCTGAAAATTTTCCAATGTCGAATTTTTTTTTTTCAATATCTCCTAAAATATAAAATTTCCAGTTACCCCATGCAAACTAATCTCTTAAATAATACGAATAAATATATTAATCATACGACTTTTTTATGATTATCTTTTACGCCTAGAAAAATACATTAATATAATGTTATACAGCCTTAGATAAACTTCTTTTGTTGGTATCAAAGAATCGGGTATTGTACTACTTGCATATATTTGTATAAGTACGAACTTCAAGAAGCGATGTCTATTATATTCAGTGACTCTTATGCATTGAATGATAAATAAGTAGAGTTTCTGAGAATGATGATATAAGCTTGTCAGGTTTAACAAATGAGATAATTTATTGCCTTGACATTTCGTCATGGCAAATATATTGAAGACACAACTGCGAACAAACATAAATTTAGCTTCTATTAAATAATCTTTATACAGTACTTAAAAATATGGATTTTCACTTTGGCTTAACGAAATTTCAGTTATAAAAATATTTTTAGCTATATTACATGGTTTTATTTTTGTTGGTGTAATTTTTTTTCGCTTGAATAGTGAACCTGAAATCATTCCTCTTTTATCAAAGAGCCACTCACCTTTATAGTATTCAAAAGTTTTATTTCCATTGGGGTATTATAAGATATAATTACATCATTTATTTTTAGATAAATGTTTTTAAAAATGAATTTTGATTTTTATATGAAGAATTAATTCAATATTCATTCATTCTCAACCTCTTCCTCCCCCTCTCGGGCCTATATACCTCGTGTAGCTAATCGGCTGTCATAAACAATACCAACGCTTCAACGTGTTCTTTTTATTGTACCTACTTGAAGAGGTCCAACGTTACTTCCAAATTGTTGACACATTTACTAAAAGATATGCACACACACACACATATTTAATACAATTTCATTTAGTCATTTCGAGTATTTTGTTCATATACTGTGAAATACTTTGTTGAAAATTTAATAAAGCAATTTTACTTTACATCTTTTCTAACGGTAGTGTGAATACGCGCAATTTTCTGTAACTGATAAAAGAGTCATAATGGAAAAAATTGGAAAATATTCATTCAAAATTCAAGATGGTAAGACATTAAGGAAAAATTCCTTTTGCAATATTTATGAGCAGGGGTTTCAAACTGTAATCCGCTGAATATCACTAATTCAGAGCGGCCAAGTCTCCGGCTTTCGGATACCAGTATTTTAATAAAGATATTTTTGTTTTATTTAATTGTAACATTTGGGAATTTAATAGAGCACCATTTTCTCTAAAATAATAGTGGTGTGCAAAAAGTCGGAGACTTGGCAACTCTGCTATTTTTTAACCCCTTGAGGGGCGCCGCGCCGTTTGCAGTCTGCAAACGGTTAATTTTAATGCCCAAAATTCCGAATGACACCAATAATTTTTTAGTACAAGTTCGATCTCATAATAAGCGTGAAAAACAGCTTTTGATTATTTGCAAATAAATTTGTTCGTATATTGTGGTATGAATTAATTATTTGAACATATTCGGAGCAGAAAAGTCTTGCCCCTGAAAGGGATAAAGGAAATAGTAGACTTCTTGAATCTCAGAGATTCGTTGATTAAATACGGCAATGATTGCTATACGATTTTAATGGTATCAGTCAGGCAACACTTAGACATAGAGTTGCAAGTTTGACCTCCATTTTTATTTCGAAATTTCAAATTCATACCAGAAATTTTTTAAAGAAGAATCTTTACTTTATGTAAACACAAAATTTCTGCCCCCGAGAGGGACGCGCGCCGGGCCTGATAGACCCGGAGCAGTGTTGCCAGTGGGCTACTATTTTTTAATTCAGATTTCTTGATTGGCACCACTTTTTTGAAACGGTAAAATGAACCTTGTTTTTGCCTTGATTAATATGTCATTAAATAAGACATATTTTACCATTTCAAAAAAGTGGTGCCAATCAAGAATCTGATTTTTAAAAAAGTAGCCCATCTGGCAACACTGACCCGGAGTGCGTACGTTTTATACAATTGCATAGGTGCCAACCTCAAACTAATCTACCGTAATACGTGCGTTAATTTGACCCTGGTTTAATACGTTTCAAACCAGAAATTTTTTGAAGAAATGAAATTAAATATGTTACACGTAGAAACCTTGAATTAAATAAATAAAAATTCAAGAAATAATTTTTCTGGTTCGAATGTGGTTAACCTGGGTCAAATTAATCCAGATATTACGGAAGATTAGTGAAAGGTTGGCAGCTATGCAATTGCCACCACTAACTTTCTAAAAGTAATCTTCAACTTCTGTTATTTCAAAACTGTCTCCGACTAAATAAGGTGAGAATTATTATTTGTATATATTGGTGATAAAGTAAAAACCATTCATACCCTGGGTATGCGCGCGTTCTCCCGGGTTAAATATAGTAAAAAATACTACAGGGGTCGTACTTGTACTAAAATTTCACGACCGAGAAATACTTCGGTACCAGTATTTTCTTATGGAAAAATCTCTTCTTAAATAAAGCGAAATTTCACGCGTTTAACCCGTTAAGACCCGATGTTTTTGTAAACAAAGCTAGTCATGCCTGTAGAAAGTAAAACATGGATTGCAACCGCTACCTGTTGATAAAAAATGATACTTTACTCTATCTGAAAACCAGAACTATCATTCGATTCAAGTTTTCCTTACATACGACTCAGAAGCAAAAATTTAAAGGAATGTCTAATCCGCACGATCGTGCGGGTTGGGTCTTAATGGGTTAACTTAGATTTATTTTTCTATAAACAGTGATATTTGTCCTGAAAAAATCCCCTAATCGTACGACCCCTGATACTATTTTTAATTTCTGGCACGAATGCGGATTTTCTGAATAAAAATGGAGGCCAAACTGGCAACTCTGCATTGACAGACCTGTTTTAGAGCATGAGTTAATTAGTACAAAACGACGCTTAGTTCACACGGAAAAGGTACGTTGTTGCCTATATATTTTAAATGAGTTATAAAAAAATTCTTTTACCCGTTTACCACCGACCAAATTAACCCACATTATCCGAATGGCAGGATTTCCTGCCAATCAGCCTTGTCAGTTGGGAGTTTTTATTTTAAATTTCACATTGCTTGATTAGCACTACCTTTTTTCATATAGATATATTCGCCATCTTCTAATTAACGTCTTATTTAATGCGTCATTAAATAAGACGAATATTACTTTAAAACAAATTGATTAAAAAATAATTTGTATAAAGAAACAAGAAATAATTCTTGGAACAAATAGTTTAAACATTACATTCAAAGCCATGGACCACAGCTCATCTGCATGCCTTGTGGCTAGGACGCTAGATACTGGACAAAAGGTGGCGGATTTGAACCCCGACTCATGCATCAATGCTTGTAGGGAGTCCAGGGCTCTCACTGGTCGGTTTTTGAAAACCAATAATTTTTAAGAAAAAAATTGGTGGTAAGTGTCTGCCACAATTGCAAGAAAAAAGCTTTTCTCCGTAAGTTTCTACGAAATTTATAAACAAGAATTTTCTTTGAAAAATAGTGGTGTTCAAAAAACGGACCGAGCCCTGAGAGTCGGATTCCACTTTAAACGAAGGTCCTTGTCTGTTTATCCCCCGTGTGCAAAAGATGACCGTAGCGCCCAACAAACAAACCAAGCTGAAACTAAACGCGGTACACATGAGAAAAAAAGTGTATAAAGGGATCCCACTCGGTTCTTTTTTTGAACACCACTTTTTACAAAGAAAAATCTTCTTTATAAATTTTGTAGAAACTTAACTAGAAGTGCATTTTTCTTGCAATTTTTGCAAAAACCTACTACGAATTTCTTTCTTAAAAACTACTGGTTTTCAAAAAACGGACCAGTGTGAGCCCCGTGTATATTTAAATTATTTCCGTTGCGCAGTATAAATTTTGTGCACACTAATACACTCATGTTAAAGTAATATCTATGCAAAGGGCCAAAGTTAGTCATAATTTATTTTATCTTATTTTTCAAAAAATACCTGACAATTCTTATGAACCGAGTCTACAAAATTTTGACGAATTTTCTGAATTGTATATTTTTGCTCCAATATGAAATAATACTGAATTTTGATTAACTGTAACAATATATTCTAATCAATAATTTCAATGTTAATCACTAAAGCTGAATTAAATATATTAAATTGATTTTCGCACTTTTTTGAAATTCAAAAATCATTGAATAAATTATTCCATTTTTTTACATATTTTTTGAAACCTAACTGCCATATTTTGAAATTTTCAGCTCCGATGATTTTTGTAATAATGCATGGAAACATTTAAAATGGAATAAATTTCTTTTATGAAAATTAATCTGCTAAAAGTAATTCTATGAAATAACATGGTAGTTTAATGAAATTTAATTTGAAGTTCAAGTTCACTAAGGAAATTTGCAACTAGTGTTGCCAGGTATTCCGCGTAAATTGGGTCTCCAAATACTCTGGAAACCAGTATTTTAAAGTAATTTTCTTATTCGTATCTAATGGCAGAATTATCTGCGACCAAAGATGGAGGAATAAACTGTAAGAAATTAGTGGTGTCCAGAGCATTTTGATCCATGATTTACGCGGAACACCCGGCAACACTATTTGTAATATCAAGTGAAAGCTTCAAGTAATTTGTCGATTGGTGTGTAACGACCCCGGCAAGGTCGCTACGTAACAAGTGAGTAATATTCAGTTATGAGTCTTAAAACATCTTTATTTAAAACTAAATTGGGCAAGGGAATAATAGAGAGCCTTCCAGATTTTGCCTAAACTATATTGCGAAGCAGAAAGATAAAATACTATTTCAATAACTAAGAAATGCTCAAACTTCAACTTACGTGAATAGTCTTCAAAACTTCACGTCGATAGTTACTTCCTTAACCCCTTAATTCTCGCTCCCGTCAATATCACGGGCTGAGGTGTCGTTCGTTATTTCTCGTGCCCGTCATATTTCCGGGCTGGGGATTTACTGTTGGAAAAAACTTATGAAACCAGAAAATTTAACTGGCATTTCGGTGTGAAGCCTTTGAATATTCGCATTTGGGTTTTGGCGCTGATTGTGATGCTGGACTTTGTATTGCATGTTGCGAAATATATCACGCTCAAAAAATTATTAATGATCAAAATTTAAAGTATATTATATTGTTTCAAATACCGTAATTTCCGGCGTATAATCCGCGGATCAAACAATTCTGTTTGGACCCAGAAATTTTATTTAGTAATTGAAGCCAAATATTTACCGCGATCTAAAAAGTTACATTTTATTTTAAAAAATTTCTGGGTCGAAAAATGATTGTTTGATCCACGGATTATACGCCGGAAATTACGGTGTTATTTATAAAATTTTGTTTGATGATGATAAATAAAGATGTAAGATGTGAAAAATAAAGGCTTTATTCGCATTAATTTGTATGATGTAAAACAAACCTTAAAACACAGAATTCTCGCATAGTGGCTTTTCCACAAATGTGAATTTGTTTTATAACATCTTTTTTTTCGCTTTAAAATAAACTAATTACATATTTTATGTAGAAACCTTATAATTATTCAATTTCTGTAATAAAAAAATAGGTACTTTTTGATGATTTTCCAAATATTAAGTGATCGTTAAGGGGTTAAACTACTATACTTCTTTCAGCTGCAAAGCTAAACGTTAGCATAATTATCAATTTAATAGCGTGGACAACCCGTGATTGTAGAGAAAATCTTTATTAATTCAACGATGGTGCAAAAACTTCTTATCAAAGGCCATTGATATTTATAAGGCTGAAACTTTACTATATGCGGCGGACACATTCACTATAAATCCTCCGACGCAAGGTCTAATTCTCTTTAGAGCAGGACACGGCCCAAATCTGAAGACACACACTTTCGCTTCGCCTTATATACTCCACAGATTGAGCGACGAGCCTAATTTGCATAAAATAACAGCGAAAACAAACAACCACCCTACCTTGGACAATTAAAGGGAGAGTAAACTAGAATAGAGAGATCTCTGTTGCGCCACACTGGTTAAATGTTTGACGTCACACTCAAAGTACTAGTGACACTTTATAAACGAGTCGCTAGTCCACTACAGGTGGTGCTCTTATAATCCCCATTTATAAATTGTCGATTTAAAAATAAAAAAGTAATTTGGTGTAACAGTTCGAAATTAACTGTTAAAATTTATGAGCAAAAAGCTAATAAATTTCTGTATAAAAATGTTTATCTGTTCATCTTCTCTATCAATATTTTCAAGATACAATCACGTTTTTGAAAATTGGAACACCACGAAAGAATCATCAGAATTAAATGAAATTTAATACTTAAAAGACTGGTATTGGTACAATACAAACAAATGATTAGATTTTCAAAGCAGAAAAACTACATTAAGTGCCCGAAATCAGTATTTGGTATAGCCACCACGCAGTGCAATAACTGCTGCTATACGACGTGGAATGGAGTCAAACAGATTTTGAATGTCTGTCTGGGGAAAAACATTCCATATTCTTTGTATGCGTACCCAAAGATCATCTTTAGAAGCTATAGGAGGAGGATAACGAGTGAGACGCCGATCAACGAAGCCCCCAATATGTTCAGTGGGCGACATATCCAGGGAATACGCAGGTAACGGATGAAGCTGTGTGTGTTCTGCTGACAAGAAGTGTTAAACATTCCATGCAACATGTGGGCGGGCAATATCCTGTTGAAAGATAGCTCCAGAAATACCTTGAAGGAAAGGAACGACTTCGGGCTCCAGCATTTCACTGATGTACCTGTTAATGTTCAGATTACCCAAAATTCGTACCAGCTGCTATCATCCATGATGCGCATTCGCATCCCAGACCATAACTCCCGATGTTCGTTCACTATGACGTTCGATTATGCACACTGGAAAGTACCCAGACAGCATGAACATTAGCAGTAAGTTTAATTTTAGGTAGCTTTCATTACAAAAAGCTACCTATTGCAGCCGTTCGGAGGAAAGCGATTTCAAAAAATTTTGGTATATTTTCATCGATCATGACCCCCAGACCCCGAAACCACCCCTCGTTCAAAATTGATATATATATATATATATATGACATTTGTCACACTGTAACTCTCGTATTTATAAAACGATTTCGATGTAATTCGGTGTGTACATAGTACATACTAATGTCTCGACCGAGTTCGTTGGCCAGCTTCATCCGCCGTTTTGTTTCAAAATGGTGGCCATTTAAAATTTTTAAAAAAATTTGAAATTTGAAATGTGGTACCAAAAAATTGAAAATGGAAAAATATTTTCTTCTTATCTATTTGACCTTTATACAAAGATTCCGGAGTAGTGTTTGTTTCGTCTATATCTTAAAAAATGGCTGAGTTATAGCATTTTGAATTTCTAGCGTGGCTGACATTTTGAAACGTCCTGAATTTTGTAACGCGATAAAAGGCGTATTTATGAACCGATTTCGATGTAATTCGGTGTGTACATAGTACATACCAATGTCTCGACAGAGTTCGTCGGCCAGCTTCATCGACCATTTTGTTTCAAAATGGCGGCCATTTAAATTTAAAAAAAACATTTAAATTTGAAATGTGGTACCAAAAAATTGGAAATGGAAAAATATTTTTTCCTTATGTATTTGGCCTTTATGCAAACATTCCGGAACAGTTTTTGTTTCGTCCATATCTTAAAAAATGGCTGAGTTATAGCATTTTGAATTTCTAGCGTGGCTGACATTTTGAAACGTCCTGAATTTTGTCACGCGATAAAAGGCGTATTTATGAACCGATTTCGATGTAATTCGGTGTGTACATAGTACATACCAATGTCTCGACAGAGTTCGTCGGCCAGCTTCATCGGCCATTTTGTTTCAAAATGGCGGCCATTTAAATTTTTAAAAAAACATTTAAATTTGAAACGTGGTACCAAAAAATTGGAAATGGAAAAATATTTTTTTCTTATGTATTTGGCTTTTATGCAAACATTCCGGAGCAGTTTTTGTTTCGTCTATATCTTAAATAGCATTATAGCATTTTGAATAAGTAAATAGACTTTTGAATAACTAAATAGAGTTATAGCATTTTGAATTTCTAGCGTGGCTGACATTTTGAAACGTCCTGATTTTTGTCACGTGATAACAGGCGTATTTATGAACCGATTTCGATGTACCTTGGTGTATACATAGTACATACAAATATCTCGACCGAGTTCGTTGGCCAGCTTCATCGTACATCTTGTTTCAAATTGGCGGCCATTTAAAGAAATTTAAAAAATTTCAAATTTAAAATGAGATACCAAAAAATTGGAAAATGAAAAACATTTTTTTGTATGTGTTTGACTTTAATACAAAGAATCCGGAACAGTTTTTGTTTCGTCTATATCTAAAAAAATGGCTGAGTTATAGCATTTTGAATTTCTATTGTGGCTGACATTTTAAAACGACCTGATTTTCGTCACACGATATCAGGCGTATTTATGAACCGATTTGGATGTAACTTGGTCTGTACATAGTACATACCAATGTCTCGACCGAGTTCGTTGGCCAGCTTCATTCGCCATCATGTTTCAAAAGGCTTGCCATTTAAAAAAAAAATAAATTTAAAATTTAAAATGAGGTATTAAAAAATTGGAAAATGAAAAAGATTTTTTTTATGTGTTTGGCCTAGATACAAAGATTCCAGAGCAGTTTTTGTTTCTGAAAATTTGTTCTTTTGTTTATATCTTAAAAAATGGTTGAATTATAGCACTTTGAATTTCTAGCATGGCTAACATTTTGAAATGATCTTGTATTTGTCACGCGATAACACACGTATTCGCCTATTTCGATGTAAGAAGGCATGTGGATAGTATGCATCAATATCTCGACCAAGTTCGCTGGCCATATTCAGCAGCCATCTTGTTTCAAAATGGCGGCCATTAAATTAAAAAAAAATTATATTTAAAGTGAGTTGCAAAAAAATTAGAAGCTGAAAAAGGTTTCTTTCTTAAGTATTTGACCTTGATATAAGGATTCAGGAGCATTTTTTGTTTGTCTTTATCTTAAAAAATGGCTCAGATATAGCAGTTTCAATTTCTAATGTGGGTGACATTTTGAAAAATCTGATTTTTTGCCTGCGACAGCACTCGTATATATCAACCGATTCCGATGTGAGTGAGCATGTGCACAGCAATTACTAAGGTCTCGGACAAGTTCACTGGTTAGCCTCATCCACCATGTTGTCTTAAAATGGCAGGCACTTTAAGAAATCGCCGAATTCGGCAACCAAATATAAGTTACTTTAAATAAAAGCAGCTTGGATAAAGCTGACTAATTTCGCGAAATTCTCATTCATTATATTGATAAAAATTAGTATTGAATCTCCTATATTCGAATTCCACTAAATTGAGCTTCTTGTGTTTGAATAATATAAGTTGGCTTTTTTAAAATATGGAATATGAAAGCTACCTCTTCCTCCCGGCACTGGACGGAAGGACTTTTTTAGGTAGCTTTCATTACAAAAAGTTCCTATTGCAGCCATTCGGAGGAAAGCGATTTCAAAAACTTTTGGTATCTTTTCATCGATCATGACCCCCAGACCCCGAAACCACCCTCCGTTCAAAATTGACATATATATATATAGGGGAAAACATTTTTTCAGCTTATAGCTTTTTCCCCACAGAAAACAACCGATTTGCTTATATAATTGAATTCTTTACTCTTAAAAATGTAATTCAACATATAAGTTTTTCAATTTTTCGGAATCCCTATTCTTCTTTTTTTCTTCCATGTTAATTCTTGTAATTAGGTATACGGTACTTTATTTTACAGATACAGTTCTATATTGTTGGTTTATGGCGTGTAGTCAATCATTCACAATATTGCAGTTTTTGATGATGGTCGGTAATGTTTAATTAATGGTTATATATATATCCATATACATATATATATCTGACCTTTGTCACACTGTAAGAAAAATTTAAATTTGAAATGTGGTACCAAAAAATTGAAAATTGAAAAAATATTCTTTTCTTATGTGTTTGACCTGGATAAAAAGATTTGGGAGCAGTTTTTGTTTCGTCTATATCTTAAAAAATGGCTGAGTTATAGCATTTTGAATTTCTAGCGTGGCTGACATTTTGAAACGTCCTGATTTTTGTCACATGATAACGGGCGTATTTATGAACCGATTTGGATGTTCCTTGGTGTGTACATAGTACATACAAATATCTCGACCGAGTTCGTTGTCCAGCTTCATCCGCCATCTTGTTTCAAAATGGCGGCCATTTAAAAAATTTAAAAAAATTTAAAATTTAAAATGAGATACCAAAAAATTGAAAAATGAAAAAGATTTTTTTGTATGTGTTTGACCTTAATACAAAGATTCCGGAACAGTTTTTGTTTTGTCTATATCTAAAAAAATGGCTGAGTTATAGCATTTTGAATTTCTATTGTGGCTGACATTTTAAAACGACCTGATGTTCGTCACACGATATCAGGCGTATTTATGAACCGATTTGGATGTAACTTGGTCTGCACATAGTACATACCAATGTCTCGACCGAGTTCTTTGGCTAGCTTCTTTCGCCATCTTGTTTCAAAAGGGTTGCCATTAAAAAAAGAATTAAATTTAAAATTTAAAATGAGGTATTAAAAAATTGGAAAATGAAAAAGATTTTTTTTATGTGTTTGGCCTAGATACAAAGATTCCAGAGCAGTTTTTGTTTCTGAAAATTTGTTCTTTTGTTTATATCTTAAAAAATGGTTGAATTATAGCACTTTGAATTTCTAGCATGGCTAACATTTTGAAATGATCTTGTATTTGTCACGCGATAACACACGTATTCGCCTATTTCGATGTAAGAAGGCATGTGGATAGTATGCATCAATATCTCGACCAAGTTCGCTGGCCATATTCAGCAGCCATCTTGTTTCAAAATGGCGGCCATTAAATTAAAAAAAAATTATATTTAAAGTGAGTTGCAAAAAAATTAGAAGCTGAAAAAGGTTTCTTTCTTAAGTATTTGACCTTGATATAAGGATTCAGGAGCATTTTTTGTTTGTCTTTATCTTAAAAAATGGCTCAGATATAGCAGTTTCAATTTCTAATGTGGGTGACATTTTGAAAAATCTGATTTTTTGCCTGCGACAGCACTCGTATATATCAACCGATTCCGATGTGAGTGAGCATGTGCACAGCAATTACTAAGGTCTCGGACAAGTTCACTGGTTAGCCTCATCCACCATGTTGTCTTAAAATGGCAGGCACTTTAAGAAATCGCCGAATTCGGCAACCAAATATAAGTTACTTTAAATAAAAGCAGCTTGGATAAAGCTGACTAATTTCGCGAAATTCTCATTCATTATATTGATAAAAATTAGTATTGAATCTCCTATATTCGAATTCCACTAAATTGAGCTTCTTGTGTTTGAATAATATAAGTTGGCTTTTTTAAAATATGGAATATGAAAGCTACCTCTTCCTCCCGGCACTGGACGGAAGGACTTTTTTAGGTAGCTTTCATTACAAAAAGTTCCTATTGCAGCCATTCGGAGGAAAGCGATTTCAAAAACTTTTGGTATCTTTTCATCGATCATGACCCCCAGACCCCGAAACCACCCTCCGTTCAAAATTGACATATATATATATATATAGGGGAAAACATTTTTTCAGCTTATAGCTTTTTCCCCACAGAAAACAACCGATTTGCTTATATAATTGAATTCTTTACTCTTAAAAATGTAATTCAACATATAAGTTTTTCAATTTTTCGGAATCCCTATTCTTCTTTTTTTCTTCCATGTTAATTCTTGTAATTAGGTATACGGTACTTTATTTTACAGATACAGTTCTATATTGTTGGTTTATGGCGTGTAGTCAATCATTCACAATATTGCAGTTTTTGATGATGGTCGGTAATGTTTAATTAATGGTTATATATATATCCATATACATATATATATCTGACCTTTGTCACACTGTAAGAAAAATTTAAATTTGAAATGTGGTACCAAAAAATTGAAAATTGAAAAAATATTCTTTTCTTATGTGTTTGACCTGGATAAAAAGATTTGGGAGCAGTTTTTGTTTCGTCTATATCTTAAAAAATGGCTGAGTTATAGCATTTTGAATTTCTAGCGTGGCTGACATTTTGAAACGTCCTGATTTTTGTCACATGATAACGGGCGTATTTATGAACCGATTTGGATGTTCCTTGGTGTGTACATAGTACATACAAATATCTCGACCGAGTTCGTTGTCCAGCTTCATCCGCCATCTTGTTTCAAAATGGCGGCCATTTAAAAAATTTAAAAAAAATTAAAATTTAAAATGAGATACCAAAAAATTGAAAAATGAAAAAGATTTTTTTGTATGTGTTTGACCTTAATACAAAGATTCCGGAACAGTTTTTGTTTTGTCTATATCTAAAAAAATGGCTGAGTTATAGCATTTTGAATTTCTATTGTGGCTGACATTTTAAAACGACCTGATGTTCGTCACACGATATCAGGCGTATTTATGAACCGATTTGGATGTAACTTGGTCTGCACATAGTACATACCAATGTCTCGACCGAGTTCTTTGGCTAGCTTCTTTCGCCATCTTGTTTCAAAAGGGTTGCCATTAAAAAAAGAATTAAATTTAAAATTTAAAATGAGGTATTAAAAAATTGGAAAATGAAAAAGATTTCTTTTATGTGTTTGGCCTTGATACAAAGATTCCGGAGCAGTTTTTGTTTCTGAAAGTTTGTTCTTTTGTTTATATCTTAAAAAGTGGTTGAATTATAGCTCTTTGAATTTCTAGCATGGCTAACATTTTGAAACGATCTTGTATTTGTCACGCGATAACACACGTATTCGCCTATTTCGATGTAAAAAGGCATGTGGATAGTATACATCAATATCTCGACCAAGTTCGCTGGCCAGCTTCATCAGCCATCTTGTTTCAAAATGGCGGCCATTAAATTAAAAAAAATTATATTTAAAGTGAGGTGCAAAAAAATTAGAAATTGAAAAAGGTTTCTTTCTTAAGTATTTGACCTTGATATAAGGATTCAGGAGCATTTTTTGTTTGTCATTATCTTAAAAAATGGCTCAGATATAACAATTTCAATATCTAATGTGTGTGACATTTTGAAAAATCTGAATTTTTGCCTGCGAAAGCACTCGTATATATCAATCGATTCCGATGTGAGTGAGCATGTGCACAGCAATTAGTAAGGTCTCGACCAAGTTCACTGGTTAGCCTCATCCACCATGTTGTCTTAAAATGGCAGACACTTTAAGAAATCGCAGAATTTGGCAGCCAATTATAAGTTACTTTAAATAAAAGCAGCTTGGATAAAGCTGACTAATTTCGCGAAATTCTCATTCATAATGATTTAGTATTGATAAAAATTAGTATTGAATCTCCTATATTCGGTTTCCACTAAATCGAGCTTCGTGTGTTTGAATAACATAAGCTAGCATTTTAAAAATAAGGAATATGAAAGCTACCTCTTCCTCCCGGCACTGGCCGGAAGGACTTTTCTGATATTATCTTACCGTGAAAAATTTGAATTCAGAAATTCACAGTAAATCTCCCGCAAAATATACCATCACCCATTTGCATGAGTAGTTTGTTGTGAAACTGATGGCAAGACTGTTTTTAATTCCCGAAATCGACGAAAGCAAAAAGTTCCTCTGTTGAGAGAATAGCCAATCAGCAGATACGTAGAAATTGCAGAAATTTTATGAGGTTGGCACGGCTTTTTTTTAACGCTATACTTCTCAACCTAAAAGGCTCGAACTGAAAGGTACAAATATTACCCTACTTGTTTATGGTGGTAAAAACGATGCATGCACCTTAACGGTGCAGCAAGCTCAGCATGACAAGACTGAAAATTCATAACACGACTGCAGCAAGATAACGCAAATGCTGAAGTCACCACACTTTGAACTTGGTGCTAACTTGTCGTGCAAGTTAAATTCATGCTGTATCACATTTATTGAAAATTAACGGCAAACAAGTAATCAAAAATACTGCAAACTTATTGCAAAGTAGTAATCTTTCGATACCACATTAACTGTTTACAACAGTTACACTATAAGTTTAACCCCTTCGAAGTGGTCCATAGACCTGATCAATTGATGCATACGCATCGTTAAGATGCACGCATCGTTTTTACCACCATGAGCAAATTCTCAGCTAGCATGAACATTAGCAGCAAGTTTGATTTTTCCTGACATTATCTTGCCGTGACAAATTTGAATTGAGAAATAAGCAGCAAATTTCCCACAAGGTATACCATCCCTTATTTGCATGAGTAGTTTGTTATGAAACTGATGGCAAAACTGTCTTTAATTCACGAAAGTGACGGTTCGCATCAATAGACCTGATAAGGTCTATGGATCCCTGTGAAGGGGTTAAACTTTCAGTGTAAAGGTTGTAAACTGGTTGTGGGGCGTGGAAAGATTACTACCTTACAGTAAGTTTGCAATATTTTTGATTGCTTGTTTGCGTTAATTGGCAATAAATTTGATACAGCATGAATTTAACTTGCACGACAAGTTAGCTGCAAGTTCAAAGTGTGGTGACTTCGACGTTTGCGTTATCTTGCTGAAGTCTTGTTATGAACTTTCAGTCTTGCCATGCTGAGCTTGCAGCAACTTTGCAGGTTTTCAAAGCAAGAATGCTGCTAATTTTCTGCAAATTAAAAATGCTGTCTGGGTTAGGGTAATACTTGTGCTCTTCGAGTCAACCCTTTTTTTTGGTATTTGAGAAGTATAGCGTTTAAAAAAAGCGGTGCCAACCGAATAAAATTTCTGCAATTTCTGCGTATCTGCTGATTGTCTATTCTATCAAGAGAGGGATTTTTGCTTTCGTCACTTTCGTGAATTAAAGACAGTCTTGCCATTAGTTTCACAACAAACTATTCATGCAAGTGGGTGATGGTATACCTTGCGGGAGATTTGCTACAAATTTCTCAATTCAAATTTGTCACGGCAAGATAATATCAGAAAAAATCAAACTTGCTGGTAATGTTCATGCTATGTGGGATAGTTACGTCTCACCTAACGTTTAGACTAATGTCAGACGAACGTCTTTTTGCACGCTTTTTTCCCTACATATCACCCCTACACAATACCGCGAGCGTTGTGTGGGGATGATATGTAGGGAAAAAAGCGTGCAAAAAGACGTCCGTCTGACATTAGCCTTACCCATTAGCAAATAACTATAGACAATTCTCAACGTCTTGCTGCAGCCCTCTACTTATACGGTCTCAGCAGCAGTCCAGAGGGCGCTGTTTAGCCCAAGTACGTGTAGTGACTCTGAAATTAGAATAATTTGCATAACACACTATACTTTGCTTTCTCTGAAATTTTCAGCTTAATCGCGACATTCCTTCATGGTGTTGCAATTTTCACAAATATGAGTGCATTTACTAGATTCACGATTATTAAGACCATGTATACAAATATATTTGATAATTACAACTAAGATTTTAAGCAAACAACCAATTTTTAAATCTTTAAAAAACAATCAGAATAATACAAATGTGTACTACATATTTTGCCGTTTTACGCTTTTTCCTACCACTATTTCTTAACAGAGAAGTTAGCCTTATTTAAATCTTAGTTTTCATGATTAAGTAAGAGAAATGTTTCTGTTCAAATATAGTGGTAGGAAAAAAAGCGTAAAAGTTGGCAGCTACTGTACTACCCTAATATTTGCAGTTTTCTTTTAATTTTATAGTTGCTACTTTTTATAAAACAAGTCTTGGAAGAAGCACTGTTAGTTTGAACGTAAAAATTCTTTTTAAATGACCGATGTATTCAATCAAAACTTCCATAGATGGGTAAAAAAATATCCTCCTCGATGATTAAACCAAGCATAGGAATATTTTTAAAATGCTCCTTACTTACTCATAAGTTCACATCAAATTTTTGAATTAAAACAACCCAGCTGAGGGGGATTTTTTTGCATCTATACTTTCATGATTACAATGTAATAGGCATGAAATAGAGAAATAATATTTTTTAGATGATTCCTCTGAAATTCCCACCTATATTTCAATCTTTCTAGCAATGATACTTAAGCTTATAAATTTCTTTAATTGCTTTGGACATAGTTTCTTCTCTTACGTAGTGAATGATGGGCAATTCAGTTTAATAAAGCGCATAACTCAGTGGTTGACCCGAAAGGGAAAAAATTGTCCCCCCCACCGTTTTAAAATAAATATCTTCATGGTATATTGCATATGCTAACGATTAGCCGAAAATATTGTTTCGAGATATGCCTAAGCTATGCCAAGGATCATTGTTTGGTGACAGTGGTGGGGACAATGAAATTTTCCTTTTTTGCTTCGGCTCCTGATGATTATATTTTAGAAGCAGTTGCATTATCTTCAATAGACGTGGTGAAAATACACTTTTTTGTAAGAAGTGCTATCTTCAAATCAGACAGTTTATTTTAAAAATGTTTGGCCAGAACTTTGTGAGTTTTCTTTATATTTTCTGATGTAATGCCTTTTAATGATACATTCTTTGCAAACCCCTGGGGGATACCTTCTTTTGGTATTCTTTTGGTACCTTCCCGGTACCTAAACGATCTTTCTCTTTTCCCTTTCCTCTACCTTATTAACTTTTGGCAAACCCAAACACCTTAAGCGGGGCCCCACATTTAAACTTCAAGATAAATGAATAAAATCAGAAACAACACTAAAATACCTGGAGGTAATATTAGAAAAACAATTATAATTTCTCCCACATGTGGCACAAAAGAGAGTAGAAATCGGAAAAATAACTCAAAATCTTTATAAATTTTCATCAATCTCACGGAGACTCCCTACGGAATTTTTTAAGATTTGGTACTCGGCGATCTTACAAAAGAAACTGGCCTACGCGTGCGCTGTTTGGTTTCCGCGTATGGCGCAATATCACGGTCGTCGACATTTGCTCTCGGAACAAAGGAAAGCTTTGTTGCTGATAACAAGAGCATATCGCAATACGTCAACAATGCCCTTCAGGTCCTCACAGGTCTCCCCCCACTGGATTTGCAGCTGGAGGCGGAGGCGGAGTACTCGGGGGCAATTCGTCTCGGCAAGTCAACAGAAAAGGTTTTTTCTCCACTATACTATCCAAAATGCTCAAAATACAAAACATCACCACTAACAAGTGAAATACAAATTTGTGAAATAAACGACTATATAGCAAAATTACAATATACACGGACGGTTCCAAAATGTCCGAAGGCACAGCCTCGGCATGTTGTGTGTACTAAAAAACCGAGCAAATCTATATTTGGAGAGCGAGACTGTCCCAGGATAATTCCGTCTTCCCGTCAGAACTCTTCGCGATCTCTTCAGCATTAGAGTGGATAGAGTCGGACAAACATACTCAATACTTAATCATAACGGATAGCCTATCAAGTTTAAAAGCATTAAACAATTTTGACAATACAAACTATTTAATACTAAAAATTCTTCAACAATTACAAAAAACACAAACACAGTAAAAGACATCTACTTCAATTGGACAAAAGGACGTTCAGGTGTTGAGGGCAATGAGGCAGCTGACCAACTGGCAAAATCGGTAGTAACGGATGAAACACTAATACATGCATTTTTACCATATCCAGCTTCTTCACTAAAATCACAGACAAAGCTGAATCTGTCAAAAAGTTGGCAAAAACGCTAGACGGATTCAGACACAGACCGATATACGAAGGAATTCTTGCCATTGGTTGACCACAAATATTTCGTAAACAATAGATACTTACACATATTTTTAGCAAATCACGGCCCCTTTCAGGAACACTTATACAAAATTAACAAAAGAGACTCCCCACTATGCATTTGTGACTTGCCGTCAACATCGTTACACTATGTATTATACTGCACATTAACATCGCATCATCATCTCAAAAAACACACACGTATGAATTTAGCAAGTTGGTGGCGGGATGTAAAAGAGAAACCGCAACTACTGACTAAGATCATACAATGCACGAGGTTTATAGAAACAAACGAGTACATCTTTTCAAATCCCGAGCCATTCTAGTCCGACTCCATCACTTGGGTGTA
Organism: Maratus speciosus; assembly: GCA_963932465.1. NCBI lineage: Eukaryota > Metazoa > Arthropoda > Arachnida > Araneae > Salticidae > Maratus > Maratus speciosus. The sequence goes on from OZ010796.1 coordinate 311,084,766, forward strand.
GCATGGAGGGAGAAACGGGTTATTAGCGGGTGCCTGAAACTTCTATCACTTTTGAATTTTTATCTTGTGCATTTCTCCAAACTCTAGTATGGGTAAATTGTAAATAGTAGGTGTTTGATATTGTGTTGTAATGTGTTTCTAAATGTGATGTTCAATATTGTGTGTTTAATGAACTGTAACGTATATAAATCCATGAAAAACGTAAATAATTATGCAATCACATTAAAATGATCCTCATGTAATCACTACATACAGTCATGTAAATAGTAGGTGTTTGATATTGTGTTGTAATGTATTTCTAATTGTCATGTTAAATATTGTGTGTTAAATGTACTGTGACGTATATATATCCAAGAAAATTGTAAACAATTATGCAGTCACATTAGGTAAAATGGTCCTCATGTAATCACTACATACAGTCATGTACTGTTAAAAAAGCAGTATAATTATATCTCGATGTGAAATCTTTGGTTCGCCTAGAAAAATTGGGTAACCAATTGTGATTGTAATTGTAAATCTCACAGTAACCGAAATAAATCTCAGCAGCTTGATCAGGGACCCGACGCTTCCTCTCAGACTCTGGTTGAGAGTCGGGAGGAGTAGATGTGGTCTACCCCTCGGGATTGCACTAACACTCTGAAGCGAAAGCTGAGTTCCCGAGGTGGTCATCGCTGTCATCGCTGTCGCTGTCGTTAAGGATGGAGACTGGTATAGGAATGGCTTATGACCGTATGGGCCCTGGTTAGCACTGGTGCATAATCTTGTTGCACTTGGTAGTGGGTGTGGCGTACAGGGTCTGAATTAATATTTTCTAATATGGATGGGAAAACTTCACTTCCCTCTATTTCTCTCCCATGTTGAGAGCAACAAACTATACAGAAAAATCACTCGCTTCTTTATCGTAAAACGCACCGATAGTCTGTCTGATAGTTCTTCGAAGAAATATTCACATTTTCTTATTGCAAAACATTTCATTCTGTTTTTGGTGACACCTGTTCGCTTAAAAAACTATACATTATGGAGATTTGCTTGTTGAGGTTTCTTCAGCCAGCCAATCACAACTTCTTTCAAACTGCAATACGATAGGATATTTCTCTGTTTCTGTTAAGGCACATCAAACTCTAAATACTTGCCGTGGTCTGATATCCGAACCTGATCTTTTACTGTCTACAAAAGAAGAACTCCTACAGAATTCAAAAGAAGAAAATGTCATTGATGCACGCCGTATTACTATCCGTCGGAATGGGCAAGTGCTTCCTACAAAGCACATCATTCTGACTTTCAACAGCCCTATTATACCACCCAGAATTAAAGCAGCTTACCTAAACTGTCCTGTCCGACCTTATATTACCAGCCCTCTCCGTTGTTTCAAATGTCAACGTTATGGCCACACTACTACTACCTATGCCTCTTCCATTATCTGTCCACGATGTGCAGAAGTGAGCGATGAAGGTAAATCCTGTGAAAACTATGAACGTTGCATAAACTGTAAAGGTGATCATGCAGTATACTCCCGTTCTTGCCCAAACTGGATCCGTGAAAAAGGAATTCTTGCCATTCAAATAAGCCAAAAACTTACTTACCCTGAAGCTCGCAGAGTTGTTGAATCCAGGATCCCGTCTGTTGGGGTTTCTTATTCTAGTATACCCAAACAACAGTCAAAATCTGTCAGGCACATAAGCACACCCGAGCTGACTTATGTTTTCCACCATGTAATTCACCTATAACAGTACCACTTAGCACACGGGATGTCTGTTATGCAACTAAAGGATATGCTACACCAAAATTAGAACATTGGCCACCATCCTCAGAACCTGTTAAAATAGAATACCAAGTTAGTCAGCCACAAAATTTTTCTGCTTAATTCATAAAGTCAACCAAACAGACTGAGGAGACCTCACTTTTATCCTCAAGCACATTACCGAAACCTGATGTTTATCCAACTCAGAAGACTAGTAAAAAATCTTGTGCACAGAAATAGAGGGCTAATTCCATGAAAACTTGTCATGTCTATCACACAGCTGAAAATCGCCATGCTTATTGGCCACCGTTATTTTCGAAAAGTTTGTTTTACGTTATTCCTTTGATGATAATATTAAGTCACATAATAAATCACATAATAAATAATAATCAATAAGTCACATAATAAATAATAATAAGTCACATAACAAATGAGTCACATTTTCCGTTCTAAAATACTGGTAGCAAAAAATCGTAGTATGTGACAGACAAGACACGTTTTCATGGAATTAGCCATAGAAAGAAATCCTCAACTCAAGCCTCTTAACAGTGGACAACTGTGAAGAAAAAACAGAGGAAATCATGTCATATCCGAACTTATACTAATTTCAAGGATCCCAAACAATTACAAAAATTATTGGTTCGAATGAAGATGATGAACATACTGTTTTTGAAGAGTTCGTGCCTGAATAATTTTACATTGCTTTCTTTAATTCTCTGTGATTTTTAATCTTGCTTTTTATACAGCATCTCATACTTTGTTTATATTTCAACATTTATTATTTTATCACTTTTTCAGATTTAATTGTAATAATTTTGTGTCTTTTAACTATGGTCTGTTGATTTTTAAACGGTTTTAATTATACATATCATTAATGTTTTCATTTAGTTATATTGTTTTTCTCATCTTATTGTAAGTCATTTTTTTATTCTTAACTTTTTTGTATATAATTTTTGTTTTGATCTTTACTGTCTTGGAGCAGCATGTACAAAGAGGTACTTTGTGCTATTAAAAACCAATCAACCAACCAACCATTCTTTGCAAAAAATCCAACAGTATTTCTACATATAAACATAAAATTTCATTTTTATATTACATATAAGAGGATTTTAAATCACTTAAAAAAATCTGCGATGATCATCCTCGGTTAATCATATTTATTCATACTGATACAAAGCCTTAACATTATTTTGATAAATCCTAAGATTATTTGTAAGCCCGAATACAGCAACAAAAATTTAAATAAATGGAAGAAAGATGACGCATGGCTCATTAACAATGACACGTTTGAAAACTTAATCAATCAATGAAAAATTAAAACGACAAATCGTATCGCTTTCAAAATTACTCGTTTAAAAACTGTTTAATTTTATATTTTGATTTTTGAGATAAAGCAAAATTAATTGTTATTAATTAGTGCCACATTTATTAATTTTATAATTTTTTTTTTACTATTTAGTATATAGAACATATTATTTTATAGTGTAATGTAAGATAAAAGGATTTAAGGATTTAAGGAAAAGATTTAAATAAATGGAAGAAAGATGACGCATGGCTCATTAACAATGGCACGTTTGAAAACTTAATCAATCAATGAAAAGTTAAAACGACAAATCGTATCGCTTTCAAAATTACTCGTTTAAAAACTGTTTAATTTTATATTTAGACTTTGAGTTAAAACAAAATTAACTGTTATTAATTAGTGCCGCATTTATTAATTTTATGAAATTTTTCTTACTATTTAGTATATAGAACATATTATTTTATAGTGTAATGTAAGATGAAAGGAAATCGTAAAATAAAGCATTAGTTTTATACTAATAATCTATAAGATAGTAAGTACTTTACAAATCTTTAAATTATCAGAATCAAGATCCCGCGTTTGTTACTTTCCGATTGGATATGAATCGTATCCAAAATTTCTTGGAACTGAAACTTAAAACAGAGTTAGATTTATGTACAGTGGGTAGCCAAATTATTAGTTACGCACCTAAAATTTACATTTTGATGAACTTAAAGCTATATATTCTTGTTTACTGGTGGATTTCTAAGCTATTTGAGGTATATTTGGATAGAATACATATGGTTTAAAAATAAAAATAAACTTTCGTTCATAAAATAGAAATTTATTATGAAAGACTTATCGCAAATGTTTCAAGACAATATTCTCAATATTTCGTCAAACGTCCCTTAACGTCGATAACGTCCTGTACTCCTTTTGGCATGTTCTGTATAATTTTTTTAAAAGATTTTCTGTCGTTCCTTATCATGGTGCCAGAGTTTAAACAAGATTTCTATCAAGTTTCTATTCTTTCTCGTGTTTCTTTTGATACTTTTCGATTTAGAAGCTTTCAGGCATTTTCGATCGGGTTTAAATCCGGAGAATTGCCCTGGCATGACAAATATTTACTTTCTACTTAGTTAAGAATTCTGGTATTGTCTTCGCTTTATGAAATGGCATCGAGTGCATGAAAATACATTTGGAGGTATCGATAAACCATTCCTTTAGTTGCGGGATCAGCTTTCCTTCCAATACTTTTTTACACTGAACCTGATTCATCACGCTATCCACGTTGTAAAGACTGCCTGTACCACTTCCACTGGTAACAGAGCATACCATGATCTTAAGTGAGTGCTTGCCCGTCTCTGAAATACAGTCCGGTTGATATTTTTAGACTTTTCTGCGTCGAACAAATGAATACTTGTCTGTCATTATTTCGATGTGAAACTCATAGGAGAAAGAAATCTGAAAATTTTCACAATTAAGTAATTAGGCTCGAAGGGGCATTGTGAATAATTAAAATATGTACAGTACGCAGAACACAAAAAGAAAAACTACCCTATTTACATTTCTAAGTATTCAGCGGTCATGTGTCGAAATTGTTTGGTTCAAGACAAACACTTCAATTTCATAGCTGAAGTTTGTTTGGGTTTCTTGGCTAACCTGCGGCATTTAAATGACAATTATGCAACATGGCAACTTGTTTTTTTTGATTGAAATAGCAATTCCAGCTTAATTTACGATTCTTGTCAATTCTTTTGTGGACTTTTGTCTGTTTTTAACACAAATGAAATGTATTTTTCGTTCATCTCGAAGCATAGTGAAGCATCGAATCCCTATGAGACCTATTTTATCAAGTTTAGATTTTATTCTGCTTACAGTCATAGCGGATGTATTTATACGAATAGAAATTTGTCTTTGTGAATAATGGGAATGCTTCAACAATGCAGTGATCTCTGAAATTATCACCGAAAACAAATTTCCCCATTTTTAACAACTGTTGTTAAAGTCTGACTCAAGAAAAAATAGAGAATTACGATAATTAGAATCCACAATGCACTAATTAGCACACATTTGAACAGAATTCACCATAAAAATATCGCAAAACATGCCTTTCCATAACATCGCTAATGCAAGCTTTACACTAAGAGATACTTACCCTGTTAATGACTCCTGTTAAATGTCAATTGTCAGTTACGTTAGTACTAAAACCTAAAGACAACATTGCGAGCATTTAAATCCAAAGATATGTGGAGGAAACGTTTAAAAATTTAAGCCAGTTTTTAAGTGTAGAACTTAAAAATGTAAGAAAAATTGCAGTGTAGCTAATAATTTGGCCATTCACTGTATATACATAAAGGTGCGTTACATTCTTTGGAATTTACAAGGAATCTAACCGCTATTTCTGATAAGAAATTTTCTATTTAATATTTAAATCGCAGAGTTCGTAGTCACCTGCATAATTTGCAGTTTTTGTAATATTTTTCTGCGATTAAATAAGGCAAAATATCCTGTTATAAATTGTGGTGAAACTGCATCCTGATATACACATACTATCTGATATTTGTCACTTCGGTTGGTGAAAGTGTGTTCGAGCAAAGTCTATTTTCTGCATGCGTGTTCAAACAATTGAATTAAACACATCGCACCCTTCAAAAGTGTCATAACTCAAAAAACTCCTTTTTTCAGGAAATGCGAAAAACTGTTACCGGGCTGTGTAGGTAAATTTTAGTTGATCTAGTGATGTCACTAAGAAGAGCTATGTGTGTAATAATATTATTATTATATGCATAGTTATTCTTAGTGACATCACTAGATCAACTAAAATTTACTTCTCTAGAAGGGTCAGTGATAATCTTGCAAAGATATAAAAAGTCACAACTGCTTCTTGGTGGCTGAATTTTCAGTGCACTATCTGGCAATTTAGATTATTGGTAGAGGCATAAAAACCAAGCTGAATAGCATCCATAGAAAGACCTGCCCCCCCAATTTTTTGAGTTTTGGCACTTTTGAAGCAAGGGTGGGCATGTAAAATGTCAAACATTTGTCGGTCCACAGATAAAATGCCAGTGAGCCAAACGTAACCTGTGGGCCCCGTGTTTGACATGTCTACCTTAAATGATCGAAATCGTTGCCCATTATTTTTTATCAGCATTTGGATGGAAAATACATAGTCATCAGAAAACCAATAATTTCATGTACAAACACATGCAATAAAGTTAGAAGGAGGAGATGACTGGATCAAGGTGGAATATCGCACTTCGTCTTATGATTTTATACATAAAAATCCGTGGATTAGAATAATCAAGAATCGGTCTTAGACAATTTAGACTGTATAGAAAATATTTATCTGTGTGAACCAAATATTTTGTATTAAATAATTGCTGCTCTACAGTTTTGAAATTATACATTTTACAGTATTAGTTTCTAGTTTTCATTCACAAGGTTTATCTTTCAAAATTTCCAGCAAGTAAAATTGCTGCTGATTGCCTCAAATAGTTCATAATCATTTTCTTATAGAGTCTTCAACCCTTTTCCATATAAGTGCTTTGCCACCCCAAATTCCGAAAGGGAATCGTCGCTTTATTTAACAACAAGCTTTCTCTTATTAATTTTTTTAAAACTTTAGCCCGTACATCGTACCAGGGTTACCAGTTTAGGCTCTGTACCTTGGTACCAATACGAGGTTTTTGTTGAAAACTTCACTTTATTTAATCCATAATTCTACGAATAAATAAAGCGAAAATTCCTATACAAAAATATTGGTACCAGTAACTCACCCCCCCCCCCCCCGGGTCCCACTCGGTCCGTTTTTTGAACACCACTTTTATTTAATACTAGAACACCTGGAAGGAATCAATCCGACTCCGACCATATTATTAAATGTCAACTGGGATCAGAAATTCTTTTATAAAATAAGTTAAATTTAAACAACGCAGATTTACGTTAAATAAATCTGTCAAATCATTTTAAATAAAAGTTCTGGTGTCAAATATTTTTATGAAACTTTAGTAAAATTGCTGGGCGTTGTTCTAGTGTTAAAGAAAAATCATCTTTATAAATTTTGCAGAAACATACCAGGAAGAGCGTTTTTCTTACAGTTGTTGCAGAAAGCTACCACGCATTGCTTTCTAAAAATTTACTGGTTTTCAAAAAACGGATCTGTGGAAGCCCTGCCCTGGGCGCGTAAAATTAACCTCACTGGTCTTGGAAGCGTGTTCTCTGATTCTCGAACGATTAATAGCCCTTGATGCTCTTTTGCTTTCCTGTGAGTACAAGAGACAGCGTATGTAACAGAGAGAAAATTCAGGGATGTAGTGGAGGGTATACGGGGGTATACGCCGTATACCCTTTGGAATTTTTTAAGGAACACCGTATACCCCCTGTTTCTCAAGAAAGCTATAGTATATACACTCTAGGATGTACACTCTGTCTTGAGCGTATACCCTCTGCTTAGAGCGTATACCCTCTTTTTAGAGCGTATACCCTCTGTTTTTTTTACGACTACACTACTGAGAAAATTATGGACGCACCGCAGCTAACAGGAGAGACCAACGATGATACGTAAATGCCATGTGATCAAGGAAGACTGAAAAACCGTTTCATTATAAGGAGAGTGCAGCTGACGTAACTCTGGACAAAACTTTGACGTCACTAAGAGCAAAAACACCGCATACGACAGCCGCCATTTTTGTGTCAGCTCTCAGGCCCAGTACTCAGGGGGCGGTGACAAAAGGCGACCTGATTGGTGTACGAAGAGGGTGAAGCTTGTCTGATTGAAGGAAAAAGGGGGAGTTTAGCTGACGGTAGTATTTTATGTAAACATTTCCTTTACTTGGTAGCCAGACTATGCCGATCATATGCCATTTGAGACAGCTGAAAGTATCACTGCCTGTCTTTTCGTTGGTTGCAACTGCGACGAACCTCGCCCAGATAGTATTTTTAATTTTCAGAAAATTTGCAGCAGTCTTGCTTTGAAAACCTGCCAAATTGCAGCAAACTCAGCATGACAAGACTGAAAGCTCACACAACACTGCAGCAAGATAACGCAAACGCCAAAGTCACCACACTTTGAACTTGCAGTTAACTTGTGCAAGTTAAATTCATGCTGTATCAAATTTATTGCAAATTAGCGGCAAACCAGTAATAAAAAATACTGCAAAGTAATAATCTTTCCACGCTCCATTGTCTGTCTACAACTGTTACACTATAAGTTTAACCCCTTCGGAGGAGTCAATAGACCTGACAGGTCTATTGATGCGAACACACCCTCAGAAGGCACATGCATCGTTTCCATTATTATAAACAAGTTCAGGTAATATTTGTACCTTTTGATAAGAGCATTTTTTGGTATTTGAGAAGTATAGCGTTTAGAAAATCTGTGCCAACCGAATTAAATTTCTGCAATTTCTGCGTATGTGCTGATTGCCCATTCTCTCAATAGACGGATTTTTTGCTTTTGTCACTTTCGTGAGTTAAAGACAGTCTTGCCATCAGTTTCACAACAAACTACTCATGCAAGTAGTAGATGGTATAGCTTGCGGGAAATTTGCTGCGAATTTCGCAATTCAAATTTCTCACGGCAAGGTAATGTCAGAAAAAAATCAAACTTGCTGCTAATGTTCATGCTATCTGGGCGGAGATAAGTGATGGATTAGGATATTCACCTTACACATGGACTGTACGAAAGAAAAAATCGTCTTTTTATAATGGGTCGTGGCTGCTACACCGACGTTTAAGGCATACATAAAGACAAAGAATAATTATGTTAAAGATTTGAATTTAAACTTACAAATTATTATAATAAGAACATTAATAAGACATTAATAACATTTAAAAAGAACATAATGCAAAAAATTAATGTTAAGCAATTGATTCGAAAATATACAAATTAACCTTTTGTGGTCTGTGACATATGCTGCGTACGTCCTGCTATTTTGGTCATTTCCGACAATGACGTACGCCGTGTACGTCATGCTATTTTGGTCATTTCCGTCAATGACGTGCGCAGCGTTCGTCATGATATCTGGCTGATTTTTTAATTAGATAGTCCGAATTCTCACCAGAAAAGTTTTAACTCTTATTTTTGCTTTATAATATGATTGATTTTCCATAAATACACTAAAAGAAAATTACTAATTAAATTTTTGTGCGCGAGATCAAAATTAAAAAAAAAAAAATCTGCCAGATGCGGTAACATGGGCAGCTAGTGACAGTGTTGCCAGATGGGCTACTTTTTTAAAATTCAGATTCTTGATTGGCACCATTTTTTTGAAATGGTAAAATTCACCTTATTTAATGACATATTAATTAAGGCGAAAATAAAGATAATTTTACCGTTTCAAAAAAGTGGTGGCAATCAAGAAATTTAAATTTTAAAAAAGTAGCCCGCTGGCAACACTGGCTAGTGACAGACATCCGCTAACAATGCCAGAGCGCAAGGGGTTAATTATGAAAATGAAATGACAAGGTAGATATTTGATGAATACTTTTTTCTGATTCTTTCATAATTAATATATATAAACAATATTCTACGTGGCAATATTTGATTATGACCTTTAACATTTTTTTCAACTATTCTAAACAGTAATAAAAAAGATTAGTATTAAAGATTTTCATTTGGGTTATCAATTGAGAATCACTAATTTCAGTTTCTTCAATTGAGAATTTTTGATTAACTGAAGCACTTATGAAAGTTCATTGATTATTAAAAAATGAAACCCTATATTTTAAAAGATTCAATACCCGAATAATTTAATTTTCTCTCCATCTTATTTATAAAAGAAATATTTTTCTTAATTATTAAATTAAGCTTCTAAAGCAGATACAAAAGATTAGTCCTTCTTTATTTTGTCTTGGATCACTTACGATTTTAATTTAATATGTTCAATTTAAAAGACAATTTTGAAAGAATTAATTACAAGTTTAAGTGTCAAAAGAAAATACTTAATGCTGAAATGTTTTATGAATAACTTTAAAAAGTTCAAAGGGAGAAAAAAGGGAAGGTATTTACAACCGAACTGACTTTTGTTTAGCGTTTATTTTATGCTTTTTCAAGTACTATGTTAAAACCAATTAGCATGAATAAACCAAACGCTTTAATTTTCTTCACTTTAGAAACGAAAAAACTTCCTGTATGACTATTATGTCTGCATTACGTTAAAAATGGAAATTTAAAGAAAAAATTAATTGGCTAAAAGAGTTGCGTAGGTAAGATTTCATTTAAGTTAATGGATATAAAAATAATGTACAAAATTACGTTGCATGAGATATCGTTTTATTTACATGGCGGTTCACTCTATCAGTAATTTGTTAGAAAATTTAGAACTATTTTTTTATTTTAGAATGTAAGATCGAGTGTATTTTTGGAACTTTCAGTTTACAACAATCTAAAACTTCTGTAAAATAAATAAAAATTCTCAATAAAACCTTAAAGAAAATAGTATGAATACAGGAATTGAATCAGCAATCTTCAATGTCAATTGTAATTATAGTAGTAATAACAATAAACAACAACAACAACAACAAAATGCAGTTCGATGGATGTGGGCGTGCCTGACACTTTGATAACTAAATACCTTTGTACTAAAAGCGTTTAACCAATTAATTCTCGCTCCCGTCAATATCACGGGCTGATGTGTCGTTCGTCATTTCTCGTGCCCGTCATATTTCCGGGCTGGAGATTTATTGCTGGAGAAAACTCCTGAAACCAGAAAAATTTAACTGGAATTTCCATCTGAAGTCTTTGAATATGGATGTCTGGGTTTGGTTTTTGGCGCTGATTGTGATGTTGGACCATGTATTGCATGTTTCGAAATATATCACACTGAAAAAAATTATTAATAATCAAAATTTAATGCATATTATATTATTTCAAATATTATTTGTAAAAATTTGTTTGATGATGATAAATAAAGATCTAAGATGTGAAAAATAAAGGTTTTATTCGCAATACTTTGTATGGTGTAAAACAAACATTAAAATACGGAATTCTCGCATGATGGCTTTTCCAAAAATGTGAATTTGTTCTATAATATTTTTTTTCGCCTTAAAAAAAAACTAATTGCATATTTTATATAGAAACCTTATAATTATTCAATTTCTGTAATAAAAAAATAGGTACTTTTTTGAGGGTTTTTCCAAATATTAAGCGATCGTTAAGGGGTTAAAGCCCAAACTTTTATATTAAATACTTTTACACTATTTTATCCACTTGAAGGGCGGTGGTACATTTTCGGACCACTTAATTTCAATCCCTAAATGCCATTTAGGCACAAGACTCAAGGAATGAAAATTTTCTGTTTATTAAGCACACGAAGAAAAAAATGTTACTTATTTTCAAATAAATTTGTTTGTGAATTCTGGTGTCATTCAGTCTTTTAAGAATAGAAGTGCTTTGCCCCTGAAAGGGCAACTCTATATAATGGAGTTATGAATAAAGACGAGGAGACATATAGCGTACTGTCTACCAGTTGCGAGTGAAGTAACTGAGGAGGTTGTCACAATATGGCGGCTGCTTTTTTTAAATCGTATCTTTAGTTGATTACCGCCGGCACAAACGTCCCACCAGTAAAATTGAATAGAAAATTTCGTCTAATTTAAGCGTCTAATTCATGGAATTTTTTTTCTCACAAATCTGACCAAAATTCCTATTTGTCCTTACTGGTGTCAGTTTGCCATGTAAGACTGTCAGTTTGTTTCCCTGGCTGTCACAATATGGCGGAAACGCAGAGCGTGACTACCGCGAAAGTAAACTTCTACCAGTAAAAATGAAAATCTGTTTCTACCATTATTTATGACTGAAATTGTGGAATAATAAGGCGTTTAAATAAGCAGAAAAATTCTATATAAATTTACTGGTGGAAGTTTCTACCGGCGGTAAACAAGCCCTGCGATAGCGGTTACAGTTGAAGCTTCACTATTTTAAGGATATGTCAGTTCCTCTTTATTAATAGTTCCATGCTCTATATTTACCTTAACTCTGTCCGGCACAGAAAAATTCTGTTCGGAAAATGATGAAATGATTGACTAACACCAGAATTTACAAACGAACTTCTTAAAAAGTAAAAACTTGTATTTACCAGGGCTCGCACCGTTCCTAAAATTTTCGCACATTGCTACCAGTATTTTAAATAAGAATTCTTCGTGGTAGCTTCCTTCAACATCCATTATAGAATTATATAACAAAGATTATCGCTTTAATTTAGTGGTAGCAAAATGCGAAAATTTTAGGAACGCTGCGAGCCCTGATTTATAAGCATTCATTATAAAAACAAAATTTTATTAAATTATTCTTCGTGTCATTTGTTAGTTTGGAATTAAATAAGGTGGTCCTGCCGCGGGATCACTGCGCTTGAAAGGATTAATAAAGCAGCGCCGATTTTTCAAGACATTATTTTCACAGTTGAAAAATAGTTTCTATTTGTTGTGGGCCGAAAATGACTAACAGTCATCTCTTTCACAAAAAGCTTTTTTCTTTGCTGCCATCTGTTTAGCTATTTATCGGCTATTAACCCCTTGAGGGGCAAGCAATTACGTTTGTGAAATGCTGAATTCCCACCGGAATCTTTGAAAAATTCTATTTCAAAATAAGTAAAAGCAATTTTACAGCCTTTTTCCACCAAAGTTAGAAAAGTGAAATTTAATAAAATTTTTCTGGTTTAAAACTTCATTAATTGTAGGTGGTATATAAAATATACTGGTGCCCCTCAAGGGGTTAATTTTCTGTGTATATATACTCACTTCCTTCTGGCCGTAGTTATTTTTTAATTAAAACTATAAATAAATAAGTTTATAATATTGTTTATTAGATTAGCTTTAGAAAGCATTGAATTAAAAATAAACATTGTATCATGGTTAAAAAGCCAAATTTACAGACCCAATAATAATACAAATTAGGAGACTGTGACAGCCCACGGACCTGATTTTCCATACTCACTAGACACTTTATTTATATGAATAATTAACTTTTTTTTAAAACTTATTTAAATGTATTGTACGGTTACACCACACCACATTTTCATTATAACATGGTTTCAATTAGTTTTTTAATAAGTATTTCGTGACGTTGTTTTGTACGTTTCTAGAAGGTTGAACCCGAAATAAGATACTGAAAGCCAAGTCTTCGGCTTTTTGCACACCACTATTATCTTAGAGAAAATTTTGTTCTTTTCAATCGCCCAAATGTTCCAATTAAATAAAAGAACATTTTCTGTATTAAAGTACTAGTTTCCAAAAATCCGGACACTTAGCAACTCTGCTGAAAGGTTTTTATCCACCAGCTTACGCTATTACTTTGTAAGTAAACGGTTTTATCATAGCTGCCAAGTTTTATGCTTTTTTCCTACCACTAATTTTTAACAGAGAAATTTGTCTTATTTGATCATCGAAAACTTATGATTAAATAAGGAAAATGTTTTCTGATAAAAAATAGTGGTAGGAAAAAAGCATAAAATTTGGTAGTTCTGGTTTTATGCTTTATTGTTTAACCCCTTAATTCTCGCTCCCGTGATATTCACGGGCTGTGTCTTTTATTCAGATTGTTTGATTTCCACCAGTTATATAAAACAGTGCAATTGGCTTTATAATGGTATCATTTTACCTGTCATTTCAAAAAAGTGGTGCCAATGAGCAATTTGAATTTTTAAACCGTAATTTAATGCGACCGTTAAGGGGTTAAAACTGATATGGTAGATTTTTGCATAATAAAAATATAAATAGAGTTGTGAGATGATATTATAATTTCAAAATTGGTAGATTGGTGTATCGGTAGCTTTTTGCACTCAAATGATAAATAGAAGGTATTAACAAAAAATCTTACCATAAAAACAGCCTCAGCATCAAGTAATTACATATACAAGGAGTTTAAACCGGGCTTTCCTGGTTACGAATACAAGTGAAAACCATATATATGTTTTTTAATTGAAAACTCTTAATAGGTTTTTACCATTTAACATATATTTTTTTGATTTTTCACTAACAATACCAACAATCATTTTTATATGTTAGCAACAATGTATTCAAATAAAATTTTTGAAATTTATTAAAAGGGGTACTTCCGTATTGGCCTCGTGCCAGGAACTACCAGTTGAAGAAATCACCAAAGATAGCTAGTCTTTTTTTTTTTATTCTGATAATTTCAGTGGTTTAAGCGTGTTTCGTTTACATGTCTTAAATTTGTATTTTATTTATATATTTACTTTCTTCTATCTTTACAAGAAGAAAGTATTGGATTCGTAAAAATTTTCAACTTCCGGTTTTCGACGGATTTACACGTTTTAGGGGTCAGAGATTAAAAAAACATGTTTTAACAAAATGTCTGTCTGTAAGTTTGTGACTTTGACTGTCTGTATCTGACACAAATTTTGTGGGCATTCTATCTTAAGAACTAATGCGCGGAATTTAATAAAAATTTATATTCAGTTAGTCCCTGATATAAATTGGTTCTGATTAGTTTTCGGTGCAAATCGCTCAACAGGTGGCGCGGCTATGCTGCATTTTTACGATTTCCGCAATGATTCTTTCTCAAGAATTAATGCACGGATTTTTATGAAACTTCAGATTCAGTTAGTACTTGATATGAGTTGATGTTTACTACGTTTTGGTATAAATCATCCAACAGGTGGCGCTGCTATACAGCGTTCTTCCCGATTACCGCAATGGCTCTATCTCAAGAACTAATACGTGGATTTTCATCAAACTTCAGATTCAGTTAGTCCTTGATATGCGTTGGTGCTGACTACGTTTTGGTGTAAATCTCGAACCAGGTGGTGCTGCTATACTACATTTATCACGATTCCTGCAATAGCTCTATCTCAAGAACTAATGCACGAATTTTTATCAAACTTCAGATTTAGGTATACCGTGATAAATATTAGTGCTGATTATGCTTTGTTGTAAATCGTGTGACAGGCGGCGCTGCTAAGCTACATTTTTCAAGATTTCCGAAATAGGTCTATCTAAAAAAAAATAATGCACCGATTTTCACCGAACTTCAGATACAGTTAGACGTTGATATAAGTTGTTGCTGAATAAGTTTTAGTGTAAATCACCCAACAGGCGTTGCTGCTATGCTGCATTTTGCAGGATTTACACGTAGTCCAAGAGCTGTTAAACATTTTAGGGAAGGTATTTGAGGCACCCTGAAAATTTGTGCAACACTTCTTTTGTAATGCCTGAATACAAAATCGAATGTCTGGCTGAAGGATCGTGGCCCAAAACCTGTGCCAGACAAAAAATGGCACTTGACACGTGTCTGGCACAGTTTTTGTGCCGACTAAAGTGTCTGTCATTTTCAAAATATTTTTTTCTAAGCATAAATATTATTGTGCCTCAATCTCAGCGTGCCTCAAATACCTTTTTTGGGTAGTCAAAAAATGGCACTTGACACGTGTCTGGCACAGGTTTTGGGCCGACTAAAGTGTCTGTCATTTTCAAAATATTTTTTTCTAAGTATAAATATTATTCTGTTTCAATCTCAGCGTGCCTCAAATACTTTTTTTGGGTAGTGTCAAAAAATGGCACTTGACGCGTGTCTGGCACAGGTTTTGGGCCACGATCCTTCAGCCAGACATTCGATTTTGTATTCAGGCATTACAAAAGAAGTGCTGCACAAATTTTCAGGGTGCCTCAAATACCTACTCAAAAATGTTCAACAGCTCTCCTACTAACGGTTTTAGCGATAGTCATATCTCAAGAACTAAGGCACGGACTTTGATATCTTTAGAATTCTCATGTTCGGCATAGATTGCCATTTACTTTTGGCTCTGTGATAGCGAATTTTGAAGTATCAACATGTATGAGACAGAAGAAAGTTTTGGGATTGGCACATCCGACTAGTTTTTTTAATGGAGTTATGAATAACGAGGAGGGCCCATACAGTGTTGCCAGATGGGCTACTTTTTTTAAATTCAGAATCTGGATTGGCACCACTTTTTTGAAATGGTAAAATGCGCCTTATTTAATGACATATTAATTATGGCAAAAACAAAGGTAATTTTATCGTTTCAAAAAAGTGGTGGCAATCAAGAAATCTGAATTTTAAAAAAGTAGCCCACTGGCAACACTGGACCCATATAGTGTACGGTTTATCAGTTGCGAGTGAAGTAAATGGGGAGGTTATCACAAGATTGCAGCTGTTTTTTTAAAATCGTATCTACAGTTCCTGATTACCGCCGGGGGAAAACTTACCAGCAGTAAAATTGAATAGATTATTTCGTCTTATTTAAGCGATATTATTCGTAGAAATATTTTCTAAAAATACGGTTAAATTTTATATTTGCTTTTACTGGTGTGAGTTTGCCTAGTAAAACAGTCAGTCTGTTTGACTGGTTGTCACAATATGGCGAAAACTCATGGCCTGACTTCCGCAAAAGTAAACTTCCACCAGTAAAATATTAATCTGTTTGGCCATTATTTATGATTGAAAATTTGCATTAATAAGATGTTTAAACAAGAAGAAAATTTCTATATAAATTTACTGGTGGAAGTTTCCAACGTCGATAATCAACCCTTGCAAAAGCGGTTACAGTTGAAGCTTCACTATTTTAAGGGGACCGGGAAAGACTTATCTCTGCCATGTTAAATTCACCAACTTTATGTACTTTTTTCTCAGAAATAGTGAAAGATAGAGGTCTAGATTTGTTAGAGTAGTTAAAATAACATGATTTATGTATTTAACAGACCATTTTCTTTCTAAGTGAAGCTCAAAATTAATTATCAATTATTTATTGAATGTCATTTTTAAATTAACATTTTTGGTAAGATTTCACTGCTTAAAATAAATAATTCTCAACAAATCATTAAATCCCTGCGTTAAAGTATACAATATAACATAATATAAGTATTAAATAAAAGTCTGAGTTCTTAAGTTTAATAGGTAATGAAAAAAAGGAACATAAACATGAAAAATCCAAGTTTTGAGAAAAAGTCAATTAAAGATTTAAATGGCCATTAAGCTGTGAAGTACTCTTAGAAAGAATGAATAATTTCAACACTTTTTTTTATTATCTATAAACATGTGTGACACATAGCTGGAAAGATAAAAGTTTAAACTATTTAATGATATAAAAAAGTAAAAATCAATTTTTTGGTTGAATTTTGCTTTCCCGGTCCCTTTAAGGATATGTCAGTTCCTTTTTATTAATAGTTGCATGTATCTTTATGGATTGAAGTTTAAATGGATGGAAGTTTTTATGGATGAAAGTTTAAATTTCACTATGGAATATAAGCCCTAAACAAATGCTAAGCTATTTTATTATATTAATTTTAGTGTAAACGTATTTATCTTTCATAATCAAGACAGAAATAGATTTTAAAAAATCATGCTTGAAAATTATTTTAAAAACAATAGAAATATAGTTTTTAATCATACACAATAATGTTACAGAGCGATACAGTTTTTTAACAAATTACGATATAGTTTTCAAACAAATTTCATTTGAAAGTACACTTTTTCTCTATTCGGCGGTGTAAAAATTGAAAATGTGCGGAATTTAGAAATTTAAAAAAATCGCAATAAAAGTAAATAAAAGTTAAATTTGATCGTCTGCTATTGGCATTCGCAAAATGACGTCAGCGTTACGCACAGATACGTTCAGTGGTGCCAGATGGGCTGCTTTTTTTTTAATTCAGACTCTATATCTGCACCACTTTTTTGAAATGGTAAAATGCGACTTGTTTAATGACATAATAACTAAGACGAAAGCAAAGGGAATTTTACCGTTTCAAAAAAGTGGTGCCAATCAAGAAATATGAATTTAAAAAAAGTAGCCCACTGACAACACTGGATACGTTTGACCTTAATAATATATATTCAAATTTATACTTCTATAATTTCAGGGCTCCTACTCGATCCGTAAATACTTTTTCTGATAGACTTCTCTTCATTATAGATTTCTCTTGCATATTTTTTAGAAACCTACCCCGAAGGTTTTTTTTTTTTTTTAAATTGAAAATATGGTAAAACTTACCACGAAATTTTTTCTTTGAGTTTACCGGAACATTGAAACCGATCCAGAAGAAGCTTTGTTATTTTTACCCTACTGTTGACATTTAAAATGAAATATTTTAATAACCAAAAATACAGTAAATTCTGTTCAAGGCGGACTTTGTGCAAGCCGGAAATCTGTCTACCGCGGAAAATTTTTCTAGTCCCGGCGAACCCATACAAAATAACATTAATTCCTGTTGCATAAGCCGGAATCTGTCTAACGCGGAAACGGAAATTTTTTTAAGGTCCCACCAAAGCCAAAATTTTGTATAAGGCGGAAAAAAGGATATTTTAAGCATGAAAAGCATTCCATTCATGAAACTTTAAAACTGATGCCGAAAATTTAAATATAATTCCGTGATAGTTAAAAAAAAGTTAATTTAAATAACTAGAAATTGTTTAAATTTTAAGGAATTTTTGCATTTAAAAAATGAAATAATTATTTTTCCTGTATAATTTTGCATGTAAAAATTATTATTATTAGAAGGATGCACATTTAGGAAAATAAGTAATTTCCAAAGTACAATATATTATGCTTTACGCTTGTACTCAAATTTAAAGTTATAGCTTACTGCCTCATTCCCGAAGTTATTTTGTCTATGTGTGTGTGTGTTTGACTGTAAACTTTAAATTTGCAGGTATTTCAGCGGTACTAAGAAATTGAATAGCATTTCCCATTCATCTGTAAAGACTTTCAGAATTTCAGTTTTCAATCAATTTTCGAGTCAGAACAATCAATGAAAGATCGTTATCGTCGAGCAGTTTATTACAACTCAAAATCCAACCTTTTTATCGAAAACATAAAATGCTAATCGATTGACGTATGCTTCATTCCAATAAATTGCGTTTTCATTAAACCCGATCATTGCACGGGTTATTTGTCCTTCGTCGTTTTATCTTGTCTAAGGATATCAGTATAAGTGCATCGTAAAAATGTCTTCAAGATCTAAACTCATTACTCCATCGCTTCAGGATAAAGTTGAAGTTTACCAAACTAAAAGAAAAATAATTATTCTGTAGGAGATCTTTGTATTAGGTTTAATTATGTTTACCATAATTACCAAATTCATGATGCTTAAAAAGAAGGAGTTGAAAACATCCAATAGAAAGAGGAAACATGCTGTGAAAGATGAAGACATTAATGCATTAACTTTTGAATGTTTTTCGATTGCTAGAGTGAAAAGTTTGCTCATATCTGGACTAAATTGCGAAAAAATTGGTAAAATGTATTTTAAAGCTTCGAGTAAATAGTTAATGAGTTTCCATAATCTACACAACATTGCCATGAAACATGCTTGCTGACACCCGAAAGATATCCCTCAGCATAAAATTCGGGAATGGTAAGGAAACTTTCATCTACTGATTGAAAGATATCAAGAGAAGGACATATATATCATTGCGATGAGACTGTACTATTTTATCGTGTGTGCCAAATAAGCCCCTTGTAAAAAGATGAAGCTAATGCCGCTGAGGTAAAACCTCCAATGAGCGTGTCACTGTTTTGTTTTTGCGAATTTGTAGGGCAGGTTAAAAATGTTAATGATTGGGAAATTGAAAACGACGTTATGTTTCAAGAATGTAAATATTGTTAAACTGCCCGTGACTTGGAGATCTCAGAAAAATACTGGTTGTCGATTGTTTTAATGGAGGGGCGGCTGAAGGAGTTCAATAGACGAATGATTGAAGAAACTAAAAAATAAAATTTGCTCCTCGGTAATGCACCTTATCATGCCGACGTCAAACTGTTGAATATAAATTTACAATTTCTTCCATCAGATACTACTGCAGTGACACAACCAATGGATCAATGAGTTATTAAAATGCTGCGATTATTTATTATTCAATCATTGCGTCTTTTGAAGACTGTTCATCAGCCAACGACCTGACACAAAAAAAAAAAAAAAAAAAACAAAAAAAACATCAGTGTTTCCAATGCTGTTAAATGAATTGCCGAACTTTGCTCAGAAAGGCCGCCTGAAAAGGCTAACCGTTGTCTTAGGAAAGCAAATGAGGATGACCACGCTTTTGAAAACATTGAAGACAGCGATGAAATGCAAGCAGGACGTCTTGAGAAAAATTAGGTACCTCGAAATTATTTTTCTTGTTCAGAGAAATAATAAAAAAAATAATACCGATAATAACAGACTTACGCGTTAGTACAGAATGCATGGTGAACCGAAAGAAAAACAAACATCGATAAAATATTATTATTTTTATTTTTTAAACTACTATGCGAAATATGAAGTATGTAATTGTATTGATTAAATTAAATGATTTTCATTAAATTTCAGAATTAGAGCAATTTCGTGTTGGTAATATTTATTTTTGTGTTCAAATAATGTGTTTCGAAATCATTAAAAACAATAAATTTAATAATAATCTAATTTCATGAAAGATTTTATTTTAAAAAACATTACTAAAAGCTACGAACGTAAAAAAAAATATATGATTTGCGCATTTTTCGGAGGGGGGGGGGGACTCTTTTGTATAAGCCGGAATATTGTCTACCACGGAAAATTTTCTCAGTCCCAACCGATTCCGCCTTAGACAGTGTTTACTGTAGTATAATACATATAAATCTGTTAAGTTGTAAACTAAATGATTTAATAGAATTTCGTCCAAGTAAAAAATATATAATTGGTAATTTGATTTATTGATATATTTATTTTTGTCTTGTACTTTACACATTCCATGTATCTAATTTTTTAGGACAGCTTCTATTTTAGTGCACCAATTTTTTTTAGTAAATTGAAAATTAGGTAAACGTTTGTGCAATAAACTAAATATATCGTAATCTAAGAAATAAAACAAGGCCATTATTTGCACTCTAAAATTTTCTGTGTAAAACTACATGTACTGGCAGCAATATGAACAACATATATACAGTAATAAGATAAAAAATACATATACAGTAGATAATATTAACCCCTTCAAGGGCGGTGGTTCATTTTTGGACCACCTAATTTTAATTCCTAAATGCCACATAGGCAACAGAATATTGGAATGAAAAATTTCTTTTTATTAACCCCTTAATTCTCGCTCCCGTCATATTCACGGGCTGTGTCTTTTACTCAAATTGTTTGATTCCCACCAATTTTATAAAATAGTGAAATAGGGTATATTTTGGTATCGTTTTTACTGTCATTAAATAAGGTGAATATTTCTTTTTCATAAAAGTGGTGCCAATAAGCAATTTGAATTATTCAACCGTAATTTAATTCGAGCTTTAAGGGGTTAAGTACGTCAACAAGTAATCTCACATCTACACTGATAGTTTATCTTCAAGACAGGCCTTGCAGAACTTATTTCCAACTGATAAGATTTTGTATAACTTATATTCTAACTTGAGACTGTGATAAAGTTATTTTTATGAGATGGATTAAATCTTATATTGGCCTTGCTGGTAACGAAAGGGCTGACTATCTGGCAATGTCTGTTATTCTGGATGATGAATTTGATGAGAGGTTGGATATTACAATCCCTCTTTCCTTCGCATAGCTGTCAACTTGTACGGATTTTTGCTACCCCTAAAATTTAATAGAAAAATTTGCCTGATTCAATCGCCAAATTGCAGTGAATTTTGATAATTAAATAAGGCAGAAATTTCTGTTAAATTTTAGTGGTAGCAAAAATCCGTACAAGTTGGCAGCTATGCCTTCGTCAAGCGTTTTTATAAGAGTAACATTATCACTATGTGGACTAATGATTGGAAAACTAGTGAAAAGGGTAGAGATATCTTCATCAGCTTGCGTTCACCGGACGTTTCTTATTTGTGATATTCAAGGGTAGTAGCCTATTACATTTCATCGCATGGTGCTGTTCCAGTGTATTTATTTAAGATTGGCAAGCGTCCAATTGATAATTGCGATTGAGGTAACGTCGGCGACGTTAAGCATTTTATTTTTGGCAAGTGTCCTCTGATGCCTCTGTTCTTTAACCCCTTGAGGGGCAAGCAATTACGTTTGTGAAATGCTGAATTCCCACCGGAAAATTAGAAAAATTTTATTTCAAAATAAGGAAAAGCAATTTTACGGCCTTTTTTCCACCAAAGTTAGAAAAGTAAAATTTAATAAAATTTTTCTGGTGTAAAACTTCATTAATCGTAGGTGGTATATAATATATACCACCGCCCCTCAAGGGGTTAACTTTGTGCGAAATAGAACTATGTCTTGGAATTTGCAAAATGTTCTCTTGCCGAAATCGAATCATTATAAACTGACAGTTATTTATAATGAACTGAATAAATTGTATTCATTCATAAAGTACAGATTTTGAACATTTTGGTATAATTAAAGTACGTTTTGGTGGACTTTTGACGGACTGTTATCCACATAGTGCTTTGCTAATCTTTCTGCCTTCACGCATTTTTGAGTTGTTTCTGGACATTCAGGGTCTGATGGTCTTTTGTAACTTGAATTGACCTAAAATGTCTGTTTTATTGGCTGAGCGTTTTATCTTGTCTTGATTATTAGTGTAAATAGCACTTAGTTTTAAGATATCTTTACACAGTCATTTGTAACTGAAAATGATTTAAAATTTTGTTTTGCAGTTTCATTCAGTTTTATTTTTATTTTATAGTAATTAGGGTTACAGTTATTTGTTTAAAACTTGTACATGACTTTAATTTTTGTATTTTTATCTGCATGGCACAGTGTGCGATATTTTTGTTACTTTTTAGTTTTATTAAGTGTCGCTGATTCAGCGGCTGGGATGTTGGATGGTGGAGGGCGTTTTTCTGCCAGGGATTCAGGGCCTTTGGCATTATTTGGTTGGCTCCCTGGTAGAGTGATCAAGTACGTGAACAAACGCTTTTGCTTATTTTGAAATAAATTTGTTTGTAAATTCTGATGTCATTCACTCATTTCAGAATTTGTCACCTTGCCCCTAAAAGGGTTAACGCACATGTACCTTAAGAGCAAGGGTGTCAAACTGTGGCCCACCGGATACCAGTAAGATTTTATAGTTATGATAAACCTAATCTAATCATTGAATCTCTGAGATTCAAGAAGTCAACTATTTCTTTAAAAATTAGTAGTATAGGGCGGGACACAGTTCGACACCCCTGCTTAACATGAATTATTCATAAGGAAGTGTATTTTTTATAATAAAATTTAGGTTTTGATACCACAAATTTTAAAGTGTAATTATTTGCCTCATTTAGTAACAAACTTCTGTGATTACACGAGGCGAATATTTTTATTTAAATATAGTGGTAGCTCCCAACTGAAATTATTTAATAAAGGTTAAATTTTTATTCATTCATATATCGTCGGTACCATGTAAAACTATCCAGTATGAAAATAGTGTTGCCAGTGGGCTACTTTTTTTAATTTAGACTTCTTGATTGGCACCACTTTTCTGCAATGGCTAAATTCCCCTTGTTTTACCCCTTAATTAATATGTCATTAAATAAGAAGAATTTTACTATTTCAAAAAGTGGTGCCAATCAAGAAAGCTGAATTAAAAAAAAGTAATCCTCTGGCAACACTGTTTTCATATTGGCTAGTTTGACATGGTACCGACGATATCACTGTGCGTGTGCAGTGTAGAGTGAACCGCATAAACTGTAAAACTATTTGTAATCGGTATGTATACTGTATATGGAATACATGGTATATGGACAGTAAAAACATTTGAAATTGACATATATACAGTAGAATAAATACCACTGTCTTATAATAATAACATCTTTAGAAATATAAAGAGAGCACTAACACACCCTAGGAACATGGTTGCCAGTTTGGCCTCCATCTTGATTTCGGAATTTCAAATTCATATCGTAAATTTTGAAAGAAGAATTTTTACTTTGTGAAATCGCAAAATTTCTGTCATTAAATAAAGCAAAAAATACTATTTTTAATTTCTGGCACGAGTTCGGATTTTCTGAATAAAAAGAGAGACCAATCTGGCAACCCTGCCCAGGAAATCCTCAGGAGCGCAACGACAGATTTCTGCTCGGTGTAGCCTACTTATGCATAAAGACATGTTCCAGTGCCAAATAAGCATGAACCCAACAAAGCAGGAGAATATACATTTAAACATAGTTTTAGTTTAACCTTCCGTCTACCAGACGGGTCCATTGGACCCGACATGTACATTCAAAATATTTATTCAAACCAGAAATTTCTTCAAAACAAACTAAATGTATAAATCAGACAACAATAAGTTAAATAAACAAATTAAATAGTTTTAAGTAAAAATTCTGGTGTAGAATGTTTTTATAAAACTTGAGTAAAATTTCCGGTAGTTCTAGGGTTAAAAAAGAATTGTCAGTTTAGCTTTTTTTTATCCAGAAATTTTGAATTAATACCAGAAATTCTGAAAGAATAATTTTTATTTTATGTAATCACGAAGTGTCTGGTCATTATATAAAGCAACAAATTATTATTAAGAATTTCTGAACAAAATTTGAAACTAAACTGGCAGCTCATTTTAAACAGCTTGGAATGAAATTTAGCATTGTAATTTAGATAATATTTAGAGGTAGATATGCCATATGTTTACTGGCAAACAGTTATTTTACGATATGAATACTTTTTACAATTAAAGTGGTACATATACTGTATTTTTAAATTTAATGTACCGTAGAAATAGAATACTCATACCGTAAAGAATGATAATGGTACATATACCGTAAAATGAACTCTAAATGTACTGGATTTTTTTTTTTTTTAAGTGAGCGGATGTTTTTAAAAATTGTCATATCGTAAAATGTAAACCGATACAAAGTAAAAGTAACATATTGATGAGACACAAAATATTTGATATTTTGCATGAAACTATATTTTTATTTAATATTTTGAACTCGTGACATCTTAAATGCATGTACCCAGACAAAGAGGAATTTACGAAACGTACACACATGTAATGCAAAACTAATCTCTGAATTGAAATTTGATCAGCGCAGCGTGACAATGTTTATTAGATTATTTTATTTAAAGAAACATGCATTATTGATTGCTAGGAATACGATAGCTGTCAGCTACCATTAACGTTTTTGAAAGGGAATCTCTAATATAATATGGCACGTTGATGTCTCTCTAATTCTTGACATGAAAATGTAAATAGCAAAAAGGGACATATTCTTTTAGAAATTAGGAAAGAAAAAAATATTTGACAATAAACTGACTGATTGCTTTGTGGATCATAAGAAAGACATACAAAACACGTTCTTTAAATTGATATTGTTAGAAACATTGTTAAAATGTGTTACATTTTTATGGCGTCAGTACAAATTCCAGACAGCGCAATCGGAAATTACATTCCCAGACGTTAAGAAAAAAAAATAAAATTTACTTGGAACTATTTCAGAAATAATAACAAATTACGAAATGTACAGTCCTGAAAAAAAAAGATACTCAGTACTAAATATGCCGTAAATCATCATATAAAAAGTGACCAGTCAATTATCAATATTGTCGACTAATTAATATTATAAGTAAATTTTGCTTAGAGGGTCGTCTACATTTATAAAGTGTACCATACTTTAGAATTTTCAATACTAATAATTAATTTTGACATTTGGATTTTTCAGTCTTCTAACCTCTAATTTTGAAATCATATTGGGACTCTCTAACTTTGCGAGTGTGACATTCCTGTCACACCCGCAACACTTAAAAGCTAATTCCTTAAGTATTATAACGATGGTCTAGAAACTTGATGCTGGTGCATTAGGCAGATCACACACTGAACAGACAAGCAGACAAAAGTGTGAGACAGGAGACAAATTGTAACGTTCAAACCGGTTTCTTCTTTGTTAACAGAGTGAGTTGTCTCTTGACTTACGATTTTTTGTCGCTTGTCTGTTCAGTGTGTGATCTTCCTTAAGGTAAATAAATGGTAGTTTAGTATAAAAACACTTATTTTCAAACTTATTTTTAAAACCTTTAACCCCTTGATTGGCGGTGGGATATAATATATCCAATATAATTTTAATTCCCAAATGCCCCATTCACATCACAATTTTAAAATGAAATTTTGCTTTAATAATGTATGTGATGGCAAGCTTTTACTTATTTGCCAATAAATTTGTTTGTAAATCCTGGTGTCACCCAATCATTTCAAAATTTTAGCAACATAAGTACTTTGCCCTCAAAGGATTAAGTACAAAGCAATTTTAGCTGAAAAAGTGTGAGGAACGATCCCATTGATTGAGAGATATAAGAAAATATAGTGACCAGGGCCTAATTACCAACGGGGCAAACTTCCACCAGTAAAAAGGAATAGGAGTTTTTTCCTTATTCATGGCAGTAATTTTTCATGAGCACTGCGTTTAATTAAGATGAAAATTTCTATTAAAATTTACTGGTGGAAGTTTGTCCCGCTGGTAATCAGGTCCTGAGAGTGACCTCTGTCTTTGAGTAAAAAGTAAAAATATTTACAGATAATATGGTACCTTTATTTAAAACAGGAGGCGGTGACGACTCGCGACTGGCTATTTTTGGGGGCACTAAATGCATTGCTGCCAATTTTCTTCTTCTTCTACCACTACATTTTAAAAGAAATATTTCTCTTATTTATTGATAGAATTTTCTTTTTATTATTCAAACAAAAATTTCTTTTAAAATATAGTGAAGGAAAAAGAATAAATTTGGTAGTCATGCATTTAGTGCCCCAAAAACCCAGTCACGAGCCGCCACCGACAGGAGGTATTATGTAGTTATGGGCAGAATAAATGATTTTACTATTCGAATGAATCATCCGGGCATGCGCAAAAGCACAACAACCAAGCTTTGTTTTTTAAAATTCAATTTCTATCAGAAATTTTGTATCGCACAAAATGTTCTTATTTTAATTAGAACTAATTTAAGAAACCTATACAAATGTAAAAATAGTTTTTATCTTCAAAATTTCTGAAGATAATTGAATAAAAAAATTACGAAGTTTGGCAACTATGATTTTCTTTTACTATGTATTGTAATAATCTTTCGGCATTAGTTATTTTGCAGTAGTTAACAGAAGATACCGAGAAAAAAGAAACTCTACTGAGTGTTACTTAGTAAAGTAATTAAAATTGACTTATTTCAGGTGAGTGCAACTGGACTGATGCACTCAAAACCCTAATGAATAGAATCGGGAAAAATTGTTACTGTACGTTTGACAAATACATATTAACCTCTTAACGGTCGCAATAAACTGCGGTTTAAAATTCAAATTGCTTATTGGCACAACTTTTTTGAAAAAGAAATATTGACTTTATTTAATGACAGATAAAATGATACCACAATAAAGCCAATTGTACTATTTTATAAAACTGGTGGGAATCAAACAATCTGAATAAAAGACACAGACCGTGAATATCACCGGAGCGAGAATTAAGGGGTTAAAGGCTTCTTATAAGTATCGGTATTCATACTAGAAAATCTGAATAGTAAATTTCAGTTTATTTAATAACAAAATGTCTGTTATTAAATAAAGCAAAAATTTCTAATTTTAATTTCTGGTGTGAATACGGAATATGTGAATAAAAAAATTCTCTAAATCGGGACCACTGATCGGAAACACTCGACTCCCTGCTACCACTTGGATTCACCATAAGTTGTTATAATACACATTGACCAATAGATTACTAATACGACATAGATATTTAGTTAGATGGCCTTTTAACCAATAACAGCATGCAGGTGTTTTAGCATAGATTTTACAACACTGCGGAGTTTAATTCGATCTAAAGAATACAATATTACGGAGCTTAAAGGTTCTGTAAAGTTTATTGCTTTCGGATGCACATTTCTAAAAGTTATACATAGGTTTCATGCAGGTGTTTTATCATAGATTGTACAACACTGCGGAGTTTAATTTGATCTAAAGAATACAATATACGGGGCTTAAAGGTTTTGTAAAGTTTATTGCCCTCGGATGCACATTTCTAAAAGTTATACATAGGTTTAAGATTTAGGTTTTGTGGTGGCCAATTTAGGGTGCCTATGTAAGAGAGTTTTAATATACGGACAGTAATATTTTATTGGCCGAGAGGGTTTTGGCCAAATATGCATCAGCAACCATCTTGGAGGGCCTGCCATTTCCAAATTAAAATTTGGTGACTTGTCTCATTCATCTAATCTTTCAGCCAAGTATATCCAACGCCTGGAATATTGCTTGCATTAATTTGAACAAAAAACGTCAATCTGAGCATTCATCCTATCCCTATATACCCATTCTTATGCATAGTTGCCAAATCTTACGCTTTTTTGTACCACAAAAAGTTAATAGTAAATTTTACTTTTTTAAGTGCCATAATCTGTCGATTAAATAAGGTAAAAATTTCTATTAAATTTTTGTGGTACAAAAAAAGATAAGAGTTGGCAGCTATGATTATGTATAAATCAGCTCTAAGATGAAACGATCAGGTTGAATTCAGTGCTGCCGGTGAGTTACTTTTTATAATCCAAATTTCTTGATTAGCACCACTTTTTTTTAATTCTTTTTTCGCCTTAATTAATATGTCATTAAATAAAGCGAATTTTAGCAAATCAAAAAAGTGGTGCTGAACAAGAAATATGAATTATAAAAAGGAGCCCACTGGCAACACTGATTGAATTCCCATGAACCACTCACAAAAGTTACGAGAGCGACGTATTGTTGGATTAGTGACCATGAAAGGCCCACCACTTTCAGAGTAAAAATGATATATTGCAGGATGCACCTACTTTACCAGGAGGTTAATTTACTGTAAAACTGATTTTGCACCTTCTCGGAACGTTAGAAAATCAGTTTCAAACCAACAGAGCTTGCTCCTCTTTGGGACTGTGCGAACAACACAAGATGAATATATATACACATGGTGTTGTCTCCAAACCTTACGTCTTCCGCCTTCGGTATAAAAACGCAATTATAGAGGATTTAGTTTGTCACAAGCAGTTACAAAAGCATTTATTTTGTGCAATTCATAACACTATACAACCATATTTCAACAGAGTTTTTAATGCTTTTTTATGTATTTGCTCAGGTATAGAGCTATTCTATCGGAAAAAATTGAGACCAGTTATTGGAAGTAGCGCGATACAAAAAATCAGTAGTTTTTAGCGAACACCGACTCTATTTTTAAAGCTATTTCGCGGAGGCGGGGGGGGGGAGGAATGGGCCATTATTTTACTCACATGTTCGTAACTTGCTGTTTTTGTGCAAAATGCGCAACAATTTGTGAATGTCCGTAACTCAGCTGCAACGTTTAGCAACACCAACAACCCCCCCCCCCCCCCCTGAATACTACGGCTAAGCGCTGACACAAAAATAGCGGCTATCACAGGCGGATTATTATAAACGTATGTACGGTCTCTAAATTTAGACACCAGTATTTTATAAAAGAATTTTTTTGACTTAATTAATTTCAGAAAAATAAAGCGGAAAAAACTTTTAAAAATTATTAGTACCGAAATTCGAGGGACCGTACACACACTGAAAAAAATACACCTTCGGCAGCCGCCATTTTTTGTCAGCACTCAGGCTTAGAATTCAGGGGCCAGTGAGCAACACATCGTATGGCGTAACTGATATTTCGATTGGCAGTTGCTGGTAAATCCAAGTGGCGAAATCCAAATCAAAGGAATTAATATTCTTGCTGAAAATACTTGTTTACTTAAGAACTAAAATAACTTCTTGAAACACCATCAAAAACTTTTAAATGCGCTAGGCTTTTCGAAAGATCTAAGTCTTTCTTCGTCAGGCTCAAAGAAGACGTGCTTCTACTATGAAAGCAGCAGAAAGACTGAAATGAGAGATAAGGGAAAGGAAACAAGCTGAAGAATCAGCCAATAGGAAAGTAGAAATCAACAGCCAATAGGAAAGCAGAAGACAACAGCCAATCACAGAAGAGTATAATCAAAACAAAAGAACGCAGAGTAGAAGGGAGATAAGGAAGCAAATTAAAAAAAAAAATGCATTATAATAAAATGAAAACACACGCATATATTAAAATATGGGAACACATGAAATTAAAAATTAACAAATATATAAAAAACAGACTAATATTAATTAATACAAAAAATTAATTATGTGGCAGTACTGAAAAGGTTTTTCCAAACTGCAGAGAGCATTGTGGAATCAGATTTATCATTAACAATAACTTCACGATTAAGATAAATAGCTAAATTTTCAAGAAAATTCAATTCAGAGATACTATTGGCATTAAAGATTATTTTAGAATTTTGAAAATTAAAACTATGACTGCAATCCCAAGAACGCTTGGCAATAGAAGTCTTTAAAGTGTTAAAAGTGTTTATACAAAACCTTTTTCTGTCTCTAACCCACTTCATGCTTTCTCAGATAATCCTGTCAACCAAAAAATCCGTGTTTTTTACACATATGTAAATCGTGCTCTCAAAATTTGTTCCGACTCTGCATCCCTTAAGGATGAACTTAATTACTTAAAAACTGCTGCTTTCAAAAGAGGTTTCAATCCTTCTGTTATCAATAATGCTGTGAAGAAATTCAATAGACCGTCTAATTAATCTACTCTTTTCAAGCCTGTCAAAAGCAAACCTGATAATTTGGTTGCCCTCCCCTTTTAGCTTTATAAGTTTTATCCGTATAAGTTTAAGTATCCGTATAAGTTTCAACACTAGAACGCCCGGAAGGAGTCGATCCGACTCCGATCATATGATTAAATGTCAACTACGACCAGAAATTCTTTCATAAAATAAGTTAAATTTAAACAACGCAGATTTACGTTAAATAAATCAGCCAAATAATTTGAAATAAAAATTCTGGTGTCAAATATTTTTATGAAACTTAAGTAAAACTTCTATTTATATTTTTTTTTCAATTTTCTTCCTTATTTCCCTTCTACTCTGTGTTCTTTTGTTTCGATTACACTCTTCTGTGATTGGCTGTTGTCTTCTGATTTCCTATTGGCTGTTGACTTCTACTTTCCTATTGGCTGTTTTTCCAGCTTGTTTCCTTTCCCTTATCTCTCATTTCTGTCTTGCTGCTGCTTTCATAATAGAAGCACGTTTTCTTTGCGCCTGACGAAGAAAGACTTAGGGTAGACCGCGGTTAGTTGGTCCGCTTTTTCTTCTAATAATTTAAAAAAAATTACAATTCAACATTTTAAATTTCTTTTTATGTTACCACTATCAGTGTACTTTCAGGAAGAAGTCACAATAGTAAAACTGGAAAATATTATCTATAAGGGTAAATTTAGAAGCTAAAATTCACACTAAGTTGCTTGGGTCAACCTGCCCCGATTGCGGAGTAAGTTGGTTCACGTCACTTTTTATAGTTCTGATAGTGTAGAAGTTTAAGAAATGATCAAAATTTTACCAAATCTTAATTTTTATTTCTTGTGAATTAAAACACAATACAGCTTCCTAAATTAAAATAAAAATTTTAAGTATTAAAACTGTGAGTTATTCAAACTATTAATTTCGACCAAAAATTGCTTTGAAAATTGCTTTTATTTTCTCATAAAAAATGTCTTTAATACATTACGGAACAGTAATAAATGCATGCTAGGTGTTACAACACAGTAAATCTTAGAGTTCAGTAATTTAAGAAATCATTTATCCTTAATTAGGTGATTTATTATAAACTCCAGATAATAAATAAATTGTATCAAGGCCTCTGTACATTTGATAAGTGCAATAATTCTTTCGTTTATTATGTTTTTCTAACGCATCATTCCCTTCAAATTTCTGTCAGTAAAATGTAATATTGCTTCATGATGCTTTGGGTAATGCCAGCTTCTTTGAAATAATGATAATTTTCGTTTATATAAAACTTTAATTCCTAATCAAGTATAAAAAAAAACCAGTTTGTTTATCATGAAATATATTTATTATTGATTACATTCATGATTTATTATTAGTAT
The DNA here is from genome assembly GCA_963932465.1 of Maratus speciosus. Classification (NCBI taxonomy): domain Eukaryota; kingdom Metazoa; phylum Arthropoda; class Arachnida; order Araneae; family Salticidae; genus Maratus; species Maratus speciosus. The sequence goes on from OZ010796.1 coordinate 311,116,585, forward strand.
TATGAAATTTAGAAAATCTAATAAGTTAGGATATAGCAATGTGCTTGATATAATTATGTTAGATGATATCATTTTTTTATATTTTTTGTTTGAACTGCTGATCTTTATTAACGGTTCAGGAAGCGTAGTTTTATTCTGTCTGTGGAAGGGACAACGTGTCTCTTAAGCCCTTGGGGACGAGCGACCGGCATTCACGACGCATAAGGTGCTGAGAATCGGTGATTATTCTCACCAGTAGATTTTTATTGTAAATTTTGCCTTATTTACCGAGCATTGTCCCGATTCAATGAGGTAAAAATTTCTGTTTTAAAAAACCGGTGACAAAAGATTAAAAATTCTCTAAAAGACGCTCGTCTCGAAGAGGTTAAAGGAAAAGATATTTTTTAATAAAAAAATGTTTCCTGAAACTGCCCTTTTTATGGATTATGAAGACAGAAAGGATTTTTTAGTTTCAACGAATAACTACCCAGGTAAGAGGTTTTCAATTCATAAAATGTTATGTTATTAAAGCATTATTTGTGGCAAACTCTTCTCTCGACGGGTGAACAACGGGATTTTATTTTTTAGATTTGTTACTTTTAGTGGTAGTATATAACACTTGGAGGCCGAACTTTTAGGTAGATTTCGTAAGAAATACTACCTATTGCAGTTTCCCATATGTTGGAATTTTTGAAAAACTTTTGCAGATCTACACTGATCATGACCCCTAGAGCCCAAAACCACCCCATTTCCAAACTGTATCTATCTATCTATCTATCTATCTATCTATATATATATATATATGTATTTCATTACTACTTTAAAAATGCAAAAAAACCCATTACTCTGAAAAAAAGGTGTATATCAGCAATATTTAACGATAAAAATCTCAAAAACTTACAAAAATACAGGTAAAAAACAAAACATATATATATATATACAGGGTGTTCCGTTAAAGGGGTCCAATATTAATAGGGGTAATAGAGGAGATCACACGGAGCATAAATCAGTATATAATGCCTGGCCGGATCTCAATAATTTTCAAGTTACAGCAAATAGAATGAAAAATCGGAAATTTGTAAAAAAACCCTCATTGCTAAACTATCGATAATGCTACATAAAAACGAAGCACATATTTAGAAAGAGCAGAAAAAATCCTACGAAATGACATAAGTTGTTTTAGAATATTGGGAATTAATAGCGAGTTACAAGCTCTGAAACAGTGAAAAAATACAAAATCAAATATTTAGCAAAATAGTTAATCGTTAATTCCAAAAATGCAACTCTACCTACATCAAGGAAAATGTCATAAAATTTGGTCCATTCCGAAAGCTTTCGAAGAAGCTGACAATAAACCATATCAGTTTAATTGTATGGGAGAAATCAAGCAGTTCCCTAGTTACAACTCTGTACTGTTGCACGCTCGGAAAGGGCGAAACTCCGCCCATGACGATTGTAAACACCCCGTTTTAATATCTTTCAATTATACATTTCTGATCAACCTCTATCAATACCCTTTCATTATTCAGTCTGGTCAAGTGAATGACATATTGTGCAGCTCTCGCCTTGTCTTAAAGCAAACTCCGTGACTGCTGCGTTTCCTCCATGAACTTTCAGGATGATGAAGAAGAAGTACTTTTTATGCAAATTTTCTATGTGTATAGGAAGAAAAGTGTAATAAAACAGCAGTCATCAGTGGGCGTTATGTTAAAGGGAGGCTGTTGTAAGTGGGATTGTAGTAAGTTGATGTATAATAATTATGCCGGAATACTCTAACGAAGAATATGCGGACATGCATCTGATGTACGGGCAAGCTCATGGAAATGCATGTCTAGCACAGCGCATGTACCGTGAGCAATTTCCAAGGAGACGTTGCCCAAGTTCGAAACTCTTCATAAAAATCGATAGACGATTACGGGAGACTGGATCGTTTAATACAGCAAGCATTGATGCAGGGAAACCTCGACATGTACGAACACCTGCAATGGAAGAAGATGTACTGAATATTTTTAAAGATAACCCCTCCACGAGTACACGAGCTGCTGCGTCTGAAGTCGGTGTTTCTCACCAAAGTGTGTGGCGTGTTCTGCGTGCAGAAAACATGCACCCCTTTCATGTGCAGCGGGTACAACTGTTATCAGTAACAGATTGTGCTCAGCGGACAGAATTCGTACGCTGGTTGCTTAATGTAACAGAAAATAATCCACAATTTCTGGAAAATATTTTATTTACTGATGAAGCAACATTTACGAGAGAGGGCGTGGTAAACACGCACAATATGCACACATGGTTATATACAAATCCGCACACTGTTTTCCCGTCGAACGCACAACAAAAGTTCAGTGTGAACATATGGGCAGGTGTCCTCGGCGATTATCTCATAGGACCATATTTACTCCCAGATGTACTCAATGGCAGTACGTACTTGGTTTTCCTACGGGATATCTTACCGCAGTTACTGCAAAATGTGCCAGCAACATTGCGCCACAATATGTGGTTTATGCACGATGGCGCACCGGCACATTTTTTCATAGGTGTTCGCAATCACCTCAATTCAACATATCCTGGGAAATGGATTGGACGCAGTGGACCTGTTGCTTGGCCTGCACGCTCTCCAGACCTCAATCCGTTAGACTTTTTTGTTTGGGGACACCTTAAATCGCTGGTGTATGAAACGCCTGTGGATACACCGGAGGATTTACTAGCGCGAATCGTTGTCGCTGCAGGAGACATTCCCAACTCCGTCGGAGTTTTTCGGCGTGTTCGCCAATCTTTACGACGTCGCTGTCGGCTGTGCGATTCTGTTAATGGGCGCAACTTCGAACACCTATTATAATAATGTCCGTTCGTCTGCCTTCCGACATTGAACAGGTGCAGCGCAGGCCAGAAGACTATGCTTCACATATGTCATAAAGTACGTGGAATGTAATTCTTTATTTGTCATTTTTCTTTTATTTTCAACACTTTTTGGCACAGTATTTTGTAAGTCACAGACTGTGGTGTACTCAAATTGTAAATTACAAAGTTTGTATGAATTAATTTAAAATTTAGTGTCTTTTTTAAATTTATAATTAATAAAATTATTATGCTATTTGTTATTATTATTTCATATCATAAATTATGATGCACATATACATACAATAATTGTCCATGTAAAACATGTACTGAAACTTCTTGCATAGTTACAAATCGCAATATTTTTAATTATTTCCGAATTTTCACCACCAGTTTAATTTTAAAGAATTTAACTTAAGCTTTATATCAATAAAAGACCACTTTAAAATGTAGACTATTATTGTAAAGTTATTTTGGTTCATTCAACTCTTGAATAATTAAAAATGTTGCATCTCAGAAGAAGCATGATCGAAAATGTATAGTTGAGAGTAATTAAAAAGGCGGTGTTTCCAATCGTGATGGGCGGAGTTTAACCTTTGCTAGTGTCAAAGAAAGCGGAGTTGTAACTAAGAAACTGATTAATTTCTCTCGCACAATTAAACCGATATGGTTCATTGTAAGCTTTTTCGAAAGTTTTCGGAATGGACCAAATTTTACTACATTTTCCTTGTTGTAGCTAGAGTTGTCTTTTTGGAATTAACGATTAACTATTTTGATGTATATTGGATTTCGTACTTTTTTCACTGTTTCAGGGCTTGTAACTCGTCAATAAATATTGCTATTTTAATACAATTGATGTCATTTTGTAGGTTTTTTCTGCTCTTTCTAAATATGTGCTTCGTTTTTATATAGCATTATCGATAGTTTAGCAATGAGGGTTCTTTTACAATTTTCCGAATTTTCATTCTATTTGCTGTAACTTGAAAACTATTGAGATCCGACCAGGCTTTATATACTGATTTATGCTCCATGTGATCTCCTCTATTACCCCTATTAATATTGGACCCCTTTAACGGAACACCCTGTATATATATATATATATATACATTTATACACACACACACACACACACACATATATATACAGTGTAACCTCTGAATAACAGTTACAGGTGGGACCGGCGAAAAGTGACCGCTCTTCAGAGGTGGGTGTTATTCGGAGGTTTCAGTTTAACCCTAGATCTACCGGGAATTTTATTCAAGTTTTAATAAAACGTTCTACACCAGAATTTTTATTTAAAACTATTTAACTTATTTATTTACCTTATTTTTGTCTGGTTTATATACTTAGTTTATTTTAAAGAAATTTCTGGTTTGAATGAATATTTTGTATGTACCTGTCGGGTCCAATGGACCCGTCTGGTAGACGGAGGGTTAAAAAAAACATAATTACATAAATTTAAATAGGAATAAACAGTCATTTTGATTAACCCTCATTGTTTTAATACAGTAAAAAAATCAGTAATTTGCAGTTGCTTTTTTCTGCAACTATCTTTTTCCAAAGAAATAATAGTATAAGTTGTTTTGCTGTACAACTCATCATCATCATTACGATTTATTGCAAGATTTTGGGTTTCACGAAGGTTCGTCAAAAATTTGATATATGTGTTAATACTGGAAATTTTGGGTGATTCAATAATCTCTTCCATTTCCCCTTCCGCATCACTTTTCTCTTCCTCGCTCCCATCTTCCACCATTTGCTGTATGATTCAAATGCGGCAGTAACTGCAAAATCTTTGTCCATATATACAAACTTACTGCCTTCGTGTTAGTTATGTCTGCCGTCCTAAGAATATTATCTAAATTTTCCCCATCATCATTAATTTTTTAATTTTCTATCTCTAGTTTTTGGAAAAGGATTAAGTGTTTAAGAGATTAAGTGACATTTTGTTGACATATTAATAAGTTTTGTTTGATCTGCTTCAGATTTCGGTTTGCAAATACATATGAAATTGTACCAGGAGCTGTTAACATTTTTCTCTCGTGACTTTGGAGCGGCCGTTGTTCAGAATTCCTTATTTAGAGGTTCGTACTACCATAATTTCGGGTGTATAAGCCGCGGCTCAAATAATTCTGTTTCCGACCAGAAATTTTATTTCTCAAAATGTAACTTATTCAATCTTCGAACTTATTTGACAATATATATTAAATAAAATTTCTGGTTTGAAACTGACTTACTTTACCCGCGGCTTATACACCCGAAATTACGGTAATGTTAATGCTATGGAACGTGTTTGGTACCATCAATATGTGGCCGGTATTAGGAGGTTGTCTTTGTTTAGAGGTGACCGTTCAAGGAGGTTTCACTGTATACATATATATATTACTTTTCTATGGACACGATAACATATCCAATCAGTTTAAAGTTTTCAAAACTTCTAGGAAAATGGCCAAAAAATTATGCATGACAGATTTTTGCTATAATTAAAAATGGCTTCAAGGAGTGCAAAAATTAGGGTTTTCAGAAGAAAAAAATTCATAGCTTCGTCAATTCACAAGATATCAAATTTACTTAAATTTATCCTAAGTCCTCTTAATATTATCTACAACTTTTATAATTGACAAGCTCTTGATAGGAGCAACTCTTACAGCTAAAAGAAATTAAAAACAAAAAAAGTGTGTGTGTGTGCGTGTGTGGGTGGGTGGGTGGGGGTATTGTATAAAAAAATCACATTTCCCTTTATCCGCTAAACATTTTTCTATAATAATGAAAGTTATAAATGTTGTTGTACAACAGGAGCATCTGATTTAATTTGGAGAGGAGGTAAACAACATTATAACTTCATTTTTTAAAAAAGATTGACTGGAATAACCAGGAGTTCAATTAATAAAATAATTCCTTACAATTAATTAATAATAAATTAATTAAAATAATAATAAATGTTTATTAAAATAATTCATTAAAACTATCAAAATTCCAATACCCCGTGCCAAATGGGCCAACTAACCCCGTATAGCCATTTTTGCTTCTCATGACTGTAAGGAATTATTCTGAAAATATTTCAATAAAAAAATATGCCCAACAATAACTACGAACAATTATTTTTCTGAATTATTATATATCAAAATCTAAAATGTAACCTACAAACAAATAAAAAACGATTATTCAGGGTTCGTACGGGTACCGTTATTTTCAAGGCCCAATATCAGAATTTTTTTACAGAAAAATAAATCTAGTTTAAACGGACGAAATTTAGCCTTATTTCAGGAGAGATTTTCCATAAGAAAATAATGGTACCGAAGAATTTCTTGATCATAAAATTCAAGCACCCGTACGAACCCTGTTATTTATAAGAGAGGAAATTTACTCATCTTAGCCAAATTTTAAAAATTCTCAATAATTTTTTAACGGACGCTCCTGACAGGCAGGTATGCGCGTTTTTCGCAAGTTGAGAGTGTCTTAACGTTTTTTTTTAAATCCTCCTGCCAATACCTCGTCCCGAGCTGCGAGCAGAAATTGTTTGCATCCACACATTGCCGGTTTCTCCGCTCTTTTGTCAGCCACTTCGCATTCTACAGAGTCTTCGCGTACGGCTGAATGCGGGGAGTTTTTCTTCTGTTACTGATTATTTCCAGCATCTTGCTTTATGCAAATTTTTCGGCAAATGTGTGGTGTGACATAACGGTTTAACTAAATGTATATATTGTGTGGTTGTGATATACGAGGCGACTCTGTTTTTTCCTTTTTAAATGATTATGTAAGTTTAAGCCGTTTACAGTATGTCTATCCTAGTTACTTTGTTTTTAAATTTTTAATGTGTTAAGTTTTTCGACATCGAAGTAATGATGTCTGCTTTTGTGATTTTAAATAAAACTATAAAAAGTTCGACGTGTCTTCAATATGTAATCAACCGGTAATGACTGCCTACACTGCTTTTACTCTGCTCTGGCTTGAATTTAAGTTGTTTAAGCTCGACGAATTTATTATCGCTCCGACTTCAATGGTGCTGATGTTGGAGGAGGAAAGCGAAGCAACGCATACTTGGATGGACTGACAATGTCATCTAACGCAAAGTTTTAAAAATATCGCGACTGGGCCAACATGCCCCTATGGTCAACTAGCCCCGGTCTACCCTAGATCTTTCGAAAGGCCTATCGCATTTAAAAGTTTTTGATGGTGTTTTAGAAGTTATTTTATTTCTTATTGATTCACACCAGTTTCAACTTATTTTCTTTACGTGTTTACTTATTCATTATTAGTTTTTTACGTTTTAATGCCGTGTTTCGTTTCTTCTTTAGGAATTATTTTATTTACCGATTAACTATATTTTAATATTGTGACAGGTAAAATTAATATTGAAATGCCCTGATCTTCATATATCGAGTAATATGTGCTTAAACTAATATTTTCTTCTAACTTATCTTTCTTAACCCCTCCAAGGGCGGTGGTTCATTTTTGGACCACTTAATTTTAATTTCTAAATTCCACACTGGCACCAAAATATTGAAATGAAAATTTTCCTTTTATTAAGTACGTGGACAAATTGACTTTTGATTAGTTTTGTGAACCTCATCATTAGAATAGAACAGATTATAACAACACTCAAGTGGTGAACTTCTCTTTTAAACCTTAATCACTTGTTTAGAATCTGTATGAATATCAGATTTTAAGTTTAACTGTTTTTGGAAAAGCCTGATATATACTGAAAATTTTTTTAATACTGTTTCTTCTTCTCCACATGTGATGTTGATATTTCGATTGGTGAAAACTTCATTCAATTTGCTTGTTACTAGACATCTTCTACAGAAATGTTCTTCTACTAAGAAGCTGCAGTTTACTTGAGACTTTCTGACATGCTACCTGTTGAGGAAGTTTGGCTATTGATTCTTTATGAACTTTATGAACTTTACTTTTCAGTTGTGGGTTACCTCAAACCCTCAAACTATGTAAATTGTCCTTATTTTGGTATTTTATGTTAGTTGTAGGTAACCTATAAACCTACATTTGTTGTTTAATTTAGTTTTGTTGCAAGAATCCTATAAACTTGCATGATTTGTACTTTTTGTCATAGCGAGCTGCTATTTGCATAATTAGGATTATGCACCTGTTCTTTTTCTTATGTTAAATAATTGTCGCTTGTTTAGCCCGTTTCTTGGATAGGGTGAAGCTGGATGGTAGAGGGGTTTTTTCCTGCCAGGACATTCAGTCCATAAACCTCACGGTTGGCGTCCTGGCCAGGTGACCAAGTACGTGGACAAAAGTTTTAGCTTATTTTGTAAGAAATATGTTTCTAAATTCTGGTGTCATTCGCTCAGTTCAGCATTTTACGAATAGAAGTACCTTGCCCCTGAAGGGGTTAATGCCCTCGGTTATATCCTTTTTATTTGATTGTATCCCGGCCTAAGCGATATAACAAAAGACCATTGTATTACTTAATCCGTGTCAGCCATTTCAAATGTAGACTGAATCCTTTGACAAAATCTGAAAGTACCGAAGAAGAGACTACTTTTGAAAGGTAGCTTTTAGTTCCTATTTGTTTGAACAATTTGTTGTACTTAACTACATTTTCGATGAAATAGTTGAAGTTGTAGTTCAGTACAAAAAGAAAGCAGTCTTTTCCGACCACTGTATGAGACTAAATTTTTCATTTGCTGAATTATATTATAATGGGAAGCATTTCTGTCCAAATAACATATTCGTAAGAGAATTACTTTATATTACAGGGTTCGTACGCATCAAGGGTATCAGGGGATTTTGGGTGTTTTAGTACCAGAAATTTCGTAAAGTTCTTGTCACTATATCGGAAGGTAGAACTTTTTTTCATTAAATAAGGTAAATATTTCCTTACGAAAATTCTGGTAACAGGTCCTTGAAAGTCGATGAAGCGTACAACCCTGATATTATGTTAAATTTTAAAATGTACCCTTTGATTTATGACTAGCCTGTATACAGAGTTGACAGTGGACTATCTTTTTTAAATTTCGACTTATTGATTGGCACCACTATTTTGAAATGATAAAATTCCCCTTGTTTAATGAGACATTAATCAACCTGAAAATAAAGGGAATTTTGCCATTTCAAAAAATGGGTGCCAATCAAGAAATCGGAATTAAAAAAAATAGCCCACTGGCACCACTGCCTGTATAACGAAAGCGCGTACAGATATAAAGCTATACGCTCACAAGTAAAAGTACTATAGTCTGTGGCGGCGAATTTCGATTTTTATAGCTCATTCGATTCGTCTCATTGAGCTAAGAAATTTGCTACCTCGCATATCGACTATTGAGTTTTAATAATGACAGGGTGCCGGGTCAAAGTTTAAAAATTTGCATAAAGCGAGCTGCCGAAAATAAAACAGTAGCAGAAAATTCCTTCGCATGCAACCGTACGCAGACGTTCCGCAAGTTAGAAGTGACTGAAAACTGACAAAAGAACCGACAATGGGTGGTTAGAAAGGTTTTTGCTCGTAATTCGGGAATATGTATTGACAAGATGAACAAAACTAGACCAGTGTTGCCAGTGGGCTACTTTTTTAAAATTCAGATTTCTTGATTGGCACCACTTTTTCGAAATAGTAAAATTCGCCTTATTTAATGACATATTAATTAAGGGGGAAAACAAGGGGAATTTTACCATTTCAGAAAAGTGGTGCCAATCAAGAAATCTAAATTTAAAAAAAGTATCTCACTGGAAACACTGAACTAGACGAGGACATCATAACTTGCGAAAACCTGCCGAGTAGCGTACGATTATTTTATCTGCAATTACAAATTCTTATAACAGCAATAATATAACCTTATAGTAGTTATTGGCAATGTATGGCATTGTAAAAACAATTAGTAAATTTAAATTGCGCTTATTTCTTTGAAGGCATCTGTTTTTCAACGAACGAAATTTTGAACTTTGACCCGGCCCCCTGTCATTATAAAAACTCAATAGCCAATATGCGAGGTATAAAATTACTAAGCTCGACGAGACAAATCGATTGAGCTATAAAAATCGAAATTCGCCGCCACAGACTATAGTACCTTTACTTGTCAGTGTAAAATCTTAATTATAAGTTCGAGTTTCGATTACATTGTATATACGTACTTTTTATATGCAGTAAAACAATGTTAAAAATATTGGATTTAAAAATATTGGACTTTTAAAAACGTATTTTTTAAAAAAAAATATGCCTTACCCTATATGAGTGAAGTTAAGTCTTCCTTACACATATGAAATCGAAAATTGCGTAGAGATTAGCTATAAAATTTATTTTTGAAAATTGAGAAGTAATAAAATGATAGGTAGTTTCAGTTATTGAACATGTCTAATTTCAGAATCATAAGAATTGCAGTAATCGTAGAAGCATGAAAAAACTATTATTCCACTGTAACATTTTGCACAAATAATAATACAGAGAAATTGTATTTGAATCGGTTGGTTTCACAAATGTTTCAGATTCTTGTAACAATCTTAAAGATAACTTTAAAATTTAGAAACATACTATAAATATATAAAATCATTAAAAAACAGCCAATCAGTCGATAAAAATAAATTGTCCATTGCTTTTAAGTGCAATTATTGTCAGAATTCGCCTATTAGTTTCAGTTTCGCACTAGAAAATAAGCTAAATGATTTAAAAAAAAAGGATCTAAGTGCACTAACATTATTTCTAGTTTTATTATGAAGGTATAGAAAATTTTATACCTTCTACAAATCCCAACAATACTTACGAAAATTACAAAACTTTTGTTTTATATTTAAAAATGACTATGATACTTAAAATTTGTATGAAAGGCAAATAATGTAAGAAAAATTAAACACAGCAAAACGTTGAAGAGCAATAAAGAGAATACAGATTCGTAAAGTGTATTAATTTTAAGTACTTCTACTTTGAAATAACTAATTTATTAATTATCCAAGCCTCTTAAATGCGGAATTTTAAGGAAAACAATTTAAAGATTTTCATTGAAATAAATAAATTAATTTGGATATGTATAATTCCTTAGCTCATTCTATTTTGTTTGCACTAAACTACATTTTTAAAGTGAAAGATAACAAAAGATAAAGAAGATAGAGTACTCCGAAAAATACATTTAATTGAAAATTATGTAAATTAGGAAAATGAACATATTTACGGGAAAATATTTTTTACTTAAAATGTACAATAATCGCTAAAATTGTTGACACTTTTAAAAATTTCTTTTTGAAATATCTTTAAGAATATTTTTCGTATTAATTTTCCTTTAAATTATGAGGTTCGCCATAAAGGTTTGTTCTTACCCTGTTATAACTGTTACAAAGAACCACACAAATTAGTACAATATACCAGTTTATTGCACTCTTGTTTAGAGATGTCAGTGGTGGAAAGGATGTATAGCAGCGCTCGATTGTCAATACTATATTTTAATAGTATTATTCGAATTATTAAATCTCAGAAATTCTGTCATTAAATAAGGTGGGGAATATTATTAAAAGTTAGTGTTGAAATCAGCCCGCATCTTTTCCACCACTGAGATGGCAGACATGGTGTTTGCTTATGTTGGAAGTATCTGTGCAAGTTGAAATAATTGGTTACAATTTCAGAAAACCTTGTAAAACATCCAAACCAACCTCTTTGCCATTGCGGTATGGGGATAAGGTAAATGATAAATAAAGCAAATATTAATAGTGAGGGATCGCGAATTATGGCAGGGATTAATGGAAATGATCAATAGTACTTAACATTCCCAAATAAAATAATAAAGTTGTGCATAAATGGCATGCGTTGTGCATAGAACTATTAATAAAGAGGAACTGGCACGTCGTTAAAATAGTGAAGCTTAAGGGTCGCTTAATATTTGGAAAAACCATCGAAAAAGTACCTATTTTTTCTATTACAGAAATTGAATAATTATGCGGTTTCTAAATAAAATATGCAATTAGTTTTTTTAAGGCGAAAAAAAAAAAAGATGTTATAGATCAAATTCACATTTGTAGAAAAGACATCATGCGAGAATTCTGTGTCTTACTGTTTGTTTTACACCATACAAATTAATGCGAATAAGACCTTTATTATTTTATTTTTTCATTTCTTTATTTTTCTTTGTTTATCATCATCACACAAATTTTACAAATACTACTTGAAATAACATACATACATTAAATTTTGATTATTAAAAAATTTTTTGAGTGTGATATACACTGCTCAAAACAATTAAAGGATATTTGAAGTTTTATATAAAATAAAGATATAAACGAAATTTTTTTTGCCGAAAATAGAAGAAGAGAATCACAAATGCAAATTTTTTTGGTTTTCAAACTGTGGAGTATGCAAATTTTGAGTTCGACGTCAAAAACGTCGCTTCAGCGGCAGCGAATGAAATTTGACTTTCAACTGGATAAAAGAGAATGAAGACAAGGATGATCGGCATTCAGTGATTGCTTTGTTTCGATGAGTACGATGTCTCAGCGAAGTCATTTGACAGATTCAGAAGCTTTGAGAATTGTTGGTAGGTTAGAAGAGGGCCAAACTCAAGCCGAAGTAGCGCAAGCCATTGGAGTGTCACAAAGTGTCATTTCCAGGATCTGGAACCGTTTTTTGGAGAGTGGATGTGCAGGCCGAAGACCAGGGCAAGGTCGTAGACGGGCAACAACGCCCAATGAAGATCGGTATTTAGCGTTAACAGCTCGGAGACACCGAACCATGAACGCTACTCTTCTCCAACAACACCTTCGCTCGGCTACAGGCACCACGATTTCAACTCAGACTGTCCGAAACCGGCTCCATGCTGTAGGTCTGTATGCTCGCCGACCGATGGTATGTGTTAGATTAACATCAAGGCATCGTCGCGACCGCAGGGAGTGGGCAACCGAGCATGTCAACTGGAGGAGAAATGAATGGAGCAATATTCTGTTGAGTCCCATTTTTCTGTGCATCCGGATAATAGGCGTATTTTCATCTGGAGGGACCGTGGCAGTAGGAATAATCCTGCGTTCGTGCACGAAAGTGTCAGATTTGGCGGTGGAGGAGTGTTGGTGTATGGTGGCATCTCCATTGATGGGCGCACTGACCTCTACATCATTCGAGATGGAGCTCTGACTGGTCGCCGATATAGGGATGAGATCCTCAGACCTATTGTAGTCCCTTACGCTGCAGCAATCGGAGATAACTTCATTTTAATGGACGATAACTGCAGGCCACATCGTGCAAACCTGGTGGAGGATTTCTTTTTCGAGGAAGGAATCGTTCGAATGGAATGGCCAGCGTGTTCTTCAGACATGAATCCAATCAAGCACGTTTGGGACGCTCTAGGAAGACGAGTTTCTGGCCGCCAACAACCCCCACAAACTCTCCAAGAACTGGAAAGAGCTCTTCTGGAAGAGTGGGGCAGAATACCCCAACTCGTCATTAATAGCCTCATTGAGTCCATGCCTCAAAGGTGTTCAACGTTGCTGGCCGCCCGTGGAAACCATACCCCCTACTGAAAATGATTTTCTTTGAAGAAAACACCTTTTCTTATTCTTTTTTTCTCATATGCACAAATTGTGTTTTTTCCTTTAGTACACAAATGCGCAATAAAATGCATTTTTTTCTGCCAAACATGTGTAATTTATTCTCATATAACCTACTATGTCTGTCGACCATGTATGAATCAGCTAAACAGTTTACCAGATACAAAATCCACCTAAAACTGCAATATCCTTTAATTGTTTTGAGCAGTGTATTTCGAAACATACAATACAAAGTCCAACGTCACAATCAGCGCCAAAAACCAGACACAGAGAAATATTCAAAGACTTCACACGGAAATGCCAGTTAAAATTTTTCTGGTTTCAGAAGTTTTTTCCAGCAATTAAATCTCCAGCCAGGAAATATGAAGGCACGAGAAATAACGAACGACACCCCAGCCCGTGATATTGACGGGAGCGAGAATTAAGGGGTTAAACTGTAACCGCTTTCGCAGGGGTTGATTAACACCAGGGAAAACTTCCACCAATAAATTTAAATAGAAATTTTCTATTTATTTAAACCCCTTATTAATGCAAAGTTTCAGTAAAAAATAATGCCAAAACAGATATTCTTTTTTACTGGTGGAAGTTTATTTCGACGTTAGTCAGGCCCTGCTTTTCCGCCATATTGGGACAACCTAGACAACCTCCTGTCAGTTTCAGTGAAAAAGATTATATTAACTGGTCAAACGGACACCAGTATAAACAAATAGAAATTTTCACCATATTTGTGAGAGAAATTTCCCATGAATAAAGCGTTTAAAAAAGAGGAAATTTTCTATTCAAATTTACTGGTGGAAGTTATACCTGGCGGTAATCAGAAACTGTTGATCCGATTAAGAAAAACAGCCGCCATCTTGTGACAATCTCCTCAGTTACTTCACTTGCAAGTGGTAGACAATACACTATATTAAAATAGCAATTAAAGCCTTTCTGCAGGAATATTAAAAAGCAGAAAACCAACGTTTAAAAATGCACAAATAATACGTGAAAAGCAAAAAACAGCTGTTTCGAATCTACTAATAAACATAATTAATAATAATAGAATAATTAGAAATAACTGTCTTTCTTTCCTGGATATCCTTGTTATTCGTTGTGATAATGGTTTTCAGACTACCGTCTTTCGTAAACCTTTTGCTGTCAGTCTCCCACATTACAGATATTCTTCTCATCCTCCTAATCAGAAATTCGCTGCTTTTAATACTTTTGTTTTTCGGGCTATCAATGTTTGTTCCACTCCTCAGTTACTCAGTGCTGAACTTTACCTCAAAGCTATTGCTCTTGATCGTGGTTATACCTCTAATATTATAGATTCTATTTATAAGAAATTAACGAAACACGTCCATTCTGAAAAGCATTCTAATTCCAACTCGAATACTTCAGTTGTGTAGCCATTTTTTCCTAAAATCAGTCAGAAAGTTGCTAAAATCTTAAGAAGGTTTGATTTTAATGTTATTTTTTCTCCTGTTAATAAAACCTCTTTTTGAAATCTTAAACACCCCATTGATCGCCTAGATAACTGGGATATTTACCAAATCTCTTCCCAGTGTGGTCTATCTTATATTGGGCAGGCTAAACGTGCTCTTAGATTTCGTTTAAAAGAGCATGAAGGTTATGTTAAAAATCAGGAGCTTAAACGTTCTTCCATTGCTCAACATTGTTGGTCTTTACAACATAGGTTCAATTTTTTCTCAGCCATCACTATCCAAAAATGTTCTTCTAACCTTGATCTTGATTTTTGGGAAGCTTACCACATCATTAAAAAATCTCACTCTTTAGTCAATAACTTATGTAGTACTCCTGATTTTCCAAGTATTTGGAAAGCATTCATTTAATTTCCCCTTTTTGATTTTTTTTCTCTCGTTCTCCGGTAGATGTTGCTACTTGTCCACTCAGTAGTTTCATCTGCTTTTGTCTCATTGGTTATTTTTGGCGAATTCGCTAACCGTAACAGGTTTATAAGTAACCGTACGGGTAAGGTACCGTAACGGGTCTCTGTCGTTTTGCTCTGCCTTGCTTTTTCTAGCACGCTGTGTCTTGCTGTATCTTGCACTGAAGAAGAATCTCGCTGGTAGATTCGAAACAGCTGTTGGCTGCTTTTCACGTATTATTTGTGCATTTTTAAACGTTGGTTTTCTACTTTTTAATACACTATATGTCTCCTCCTGTTTATTCATAACTCCATTGCGTTGTGTGATTTTGGAGAAAACCCACTTGTAAATTACTAGTTAATGAAAACAAGCATTCTTGCTAATTTAGACATTAATTTGGAATTACTGTATACCTACACCTAAGAATTAAAGTACACATAGTGCAGAAATGATGAGAAAATAATTTTAAGTAACAGAAACAAATAGTTATTTACAGAGCATATTTACAAAAATAGTTTAAAAGATTAAATTGCAAATTGCTACCATTTTAGCGTTTAAGAAGGATCACAAGAACTTAATTTCAATATTAATTTTTATCAACATATTAATTATGAGCTTCGTTAATTATGCAAATTAATTCCTTTCAATATTTAATTGCTTTTATTTAATTTACAATAATAATTACGCATACTGAATTAAACATTCATCCATAATTAAAATATTCATTAATCAGGCATGAATGCCTGATTAGACAAAGTGTTTTACCCTACTCTCCAAACAAAATACAATAACACATGGACAACAGAAAAAAATAAAGAAATATCTTTATAAAATACAGAAGCTTGGGCTATCACTATAGTCGTTGCGCATCGATATTCGAGGATTTTATTGAAATGCACATAATAAAAATATTTATCTCTGATTGGACCTAAAAAGGTCTAACTTTTTTTTAAAGATACGTAAACTCTACCAACGGGAATTATGATTTGGCTTACAGATATTTAGACAATTGAACTCTTTTATTTACAGATTAAAACATGAACTTATGGAACAACACGATATAAGTCTTATTTTATTTTTTATTCCTGTAAACTTTGTGTCCTTTGAACATGAGCTAAATCAGAGCTGCCAAAGTCTCCGGCTTTTTGGCTACCAGTATTTGAATACAAAAAATGTTGTTTTATTTAATTGGAACATTTGGACGATTTAAAAGAACACCATTTTCTCTAAGACAACAGTGGTGTGCAAAAATCCGGAGACTTGGCAGCTTTGTTCTTAAGTATCCTCTGAAATTCACAGAAAGCCACATGCTGTAAGTTTATTCGTAAAACGAAATACCACGAGAGCTTAAAAAAAAATCATTAAGAAAATCATATCCTGCAAAAGATATCGAAAATCTTGTAATAACCCCTCTAAAAACTGTGTGCATCTCAATAAATAACATTTTTGGAGGGCGTTATCACTCAGTGTTGCCAGATTGGGGACTTTTTTAATTCAGATTACTTGGCTGTCACCACTTTTTAAAAATAGTATAATTCGCTTATTTTTCAGAATTTTTAATCTATTTTTAAGTAGGTCGAATATTTCTATTTAAAAAAATCGGTGATAATCAACAATCTGGGAACAAAAAAGTCCCCAGTCTTGCAACACTGTTATCACTATTCCTCGTGAACACTGAGTGGATAATTATAAAACCGATTTTATTGGACCTGCAATGCCATTCTTCTTAAGGGCGGCCCTGTAATTACTGACGTAATATGGCTGGACTTCGCTGGGTGGGATAGGCAGAGCTGACCCCCAGAGTTATATCGTAAATATTGGCATTGTGCTATTGTAATTTTACTGTCGAAAATATCGTATGGCTGTCACTAAACTTCGACTATAGCGGAAATAAACGCTTATTTTAGCATTATGTGTCTATGGAGACATCTATTAAAAATATACTCGGGGGACATGAATCGTGTCTACCCTGGAAGGAAAATTGGGGGGGAGGGGCTCAGGATGTGCATAACATGAATAAGTGGTCACAGGCCTTTCCAACAATATGTCACATGCGGGGATCGGTAAAAGTTAGAAAAATGCCCCCCTTAGGGTATAATATCGCGCCGCCTGGAATACATACCCTCCCCCTCTTTTTGAAATACCATTTGCAGAAATGTGTTACTGTGTATGGTGACTATATAGAAAAGGACTAATACAATGCAGCAATTTGTAAATTTTACTCAATTATTTCTATGTGAGGGCAAAAACTTATTGATACTTCTTCGTACATTTTCCCACGGAGAGAGAACAATAAGTCTTGCATGGACAGTAAACAGGCATCGCAAAGTATTTCATTTTCTATGCCTCTTGACACTAAAAATTCGTCACGGTACGTCCTTTAAAGATGGCTTTCTCCTCTGTTTGACCCTCGCTGGCCAAAGTTTCAGCCACTGGGTAGACGAATCTTAACACCCTCGTCTACAGCAACACCCGCGTCTTAGCCCTTTCAGGGGCAAGGCACTTCTGCTCCAAAAATGTTCAAATAATTAATTCACACCACAATTTACGAACAAATTTATTTGAAAATAATCAAGAACTTTTCCTCACGTATATTTTGAGATCGAAATTGTACTGAAAAGTTACTGGTGCCATTTTCAGTTTGGGCATTAAAATGAAGCGTCTGCAGACTGCAAATGGCTCTCCTTAAAGGGTTATAGAGAACAAAGAACTCCAATCAACACTGAGGGACCTCGTAGCGATTGGAAGTGCGGTAAGAAGAGTGGACGCGCCCCCCGCCCTTTTGTTCTCCGGAGGCAGAGGATGGAGAGGAAAGACGAGACGAAAGGAGAAGAGTTTTAGAGTCGGAGAAGTGTGGGTGGATTTCGCAGACAGCAGCAAGCTGGCCATTTCCATCCCTCGAAGAGACATCCTGTCTCTTGTATAAGTAGAATTCCGTGTTTTCACTGGACATAGTGGTGAAATTGGACCATTCAATTCTAATCGACAACGAACTCAGTTTTCAATATTCTTGCCCAATTACTTGGAGATCATTTAACCCAGAAATAAAATTGCAGTGATAGAACAGTGTAGCAGCAGAGAATCAATTGTCACCATAAAATTTTATTAGTATTCTCATCTAACTTCAGGACAGAATTTCTGAGATTTTTTTGAAGGCGAAGAACACTATATAAATTTAGTGGTGATAATCGCTCAACTGCTGCGCCACTGCTCCATCACTGAAATTGGATTAGTTTATAAATATGAAAGGTATCTTGTTCCCAAAGCGATATAAGTAAGCGTACAAACTTAATACTGGAATCGGGCGTAAATTAACACAGTTGCGCCATCTTGTGGACGGGGTGATAATCCATATACACGGGCTTTTAGTGTGACGTCATATATGACAGGATATCTACCATCTGCGCATATTTTCTAAATCTTTAGTCACTCATGGAACTGAATTTTGTTTACTCCATTTATTGCAAAATAATAGCGTAGCGAGAGGGGCGTCCAGATGAACTTGATACCACGAAGTTTTCTTCCCCTTGTGAGAGACATTTCAGCTATTAATCAAGGCAGGGTTCTCGCTGCCGCTCGCCATTGCGCCAAATCGCGACAAAAGGCTTCATTTTTCGAGTAAACGAACAATCAGATTCGCCAAATTGCGAATGCTCAATTTCTACTCTTTTTATGTGCGTGCCAATACAGACTAGATTCTTCTGCGTTACTGAACGATTAATGTTGCTTTTCATGTTCAATCGAATTGTGCCATTTACATTACTCTATTTATAGAGACACTGACTCAACATCAAATCAATTTTGCGACAGCCAAAGTCACAGAAAGTGTTTGTTATGCGATAGGTATTTCTCTATTGTCATTTAATCACTATTTATGTGCCGGCGTAGTGTCGTACTGATAAAAACACAAACAAAAATTACTCGCATCAATCGCCAAATAGAGAAAAGTTTTGCTGGAATGCGGCATTAAAATTAGCCATTTACCATACTATTTATTAGTTCTATGAAATATATCATTGACCTGCTAATTTTTTCTATCGGTTGGAGTCGAAATCTCATAGCAATTTCTAGTGTATATTTTCACAACAGTAAATCAAAGATGGCTGTTTTGAATTTTTATATAGACTGTTAAAAGAATGTCTGAAACCTTTACACATTTAGGAGATACTTAGAATGTACTTTTTTATAGTATCTGTAGCGATATTTGAATTTCTATCTTATAAGCAATTACAAAAAATTGGATTATGTTACAACATAATGAAATCAAAGGGATACAATAAGAGGTTAAAGATGGATTTTTGAGCGTTTTACGCTTAATCTATTTCACTAACTTTTTTTAAAATTTGGCTATCGTTTTACATTTCTTATTCGCCTAATCACTACTGTTGGTCTACAACCAGCGAGAACACTATCAACGTGAAAAAACTTTACAATTTTAGTGGTGTGAAGTAAGAAAACAGTTAGGCATCTTCCTGTAGTTTAACCCTCGTCCGCTACGTGGCGTGCGACCTTGATTGATGTGACCTCGCCTTTAATCTTACGGTTACCTCTCCCATTTAAGATAGGACGCTTACTTATATCGCTTTGCTTGTTCCAGAGCTACCAATCATTAATAAGGATTTGAAATCTCTACAATTCATACAATTTCTAATCCAGCTTTATGATTTTTTTTTGCAGAAATATTAATTTACTTTCATACCGAAACTGAAATCAAATGTTATTAATATAACTAATTTCTATTATTTTAGTCATGAAGAAAGCGTGTTCAAAAATGGCTTCTTACATTAGAATCCTGCGAAGTATTCCTCTTTAAAACTTTCCTTTTTACGTTTTGCATCAGTGATCTAATACTCTTTTTAAGTTGAACAATATTATATTTTACTTTATAAAGTAATAATCTAATCCTCTGTTCACAATTCTTTTGTTTTGTAGCTAAATTGCAGATAAATTTGTTCTGCTAAATTGGAAGTTCAGAAAATTTCTTGTCAAATAAGCTATTTGCTTCAAAGTAAAGGATTATTAATGGACGCTATTATCCTTCAATAACTGCGATTGCTTCTTGACTTTAACAGCGGAAGTAACTGATTAATTGTGAGAAGAGTTTAGTGCATAATGGCACATAACAAGCGAATATTAAACTTGAGTATACTTTTTTAATTTAAGTTACAAACAGGATGTTTCTTGGCATTATTATCCAACAACTATTTCCTCAATAGTTACTTAAAGGGATATATTTTCATCTACAAGAAATATTCATATTTTGTAACGGGTTTGTCAAAAAGTATTTAGAAGCAGGGACCAATTATCAGAGGGACAAAATTCTACCACTTTGTTTCGATTTGAAAATTCCGCCTTATTTATGGCAAGAGATCTACGTTTAAATAAGGCGACAATTGATATTCAGAAAAATTGTCGGAAGTTTGCTCCTGTGTAATTATGACCTGTTTAGAAGTCCTTTAGGCATAGCCGCCAACTCTTACGTTTTTTTGTACCAGAAAAATTTATTTGTAAACTTTACCTTTTTAATTGCCGTAATCTGCAGACTAAATGAGGCAAAATTTTCCATTAAATTTATTTATTTGTAAACTTTACCTTTTTAATTGCCGTAATCTGCAGACTAAATAAGGCAAAATTTTCTATTAAATTTTTGTGGCACAGAAAAGTGTAAGTGTTGGCAGCTATGCTTTTAGGTAAAGAAATATGTGAAAAAATATAGGAAATCTAAATTTTTATCTGATGTTTGGCTTTAGGAATTTATTCGACACAATCGTTATTTACATACAGCATGTAAAAAACCCAAATATACGGACAGAAACCATCATCAAATATTTTTATGACTGTTTTATAAAACAGGAGTTTAACCCTTTGAGGGGCATGGGAATTCTGTTCATAAAATAATGAAATAATTGACTGACACCAGATTTTATGAACGAATTTCTTAGAAAATATTAATCTGCTTTTTCACACTTTCATTGTAAACGGAAAATTTTATTAAAATATTCTTGGTGCGGATTGTCAGTTTTAGAATTAAAATTAGGTGGTCACTCCACGTGATCACCGGCCTTCAAAGGTAATTAGATTTTGACAATTTCCACTGTCTACACATACTGATTCGAGCAAGCTGTGAGAGGCCATTGATAAACTGAAATTATATGTTTCAATATTAATTTGGTTAAATTTTAATGTAGAATCATATAACAATAAAATTGCCCTTTCCATAAAAAAGTGTCATAATTTTTAACGTTACTTACGAAGATATGGTAGGTTTGCATTTGTAACAAATGTAATTTCGTTTAACCCTCCTTCGGTCACAACTCTGGGACTCTCATGTTCGGGCGCAATCAGCCTAACAGGCGTCTGTTAGAAAATCGTCATTAGCAATTAATTCACGCAATTCCAACGCTCTTAACACTAGAACCGCCGCTATTTTATTCAATTGCTATAAAAAAGTGTTTCACACAAGAATTTTTATTTAAAACTATTTAACTTATTTAATTAGCCTGTTATTGTGCTTCATACATGTAACATATATTATGAAACAATTTCTGGTTAGAATAAACTATTATTAAATTTGGCAGGGGTCAAAATGACCCCTAACGGCGGTTCTAGTGTTAAAGTAATCAGTGACCTTCATTAGATACAAAAAGAGATTATAATTCAAATTTGAATGAAAAAAACCCTCGTTTATTGCACTCAAAGTAAGTAATCCGGCGCGCTCTAGTGGCGGAGATCAAAAATAATTGTGCGAGATCGGAAATAATTGTGCTGCCTGTCAGGCCTATTGCGACCGACGGAGAGTTAAAGTGCTAGAATAAAATGTTTCACAAGCGGATTCCTGCATTATAAAAAAAATAATTCTATACAAATTCTTTCAGTTAGCGCCTCTAAAAGTGAGTGGCGACATATGGACAGTAAAATTTCTTTGGTCGGGGAGACGATTTTTCATAAAAATGAATCGCCAAGCATCTTGGCGAGCATGAAATTCTTACCAAGCTAATGTTTGTTGATTTGTTTCATTCTTGTAATTGAACTCGTCTGTGCGAGTGCCGTCAAGTTCAGGATTGAGAGTTGGCATATTTTAGACAAAAACTTTAATCTAAGCCACTAATATGTATAAAGGCATTCTAAAACTTTGAGTAAATACTATCTACAAAAAAATAACTTTAACCCCTTAATTCTCGCTCCCGTGATATTCACGGGCTGTGTTATTATTCAGATTGTTTGATTCCCACCAGTTTTATAAAACAGTGTAATTGGCTTTATTATGGCATCAATATACCTGTCATTAAATAAAATGAATCTTTCTTTTTTTAAAAAGTGGTGGCAATAAGCAATTTGAACTTTTAAACCGCAATTTTATGCGACCATTAAGGGGTTAAAAGATAAAAAAAAAGGCTTTAAAAAAATGAAAAAGAAAAAAAAGGAAAACAAGATGAAAGTTGTGACTAAAATATATTGTGATGTCACATTTCCAAGCTTATATTCTGGTACTTATTTAACATTTTCCATTAACAAAGTTACCATAGGTAATTCAAGCGCTTATGTATGATATATTAGAAATCTTTTTCTCCTGTACTAAATAAATCATAATGTATTTCTGAATTAAAGTTTTTAAAAATGATGCATGATGAGCTTGATGACTATCTTTCCATATTTTCAGTACTCCCACTAGGCCTGTTTTTGAACACCACTTTTTAAAAACAAAAAACTTACTTTTAGATTTTTTTTGCAAATTTGGCATAAAATTGCCTCTACTATCTGATTCTATCGAAAATTACGTAAAAACCTATCTCGAAAAATCTTTCTTCTCAATTACTGGTATTTAAAAATCGGACTAGAGGGACCCTGTATTTTACATACATTTCCAAGCACCGAATTTTTCATTTCATTCAACATTTCTAAGCACCCAATTGTCTGATCCATTGGACCCGTCTGGTAGAGGGGGTAATGGAAAATGTTAAATAAGCACTAGAATATAAGCTTGGAAATTTGAAATCGCATAAGTTTTTCGACACAACTTGCAACGTGTTTTCTTTTTTTCAAAAACTTGTCTATTTTCTTTTTTCCTTTGTAAAATTTATTTTTAGTAGATATTATTATTTTTTAAACAGATTATATCATTTAAATAATGTACTGATTGGAATTTACATGAGCACTCATAGAACTTTTTTCAGCAGTGGGTCAATGTAATATGCATACATTTTGTTTACATATAATTCATTTCTTAGAGTAACTAAACATTTAAAAGTAGTAAAAATCAATTTGTTTTCTCAAAATACAGGGCCTGTCCAGAAAAGTAATGAGACTGATTCCATAAATTTCATTTGTTTGAAGATAATTTTATTGACACTTAATATTCTTCAAAATAGATTTCACTTGCATTGTTACACCGTTGCCAACGACTCTCTCACCCATTTATGTCCGCATGGAAATCTTCAACTGGAATGCTGTTCAGAACGCGCGTTACGTTTTTCTGCAAGTTCCCCAGATTGTCAAAACATGATCTTTTAACCCTTTATCTACTGACGGTACTTATAAGTACCACTCACTTTAAACTTTCTTCCCATAGTGAATATTACTGATATTCTAATGGTACTTTGCAAAAACACTCTTTTAACTCCACTTTATCCGGATATATGGCAGCAGTAACTTTAGGTTTGTTATTTTCGCGAGGAAGGAGGCTATCTTTAACACTGTCGATGAGTTTTTTGCCGACATTTTGTAAAGATTGTCACGCTCGTCTTTTTATTGCTGCAAACACAGTAAAGGATATAAGATAAGTGTTGGATTTTTTTTATGTGTTCATTATGATCTTAGAAAACAGTTTGACTAGCTATTTTAAGTGAACGGTGTAGGTATTTGATTTAACAGTTGAATTACTTGGTGGTACTTATAAGTACCGTCAGTACACTGTGTGTTGGACAGAAACTTCTTGTTTACTTTTCGTCTGTGTAGTTATCCATCGTTTTCATCTGCTTTAAAATGTAATTACTAAAATGTAGTGCAGGAATGATTTCCCTGGTCTTTCTTTTCTGTCCCATTGTTATTTTTTATAGGAAATTCAAAAAGTTGTGGCACCGGCTCGTTTTTGCTATGCTAGAAATGGCATATGTAAATTCATATATTGCATATGTGGAGATGCGAGAGAACATGTTGTCCCTGGAATATTGACGTCGCATAGCTAAAGAACTGCTAACAAGATCGAAACCTAAAAAAAAAAAATAGTTTTTTTAACCCTTTCAGGAGCAAAGCATTTTCAATTCTAAAATGTTGAAATAAATGATTGGCACCAGAATTTGCCAAACGATTTATTTGTAAACAAGAAAAAGCCTATATTTCACATAGCTATTAAATCGAAAATCTTTTCTGGTGCCAGCTGAAATACCTTGTGGGTTTTCTGTTACGATATTTTAGTCATAGTGTACTGACGGTACTTTAAAGTACCACTTTAATTAATTACCTTTAAATAATTAAATTTCTTACGGGTGAGTATTTTTTAATGTTTATAATTTAATTTTCATTGTAGTAACTGAAAAAAATATTACATGAAAAAAATTGCAGTAGATCATAATGCCGTAGATAAAGGGTTAACCTGGATTTTAATCGAGGAAATAGAATAAAGTCCGGTGGTGTAATCGATTTTGTAAGTCGGAACGTCTCTGTAACCATTCAGACACGCATCCGACGATCAAAATTCTAAAGCGCTTTTATTTTAGTCATATTGTCTGAGGTTCGAGAACTTGATGGACGCCTAGCGCATTGATCGTCATCGACGTCCTCTCTTCCGTCTTTGAAGGCTTTATGCCACCTAAACACTTGACCCTTGGACAGAGAATCCTTCCCGTAGGCTTCTTGTAACACGACAAACGTCTCAGTAGGCATACAGGGCTCCCACGGGTTCGTTTTTTGAAACCCAGTATTATTTCAGAGAAAAACTCGTGATATGTTTCTGCAACAACAGCAAGAAAAACGGCCGTCTGTATAAGTTTCAACGAAATTTATGAAGAAGATTTTTCTTAGAAAAAAAGTGGTGTTCAAAAAATGGACCGAGTGGGAGGCCTGGGCATATCGCTGCTCAACATTCTGCTGCATTCTAAAAACCTAACGCCATTTTCAAACACGTGTCATCTTTATGAGCGATGCGTGTGCTGCAAAGGCTGAAATAGATTGCTGAAGTAGTAGGTCTGCACGGGCTGGAATTTCCAGGCTCGGGCCCAGCTCGACTCACAGGAAAAAAAATTCGACCCGGCCCGGCCGGATACAAAAATTAAAAGTTCGGCCCGAGCCCGGCCCGGAAAAAAGTTAAAATCTCGGCCCAAGCCCGGCCCAGCCCAAGTTAATTTCTACAAAACATTGATTTTTACGTCGATTTGGTTAAAAATTTGTCTCGTACGAGGAGTTCTGACCAAAAATATTTATCTTAAATTTTTTTAATGTTTATAATCTTGATTTTTATAGAAGTGCCGCAGGCTGCGATATTTATTTTTTTTAACGAATCTCTATTTCTTGTGGTTTCAGTTACCATTAATATGTCATTAATTCACTGTCATGTTTCAGTTATCATTAATATTGTTAATTCATATTCCATGTATTGAAGAGTTAAAAATCTGAAAAATGCTATTGAGTAAAATCTTCCAAGACGGAATTGCATAGAAAAGAATAAAAATTGCGTTATAGATAAGTTCCCTTCTTAGCAAGTGTAAATGTATTATACGTTATATCCTTTTCTTACGTATTAGTATATTAATTTTGCATGGATGACATGTTTTTCCATTTAAAACAGGATTCCGTGATTGGCAGGTTATTTTTTATACGTTTTACTACATTTGAATTTAGCTATATTTTAATAAGCGTAGAAATCTACTATTTTTTAAAAAGAATAAATTTTAATGTTTAATTGTAAAGTAATGGCGATTTAAAAATGTATGCATTTATTGTAAAGATTTTTGGGCCAGGCCTAATTTAACTGATATTTGAACGAACCAGGCCACGCCGAGACAATGATTTTCATACGGGTTGGGTCCAAACTAGGACTGCAAATTTTGGGCCGTGAAGACTAGGAATGAAACCAGTCCCGGCTCTGTACAGAAAAAATAAGTTGGCCCAGACCGGCCCGATTCTTCAGGAAAAGGTAAGTCCCGAACCCGGACCGGCCCTTAAAGAGTAGTCATTAAGCCCGGCCCGAGTGCCGTGAATGAAAGTAGGCTCGAGGCTGGTCCGCAGGCCGCGCCGGGCTCGGGTTTCGGGCCACGGGCCGGCCCGTGCAGATCTCTAGGCTGAAGGCCAATTGACTTCCGCCAGACTCTGTAGATGACAACCTCCCCCCCCCCGCCCTTACCGCCCGTTTAGTCTTCTGCTTGACGCGAAAAATTCAGTTTCATTACTTCCTGGACAGACCCTGTATCAGTCTTTTTTAATTTGTATGTTATTTAATTTTTATGACGTGCATAAATTTAGTAAAATCTGATGGAGTTGAAATAGAATAAAGATCTGTGGTTGGTCTGTTATTTTGTTGTTCAATGATAACTTTTTTTGCACAAAAATTTGCAGAGTTTTTGTGGTATTGAAAATATCCGTGGCTAATCTAAGAATCGAGCCCGACAGGTATCTAGAAAATCGAAGATTCGAAAGAGATCGAAAGAAAATCGAAGAAGAAAGATCGGTGGGTCTACCAATTTTATACATAATGCTCAGTTGCCAAGTTTCCCGATTTTTTACTATCACATAGCTGCCAACTCTTACGGTTTTCTCGTACCAGAAAATTTTAAATAAATTTTATTTTTTTAATCGCCGTAATCTGCCGATTAAATAAGGCAAAAATTTCTATTAAATATTTGTGGTACAAAAAATCGTAAGAGTTGGCAGGTATGCTATCACTAATTCATAACAAAAATATTAGCTTTATTTATTAGAAGAAATCTGCAATTATGTAAAGCGAACATTTTTATATGGAATTAAAAATCGGGAGACTTGGCAACAACGATAATATTGTATAAAACAAGAGTGAATTATTAAAAAAAAAAAAAAACCTTAAAATTGAAAGAAACAACTATCCGAAAAACATCTTTGTTCACATTCGATTGAGCAAAAGAAAGAGAAAAATGCAATTTTACCTTATTATAAATATCCATATCTGAATGCATAAGTGTGAGAACATTTTTCATATAAAAATATCCCTAAATTGTTTGTCTTCAATAGGCTATTAATAAAGCTATATATATGTATATATACAAGTATATTAATTGAATTAGTTTTTTCCTGCAAAAAATTCCCTGATATTTGTAGTTTCATTGTTTGAAAGATTTGCTTACGGTTGACTCCAACCGCTGCCATCGAAATACTCAAGGCCTGAGGACACGAATTGTGACGTCATCATTAATCGACCGACTTCTCACTTGTGTTGGAATGCACACGGGAAAATTTTGAATAGCAATTTTCTTTTTATTTAATTTGTGGAATATATATCATCTTATAAAACAATAATAACTATTTAAACTTACTAGTGAGTAATTGGAATCCCCCAATAAAAAATCGGCCCGATACAGCAACAGTGTGGCATTCCGTATCTGACTGAATTTTTATTTACAGATTCCGAATTCTCACCAGTAAATTTACATAGTTATTATTGTTTTGTAAGATGATAGATATGCCACAAATAAAATAAAAGGAAATTGGTATTCAAAATTTTCCACTGTGAAATCCAACACAGGTGAGAAGTCGGTCGATTTGTGATGACGTCACAACTCGCGTCCTCTGGCCCTGAGTATTTCGATGGCAGCGCTCCAACTGGTCCGTTTTTTGAAAACCTATATTTATTAACCCCTTCAAGGGCGCCGTTTGCAGTCTGCAAACGGTTAATTTTAATGCCCAAAATTTCAAATGGCACCAGTAATTTGTTAGTACAAGTTCAATCTCATAATAAGCGTGAAAAAACGCTTTTGATTATTTGAAAATAAATTTGTTCGTATATTGCGGTGTGAATTAATTATTTGAACGTAATCGGAGCAAAAAAGTCTTGCCCCTGAAAGGGTTAAGGAAAAAAGCGTGGTATGTTTCTGCAACAATAGCAGCGTCATTCCATCCAAAATGAGCAAATATTTAAGAAAAGTCGTGGCCACATATTAACCGATTTTAATAAAATTTGGTACACAGATTCATATCATATTTAAATAGGGCCGTGCAAAATATCTTGACAAAAAATAAAATATTTTGGCAGTTCTGGACATTTAAAAAAGTTGTAACATAGAATGACATGTGTGCAATCGTTCAGAGTTGCAAGTTTGAAGTTTCGTATCTTGAAAACTATTTAACATAAATAAAAATTTTTCGTAATATTTTAACCTCTGGAAAAAACTATCTTCATATTTATTTTTGGTAATAATAATTTGGTAACACAATGGCTAATATTAAACTGGTTGTAATAATTAAAATTTGTCAATTTGGAGATAATTAAAAACGTTATAAAAGTCAAACGAATTAAAAAACTTCTGTGAAATTGATGCCTGATGTAGTGTTACATATGAAAACAATTTTCTCAAGTTTGGAAGTTGCTACGTATTTCCTTCTTCTTCAAGATAGCCTAAAAACTTAAAAAAAATTACAAAATCAAAATTTTTCCTCTTATCTAGGCATAAAAAATCAAATTAAGGAAAAATCAGACATCAACAATATTGTATAGGCATAAAGATTAATAAACCCATGATATCCTTAAAAAATTTCAAGATTGCCTTTTAATTCCTAACATAACAGATTTGGGTTGGTAAAGCAAGGTGTCATATTTTCGTTCCCCAGTTACTTTTAGGTCCTTAGAAGTTGTAACTTTCAATGAAAACCTACCAAATTTGGATTTTACATTGACTAACTACCCACGCACATAGAAACATAGGCAAATCTGTTACAAAAAAAATTAACAATGCAATTTTTTTTCTAAAGTATTTATGTATGGCAAAAAAAAAAAAAAAAAAAAAAAAAAAAAAAAAAAAAAAAAAAGAGGTCCCAATTTTGTCCCCCTCAAAAACTCTAAAAAGTCGAGGCTTAACTCGTAACTAAATCGAAATTTATTTCAAAATGAGTTAGTAATTTAATTTACCTTAAATTAAGGCACAAAAATATGTACTATTAATCAACTGAAGAATAAAATAAAGAAATCTGTCAAAAAATGATGTATTTGACATCTTAAATAATCACAAATAAGTATAAAAATAGAATTCCCGCATTTTTGTGAAAAATGAGCATAGTAGTTGGTGTAAAAACTGAGGGAATACGAAATCAACCAGCATGCCTCTACCTTCAAAAAGAGAAAGATAAGTTACGCATATTTTTTTGAAATTTTAATAATGTTTTTAAATGGAATCACGATTGTAATAGTGTACTTTACACAATTATGCTATTTAAAGTTAGTTTTACTTTTGTTTCGTTTCGTATATTCACTTTCACTTTTAATGGTAGAAAAATTGTACCAATTGTAGTCTCACTTAGGGCGACCAGAAAATAAAAAAATAGACGACCATTTCACTGGCCTCGCCCCATACTGATTTTGAAAATTAACCCCTTAACTGATTTGCCCGAACGCCGTTCGGGCAAAAAGAGTTTTATATCTTCGATACAAAAAGCTTTTGCATACCACTTAATTTTAACTGTAATCTTTGGTTTGTTAAATGGCATAACCTTTTTCGATTGTGCAAAGCCAAATAGTTTAGTAAACAAAAAGTGGTGCCGAGTCCTTATTTTTAATTTAGTGTGTAAAAAAAAAAAAAACAGTTAAGGGCTTAATCAATACAATTCGTTTGTGCTGTTTTCTGCCGCAAAAATTTTCGTTTGTGCCACTTCTGTTTTCTCGTTATAACGAACAAAATGGGGCGGGGCCAGTGAAACGACAGCCCCGCCCCATCACTGAAATCAAACATTCGTTACTGCATTCGTTTATACTACGTTTGTGTCGCAAAAAGTTTCGCTTGTGCCACTTCCGTACTACCTCTTTATAACGAATTTTTATAATTCAAGGTCACTTACAGAAAATCACTTATGAAAATCGTAAATAAACACGTGTCACAAAATGAAACACGTAATTCTTTAGTGCTATCTAAATGTCGGTTTGTGCCGTAAAAATTTTCGTTTGTGCCATTCTAGTTTCCTCGATATAACGAATTTTCTAATTTTTCAGCACAGGGCGGCCATTTCGGTGGACCCGCCCAATCAACGAAATCTAAATGGTACTACGGCATTCGTTTGTGCTGGTTTTTGCCGCAAAATGTTTTGTTTGTGCCACTTCCATTCTCTCGTTATAACGAATTTTTATAATTCAAGGGCACATAAAGAAAGTTGCCAATGAATAAATACGTGCCACGAAATGAGATGCGTAATTCTTTAGTGCTATGTAAATGTCGGTTTGGACTCACGAAATTCTCACAAAGGGAAATATTCTTGCCTTCATTGGCATTTTATTAGTGTCTGGATATAACAAATTACATAACAGGAGACTCTATTGGGCTCTTTCATCTGACGTGCGAACAATTTCATTTCATAGTAGTTCAGAAGAGACACTTTTAATGCGATTTTGAGATCAGTACATTTTGCAAATAACATGGAAATGGACGATGATAGATTATATAAAGTCCACCCCCTTTTTGAGCACTTCAATAGAACATGCAAAGATTTTGACATCCCAGAATATCTCAGTGTAGATGAGTCCATAGTCACTTATTATGGACTTAGACAGTTTATAACAGGAAAACCGATTCGATTTGGTTGCAAACTTTGGGTATTATCCTCCTCAGATGGACTTCTTCACGCATAACCTTATTTGGTGCATCAATAAACTTCTCGATATTGATTTAGGCCAAGTAGCTGATGTTGTTCTTGGATTATTAGAAAAAAAGCAAAATACCAGACGGAACTCATGTCGTCCTGGACATTTTTTTTCTGGTATTCCCTTACTAAAAGGACTGTCTAAAAGGGGTATTGCGGCAACTGGTACATTGAAAGAAAATAGGCAATTGAATGCGCCATTGAATACCAGAAATATAATGAAAAAAAAGCACCAACAGGAACATATGAACATGCTTGCAATAAAAATATTGTTATTGTGAAATGGAATGACAATACAGAAGTAGCGGTTGCGAGCAATAAAGTACGCACAAAACCACGTGAATCAGCTAGTAGATGCAATGCTTCTGAAAAAAGAAATTAGTTCCTATGCCATAGCAATTGAAAACTTATAACAAACACATGGGAGGTGTGGATCTTTTTGATCAATCTGTTGCGAATTACCGTATCAGAATCCGTTCAAAAAATGGTGGTGGTCACTTTTTTCATTGATATTTAATTCAAGCGTTGTAAATGGAGGGCAAGTGTACAGAAATCTCGACAACGATATTTCACTACTTGATTTCACCCGACTATGCATACAAGAACTATTAAGAAGCTACAGGGTGTCCAGCGAATAAGACCCTGATTTCAAAATTAAATATCTCAAAAACAAAGATCAATAGAATTATGCGGGCAACGGTTTGTTTATTAGCTAAGCTGTAAAAATGTTATACAGAAGTTTCAAAAATTAGTTGCAAAAACCGCTAACAGATGGCGCTGCAATCGCAATGCCTATAAATTGTGTTTTGAAGTCCAGAGTACTAGCGTCTCATTATTAGATGGCTTCTTATGGAAGAATGAAAATTGGGAAATACAACTTTTTCGTTGGGGTGATGTGCAGAAGAGGGGACGGGATATCTGATCAAAGCTTCAATTTTAATGCAAAATGTGTAATCAAACCCTTCATCCCGAATGCCATAAAAGTTATCATGTTGATTCTAATGCATAAATATTCAGTTTAATAAAAATATGTTACTATTTTTTAAAGGTATATAATTTTTAAATATTTTTTCTAAGTTTTACAATTTGTAAATTATATATTTTACAAAATTTTCTTTTGCAAATTGAATTGCAATTAAATCTTAGTAAATACAACGGAAAAAATAAAATTTATGTACGCTGTACTTTATCGACACAAATATGAAGAAAAATTTTAAAATTGATCGAGTAATTTGAAGTCGGCATTAATGGGTTAAATGGAATGATGCCCGTCTTTTTTAAACCATTGACAGCAGTTTTAAGAACAGGAGCACACTCGTAGGCTTCATTGAAAAGTTTTGCGATTTGTAGGTTGCCAACTGTTCTACCAGGATAGTTTGACAGCCAATTTTCTATTGCTTCAGCATAAAACGTTTTATCCCCTTAACGGTCGCATTAAATTATGGTTTAAAAATTCCTTGCTTGTTGCAGGGGTGGCCAACTGTAGCACGTTCCACACCACTAAAATTTTACAGTAATCATTGCTTTATCTAATCATCGAATCTCTGCGATTCAAGAAGTTGACTTTTTCTGTAAAATTTTAGCGGTATCCGGCTTGCCACAGTTGGACACCCCTGGCTCATTGGCACCCCTTTTTTGAAGAGAAATATTCTCTTAATTTAATGACAGGTAAAATGATACCATAATAAAGCCAAATACACTGTTTTATAAAACTGGTGGGAATCAAACAATCTGAATAAAATACACAGCCCGTGAATATCACGGGAGTGAGAATAAAGGAGTTAAAGGGAAACATAAACGCGACATCGAGAGGCTGCAATTTTTATGTTGAATGGGGAGGGAAACACGATTATTACACCATTCTCCCGTGCAAGGTCAATGGCAGTCAAGTTACGAGAATGTGAGTAATGCCCATCCAATATCAACACAATGAGATCGTCTTTTAACCCCTTAACAGTGTGGGCAAGAACACTTTGCTTGCTTCGTTATTAAAAGCATTTTGATACCACTAATTTGTAACTGTAAATTTATCTTTATTGATTGTCTGACATTTTTCGATTAAGTAAGGTATATATTTTAGTATGGAAAAAGTGGTGTCCAGCCCCATTTTTAATTTTTTGTAAGAAAACAAATGTCACTGTTAAGGGGTTAATGGCTTTACAATGGACAAAGAATGGCAAAACCATCTCTCGAAAAGTTCTGCTGTAATCCTCCCTGACTCAAGCACAGCTCCGATTGTTCCTGAAGGCACACCATTCATTAGCTCTTTTTTCATGATTTCCTCGGAAATATAATGAGAGGGGACACAATCATCCTTACGGCTGACATGCACATCACTACAGTGACTATGGAATCTCTCTCCGTAGACCACACTTTATGGACGTTTTCCTTTCTTTTCATGGCTACCATTTCTTGGGCTTTGTGTTGAACAATAGTGATGACAGTTTCGTCTACATTGTACACATTCGTCGGGTCGAATTTTATTTTCTCTAATTCTATTTTCAGTATGGAGAAAAATAGTTGAACACTTTGTTCTGTGAACCCCTGAATGCGAGCGAGGAATAATGATTGAGGTTTCCGAACAGAGAGTTCCGCGTGTCGCTTCAAAAAGCAGCGCAACCACTTGGTCCCTGCCATTTTTGTCTGAGATGAGAATGTGTATTGTAAATTATGGCGAAAGGCTAGCTGGAATGCCATTCGTCTCAAATCTTTCAGAATTAGTCCACAGAAAATTCGCTCCATTTCTTTACAATACAAAATTAACCCACTCTCCAGTTCAAGTGGGACAACTGCTTTCCGGCCGATTATCGTTTTAATAAAGTCTTCTGCAGTTTTATCTGCACCTTTTTTATATAATCTTTCAATGTTAATCTTGGGACATTGTACTCTTTACTGGCAGCTTTATAGCCCATCTCTTTACTGCGTACAGCTTCAACAGCTAACTTCATCTGGGCTTTAACCCACATCTTCCGTTGCCCCATTTGCAAGGATCGAGAAAGACAATTTTTTTCTCTTAATAAAAAAGAAGTATGTTATAAAATATTTAAAAGTTTTTTAGTTCTTTAAAAGTAAAAAGATTATTTTCATTTTGAATTTTATTTTAAACTTTTTTATTTTATTTTATTATACTTATTATTTTATTTTATATTAAATTTTATTTTCATTTTGAAATAATTGTCATGAAAAAGCGTTCTTAATTTCGTCCCGGAGACTAAAATAAGAACAGCAAGGGGGACGAAATTGGAACCACGCTACATCCCAATATGGCGGGTCTTCAGCTCTTGTAAGATGAACCTAAAACTCCCTGTATGCTACTGTTAGCATCTTACCTATGTAAAATACGTGAAATGAAAAAGAAATAAATACTTACAGTACAGTAAATAACGTTCTACATATGACGTAATAAGAACTCAGATCTTCTAAAGATAGGAAATCCGGCGTCTATAATATACGCATGCGTCTTGGCGATCGAAACTTTTACGACTGTGGCCTTTTACCTTCCGTTCATTGTGCCTTGCTTTATAAGTGGCGCCACTTTCGGAGAAGCGAAGAAGTAAAGGAGGACGAAATTAGGAAAGAGGGCGAAATTAGGGCACTTTATCTTAATATTTGTTACATTCTATGGGCCATTCCATGATGACATACAGAGTCAGCTGGCAGCATATTTTTTCATCTCATAAAATTATGCTTTTAATGTTTTCTAAAACAATGACGATATATCTTTAACCCATTGGGGACGAGCGACCGGTATACGTGCCGCGTAAGGTGCTCAGAATCCGTGATTATTCTCACCAGTAAATTTTTATAGTAAATTTTGCCTTATTTAATCCAAGCATTTTCCCAATTCAATTCGGCAAAAATTTCTGTTTTAAAAAACCGGTGATAAAAGATTGAAAATTCTGTAAAAGACGCTCGTTTCGAAGGGATTAACCCTGTCCGGGGCAAAGTACTTATCTTACTAAAATGTTAAAATGATTGATTGACACCGGTTTTTATGAACAAATTCATATGAAACTAAGTAAATGCTTTTTTTCGTGTGCATTGTATTAAGCAAAATATAATTCTTTTATTCTGGTGCCAATGTGGCATTTGGGAATAATATTAAGTGGTATATATAATGTACCGGTGCCCTTCAAGGGGTTAAAAGACCTATCGGATTATGTTTTGACTTTCATTTAGACAATTTCTGTTTATTTTGTGGAGAGTAATTGCACTTCAAAATTGCGCGCGTTTTCGTCCATTTTGAAAATGATTTCCAGGAAAAAATTAGTGCTGCCATCTATATTGATTTAGGATTACTATATAATTATTTATGTAATTCTATTCTACCTTAATTCTTTCTAAAGAATATTTTAAAGTAGAGTAGGCAAAAATAAACTGAAGACAAGAATGAGAGTTCCTATATTTAAAATATACGCTTTTATCTCTTATTTAAATAATTTTAAAATTTTAAGAGTTTTCCTTCATGTTCAAACAAGTAATAGAAATATTGCATTTTGCCTCAAAATTTTCGTTATTTATTTTTGTCTCGTTAAGGTAGAAAAAGCAAGAATGAAAATTTCTATATTTAAAATATATACTTTTATCTATAACGTCAAATTTTTTTTAAATTTTAAGAGATTTCCTTCATGTTCAAACAAATAATAGAAATATTGCACTTTCCCCTCAAAAGTTTCCTTTTTTTTTCTCTTTGAGCAATAAAAAGACAGTTACTAAATTACGTCAATTGTTACTTATTATTCATTCTTAATTATAAATAATTTTTGATGTAGTCTTTCCATTCTTAAGACTAATAATCAAAATTGAAATTTCAAACGAGTAGACAAAACCTCTGTTTTATATCAAGTTTTAATGTAAGTTTTAACACATATATAAACAATCCTGAAATCTATGATTTTGCATTTAATCATAAATAAATATGATCTGATTTATCATGCTGATTTTCATAAAAATATGTAACATTTCAGCCATAGTTGGTTTGTACCTTTGCATGGAATGATCCAGCCACAAAAACATCTTTCGACGTTAGTTTCGACGAAAATTATTAATAAGAGTTTTCTTTGAAAAAAAGTGAAAAATTATTCGAAAATAGCACTAAAACGAATGAAGACTAATTTTGAAAATGGCATGGAACTAATAATATATGCATGGTTTACCTTAGGTAACTAAATTTAAAACATGTTACAACTTTAACCCTTTATCTACTGACGGTACTTATAAGTACCATTAAAATAACTTGTTATACATTTCATTTATTACATGAATTAGCAGTAATATAGTTTAGAATGAGTTATAGATGCATTACTTTATCTTGTTCCAAAAGCATTATTGGTTACCCAAAACAAAAATATTTGTAAAAGGGTGATTTCTTTTTGCCTTGGCATCTTTTCAGCTTTATTGGCGTTGGTGTTGGGGGGGGGGGGATTTTTCAATTCGGAAATATTTCTATATTTCTATTCTAAGAACATTATATTTGTACATTTCCTAATTCTACAAAATACTAAGAAAAATATTTAAAATAAAAGATTTGATTGGGATTATAAATATTTCACAAAATCCCTATAAATTCAAATTTAATTAATCTTTCTAAATCCTTCTAAAATCTTTCTAAAATTTATTAAATTGTAAATCTTCTATTGTTGTTTCAAAAATTCACGAAAAATGCTTTAGAAGATAAAATTTTCATGAATTCATAATTCAGTACATAAAGGGTTATAGCTTTCAAAACTTTAAAACTTTAAAATTTTAATATTTTCCTTTTCATAAAACTTCATAAATTCGTCAACACTTCAATACTCATTAACATTTTAAAATCAAACCGCTGAGGATACTAAAACCTCTAAATCAGGGGTGTTAAGCTATGGCCTGCCGCATACAACTAATTTTTTAAAGAAACAGTTCACTTCTTGAATCGCAGAGATTCGATGATTAGATAAGGCAGTGATCTACAAAATTTTAGTGGTATCCGACGGTCCCCAGTTTGGCACTCCTGCTCTAAACCGTGACTTGCATTCTTGAAATTTGGAACTTTAGTAATCTTAACCCTCTCTCTGCGTAATTGTTTTATCAAAATAGCTTCGAAAATTGCGTATTTAACCCATTCGCGACGAGCGTCTTTTAAGAATTTTTATTCTTTTGTCGCCAGTATTTTAAAGCAAAATGTTTTGTCTAATTTAATGGGGAAAATGCTTCGATTAAATAAGGCGAAATTTACAATAAAAAAATAACTGTTGGGAATAATCAAGGAGGGTTAATTAGACGGAAAAAATGCATCACCGAGGAAATCTCGGGTTGCGCAAATTTTGCTACTTTTACGTTGCCCGACGAAATCTCGGGTTGCGCAGCGAGAGGGTTCAGTTTATCCTTACAATCCAACCCCCCTCCCCCATAAAAAGAAAATAGAAAAAAATCAAACATTCTTCTCATTCTGACTTTTGGTTCTCGTATTAATCATAGCTACAAAATTTTACTCCTTTTTACTTACCAATACAGGGATCCCACTTGGTCCGTTTTTTGAACACTACTTTTATTTA
Source organism: Maratus speciosus (assembly GCA_963932465.1). Classification (NCBI taxonomy): domain Eukaryota; kingdom Metazoa; phylum Arthropoda; class Arachnida; order Araneae; family Salticidae; genus Maratus; species Maratus speciosus. The sequence continues at coordinate 311,154,086 of OZ010796.1, forward strand.
ACCCCTTGGGGCGAGAGACTGGTATGCGTGCCACTTAAGGTGCTCAGAAGCCTTCATTATTCCACCAGTTATTTTTTGTTGTTAAGTTTACCTTAATTAACTGGAACATTTTCGGGATTCAATTACAGAAAATTTTCTGTTTTAAAAAACCCGCGATAAAAGATTAAAAATTAAGCAAAGTGCTCTCATCGCGAAGAGGTTAAAGGAAAATTTTCTTGATAAATTTCGTAGAAACGTACCGTGAAGAGCGTTTTTCTTGCAATTGCTGCAGAAACCTACCACGAATTTCCTTCTAAAAAATAACTGGTTTTCAAAAATCAGACCACTAGGAGCCCTGCTAGTAGAATTTAAAAGTAAACTTTGCCTTATTTAATATTCGAAGCCTGCGAATAAATAAGGAGAAAATGTCTATTAAATTTTAATGGTAAGAAAAATGCGCAAACGTTGGCAGCTATGCATTAACGAGCTGTTAACATAAACAGCTTGATTACGGGCCAGGACAGGCGACTATTTTTATATTAAATCCTACCACAATTTACAAAATATGATCTTCGTGACAGATTACTCTTGAAAATATCCTAGTATAAGTGGGCAGAGATCCTTTTTGAAAAGTGGTCAAAGGGTTAAGGGTCAGATATTAGATTAAAATTGAAAATTCATTTCCTAGCGTTTCAGGTATGCTAAGTATTCGCAAAAAACTGTACATTTATGAATTTCCAGGAGAGAATCTGCCCTACCGTTAAAAAATAATGGTCATAACTTTATATTAACAGGCTGAACTACTTTTTCATACAATTTTTAAAATGCGTTTCTCAAGATCGTCAGAGTACCCCCGAACACATTTTAGCTTATATTTTGTCGGAACTTTGGTCATCATAAGTCGATCCCCACAACTCAGCCTCCCTAAAACGGAAAAGGAGAAAACAAACTTTCTTCCCATTCTGACTTTTGGTCCGACCAGAGTCAGTGTTGCCAGTGGGCTACTTTTTTAAAATTCAGATTTCTTGATTGACACCACTTTTTTGAAATGGTAAAATTCGCCTTACTTAATGACATATTAATTCAACCTTTTCGTATTGATTTCTATAACGATTGTAAGAGCTGATGGCTAAAAATTTTTGTTCGGAGAAACTGGTTGGGCAGCTAAAAATTGGCCGCGCCAATCCCTGTTATTATGATGAAAAAATGCGCAAATTTGAGCTAAAACATTTCATATAATAATTTAAGACGAAATATTTTAAACAAAGAAAAATACAAACTAAAATACCTTTTATAGTTTTACTGTTCAAAAATATTTCTTTGAAACCATTTAAAATCTGGTAAAATCCTAACTTATATAATAAAATATTACACACATTTAAAAAATCTGTTATTTGAACTTCTCATACATGGTAGCAGTGTTGCCAGATGGGCTACTTTTTTAAAAATCAGATTCTTGATTGGCACCACTTTTTTGAAATGGTAAAATGTGCCTTATTTAATGACATATTAATTAAGGAGAAAACAAAGTAAATTGGTACCAGATTGTACTGTAAAACAAATTCTAGAGAACTGTGCACTATTTAACAAGTTAAAGGGCGGTGGTTCATTTTTGGACCACGTAATTTTAATCCCTAAATGCCACATTGACACCAGAATTATGGAATCAAAATTTTCCTTTTATTCAGTATACGAAGGAAAGCTTTTAATTATTTTCAAATATATTTGGCTCTAAATTCTGGTGTGAGTCAATCATTTCAGCAATTTACGAGTAGAAGTACGTTGTCCCTGAAAGGGTTAATCCTTTTGCACCTGAAACGTGTATTTCAGGAATTTATTTTTCATTCCGAATTTCCGAATTCATATCAGAAAATTTGAGGAGTAATGTTTTCTTTATTTTATGACAGACGTTTCGCATTTACTTAAAGTAAATGTCTTCTTTCGGAATCTCCGGTATGGATTAGGAATTTGTGAACAAAAAAAGAAATTCCCGAAATGGACGCATATATCCGCTTTGGATGCATATAAATTAGACAACAGTTTTGCCCGAACACTGCTCGGGCAAGAAGAGTTTGCTTGCTTCGTTACTAAAAGCTTTAAGACATCATTAACATTTAACTGTAACTTTTGCTTTGTTAATTGGCAGGCATGTTTCATTTATACAAGGCAAATATTGTAGTATGGAAAAAGTGGTGTTTAGTCCATATTTTTAGTTTATTGTGTCAAAAAATGAAATTGTTAAGGGGTTAACCCTACACCGCGTAAGATACAGTAAATTTTAAATAGAAACCATCTGCCTTATTTATTAGCAGACATTGGCAATTACATGAGGCGAATATTTTTATTTATATATGGGGTATCTTGCAACTGAATTTATTTACTAACCTCTTAATAGTTTCTTTGTTCTTGACATAATAAACTAAAAATATGGGCTTAACACCACTTTTTGTTTTAAATAAAAGATTCGCCTTATTTAATCTAACAATTTCTGTCATTAAATAGAGCGAAGATTATAATAAAAAACTAGTGGTATCGAAAAGCTTTAAGTAATGGAGCAAGCAAACTCTTCTTGCCTGTACGGTTTACGGGCAAAACTGTTAAGTGGTTAGTCCCTTAACCCTTTAATTCTCGCGCTCGTGACTTTTACAGGTAGTGTAGGCTATTTTTTTTTATTCAGATTGTTTGATTTCCACCAGTTTTTTAAAATAGTATAATTGGCTTTATTCTCGCGTCATTTTGTCTGCCATTAAATAAGGTGAATATTTCTACTTGAAAAAAGTAGTGGCAACCAAGCAATTTGAATTAGAAAGTAGTAGCCTACACTTATCGGCCGCGACGTGTAAGGGGTAAAGCACCACGACGCACAGTGGAGTATTTGACCCGAAATCCTGGCCAAAAATATTTTTCTATGTAAATATAGGCCGATTGCCTTAAAATTATTACATGTTATTAGGTATCACTGTGGCATGTTTGGTATTGTAAATGAAGCCTATAGCATTTACGGTTTCATTAACAGAGACACCCAAAATAATTCCCTTACATTATGGTCTATGGGGAAAAATCGTTTGCTCTATATTTTAATGATGTCACACTGTTTTAAACGTACTGAAATTTATATATATCACTGAGGTGTACTAAGGCACTTATTGTAGAATATGGTGTGCATAGAATGTATCGTACATTTGTAGGGACACACAAAAGAATTCGGCTGAAGAATAAATTTAATTATTGAAGTCTATGACCAATAATTGTTGGAAGTGCGTTTGTAGCTGTGATATGCGTTTTTAAATCGAACTATTTTTTTTAATATTACTTGGTGTGAATACATTCTATAGATCATATACAGGGCTGCACAAAAGTTCTCAAGTACATTTCCGTTTATTCACGGAAATGTTTGAATGGAAATTTTTAACTGTGCTATGCGTTTTAGTAAACTAACTTTTAGCATACTGTATAGCATACATGCAAATCCATAGTTTAGTTTAATATTTTATATCTTAAAAGCTGACGAAGTGTAAGTAAGATTCTAACACTTCACATAATAAAAGGGACATCATTTAAGAAGAGCATTTAGAAAAAAGAATTTAAAATATTTATTTACTAAGTAGATATTTTAAAAATATGAATATATCACATGCCCATAGACTTAACATTACCGAAGGGAGTTTGAGAGTTGAGTGACTAGCAGCCTTAAATGTTTACTGTTTATAAGAGAAAAGTAATTGTTTATAGATTGTTTTAATTACTAGTAATATTTAATTAAATGTATTTAATTTTACTATATATAAAATTTATTATTTACATTTAATTTACTGTAATAATAATTATTACATTTATACTCACATTTGATAAAGTTACATTTAATAATACATTTAGTAAAGAAGAGTCTCTACACTATAGAAGTGCTGGTTTTACAGTGTATTTAATAGATTACTAGTTTCAATCTGATTCTTCAGAACTCAGTTTTTCATCTTTTTCGTCACTCTGTTCTTGGCCTTTATCAGGACTACCATCAGACCTAGTTGGACGAAGAAATTTTAGGGTCTCGCTACTGTATGGCTTGCTCTTTTCCCCTGGTCTTTGTCTAAAGCAGATTATAAAGGGATCACGGCTTAAAGAAGCTAATTTGGGACATATCTCTTGCAAACTTCTCTATTGCACTTTCTTGAGTACTTTGTACGGTATTGTTTAAAGAGTTTGTTTCTGCCATCGGCAGCTTCTTCTGACCGCTGCGTTTGCCAATGGGTACGATTGCTTTTTTAATTACAGGTGCATCATGAAACAAAACTTTGTAGATTGTTGGAATCATAGGGTGCCAACTGTAATGATTCACATACAGTCTTGCTGTTTTATCAGCACATGTTGCGATCTTTTCTTCGTCAGTGCGATGCCACTTGCTATGATTTCCAATATTGCTTGCAAACTTTTAATCATTTCTACGTTTACTCCAGACATCTTTATTTCCCTCCTTTCTTCCCATATTTTCCACCTATGAGCCCCCGAAACTAATTTGGAAAACAGTTTTCAGTAAATAAGTATTTATAATTTGAAGCCAATCTGATATTTCTATCAAGAGATATCGAGTGTACGTATGTACGTACCTACCTACTTACATACATACATACATACGTACATACATCCATACAGAATCTGTAGGGCAAAAGCTCTCAGGTCCTGTAAGCTAAAAACCTGCAATACGGCAGTAAAAATGTAGTTTTTAGCTCTTCAATTCGGTGACCGCAAAAATGGGATTTAAGTAGTCTCCTTGAAAAAAAATTATAAAAAAAAATGGCAACAATATGCGGAAGATTTTTTTGCAGAAATTGGCACTCAAGACTATAACGGATACGATTATAATTCAAACATGGTTGGGCAAAGCGCGGCACATATTTAAAAAGCTTTCGATATGTTTAAATTAGAGCCAAAAACCCTTTAAAAGTAACACTTTTACACATTTAATGTTTTTTTATTACATTAAAAACTAAACTACTTAAATTAACACATAGTTTAACACTAAGCTCTGACCTTTGCGAAACACGTAAGCCCTGTCCAGTTTCAATTCAACAATTCATTGAGCCACAAAAAAATTATATTTAAACATAACAACAATGCCAAAAAAGCAACAAAAAACCACGTTGTCTCACAAAGAAATTTCCTCTTCATCTGAGGCCAGGAGCTACCGGATATAAATCAGGTTACTAAAATAGAGATAGATCAACGCACCAATTAGTTAACTATGTAAAAATATAATTTTTACAATTGTTGACGAAATTTTAATTTTTGCATTTTTGGCCAAGTTTTTGGGTCAAATACTCCACTGTGCGTCGCACAGTGGATCAAAGTATAGGCGATGTCGAACATAGGATTATCACGATAGTATAAGCTTGTATATAATGATGTTTTTTGTTATACTTAGATTTAAATGAGTAAAATAAATTATACTGAAAGTATCTGCATAGTTTTTATGAACAATTTCACGCTTTTTTTGTTGCAAACAGGAAGTTTGGAGAGATGCTGGATAAATAACATGAACTGGAAAAAAAAGTTTATGGGGCGATAATTTTAGTATCTATGCAGTTTTTACTTACATCCAAACGACATTTGTGGAATATTTAAAGCATTTGTTTCCTTTTCAATTGGCAGCATATGGGATAGTTACATAACTCTTTAAAATCGTTCTACAAAACTGCAACATTTTAGAACTTATTTCAGTGCATATTTGTTATGATTGGGTTTGAGTTTTTAAAAATAATCTTGTAGTAATATTAATTTTAGCATACTTCTTTTTGTCATTTTACTTATATTCTTTTGAAATATGATAACAAACAGAGATTTGTTTCTGTTTCTGAAGAGTTTAAATAATGGTTTTAGTTATGAAAAATCAATGCTTAGTTTTGTAAGTGAACAGTGTGAACTAATTGCCTCGGAAATTGATGAAGAAAATTCAAAGGAGCGTTTACGTATGTTTTGTGTAAATGCAAAAGATCGCTGGCTGAAATCCAAACGAAAATTAGATCGTTTCAATTATAAAAACTATTTTTGGCTTCAGTGCTCCTTTAAAGTTGGTAATGAGCTTAAACCATTTGAAGTTGAAAATTCGCAGAAATCAACATCACGGAAATCTTTTTCAGGCGTAACCGAAACTCATAAAAGAAAACTGAGACAGCTAAACAATGTGTCTCAAAGTACGGGTGGTATTATATGCCAGCTTCTGCTTATGTACAAAAATTACTAATTCGTGGAAAGGATATAATTACAAATTTTGCTGTTCCAATTGACCATTTACCAGAAGAGATAAGAAGCTATATTAACAAGCAAGCGAAGCTCGAAATAAAGAGTTTCGAAGGTATCGTGAGTCCCATACGAGAAAAATAAGTCAAATAGTATGTAATGAAGACTTTTTGCACCATTTGCTAATGACTTCTGACTCTTTGATTTCCAGTATTAGACACAAAATAAAAAATAGTTCAAAGGAACTGAACGTTTCGAGAAGCATTGGAACTTTTACTTTAAAATATAACAATTTATCGCTGACGTAGCAGCGCATCCATTTATTAGAGTACGTTTAACCCTCTGAGAGTCTTTGCGCTTTTCAGCATTTCCATTAAAGGTTTATATAACCCGAGATACGATTATATTAAATTTAATTTCGCAGTTTAATGTTAAATGAGTTTTTTACACCATTTCACCCTACAAATTTCTTACAGCAAAATCTTGTTTAAAAAATATTTTTGTGTACAGACAATTTAGCATGTTGTCTGGAAACGGAAAATTACGTGATAGCCGTTTCAAGTCCATTTATCTCGAAAACGCGGAAGTTTGCGCAAAAAATCCTCTATACCACATTAATGTACAGGCTTTCAGGAATACCAACATGAGTTTGAAATTTCAAACAACTTTAAACAATTTAAGTGATACCCTTATGATACCCTTAATTCTATATGTGTTATTCATAATGTAGAATGATGCATAAAATTCAATCAAAATGTAGTCAGTAGTGGTTTAAAATGTGTTAAAAAAATTAATAATGATATTTTAAATGAGTTATTAGTAGAGGTTACCTAGGTTCCATTTCTGAGTACATTAAAAAGTTACTAAAATTTGCAGAAAAATTCCTCTGCTGAAAGGTGTATATTCCGAGCTATACAAATATGATACCCAGGTCGAAATTCATGCTGGTATTTGTTTGCTAGACAAACATTAAATGCTGTATCCCAGCAAAGTAATCTAGCATAAACTACCATAACACATTTGCTGGTTCCACCATAATTACCTGCAAGTCATGGTGTGTATTGGAACACTTTTCTGCTTGGCCATCATACATATTCCAGCTTGTGTTGCTTGAATATGTTGCTGGCCTAGCATTCTGCTTTTCTAGCAGTAATTCAGAAGCAACAGATACTTTTTTTTTGTTGCTATTCTAGCATTACATTTCTACCATCAGTTGCTTTTAATTTTTGTAAGGCTGGTATTACATTTCTAGCTTCACTTGCTTTTAATTTTTGCTATGCTAGCATTACCTTTCTAGCATCACTTGCTTTTATTTTTGCTATTCTCCCAGTTAGACAAAAAAGACGTTGGTGGCGCCATCTTTGGAGCATTTCTGAAGCACCTACATTTTTTAGAAGGAGAAACCTGTATCGGATTTTCTTTTCCTCTGAGAAGGGCAGAATTCGCTACCTCCGGTTTGGGAACTCGATGCTCTACCAACTTCGCTACTGGGGCCGTGTTTGTAAACGATTTTAAATGCGGGTAATGGGTGTAGAGCTGATTCTGCTGTGTGTTGATATTTTTATAAGATAAGGGTGAATTTATCAATGCTGTTATTCTCCAAATTTCAATTAATAAGGCTAATTTTATTATTAGGGTTTTTTCTATGTTTAATGGATAATTAGAAAGTGGCTTAATTATTATAATTTATTAGTGGAATTTTCTTTGCTTAATGAATGGTTTGAATATGGTCATAATTATTTGTTGCAGAAAAATAAAAGATTTTGAAGTGTATTTAGGATAGAATTTATCAATTTCAGGTGGGGGTTAAGGTTTTCAAAATTTAGTCCTTATTGGAGGGTGGTGGGGGGGGATCAATTGTACATATTTTCAATGCGATTTTAATGAACTTATTTTTTAAATGAAACAGTGCTCCTTGAATTTTGAAATTTAACTGACTAAATTCTCTTTTTGAAAAACTCAGATTTTTTTTTTTTGTATAATTAAAATAATTAAACACTAAGAGAATAAACAGCTAAGAATTTTACGATGGGGAAGTGGAGGGGAGGCGCTTTTTCCCAAAAATCCTTCATGGAAATTAATTTTCAGTTTTTTTTTTAATATTTATGGGTTAAAATTTTATCTAAACGGGGGGGGGGGGGGGGGGCGCTTTTTCCCAATAAATCCTTTATAGAAATTTAAATTTATTTTCAGTTTTTTCAGTATAATTTTGCACAATTTAAAAAATAAACAGATATTCGTATTTTGTAGATATTCTTCTAAAATATTTCATTGCAAAAATTGGTTATTTAATGATTATTTTTTGGCTCTATGTTCGCATTTTCTTAAGGATTGATCCACTGTGCGACGTACCTGCGTACGTCATAGAATCTTTTATTACAACACCAGGACGTACGTGCGTACGTCATAATTTTAAGTCGAGAATGCAATGTTCTAAGTATATGATTTTTTGCGTGGCTAATTGCTATTGTGATTGATTTTGTACGGTCTTTATAGCATAAATATACATAGCTTATTTTTTTATTTTCTGCATTTCTGAGCTTTGCTGTAATGTAACAATAATTTGAAAAATTTACCGAAATTTACACATGTAATAGTTATTTATTTCGAGCCTTATTTCTGTTTGTATAATATAAATAAACCTTTATTTAATCGCTTCAGATTACATGTAATTGCATAATTCACATATAATTAAAAATAATGATATAAACTACTTTTTGACGAAATTCAATGTATCTGGTATTCAGTATACCATCACTAAAATGAATCTTGTACCCAAGGGGTTAAAGGTTAGAGTTTAATTGATTCCCATACGCATCACTGAGCATTGTAGATAGTGTTGACAGGTGTACCGCGTAAATCGGGGTTCCAAATGCTCTGGACACCAGTATTTTAAAGTAATTTTCTTCGCATTATTTAGTTGCAGAATTATCCGTGATTAACGATGGCGCACTAAACTATAAGAAATTAGTACTTCCAGAGAATTTGGCGCCCTGATTTGCGCGGGACATCTAGCAACATTAATTGTAGGGTTGCCACGGGCGACTATTTTTTAATTCTGTCGCGTACCACTTTTATAAAACAAAAAATTTTCACATACACTTTGACAAAAATCTTCAAGAGAAATATACTATAAATTTTATTCTGTTGAAATAGAGGTGCGAGTATAATATAAAAATAGTCGCTTGTGGCAGCCCTGTAATTGTAGGTATCATTTTGTTTTCCTTTTGATACATATAAACCTCGTATGAAGTTCAATAACGTTAAATACAACAACAGACCTTAGAACAGTTTTCTTTTCGACTATTCAGTTGGAAAATTCGCTACTGAAAAATTGGTTTTTGTTCTGAATAAGAGATGATTTTTCAAAGAATTTATACTCTTAAATTGAAAGAAGATCTTGAGCAAAACTATTTCTTTAATCTGTACTTTGTGTTAATGTATCCCAGCCTGGGGGTGTGGCCAGCTGTGGCGAAAATATCGACTTCTTGAATCGCAGAGATTCGATGATTAGATAAGGCAATGATTACTATGAAATTTTAGTGGTGTCGAGCATGCCACAAATGGCCACCCCTCTGAATGTATCCAAATCCCTGATGTATCCAAAGTGTAAATTAACTAAAAAACATTTTTAATACGTTGAGTGCCGTGTCAGTCACCAGTGACTGACACCGAACTTTCCGTTTAGGCCGCGTCAGTCATCGGCGACTGACTCTTATAAATTGTGTAACGGGAATCTTATTTCGTGGCTCAAGCGGAAAGACAGACAAAATAGACATGGCATTCAACGTGTTAATAAAGTAAATTTTTAATGCTTTCATAATTTCGTAGTAAATGAAATTAAGAGAAAAGTCAATAATATTTGTTCATAATAATTCATTTTTAATTAATTTAAAGCGCAGAAAAATCTTCATTTGAAAAATAATTCATGGGTGAGAATGTTAAAAAAAATACTTATTACGTATTTTAATTCTATGTAATTTAAAATTTTACTTTAAGAATGCAATTATAGATTATGAAAATTTTATTCCGCTATTAATTAAAATTCTTTCTAACATTCCACATCTTTATTAAAATGATATTTTAAAAATATGCGTTATTAATATGCACGTTATTAAAGTTACGAAATGCATATTTTTATAAAAGGCTTATAGAGGTTCATTTAAAATGCTTAAAGGGATTTTATTTCTAATCTTGTGTGAAAATTTTTGTAATTAGCTTCTTACTGATTATTTACTAGTGACACTAAGATTAATTAGTCCAGGTGTTGATGATGTTTTCTTTCACATAAATAACGAGAGAAACTTTGGTGTAAAAAAAATTGATTTATTTCTGTTAATTTTTACTCATCACCTTTTGTTATTTTTCCGTATCTAATATTTCTTTCACGGTGAATGAAAAGAAGTGGGAGTATTTTCATTAGCAAAGAACGACAGACATTGTGTTTTTCTTGTGTTTATTGTTATTCATTTCTTTGTGTTTCATTGTGTTTTTTAGATTGGATTCATTTTATATTAAAACGAATAGTGTAGCGTACCTTATTTTTTTTAAGAAATCGAATTTTTAATTTTTAAATAAAATGAAAGGAATTTCAGCTCAAAAGAAATTGATGGGAAGTTTATTTTGTTTCAAAACTATCACGAAAGTGATGAACGCATTTCTGTTTATTTTATTTTAATAAAAAAAATCTTAGGTTACTGATTTTGATTTTGTGCGCAAGTAAATATTAGTTACGTAATATCGTGCACATTACGATATTTTTTTTTCAACCGTCGTACGAAATGTCTTGAAATTATTTATGTGATAAATATTACAATTTCCCGTAGGCTAATTCTTAAATATTTTACGTAATTAAAGGTTTAACCCTCTCGCTGAGTAATTGTTTTATCAAAATAGCTTCACAACGAGCGTCTTTTAAGAATTTTTATTCTTTCGTCACCGGTTTTTCAAAACAATAATATTTCTATAATTTCAATGGGAAAATGCTCCGATTATATAACGCAAAATTTACAATAAAAGAATAACTGGTGGGAATAATCAAGGAGGATTAACAAGACGAAAAAATGCATCCCCGAGGATATCTCGGGCTGCGCAGCGAGAGGGTTAACATTAAATTGTCAAAATTAAAGGGAGAAAATAACTAAATATGATTAGATATTTTTAAGCATTTCGGGGCACAACATTTTTATTTTCTAAAATATTTTCTAGATTTTGTTTCACTTTGCACATAGTCGTTAACATCTATAAATTTTGAAGATTAATATCATTTCATGTAATATAGTCGCAGTGTTGCCAGTTTGGCCTCCTTTTTAGGGTTTCGTCGTACTTAAAAAGTGAAAACGGAACCATTGTAAGATCACTTGCGTGTCTGTCTGTCCGTCTGTCACAGCCGTTTTCTCGAAAACTATGGAACATACAAAGTTCAAACTTGACAGAGTTACAAAGGCTACTGACCCACATATCTATAGACTATTAGCCATTTACAAATATTTCCAGGAAAAATTTAGGGTGGCTAATTAAGTTACTTGAAATTTTTTTTGTATCTTGTGTGGTACATTGTTCTAAAGATCTCGTAACACCTACTCAAAAATATATTTGTTGTAATTTTCGGTATTATATTTTCAAAGATATTGTCAAAAATGTACTGCAAAACTGCTCCCCCTCTTCTCCTATTTCCGAATTTACGATAACTAAAATTATGAAAAAAATTAGGTGTATTAGGAATTTATTTTGACCTTGCAGAAAAACTATAGTAATTATCCTAGGTAACAAATTTTTTGAGAAAATCGATTTTTTCCGTAACACACTCACTTTACGAGTGTTCAGCAGGAGAGTTGAGGGACGATGGAGGTACCTATCGATGCGGAATCGTCCAAGAATTGTTGATAATGATTTTCGAAAATATTTGTCAGTTATTATCCGAGATATTAATCAAAAACTTATATAGAAAACAGAGGCACGGACCAAGGTGGCGTTGCAACTTTGCCACCTGACAAGCGATGATGACAGATTAAACACCAGAACCGTCAAGGTGATCATTTTGACAGTTTCGAAACTTTCATTGCGTACCAGTTTGTTTTATATTTAGAGTATAACTTTCAGTTTCCGTGACTTTTCCTATAATTCAAAAAGCTACGATATGCCAGTGATAAATTTTCCAGTAAGCCAAAATTTGTGAAGTATTACAGTAGTATACCTAGAACCGCAGAAACGTTCAAAATGACCGCCGTCAATTTGAATGCACATTTTATCTAGTAGATGTCGCAACAGGCCATGCTTCATACAACCACACTTCAACAAAGGTTACAATGTTACCACAGATAACTTCTTTACTTTACTGCCCCTTGCAGAAAAGTTGAAGTCACTAAAAACAAGCATTGTTGGCGTAGTCAATTGCGGACGAAAAACAAAATTCCACAGGCCATAAAATCTGAAAAAATGTCTTTGTACAGTAGCCAAATTCTTACAAAAGATGATATTACTTTAAGTTTTTCAAGGGAAGAAAAATAAATATGTTTTAATTCTAAGTTCCCGACATCCATCAATTACATTTGAAACTGGTGATAAAAACTTACCAGAAACTGTAAAGTTCTACAATTCTACAAAATTTGGCGTCGACGTGTTCGACTAAATTGCGCAGAAGTATTCTACAAAAGCTAGTTCTAGACGATGACCTCTACAAGTGTTTTATAATTTTCACAATCTAGCGGGCATCAATTCTGAAAAACACAGTAAAAAAAGGTGTTAAATACCAGTATTTTGTTAAAGAGAAATCCGCTTTCTTTAGTCCTGTTATATTATTCCTAGTATTTTCTAGAAGAAAATACAGGTAGTTTCCTCCTCTTTTGACTCTGTTTTTCCCTGACCACTAGCCACCCTGACTATTGTATTGTTCAGGGGATAAATATTTAGTTTTCACTAAGTTTATTCTTGTTTTTAGCAATTTCGATTTCTCATGAAAAATATTTTTTACTATAAAAATATTCTTACAATAAAAATATAAGTTATACATATATATATATCTCAATATAATATAATTATAACTTAATCAAATATAAAAAAAAACCATAATAAAAATTATGAAATATATATTATTATACGGGCAATGATGTTAATAATAGTAATAAACGCTACTAAGAGTAAAAAATGGCAAGTAAACAATATTTGGGCATGGTAATCCACATCGGTCAAAATGACCGCTTTGGCGTTTATAGGTAGCGGAGATGGGGGATGAATGGGACATTTTCACAAAAATAATTTTTTTTTTAAATTTAAGTTATTATCAATATTATATATCACATTTCATACATTAGGTATTTGACAACATGTGTGAACAATATTTATTCTAGATTATGATTTATTCAGAAAAATATTATGAAATAAGAAAAAATCCCTGCCGGCCCGGCCTACAGGCAGAGGTAGATTTCGAAGTTAAGTATACTAATTTCACCAACAAAAACTAAATCATTATTAGATATAAATCCACTTTAACAGTTTTATCTGTCTGCTTTGGACGAGTTTTTATTTCCTTTTTATAAAATAGCTGGTTTTATCAGAATCATGTTAAGGCGATATTAAAAAAAATATTTTTCCATACTCAACAACTCGAAATTTTCTGTCACATTTTCAGATTAATTTTTAATAATAATAATAAAAAAAATGAAACATGCTGACTTGATTTTTGAAAAGATTTATAAGCGACCTGTGTTTTTATTTTCCTTTCAATTAATTAAAACTTGATTAATAAACAATTATTTTCTCAGTAGGGGAATATTTTTCGTTTCTAACACAATCGCTTCGGGAAATTCTGTTCAAAACACCCACTTTGACATCATTTTTTAAAATATATTCTGTCTCTATCAAAAAATCGATCATTACTGTACATTATATAGATTCTGAATAAGAGAATCTAGCAATGGGATGAGTTTGAGAGCAAAAATGAATTTAAAAATGAGTAAGAAAATAGACAGTTTGGATTTGAATGTACCCTTAATAAGATGATTTTTTTCTTCAACTGCTATGTATTTTTAATTTGTTTTGCTGTAAGAATTGGCCCTATCAAAAACTTGTCTATATAAATGTTGAAGACAATATTAAGAAGATATATGATAAATTCATGGAGATTTTATATCTTGTGAATTGACGGAGTTATGAAAATTTTTCTTCTTCAACCCCCCTTTTTTGTTTTCGTTTTTAATTTTTTTTTCGGTACGAACTGGTCCTATCAAAAACTTGTGAATATAAAAGTTGTAGATAATATTAAGGAGATGTACAATAAAATTATTGGATTTGATATCTTGAGAATTGACGAATTAAGGAATTTTTTACTCCCCAAAACCCTATTTTTTGCGCCCCTTGAGCCTATTTTAAATTTTATCAAAAATCTGTGATGCATGAATTTTTGGCGCTATTTTAAGAACTAATAAAAACTTTAAACTGATTTGATATGTACAAAAATTAAGAAGTTATGGGGTTTTTTCGGTTTTCACAAAACCCATCCCTATTTCCATCCCCTTTGTCCACTTTTGCCCATTAACGAACTTGAGAGAGATTTTATGTCCCTTGATTTTATGTATCAGTTTGGAAGAGATTTGTGCAGAATTTCGGAAGTTATCGTGTACAGAAGAAAGTTATAACACAATTGCTTCGGGAAATTCCGTTCAAAATGCCCACTTTGACATAATTTTTTGAAATATATTCTGCCTCTATTAAAAAATCGATCATTGCGGTACATTATATAGTTTCTGAATAAGCGAATCTACCATTTAAATGCGTTTGAGAACAAAAATGAATTTAAAAATGAGTCAGAAAATAAGCAGTTTGGATTTGAGTGCATCCTTAATGCAATGATTTTTCCAATGCAGTCCGCTTTGGGAAATTCGGTTCAAAATGCCCACTTGAACAGCATTTTTTGAAATATATTCTGTCTCTATCAAAAAATCGATCAATACTGTACATTATATAGTTTCTGAATAAGAGAATCTAGCAATTGGATGCGTTTGAGAGCAAAAATGAATTGTAGAATGAGTCAGAAAACACGCAGTTTGTATTTGAATCAGGGATGAGATTTCCGCGTTTTTGCACACCAGTATTTTGTTAGAGATAATGATATTTCACTTAATCCGAACACTGTTGCGATTTAACAGAACAACTTTTTCTCTAAGAATATACCGGTGAGCAAAAACGCGGAAATCTCATCTCTAATTTGAATACACCCTTACTTAGATGATTTTTTTCTTCAACCGCTATGTATTTTTAATTTGTTTTTTCTGTAAGAATTGGTCCTATCCAAAACTTGTCTATCTCGATGTTGTAGACAATATTAAGAAGATACATGATAAATTCATGGGGATTTTATATCTTTTGAATTGACGGAGTTATGGATTTTTTACTTCTTCAATCCCCCTTGTTGTTTTCGTTTTTAATTTTTTTTGCAATACGAATTGGTCCTATCAAAAACTTGTGAATATAAAAGTTGTAGATAATATTAAGGAGATTTATAATAAAATTAATTGGAATTGATATCTTGAGAATTGACGAAGTTATGAATTTTTTTCTCCCAAAAACCCTATTTTTTGCGCCCTTTGAGCCCATTTTTAACTTTATCAAAAATCTGTGATACATAAAATTTTGGCCCTATTTTTAGAAGTAATAAAAACTTTAAACTGATTTGATATGTACAAAAATTAAGAAGTTATGAGGGGTTTTCGGTTTTCACAAAACCCCTCCCTATTTCCATCCCCTTGGTCCGATTTTGCGCATTAACGAACTTGACCGAGATTTTATGCCCTTTGATTTTATGTATCAGTTTGGAAGAGATTGGTGCAGAATTAGAAAAGTTATCGTGTCCAGAAGAAAGTGATATATATATATATATAGATAGATAGATAGACAGATATATATATATATAAAGTTTTTTACTGAGGGTGGTTTTGGGTTCTAGGGGTCATGATCGGTGTAGATCTGCAAAAAGTTTTCAGAAATTCCAACATAGGAACGATCCCAATAGGTAGTATTTCATACGAAATCTACCTAAAAACGTTCCTCCCTGTCCCAATCATCCCCATAGCTGGGATGAATGGGACACTAATAGGGATGGATGGGACACAAAAATTTTCCTCCCTGTGTTCAATTTTACCAAATTACAATTTATAATTATAACCTTATATGTAATTATATTTGTAATATATGATTTTACAGCACGAATCGATTTTTTTTTTCAATAACTTCTTTTATTGCAGTTTTAGCTTTTAATGCAGACTTTGGCTATCAATCTGTTCTTTTTTCCCACTTATGAGGCGTTTTAGATTTGAAATGAAAGTGCAAAATGTCCTTTAAATATGACATAGCTATTAATTTTCAATCATAACTTATTAATTAATATTAATTAAATGTACCTTAGAAACATGCAGAACGAAAATTATTGGGTCGATCGGAAAGTTTTGTCGTGTTGGGAAAATCAATTCGTACCTGAAAATTCCGCCCTATAATTATTAGAGATTAGATATAGGAATCAATGTCTAATAATTAAATGATAGAATTTTCCGGTACAAATTGATTTTCCCAACACGACACGACTTTCCGATCGACCCAATATGTTAGGGATGGGATTTATTTGTGCAGCATTTCAAAATTCAATATAATTTCACCGTTTGATCAATAAACATATACTATTTTAAACAATTTTATCTATTTTGATTAAGTTTTAGTACCAATTTTTTGATAATCCATTAATAATTATTACAATATAATAAATAACACTCAGAAATTTTAAACAATAACAACTCATTTAATACTATTTAATACTATTAATTAACGTAAATTATTAATTAATCAACCAATATAATACTATTTAGTTAATAAATAAATTTTTCAACATCTCTAGGGATGAATGAGAATGTCCCATTCATCCCTATTTGAAATGTCCCAATCATCCCCATGATGCATATATTCCCTTCTCAGCCATTTTGCCTCAAAAATTATTTTGTCACAATGGTTACTATTCATTAATTTTAATTATCGATACTGAACCTTAAAATAAATAACTACAACATAGCTTAATTTTTTATATTGTATAAGATATTTCACATCTTCAAATGTAAAAAAAAAAAACTTACTTTTAAGGAGAGATTTCAGAAAATGTAGCTTTGAAGGAAAATGAAAACAGCAATGTGTTCCTACATTTAGTTCTGAAGCACACTGTGGTAGAGCCTTATATGGGGATAGGAAGCAATTTAAAATAAATGTTTATTGCCTGAAATATTGAGAATGTCCCATCCATCCCTAGTCCCATTTATCCCCTAGCTCCCCTATACGTTTTTGCCGGCGGTTCTAGCAGGCCTCCCACTCGGTCCGTTTTTTGAACACCACTTTTTTTCTAAGAAAAATCTTGTTTATAAATTTCGTTGAAATTTATCCAGACGACCGTTTTTCTTGCTATTGTTGCAGAAACATACCACGAATTTTTCTCTGAAATAATACTGGTTTTCAAAAAACGGGCCAGTGGGAGCCCTGTTCTAGTTTTAAACTTTGTACTACGTCTTCGTTGTACGGAACCCTTTGTGCGCGAGCAAAACTTGCACTTAGACCAATTTTTTATTCAGAAATTCTGAAGAATAATTTTAGCTTTTTTTAATGACAGCAATTTCATGACTACTCTAAGTGAAAATTCTTTCGGAATTTCTGGTATGAGTTAAGATATGCTGAATAAAGTAGTAGGACAAACGGGGAACCCTATTTAGTGGTTTTCAGGAAGCCAGGGACACAGAATTTTATTTTTTATTTATAAATATTTGTTACTTGAATATTTATAAATAAAAACTACTTACTTAACTATTTACTTAAATTTTATTTGCAAATTTTGTCATAGCGCATGTAAAAGATTTTTGTTTTGAAAAAGTGGTTCAAAACAGAATTAAAAAATAGTCGCCTGTGGCAGTCCTTTCACTACATTTCAATGTTCAAATAAAAGTATATTTTGAAAAGATTTTTTTTTAAACTGCAAATTTAATTACATTTTTTAAAAAATTAAAAAAAATTGACTTTTTAAAAATCTCTACTACTTTTTTAAATATTGATATTTTTGCCCAATTTTTTTTAAAAAGATTTTCAAATGTGTATTACACACGAATGCGCATGGATTTTTAGATACATCTAATATGATTTTTTTACTGATATGTATAGTGCAAAGCGATGAAATCTAACACATCTTCATATACTTTTATTTAAATAATAATAATAATAAAAAGACCTGAAGGCTAATTTCATGCCCAGATTTATCACATATATAATAAGGAACATGTACAAAAATGTTTAAATCTCTATCTCAAATACAAAAAAAAAAAAAAAAAAAAAAAAAAAAACTTAGCATTTTTAAAACATGAAAGTGGAGAAAATATGAAAATGGAGAAAAAGGCATTTAAAGTTTACATTTGTGTGGGTAATTGTGCTGGGTGTATTAACAAAAATATTTTTACAATTTCTCGGGATATAATTGCCCGCAGTGTTGCCAGATTGGGGGCTTTTTTATTCCGATTATTTGGCTGTCACCACTTTTTAACAATAGTATAATTCGCTTTATATTTCAGAATTTTTAAGCTCTTTTTTTTTAAATAGGTCGAATATTTCTGTTTAAAAAAAGCGGTGACAATAAACAATCTAGGGACAGAAAAGTCTCCAATCTGGCAACACTGAATCGCCGCATGGATAAAAATGAGGTGTCAAAATATTCTCAAATAAACAGGCTTTCATTTAATATTTAAAACAAAAATCGATTTTTTGACAAATTTTGAGGTAAACTGTCCCCTTAACCCTCTCGCAGCGTAATTGTTTTATCAAAATAGCTTCAAAAATTGCGTACTTAATTCCTTCGCGACGAGCGTCTTTTAAGAATTTTTATTCTTTTGCCACCGGTTTTTCTAAACAAAAATTTTCATCTGATTTAATCGGGAAAATGCTCCGATTAGATAAGGCAAAATTTACAATAAAAAGTAACTGGTGGGAATGATCAAGGCGGGTTAATTAGACAGAGAAAATGCATTCCCAAAGAAATCTCGGTTTGCACAAATTTTTCTACTTTTACGCTGCTCGAGGAACTCTCCAGTTCCGCAGCGAGAGGGTTAATGCGCGATGGTTGTATGGAGTCCGCGTGTGACTATGTCTCGTTTTATCTGCATTTTTGTGGGGCAGTGATTTATCATTAGCGCATTGGTAAATGTGAAGGTAAATAAAATCAAGATAAGCCACATAAAGCGTGAAGTCATATAGGATATAGTATATAATAGACATATGGTGGAAATTTTTTAATTCGTCCCAAAAATCTGAATTAATTATGATTAACTCATAAAAGTATAAATTTTAATATTTTGCAGAAAAACAAGTGCAATGCTTTTATCTATAATAATAAAAGAACAGATCGCTCTGTGTGCGTGTCGGCGATGGCTAGCAAAATCTATGGCGCGTACGAGGTTCAAAATTTTTCTGAAGAGAGTCCAAGGCCTCTCCTAATGCACCTGACTTTCAGAATTTTAATATTCTAATTAATAGCTGAGTAATTAATTTACAAACGCAAATCACTTTCATCAAAAATACGCTTTTTTCTCGGCTTTTTTTAATCCGCTTGCTTTCGGTTGGTTGGTTGTATAAGTTTTCTCAGAAGAAATTAAATAAACCGGGATAGCAATAGATGTGTTCAAGATGCACGTGAGCGCGAGCTCATCAGGAGACAGGAACATGGAGTGGGTCTTTATCGTTGACGGAATAAACATTCAGCGCGTTCACGAACAAATCACGATTTGATTAATTACGGTATTAATTATAAAGATAATTTGTTGCAAATGAAAGGCGAGCTAGATGGCTGAATGGATAGCGCTTTGAATTCGAGACTAGGGGCTATGGGTTCGAATCCTTCGCTCCCCAAATTGTTTTATAAGTTTTTTTTTTTTTTGGTTGCTTTATATTTTTCATAATAAATAAGATATTTTTGATAAAGATAAATTTTTATATTTATAATACAAAAGCATATGTATTTCTATTATGATAATAAAATACTTATTTAAATACCAGAAAATGAGGTATTTTGCAGTGAAAGTTTTACATTTGAATGCCTTTTAATATTCAAAGTGATATTAAGCAAATGAAAAAATAAGTATTGCGCGACAATATACGTTTGCGCTTAGGATAATTTCTTAATGTGTTTCTTTCCTTTTTTTTTTTGAGTAATTTAAGAGTGAATTTTTGTCAAGACTGGGATGCAAATCATATTTTACGGCGTTAAAATCAACATGGAAAATATTATAAAAATAAAATGTAATAGATGTATAATATTTTAACTAAAAATATCTGCACATACAGTAGAGCCTCAATTATCCGAAGTAATTGGGACCGATCATCTTTCGGAAAATGGAAATTTTCGGATAATCGAGAATGCTTCAATTTTAAGATTAAGGAGAAATATATGCAAATTTTTTATTATGGTAACAAGTGCTTCATGAAAGTAAAGCAATAGCAAAATAGAAACAAGAATAAATTACCTGAATTTTAATTTTGAAATTAAGTACCTTTTACATATATCACAAGGGTTTAAAAAATGTTTTGTTTGTCGCAGTTTCGATTGCTTTTGTTTTGAAGCTCTATACGTTAAACGTTTACTTTTTGGAGGAAATGCTAGCCCATTTCTCCTAGCTGCCACAATAAAAGAGCATATACGAAAATTTAAGGATCAATATCAAGAAATTTTTGAAATCCTCGACTCTTTATGTCGATGATCTGATGAGTGGTACCGATATTATTGAAGAAGCTTTGAAGATTTCATATGAGGGTAAGATAATCATGAATCAAGCTAATTTCAAATAGAAGAAATGGTCAACAAATGACAAATCGTTACTAGAACGGTGGAAGAAAGAAGGGTTCGAGATTTATCCATTTGATCAAAATCATAGAATTATAAATTCATTGAAAGTATTAGGAATACCGTGGGATGTTGAACAAAATTCTATTAGCATAGACATTTCAAGTTTAATAGAATGTTTGAAGAATAAGAAAAATACTAAGCTGTTTGTTTTACAGACTTCTGGAAAAATTTATGACCCTATTGGCATCCTATCTCCATTTACTACAAGATTTAAATGGCTTTTCCAAGACTTATGGATCCACTAGATGTCTTGAGATACTGAGCTCCCCATCCCCATTGACATCTGCGAAAAATGAACACAATGGTGTTCAGAACTATCTAAATTCAATCAAATTAAAATCCCTAGATTTGTTTTCCTGTCATCTGATACAAACCATGCTGAAATTTACTGCTTTTCTGATGTAAGTCAAAAGGCTGATGGTGCTGTTCTTTAGAGAGTGCTATTAGAGAGCGCTTTATGAGAGTGCAAGATTACGATCAAGTTTCTGTTAGTTTCATAGCATCTAAAACCAGAGTTGCCCCAGTAAAAAGAATAACTTTGCCGCGCTTAGAGTTGATTGGTGCTTTACTCGCAGCTCGCTAGGATCAGAAATTAAAAAGGTAATTGGTCGTAAAAATTCTTTTAAAATCTATCATTGGATAGATTCAAAAATAGTTTTATTCTGGATTAAGGAATACAGCAGAAAATGGAAGTCCTTCGTTGCCAATCGTGTGGATGAAATCCAAAGATTAACTCAACCAGAAACATGGTTTCATTGTTCAGGTAAAGACAACCCAGCAGATCATCTTTCACGAGGAATAAGTGCGGACTCCCTTGTGAACAATTCCAAGTTGTTTACAGGCGAACGAATTTTTGATGGATCCAGAACTTTCCTCAAGTTATTTGAAATCATCTTTTTCTGAAAGTGACTTACTACCTGAAAGTGAAAGTCAGAACTATTTAAGTGAAATGTTCCGAAAGGAAAAATAACTGTGAAACGACTTTATTGCTAGCCACCGAGAGTTTATCCTTTTGTGATAACTTTTTTGATCTTAGTAATGACTATTATAAAATGTTTTTTACGTATCTTTTCTTTTGTTCGCAGATTTATATACAATTGTAGAAATGCTGATAAAAGAAAGGCATAGTTGCCAACTTTTATACTTTTTTCTTACCAGTAAAATTTTATAGTAAATACTGCCTTATTTAATCGTCGAAATCTCATGATTTAATAATGCGAAAATTTCTATTAAATTTTAGTGGTAGCCAAAAAGCGTAAAAGTTGGCAGCTATGGAAAGGGTAACTTGATTTTAGAAGAAGTCAAGGAAGCTGAAAACATTTTGATTAGAGCATCACAAAAATGTTTATGAAGTAAAAAGGCTGTGACAGGTAATCTTAATTTTTTAAATCCCTTTATAGATGATAAGAGAATCTTACATGTTGGCGGAAGTCTCAACAAAGCTTCCCTATCTTATGAGCAGAAACATTCGGCTATTTTACCAAACAATTCTAAATTATGTAAGATTTATTTTATTACTGTCCATAAGTGTCTTTTTCATGGTTATCCCCAAGGACTCTTGAATTCTGTTAGATTAAAATTTTGGCCGCTAGGGGTAGAAATTTGGCAAGAAAAACGGTGCATTCTTGTGTTATTTGTTTTAAGGTAAAATCAACTCCATGCTATCAGCTAATGGATCAATTACCTCATGAAAGAATTAATGAGCCACCACTATTTAATTGTACCGGTTTAGATCTATGTGGTCCACTTTATGTAAATTACAGATACCAGCGCAAGGGTTCATTGAGCAAAATATTTATTTGTGTTTGCATATGTTTTGTAACTCGAGCTTCTCTCAGATTTAACTTCAGATGCTCTGATTGCCACTCTTAAGCGTTTTATGGCTAGAGGTGGAAAATGTTCTAACATTTTTACGGGTAATGCTAGGAATTTCGGGGCTGCAAATTCTAAACTGAAAAAGTTTTACAAAATGATAAATTTTCCAGATGAAATTTTAGAACAGGGGTGGCCAACAGTGGCACGCCTGATACCACTAAAATTTTACAGAAAAATTCGACTTCTTGAATCGCAGGGATTCGATGATTAGATAAGGCAATGATTATTGTAAAATTTTAGTGGTGTGGCGCGTGCCACAGTTGGCCACCCCTGTTTTAGTAAATTATTTAATTAATGAAGAGATTGACTGGAAATTCATACGTCCTAAATCTCCCCGTTTCGGAGGACTTTGGGAAGCAGGTGTGAAATCAGTTAAACATCACCTTAAACGAGCGATAGGCGATTTGCGGTTTAATGACGAAGAGTTTGAAACTATAGTTATTCAGATAGAGAGCATTTTGAATTTTCGACCTCTTACACCTTTATCTAACGATTTTGATAATTTTGAGGTCTTGAATCCAGGTCATTTTTGATCGGGAGATCCATCAATGCTATACCTGAACCAATGTTAATTGATACTAATATCAATCGATTAAACCGTTGGCAGAAGACTACGAGGGTCATCCAGACAGTTTGGACAAAATGGAGATTAGATTATTCAAATACGTTACAGCAGAGATCTAAATGGGTAGTGGAAAAAGATAATTTAACAGTAGGATTAATGGTATTAGTAAAAGAAGATTTTTTTGCCTGTATGTAAATGGGCGTTAGGCCGCATTAGTGAAATTTATACAGGATCGGATGGCAAGGTCAGGGTAGTTAAGGTTCGCACTAAATCAGGCGAATTAAAGAGTTCAATTTCAAAAATAGCTGTTCTTCCTATTCATAACTAAAAACAAAATAGTTATTAAATTATTGTATATTTTGCATTTTTATTGTTATGTTCTGTATACCTGTTTGCTGTGTAATTTTTTTTTTGTAGTTGTACTTTGTAAATTTATTTTATTGTAAAAATTCTGAGTTATTGAAATTTGTACGTTTCAATGCGGGGGGGAATGTTTATTGTTGAAAACTGAGACCATAAGTCCCGTAAGAGGGCGTCGTGAATTCTCCTGGATTGAAAAATGTGAAATGAACGGAGTAGAGAAAGTGTTGTGAAGTAAGATGGCGACCAGAGTGTTCGCTCATCATTATTGTGATATAAATAAATAGAGATACAGTCCAAAAATAGTTGTGCTTTTATGAGTAAAGTTCAAACAAGATGAATGTTAGCGTTTTATTCTTAGTGTTTTTGTAATGGTAACAAAATTTTATGCACACTCTTATAATGAGTGTGAAATACTGCGGGCTTGACATTGATTAAAGGTCACACATGAAATCCTAAGTTATATGTATATATAATATTTCTACATCAAATAAGTGTATCTTAAGCATTTCCAGAAGTTGAAAAATAATATTGCGGATGGAGAAATAGTCTTATAAATTGATTTTGTATCGATTTATTTATTTGTAATTTAGGCCGAAATCCAAGAAGCACTGTGATCACATTCATCTGTTTGCAGTAGTAGCAATGGCGTCGCGTTAGGGGTGGTCAATCAGGGGTGGTATTATATAGAAAATTTGGTTTTATTTAATCACTGAACGTTATACGATTAAACAAAGCAAAATTTATCGCACAATAATACTGGTAGTAAAATGATCGCCCCCCACAAACGCTACGCCGCAGAGTAGTAGCTTCATTCTCTGCAAGTAACCTTCAGTCATATGTAGTTGCTTCAGATAACTTGATCTATGGGAAACAAGCTGTCTGGTTATCCCCTTGAAGGACGGTGGGACATAATATAACCCACTTAATTTTATTTGAGAAATGCCACACTGACACCAGAATTTTGAAATGAAAAATTTAATTTTATTAAGTAGAGGAAGAAAAGCTTTTACCTATTTCGAAATAAATTTTCATCTAAATTCTGGTGTCAATCAATTATTTCTGCATTTTACGAATAGAAGTACATTTCCTCTGAAAGGGTTATACATTAATATCCTCATTTAACCCTTTGAAGGGCGGTAGTTTATATTTTGGACCACTTAACTTTAATCCGTAAATGCCACATTGACACCCAAAATTTTTAAATGGAAATTTTCTTGTTATTACTTACGTGAAGAAAAACTTTTACTTATTTTCAAATTAATTTGATTTGCATATATTTAGAAGGCGTCGTTTTTATGTCACGCCCAGAACATATAAAAGCTATTTTTTTAAATGGCAGAAAATTATTTAAAAAAATTTATAATATGCGTACAAATAAACCAGGAGTGGCCAACTGTGGCACGCGCCACACCACTAAAATTTTACAGTAATCATTGCCTTATCTAATCATCGAATCTCTGCGATTCAAGAAGTCGAATTTTTCTGTAAAATTTTAGTGCTATCAGGCGTGCCACTGTTGGCCACCACTGAAATAAACAAAAGCTGTTTCTACAAAAAAAGGCTATGTGATATGATTGTCTGTGCTTTAAACTCTTTAAGTACCGCAATATTTTATTTGTACTGGAGACACGCTCAAAACGATGGATTAAGGGCTATATATAAAAGTGTATTTCTGAGAATTAAGATGAACCCCGTAATTGTCGTTCTTGTGATATTCACGGGCTGTGTCTTTTATTAAGATTGTTTGATTCCCACCAGTTTTTATAAAATAGTGTAATTGGCTTTATTATGATATGATTTTCCCTATCATTAAATAAGGTGAATATTTCTTTTTCAAAAAAGTGGTGCCAATTAGAAAATTGAATTTTTAAGCCGTAATTTAATGCGACAGTTAAGGGGTTAAAATGTCCCGAAATGCCGAACTATTATACGCCAGAAAATTACTCAAAAAGAAAAAAAAATCCCGCATCACGTATAGATTATGAAACTTTTCTTACAATATTAAAATATTGTAACGCAACATTTTATGATTAAATGCGAAATCTAAATAAACAATGAACCCGGGAGGACTAGCGCAGGGCCTGATAGACCCAGAGTGCGTATGGTTTTTTACAATTGTCATCACTATTTTTTTAAAAGTAATTTTCAACATATTTTATCTCAGAATTTGTAATAATTGTCTCCGACTAAACAAGGTGAAGATTATCATTTGTATTTATTCGTGACAAAGTAAAAACCATTCATACCCTGGGTATGCGCGCGTTCTCCCGGGTTAATAAAGCCCATAACATAGTTGAAAATACATTTTCAGCAATTACCGTCCATAGATGGAAATGAATTTGACTTTTTCGTTCAGTTATGTGTACTGTCTATAGATTTAATTCATGTCACACTGCGTTCTAAAATTTAATTCAACTAGAAAAATATATAACACAACCGAAAGCATTTTCCTGCAGTTAATATCCATAGACACCAATTTATCCATATCCTTTAGTGCAGCCCTGTATATGAATTTATTTCTATTGTACTCACACCGCATTATCACAGTATATGTATTCAAAATTTAGCTTAGCTGGAAAATGAGTAACGCAGTTAAAAATATACAATTTCAACAATTCTCGTCTAAAGACGGTATTAAATTTGAATTATTTTGGGAAGCCCTGTATATGATCAACAAAATTTATACACACCATATAACATACTAAAATTTAGTTAAGCTTGAAAATGCATAATAGAACTGAAAACACGCTACTACAAATAAAGCCCATAGACGATAAAATATTTGAATTCTTTTATGCGGCTATGTGTATCAGTTTCATTATGTTAGGTATAGTATAGCATCTTTAAAGTGAACT
Organism: Maratus speciosus; assembly: GCA_963932465.1. Lineage (NCBI taxonomy): Eukaryota > Metazoa > Arthropoda > Arachnida > Araneae > Salticidae > Maratus > Maratus speciosus. The sequence goes on from OZ010796.1 coordinate 311,180,865, forward strand.
TTAACCCTTTCAAGGGCCAGTAATTGTGTTGAATTAACACCGGAATTTGCGAAAAAGTATATTTCAAAATAAGGAAAAGCATTATTAGAACCATTTTTCCACCAAACTTTTAAAAATAATATTTAATTAAATATTCCTGCCGCAAACCTTGATTAAAATTAGGTCGTATATAATATATCTCACCGCCCCTCAAGGGGTTAAACAATTGAAGTAATACAATAGAATTTTTTATGTATCCCCGTAAATAAACAAGAAATCCTGCTCACACCATTTTTTTTTATAGGATACATGCTGCAAAAATGCATCAACAATACAAGACACTTTCGGAGTATTTGAAGTTGTGTAATAACATTAAAATATACCATATATCCCTTTTTTTGGAAATCCAAGTGCATTTATGAAAGTTAGAGTGTGCACAGACAGAGGACAGACATGGGTACCGAAGTCATAAACACTTTTCAATTATTCTGGAAAATATTGAAAACGATTACTACATTTTACTTCAATTCCCACTTTAAAATGCGATCTTATTCTTTCACATAACCTTTATTTTGACTTTCTCTCTACATTTAAAAAAATATATATTTTAAATTCTACTATTGAGAGGTATATAACAACATATATTAACAACCTAGAATGTATCAGAGTCGATTTTTTATTTATTACTTTAACCTTTTATATATATATTGATATATTAACAAGACAAATGGATATTGAAATTCTAGAAAAGCTACCGTATGTGTATAGTACGAAGAACAAAATTAACGCATGAAAAACATATGATCTTAATATTGCTAACATGATATATGCCATCATATAAATGTATTTATGTAGTAATAATTTCATTTTTGACTCAAATTACGAACAATAATATGACGCTGCAAATGCCAAAACACTGCAAATGTCTTACACATGTGACATTATATAAATACATTTATATAGAATTTCAAATGTGACTCAAATTACGCATAACAATAAATTCCGCTACAATTACAGAATCACCCATTTATGCCATCATGTTATCACAATACAGAAGAATATGCGTTTTTGTTTTCATAAAAATAAATAAAATTATCCATTAAATAAATATCTAATTAAACTGTTTTTTTCTGCGTATACGATCTTTGTCACAAGAGTATCATTTTCATCGATACCTTCATTAACTAAAATTAATTTTTTTCTTCCAGGAAGATAATGGACATTTTAATCCTGTTAAGTACTGCAATGTGTCGCTTATAATCTGCTTTTTTTGCTGTTATTATTGATTTTATGAATCACAAAAGTAGTTCAGTGTTTCAAATCTCCATTTGGTGGTCATAAATCAGTTAAGTTTTAATTAACGGAAAAATATGAATTTAGTTACAATTAAACATAAATATGGTTTTTCTTATTATCTTTTTAATTAATTAAATGTTTTTTTAATGATTACTTAGTAGGTTGCTAGTTAATAATTTTAACCCTCCGTCTACCAGACGGGTCCATTGGACCCGACAGGTACATACAAAATATTCATTCAAACCAGAAATTTCTTTAAAATAAACTAAGTATATATACCAGACAAAAATAAGGTAAATAAATAAGTTAAATAGTTTTAAATAAAAATTCTGGTATAGAACGTTTTATTAAAACTTGAATAAAATTCCCGGTAGATCTAGGGTTAAAACCTAACATTTCTGAGGTTTTCAGTACTTTTTTTTATTGTGGTTGTTTTTCCATGGTGCAGACGAATTTACCACAATTTTTGTATAGACATTTTCGCCTCATTCAGCCGCAGAAAAAATAATTACAAATTCTGTAACTAATCGTAGAAAGATATTTAATCGGAATAAAAGATATAAGGCAAAGATGTCTACTTTGCAATACTGATGCTACACTCCATGGAAATTCTAAGGAGTTTATGCACCTTACTTTACTGGTAATTCTTTTGTTATGTAATTAAGGTAAAATATTTTCTATTTTATCCTTTGATTTCGGGCCAGAACTGGCGACTATTTTTATATTCAATCGCAATCGTACCACAATTTATAAAATATTTTCTTTGAGGTAAATTTCTCTTTAAAATATCCTAGTATAAGTGTATGACAGAGATTATTTTACATAAGTAAAAATTTAATTTAAAAAATGAAAAAATCCGACTGCGTAAAAAGCGAACTAATTAATTATTTCTCATCAATGTGAAACTATTTTTTAGATTATTTACCTATTTTTTATTTACTTGTATTGATGACTTTGATGTTGTGTTTAATTGTTAGTTCTCATCTATAAACACTGTTTTGATGAGGACTATAGATGTCTATGAAGGTTAGAGCTGCAGTAAAGCTAGAGATCCTACCTACATAACTTCCAGGTTGTGTAATATTTAAACTGAGTTTTTGACTGTAAGATAGTCAATGAAACATCGTCTTCATTTTGAAAGACCTATCCAATGATATGTCACTCAATAGGGTGCGTAAATTGTTTTCGTCTCTACAGCCATTTTTTATTTTATGGCCGCCATTTTGAATTTATAAAAACAAATCCTAGCCTATAACCATTGGATGGTTAAGACGAATCGATAGATACCTCATTCATTAAAATCCACGCATCTGTTGGACTGTTTCCAGGGTATAAAGAAATCCACATACTCAGATGCGCGTGAAACACATAACCCTTTTTGGCAGTCGTCTAAAAAGTGGTACGCTGAGACGTATATGCCCCAACCGCTGCCACCGAAATACTCAAGGCCAGAGAAGACGAGTTTAACGTCATTTCTAATCGACTGACTTCTCACTAGTGTTCGAATTCACATTGGAAAATTTTGAATAGCTTAGCTGCCAACTTTTTCGCCTTTTTGCACCAGAAAATTTGATAGAAATTTTTGACTTATTTAATCGGCAGATTACGGCGATTTAAGAAGGTAAAAATCAATGTAAAATTTATTTGTGTGGTGCAAAAAAGCGTAAGATGTTGGCAGCTTTGTAAATGCGGTATTTTTCATTTTGTTCCGAAAAAAAAAATATAATTCTAAGGAAGTTTTATTAGGCAGGAAAAATAATGAAAAAAAAAAAAATCCGAGATATATTTTTTGTATAATTCGTGAACTTTTTCTTATGTTACACATCTGCAACACAAACAAAAAACTGCAGTCGTAACAACTAAAATAGTGAAAAATTAGTAATTATTTTAAAAGGTATAAATCTAGATACCTTATTTTATGTGAATTTTTATTTTGTAAAACACAACTCTTAAGTAAGAATTAAAATATGCAAAACATAAGCGAATTCTGATGTTTGAATCCTGGATGTCTGATATGTTTTGTTACTTCCCACCAAATTAATTAACTATCAGCCCTGCTGCCATTTATTGGAGAAAATGTGCAATGATATTTCTGAAAACATAATGTGGCAGATATGAAACATAGATTAGTTACAGAAAACTCCACCAGATGTCTATAAAACAAAATCTTATTGCATGTTGCAGATATGCTAGACGATGCACTTAAGGTTTAACCCCTTCAGGACAAATTTATTTAAAGGCATTTAATATTTTAACCCTTTCAGGGGCAAAGTAATTCTATTCGTAAAATGCTGAAATGATTAATTGACACCAGAATTTAAAAACAAATTTATTTGAAAATAAGTAAAAGCTTTTCTTCACGTACTTAATAAAAGGATAATTTTCATTCCAAATTTCTGGTGTCGGTGTGGCATTTAGGGTTTTAATTTAACACTAGAACAGCCGGCTATTTTAGTCAAGTTTTATAAAAAGTGTTTCACAACAGAATATTTTTTTAAAACTATTTAACTTATTTAATTAGCCCATTTTTGTGTTGCATACATTTAACATATCTTATGAAGAAATTTCTGGTTCGAATCGAATATTATCAATTTGGCAGGAGAAAAAATGATTCCTAATAGCAGTTCCAGTGTTAAGTGGTCCAAAAATGAACAACTGCCCTTGAAGGGGTTAATACCAGTAATTCCGAATAGTGTTTTTTGACTTATTTAATCCATGAATCTATGATTAGAAAAGGCAAAGATTACGACTAAGAAATTCTAGTATTAAAAAATAAAAACCAAACGCACACTATGTGGAACGTATACCTGACACCCATCCTGAAAGTGTAAAATATATGGCCGATATCAGATTGCAGATGCCAACTAAAAAAAGAAACTTTATGAAATTTAAATATTATTTATTAATTATGAATAAAGGTATGACATATGAGTATATGATTAATATTAGAAAATACCCATTCTAAATAAGCCAAGATTATCAGATTAATGATCAGATTAACCCTTTATCTACTGGAATTTTTTTCATGTAATTTTTTTTTTCAGTTACTACAATGAAAATTAAAGGATAAACATAAAAAACTCACCCGTGAGAAATTTAATTAATTAGAGGTAATTAATTAAATTAGCACTTTAACACATTGTATGCGGGACATGTACTAGTAGGATTTTCGGGTTAGGGACAGAAACTATTACTGGTACCGGAAATTTTGTATGGACGAAAAAAAGAAGGTGTAATCCAAACATGCTTGCGTATTATTGGTTGTGAGCAGGATTTAATTTACAGTGGTATTTGTGAACGTAAATTTAGTGCTCATTTTCGAAAAATTACCCGCATACAATGTGCTAACCCATTACCCGCTGATGTTGCGTTCACGCAACGGTCAAAATAAACTCGCATATTTAAATTATTTACATACCCACCACTATTTCTCAATTAAAAAATTGGCCTTATTTAAAAACATAAAATTTTAAGATCATGTAAAGAGAAAATTATCTTTCAGAGTTTGTGGTGGCCAACGGCGTTCAGCTAAAAAATTGAAAAACTCTACCTTAAAGTTTTGGCGGTTAATGGGTTAAAGTACCATCAGTACACTATGACTAAAATATCGTAACAGAAAACACATAAGGTATTTTAAATGGCACCAGAATTGTGGTAAAATATTCCGGATTTGATAAGAATATGAAATATAGCCTTTTTCATACTTACAAATACTTTTTTTTTGGCAAATTCCGGTGCCAATCATTTATTTCAACATTTTAGCATTGAAAATGCTTTTGCCCTAAAAGGGATAAAAAACTTTTTTTTTAAAGTTTCAATCTTGTTAGCAGTTTTTTAGTTATATAAAATAATAAAGAAACAGAAAAGAAATACTAGGAAAATTATTACTACACTACATTTTAGTAATTACATTTTAAAGCAGATGAAAACGATGGATAACTACACAGACGAAAAGTAAACAAGAAGTTTTTCTCCAACACCCAGTGTACTGACGGTACCTATAAGTACCACCGAGTAATTGAACTGTTAAATCAAATACATACGCCGTTCACCTAAAATAGCTAGTCAAACTGTATTCTAAGATCATAATGAACACATAAAAAAATCCAACACTTATCTTATATCCTTTACTGTGTTTGCAGCAATAAAAAGACGAGCGTGACAATCTGAACAAAATTTCGGCACAAAACACATCGACTGTTTCAAAGATACCCTCCTTCCTCGCTAAAATAACAAACCTAGAACTACTGATGGCATGTATCCGGATAAAGTGGAGTTAAAAAAGTGTTTTTGCAAAATACCATTAGAATATTAGTAATATTCACTATGGGATGAAAGTTTAAACTGAGTGGTACTTATAAGTACCGTCAGTAGATAAAGGATTAACCGGTCATTTGACTGGTGCCTAATGCAAATGCGTGAATTCGAACCAGAAATTTCTCCATAAAATATGTGAAATATAAATCACACAGAAATAAGTTAAATAAAATTTTAAATATTTCAAAATAGAAATTCTGGTGTGAAATATTTTTATAAAATTTCGGTAAAATTGCTGTTGTGTTTACTGTTAATTGTAGTAAAAAGCTGTAACCATTTTTATTTCGATATTATAACTTACTGTGGCTCGGCTAATAACTCAACAGTAAGGCATTAAAACTGGATTGATTATATCATAAATCTTTTTGTTTAAAAAAGATTGAGCTTTACTGGTCAAATTGTTTTATCAGAACAGCAGCAATTGTTTTTGCGATAATATCGAAGCTTGAAACGCTAACGAAAAGGACGTATGTTGAAGAACAATTTGAGAAAGATTACTAAATTTGAAGAGAAGATGTTCTGCCAAAATATAAGATTTCAAATGAAACTGTGAAGAAATCGTTGTGATCATAGCTGACAGAACGTTTTGTTGCCTATTTTCGACATGTGCTAGAGCCTTGTACTCAAGGCCAGAGGACACGAGTTGTGACGTCATCACTAATCGACCGACTTCTTACCAGTGTTGGAATTCATACAGGAAAATATTGAATAGCAATTTTCTTTTAATTTATTTGTGGAATATCTATCATCTTATAAAACAATAATAACCATTTAAAGTGACTGGTGAGATTTCTGAATCCCTAAATAAAAATTCATCCAGATGCGGAATACCACAGTGTTGCCGCATCTGACTGATTTTTTACTGGGGATTCCAAATGCTCACCAGTAAGAGAAGATAAAGTTAAAGTCTTTGTAATGTAAACTTTTTGTGATAAATAGAGGCAGAAACAGATATTCATTTTTACTGGTGGAAGTTTACTTTGGCGGTAGCCCTAAATTAATATGTCATTAAATAAGCCACATTTTACCATTTCTAAAAAGAGGTGCCCATCTGGCAACACTTTTTCCAAATGCCTTACTGGCACCAGATTTTTAGAAAAAAAATTCTGTTTATTAAGTATGTGAAATATAGCTTTTTCTTATTTTCAAATAAATTTGTTTTCTAATTCCGGTGTAAGTCATTTCTTTCAACACTTTAGCAATGGAATTGCTTTTCCCCCGAAAGGGTTAAAGCAATTTTATAGAATTGTTATACACTGGCGTGCAAAAATTAAGGACCAATCACAAAATTCTAATTTTCAAATATGCGAACACTCAAAAGGAAATAATATAATTAGAGTAATTATTATCTCTACAACACAGCTAGTCCATATAACATCTCATTCATGTCACACATGGTCACAAGTGTCACAGTCACTAAGGTGAAGCAAAAAAATAGGAAATTCCATACATCTCATTATGTGTCTCAAATGATCACTATATGTCACTCCACTGAGACGTTACTGTGACTGCTGCTTAGTGACGAGTCACCATGTGATTTTACAATGTAGTTACATTGTGACTATCATGTGACTGTCATCTGTAGACTTAATTTCAAAGTCATCGTGAACGCTGCATTGTGATAAGTTACCAAATAATGTCACATTAAAGTCACATGCTGACTTTCAGGTGACAGAGAGACTACTGTGAAGTCACCATTCTGCTCTTTTGGGAAAAGTCTCCATTTGACTATAATGTGATATTATATGGTGACTTATTATAATTCAACTTTCATGATGACTTTTAAATTGAGTCTAAAAATGACAGTCACATGAGAGTCACAATTTAACTACATTATAAAGTCATCTGGTGACTCGTTACTAAGCAGCAGTCACATTGACTTCTCAGTGGAGTCACATATAGTGATCATTTGAGACTCATAATGAGATGTATGGAATTTCCTATTTTTTTGCTTCACCTTAGTGACTGTGACACGTGTGACCATGAATGAGATGTTACATGGACTAGCTCTGTTGTAGAGATAGTAATTACTCGAATTATAGTGTAATTCCGGGATTTATGCCGCATATTTTTTAAAATTTGTGTATAAAGTTCCATGGTGGACATAAAATAATCAAAAATCATGCCGTGCTATTTAATGTTAAATATACAACACGTGTAGTGCGACAAAAAAAATTAAAAACCAATAATTAATATTTTTTAACAATGTTTTTCTAAAACATTACACTGCGGCGCGTCACCCGCACATTCTGGCTGAGACGCCGCACTTGTGCGGTAGTTATGCCGCGCTTGTAATAAGAACAGAATTAAGTTATAAATAATATATATATATATCTATATTCATATCTGGGCTATAATTATGGATGTAATAACAAAATGAATCTAAATGAGTACAATAAAACGTATTAGTAGACTCAAATTAATAATTGTTGCCTACTTTCACAATTAAAATTATCGACTTATTTTTTTTACATTAAATTTTAGTTGTTTTTTCAGCAACAACGTAACATCAATGTATTAGAAAGGGAAAAGAAAAAAACTAAAATAGTGTTTACATATTTTATTTGTTAACCCTTTTGGGACCGGTAGCTTTTACACAAATTTTATTCGGTTGGTACCACTTTTTTAAAAGAAGTTACCTTTACGTAAACAATCATGAAAATGCTCTAATTAAACAAAGCAAATATTACTTTTCTTTTTTACTGGTGCCAGAAACAAATTTTGTAAACTCTTTATGAAGATGCTTATATGCACCTATGTTCCCGAACGGGTTAAGAGATCGACTTCTATCTATAGAAAAAGTGTCGAAAAAGTACAATCTTTATGTAACTACATTTAAACACATGATTCAACGAAGCTAATTACACTTCCTCTTTTTTGGAGTAGTTTGCAAAGAACGTTTGCGTTACGCGTAATCCAATTTTTCATGATTATCATCTTGACTTGCATCTTTCTTGCCCTTCTTACTTTTTATGTTCCCCTTTTTCTCCTTTGGTTTTAGTAAACTTGATAACATGCCTAACATGAATAGTCTGTGCAAAAAGAAAAGGAAAAGTTAATAACACCTAATCATCCCGTACAAAAGAAGCTGCGGCATGTATACCGGAATAGCAATGTGGCATGTATCCCATTTTGCATGGTGCAGACGTCGGCCATCACAGTTACCTGCCATCGCTAAGGGGAATGGCGTAATCATACACACAGTACTCTATACAAAAGCTACACCTAGTTTTGACTTCGAAATCATGCATGCATTTAGTAACTAGTGTATGAAAAGTATTTAAACATAACGTGTTTAAAAGTTTGGACAGTGAAATCATGCACTTACGTCAAATTAAGGATTGTACTTCTAGAAGTAAACATTGGAATGGGATTCACGCTATACACTGGTTAAAATAATCTCATTGTGCACCTATACTGTGCGTTTGACGACCAGCTATCGATAATTACAAGAAATAGAAGGGGTGCGGTAACTATCCCGTATGCGGCGACTCTCCCGGAGTTACCCTATTATTTCCTTTTGAGTGTTCGCGTATTTTAAATTAGCATTTTGTGATTGGTCCTTAATTTTTGCACACTAGTGTAGTTCATACCTACATTTTGTGCTATAGGAAAGCACTCGTACTGAGAATTATTATCAAACTTTGGTTTTAGTGATTGCGAAAGTAAAGCCAATCTAACACAACCATCTCTGATATTACGACAACATAGTTTTTAAAATATTCAGTCACAAGCTTCACACATCTTTCACAGCTTGTGTGTGGCACGGAAACGCCTTCATGATTTTATTCGATAACTACTATATTAAATTACATGTTACATGTTCCATAGTTGTTATTTTACTTGTTATATAACTGCTAAAATATCTATTTTTGTCTGAGAGTCCAGACAAAGTATAAATTCATTTTCACATGAAAATAAAACAAAAAATAATCTTTGAATTTGTTAAATTTCATTCGGGAAATGATTTGTTATTTATGTCACTAATATACGCTTAACTGATACCAGAAAACTATTAACATAGTATTGTAGTATTGCAATATTTACATTGCTTTAACTTGGAGTTGAAATTACTTGAATGAGGCTGTTCAAGAAATAGAGTGATCTGAATCACTCTTAGCAATCAAAGTCATTGTACGTTAGCGCTAGAAAGACGGGGAATTCTATCCAGATTTTGTAAAAATATATGACGCCAGCAATTTTATTTTAAATTATTAACTTATTTATTTAACTAGTCATTTTCCTGTGTTTCTTTTAAACTAGTTTTATAAAGAAATTTCTGGTTGGAACCGAAACATATTCAATTGGTAGCGGTCAAAATGACCGTTCGCCGTCTTTCTAGTGTTAAACTGTGTGTTCTTATGATTTTGCATCAATTTTATTGCACTACTTCATTTGTAACTTTTTGTGGCATTTTCTTAAATTTTCAAGCCACCATAAAATTAAGTTTGTTAATGCATTTAAAAAAATTTTAATTAGTGAATGAGATGAGTTTTTTTTATTTTTACCACAAGAAAAAACCCTTTTCCGTTTTTATTGATTAGTCCGAAAAATGTAGAGAATTTTCTTTTAGATCACGATGCTTTTCTATTGGAATTTAGACGATTTTCAAATTTTACCATTCGCTGATAAGAAAATGACGCATTTGGTTAAACGGTTTAAACGTGAAATTAGGAATGTTAAATTTTCCAAATTATGGTTTAAAATTACTCCGATTTGTTTTAAATTTTTCTATACATATGTCAGACATCCTAAATTATCAGTATAAATTTTATGGATTTCTTTTTATGCATGTGTTCGAAAAAGATAAAGCATTTTAACTTTTCACTTTCATTATTTAATTAAACTATAGAAAATTTTTTTCCTTTGTTACTACACGAGTTGTTTCAGCAAATAATATATTTTTTCACTATTTCAAATGAAAATCAAATTTCAAATTAATTGCTTAAAAGGCTCAAAGGGCAACCTAGTGAAAAGATTCCATGCCGGGACTCGAACCCGGGCCATCAATATAGCGCACTGACATTCTACCGACTAAACCACATGGAACGATCCCCAGCCCGGAACTTCCCAATCTTACAGGTTGTCAATGCACAACCACAGCACAAGATGGAATATTTTTCCGCAAGCCACCGATTTATTGTATGCAAGGGAATATTGTATGCACCGGAATATTGTATGGAAGGCGAATGTTTTTTTTTCCTGGAAAAATTTCCAAGTATTAATGTAGATTCAATCGATGCTGGATTTAATTAAGTTTCGTGTTTGCCCCATTTCGGTGGCTCACGGAAAAATATTTCATCTTGTGCTGTGTTTGTAGCCTTCCCAACCTGTAATAGTGAGAAGTTCCAGTCTGGGTATCGTTCCATGTGTTTTAGCCGGTAGAATGCCAGTGCGCTATACTGGTGGCCCGGGTTCGAGTCCCGGCATAGAATTTTTTTCACTAGGTTGGCCTTTGCTCCTTTTAAGCAATTAATTTGAAATTTGATTTTCATTTGAAATATTGTATGAAAGGCGAATGTTTCTCTCTGTCAAAATTTCAAAGTATTAATACTATCTCATATTGGAAATGCATGTGTGCGTTCAGCGTTGTAAGTCTACAAGCGTACCACATCATTCTTAGTGTTTAGAAAGCGACGCAAAATTCACCGCCCGCGGAATACTAAGCCTGAGCGCTGAGTCAAAAATGGGGGCCGCTGAAGGCGGATTTTTTTTACGTGTGTAAGGTCTCTTAAGCCTTTCAGGGGTAAAGTACTTCTGTTGCTAAAATGTTAAAATGATTTAATGACACCGGTTTTTATGAAAAAATTTCAGTGGTGGAAAATTGGCGCAGAGGAGGAGCCTATTGACACCGCTAATATTTTATAGTATGCTTCACCTTAATAAAAACTCAGAAATTCTGTCATTAAATATGCCGAAAAATACTACTCAAATTTAGTGGTGTCAATAGGCTCCTCCTCTGCGCCAATTTTCCACCACTGAAATTTATATGAAACTATGTAAAAGCTTTTCTCTGCGTATATAGAATTAAGAAAAAAAATAATTCGTTTATTCTGGTGCCAATTTGGCTTTTGGAAATTAAAATTAAGTGGTATATATAATATACCGGTGCCCTGCAAGGGGTTAAATTTAGACACCTGTATTTTATAAAAAGATTTATTTTAAATCTTTAATGTCAGAAAAAGAGCGAAAAAACTTAAAAACATTATTGTTACCAAAATTCAAAGAACTGCGGAACTATTAATATAGAGAAACTGTCATATCCTTAAAGTAGTGAAGCTTCAACTGCAGGGGTTGCTCACAGCCGGGAGAAACTTCCACCAGTAAATTGAAATACAAATTTTCTACTTATTTAAACGCTTTATTAATGCAAAATTTCAGTCATAAAATGGAAGAAATAGCAATTCATTTTTACTGCTTGAAGTTTACTTTATCAATAATCAGGCCCTGCGTTTCCGCCATATTGTGACAACCTAGATAACCTCCTGTCAGTGTCAGTGAAATGACTATAATACGTGATCTAACTGACACCAGTAAAAACAAATAGAAATGTTTACCATGTTTGTGAGAAAATATTTCCAGGAATAGGGTGCTTAAATAACACGAAATTTTCTATTTAAATGTAATGGCGAGCAGTTTTCGCGGCGGTAACCAAAAACTGGTGATCCGATTAAAAAATCTGCCATCTTGTGACAACCACCTCAGTTATTTCACTCGCAAGTGGTAGAGAGTGCACTATATACCTCCTCCTCTTTATTCATAACTCCATTGTTTGACCCGGCGGTAATTAAACCTTGCAAACGCGGTTACAGTTGAAGCCTCACTATTTTAAGGATATGTGAGTTCCTTTTTATTAACCCTTTGGACTCCGGCGTCTCTTACACAAATTTTATTCTGTCAGCAGCACTTTTTAAAAAGAAGTTTCCTTCAAGTAATTTTAAAAATGCTCTGATTAAATAAGGCAAATTTTATTTTCCTGTATTACTGGTGCCAAAAACAAATTTTGCAAAGAAAGATGATGTCGCACAACGACGACAACGGAGTGCAAAGTGTTAATAGTTCTATGGTTCATTCAAACTATAATCTATAATAAAATAATCATACGCCAAGAAGGAGTTGTCCGATTGCAGGAGTCCCACTTGGTCCGTTTTCTGAATACCACTTTTATTCAAAAAAAGAAAAAAAAACCTTCATAATTTTCGTCGAAACTTACCCCAAAAGGAGTTCTTGCTGCAATTGTTGCAAAAACCTACCTGGCTGAATGGGCAAATAGAAGAATCACTCGACATCTGAGTCGAAGTGATGTTGCAATTAGACGATTCTCGGAAAGAGTGGGCCAACAACACTTTATTTTAGCGCCAGGAAGGCAGCGGTTGACCTAGGATCTCAACAGAACAGGAAGACAGGGAGGTTGTCAGATCGGCTGTCAGTGCACCGTTATCAACCTTTCGACATAGGACCCGCACACAAATGTCCAACATGACCACTGACAGACGACTGAAATAGCAGAATGTACGCTTCCACCGACTGTTACGCTGCTTACCTCTCATGCCTGTAAATCGTGAAGTTTGATTACAGCGGTGCTTGGCTGAATCAGTTTGGGACTGCGCTGACTGGGGACGTATAGTCTTTTGTGACGAGTCCTGTTTCCTATTGTGTCCTGATGACTACCCAATCCGTGTCTGTAGACGTTCAGGACAGCGTGGGGATCGTACTCTTATTACCACAAGCTGCACAGGCCCATAACGGGGTGTTATGGTCTGGGGCGCTATTTCCATTGATAGCCGGACGAATTTGGTAGTCATTAGTGGTACACTTAGAGAACAGTGGTACGTAGACGTTATTCTCGTTTTCTCGCCGTTTCCCGTGTATCACTGCGAACTTGACATTTTAAGAAGGTAATGCCAGGCCGCATACGCGGGGCTCCGACTCGGTCCGCTTTTTGAACATCGCTTTTGTTCAAAGTAGTATCTAATTTATAATTTTCGTCGAAACCATGATTCGTACTCCTCCTTGAATTTTGCAGACCAGAAAAGTTTTCGGCACCAGTATTGTCTTATAGAAAATCTCTTCTTAAAATAAGGCGAAATTTTTCGCGCTTAACCTAGACGTCTTTTTCTATAAAAAGATACTAGTAGTTTTCCTGGAGAAATAACGGTATCCGCAAGAACCATGGAAACTCACCTCGAGAGGCGTTTTTATTGCCATTGTTGCTAAAACCTACCATGAATTTATTTCTCTATAATAATAATGGTTTAAAAAAAAACGGACCAGTGGGAACCCTGCGCATACGGAAAGTGTTGCTATGAATTGTCTTCAAGCTTACCAGAATGCCTCCTTGGCCGAGCTAGGTCACCTGACCTCTCCCCCATACAGCATATTTGTGAGATGATTGGAACTATCCGGAATCTGGCAGCTAAAGCTGGAAAGTTGGAGACAGTTTGGAAAGAAATCCCACAGGACACCATCCGGAAACCACGCCGGTAGACGACTTGTATCCAGGAGAGAGATGGACGGACGCCTTATTCATTTTCCCACTTTATAGTGATCAAACTCCGGAATAAATCATTCAATTGTTCTGAATTTTTAATCGTTTCTCCGCTATGTATTTTCATCCCATCCATCAATTTTTGTCGCAACCGGATACTTTCTTCTTGGTGCGTTGAATTTTTTGTTATACAGTGTATATTTATTTCCCTGAAGCGGCACGGAACTGATGGATCGCAACAGAAATGGCTATTTACGCAAGATCAGTTTCGTTTTCAATTTCCATTGGGTAATTTTTGATGAGTTTTAACCCTCTCAAGGGTGGTGGTCACACGGTCTATCCACCTAATTTTAATTCCAAAAGTGACAAATGGCACCAAGAATATTTTAATAAAATTTCACTTTTGTAATGAAAGTGCAAAATAGCGGGCATTCATTTGAAAATTTTGGTGTCAGTCAATTATTTCACCATTTTACAAACAGAATTCTTGTGTCCCTGAAAGGGTTAAATACTAAAGGCTATTTCTTTGAGTACTTGTAGTGTAAGTCACATTCTACGATTTTTGGCTACCAGTATTTTAGAACGGAAAAATTTGACTTATTTTATGGGATCTCATTAATTGAATAAGGTCAAGCCATGGAACTATTAATAAAGAGGAACTGACATATCCTTAAAATAGTGAAGCTTCAACTGTAACCGCTATCAAAGGGGTTGTTTATCGACGGTGGAAGCTCCCACCAGTAAGTTTATATAGATATTTTAAACTTATTTAAACGCCTTATTTTTACAAAATCTCAGTCATAAATAGTGGTAGAAACAAATTTTCATTTTTACTGGTAGGAGTTTTCTTTGGTGGTAGTTAGGTCCTGAGTTTCCGCCATATTGTGACAACCATGGATACAAACTGACAGTTTTATAAGGCATACTGACACCGGTAAAAACAAATAGAAATTTTTATGACATCTTTGAAAAAAAATTCCATGAATAAGATGCTTCTTTAAGACGAAATCTTCTATTCAATTTTACTGGTGGGATGCTTGACCTATCGGTAGTCAGAAACTGAAGAACCGATTTTAAAAAAGCAGCCGCCATATTGTGACAACCTCCTCAGTTACTTCACTCGCAACTGGTAGACAATACACTATATGTCTCCTCCTTTTTATTCATAACTCCATTGGTCAAGCAAACTTTACGAAATTAAAGGTGGTCAACAAGCATAGCAGTTATCAGCTATGTGATTTACACTACAAAAACCCATGGAACTAGCCTAAAACATTCTTAGCGATTGCTGAAAAATGTTTTGTTTAAAATTTTGTTCTACGCTCTTGCAGAATGAATGCTTAGCAGCTCTGCCGTACCATTACCGTCTCAATACGCCTCCGGACTGATTTCGTGAAGTACCAAATGAAGACTAACCCCTTGAAGGGCAAGCAATTGCGTTTGTGTAATGCTTAATTCCCACCGGAAATTTAGAAAAAAATTATTTCAAAATAAGGAAAAGAAATTTCGCGACTTTTCTCCACTAAAGTCAGAAAACTAAAATTTCCTAAAATTTTTCTGGTGCAAATCCTGATTAATCGTAGGTGGGATAAAATATATCCCACCGCCCCTCAAGGGGTTCAGGGGCGGCGCTATATATTATATACCACCTACGATTAATCAGGATTTGCACCAGAAAAATTTTAGGAAATTTTATTTTTCTGACTTTAGTGGAGAAAAGTCGTAAAATTGCTTTTCCTTATTTTGAAATAAAATTTTTCTAAATTTCCGGTGGGAATTAAGCATTACACAAACGCAATTGCTTTCCCTTCAAGGGGTTAATCTTCATTTGGTACGTCACGAAATCAGTCCGGAGGTCTTGAGTATTGAGACGGTAATGGCCGTACGCCGTTTGTCTCGAGTTCGGATCCAAGCAGCGCAAAGTTTAAAAAGATGGAAAGTTTCTACTTTTCAACCTCTAATTAAGATATAAAAGTAATTTGAAAATAACAATTTACGTTATGTGAATTTCGTTACAGTGGTATCAGATTTAAAGAATTTCCTATTTTTAGAGATTCCAATATAACGATTTAGCCGAATCCACAGATTTTGTTTTGTTGCTTACATAGGCACGAAGGACTCATACATGCGTTATAATCATAGACGCGATAAATAATTTTATATTTTTAGAAATTAAATCTTATATTTCATGTTGACGAAGAGAAAATGTTATAATTGCATAATTAACAGATCGATATTTCAAAATGTAACTATTTAATTTTAAAATGAACTTAGTTTTTCTACCTTAGCCATAGTTGTAAACTCTTACGCTTTCTTGTACCACAAAAATTTAATAGTAAATTTTACCTTTTTCAATCGCCGTAATCTACCGATTAAATAAGGCAAAAGTTTCTTTTAAATTTTTCTGGTATAAAAAAAGCGTAAGACTGTCAGCTATGCCTTAACTATCCTTGAACAAAAACGAAGGCATTTTTATATGGATACCTGTCAATTCATTTTGTTTATACCAGTCAGTAGATAGTAGGCAGACAAGTCCTAAACAATTTTTAACCCTTTCGAGGGTGGTGTCCTTAAAAAAGGACACCTAATTTAAATTCCAAAACTGACAAACGGCACTAAGAATATTTAACTAAAATTTTCCTTTTATAATGTACGTGAAAATAAGCAAGTTCGTATTTTCTAATTAATTCGATTATAAGTTCTGGTGTCAAACCATTATTTCTTCAGTATATAAACAGAATTACTCCGCGCCGGAAAGCGTTAACTATGTTGCAAGGTATTGAAAAATACAATATAATTTATTATTTCTAAAGATATCCCTTAATTAAAGATAGAAAAATGTCAGCATCTTATAACATCTGCTTAATTTAACAGAATGAAACGGCTTTCGAATACTGAATGTAACTGCAAAATATTCATTAATCCAGTAGAGTAACTAATACTTTAATTAAAACTGTTAATTTATCATTTGAAAATGAATCGAAAGTAAGTTTCTTTACTTAAACTGAAATTTGGCTCACTAATATAGTAAAATATAAATAATATGGTCAGAGCGTCGTATAGTTAAAATAGGAGGAAGAAATGTATGCCCTACCACTTTCAAGCAAGGTGTAAAATTGAACTGAGTTTAAAAGGTAAATAGATTGATACTGATAGATTAACTGACATTAAACCGCGATTCATTAAATTTGACATTTAATTAGTTTAGACAAATTTATAGCTCTTACTGTCGACAAAATTAAGATACGTCAAATATATTTTGGTAAAAGTTTCAAGTTTGCAATTATTTGTCTTACAGGAGGCAGGGTACAAAACTTTTACCACAAATTTTGAACAGAATTTTTTGTGTTATTTAATAGCTGAATAACGTTACAAATTCTGTGATCAAAAGAAACGATTACGAATTTTGCGTTTGTAATAGTAAATAGAATCTTTATAAACTTAGCCCTTTCAGGGGAAAAGTACTTCTATTCGTAAAATGCTGAAATGATTGAATCGCACCAGAATTTACAAAGAAATTTATTTGAAAATAAGCAAAAGCTTTTCTTTACGTACTTAATAAAAGGAAAATTTTCATTCCGAATTTATGGTGACAACGTGACATTTAGAGGGTTAATTTAACTGGTCCAAAAATGAACCACCGTTCTTGAAGGGGTTAAATACTAATGCCAGTCTCCTTGGAAATTCCAAGGAATATATGCTACTTGAGGAGCTTTTCTGTGGAATGGTATTAGCTAAAATAACATATTTTAAAATATATTACTTCAATACTTTATTTTATAATGGGTGTACACAGCCTGATTAAAGTAAGGGCAAACTTCACCAGTATTTCTGAATGGTAATCATTGCCTTATTTAAACACAGAATTTCTGTCATAAATGAGGTAAAAATTCCTATTCGGAAAAAATGGTGGAAGTTTTCCCTGGGGTAATAAGGCTCCGTTGCCAAGAAAAATCATGTATGAACAGGGGTGTAAATATTCTTGCGCCAGCCAGCGGGAAGTCTCTCACCACTAAATTTTATTCGTTATTTTTCGTCTAATATTTCGTCTAAATTTTTGTAAGAATACTAATAAAATTTAAGGTAAGAAAACTAATAAAATTTTAGTGGTGAGAAACTGCCCGCTGGAGCCTATATTTTTACACCCTGTATATGAAAACTAGTTATGAAATAATACATATGAATCAAAGATAATTTCTCTAAAACATGGATTTCAATTCGCGTTTCATAGTATTAACCACCTGAGTGCTTGAACGTCTTTTTTTTTTTTTTTTTTTTTTTTTTTTTTTTTTTTTGCGTGTAACGTCTCAATCCAAAGGCTGATTTAATTTAATTTTGAATTTCATGTTTTGTTTCCAGTGGATAAGGTAAATAAATATGTAAGGTGATCAAATACAAATCCTAGAATCGATGTTTTGCACATTTATTATTTTTCTTATTTGTAAACAGATATTAAAAATACTCCTACACGCTTAGAGAGTTAAAGTGAAGACGATTGTGGGTGTGTGTTGAGATAGTATGTGTGACTAGCCAACTAATTGTTTTTCTTCAAAGTGGCATGTGAGCTATACTTATATTAACATAGCTGCCAAGTTTCACGCTTTTTTTGCTACAACTAAATTTTAATAGAGATTTTTATCTTGTTTAATCCTGATATTTTGATGATTAAATAAGACAATATTTGTCGTAAAATTTTGGCGGTAAGAAGAAAGCGCAAAAGTTGGCAGCTATGTATTAGAGAAATTGGTTACGGCATACTTGCCAACTTTCAACTAAACTTCCGTAAAATGCAAGTTAAATTGACCCAGGTTAAACACGTTAGTAACCAGAAAATTTATTTGATGTATCATTATACATTTCATGTCATGTTTCTCTATTAAAACTATTTGAATTTATTTCTTTAAAAAATTTCTGGTTCCAAAAGTGTTTAACCTGGGTCAATTTAACTCACATTTTACGGAAGTTTAACACTTTCAGGGACAAGGTAGATCAATTCGTAAAATCATGTCTTGGCGCAGCATGTCCCTAAAGGGACTTTGCGCTATAAAACCCCAATCAACCAACCATCAATTCGTAATCTGCTGAAATGAGTGGTTGACACCATAATATTCAAACAAATTTATTTCAAAAAATGCAAAAGCTTTTGTTCTCGCACTTAATAAAAGAGAATTTTTCATTCGAATATTCTGGTGCCAATATGACATTTAGGAATTAAAATTAAGTGGTTCAAAAATGAACCACAGCCCTTGAAGGGGTTAAGGGAAAGTTGGCAAGTATGTTACGGTTTGCTTGAGATTTTAAATTTAAATATTTGCTTTAAATTTTCAATGAACATTTTATAGCTAAAATTTGCTTCCAGTTAAAATCCCTAACAAGTATTATAGAAACTGTTGATTACTTTGGAACTTAAAATCCAAGAAGAGTCATAAAATTGTTTTAAAATGCATTTAAAATATTTAAAGTCTGATGAAAAGCATAAATTCATTTTCACAGCTTGTTGAGAGAGATGTTTCAATTTATTCTCTGAAGTTTTATTATGCCTGCAGTATCATATAGAGGTAAATGTTTATCATAATGCCACAGAACACATTAAACGCGTAAAGCAAGTTTTAACCCCTTCAGGGGCAAAGCACTTCTGTTACTAATACGTTAAAATGATTGATTGACACCGGTATTTATAAGCAACTTTTTATAAAACTAAGCAAAGGCTTTTCTTCGCGTGCATTCTATGAAACAAAATTTAATTCCTAAATTCTGGTGTGAATGTGGCAGTTGGGAATTAAAAGTAAGTGGTATATAACATATACCGGTGCCCTTCAAAGGGTTAAAGTACAGGGCGTCCATAAAAGAATGCCCCAGTTTCAATGGCATATTATAACCAGCGTTGGCAAGTCTCCTGCTTTTTGCACACCACTATTTATGATTGCCAGATTGTACGTTTTTCCCGTAATTAGTACGTTTATTAGCCTTTCTTAGGCCTATCGTACAGTGTACGTTTAAATTTCTCCCGTACGACGTTTTCTTCCATTTTTTAAACACACCTTACTTTGATAATTTGGAGATGTTTTTTCTTTTTCAGTTTCCTTCAAAATTCCACCTTTTCCTGCAAAAAAACTTATACACATGCACATCAAATGCCAATACGTGTTGTGTCCGATAAGGATGGCAGAAATCTTGGGAGAGTTGTGTAATATTAATTGCGCTTTCACACATTCTTGGGTTGAATTAGATCATCTGAACTTAACATTATTATGGACTAAGTATCTGTATCATAAAAATTTTAATTAAGTAATCTGCATCTTAAGTTTTAATATTTTGTTTGATTTATTAATATTTGTAGTGTGTCCATTATTAAAATTTTCATGAGCATCATTGAATTGTGGAATGTCTTGATTTGTTTTTGTTCTTACGATTCAATTAATTTTTCTTTCATAATGGGATATATGACTGCAAATTTAGTTAAACAAATCTTAATAGAAAATCCAATACAAATACAGTCGGAATATAATGATTAAATTGATTAATTAATAGACTATTAAGAAAATAGTTACCGAAAACATCACTGGCACATTCAAAATAGTTTATCATGGTATAAAAAAGGACGATAGCGCGATAAAACCAAAACTAAATAGTTTCAATCAAAATCTTCCGTTTTTTATGAGATAAATCTGGCAAACCTACCACTATTACAGGGGTGGCCAACTGTGGCACGCTCTACACCACTAAAATTTTATAGTAATCATTGTCTTATTTAATCATCGAATCGCTGCGATTCAAGAAGTCGACTTTTTTTTATAAAATTTTAGTAGTATATGGCGTGCCACAGTTGGCCACCCTTGCACTATTATCTTAGAAAAAAATGTTGTTCTTTTAAATCGCCCAAATGTTCTAATTAAATAAAAGAACATTTTCTGTATTAAAATACTAGTATCCAAAAAATCGGGGGACTTGGCAGCTCTGTTATAACAGTTAAATTTAGACTATTTACAAAAAACCATGCAACAAATTGATAGTAAAATAACCTAATTTTCCTTAGAAATGTTCGACATGTGCACATTTAGTTTTACGGCCCACATCCAACCTAAACACCAATTCTTCCCACACTTCGTTTAACAAGTCCGGAGTAATGGAAGCAATAGCCTCTTCAATTCAGTGTCTCAACGCTGGCAAATCATTAGGTAGCGGCGGAAGGTAGACACGGTCTTTTATAAAGCCCCGAAGGAAAAAAATCGCATGGCTGTAACGGCCTTTAAATCTTCAGCCCAGCAACAACGCTTTGCGCTCAGGAGTCGCCATTTTGCGAGGTGTTAATAAGAAAGTGAGTTAATAAGAAAGCAGTACTCGCGCATGCGCTTATTTAAAATTGTTTGAGTTACTCTTTATTTGTGACCTTGAACCAACACTTTACAACACTTAAAGTTGATACCATCAAAATTTCTAACTGGAACATTTTTTATGGACACCTTATATATTTAAGGGCTTATTTTTTTCCTGACTTATATTACCGCTGTCTCTTATTCTTCACCGTTCCTGATTTAGTTAAGCCTTTTAACCCTTTCCGGAGCGAGTAAGTCTGTTTGTAAAATATGAAATGATGGACTGACACCAGAATTTACAAGCGAATTTATTTGAAAATAAAAACTTGCCTATTTTCCCGTATTATATAACAGAAAAATTTTAATTAAATATTCTTGGTGCAGTCTCTCAGTTTTGGAATTAAAAATAGCTGTCCTTTTTTGTGGACATTGCCCGCTAAAAGGTTAAGGGCGGTGGTTCATTTTTTGGACCACTTAATTTCTAATTTTTGCACCAGAATTTTTGAATGAAATTTTTCTTTTTATTAAGTACGTGAAGAAAAGCTTTAGTTATTTTGAAATAAATTTGTTTGCAAATTCTTCTGTCTTTCAATCATTTCAGCATTTATGAATAGAATAACTTTGTCCCTTAAAGGGTTAACGGTTTTCTCGAATACGGGTCTTTAACCTTTTTTCCTCACATTCGTTAGCCACGAGGAATTCCGATAGATATTTTTCGCCTTATCTACTCTCAAAGCTTCCGTTATTGAGTAAGGTAACAGGGTTCGTACGGGTACTGTTATTTTCAAGGCGAAATATCAGTATTTTTTTTTATAGAAAAATAAATCTAGTTTCGCCTTATTTAAGAAGAGATTTTCTATAAGAAAATACTGGTACCGAAGAATTTCTTAGTCTGGAAATTCAAGCACCCGTACGAACCCTGGGTAAATTTTTCTGTAAAAAAATACTCATATCTTGGTAAGCAACACATGGCTGCCAGTTTGGCTTCCCTCTTTAATCACTTAACCGGTAGCAGTGCTTTTATCCCCGACTTATCTCGAGGCAGCCGTTGAAGTGGTTAATTAAGAATTCTGAGTCCATACCAGAAGTTAAGAAGGGATTTTTTAAAATTTAATTACAGACATTTTGTGATTACTTAAGGTAAATTTCTTCTTTTGGAAATTCCGGTATGAATTTGAAATATCGGATAAAATGACTGGCACACTGGGTTCACAGGCCACATGTTAAAAACTCCTATTCTAGAATATTTCGTTTTGTCTCATTAGAATCGTAATCTTCATTTATTAACAAAAAAAAATTTATTCTGTACTCGTTATGAGAATTTCACATGCGACGAGCAGTAATTGAAAGGCTTTTCAAAAAATTTGAAATGACTCGACAAAATTCTGCAACGATTATATATATATATATATATATATATATATACTAAGTTTCAAACCATTCGGCTGAGTAGTTTTTGCGCTGTTATATGCGGACAGATGGACGGACCAGACAATGACTATAGGTGGTACCATAGTTGTCAACCTCCCGATTTTTTACATATCAGTATTTTTACGCAGATGCAGTTGTTTTATACAATCGCCCAATTATTGCAATTAACCCTAGAACTACCGGAAATTTTACTCAAGTTTTATAAAAACATTCTACACCAGAATTTTTACTTAAAACTATTTAATTTGTTTATTTAACTTATTATTGTCTGATTTATACATTTAGTTTGTTTTGAAGAAATTTCTGGTTTGAATAAATATTTTGAATGTACATGTCGGGTCCATTGGACCCTTCTGGTAGACAGAGGGTTAAATAAAGCGAACATTTTTGTAAGAATTTACTGGTATTAACCCGTTCAGGACCGGCATCTTATACACGAATTTTATTCGTTTGTCACCACTTTTTGTTAATTATTTGACTTAACTTTATAAATCACGAAAATGTCGTAGTTAAATAAAATCAATTTTACTTTTTTTTTACTGGTGTCAAACTCAAGCGTTTAAACCCCCGTTTGAGGGTGCACCCATGGTCCCGAACGGGTTAACCCCATGAGGGGCAAGGAATTACGTTTGTGAAATGCTGAATTCCCACCGGAATCTTTGAAAAATTCTATTTCAAAATAAGTAAAGGCAATTTTACGGCCTTTTTTTCCACCAAAGTTAGAAAAGTAAAATTTAATAAAATTTTTCTGGTGTAAAACTTTATTAATCGTAGGTGGTATATAATATATACCGGTGCCCTTCAAGGGGTTAAAAAAATCGGGAGGTTGGAAACTATGTGCTACGTATTTATATATTTACGAATGCCCCTAAAAAGTTAGCGTGGATGCATAAGAGATTTGATCCCTCAGATCAATAACATTTTTAATGTAACTACATTTTTCTAAAAAAAAAAACAACCCGTCATTACGAACATAAAATTACAGTACGCTGTCATTATGTTTCCTCATGTGATATATTTCAGTATTAAAAGCAAAGTAGTAATTGCAATATTTATTTAAAAAACTTAATTTTTGTATGAAAAGAATTTTTGTGCTATGGAAATGATTAAGAGAGAATATATATATATTTAATTATTTGAAATCTTTATTGTTAAAACAATTGACTAATAAAAGGATTGTTAGGCACTTAAAAATCTAAATTTACTATAACTTACAAAGTAAGTTTTCTAGTAGTACTGAGATGAAAGTTTAATTAAAGGAAAGATTTCAAAAGTCACTGTCAACACAGAAATAATAACAAAAAAATCTATTCATTGGAATACTAAGTAATATGTTCGCTTCGTTGTGTTTCACTTAAATTAATGATAAGGAAAACGATAATTTATTGCTGAAATCCATCTGCCACGATAAGTTATTTTTATTAAACTTGTATTACTTAACAAGTTAGAATACTTTTAATAAAATTGGAAAAGTTTCTTCTGAAACTATTCAATTAAGTTAATATTTCTGCTTAATATATATATATGACAAAAGAGTCTGGTAAAAACTGTTTTAGAATATGAGGGTGTGTTATATTGAGACCTACGCATTATTTTAACATATATATTTAAAAAAACAGAAAGCAATTTTAATTAGAATTTTGGAAAAGGTATGTTTTTGGAAGTTCTGGCGATTTTAAATACTACTATTTCTGAATAGTAATTTTTGCCTTATTTAATTGCAGAAGTGCAATTAGATAAAGCGAAGATTATTATTCGGAAATAGACATAGTGTAATTAAACAAGGATTCGGAAATAATAGTATAATTAACCTTTTATGCCCCAACTTATGGATTAAAAACAATATTTCAGCAAACTTTTTTAATATTACATTATAAAAACAGATTATAAGATTTACACGAGGGTAGCCGCTGCCATCGAAATACTCAAGGCCAGAGGACACGAGTGTGACGTCATCACAAATCGACCGACTTCTCACTAGTGTTGCAATTCAAACCGGCAAATTTTGAATAGCAACAATCCCCCAATAAAAAATCTGCACACTGTGGCCTTCCGCATCTGGGTGAATTTTTATTTAGGGATTTCGAATTTTCACCAATAAGTTTAAATAGTTATTATTATTGTTTTATAAGATGGATAGATATTCCACAAATAAAAGAAAAGAAAATTGTTATTCAAAATTTTCCGGTGTGAATTACAACACTCCTGAGAAGTCGATCGATTACGAGGCTAACGAAACAGACAGGCTACCGTGGTGCATTCCTCATATCTTTTTTTCACAGACCGCTAGAGTGACGTCATGATCTTTTCATACATCTGCATTGGTGCATTCGAGCATCACGTGACTCCAGCGGTCTGTAAAAAAGATACGCCTAAAGCACAGCGGTAGTCTTTCTTTTTCGTTAGTCTCGGTCGATTACGAGGCTAACGAGAAAGACAGGCTACCGCGGTGGGTCCGATTCTTCTTTTTTTACAGACCGCTGGAGTCACGTGATGCTCTTTTCGCACACCTTCATTGGTGCATTCTAGCATCACGTGACTCCAGCGGTCTGTAAAAAAAGAAGAATCGAACCCACCGCGGTAGCCTGTCTTTTTCGTTAACCTCGGGTCGATTAGTTATGACGTCACACTCGTTTCCTCTGACCTTGAGTATTTCGATGGAAGCGGGGAAGCGCATGCAGGGACCTAAAACACTGACGAGCTTTTCTTCTAATTTTTTTTAACCATTTGGAAAAATGGTTATTGTCCTCGTCAGGGTAGGAAATCAAAAGCATATCTGAAGGTTTTTATTGGTTTAATCATCATTTTATTCGTTTTCTGATTGGTCTATACAGTAATGTGTATTTCCCTTTACTTTCAACAGAGATGGACAACAGAGTGTTGCCACTATGACAAAAAAGTAATAAAAACTACAAAAAGATTTAATAACTCAGAAACAAATTGAGATACAGCTTTCAAACAAATTGCATTTAAAAGTAAATTTTTTTCTCTATACGACGATATAAAAAGTAACATTGTGGGATGTTTCGAAGTTTAAGAAATAAATTTCATTTAAAATTGGAAGTCAGATTTCTTGGAAATCGAAGTTTAAGAAATAAATTTCATTTAAAATTGGCCGTCAGATTTCTTGGAAATCTGACGGTTTAAAAGCCTTTTCCCGAACAGCCAATGAAATGCTTGGATAATACGTCAGTTTCAGGTGGATAATACGTACGAGTCGCAGGCGATTTCTGTCGCTTGCAAATTTTACGTGTAATAACACTATTAATGTTTAATTCATGGCGTACGTAATTAATGTATGATCAACTCCGTGCTATTTTTTATGTCTTAAATTTTAGTCTTTGAAAAAATCATTTTCCAAATGGTCGTTGTAATTTGTTAAATTGCATTTTTATTTATTTATTTATTTTTTTAAGTATTTTACAATCTTTTTTTTCTTTTCTTCAGGAATTTTGAAGGTTGTTCTCAAGTTCAAACTAATTACTTTCTACCATATTCACGAGGTTACTTTTATCCGCAAATGTATACGAATTTGCAAATACTCTTTTCCAGTTGTAAGAAATCGAATAGCTTTTCCCGTTTTTCGATAAATAGAAAAGTCTTCGCCTAAAATAGCAATAAGAATTGCACATTCTGTCAATTTGTAAGGCACTACAGTCATGAAAAGTTCGTCATAGTCGACTAATTTATTGTAATTGAAGGTGTGTCAAAGTTTTAGGAAAATGGGAAAGGCAGTGCCATTATTTGGCGAAAGAGATCGGCATTTTTGGGAAGGCACAATACCGAAAAAAAAACGAGAGAGAGATAACCTTTAATACATTGTTAAATGGCATATGTTCATATATTTTTTTTATATTTTGGACAATATATACTCTAAATTTGAATATTCATAAAAATACCCAGTTTAGTTGAAGGATGATAAATTTATAAAGTTTTAAAAATAAACGCTAAAATTTCGTTATCAAAATCCCGAAGTTGAAGGAATATTAAAAAATGTTACTGATTATATGATTTTTTTTTTTTGTCAAAGGAGGAAGTATCCGTCACAACTGCACAAAAGATATAGCAGAGTTGAAAAAAAAACACACAAATTATAAAAGTTTAGAAATAAGTGCTGCATTATACATTTTATTAATTATTTCACACTTTAAATTTCAAAGTTAAAGATCGCTATAATGTATTTTTTTTCCTGTGTGAGAAAAATATCTCCCCGCACCCCTCTTTTTTTTGTATTATTTCCTGCTCTCGGCTATTTCGTATGAAGCAACCAGTAATAGTCTGAATTACACTTATTCGTGTCTGGTGTCTTTATGAGCAAATTTATAACTTATTTGGAAATACCGATATTTTTATAACTAAATTTATAATCATCCAGACAGAAATTCTCGATTTGTCTCAAAACAGTACGTGATGGAAATTTTTCCGTATTTTGCTCGGTATGAGGATAAAAAATATATAAGAAAAAGTCTTCATATTGAAGAAAAAATTGCATTGTAGGCCTTTATTATCTTTATATTCCCAAGTTAAAAACAAACATTTCTTTATGGTCCTGACGGTACTTAAAAGAATCACTTAACAAACTTTGAAAATAAAGTAAAAGGACTTTAATTTTTAAAGTCACTTTAATTAAACAACTGATATTATTTCCCAGATTAAAAAAAAAAAAATAGAAAACAGATGTTTAATGGGCTTGACTATAAATGTTGAGATGTTTCACAGCAGATACATAACATCGCATATTACACAACAAGATGGAAGCTAAAATGAGATGCATAGGCTCAAGGTTGCTAGTTTGGCCTCCATTTTTATTCAGAAATTTCAAGTTCATACCAGAAAATAAGAACAGAATTTTTTGCTTTATTTAATGAGAGACATTCGTGAGTACCTAAAGTAAAATATTCTTTTTTCGGAATTTCCAGTAGGAATTTGAAATTTCGGAATAAAAATAGAAGCCAAACTGGCGACCCTGCATATGCGGTAAAACCCTTCTCAAATATTTTTTGCTTAACCCCTTAACAGTGACATTTGTTTTCTTACAAAAAAAATTAAAAATGTGGCCTGACACCACTTTTTCCATACTAAAATATTTACCTTATTTAATCGAAAAATATCTGACAATCAATAAAGATAAATTTACAGTTAAAAATTAATGGTATCAAAGTGCTTTTAATAACGAAGCAAGTAAAGTGTTCTTGCCCGAATCCAGTTCGGGCCACACTGTTAAGGGGTTAATCTTTTCCGGCACAGGCAAATTTTGTTGTAAAATGGTGAAATGATTGACTAACACCGGAATTTACAAACTACTTTTTTAGATATTAAAAACGTGCTACTTTAAATGTCCATTGTAAAAGCAAAATTTTACTAAAATATTCTTGGTGCCATCATAAGTTTGGAATTAAAATTAGGTATCCCGACCTGGGCACACTGCGTCGGAAAAGGGTTAAGAGCCTACACTAGTCACTCAAAAAGACCCGGATGATAATGCTAATCCTATGGGGAAGTTATTTTCAAATACCTCGCTTGAATGTTGATATTTTTGAATGATTTTTCTTTTGCATAGGATAACTGAGGACGATCTACAACCGAGCTAGTTTTTACTTTTTCGATTTTGGTTATAGTTTTTTTTATATTAGGATAGTTTCAATTTCAGAACCGGTTCAAACCAATTCGGAAAGTAAAAGTAATTAAAAAAATATGACACCAAAATCGAAAAAGTAAAAACTAGCCCGGTTGTAGAACCTCAGCTATCCTATGCAAAAAAAAAAAAAAAAAAAAAAAAAAAGAAAAAAAAAGTGGAAAATATTAAAATTCAAGCGAGGTATTTGAAAATAACTTCCCCATAGAATTAACATGATCATTCTGGTGTCTTTTTGAGTAACTAATGTAGACTCTTAATAGAACTACGGATTAGCAGATGATGGGCAGAATGAATGATTCGGGCATGCGCAAAAGCACAGCGGACAACCTTTCTTTTTTTTAAATCCATTTTCCATCAGAAATTTTTTATCGAAAATATCTTTTCTTATTTTAATTAGAATTAATTAACACTAGAACGGCTGGAAGAAGTCGATCCGACTCCGACTGTGTTATTAAATGTCAACTGGGACCAGAAATTGTTTCATAAAATAAGTTAAATTTAAAAGACGCAGATTTACGTTAAATAAATCAGTCAAATTATTTCAAATAAAAATTCTGGTGTCAAATATTTTTATGAAACTTGAGTAAAACTTCCGGGCGTTCTAGTGCTAAAAAAAACCCCCGTAAACCTATAAAAACTCTTTTTTTCTTCAAAGCTTCTGAATATAACTGATTAAAAAAATTGCGAAGGTTGTCAACTATGATTTTGTTTCTTTTCTTTTCAATAATTTTCTGTTGGTATTTGAAAAAAAAAAATATATGCAAAGGTTGGAAACTATGTTTTTGCGTATTCCTGAATGATTAATTCAATAGTAAAATCATTCATTCTACCTATCACGACTACTGATGCTAACTATCGATTACGGAGTGAAATATTGAAGACCTGAAGCCGGCCATTGGTAACGAATGTTTCAAATGCTTGTTAGTTGGTACCGGATGTTTCAAATATTTGTTATAACAATCTGAATCATCTGATAGTTTACCCTTAAATGCATAGTGATGCATATCTGCATCACTTTTTATTTAACTCTTAGCAACCACTTTATTTATATGGAAATATTAATCCTGTAAAAAGTACAAAAATATGCTACTGAATAAAGTTAAACATTCATCTTAAAATTTCTGGTGTCTAACCTTTAATATAAGAATAAAAAACACAATTCTAAAAGTAGAATTCGTGCAATTAAGGGTTAAGTTTTACAACATAAAAAATTATACAAAATAAGGTATTTAGATTCATACTTATTAAAATATTTAGTAATTTGCAATATTATAGTTTTTACTTGTACTGCAGATGTGCAACATAAGAAACGGTTGATGAATTATACGAAAAGTGTATCTCGGATTTTTTAAAAATTATTTTATCAGCGTAATCCCTTTCTGAGAATCATATATAATTTTTTCGAAACAAAATAAAAAATCATGCATTTAAGGGTTAAAATACCATCCTATAAGGCGAATATTACAACCATAAAGTGCTAAATAAGGCGAATATTACAATTTGGAAATAGTGGTACTCAAAATATCTGTAATCCTTGATACCTATGATTACTAAAATTCAAATGATGCGCTTGTCCAGTACGCACCCCCCCCCCCCCCACCTCCCTTCCCGAACCCATAGCTGCCAACACCTTCAGCTTTTTTTGTGTCACAAAAATTTAATCGAAATTTTTGCCTTATTTAATCGGCAGATTACGGTGATTTAAAAAAAGTAAAATTTACTATAAAATTTTTGTGGTACAAAAAAGCGTAAGATGTTGGCAGCTATGCGAACCAGGGTTTCCAATTCGGTCATATTTTGTTATGTCTTAAATTTTAGTCTTTGAAAAAATCATTTTCCAAATGGTCGTTGTAATTTGTTAAATTGCATTTTTATTTATTTATTTATTTTTTTAAGTATATTACAATCTTTTTTTTCTTTTCTTCAGGAATTTTGAAGGTTGTTCTCAAGTTCAAACTAATTACTTTCTACCATATTCACGAGGTTACTTTTATCCGCAAATGTATACGAATTTGCAAATACTCTTTTCCAGTTGTAAGAAATCGAATAGCTTTTCCCGTTTTTCGATAAATAGAAAAGTCTTCGCCTAAAATAGCAATAAGAATTGCACATTCTGTCAATTTGTAAGGCACTACAGTCATGAAAAGTTCGTCATAGTCGACTAATTTATTGTAATTGAAGGTGTGTCAAAGTTTTAGGAAAATGGGAAAGGCAGTGCCATTATTTGGCGAAAGAGATCGGCATTTTTGGGAAGGCACAATACCGAAAAAAAAACGAGAGAGAGATAACCTTTAATACATTGTTAAATGGCATATGTTCATATATTTTTTTTATATTTTGGACAATATATACTCTAAATTTGAATATTCATAAAAATACCCAGTTTAGTTGAAGGATGATAAATTTATAAAGTTTTAAAAATAAACGCTAAAATTTCGTTATCAAAATCCCGAAGTTGAAGGAATATTAAAAAATGTTACTGATTATATGATTTTTTTTTTTGTCAGAGGAGGAAGTATCCGTCACAACTGCACAAAAGATATAGCAGAGCTGAAAAAAAAACACACAAATTATAAAAGTTTAGAAATAAGTGCTGCATTATACATTTTATTAATTATTTCACACTTTAAATTTCAAAGTTAAAGATCGCTATAATGTATTTTTTTTCCTGTGTGAGAAAAATATCTCCCCGCACCCCTCTTTTTTTTGTATTATTTCCTGCTCTCGGCTATTTCGTATGAAGCAACCAGTAATAGTCTGAATTACACTTATTCGTGTCTGGTGTCTTTATGAGCAAATTTATAACTTATTTGGAAATACCGATATTTTTATAACTAAATTTATAATCATCCAGACAGAAATTCTCGATTTGTCTCAAAACAGTACGTGATGGAAATTTTTCCGTATTTTGCTCGGTATGAGGATAAAAAATATATAAGAAAAAGTCTTCATATTGAAGAAAAAATTGCATTGTAGGCCTTTATTATCTTTATATTCCCAAGTTAAAAACAAACATTTCTTTATGGTCCTGACGGTACTTAAAAGAATCACTTAACAAACTTTGAAAATAAAGTAAAAGGACTTTAATTTTTAAAGTCACTTTAATTAAACAACTGATATTATTTCCCAGATTAAAAAAAAAAAAATAGAAAACAGATGTTTAATGGGCTTGACTATAAATGTTGAGATGTTTCACAGCAGATACATAACATCGCATATTACACAACAAGATGGAAGCTAAAATGAGATGCATAGGCTCAAGGTTGCTAGTTTGGCCTCCATTTTTATTCAGAAATTTCAAGTTCATACCAGAAAATAAGAACAGAATTTTTTGCTTTATTTAATGAGAGACATTCGTGAGTACCTAAAGTAAAATATTCTTTTTTCGGAATTTCCAGTAGGAATTTGAAATTTCGGAATAAAAATAGAAGCCAAACTGGCGACCCTGCATATGCGGTAAAACCCTTCTCAAATATTTTTTGCTTAACCCCTTAACAGTGACATTTGTTTTCTTACAAAAAAAATTAAAAATGTGGCCTGACACCACTTTTTCCATACTAAAATATTTACCTTATTTAATCGAAAAATATCTGACAATCAATAAAGATAAATTTACAGTTAAAAATTAATGGTATCAAAGTGCTTTTAATAACGAAGCAAGTAAAGTGTTCTTGCCCGAATCCAGTTCGGGCCACACTGTTAAGGGGTTAATCTTTTCCGGCACAGGCAAATTTTGTTGTAAAATGGTGAAATGATTGACTAACACCGGAATTTACAAACTACTTTTTTAGATATTAAAAACGTGCTACTTTAAATGTCCATTGTAAAAGCAAAATTTTACTAAAATATTCTTGGTGCCTTCATAAGTTTGGAATTAAAATTAGGTATCCCGACCTGGGCACACTGCGTCGGAAAAGGGTTAAGAGCCTACACTAGTCACTCAAAAAGACCCGGATGATAATGCTAATCCTATGGGGAAGTTATTTTCAAATACCTCGCTTGAATGTTGATGTTTTTGAATGATTTTTCTTTTGCATAGGATAACTGAGGACGATCTACAACCGAGCTAGTTTTTACTTTTTCGATTTTGGTTATAGTATTTTTTATATTAGGATAGTTTCAATTTCAGAACCGGTTCAAACCAATTCGGAAAGTAAAAGTAATTAAAAAAATATGACACCAAAATCGAAAAAGTAAAAACTAGCCCGGTTGTAGAACCTCAGCTATCCTATGCAAAAAAAAAAAAAAAAAAAAAAAAAAAGAAAAAAAAAGTGGAAAATATTAAAATTCAAGCGAGGTATTTGAAAATAACTTCCCCATAGAATTAACATGATCATTCTGGTGTCTTTTTGAGTAACTAATGTAGACTCTTAAGAGAACTACGGATTAGCAGATGATGGGCAGAATGAATGATTCGGGCATGCGCAAAAGCACAGCGGACAACCTTTCTTTTTTTTAAATCCATTTTCCATCAGAAATTTTTTATCGAAAATATCTTTTCTTATTTTAATTAGAATTAATTAACACTAGAACGGCTGGAAGAAGTCGATCCGACTCCGACTGTGTTATTAAATGTCAACTGGGACCAGAAATTGTTTCATAAAATAAGTTAAATTTAAAAGACGCAGATTTACGTTAAATAAATCAGTCAAATTATTTCAAATAAAAATTCTGGTGTCAAATATTTTTATGAAACTTGAGTAAAACTTCCGGGCGTTCTAGTGCTAAAAAAAACCCCCGTAAACCTATAAAAACTCTTTTTTTCTTCAAAGCTTCTGAATATAACTGATTAAAAAAATTGCGAAGGTTGTCAACTATGATTTTGTTTCTTTTCTTTTCAATAATTTTCTGTTGGTATTTGAAAAAAAAAATATATGCAAAGGTTGGAAACTATGTTTTTGCGTATTCCTGAATGATTAATTCAATAGTAAAATCATTCATTCTACCTATCACGACTACTGATGCTAACTATCGATTACGGAGTGAAATATTGAAGACCTGAAGCCGGCCATTGGTAACGAATGTTTCAAATGCTTGTTAGTTGGTACCGGATGTTTCAAATATTTGTTATAACAATCTGAATCATCTGATAGTTTACCCTTAAATGCATAGTGATGCATATCTGCATCACTTTTTATTTAACTCTTAGCAACCACTTTATTTATATGGAAATATTAATCCTGTAAAAAGTACAAAAATATGCTACTGAATAAAGTTAAACATTCATCTTAAAATTTCTGGTGTCTAACCTTTAATATAAGAATAAAAAACACAATTCTAAAAGTAGAATTCGTGCAATTAAGGGTTAAGTTTTACAACATAAAAAATTATACAAAATAAGGTATTTTGATTCATACTTATTAAAATATTTAGTAATTTGCAATATTATAGTTTTTACTTGTACTGCAGATGTGCAACATAAGAAACGGTTGATGAATTATACGAAAAGTGTATCTCGGATTTTTTAAAAATTATTTTATCAGCGTAATCCCTTTCTGAGAATCATATATAATTTTTTCGAAACAAAATAAAAAATCATGCATTTAAGGGTTAAAATACCATCCTATAAGGCGAATATTACAACCATAAAGTGCTAAATAAGGCGAATATTACAATTTGGAAATAGTGGTACTCAAAATATCTGTAATCCTTGATACCTATGATTACTAAAATTCAAATGATGCGCTTGTCCAGTACGCACCCCCCCCCCCCCACCGCCCTTCCCGAACCCATAGCTGCCAACACCTTCAGCTTTTTTTGTGTCACAAAAATTTAATCGAAATTTTTGCCTTATTTAATCGGCAGATTACGGTGATTTAAAAAAAGTAAAATTTACTATAAAATTTTTGTGGTACAAAAAAGCGTAAGATGTTGGCAGCTATGCGAAGCAGGGTTTCCAATTCGGTCATATTTTAAGTCACAATTTTGAACTCATACCGGAAATTCAGGAAGAATAATTTTTACTTTTAGTATTCACAAAATATCTGGCAATAAACAAATCAAGAATTACTATTACAGTTTTGTGGTATGAAACAGAAATTTCTGAATTTAAAAAAAGGCCAAAGTGCAGGGCCGTTGCCACCGAAACACTCAATGCCTGAGGACACGAGTTGTGACGGCATCACTAATCGACCGCGTTCTCACTAGTGTTGGAATTCACACCGGAAAATCTTTAATAGCAATTTTCTTTTATTTTATTTGTGGAATAGCTATCATCTTATAAAACAATAATAACTATTTAAACTTACTGGTGAGAATTCGGAATCCTTAAATAAAAATTCAGCCAGTTGCGGAATGCCTCAGTGTTGCCGCATCTGGTTGATTTTTTTTTTTTGGGTGGGGGGGGGGGTACTCCAAATTATCACCAGTAAGTTTAAATAGTTATTATTGTTTTATCAGATGATAGTTATTCCACAAATAAAATAAAAGAAAATTGCTATTCAAAATTTTCCGGTGTGAATACTAACACTAGTGAGAAGTCCGTCGATTAGTGATGACGTCACAACTCGTGTCCTCAGGCCTTGAGTGTTTCGGTGGCAACGGCAGGGCTTGATTATCACAGGGGCACACGGGATATGTGCCCCGGGCCCACATTTCAAGGAGCCCCAAAATACATTTTTCCCACAATCTTAAGATACAAATTGATGCAAATTTACATTTATAGTTCATAGAAAATATTATTTTTTACCATTCAAGCAAACTAAACTATCGCCGTTCTATAACTGTTCTTCACTAACGACAATAAAATGCAACATAAATTTAGAAATCCAGAGTAAAACGACGACAAACATGTTTCTCTCTTCTTTAGATCTACAGTTTTATTCACTCTAAATAGCATATAGTGCAGAAGATTTTACTTTCCCACAATTTTTTAATGCACTTTTACATCTGTCTATAATGTATTCATTTTCTTTGTTATAAAGATTTTGTAAAGATATTATAAATTTATTATAAATTTATTTTTTATTTATTTTTTATTTATTAATTAAAATTAAAATTATTATATTCTGTAAGATATTATAAATTATTTTGAACCGCACACAAAGCTGCTAGTTATGTTTATAATGCAATATTCTTGAGAAAGTGGAGCCCCGACACAGTCTGTATGCCCCGGGTTCCAGTTATAGTTGATCAGGCCCTGCCAAAGTGACAAACCTTCCCGTACGATAGTCATTATTCCAATTCTAAAATACACAGAATAACGGTTGTGGTTCATGATTTACTACATTCTTGTTACAGAGAAAATTTCTTGCGGGATTAATTTATTTGCATACGAACTTTGAAAATTTCAATATCAGGACTTATATTTCTATATTTCATTCTATTTGTCATTCGACATTTACCGCGGATATAAATGTGCATTTCTCTATCTCAACAACCCCCCCCCCCCCCAAAAAAAAAAAAAATAAATAAATAAATAAATAAAAAAAAATAACATAAAATAAAATAAAATAAAAATAAATAAATAAAAACACGCGAAATATTAGTTGAAGCGTGTTCGGAAAATGGAGTTATGAATAAAGAGGGGGAGACATATGGTGTATTGTCTACGAATTGCAACTGAAGTAACTGAGGCGGTTGTTACAAGATGGTGGTTGATTTTTCACATCAGATCAACAGTTTCCGATTATCGCCGGAGCAAACTTCCACCAATAAATTTTCAATAGAAAATTTTGCCTTATTTAAGCTGCCTTTTCATAAAAAATTCTCTCGTACATACGGTTAAATTTTCTATTTGTTTTTACTGGTGGCAGTTGGCCACGTATTATAATCTTTCTCACTGACACTGAGATGTGGTTGTCCAGGTTGTCACAATATGGCGGAAATGCAGGCCTGACTACAGGCGAAATAAACTTCCACCAGTAAAAAAGAATATCTGGTTTGGCATTACTTATGACCAAAATTTTATATTAATAAGGCATTTAAATAAGGAGAAAATTTCTATTTAAATTTACTGGTGGAAGTTTGCCCCTGCGGTAGTTAACCCTAGCGAAAGCGGTTACAGTTGAAGCTTCACTATTTTAAGGATATGTCAGTTACTCTTTACTAATAGTTCCATGGTTCGGACACTGTACCGGCATTGAGCAACACATTTTGAAAATTGTGTGATATTAAAGCGAAAGATTTTACAATTATGCTGCAACAATAACGAGAGTAACAATATTCATGAGAAAATCTATAAATATATTTTTTATTTCATTCATATTTAGCGTGCACAATATAGCATAAACGAAAATTTCAAATTTAATTTTAAGTATGGTCTTTGAAAGTTGCCGATTTTCCTTATATACTGATAACTTGACAACTAATGATCAGAAATGAAAGAAAATTTATAATGACGGGATTTCGGCCACGGAGATTCTAATGCTAACAAATATTTATGAATATATATTATATTCATAAATTCATTATATGAATATTATATTTATGAATTTTTACTAGTCGTATTATTAATTAACGATTGACATTACAAAATATTATTTATACAAATTATGCAGACACGTTATAGTTGGAATTTTAAAAAGCATCATATAAAACAAAAAGTAAGGAAATCCATAAACCATTGTTCGAGTTATACCTACACTGTAAAAAAAAGGACTATAGTTACGCTTAATTTGAGTTTATGAAATGCTAAATGAGGATTAAATATACTCTAAGTTTGGTGTAAACACCGAATAAAAGCGTCATGATACACTCAAAACGGTTTAAATATACTCTAAGTTTGGTGTAAACACCGAATAAAGTGTCACGATACACTCAAAACGGTTTAATTTTAATCTTGTAAAGAAATTGTGGAAATCGAACACCAGTTCGGGTGTAAAGTTTTAAAGCGACATAATGATTCAGTCCGCCATTTTAAAATCTGTTTATATAGCTGTGTCCCAGGGCTCGGATTTTGTTCGAAAATGTTTCTCAGTAATGATCGCTAAATAAAAAGCAGTTAACCAGATTATGTTTCAGTACCCGAGCTGAAAGGTTCCTTCATAGCTGAAAATATTCTCGTCTTCTTTGGCTAATTTCTTCGGAATAGGGTAAGAACTTAAAACTCATGTTTAACTTCATATTTTTGAAAAATTCCTGTTTAATGTTAATATTACAATCATTTCCCAACATTTGTATGCCTTTTATGTATCTCTAGCTGCTATATTTATAATTTTAGGAGCATATGAAGTCAACCTACTTTTATAGTGTATTGGTGCCATTTTCAAATTTTGGCATTTTTGTCAATTTTGAGACGCTTAGTATACAACGAATTCCGCTTGTTAACTTTAAAATAATGTTCGATTCAACTAAATTAAAGATCGAGATTATTTTTTAACCAAGAATTTTAAGTTTTCAATAAGTTTTAACTATTTGCGAGCCATTTTAAAAAGTATCGTTTTTAGGATTACGACTTTCGTTATCCCATAGGAAATACATTACGTAAACAACGATATTCTTAAGCTTTTTTAACTACAAAAACTAACTTTTTCTGAAAAACTAATGTGATATTCAGCTCATTTAAAGCTTAAGCTTCAAGATTCTATCTAGTTTTAAAAGTTTGCAACACTTTTGTGTATTTGCTGAGCGTTTCAAAAGTTGACATTTATCGATTTTCCAGTTAGCTCACGATCATAGAAATACATGGGATTTTTACTGTTGTTGACATATTTTAACATACTTTGTTTTCAACGTTTTATTAATTATTTTGAAAAACTAATACTTGTTTTAAGTTTTATAAAGTATGGGCTTCGCTCAGCCACCCACCGTGTATTCCTGGGTTGAGTTTAGATATGTTTAAAAAATTCATGAAATTTGGTATAAAACTTTTTGTCTCAGACCATTTTCTCATAGCGTCACGCGTTTTGTTTACTTTGTTTTGCACCTATTTTAACTATTTAAACCTTATTATTTTGCTTAACTATTAGTATCTTTTAAAAGCTTAAACTTCAAGCTTTCTAGCGGTGTAGTGTTTATTAATTAATTATGCCGTTAAGTATTTTTAATTTGCATTTTAAAAGTGATAAAAATTGTTAAAAAGAGGTTGGTGGTTTTTAGCTCTCTGTGTCCGATTTTTGTACAATTTGTAATGTTTAGTTGTATTTATGGTATGTTTATTTTAATTTGCTTAGACTATTTATTCGAAAACCAGTCAGGCCTACGCTGAGTTTAAAAAAAAGAGGCAAGTACACGTGACGTAATCCCAGTTGTAACGAATGAATGATTTGTGAGGAAATTTCGTTGTTTACCAAAACTAAAATATTTAAAATAAATGTTTAATTGAGGTAATAAATTATCGCAGTTAAAACAATGTTTAGCAGCCTCTTTGCGTGAAACTATTTATTGTAAATTATGGTTGCATTAGATTTAAAATGTAATCTTTAAATTATTTTTTATTTTACTGTTAAAATGCAAACCAAATAAGCAGTAGTGTGACTTTACAGGAGATAAGCAGTAGCGTGACTTTACACCAAAGTGGTGGCAACTAAGTTGCCACTAAAAGTGGTGTTTGTTTACACCATTTGATAGCTGGTGGCTCATTACACCAGTTTACAAATGGAATTTCATTACACCACTTGGGGTGGCAACTTAGTTGCTACCCTTATTGGTGTAAAGTAAGGGAATTTTTTTTTACAGTGTAATTAACGGACATCTATTTTTGATTAGTTCATGTTAAATAATTTATCTCACTAACTTCTCATTAAAAAATCAGTGTCAATTTGTGCTTTTTCCATTTTTGGCATGGAAAATTTAAATATTCAATAAAATTACGGTGTTGTTATTGAACTTTTAAAAGTCAGGGTAAATTTTAATATGTAAATATCCCTCATGACAAATTAAATTAGATACAAGTACAAAGGACTTTACACGCGTTAAAACGGTTGTTTCTTTGCATTAATTAGAAATGAAGTTATATACATTTTGGGGATTTTCCTTTGACGTACTTTACATATGGACAGTGCTGCCAGTGGGCTACTTTTTAAAATTCAGATTCCTTGATTGGCACCACTTTTTTGAAACGATAAAATTCACCTCATTTAATGACATATTAATTAAAGCGAAAACAAGAGTAATTTTACCATTTCATAAAAGTGGTGCCTATCAAGAAATATGAATTTTAAAAAAGTAACCCACTGGCAACTAGCCCCAGGGGAAATGTACCAAAAAAAAGGGGGTTACCTTGCAAAAGGTCAGGTAGAAGATTTTTTTTTGTGAATTGTTTATAATGATGCAAACATGGGAAAACCAAGTTTTCTAACAAAATTTCTTAAGGCTAAATTTTCTGTGGCCAAAAAACAACAAAATTTTGGGATCTTTTTTGATTTTTTTAAATATCTCGAGACCCGTTGCCGTAGCATATTATTTGTCAATTACAATATTAAAGAGGATAAAAATCTTTACAGAGGATTACAACTTTTTTATACACTCAATAGCAAGCGCAGTACGCCATTTCAAAGTAGGACAATTTTTTCAATTTTCTTAAAAACCGTGAAAAACGTAGTTCTGCCACGATTATTCAAATGTTTCCCACGGATTTAATTTTGTATGTCAACTTCTATATATTGGCAGCAGTAAATTACGTGTTTCAGGGCCAAAACTAGCCTTTTTTGCACCCGAGGCAAACATGGATTTTGGCGCCCCCCCCCCTCCTTAAAAAGAAAATTTACCACGAGAATTTTAATAAATCTCTAATAGCCGGATTTTGAAAATTTTAAGTGTGTTATCATTAAATACGTAATTCTGAACTTCGTAATCAGCTTTGTAAAATATTGATTCATTAAAACCTTGAAAACCGAAATATATTCCGCTTTAAACAGGTTTCCATCTTAGCAGATATAATTGTTCATATTCTTTCTCTTGAAAAATATTTTTTTTTCTTTAACCCTTTCCGGCACAGGCAATTTTTGTTGTAAAATGATGAAATAATTGACTGACACCGGAATTTTAAAACGACTTTTTTAGATATAAAAAACATGTTACTTTACATGTTGATTGTAAAAGCAAACTTTTACTAAAATATTCTTGGTGCCGATCGTAAGTTTGGAATTAAAGTTAGGTATCCCGACCCGGGCACACTGTGCCGGAAAAGGTTAAAGACCGTATTCCGTAGAGATTTCATTTTCAAAGATTTTACGGCAGTTGTTGAGTTGAGGCGTTTAAAGTCACAGTTGTATGAATTATGAGACTAAATTAGTCACACGAAGACATTCGCAAGGTAATATTAAACCTATGGAAGCGTTCTTGACAAATATCTCGCTTCCATTCATTTTATTACTTTTAAATAATTTTTTTCGTGGGATACCTGATATCTAAATCCAATGTTGTACCTTTTCGGGTTTGGTTGCATTCTTTTTCAATGTTCGGACCCTTTTATTTTTGGAAAACTCTTTGGAACCCGTTCTGAAATTTAAAATATTTTCATTAAAAAAATGCAACCAAATTCGAAAAATTAAAACTCACAACGTTAGATATCGAATTCAGGTATCATATGAAAAAAAAAATTAAATATTGAAATTCAAGCAAGAATTCTGAAAATAATGCTACCATAGGTTTAACATTAGCGTGCAAATGTTTTCGCGTGAAACTACACTAGCCACGCGAAGAATGTGGAAGAAAGTGCAGGAAAATGCTGATAAATCGGAAGTATTAGGCTTTATACCTTTAGATGATCCAGATATCTGTTTTATTCATGATAAGGATTATATTCCTTTGATATTCCTTTGAAACAGGATGCTAATAATCCTACAACAGCGCCATCAGAGAGAAAAAAAATTGTTAAATAGCCTGTAGAAATTATTATTATTAAAATACATTTTTTTCATTTACCTTATGCAGTCCTATTGCGTACCTTACTTTGTGTATAGAAAGTGGAGTTGAAAAAAGTCAGGTGATCAATGCGAAAACAAAAATGTTTATATGGCCTACAATCATAAATAAATTGGTATTTCATTTGATAAATGGTATCACTAAGATCATTAAAGAGATATAGTTCCAAAACAGTACATAATACAGAAGATTAGAATATCGCACAAAGCATATTTTTCAACAACCAAAGTAAGTTTTTCTGTTTGAGCTTTGAAGCAATTAATAGATAATCCTAAAGTTTTATATATTTTTGCATGCTAAAATGATATAATCTCTTGTTATATTTATTGTTATAAGTGGAGAAAAAAATGACAATATTTTTTAAAACTAATCTTTTAAATATTTTTATGAAACTAGTGATCTCAAATATTTTATTGAAAGAATTTTTAAATTTTACAAGTGATAAATGCATAACATTAGTTAATGAAATAATCTGTTGTCATTT
Source organism: Maratus speciosus (assembly GCA_963932465.1). Classification (NCBI taxonomy): domain Eukaryota; kingdom Metazoa; phylum Arthropoda; class Arachnida; order Araneae; family Salticidae; genus Maratus; species Maratus speciosus. The sequence continues at coordinate 311,222,621 of OZ010796.1, forward strand.
TTATTGTAGCTATAAGGTAAAAGTATTTCTTACATAAAATATATTTCTTTTTTGCGTCCCCCCTTTTATATGGAACCATAATCCAATGTTTACTATCTTTAAAACAGCAAAACATTAAAACATATATTTTCAGTTATTGGTAAATAAAATATGCCATTGTAGTGTGGAATAAAGTATGTTTTTCACAAATTTTCATACCTATCCAATTGATACCTGGAAAAATATGTATGCATTATAAAAGTTATTACAATTATAAAATTATTAAAATTATTAAAATTAAACAAAAATTCTTTCTTAATTGAAACTATCGTGCCAATAACTTACTAAATATTGAAGTATTCTTTTAAACAATGCTCTGAAGTTAATATTGAATACAATTAAAGTTACTATCTAAATAGGAAAATTGTTTCATTCATCTATACTTTGTCCTACTTTTAAAATTATATAAATTTATTGAATACAAAATGTCTGTTAATATGAAAATAAAGACGTGAGTGTGCAAATAATAGATAATTTATTGCTACCTATTTTTAGAAGTCGACATACACGATTTAATCCGCGGGGAACATTTGAATAATCGGGGCTAAACTATGTTTTTCACGGTTTTTAAGAAATTGAAAAAAAAGCCTTATTTTTGATAATGGCATACCGTGCTTGCTATTGAGTGTATAAAAAAGTTGTAAAGAATTTTATTTTATTTAATATTATAATTGAGAAATAGCAACGAGTCTTGAGATATTTAGAAAAAATCAAAAAAAGTCCCAACATTTTGTTGTTTTTTGGCCACAAAAAAATTAGCCTTAAGAAATTTTGTTAGAAAACTTCGTTTTTCCCTGTTGGCATCATTATAAACAATTCAAAAAAATAAAATCTTCTACCCGACCTTTTGCAAGGTAAAATGTACATGTCCCCTGGACTAAACACTGCATACGGATTCTTTTGCGTTTAACCACTTGCGAGGATAAAACATGCGACACACATTGAAATGCTCTTGGGAATTAGTTGCCTAAATGGAAAGTCTACGATTTTTTAATGGTAAAAATTGTCTTATTTCATGACAGAAATTTTGCGATTTAATAAGGCGAATAGTAGTATGATATTTGGCATCTATGCAACTTAAAAAAAAAATCTCGCAGTGCGTGTTACGTCATTCCAACGCGAGTGTTAAACGTATGTAAGGGTAAACAATAATACTAGGATATGTTCAGAAAACAATGTAATTGGCAAAAGATTATGAATGAACTATAAGAACGATAGATTCAATGAGTTGCAGTAGTGCTGCCAACTTTTACGCTTTTTCCTTATTACTAATATTGGATAGTGAATTTTGTCATTAAATACCAGATTTCGGCAATTAAATATGAGAAAAATTCTATTAAATTTTAGTACTAACGAAAAATTACAAATGTTGGCAGCTATGGTTAGAAATTCTCGAAGTGTTATAGAGAAATTTGAGATTATAGTACAGGGATTGCCAGTACGGGGGCCAATGGACCAAATGTGACCACTATTTTGGAATAGTAATCTTCGTTTTCTTTAGTCACGGAATTTCTGCCGTTATATAAGACAAAGATTACTTTCCGGAAATTGTGATGACAATTCGTCCACTGGCACGCAGGTTCACTATCCCTGTCACAGTGTGTACCAGTACGTAAATATTCAACCCTGTTTTGAAAATGATGTTTCAGAATAAATTCTTCCTTCATATTTAATCAAAAGCGAAAATTAATCTTGTAATATGTTGAGAAAACAATGAAATTAACTAAAGATTATGAATGAAACCATAAAAAGAATTTCTGCCATCTTTTAAGCTTAACCGGAAGACTTTTACTCATTGATCGACTGCCAGGCCAGACTTTTTTTTCACAAATAGAAATTACGTTATCCTTTTCGACCCTGACTTTTTTTTTAAAGTCCAAAAAAAAATTAAGACTTTTGTCAGACAGGAGTTTTGAGTAGTAAAATACATATTAATTTATTTTATTTTGATTCAGGGGTAGCCAACTGTGGCACGCGAAATACCACTAAAATTTTACAGAAAAAATCGACTTCTTGAATCGCTTAGAATAGCGCTCCAAGTGCTCTACCATTTTAGTTTAGGTTGGATTCACGGCTTGGACATTTTTCATATTGTTAGTTCTACGCTTCGTTAGCAATGTGATAATTCACGTATTCTATGCTCAATAATTTCGAGCGTGATTTCACTGCTGAAAATTAATTGAAAAATTAATTAAATTTATTTATTTATTTTACATTCTTTTTTTAAAACTTGTATCTTTTAAATTTATTTTCTAGAGAAATTTTTGGTTCGAACCGAACTATACACATTTGATATCGGTCAAAATGACCACTCACCGTCCTTCTAGTGCATTTATGCTGCGTTTATACTATGTGGTCTGTCAGGTCTTTTGGATCTTTCTGGTCCAAGAATCGAAAAAATTGCGTTCACACTACGGCATAAGAACTTGGCTTGCTCATCGTTATTTGCAGGTTGGAGGAATGGAGGAACAGTCGTGTTTGTTTGTTTAAGTTCATATTCGTATCGAAATGAACATGTCGGAATTGTTTACGCGGTAATTCCTTTTGCATAGACATTAATTACGTGTAAATTAATAAAAATAAAGCGTTTTTCGAAGATGATTGCCCACAAGGGAAGCAAGAAAATACAACTGCCGTTCCCTAATTAATTTTCTTTTTCTCTGACTGTGAAAAAAAAAACAAACAAAATTTACTCTTTTCAAACACTTTAAAATAATGAAACACACAGAGAAAATGAATCTAACTTTTTTTTTGTCTGAGGAAGGGGTACGATCCCTCCTTTCCACAAAATAAAATTTACTTTTATTTTTCCCTTTGATTTAAGGGGGCAGTTTACCTTAAAATTGGTCAAAAAATAGATTTTTCTTTTTAAATATTAAATGAAAGCCTGTTTGTGAATATTTTGACACCTCATTTTTATCGATACGGTAAATATATCACGAGGTATTGTAAATTTTGTTAAAACACTCAGTGCAATTACCCACACAAATTAAAACTTTAAATGGCTTTTTCGCCATGTTCATATTTTCTTCACTTTCATGTTTTAAAAATGCTAAGGCTTTTTCTGTATTTCAAATAGAGATTTAAACTTTTTTGTGCATGTTCTTTATTATATATGTGATAAATCTGTGCATGGAATTAGCCTTCAAGTTTTTTGTTATTTAAAAAAAAAATAAAAGTATATGAAGATGTGCTAGATTTCATCGTTTTGCACTATGGAGGAAAAGGTCCAAATACCGGCTACCACTTTTGTTTTCAATCTAGATCATACAATTTTCAAAATTAATGAAATAAAAAGTGACAGCAGGGTACCTTGGCATGTTGTACACCTGTTTAGAGAAAAAAAATCAGTTTCAAAGGCGTTTTCTGTTTATAAAAAGCAAAATTCCGAAAGTCTTCAAATTTTGAGTTTTTAAAATGGGGTCTAAATACCGGCCACCTAAGTTTTTTTTTCCAAAAGATCACATAAATAGAGCTAATGACAATTATTAAGCAATAAGAATATTATTTTAATAAATTTTATTGATTAATAACATTTCTTATGCACAGAAAAAATACGCAATTTTTAATAAGCAAGTATTTTTTGTCAAATTCATAAAATTCTTTACCGCCATCTCTCACAGTCTTCTTCCCATTATGTTTCAAGTTTTGTTTTTTAACGTGTAAAACAAAAAAAAAAAAGCTTGCTGATTGAAATGAGAATTATTTTATCTGAAAAAATCATAAACATAATATCACTCTCTGCGTTGGTGCAGTCCCTATCAGCCCACGTATTGCATTCTGAACACTGAACCCAGAATCCCCTTCCCCATTCTTGTCCACAGAGAAAGCACCCATGCAGAAGACACAAATTGCATCATCTTTCTCTGTTGGATATTTTCCGTTTTCACTTTTTAACTCTCTGGCTGCGTAATTGTTTTATCAAAATAGCTTCAAAAATTGCGTATTTAACCCCTTCGCGACAAGCGTTTTAAAGAGTTTTTATTCTTTTGTCACCGGTTTTTCAAAACAAAACTTTTTGAATAATTTAATCGGGAAAATGCTCCGATTAAATAAGGCAAAATTTACAGTAAAAAAAATAACTGGTGGGCATAATCAAGGAGGGTTAATTAGAAGGAAAAAATGCATCCGCGAGGATATCTCGGGTTGCGCAAATTTTGCTACTTTTACGTTGCCCCAGGAAATCTCGGGTTGCGCAGCGAGAGGGTTAAAATCCAATTTCTGTCTCTTCCGCCTGGTTTACTCCGTCATTTTTTTCTTCCTCTTCACATTTATTACAGGCAATTCTGGAGGGTCCAACAGCGCTTTTGGGGAAGTGATCCGGTAACTAGTGTCGGTTCTGAAGAATTACGGCCACCGTTGCTTTTCGCATATTGCGAAATGGGACTGGAACTGTTTCTGAACCATTTAAATTAATTTATTAATTATGAAACTATTTAAATTAATTTATTTTCTCCCCTTCAAACAGAGCAACCGAGAGAGGTCCAAATACCGGCTAGCCGGTATTTAGACCACTCTAGGTAGCCGGTATTCGGACCACTGCTATATTTAAGTTAAAACCGCTATCACTCATTCATATAATAAAATACCAATAATGTACGCGTGGCAATTGAGATCTAAATATGTCTAGAAAATAACTTAATCAACAATTCAAGCCAATATACGATCAGTATCTTTTAAAAAAATGAGGAACACACATCTGAAAAACTTTTGATGTACCAGATTACGTCGATTCGACACTTTTGTATTTACTATTTGTAAATGAGACAGACTTCAGCGACGTACTTTTCGTAACTTTCTTCTCTCAATTAAAGTTACAAACTCTGCCTATCACCGCTAGGCTGCGCTGCGCTCAGTTCTCAGAACACCTAGTAGCCGGTATTTGGACCCTAGCCGGTATTCGGACCCTAGCCGGTATTCGGACCTTCTCCTCTATATATCAGTAAAAAAAATTATAATAAATTTAATATTACATGTGTCTAAAAATCCACGTGTTGTCTTGTGTAATACACATTTGACAATCTTAAAAAAAATTGGCAAAAATATCAATTTTTAAAAAAGTAGTAAGGATTTTAAAAAAATTAAAATTTTTAAAAACTTTTTTAAAATTTTGATTAAATACACAGTTAATTTTTTTTTTTCAAAATGTACTTTTAGTTGAACATTGAAATTCAGTGAGTTTACCATTTGAAGCATGTTTAAAATAAAGATAATAGCTGAAAAGGTAAACTGTCCCCTTAAGTGTTCAGAAATTACCTTAAACAGGGATCCAGGAGGGCAGGGATGATTTTTCTTTTTTATTTAAGTTTTCAAAAATTACTTTAAACAGGGGGTCCAGGAGGGCAGGGACGACCCCTGACAAAAGAGAAAACAGCTCCAATTCTTCATTTAAAAAATGGCAGTAGGAGCTTACTTTTGTTTTCTGAATTGTTATATGGATGGATTGGCTTTAATGTTGATATTATGTTGCTACAATGTGAAATGAATGCCAATACTGATAGAAGATCTAATTGAAGACATCATCAGTAATCAGGTTACTACTCATTTCACATTGCAGCAGAGCATATGATATTGCTATGGCAACACCACTCTCTGGTGCAACAGTTAACTGCTTGTCTCATTATTTATATTATTGTCGTCTGTGACACTACCTTCTGAGCTATAAATCTTTAAAACGACAATGAAGAAAAAATTAATTACTTTGACACAATAATAGTAAACTCCCGCTGCTTTATAAGTGAAAATATAGAATTTCTTTGGCTCATGTAACAGAAAATATTTCATTTCCCTGACAATACTGGAAGAAAAAGGAACTAAATGCAACATTTCGTGAGATTTTACTTTTGTATAGTTTGAAAATAAAGCTTTTACTTTATAGATAACGGACATTAATTTCAGAGGAGCAAGTGCCCTCCCCTGATGATAAAACAATATTTTTAAATGGAAACTTACATTATCACTAGTGAAAATTAAATCTACAATGATTGCATGAAAATGAGGCTATTTCCTATATACTTTTAGTCCTGTGATACATTTAAATAAAGGTACTATGTCGTTTTAACACTTGTAGTAAAAAAGGCTTAGAATTTTATATATGAAAAATGTGCATTATCTGTTCAAAATGATGCCATTTTTGCATGTGAAAATACAGTGAGTCTGATTTTTAATTGATTTATAAAAATAATGCTCATACCCATTTTCCTTTTGTGGCAACATGAAAGGAAAATTGCATTAGAAAATTAAATAATTTTTTTTAATGATAAACTACAGCAGATGGTTGAAAATAGGGCTGAGAAATCTGATAATTGTTTTAAATTGACAATAATTTTACTCTCATTCTAAAGCTTGTCTCATTCTAACATTATTATGTATGGTGTTGTACATATATAATGTTATCAACAGTTAGGTAATTTTAGTCCCATACCCTTCACTTACAATATCATACATTACCATTCCTCTGACCCCCCCCCCCCCCCCACACACACACACACCTTAGTGAAATCATCATCAATGTTTAAAAATCCTTTTTATTTTTATATGTTTGCAGTGACATAAAAGATATGATTTTACTTTTAAACAACTGTATATCAATTAACATCTAAAAGAGGTAGTTACTATTTAAAAAGTATAAGTATTTTGATGTAAAGAAAAAATTAAAGCACAAAAACAAAAAAAATATTGTTTGAATAAAAAATAACATACAAAAACCTTTCTCCAAAAGTATTATGTTAATCTTATGTCAATCAAGTGCCAGACCGCCCCCCCCCCTCTCACACACATTAAAATGATAATTTTATATATGCACAGTCCTTATATCAAGTTTCATGCAAATCGGTCAAAAAATGTAGATTTGTATAAACACTGCAGCAGCAAAAGAGGATGGCATTTCAAAATTCCTCCCAGAGTATTTAAAAAATTAATAAGTTGTACTGAAAATACCTTATATTAAGATAAAAATGTGTAAAAACCAAAGTAAAGAAACGCATAAGCAGCATAAAATATTTATCATTTGTTTCAAAGTTTTATAAAAGAACCTCTATTTCAACACAAATTTAATGAAAGCAAAAGTTAAGAGCAATATCGCTAATGTGAGGAGTAATTATCAGTGTGTTATTAATGTGTAAGGGTAATGTGCTAAGTTGTACACATATATTACTGCTATTGTTCTTTACCACTCTCTTTTTTTCCCTTTGAAGATTAAAGGAGCTTTTCTATGAAGCCTTTAAACACACAAATGCTAAACTTATTATGTTTGTTTCTGCTTTTCATTACATTGGTTTTTATTTGTCACATATTGTATCATATAAAGAGTAACAATTCTCCAAAACCCCTTCCAAATAAGTATACTGGCTGAACCACTGGTATAAGGAATATACACACAAATAATAATTATGAAATAGATTATGAAACACTCCAACAGTAGCTATTAAGAAATTTAATTTTTTCATACAATGAAATGAAATATGTAAATGTGCCATTTAAAAACACGTAACTCAGTAAAAATCAATTTTCAGCACTTGTTGTCCCCATAATACTTTTTGATGCATTATATTTATTGAATTTCACATTTAAATAGCACCCTCTATAGCGAATCTCATTAACATTTAATAATTACAATGCGATACCAATATATATACAAGAGTTAGAGTGTGGGCAGACAAACCGAATTCATAAACGCTTTTCTCATTTTATATCTTAGCCATTTTTTTTCATTAAAATTAAATAGATTTAAAAACAATTATTAAATCAAGGTTTACATGATAGACAAAACAAATAAATACTTGAAATACCATTTATAATAAAAATATATAGTCAAATAAAGACAACAAATTTTTAATAAATTTCCTTTATTTGAAAGTACAAGTTACAGAAACAAAATAAAATTTCTTTATATTATAAATATTATTACATAACAAAATTTATTACTGAATATAATGATTACTACATATAATAAATAAAATAATATTAATATGTATCATAATGGTCTATGATGATGACACAATGCTTTGCAGAAAACTTTATTGATCTGAAGAAACAGATATTTATATTTTAATCTGAATGGAAGATAAAGCATTTGTAAAAATTAAGTTACAATAAACTATCTAAATTGTGAACTATTAAGACAGTTTTTTGGAAAGAACCGAGATAATCATTTAATAATTTTCAGTTGGTATAATAATTAAGAAGTAATAAATACTAGTACATCAAAACCAAAAAAGCATGTTCTTGACATACCTAAAAAAAAGGAAAGAAAGAAAATTTCAGTCTATTAATTGAAATAAAGAATACATAAATTAGTAAATAATTAGTGAGACAAAAAGAAATAAGTCTTAATTCAAACTGCTAAGAATATCTGTAGATTTGAAGACATCAGAAATGCAAGTGATTTACACTCCTGTTCTATTAAAAAGAAAATCTTTATTGTTCACACATCAAAATTTCTAAAAACATTACAATAATGTGTATACAGTATTGTATTTACTACTCATAAATAAGAGAAACTTACTGTATGGGCAGAATGTAGGCTGACAGAACTGCTTTCGGGGAAGTCAAATCTCATACTAAATATAAACAAGTCGGAAATTGTAGGTCAAACGTAGCAAATGAGATGTGTTTGTATTATAACTAGTTTTATAAATATTCAAATCTCGGTGTAATAGATATTACACTCTTATGCCAAAATGCATGAATACAAAATTTATTATGATTATATATATTAAATTCAGTAATACGGAAATAATAGGATTCCATCTTAAATATGAGGGCACCATGGCAACCTAGAATCATTACCTGTCATGGGATATCATCGAATTCATTACGTATGATAGGATTTAATAGAATGAGGAAAACTTTTATTAATATTTTTTAAAGTTTGATTCGATTTTAATAAAATTTGAAATGACTTAACAAAATTCTGCAACAATTATATAAATATATTAAATTTCAAACCATTTGGTTGGGTAGTTTTTGCGCTGTTAAATGCGGACAGACGGACGAGCCAGGTGACGACTATAGGTGCTACGTATTTACATAATTACAAACACATCTAAAAAGAGCTTAAAAAACAGTATTTCTGTTTTCCTTTCATTCTGATAAAAATAACATTAAAATGACTTGAAATGAAATAAGTAATTTTTAAGGAAAAAAAAAAGTTGTTTTATTTTTTCTATACGAGAATAAATAAAATTGTCAATTTCAGAATGAATGATCCCGGGCCTACCTGAGCCTGAAGAAGTGTATAAGAATGTAGCCCAAGTTCGTATCGGGCTCTTGCTGAGCCCATCTCATCTCTAGTAGTAACACGAGAACACTGAAACTAAATGTTAAACCAATAACAGTGTCCTTTTGAAAATTCTTATTTGCATTTTGATATCCCTATTTTGATATTGCAATATCCCTATCTGGTCTAGTGTTGGGTGTACGCATTTCTTTGAGCTCCTGAAAAATTTGCATTTTAAGTGGTAAATATTAAATTTTTTGACTAAGTAATCCATGCATAATGTTCTTTTTAGGTTTCTCTTTAGTTCTATGTACTAATTTTGTTTTCTGTTAGTTATTTTTGAGTTTAACGTACTTTGAAATATTTTCATCATTCCGAGTGCACGTTTTAAGCTTTAAGTCTTGTGCTTTCGTTTCGGAACTTTATTCTATTAATTATTTATCTTAAATTTATATATTTCCTTATCTAAGATATTTATAAGTTCTTAGTCTCTTTATAATTTCCAATAGTTTTTATAGCGGTTTTCTTGTATTTTTCCAGTCCTTTCCATTTTATTAGTAAGGGGTGTTTCCGAGCTGGGCATTTGTTTATACCGCCATCTTGGTTGTGTAGAAGTTGAGTTGTTTTTGTGTCTACTGCTTTTGTAATCTTTAATTGTGAGTAGAGATTTGCTTGAGGGGAGTGTTCTTGTCTGTTGTGTACTTTGATCGGTTTGGGAGCGTTTTTTCGGATGCTTAGTTACATTTTTCCTATGTGTCTACTGCTTTTGTAATCTTTAATTGTCAGTGGAGATTTGTTTGAGTGGAGTGGTCTTGTCTGTTGTGTACTTTGGTTGGTTTGTGAGAGTGTTTTTTTTTTTCAGTTACAGTTTTCCTATGTGTTTCCGTGATTGTCACGTGCCTAGGGTGTCGTAATTGTTTGTTTTCAGTTTGCTTTGATCCGTTTATCCGGCGTTTTGATTTTCATCCATTTAAGCGGCGCTTTGTTTGTTATTGCTATAGGGGGACGCCTTGCTTATTTGTCAATTTTTGGATCATTTGTATTATTTCCTATGCAGTGGATAGGTTCTTATATATACTGAAAGTGTGTTCTGTTTATTACCGTCAGATAGGTTATCGACATAGATTTTCGGCGTTTTGTATTTTTTGCAGTTTCTTCGGCGGGTTTTTGACTTTTCTGTTTGGCGTTTGTTTGTTAGGGAATTATTATTTGGATTTTGAGCCTGTTTGTAATAGTTATGACTGAATTAGAGAAGGCTACAATGGAGGTTTTGGCGGAAGCAGGTTCGTTGGAATTTCCTGCTGCTGTAAGTCGTGTACATTCTTATATGTATGAAACTCTTGAGGCTCAACGTAATAAAGGAGGTAAAGTCACTGAGAATATTATGGGACTTATTTGGCTTGTCAAGGCTTACCGGGACTGTGTTTCCAGTGAAACTAAATTGAAAACATTGATTACTCATAATAAAGCGTACGAGGCTCTTGCAGATAGATTTTCGAAATCTACAGGTCATATAGATGCATTACATCAGGTTCCTGTTATGACATGAACACAGAAAAGGGATTCTGATTATTCGGTGATTGTCACGTCATCCGGCGAAGAGACATTAGATAATATTAAAAAGGATATTAAAGAAACATGTCGATCCCAAGTGGAGGTTCCTATACCTGGTGATGTTGTCGTTACTAAGGCTGGTCAATTGATTTTAAAGGTAAAGTCAAAGGTTGATTCTGAGAACTTAAAGAAGGTATTGGGGAATTCGGCGGCTTTGAAAGATAGAATTCGTGTTTCAGTTCCGAGGAGGCGTCTTGAACGTGTTTTGTTTACTAGTGTCGATCCGGAGGTTGGTGAGGATCTGGTATTGAAATCATTGAATAAAGTTTTAAATGAGGCCGACAAAGGCGTGTTTGGTGACATTGATATTGACAAGGATGTTGGAATTATTAGATGTATAGTAACTAGGGCTGGAAAGGCAAACTGGATGATTAGAGTAGGTAAGGAGGTGGCACAGTTTTTAATTAAGAAACGTCGCATTTGTACAGACCTGGAAAGATATCGTGTGGTGGGTTTTCTTCCCATCTTACGACGCTACAATTGTCAAGCTTTCAGCATGTTGCCTTGAAATGTGAGAACGAAACCAATGGGTTAAATGTGATGGTGAACATTTACTTAAGGACTGCAGCGTTGACTCGGAAATGTGTGCTAACTGTGTGGGTGTAATAGATTTGGATATTGATGGGGACCACAGGGGGGCAGTCCTGATTGTCCACAATTTAAAGCGTATCGTGCGGATCAGTTAGCTAAAAGGTTGTGATAGTTCCTCCATCTCTTCCTCAGTCTTTGGATCGCCTAAACTTTGTTCAGATAAATTTACATCACTGCTCAGATGCAACTAATTCTCTTGTTCGGTATATGATTAATTTTGATATTAATTTTGCACTTTGTCAGGATCCCTATATTTTGAATCATTCTTTTGTTGGTCTGCCTCTGGACTGGCTTTGTTTTCTTTCTACGTCTTGTACAGCAGCGATTGTCTGTCCCTATAAAAACTATGCATGTGTGAAAAGTCTCACTTTAGATAATAGTGTATTTATTAATATAACAGTGGAAACGGGTTACTTTATGATTACCTCTATTCTGCACCTTCCGGTAATCTGGAAACCGATTTGTGAGACTGGTGTCATCATTTACAAGACTTTAACAGAGTAATCATTGGCGGTGATTTTAACGTACCATTATAATCTATGGGATATTCAAGAGAGTCAGACCGTTCGGAGACTTTTCTGGAATACTTGATGATCAGTAATATGACTATTGTGAGTTCAGCTGATGCAGATTTTACATTTGTTCAGGATAACAGAAAATGACGTCCAGATTTGACTCTGGCGGGTTCTGACGTTCTTCCACTTATTGACAACTCGACTGTGGATGTGACTACATTTTCGTACAGCGATCATCGCTATATTCGTTTTACTTTGTTCTCAACTCCGTTACAGATCAATTACGGACTGTTTAAAACAAAACATAAGAGCATGAAAAAATTTAATAAATTGTTCGCAGAGAAGTTGCCTGTTCTTGCAAATACATTGAAGAGGTTTTTTAACACTTCATCGCTTGATGTATGGATGGAAGAATTTACTGAATTATTGCAGTTGTTAATGAATTTATGCTTTCGTCGTGGCACGTTTCAACATAAACCTACTGTTAACTGGTACGATAGTGCCTTGAGGTCTGAACGTAACCGAGTAAATGCTCTATATAAGCGATATATGAAAAATCTAGATGTGGCTATTTACAAGGAAAATTATATCCAAGCAAGACGTAAATATAAAAGAAATCTTAGACAAACGAAGCGTTCAGGATGGCTTAATTTTGTGATAAAACGGACAATGCCTATGGTAGTCTCTATAAGTTTATTTCTAAAAAGACAATCTCGCAAACAGATCTTGTTTTTAATACTCTTGAAAATTCACATGTTTTTGCCTCCTACGGCAATGTAGCAGAAAATCTTATGTCTGAGCATTTTGCGGTGAATGAACAATCTTCAGAAACTTTTGAATTTATAAGCAATATTAACTTTGAAGACTCAGAAGACTTTATCCCTATTACAAAATGTGAATTGTTCTTTGTACTAAGCAAGCAGAGCAATAATAATGTTCCTGGTTATGAAGAGATTGATGCATTAATTGTTAAAAATATTTGTAAGAAATTTACATCCTTTATGGTCTCACTTTTCAATACCTGCCTTAAGTTTGGTTACTTTCCAAAATGTTGGAAAAAGGGTACGGTTATATTTTTTCGTAAGCGTAATCGTGATCCAAGACAACCTAAGTCTTACAGGCCCATTACTTTATTGTCAGTTTTGGCAAAGGTCTTTGAAAGGATAATTAATATTCGTACAATTACAATGCTGGAGTCTATGTCCTACCTGGATGACGGTCAACATGGCTTTAGAGAAAGTCGGAGTACGGTTTCACCTCTTGCAGCTTTACGGAAACTTACAAAGGAATCATTATCTACTCATAAATATTGCGCATTGGTGTCATTCGATATATTAGGCGCCTTTGATGTAATGCTGCTCTGTTTTAGCTACTCTGATAGATGATCTTCCAATTTTTGAATACTTAAAAATATCATTAAAGAATTACATAACCCATCGACTTATTGGTTTTAAATTTGTTCGTGGTATACGATGGTTTAGAGTTTTTCGCGGCTGTCCCCAAGGCTCTTGCCTGGTACCATTACTTTGGATGATAGTGGCAGAAAAGATCTTGAAACGTTACAAGCAACATAGTCATAGAATTATATCGTATGCGGATGACTCGGCTACAGTTGAAGGAGATAATACTAGGTCTGCCTGGAAAATATAGTCAATAAAAGTATTAGTATATTTGCTTTGATATGCCACGAACTACGTCTAACCATTAGTGCGGAGAAATCAGCAGCCATGCTCTTCGGGAGATTTACATTCAAAAAAGTCCTTCCGGCCAGTGTCGGGAGGAAGAGGTAGCTTTCATATTCCTTATTTTAAAAAAGCAAGTTTATATTATTCAAACACAAGGAGCTCAATTTAGTGGAAAAGGATTATAGGAGATTCAATACTAATTTTTATCAATACTAAATCATTATCAATGAGAATTTCGCTAAATTAGTCAGCTTTATCCAAGCTGCTTTTATTTAAAGTAACTTATATTTGGCTGCCGAATTCGGCGATTTCTTAAAGTGCCTGCCATTTTAAGACAACATGGTGGATGAGGCTAACGAGTGAACTTGGTCGAGACCTTAGTAATTCCTGTGCACATGCTCACTCACATCGGAATCGTTAGATATATACAAGTGCTGTCGCAGGCAAAAAACAGATTTTTCAAAATGTCACCCACATTAGAAATTGAAACTGCTATATCTGAGCCATTTTTTAAGATAAAGACAAAACAAAAAATGCTCCGGAATCCTTATATCATGGTCAAATACTTAAGAAAGAAAACTTTTTCAATTTATAATTTTTTTGCACCTCACTTTAAATATAATTTTTTATTTAATTTAATGGCCTCCATTTTGAAACAAGATGGCTGATGAAGCTTGCCAGCGAACTTGGTCGAGAAATTACGATATACTATCAATATGCTTTCTTACATTGAAATAGGTTGATAAATGCGCGTGTTATCACGTAACAAATATCAGATCGTTTCAAAATGTCAGTCATGCTAGAAATTCAAAGTGCTATAATTCAACCATTTTTTAAGATATGTACGAAACAAAAACTGCTCCGGGATCTTTGTATCAAGGTCAAACACATAAAAAAAAATCTTTTTCATTTTTCAATTTTTGATAACTCATTTTAAATTTAAAATTTAATTGTTTTTTTAATGGCAGCCCTTTTGAAACAAGATGGCAAATGAAGCTGGCCAACGAACACCGTCGAGACATTGGTATGTACTATGTACACTCCAAGTTACATCCAAATCGGTTCATAATTACGCCTGTTATCGCGTGACAAAAATCAGGTCGTTTCAAAATGTCAGCCACAATAGAAATTAAAAATGCTATAACTCAGCCATTTTTTTTTATATATAGACGAAACAAAAACTGTTCCGGAATCTTTGTATTAAGGTCAAACACATATAAAAAAAAATCTTTTTCGTTTTCAAATTTCTTGGTACCTCATTTAAAATTTAAAATTTGTAAAACTTTTTTTAATGGCCGCCATTTTGAAACAAGATGGCGGATGAAGCTGGCGAACGAACTCGGTCGAGACATTGGTGCGTATTATGCATACACCAAGGTACATCCAAATCGATTCATAAATACGCCTGTTATCGCATGACAAAAATCAGGTCGTTTCAAAATGTCAGCCACGTTAGAAATTCAAAGTGCTCAGCCATTTTTTAAGATATAGACAAAACAATAACTGCTCCGGAATCTTTGTATCAAGGGCAAACACATATTAAACAAATATTTTTCAGTTTACAATTTTTTGGTACCACATTTCAAATTAAAATATTTTTTTTAAAAAATTTAAATGGCCGCCATTTAGAAACAAGAGGGCGGATGAAGCTGGCCAACGAACTCGGTCGAGACATTGGTACGTATTATGTATACACCAAGGTACATCCAAATCGATTCATAAATACGCCTGTTATCGCGTGACAAATATCAGTTCGTTTCAAAATGTCAGCCAAGCTAGAAATTCAAAGTGCTATAAATCAGCCATTTTTTAAGATATAGACGAAACAAAAAATGATCCGGAATATTTGTATCAAGATCAAACACATAAGAAAAAAATATTTTTCAATTTTCTATTTTTTGGTACCGCATTTCAAATTTTAAATTAAAAAAAAAATTTAAATGGGCGCCATTTTGAAACAAGATGGCGGATGAAGCTGGCCAACGAACTCGGTCGAGGCATTGGTATGCACTATGTATACACGAAGTTACATTCAAATCGGTTCATAAATACGAGAGTTACAGTGTGACAAATGTCAGATATATATATATATATATATATATATATAATTTTTAACCCTCCGTCTACCAGACGGGTCCATTGGACCCGACAGGTACATACAAAATATTCATTCAAACCAGAAATTTCTTTAAAATAAACTAAGTATATAAACCAGACAAAAATAAGGTAAATAAATAAGTTAAATAGTTTTAAATAAAAATTCTGGTGTAGAACGTTTTATTAAAACTTGAATAAAATTCCCGGTAGATCTAGGGTTAACTGCAGTACATTTTCAAAAAATACATCTGCTGCAAGTAATTTTCCGTGTAACTGCAAAGACCCCACTCTAAAAAAATACATAAACAATGATCATGGACATATAATCACTGGAAATCTTGATATTGTTAATGATTTTAAATTGAAACAACTAATGGGTTATGGTACTAAATATAGACTTCCATCTAAATTTAATGGTAAATCTATTATCAAACAGTTTACATATGATACTGATATTTTTATTTATAAAATTTCTATCTCTTATAATAAGCCTATTGAATATTTTAATCAATGGAAAATATTAGTAATTGAAAAATTAACTATGGCTTTAAAAAATAATATTGCTGATTTGGTTTCTATTAATACAAAGCATTATTTCCAACAAATTACTAAATTACAAAAAAACTACGTTATTACATATGTAGACAAATCTCCTAACAATTATGCTATTATATGTAAATCATATTATCACCAACTTCTTACAAATTGTATTTCTTCTAATAAGTCATTTCAAAAAACTAATGAAAATGTAATTGTAAATAATCGTAAAATTCGAAGTTATTATAAACTATTAAATATTTTATCTACTAACTTTAATTATCCATATTTAGTTCTTATTCCCAAATTTCATAAAACTCCAATTAAATTTAGGACTGTTACTATTGGTTGCAATACATATAATAATAAAGCCAATACACTTCTCTTAAAAATTCTTAATCAATTATATGTACTTACTACAAACAATGATAATACACATTGTATAAAAAATAGCTATCAACTTGTCAATATTTAAAAAAATCTTCATTGTGTTTATAATATAACGACATATGACTTCAAAGATCTTTTTAATAATATAGACCTATTAGATTTACATAAAATTATAAATGCATTATTTAAAAAGTATTATAAAAAACTGGAATTACCATCTAATATAGATATTGCATATTTTAAATCTTTAACTAACTTCATTATCTATAATAATTATATATTGCAAGATAATAGTTTATATTTACAGCATGTCGGTATACCACAAGGCGGTTGTACTTCCAGTTTACTCTCAGACTTATACTTATATCATTATGAACGTAATTTTACTAATAATAATCTACATTTATATCGTTATAGTGATGACATCATTTTAATTGATACTGATCAATCTGCAATTACTCGATTTCCAGTTGATTATCCCACTAATTTGGAATTAACGGAAAACCTTTTATCTAACAATACAATTAACTTCTTAGATCTTAAAATTACAATAAAAGACAACAAAACAATCACAGATTTATATGACAAACGTAAAGAATTTAAATTCACAGTTAATACATTTACAAATTTTAAATCTTGTCTACATCATTCTGTATTTCGAAATATAATACTTAATCATTTATATAGAATAAAATGTTTATGTTCTTCTCCTCTAATTAACAATAATATTAAAAAACTAATTTATGATGCATTAAATCATGGTTTTCCAAAAAAATTCATATATTCATTAATATACAATTAGTACTTTTCTTACATGATCTTCTAAAACAAATTAACACATGCGTAAACAAAATTACAAAAAAAATTATAAAATAAAAAAAATATGTATAAAAAATTAAAAATTGTAAAATAATATAAAAAAAATTATTATAGGTTGGTTGGGTGGGTAGATGTTAGAGTACGGAGGAGGGTGGTGTTGTCTGGATAATACGCAATGGTTAATTATAAAAAAAATGGGGCTTTTGTATTAGTATATTTTTGATACGTATTTTATATGGATGTTGATTTGATATTTTATATGTAATTGGAGAATTTCATTAATATTATAATTAGCTTAATTATTGATTAATCTAATTTACAATTATTTGTTATTAAATTTTAATTTACTTAGGACAATATCATATTAATTACTAATAGTATGCCATTTTTATAGTGATTAATATACATATAAGTATGTTTAATATAAATTTAGTTATACTGTATGTATTAAAATTGGGTAATTATTTTTATTATTATTCCTCTATTCTTTTTAATATTTATTATCGGTTTAATGTTTTTGAATGTCCCACATTCATACTTTTTGGATTTTTATGGATGTATAAAAATAATCCACACTCTATATTTGTGCTTTTTAAGTAATGGGAATTTAAGTATCATTTAACCTTCTATATACTTCCACATGTTTTTTATTTCCTGTTCATTTTATAAATATCTTATATATAATTGATTTAAAAAATAATTTTTATATTATTTTTAATAATTATTTATATTAATTATTACTGAATTTATTTTGTTTTATAGCATATAGCTATATGCTATATATTATCAAAGTTCTAGAATTATTTAAATTCTTAGTTTAGTTTAAATTAGTTAGCTAATAGAATATTTTGTATGCTTTTAAATTTTATTAACAATAGTTTTTTTAAATACATTGTGTGGTTTATATTAGGTTTATAATTCTCTATATATAAGGATATGTTTGGTTTTGCTGTTTAAAAAATTATTTACATTCAAATGCTTACAAATATTTATCTTGCGACAGTTGATTCATATAAGTAATACTAGATGGCAGCACCAAAACTTGTCTCTTTAAGATAGCTCTAAATTTTAATTTTTCTTGCTCCATTTCAGTTATAATTTAATACACCAGGGGGTATTTTTAGCTAAATTTTGACGATAGTGTTAAACAGTTATTAATTAATTTAATAGTGCATTTTAAATAATGTAATTACTATCTATTTATTTTATATTATATTAAATATATTTAACAAGGTATTTCAAATTTTATTTCAAAATGTATTAACTGCATCCTTTGGTATCAATTACTGTGATTTCTTAACTGTTTTATTCACCTTAATCTTTATGATATTATGGTAGACATGTGCGCGTGGTTATTTGTAAAATAATGAAATATTAATCGGTATGGTCTTTATTATTTATAATTTATATGCTATAAATATTTAAATACGTTTTATTGATTCGTCCATTTCATATTATTTGTTTCTATTCTGCTTTCATTTTTAATCAATTCACTTGATTTTAATGGTTGTTTGGGCACAGGGGAAAATAATTTTTAGCTTTAGCTTATATTTCTCACAGAAAACAACCATTTTGCTTATATCATTGAATTCTGTGCCCTTGACAACGTAATTCAATATATAAGCTTTTCCATTTTTTGTCGGTGTCCACTTTTTCCTTTTTCTTCCATAATAATTCTTATAATAAATTATTATTATTATTATTATTTTATACTTACAGCTTTAATTCATAATAATTGACGGTGGTAGGTTATGTTTAATTAATGGTTATATATATATATCAATTTTGAACGGAGGGTGGTTTCGGGGTCTGGGGGTCATGATCGATGAAAATATACCAAAATTTTTGGAAATCGCTTTCCTCCGAACGGCTGCAATAGGTAGCTTTTTGTAATGAAAGCTACCTAAAACGTCGTCCTATATTTAAGCTTGAAGGGAAGATTATTTCAGTTAAGGATAACTTAATGTTTCTAGGTTTTTATTTGGATAGCAGGTTTCATTGGTTGGAACACCTAGACATGGTACGTGAGAAAATAAAAGACTTGTTGCAGCATGCAAAAGACCCGTATACGTGATGAAGGCTTACCTTTGGAATATCTTAAGATATGGTACAACTCTGTATTGAAAAGGCAAATATCGTATGGTTACGAAATTTGGTTCAATGATCTTAGATAACATGGTATTCGGCGACTTTCTTCGTGTCAAAGGCTTTGTTTATCATCCCTAATACGTGTTTATAGATCAGTTTCAACTGCTGCTCTGTGTGTCTTATCAGGAATACCACCAAGTGAAACCGAATTAAAACAGTTGGCTCTTTTTATAATATTTTGAAGAATGACAGGACAGATTGGATAGGTGAAACCTATGTTTCATCAGATCGTTTAGCTAAAACAGTTGCAACGTTTGATTATCGGTATTTATTATACACATTACATTAATTTTGTTGGTCCAGTTACTAAAAGTGTTCCACATCATACATATCATGTATTATACACTGATGGCTCAACGATGCAAACGGGAGTTGGCGCTGCCTTTGCGGTATATATGTCAGACGTAATTTTACTAGAAAAGAGATTTAAATTACAATCTTTTAATACTGTGTATCAGGCAGAACTTACGGCCATTGATTTAGCTATAGAATGGTGTAGAGACTCTACTTATAGTACAATCCATATTTATACAGATAGCCTATCCTCTGTCACGGCACTTAGAAATATTATCCCGAATGATGAAATTTTATACAATATATATACAAACTTGTGTTTGTTGAAGAACAAAATCATCAACATTGGCTGGATTAAATCACATGTCGGCTTCAGAGGCAATGAGCATGCCGATTCTCTCTCTAAATCTGTTATCGAATTGGAAATTTATGACGTTGTGATAGTCGCACCAATTCCTGTCTCCTTATTATTATAAAGAGAACAGTGTTAAATTGAGGCAGAATGATTGGACATACAGTGATAAAGGCAGAGACACATTTAGTATAATCAAAACAGTTGACACCTCATTTCTTTGTTACTCTCGAATCATTGCATATTTTATCACGTCTCATGGGGCTTTTCCCAGTCATCTGTTTAAGTGGGGTAAGCGCCAGAACGATAAGTGTTTGTGTGGTAGCATCAGTGATCCAAAACATCACCTTTTCGGACGTTGTTCACTTATGCCTGTCTCATTTGATTTTATTCGGAATCGCACATTGAGCTGGAATATGAAAAATATCTTACTGTCAAGATCAAATTATAATAAACTTAGACAAATATATAATGAACTTAACAAACATTTCTCTTT
This sequence comes from Maratus speciosus, assembly GCA_963932465.1. Lineage (NCBI taxonomy): Eukaryota > Metazoa > Arthropoda > Arachnida > Araneae > Salticidae > Maratus > Maratus speciosus. Next base: position 311,243,418 of record OZ010796.1, read on the forward strand.
TATAAAATACCAGTTCTGATTTTGACTTTGGTTTTGGGGCATAAGATTTTTTTTTTTATTGTTGACTTTTGTGTGACATTTATTAATTTGCTCAGTTCAGGACTTTTTATGTCTGCTAGTATTTTGTATGCAACTTTAAGATTTTATTTAACGTTTTTCTTCTCTGTTACAGCATGTATAACTGTGCACATGACTCTATACATTGTTTGCAATTCTTTTTCATACAGTCATATGTCAAACCTGTAAATGACTATAATTATTGTAATTTTTTTTGTTATTAAAGGGCGTTGGTTTTCTGGGGCTGTTCCCTTGCCAGTTTGCATTTGGCAGAGGGGACTTTTCTGCCGGTGGTTTTCTGCCTTAGCCATTTTTTGGTTGGCTCCCCGGTAGAGTGTTTCTGTTACTTGCATTTTGATACTTTGTTTTGGCCTAGGTTACCTGAGGCTGATGTCTAACCAAATATGTTTGTTTTTTCCCTCTGAGAGCACGTGGAACAGGTTCTGAAAATGAAATTTTCCTCTGAAAAACTGTACCTGAAATCAAGAGTAAGATGCCCAATTAGACATTGACCTCAAATATCCTATGTAAAACAGAAAAAAAATCATTTAAAAATATTCAAAAGCAAACGAGAAATTTGTAAAGAAAGTTGCCATAGGTTTAATATTAGTTTGCAAGCATCTTTGCATAAGAGTTAACATTGTATAATTAATAAATAAACTTAAAATTTCGTACCCAAGATCAAAATAGTGTTAATTATTTATAACATCACAACTCTTCATTTCACGATTTGTATAATATAAAAAATAATTTTAAAATATAGTACTTTTCTGTTAGCCGGCACAGGTGATAAATCAAATATTTTTCCTTTGTCACCATTCGCATTGCATTCATTTATTTTTAAATATAAACCATTCACTCATTTCATTATAATACCTATCTTTTAAATTTTATATACATGCCTTTCACTCATTTCAATTCAATTGCAGAAAACAATATATCATCAAATATATATATATTTTTTTGCATGCTGTTCAAAAAAGCTGTTATTGGAAAGATTTGTACACGACTAACATAAAAGTGCCAAAAATACTCTGAAGTTAAATATAAGTATTAAATAGCTTAACCTGCATGAGTAATAGTCGGTGTAGAGCAATTTAAATTGAAAAAATATGAGAATATGCTTTCCACAAGTGGAAGGCTCCAATAAAATACACACTGTAAACTGAAATGTCTTAAATTCAGACACTTAAGTGTCTGAAACGGAGTGTTCAATTTTCAGGCATTTTAACCTTCCGTCTACCAGACGGGTCCATTGGACCCGACATGTACATTCAAAATATTTATTCAAACCAGAAATTTCTTCAAAACAAACTAAATGTATAAATCAGACAATAATAAGTTAAATAAACAAATTAAATAGTTTTAAGTAAAAATTCTGGTGTAGAATGTTTTTATAAAACTTGAGTAAAATTTCCGGTAGTTCTAGGGTTAAAGTGTCTTAACTTTTAAGACGCTTGTATCCGTCTGAATTTAAGACATTTCAAACGTCTGAATTGCATCCATGTTTGACCACTTCGACAGACATTTTTTCACCTTTTGTTTTTTCTTTTGTAAGCATTATACACTGTAAAAAGAAGTATATCAATTAAAATATGGAAATCGTACTGTCACTCCATAATATAGTACTATTTACATATTTTAATGGAAATTTTCTGTTGTAAATTCCAGCAAAAATTCCATTTATTTTGCATATTTTCGTATTTAAAATTTTCCATTTAAAAAGATAAAAAATGTAATTCCTCTAGCACTCACATTTCAACGACAACTCTCCAAAGGTACATATTACATCTGATTTATATATACACTAAATTCAAAGTAATGTAAACTTTTAATACTTACCAGAGCCGGGGATCGAACCACGGTACCGTTGGTCTCCTGAACGGCGTCCTATCCATTCAACCACGATTTCATTAGCTGAGTTTCGAAATAATGTAATTTATCAAGCACAATCAATGTATTTTAACCTGAATTTTTTTCCTGAATTTTTATTTTTTCAAATTTGTTGGTAAAATCACTTCAAAATGTTCCAAAATGAACTCGAAAAATACTAAAAAAAAATCACTCTAAAATTTTTTTGTATTTATTTGATAACATTTAATCGAACTAATTATGGGAATATGGATAATATTTATAGCAACATAATATGCATAATAGCATAATTATATGTTTTGCCTAAATTGATATTAAACAAGCTTTTAAATTGTATATTATATACTATAATTAGTATTTTTACGAATTGCTAAAAAAAATATATTTGTTCGTTTACAGAGACAAATAACAATATAAGTATTATTAACAATAATTTAAGAATAATCGTATTTGAGTTTTAAAAACAATTTATTTCATAATCATCTTGAAAAGGACTTTACATAAATAACTATCCCCTAAGTGGCTAACAAAAATATGCACCCATTCGAGCCTAGTTCCCTATATTTTGTATGTTACAAAAATGCATATTTCAAAGAAGTATACAAGCTAAGTTTATGACTAATTTATTTGGATTCTTGATAAAAAAAAAGAAATAAACTTACTTTTTAAATTTCGCAATTTTGAAAATTAAAAAGTCTATAAAAACAGAAAAAACCCTCCATCTCTCGGTAAGAAATAAAGACATTTATAGACAAAAATTTCATGCAATTTTTATGTTATAAATAAAAAGAAAATTACACAAATATATTAAAATTCGGAGCGTCCCAAAAATGGGACACTTCGAATTAAAATTCAAGTTACGTATAAGTTTGCGTTCAAAAAAAGTAACAAGAAAAAACTACTTTGACTAACAGTAGATGGAGCCACAATTCAGCTCCAAAGAAAGATTTTTCTGAGATATGTTTGATGTTCGTCAAATGCAGAAATTTTAATTCATTTTCCTTCTTAAACGCATGAAATTGGCAGGTTTTGTTATTCAGAAACTATGTGATCGAAATGAGGTTTCCATTTTTTGATGAATTACTATCGAATTATAAGTAATCAGCAGTGTATCTAGACACATAGCTGCCAACTCTTCCGCTTTTACAGACCACAAAAATTTAATAGAGATTTTTGCCTTATTTAATTGGCAGATTATGGCGATTTAAAAAGGTAAAATTTACTATAAAATTTTGTGGTCTAAAAAAGCGTAAGATGTTGGCAGCTATGTAGACAAATCATTGCGGAGGGGAACGCTGAGATTTTTTAAACAGACTATGAAAATTATCTGCTAAATGTATTTGAACAAACAGTAAATAAAACCGATGTAAACCTCTGTATAACGGAAACTTGGCTGAAATGAAAAATTTCATGGTTTTTACGAAATAACACCACTTTCTAAGATTTAACCATTCCTTTTTCTAAACTTTCGTAATTAAGCATGACATTTTCTATAAATTTCGGAGGGGGCTGTGTCCTCATCAGCCCACCCAGTGTTGAATTCAGGGGGTGGACATTCCCCCCCGGAGCAGTTGAATTCAGGGGGGATATTCTCCCCGGAGTAATGAGATCCCCCCCCCCCCCGGGGAAATTGAGATTTTGTGTTTTTTATGGTCAAAAAGTGCAATTTCCACCCCGGAGCCACAGAAATGGAGAAATGTGTCTGAATTCAACACCGAACCCACCCCTTGGATACGCCATTAGTTTGAATAAACATAAATAAATCATGTCTAATATACGTTAGTTTAGAAAGTGCGGATTAAAATATATATGGGCCTGTACTTGAAAGATTATATTTTATCTTTAAAATGGAACTTTTTAAATAGAGAAATACGCAAAAAATGGAAAATTTTCTGGAATTTACGGGAAAAAATTTACATTAAAATACGTAAATTGGTGACTAAATTGGCAGTACAAGTTCGATATTTTAACGGATAACTTTTTTACAGCGTATAAAGCTTACAGAAAAAAGTGAAAAAAACTGCTGCCTATTACCGAACATGCAGGTTGATCAAAGATGGATGCGATTCGGACGGTTGAAATGTCTGAAATTCAGATGCGTACACGTGTCTTAAAAATTAAGACACTTTAAAATGTCTGAAAATATATATGCATATATGCACCTTCAAAATGTGCATACAGAATTTCTTTCCAGTACCAGTAATAAAGAAAAAAATACTTTTCTTATTTAAGTGGTGCATTATTGTAATTATGTAAGTGAAAGTAACTTGATAAAAAAATAAGTGGTGCATATCTATTAAAATTTGCGTAAGAGACGCTGGTCCCGAAAGGGTTAAGTGCAGGAACAAGTGGTAAGTTTTTGTCGTTAAGGTTAAACTCAGGAAATCGCGTCATATTTTTGGAAACAATTTTATCACCCTCCTTATAGCCCTTACCTAGCACAGAGTGACTAGGCTACCACTTTTTCCTGCACCTAAAGAAGCACCTTGGCGGTTAGCATCAGGTTTACCAGTTTGGTCCCCACTTTTATTTAGAAATTATGAATTCATACCGGAGATTCATAAAGAAGTATTTTTACTTTAAGTAATCAGGAAAAGCCAGTCATTAAAGAAATGAATAAAATATTACTCAAAGTTTCTGGTGTGAATTCGAAATTTCTGAAAAAACTGGAAGCCAAACTGACAACCCTGGTCAGCACTACTACGACACCGCCCCTGAACAGCGTTGCCAGATGGGCTACTTTTTTAATTCAGAATTCTTGATTGGCACCAATTTTTTGAAATGGTAAAATGCGCCTTACTTAATGACATATTAATTAAGGCAAAAAGAAAGGATATTTCGCCATTTCAAGAAAGTGATGCCAATCAAGAAATCTGAATTAAAAAAGTAGCCCACTGGAAACACTGCCCCTGTACACTAAGGCTGAGCGCTGGCAGAAAAATGGCGGCTGTCGCAGGCGTACTTCTGTAATCGTTTGTACGGTCCTTTGCAATAACAGAACATTATTTTTTAAAAGTTTTCATTCGCTTGTTCATTATAAAAAAAGTAGGGCCAAGAAGACTTTTAGAAATTATTGGTATTGAATTTAAAGAACAGTACAAACACTGAAATAAATCCGCTTACGACAACCGCCATTTTTGTGTCAGTCCTAAGGCCTAGTATTCAGGGGGCGTTGACTCCGACGATGACGACCTCAAAACGGCAGCGATGAAGTGGTTATCACACCAGATGGTAAATTTCTATGACGATACGGTAAGTATTTTAACCCTTTGCGATTGAATGTCAGAAAATAGCCGCCAAAGCTTTATGCACATGATTCTATTTTTATATTCCATTCCCATCACTATATTTTAAAAGTACATTTTTTAGTAAATTTATCTTGCACATGTTGTCAAAATGCAAGTAAAAAATGTTTCTTTAACCCCTTGAGGTGCAAGCAATTACGTTTGTGAAATGCTGAATTCCCACCGGAATCTTTGAAAAATTCTATTTCAAAATAAGTAAAAGCAATTTTAAGGCCTTTTTTCCACCAAAGTTAGAAAAGTAAAATGTAATAAAATTTTTCTGGTGTAAAACTTCATTAATCGTAGGTGGTATATAATATATACCGGTGCCTCTCAAGGGGTTAAAGAAAGCGGTGCTAACCGATTAAATTCGTGTAAGAGGTGCCTGTGCCTGGGAGGAGTACTTCGACAGTTAAAGGTTAATGCAGGGGGAAATTATGTTGAAAAGTAGATCAAAGTCCAAGTCTTCATCTAAAAAGATAACTGTTTTAAGAAATGGCATTGTGTTTTTTTAATATGAAAGCGGTACTTACTTTAAAAAAAAATCTTATAACCTCGAAAAATTTATCGCGACAAACTGTATACTGTGATGTTAAAAAAGCGAAATTTATGGAATCACCAGTTGTGTCCCAACTATGCTAATTATGACTTGACTATGCCAGTTTGGAAATGTCCATCTTAGACCTATATGTACGCACAGGTGCCAACCTCCAACTAATCTTCTGAAATATGTGGGTTAATTTGACCCAAGTTCAATATATTTCGAACCACAATTTTTTTTAGAAATGAAATTAAATAAGTTCCACGTAGAAACCTGAAATTAAATAACTAAAGATTCATCAAATAAATTTTCTGGCTCGAAACGTTTTTAACCTGGGTCAAATTAACCCAGATATTATGAAAGATTAGTTGGGAATTGTGTGTCTGAAGAAAGTAGAAGAGGGATCATACACGAATTTAGGCCACTTAGCATGGAAAGACCCAAATTCAAAATGGCATCCTGTTTCTTTGAACGGTGTGGTCACAGAGGCTCGTATATTTTTTATATACAGTTATTTTTTATAGATAGTTATATATTTTTTATATATAGTTATATATTTTTTATATATAGTTATTTTTATATATTTATTTGAAAACAATATTACAGCTCATATTCAAAATATTAGAATAATTACTTTTTTTATAAATTGAAAATATCGTTTGGTTTTTTAATGCAAATATGTAAACGATATTTTTATTAAGAACTTATTGTTGATTAAACTTATATATTATTTTAAAATTAATATCATTTTTGAAAAAAATTAATTGAAAAAAATTACCGTAATTTCCGGTGTATAGACCGCGGATTAAACAATCGTGTTTCGACCCAGAAATTTTTAAAAATAAAATGTAACTTTTTAGATCATGGTAAATATTGGTCTTCAAATGCTGAATAAAATTTCTGGGTCCAAACTGAATGGTTTGATCTGCGGGCTATACACCCGAAATTACGGTATTTTGAAAAGTCAAAATATTAGAATATTTATTCAAATGGTTCAAAATATTAGAATATTGCACAGTAATTCTCCTTTAATTATCACAAATTCATAACTGGTGGCATCATTGATTAAATTCAGACGATTTTATTTAAAATCAGTATTATTTTTGCAGTTTGTTTGCTTTTTCGTCTTAAAATGGGTCACGTGAGTGATATTCCTGAATCTATTAAACTTCGTATGATTGATTTGTATCGGCACGGTAAAAATCAATGTTATAATACGAATTATTTACATTGTTCACAATCAAGCGTTAGTAAAATACTAACACAATATTAAAAAAAATGGAAAATTTCAAACTAATCGCCGAAATGGCGGCCGAAAACCAAAAACATCTGCTAGAGATGACAGGAAACTGAACCGAATAGTTAAGAAAACCCGATTTAAAAGTCTGCGATTCTTGCAGCGAAAATAGAAACAAGAAGGAGTTGAAATCTCTACCTCGACAATATTAAGACGTCTCCATACATTTAAGTTTGCATCTCGTGTACAGAAAACAAAACCTCTCATGACTGCAAAACAAAAGCGTATAAGATTGAATTGGTGTAAATCAAGACGTTTATGGAGCAAAAAAATTGGAAAAATATATTATTTAGTGATGAAAGTATGTTTTGTGTTTCAAATGGTAATCAAGGTACTCGAGTTTGGAGAATGAAGCAAGAAGCATTTGATAAAGAATGCCTTAAGCGTTCAGTAAAATTTGCTGCTAGTGTCATGGTTTGGGGCTGCATAAATGCAGAAGAACCTGGAAAGTTATGCATCGTCTACGAAAAGGTTAACTCTCGGATATATCAAGAAATTTTTGAATATTACATGATTCCATCATCAGAAGATTTATTTGAAGATGATTTTATCTTTCAACAAGATTTAGCCTCAACGCATACCTCGATGTCAACTAAGAATTTGTTCCGCCAACGCAACATTAACCCTTTCCGGCACAGTGTGCCCGGGTCGGGATACCTAATTTTAATTCCAAACTTACGGACGGCACCAAGAACATTTTAGTAAAATTTTGTTTTTACAATGAATATTTAAAGTAACATGTTCTTAATTTCTAAAGAAGTCGTTTTAAAATTCCGGTATCAGTCAATCATTTCATCATTTTACAACAAAAAATGCCTGTGACGGAAAGCGTTAACCCCTTGAGGGGCACCGGTATATATCATATACCACCTGCGATTAATGAAGTTTTGCACCAGAAAAATTTTATTAAATTTTACTTTTCTAACTTTGGTGGAAAAAAGCTGTAAAATTGCGTTTACTTATTTTGAAATAGAATTTTTCAAAGATTCCGGCGGGAATTCAGCATTTCACAAACGTAATTGCTTGCCCCTCAAGGGGTTAAGGCACTTCCTTGGCCACCAAACTCACCAGACCTTAAACCCATCGAAAACTTATGGTGTATAATGAAGAAAAAACTCCAAGAAAATCCTCCTTCAAGTAAAACTGAGTTAGTGCCACGTATAAAGTCTATTTGGGCTAATATTGATTGAAATGTCTGTAAACACCTTGTATATAGTATGCAAGATCGATTGTACGCTGTTATGAAAAGTAAAGAGGATGCTACAAAATATTAACTACCATTTACTTCATATTCATAAGGTAATATTGTTGCTTAAAATAAAATATTCTAATATTTTGAACAAATCAAAATTTTATTTTGATATTTTTATCTGTTTCAGAAAGTTGTTTACCTAATTTATTGTACCGTATTTTATATTTTGTAAATGTTAAAATCTTATGTAAACATTCCAGATTTAATTTATAGGAAATTTAATTGCATTTACTTAGTATCAAAAATAAATAAATGAAAAATAATTTTTTATTATTACTTTTTCTCAATTATTCTAATAATTTGAATATTAGCTGTATAAGTAGTAGGATAAAATAATGTTGGTATTATAATGATAGAAAAAACTTAAAAGATAATTTAACACGGAGCTATATTAACATGAAAAATATATTGATTAATAGGATAGTCATCAATCACTAGTAAACTCCTAAAATTTTAATAAAGTCTGAGGAATTTAAATTTTCTAGATCTGACTGAAAAGAGGTGCTCTTTTACATTTTGACGATTAGTCTACTTTTAAGTCAATTAGAAACTGATTAAAAGCTATTTAAATGTAGTTCTTGAAGAATAAAATTGCAATAAAAAAATAATTATGCACACTGAATGATTCTGAAAGTATGTTATATTTTAAAAAATGTCATAGATAATTATAATTTATATATTGGTGTTATGTTATTTTTAAAAGCATAAAACTAAAACTAGAAAAGACTCCATTGTATGCAAAAATTAACTGTTTTTTTTATCTGAATTAATGCCTTTAAGATTAAAATATTATATAGGGTTAATTTAATAAGCATTTTTAATTATTTTCGTATTTAACTTTTTTCATTTCCGTCAAGTTATTTTCTATGATTCTCATGTAAAATGACTGATATTGTTATTGAACACATGAATCAAATACACATTTCAAGTAGAGGCTATCATACACAGTGTTTGATACAGGTTTTTTCCGAAAGGACGTCAGAATTTAAAAATGAAGTAATTCTTTAATTATAATTTAATAAATATGAAAATGAAATAAGTGAAATTTTCATAAGGTAGCTCATAAATTTTGCATGCAATAATAATAATAATAAAATATTTCAAGTTTTTTACAACAAATGACACTGCGCTGGCTCGAGCCTAAAGTTGACAAAATATTTACTCTTCATTTTACTAACACATTGCCGACGGCCAATTTTTATCAAATCTGAATTTTAAAGCAATAGAAGCTCCCCCCTGTTCTGAAAGTCTTTTGTAAATTGGTGTTCTAGAAAGGTTTCCCAAGTTTATGCATCGGTAAATATCTTTCAATGTACGAATTTAATATAAAATGTCTTACAATCTAAAAACATATGGACAACGTTATATAAATGCATTTTCTGCAAGGTAGAAGCCACGCCCTTAGTCAATGATGTTTTTTGAATGAAAACGAGAATTCTCGTTTCCAGTGTTGCCAGATGTGCTACTTTTTTTAAATTCAGATTCTTGATTGGCACCAATTTTTTGAAATGATAAGATGCATCTTATTTAATGACGTATGAATTAAGGCGAAAACAAAGGAAATTTTAACGTTTCAAAAAAATAAAGGTGCCAATCAAGAAATCTGAATTTTAAAAAAGTAGCCCACTGGCAACACTGCTCGTTTCCCATCGTGAATGTGTTAAGTTGTTGAAACACGAAAAGTAAAAAGAGTTGCGTTATGAAATTTCGAAGTTAGTTTCAGGGTTGAGATTTCCGACTTTTTGCATAGCAGTATAATCTTAGAGAAAATGTTATTTTACTTAATAGAAAACATTTTTGCAATTTAACAGAACAACATTTTGTCTAAGATTATACTTGTATGCAAAAAGTCGGAAATCTCATCCTCGTAGTTTGAACATTTTTACAAGGGGGCAGTAAACAGTATCAATTGACTAAATTTTGAACAGTTTTTAAAACTAATGTCTACAGAATACATGAGCTACCTTCTAAACGTGTCACTTTTCTCACCTGTTACTTCTTATACAGGGCTCCCACTGGTCCGTTTTTTGGAAACTAGTAATTTTCAGAAACAAATTCGTGGTGTGTTCCTGCAACAACTGAAAGAAAAACGCTCTTCCAAGTATGTTTTTGAAAATTTATAATTTTTTTTTCGAAAAATAGTGGTGTTAAAAAAAAACGGACCGAGTGGGAGCTCTTGCTATAGTTAATAAATCAGGGGTATTAATATATGTCCCACTGGAAACCACCAAAATTTCGTCGACTATTTCCTTCACCCCTTAAATGCCACAGACGTACATATCCGTCGCGCATAGTCGATGCGTTATGTGCCACTGACGTATATATACGCCAGTCCAAAATATTGTCCTTTATAATGAGCTGTACTAGTAAAACCACGCCCACGGCTTTGGAATTAAAAAAAAAGAAAAATAAAAAAGACTTTGCAGGTGTTTTTGAAAGACTGACCTATTTCAGAGGAGAAGAGGTAGGAGGAACTAACTTCATAAAGGCTATCGCACTGAGCTAGTGACGTGAAAATACAAGCGAATTTTTTTGCATATTTGACAAGGCTCCGCCCTTTTTGTACACCACTATTATTTTAGAGAAAATATTGTTTGGTTTGCCGTTCACTTTTTCCCTTTCTATCGCGTTGCTATTTTGATGTCACTACCTCAGTCTCATAGCTTTAGCCGTGCAGTTTATCGAATTTTCTAGAACTTCGTAGGAGTATGTCCGATACTGATGATAGTGAGTTAGATGATGACTTTCTGTCATCTTCTGGATCAGAGACGTCAGAATATGATATGTCAGATGAAGAAGATTCAGATAATGACTATTCTATGAAAGATGCCAGAAACTGGGTACGATTGGATATAAAAAAATTACCTATGCCACCTTCACGGTTTCAATTTTCAGGACAACCAGGAATAAATAAAAATGTAACAGATGTTACGAACCCACTTTTATTTTTTGAATTATTTTTTGATCAGAAGCTGGTGCTTCATATTGTTACAGAAACCAACCATTTTGGGGACCAGTATAACAACCAGCATCCTGGAAAAGAGAAATCAAGGACGAAGTTCCGGCGTCCAACAACTTTAGAAGAAATATATGTTTTTTTTAGATATACTTATTTTGCAAGGAATACTTGTAAAACCTCACGTTACGCTTTACTGGTCTAAAAACAAATTGATCGAAACTCCTATTTTTGGGAAATTTATGAGCAGAAATCGCTTTCACCTTATCATGAAATTTCTGCACTTTTCTGATAACAGTACTTTTGATAAAAATTCACATCCAAATCCAAAACTAAGTAAAATATGGCCTGTTTTTTCTGACATGATGAAGAAATTTTCAAGTGTCTGTACACCTGAAGGGGACCTGAGCATTGATGAGAGCTTGATGCTTTTCAAAGGCAGGTTATCATGGGTACAATACATACCAATGAAAAGAGCTCGCTTTGGAGTAAAACTCTTTGTACTTGCTGAAGCAGAGACAGGATATATTCACAATACGATCGTGTACACAGAGCAGAGTACAATCTTTGATAAAAAGTATGAGAACTATGGAGTCGCAACAAAAGCAGTGATGACGCTTATTGAACCTTTTTTGGGAAAAGGTTATTGTGTAATTGCGGACAATTTTTATCTCTCACCAGAATTAGCAGACCTTCTTATCCAAAATTCAACTGACGTTTATGGAACTCTTCGTCCTAATCGACGTGATTTGCCGGAAAATTTCAACAAATTTACTTTGAAGAAAGGCGAAATAACCGCTTTCCAAAGAGGCAAAATTACCGTGTTGAGACGGCGTGACAAAAAAGATGTTGCGTTTCTTAGTTCTATCTGTACAGCAAATTGCTCTGAAACTGAAAAAAATGTCATGAAGCCAGCTATTGTTATAGATTATAACTTGAAGATGGGTGGGGTTGATAGAGCGGATCAGGCATTAGTTTGTTATTCAACAACACGAAAAAGACAGAAGAGGTATTATTTAACAATATTTCGCCATCTATTAGATATGGCTATTTAGAATGTCTTCACATTACAAAAGAAACAACTCCGTAACGTTGATAATTACAACTTCCGCATGAATTTGGTGGAACGTATATTTGAGAAATTTCATATTACTCCCCCACAACCTGCCAAACGACAGAAATTAGAAAGTGGCTGTCCTTTACGACTTTCTGCTAGACATTTTCCGGACTTAGTAACATCAACGTCTGCAAAGAAAAATGCATCGAGAAGATGTGCGGTTTGTTCAATGAAAAAAATTCGCCGTGAATCCCGCTATCAATGCACTGAATGTGATGTTGGTTTATGTGTCCAACCATGTTTCAGGATATATCACACGGCCACTAAGTTCTAACATCTTTTTTATCAGATTGTTACACTATAAGTTTACATTTTTGGTATAATTTTTGTATTTTCATTTCTTTTTATATTTTCGTGGAAGTACACTATGTTTATAATAAAAGCTTGTCTCTTATTTCCCCCAATACACCGCATAACTACGTGAACCTGTTTGGAAAACTGTGGCACGGGGAATGAATCTCGTGAGTTTTTCTCGGCAGGTAAGAGATTACAATAACTACTAATTGTTTAATATTTTACTTATGACAGTAATTTTTGCTCGTGTTGCAGATGTGCAGTATAAGAAAAAAGTTGACGTTATACGAAAAACACATCTCTGATTTTATCATTATTTTTGCAGTGCAATAAACCTTCCATTAAATCACATATCATTTTTTTGAAAAAAAAAATCTAATAATTCATAAAGACATGACATAAAGAATCCGACTAAAATGAACGCGAGAAAAACTTTTTTCGTATAATGAAACGAATAGAACCAATTTTGTTACTAACAAATTGTTGGTTCTAAAGCGTACTTATTTATTGGAAGAGAATCAATAAATCATATTCGAAAAATATGAATTATTTACCTAGATGAGTTTTTACATAAAAAGTTTTTTTTTTGGAAATATGGTTTTGTTCACGTAAAACTCACTCCTGACTCTTTTGTTCGAGATATATACAATAGTTTCCTATCGGTAGCTTAAGGGCACAGCTTTCAGTTATTAGTGAATCCACAAAAATTAAAAATTGAATGGAACATCTTCTATCTCTCAATGATTATTTACAGAGTTCGCACGCTCTTAAGCCACGCCCCATTTTGTAAGGCCACTAAGATCTAACTGTGGCACTGGGGAGTGAATCTCGTAAGTTTTTCTCGGCACGTAAGGGGTTAAAAAATTAGTGGTATCCGGCGAGCCACAGCTTGACAATAAATTTTTGAATTTAAAAGTTCGTTGTCTTTTTTAAGTCTTCCCACTATTTCCTTGTTATACCTCCCATTCTCAATACTTTATGTTCCAAAATGTGACGTTCAAAATATAAGCATGTTCTACGTTTGTTTTCTTTTAGTGTGGGATTTAATTCTCTTAACCCCTGACCGCCGAGCAAAAGGGCAGAATTGTACTGTTGTTTTCTCTGTAAGTATTTTTAAATGCTAAAAAAAGATGTTTATCCCAACATTATATCAATTATGAACATTATTAAACAGTATTAAACATAACTTAATTTTTTAAAACTGGATTATCTTTGTAGAATAAAGATTAATTTAAATAATTTTTCTATTATAGTGGAACCTTCAGCTTAATGAAGTTCGCGGCGGTGAGAAGGTTAAAAGAAATTTGTTGATATTTATATCCATGAAAGATATTTGGTTTTATTTATGATTATTTCCTTTTAGAATTCTTTTGTACATGAATGCATTAAAAAAATTGCACGGAATTGAAACTGTGCATGGATTCTTTCAGTGGAGCAGTGTTGCCAGATGAGCTAACTTTTTTAAAATTCAGATTCTTGATTGGCACCACTTTTTTGAAATGGTAAGATGCCTCTTATTTAATGACATATTAATTAAGGCGAAAACAAAGGAAATTTTAACGTTTCAAAAAAGTGGTGCCAATCAAGAAATCTGAATTTTAAAAAAGTAGCCCACTGGCAACACTGCAGCGGAGTAGCTAGCGAGGCAGCCCAAATGCTCTGGATACCAGTAATATTGTGAAGATTTCTTCGCCATGATTAATAGCAGACAATTCTAGGTTTAGATAAGGCGAAGAGAACTTTACAAAATTAGTGGTATCTGTACTGGAGCTTTGGGATTTCTGTACATTTGTATTGAATAGTCCGGATGGCAGTTGGTGTTGATAAATATGGGAAGCAATGTTAACAGAACGAATTAATCCATATTGCAGATAGAGATAAGCCGAATGTTACAACTAATTCTTTATTGACCAAATCGGACACCAGGTTCGGGATGTTTTCTTTCGCAAGGCGAGCCCTCGGCCGGAGCCGGGCGTTGGAGAGAGAGTCTCGTTACATTCTTATGCTCAGAGCATGCGAGTTCAGAAGCAAGTGCTACAATTACATTTTCTCGAAATGCTCGAGTATTGGCAGGAGTACATACACAATTTCGCCAAATACATATGCTATATAGCGAAATTACAGACAGGAAGGCATGTGGTCAAAGTACGATAATTAAAATTGAATGGGGGAAGTAAAAGAGTTATAAGAAATATTTAACGCCAAATGATTACTTAGGAATTAGCACATAAACCGCAAAAGAACATTCTATAGTGGTTTGCCACAGTTCTCATGGGATTGAAGCGGCGGAAAGAGCATGTTAATAAACTAAAGTAAAATAAAGACAGGGTTAATAACTGAAATGACTAATATCTCTTACATCTGGACCAACGGCTAAAAATGTAGAAGTAATATTCTGACTAATTTATGCATATCATCAAAACTAAGGCAGACGGATGAAAATTAGAATCCAGTTGCTAGGCGAGAAGAGGAAATTATTTCTTTTCTTTTAAATGCAGTGCGCTGCGGTTAAAATCTTACAGATACAGAAAAATGATTGCTGAACTTAATAATGGAAAAGAGCGCTAAAAACAGATTAAATCCGAATGCAAACAGATAATTAAATTTAAAGAATTCGAAAAAATGTAATTTTAAAGGGGGGAAAGGAGAAAGGTATTAATATTAATATGTGAAGGTAGGCGCCTTTACATATATCTCCCCAATAGCCGAAAAAGAACGAAGTGAACCGCGAGAGAAAAAAAATTGACCCCATGTCTTCTCTCAAATACATTACACATAAAGAAATATGTAAAAATGTAATAGTTTGTCGTGGGAACCCGGTGACCAACAGTTTATAAACATATACAGAAATACTAAATATGTAAAGAACAAATAAATCATGTCTCATATAAAATGCATGCCTATAAGCATGACAAAGCAAGTTGGTACCAAAGACTTGCAAAAATAAAAATATATTGAAAACAAATTTTTATAAACTGCACTTTAAAACTTCTGGACATCTGTTTTCTTAAAAAAATCTTGGAGTTAAGGTATTAATATTAATATGTGAAGGTAGGTGCCTTCACAGTATCCAGAGCATCTGGACCCTCCCATCCTGGCTACGTCGCTTCATTTGCTGAATTATTTTATTATGGGAAGCGTTTCAGTCTAAATAATACACTTGTACAGGAATTACTTTATTTTATATTAAATTTTAAAATGTGCCTTTTAATTTATGACTACCCCGTGTCAGAAGGATATCAAACTGTGGCCCGTCGGATACCACTAATTTTTTAAAGAAATAGTCGACTTCATGAATCGCAGAGATTTGATAGTCAGATAAATCAATGATGTCTATAAAATTTTAGTGGTATCAGGTGGGACACAGTTTGACACCCGCTGTTGTATATTGAAAGCGCATAAGCTGTGTATATAGCTGTACCCCCAGTGTAAATTTAATTATAAGTTCGAGCTTAGATTGCATTGTATATAGGGGGGACTAGGGACAGTTGACCATACGGGAGGCTTGACCCACCCATCAGTTTTCATATTTAAAAGAATTTCAGAGTTTTATCAATAGGGGTCAACCAAAGCTACTGAAATACTCAAACAACAGTCTGTTTCATGTATCTGTACATAACAGTATCTGTTTCAATATTTCAGTACTGAAAGTACTTTGCCCCTTAAAGGGTTAAATGATGTTAATGCTAAGTTAAGTACTCATGTGGCTGCAAAAGGACATAGCATTGATCGAAAAACTTTAGGAAGGTATGTAGACAAATTTTAACATGATGAATACAATGAGATGAAGCCAAACTATGTGACAACTAGAATTGTCAGGTCGTATGTCACAAAAAGTAGAACAAGGAAACAAAAAAAGCGGGACAGTGGCACATAATAATGCATGAAACCCTATGAAAACTGAGCCTGTCTCTAGCGGAATGCTGTCAAATGTTAAAATTTCATTTTCTCTGCTGTAAAATTCCCATGTAGCACATGTGCCTCCCCAAAACATCCCCAGGCAGATTTACAATAAAACACCATCATCCCCATGGCATCCCTGAGGATGCAGGAAATTGTCACCAGGGGGTCCACAGGAACAGAAAATGTCCGCCTTGCAGCATCCTGGAGAGCTCCCCAGGACCTCCTTTAGTGTCCTCTCCGGGAGGTTCTGGGGAAGATTTTAGGAAGTGATACTGGAGGACTTTGGGAAACTTCAAGGTCACTTAATATGCCACAAAAAATTTTTAAGCTATGGTTTAAAGTAATTAATGTAAAACAATTTATTTATTTTTTTTCAGAAATAAATACGTTCTTTTTTTTAACTAATTATCAGACAGATTCACATGTAACAGGCATTTCAATTATCAAGCACGCACAGGGAATTACATGAAAAACAGCTTTTGAGAACAAATTTCTTACCTTCATTCTGCCTTCCGGGGTTTGATACAGGGTACTTATGAACACCAGACGCGCGCTCTATTCATTATGCTATAGGGCCGTTGAACAAGAAATATTTCTAAGGTATTCGTGAATTTCTCCCCTCTTTTGAAACTCAAAACTAGAAAATATACATATTTTATGTGCTTCGTATAATCCGGAATTATCTAACTTTTATTGCAAATTTAAATGCATAGCCTTTTTTATATATTCAATATAAATTTAAATTTATAAGTAAAAAAAAGGATTATCAATAATTATTTAAGATAACATAAATGTCTTTCAATTTTTAAATTCCTACATGAAATTATATTTTTAAATGACAATAATATTGTTTTAGCTTTCCATATTTAAAATCCATTGAAATCATTCTGTACTTAGAAAATTTATTCTGTACCTATTTTTCATACAATTAATGATGCTAAATGTTTCTGAGGATATCTTGCGACATAATTTAATTTTAGTTAATAAAAATAATATTTCCAGAGACTTAAAATGCAAAATATGGATACTTTTAAAATATGGATTCTTTTTATGATTACTAAACTATAAAATCCCAATTGAGAGAATCCTTTCAAAGCAAATGCTTTTTCCTTTCTCTCTCTCTCTCTCTCTTTTTTTTTACAGAAAAAAGTTTATTTTACGCTTTGTAAAAAGCGCACTTATTAAGTGAATTTATGAAAAAATACATATAATTTTTTCTCTGTTTCTTTTTTAAGATGGGGAGGGGGAAATTAAACATTATTTAAACCATCATTTTGGAATTTCTACACTGATTTCTGAACGTATAATCGCAAATCAATTACTAATAGAAAACTATTAACTGTTAAAGGCAAATTTAAAAAATTATATTTTACAATTCATTTTTCTATTTATAATCTTTTTTTCTACTTTTTATCCATTAAAATATTTCTTTGTTGCAGTTTCATTGCGATTTGGCATATTTTGGTGAGCATTTATTGACGCATCATTAATTTCATTGTTTATCAAACTCCCATACGAGTGTACGAGTTGCAGATGTTTGGCGATTTACCATCTGTCGTGGGCGAATTGAAAAGGGCTAAAATCAATGTATTATTTTATAATAACGTTGTAAAAATATTAAAATGCTCTGTTGGCATCAAAAACACTTTTTTGTACAAATTTGTATAATTCTGTCATATCAGGATCTGGGATGAAAATAGATTGCAATATTCCATAATTACAATGAAAAAACAGGCTGAGTTACATAAAAATAGAAACTATTAATAAAATTTATGTCTGTTACAAGACTTTTTTATTTTCTTACTGTAATAAATAAAACTAATTTATAGATAAATCTCCATTTAACGATCTTTAAAATCGTGTGAAAACTTTCGGTGTAATAAGAAATTCATTATGCCCCATTTTTCATTCAATTAACGATGCGAAATATTTTTAGTGATTTCTTGAAACATAATTTAATTTTAGTTAATAAAACTTGTATTTCAGGCAATTTAAAATGTCCAAAAGTACGAAGACTGTGGTTTAAAATATCAGATCTTTTTTATCAACGAATTATTTTGTATAAATCCCAAACTAAATAAATACTTTTCTTTTCTTTTCTTTTACAGAAACCTTTGATGACTTCTTTAAAAAATGTGGGTTTACTGATATTTCTTGGAATAACACTTTTTTTTCTCTTTCAAAGACTTTCTTTGCCAGATATTTACTGCAAGCATGCACACATATTCTTAGCTGACAAAAGGGATTGGGGTCGGTTGTGGCGGGGTAGATCCACTCTATTTAGAGTCAAATAGCAATCCAGTTATAGTATTCTCCCTGACACTTATAGTTAGGGATTATCTCAGAGAAAAGATACATATACTTGAGTCTGTCTGATATATGTATTCTAAAACAGAAAAAAAGTTCTGTGAAAAATGATCTTTTATAAATATCCGAAACTAAAAATTTGCTAAATAGAAAATATGTTTCGTAAATGGAAGTTTTAATGCGATGTATATAATGCAAATACCCCTCAGTTTAAAATTATGCAGAAACATTTATTATTTAGGAAATACAGATAAATATTTATCTATATTTTCTGAATTTATAATGATATTTATATTTCTGAAGTTCTTTAAATGAAGACTTTATTGTTATTATTTAAAAAAAAAAAAAAAAATATTATGTACGGCAATTTAAAAAAGATGATAGAAAAATAATTAATTAACAAGTCAAACTTATATTTAAAAAATAAATTAAAGATAAAATAAAACAAAATATGGTTAAACATCCAGAAATGACACTTAAAAGTAACAGTTCTATATAGTTAACATTTTCTCATTCCCAACACTTATATAAACTATACTAGATGATTCTTAGCGGTTTTGCTTAGACCCGTGATAATAACCTGAATTAAACCTTAAATTTGCATGAATTTATATATTTTAAGCGATTTTATAAGAATGTATTTTTTATAACAGAAAATCTTTGCAAATAAACTTCTTATCGGAGGGGGGGGGGGGGGAGGGCTCAATATTTATTTTATTTCTTACCAAATGTGCCATTTTAACGTGAATTGTATTCTCTTTAAGTTGGTGTTTTATGCCGAGATAAAAATGCCCTTCCTCGTCGCGACACTTTTGTCTGTTTTGTAAATGCGGGGTTTGATTGAGGGAGTCGATTTATAGTATTTTCCCAACAAATGTTCAGAATGCTACTTACACACAAACGCACGGTAAGAATATCTTCTTTTCTTTGTATAGGATATCTTTGTATATTTTTTGTATATTCTTTGTATTTTCTTTGTATATTGTACCTTTACCTCTAAATATCGGAAATAATATATGGTCCAAAATTGTCTTCCATTTAGAGATTTTAGTGTATTAATTTAGAAACTTGTTATTTAGTTTATTAAAAAAATTAATTAATTACTTAATTAATAAAAAAGAAATAATAATAAAGGAAAGTACATTATGTTATTTATTGAAAATAAATAAAATAATGATAAATGAACAAAATTTATTTTAAAAGACATATAATTATTATTTGAAATATGAATTTACTGAAATATTAAATAAAATTTTTTATTTAACTAAAAAAAGATTAAAAGTTGTTGCAATAATTAAAAATAATTATAATTTAATAAGAATTATCTAATTTTCTAAAAAATAATGAATCGAATAATTAGTAATATAAAACTAACTCATTAAAAATTGATTCCGATCAAATTGAAATATCTTTATTTTAATAAAAAGAAATTGAGTATTGTACTCCAGAATCACTCGAGTGATCGATCACTCTCAGTGCTGGCGCCATCTCATGATCATGAGATGGCGCCAGCACTGAGACTTCCTAGATACTTCCTCAGGAGTGGAGCCCCTCGGAAGTTGCTCCGTGGGACATTATAGGGAGCCCATTCCTGAGGAAATCGTAAAAGTCTCTTCCCCAGGAAGTCCTGATCTTGTCATTTTAGTATTAGCAGGAATTTGGGATGATTTGGAGCCCCTGGGGTAGTATTGAGGTGCTTTCGTGCTATATGTGATGTTATATTTTAAAGTTAAATTATAAATAATAAAGTCAAATTATTTACTATTTTCTACAAAAATCGATTAAATACTAAATAATTTCCTAGAGAGGTCCCCAGGAAGGTCTTCCCAGAAGGTGACTTCCTAGGTACCTCCCTGGGAATGTAATCCCTGGGAGGTTACTCCTCGGGAATCTCTCAGGACGTTACTCCCCAGGATATCATTAAATTAGCTTCCCCGGGAGAGCCTGCATTTGTCATTTTAATTTTGGGAGGAATCTGGGATGAGTTGGAGCTCCCAAAGAATAATTTGGGAGCTCCTGTGCTATATGAGTTATACCTGCTCAGACAAAATCCTGTTTAAAACAAAATTTTTCTCCTCTGACTTGCGATTGCGTCTAAACAACTTTGTTTAAGCATCATTTTTTTCGAAAATACGTTTTTATAATAATTAAAGCATTTAGCATAAAGTTATTTTGCTACTGATTTTATTTTTCTTCACAAATATTTTAATATAAAACAAAGTGGGTCAAGTCTCCCATATAATGGGTCAACCCTCTCATATGTGGGGAGCCTTGACCCATTATTTTCTCATGATTAAAATCCATCGCTTTTCAAATTTCTTATGTATTACAGTAATGTAGCAATTTTATTTTGATAACTGGTTGTATAACGAATAAAATGACATATAAAACTATTCTACGTTCAATATTTAAAAAATAAAAAATCATTTTGTAAAAAGTGGGCCAACCCTCTCTAGTCTCCCCTACATACCTTTTATGTGCAGTTGATTATTTTTTATGACTTAAAACAACGTAAAAAATAATGGACTTTTAAAAATGTAAAATTTATTATTACACTGCTGCCATTTAACACGTTCACGCCGCACAGCGGATTAATCCTTAAGAAAATGCGAACATAGAGCCAAAAAATAATCATTAAATAACTGATTTTTTGCAATTAAATATTTTAAAAGAATATCTACAAAACACGAATATATGTTTATTTTTTAAATTATACAATATATCATATTCGTATAGCTCGGAATATACACCTTTCAGAAAAGAAATTTTTCTGCGAATTTTAGTGACTATTAAATGTGCTCAGAAATGGAGCCTAAGTAACCTCTAGTAATAACTCATTTAAAATATCATTATTAATTTCTTCAAATACATTTTAAACCCCTACTGACTACATTTTGATTGAATTTTATGTATCATTCTACATTATAAACAACATATATAGAATTAACGGTATCATAAACTTCAAAGTTATGTAACTTAAATTGTTTGAAGTTGTTTGACATTTCAAACACATGCTGGTATTCCTGAAAGGCTATAATTTAATGTGGTATAGAAGAGTTTTGCGCAAACCTGCGCTTTTTCGAAATAAGTGGACTTGAAGCAGCTTTCACATAGTTTTTCGTTTCCAGAAAACATGTTAAATCGGCTGTAGACAAAAATATTTTTTAAGAAGATTATGTTGTAAGAAATTTCTAGGATGAAATGATGTAAAAAACAAATTTAACATTAAACTGCGATATTAAATTTAATATACTCGTATCTTGGGTTATATAAACGTTTACATGAAATTGCGGAAAAATACAAAGACTCCCAGAGGGTTAAATGTACTCTAATAAATGGATGCGCTGCTATGTCAGTGATAAAGTGTTAGATTTTAAAGTAAAAGTTCCAATGCTTCTAGAAACTTTCTGTTCCTTTGAACGTCTTTTTATTTTGTGTCTAATACTGGAAATGAAAGTGTCAGATGTTATTAGCAAATGGTGCAATAAGTCTTCGTTACATGCTCTTCGACTTATTTTTCTCGTATGTGATTCCCGGTACCTTCGAAACTCGTTATTTCGAGCTTAGCTAGCTTCTTCCGACATTTGTCCAATTGGAACAGAAAAATTTGTAATTATATGCTTTCCATGAATTAGTAATTTATGTACAGAAGCTGATATATAATACCACCCGTACTTTTAGACACATTGTTTAGCTGTTACCAGTGCGAAATTGCCAAATGTTTCGCCATTAATTACTTGGTCACGGGAGATCACTTGCATTATAATTGCAAAACGTTTAATAAGTTCTTTATCCAATCCAGTGACCTCAGCTGTCTTTTCAAACTCAGCAAGAAATGTCCTTGCAGTGTTTCCATCGTGTGCCATACCACTTCCCTGTTTAACAACATCAATTAGAAAATCTAATTCTTTTCTGAATTCGGATTGAATTTTTCTCTTTGATTCTGTGCTCCTTTTGATCCCCAGTTCTAGCACTCCATGCTTTAAATGATAATTTGTAAGAAATATGAAGCAAATACTCCATAGACGGTACCTTTACACGGAGATTAGAGACATCAAAGCTGTATGAGGATGCGCTTACACTTCTTTTAACAATTTTATCAATGTTATTCATTTCCGAAGGTTTTGCATCACAAATAGAACATGTTGAACATGATGATGTCCTTGAAATAGCAGCGCGTTTTTTTGCGTGTGCAGATTCAATATGCCTCGTAGAAAAACGCGAGCACGATTCCAGCACGTTTCTGATTTCGACCGCGGCAGAATCACTGCATACAGAGATTGCGGATTATCCTTACGAGAAATTGGTCATCGTATCGGACGTAGCCAAGCAACAGTCATGAGAATATGGAATCGGTGGATGCAGGAGGGAACGGCAGACCTCGTCACACTACTCCATGGGAAGGCAGGCATATTGTGCGCATGGCACTGATGGAACGCACTGTCGCATCCGCAACCATAACACAACGAAAACAGTCTCTAACACAACAAGCGGTATCCGCACAAACAGTTCGAAGTTGTTTTCAGAACAGTGGAATGTCCGCTAGGCGTCCATTGCTTCACATACCTTTGACATTAAACCACAAGCGTTTGCGTTTACAATATTATACTGAACGGCAGAGATGGAAATCCGAATGGCATAACATTGTGTTTTCGGATGAATCACGCTTCTGCCTGTAGTATCACAATGGCCGAATTAGTGTTTGGAGACACCGTGGGGAGAGGCTGCTCAACTAGTGTATTATGCATCGTCACACTGGTCCTGCACCCGATGTTATGGTGTGGGGTGGTATTTAATTCGACTCCCACACCTCTCTAGTATGCATTAACGGCATGCTTACCAGCCTACGCTATATATCTGAGGTTTTCCAGCCTGTTCTCCTCCCTTACCTTCAGGGCTTGCCTGCGGCCACTTTTCAATAGGACAATGCGCGACAACATGTTGCACACAATGCTCAAGCTTTCTTCTTAGCTCTTATAATCCATTGTTACGCTGGCCTGTCGGTTCTCCAGATCTATTACCCTTCGATCATGTCTAGTCAATGAATGGAAAACGCCTAGCCCGGAATGTCGCACCCGCGAGTACACCAGATGAACTTTGGCTACGTGATGAGGCAGCGTGGGATGCCATTCCCCAACAACACATCCAAAGCCTCTTTCACTCTATGCTGCAGCGTGTAGCCGCGGTTATTGACAGACGTGGAGGTAACTGTACTTACTGATTTTCCCGTCTACCCCACTTCAAAGAATGTTGTCTTTGGAATCAATTAACACTGGTACTATGTGTAATCTCTAAAATAAATTTGGCTTTGCTATCTCTTGTCTTTTTTGGTGTTGCATTTTGGATGCCCAGCAGTGTAGATATTAAAGCAATCCAAAGAGACTTTAATAAAAAAAGACACCCCCAGCAGCCATAACGGTCTCAAGGTAGTTCCGGTATCTGCCACATGAATCAGGTAAATGCTTCCCTAATTTGATCGATCAGTTGGGTCTTCGTGAATCTGACAGTGTGTTTGGTTAAATGTTCAACCACGTCACACAGATAATAATTCATAGGATTGCAATCAGGGCAGTTAAAGGGTCAGATGTTGGGATCAAGACATCACTTTAACCCTTTATTCCAAGACAGTACTTTAAACTACCGTAATTTCCGGTGTATAGCCCGCAGATCAAACAATTCAGTTTGGACCCAGAAATTTTATTCAGTATTTGAAGACCAATATTTATCGCGATCTAAAAAGTTACATTTTATTTATAAAATTTTCTGGGCCGGAACACGATTGTTTGATCCGCGGACTATACACCCGAAATTACGGTACCACAGTTTTCTATCCCCATTGAAACGCAACCATTGCATGCATTTCCAATGATACTTTTAAAGAAACAATAGTAAATACTTCCCTTGACCATCACTAAATAGCAATGACAGTTCTAAGAAGCTGGAACTTATCACGACCTATTTTGGTGCGTGCGAGTGTCAAATTTGCTTCCATTTTGTTTTCTGACGAGGTATCCCTAAATTGTGCTTGGAAACATAAGAAATTTTAAAGGTAAGGCTATCATATTTTTTCTCTTTGGTTTAAGTAGATCACTTGACAATATGTTATGCGAAATGAAAATAAGTTTTCTATTTGTTTAATTTACGGAGCACTTTTCAAAGCGGTACTGTTAAGTACCGTCGGGACTTAGGCTGAACAGGATTTTTACTTAGATTTTTATCATTTAAATGTATATGGTGCACAAAAACTACTATCTACTAGGGACGCATGGGTACTGGACAGGTGGATTTTGAAACAAAAAAGGGAAAGATATGGCATGATTTACGTATGACATTGAGGAATAATAAAGCATCAAACACAAAACGCATGCTTTTTTCTTTGGAACAAATATTACATTTTTATAAAACAAAACTTAAAATATTACAGATTAGAAAAAAAAAAACAACTAAAACTATCTTTTAGAATTTTTATGAATCATTTTGAGTTTATTCTACAACTATAATTTTGCAAATTTCTCTCAGATATACATCGGATGATAGTGGCACAACTATAGATTATTCTTCCGATGACGAAATCCTCCTGATGGTCAACCAACAGCAGCGTCATCTAGTCATATATACATCATAATCATATATGCATCTAGATATATACATAATAAGTCACATAAAAAGAATGGATACAGTTTTTTTATATAAGTTTCGATTTTTCCCCAAGTGTTATGACCCAACGGTACTTTGAAGTACCATTTTAAATAATTAGCCATAATTAACAACAAAAAAAGTAAACCTTTTACTTTTAGCGCATATATCTTCTAATGTATCATAGTATTGCAAGGGAAAAAAGTTTCAAGGAGGTAGTTTTTTAAATTCATAATTTGGGACATAAAGGGTTAACATAGGGGTCTTAATCCTTTTTGCTTGAAAATGATTTACCACCACAAATTCTAAAAAGTAATCTTCGCCTTATTTATTCTCACAAATTCACCCTTTGTTCCGATGTGCTGCTTCTTTAACCCCTTAATTCTCACTCCCGTCATATTCTCGGGCTGTGTCTTTTACTCAAATTGTTTGATTCCCACCAGTTTTATAAAATAGTGAAATTGGCTATATTTTAATATCGTTTTTCCTGTCATTAAATAAGGTGAATATTTCTATTTCATAAAAGTGGTGCAAATAAGCAATTTGAATTTTTCAACCGTAATTTAATTCGAGCGTTAAGAGGTTAAAATTCAGATTTCTTTATTGCTACTGCTTTCTTGAAGTATAAATAATTGTCTTATTTTCTGAAAGGTTAAATAACGCGAAAATGAGGCGAATTACACTATTTTGAAAATGTGGTGGCTAACAAGAAATTTGAATAAAAGAAGAGAGGACTGGCAATATTGAGTAAAAAGGACAGCGAAGAAAAGACAATTTTTGTATTTTTTTCCAAACAGTTAACAACAATAATTTTTCGAACCGGTTGTGGCATTTAACCCTTTCAGGGGCAAGTAACTATGTTTCTGTAATGTCGAATTCACACCGAAATCTTCCAAAAACTTTATTGCAAAATAAGGAAAAGCAATTTTACAAGTTTTTTCTACCAAAGTTAGAAAAAAAAATTAATAAGATTTTCCTGGTGCAAATCTTCGTTAATCGTAGGTGGGATATAATATATCCCGCCGCCCCTCAAGGGGCTAAGACTTTAAACAGGGCTGCCACACGCGACTATTTTTATTTTCTGTTAGCACCACTATTTTTAAGAAATACATTTTTTAGTATTTTTCTCATGCAAATGTTTTCAAACCGTTTATAAAAGATTTTTGTTTTGAAAAAGTGGTTCGAAATAGAATTAAAAAATAGTCGCCTGTGGCGGCCCTGTAAAAGTACGAAATTTAAGAATATGTCTTTCTTTTTTCCGTATCCCGAACGATTTGGCCGATAGACATTATGGCAAAAGCCCAAAAAATGGTCATATGGTCCTTTCCTTTTATCCGTTCTTGGAAGCAGGGACTGAGTACGCGCGGGCACGCTTGCCGATTTTCAGAGAAAAGAATACGTCTTTGATGAGTTTTAAGTTAATATATTGGCTAATTATAAAATAAAATAAAAATCTGAGCCTCAGGTGCACCAGGACCTGCTTTGGATTACCCTCATCCAAATTTTCAGATTTGGTGGTAGATTTCGTGTGATAGACGTGCGGTAGATTTCGATAGCCATTGCCGACAAACAGACACGCTCACCGACAGAATGAAACTTTCTTTTATTGGTATAGATTAAAAAAGAAGAAAAAAACAGTGACAGATGCTATTTGAGAAACAAGAATGTTGTCTAAGTTTATTAAAATGTTTTACAATCCTCTAAAAATCAGTTTGAAAGAGAATTGAATTGCTATTGATGGGATATAAATATTGTATCGGAATCTGAAGCCGTGGCATGGTCACAGTCAGTGTTAGTAAAAAAGCTGTGCGATATCCCTAGCCTATCTTTTCTTTCTGTTTAAAGTTCTTTTTCGGAATTACTGGCAAAAAGAACTTATGTTGTTACTGCCATAGTTATATAATGATATTTCAAAATAATAATAATTATGACTATAGGTAGAATTCTGTTTGTTGTTGCATATAAATATCTAATTTGTTAATTTAAATAAATGTTGAGAAATATGGAAATTCTGGAACGTCGTCAGGGGAGAGGATTTAGGATTAACAGTTCTTTCTATGCAAGAAGAGATTTTTAAACGAGAAAATTAATCTTGAAACAATTTAAAAATATTATTAACATTTTAAATGCTGTATTCTTTTTTATTCAGCTTGCTTTATTGCCACCACTTTTTTATAACTAGTCTAATTCGCATAATCTGTCATTAAATAAGGCGAGTTCTTTTACTTCTTAAAAGTGCTGGTAATTGACTTGAACATGTTTATTCACCGCCAACTGAATGCTAGGACAGAGCGCTGGCACAAAAGTAGCGGTTGCCGAAGGCGGAATTTTTTCAGCGTGTGCACGGTCCCTTGAATTTTGGTACCAATAATTTAAAAGAAAAATTCCGCTTTATTTTTCTGAAATTAAACAAGTCAAATAAATCTTTTTTTAAATACTGGTGTCAAAATTTAGGGGGCCGTACATGATTCATTCTCTGAAAAGTGGCAATTTTATGTCCCAGGGGTCTTGAAGACATATTTTTAAAATTACAAAAAGAAAAAGTGATTTAAATTATCAGTATTAATCAGTTATACATATAAACTGTAATTATTTGCTTATTGAAATTGAAATTTGATAAATTTAATGTATTTTTTAATACAAATATCATTCCCTCACTATGTCTCCATTCACATATGTAGGAAAGAAAATGCTTTCTCTGCAATTGCAGCACGTATATTTATAATTATTTTTCTTCCCATTCCATTAAACACACTTAAATACGTGTTTAGCCATTTAATTATATTTATATTTTATATAATGAATGAATTAGGGCACTTTTTAATGATGTCTCTAGCATTTGTCGTCATTCTCTCGCATAAGTATAAATTTGGCATTATTTACTTAGTAGAAAGCAGCACACGCTTTATATATGTCTAGGACAGTTTGTACAAGAGTAAAGTGAAGTATCCATCTGGTTGTTTGCTCAAAAACGTTCTTGAATATTTAGGATATGGCTTTGAAGTACAAATCAATGTAAGTATTTTTATTACGCGTCATTCCCTCATCTATTATAAATTTAATAAAAACTAATGAAATGTCTTTTTATGTTGTTATATTATTAGAAATGTGTTTCAAAAGATATTTAGTAACTGAAAATACACTTAAGACTAATCACTTTTGTATAACATGGTTTTTAGAAGTATTTCGTCATTCCCTCACAATCATTCCCTCATAATTTTAATATGAGGGAGTGATTTAAATTGTGAGGGAATGATCTGAATCCCTTTATATATGTACTAAACAGTAAAATAAGAGAATCTAATGCAATAAAATACACATTAAAACACTCATAAGACTTTTAATTACCGTAAGTAAAGATAATACATCTTTAATTTTATTATTTTAGAGGGAGAAGTTAAAAATAAATAATTTTTTTGAACTAATTCAAATAAACATTAACGCTTCTAAATGTTAATGCTTTATCTTTATTTTTTTCAATTGACATAGAGTAAAAAAAAATATTTATTGACAGTATGACTTCTAATTATAATTTCTTTTCTTTTTTAATCCTTTCAAGGGCGGTGGTATGTTTATGAAACCACTTAATTTTAATTCCCAATCGCCGCCGTGGCACCAGATTTTTTATAAACTTTTATCTATTTAACATGCTTGCGAAATATAGCATTTTTCATATTTGTAAATAAATTTGTTCTTAAATTCCGGTGCCAATCATTTATTTGAACATTTTAGCAATGAAAGTGTTTTGAAATTAAAATACCAGATGAACTATGAGACACAGTTTGGATTATATTATTTGTTGACTTTTGAGGCAAATTTATTGGGCCGTAATTTTTTTTTTAACAGCCACTTTTCGGAGAATGACCCACATACGTTAAAAAAATCCGCATTCAGCAGCTGTCATTTTTGTGTCAGCACTCAGGCCTAGTATTCAGGTGGCGGTGGTCTATTTCTCTCTCTGGACAGTGTCCTTTTTTTAAGGTCTGGACAGGGGACCCTTCTTTAAATTAAAAAATTTCAAATTCACACCGGAAACTCTGAAAGAAGAATTTTTACTTCATGCAATCACGAAATGTCTGTAATTAAATAATGTAAAGAATATTATAGGAAATTTCTGGTATGAATGCAAAATTTCGGAATAAAAAAAAGGACAAACTGGCAACTCTGCCTCTGGAAGCAACACTCTGACACCGAAAGATCACAACTGCCGTCTACTGTAGAGCAAGGGATGCCGGGAGTCTACGCGCATGCGCTTTATTGCAAGGAAGGACGATTTAAATAGATGTTTGGTTAACGGAGTTACGAATAAAGAGGAGGAGACAGTGTGTTGTCAATGGAGTTATTAATAAGGAGGAGGAAACGTATAGCGTATTTTCTACCAGTTGCAAGTGAAGTAACTGAGGAGGTTGTCACAAGACGGTGGCTGTTTTTTTCATCGGATCAACAGCTTCTGATTACCGCCGGGGCAAATTTCCATCAGTAAATTTGAATAGAAAGTTTCATGTTATTTAAGCAATTAATGCATGCAAAACTTATATCTCGCAGATATGGTAAAAAATTCTAATTCTTTTTATTGGTGACAGTTTGCCCAGGTAATATAATCTTTTTCACCTACACTGACAGGAGGTTGTCTAAGTTGTCATAGTATGGCGGAAACGCAGGGTTTGACTATCGCCGAAGTAATGTTCCACCAGTAAAAATAAATATCTGTTTTTGCCAGTATTTATCACTGAAACTTTGCATTATGAGGTGTTTAAATAAGGAGAACATTTCTATTTAAATTTACTGGTGGACATTTGCTGCGGTGGTAATCAATCCCTGCAAAAGCGGTTACAGTTGAAGATTCACTATTTTTAGGATATGCCATTTCCTCTTTATTAATAGTCCCATGGTGTTATCTACCAATTGCTCGGAAAGTAACCGAGGTGGTTGTCACAAGATGGCGGCTGTTTTTTTTTTATCGTATCAATAGTTTGTAGTTACCACTGGAGAAAACTTCAACCAGTAAATTTGTATAGAAAATTTCGTCTCATTTAAGGGCCCTATTCATGCAAATTTTATCTCACAAATAGGGTAAAATTTTCTATTTGTTTTCACTGGCGGCAGTTTGCCCATGCATTATCTTTTTCCTCAGACACTGACAGGAAGTTGTTTAGGCTGTCACAATAGGACGAAAATTTAGGGCCTGACTACCACCGAAGTAAACTCCCACCAGTAAAAATGAATATCTGTTTTTAATTTATGACTGAAATTCTGCATTAATCAGGCGTTTGAATAAGTAGAAAATTTCTATTTAAATTTAAGGTTGGACGATTGCCCTAGTGTTAATGAACCCCTGCGAAAGCGGTTACAGTTAAAGCTTCACTATTTTAAGGATATGCCAAGTTCCTCTTTATTCATAGTTCCATGGTTTGGTTACTGATATTCATTTAAAAATAAACCTCATATGATTTCATAGTTACCAACACTTTCGTTGTTTTGCCACCACTAAAATTTAATAGAAATTTCTGCCTTATTTAATCGCAGATTTCGACAATTAAAACTGGAAGAATTGCTATTAAATAGTGGTAATGAAAAACCCTAAATGTTAACTGCTATGTAGTTTTGTTATAAGAAAGAACAATACTTCAACCTTTCAGGGGCAAGTAATTCCGTTTCTGTAATCAGGGGTTGAAGCATGTAGGACAAATTTGATTGTTCTTACCAGTATATTTTATCAATAATCTTCATGATATATTCCTATTGCATGTCGTAAAAAATATCTCTTGAAGATTACTGATAAAAGATACAAAAAACAGTAACACCAATAAAATTTTCTTTCATATGCTCCGACCCCTGTTAATGTTGAATTCAAACCAGATTTTTCAAAAAGCCTTATTTCAAAATAAGGAAAAGCAGTTTTACACCTTTTTCCTGCCAACATTCTAAAAGTAACATTTGAATTTTTCTGGTGCATATCTTCTTTAAAATTCCGCCCCACAAAGGATTAATCCGATTTATGTATCATCCGGCGTATAACGCTCTTCGATATACAACGCGCAAATAAGCAGACTCCGTTTTCCTATTTTTAAGTATATTCGCCGCATAACGTGCAACACATTCTTGCAAAAAGACCTTCACGAGATATAGGAAAAAATAAGATAAAAATTAATTTAAAGTATAATAACTATTACTTTAATGAAGTCTGATACTGAAGACTGTTTTTTTTTTTTTTTTTTTTTTTTTTTTTTTTTTTTTTTTGTAAATAACATGTTAATTTAATTAGAAAACTTAGAACTGCATAGCTGCCAACTTTTACGCTTTTTTGTTACCACTAAAAATTTATTGAGATTTTCGCCTTCTTTAATCGTGAAAATTCGAAGATTAAATAAGACAATCTTTACTATAAAATTTTAGTGGTAAAAAGAAAGCGTAAAAGTTGGCAGCCATGGAACTGAGTCCTTATGATCATAATTTTCTTGTCTTAATTTTTAAACTTTTATTTCTATTACCGGCGTATAACACCTACCTGAAAATTTTGATTATTATTTCATTATTATTTATTTTTTGTAGGAAATCGAAAAAGTTGTGGCACCAACTCTCTTTTGCTATGCTAGAAATGGCATATGTAAATTCATATGTTGAATATGTGGAGATGCAAGAGAACATGTTGTCACTGGAAAATAGACGTCGAATAACTAAAGGATTGCTAACAAGATCGAAACCTTTAAAAAAAAAATAGTTTTTTTTACCCTTTCAAGGGCGCATTTTCAATGCTAAAGTGTTGAAATAAATGATTGGCACCGGAATTTGACAAAAAATTTATTTGTAAACATAATAAACGCTATATTTCACATACTTATCAAATCGAAAATATTTTACCACAATTCTGGTGCCATTTGAAATACTTTGTGGGTTTTCTGTTACGATATTTTAGTCATAGTGTACTGACGGTACTTTAAAGTATCATTTTAATTAATTACCTCTAATCAATTAAATTTCTCACGGGTGAGTAACTTTTTATGTTTATCCTTTAATTTTCATTGTAGTAAATGAAAAAAAAAATTACATGAAAGAAATTGCAGTAAATCATAATGCAGTAGATAAAGAATTAAAGACTGGCGTTGCGTTTTCGCAACATTATATTTATGGTATTTAAAAATTTTTCAGTACCACTAAAAGAGAAAAGTAAAATTTTCCTTATTTAATTAAAACATTTCAGTAATTCATAACGTAAAAGTAAGTGTTTAACAAAAAGTGGTGTGAACTGAATAAAATTCCTCTAAAACATACAGGTCCATGGGTTAATTATTTTATTAAAAGTCAACAAGCATCTGAATAAAAATAGGAAAAGATTATGTCACCCGCGAAAGTCTATGGCAGTGATTAAGATTTTTTCTTTCAAATAATTTACTCATTAGCTGATTTATTTTCTCTGCTAGAACTAAGAATAACTGTGAAAATATCGTGTTTATTTCCTAGACCATGTAATATTTGATGATTTCACGAATTTCGGATACCGTCAGCTTGCTTGTGTTTTTTCTGGAATCACGTTTCTGGAAATGATAGATTTTCTTTTTTTGGTCTATGACGAAATGATTTTCGAAATATTCCCAGTATGTGTGGATTCTTCTGGAACTTCATAATTAAAAAGAATATGTTTGACCTCATACATATCAACGTCAATTTGATAAGGAGGACAATTAGTAGGTCAACAAAGAAATCAAAGAAAAATAATAATATTTGGGATCACCCTGTAAATTGCAATGCACGAAATGATCTATCGCTGCAGATTACAAATATGCGGATACAGTACAACATATCTACTGATTTGTGCAAGTGTCATTTATCTATGACATACTTAAACAATGTAAATAAAATTTCTGTGTTTGTCACAAAATGCATACAGATAGGGGAAAGGGGGGCACATGTGGACATGGAGCAGATATGAACATCAAATTTTTTCGATAACTATTTTATGTTTTTTTATTTGAAAAAAAAAATATCAAAGATGGCAAAACCTGTAGACATACACTATACAGTGTGTCCACGTATAACCTGACCGACTTTTATTTTCACAACCGTTGGTCCTATATGCATACTTACAATTACAAAAATGGTCAAAATTAGGTGCAGGGTTAAGATAAAAAAAATGTTTGAAGCGAAAAAACAATTTAGTGAAGAATTACAAAATCTAGATTTTTATACGGTCCCCCGGTACCATAAGTTATATTTAGTAAAATTTCCCTGTTACACTGGCAAATAAGGCAAAAAAAAAGTCCCGTTATTCTACGATTAAAATTGACCGCGTAATAGCTGTTTAAAGTTGGAGTATATTTTTTGCTGCATATTAGGGGTCATTCACAAATTTAGTAGAAAAATAATTTCGTCAGATATATTAAAGAAATGGTTAAGAGTAAAATTAGCATTGCAATATAAATTTGAAATCTTTAATCATTCTGACATATTACTGCAAAATGTACAATTTGTACTGAACATTATAAGAGGATAAAAATAACACATTTTTTGTTAAATAAAAGGATGAAAAACAACAGTCTCAATTCTTTGCAAAATAATACATATTTTAAAATGCTGTTAGATTACACTGTCTTTCAAATTTTGGGTTGTGGCATGTTTTTTAGCGTTTGAAAATTGATTCTTATGCATTTTTTAGCACTGAATCCAAAAATGACCTTCATTTTAAATGATCACGTCAGGAAGTTTCTGAAATCGCAAATTTCAAAGTTAAAAAGCTAAAATTTAATATTTATCCCCTTCCCTCCCAACCTCATCGGAGTCCCGAGCTGTTCAGCTGTAAGAAACCCAATATAAGCCAAAAAAATTAATAAATTATTGAATTAAATAAAATTAAACTGAATAAAAAAGTCTTACATCTATTTTATACTAGGTTGAGCAAAAAGTTCTGGAAAATTTGTGAAAGTTGCGTTGTTATGCGCAAATTAGCATCAAAAGCAACAAGGGCTATTCTTCAAAGTAGAGACCATCATAGTCCACGACTTTCTGTCAGATTCCGGATTTGCTGGAAGTACTATGGCGGCTCCTTGGAATCGAAAAACTCTTGACATGCTTCTTCAACTTCATTAAAGGATTCAAATCGACGGCCCTTGAAAAAGTGTTGCATTGATCGAAAGAGGCCATAATCGAATGGAGCCACGTCTTCAACCTTCTTCGAAGCGCTTAAATCATCTGTCCATATTCGATTTTGTCGCTGTACCAGCACCTTCACTCTCATTGATCTCATCGACGGCTTTCAGAATCGTTAGACCTTTTCTCCAATAATGCCGGATCAACAAACACAAATCATACTGTTCAATAGACATTTTGGAGCCGAAACAGTGTTGCCAGATGGGCTACTTTTTTTAAAATCAGATTCTTGATTAGCACCACTTTTTTGAAATGGTAAAATGTGTCTTACTTAATGACATATTAATTACGGCAAAAACAAAGTGAAATTTACCGTTTCAAAAAGTGGGGCAAATCAAGAAATCTGAATTTTAAAAAAGTATCCCACTGGCAACACTGAGCCGAAATTCCTGAACTCCTATAGATATACCACTAGTACTCCTATATACGGTACAAATTCTGGTAAATATTAGATTAAAAATTTCCCAGAAGTTTTTACTCCACCTAATAGTATTAGATTTTTCGGTATTTTTTAACCTTGAAATTTACGATTTGCGAAAAATCTTGACATGATAGTTAAAAGTGAAGGTAATTTTTTGATTCAGCGGTAAAAAATACATAAAATGTAATTATAAAAGTTAAAAAAACACAACCATTGCAGGTTTATGTTATCTAATCTAAAACTCTTTCTTAAACTTCTTGACGGTAATCTATCCGAATTTTTTTGTGCTATCCTCTAATAAAAGTATGTATAAGATGGTAAGAGTAAAAAAATTATAATAATATTGCATTGTCATCGGATTTAAGTCTCAATGTAAAATTTGACTTCGATCGGACATTTGAAAGTAAGTTAAAGTTTGAGTACGAATTTTAAACTGGAAAGACGATCATTACAAGTTAAATAAAACCTTATGAAAATAACATAACTTTAGTTAAAAGAAATCATAGCCTTAAATCCTTACAAAATAACACATATGTTAAAATACAATTATTTTAAGTAATCTGAAACTTAACTAATAAAAGTTAATCGTAATATTTGTACGATTTCTTTCAAAGCGTAGATACCTTGAAATAAGTTTAAGTATTTTATACACGACCCCTGAAAGCATGGTCGAAGTTATCTGTTTTGATATGCAGAAAAGTGGTATAAGTCATGCATTTCAAAGTTTCATAACTCGGTCAATTTTAATGTTAGATGAATGGGACTTTTTTTGTCTTACTTGTCAGTGTCAAAGTAAATATCACTTATAGGACCGGGGGACCGTATAAAAATTTAAAAATCGTAATTTTTTAATAGATGTTTTTCTTGACGCTAATCGCTTTAAAAATAATTCTTTACCTTATTTAAACCATTTTTGTAATTGGAAGTATGCATCTGGGGCCAATAGTTGCGAAAATAAAGGTCGGTCAGGTTATACGTGGACACACTGTATAGCCATTAATCACCGGACACTTTCAATTTTAGACATTTTGTCGCATATTTAAAAATATGCTTGTCGGATTCTTCTGGAACTTCTGGAATATGTTTGACCTCATATTTATCAACGTCGATTTGATAAGGGGGATAATTAGAGGGCCAACAAAAAATTAAAGAAAAATAATAATATTTGGGACCATCCTGTAAATTATAATGCATAAAATGATTTATCGCAGCAGATTACAAATATGCGGATACTTTAGAACATGTGTACTGATTTGTGTAAGAATAGCAGGTATGTTCAGGGAGATATAGCGATTTTTTTTAAAGTTAAAAATTTTTTGCATGTTTTTAGCTTATATTAAGCAGGGTTTTCAACCAAATTTAACGCCAGTTTTAGCAAAAAAAATATAGTAGAAATAATATAGTGCAATTGGAATATAAATATATTAAATATTTTATGAAATATGAGCATTTGTATAAATTAATTTTTATCTGCGCATGCGCGAACGATGACAAAGATTTTTTATATAATTTAATAGTCAACTCTATGGAGAAATTCATAAAAAAATCCCGTCAAAAATATCGAAAATTCAAAAAGATATCTGCGATAGAGTGAGCTAATTTGTATTTGCCCTCTAAAAGTAGCTGAATGATAAAAGATTTTCCACAAATGGCCAATTTAAATTAATTTTTTTTAATTTAAATTTGTTATTGATGCTTTAGTTCTTCTTGGATAACCACCAGAACGAGCCTATTCCATGATAAAAAGAAGTATCAAAATCGAAGCATTTGTTCCAAATCTACTCGTTGATATTCACTAAATACTAACTTTTTTTCTGAAAGTCCAGTTAATAAATAATGACAATTTGTGAAAAAGGCCCTTATCATTCAGCTGCTTTTAGAGAGCAACTAAAAATCAGCTCACTCTATCGCAGATACCATTCTGAATTTTCATGATATTTGATTGGATTGTTTTTATGAATTGCTCCACAGAGTTGAGTATTATTAGTTTGAGCAAAACGTTCTGGGAAATTTTTAATCTAATAGTTACCAGAATTTGTATGGTATATAGAAGTACTAGTGGTATATCTATAGTAGGTCAGGAAATTCGGCTCCAAAATGTCTATTGAACTGTATGATTGGTGTGTGCTGATCCCACATTATTGGAGAAGAGATCTAACGAGAGTGAAAGTGCTGGTACGGCGACAAAATCGAATATGGGCAGATGGTTTAAGCGCTTCGAAGAAGGTTGAAGATGTGGCTCCATTCGATTATGGCTTCTTTCGATCAATGCAACACTTTTTTCAAGGGCCGTCAATTTGAATCCTTTAATGAAGTTGAAGAAGCATGTCAAGAGTTTTTCGATTCCAAGGTGCCGCCATGGTACTTCCAGCAAATCCGGAATCTGCAGAAAGTCGTGGACTATGATGGTCTCTACTTTGAAGAATAGCCCTTGTTGCTTTTGTTGCTAATTTGCGCATAACAAGGCAACTTTCACAAATTTCCCAGAACTTTTTGCTCAACCTAGTAAATTATCTAAAAATAAAATATGTTATCGTTCGCACATGCTCAGATAAAATTTATTTCATTCAACTGCTCCTATTTCATAAAATATTTAATATATTGAAATTCCAATTGCACTATATTGTTTATATTCCATTTTGCTAATTTTTCTGAAACTGGCGTTAAATTCTGTTGAAAACACTGCATGATATAAGCAAGAAACATGGAAGAATTTTTTGAACTTAAAAAAAATCGCTGTATCTCCATGAATATACGTGCAATTCTTACACAAATCAGTAAACATGTTGCACACTATGCACATATTTGTATTTTGCAGCGATTGATCATTCCGTGCCTTTTAATTTGCAGGTTGATCCCAAATATGATGTTAAATTTTGGAATCTGTTTGCTATTTTGTTTGTCTTTAGTAGCGAAAACACAGTTTGCAGATCTCAAAAGTAAAATCCCAGTTCCAACTTTGTAAGCGATTAACTTAATTAATTAATTTATTCATTTGAATTTTACTGTTTTAACATATACTATGAGCGCTAAAATATATTTTTGATAAAGTTTTTTTTCTTCTAAAATTGAGAAAAGTTAATGATTTATCAATTTAACTCTAGCAGCCATGTGGGGCACTTGTGAACAGAGTAGTTGAGGCAGATATGAAGAGTACATAAATACCCAATAATCATACCGCAATTCTGTTTCTGTCAGTTAATTTCATGAGACAGAATGTCAGCTCCAATTCCTATAATTTTCCTGAAATAGAAGACCTTTCCGTCATGCAAAAATGGGTCTTGTATTGAAATTTCCACAACCACATCTGCCAGGAAGTACACAAAGAGCAACAAGCTAGTTTACGTTCAATTGTAATTTAAATAAGTATAATGTTTTCTAAAATGCAGTAAATGTTATATGTTATTTTAATAAATGGTTTGCAACAATATTTTTTATACATTTTTAATACAAAAGTATAATGTTAAACAACTTTGGCAATTTCTTCTATTGCATTTGCTACAAACTTGCAGTGATGTCTTACTTCCAACTCTAAAACAATAGCTATGTATATGATGTTTTGAATGGGGATAGATATCAATAAGATTTAAAAATAGTGAAATTTTCAAATTGATAACTGATATGATTTTTGGGTATGGGGTCAGAACAGCTTTCGGTTTACTTATTTTCATTTTATAATCTTTTGCTTAAACAAATCAGCCAGAAACTACAGAAAGATATATATATATATATATATATATATATATATATTCTTTATGGTGAATTTAACAAGTAATATAGCTAAAGATTATGATGAAAAATAATAACAGAATTAAGAGCATGTCAAATGATATTTTTTCCTTGTGTTCATATGTTCCCCACGTATGTTCACAACTACCCCACCAGGGGGCACATGTGAACAATTTTTTGAATTTATAAAACTATTAAAAAAAGTAAGAATAAAAGTGATTTTAAAAAATTACCATGTGTAAGAAAAAGTTCTGTTTACTATATTGAGAAAGTAGTATTCGTACATAGAAATTAACCCAATTATGAGAAAAAGTTATATTTATGTGAATTGTTCACATGTGTGAATTTTTTGCGTTATTTAATACTTTCAGAGGCAATGCAATTATGGAATTAAAATGTTGAAATAATTGATTGTCACTAGAGTTTATAAAATAAATAAATTTTGATAAGTATTTTAAAATAAATAAATTCCTTTCTTCACGTACATTTTAAAAGCAAAATTTTCTTAAAATATTCAGGGTGTCATCAACGCCACCTAGATATTTGAGAAAGCCTTGACGCACGTCACGAAAACGTCACACAAAACAGACAAAACAAGAAAAAAGATCATTCATTGGCTCATGAATATCTACGAGTGCAAAGGGTTAAATTTTGTGCTTAAAAGATAAAAAGATTATGACACTTCCAAAAATAACCAGTTTATACTGTTTCAGCTAAGCAGTCCCTTTAACCCATTAACCTTTTATGCCCCGACGTTACTTTAAAGTACCGTTAAAATAACTTGTTATAAAATTCATTTAATACATCGATGAGTAGTAATACAGTTTAGAACGAGTTATGAATACTTTACTTTATCTTGTTTCAAAAGCATTATTGGTTTCACAAAACAAAAATATTTTTTAAAGGATGATTTCTTTGCCTTTGCATCATTTCAGGTTTATTGACATTGAAAGTTTGGGAGGGGGATACTTCAATATTTCTATTTTAAGAACATTATATTTGTACATTCCCTTAATCTGCAAAATACTAAAAAAATATTTTAAATAAAAGATTTGAGTGCAGTTATGAATACTGTACAAAATCCCTATAAATTGAAATTAAATTAATTAATTTTAATTTACAAAATCCTTCTGAATTTATTAAGTGATTGTATAAATATAATTATTAGTCCAGGCAATAGAGACCGTATAGGGACTCTACCTAGCAAAATTAATGGTAGTACTGGAAATCGGCTTTCTAGATGTTTTTTGGGTCGCTGAATCCGAATTTGTAACTTCCCACCAAAATTTCCCCCGGCAACCCCCCCCCCCCCCAAATTTTGGTAAAAAGCCCACCAAAAAAGGTTTTTATTAAAAAATTCCATTTTTTTATTGTTTTAGGGGAAAAGTATCTAGTATCAAAGTATCAAAATTTGCAACAAATTAGATATATGACATTATGACTTAGGATGAAGGGGAAGGGGGGATTTGCCTCGGAACATGCGCCTCAGTGTTGCGTGGACTAAGTTGCGCAATTCCACTTAACCTCTCACATGTTTACGTTAGCTCTTCCATCTTCCCTCCGAACTTTCTCTATAAGGTTTACTTTAAGTTTTTTGGGTCGCTGAATCCGAATTTTTAACTTACCCCCAAAATTTCCACCCCCCGAAACACCCCCCAAATAGTTGTTTTTAACTTAAATTTCTTATTGTTTTAGGGGAAAAGCATTACAAAATTCAGAAACGAGACAAAATTTGCAACAAATAGGATATATGACATTATGACGTAGGATAAACGGAGAGAGAGGGGGCTGCCTCGAAACATTCCCCGCGCGCTTTTCTCAAAAACCAAATTTTTTCAAAAAATCAATTTTTTGGGGGGTTGCCGGGTGAAATTTTGGTGGGAAGTTACAAATTCGGATTCAGCGACCCAAAAACATCTAGAAAGCCGATTTCCAGTACTACCATTAATTTTGCCAGATAAAATCCCCTATTGCCTGGACTTCATCATTTAGTGCACGTAGCGCCGCAGTGTATGTTCCGAGGCAGCCCTCACCCTCCCTGTTCATCCTAATTCATAATGTCATATATCCTATTTGTTGCAAATTTTGTCTATTTTCTGAATTTTGTAATGCTTTTCCCCTAAAACAATAAGAAATTTAAGTTAAAAACAACTATTTGGGGTTTTTTTGGGGGGGGGGGGAAAGTTAAAAATTCGGATTCAGCGACCCAAAAATCTTAAAGTAAACCTTATAGCGAAAGTTCGGAGGGGAGATGGGAGGGCGAATGTAAACGTGTGAGTGGTTAAGTGGAATTGCACAACTTAGTTTACGCAGCACCGCGCGCATGTTCCGAGGCAGATCCCCCCTTCCCCTTCATCCTAAGTCATAATGTCATATATCTAATTTGTTGGAAATTTTGTCTACTTTCTGAATTTCTAGCTACTTTTCCCCTAAAACAATAAAAAATGGAATTTTTTAATAAAAATCTTTTTTGGGGGGCTTTTTACCAAAATTTGGGGAGGTTGCCGGGGGAAAATTTTGGTGGGAAGTTACAAATTCGAATTCAGCGACCCAAAAAAAACATCTAGAAAGCCGATTTCTAGTACTACCATTAATTTTGCTAGGTAAAATTCCCTATTACCTTTACTAAATGTAGTTTAAAAAATTCACGAAAAACGATTTAGAAGAGGAAATTTTCGCGAATTCCTAATTTGGGACATATGGGTTAAAGGGCGTTGGTTTATTTTTGGACCACTTAATTTTAATCCCAAAATACCACATTGGCACCAGAATTTTAGAATGAAAAATTTCCATTTATTAGATACGTGAAGAAAATCTTTTACTTATTTTGAAATCAATTTGTTTGTAAATTCTGGTATGACTCTATCATTTCAGCATTTTACGAATAGAAGTACTAAATTCTTTAAAGGGTTAAGTTAATAAACAAAAAATATCACGCATATATATGTAAATAAATCTTTCAGTTGTTCTTAGCATACCTTTTTAACAACTTTAGATACACCTTTTAAAAAATCTATTAAAGCTGGAGAGTAGACAACTAATGTTTTTCTTGAAAATTATCGAAAGTTATGACTATAACTCAGGAATACCACTGGTAACTATTTTTTATCAATATTGCAACACAATAAACATTATCAATATATTCTGTAAGAAATCTATGACGAATATTATTGTTTGGAAATAATATTAACCAAAAACAATGACGAGTGGAATGCCTGTTAACTCTAATATTACACTAGATTTGAAGGAATACTTTTATATTAATTTTCCTGCGTGATTTTTTGAATGTTTCAGTAATTATTTTCTAAATTTGTTTCTTTTTTAGAAAAATTCTAACTGCTCCTTCTTTTTATTACATGATATATCGAGTCCTTCCCTCCAAAATATCACAAGCGACTATTTTCAGGAAATGAGATTTTATTACAAATGTTGTTATTATAAACGAAATATCGTGCACATTTTAAATCAGTTATTTTATGTGACTATGAAATAACAAATAAAAGAAATGTAACCCTTTAAACCTTTTAACCCGGAGTAAGTCTGTTTGTAAAATAATGAAATGATGGAATGACACCAGAATTTACAAACGAGTTTATTAGAAAATGAAAATTTGTTTATTTTCCCGTACTTTAAAAAAGGAGAATTTTAGTTGCATATTCATGGTGCCGCTTGTCAGTTTTGGAATTAAAATTAGGCGTCCTTTTTTGTGGACACCGTCCGCTAAAAGGTTAAACGCGAAATAAGCAGGGCACACACTGGTTCGTCTTTTGAAAACCAATATTTTTTAAGAAAAAAAATCATCAGTTTTTCAGATCATCAGTTTTTCAATCCGAAAGTTTTTGCAACAATTGCAACAAAAACGCCTTTCGAGGAAAGTTTCGACAAAAATTATCAAGAAGATTTTTCTTTAAAAGAGTGTTTTTTTAAACGAACCGGGTGGGAGACTGATTAGGAAAAAAAATTAAAAACGATTAAAAAAGGTCTCAAGCAATATTAATGTATTGTCTCTTACGATAATTTGGGGTTAAGGCTCTATATTTTTAAACATTAAATGCGCGACTTTTTATTTTGCTTCGAAAAAATTATATATGATACTCTGAAAGGTTTATTAAACAGAAAAAATAATGAAAAAAATCAGAGATATATTTATTACATAATACGCCAATCTTTTCTTTTGTTGCAAATCTGCAATGCAAGTAAAAACTACTGTCATGTGGCTGTTTTACGCTAAAATAATGCAAATTTGTAAATATTTTAATAAGTATGTCTCCAAATACCTTGTTTTATATAATTATTTATTTTATAAAACTTAACCTTTAACCCTTTAATTCCCATAATAGAATACGTTTACGAAATTATGTAGTTCAGAGAATCTGAATTTACAACAGAAAGTTTCCATGGTTAATTTCGCTTTATTTAAAAACGGAATGTCTGTTTTTTAATTAAAGCAAATATTGCTATTTTAATTTTCTGGTGTGAATTAGGTATATGCGAAAAATAAATCTATTAACCCATTAAAGACCGGCGTTGCGTTTTCGCAACATTATATTTGTGATTTTTGCACTTCTTTTGATACCAGTAAAAGAAAAAAGTAAAATACCTTATTTAATTAGCACATTTCAGTGATTCATAAAGTACAAGTAAGTGCTTAACAAAAAGTGGCGCGAACTGAATAAAATTCCTGTGAAACATGCTGGTCCTTAATGGGTTAAATTCAAAACAGTGTTGTTTGCATAAATGCAAAGCTAAAGGGTTAAGATCCACGAAAGATTTGAAGAAATTATGTGAAATATTTTTATAGAAAGGTTTGCGTAGTCAGTTACATTTAGACAAAGGTGAGTAAAAATTAAAGAGTGACACTCAATAAGGTTCAGAGTCCGCAGCGATAGGAAACATTTAATTTCGCCCCAACTCATTTCAAACGATAACATTCATGCTGCAGGTGGTAAACACATGTACCACGAAAGTTATTATAAATACTGGTGGGACGCATTGGTGCCGACTTCACGGGTGTGAAATAGGCAATACATCATACATCTAAAGTAATTAAAAAATGTTTTCATCCTGTTTAATAACTGTGATTAATTAAGACAAAAATAAAATTTTAAAATTAGTGAT
The DNA here is from genome assembly GCA_963932465.1 of Maratus speciosus. Taxonomy (NCBI): domain Eukaryota; kingdom Metazoa; phylum Arthropoda; class Arachnida; order Araneae; family Salticidae; genus Maratus; species Maratus speciosus. The sequence continues at coordinate 311,287,346 of OZ010796.1, forward strand.
GAAAGTTTGCCTTATTTACCCCCCCCCCCCCCCCCCCGCATTGACCTCGTTAAGACGGCGATTTTTGGTGGGACGAAATATTTTTTTTTTCTATCGCTGCGGCCTTTTGAAGGTTATGTATTTGGTTGTTCCAAAAGTTTATTTCATTTTTTACAATAAGTGAACCATGCGAAATTTCGAAAATGGCGAGATTTTATTTAAGTATATAAGTGCAATTTTGTTCAACAAACATTCTTCTATATCTCCGGGAATTTATAATGCTTTATTTCCAAAACATTTGCGGTTTGATGGCCACATACTTATCGAGGTGATTTTTTATGTCCTTCAAAGAGTCAATTGTTCTTTGCGAAGTGAACTTTTGAGAGAAAGACACAAATAGCAGTAGGACGGAGCAATCTCCGGAGAGTAGGGAGGGTGGTCCAAAGCGTCGCAATCGAGTGCAAGGAGTTTGTTTTTGACAGTAAAAAATTGACCCAAAAGTTTCTTTCTCAATTTACGTGATATTTTTAAATTCATCTCGCACCACATTCTGAAAACAGAAATCTTTCACATACACTTTGACAACATCTGAAAAAGAAACATACTACAAAACTTATTTCTTGAAATAGTGGTACAAATAGAAAATAAAAATACTTTTCAGTGGCCACTAGGGTGGTCACAAGAAATCAATTTTTGAATTTTTTCCGGGGGACCCCCCAAAAAGTTGCCAATAGACTAGAAAATGAGAATGGTAAAGTTTTAGTTCATTTGGATAATATTAACCCGTGCCTCATTGAGGTTAAAGTTTGAAAAAAAACGTGATTTTTCGCAAAAAAATGCTGCTTTTCCTTCATAAAATAAATACAATTAAACCTAGAAACATAATTCAGGTCTCATTTTATATAAAAAAGCTTCGTTTTGAAGAACCACACACCATTTTATTTCTATAAATGTATAAATTTAGACATATGCGCATTTTCAGGACCAGACTTCACCCAAATCCTAAAAATTGATTTTTATGAAAATGTGAAAAAAACATTGTAACATTTCATTTCATCTGCTTTCCTCCTTTTGTTTTTCATTTTGTACATAATAAAGTACTAATTTTAAAAAATTTTTTTGCCAAAAACTGCAAATTTTCAAGACTTCAACCTCGATGAGGCACGGGTTAATGTTATTCATTTCAGTTGAAACTTTGCCAATCTCATTTTCTAACTAATTGGCAACTTTTAGGAGGGTCCCCCCGAAGAAAACGTTAAATTTATTTTTTCCCATGTTGCTTGTGACCACCCTAGTGGCCACCCTGCTTATGACCTGGCGGAGCGCAACATTTCCATCTGCGAAAAAGATCCTTTTTTTAAAATGGACCGGCAGCCGGCAGCACAGACAACCACCTCATCGAATTGGAGGCTGAAATTCCAGAATTAGCTAAAACTAGATTTCCATATTAAAACGCAATCGGTCTGCCAATTCATATCTCGGTGGTGCAAAACACCTAAAAACCCGATTTTAGCGGTCGACTTTTAGGTTTACCATTGTGTTTTCCTGCACCCAAAATTATTAAAATATGGTGGACTGGGAGCAGGAATACGCAATGGTAAACCTACGAGTCAATCGGTAAAATTGGGTCTTTAGGTGTTTTCCACCAAGATATGACTTAACAGACCGATTGCGTTTTAATATGGGAATCGAGTTTTAGCTAATTCTGGAATTTCAGCCCCCAACTCGATGAGGTGGTTGTCTCATGGTTCGTACGCCTCCTTGAATTTTGCAGACCAGAAAATTTTTCGGCATCAGTATTATCTTATAGAAAATCTCTTCTTAAAAGAAGGCGAAATTTTTCGCGTTTAACCTAGATTTCTTTTTCTTTAAAAAGATACTGGTCGTTTTCTTGTAGAAATAACGATATCCGTACGAACCGTTTGTCTCTACTGCCGGCTCCCGGTTTAAAAATATTGGCTACTGTGGACGAAAATTGGATACTTTATAACAATCTGGGATGCAAAAGATCCTGATCCAGCCGAGACAAAGGTTCAAATCCTGTCTCTAAAAGCGGTCTCCAACAGAAGAAATTTTTTTCTGTCTATTTGGTGCGATTGGATCTACCACGAGCTACTTCCACAGAACCAGACCATCAACTCTGAAAAATACTGCTCACAACGAGACGAACTGAAGTCAGCAATAGCCAGAAAACACCCCGAATTAGCAAACAGACGAGGTCTTTCATTATGACAACTCCAGGTCACACGTATCTTTAACTGCTAGAAACAAACTCCTTGCATTCGATTGATTCTTCCCTAGCCTCCCTACTCTCCGGACATTGCTTCGTCCGACTGCTATTTGTTTTGTTTTTTTGTCACAAAATTCCCTTTTACAAAAAAAGGTCTCTTTGAATGACCTAAAAAATCACCTCAATAAGTATTTTGCCAGCAAATCGCAAATGTTTTAGAAAGAAGGCATTATGAGACTTCTGGGGAGATGGAAGAAGGTTACTGATCTGAATGGCACATATATACTTCAATAAAATATTGTCGTATTCGAAATTTCGCATGGTTTATTTTTTGTAAAAAACGATAAAAGCTTCTGTGACAACTTAATATATAGTAAACATTTCCTGAGCCATTTACAAGGTGCGTACATACCTAGCGGTTCCGTATTTGCAGATTTAAATGTATTTTGAAAAGTCGAGTTTTGAAAGAAGACTTTGTTTGAAAAACAAAATGGGAAATTAAACATTCGTACACCCCCCCCCCCCTCCAAAAAATCAAATCAAAACCATGGAACTATTAATAAAGAGGAACTGACATAGCCTCAAAATAGTGAAGCTTCAACTGTAACCGCTATTGCAGGAGTTGTTTACCACTGGTGGAAACTTCCACCAGTAGATTTATATAGAAATTTTCAATTTATTTAAACGCCTTATTATTACAAAATTTCAGTCATAACTAATGTTAGAAACAGATTTCCAATTTTACTGGTAGGAGTTTACTTTGGCGGTAGTCAGACCCTGCGTTTCCGCCATATTGTGACAACCAGGGAAACTAACTGACAGTTTTACAAGGCCTACTGACACCAGTAAAAACAAATAAAAATTTTTACGACATTTTTGAGAAAAATTTCCATGAATAAGATGATTAATTAAGACGAAATTTTCTATTCAATTTTACTGGTGGGATGTTTGCCCTGGCGGTAATCAGAAACTGAAGATCCGATTTTTAAAAAGCAGCCGCCATCTTTTGACAACCTCCTCAGTTACTTCACTCGCAACTAGTAGGCAGTACGCTATATGTCTTCTCCTCTTTATTCATAACTCCATTATCAAAACAAGACAAAAAAAAAAAGTGTCTTTTAACACATTGCTGATGGCCAGTTTTCGTCTTTAACCACTTAACGGTCGCATTAAATTACGGTTTAAAAAATTCAAATTATTCATTCGCACCACTTTTTTGAAAAAGAAATATTCACCCTATTTCATGGCGGGAAAAATGATACCATAATAAATACAGTTACACTATTTCATGAAACTGGTGGGACTCAAACAATCTGAATCAAAGACACAGCCCGTGAATATCACGGGAGCGAGAATTAAGGGGTTAAAGCAGGAAGAACTGCCTATTGCCTGATTCTTGCGTTTTGCATTATTTAGTTAGATTTTCTGTGTCCGCAACTAGACTTCATATCCCTCACAAGCAAGAAAAGTGACACATCTCGACAAAAGCAAATTTCACAGGAGAGGAAAAAGAAAATTTGCATAATTTTACTATAAGATAAAATTGCAGCCCTTAGCTCTGCATACAGGACTAAAAACATGCATGAAAACATAAAACCCTTGAGAATGAAGACATAGGATGAGGTTTGGAGTGTTAGCTAATTTTATCTCCCCACACAATCCACCCCTCTTCTGTAGTCACAAATGGACATATAGCGTAATAAAGAGATTTTCTGTGTAACTACACTTATGAAATTGTTTGTGTAGCGAGACGCACCTATGACAGACCTATTAGTGTAATAAAACGCAAAATGAATTTTTGCGAGATGTGTCAATTTTCTTGCGGGTGAGCGATATGAATGTGTTTAATAAATAGTATTGCTTCTAATCGAACAGTATACTAACTGCAAAAATCCTAATATTATGTATTATTTTTAGAAACAATGTAACATATAAAATGCAAAAGTAACCACCTTGGAGGGAGTTAAACATATCAAAAAGATGCGAATCCACTTCATTCGTCAGCAATGTATTAATTTATTTTACACAGCACATAACACAACCTTTTAAAAACAAAGTACGTGTTAAAAATAAAGTTTTATATATTTTAAACTTTTATACACAGCATTTTCAGACTCTTATAATATAAACATTCACAAGAAATTTTCAACAAATTGTTAATAACTTTTAATCACTCTAATTATTGAATAATAAATTTACTTTTCTTCTTACTTGGCTATTAATTGGTGAGCTGATAGTAAATTTGATCTCTGGAAACAATTTCCAAACAAAACTTTTAAGTTACTTTGTTGTGATAAAATATCTTTAATACTCCTAAATTTAAACTACTCGATGCTTTAAGAAACGAGAAAATATACGTAGTTTTTAATAACTGAATCGTTTCTAAAATATTTGTATTAAGATAAAAGCTTTTATAAAATGGAATAGAAAACACTTTATTTTATCTTTAGTTGATATTTAAAACAAATGTTTACATAAAGTTTTAGTGAATATACCGAATGTTGAAGAGAAATACTTTAAGAATTTTCCTATGTGTTAATCCGAACTAAACGAGAAATTTGACAAAACAGTTATAATGTAGTGGTTGTGTTTATAAGAATAAAATGTTTTGCGCAATACTTAAAATGTTGTACTATTTATATAGGGATTATTTTTATTGTTTCTATAGCTTCTATTAGCATTGTTAAAATATCGTTATTAAGAGTAATGATTAAAAATCCTAATTAAAGTAATATACTTAAATAAATGTAACAAAATAAGTAAATATAACATTCTTTATGTAAATAGCATTTGTATTTTTAAATAAACATTAGATTTTTTGAACAGAGAAATGTATTTAGTATTTTAAGTATAAGGTTTTCTACTTAGGGCAAAAATGCAAGATATTTTATGGTATAGACATAGGGCCAACATCTTACGTTTTTTTGTACCACAAAAATACTGCTTTCCTGATTATCCCGAGTTATATCGAATTAGTGTACACTACAATTAATTATTATCCTGAGAAAACTCGGGCGCGGCATAATTTGTCACTTCGATTTGTTTTATCACGTTTTTACTCGGCTTAACGCTTAAAAGGAAAGAAAATAATCTTATATAATATATTATATATTAGATTATATATAATAAATTGCATATACCTAACCCATGGCCCTAATTCTTTGCGCACCAGTTTAAAAGTGAAGTTTTTCAAATAAAGAAAATGTAAACTTAATTTTATCTAAACAAACAATAAAATTTTTCAAATGCCAGTCGTCTAAAATGAATTACAATAAATAAAAAAATAAAAAAGTAGCACACTTAGATTCGGGGTATGTAAAACGTTTTACCTCTTAAGAATAGAAAGACCTATTGTTTTGCGCATGTGCATTTAAAAAGGTTTTCGACAATTGCGAGTGGCTCTTTTTTCCAGTTATGCAAATTATCGCACCTGGAACTGATGGCATGTGTTCTTTAAAAGAAGAGCGGTTTCACATCATTTAATAAGAAGAAAATTAGTGGTAAAAGATTATCGGTATATTTGCGTAAAAAGATAATCGAAAAACGAAATAATGTATGTCTAATGAAGCAAATAGGCCGGGGATATGATGATTCCTGAATCAACAGTGCGAGATGTTTTGAAAACTTTCGTTGCCACCTGAGATATACAGCCAACAAACAGTACCTGTCGCCCATCAACAACAACGGCTCAGGAAGATTGAATTCTGCGTCGAGTGGTAATGAACAGCAGACCAAGAACAATCAGCAGCTGAAAAGAATTCTTCTTGAAAAATGGCAAAAAAAATCAATTTCTGAGTGGCATCGTTTGTTTCAACTATGCCGAAAACAGTGAGAGATGTTTACGCTGCCAAAGGAGGACCAATTAAGTGGTAAGACTTACTAATTTCGTCTAATTTGAACATGCGCAAAACATTAGGGACATAAAAAACTTGGGAGGAAATGGATTTCATTGGCCACAAAGTTTGTGTCATGTATTATATTTTGTTAAATATCACTATGGAATAGTGAAATGTATTCTTTTTCATTAAAAATAATTTACATAAAATATTTTGAATTATTTTTTACTTTTATTGTCAAAAAAGCATCCATAAACTAATGCGCGAAAAATTAGGGCCACGGGTAAGGTACTATTTGATTGGCAGTTTTCCAAGTTTTGTGATGTGAAATGCATATGATTGCAAAAAATGATATGACTTCACAAAATGTGATGATTTTTTGAAATTTTTTCAAAGTAATTGTTAAGGAAAGCGGTTAATAGAAATTGTTGCCATATTTAATCGCAGATTACGAGGATTTATAGAGTTCAAGTTTACCATTAAATTTTTGTGTACGAAACAGCACAAGAGTTGGCAGCTATGGCAGAGATGCAAACGCTGCGCCACAAATGGCTGATTGTTGCCATTAAATTTTAATAGTATTCTTCGCCTTATTAAATCTCAGAAATTCTGTCATTGAATAAGTTAAGAAATACTATTAAAATTTAGTGGTAGCAATCGGCCATTTCTGGCACAGCACTTTCATCCCTACTATGAGTATAGAGTATAAATATAATAATAATAATTGCTAAAATAAGATATGGTATACTTTACTTGTGAAGATTACTGTGTTTAGTGGATTTTAAATATCCAGCTAATTAGCATATGCTGTCCACAAAAGGAGGCTCCGGGAATCGCGGTCTGCGTGTTCGATACTAGTATTATTCTGAGTGGAGTGACTATGCCATACAAAAATGGTGCCTAACTGTGGCCCGCCGGATACCACTAATTATTTAACCCTTTGCGCTCGGCGTCTCTTACACAAATTTTATTCGCACCACTTTTTTAAAAGAAGTTTCGTTCAAGTACACAATTTCAAAAATGCTCAGATTAAATAAGGTGCATTTTACTTTCCTTTATTACTGGTGCCAAAAACAAATTTTGCAAACAAAGATTATGTCTCCGCAGCGGAGCTCTCGAGTGCAAAGGGTTAAAGAAATAGTAGACTTCTTGAATTGCAGAGATTCAATAATTAAATAAGGAAGTTATTGCTGTAATATTTTAGTGGTATGCGGCGGGCCTTAGTTTGACAACTAATGGTTTGCACCATAGATGCCAAAATCCCTTAACCCTTTCAAAGGCAAGGCACTGCTATTAGCAAAATGCTGAAATGGGGGGAGTGACACCAGAATTAACAAACAAATTTATTTCAAAATAAGAAAAAGCTTTTATTCACGTACTAAATCAAAGGAAATTTTTCATTCTAATATTCTGGTGCCAATGTAGTATTTACGGATTATAATTAGGTGGTCCAAAGATGAACCACCGCCCTTGAAAGGATTAACCCTTAAAACTAGAACTGCCAGCTATTTTACTCAATTTTTATAAAACAATGTTTCACACCAGAATTTTTATTTAAAACTATTTAACCTATTTAATGAACCTATTTTTTGTGCTTCATACATATAACATATCTTATGAAAAAATTTCTGGTTCGAATCGACTATTATCAATTTTGGCAGGGGTCAAAATGACCCCAAATAGTGGTTCTAGTGTTAAATTCATAGTGATGCATATCTAAATCACTTTTTACTTAATTCTTAGCAACCACAGGATTCATACGCATCAAGGAATTTAGGGGAGTTTAGGTGTTTTAGTACGAGAAATTTCGTAAAGTACTGGTCGCTATGTCTGAAAATAGATTTTTTTTTCATTAACACTAGGGCGCCCGGAAATTTTACTCAAGTTTCATAAAAATATTTGACACCAGAAGTTTTATTTAAAATTATTTGACTTATATATTTAACGTAAATCTGCGTGGTTTAAATTTAACTTATTTTACGAAAGAATTTCTGGTTCCAGTTGACATTTAATCATGTGGTCGGAATCAGTTTTGCCAGTGGGCTACTTTTTTAAAATTCAGATTTCTTGATTGACACCACTTTTCTGAAACGTTAAAATTTACTTTGTTTTCGCCTTAGTTAATATGTCATTAAGTAAGAGGCATCTTATCATTTCAAAAAAGTGGTGCCGATCAAGAATCTGAATTTAAAAAAAGTAGCCCGTCTGGCAACACTTTTCTGAAACGTTAAAATTTACTTTGTTTTCGCCTTAGTTAATATGTCATTAAGTAAGAGGCATCTTATCATTTCAAAAAAGTGGTGCCGATCAAGAATCTGAATTTAAAAAAAGTAGCCCGTCTGGCAACACTGCTCGGAGTCGGATCAACCCCTTCCGGGCGTTCTAGTGTTAAGTAAAGCAAATATAACTTTACAAAAATTCTGAAAAAAGGTGCTTGAAAGTCCTTGAACCGTACGAACCCTGAACCGGTATATTTATATAGAAATATTAACCCTGTAAAAATTACAAAAATATAAAGTTAAAAATCTATCTTAAAATTTCTTTTGTCTAATATTTAATATAAGAGTGAAAAAACATAATTCTAAAACAATAATTTATGCATTTAAGGGTTAAGTTTTACAAAATACAAAATTATATCAAATAAGACATTTAGATACATACTTATTAAAATATTTACTAATTTGCAATATTTTAGTTTTTACTTGTATATTGCAGATGTGCCACATAAGAAAATGTTGACGTACTATACGAAAAATGTATCCCTGATTTTTTTCATTATTTTTCCTGTGCTATAAACCGTTCAGAGAATCATATATTTTCGAAACAAAATAAAAAAATCATGCATTTAAGGATTAAATATTTCGGAGTCTGATCCAAGACAAACATGTTTAACCCTTAATTGCATGAATTATTCTTTTAGAACTGTGTTTTTTATTTTTATATTAAGGATTAGACACCAGAAATCTTAAGATAGATTTTTAACTTTATTTAGTAACATATTATTGTAATTTTTAGAGGATTAATATTTCTATATAAATATAGTGGTTGTAAGAACTTAATTTATGTATTAAAAATTAAATAAAAAGGTGATGGAAATTTACATCACTATGCAATTAAGGGTTAAAACCGTAAGGTTATATTAGGATATGTGTTTTCTTTCTATAAGGTGCTTATTAGATTTCATTTAAAAATGTTTCATTAAATAACATTTCCGGATCAGAACATATTTGTCTTATATCAGACTCCGGAATAATTAAGAGTTATTAAGACCTATAGTTTTCAGCAGAACAAATATCACAAAGACGTTTCGCTTCAAGAAAAAATATCATTTGATTTAAATGAGAAGCACTTCAGCAGCTCATTACAGCATCACGAAACCCGCATTTAAATATAAAGTAAGGTTACGTATGGCAACTTGGCCATGATTTTACAATGTGACTCTGGAGATTTGGGCAATTCAGCTTCAAAAAGATAATGTTCATTTTAATTAAAGTCTGAACTTTTGAAAAAGGCTCCCTCACTCAGATAAAAATGTTGAAAATTACATTTTAATATTTAAAAAAATATATGCATATTTCATCTTTCTTTCCTCATGGGTTCAGTTGCCCCATAAAATGGGGTAATGTTCCCCACGCGTTTATTTTTTTTTCATATGGGGTATCAGGTCCTGTTTGAAAAAGTGTAAATTTAAACTTGGCAGATCATGTAAATTATATATCAACTAATGAGCGTTGTAAAGGCAACCTTTGCTGTCAATGTGTCTAAAAAAAGGCACTAAAAGTGAAAATATTAGACTTATTTATTCCAAAAACCTAAAAATTAAATAAGTACTTATGTACTTTAGAATAGGTAATAAGTATAAAAGTTACATGGGTATTTTAAGGAAAAAAATAGCAAGGTAAATCTATGAGCAAACGGCTTCGTAAGTACAGGGTTAGCGAAATTAAACTTCCGCTACTCAAAGGGCCCTGTAGGCCGTTCTACTACTCCGAAGAGAAAAATATTTGGACAACAGACACTTCGGAGCATGCGCTCGAGATTTCCGAAATAAAAAAAATAGTTTAAAAATCGCTACCAGATGGCGCAGCGGAGCAGCACATTGCAGCAACATATGCAAATGTCACGCACGGTAAAAGGAAGAAGTTCGTGCCCCAATCAGACGAGCATTCCAAAATGCCGACATTGCCGGAGAGAGAACTGCTAGTCAAACTGTGCTACCGCAACGGTGAGAATGCTGAGGCAGTCATGAGAGAGTTCTACCGTCTCAAGAACCAACGACGTGGACTAATATTGGAGCGTGCTCTTAAAGACATGATGGTGAAATTCGGGCGAACAGGAAGTTAGGCTATTTGCCGGGAAGTGGAAGTTAAAAGTACCACCACCGTCGTAGATGATATTGCTGCAATGGTAGTGGAAGCAAGCAGTGAATCGCCTCATGGAATTGTCAGTATACCGACGATTTCACGTATCTTTGATATGCCCTACTCCACTGACCGATAATGCGTAGAATTCTGAATTTTTACCCCTATAAGATTCAAGCGGTTCAGCTATTGGAACGACAAGACCCGAACACTCGCAAACCATTCACCGCTACAATTTCTCGCGAGAATGGCAGTAGATGATTCCTGGCCATGGAAATTCTGTGTCCACGTTTTGTCCTTATTGTGCTACTTTTGTGTAAGACCATTGGTCCTTCGGTGTTTCGAGATCTCAGTTTGTCCTCTGTTCAGACGATAACTCGTAGCGCCATCTAGTGGCGATTTTTTATTTTTTTTTATTTCAGAAATCTTGAGCGCATACTCCGAAGTGTATGGTGTCCAAATAATTTTCTCTTCGGACTAGTAGAACGGCCTCCAAGGCCCTTTGAGTAGCGGAAGTTTAATTTCGCTAACCCTGTACTTAGGTCTTTATCTGTATTCAGGGATATAGGGAAAATTCTATTCCTCCTACCAGAACACATAATGAATTACCTTAATGATAATTTTATTTAACATGTTCCAAAGAAAGGCGCGATAAAGATATCATTTTCAAAATAGTAGTAGGAAAAATAAAAGTGTCCCTATAGAATGCAACCCCTGTGTATCGTACAATTTCAAGGTTTGGCTATCTCGCTTTCAGGGGAAAGGTACTTGTGTTCGTGGAATGTTGAAATGATATAATGACACCGGTATTTACATGAGAACTTATTAGTAAACTAGCAAAAAAATATATTTTCGCGTACTTAATAAATAGGGTGGAGCGAAAAAAATTAATTTTTTACAATCAAAAACGGGTAGGTGCCAAAAGTTGCCTTTATACTAGTACATTATCTGTGTGCAATATTACAGCGGAAAAAAAAATGGCTTGAGTCTGCGCTTTTGGTCCAAAAGTCGAAATTTTGGGTAAAATTTAACATTTTTTCAAAAAATTAAAAAAAAATTCTACAGAGATGGTTATTATTTAAAAGTGTTATTTAAATCTTTATTATTAATGACTTAACATATTTAAACGATAAAATTATATCTTTGTTCTGTATAACTGGAACAAAACTGACAACCTTTGGTGAAAAAAGGCTTTGACACTCTGTTGTGTCACAGTAATTGTTGTTTGGAATAGAGCTCTTACCTAGTTGCTTTCAAAACTACCCAGGAGGTACCACGTGGAGGTGACTGCATTTCATGTCACAACAGTGCATAGCTCGACCACCCTACCATCTTAACTCAATGTTTTATTTATACATTGAATAGTGATTTTTTATCAAAGACTGATTTTCTATGTATCAACCTAGTACATCTGTTCTTTGGATCCACAGACTTTGGATGCTGTTGCTGTGATCTCCTTTACGTATTTTTCTACCGTTTGTGTAAGAGGAGACAAACAGTGTAATGCAGTGTGGATGATATTAATGTAATCTATTCAGCCGTCTATTATCTTCACCAAGATTGTACCGATAAATGCATATTGATTAGAGGTTCTGTTACCACAACACTTTTCCAGTGAATTAGATTTATATAATTATCCGCTTCAAAGTTGATTGTCGATATTTCAGATTTGCGTATGCCATCATTTACTCTCATCTTTCAACTATTATGTGCTGAGCAGCTAGCTGTTTAATGTGATGGAAATCGTCAGAGAGCATTGAATTAAGAATTTCCTCTGCGTATGCAAAGCAACCATTGTCCTAAATAACCTTTTTTTAGTAGTTGTTTTATTCCGTTTTGTGAGTTGTTTAGTTGAAGAGTAATTTCCGATGAGTTTTTTGATCCCTTGTTTAGCTATGGACTACATTTGATTGTAAACTCTCCTGGGACCAAACTTGGATATCATAGTACAATTTGAGTGAACGTAGAGACTCTGATGGGCAGTAAGTGCTCATTTGAAGGCGGATAATTCTGTTAGTCGTTGTCATCCATTCTGCGAGGGACATGTTTAGAATGAACCATTACAATTGATCATATGACACCTCCAAGTCCAGTGAAATTTCTCTGCATCATTTATTAGACAAGATCGTTGGCAAAATTTAGATTCTAACCCACAGGTATTCACCGGACCAATAGGAAAATCTTTGTCCACGTGCCATTCCCTTCTTATTTTAATTTTTGAAGCCATAGAGAGTACTTTTCAAACATTATTCCTTAAAATCGGGAAAAGGGTACTCAGCACATACCAGAAATACCTGCTAGACATTTGAAAAGTTATTTCACCAAGATATGGCTTAGAAGAACTAGCGAATAGGAACTCAAAAAACTTCTCCTACGCAAGATGTCTCACAAAGGCTCATAAAATTATTCGCTTTTATATAAGCGCTGATTGATCATCAGAGCCTGGTTCATTCACTAAGTATGTAATCCAAGTTTATGCAGCAGGATGGTTTACACCAAATATAATCCACATCCAAAAAATTGATCTAAAAACTTATCGGAAATTACTCGGCTACTAAACTACACAGAAAACGAAAAAAAATACAAAAAAAAAAATATTTAGGACATCAAGAGCAAATTTTTCACATCGAGAGCAAATTCTTATTGCAATTTTGATGACGATCGCCATCACATTAAACAACAAACTTATCAACATATAAAAAATGCAAGAAGTAGAGTAAAGGATGGCATACTCAAAGATGAAATACCTAAATGTTGTAAAAAGTTGTACGAACAGAACTCCCAATCACTATGCAGTAACTGGATGCAATTTTGGTGAAGATACTAGAGGGCTGAATAGATTCCATTAATTTTACTGCATTACTCTGCTTACCTTATCACACACAAGCAGTAGAAATATACGTGAAGGTGTGTCACAGCAGCATCACCCAACGTCTGTGGATATAAAGAAGAGATGGACTAGGTTGATAGATAGAAAACTTATGCCAGTTTTTGATAAAACATCACAATTCAATATATAAATAAAACATTGCGCTCAGATGGAAGGATGGTCGGGCTATGCACTGTTGTGTCATGAAATGCAGCCACCTCCACGTGATACCTCCTGGGTAGATTTGAAAGCAACTACGTAAGAGCTGTATTCTAAATAACAATTAGTTGTATGACACTACAGAGTGGCAACGCCTTTTTTTCACCAAAAGTTGTCAGTTTTGTTCCAGTTATACAGAACGAAGATATCGTTTTATCATTTAAATATGTTAAGTCATTAATAATAAATGTTTAAATAACACTTTTAAATAATAACCATCTCTACAGAATTTTTTTTTAATTTTTTGAAAAAAAGTCAAATTTTACCCAAAATTTCGACATTTGGACTAAAAGCGCAGACGGAAGCCATTTTTTTTCAGCGGTAATATTGCACGCAGATGATGTATAAGTATAAAGGCAACTTTTGGCACCTACCTGTTTTTGATTTTAAAAAATTAATTTTTTTCGCTCCACCCTATTAATAAAGGTGAAATTTTCATTATAAAATTACGGTGTCAATGTGGCAATTAGACATTAAAATTATGTGATGCCATAGCGGCATCACCGCCCTTCAAGAAGTTAAGAAATTTGTTTTGATACCACCCAATATGCTTCTTTTAAATTTTATTACGTAATTTTGATAAGATATTCTATAATTTTCTTTATTGTGAGAAAAAAAACAATGGAGAAATTTATTTCCCGTAGTAAGATAAACTTAACAAAATATTTATAACTATTGGATCCAACATTGTTCAGTTACCCCTGATATATGTCCCAGTTACCCACTGTTGAAAAATTTATGGGGTAACTGGGACACCGGGTTTACATTTGAAACATGAAGTAAATATGTATGTAACCTAATAATATTAGGTTGAGCAAAATGTTCTGGGAAATTTTTGATCTAATAGTTACCAGAATTTGTATCGTATATTGGAGTACTAGTGGTACAGTTCAGTGAGGGCTCTACCCGATTTTCTCTTGATGGCTCTTTCGATCAATGCAACACTTTTTCAAAGATCATCGATTTGAATTCTTTAATGAAGTTGAAGAAGCATGTCAAGAGTGTTTGGATTCTAAGGAGCCGCCATAGTACTTCCAGCAAATCCGGAAACTGACAGAACGATGGCAGAAAGTCGTGAATTATGATGGTCTCTACTTTAAAGAATAGTCCTTGTTGCTTTTGTTGTTAATTTGCGCATAACAACGCAACTTTCACAAATTTCCCAGAACTTTTTGCTCAACCTAGTAGCTATATGCCTATCTTTTTTTTTAAAAAAATGATTGTTTGATAAAAATACTTACAGTATTTTAATAAAAAACCGAGGAAGTTCAACCAAATTGATGTTTTTTTTAAAAAAAAAAGAAACGGAAATTTTCGACCACCTATCACAGCAAAGAGAGAGTTATGATTGAGTTGACACATGTTGTTTTAGGAAGTAGAGATTAAGGTGCTTTGTTCACAAAAGCTAAAACTTATAAAACATCAACGGTTTTTTATAAAATAGCCTATGACCCAGTTACCTCGTGGATCCAGTTACCCCAGCTAACCCTATCGCTATTTAATGACAAGAATCACTTTAATGAGTCGATAATGTTTTAATTTTCCAACGCTTTATCAGCCCTTTTATTGTACAGGGTGTTACAAAATTCGACCGACAATTTAAGAAGGGTGATAGAAGGCATCATGAGGATGAAATATTAACACAGAACGTGGGGTCGCAAACCACGTATTTAATCAAAAATACAGGGTGTTCTTTCTACCTTACCTCAATTTGGGTTGCCGCTAATAACTTTCAGAAAACTGAAGTATATGGTAATAAAACTTTTAGTAGACATTCTCACCTTTGTTGTAAATTTTATAATATAAAAAAAGTGGGAGAAGTTTCCATTATAGGCGCCAGCAGTATGCACTGCAAGCTCCACATTTTGGACTGCGATTCCCAGTTCATATGCAATGATCGATTGCTTGAGCATCCTGTTTTTCCAGATATTTTTGCGATGTTATAGCATTTCACACAAACAATGTAAATAACGTTGCATTTTCATTGCAATGTTTTTATTTTTCTCAATATTATTACCGTCAACCGAAGTTCAGTTAGGGTGAAACACCCTGTATTTGTGACTAAATAAGAAAGAGGTTTGCGACCCCGTGTTCCATGGGTATTTTCCATCCCCTTGATGCCTACTGTCACCCCTCCGAATTTGCAGGTCGAATTCTTCAACACCCTGTTTATGTTTCCAGAAACATCGGATTTTTTAACCCTTTGAGGGGCAAGCGATAATGTCACTTTAATATTGAATTCTCACCGGAATAATCGAAAAAAATTATTTTTAAATAAGGAAAAGCAATTTTTTAACATTTCGCCCCGAAAGGTAAAAGTATAAAATTTAGTTTAAAGTTTAAATTAGATGGGATATCCACCGCCCTTCAAGGGGTTATAGATTTAAATGTACTAGGACTGCTTAACCTAAATAAATATAGAATCAAGCAAATGGAATTAAAGGCAAAAAAGTAACCTGTACAGAAATATTAGTTAATGTAAAATCTTTTAATATTTAACACATTCACGCCGGCGCGGTGGGTCACACTCGACTGTCTCAGATTTGTCAAGTCTCCGGCTGTTTGCACACCACTGTTATTTTAGAGAAAATGTTGTTCCTTTAAATCGCCCGCCCCACCAGTGGCTGAGAGGTTCTGCACTCAAATCTGGTAGACGGGAGGTGCTGGGTTCGATCCCAATCGCGCCCGTCGACCTAATCGTTCGGAGTTTTCGTGGTTTTCTTCGAACCTTGGATTTCCAATCGTTAATACGGGTTAGGTTCCCTTAGAAAGACCCCCACGAAGGGCACTCCCCCTGGGCCTATATCCCTCGTGCAGATAATTGGCCGTCATAAATACAACCAACCAACCTTTAAATCGCCCAATTGCTCTAATTAAATAAAACAACATTTTCTGTATTAAAATACTGGTATCCAAAAGGCCGGAGAGCTGCCAGCTCTGAGACAGTCGAGTGTGACCCACCGCGCCGGCGTGAACGTGTTAAACAAATATATATTTACACTTGAATATTGAATCTAAAAGAAAACTTTAAAAAATTAAATTATTATGTGCGGAAAACAATTGCTGGTAAAAATTACATCCTATTTAACACCGTGAGCCGTCATTTTGACGGCTACCATACGAATAAGTTTCGTTAACCAGAAATTTGATTATGAAATAAGTTTAAAAGATACAAAGAAGAAAAACGTTAAATATTAAAGTTAAACTGTTTTAAATCAAAATTCTGGTGTGAAATATTTCTATAAAACTTGACTCAAATTTCTAGTAGTTCTAGTGTTAAAACGATATATGTATTTTCACGTGTTGAAATGTTTTTTTAATGATTCACGGAGCATGGTTAACTTGTATTTTCTCAAAGGAAAGTTTCCGCTGCCGAAAATTGCCAAAATTTTGAGATGTTCCTGTCTTATTATTCGTTTAACTTTTTAAAATATTTATTACTGAATCGTATTTCTTAAAAAAATAAATTTTAATATCATCAAATTTATGTTTAATGATATTCGTAAGTCACTTACATATTAGGAAAATAATTGTAAAAAAAGGCCGTAATCACTCAAACAATCGCCGGTATTTCTTTAATCTTTTCATGGGCGGTGGTCACATGGCGTGACCAACAAATTTTAATTCCAAAACTCACAATCGGCTCCAAGAATATTTTAATAAAATTTTGCGTCTAAAATAAAAGTTTAGGAAAGCAGGTTTTCATTTCCTATGAAATTTGTTTGAAAGTTCTGGTGTCAGTCAAGTTTTTCATTATTTTACAAACTGAACTTTTCTACCCATGAAAGGGTTAAATTAAAAGTAACTGGATGAAGTGAATTGTACACACTTCTTTCAAATTATAATCTATTAATGAACTATCTGAAAGCCGACGAGACTCTTATGACAAAGGAAACGTGATTTAGTAAAAATAAAAATTGTATTAGTAATTGATCACATTTAGTCCACTGCTATTTCTCAATAATCTTAGAAAGCATTTAAAAATATGTTTACGAAATAAATACAGTATTTTTCTGAACAACTAGTGTACACTTAGACGTTTTGATTAATTGGGTTTTAGTAATAACTAGTATATAAACAAATATTGCATCCCTAATTAAGAACGACATATCTTTTGGAATAAATCGTTTGAATCACAGACAGATTAATTACTGTAATAGTTAGGTTGTAAAATGATGTCTATGATTTCATACTAATAGGAATCTCGGTAAAATAAAATCACAACATTTTGAAGGTTGATTTTAATGAAATGGATTTGATCGAGAAACATTGCATATACAGTATACAGGGTCCTTTTTATAAATTGACGCTAATCAGACCCATCTGTAGCTCGTTCTAATAAAAAGAATGGCACTAAACTTGATAAGGGGACGAGGCTAACGAAAAAGACAGGATACCGCGGTGCATTCCCCATATCTTTTTGTACAGACCGCTAGAGTGATATCATGCTCTTTTCGTACACCTGCATTGGCGCATTCGAGCATCACGTCACTCCAGCGATCTGTAAAAAAAGATACGCTTAAAGCACCGCGGTAGCCTTTCATTTTTCGTTAGCCTTGGTAAAGGGACTAATGACATCATGGGAAAAAAGATTTCACGAAACAAATAGCTCTAAACAGCGCTGATAGGGGGAAATATGTCTCAGTTGTAGGCGACGCAGCCGAGAATGAGCATCGGGCTATTAGTAAAAAGGAACTGACATATCATTAAAATAGTGAAGCTTTAACTGCAACCTCTTTCGAAGGGGTTGATTACCGCCGGGAGAAACCAAAACTGCATACATATTAAGCATCCTATCTTAAATGGGAGAGGTAACAGCAATATTAAAGAGGAGGTCACATCAATCAAGGTCACGCGCCACGTAGCGGATGGGGTTGAACTACAGGAAGATGCCTAACTGTTTTATAACTTCACATCACTAAAATTGTAAAAAATTTTTCACCTTGATTAATAGCTGAAATGGTTCCGATTAGATAAGGCGAAGAAAACTTTGTGGTGTTAAGTGCATCTGGACCTCACCCACTCCCCCTTCTAGCTACGCCGTTATTTTACAATAAATCTGCCAAACAAGTTTAATATTCTATGAGTGGCTAAAGATTTTGAAAATTTGCGCAGATGGTAGATATTTTGTTATATATGACGTCACACTAAAAGACCACGTATGTTGATTATCAACCCCGTCCACAAAAAGGAACAGCTGTGTTAATGTACGCCCGATTCCAGCATTAAGTTTGTACGGTTAATGTGTATGCAGTTTTGGGAGAAACTCCCACCAGTAAATTTGAATAGAATTTTTCTCCTTATTTAAACGACTTAACCCTAGATCTACCGGGAATTTTATTCAAGTTTTAATAAAACGTTCTACACCAGAATTGTTATTTAAAACTATTTAACTTATTTATTTACCTTATTTTTGTCTGGTTTGTCTGGTTTTTGTCTACTTAGTTTATTTTAAAGAAATTTCTGGTTTGAATGAATATTTTGTATGTACCTGTCGGGTCCAATGGACCCGTCTGGTAGACGGAGGGTTAAAGATGCAAACTTTTAGTCATAAATAATGACAGAAATAAATATTCATTTTTACTGGTGGAAGTTTACTTTGCCGGTAGTAGGACCCTGCGTTTCCTCTATATTGTGACAACCTAGACCAGGGGTGGCCAACTGTGGCACGCTCGAAACCACTAAACTTTTATAGCAATCGTTGCCTTATCTAATCCTCGAATTTCTGCGATTCAAGAAGTCGACTTTTTCTGAAACATTTTAGTGGTATATTGCGTGCCACAGTTGGCCAACCCTAATCTAGACAATCTCCTGTCAGTATCAGTGAAAAAGATAATAATACCTGGGCAAACTGACACGAGTAAAAACAAATAGAAAACTTTACCCTATTTGTAAGAATATATTTCCATAAATAAGGAGCTTAAATAAGAGAAAATTTTCTATTCAAATTTACTGGTGAGAATTTTGCCCCGGCGTTAAAAAGAAACTGTTGATTCGATTAAAAAAATAACAGCCGCTACCTTGTGACAACTTCTTCAGTTACTTCACTCGCAACTGGTAGAGCGCACTATATGTCTCCTATTTTTTATTCATAACTCCATTGAGCATAAAGCACGGGTAACAAATGAAAATGCATACTTATACCTACGTATGTGACAACAGCGCCAATAATCTGGGCTATAAACGTATGCGAAATACTCCGAGAAATATTTTTATCTTAGTTTGAGTATGAGTCACAAGTTACCGCACCCGTTCATTCAAAAATTAAATCTTAATATGATTAAATGTATGTTTAAATGATATTCGTACGTTACCAACACTTAAGGAAAATTATTGTAAAAAAAGACAGTAATCCCATAACTATCCTCCAGTATTTCTTTAAATTCAAAATAACTGTCTATAAATGAATTATACACACTTCTTTCAAATTACAATCTATTAATGAACTATTTGAAAGGCGGCGAGACTCTCATGATAAAAGAAATTTAGTAACAAATTTTATATTAATTGATCATATTTAGTGCAATTGCTCTTTCGCAATAACCTTAGAAAGCATTTAAAATATGTTTACGAAATAAATATATTACAGTAGTTTCTTGAATAACTATTATATTCTAACGCGTTTGATTAATTGTGTTTTAATAATAATTGGTATAGAAACAAAATCGTCGTTTGATTTACTTTAGTTACGCAAATTTTTGGGCATCTCTAATTAAGGTCAAATAACTTTTGCATTAAATATTTTGAAATACAGACATATTAATTATTGTAATAAATAGGTTATAATATGAAGTATATGATTTCATATTAATAGGAATATTAGTAAATAAAAATAAAACATTTTGACGGTTGATGTTAATGAAAAGTATTTGATCGAGAGGCATTGCACACAGAGCATATAAAAATAATCTTTCACAGCTAATTTTATAACTCTTAACACTTTTAGTGACATATCACTTCTATTCGTAAAATACTGAAATGATTGAATGACACTAGAATTCACAAACAAATTTATTTGAAAATAAGTAAAAGTTTTTCTTCACGTACTTGATTACTCTACCAGGGAGCCAACCAAATAGTGGCAAAGGCCCTGAAGAAAAAAGTCCTCCACCATCAAACTCAACCCTAGCCGCCGAATCAGACCCGGAAACAGCGACAAATAATAAAACTAAAAAGTCACAAAAATATGGCACACTCTGCTTAGCAAATGAAAAACAAAAATTAAAGTCAAGTTTTAACATATGACTGTAACCTTAGTTACTATAAAATAAAAATAAAGCCAAAATTAAGGCTGAATGAAACTGAAAAACAAAATTTTATGTTATTATCAGTTACAAATGACTGTATAAATATATCTTAAAACTAAGTACGAATTACACTAATAATCAAGACAAGATGAAACATTAAGCCAATAAAACAGACATTTTAGGTCAATTCAAGTTACAAAAGAACATCAGACCCTGAAAGTCCAGAAACAACTCAAAAATGCGTGAAAGCAGAAAGATTAGCAAAGCACTATGTGGATAACAGTCCGGCAAAAGTCCACCAAAAATTCTTTAATTACACCAAAATATTCAAAATCTGTACTTTATGAATGAATACAATTTATTCAGTTCATTATAAATAATTGTCAGTTTATGATAATTCGATTTTAGCAAGAGAACATTTTCCAAATTCCAAGACAGAGTTCTATTTCGCACAAAGTTAAAGAACAGAGGCATCAGAGGACACTTGCCGAAAATAAAATGCTTAACGTCGCCGACGTTACCGCAATCACACTTATCTGTTGGACGCTTGCCAATCTTAAATAAATACACTGGAAAAGCACCATGCGAGGAAATGAAATATGCTACTGCCCTTGAATAACACAAATAAGAAACGTCCGGTGAATGCAAGACGAGGAAGGTATCCCTACCCTTTTCACTAATTTTCCAATCATTAGTCAACCTCGTGATAATGTTACTCTTATAAAAACGCTTGACGAAGGAAGCAGGGATTGTAATATCCAACCTCTCATCAAACTCATTATCCAGAATAACAGACTTTGCCAGATAGTCAGCCCTTTCGTTACCAGCAAGTTCAATATGAGATTTAATCCAACCCATAAAAATAACTTTACCACTCAACAGTCTCAAGTTAGAATATATGTTATACAAAATCTTATCAGTTGGAAATAAGTTCTGCAAGGCTTGTATTGAAGAAAAACTATCAGTGTAGATGTGAAATTCTCTGAAATCAGCCCTGCAACACCAGTCGATTGCCTTGTCAATGGCTGATAATTCAGCCTGATAAACGGTATTATAAGCGTAAAGTTTAAAACGTTTTTCTAAAAGGATCTCTCCATCAATATAAACAACAATCCACCAATAATTCTTCACGTACTTAGTAAACCCAAAAATTTCAATCCAATATTCTGGTGTCTATTTGGCATTTAGGGATTAAAATTAAGTGGTCTAAAACTGAACCACCACCCTTCAAGGGGTTAAGGCTGTTAGTCAGTAAACTTCCGGATTCCCCTCACTAATGTTAAGTCTGCGGGTGTGTGATTCATTCGTATATTTAAAATATCTCCCCAGGAAATCAATATTTTAAACTTTTTTTCTTCTGTGTATTCTTCTTATCCCCTTGACAGGCGGTGGCTCATTTTTGGACCACTTAATTTTAATTCCTAAATGCGGTATTCGCACCAGAGTTTTGAAATGAAAATTTTCCTTTTATTAAATTTGTGAAGAAAAGCTTTTGCTTTTTATCAAATAAATTTGTTTGTAAATTCTAGCATCATTGAATCATTTCAGCATTCTACGAATAGAAGTACAGTCGTGGAAAAAAAATTAAACACCCCTTACTTTAACTCAGGGTTGGCCAACAGTGGCACGCCTGATACCACTAAAATTTTACAGAAAAATTCGACTTCTTGAATCGAAGAGATTCGATGATTAGATAAGGCAGTGATTACTGTAAAATTTTAGTGGTGTGGCGCGTGCCACAGTTGGCCACCCCTGCTTTAACTCCTCAACAAATTATTGTAGAAGAAAGTTAATGATACCGAACGATTGGACATAAAGTCTACTTTTATGTTGATGTATAAAAATTCTGCTTAGGGGGCCATCTACATATTAAAACGAACAATAACTTTGTTTTATTCAATTGCAGTACACAACTCTGACAGCGTAAATTAACTATACACCCTTCAATTCACCTAAAAACAAATCTTTATGCAATTCGTACCATAAGTTTCCGATTCAAGTTCTTATTCAAGTTACTATTTCAAGAAAGTGGTGCAAATCAAGAAATCAGAATTAAAAAATAAATAACCCACTGGCAATACTGCTTCACAGCTTTAATTGACTTTTTCTCAAAACTTCGATTTTTCAGGTTTGTGTTCCTTTTTTTCAATATCTATTAAACTTAAGAACTCAGATTTTTCTAAATAGTTATATTATGTTATAGTGCATACTTTAACAGGGATTTAATGATTTGCTGAGAATTATTTATTTTAGGCAGCGAAATCTTACCAAAAATGCTAATTTAAAAATGAGTTTCAAAAAATAACTAATAACTAATTTTCAGTTTCACTTAGAAGGAAAATGGTCCGTTAAAATACGTAAAGCATGTTATTCAAACTACTCAAAAAAATCTAGACCTCTATCTTTCACCATTTCTGAGAAAAAGGTACATAAATTTGGTGTATCTTAACATGGCCGAGATAGAGCTACCCGGTCCCCTTAAAAAAAAAAAAAACACGGAAGGTTGGCAACTGTGTAAAAGTGACATGCTGATAATGTAGCTTCATTATAAATTTTCAGTTCTTAGTTAAAATAATTTAAATTCGATATTAAAAGAGTAAATTGTCGTGCTGAAATTAAAATACTTTACCATGCTCTAACAAAGAGGAATAAAAGTTAATTCTGAAATCTTTCAAAATACCGGCAGTATTTATTTTTCATGGGCTTTTTGTGGGACAAGGGATTTGGAGTATAGTTTTTAATGAGAGGATTTCTGGAAAGATCAGATAAGAGACATTCTATATATAAAAGAATAATATTCATAATTATACATAAACACCTTTCTACTTTTGGGGCTAAAATTTGAGAACCCCTGACCGACGAGCAAAAGGGCAGAATTGTAACGTTGTTTTCTCTGTAATTTTTTTTAAAAGTCCAAAAAAAGATGAATTTTCTAACATGATATAAATTTTTTAAATTACGTATTGAAATATAACCCTTCAGAGTATTAATGATAACAAAATACTTTAAAACTGCATTATATTTGTATTTAAGTTAATTTAAATAATGCTTCTACTGCAGTGAAATCTACAGCTTAGCGCAGGGGTGGCCAACAGTGGCACGCCTGATACCACTTAAATTTTACAGAAAAATTCGACTTCTTGAATCGAAGAGATTCGATGATTAGATAAGGCAATGATTACTGTAAAATTTTAGTGGTGTGGCGCGTGCCACAGTTGGCCACCCCTGGCTTAGCGAATGGATATATCAGTTCGCGGCGATGAGAAGGTTAAAGAGATTATTTAAAACACTCCCCTCCTTCTGCCGTAGAAAGGCACGTTGAAAATAAGGTTACTTAACTATCTTTCTGCGCAACCCGAGAGTTTCTCTGGCAACGTAAAAGTAACAAAATTTTCGCAACCCGAGAATTCATCGGGGACGCATATTTTCCGTCTAATTAACCCACCTTGATCATTCCTAAGAGTTACTTTTTTTTGTAAATTTTGCCTTATCTAATCGGAACCTTTTCCCGATTAAATCAGACGAAAATTTTTGTTTTGAAAAACCGGTGGCAAAAGAATAAAAATTCTTAAAAGACGCTCGGCGCGAAGGAATTAAGTACGCAATTTTGTAAGCTATTTTGATAAAATAATTACGCAGCGAGAGGGTTAATTGACGTAAATATTTCAAAAAAGAAAATTACAGAAATTAGTGCATTTTGAATCTCTCTGCCTACGGCTCCCGCGGGTTATCAAGTTCGTTGGCTAGTACAGGTTACGTGAAAATCACGGCCTAAGTGAACTATTTTAATTACTTTTGTCTACTACTATTTCTAAAAAGTAATCGCCAAACCTGATTTCTACTAAAAATTTATCACGAAAATTATTGTTTGAAAGTAGTGGTAAACAAAACAATAAAGAAATAGTAGCACAGGCGACTATTATAAACCATACACACTAAAAACTGTTGAGCCTTATTATGTATATATTTACAAAGGCTAAATCTATTAAAGTTCTAGTGTTATACGAGGGTAGATATATAAGTAATGCCTCCTGTGTCTTAAAAACTTTATTAATGAATATATAATTGCAGAAGTTATTATATAGCATAGCCTGAACTGTCCTCTACACAAAACTACCGTTGAACATAGTCATCATGAATTTGCATACATTTGCGCCATCGGTTAACCCAGGCATCAAAACCATATTTGACTGCCTAAGGGGAGCTGCTCAGACGTGGGGACCACGTCTGTAGAGCATAGATGTCCCCCCGGACACCTTTATTAAGATCTTAAAGAAAAAAAAAGGTTACATCAATGAGTCTGTAGACTCAAGTCGCCGGAAAATGAAATTGGAGCAATGGGCGACTTATAGAAGGATAACAAAAAGTAAGATACATTGTATTACAGATTATGGTCGTGGATCCGATTGCCAAAAACGCGACAAGGGGCGATAGTATTGTCAGGTTCCGAGAAACATCTGCTATTAGAAATGATGTTCTATATTATTTTTGTCTTAATATATTATATATTGTATGGGCTGTGTACTGGAATTTCAAAATAACAGTCTTTCCTTATCTAAAACTGGATCTAAGCCGGTGAAAATGTATAGATGGTATGAAGGGGAAAAGAGATAGTTGGATGGGGGTGTGCCCAACCTTTTGAGATGTCTGTGGAAGATGGGAAGACAAAAGAATTCCAAAAACGAAGAAAAGGGCTTGAATGGGATCCAGGTAGAAAACTCCGGAGGGATGACGAGGAGAAAGAGCAAGGGGTTCCTGGAAGGCAGTCGGTTCTGCTGAGAGAGTTGGAGCGGAGCGTGCAAGGTGGAGAGTAGTTCCTTGGATCGCTCTGAGAGAGGCTCGGATAGCTTAGGCCTAGAGCCCATGTGTTGGGAGATCGAAATTGATCTCCGGAAAGCTAATTTAACGTGTGTAGAGTGAGAGTGATTTAACGTAGTTTAACAGTACACAGCCAGTATTTACTGTATTTAATTTAATGTTGAACCGGATCATCTATATCCGAGTTTGTAAGTGTAAATAGTGTTGGTTGTTGTGTAAATAGTGTGTAAATAAACTGTTAATTTAGTTAATTGAAAGCGTTGGTTTTCATTTAAACAATCCTCTCAGTGCGTGACCGATATCACGTAATCATATCGGTGGTGGTAGCATATAAATAATAAGGATTTTCTTCCAAGTTGTGCGGACTAAGAGGAAACTCCGACAAATTGGTGGCAGCGGTGGGATAGAATTGTCTTGGACCAGTGACCAACGAGCCGTGTTGCAGTGTGTTAGTGCCGGAGCACCCAGTGGAATTCTTGCGTGGCAATGCCGGATCGTCGAGCGGAATTTTAGAGAGATAAAAACCAAGCGTCTAGCAGAAATACAGAGTGTGTGTGCCCTATCATCGTTACAGCGAACCGAACTAAAGTGTTGTGCCCTATCATCGTTACAGCGAACCGAACTAAAGTGTTGTGCCCTATCATCGTTACAGCGAACCGAACTAAAGTGTTGTGCCCTATCGTCGTTACGGCGAACCGAAATAGTGTTTGTGCCCTATCATCGCTACAGTGAATCAAATTACGGTGTATTACAGCCTGAGTATTGAATATCATCAAAGTGACTTTAAAGTGTGAAATATTGAGTGCATCGCGGAACTACGTGTGAGCAGCGGAGAACCCCAGCAGATAAAGTATAAGGTAAGGTGTTTTGATCATTTCTGTCTGCTGACATTCTCGAACCAAATGTATTTGTTTTTGTATAATTGATAGTAATTTAAGATAAATTGTTTAGGTAATTTATGTGCAATCAAATAATTGTGTTCAGATAGGTAGGAAACATTAAGAGCATATTTACTATTGTTTTAAGAAAAGGTCATAATAACTTGTACTAATATTGATTTTCTATTTTTTTTTTTACTAATAATGGTAGTGAACAAAATTAATGCATTGTGTTAATAATAGTTAGAAGGAATAATTCAATTTACTTAAATTTAAATTATTAATATTTAAATGAAGCAATACTGTTTTAAGTTTGAAGAGTTGATAACAAACGAGTAATGAACATTTGCTTAGAATTTTAATTGGCTAGAAGTAAATTTCGAAAAAAAAAGGCTCACAGTGAAAAAAAAAAGTGAAGGTTTTGATCTTATCTGTTTTAAGTGTGAGAACCAGTATTGAAGTTGGAAATATTTTATTGAGGATAATTGTAGAAATTTATATGTGTATGTTATACAATTTTTCTTTATGTGGATGTTTGCCAATACTTTTATTCAATTTGCAACGTATCAGTATTATTATGAAAATTGTATGTTATTATCTAATGTATAAATTGGAATCTGTATTGCATAGTAATCAAATCGAAATTATTGTTTTACCTTTTGATTTATTGGAAGTAAATTGTGTGATATTAATGGTTGAGGAAAATTAAGATTATACAGTAGGTGCTGAAATACATTAATTAGTATAATAAGTGGAGGTAACTGTGCTAAAGTAGAAATTTAGGAAATATCATTAGGCAGGTTTTAATATTATTGTAGAGTGGTAATAGTAATCGGTGAAGGTATGGCTTTCTTATTGAAACTAAAACGGGTGGATCTTCAGATGATAGCCGAAGAATTGGGGGTTGAATTCACGGAAGATGATACCAGAATTCAGCTTAGGAAAAAGATAATGGACAGCGATGACTATGATGAGGGGGTTATTATGGAATTATCTAACACTATTGTTGCGGAACGACTAGAACTCGAAAAGTTAGAAAAACAGGAAAAATTAGAGCGCGAAAAGTTAGAAAAACAGGAAAAATTAGAACGCGAAAAGTTAGAAAGAGAAGAGAGGTCTGAAAAATTGAGGATGGAACATGAATTAGAAATGGAGAGGCTAAGGGTACAAGGTTCGACAAATAACTCTAATGGGTCTAGGGAATCTAATAATGAAAGTAACATAGAAAAATTGATCAAAAGTGTTAAAACTCTGTCTATCAAAGTACCAGAAGGGACTGAGGGATGGAATTTATTTTTCAACAGTTTAGAAAGGGCATTCAAAACTAAAAATGTACCGGAAAACCAGCAGGCCGAAATTCTACTAAATATGTTAGGAGATAAGGCGGATAATTTGTTAATTTATACCACTAGGGAACAAATTGAGAGTTATGAGGAATTAAAGGAGTTAGTTCTAAGGGAACATGAGCCGACACCGAAGGCGTGTTTGGAAAATTTTAAGAAGGCTAGGAGAAACCAGAAGGAAACTCATGTATTATTTGTATCGCGTTTAATAGCAACATGGGAAAATTATTGTAAGATTAGGGGTTCTGACTCATATGAAAAGGTCAACCAGTTAATAATTACGGATAAGTTATTAAACACGTTAGATGAAGAAACCGCATCATATATTGGGTTAACTCAGCACAGTAAATGGTTAGAAGCTTCTAAAATTGCTAAAGAATGTGACAATTATTTTGACGCTAAACATAAGTCTTATGCCGTTACGTATAAAAGTTTTAAGGGTAAAGATAGGTATGTAAGCAGTGAAAAGGTGAAACCGAGGGAGGATAGTAAATTTAGTGGTAATTGGAGGCAAAACGGAAGTAATGAGACTAATTCTTTTTCGGATAGAAAAACTGAGTTTAGGAGATATAGCCCTAGAAGCTTCAAATGTGGTATAAGAGGTCATTACCAACGTTTTTGTAATAAAGTGAGTAATGAGGGAAATAGTAATAATAGCGAATGTCGAAAACAGAAAGCGGGGGTAAATAAGATTGTCGTGAAAGGAAATAAAGAGTTACCTAAGGGAGCTATTGTGGCGAGGATATCGGCAAAGGCCGAATAGAGAACTAATGTTATTGGTGAGAAATTAAATAAACTTGAGAAAATTGAAGTTAGTGTAAATGGGCAAAAAGCAAAAGGATTGGTTGATTCTGGATGTGAAATTAGTGTTATTCATAAAGATTTGGTACCGGAAGAGAAATTAAAAGGAGCGGGTTGTATTTATTTACAAGGATTATTTGGTGAAGCAGTTAAATCACCGTTGGTTAACTTACCATTAGCTATTCCGCAATTCGGACAAACTAATATAATTCATCAGGAAGTACTTTGAGCGGTGACCGATAATATTAATGAGCAAGTGATTTTACATCCCGAGGTGATTAATGAGTTGTCAGGGTCAATCGGGATGAGCCATTGCTAGAGTCCCAAGAATTAGAAAGTTCGGAAATTAGCATTGATAACTCGAGTGAAAGAGAAGACATGAGTAGCGATAATTGCAATGTTTACGCAATAGAAGCGAGATCGGAAAATTTACAAAGTCAAAATGCAGAAAAAACGGAAGTGGAGGAAAATAATAAAGTTATCGTTAGTAATTCGGATATGTTTAAGAAATCCCAATTGGAATGCAAATATTTAGAGAGAGTTTGGGAATTAGCTAAAATGGATAAAGGGGATTATTATATTATAGATGGTTTATTGTATCATAAAGAGAAATTGTTAGGCGAAACTATAGCGCAATTAGTAGTACCCAAGATAAGAAGTTAAGAGATCATAAAATTAGCGCATACTTCAGTATTTGGAGGGCATCATGCAGCCAAGAAAACATTACAGAGAATCAGGTATTCGTTTTATTGGGAGGGGATGGCGAAAGAAACTAAACAATTTTGCGAGTCATGTTAAGAGTGCCAATTGACTAGAGGGGTTAAAGTGAATGATAGAGCTCCTATTTCCCCAGTAACGCGGCCAGAACTTCCATTTCAGGTGGTTAATATTGATTTAATTGGGCCTATTGATCCTAAAAGTTCACAAGGGCATCAATATATACTAACCTTAATTGACCAGCATACCAGGTGGGCGGAAGCAATACCCCTAAAAAGTTTAACTGCTAAAACAGCGTGTGATGCATTACTTCAAGTATTCACAAGGACAGGAATTCCAAATATAATCGCGTGTGATAATGGAAGCAATTTCACTGCCGACTTAACGAAAGAATTTGAGAAAAGGTTAGGGGCTAGTCCACGATTTTCGACCCCACAGTACCCACAGTCCAACGGTCTTGTGAACCGATTTAATCAGACGCTTAAACGTATGTTGCACCATACGATTAGGGAAGAAGGGAAAAGATGGCATGAACAAATACCATTTATATTATGGGCGTATAGGGTAGTCCCAAATTCTACGACCGGAATCGCACCTTTTCAATTATTATATGGTAGAGCGCCGGAGGGTCCTTTATCAGTTCTCAAGTCGTCCTGGGCAGGAGAAAATAAGGGGGCACAGTTAGATACTATGCCGATTCATGAGTATTTGAATAAACTTAAGGGACGCTTAGAAAGAGCCGCAAGGGAGGCAAAATTATCGTCCGAGGTGCAACAAGCAGAATGGCTTATCATTATAACTTAAGGTCAAAAGAAAAAACGTTTGAAGTAGGCGATAAAGTAATACTGTTAATCCCCGATTCAACTAACAAATTATATTCTAGGTGGCAAGGGCCGGCAACTATTGTCGAAAAACGAAACAGGCATTCGTTTATAGTTGAATTAGCCGACGTGAGTAGGAAGCACGTGTACCAAAATAAAATAAGAGAATTTATTGCTAAGTGTAATATAGTGAATATTGTTTTTGAAGGTGATGAGGAATTTGGAGAAGTTGGGGAAATTCCTATTTTAACCCGGGAACAAGAGGTAGAACGGGACATAGAAAGGTTCGAAATAAAAGGGTTATCTAATAGTCAAGTCAAGGATATAAAGTCCATTTTGAGGGAGCATAAAGAGGTATTTATGGGTCCTGTGCGACCAGCGAAAGTGGGGAGCACCGTATTGATTTGAAACCGGATGTGGCAAGGAAAAAGCCAAAGTTATATAGTGTACCTGTTGCTTATAAAGAGGAAGTAGATAGACAGATTCAGGAGTTATTAGAGTTAAATCTAATCGAAGTATCAAATGCGGAAATTAGTCATCCAATTGTTTGCGTGGCGAAAAAAGACGCAACTGTTAGGCTTTGCATTGATTATAGAGCTTTAAATTCAGTAACGCAGGTCCCAACATTTCCTATGAAAGATTCGCAGGAAATCATGTATACTGCGGGGGCAGCTAAATATTTATCTTCGATTGATTTATTGATGGGTTATTGGCAGATTAAAATGGCGGAAGAATGTAAACATTTGACAGCTTTTACAACTCATAATGGGACTTATCAGTGGCGTACTATGCCTTTTGGTTTATCAGGGGCGGCTGCTACATTCCAAAAAGATATGAATGAGGTTCTTCAAGGTCATCGGAGGTATGCATACGCATATATTGATGATGTCATCATTTTCTCAGACACCTGGGAAGAGCATTGTGAGCATGTTAGGTCTGTTATAGAAGAACTTAAAGATAGAAATTTTACGATTAGACTGGATAAATGTAAATTTGGAGAGAAATTGACTAAGTTTATAGGTCATGTAATTGGGGGTGGAACGCATGCACCTGATGAGGAGAAAATAGGAGCAATAAGGGACTTAAAGAGACCGAAAACTGAAAAGGAAGTTAGATCTGTTTTGGGATTAATGGGATTTTACCGATCTTATATTCCAAATCATGCAAAAATCGCTATACCTTTAACGGAATTAACTAAAGGGAAATTTAAAAATACTGTACCGTGGGATGAAAGGGCAGAAGAAGCATTTAATACCCTTAAGGATGAGTTATGTAATGTGACGCGTTTGGCTACACCTACCGTAGGCCGGGAATATCAGCTTCACGCCGATGCTTCAGACCTGGCAGTAGGATGTTGTCTTACTCAAAAAGATGAAAAGGGTCAGTTTAAACCGATAGCTTTTGCCAGTCAGATATTATCAGGGGCTCAGCGTGCTTGGCCGAGTATAGAGAAAGAGGCTTGGAGTGTTCTCTTCGGGTTGCGGAAGTTTGAAAAATGGACATATGGATCTCAAATTGAGATCATAACGGATCATAATCCACTAAAATTTCTCACTGAAACAACTCCAAGGTCCCCCCAAATTCACTAGATGGGTTCTTGCCTTGAAACGCAGGAACCTGAGTATTTCTCATCGTCCAGGAGCGCAACATTTAAATGCTGATGCAATTTCGAGGCTACATAGGAAGAGCTGGGAAGAACAGCCAATTGCTAGCCCATCGGCATCAATGACTAAATAGTGGACAAACCTTAAAGGTGTGTCATCACGTTTAATTTTTTTTGTTGTATATGTGTAATTGTATTTGAATTTTGTGTTATAGTGTTATAGTGTATTAGCATGTGTAGTTGTTCTGTAATAATAATAGTAGTACACGGCTCATTAGAGATGTCAGTAGAGAATGTTCAGACACCTTGATATATATATGTAATAATAATAATGAAGAAACCTGCAAAGAGACTATTGAACTCTTCTGTGATGTTACTATATGTTTGGGGAAAATTAGCCCCTAAATGGCATATTTTACGCTAAGGTGGGGGGTGTCAGGTTCCGAGAAACATCTGCTATTAGAAATGATGTTCTATATTATTTTTGTCTTAATATATTATATATTGTATGGGCTGTGTACTGGAATTTCAAAATAACAGTCTTTCCTTATCTAAAACTGGATCTAAGCCGGTGAAAATGTATAGATGGTATGAAGGGGAAAAGAGATAGTTGGATGGGGGTGTGCCCAACCTTTTGAGATGTCTGTGGAAGATGGGAAGACAAAGGAATTCCAAAAACGAAGAAAAGGGCTTGAATGGGAGCCAGGTAGAAAACTACGGAGGGATGACGAGGAGAAAGAGCAAGGGGTACCTGGAAGGTAGTCGGTTCTGCTGAGAGAGTTGGAGCGGAGCATGCAAGGTGGAGAGTAGTTCCTTGGATGGCTCTGAGAGAGTGCGTAGGGTTGAGAGAGGCTTGGATAGCTTAGGCCCAGAGCCCATGTGTTGGGAGATCGAAATTGATCTCCGGAAAGCTAATTTAACGTGTGTAGAGTGAGAGTGATTTAACGTAGTTTAACAGTACACAGCCAGTATTTACTGTATTCAGTTTAATGTTGAACCGGATCATCTATATCCGAGTTTGTAAGTGTAAATAGTGTTGGTTGTTGTGTAAATAGTGTGTAAATAAACTGTTAATTTAGTTAATTGAAAGCGTTGGTTTTCATTTGAACAATCCTCTCAGTACGTGACCGATATCACGTAATCATATCGGTGTTGGCAGCATATAAATAATAAGGATTTTCTTCCAAGTTGTGCGGACTAAGAGGAAACTCCGACAAGTATGTCTAACGCGACAACTGTTTTAGGTAAGAGAAAATAGAATTAATTGTTTGATAGATCCATTAAAAAGCTAAATATTTGATTTAATTTTAAACGTAGTGCTGGACAGGATAAAATATTACTTATCCAATTTTTAGGTATTGATAAGGGGCGCCGAAAATGCCAGCGTGAGGTAAGTGGACAAGTGTAGTAGTAGTGTGAGGCACTTGCTAAATCGCCACATTCGCATACAGAGGAGCTTGAGCAGTGGAATTTATACAGGTACTCTTTAAATGGGCCATGTCCTGTAAGGAATGCGGTAACGGCTGGAGAGAGGGGAGGAAGCTCTAAGGAGACCTTTGGAACCAGGTCATGTGTGAATCTACCCTTGTCCGAATAGTCCCAGTGATCCTGCCACTGCTCCAACAGTTTTGCGTGCAAAATTCTCTTAACATATGAGTGCGGAGCTGGCAGAGAGTAGTCTACTACGGGGAAGTTGGTTGCGTTTTTAGCAAGTGTATCTGCATATTCGTTACCAAAGATCCCCTTGTGTGCTGAGACGTGACCTAGTGAGGATTTATGTAAGAGATGTTTCAGCTGGATTTTAATTTCAAAAAGTTGCAGGTTTGTTGATTTAGACGCGCTAATGGCCTGTAAACTGGAAAGGCTATCACTATAAATTTTAATCAGATTTTTGGAAGAAACATTAGAGGTCCAATCCAAAGCTTTGTGAATGGCAAATAGTTTTGCTTAAAAAACTGTGTTGTTGTCATCCAGTCTACAGGACCATTCATGGGCACGACTCCTACTTCCGTTACGCAGAAAGCTGCACCAACACCAGTTTCAGTACGTGAATCATCAGTGAACACCGTAAGTAAATTAGAAGGTTTGAAAGAATTGAGGGAGGGATTTACTTGTATATGGGTAGTGTCTTCAGAAGGATGGAGTTGCCAGCTTGGAGTCTTTTGTTGAATGACTGCACATGGAAAATGTAAAGCAGTTATTTCATTGCTGTTAAGGTGTAAAATTTGACTAATGTAATATTCATATTCTAAAGTGAGAGTGATGGGAGGAATACCAGTAATGACGTGCAGGGCGTCACTGGAAATGGTCCTGTACTCCCTTGACAATTGCAATAAAAACATTCTTTGGATTGAGATTAATTTTTCTTTTGCGGCTTTTGTTAAATTACCCCCCCCCCCCCCCCAAATGCCCGCGCCATAAGTGATAATTTTTTCTGTGATAGTTAGGTACCAAATTTTTAACATTTTATTTTTAATGCCCCATGATTTAGTAGTTAGTTTAGTAGAGTTATGATAATATTTGATAAGTTTTAATTTTAAAAAGTTAATATGCGAAAACCAATTGAGGTGCTTATCTATAACAATTCCAAGAAGCTGCAGACTGGGCACATGATGCACACTGGTTCCGTTTATTCTTATTGTTGGTTTCCTTTTAAAATTATGGGGTTTAGCGAATGTTAGAGCATTTGATTTTGAAGACGACAACTGTAGGTGAAAAGATTCCAAGATCTGTGTAAAGATCGCAAGGGCTGAAGCTGCCTCCCGTTCCAGGTCTAGAAGCCGACTGGGTTTTGTTTATAGAAGTGTTTTACATTTTTTCAGGGTTTTGCAATTATTCCAGAGCCATACGAGACGCTTACTGCTATATTGCCTTGAATATATAGTGTGGAAATCGGCTATCCCTGTAATACTTATAAAAGCGCTAAAATATTGTATCCCTTAAATGTGCAACGATGCTGCTGAAATATGAAGATCGCAGCAACATCTGCAGGATATTTTCTACGACTGCAAGATATTGCTAGTGTATACAATGTAATACTAGTAATACGAAAATCCCGCAGATGTCGCTGCGATCGACACTTGAAATTTTAGCAGTAACGTCGCACATTTAAGGGATACAAATTTTTAGCACTGTTTGGATAGCATATTTCCACACTAGGTATTCTAGCCGCTGTACTCAATGCATTAGCAAAATTCTGAACTGCAAAGCGTCTGTCTCTTCGTATCAATTCCATGGAATTATTAATGAAGAGGAACTGATATATTCTTAAAATAGTGAAGCTTCAACTGTTACCGCTTTCCCCGGGATTTCCCGGCGAAAGAAACTTCCACCAGTATATTTAAAGAGAAATGTTCTCCTTATTAATTAAAACGCCTTATAAATTTAAAATTTTAGTCATAAATAATCGCAGAAACAGATATTTATTTTCACTGGTGGAAGTTTACTTTAGCGGTAGTTAGGTCCTCCGTTTCCGCCATATTGTGACAACCTAGAGAACATCCTCTCACTGTCAGCGAAAAAGATTTTAAAACCTGGGCAAACTGACACCAGTAATAACAAATAGAAAATTTTTACCATATTTGTAAGAAAATATTTTCGTGAATATGTTCGCTTAAATATGGCGATATTTTCTATTCAAATTGACTGGTGGGAAGTTTGCCACGGCCGTAATTAGAAACTCTTGATCCGATTTAGAAATACAGCCGCCATTTTGTGACAACCTCCTCAGTTACTTCACTCGCAACTGGTAGACAGTACGCAGTCTGTCTCCTCCTCTTTATTCATAACTCCATTATCAATTCATCAGCAGGTTCTCGATTTTAATCTGTGACTGATGTTGTCGGTCGGCCGCTTCTCTGTTTAACTGCAACTTCCGTGTCTCCGTTTCCAAACTTCTTCACCCAGCGCCGCATATTGTTCTGTCCATTATCAGCATCCCCATAAAACATTCTGCAAGTGATTATGGATTTCCTTAGGTGCACAATCTTCTTTTCCCAGAAATTAAATGACGACACTTTCTTTTAGTTTCAGATCCATGGTTCTAATCGGTCAATCTGAAAAGGAAAATACTATATAAGCATAGATGCCAACATTTCTTAATTATTCCGGAGTCTGATCCAAAATTTGCATGCTCAAACCGGAAAATATATATAAGAAAATGTGCCTTCTTTCTACGAGGTACATCTTCGATTTCATTTTGAAATTTTTGGCTAAATAAAATTTCCGGTTGAAAACGTGTTCCTCTTCGATCAGACTCCGGAATAATTAAGAAGTGTTGGCATCTATGTATAAGTAGAGTAAGATTACTTGTGTAATATCATGCATATAAAGCCCAGTTCCTGTGAAAGAAATAAAATTTAGAGCAATGGAGGCATTATTTTTTGATTGACCCTCGTATTAAAATAATCAGGGCCTGAACGAACGGGGCAAACTTACAACAGTAAAAAGTAATATTTTTGCTTTATTTATGTCAATAATTTTGCATGAATATGGCCTAAACAAAACGAAATTTTCTATTAAAATTTACTGGTGGAAGTTTGCTCCGTTGTTAACCAGGTCCTGTAAATAATAATATGACGCTCGTTAATTCAGACGAACAGGGATCGAGAAAAATAAATATAATTATCTGGTTCTAAAAAGGAAAACGATTAATGATGCTATCAGTAAAAAAAATATACTTATCTAACATTAGAAGATGATATTTTTTCTATAGTTTGAGTTATTTGTAACATATTAAATTACTGAGGTATTACATTCTATTTTATTGCATTCTAAAATTAAAGTTATTAGAATCATAGGAATTTTAAAAGGCCGAAATATATTTTACCTTGATCATAAATAGAATTACAATAACGGAAGTAATGAAGGATAAATTGAAATTTATAATTAACTTAAAATTATCAAGTTATATTTGTTCTAATTTTTTAGTTAACCTTTTCTGGGGCAAAGTACTTCTATTCATAAAATATTGAAATGACTGAATGATATTAGAATTTACAAACAAATTTATTTGAAAATAAGTAAAACCTTTACTTCACGTACGTAAAGAAAATTTTCAATCCAAAATTCTAGTGTCTATGTGCCATTTTGGGATTAAAATTTAGTGGTCCAAAACTGAAACACCGCCTTTGAAGGGGTTAAAATTTTTCAGCCAATCTCTTTATTTCAAATAAAGAATTCAGTTCTTTGTCGGTTGAAAGCTTTATCTGAATAAAATTTTCAAAATATTAATTGCATCCACTACTAATTTTTCATTAGGAGGACATCAATTTTAAATGATGTTATGAGTAGTGCTGCCAGTTGTCCCCCGTAAATCAGGGCTCCAAATGCTCTGGACACCACTAATTTCTTACAGTTTATTTCGCCATTTTTAATCGCAGATAATTCTGCCATTACATAAGACGAATAAATTTACTTTAACACTTTAGTGAGCAGCTTTGCACATATGCAAACAATAGTGTTTTGAATTTAATAGATTTTTTAAATCCGTATATACCTAATTCACACCAGAAAATTAAAATAGCAATATTTGCTTTAATTAATAACAGACATTTCGTATTAAAATAAAGCGAAATTAACTATTGAAAGTGTAAAGTCAGGTTCTCTGAACTACGTAATTTGTAGAACGTATACTATCGTGGGAATTAAAGGGTTAAAGGTTAATTTTTATAAAATAAATGATTATATAAAATAAGATATTTGGAAACATACTTATTAAAATATTTACTAATTTGCAATATTTTAGCGCAAAACAACCATATGACAGTAGTTTTTACTTGTATTGCAGATGTGCAACAGAAGAAAAGATTATATGAAAAGTGTATATCTGATTTTTTTTCATTATTTTTCCTGTGTAATAAACCTTTCCAAGCATCATGTATAATTTTTTCGAAACAAAATAAAAAATCGCGCATTTAAAGGTTAAAGTACTGTTGTCCAGAGTATCTGGAGCCTCGAATTACGTGGGACACATGGCAACACTAGTTAGGAGTCTCATAATGTAACCCAGAGTGTCATATTCCGAATTAGTTAATCTTATGCGGTTCTTTGCCTAAATAATTTTAATAACTTAATGATCACTAAATTATCCACAAACTTAGAAATTATTATCTACTGCTATATTTTTTAGGGACTAAATAGGAAATCAATCATACTCCTACCACTATTTTTAAAACGTCTTTTTTGTCTTTTTTAATCACCGTGATTAAAAAATAAATAATAACATTTAAAATTAGTGGGGGAAGTTTGCCTGATTTGCTCTCCTTCCGTCCGTTAATCCCTTGAGAGGCACCGGTATATATTATATACTACCTATGATTAATGAAGTTTTACACCAGAAAAATTTTATTAAATTTTACTTTTCTAAATTTGGTGGAAAAAAGGGCCTAAAATTGCTTTTACTTATTTTGAAATAGAATTTTTCAAAGATTCCGGTGGGAATTCAGCCTTTCACAAACGTAATTGCTTGCCCCTCAAGGGGTTAAGTCGGTGCTTATGCCTAACGCTTCATATTGGGATAACGTTGCATCGTTGCATGTGATCTGGTCTTTGAAGTTCAAAAATTATGACACAATGTCCACATTATTGTTATCAAAATTTTCTCATGTTTATTACATAGCTGCCAACTCTTCCGCTTTTTCATACCACAAAAATTTAATAGAAATTTTTGCCTTATTTAATCGGCAGATTACGACGATTTAAAAAGATAAAATTTACTATAAAATTTTTGTGGTCTGAAAAAGCGTAAGATGTTGGCAGCTATGTTATTATAGGATAAGGATTGTTAAACTTTTCTCCTACAATTCGTTTGTAACCATAAATTCCGAAAGATAATATTTGGTTTATTTATTCGCAAAGTTTCTGCCATTTAATTTTTATATATTAACTCATTCAAGGCGATTGGCAAGTTTACGTGTCACTCAAGGTGCACTAAACTTTTGAATATTGAAAACCAGAATTTTTTGTACTTGAATTTTCCTCTTATCTATTATCTAATCATCAATTTTGAGCAATTAACAGTATGAATACCGGAAATTTGAGTCAAGTTTTATAAAAATATTTCACGCCAGAATTTTGATTTAAAACAGTTTAACTTTAATATTTAACGTTTTTCTTCTTCGTATCTTTTAAACTTGTTTCATAATCAAATTTCTGGTTTGAACGGAAACATATTCATATGGTAGCCGTCAAAAGGAAGGCTCACGGTAGTTCTAGTGTTAAACCTCTCGCTGCGCAACCCAAGAGTTTCTCGGGCAACGTAAATATAGCAAAATTTGTGCAACCCAAGATTTCATCGGGGAGGCATTTTCTCCGTCAAATTAACCCTCCTTTATCATTCCTACCAGTTACTTTTTATTGTAAATTTTGCCTTATCTAATCGGAAAATTCTCCCGATTAAATAAGACAAAAACTTTTGTTTTGAAAAACCGCTGGCAAAATAATAAAAATTCTTAAAAGACGCTCGTCGCGAAGGAATTAAGCAGCGAGAGGGTTAACCCTTAAATGCACAATTTTTTATTTTGTTTCGAAAAAAATATATATATATATGATACTCTGAAAGATTTACAACATAGGAAAAATAATGAAAAAAATCAAAGATATATTTTTTATATGATACGTCAATTTTTTTTTCTGTTGCACATCTGCAATACAAGTAAAAACTACTGTCGTATGGCTTTTTTGCGCTAGAATAATCCAAATTAGTAAATACTTTAATAAGTAAGTCTCCAAATAGCTTATTTCATATAATTATTTATTTTATAAAATTTAATATTTAACCCTTTAATTCCCATAATATAATACGTTCTAAAAATTATGTGGTTCAGAGAATCTGACTTTACACCAGAAAGTTTCAATGGTTAATTTCGCTTTATTTAAATACGGAATGTCTATTTTTAATTAAAGCAAATATTGCTAATTTAATTTTCTGGTGTGAATTAGGTATATGAGAAAAAAGGCTATTAAATTCAAAACAATGTTGCTTGCATATATCAGTGGTGGAAAATTGGCGCAGAGGTGGAGCCTATTGACACCACTAAATTTTAATAGTATTTTTCGGCTTATCTAATGACAGAATTTCTGAGTTTTCATTAAGGGGAAGAATACTATAAAAAATTTTTGGTGTCAATTTTCCACCACTGTATATAATGGGTGTATCTAAACTCTTGGGCAAAACTTTAAGGGGTGATAGTACGCATCAAGACAAACAATATTAAATAGGAAACTAAGGGTTCCAAACGTCTTCCGAAGGAGATAGGCACCATTAAAGTTTAGAGACCAAAATTCCAAATGATCATAAAAAACAGAAAAATTGAGCTCAAAATTTAAGTCTAAGCTTTTGAAAGCATTTAATGAGATAGTAAAAAATAGTTGCTCGCTACTCACAAAGTCTAAAGCACCCTCTATCTCCCTTTTTTGAACTTTATCTTTAAAATTTATTTTCAAGAAAATACTGACAGCGAAAACCTCAAACGAATCGATCGATTTTTCCGTTTTTTATAATAATTTGAAATTTTGGACTCCAAACTTTAATGGCGCCTATCTCCTTCGGAAGAAGTTTGGGATCCTTAGTTTCGTATGTAATATTGTTTGTCTTGATGTGTGCTATCACCCCCAAAAGTTTTGCCCAAGAGTTTAGATACACACTGTATGCAAAGCTGCTCCCTAAAGAGTTAAATAAATTAAAATCACAATATGGAAAAACTGTTGTTGATGTATTAAAAGAAGTGTAAAAGATACTCGTCTTGAATGGGTTAAGTTAATGGTAGTTCGGTGGCCTACGGGCCCCGAGACGACTGTTCCTCTTTTGGATGGTAGTTCGTAAACAGAAATTATGAGCTCAAAATTTAAGTTTAAGTCTAAGCTTTTGAAAGCATTTAATGAGATACAAAAAAAAAAAAAAAAAAAAAAAAAAAAAAAAAAAAAAAACCGGTAAAAAATAGTTGTTCGTTACTCCAAAGTCTAAAGCGTCCTCTATCGGCATTTTATGAACTTTATCTTTAAAATTTATTTTCAAGAAAATACTGACACAAAGAATAGTTTTAGCGAAAACCTCAAACGAATCGACCATTTTTTTTTCCGTTTTTCATAATAATTTGAAATTTTGGACCCTAACCTTTAATGGCACCTATCTCCTTCGGAAGAAGTTTGGGACCCTTAGTTCCCTATGTAATATTGTATGTCTTGATGTGTATTATCACCCCTTAAAGTTTTGCCCAAGAGTTTAGATACACCCTGTATGCAAAGCTGCGCGCTAAAGGGTTAAATAAGTTGAAATCACAATATGGAAAAACTGTTGTTGATGTATTAAAAGAAGTGTAAAAGATACTCGTCTTGAATGGGTTAAGTTAATGGTAGTTCAGTGGCCTACGGCCCCCGAGTTGACTGTTCCTGTTTTGGATGTTAGTTCGTAAACAGAAATTTCAAGGAAAAGACAAAACACTAAAACGTGATTTCAGTTTCTATATACTGATCACGAAATAACTTTAGAATTTTACAATATTTTCTTATCTGTTACTAATGAAAAGGGGTGGTAATGCTAAAAAAAAAAATCTTTAGCCGTATCGGATTATTATTTTTTTATTACTGAAATGTTTTTGGAAGGTATTATGTTTTTACTTCGAATTAGCCTATATGATCAAAAGGAAATCGAATTAACCCATTTGAATCAATAGCGTGCATTTCAGGAATTTCTTCTTTATTCCAAAATTCCGAATTAATACCAGAAATTCTTAATAGTAATTTTTGCTTTAATTAATGACAGACGTTTCGTGATTACTTAACCTTTAAATGCGTGATTTTTTATTTTGTTTCGAAAAAATTATATATTATTCTCAGAAAGGTTTATTACATAAGAAAAATAATGGAAAAAATTAGGAAATACATTTTTCGTATAATATGTCAACTTTTTTTCTTATGTTGCACATCTGCAATAGAATTAAAAACTGAAATATTGCAAATTAGTAATTACTTTAATAAGTATGAATCTAAATACCTTATTTTATACAATGTTTTATTTTGTAGAAATTAACTCTTAAATGAATGAATTATTCTTTTAGAATTGTGTTTTTTATTCTTATATTAAAGAATATTTAACCTTTAACCCCTTGAAGGGTGGTAATCCATTTTTAGACCACTTAATTTTAATTCGTAAATGGCACACTGGCACCAAAATTTTAAAATGAAAAATTTCCTCTTACCAAGTACGCGAATAAAAGCTTTTACTTATTTTCAAATAAATATGTTTTTAAATTACGGTGTCACACAATGATTTCAGCATTTTACGGATAGAAGTGCTTTATCCATGAAAGGGTTAAATGCGCGGATTTTTCTTTTAGAATTGTGTTATTTTATACTTATATTAAGGATTAGACACCAGAAATTTTAAGATAGATTTTTACCTTTATTTAGTAGCATATTTATCCGACTTTTAGAGGAGTAATATTTCTATATAAATATAGGGGTTACAAAGAAATTATTTATTAAAATTTAAATAAAAAGTTTCGCAAATGTGACATACTGCGCATTTAAGGGTTAAATTAGAAGATAATTCAGATAATGTTAAATTATCTTCAGAATTTTAAGATAGATTTTTAACTTTATTTCGCAGCACGTTTTTGTAATTTTTAGAGGATTAATATTTCTATGTAAATATAGCGGTTGGTAAGAGTTAAATAAAAAGTGATGCAGATATGCATCACTATGCATACAGGGTGCAAAGGAAAGTCCCTTTAACCTGAAAATACTTGCGAACAGAGAGAGCTACAGCTATGCAGGTGAGGTAACGGTATAGTAAAGCGACTACGCCCGACCTAATGCAAACGATAGCAGCGCGCCCTAGTGGGGAAATTTGGAAGATAGCTATTGAAAGTCATAAAAGAAAAGAGTTAGAGCAAAATTTCCAATTAGAAAGTTTTAGAGCATCAATTAATTAATACGAAACGACACTTGGTTCACACGGATAAGATAAATCGTCACCTGTATTCCCAAAAATGTCCGAAATGGATGAGCGACGATTCTGCTTTGCATATTCACATTCCGCAAATTTAGTAGAGCACAATTTCAGATTCTGACGTTTTACTGTGCTGTAATGTGTGTAAAAATTTAATTTACAATGCATTTCAAATTTTAGATTAACCCTTTCAGGGGTAGAAGAATTCTGTTCGTAAACTGATGAATTTACTGACACCAGAATATTCAAACGAATTTCTTGAAAAATAAAATCCCACTAATTTTCACTTTCATTACAAAAGAAAAATTTCATTAAAATATTCTTGCTGCCATATGTCAGTTTTGGAATTAAAATTAGGTGGCTAGATCATCTAGCTACCGCCCTTGAAAGGGTTAAATCTTTGTCGTCGTCTTGAAGAGGCTAGCAATAGACGTTACATGCTGAGAAATGTGGCATGTAGAATTACTCTCACGAATACAAACGTCAAACGTGTATAGTGAGTAATGGCTAACTTTTCGAACATACGGAATATCAACTTTTTATCACTGTGAGACAGTTTTATTTTTGTTTTTTTGTGTGATGTTATCAAAATGTATTGAGATAAGCACGCATTTATACAATAAATTGTGCATATTTCTTCATACTTCTGGCTATTCGATTCAAACGTTTACACAAAATAGAATGCATCGATTTCGGACATTTTTGGGAATACAGGCGACGATTTATCTTATCCGTGTGAACCAAATGTCGTTTCGTACTAATTAATTGATGCTCTAAAACTTTCTAACTGGAAATTTTGCTCTATCTCTTTTCGTTTTCGTTTTGCATTGGTTATCTTCCAAATTTCACCACTAGAGGCGCTGCCGTCGTTTGCATTAAATCGGGCGTAGTCACTTTACTATATCGTTCCTCGCTTTCATAGCTGTAGCTCTCTCCGTTCGCAAGTGTTTTCAGGGTAAAGCGACTTTCCTTTGCACCTTGTATAAGGGTTAAAGTCCAGATTGTTTTGTTGGAATTTCTAAATGAAAGAGTAATTCCTGAAATGGACACTTATATGAAGGGCCTAATTTACCAAAGAGGAAAACTTCCACGAGTAAAAAGTAATAGGAATTTTTGCCTTATTCATGACCAAAATACTGCATGAATTAGGCGTTTAAATGAGGCAAAAATTTCTATTGAAATGTACTGGTGGACGCTTGCTCCATTGTAAATCAGGCTCTGCATATACAGGGTGTATTTAAACTCTTGGGCAAAACTTTAAGCTGTGATAGTACGCATCAAGACAAACAATATTAAATAGGAAACTAAGGGTCCCAAACGTCTTCCGAAGGAGGTAGGCGCCATTAAAATTTAAGGACCAAAATTTCAAATGATTATAAAAAACAGAAAAATTGATATCAGAATTTAAGTTTAAGTCTAAGCTTTTGAAAGCATTTAATGAGATGCAAAAAATAGCGGTAAAAAATAGTTGTTC
Organism: Maratus speciosus; assembly: GCA_963932465.1. NCBI lineage: Eukaryota > Metazoa > Arthropoda > Arachnida > Araneae > Salticidae > Maratus > Maratus speciosus. Next base: position 311,331,493 of record OZ010796.1, read on the forward strand.
GTTATTCCAAAGTCTAAAGGGCCTTCTATCGGCATTTTTTGAACTTTATCTTTAAAATTTATTTTCAAGAAAATACTGACACAAAGAATAGTTTTAGCGAAAACCGCAAACGAATCGACCAATTTTTCCGTTTTTTATAATAATTTGAAATTTTGGACCCGAAACTTTAATGGCGCCTATCTCCTTCGGAAGACGTTTGGGACCCTTAGTTTCCTATGTAATATTGTTTGTCTTGATGTGTATTATCACCCCTTAAAGTTTTGCCCAAGAGTTTAGATACACCCTGTATGTGCTAATCATTCAAATAGATGAGGGGTGGCGGATAACACTAATTTTTTTAAAGAAAAAGCAGACTTCTTGTATCGCAGAGATTCGATGATTAGATAAGGCAATGATAACTGTAAAATTTTAGTGGTGTGCAGCGTGCCACAGTTGGCCACCCCTGAAATAGATTAACTAACTAGATTGATTTGAATTACGTGAATTTTTATTCACATTTCTAACAAGGCGTAAGGGGACACAATACCTTTTAAACTACTTTTTCGATTTTGAATAACACTGTAATATACTTAAATATAATGTCACTACATATATTAGGTACTATAAAGCAAACATAATTTCATATAACTTCAAAAAAAATCTTGTAGAACAGCCTATTTAACTAAAATTTAAATTTAAAATAAAATTAAAAATTTTTAAAATCCTTACTTCTTTTTTAAATATGAATACTTTTGCTTCAAAATTTTTTTCCGTATTCCTTAGATTATACTACACAAAACTGTGCATGGATTTTTAGATGTATGGAATATTACATTTAATATCAATCTTTTTCTCTTTTGTATAGTAAAATATCAAGGAAAAATAATTGAAATTCTTAAAAAAAAATAACTATAACGTTGAATGTTAAATCCATGCCCAATTTTATGTAGTATGTTTTTAGGATTATGGAAAGAAAATTTGAAGCAAAAATATTCACATTTAAAAAAGTAGTAGGGATTTTAAATTTTTTTTAAATTTAAATTTTAGTTAAATAGGCTCTTCTAGAAGATTTTTTTTGAAATTATATGAAATTATATTTGCTTTATAGTACCTAATATTTGTAGCGACATTATATTTAAGTATTTTACAGTATTATTCAAAATTGAAAAAGTAGTTTAAAAGGTACCGTGTCCCCGTAAAACCAACAAAGTGAAAAAGTAACCAGGCCAGGGTTCGAACCTGGGTCTTTTGGTTCAGCACACCAACACTCTTCGAACTAAGCAACCTGGAACAACACACCTAGCCTGGAACCCTTCAATCTTATATGCTGGTAAAGCTGCAACTGCAGCATAAGATGGAACAACATTATGAACCACAATCCTGCGGCAAACATGAGTACAAATTAATCCAGCATCGATAACATATATGTAATAATTTTTAAACGATGACTTACGGCCGAGAAATCTAAATAGAATTATGTGAATTTTTATCCGCATTACTAACAAGGCGTAAAACCAATAAAGCGAAAAAGTAACCTAGCCAAGGTTCGAACCTGGGCCTTTTTGTTCAGCGCACCGACGCTCTTCGAACTAAGCCACCTGGAACGACACACCTAGCCCGGCACTCTTCATTCTTATATGTATATAAAAATTATTACCTATATATATTATCGATGCTGGATTAATTTGTACTCATGTTTGCCGCAGGATTATGGTTCATGATGTTGTTCCATCTTGTGGTGCGGTTGCAGCTTTACCAGCATATAAGAGTGAAGGGTGCCAGGCTAGGTGTGTCGTTTCAGGTGGCTTATTTCGAAGAGTGTTGGTGCGCTGAGCCAAAAGACACAGGTTCGAACCCTGGCCTGGTTACTTTTTCACTTTGTTGGTTTACGTCTTGTTTGCAATGTGGATAAAAATTCACGTAATTCAATTTAGATTTCTCGGGCGAAAGTCATCGTTTGAAAATTACTACATATATATTAACTAACTAGTTTTAGCTGTAGTTCTTATGCAAGGCGTTAGATACATTCATAGCTGCCAAATCATACGCTTTTTCGTACCACAAAAATTTCATAGTAAATTTTACCCTTTTAAATCGCCGCATCTGCCGATTAAATAAGGCAAAAATTTCTATTGAATTTTTATGGTACAAAAAAAGCGTAAGAGTTGGCAGCTATGGTCATTTCTGATAAATTCGAATTAACTGCGTTTGAATTATCGAGAGTCGACTGTACATGTAGATAGAAGAAATTATATAAAAAAGCTCGTATTTCTGGACCGGACAGTATGAAAAATGAGCCGAACGTGGAGGGTTAATGGATTTTTACACTTAAGAGATAAAATATTTTTGCGAAAAATAAGTGTTACTCTAAGCGGTCGTAGCTGCTATAGTTGTAGCTGAAAGGACAAGAATCAATATTATAGATTTCTGGAATGGAAAGAACATTTCGCTTGTCTGATTTGGAACTTACGCTTCAGTTGGTTCTACTGATGCGGAAGTTGATTTATTCATGGGATATGTGTAATGTTACGTATCAAGGGGGTGTTTTGGATCATATTTGATGAAAAGTACTGTAGAAGACATTTCATTAAGATATGTTTATTCACGGTCGTGTTCAGTCAGACTTTTTTCGCTTCTCTACATTATTTACTATCAAAAGTATTTCTGTGGACTGAAATTTGACTTGGATGTGTAATGAAGTAAAAGTCAGTATTTTCTGCCGAGACTAGTATCAGTTCGGCATCCATTAATTTTCAGTTAGAAAGTAAATTGAAGAAAGTATGATGAATGAAAACATTGGCGTATCATTTTCCCTATATCACCTCGTCTTCTAATTTTATGCTTTTCTTTTTCATAAAATGGAGAAAATAGTAAATTAACCCTTATCGGACTCTAGCTTTTTTTACATGCTTATATTTTTCTATTCTATTCGTACCATTATATTTTAAAAATAAATTTGTCGTATATTTCTCTTGCGTACGTTGTCAAAGCAAAATTTTGTAGTACATTTCTCTTGCGTACGTTGTCAAAGTACATGTAAAAGTGTTTCTTGAAAAAAAGTGCCAACCGAATACCCGATGTCACGAGGAAGTGACATAGGACCGATAAGGGTTAAAAACTTTTATTGCAGTCTTGTTACAGGTAAGTGAATTTGAACACCGCTATTTTCGAATAGCAACCTTCGTCTTATTTCCTAGCTACTAACATTTACACTTTTCTAATACCACTAAAATTTAATATCGAATTGTTTGCATTATTCAAACGCTGAGATTGTCGATTAAATAAGTCAAAATATACTATTAGATTTTAGTACCGTAATTTTCTGAGTGTAATTCGTGGATCAAACAGTCATGTTTGGACCCAGAAGTTTTCTTTCATTAAGTGTAACTTGTTAAATCGTGGTAAATATTGCATAAAAATTCTGGGTTCAAAAATGATTGTTTGATCCGCGGATTATACGCCGGAAATAACGATAGTTTTAGAAAAGAAAGCTTAAAAGTTGACAGTTACGCTTATTTAATCGCAAAATTCTATGATTAAATGAGGTGAAGATTAGCATTTTGTAATAGTTTTTAAAAGCGATCCTGTTATTAAATTCATCCTATTTATGACAAATCTATTTTATAGAATTTTTGCCAGAAATTTAAAACATTCTTTTCATTTTTTATTCTTTTTATGTTATAGATTGTTAAATGAACACAAATATCATGATATTATTTTCATGAAGATTTTAAGAGTACACATTTTTGTTTTAAGTGCCACAAGTCTAAGTTTTTTTATGCTTTGTATCTGTTTACGCAGTCTAATACAGAGGTAATTGTAGAAATACGTTATGTATAGGGGAGACTAGGGAGGGTTGACCCACTTTTTACAAAATTATTTTTTATTTTTTAAATATTGAACGTAGAATAAAGTTTTATATATGATTTTATTCGATATACAATCAGTTATTAAAAGAAAATTACGACATAAGTGTAGCATATAAGAAATTTGAAAAAGGATTGATTTTAATCATCAAAAAATAATAGGTCAAGGCTCCCCATGTATGGGAGGGTTGACCCACTATATGGGAGGCTTGACCCACTTTGTTTTATATTGCAATATTTGTGAAGAAAACTAAAATCAGTTTAAAAAATGCAAAATAACTTTATACTACATGCTTTAATTATTATAAAAAAAATACTTTTAAAAATATGATGCTTAAACAAACCTGTTGAGACGCCATCGCAAGACAGAGAAGAAAAATTTTGTTCTAAACAGGATTTGTCTGAGCAGGTATAATTGTATAGCAGAGAAAATGAAATTTTAACATTTATGCAGTATTCTGTTAGAGAAAGTTTCCGTTTTCACAGTGTTTCATGTCATTATGTCCGGATTTAGGAGTCACTCTCCCGCCTTTTTTTTTTCTCTTTGTCCTATTTTTTTGACATTCGACATGACAATGTCAACTATGTGACAACTCTAGTTGTCACATAGCTTGGCTTCATCTCACTGTAGTCACCCTGGTGAAATTTGTCGTCCTAAGTTTTTCGATCGATGCAATGTTCTTTTGCAGCCGCATGAGTACTTAACTTATCATTAACATGATTTAAATCTTTAAAGGGCAAAGTAATTTCAGTATTAAAATGTTGAAATAAATGACTTGCACCGGAATTTAGGAACAAATTTATTTGGAAATAAGAAAAAGTCTATATTTCACATACATATTAAATGGAGAAGATTTTAGCAAAATTCTAGTGCCATTGTGACGTTTCGGAATTAAAATTAAGTGGTTTTATAAGCCTTCCACTGCCGCTGAAAGGGTTAAGACTGCTACTTTTATCCTTTTTAGCCTGTCCCACTGTTTCTATTTACCTACTGTAAGTAATATTTAAATGGAAACAATTTCCTATCAACTTTCCCATTTTCTAGCATTTTTTCACATCTATCTTTAGTCAGTTTTAAACATTTTCTTTTCCATGACACCATTTTACTGTATCTTTACCGAATAAATTTACACACACATTATTTTATATATATATATAACCATTAATTTTTCACTATGCACGGTCCATAAAAAAATATTACCAAAACCACTCAATTAATGGAGCCTTGAGCATCTGGTCAACCCTCCCTCACATTGACTGGGTCAAGCGTCCCTACATAGACCTTTTCTAAAGAAGAGCACATTGTTATGTTAAGCCTAACTTACTGTACAATCTTTATGCCTGGAATGAAAGCTCGATATTTCTGCATTACTTTAAACCTACTTACTTAAATTTATATGATATAATTTATCTCAAAAAAGCTTACAAAATATTTCTAAAAAACACAACTTTTAGGTTGAAAACACCTCCCCATTGATTTTTTTCCACACCTATTTCGATTATTTCTATGAAATGAAGACTGTCGTTTGAGCATTCCAGTAGCTTTGGTTGACACCTACTGATAAAACTCTGAAATCCTTTTAAATATGAAAATTGATGGGTGGGTCAAGCCTCCCGTATGGTCACCCGTCCCTAGTCTCCCCTATATAATATACAATGTGATTCATAAATATCGAAACAATAGGCTACCTCCTTAAATATTGCCCCATGGCACATACTTTCAATTGCAAAGTTTCATAAAAAAGGTGTAAAATTTGAAGAGATAAGTTGCAACTCCATCGGGGGTCTATTTGAGAAAATTACAAAAATTAAGTTTTTACACGGCCACCGTAGGATAAAAATTCCAATTAGGAAAATTTTCCTTATCCATTCCTGAATGAAACACAAAAATTCCATCTTCGTATCTGCAAAATTAAAATAGATATGCCCATTTAAATAATTCGTCAGATTTTAAGGAACTAGACACAAATTGAAATGCTTGTAATTCAGGAAACAATGTTACTTTAAAAGTTCCAGGAAACATGTAAAAATTATATTTATTGTGTTAAAATTTTGATATTTTTTTTTTCTTTTTTGTGATGGTTAACCATATAATTTGCAAACAAAATCACTTAATAAAATTTCTCGTGAATTAAAAAAGAAATTTATAATGATTATTATTTTTATTAAATGGGGTAATGTAAGATCGTTATAACTCGAAACGCTATTTGTATTATTTTACATTTTTTTTCATCTGATTAAACCCCTTGAGGGGCACTGGTATATATTATATACCGCCTACGATTAATGAAGTTTTGCACCAGAAAAAATTTATTAAATTTTACTTTTCTAACTTTGGTGGAAAAAAAGCCGTAAAATTGCTTTTACATATTTTGAAACAGAATTTTTAAAAGATTCCGGTGGGAATTCAGCATTTCACAAACGTAATTGCTTGCCCCTCAAGGGGTTAAAGAGGAAAATATAATTTTAACCCTAGAACTACCGGAAATTTTACTCAAGTTTTATAAAAACATTCTACACCAGAATTTTTACTTAAAACTATTTAATTTGTTTATTTAACTTATTATTGTCTGATTTATACATTTAGTTTGTTTTGAAGAAATTTCTGGTTTGAATAAATATTTTGAATGTACATGTCGGGTCCAATGGACCCGTCTGGTAGACGGAAGGTTAATTTTGTTTCAGGATTTTTTTTTCAATATTAATTTTAAAAATATTAAAAACATAAATTTTAAAAATGATGTAACTTATTTTTAAAAAATCATATTTTTAAAAGTAAATATTTTTTCGAATTTGTCGAAACAAAATTAATGCAAATGGACCAAAAAAGACATGTTCTAAGTTTGCACCTATTTTCTTTAACTATTCTTGAATTACAATAACTTAACCCTCTCGCTGCGTAATTGCTTTACCAAAATAGCTTCAAAAATTACGTCTTTTAAAGAAATGTTATTCTTTTGTAACCGATTTTTCAAAAAAGAATTTTTTGTCGAACTTAATCGGGAAAATGCTCCGATTAAATAAGGCAAAATTTACAATAAAAAGAAAACTGGTGGGAATGATCAAGGAGGGTTAATTAGACGGTAAAAATGCATCCCGAGGATATCTCGGGTTACGCAGCGAGAGTGTTAAAGTCGAGAAATTGTGAAAAAAACCCATAATGCAGAAAAACGCTATAAAAGTTTTAAACAAAGATTGACTCCTAATAAAATGTTTAACCCTTTCAGGGGCAAAGTACTTCTGTTGCTAAAATATTAAAATGATTGAATGACACCAGAATTTATGAACAGATTTATATAAAATTAACTAAAAGCTTTTCTATTCGTACATTAAATAAAGTAAAATTTAATTCCTAAAATCTGGTGCCAATGTGGCCTTTGGGAATTAAATTTAAGTGGTATGTATAATTTATACATTTTTTAAGTTGCCATTATTTTCAATTAAACTTTAAAATTCATTTTTTAAAGGAGAGTAGATTTAAAGGAAAAAAAAATTAAATAAAGCAATACCAGTGAAAAAGAACCTGCCTATGTCGGAATCCTGTCTTTAACGGAAAATGTGTTTATCCATGAAAAATGAATTTTAAAATACCTGAGAAAAAAATTGATTACAGTACACCTCCTAAGACGGGAATCGTATATAATGCATTTTTTTCTTTCCTATATGATCCCGTCTTAGAAGTTTTTACTGTGTAACATATTTCAAAGTCTCCAATACATGGAAAATGGATTAAAGATATTAAATGATAAGTTAAACATTTACATACAAATAGAAATTTATTAAAAACAATAAATATCACAGCCTTTGGCGCTTCTTTAAAAATGAATATTATAAACATGACAAAAGAAAAGCTGTAATAGGTATTTTTTGTGAGAACTCCTCCATACAATTTTTTTAACCATACCCACATAAAAAAATTATATTTTATAGAAATTAAGTGGAACCGAGCCGAGATTTTAACTTTTTCCCAGGACGAGCAGAACTTTTTTTCTATGAGTCGGGCCTGACCCGGGCCGTGAAATTTCGGGCCGTGTAGACCTCTAGGGCAGACCTACAGCATATTTTGAAAGCAAGTTTTACGTAAAATCTACACGCTGCTATTTTATTTCCGAAAGATAAATAAGATAAGAATCCTGTCTTAAACCGAGTTGTAATAACGTATAATTTGAGGATGATCCCTATCTCACATTCAAAATGAGTCAATAACTTGTCGCTCAGAGGTAGGAGTACATGGTGTAAGTCACGAATTTTGGATTTTAACCCCTTTCACTCTGTTGTCGCCGCTGCGGCGACATTGTAAGATAAGTGAAAAACTCCGTTGTCGCGGTGACACGACTGCGGTGACACGAGAAGGTAAGTGGGAAACTCCGTTGCGCCGCTGCGGCGACATCATCTTACCTTGAAAATTTTGTTTTTTACACCGGTAATAAAAGAAAGGAAAATTTGCCTTATTTAATCAGAGCATTTTTTAAATTGTGTACTTTTTCTTCTTTTAAATAAAACTTCTTTTCAATAAGTGGTGCCGATCGAATAAAATATTTGTGTAACGACACGGAGTTGCTTGTAGTCCACAGTCAAAATGTCGCGGAGTTGCTGGTAGCCCAAACTCAAAATAACGCGGAGCGCAAAGGATTAATATCTCTGTGAGTTTTGGAGATAACGAGATGGAATTTTTTTGTGGATTCAGGAATGGATAAAGAAAAATTTTCTAATTGGAAATTTTACTCTACGGGGGTTGTATAAAAATTTAGTTTTTGTATTTTCTCAAATAGACCCCCCTCTCCGTCCCCCATGGAGTTTCAACTTATGTCATACATTTTCCACCTTTTATTTATGAAACTTTGCAGTTGGAAGCCCCTAGGGTCAATATTTAAGGAGATAGTCTGTTGTTTCGATATTTATGAATCACACTGTATTTGAGGGGGTATCGTACAGTTTCAATTACAAGCGACTATTTTTATATTCTATTCTCACCACTATTTAAAAAAAATACATTTCGTAGTATATTTCTCTTGAAAATGTTCTCAAAGCGTATCTAAAAGCGTTCTGTTTTGAAAAAGTGGTGCGAGGTCGCATTAAAAAATATTCGCCTGTAACTGAAACTTATACGATACCCCCTCGTATATTATTTTAACCCCTTGAGGGGCAAGTGATTGTGTTCCTGTAATGTTGAACTCACACCGGAATCTTTGAAAAATTCTATTTCAAAATAAGTAAAAGCTATTTTACGGCTTTTTCCCACCAAAGTTAGAAAAGTAAAATTTAATAAAATTTTTCTGGTGTAAAACTTCATTAATCGTAGGTGGTATATAATATATACCGCCGCCCCTCAAGGGGTCAAGTAAATATTTTCATGGAGAATAATTGTTATTGCAGCTGAATGTTAGTTATTTAACTAATTCACAGCCCAAGTTTTGGCATATATATATAATTTCATAATTTTTAAATATATTATTTTACTGCTACAAATGCGCATATTATGATGTATTTTCTTTGTTTCTATAACATCTTATTACTAAGTTTCATGTCATAAAATTTTTGTGATTATTGCTATTGTTATAATAAAAGATTTTGAAATCTTGGCCATGGAAATAATGTGTTATTATTGGTCATTTTCTTTATGTTTCAATGGTATTATTGTACAGAAAGTTTAATATATATATATATTAACCGTACTCACTTCTAAGATTAAAATTTCAAATTTTCTGAAGAAAGCTAAAATATTTATTTTTTCTTTTATTAATAAAAAACGACTTTACTGCTTTTCGATTATATATCTAAACAATTACGAATGACAAAGGATTTCCTTATCTTATCTGGAAGTAATAGTACTTTTATCGATAAATTTTGCACTTTAACATTAAAAACCATTTAAAAACTAAAAAAAAGAATTCAGTTTCCTGTTTTCTAAGAATTTGCTAATGTGTTCAAAGAAAAATATAATACGATGTTTAGGATATTTACATAAGATCATTTTATTTTAAAAGACAAAGAGCTTTTTAATATTCTTTTTTAAATAAATATACGTAAAGAATATATCAAAATGCTTTCTTATATGAATAATTTTTATAAAACTGTTCTATAAACTATCTTTCATTATTGAGTTACAGAAAACTAAAAATGGGATTTTCTGAATTATGCAATAAAGTTTCTTTATTTGTCCTTTAAAATAATATACCGTAATTTCCGGTGCATAGCCCGCGAAACAAACAATTGTGTTTCGACCCAGAAATTTTTTTATATAAAATGTAACTTTTTAGATCACGGTAAATATTGGTCTTTAAATACTGAATAAAATTTCTGGGTCCAAACTGAATTGTTTTATCTGCGGGCTATACACCGGAAATTACGGTACTGTTCTAGTTATGTATAGCTGTCAGCTATTCCGATTTTTTGTTTACAATTCGAAATAGTGGTAAGAAAATGCGAAATAATTGGCATCTATGAGTATATGACGGATTCAAAATATGAACGTAGGTACAAGGCCTGATTACCAACGGGGCAAACTTCCACCAATAAATCTTAATGGAAATTTTAGCCTTATTAAAACGTCTTTCCCATACATAATTCCTGTCATGAATAAGGCAAAAATATCTATTCCATTTTAATGGGGAAGTTTTCCCAGTTAATAATCAGGCCCTGCGAACGCACGCTAACCATTTGGGACCAGAAACTTTTACACAATATTATTCGGGTGGCAAAACTTTTTTTTAAACATTTGACTTTACTTTGTTAATCACGAAAATCACTTAATTAAATTATGCAAACATTACACTTCTTTTTTACTGGTGTCAAAACGAAGTGCTGAATGCACCGTCTGAAGACTCATTTATGCACCCCTGAGTGTTCACATAGTAAACAACCCCCCGATTTTTTTAATAGCAGTAAATTCTTAAAAAAATGTTCGATTTATTTAATTTCAGAAGTTGTGCTATTCTATAAAACAAGTATTTCTGCATAAAAATACTGGTATAAAAAAAAATTGGGAGGTTAGCAATTGCGGTGTTAAGCATATAGATTGAAATAAGGAACTAAATATGAAACGTTATAGAGACAGATATAGAGAGACATAGAACTCACAATTCTAGAGCACATTTTTAACAGATTTTTCGTCTTATTTAACTGCAGAAAGATATTGAAAATTCTGTGAATAAAGGGTGTGGTTACTAGTTCTGCGTTTTAAAAATTAAATAGAAATTTTCTCGTCATTAATAGTAGTGCCAGACTCCTTGAAAATTCCAAGGAGGTTGCGAACCTTGCAGACAATAACACAGTAATTTTGTCTCTTATTACCCAAGTCAATTCGTGAAGACGGGGTAATACTAAACATAGCTGAAAATACATACTTAAAAATTTTCATAAATTACAGAAATAAAACCTTCCAATTTCCAGAAAAAAACTTTTACAAAAAATTACAGAATATAATGTGAATTAATATTTTATGACATAACAATTATAGTTAAAATTTAACAGATTTTAAATTATAAAATTTTTTGTGTTAAAAAGTTTAGAATTATTGTGAGTATTTCAAAGGTATTTTTCAATACGAAAAATAACAATTTATAAAAATCATGTTAATTTGTTGGATAGGTAACTATAATGTGTATATAAAATTTACATTTCAACTTGTTTCATATTTTTTAAATACATATTTAGGGTGCTTATTTTTTTCTTGTCTTATAGTACCAGTGACTCACCATTCCTTATTTCATCGCCTCCTGAATACCAGGCCTACACGCGGACACAAAAATGGCGCCTGTCGTTGGTGGATTTTTTTTTAAACGTCTGTTCTCCTGAATATAAACACCAGTATTTTGTAAGTTTTCTTTGACTTATTTAATGACTCAGAAAAATAACATGGAGGAAATTAAGAAAAAAAAAATTATTAGTATTTAAATTGAAGGACCGTACAAACGCTGAAAAAAGGCCCACCTACGATAACCGCCAGTTTTGTACCAGCACGTAGGCCTAGTATTCTGGGTACGGTGCTCATTTAGTTAAAGCCTCATGATGAAAAAAAATTCATTTTCGCAGCTTGTTGGGAGAGATACTTGAATTTCCTCTCTAAAGATTTCTATGCTTCGACTAGCGTATAGAGATAAATACGAGGGTCCTCCAGAACGCAAGTTTTCCACGGCCAGAAAAAAACATGATTACCTGGAAATATTTATTGCAAAAGATACAGAAATGTTTCAGCTACTTCTCAACTAACGAACAAGCGGAGTTATAACACTTGTCATAGCGTGGGATTCGGTTTTTAGTCCAGTGTCACAGAAGTCTGCCGCGTGGGAATGGAGCCAGCTTGTCATAGTTGTCAACCCACGTTTCATTACACGTAACGATCCTGTTGAGGTACCCGTTGCCCTCATCGTGGTATTCCGTGTTCCGTGATGATTTCATGCATTGCCGATCTTTTCTGCACTTTTCTGCCGCGATAATATGATGAGGTAAAGGAGGATAGTTATGGGTGATGAGACGTGTGTTGACAATTGTGACAAGCTGGCTCCATTCCCAGGCGGCAAATTTCTGTGACACTGGGCTACAAAAGCTTATCCCACGCTATGACAAGTGTTAGAATTCCGTTCTTATGTTGAGAAGTAGCTAAAACATTGCTGTGTCTTTTGCAATAAATCTTTCCAGGTAATCATGTTTTGTTCCTTTTTACGGGCTTCAGGAAACTTACTTGCTGGACGACCCTCGTATTTATCATAATACCTCAGAACAGTAGCATAGCGTTGGGGGAGGGCTCAAACCAATTTACTACTAGTATTATTCTACGCTAAATTTTGCTTTGTTTAATCGTATAACGTTCAATGTTTCAATGAAGCAAAGTTTCCTGTATAAAAGTGCAGGTAGCAAAATGATCGAGCCTCTCCTCCCTCCAAACGCTACACCACTGCCTTAAAACATACATTAAACGTGTAAATCAAGTCTTTAAAGTAATGTATATTCCGGCGTATAAAGGTCGCCTTAAGTTTAAAACTATTTTTTCCATATGTAGATAGTTTCGCTGTATTACGCAACCTTGCCCTTCTTTGGAATGGAAACTTTATCTAATGCACAGCATAAAGATACAGTAAAAAAAGTTGAAAACTGTAATAACTAGCAACAGTTGAAGAAAGAACGTGAAGAAACATGAGGCGAGAACGTACGATATCTAAAATGCTAATTTAAAAGAAACATCATTTTTTATGCTTATCTTTTATTAATTTTCAATCTTTCATATTTATAACCGCCATATAACGCACATCTTTGAATTCCGATTAATTTTCCGGCATCAAAAGTGCGCGTTATACACCGGAATGTACGAATAATGTTTATATCTTAATCCCTTGAAGGGCAGTAGTCTGTATTTATACCAATTAATTTTAATCCCCAAATGCCAAATGGGCACCAGAATTTTTTAATAAAAATTTTTCTTTAATATACACGAAGGAAAGCTTTTACTTATTTTAAAATAAGTGTGTTCGTAAATACTGATCTCAATCAATGATATTTTAACATTTTAGCAACAGAAATTACTGCCATTTTACTTACGAGGAGGTTTAAGAGTTTGGCCACCTTTTTTATTTAGAAACTCCAAATTTATACCGGAAAATCCCAAAGAAGAATTTTTGCCTTATGTCACGACGAAATGGCTGCCATTAAATAAAATATATGGACGATTGATTTTCTAATAAGTGGGTAATTTGTATCTCTTGGGGTTATATGCTACATTTTATCGTTTACATAATTTTCGTTAGCATAAAATTCATTCTGTAATTCCTTTCTACAATTTCGAAAATAATTTTCAAGAAAATAACTGTAAATTTTACTCCAATAACACTTTAAATATACAAATTCTCACTTCTGTACCTTGTCCCTCATTTCATGCACTAATCTTTTGGAACATATTAAGTGTAACGATAAACTGTTTTTGCAAATGTTACTACACAAAATAAAAGTTTACATTCTAAAGTATAAAATAAAGGATTTTTATTGTAAATTATAAATAGTTTTGTATTTATTCTGGCCAGAGAAATGTTGTCCTCTAATTTTTATGTCACTACTGTTCCCTTGTATAAAACTGCTCATGCGACCATCAAGATGTCAGATAAAAGTTGGAGGACGGTTACATTTAGTAGAAGAAGCAATCTTGATTGTTGAGAAAGTCACATGGTTCACTTGTCTGGATTTCAAAAGCTGCTTCTGACAAGATGCAAAATAGACAGAAAGATAAGAATATGTTTATCACCTGTTACTACTGTCCCGTACTTAAATTTTCCTTATTATTATTTTATTTATTTATGATTTTGTCATGTAACATGCTTTTGCTTAGTTCAAAATATCATATTGCAGTCTTATTAAGTGTTATCTATAAATATCATTTAGATATAATAAATTAATCAGAAAAGAAGTAAAGTAATTTCTGAATTCAATAAGTGAGATTTATTGTTATCATAATCATTTTGTAAATCATTAGGTTTTATTTATTGCTTTATATACTTATGTTTTTGCGTGGGCACGAATGACGTCAGATATTCTTTCTGACGAAAATGTAAACGAGTAATAATGATCAGTAAATATTAAAGTTTTGATCACAAAAGTTACTTTTCGTAATCTTTGAATCAGACTTATTTTGTCGCTTAGAAGTGCATTTAATTGCTAAGATAACTACAGTTGTAGTTTTTATGAAATTTAAATTAAGTTATTAGAAATAACACTAAGATTAGCTTACTATCATTACAAAAGCAATTTTCTTAATTTTGTCACTACTGTCCCCGTCATTTTTGTCCTCTTTCAATGAAATTGCACCGACTCACTACCCTGTTGAAATTTTAACCAATCTTGATTAAAAACATGTATGCCATAATATTTATTTAAAACTATTCAACATACTTATTGAACTTAGTTCGACATGGCTTTCATACTTAAATAACCTTCTGAAGAAATTTCTGGTTCGAATCGAATGCAATAGATTATAGAAACGGGTCGATTCGAGGTAGGTAGGTTAAAGAAAAATGCTGTTTAAAGCTCATACTGGAATATTGTAAATTACTCACTACCTTATGTCCTATCTATTTCTAGAAAAAAATGTTAAAAATTTAACTTTCATTTTTTACGAAATCACAGAGTGAAATTGCACACTCAGCGGAGAATCGCCCATACATTACTATTTGGAATTTCTGAATAAAAATGCAGGCGAAAACGGCAATCCTGCTAATAAGTATAGGATGATTGTTAACACGTTCACGCCGGCGCGGTGGGTCACACTCGACTGTCTCAGAGTTGTCAAGTCTCCGGCTT
Source organism: Maratus speciosus (assembly GCA_963932465.1). Taxonomy (NCBI): domain Eukaryota; kingdom Metazoa; phylum Arthropoda; class Arachnida; order Araneae; family Salticidae; genus Maratus; species Maratus speciosus. The sequence goes on from OZ010796.1 coordinate 311,346,624, forward strand.
TTTGCACACCACTATTATTTTAGAGAAAATGTCATAGCGGCCAACCTTTACGCTTTTTCTATACCACTAAAATTTAATAGAGATTTTCGCCTTGCTGAATCGCGAAATTTCGATGATTAAATAAAACAATATTTACTATAAAATTTTAGTGGTGGGAAAAAAGCGTAAACGCTGGCAGCTATGGAAAATGTTGTTCCTTTAAATCGCCCAATTGTTCTAATTAAATAAAACAACATTTTCTGTATTAAAATATTGGTATCTAAAAAGCCGGAGACTTTGCAGCTCTGAGACAGTCGAGTGTGACCCACCGCGCCAGCGTGAACGTGTTAAGTTATATCTGGGCTCCCGCCCAGTTCGCTTTTTGTATTCCACTTTTTTCTAAGAGTAATTTTCGTTTTAGATTTCTATTAAAAATTTTGCAGAATCTTATTCCGGAAGCTATTTCTATTTTAAATGTTTTAAAAATCTTCAAATAAGTTTTTTCGGAAATACTGACATTCAAAAAACGGACCAGTGGGAGCTCTATGTATTTTAACTCTTTCAGGGGCAAAGCATTCCTATTTCTAAAATATTGAAATGACTGAATGACACTAGGATTTACTAACAAATTTATTTTAAAATAAGTAAAATCTCTTCTTCCGTGTGCCTTATAAATCCAAAATGTTATTCAAAAATCCTGATGTCATTGAGGCATTTTGGGATTCAAATTAAGTGGTATATATAATATACCGACGCCCTTCAAGGTGTTAAAACAGCCGTTACTTTGTTTCACATGTTAGCGACACTAGAAACATTCGTTGTTTTTACACAGTTTTTAATAGAATTTTATTTATTTTCATATTCAAAATATATGTGTAAAAAATATTACAGGGTCCATAGAAGGCATAGCTGCCAACATCTTACGCTTTTTCAGACCACAAAAATTTTATAGTAAATTTTATCTTTTTAAATCGTCGTAATCTGCCGATTAAACAAGGCAAAAATTTCTATTAAATTTTTGTGGTCTGAAAAAGCGGAAGAGTTGGCAGCTATGACAGAAGGGCTTACATTTGCGTAGCACTATTTCCAATTTGACTATTTCAATTTGTATTTTAACTTTTTCAGGGGCAAAGTACTCCTATTGCTAAAATATTGAAATGGCTGTGTAATACCAGGATTTACGAATACATTTATTTTAAAATAAGTAAAATCTCTTCTTCGTGTACTTTATAAATGCAAAATGTTATTCAAAAATTCTGGTGTCATTGATGCATTTTGGGATTAACTTCAAGTGGTATATATAGTATACCGGCGCACTTCAAGTTGTTAAAACAGCCGTTACTTTGTTTCACATGTTAGCGACACTAGAAACATTTGTTGTATTTACACAGTTTTTAATAGAATTTTATTTATTTTCATATTCAAAATATATGGGTTAAAAATATTACAGGGTGCATAAAAGGTCTTACATTTGCGTAACACTATTTCCAAACAGAAATCTTCACCTTATATGAGGGGCTCACAACCATAGTAGACCAAGTCCACTTTTCTTTATTTTGAATAATAACGCTTTAAAGTTCTTAATAAATAATTAATTTAGGCCAAGTGATTTATAAGAATCATATGTGGTAATATTCAATTTAAAGTACCATTTTCATAGCGCGGTATTTTTACAAATAACAAATTAATATTTCTATTGAAATTTTATATGTTTTTTTTTTTTTAAATAAGGACTTGGTCCAGTATGGTTGTGCAATTTCCATGTGTAAATAAAGGGTTGTTTATTATGATTACAAAAACTCTTGATTTTGATTTATATTTACTTATTCCATTTTACACTCAAAGAGAAAGATATTGCTAGTTATCGTAAATCATCCACTGTGCACACAATACTATCATCATCATGAACGTCACACGATAGTAGCTTGGAACTTGGTATTGACGTCTGCTGGAAGATTCTTGAAGTAAACATGATGAATTGGCGGAATGTATGGCAGAAAATCCATCATATCTTTCTTTTCGGCCAAAGTAATTTTTCTACGGCCCACGTACAACGCATCTTGACTGACATTTGACAAAGAAAGTAGCTTGCGCCCACGAGCCCGATTTTCCAAATTTACTTTGCGAGAAGGTTGATCAACATTGAGGGTTTCTTTCAACAGTAACATGAAAAGAGAATCTCTCACAACTCGCAGCCATCCAATATCCGCCCAACTAAAAAAAGTTCCAGCGGTATCCTTCTTTCTGTTTGTGATACTTTGTTCCAAAGCTGTAGTTGAAAGAAAGTCGGAATCCTTGTCTTCAATGACATCAAATTTAGGATATTTCCTCTTTGCATTCACGATAGTTTAATTCCAGTCTCCAGGAACATAGATGTGTTGTTTCTTGATAGTTGCTGCTTCAATCGAGTTGCAACGTTCTTGTGTCTTGCAACAATGCTATAAAGGTCTTGAGAACCTCTTCCTCCCTCTATTTCATCTATTTTATCCCAGAGGTACATGTATCCCACATTATTATTAAAGAAATGCACCCACAGTTATAAACATACAGATTGCGTTTATAATAAGCTATGTACTTTGAAAGCTTAGAAAGGGTATTGCTTTTTGCAAGTCGAATGTATAGCAGTAAGTTTCATCTGAGGCTTTAATTTTATCAGTTTTCATCTTGCTTAGCTATCCGCAAGTGGAGCTCACCTTCGATTTCAAGACTTTTTCAAGTGCTTTCACCATTTTTTGTCGAGAGCTTGATTGAGATGGCATTACATAATTTACATGTATCTGTACTTGGCGTATTGAAGAGTAAATTAAACTTTTTTCTGAAGACTTTTTAATAGAATTTCTCTTTGATGGGGTCTTATTCTTTGTCGTTCATTCCTCTCTATGCGTAATATCGAACTATGTGATTAGAGTTTTTTTACTTGTAATGATTTTTTTAAAGAAAATCGTTGTCAGTATTTTTACAGATTTTTTAACGAGAGGAGGGGTAGTCATCAAAAACAATATTACTTTCCATTCATACTTTATACATCTTATTCACGAACGTTTATTTTTCATCAGAATTTTTGAAATCGCTACTTATATAAAATATTTTTCTATAGCAATGAGGCAAGATTTAGACAATAATGGGTCACAGATAAAAAAGTAGTGATGGAGTAGTACACTAATGAATGGACTTGATTCAGTATGGTTATGAAGGTTTCTTGTATTACTTCACCAACTTTGGACACAGATGCAATCTATGAGAATGTATGTGAACTACAGACTTGGTGCACTATGGCAGTAGATAAAACACAGTTTACTGCACCTTCTACATGAGCTATCTCATTTTTTTTTAAAGTGGACTTGGTCTACTATGGTTGTGAGCCCCTCATATGATAGTAGAATTCTGCGATTAAATAATTCTAATATTATTATACGAAAAATTAGTACTCAAAAGTAAGCTATTCTACGTATTCTGTAATAATTCAATTCGTTCTCTTACTCATTTTGATCAGTATTTACATTGGGTAATAAGGAATGTAAATAATTATGAGGGGCTCCCAACCATAGTAGAAGTAGATCAAGTCCACTTTTTTAAAAAAAATGAGACAGTTACTGTAGAAGATGCAATAAACTGTGTTTTATCTACTTTCATAGTGCATCACATCTGTAGTTCACATACTTTCTCATACATTGCATCTGTGTCTAGAATTGGTGAAGTAATACAAGAAACATCCACAACCATACTGAATCAAGTCCATTCATCACTGTACTACTGTTTCATCTGTGGTCCATTCTTTTCTTAATCTTGCCACATTGCTATCAGAAAACGTCGTAGTTTAAATAAGTAGCGATTTCAAAACTTCTGATGAAAAATAAACGTTCGTGAATCATAAGATGGAAAAACTATGAATAAAAAGTAATATTGTTTCTTATGACCCACCCCTTCGTCTCGGTAAACAACGATAAACATAACGACAACGTCTTTCTTAAAAAATTCATTACAAGGGAAAAAAAACTGTAATCACATAGTTCGATCTTCGGCCTAGAGAATAATGTATGACAAAGAATAAGAGCCCCGTAAAAGAGAAATTATATTAAAAAGTTTTCAGCACAAAGTTTAATTTATACTTCAAGCCGCCAAATACAAATACACATAAATTATGTGTTGACATATCAAGATTTCGAAAGAAAATGATGAAAACACTAGAAAAAGTCTTGAAACCGAACGAGGGCTCCACTTGCGTAAAGCTAAACAGGCTACAGAGAAAATGAAAACTGATAAAATTAAAGCCTCAGATGAAACTAATATCTGTACTTTCGACTTGAAAAAAGCACTTCCCTTTCCTAAGTTTTCAACATCCATAGCTTATTATAAACGCAATCTATATGCTTATGACTTTAGAGTACATTCCTTTAATAATAATGTGTGACGCATGTACGTTTGGGATGAAATAGAGGATGGAAGTGGTTCTCAAGGCCTTTCTAGCATTGTTGCAAGACACCTAAGAGAGAAAGCCTCTAAACATAAGAAAAGTATTCTATATTCTGATGCTTGTGGAGGCCAAAATAGGAACATCAAAATGTCTCTTATGCTGTTGAGACTATTTAATAGTACAAACATAACAGTAGAATCAACTGAAAACAAATTTAAGGTGTCCGGTCACTCTTGCCTTCCGAATGACGCAGAATTTGGTCTGATTGAAGCATCAAGTCGCAAGAAACTACACATCTATGTTCCTGCAGACTGGAAGGAAACTATTATGAATGTAAAGAGGAAATGTCCTAAATTTGAAGTAATTGAAGTTAAGAATTCCGACTTTGGTTCTACTGCAGCTTGGGTACAAAGTATTACAAACAGAAGGAAGGATACCAAGGGGGGCTTGTTTTAGCTGGATGGATATTAGACGGCTGCGAGTTGTGAGAGGTTCTCCCGTTTTGTTATTGTTCAAAGAAACCCTCAATGAGGATCAACCTTTTCGCAAAATAAATTTGGAAGAACGGGCTCGTGGGCGCAAGTTACTTCCTTTGTCAAATGTCAGTCAAGATGCACTGTACGCGATCCGTGGAAAAATCACTTCGGCCAAAAAGAAACATATGATGATAATATTGTGTACAGTGAATGATTTACGATAACTGGTAATAGGTTTCACTCTTTGTGTTTAAATTAGAGTAAAATAGAATAAGTAAATATAAATCAAAATCAGGAGTTTTTGTAATCATTATAAACAAGTTTTTATTTACACATGGAAGTTTCACAACCATACTGGACCAAGTTCTAATTTTTTGGAAAAACATATAAATTTACAACAGAAATATAATGTTGTCATTTGTAAAAGTAGGGCACTATAAAAATGACACTTTAATTTGAATATTGACATATGTGATCCTTATAAATCACCTGACCTGTATTAATTATTTATTAAGAAATTTAAAGTGTTATTATTCGCAATAAAAATTTATGGACTTGGTCTACTATGGTTGTGAGCCCCTCATAGAATCCTTCATTTTCGTAGAGATTTATAAATAACATGTCTCTATTGAAAGCATGGAACTATGAATAAAGAGGATTTGACATATCCTCAAAACGGTGAAGCTTCAACTGTAACACGTTTCGCAGTGGCTCATTACCACCGGAGAAAACTTCCACCAGTAAATGTGAATAGAAATGTTCTCCATATTTAAACATCTTTTTAATGCAGAATTCCAGTCATAATTACGGGCCAAAAAAGATATTTATTTTTACTGGTGCAAGTTTACTTTTGCGGTAGTCAGGCCCTGTTTTTCCCCCATATTGTGACACCATAAACAATCTTCTGTCAGTATGAATGAAAGTGATTATAATACCCGGACCAAGTTCCACCGGTAAAAAACAAATAGAAATTCGTACCATATTTGTGAGAGAAATTTTGTATCAATAAGCCGCTAAAATAAGGCGAATTTTCTATTCCAAATTTAAGGGTGTAAGTTGGCTTCTTGAGGTAATCAGAAACTTTTGATCTGGTGTAAAAATCATCCGCAATCTTGTGACAACATTCCCAGTTACTGCACTCAGAAAGGGTAGACTCTTCTACACTATATGTCTTCTCCGGTTATTCATAATTCCATTATTCAAAGCTTCCACTCATTCATGTTTTAAAGTAAAATAAACATAATTTGAACCAGAAAGTTTACTTTACCCTTTCAGGGGCAAAGTAATGGGTGTCCATAATTAAACTACCCTACTTTAAAGTTGTCTACAGACAAAACTATTGTTCATAAAGTTGTGAAATTTTGTGGAAGACACAATAAAGTGACGGGAATTTGTTTAAGCTAAGAAATATATAAATAAAAATAGTTCTAAATTTCGCCACCAGAGGGCGATTAAAAAAAATTACACATTTAGCATTACGATAGTTTAGAAATTTTATTTATTAACTTAACCTTTTTCTAAAGACAGCATTTAAGGACATATTCCAAGCATTTCCCAAAATACACAGCGGTCAACTGTGGAACATGCTATCTTACGATTCCAGATGGTATCTGAAAAAGATGAAAGTCATGCAGAACATGTTTGGTTATAACAAAATTTGTTAAACTATCGTAAGTGTATGCTAAATGTGTAATTCGTTAAAAAACGGTTTCCTAATTTTTTTTTCGTTCAAACAAATTTCCATACTTTTATTATGTGCTTCAAAAAATTTCACAACATTCTGAACAATAGTTTCATCTGTAGACAACTTCAAAATAGGGTCGATTAATAATGAACATCCTGTAAGTAAAATTTCTAAACTATCGTAATACTAAATGTGTATATTTTTTTTTAATCGCCCTCTGGTGGCGAAATTTTGAACTATTTTTATTTATATATTTCTTAGCTTAAACAAATTTCCATCCCTTTATTATGTCTTTCACAAAATTTCACAACTTTATGAACAATAGTTTTGTCTGTAGATAACTTTAATTATGGACACCCTGTACTTCTATTTGTAAAATACTATAATGATTGATCGGCAGCAGAATTTACAAACAAATTTATTTGAAAATAAGTTATTGCTTTGCTTCACGTACTTAATAAAAGGAGAAAAATCATTTCGAAATTCTGGTGCCAATGTGGCATTTACGGATAAAAATTAATTAGTCCAAAGATGAACTACTGTCCCTCAAGGGGTTAACAAAAAAGTATTGCATAGAAACAAAACTCATAATTCCTGGTTTGAAATATATTTATTTGACTTGAAGAAAAAAAAAGCTTTAAGGTTGGCAGCTATGACTATTTTATAATTTTTAGTATAGTTTAAATTTGTCACTCGGAACAACAGAATCCAAGCAATTAGCAATATAAAGTAACTATAAATTTGCTAATTTATACAACATTTACATCCTTTAAATATGGGAAAGAAGAAGTTTAAATTAATATAATAGTTTTTAGGGTTTCGTTCATCTGACGAAACCTTATTCGCCTCGCTCCTCTGTCTGTATGTCTGTCCGTCACAGAGCCCGTTCTTAGAAACTATATATATTGGAGACTTGAAATTTTGCATACTTATAGCTGAACACCTCACATCAAACGACAAATCCTAAAATTTTGAAAAAGTCTTATATTTAACCCTCTGGCCTCCAACTTGTGTATTTTAATCTTTTTGTTCTAACTGAGCCCCTAATTAAGTTTAAGACTTGAAATTTTGCATACTTATAGCTGAACATCTCCCATCAAATGAAAAATCCTTAAGTTTTGAAAGAGTCTTATATTTAACTCTCTGGGCTCCAACTTGGGTATTTTAATATTTTTGTTCTAACTGAGCCCCTAATTAAGTTAAAGACCTGAAATTTTGCATACGTATAGCAGAACACTTGCGATCACACGAAAAATCAAAAAAAAAAAAAATTCAAAAAGTCTTATATTATTTACCCACCGGGCTCTAACTTGTGTATTTTAAGCAATTTTTCTAACCTCCCTCCAGTGCACCCGGTGGGTACTTTTCTAACTTTTGCCGACACCACTTTGACCACTTTTTCATATTATGCACATAGCCTTACATATTTCAGTTCCATTTTTTACCGCCATGGGGCGCCTTCCTATCTCGGGTGCTATAGACCCGATCCCTTCGACTAATATACCTACGGATAGGTTGTAAAACGGAGTTTCGTTCGGATAGAGGTTTGTGTAGAATAGAGTGCGCCCCTGGTTGCGAAATGTGGAACTAACAGATTTCGCAAAAGGATAAAGTGTTTTGAAAGGAATATTAAACGAAACCCTCTGTGCGATCTGTTGTCACACTTACCCACTTGTTTAATAGAATTATTAAAATGTATACGTACTTTATAATTTTTAGTACAGTGGAATTTTATTGCTTAGAAAAGTACGATGCGTGCAATTAACATCCATGTGCCTAAGATTATGGATTTTGAATACCGCTATTGCGAAGGGTAATTTTCTATTTATTTAATCACGGATATCTTCGATTAAAAAAACATGAAAGTCATTAATAAGGAATAGTGGTATTCAAAATCCGTAATACTTACTACCTATGAATAAACACTATAAAGTTTTGCGTATATTACATAACATTAACGTTACAAGTGAATAATTTTATCATTGTTTCCATTATCTATGATAAAACACCATTTTAACCTTTTGATTACGGGCTAGGTATGGCGACTATTTTTATATTCAATCTTACAAAAAATTTCTTTGTGGTATATATGTCTTCAAAATAAATTAGTATAAGTGTATGGCAGAGATTATTTTTCTAAAAGTGGTACGAACAAGATTAAAAAAAATAATTTGTTGCTGGCAGTGTTGCAGTGGGCAACTTTTTTCAAATTCAGATTTCTTGATTGGCACCACTTTTTCAAAATAGTAAAGTTTGCCTTATTTAATGACATACTAATTACGGCGAACAGAAGGGGAATTTTACCATTTCAGAAAAGTGGTGCCAGTCAAGAAATCTGAATAAAAAAAAAAGCAGCCTACTGGCAACACTGGTTTCTGGGACATACGGTGTCCTAACCCCGTAATCAAAAAGTTATATTAAATTTTGTAATTCTAAAATTTGAAAAAATAACCTATCAGTAAATCATTCTCAGAAAAGTAAATTTAAGATAAAAGACGTCGAATTTGACTTGCATTTTTTCTGTTGTCTTAAATCTTACGTATCTCGTAAAAAATACGAAGAGAAAGAAGTCATAAAATGTAATTCCCAATTTGCAGCACTGTCAGGATAAACACCTTTGAGATAGATAACGTTATTACACGATACAGAAAAGGAAAAATATTGATCGTTTTCGCCGACCCAAGAACAAAATTCATATGAAGATTAACGTGCCTCTGGTTACGTTTTTACCGAATATTTGGGAACACTATAAATCTGGTTTCAGTATTATTTACTAGGTTAATTGAATCTTTATTGCTTAGGTTTATTTTTCATACCTATTGAGTAATAAACACTAACAATGACCATTTATTGTTCCCATAGCTGAGCGCAAAACATAAAATTTATTTGTTTACATTATTTTTTTTTTCATTAGCAAGGAGCCTGCACTCGTTACAATTTCCAAGGAGTCTGGCACCACTATTTAGGATCAGAAAATTTCTATTTAGTATTTGAATCACAGAATTGTAATCACCACATCTGAACGCATAATTTGTGTTATTTTTCTGCAATTAAGTAAGCCGAAAGATTCTAGTAAAAAAATCTCGTATAATTTTGCACACTCTGCATTTAGTTCATAGAAAATATATACCGGGTGTACCAAAAAGGACTGACTGATTTTAAAATTCAATAACTTGCAAACGGTGACAGATATTAAAAAAATTCTTGCAGGAGGGTTATGCATAAGGTCAAAAGTTTTATTACAGTGATTTTCAATTTTAGTTCGATTTACAAACAATAGATGGCGCTGTAAGCAATAGTCGCTAAATACAGGCTCGATTTTTGGTCTTTTATCTTGTTCCATGCAGAAAAAGGAGATGGAAATGTATTATCCGGGCCACAAAGTGCCAAAAATTGAGCCTGAATTGAGCGACTATTGCTTACAGCGCCATCTATTGTTTGTAAATCGAACTAAAATTGAAAATCACTGTAATAAAACTTTTGACCTTATGCATAACCCTCCTGCAAGAATTTTTTTAATATCTGTCACCGTTTGCAAGTTATTGAATTTTAAAATCAGTCAGTCCTTTTTGGGACACCCGGTATATTAAAGGTTTTTTTTTTTTTAAATAGCCCGTTTTACATAAATGAACATTTATTGTTAGATGAATTAAAGGCGAAGTGTAGCCTATAGTGGTAGTAATGGATAAGTGATATGTATCACGAAAATATATATTAAAGTTTTTTTTTCTTGAGATAGCCTGTTTTACATAAATTAACATTTATTGTTAGATGAATTAAGCATGTTATATCAGATCTTTTGTAGGGGAATTCACTTATCCGTTACTTTCACCGTAGATTAGACTTCGCCTCTAATACATCTAACAATGAAAGTTTATTTATGTAAAACAGACTATTTCAAAAAAACTTTAATGTATATTTTTAACAAACTATTTGTTATTTTAAGCTGTATTTAGACGCTGAAATTGTTACTGCCAATTAGAAAATTGCTTATATTTATTTCTGATAGTCTCTTCCATCTTAAAAAGTCATACCCAATAGTAAAACTATTCAAGTTCAGTTTTATAAAATTAACACGTGCAGTTTCATTGTATTTTATGATGATTATAATACAATCACTATCTGTGTACATTTTTTATAGCTTTGTTATACATTTCACTTATCCATTATTTTCACTTCGCCTTTAACCTTTTCCGGGGGGTTAACCGGGGTACACCGTTTGCAGTCTACAAACGCTTAATTTTAATCCTCAAACTGACAGTGGCACCAATAATTTTTAGTACAATTTCGATCTCATAATATACTTGAAGGAAAGCTGTCGGTTTTTTTCAAACAAATTTGCTCGAAATTTGTTTGTTTGTTGTAAACTGGGGTGTGAATTAGTTATTTGAACGTTTTTGGAATAGAAATGTCTTGCCCCTGAAAGGGTTAACCCCTTGAAGGGGGGTGATGCAGCTATGGTATCACTTAATTTCAATCACTAATTGCCACATTGGCACCCGAATTTTTGAATGAAAATTTTACTTTTATTAACCCTCTCGCTGCGTAAGTAATTCTTCGCGATGAGCGTCTTTTACAGAATTTTTAATCTTTTATCGCCGGTTCTTTAAAGCGGAAATTTTTGACTATGGTAATCGGGGAAAATGTCCTGATTAAATCTGAGAAAGTTTTTGCTGAAAAGTAACTGGCGGAAACAGCTAAATCGCATTAATTAGACGGAAAAATGCATGCCCGAGCGTGTCTCGGGTTGCGCAGCGAGAGGATTAAGTTTGCGAAAGTATACTTTTACTTGTCTATAAATAAATTTCTTTGAAATACTGGTGTCACTCAATTATTTCGACATTTTACGAATACAAGTACCTTGCCCCTGAAAGGGTTAAAGGCGAAGTGTAATCTATAGTGAAAGTAATGGCTAAGTTAAATGTATAACGAAAATATATACTGCAGTTTTTTTTTACACATTCCGTTTTACATAAATTAAAATTTATTGTTAGATGAATTAAAATCTTCTTCGAAAGAAATTCAGCTATAGCTTCTTTAAAAACTTTCGTCCATAAAGAAAATCGTAAACTCATTATTACAGATTCCACATTTTTTGAAATATTTTCAAGCAGTAAACAAAAAGGTTATAGGGTATTTCCATGAGTACTTGTAGTGTAAGTGACAGGCTTCGATTATTGGCTACCTTTATTTTAGAACGGAAAAATTTGACTTGTTCTATCAGAGATATCTGATTAATTGATTAAGGCAATGCAAATTTTTTGAAAATAACGGTGGTCAACAAGCATAGCAGTTATTAGCTATGTGACTTACACTACAAAAACCCATGGAATTAGCCTATATAGATTGTTCCAATAAAATCGCCTGATTTAATATGAGAAAAAGTATTTTTTTTATTACATACATTTTTACTTTATTAAAATGGGAAAATGCATCGATCAGAGGTCTAGCATCTGAGGATACTATATCACATTACAACCAGCATTTTTATATGTTAAATTTGACCTTATTTAATCTATGAACGTTATATTGTTAAATAAGGCAAAATTTAGTATACGAGTACAATAATGCTGGAGTAAAATGTCTACCTACGCCACTGGTACCAATTATACCAGGGGTGGCCAACTGTGGCACGCGCCACACCACTAAAATTTTACAGTAATCATTGCCTTATCTAATTGTCGAATCTCTGCGATTCAAGAAGTCGAATTTTTCTGTAAAATTTTAGTGGTATCAGGCGTGCCACTGTTGGCCACCCCTGAATTATACAAATCGGAAATTGTACGTCAAACGTGGAAAATGAGTACGTTCGTACTATATCTAGTTTTATAAATATTCAGATCTTGGTGCAATAGCTGTTGCACTCTTATGAAAAATGCATGAATACAAAATTTATTAAGATTATATATATTGAATTCAGTAATACGGAAATAATATGTCTCCATCTTAAATAGGACGTAATCATCATGGCAACCTAGAATCATTACCTATCATGGGAAATCTTTGAATTAATTAGGATTTAACAGAATGAAGAAAACATATTAATATTTTTAAAAGTTTTGATTCGATTTTCATAAAAATTGAAATGACTCGACAAAATTCTGCAACAATTATATATATTAACCCCTTCAAGAGCAATGGTTCATTTTTGGACCACTTAATTTTAATCCCTAAATGACACATTGACACCAGAATTTTGGATGGAAATTTTTCCTTTTATTGACTGCTTGAAGAAAAGCTTTTACTTAATTTGAAATTAATTTGTTTGTAAATTCCGGTGTCACTCAATCATTTCAGTATTTTACGAATAGAAGTACTTTGTCCCTGAAAGTGTTAAGTAGTATTACGGATATGAAATTTAAAATATTTGACTTTTTAAACTAATCACTACACAAAATATTGAAAAACTATTGTTATTTTAAGACAGAATCATCCATATTTCATATATTTTTAGTAAGACTTATATGTAATCTTATTGTGTGTCCTGTTAAGGTAATTCGGTAACCCTTGATTTTTTCTTTTATTTATGCCTTTTTTTTTGTACTTACTTTACAAACGAAAAAAATGAAACTTTTATACAAAATGATTTTCGCAAAAAATAAATAAATAAATAAATAAAATAAAATAAATAATAATAATAATAATAATACTATGGCAAGATTTTGAAAAACATTTAAAGTATTAAAAAAAATCAAGAAAATTTTAAAAGTTTATTTTTTAAATTTTTTTAATAAGTTTACACAATACTTAAAAACTGTCATTCAACTGTGTATTAAAATTAACCCTTTCATTCATACGGGCCTCATATGAGGACAGATAAGTATTGCCCTAAAAAGCAAAAAAACAATTCAGTATTCATTTATGGAGATCTGTTTTGTGGACAGATAATAGCTAGCATGCAGCGCAATAATAAAATGATTTTATAATGGATTCTCATTTATCGCTAAAAAAGATTTTTTTTTTGAATAATGCAAAATAATGCAAAATAAACATATAACAGAAAAGTGATACTACAAACACATTTAAAATCTACGTTTTGAATCGCTTCCGCGATTGTCATCAGGATTAAAATGATGTTACACAAATATAAAAGTTCAAAACAGACATAAACGTAAGAGCACAGAAGAATTCCTGAATGGACAGAAAATCACAAAGTTTCCATGCCGACGTTTGTGTATTCTCCGCTCAGGAATTCTTCTGTGCTCTTAGACGTTTACGTCCGTTTTAAACTTTTAGACTTGTGTAACATCATTTTAATCCTGCTGACGATCACAGAAGCGATTCAAAACGTAGATTTTTAATGCGTTGTAATATCACTTTTATGTTATATGTACCCTTTAGCAAGTTGTATTCAATTTGAATACAATTTTTTAAGTATATTTTATGGTGCAATTGTCCAATACATATTTATTAAGTTTACACAAATTTTTCTTCTTATTCACAAGAGTAACTTTCATAAACTTAGGGATTGATTTTTCCATAAACCTGTTAGTTCAGGACAAAAAAAGAAAAAAAAATCAAATGTCCTTATGCATGCAAAAATTGAGTGAAAAACACGAATTTCTTCACTTTTCACTTTAAAAAGCTAGGGGATCCAATCTGGGCTAACCGGGTTACAGAACATATCTGAAAACATTGATTTAAAAACTCTAACAGATTTTTCACACTTTATATACATTTTCAGATTGGCTACTAACAACACCAAAACACATTTTTATATGAAAAATAACAATAATGCATTCAAATAAAGTTTTTAAATTTATTAAAAGCGATACTTTCGTATTATCAGCACATTAGAACTTAATAGCCGAAGAAATCGCGAAGATTTCATTGCTTACTTTCACTTCTTAGCAGTCTTTTTGATTGTAATAACTTCAGTTCGATTGCATGTCTGTTAAATATATGTATTATTTATATTATTTTATTTATTTATTGAAGAAATTTTAATTTCTTTATGGAATATTAGCCGGACACAAATGCTAAATAATTTATATTGTTTTAACCTCTTCGCAGCTGAAGCACACATATGCGAACCTCTATTCTTTTCCTCATAAAAACTAAACTGTTTGATTTTTCTTTACATTTTTACTTCTATAATGATTTTTGCTTTGTAACAAAACCAATAACTGGCAGCACTGAAGTTAAAGTCATAAAATAAATGCTATTTTCATCTGATTTCGCAAAATGTCTTCAATACAACGTGGCCAAGAAAGTAAGAACATTTCATAATTGTTTAACTTAAACCCTTTATAATAAAAAAATCTCAGAATTTGCAAATCACTCACCTCTTTAACCCCTTCGGGACAAGAGCCTTTTACGAAATTTTTAATCTTTTGTCACCGTTTTTTAAAAACAGAAATTTCTGTCTTCTTGAATCGAGGAAATGCGCTGATTAAATAAGGCAAATTTTTGAGTAAAATTTTACTGGTGAGAAAAAACAAGGATTCTGAGCGCTTCATACGGCACGTATACGTGCCGCTCGTCCCCAAGGGGTTAAAGAATGGAGCTATGAATAAAGAGGAGGGGACAAATGGTGTAGTGTCTACTGGTTGCATGTGAAGTAACTGAGGAGGTAACCCCTTAACTGTCTTTTTTTTTGACACAATAAATTAAAAATAAGGATCCGGCACCACTTTTCTTTTACTAAAATATTTAGCTTTGTACAATCGAAAAAGGTATGCCATTTAACAAACCAAAGATTACAGTTAAAATTAAGTGGTATCCAAAAGCTTTTAGTATCGAAAATAACAATCTCTTTTTGCCCGAGCGGCACTCGGGTAAAAAAGTTAAGGGTTTAACCAGTGATGCCAGATTGGAGGTTTTTTTATTCAGATTATTTGTCTGTCACTACTTCTTAAAAATAGTATAATTCGCCTTATTTTTCAAAATTTTTAATCTATTTTTAAATAGGCCGAATTTTTCTATTTCAAAAAAGCGGTGACAATCAACAACCTGGGGACAAAAAATTCCCCAATCTATCAACACTGGGTTTAATGCAAGAACGAATGATTCATTCGAATAGTAAAATCATTCAGTCTGCCGATCACTACTTGAATGTCACATTATTTAACAAAAAGATTCTCCCTTTTTGGGTGTATATTATAAATGAATGTACATAAGAACGGTATTGTTTCTAATCGAATTATTTATATTCATAGTACACAAATTATAAAAATACGAATTTTATATAAATTTTTTGAGAAATAATGTAACGCATGGGCGGAATTAAACATGCCCAAAAGATGTGAATTCGCTTCTCCCGTCGGCTATGTGTTTACGCAACTTCGCCAGAAGATCCTAAACTAGGCACAGTGGCGCAGCCAGGGTGGGGGTTTTCAAGCTCAATATACCACTATTTTTATACTGTTAACTTTGTAAAATTTACTTGTAAAATGTTTTTGATTTAATAAAACGAAACAAAATTGTAAGAAAATAGTGGTATCCAGTGACTCAAAACCCCCACCCTGGCTGCGCCACTGACTAGGCATGTCGCAATAATGGAGTTATGAAAAAAGGGGAGGAGACATATAGTGAATCGTCTACAAGTTGTGAGTGAAGTAATTGAGGATGTTGTCACAAAATGGCGGCTGATTTTTTACATCGTACCAACAGTTTCTGATTACCGCCGGAGCAAACTTGCACCAGTAAATTTTGAATAGAAAATTTCGCCTTATTTTAGCGGCTTTTCCGTGAAAAAAATTCTCTCATAAATATTCTTAATTTTCTGTTAATTTTTACCGGTGGCAGTTTGCCCAAGTATTATAATCCTTTTTACTGACACTGAGAGGAGGTTGTCTAGGTTGTCGCATTTTGGCGGAAATACAAAACCTGACAACTGCCGAAGTAAAAATGAATAGCGGTTTTTGCCATTATTTATAACTGAAATTTTGCATTAATAAAGCGTTTAAATGAGGATAAAATTTCTATTTAAATTTACTGGTAGAAGTTTGCCCCAGCGGTAATCAACCCCAGCGAAAAAAGTTACAGTTGAAGCTTCACTAATTTAAGCATGAGTCAGTTCTTCTTTATTAACAGTTCCATGGTCGCAATTCACTTTAAACAAACAAACAAAAAAAAAAAACAGAAAGATAAATAGAGAAATAGATAAAAAAATGATAATTGATATTCCGTAATTTTTCGAAAAGTGATCCATACTGAAGCAGACTGATTAACATGTGATGAAAGATATGAGAAATATTTCTTTCTCATTAACTTTAATGATAAAGTGCATTTGAATAAGTGTTTTTATGAGAAAATAATTTATGATGCTGCTATCCGCTCAAATGACGGTTTTAAGTGTGTAATATATCATCTTTTAAAGAGCTCTTTCGAAATAACTTGAAAGAGTACACCTCTTCTAACTCTATAGAAAATCTTAACAATGAAGGTAAAATTTATGAAATCCCCGAATAAGATAAATGTTATTTCAGGAAATAATCTGTGTAATTTATTGACTAATATAAAATGAAGCAAATTCATTAATTTTAGTAAAGTCATTTGAATGATAATTGTACTTAGGTGAAAAGAGGAAGATATACAAAACTATGCTAATCAAAGGCTTTAATAAAATTGCAGTTTAAAAAGGAATTAATTATCAGAACTTAGGTTACATAATCAAGTATTTCCCAACTTTAAAATTTACTGTTAAATTCCATTGAAGGGACAGAAAATCCGTCATATTCTAGTTTTACACATTATTTTGTAAAATTTGAGTGATTTTAGAAAATAACGAATACTGAAAAGCAAGAGAATAAAATTTTTGCCTTTTTTTAGAGAATATGCCTAACTGCCAACTGCTACGATTTTAGCCCACCACTGCATATGAATAGAAATTGGCGCCTCATTTTATTGCAGAAAACTTCGGGAGACAATTTCTACTCAGAAAAGTGACAGTTATATATCGTAGCTGTAGGTAGATATGGAATATGTTAAACTTAACCCTCTCGCTGCGCAACCCGAGATTTCCTCGGGCAACGTAAAAGTAGCAAAATTTGCGCAACCCGAGATTTCCTCAGGTATTCATTTTTTCCACTGGCGACTATTTTTTAATTCAATTCGGACCACTTTTTAAATATAAAAAATTCCATATAGAATATAACGACATCTACAAGAGAAATATACTGCAAAATTGATTTTCTTAAAATAGTGGTGCGAGAATATGAAACTAGTCTCCAGTGACGAACTTGATTTAGCCTGATTTAAATGTTTAATTATTGATTCAGATTTGGGTTAAAAAAATTCTTTTACAAAAAAAGATTACATATTTAAACTCTAAAATATATATAGATTTGAAATATGTAATAAAAAATGCGCAATTTTTTAACCTATTTTGATTAAAAAAAAAAAAAAAAATTACGCGGCGAGAGGGATAACTTCATGTTTTCGGAGTGTTAGATTTTTTTTTAAAATATAATAATTTTTCACAAAAGGTTATCAAAGCGACATTATTTCTTAATTTTTTTTAAATCAGCTATAATAATAAACAGTCTTGTAATAAATTGTCAGACTCATAAAAAATCATATAATCATTCTCATACAGGGTTCCTACACTTTCAGCAGAAATACCATCAGCATAGCTGCCAACTTTTACACTTTTTTGCTACCACTAAAATTTAGTAGAGGTTTTTGCCTTGTTTAATCGTGGGATTTCGACAATTAAATAAGGTAATATTTACCATAAAATTTTAGTAGTAGGAAGAAAGCGTAAAAGTTGGCAGCTATGCATCAGTATTATTATGCAGAGATACTCGGCTTGTGTAATTGCGCGATTTCAAAAGGTGAGTTTTTCTCTAAGAAAATACTGTTGTTTATCTGACTTAAAGTCAGGGAAATTCACTGACCTGTAGGAACCCTGTCATGTAGGAAATCTGAAGCATAACTGCTTAATAATGTAAAGTCTTGTTATTCATCAATTATTCATGTTCAGAATAAAGTCAACCTATAAACGGTAGCACAAAACAAAGCTCTTTTCAACAACAAGAAAAAATATATGAAAGTAAGCAAAAAAGATAAGTAATTCTTGAGTATGAACATTTTAATTTCCGCTTTTATCTTTCCTTATAAATATATTTCGCATTAATGATGTGAATAATGCTTTTATTCGCATAATTCACAATTGTTAAGGTTTTACAATGCTAATTTTATCGAAGCACTTTAAAATCACTTAAATATCTCATGCGTGAACTGTGTTTGAATGAATAAGGATATATTTTGCACTTAAATTAGATTTAAAATGCATTAAGAACGAACAATGTTGAGTTTTCATGTATCTGACATTTAATACAAAATTACAAAAAGAACCTCACATAAGATTTAAAAGCACTACAAAATTATTATTAAAAGCATCATAAAAGTTTAAAATACAAATAGTGACTGAAGCTTGATTGTTTATTAAAAAGCTCGTGATTAATTTAGATTATTACTTCTTGTTGCATTTATTTATTCATGTTTTATAGAAATCACATGGAACTATGAATAAAGAGGAATTGACATATCTTTAAAATAGTGAAGCCTCAACTGTACCCGGTTATGCAGGAGTTTATTAGCACCGGGGCAAACTTCCACCAGTAAATTTAAATGAAAATTTTCTTCTTGTTTAAACGCATTATTAATGCAGTCATAATTATGGCAAAAACAGATATTCAGTTTCACTTGTGGTAGTTTACTTTAGCGGTAGTCATGTCCTGCGTTTCCGTGATATTATGACAACCTAAACAACGCCGCCTTGTCAGTGTCAGTGAAGAAGATTATAATACCTGGGAAAACTGCCATCAGTAAACGCAAATAGAAAAATTTTACCATGTTTGTGAGAGAAATTTTGCATGGAAAGGGACTTAAATAAGAAGGAATTTTCTATTTAAATTCACTGGTGGAAGTTTTCCCCGGCGGTAATCAGAAACTCTTGATCCGATGTTAAAAAGCAGCCTCCATCTTGTGACAATTTCCTCAGTTACTTCAATCCCAACTAATAGACAATACAAAATATGTCTCCTGCTCTTTATTCATAACTCCATTAGAAATCAGGGCTCCTACACTATCTGTTTTATGAACACCACTTTTTTACAACAAAAAATCTTCATTATAATTTTCCTCAAAACTTACCTCAAATGCCGTTTTTATTGCTGTTGTTGCAAACATCTACCTCGATTTATTTTTTTTTTTAAATACTGGTAAAAAAACCCCGGACCAGTGACCCTGAGAAATAAAAATAATAAAACTTATAATATTTTAAGACAAAATTAATCTTTCAAAACTATTTTTTCGAAAATTATGATGTCCTGGTTGCACACAGTTATGCCAGGTGGGCTACTTTTTTAAAATTCAGATTCTTGATTGGCACCACTTTTTAGAAATGGTAAAATGCCACTTATTTAATTACATATTGATTAAGGCGAAAACAAAGGGAGTTTTAACGTTTCAAAAAAGTGGTGCTAATCAAGAAATTTGAATTAAAAAAAGTAGTTCACTGGCCACACTGGTTGCACATTTGTTTGCCGTCATTTATTTTTTAGGTGCGTTCGTAATTATATAAATACGGAACACCTATAGTCGTCGTCTGGTCCGTCAGTCAGTCCGCATATAACAGCGCAAAACTATCCAACCGAATGGTTTGCAATTTTATATATATAATCGCTGCAGAGTTTTGTCGAATCATTTCAAATTTTATGAAAATCGAATCAAAACTCAAAAAGATATTAATAAAAATTTTCTTCATTCTTATTAAATCCTATCATGCGTAACTAACTCAATGTTATTCCCTGATAGGTAATGATTCTAGGTTGCCATGATGATTAAGTCCTATTTAAGATGGAGTCATATTATTTCCGTGTTACTGAATTTAATATATATATATGTTACGGCCAAAACCCGAAGCTTGGCCAGTTCGCGAATTGGCCGGCCAATTCGGGAACTGGCCGAGATTCCTGGCCAAAACCCGAAATACGTGAAATGAACAGCGTATTTCGGGTGTTGGCCGGCCAATTCGCGAACTGGCCGGGAAGCCTTGGCCAATATACGAAGTGGGGATTCAAGGCTACTCGGTAGGTGGCAATGACGTGCACACTTGATAGGAAAGAACGTTCTATGCTGTGACGATTATATTCTGATATGTTGGACAATTTCGCGCCTGTTTGATATATTTCGATAAACTGGGTTTATTGTGAGCATTATATTCTAATCTGCTGAAGATTTCTGTCCTCTGTGACAAATATCGATGCATCGGATTCATTGTCCAATCCAATAAACAAATTATTTGAGGGACTCTGTAAATAAACGACAAATTTTACCTAAGCAATAAACTATAGAAAAAGGTTGTAGAGCATATTAGTAATATATAAGAGTTTCATTACATTTGAAGTAGTGTAACATAATTAAAATACCTTATAAACGATTTTTTCACATATATCATAATTCTTTATCTGAATTCTTTTGGGAGTCCTATAAACGAACTATAATGCCTACTTAATCAATACTCTATTAAAAAAAAAAAAAAAAAAAAAAAAAAAAAAAAAACATATTGCTCACTACATGAGTTAGGCATGTAAATTTTATTATATTTGAAATAGTGTAATATCAATTAAGTGCACTAGAAATGATCTTTCACCATTCACTGCAATGTAACGAAATACTTTTGAGTGTTTCTGTAGACAAACTATAATTGCTACTTATTTCATACCCTTTAGATAACAATTTGTCGTCCATCTTAATGAAGCATACCTATTTTATTATAATTGAGATAATGTAACAACATTAAAATGCACTGAAAAAACCATTGATGATATTGTAATGAAATACTTTTGCGTGTTCCTGCAAATTAACCAAAAATAGTACAACTTTACTAGTAATACCAAAATGTATTTATAAACCTAAATATTATAACAATTACAAGTCAATCCGAGTCTTTACCCGAGTTAGAGCACGGGCATGCATACGACCAGACAAATTGAATTCATAAACACTTTCAACTATGTTAGAAAATGATAAAACGTAAAAATCGGTTTCTATATACCAATTTCGCGAATTGGCCGATAGTGTATGGCCACTTCGCAAACTGGCCGATTGCATCTGGCCAGTTCGGGTTTTGGCCGGCCAATTCCCGAATTGGCCAGTCAGTTTAAAACGTTGTTGGCCAGTTCGCGAATTGGCCGGCCAGTTCGGGAATTGGCCAATTTCGGGTTTTGGCCGTAACATATATAATCGTAATAAATTTTGTATAATAGTGCAACAGCTATTGCACCAAGATCTGAATATTTATAAAACTCGTTATAGTGCGAACGTACCTCATTTGCCACGTTTGACGTACAATTTCCGGCTTGTTACACTGATTACGATGCTGTCTCGCCACATACTTGAAATCAAAGAAAGAATTGTAGATATTTTAATAATTATAATAAAAAATTCAAAATCTATAAAAATTGATCATATTTTTGTTATAACTTGAATTTTTTCTTGTGTTTGTTTTTCAGTTATAATTTATAAATAATTTAATTTCCTTTACCCCCCCCCCCCAAAAAAAAAAAATAAAATAAATAAATAAATAAATAAATAAAAAATGGAAAATGTAAATTCCTTATCTTGTTCAAAAGTTATGGTGGCAAAATTGATGAGAAAAAATGCTTGGAGATAATTGAGCTTAAAGTTTTGCGTTAGCTGGTACTGTGGGTCTGCGCGACTCAACGCTTACGACTCGTGCAACTGTAATTTTAGGACTTCCTCTAATAGATTAACTGTATGATATTCTTAACACTTCAAACATTTTGAATTTAATGATAATGATAATAATAATAATAATAATTACATTTTCTCGTCATTTCAAACTTTTCTGATCTTCTCAAATAAGTTATTTCACTGGCGCCCAAAAGTTAAGGTACATACATCCAGTCTTTTGCGTTTAATATGAAAACAGTTTAACATAAAGCATGAAAATTAGAAGGATTCTGCTTTAAATAGTTATTTTTTGTAATTCCACATAATTTTAACATAAAATATTATTTAGAAATAAATAAATCTCGTTTTCATTTTCTTTTGTAAAAGTCCACGTTTTATAAAACAATAAATCGTAGATTTTTGGGAAAATAAATAAATAAATGTGTTGTAATAAGGAATGTGTCCACAGGGCTCGCACCGTTCCTAAAATTTTCGCACTTTTCTACCAGTATTTTAAATAAGAATTCTTCGTCGTATATTCTTTTAAAATTTATAATAGAATTATACAACAAAGATTATCGTTTTAATTTAGTGGTAGCAAAGTGCGAAAATTTTAGGAACGCTGCGAGCCCTGTGTCCAACCCTATTTATAATGGTGATAACGTTTATGGAATATTAATCCTTAAATGCATGAAATTTTCTTTTAGAATTGTATTTTTTTTAAAACTTATATTAAGTACTAGACACCAGAAATTCAAAGATAGATTTTTAACTTTATTTAGTAGCATATTTATGTGATTTTTACACGATTAATATTTCTGTATAAATATAGTGGTTACGTAGAACTTGATTTGTTTGTTAAACGTTAAATAAAAAGTGTTGTAAATTTGATACACTATGCATTTAAGGGTTAATGGCGATATTCGACCATGGAACTATTAAGAGGAACTGACATGTCCTTATAAGAATGAAGCGTCAACTGTAGCCACTTTCGAAGGGGTTCATTACGGCCGGGACAAACTTCCACCAGTAAATTCAAGTAGAAATTTTCTCTATATTCAAATGCCTTATTTGGGGCAAATTTGAGGGCGTGGGGGAGTCCTAAAACTTAAATTCATTTTTACTGGTGGAAGCTTACTTCAGCGTTAGTTGTTCCGCCATTTTGTGACAACCAAGACAAATTCGTAGCTGCCAACTTTTACGCTTTCTTCCTACCACTAAAATTTTATAGTAACTATTGTCTTGTTTGATCGTCGAAATGTCACGATTAAACAAGGCGAAAATCTCTGTTAAATTTTAGTGGTAGGGAAAAAGCGTAAAAGTTGGCAGCTATACAACCTCCTGTCAGTTTCAGTGAAAAGATTATAATACCTGGGCAAACTGCACCAGTAAAAAGAAATACAATTTTTTTTACCATATTTGTGTGAGGAATTTCCCATGAATAAGGCGATTAAATAAAATGAAATTTTCTATTCAAATTTAGTGGTGGAAGTTTTCACCTGCGATAATCAGAAACTGTGGATCCGATTAAAAAAAATAAAAACACCAGCCATATTGTGACAACATCCTCAGTTACTTTACTCGCAGCTGCTAGCCAATACACTATATGTCTCCTCCATCTTATTCGTAACTCCATTTATTCGATAATGCTGGATAGTATTACAATTATAATAAGAAACAGCGTTGCCAGTTTGGCCTCCATTTTTATTTCGAAATTACAAATTCTTACCGGAAGTTTTGAAGGAAGAATATTTACGTTATGTAATCGCAAAATTTCTTTTATTAAATAAAGCAAAACATGCTATTTTTAATTTCTGGCACGAATTCGCATATTCTGAATACAAATAGAGGCCAAACTGGCATCCCTGATAAGAAAGCCTTTCCTTCGCTGAGTTTTTAGGGTTTCGTTCGTATGACGAAATTCTATTCGTCTCACTCCTCTGTCTGTCTGTCCGTCACAGTGCCCGTTCTCAGAAATGTTGGATACTTGAAATTTTGCATACTTATAGCTGGACACCTCACATCAAACGACAAATCATAAAATTTTTAAAAAGTCTCATATTTAACCCCCTGGGCTCTAACTTGTGTATTTTAAACTTTTTTTCTTAACTGAGCCCCTAATTGAGTTAAAGGCTTGAAATTTTGCAAAATTATAGCTAAACACTTGCGATCAAAAGAGAAATCATAAAAATTCAAAAAAATCTTATATTTAACCCTCTGGGCTCTAACTTGTGTATTTTAAGCTTTTTTTCTAACTCATCCCCTAATTAAGTTGAACGCTTGAAATTTTGCATAATTATAGCTAAACACTTGCTATCACACGACAAATCATAAAAATTTCAAAAAGTCTTATATTTTCCCCTCCGGTCTCTAACTTGTGTATTTTCAGCAATTTTTCTAACTCAGGCCCTAATTAAGTTCGAGACAAGAAATTTTGAATACTTATGGCATAAAACTTTTGATCAAACGAAAAATTATAAAATTTTCAAAAATTCTTATATTATTTACCCCTCCGGGCTCTAACTTGTGTATTTTAAGCAATTTTTTATCCTCCCCCTTTTCCTCCGGGGGTCACTTTTCTAACTTTTGCCGACACCCCTTTGACCATTCTTTCATATTATGCACCATAGACTTACATATTTTAGTTCCACTTTTTACCGCCTGGAGGTGCCTATTTCTCTCGGGTGCTATGGGTCCGATTCCCTCAACTAATATATCTGCGGATAGGTTGTAAAACAGTGTTTCGTTTGGATAGAGGTTTGTTTAGAATAGAGTGCATCCTTGGTTGCGAAATGTGGAACTAACAGACTTTGCAAAAGAATAAATTGTTTTGAAAGGAATATTAAAGGAAACCCTTTGTGTGATCTGTGATCACGCTTACCCACTTTTTTTGTTTCCTATCCCAATGCTTAAAAAAACGGAGAACGGCTTTCGTGAAAGAAGTGCGTAATATTTAAAATTACGTCGAGCTATTAAAACGCTATTCATAGGAAGTTCAATATTATAGAAAATCTTCCTTTGGCAGACGATTAAGGTAATTTCCAGCATATAAGCCGCTGCTAAAATAAGTTAGTTTGAAAACAAAAATTTTATTTAATAAATGAAGTAAATAAATATCAAGTAAAAATAAGTTACAATTTATTAGGTAAAATTTCTGGTCAGAAACAGATTTATTACAACATGGCTTATACGCCGTTACATTTAATTACAAATTACGATATTAATTGTACATTAGTGTTGATTTTTGACGGCCAATTATCTACTCGAGGGATATAGGTCCGCGGGAGGAGCGTCCTCCGTGCGGGTCTTTCTAAAGGGACCTAACCCGTATTTACGCAAGGATAACCGAAATTCAAAGAAAACCGCGAAAAACTTAGAACGATTAGACCGACAGGCGCGATTGGGTTCGAACCCAGCACCTCCCGTCTACCAGTTTTGAGAGCAGTTTTTCTCGGCCACTGGTGGGGCCTAATTGTACATTAGGTAAAATAGTAATAACAATAAAAAAAATCTAAGCGCAATGTTATAATATACCTTTATTGTCTTGAAGGATTGCCCGCATGTAGGTAAATCTGAGGGACATAGAGCCTGGTTACCCCAAGAGCAAACTTCCTCCAGTATTTGTGAATAATAATTGTCTCCTTATTTTAGCGTTGAATATCTGTCATAAATTAGTCGAAAATTCCTATTAGGAATAAGAGATGGAAATTTGTCCCCGCGGTAATCAGAATTTGTCTTCTTCGAATTTACCGGAATTCCGGCTAATGCCGGTGAATACGATATATTTATCTAAATGTTGACAATTCCCTAACGTTTATTTCTCCATTTTTCAGAAATTTACATCTCCACTAACTGATCATTCTAAATTGTTGAAGATTTCATGTCATGAAAAATCTCCAATTTTTTGGTATGCTGAATTTAAATATTATGGAATAAAAGTATGATTTTTGTAAAACTTAGTAGAACCTAATTTAGGTAGCGTTTTAACAAGTAGGCGACGCTCTGTGACAAAACAGATAATATCTATTCATAAAAAACCTAAATCTTTGTTAAATCAAAATTGATTTTTTGTTTTTTCTTACAGCATTTAGAATGGAAGTTCTAAGATATATATGTATATATTTTAAAGTTAAATTTATTTTCGCGTACTTTATACCACAATTTACGGCGTATAAGCCGCGGTTCAAATAAATTTGTTTCTGACGAGGAATTTCATTTAATAAAAAGTAACTTATATTCATTTGACTTCACTAGTTAAATAAAATTTCTGGTTTGAAACAGACTTATTTTAGGAGCTGCTTATACTCCGGAAATTACGGTACATATAAAAATAAACATTTGCAGTTCGAACAATTATAAAGATATTAATAGCAGCCACAACATAAATCAATGGATGTGAACTCTTGATACTCGTAAAAGTTTTTTAAGTCCTAAACCCTCAAATGCGCGATTTTTTATTTTCTTCCAAAAATTATATATGATACTCTGAAAGGTTTATTACACAGGAAAAATAATGAAAAAATTCAGAGATAGGGTAAAAGCACCAATAGTCGGCCACTTAAGCGTTTTCTTTAGGTATATAGCTCAAAGCGTAATTTAAAAAAGTAATACAACATTTTTAACAGTGACACATGTTAATGTACACTTTTCTTTTACTGTTTCAGCAATTGTTTAAAAAAAAAAAACTGATTATAGTTTTATTTATAAAAAGTTAAACTTAAAAGTAGCAAAGTTCTAGTAGTCGACCACTCAATTCTAGTGTTCGGCCATCACTGGACCAGTAGTCGGCCACTTAAATGCTTTGTTATTTAAATAACTTAAAGTATAACTTTTACAAACAGAACAACATTTTAATGATAAAATGTGTTAATTTATTCTTTTCTTATAATGTTACTGTAATAATTTAAAATATTATAATTGTATTTAACACTTTCCAACATAGTTTAAAAGTGTTTGTGAATTTGGATTGTCTTCAGTCTGTCCGAGTTCTAACACTCGCAAATATACTCGAACCTCCTTGAAATTTTTGTATGTTTTTGACGTTAACAATAGCGCGATCGCTATTGAAAATAAAGCATGTAGAATTTATAGTTCATCTACAGGGACAGTCAAAAATATCCCGATGCATTACGCTAAATGAGAAAAATTGCTTCAAGTTTATTTTAATGATGTTGGCCATTTCAAATATGATGAAATTGATATGCATTTATGAAGTGCATTTAACTACGCATTCTAGACAATATGGAGTCCAAAGAACTTATTATTCATTTATAGGGCCCCGCAAAAAATTCCTTTACATAATAGTGTCAGCGGATAAGCAGTTTGCAGCGTATTTTAGCTCTCTTATACTACAAATAGAATGAAATTGATATACAACATTACTGAGGCTTACTACATAATACTCGTTGTATAACATGATATGCATAGCATTTATCGTTCATTTACAGGGAAACACAAAAAATTCTAATACAGTACTGTATCTTTCTATTAGCGATAATTGCTGTAAGTATGATTTTGTTTATGACATGCGTTTTTAAGTTTAATTAAACCTTTGCTTACAATGCGGTGTGTATAACTGATATAGATCATGTACAAGGCTACACAAAAGAGATTGTAAGCTTTGTGGAGTATCAGCGTGAATGGCTTAAAAGAGGCTTTTATGCTCTTTCAAGCTGAACTATATTTAGTATACTAAGAGATGTTTGTATAATATAAATAAAACCATATATTGGGTCACGCAAAGAACTGAATACATGACCTCCCAGGGATAATAATGTGTGAAAGTATCATTTCAGTAGTTTTAACCACGTTTTAGCCTTAATAAAATTGTAGCTTAATATGTGCGGCATATAAAAATCTATTGGTAATATACAGGGCTGTACAAAATAATTCAAGTATGTTTCCGTATAGGGGTAGAAATTGCTGAAGGTAAATTTTCAACCTGTTATGCATTTTCTTACTATACTAATTTTTATCATACTATGTATAGAATGATATACAAATCTTTCGATTAAATACAGGACTGCGCAAAAGAATTGAACTACTTTTTCGGTTAGGGACCATAATCTGGTTTTCAAAAGTATTATGCCTTTTCTAAAATGTTTACTTTTTTTACGGTATTAAGCAGCTCAATTTCGTTGAAGAATTCTGCAAGTCATGGGAAATGCTTTTATAATCTATTCTTCATGCAAGTTTTTTCATTCTTGTTTCTTATGGAAAGTAAAGTTAAAAGTACCAAATTATCTGGTAGTGGGCCTTTCAAATTTTTTGTTTAACCATCGTAGACTAGGCTGCGGGCAGAGAAAAAATTATTACGTCAACCTGTTTCAAAATGAAATTATGATGTAGGACAAGATTATTAACAGAACATGAATGGCTGATCTGTCGATGCATATCTTATTGTGATACCAGCAGTAGAGAGCGCCAAATCGTCATTTTAGCGTTACTATCATGTTGTCGAGTTTCGGGATGAAATTTTAATTTGTTGCATGTCTCGACTAGTACAATGCAAATATTTCAGTTTATCTGGGGATTTCGTGGTTAGATATTTGCAGAACGCGGCGCCAATTCTTCATTTTCGCGTTACTGTCTCGTAATCGAGTTTCGAAATGTAATTTTAATAAGTTGCATATCTCGAATAGTACATTACAAATATTACAGTCTGTCTCGTAGTATCTTTGAATAATATGAGCAGAATGAGGCGCCAATTCTTATTTAAGGGAAAATATGGTTTTCCCCATTATGTATTTTCCCCTATTCGATATTTTAAATACATGTGACAAAGCAAGTATTACTGTTATTTAAGTATTGCGCGGCAGCGCAATACTTATTTATTTCCAGTGTCACTTCTCAATGTTAATTCGACATGAAAAAGCCTATGGAGATCATTATTGTTATTTTAGTAGTTATCTTATTATTACAGATTTGTGATTTTATAGTAACAGTCGTTTTGATATAATTATGCGATTTTATAAAAAAAATTCTTTTTTTTTGTTATCTTTTTTTTATGATGAACGCATGGGCGCATAGCGTCCATCAAAACTAAAAATAATCAACTTCATCTAGCAGCAACTTCATCCTGCAGCAGTCTCAAAAACGCCCTAAATTCGCGAAATCCGCGATCATAAACGAACCAAATTCGTTAACGCCGCAATCAGTAACGAACGTATGAACGCATAGCACTCATGAAGACCGAAAAAAACATCACTGGATGCAGCAAACTTGTGCAGCAGTCTCTAAAACGCAGTAATTCGAGAAAGCCACGATCACGAACGAACAAAATTCGTTAAAAACGCAATCAGTAAAAAACGTATGAGCTAATAGCACTCATGAACACAAAAACAAAAACAAAAAAAAAACATCACTGGGTGCAACAACATCGTCGTGCAGCAATCTCTAAAACGCAGTAATTCGCGAAAGCCACGATCACGAATGAATGAAATTCGTTAACGCCGCAATCAGTAATGAACGTATGAACGCACAGCGCTCATGAAAACAGAAAAGAAACATCACTGGGTGCAGAAACCTCGCCGTGCAGCAGTCTCTAAAACGCAGTAATTCGCGAAAGCCGCAATCACAAACGAACAAAATTCGTTAACGCCGTAGTCAGTATCGAACGTATGAGCTAATAGCGCTCATGAAAACAGAAAAAAAATCACTGGGTGCAGCAACCTCGTCGTGCAGCAGTCTCTAAAACGCAGTAATTCGCGAAAGTCACGATCATGAACGAACGAAATTCGTTAACGTCGAGATCAGTAACGAACGTATGAACGCATAGCGCTCATCAAAACCGAAAAAAAAATCACTGGATGCAGCAACCTCGTCGTGTAGCAGTCTCGAAAAGGCACTAAATTCGCGAAAGCCGCAATCACAAACGAACGAAATTCATAAACGCCGCGATCAGTAACGAATGTATGAGCGCATAGCGCAATCAGAAACGAACGAAATTCGTTAACGCCACAATCAGTAAAAAACGTATGAAAGCATAGCACTCTTGAAAAACGAAAAAAAAACATCACTGGGTGCAGCAACCTCGTCGTGCAGCTGTCTCAAAAACGCAGTAATTCGCGAAAGCCGCAATCACAAACGAACGAAATTCGTTAACGCCGCAATCAGTAACGGACGTATGAGCTAATAGCGCTAATCAAAATCGAAAAAAAAACCATCACTCGGTGCAGCAACCTCGTCGTGCAGCTGTCTCAAAAACGCAGTAATTCGCGAAAGCCGCGATCTCAAACAAACGAAATTCGTTAACGCCGCAAAAACTAAGGAACGAATAAGCGCATAGCACTCATAAAAAATGCACTGGATGCAGCAGTCTCAAAAATGTACTAAATTCGCGAAATTTGCGATCACAAACGAACGAAATTCGTGAACGTTGCCGTCACTGACAAACGTATGAGCGCAAATCAATTTCATTTAACTTGTGCATGAATGATATTTATTTAAGTCTTATAGATATATAAGTCTTATTTAAGTCTTATTAAAGTCTTATTTATTTAAGTCTTAAGATATATTTTAAGTTTTTTTCTCATTTTTTATTTGTAAAAACTATGAAGTCTAAAAATGCAACACTAAAGTAAATAATAATGACATCGTATGAGCCAGGGTAAAGTGCAAGGGAATTTCTTGGATACATTTGTGATAAGAGCCGTTGTGAGGGCCGCGATTTAGACGTTATTTTATTACCCAACAGATGGGTAATAACGCCTAATAGCATTGGTCAAGAAATCACGCCACTATATTTTATGAATCTGCTATCTGCTAAAATAGTCTTTCTTGTATACATAATCAATAAGTTACTGTATCAAATCCTATATTTGTTTGGGAAAAAAAAATCTAAAACTAAGCCGTAAAAATTGGTAGAATCTTAAGGTGGCGTTATTACCACAGGACACCTTATATATAGTGTACATAAAATGAAATGCAAGTAAAAGGTTATATAAATCTCAAATTGCAAAAAATCAAATTACGAAAAAATCAAATTATTAAAAATAGACTCAAAAAAGTGAAATGGTCTTTTAGCCAGTAGTCAACCGTGATGGCCGATTACTGAACATGTAAGTAAATATAATACCCAGTAATCGGCCACATTAAAATTAATTAATACAAACACATTTATTTAATTTTGATACTGAAAAACATTAGTTTATTAAACTTTTTAATAGTAGAGTCTTATAATTTTAGAAAATAATAAAAAATAAATTAATACTACTCTTTTAAAAATTTTGTCATCGGTTAACAAAAAAATAGCAAAAACGGTTATTTGACCGCAACCAAATAAAAAATTGCTGACTACTAACGCAATAAAAATACCCACAATTCTTTGCTGATGGCTTATGACGTATAAAGGATGGCTACATATAGGGGATTGTAATATTTCATCTGAAATCAAAAATAGGCCATTCATAACGTATTTTATCTCAAATTGGCCGAATACTAGGGGGTGGCCGACTACTTGTGCATTTACCCTATATTTTTCATATAATCAGGGATGAGAGCGCTCCGACCCAAATGACCAATTGCTACCACTAAATTTTTATAGTATTCGTTGCTTTATTAAAACTGAGAAATTCTGTCATTAAATTATGGGAGGAATACTATTAAAATTTAGTGGTAGTAATCGGTCATTTGGGTCGGAACGCTCTCATCCCTGTATAATACGCCAATCTTTTCTTCTGTTGAACATCTGCAATATAATTAAAAACTACTGGCGTGTGGCTGTTTTACGGTAAAATAATGCAAATTACTAAATACTTTAATACGTATGTCTTCAAATACCTTATTTTATATAATTATATTATTTTATAAAACTTAACATTTAACCCTTTAATTCTCATTATAGAATACTTTCTAGAAATTTCGTAGTTCAGAGAATCTAACTTTACACCAGAAAGTTTCAATGGCTAATTTCGCTTTATTTAAATACGGAATGTGTGCCTTTTAATTAAAGCAAATATTGCAATTTTAATTTTCTTGTGTGAATTAGGTATAAGCGAATAAAAAAAAATCTATTAAATTCAAAACAGTGTTCTTTGCATATATGCAAAGCTGCGCACTAAAGGGTTAATTCTCGCTCCCGTGATATTCTCGGGCTGTGACTTCTATTCAGATTGTTTGATTCCCACCAGTTTTGTAAAATAGTTTAATTGGCTTTATTATGGTATCATTTTTTACTTGTTATTAAATAAGGTGAATAGTACTTCTTTTTCAAAAAACTGGTGCTAATAAGCAAGTTGAATTTTTAAACCGTAATTTAATGCGACCGTTAAGGGGTTAAAAACCTATAAAAACCGATGAATTATAATTATTTTCTGACAATTCTTCTTCTTAATATTTTAAATTTAAAATAGTATTCAAATATCTCTTAAACCTATTAAGATTTTTTCCAGATGAAAATTGAATGTACGAAAGAACAATAAAATTAATTACAGTAACAGCACTCAACTAGACAAAAGCAGAGAAAACTATTTATTTTAACAGTGATGCGTTAAATTAAATGAAATATTACTCATACAAAAGAAGAGAGAAACGAGAGCATCCTACGCAGACATTATGTTTTATTTCCTCATGAAATATAGTCCTTGTGATTGCTTAAATATTTCGAAAGCTTTCTCAAACTCTTTCGATGATTATTTCTAGATTTTAAAAAGGTAATAATGAGATAATGTAATACTTATTAACAAGCTATTTTTGAAAGATTCGAGGAAAAGGATATTGTAAGGCCTGAAAAATATATGTAGATGTATAATTAAAAGAAAAAAACTATATAGTATTTGGAATAATTTGTGTCGCCACCCCCTGAATACTAAGCCTACGCGCTGTCACAAAAATAGCAGATATCGTAGGCGGACACCATATGTCCCAGCAACTATTTTTATTTACTTTATTCGTACCATATTTTGGAAAAATAATCTCTGCCATACACTAATACTAATTTGTTTTCAAGAGATACCGGGTGTCCCAAAAATGACTGATGGATTTTAAAATTCAATAACTTGCAAACGGTGACAGATATTAAAACAATTCTTGCAGGAGTGTTATGTAAGATGTCATGAGTTTTTATGCTGCGAGTCTCAGTTTTAGTTACAAATAGCATCGATAGATGGAGCTGCAAGCAATAACCGCTAAATCCAGGCTCGATTTTTCGGCCTCTCTCTTCTTCCATGTGAAAAAAGGAGCTTAAAGTGAATTGAATGGATCCTGAAGTACCAAAAAATCGGGTCTGGACTGATCACCTAACGCTCTCAGCTCTATCAATTGTTTGAAATTTGAACTAAAATCAAGAATCACAGTAAAAATCTCCTGACATCATACATAACCCTCCTCCAATAATTTTTTAAATATCTGTCACTGTTTGCAAATTATTGAATTTTAAAATCCATCAGTCATTTTTGGGACACGCGGTATCTACTACAAAGAATTTTTTGTAAATCGTGGTACGATTGGTTGAATATAAAAATCGTTGCCATTCCTAGCCCATAATGAAAAGGTTAACAATATTTCAGTGATGTATCGATGATTGTTTTTGGATTTCAATAAGGTAAGATAATATATTATATAGTAAAAAGCTATTTTTTTAGATTCGGGGGAAAAGGATGTTATAATTATGGAAAAACATACAAAAACATATAATTAAGAAAAAGAAGACTCTGTGTTATTTAAAATAATTTATGTTTTGAATGATAAGTAAGCGCAATTTCTTAGAATATCTATATCCTCTGTTGGGGTAATTTGGTTATAGCAGGGGTAATTTGAGTATAAATTGATTTTATATTTCATAAAACCCAACATTATTTTTTATGAATAATTTAATTTTATACCACATGTTTATATCATGTTTCTCATTGTTTTCACGTGCAAAGTTTTTAAACAACCAATGTTCTGTTATCTGTAAAATAGGTTTCATTGGAATTTCATTACAAGTCTGTGAGAAGAAATATCGAATTCAAATGATATTTTTACAAAATCATTTGATGTCCAGTTTTCTGATTCAGGTATTACATTTTTTACTTTACATTTATGAACAATAATTTGAATGGAAATTTAATGTTGAATGATAATGTCAGTATGTAATTGTACTTTTTAGAAACTAACTTATAAACCAAGAGTGTCAAACTGTAGCACGCCGGATACCACCAATTTTTTAAAGAAATAGTTGATTCCTCGAATCGCGGAGATTCAATGGTTAAATGAGGCAAAGATTACTATAAAAGTTTAGTGGTATCCGGAGGGCCACAGTTTCACAACCCTGTTATAAACTAATCCACTTGTTCTATTCCAGACATGCTTCTCCGCTACCATTGAAATACTCAAGGTCAGACGAAACGAGTGTTACGTCATCACTAATCGACCGACTTCTTACTACTGTAGGACTTCACACCAGAAAATTTTCAATAGCGATTTTCTTTTATTATTTTTGTGGAATATCTATCATCTTATAAAACAATAATTACTATATAAGCTTACTGGTGAGAATAAAAATCTCTAAATAAAAATTCAGTCAGATGCGGAATGCCACCGGTAATTCTCTTCAGTAAGTTTAAATAGTTATTATTGTTTTATAAGATGCTAAATATTGGACAAATAAAATAAAAGCAAGTAGTTATTCAAAGTTCTCCGGTGTGATTTCCAACACTAGTGAAAAGTCGGTCGATTAATGATGATGTCACACTCGTGTCCTCTGGCCTTGAGTATTTCGATGGCAGCGGTTTGAGTATTCTGAAGCATTATTTTGTATGATTTTGTATTTATCGCCAACTGGCGGATTTCCTGTTATTTTAGTATTTGTTTTGTTGTATAGTTTTCGGACAAGATTATCTGCTTATTTTGTTAACTTATTAGTTTAAAATGGGGTCTGTTGTTTCGGGTCTGGACCCGAGCCGGTACTTTCCACTGGAGCATAATTTCCATAAACCTAATGCTTGATGCTCCAAAGTGATGGTCGGTGATCCAAAAAAGTGAAGAAAAGCTATTACCGAGTTTCAAATAAATTTGTTTGTAGATTTTGGTATCATTAAATCATTTCAGCATTTTACGAATGGAAATATTTTCGTCGGCATATAAAATCGGCATATTACGTCGATTTAACCCTTTACCGGAAACGTACGTCTCTGAGATATTTGTGGCTACATATCTGCCCTTAATATTTTCTCTCACCGACATTCCAAACTTATTTTTGTGCTGTTATATTAAAAAATTGGTCCTGCTATTTGGTAAATTATTAAGTGTTCTGTTTGTGCACGGGATTTTCACGTTTCCAGTTAACGGTTAA
Source organism: Maratus speciosus (assembly GCA_963932465.1). Taxonomy (NCBI): domain Eukaryota; kingdom Metazoa; phylum Arthropoda; class Arachnida; order Araneae; family Salticidae; genus Maratus; species Maratus speciosus. The sequence continues at coordinate 311,382,095 of OZ010796.1, forward strand.
AAAGGTAAAATTTACTATAAAAAATATATAATGTGAACATTTAAAAGGTCCACAATCTTACTTAAAAGGCGACTAATGTAATGAAAAAGATGTTACAAGTTTAAAATATACATTTTATTTAAAAACCTCTTAGTACTTTCAAGGCTTCCAGGCTCATCATCAGAGAGTATCTCAATAACTAAATGTTGTTTATTCATACAAATATGTCATTTTGTTTTGAAAATGAGAGAGCCAATAATAACTAGAGATGAAAGTAGAAGTAGCAGCAGCAGTTTCTTGGATTGAATTTACTTAGAGGAAATATATATTATTATTATTAATTTCAGTTCCATTTATTTTATGACGTCACTTTCCAACATCATTTTTTTTTTATGTTCACATTATATATTTTATGTTGAATCAAAGTAAAAAATTGCGTTTCGTCTTATGATATTATTACATAAAAATTTTGTGGTACAAAAAAGCGTAAGTGATGGCAGCTATGCAAAAGTCTTTTTAGCTAATTTGATTATTTTATTGGGATATACTTAATTTTATCCGTAATCTTAACCCTTTCGAGTCCATTTTTTTCAATTTTTTAATTTTTTCTTTTATGTTTCAAAAAATCAAAATTAGCTATTTGAATGACCATAAATAAATACTGAAACTTGTCAACATCAAAATAACCGAAATTGACATTTACAGAAATATACCGAACATGACAAAATGTTATGGGAGTATTTTTGAAAAAGTTTGAAGAAAAGCACAAAATGAGAAAACAGACATAAGAACATCCCAGTACATTTTTCTTTGTTTTTATCGGAAATGATTGTTACGAACAAGTTGGCCGAATTTTTAGATTTAAAGTATGAAACAGCCTTTTGAAATAAAAGTTTTTGAAACCGTATGTTAGCATTAATCGAACATTTTTTTTCTTTTACATAGCTGCCAAATTTTACGCTTTTTCCTGACCACTATTTTTTAACAGAGAAATTTGTCTTATTTAATCATAGAAAACATAGGATTAAATAAGAGAAATTTTTCTGATTAAAAAGAGTGGTAGGAAAAAAGCTTAAATTTGGCAGATTTGGTTTTACTATTAAATACGGATACATAAATGAAGTGATAATAGTAAATTTAAAGGCAGATACTCTCATTACTGCATGCAAAAAATAACAAAAATAAATGTAAAGCCAAAATAATATTAAATGTAAAAACATGTTCCATTTAGTACGGGTAGAACCAAAGGGGTAAAATTCGAAACGTAAATATTTTCACTATCGAGAGAAGAACAGAGCTGAATTTCAAAAGTCAAAAATTCAATTTCGATTTAAAGGCAAATATGAATCCAATCAACACAATATCAGCTATTGTGATAGGATTAACTATATTTACCAACTTTCTTTCCAAAAGCTCATTTCTCAACCGTTTCCGGACGGGCGTTATTTAACCATTTGAGGGGCGGTGTGATATATTATATCCTACTTAACCTTTTGCACTCGAGAGGTGACTCTTACTTAACACTAGTGTTGCCAGGTGTTCCGCGTAATTTGAAGTAATTTTCTTTGCCTGGCAGATTATATGGCAGAATTATCTGCAAATGAAGATGGCGAAATAAACTGTAAGAAGTTACTGGTGTCCGGAGCTCTTGGAGCCCCGATTTACGCGGAACACCTGGAAACACTAGTGGTGAGTGAGACCCCACTCACGAGTGCAAAAGGGTTAATTTTAATCAATAATTGCAGCAGATTCTTTTAATTAAATTGTACTTTTATTACTTTGGTGAAAAAAAGTTGCAAAATTTCTTTTCTTTATTTTCAAAGAGTTTTTTTTTTGAAAATTCTGGTGTGAATTCGACATTAAAGGAACGCAATTTTTTGCCCTTGAAAGGGTTAACGAAAATATTTCCATTCGTAAAATGCTGAAATGATTTAATGATACCAAAATCTACAAACAAATTTATTTGAAACTCGGTAATAGCTTTTCTTCTCTTTTTTGGATCACCGACCGGAGCATCAAGCATTAGGTTTATGGAAATTATGCTCCAGTGGAAAGTACCGGCTCGGGACCAGACCCGAAACAACAGACGCCATTTTAAACTAATAAGTTAACAAAATAAGCAGATAATCTTGTCCGAAAACTATACAACAAAACAAATACTAAAATAACAGGAAATCCGCCAGTTGGGTGATAAATACAAAATCATACAAAATAATGCTTCAGAATACTCAAACCGCTGCCATCGAAATACTCAAGGCCAGAGGACACGAGTGTGACATCATCATTAATCGACCGACTTTTCACTAGTGTTGGAAATCACATCGGAGAATTTTGAATAGCTACTTCCTTTTATTTTATTTGTCCAATATTTAGCATCTTATAAAACAATAATAACCATTTAAACTTACTGATGAGAATTACCGGTGGCATTCCGCATCTGACTGAATTTTTATTTAGAGATTTTGAATTCTCACCAGTAAGTTTAAATAGTAATTATTGTTTTATAAGATGATAGATATTCCACAAATAAAATAAAAGAAAATCGCTATTCAAAAATTTCCGGTGTGAATTCCAACACTTGTGAGAAGGCGGCCGATTAGTGATGACGTCACACTCGTGTCCTCAAACCTTGAGTATTTCGATGGCAGCGCTGAAACTCGAAGATAACAATGAATGGAACAGACCTTACCAAAACATAGTCTGAAACATAATAAGTTTTTTCACGTAGTTAATAAAAGAAAAATTTTCATTCCAAAATTCTGGTACCAATGTGTCATTTAAGGATTGAAATTGACCGGTCCAAAAATGTATCACGCCCTACAAAGAGTTAAATTTTTAATACAGTAATTCCGTGAAGTATTTTTCGCGTTATTTATCCCACCTATTCTACGATTAGACAAACCAGAGATTACGAATAAAATATTCTGGTGCTAAAAATAAAAAATTCTGCGCACTGTACATGGAATGTATACGCGACATTCGTCCTGAAGAGGTTAACCCCTTAATTCTCGCTTCCGTGATATTCACGGGCTGTGTTTTTTATTCATCTTATTTGATTCCCACCAATTTTATAAAATAGTATAATTGGCTTTATTCTAGTCTCATTTTAACTGTCATTAAAAAAGGCGAATATTTCTTCTTCAAAAACGTGGTGGCAATAAACAATCTGAAATTTTAAACCATAATTTAATGCGACTGTTAAGGGGTTAAATAAAAAGATTTATCTTTTTTTTTCTATTTCAGAAAGTTCTTACCATTTAACCCTCCGTCTACCAGACGGGTCCATTGGACCCGACAGGTACATACAAAATATTCATTCAAACCAGAAATTTCTTTAAAATAAACTAAGTATATAAACCAGACAAAAATAAGGTAAATAAATAAGTTAAATAGTTTTAAATAAAAATTCTGGTGTAGAACGTTTTATTAAAACTTGAATAAAATTCCCGGTAGATCTAGGGTTAAAGGCATTTTCAGCAGGATATGATAGATATGTATATTTTCAAACTCACGTAAACCGGTTCAATTTGACCGAAGTCAAATAAACAGATTTAAAACTAGCAATTTTACTTAACAAATGAAATGGAATTTATACATGTTCTGTTTCAAACTTTGTTTATTTAACCTGGCTAAAACTGAAAATTTTAAGTGAGGTTGGCAAGCATGTATATGCAGACAAAATCGCAGCAATATTTAATCAATGCAAAAACAACAACAACATAAAACACCACTCAAATTTAATTTATACATATTTCGAATTTTAATTTAAAATAAACTTTTTCTATATAACACAAGCTTTAACATTAAAATTTTTAAGCACTACATTTATTATCTTTCTCAGTAAAATTTTGGTTCATAACCCTATATAACGATCATTGACAAATTGAACTTCAAAAACTAATAATATTGTATTATCAAATGTAGCGATGGTTAACCCCTTAACCCTTTTCAATGGCAAGACTTTTCTGCTCCGATTATTTTCAAATAATTAATTCACACCGCAATATATGAACAAATTTATTTGCAAATAATCAAAAGCTTTTTTTCACGCTTATTATGAGATCGAACTTGTACAAACAAATTACTGGTGCCATTTGAAATTTTGGGCATTAAAATTAACCGTTTGCAGACTGCAAACGGCGCCCTTCAAGGGGTTAACCTACGATTTACTTTTAACAGCTCCACGGTTTGGCAAATCCATAGCTACCACTAAAATTTAATAGAGATTTTCTCCTTGCTTAATCATGGAATTTCGACGATTAAATTAAATTATATTTACTGTGAAATTTTAGTGGTAAGAAGAATTTACATTTAGCTCGATCATCGTACGCGGGCTATGCCCGTCATTGTAGGTTAAGGGGTTAAATCTTAGCCGGCGCCTTAACGAGGGCGAAGGAATAATCAGGCAAACTTTCACCTCTAATTTTAGCCCCTTGAAGGGTGGTGGTTCATTTTTGGAACACTTAATTTTAATCCCTAAATGGCTTATTTGTACTAGAATTTTGTAATTAAAATTTCCCTTTTATAAGGTACGTGTAAACTTTTATTTATTTTTAACACTAGAACGCCCGGATGGAGTCGATTGGACTCCGACCATACAATTAAATGTCCATTGGAGCCAGAATTTCTTTCATAAAATAAGTTAAATTTAAGCGACGCAGAATTACGTTAAATAAACCTGTTAAATATTTTTAAATAAAAATTCTGGAGTAAAATATTTTTATTAAACTTGAGTATAATTTACGGGCGTTCTAGTGTTAAATAAATGTCTTAGTAAATTCTGGTGTTATTCAATTATTTCAGTCTTTTACGAATAGAAGTACATTGCCCTTGAAAGGGTTAACTCTAAATATACCAACAACTTGCCATTTGACTGGTACCAAATGGAAATATTTCGATTCGAACCAGTAATTTCCCCTTAACCCCTTGAGGGGCAGGCAATTACGTTTGTGAAATGCTGAATTCCCACCGGAATCTTTGAAAAATTCTATTTCAAATTAAGTAAAAGTAGTTTTACGGCTTTTTTCCACCAAAGTTAGAAAAGGAAAATTTAATAAAATTTTCGTGGTGTAAAACTTCATTAATCGTAGGTGGCATGTAATATATACCGGTGCCCCTCAAGGGGATAAAATAAATAACATGTACATTTCGCAAAAATAAGTTAAAGAAAGTTAAATAGTTTTAGAAAGATTCTGGTGTGAAATATTTTTATAAAACTTCAGTAAAATTTCTGGAATGTTTCGCGTAAAAATGTTATTTTTGTCTTAATTAACCCATAAATCCAATTATTTTTGTTTTTAAAATGGAAATATTTCATTTCACACCGCTTTTTCAGAATAGAAATTCTTATCTTTTTTTTATCGCGGAGTTTTTGCCATCAAAGAAAGCTAATGTTTCTCTTCACAATTACTGGTATGCAAACGACAAACGTATTGATAGATATCCTGTTACAATGAGTCAACACTAGGATAATATGGGTTAAACAGAAAAAAAAATCGTGGTTTTCAAAATTAGTGGTGGAAGTATGTTTGATTGCCTTCTTTGCCACCGTGAAGTCAGCGTCAATGGGTGCAATTTAATATGTTATATGAAAATAATTTTTCAAAAATGTGCACAAAACGTATGCGTGTAAAAGTAACTATTAATTGAAACCTGTTTACAACCTATCGAGAAGGAGGTTGGGTTACAGCTTGTGTTATCCTCTTTAAAAATCTTCCTGCACCAGCAATAATTTCTACCACCTATCTATAAAAACGCATTCTTAGGTGAATGGCATACATTGTGTTAATTCGAAAATTCGAAATATGTAATAATGAAGCATAATGCTATGGAAGAATTTTTGAATAATTTTGAAAACTGTCGTATTACAACAGAATTAACCTATAAATGCATAGTGATGCATATCTGCATCACTTTTTGTATAACTCTCATCAACCACTATATTTATATAGAAATATTAATCCTGTAAAAATTACAAAAATATGCTACTAAATAAAGTTAAAAATCTATCTTTAATATAAGAATAATTAATGTGTTTAAGGGTTAAGTTTTACAAAATAAAAAATTATGCAAAATAAGGTATTTAGATTCATATTTATTAATTAAAATATTTACTAATTTGCAAAATTTTGGTTATGACAGTTGTTTTTGCTTGTATTGCACACTTGCAACATAAGAAAAGGTTGACGTATTACACGAAAAATGTATCTCTGATTTTTTTTCATTATTTTTCCTGTGTAATAAACCTTTCTGAGAATTATACATAATGTTTTCAAAACGAAATAAAAAAATCATGCATTTATGGGTTAAATCGACAAAACAACTTGTCAGTGATTTTCCTTTTTTTAAGAAAGAAATTATTGATTCTTTCAAAAAGTTCTCATTTGTAAATTTACAGAATGAATCATTTGAAAGAAATGTCTCAGTAAGAGTGTACAGGGGTTCCATTGTTCCGTTTTTTGAAAACCAGTAATTTTTCAGAAACAAATTCGTGGTGCAAGTAAAACGCTTCCTCAGTTAAGGGGTCTCAGGACTCTTAAAATTTGAAAAAATGTAAAAAAAAAAAAAAGACCATTTTTAACATATAATATCTTAACCCTGTCAGGGGCAAGACTTTTCTGCTCCGATTATGTTCAAATAATTAATTCACACCGGAATATACGAACAAATTTATTTGCATATAATCAAAAGCTTTTTTTTCACGCTTATTATGAAATCGAACTTGTACTAACAAATTAGTGGTGGCATTTGAAATTTTGGGCTTTAAAATTAACCGTTTGCAGACTGCAAACGGCGCCCTTCAAGGGGTTAAAACGTATTTGATTTTAACCCTCCGTCTACCAGACGGGTCCATTGGACCCGACAGGTACATACAAAATATTCATTCAAACCAGAAATTTCTTTAAAATAAACTAAGTATATAAACCAGACAAAAATAAGGTAAATAAATAAGTTAAATAGTTTTAAATAAAAATTCTGGTGTAGAACGTTTTATTAAAACTTGAATAAAATTCCCGGTAGATCTAGGGTTAAGATGCAATTTCATATTGGGATGAAAGATATAAGTATCTCCTTTCATTTCATGTATTTAAAAAATTACAACAAGCAGAATCAGAAGTTACAGGAGGCTCCAAAATGCAAGACATTTGACGAGCAGGAATTCGACATAACAGGTGGCGCGCACGATTACAAAAAAAATTTCGCAACTACAATAAAAATTTTGGTGCCTACACTTATACTTCAGATTATATAGTAACTACCCTGAACCTAAATAAATTTGTATTTAAGGCATTTTTATATTTTAAATACAAAGTTGTATTTAGCGAATGCAAAATTTAGAAAATTTCTACAGTATAATCACATAAATTTTTTTTTGAACAATAAAAAGGAAATTTTAGGTTCGGTTTATACAAAATAACATGAAATATATGTTTCGAAAATTTCATGAAAAAATATTTAGAAGTTTTTGAGATATCGTTCGCGTTATGCACAAAAACGTCATTTGGAGAAAAATGACTTCAAGGTTTCGGAAATTAGCGAGTATAAGCCATAAAGCTATAACTTCTGTTCTAATGAGAATTTCAAGGAAACAATTATATAAAAGAGTTCAGAAAAGACAGGAGTTAAACATCTAGAAAAATTAACATTTCGAAAATCTTAAAGCTTTAACAGTTCTGAGACCCTTTATGAGTTTCTAGAAAATTTATAAAAAAGATTTTTCTTTGAAAAATAGTGGTATTCAAAAAACGGACCGAGTGGGAGCCCTGAGTGTATAGAGGTCTAAGCCTTCCAGGACAGTCCAGGTTTGGCAGTTTGTACTCAATTTTTATTTTGAAAGGGCATAACCGGATAATCATTGGAAACATGCCTTTCAATCAAATTTCCTGTTTTTTTTTCGCATATGTGGCTACATATCTGACAATATATTTCCCCTATTGTCACCCTATAAATATTCATATTTAATGAGATAAAAATGTTTTTTCGATATTTAAAAAAACGAATTTTCTCAAAACCTGCTGCACGGAGCTTCATGCCATTAACTGAAGATATATAGATACCAAAGACGCATAACTGGTATTTTTTGTATAATTTTCTGTTTATAAAAACTGGGTGAAATAGAGAAATATAAATAAAAAAAAAATAAAAATCATATCTTATGGTTATCCGAAAGTTACCATTTTCTTGTAAAAAATTCTCCATATGTGCCCGTATATTCTATATAAATACCGAAAGTTTGCGTTGGGTACTACATATAAATATTTTCAAATATGTATATTAAAATTATTGAAATTTATTTTAAGGCATTATTTCGGGCGGAGCTACTTAACTTCGACATCCGAAGAATTTTTGGAATAAAGTCAGCAGACAATATGCCAACTGATGTATTGATTGCATTAACACTAGAACGCCCGAAAGGAGTCGATCCGACTCCGACCATAAGATTCAGCGTCAACTTGAACCAGAAATTCTTTCATAAAATAAGTTAAATTTAAACTACGCAGATTTACGTTAAGTAGATCAGTCAAATAATTTTAAATAAAAATTCTGGTATCAAATATTTTTAAGAAACTTGAGTAAAATTTCCGGGCGTTCTAGTGTTAAGCATATAAGCAATGTTATTCAACTTCATGTTCATTTTGATATCGACAGCATTGAGAGCTTCATTAAAATATAAAATACAGAAAATCTGTAACTGTTTATTCCAAAAATTCTTCCTGTGTGGAAGTTGAGTAGCTCCGCCCCAAATAACGCCTTAAAATGAATTTCAATAATTTTAAAATACATTTTTGTAAATATATGACCATTATATATATGATATTGTAAATATATTAAAATAGTGTTGCCAGTGGCCCACTTTTTTAAAATTTAGACTTATTGATTGGCAACACTTTTTTGAAATAGTAAAATTCGCCTTATTTAATGCCATATTAATTAAGGCGAAAACAAGGAGAATTTTATCATTTCAGAAAAGTGGTGCCAATCAAGAAATCAGAATTTTAAAAAAAAGTACCCCACTGGCTACTTTTTTAAAATTCAGATTTCTTGATTGGCACCACTTTTCTGAAATGGTAAAATTCTCCTTGTTTTCGCCGTAATTAATGTGTCATTAACCCCTTGAAGGGCACCGGTATACATTATATACCACCTACGACTAATGAAGTTTTACTTTTCTAACTTTGGTGGAAAAAAGCTGTAAAATTGCTTTTACTTATTTTGAAATAGAAGTTTTCAAAGATTCCAGTGGGAATTCAGCATTTCACAAACGTAATTACTTGCCCCTCAAAATGGTTAAATAAGGTTAAATAAGGCGAATTTTACTATTTCCAAAAAATTGTACTAATCAAGAAATCTGAATTTAAAAACAGTAGACTGCTGGTTTCACATTGGATAGTTTGACATGATACAGACGATATATGCGTCCATTTCAAGAATTTCTTTTTTACTCAGAAATTTCGCATCGATACCGGAAATTACGAAAGACGAATTTTACTTTCTATAAACATGCAACACATGCCATTAAATGAAAATAATTACTATTTAAAATTTCTCGGATAAATTCAGAATTTCTGACTAAAAAAAAAAAAAAAAAAAAAAAAAAAAAATTCCTGAAATAAAAGCTAATGTTGCAAATGTGTTAAAAGTTTAAACTACGCGTGTATGATTGATAAGTTTTATACGAGGTTGCATTGGGAAACAACCACCAGAGAACTGCGTATATTTTATTGTGTACTTTAATAAATATAAACTTCATATGGAGTAGAATAATGCTTGTGAAATAAAGAAATAGATGGCAGAACCAATTTCTTTTCAAGTATGTACAGCTCAAATTCAAAATATTAGAATAATTACTTTATTTACAAATTGAAAATATCGTTTGGTAATTTAATGTCTTTTAATGCAAGTATGCAAACGATATTTTTATTAAGAACTTATTGTTGATTAACTTATTTATTATCTTAAAATTAATATCATTTTTGAAAAGATTTATTGAACAAAATATTTTGAAAATTCAAAATATTAGAATATTTGTTAAAGTGGTTCAAAATATTAGAATATTTCACATTAATTTTTCTTTAATTATCACCAATTCATAACTGGTGGCATCATTGATTAAATTGAGACGATTTTTTTTTAAATCGGTGTTCTTTTTGCAGTTTGTTAGTTTTTTGTCTTAAAATGGGTCATGTGAGTGATATACCTGAATCCATTAAATTTCGTATGGTTGATTTGTATCGACACAGTAAAATCAATGTTATATAGCGAATTATTTGCATTGTTCGCAATCAAGCGTTAGTAAAATACTAACACAATATTAAAAAAATGGAAAATTTCAAAATAATCGCCGAAATGGCCGAAAATAAAAAATATGTGCTAGAGATGACAGGAAACTGAAGCGTATAGTTAAGAAAAACCGTTTTAAATTGTGCGATTCTAGCACCAAAAATGGAAAGAAGAAGGAGTTTCTACATCGACAAAATTAAGACGTCTCCATAAATTTAAGTTTGAATCTCGTGTACCGAAGACAAAATCTCTCATGACTGCAATAATCTTAATAGTATAAATATTAGAATTTGAAAGGATAAATATTAGAATTTGAAAGGAATGAAAAGCTTTTCATTCCTTTCAAATTCTAATATTTATACTATTAAGAATTCTAGTTCTTTTGTAAATCAGATTAAAAACTTCACCCCCTCCCCCTCTTTACGCATGGTCTCATTTGATGTTACTTCTCTGTTCATCCATGTTCCAGTTCAAGGTGCACTACAAAGTCTCACTGCTACATTAAAAGAATTTCATTACACAGATTATGAAATCAACCACATTATTGAGTTATTCAGTACTTGTTTAAAACAAAATTCATTTCAAGTTTCTAATCAATATTATTCTATGACAGATGGTTTAGCAATGGGTGATACCCTTAGTCCTTTTTTAGCAGATTTATACATGCATTACTTTGAGGTTAAATTGTTTAACCTTATCAACTTCCCTTTTTACTGTAGATATGTAGATGATTCTTTTGCACTCTTAGACATTTCTCTATTTTCTGTTGACAATATATTAACAATTTTAAACTCAATAGATTCAGTCAGTCAATTTACTTATGAAGTAGAAATAGATAATAGATTGCCATTTCTGGATGTGTTGGTTACACGTCAGCTTAACAACTTTGACACTTGCGTTTACCGTAAACCTTTTGCTGTCACACTCCCCCCACATTTCAATTCATGTCACCCCCCTTCCCAAAAAGCTTCGGCTTTTTTTTATTTGATTAATAGAGCTCGCTTAATTTGTTCAGACAATAATTCACTTATTACAGAATTAAATTACATTAGATCTGTGGCTATTGATCGAGGTTTTGGTTTATCTTGTATCAATAAGTAAATTTCTCATAGTCTTAATAAATGTGTTAATAATCTTGATTCTCCTATTACTGCAGTTTTCCTTATCATTTTACCATTTTATTTAACCTTCCGTCTACCAGACGGGTCCATTGGACCCGACATGTACATTCAAAATATTTATTCAAACCAGAAATTTCTTCAAAACAAACTAAATGTATAAATCAGACAATAATAAGTTAAATAAACAAATTAAATAGTTTTAAGTAAAAATTCTGGTGTAGAATGTTTTTATAAAACTTGAGTAAAATTTCCGGTAGCTCTAGGGTTAAGAAGATTTTTTGTTTTTATTACATGATTCCATCATCAGAAGATTTAATTGAGGATGATTTCATCTTTTAACAAGATTTAGCGTCACCACATACCTCGGTGTCAACTAAGAATTGGTTCCGCCAACGCAACATTAAGGTACTTCCTTGGCCACCAAACTCACGAGATCTTAATCCCATCGAAAACTTGTGGTGTATAATAAAGAAAAAACTCAAAGAAAACCCTCCTTCAAGTAAAACTGAGTTAGTGGCACGTATAAAGTCTATTTGGGCTAATATTGATAGAAATGTTTGTAAACACCTTGTATATAGTATTCAAGATCGATTATACGCTGTTATGAAAGCTAAAGGGAATGCTACAAAATATTAACTACCATTTACTTCATATTCATAAGGTAATATTGTTGAGTAAAATAAAATATTCTAATATTTTGAACCAATCTAAATTTTATTCTAATATTTTGATGCGTTTCAGAAAGCTGTATACCTAATTTATTGTACTGTACTTTATATTTTATAAATGTTAAAATCTTATCTAAACATTCCAGATTTTATTTAAAAGAAATTTAATTGCATTTACTTAGTATCAAAAATAAATAAATGAAAAATATTTTTTTCTTTTTACTTTTTCACAATTATCCTAATATTTTGAATATGAGCTGTAGTTAGAAAAATTTCCTATGACAAACTTTTGTTCTGCGTGAACTAAGACTTTTTTCAAGAAACATTCTGCTCATGGATCTCTAGATAAGATCTCTAGATAAGATCTCTAGATAAGAAAATGATCACATCATGGAACTATTAATAAAGAGGAACTGACACATCCTTAAAATAGTGAAGCTTCAACTCTAGCCGCTTTCGCTGGGGTTGATATCCGTCGGTGCAAATTTCCACCAGTAAATTTAAATAGAAATTTTCTTCTTATTTAAACGCCCTGTAATGCAAAATGTCAGTCATAAAAAATGGCAAAAACAGATATTCATTTTTACTGGTGGCAGATTACTTCGGCGGTATTCTGGCCCTGCGTTTCTTCTGTATTGTGAGAACCTAGACAACCTACTATCAGTTTCTGTGAAACATATTATAATACCTAGGCAAACTGCCACCAGCAAAAACTAGCAGAAAATTTAACCATATTTATGAAAGAAATTTTTCGTGAAAACGTCTCTAAAATGAGGCAAAATTTTCTATTCAAAATTTACTGTTGGAAGTATATTTTGGTGGTAATCAGAAACCGATGTGAAAAATCAGCCGCCATCTTGTGACAACTTCCTCAGTTACTTCACTCGCAACTGGTAGACGATAAACTGAATGTCAGCTCCTCTTTATGCATCCCTCTGTTGATCAAATATGTTTTCTTCTTTCTACTTTATGTTAATGCATCCAAATTTTAAATTATGATAAAACTATTTAACAGCTGAGAATAGTAATTTTCATCGCTTGCATACCTCATATGAAGTTCGTATTTTAATTTTGTAATAAGTGTACGATTTTTAAAAATTCAGCATTATTTATCCTTAATATTCCGTTTTATATTTAAATTGAAAGCAAAATATGTTTTCCATCCATTTAAAAATAATTGATGCTGAAGAGTGTTAAATATGCAAGAAAAGCATTTTGTTTCAAAAGTACTTCGAGAATTTTCCTGAAAAATATAAAGTAAACAAAATGAAATAAACTACAACTTCAATTTGCAGTTTTTAGTGCGTATATTTTATGCTGATAAAGTGTTTTCATTTTAATAATAATTACCATAATAAGAAATATTTGAGAAAAATCATTATTGCTGAAGCGAGCATAGAAAACAGGCATAAAGAGAATTTTCTGAGAATGTGAATTTAACGAAAAACTTAATTATGTTGTTTAGATTTTAAAAAAAGCTGATTACATAAAATTACATGAAACTTATTAAGTAGTTTCAGAAAAAGTTGTTAAAAAATTCTCTTACAAAAAAAAGTGTATTCTAATGGTGTGTTTCGAAACTACACTTTTACACGAAGGCATTTTATGGCAGCAATATACAGGGTTTCCACCCGTAAGTTTTTTGAATACGCGTTTTTCATACAATAATTACCGTAATTTCCGGCGTATAATCCGCGGATCAAACAATTCTGTTTGGAGCCAGAAATTTTATTTAGTTACTGAAGCCAAATATTTACCACGATTTAAGAGGCTACATTTTATTCAAGAAATTTTCTGGGTCGAAAAATGATTGTTTGATCGTCGGATTATACGCCGGAAATTACGGTAACTTTTAAGATTTCTATTGGAATTTTGCAGATACGTACCCCGAAGGTTATTGTAGACAGTTACCCCTAAATTAATTATCTCGAAATTCTGGCTTTCATAAAACGGATCAGTGGGATCCCTGTATATATCGTATATGTAACAACGTGGAACATCCATTTTTAATGTGTAACAGCGGGTCAAATCCATTTTGCTTAATATACTATATGTTTATCTTCTATAAAAATGATGTATTTAATTCTGAAATTGATATTTTTCAATTCTGATTTGTCAAACGAAATAATATAAGGGGAGAGAAATTGTACTTTACATTTTGATAACGTGGCACTATTCAAATTATTATTAAGTAACTGCACAAATTATCTTTGTTTATGATAACTTATTAACCCTAAACATACCGGGAATTTTATTTAAGTTTTATAAAAAATATTTCGCACCAGAATTTTTATTTAAAAATTTGTAACGTTTTTATTGAACCTATTTCTGTGTAATTTATGATTTATTGATTTTATGAAGAAATTTCTGGTTCGAACAGAAATATTTTCATTTGCAACCGGTCAAATGACCGGTTATTGCTATATTTAGTGTTATTTCAAGTGCTTATTGACAATTAACCATTTGATTACGGGAAAGTACCGGCGATAAATTTTATATTTAATTGTACTACAATTTATGAAAAATTTCTTTGTTGTAGATTTTTCGTGAAAAGATAATAATATAAGTGTATGGCAAAGATTATTTTTCAAAATGTAGTACTAATCGAAAAAAGAATAGTCCACTGGGCCGTATATGTCTTGACCATGGAACCATGAAAAAAGAGCAATTGACGTATACTCAAAACGGGGAAGCTTCAACTGTAATCGGTTTCGCAAGGGCTGATTACCGAAAAGCCAAACTTCAACCAATAAATTTGAATAAAAAATTTCTCTTTATTTAAACGGATAATTTAGGCGGGATACATCGTATCCCGCCTAATTTTAATCATACTTCACACCAGAAACATTTAATTAAATTTCACTTTTATAACTTTGGTGAAAAAAAGTTGAAAAATTGCTTTTCGTTATTTTGAAATGATTTTTTTCGAAAATTTCGGTGTGAATTCAACATTGCAGAAACACAATTGCTTGCCCCTGAAATGGTTATGGCAAAAATATTGAAGACCCCTATTTTACATGAAAACGAAAAGAAATATAAAAGTTTCGCAAAAATAAATATAAATTAATATGAAGAATTTAAAGCAGGGGTGGCCAACAGTGGCACGCCTGATACCACTAAAATTTTACAGAAAAATTCGACTTCTTGAATCGCAGAGATTCGATGATTAGATAAGGCAATGATTACTGTAAAATTTTAGTGGTGTGGCGCGTGCCACAGTTGGCCACCCCTGATTTAAAGCATGTAATCATAGCTACCAACTTTTACGCTTTTTTTCTTACAATTAAAATGTTATAGCAAATACTGTCTTATTTAATAATTGAAATCTCATGGTTAAATAAAACGAAAATCTCTATTAAATTTTAATGGTAAAACAAAAAGCAAAAGTTGGCAGCTACACTGTTAAAAATATCGTGAAAAATTACCTCTGTTTTTAAAGGCTCTCTATTTTCTGACCAATGAGAACGCTGCATTAACACCTATCATAACCCATATCATTAACACCACGTTCTCATTGGTCAGAAAATAGATAGCCTTGAAAAACAGAGGTAATTTTTCACGATATTTTTAACAGTGTATGATGGAAGTATTTTCTTATGAGAGAATCAATTAGCATTTTGCTGTGGTTGTTTTTGATTTAGTTGACTCCATAATTATTTACAGCAATTATACTTTTTAATGAAGGGGATTATTTTATGCGGCTCACATTTAGTTGTTTCTCGTTATTCCTTTATCGGGGAGTTCTTTTCTCAGTGCCTGATTACCAACGGGGCAAACTTCCACCAGTATAAATAAATAGAAATTTTTTTCTTTACACATGACATTAATTTGGCATAAATAAGGCGTTTAAATAAGTAAAAGTTCCCATTAAAATTGACTGGTGGAAGTTTGCCCCGTTGGAAATCAGGCCATCTCTTTTCTATCTGTACATAAATTAGGAAGTACAATGATTTCCGGCATATATTTCGCGGATCAAACAAAATTATTTACACAACAATTGCCGACTACTACAATTTTCTGTCATCAACCTTATTTAACCCCTTAACGGCCGCATTAAATTACGGTTTAAAAATTCAAATTGCTTATTGGCGCCACTTTTTTGAAAAGAAATATTCTTCTTATTTAATGACAGGTAAAATGATACCATAATAAAGCCAATTGCACTATTTTATAAAACTGGTGGGAATCAAACATATCTAAATAATCTGAAAAAAAGACACAGCCCGTGAATATGACGGGAGCGAGAATTAAGGGGTTAACCGCAGAAATCTACTATTAAATAAGGCGGAGATTACTATTCTGAAATGCCGGTGACAAAAATTGTAGAAGTTGTCGGCTATATTAGTCCCGTAAATTTTAATCATGTGTAATATTCCTGATATCAACTTACTTTTTTATATGCACAAACAAGACGCACAAAGATGAATGAAGTATATATAAAATGAGGTATAAAGGTTTTTGACGTAGTACATTTACATTTCATTAAAATACGTTGCTCGATGCAAAATTACAGTCATTAATTACGTTGCACGAAATTTTTCTTTAGCAAGGATGATTTATTATACTGATATTTAGGATTATATACCACAAATTAAAAAGTGTAATTCTTTGCCCTATTTAATCCTTTATCTACAGTATTATGATCTACTGCAGATTTTTTAATGTAATCTTTTTTTTTTCAGTTACTACAATAAAAATTAAAGGATGCACATAAAAAAATACTCACACGTGAGAAATTTAATTCGTTAGAGGTAATTAATTAAAGTGGAACTTTAAAGTACAGTCAGTACATTATGCCTAAAATATTCTCGTAACAGAAAACCCACACAAGTCTCTGTAATAATGAATTATCGCCGGAAAAATCGAAAATGTTTATTTTAAAATAAGAATTCAACATCCCCCCCCCCCCCCACTCCAAAGCTAAAACTATAAAATTAAGTTAAAAGTTTCTGGTGCGAATCTTGTTTAAATAAGGTGCTGCCCCTCAAGGAGTTAAGAAACTATTTTTTTTACGTTTCGATCATATTAGCAGTCCTTTACTTATGCAACGCCTATATTCCAGGGACAACATGTTCTCTCGCATCTCCACATATGCAATATATAAATTTACATATGTCATTTGTAGAATAGTAAAAACGAGCCGGTGCCACAACTTTTTCAATTTCCTATAAAAAAATAACAATGAAACAGAAATGAAATACCAGGGAAATCATTAGTGCACTACAATTTAGTAATTACATTAAGAAGCAGATAAAAATGATGGATAACTACACAGACGAAAAGAAAACAAAAAGGTTTTCTCCAAAACCCAGTGTAATGACGGTACTTATAAGTATCACTCAGTAATTCAACTATTAAATAAAATACATACATCGTTCACTTGAAATAGCTAGTCAAATCGTATTTTAAGATCATTATGAACACTTAGAAAAAATCCAACATTTATCTTATATCCTTTACGGTATTTGCAGCAATAAAAAGACGAGCGTGACAATCTGTACAAAATGTCGGCACAAAGCACATCGATTGTTTGAAAGATAGCCTCTTTCCTAGCTAAAATAACAAACATACAACTACTGCTGTCATGTATTTTTGAAAAAGTAGAGTTAAAAGAGCTTTATTGCAAAGTACCATTAGAATATTAGTGATATTCAGAATGGGGTGAAAATTTAAAGTGAATGGTACTTATAAGTACCGTCAGTAGACAAAGTGTTAATAGAAGACTTCTGTCATTACCAGTGCAATTGTGCTTAGTCGCTGCCAACGAAATACTCAAGGCCAGAGGACACGAGTTGTGACGTCATCACTAATCGACCGGCTTCTTATTAGTGTTGGAATTCACACCGGAAAATTTTGAATAACAATATTCTTTTATTTCATTTGTGGAATATCTGTAATCTTATAAAACAATAATAACTATTTAAAATTACTGGTGAGAATTCGGAATCCCTAAACAAAAATTCAGCCAGATGTGGAATGCCACAGTGTTGCCGCATTTGGCTGATTTTTTATTTGGGGATTCTAAATTCTCACCAGTAAATTTAAATAGTTATTATTTTTTTATAAGGTGATAGATATTCCACAAATAAATTAGCTACTCAAATTTTTTTGGTGTGAATTCCAACACTAGTGAGAAGTCGGTCGATGAGTGATGACGTCCCAGCAAAGAAAAAATTGCTCGCCAGCAGCAAGATAGATGCTCGCAATGATGAAGTAGTGCTTGCTGATGGTCTACCACTGCACGGCCATTCCTGGACAGCTTCAGTCAACTTTGCTGTTGGAAATCATCGGATAGAATTCTGGTGGGCTTCCGTTTTATCTCATGCGCTGGCCCACCACTACATGGAAGTGCACGAACTTTTACAGTATTAATACTGGGAACCCTTACGCTAGGTGGCGCTGCGAATATCGAAGACATTGAGTATTTGAACACAAATCTGAAATGAATATCTTAACACAATTTCAGCTGTGAAACTAATTTTTTTTTAAACTGTAAAAAATATAGCACCACTGCCACCAACAAAATAAATAAGTAAATATATAAATAAATAAATTCTTTATTTAAACGCACTTCTTTTTCCTCCTTAAATCTGGTTTTACTAGGTTACAAAGGATTTCGGTTTTCATAATTTACGCAGTTCAGAATCAATAATAAAAAAAGCGTATAAATTACATAGGATTTCTATACAATAGAATAATTTCTATACCAGTTTAATGATGGGAACGTAAATCACAAAAGAACCAAACTTGAAATAGTGTAATGAGAGCTTGAAAGGTACGAGCAGTCGTAGCGTACGCTGAAAGCACTTGTTCGTGTACGATCACGAAAACCAAGCAGCGTCGAGCGCGGAGAGTACTTGGGAGGGTGACCACAGGCAGTTCAAATATTTCTATAGACATTTCTGTTACAGACACTTCTACAGATATTTCTATAGCTCTTGGGGAAACTAGCTTATAGATAAAAGAGCCATAATTATATAATACTTTGTTTTCTTATAGAATTCTAAAAGAAATTTTTGTAAGGGAAAAAGCTGGGTCAGCAAAGGAATAGCAGTGGGATATGTGCTAGCACTGCAGGAAAAGTGCCTGTTTGAAGTAAAGTGATGGCATACCTATGCTGGCCTGCTGTTGGCCCTCACTGATGGGCCATCTGCATTCGGCTCGGACACTTTTCGACAGGTTTATGTAATGGCACCCTTGCAATTTACCGCTGATGGCACTGCTGGCTGCCATCATTTTTCCAGCTGAAGGCCCACTGTTTCTTTCTTTGCTGGGTGGTTATAATTAATGATTCACTTTGAAATGGTCATAAGAGGAAAACTACTGGACCCAATGTTACAAAACTTGGAAATAGTTTAAAGGAGGTCATGGAAATTTATTTCCCGCTAAAAAAGCTCAAATACTCACCACCTGGGGAGAAATGGCGTTGTATGGAATATTGTTAAAAGAAATTAAGGTTCCGAATCTAACTTAACGTTTTGTTACACGGGTTTAACATTTTTTGGTACACTTAAGAAACATTGACTTTAACAAAATTGACATTTAAAGGCTTTAAAGGCGACAAAAGTCAAGTGCACCATCCATGTAACAAATTCCGTTCGTTTTCTTAAAAGTTCAAACCACAAATAAGCGATCAAAGGATCTGAGATCACGAATCACTTGCAAATGTGTGTGCATTCCGGAAATCGTTTCTTGCAGACCGCAAATTTGTGATTTTTGAAGCCTGAATTCGGCCTTAAGACACGAAAATGGTGGTTTAAAATGTTTTTAATCGTTTCTAAAACGAAACTGTTTGTGGGGTTATTCAAAACCGCAATTCCACATAATTGGCTTACGGCAGGAAGAAGAAAATTAGATTTATGCAAATGCGCTTTACAAGTCATTTAATTTGTCAGATAAAAGTGAGCCGGTTTGTCAGAGTTCTCATTGTTATTAATCGACAATGTCTCTAACCATGCAAGACTGTGTTTTTCTTGTTAAATGTTATTATGAAAGCGATAGCAATGAACGGCGTGCTTTTCAAAGGTATTGTTCAGTGAGAGGAATGCGCCTAGGGTCAATGACACTGCAGTGTTTGAGGAAAATGATGGCAAAGTTTGAAGCCACAGGTTTGTAATCTGTTGCACCTGGCTGGGGAATAAAATCTGCTTCTGTGGAAACCGAGGAGTTTGTTGCATTAGAAGTGAGGGAAGCAACAATGGAAAGCACGCACGGTACGTGCTGTCACACGTCGAATGAACTTACGATGGAGTACGGCGTACAAAATTGTCCGTAAAGTGCTGCAGTTATACCCGTACAAAATCAAATATGTTCAAGAACTTCAACGTAACGATCCTGCTGCAAGAGAATCTTTCTCTTTCGAATTCCTTGTACGGATGTGGGTGAACGTACATTGGCCATGGAACATTTTGTGGACAGATGAGGCCCATGTTTACCTAAATGGCGATTTCAACAACCATAACTGAAGGATATAGGCCAAACAAATCCCTCATGTTGTGTGCCCAGTTCCATTGCATTCTCCTAAAGTCACCGTTTGGTGTGGTCGTTTTTCTTTGAAGAGCAGTCGACAGCTGGACCTGTTACATGCACTGTGACTGCAGCTCGCTTAGCGTCAATGTTAAGACATTTCGTCATACCTGAACTTCAGCAACGTGGCATTTTAGACTCCACGATTCTTATACAGGACGAGGCCCCACCGCACATTGGTACATATATCACACAGTTACTTAAGAAGCATTTCAAGAATGAACGGATTATAGACCTAAACTTCCCCACTTTCTGGCCACCCACCAGACCTCAACCCTTGTGACTTTTTGCTAAGGGGTTATCTCAAAAGCACTGTTTGTGGTGATAATCTAAACAATTTGACGGAATTGAAAAATGCGATGCACCGACATGTCCGTAACATTCCTCCTGATATGCTAAGAACTACTGTTGGGAATGTAGTAATACGATTCCGCTTGCTTTCGGAAAATGGTGGACGCCACATTGAACATACTTTGTTACACGTTTCACAAACGATTAAACTTATTTTAAACCGATGTCTTCATGTCTTATTTCGTTTAACAAAATTGCATACAGCGCCATTACCCCCCCTGGTGGTGAGTATTTGAACTTTTGTTCTGGCTGGAAATAAATTTCCATGATCTCCTTTAAACTATTACAAAGTTTGATAACATTTGTTCCAGTAGTTTTCTTTTATGATCATTTAAAAGTGGAACTTTAATTAGAACCACCCTGTATATTAGAGGATCCTATTTGGTAAGTATTGCTTTTATTCATAATGTTTAGCGTTTTGTGATCATTTAGACACATTATTTTAAGGATTTGTGAATTTGTTATTATTATTATTATTATTTTTATCTGTCATCTTTGTGCTAAAACTTGATATGGGTGTTCAAGCCTAACGATAAACTGCTATATAATTTCATGTTTTCTGAACAAAGTTTGTTTCATTGTTTATCTTATGCTACAGCCTATTCAGTTTTAGATTGAAAACGCTGTTTACAGTTTATTTTTTCTTTCATCAAAGAATTAAAAGCTTTAAATTGTGTATCCTGTTTAATCTTATATTTTGTACATTTGTTTAGAATGTAGCTTATGTTTACTTTTAATTATTTCCGTAAAACTTTTTTACAGGGCAATCTAATGAAGTAATATTGATTTCCAAACATACTTTTAATTTCTCACTTTGATAAGATTTAATGGTTTTTGTAAAATTTAGAATGTTATTGTATCTTGGCTTTCTATCAGTTTTTTAAATTTCATTTTAAAACTTAAGATGACTAAATTAGTGTCCTTTAGATGACTATTTTAACAGTACTAAAATATACTTATTCTGTATTTTAAAAAGTATGTCTGAAATACATGCATATTTTATTTATTTATCAATATGGAAATCCTATTTCATTTAAGTTGCTGTAAAATATATTTTCACAATCCTTCACAAAAAATACATGCTAAAAAAGGGTTTTAGATTTTTTTTTTTTTACTTTTTATAAACATCCAATACTGCGCTTTACTAAAATAGTCATATACAGACACAAAAGACAGCTTCTAACATCCCCATTTCTTTCCAATCAAATAAACATATTATGAACCAGAAGATTTATTTAAATGAAATTTAAATAAAAACAAGACACATTGTTCAAATTTTCTGTGTTTAAGTTCATAAACTATGTGCAAAATAAAATCTAAGATACACATACATTTTAACGTCTGAATTGAAAACTTTGGAGTTCATGAATTCAACCCCTTCCCCTTTCCAGCGTTTTAAACCTCATTTTTTTGTTTCTTTACCATATTATAATACTGTGTCAGAAAAAATGTCATCTGTATTTAAATGTTTTGACACTGGAGTTTCTTTTAAACCGGTAAATAAATTAAGTTCTTTTTTAAATAGCCATAAACATAATTATGAAGTTTAAAAATCAACCGGTTTGGTTTACATGATTCCATGCAGTAACTGTGATAACTTGTATATAGGTGAAACTAGCAGATCGTTGGATATCAGACTTAAAGAACATGTCGACGCCTTTAAAAATGGAAGATTGAACTCTAAATTAGTACAACATGCGTATGAAACAGACTACCCCCCAGCCTTCGATAGTTCTTCAATTTTGAAGAGAAATTGCAACACTTATTATTACAGATTGTTCATGGAGAGCTGGTTTACAAAATTATACCCTTATACACTAAACGAATCCGGTGCGATCCCAATGGAATATGTTTTGTTTTTAAATGATTAACTTTAACTTTGATTTTGACTGTGTCCAGGACATGTTTCGATATTCTGCTGTAGCTGATTGTGTACTGATGAGGCTGTGCGTTTGCACAGCGAAACGTCTTTTGTATTTTTTGTATTTTTAGTTTTTAATTAAATGTTTTTATATATTTTTTAATTTAAATGTAGTCTGTCTAATGTATGAAAATTAATTAAAAATAAAATCTAGTTTATGTATATTTATACACAGGCCTCCAAAAGTTAAGGTATAGGGACTGGATGCTTTCGATTTCACACGTTTTGTCAAATATCTACAAAAATTATTGGCGAATTGTTCTTGAACTTCTGGGATGAAAAGAACATGTTTGATTTCATATTTCTTCGTGAAGATTTAGTCGAGAGGACAATTAGGGGGCTAATAATAAATTTAATAATAAAATAATATTTGCGATCACCTATATAACAGAAAATGCTGGAAATGGTTTGTCACTGTGTTAAATGACTATTTGGGTCTTGTTAAACGTTTGTGTGCATTTGTGTAAGCATAGCACTCATATTCGTGAAGAAATTATTGTGTCTGTGAAAAATTCAAAAGTTTTTTGCTTATAGCATACAGAGTTTTCAACCAAATTTAACACAACTTTCCAAAAACTTGCCAACGAATAGTAACAATATACTGCAATTAAAACATGAATATATTGAATATGTGTTGAGATATGGACATTTTTATGAAATAATTTTTGTATGCGTTGAAGATCCTAAAATTTTTATTATATAATTTGGTAGTCAGAACTTATACGAAAAGACCAGTCAAATATCGCGAAAATTCACAAAGATAGGGTCGATATAGTGAGTTGCTTCCTAAAAATAGCTTTATTATAAGGGATTTTCCACAACTTTTAATTTAGCTCACTACAGCTTTCTAAGTTTTCACAATATTTGACTGGACTTTTATAGAAATTGCCTCAAAATACTGACTACCGAATTATGAAATAAAAATTTTGAAATCTTCCGCGCATGCGCAGTTAAAAATTATCTCATAAAAATGCCCATACTTCATCAAATATTCAATATATTCATGTTTTAATTGCAGTATACTGTTTCTACTATTCGTTGGCAAGTTTTCGGAAAGTTGTGTTAAATTTGGTTGAAAACTTTGTATGTTATAAGCAAAAAACTTTTGAATTTTTCACAGACAAAGTAACATCTTCACGAATATGAGTGGTATGCTTACACAAATGCACACAAACGTTGAACAAGACCCAAATAGTCATTTAACACAGTGACAAACCATTTCCAGCCTTTTCTGTTACATAGGTGATCGCAAATATTATTTTATTATTAAATTTATTATTAGCCCCCTAATTGTCCTCCCGACTAAATCCTCACCAAGACCTATGAAATCGAACATGTTCTTTTCATCCCAGAAGTTCAAGAACAATTCGCTAATAATTTTGGTAGATATTCGACAAAACGTGTGCAATCGAAAGCATCCAGTCTTTGTACCTTAACTTTTGGAGGCCAGTGTAAATCCTTAGAATGTACTTCCTTAGAATGTAGTAAAACTCTTTTATCTTAATCCTAGATCTAAAATTTGTCTGTTGAGTTTAAACATTTATGTTTTCTTTTCAGAATCTTACCTATATGATTTTTACAACTCGGTGAGAATGGTCTTCGCATCAGTATGACATGAACCTTTTGTGGCCCAAAAAGTTTCACAGGGTGCATGTTGAATATTTTTAACATCACATTCCTCAGTAGTGACACTTCTTCGGCCAAATGTTCTGCATAAAACTGCTTTTAAGTGCTTGAGCTCTGTGTCTTGGTTCTGACTTAACCAATTCTTCATGATTACATGACTAGCACCTCGGGTATGTCTTCAAATATTAATAAATTTGTTATTTCTCTCAGATAGGTTAAATTGGATTTGATTTCATTCTGATAAGATTTTTATTAAAATATATCTAACAATATATTTTATTGTAAAAAGGCACAACTGATAAAAAAGTTATTTAAAAAATACATTACCATCTTAGAGTATAAAGTAAACAACTATCGATACTTTTATGTATTTCGTTGGTCGCGAACCGACCAAGTGATCTCATCACCACCCCCCGAATACTAAGCTGATACAAAAATGGTGGTTGCAGGGATCCCAAATGGTCCGCCAACTGAATACCAATAAATTTTAACAGAAAATTTTATGGTAGGTTTGCGCTAGAATTAACTTTCAAAGGTGGCTCCGGGGCAGTTTGTAAGAAAAATCTAAAAAGAAATTTTTTCTAAAATAATATTGGTATTCAGTTGGCGGACCATTTGGGAGCCCTGCGGCTGCCGAAGGTGAATTTTCTCAGCGTGTGTACGGTTCCTTAAATATTCGCATCAAAATTTTTTTTAAGTTTTTCCCGCTTTATTTTTCTGAGATTAAACAAGTCCGTGAAATCTTTTATGAAGTACTAGTATCAACATTTAAGGGACCGTACCTACGTTAAAAAAAATCCGCCTTCGGCAGCCGCCATTTTTGTGTCAGCGCTCAGGTCTAGTATTCAGGGTGCGGTGGATCTCATGGTCGTGATGTCATTACCTTGATGTCACACCATGGACTGGCCTTGGATTTCATTGGTCACGGTAGTACACATGACATTTTTTTCGCAGATTAGCGCTACTTTCGCTCCTGCGGCCGGCATGTAAAACAGAATTGACCTGCAACAACGCCCCCGAGATATTTTGAGAAAGACATGACACGCGTCACAAAACTTCACACAAAGCAGGCAAAACAAAGCAAAAAGGTCATTCATTTGCTGGTGGATATCCAAGAGCCAATGTATGATCTTTCTTCTTTTTTTCCTGCTTTGTGTGAGGTTTTCGTGACGCGTGTCAAGGCTTTTTCAAATATCTGGTGGGCGTTGTCTGTAAGCGCGCAACATGTAAATTATGTTCGCATACATGAGCGCTACTCCACGGCTTTTCTGGCATCTCTAACTCTGTGGCGTAAGGATAGCAGTGCTGCAGGGAGGGGGAGAGGGAACCGCAAACCTAACAACATTTTCTTTAAAATAATAGTGGTGTGTAAAAAGCCGGAGACTTGGCAACCCTGGAAAAGCAATTCTCTTCTACTGTTACTTAACTACCTTCAGTGCCATAGCCTTTCTGAAGATAGCCGTGGCTTCTCTCCTCTCCTGCGAAGAATTGTCAAAGTAGCAGCTATGGGGGGAAAAAGAATTTCTAGAAATAATTCTTAGATTCCGTAATCCACCTCACTGACTTTACGCAGCAAGCAAAACCACTATACAGGGTGGTTATAATTAAAGTTCCGCTTTGAATAGTCATAAAAGGAAAACTACTGGACAAAATGTTATCAAACTTGGTAATAGTTTAAAGGAGGTCATAGGAATTTATGCCAGCAAAACAAAAATTCAAATACTCACCACACAGGAAGGGGGTATAGTGCTGTATGCAATATTGTTAAACGAAATAAGACAGGAAGACATCGGTTTAAAATGTGTTTAATAGTTTCTAAAACGTTTTACAAAGCATGTTCAATGCGGCATCCACCGTTTTCCGAAAAAAAGTGAAACCGTATTACTGCAGCACTGCTATCCTTACGCATTCTCAACAGTAGTTCTTAGCATATCAGGAGGAATGTTACGGACATGTTGGTGTATCGCATCTTTCAATTCCGCCAAATTGTTTAGATTATCACCACAAACAGTGCTTTTGAGATAACCCCATAGCCAAAATTCACATGGATTGAGGTATGGTAACCGGGGTGGCCAAGAAGTGGGGATGTTTCGATCTATAATCCGTTCATTCGGGAAATGCATCTTAAGTAACTGTGTGATACATGTACCAATGTGCGGTGGGGCCCCGTCCAGCATAAAAATCGTGGAGTCTAAAAGGCCACGTTGCTGGAGTTTAGGTATGGCGAAACGGCTTAACATTGACGCTAAGCGAGCTGCAGTCACAGTGCAGGTAACAGGTCTCTGTGGACTGCTCTACAAAGAAAAATGACCACACCATAGCTGCCAACTCTTCCGCTTTTTCAGACCACAAAAAATTAATAGAAATTTTTGCCTTATTTAATCGGCAGATTAAGGCGATTTAAAAAGGTAAAATTTACTATAAAATTTTTGTGGTCTGAAAAAGCGTAAGATGTTGGCAGCTATGCCACACCAAACGGAGACTATAGGAGAATGCAGTGGAACTGGGTACACAACATGCGGGATTTGTTTGGCTCAAAACCTGTAGTTATGGTAGTTGACATCGCCATTTAGGTAAAAATGGGCCTCAACTGTCCACAAAATGTTCCATGGTCAATGTTCGTCCACTTCCACCCGTGCAAGGAATTCCAAAGCGAAAGATTCTCTTGCAGCAGGATCGTTATGTTGAAGTTCACGAACATGTTTGATTTTGTATGGGTAGAACTGCAGCACTTTACGAAATATTTTGTACACCGTACTCCATGGGACATCTATTCGACGTGCGACAGCACGTACCTTGTGTGCTTTCCATTGTTGCTTCCTCCCCTGCTAATGCAACAATCTCCTCGGTTTTCCACAGAAGCAGGTTTGCTTACTCTCCCAGGTGCAACAGATAACAAACCCGTGTCTTCAAACTTTGCCATCATTTTCCCAAACCTTGCGGTGTCACAAATTCCTCGACGTATTACTGTTACTGAATGATACTTTTGCAAAGCACGTCGTGCATTGCTATGGCATTCATAATAACATTTAACGAGAAAAGCACGGTCTTGCATGGTTAGAGATATCGTCCATTCGTAACAATGAGAACTCTGACAAACAGTCTCACTTTTATCTGACAAATCAAATGGCGTGCATAAATCTAATTTTCTCCTTCCTGCCGTAATCCAATAACAAGCCATTGCGGTTTTGAATAACCATACAAACAGTTTCGTTTTAGAAACGATAAAAAACATTTTAAACCGACATCTTCCCGTCTTAATGGCGAATTCAGGCTTCAAAAATCACAAATTAGCGATCTGTAAGAAAACGATTTCCGGAATGCGCACAGATTTGCGAGTGAGTTGCGATCTCCAATTTTGTGATCGCTAATTTGTGGTTTGAACTTCTAAGAAAGCGAACGGATTTTATTACACGGATGACGCACTCGACTTTTGTCGCCTTTAACGTCTTTTAATAGTATTTTTTTTAGGTCAATGTTTCTTAAGGGTACAAAAAAGTTTAAATCCGTGTAACAAAAGGTTAAATTAGATTCCGACCCTTATTTCGTTTAACAATACTGCATACACCGCCATTTCCTCCTGGTGGTGAGTATTTTAACTGTTTTGGGGCGGGAAATAAATTCCCATGACCTCCTTTAAACTATTACCAAGTTTTATAACATTTGGTCCAGTTGTTTTCCTTTTATGACCATTTCAAAGTGGAAGTTTAATTATAATCATCCTGTATATTAAGCCTGAGCTAGATAAAGGGAAGAAATTTCTAAAGTTGAAAATAGCGTCCTTTGGCGACTGATGTTCTTTTTACATGCTTTAAAATGAAATGTTTACACCAGAAAAATTAGAAAGAGAATTTTGGATGGATTAATCCGAATGGAGGGTATTCTATCGACGTCACGGTCACGTGGTCCAGGTAAGGAACTTGTAGCATAAAGAAGGAAAGACTCCATAAACGTAATGTAAATCTCCGTCAGACAATGTAACAGCTCATGGGGTAAAGCAGTAGTAGCTTTCCTTCTTATCAGTTTGAACTTTTTGGGGGTAAATAACCGGTACCACGTGACTGAATTCATCCTCGAATCCAGATTTGGAATATCGTCCATTAAGCTTTGTCCTTGAATTGAAAAACTCTTTCTGCAGTAAAGTCATTAACCCTTTGAGCTCTGGTGAGTCAATTTCTTCAAAATTCCCAAATGTCACATTGGCACCAGTATTTTGAAAAGAAAAAATTCGGTTTAAAATACCCACACACACACACAAAAGCATTAAACTTTTTTCAAATAAATATGGTCGAATATTTCGGTGCCATTGAGACATTTGGGATTAAAATTAATTGGGAAGAAATTCAACCAGCAGAGCTCAAAGGGTTAACCTTTAAATGCATAGTGATGCATGTCTACATCATCACTTTTTATTTATCTCTTAGCAACCACTATATTTAATATAGAAATATTAATCCTGTAAAAGTTACAAAAATATGCGACTAAATAAAGTTA
Source organism: Maratus speciosus (assembly GCA_963932465.1). NCBI lineage: Eukaryota > Metazoa > Arthropoda > Arachnida > Araneae > Salticidae > Maratus > Maratus speciosus. Next base: position 311,411,062 of record OZ010796.1, read on the forward strand.
AAAATCTATCTCAAAATTCCTAGTGCCTAAACTTAAATATAAGAGTAAGAAACACAATTCTAAAAAAATAATTTATGCATTTAATCCCTTGAAGGGCAACGGTATACATTATATACCACCTACGATTAATGAAGTTTTACACCAGAAAAATTTTATTAAATTTTCCTTTTCTAACTTTGGTGGAAAAAATAGGTAAAATTGCTTTTACTTATTTTGAAATTGAATTTTTCAAAGATTCCGGTGGGAATTCAGCATTTCACAAACGTAATTGCTTGCCCCTCAAGGGGTTAAAGGTTAAGTTTCACAAGATAAAAATTGATATAAAATAAAGGTATTTAGATTAATACTTATCAAAATATTTACTAATTGGCAATATTTTAGTTTTTACTCGTATTGCAGATGTGCAACATAAGAAAAGGTTGATGTATTCTACGGAATATGTATCCCTGATTTTTTTCATTATTTTTACTGTGTTAAAAACCTTTCAGAGAATCATATATATTTTTTTCGAAACAAAATAAAAGATCATGCATTTAAGGGTTGAGATGGATTATGGAATCTAAGAATTGCCGGCTATGCTCCCCCCCCCCAGCTTTTGCTTTAGCAAACCGTCGGAGAAGAGGAGCGTTCCGCTCATGTACGCAAAAAATTACATTTTGTGAGCTTGCAGGTCAATTATGTTTAGCCTACCGCTCACAGGTAGCGCTAGTGTTTGGTATCAAATGTAACACGCACTGTTCACGCTCTACGTATAACCGCTCTGGCAGCAAGAGTTTTCAATATAGGGTCCACACTTGATCTATTGCGCATTGTTATTTGGATGAAAATTTTATAATTTCTCTTTCTAATTTTTGTGGTATAATCTTTTACAGTAAACAAGAACAGTAATCGCAAGATGGCGCTATTTTCAACTTGCGGAATTTTATCCATTCATCTGCTTAATACATAAAGGCTTTGGTCGTTACATAAGGCGAATAATTTTATTTAAATAGAACAGAGGTCTGAAACTGTGGCCCACCTGACATCACTAATTTTTTAACAAAATATTAGCCATCTTGAATAGCAGAGATTTGACGATCAGATAAGGCAATGATTACTTTAAAATTTCGTTATAGGTGGTGGTATCCTGCAGGGCCTCAGTTTCACACCCACGAAGTAGAGTAATGACACGGAACTTAAATTATTTGTTAACACTAAACATACCGGGAATTTTACTCTAGTTTTATAAAAATATTTCACCCCAGAATTTTTATTTAAAACCATTTAACTTTTTTTATTGATTTTTTGTTTGTGTGTGATTTATATTTTATTTATTTTATGGAGAAATTTTTTTTTGAAGTCGGAAAATTTCTTTCGGTACCTGTCAAATGACCTGTTGTATATTTAATGTTAAAGGTTAATTTTTTATTCTCTCAAACATGCTTCACTCCGCAGTTTAGGCTAAATGAAAAAAAAAAGGATCTGCTAATAATTTGAAAGATCGCAGTGCGATAGCCTCGCACGGTTACGTTGCCGGATAAAAGATAACTTACAGTACAGATGACTACGTAATACACATGAGGCTAATCAACCCTGGGACAGTGTTGCCAGATGGGCTACTTTTTTAAAAATCAGATTCTTGATTGGCAAAACTTTTTTGAAATGGCAAAATGTGCCTTATTAAATAACGTATTGTTTACGGCAAAAACAAAGTGAATTTTACTGTTTCAGAAAAGTGGTGCCAAACAAGAAATCTGAATTTAAAAAAAGTAGCCCACTGGCAACACTGCCCTGGGAATCAGTTACAGTTGAAGATACACTATTTTAAGGATATGTCAGTTCCTCTTTACTATTAGTTCCATGGTTGAACCGCTGCCATCGAAATACTCAAGGCCAACTGACACGAGTGTGATGGCATCACTAATCGGCCAACTTCTCACTAGTGTTGGAAATCACACAAGAAAATTTTGAATACCTGTTTTATTTTATTTTATTTGTGGAATATCTATCATCTTATAAAATAAAAATAACTATTAAAACTTACTGCTGAGAATTCGGAATGCCTAAGTAAAAAGTCAGCCAGATGCGGCGTAATTTTTTATTTAGGCATTCCGAATTCTCACCAGTAAATTTTAATAATTATTTTTGCTTCATACAATGAAAGATACAAATAAATAAAATAATATTACTTTTCAAAATTTTCTGGTGTGAATTCAATATTTTTAAATAAAAAATACGACCGATGCCCTTTCTATTCGATTACAACCCCCTGAATACTAGGCTGACCGCAGACACAAAAATGGCGGCTGTTGAAGGCGGATTTTTTTTAGCGTGCGTACGGTCCCCTAAATTTGGACACCAGTGTTTTATAAAAGATTTCTTTGACTTGTTTAACCCCTTGAGGGCGCGGTATATATTATATACCACCTACGATTAATGAAGTTTTACACCTGAAAAATTTTATTAAATTTTACTTTTCTAACTTTGGTGGAAAAAAGCCGTAATATTGCTTTTACTTATTTTGGAATAGAATTTTTCAAAGATTCCGGTGTGAGTTGCACATTACGGGAACGCAATCACATGCCCCTGAAGGGGCTCATCTCAAAACAATAAAGCGGAATTTTTTTTTTAATTATTCGTGCCAAAATTCAAGGGACCGTACACACGCTGAAAAAAATTCGCCTTCTGCAGCCTCCATTTCTGTGTCAGCACGCAGGCCTAGTATTCAGGGGGTGTTGGCTCGATCACCGCCCGCTCAATACTAGGCCTGAGCGCTGACACAAAAATGACGGATTTTTTTAAACGTATGTAGGATCCTTTAAATTCTGACACCAGTATTTTATAAAAGATTTCTTTGACCTGTTTAATCTCAGAAAAATAAAGCGTAAAAAACTATAAAAAAAACTAGGCAGCCGCCATTTACGTGTCAGCGCTCAGGCCTAGTATTCAGGGGGCGGTGCACGGTGGGAGATTTTCCTATTCTAGCTGGCCAAAATTATTTTTAGCGTCAATATAGTCGCATCGCCATGAAATTGAAAAATGTTATTGATATTCACTATTGAACGTTGGGTGTGGCAAAATGTAGCGTATAGCAGTCATAATTTCATTATAGGGACACTCAAAATATTTTCATTACATTACGGCCTATGGGAAAAAATCGTTTTGGGTGGTTTTTAATGATGTTTCCTAATTTCAAACACTTTGGAATTTAAACATACCTATGTAGTGCGATACAAGAGAATTGCTATAGAATATGGTATGGATAGCATTTATCGATCATTTACAGGGACACTAAAAATAATTATGTTACAGTACGGTCTATGAGGAAAAATTGTTTGTGGTGTATTTTGTTCATTTTATACTATTTCAAAAATATTTCAATTTATATGTATCGCCGAGGTGCACTATAAGATGCTTACTATTAAATATGATGTGCATAGCACTCATCTTTAATATACAGGGGTACACAAAGTAAATCAGTTATATTTCTCTCTCTATGAACAATAATTGATGGAAGTGCGTTTTCAGTTATGGAACACTTTTTAAAATTATAAAAATTGCATACCATTTAGTGCGCATAAATTCTATAAATCATATACTGGGCTGCACAAAACATAAGAAGTACATTTCCGTTTATTGGTGGAAATTTCTGACGAGGAATTTTCAACTGTACTATGCGTTCACTAACAGTTCTAAATTTTAGCATGTTGTGAATTATATGATAAATCTATAGTTCATATAAAGTTATGTACAACATTTTCAGTTGGTTTTTCGACTTTGGTTGAAATTGCGTTTTCAAACGTGTTATATGTTTTACAAATTATTACTTAGACATCGTTTTTCACGTTATTAAGCTATGAAGTTTTATTATAGTAGTCCGAGTGCATTAAAAATGTTTCATAATCTGAATGACGCATGATTTTACGTTCTTCTTGATAATTTTAATGATACTTTAACGGTATGGAAGCTAATGTGATAAAACTACTTTTGTATTTTTATAACAAATCCTAAAATTTCTTTTTCTAAAATTTAAGATACGGGGCAAACATTCGACAGCTTTAATGAAAATTGCTGTGTGGAATATTCTTTTGTATATTTATATCTGCACAGAGGAACCTTATGTAAAGAATGGAAATCATAAGAGATCATGAGAAAATGTCTACATTATGTTTTGCATTGTGTCCAATCTGAATTTGGAAAACTTGTCTGGATCAATTTTCTAATGATTCGAAATTTGTAGCCATGTAATATATTTTACATCATTTTGACCTGGGATATCTACATACAACTGACAACTTTTGTCCAAATTTGGTCATAAGTTTATACATTTCGTGCTTGCAAAACTTCATGTGCTCTTCATTGTAATTTTCCTCTATAAACAAAACATTTTCAACCAAATTCACATTCTCGTTATATTTTAAATCTTGTTGCAGTTGCATAATGTTGCAACAACAGTTTATTTATGTGACTAACTTAAATTCTGCTGTCTATGATAAAGAGAAATTGGTACTTTAACTGAAAAAAAATATTTAGACTTAATAAGGTAAAAACAATTTAAAAATTGGGGGGGGGGGGGTAGCACCTAGGGGCAGACAAATTAAATTGGAACGAAAAGGTAATAATCTAAACTATTTAATCATATCAAAAATTGAACTTAAACATGCTTTATCATAAAACTTTTTCTATATTAAAACTGAAAAATTGTAAAAAAAAATAAGTGTAAAAGTACATATTTTGTTTGGAAGCGTCCATAATTGAGCAGTATATTTTACTTCGCTTCGAGTAACAGATTAAATAACTGTACTCAAATTGATTGATTCATTCCCATCTAAGAAGCACCAACTTTGCACTAGTCTATGGACCATACAATTATATTTATAGCAAAACGAATAGCAAGGTACAACGCCATAACTATAACAGGCAAAAAATATAGTACGCTAGGATAAACTTTTAAAAATCGACTTTTGGCCAGCTAGAATCGGCAAATCACCCACCGTTTGGTGGTTCGATTAGCAATGACGTCACACTGAAATTTTCAGATCACTATTTAGCCTTGAGTATTTCGATGGCAGCGGTTGGATACGATTGAAAAACACAACCTTTTGGAGCAATGCTGATAAATGTAATAATATAATACTTTCAGAAACATATATATTCGGAAACGTATAATATTAGTTACATTAACAATAACGTAATATAATATTTATAATACTACAATAATAATACATGCATATTACAATAATTTATATAATGTATGTAATACAATAATTTACATAATATAATATTTTAATCATAAAATAATTAACATTTTTAAGCCAAGCATTTAAATAATTCTTTTAAACGTCGTAAAAGTATGTTTTTACACACATTTTGTTTGCAAAAAAAGTATTGAAGAAAAATTCGGTTAAAGAACAACGTAACAGACATTCATTTTCATAACATTGTTTTATCCTGCGAAAGAGAAAAAAATTGGTTCTTAGCAATAACACAGCTGTCATTTCCTATTATTAATATTTTTGACGAGCGATCACTAATATCGTATGTCCTGATAATAACTCTTTTACTTTTAGTGATAGAAATATAATCAAGATGTTTCTTTTGAATTATAAGAGAAATGTTTTATAGTAAATGATTTTTCTGTAAATGTTAATAAACCAAAGATATAGCTTATTACATAAACAGAAAGAATAGCAAACATAATCTGGGTCATGTTTACCCAGTCTTTCGTAATTACAGAAACTGACTTTGAAATTATTTTTACTAGAATCGTCCTTTATAGGTTACATATAATTTCATGCTATAAGATAGTTCTACTAATATAAGAAATATTTAAATTATAGAAAAAATATATTTGATGTGTAGTAAAAATAATTGTTTTTCGAGAGTGCATACATTTGTACCGTAATTTTTAACCTTTCTTTCTTTCTTTCTTTCTAACCGATGACCAGGTCCCTACCTGCCGGGTCGCCACAGCTGAACGGGTTTGATACCTGGTATCGGGGCGGTGACCGCCTAATCGCCGCGTAGCGTCAATAAAACTGTCGAGAGTCCAGATATTCATCCTATCGACTGTGCCTATTGTTTAGATGTGAACTTAGTTAATCCGGTTACTTAATATTTTGATCTTGTTGTTTTGTACCTGCGCTTTGCTACTCAAGTTGGCCTCGTAATTTAGAACCTTGATCAGGTGATGAGACCTTCACCGGGCAAGGCACCTCCAGAGGTATAATTCACAGATAACTTGGAGGACTTTGCACCCACGATGGATTTTATATGCACCAGGGGCCATTAGCGTACATGGCGGACATCAGCTGTCTCCAAACCGATGACCAGACTCCTAGCTGCTAGATTTCCCTATCCGAACGAGTATTCCTGTCTGGAATCGGGGCGGTTGTCCCTTGATCACCGCGTGGCGGCCACCCAGTAGTTAAATGGCCTGGCCGACCTAATTGTAGAGCCTGTAATTTGCTGGTTTCTCTGTTGTACCGCTTGCCTAACTAATTGACTTTGTTGATTTGGCTCCTGCACATTACACACATATATTAAGCTTGGGAAGTAGGGAAATCTGGATTTTAGATGCCTAATCGGTGGTGGGTACTTGTCGTGAAAGTGGTTCATGAACCAATTTAAAGGAACGGAAAAAGAAAACAATGGGTGCCGCTGAAAGACAAATATCACCATTGGAAATTTTGGGCCGAAATGCAAAGCAAGCTCACGAAATTGCAGGGATGAGACTCCGCCTTTCTACCGCACTCCCACCGGGTATAGATTGGCTCCGTAGGCTGTCCCACAGGAGCGGGTTCGGTAGCTCGTGCAAGCTGCAGCCTATATGCACCTAAAAAAGAAAAAGAAAAAAGAAAACAACCTGAAAGGGAAGAGGGTTAGTTGGACATATTTGTTACACTTTTAAATTTAGGATTAGTTTTAAGACTTTGAAATTAAATTATAATTATCCTATGCACTAGGCCAGAGCTATCTAAGTGTAAAGGTTGCGATATTACCTAAATTATTAATGATTGGTTAAGAGTATTAACAGACATTAACTTAATTTGATGAGTGCTTTGGCTACTTACTATGAGGATGAATCTATAGCTTAGCGGGGGAGATCGGGTGTTGTTTATCTGACCTAGTCGATTAGAAATAGTTTACTATTTAAGCTTAAGCGTTAATTGCGGCAGATGAATATTAGACTAAGGCTATTGGGGGGGGGGGACGCTGGGCCTTGGCCCAGGATGCATTCTCTGGGCCACGGTGTGGGGTGTAAGAGGCCGGGAATGCCTCCGCTCTTCAAAATAAGTGGGGGCTGAGATGAGAGGTGGGACCTACAGGGGCTGTGATTGGCTAATCTAATATTACTTAGTATTTCCTTAGATAATTTGTTATACGTAATTGGTGGTTAGCCTAAATTGTCTTGAATTATCTATTTTGACCTAAGTTAATCAGATTATCTATTTATGGTTTACTTTAATTAGCTTTGTTAAAATATTTATTAATTTACTTACCCGGTGATCTTGCTTTTCTTGGGTGTCTTGGTGCGTCTTCTTTGGGGTGTGGCCTCATATTTCATGAGGTGTTTGTCTCTGTGGTGGATTTTCTTTAAGTCTCTATTCATGGGAGTTGACACTGTGCGATCTTATCGCTTTTTGGTTTGACTCATTTTTCACTTTGCGAGCTTGTCACTGGTGTTGACACATTGCGAACTTGTCGCTGAATGGGTTCTTGTTTTGGTCGCATCTTGGTTTATAACATTTTAGGTTATTACTTTGGTACGTGAGTGCGCTCTTTACGATCAGTCCACTGGAACCTAATGGCTGTTTTCACGATTTATTGCAACATCGTTGCGAGCTTTGCGGATTGGCTTGTGCACTACTGGGGTGAAGCATGTTCCTTGGCCTTTAGTCCGTCATTATTTTTTATGATGTCTGTTATCACAAGGTTTATAGTTGAGTTTTCTCCTTTATTTTTATTGAGTTGTTTTCCTTTGTTCATGGTCTTGCTTTGTTTGATTTGGAGCACATATTTTCCTTACCACTTGGCTATATATGTTGATTCGATGGAGTGGTGTGAATGAGCCGAAACTATCAGTTCATCACAAATGACTACCACCACTCAGCAGTGCAAGAATACGATGTTTTTTTTTGCGAGTGAAATGTTCCTTCACCAGCGCCCGCGGTTAACTTGGTAATGTAACACGGCCCCCCCCCTTATTCTTCCTTTTTTTTTTCTTTTTCCCTGTAATTAAAGCAGTTAATTAGTTGGGGTGATGATGTCCACTGGGTTGGTTTCTTTTTAACTTTAATCGTTTTTCATTGAGATAGTATATCTATGTTTTCTGTTAACCATCTGATGACTGCTTTGCCTTTGTTTAGTATGTATTTATTGCTTGCTAGTTGTTTATGCCAAAGTTCTTCATTGTTTGGTGTGATTTGTGCCAGATGGTGTGTTTGTGTTAGCGGGCAGGACGTTAGGTAGTGTTGTAGGGTTCCCAATTTCCCGCATGCACAATCTGGCGAATCCTTGCGCTTGAATTTTTTTAAGTATTTTGGGAAATCTCCGTGTACTGTGTAAATCTGGCTCAAAAGTTTGCAGCTGACTAATCCACCTGAACTTACTTTTGGGAAATATTTGCGTATAGCCCCGCTCTTTTCCCGTAATCCCACTCGAACTGCCACTGCTTGATTATTAGCTCGTTTATTGTTCTTTTAAGGTTTGATATTGGTCTTTCCAGGTCGTATAGTATTTGTTTTATTTTGTTTTCTGCTGCTTGTTTGGCTAATTCGTCGGCACCCTCGTTTCCTTGGATGCCCACGTGTGCTTTAACCCAGCTAATCTTGAATTTGTTGTCTGAGAGTTTGATTATTTCTAGTATATTATTTACTAGTTGTGTTGTGTTAACCCTCTCATGCATGAATTATTTTGCAATCGTCTAAAAAATTTTTCACTGGCAAATTATCTTGAAATAGATGAGAATAATAACAAGAAACTTGATTTATTATTTTATTTTTATTTTTAAGGAAGTTTTATGAGTAGCCTCATATGAGGCTTGTATGCAGAAATGGTACATTTGTTACAATAGTATTGTAATATTACATTCTTTAGAATATACTTATTTTTCTTCTGGGAAAAAAAACGATTGTCACGAAATTTTCAAATTATTCTGGACATAAATGTACTTGACAGCGGCTGCAAATATATCTCGTTTTACTCGAACAGCTTTCATTCTTGCACTTCAGAGCAAATTTACCATCAGACTTTTTTGGATAAAGTTTACCATTATCATATCATAGTTCTTTTGCAACTAAAGACAATTTTCTTTTCTTTGCTGGACATTCGAAAGCAGAAGAACCGCTAGTGGATTGTCGACAATTTTTCTTCAACTTTAATGATGAGGTTGCTGTACAGGTTAGGCTTGTTGCTATGCCACTTTTGAATTCTAATAAGTCATTAGAAGCTCTTCCATCTTTTCTCGAAAGAAGCCAGGCATTTGCAACATAAACATTCAAAAGATGAAAAAAGATACGCATATGCCAACGTTTATTTCTTTGAGAATGACGATAAAGTACCACAAGTGAATTTATTATGTCCACACCTCCCATATGCTTGTTATACATTTACACTGAGTGTGGTCTATCTATTTCTACAATGGACTTAGTTACATGATAAAAACGTTTTGCTTTTTCTGTTGGTTGAACTCCAGAAAAAGATGACACCACGTGCACAATAGCTTTATCAACCCATTGAGTCAGTGTTACGTTGTCCTCAGAAGTACTTACTCAAACTTATCCCCTTCCATCTTTTATGAGAAATTTAGCATCTTTTAGCTTTTTCTTGGCACTATTCATTCTGTTAGTTCCAAAAAAATAAATTTTTCGTTTTTGTAATTCCTCAATTAGAGGAATTGAAGTAAATAAATTGTCACAATATAGTTTATGATTTTTTCCAGCTATGTCATGGCACAAACGCAAAACTACCTTACCAGCTGCACCATATTCTTTTGACGGTGGCATTCTTCCACCATTTGCTCCCTGAAATATTTTAAAACAATAATTTTTGCCAGAAACTTCAGCCCGAACCCATATTTTAAAACCCCATGGCTTTTGCTTTGATTTTATATATTACTTAAGAGAAGATATATCTTTGAAATGTATCATAATCTCATCAATTGATTGTGATTCTTTTGACTTTCTAGCTTTGTGAAATGTCTTATGAAGGATATATAAATACTGTCTTAATATTATCAAACAATCTGTATTATCTTCAGGAATGTTCAGGTTGTCCTGAAAGTGAAGATAACGTTTCATTAATTCAAACCTATTTATAGATATAGAATCAGCTATAAAGCTTAGTCTTAAGCCACCACTTGTAGACCAATAATGGACGAAGTCTGAAATAAGGTATATAGGTCGTTGCAAAATTTATTCTAAAAAAAATTTCAATTCCGGAACAGTAATGTTTAAATTTTCCTTGCCCTGTTGCGCAGCACAGAGCTTGTTTTGATAACGTATGTCTTCTAAGTAACATTCTGCGTAAAGCCTATAAAAATAATGTAAATGAGTATAGACAGAAAATTCAGATTCTTTTTCAGGTTGAAAAATTGGGGGTTCTTTTGAGAAGCCATTATTTTTGTTAGCGAACCAATGTCTTTCTCTGATCATACTGGTTTATGTAGCTGGTGTCTTAGAAGTAAGATGAATGTTATAATCAATATCATTCTTACTAATGTTTTATTTGTGATATGAATGTGTAATGCCGATTGACGTAGAAGGCCCAATATTGTTAATTCCTTGCTCCTTTTGTTCAGGTTGTGACCCTATACTGGGGCAGCATAGGTTAGTGTCTTTTCAACTACTGTCCAATACCAAATCTTGATAATTTCTGGTTTAAGTCCCCAGGTCTTAGAAGCCATTTCTCCCACCATGTTAAATGACTTTCTTATTTTAGTTGCTTGTGTTTGACAGTCTGCTAGACAATTTAGGTTTTTATGTATTATGACTCCTAGGTATTTTATTTGCTCTTTTCCTTCCAGTTCTTTTTCATTAAATTTTATTCCTTCCATTTTATAAGTGTCCTCTGTTGGAAGGTTCCTAGTGAGTGTTCTGTTTAGGTACAGTAGCTCTGTTTTGTCTCAGTTGAGTGTTAGATTGTTTTCTGTTATCCAGTTGTTAAATTCCTTGATGATCTTATTCGCTAATTTAATTAGTTTGTTTTTAGTTTTTGCTCTTAGTATTATCATGAAATCGTCCGCAAATGCCTGTATTCTTACATTTCCCCCCATTCTTTTTTCAGCTCTGTGTCTGCTATTATGAGCCATAGATGGGGCCCGAGGCAGCTGCCTTGCGGGCAACCACCGAACGTCTGTTTAGTTGAGCTAATTCCGTTTTCTTCTACTGTGACATACCTATCATTAAGAAAACTTTGTATCCAATTCGTTAAGTATGTGGGATTTGGTGACCGTTTTAAATTTTCTCAGATGATTGGCCATCTGATGTTATCGAATGCGCCCTTAATTTCCATATCTATTAGTAATGTTTGGCATCCCTCTATTTTTTCCTGTTTTACTGTTTTTATGAGATTATTTAGCGCATGTTCACATGAGATTCATTTTTTGAAAAAAATATCGTTTTTCGTTCCAGTATTTATTGACAGTTAAATGGTGGGATATTCTTCCGTGATTTACTCTCTCTAAGATTTTACTAAACGCTGGGAGTAAGCTAATTGGTCTATGATTTTTAACAAGCGTCTAGCCCCTGCTCATTGGCTACGATTTCAAAAACGGATCGATCTATGCGTATGTGCAGTGTTGAATGCAGACATTTTTCTCCGGGAGGGATTTCTGTGGCTCCTGGGGGACATTATAGAGTTCCGGGGGGAGAAATTACACTTTTTGACCATTGAAAACACAAAATTTCAAATTTTCCGTGGGGGACATCTCATTGCTCCGGGGGGGGATGTCCCCCCCGGGCCACCTCCTGAAATAAACACTGCGTATGTGTATTATGGGTGTTGTGTCCTCGTTGCTTTAGACATTTTATTATCAGTTACTCGGACTTTTTTTGATGGATTCTTGTTAATGAAACTAATTTTTAATATTTTATTTTATTTATTTGTAAATTTATTTTTATTAATTTACTATCGGTTAATAAAATATTATAATTTTTTAAATAAATTCTTGTTAATGAAACTAATTTTTAATATTTAATTTTAATTATTTATAAACTATTATTATTAATTTACTAATAGTTAATAAAAAATTACCATTTTTTAGATTGATTCTTCATTACGAAACTAAGTTTTAATATTTAATATCACCTAAGTACCATATTTATAATTATAAAGAAACATATATTAATGCAATAATTTAAATTTACAATATAAAAATGTCTTTATGTAATTTTAACCGATGTTATTATTGCATTAAAATATATCTTTCATTTTAATTATTTAAATATAACCTTTAGGTGATATTAAATATTAAAACTTAGTTTCATTAAAAAGAATTGATTTAAAAAATGATAATATTTTATTAACTGATAGTAAATTAATAAAAATAATTGTATAAATAAATAAAATTAAATATTAAAAATTAAAAATTAGTTTCATTAACAAGAATTTATTTAAAAATTTATAATATTTTATTAACCGATAAATAAAAATAAATGTACAAATAAATAAAATAAAATATTAAAAATTAGTTTCATTAACAAGAATCGATCAAAAAATGTCAGAGTAACTTATAATAAATTAATTAAAATAGAAACTAAATTGTTAAAATGTCTAAAGCAACGAGGACACAACACCCAAACTTGGGTTTAGTAAATGGATGCTTTAACCCATTACACCATAACATCTACTTGATTACAATCAAACGACTCTATTACAGTCATTTATCTCACAGCAAATCATAATACACATACGCGTAGAACGATCCGTTTTTTGAAATCGTAGCCAAAGTGCAGGGGCTAGACGCTTGTTGATTTTTAGGATCTTTGGGGTCTTTACCTTTCCTGTGAAGCAGAACCACTGTACCGATTTTGAATGATTTTGGAAACTAATTATAATTTAGGCAGGTGTCGTATAATGTTAATAGAAGTTGTGGCCCTGTTTTGTAGATTCTTTTTATTAAGTTGTAATCAATGAAGTCAAATTCGGGGGCTTTGTTTTGTTTTATGTTTTTAATTATTCTGTTTAGTTCTTGTTTCGTTATTGGGGGTGGGCATTCTTCCTTCTCTTTTGGCTTTTCCTATATTAGTTTGTGTTCGATTGCCGGGTCTGTTAGGAAGAAGTTGTCAATAAAATGATTTAATATGTTTTAGATTGTGACTTCTTTGATATCTTGCATGATATTGACTAGCCTTGAAGGGTTTGTTTTTTACCTGAAGCTATCTTGTACTGTGGGTCGTAAGTGTCATTGATTTAACTGCAAAATTTTTTCCAGGAGTCTCGTTTGGCTTTTTGTACTATTTTTTTAAGATTTGCTATTTTTTAAATATTCTATGCGTAAGTTCTGTTTTATTTCCCCGTCTTCTTGTTTTTGGAATCTTCTCCTAAACGCTCTGACCCTGTTCCTTGCTATTTTAACCTCTTGCGTCCACCACTGTGGTACAGTTATAACCGGTGTTTTCCTTTTTTTGTAACATTTAAAAGCTATTGTTTTAATTTCGTTTTGGAGTCTTAAGTTTATGCTATCTAGCTGATCTGTGTTAGTTATTCTTTTAAGTTCTTTGATGTATATGTTTCATTGCTTTTTTAAATTTTGCGTTTTTTCCATGTTTAGTTTCTAGTATGTGTCTTTGGTAGTTGGTGTTGTCGTACTTGATTTTAAATTTAATGAATTTATGGTCGCTGCCCGATTCATCATCGCTCACTTCACAGTTTGTTATTTTAGATCCTAGCTTTGTAGTGGCTATCTTTAAATCTGGCCAACCTTCTATTTTCTTTTTATATCATACTGTGTTGAACGATGCTGGTGCTCCTGGTGGATTCTGGACGAATAGCGAGGTTAGGAGAAGAAAGTCTGTAAGTTTTTGCCCCCTGTCGTCTATGTTCGCATATCCCCATTGTTGTGAATGCGCGTTGAAGTCTCCCGCCAGTAGAATTTCACCCTTTGCTAATTTCAAGACGTCTTCCACTTCCTGAAGTACTATTGTGAAGTTTGCCGAAGGCGGTGGAGGGGGCGCATACGTTAATGATTGTTATTGTTTCTTTTTTATTTTCTATTTTTATTGCTGTTGTGAATTTTTTTTCTGCCATTGTTATTGGACTTTTACTTATGTTCGTTACTATTTCTGATCTGTTGTTTTTGGTTTTAATTACTTTCCGTATGCTATTTTTGTTACTGAATGCTATTATTGTCCTTTTCTTTTATTTTGGTGAAAGTCTTGAATTAGGCCTATATTAATCTTATTTTCTCCCTTATAACCTTTTAGTGAGTTCATAGCGTTAAAACTGTTGTGTAAGTTAATTTGAATGAGATTGATGTTATCTTTCTCTTGTGTTTTCTTTTGCGTTGGAGCTTGCTGTGTGTATTTTTCTATTTTTTCTCTTTTGTGTGTTTGATACTTGGGTGCCTGTTTGGCACTCGTTTTCTTTAGTGTCGTCTTGGAACATATTGTACTCTATTTAATGCACGTACTCTTCATTCTTGTTCCCTTATTTCTGCACTACTACGCCTATACACCCGTTGGACATCCCTGAATATGTTGATAGTTACTATATTTTTTAGTACCTCGTCCCCTGTTTGCGAGTTTTCTTTTCCCTGATTCTAACTGCCTGATTGACATTAGCTTTCTGTAGATCCTGCATCGCCCGTCGTGAGCTGTGTGGTCCACTGGAATGTTCGCTGTCAAGTGTGCTTTGTTCCATTCATTGTATTTTGCACACATGATGCACCTCTTAATTCTTCATATTTATGGCTGCATTCATTCTTCATATTTATGGCTGCCGGAACAGGTTGGGTAGTACTCATTTTATTGTGTGCACTGGCTAGCGAGATGGCCAAATCCCTGACATCGATGGCAGCGCGTGATTGCCACATAATGTTTTATTGGGCATTCTATGAGGACCAGGTATATCGCTCTTTCTTTGAGCATGTGATTTGCCAGGGGCTCGGGAAGCGATACCGGTATGTGTACTTCCCCTGCAGCCGCCCGTAGAAGCCTGAGGATCCGAATTCTGTCCGCGTTTGCTTCTGGAGTGATGCCTAACTTCTTGCATATCTTTGTTTTGACGGTTTCTTCATTGATGTCTTTAGGTGCTTGGAAGATGATTATTCGTTTCATCTTCATGTTGGCGGTCTTGAATATTTAGGCGACTACTGTTTTCTTCTTCTTCTGCCAGTGCATCCTTCATTCTTGCGGCTTATTCCGCTGATTCGCAGACAATTTTCATACCGTTCCTAATTTTCTTCACGTTCTTGACTCCGCCTTGATTTTGCACCTTACTGGCTACTTGTCTTTCAACGTCCTCTGCCGGTCTGCCTTCTTTCGCTTGTATTATAACCGTTGCGGTGGCTTCTTGTACTGCCCTTGGGTATGTCTTCGGTACTGATAAACTAATAATTTCTTATTGTTTTCCTCTTCTGTGATCATTGTTTCTTCGTTTGCTGTATAATTGTTCGTATAATTGCTGACTGTCCCATTACTTCTACCCTGACCTCGGCGTGCACAGCCCTTCTCTCCATTTCCATTAGTGAACCTATCACAATTTGAAGAGCTCATTTTACTGGTGTGCGCATCTTGGCTGTGACATTTGTTGATTTCTATGTATTGGACTTTATGTAACTGATTACCAACATCGCTCTTTCAGTTTCTATTGATCTTCTTATGTTTACTTCACTGTAGTTGATGAGTTCATTCTTCTTATTCTGTGTTTTCCGTCTTAGAGGTATTCTGGGGATTATTTCCATCTGATTCGTATTCTTCTGATTCTATTTCGTTACTCATATCAAAATATTCTTGAATGCTCTTCAATGATATTGTCTTTTTCTCTGGGAGCTCTTCGTTTTTTGTGGCATTCTTCTGTTTAGAACCTGTTGGTTCTGTCCCGGGCTGTGCCTGATCCACCTGCAGCATGCAGTGCCTTTTTTTGGATTTTTGGAGTAAGTGTGGTTGGTTTTGATGTTTTTTTGCTTGATTGCGTATATTTGGTGGCGATAATGTTCTGCTACTGGATTTGGATGTGGAATTTGTTGAGTGTTTCATGTTGCTTGTGTCGTGAGGATTTCGAGGTCCGTGTTATCTATTTATTGTGTTTTACCATCCAGCGGATAAGGGGGGGGGGCACAAATGCATAATTAACATTACACAATAATTAATAATATATTATATTTTGCAATCTAATTGAAGAAAACAATAAATATATTAGAAAATAGTGATACAAAACAAAAAGAGAAAGAGGTGGGGGGAGTACTTGTAGGTTTGATTGATATGAACCAGACGCTTGTGATATAAAACTTATTCAAATGAGAAACTGTATACAGCAGAAAATACTTCCAAAATAAAGCCTTGATGAGCCAGACCAAAAGAGGTGGGAGCCGAACTTGAAAGGCTAAATTATCGTGTAGTTGTATGCAAACTAATGCATTGTCTAGATGAGTTACCTGTTGCAGATGTTGGGAGTTCCTTAATAATCTTTATTTGTAGAAAATAGGGGATTTGTGGAAACAAAAGCTCGGGCTGAGGTGAGTACGATATGTACAAAAGAGCGGATTATGGGTTCTTCAACTAATCTCTACTTAGTGCTTTTGTCTGGTAGATGATTGACGCACCCTTTTTCCTACAAAGCCTGGTTCTTATCTCTACGCTAATAGTGTGCTAGCTAGTTGCTTGCTGCGTTACAGGTGAACTGAAGTTTCAAGTTGTTTATAAGTTTGTTAAATCTTGTGGCGATTAAATAAATATGTGCAATTTATTTTCCGATATTATGAAGAATTGGTGGAGTGGTAATTGGAAAGAAGTTATTAATTACTACATTGATTTAACTTAATAAATAAAAGTGAATGAATAGGGAGTAATTGTTTTGGTAAATTAAGATAGAATTAGGTAATGTGGGGAAGAGGGGGTGAAAGATAAGATGCTGTAATTAAACTATAAATTTATTAATAAATTAAATTCTATTTATTATTATTTAGGTTGAAATAAGGAAATTAAGTTGATTACTTGGTTAGGTAAATTGAAAAGGGGTGAGTTAGGTTGACCAGGGTAACAAAAAAAGGGTTTTTTAAGTGGTTGGAAAAGGAAAGGTTGAGGGGACTGATTAACCACTTCACCGGCGATGGGTATAGGGAAACAGTGCTTTTACCCCCGACTTATCTCGGGGCAGCCGTTGAAGTGGTTAATTAAAATAGGGAATTCTTATAAATTAGAACAGTGTACTAAATAGGGTGCGTAATAAAGACTGAGATTTGGGGGGGGGGGGTAGTACAATGAATATAACAAAGGAAACTGTGTTAAACGGAAAATCAGAGGGTTTGCAGTACTAAAAAAGAAGTTAATTGCGATTTATAGATTATTAATGTTTAATTTTAAGTGTTTATTAACTGCTTATGTGTGCCAGTCCTACGCTGCGTAGATTAATTGGGATATCCAATGAACCAGAAAATAGCTGAGAGGACACCTTTTTAGGCTTTGCAGTGGGGAAGTTACAATAATGGGACGGATCCCAACTTGTAAATTTCTCATTACTCCTCACAGTCGCTGGCCACACAAAGAAGCGTATTGTTTAAATTTGAAAATATACTTACATTTTTTCCCCCCACCAGGACTTCTATATCGTCTAGAAGATGTTGTTTACAAGATGGCGTCCTTGTTTTACCTCTGGATAGCCGGGGATGGAACAAAGGCGCTTGAGAGAGCTAAGTCCTTGATCTAGGTAGGCGATTTGCAGGGAGGGGGTTCTTTTTTCGCTGGAGATTTCCTTCCTTCTACTGGTCCTAACCTGAAGCGTCCTACCGCTGGCTGCTTGCTTCGCTGTGGGTGGCTGGCTTGCACGTGGTACCTACTAATTACTTATTAGTAAATAGCTAATTAAATGTGCTTGACAGCGAAAGGATTAATGTACCCTTTTTTCCAAAACTAAGGAAGGGATTTTAGTCCAGGCAATAGAGACCGTACAAGGGCTCTACCTAGCAAAATTCATGGTAGTTCTGGAAAAAGGCTTACTATATGTTTTTTGGGTCGCTGAATCCGAATTTTTAACTTCCCACCAAAATTTCCCCCGGCAACCCCCCCCCCCCCAAATTTTGGTAAAATGCACCCCAAAAAAGGTTTTTATTAAAAAAATCAATTTTTTTATTGTTTAGAGAAAAAGTATCTAGAAATTCAGAAAGTAGACAAAATTTGCAACAAATTAGATATATGACATTATGATTTAGGGTGAAGGGGAAGGGGGGGGGATCTGCCTTGGAACATGCGCTTGGTACTGCGTGAACTAAGTTGCGCAATTCCACTTAACCACTCACACGTTTACATTCGCCCTCCCATCTCCCCTCCGAAATTTCTCTATAAGGTTTAATTTAAGTTTTTTGTGTCGCTGAATCCGAATTTTTAACTTCCCCCCAAAATGTCCCCCCCCCCAAATAGTTGTTTTTAACTTAAATTTCGTATTGTTTTAGGGGAAAAGAATTACAAAATTCAGAAACTAGACAAAATTTACAGCAAGTAGGATATATGACATTATGACGTAGGATGAACGGGGAGGGGGGTGGGCTGCCTCTCAACACGCGCTGCGGCGCTACGTGCACTAAGTTATGAAGTCCAGACAATAGGGGATTTTACCTGGAAAAATTAATACTAGTTCTGGATTTCGACTCACTTTATGTTTTTTGAGTCGCTGAATCCGAATTTGTAACTTCCCACCAAAATTTCACCCGGCAACCCCCGAAAAAATTGATTTTTTGAAAAAATTTTGTTTTTGAGAAAAGCGCGCGGGGAATGTTCCGAGGCAGCCCCTTCTTTCCCCGTTTATCCTACGTCATAATGTCATATATCCTATTTGTTACAAATTTTTCTAGTTTCTGAATTCCGTAATGCTTTTCCCCTAAAACAATAAGAAATTTAACTTAATAACAACTATTTGGGGGGTTTTCGGGGTGAAAATTTTGGGGGTAAGTTAAAATTTCGGATTCAGCTACCCCAAAAACTTAAAGTAAACCTTATAAGGAAAGTTCGGAGGGGAGATGGGAGTGCGAATGTAAACGTGTGAGTGGTTAAGTGGAATTGCGCAACTTAGTCCACGCAGCACCGCGCGCATGTTCCGAGGCAGATCCCCCTTCCCCTTCATCCTAACTCATAATGTCATATATCTAATTTGTTGCAAATTTAGTCTACTTTCTGAATTTCTAGATACTTTCCCCCTAAAACAATAAAAAAATTATTTTTTTTAATAAAAACCTTTTTTGGGGAGCATTTTATTAAAATTTGGGGGGGGGGGTTGCGGGGGAAAATTTGGTGGGAAGTTACAAATTCGGATTCAAAGACCCAAAAAACATAAAGTAAGCCGATTTCCAGTTCTACGATTAATTTTGCTAGGTAAAATTCCCTATTGCTTGGACTATTTGGATATATTTATTTTTAACTGTTTTCTCAGTATTTAAACTATCAAATGATGACTCGGCAATGAATATTAATTAAAAATACAATAGTTACGTTATTAAAGAAAAGGAAAACCGTAGACTTTGTTTGTTTACGTAATTGCATAGCTATTATAATTTTTTCTTATTTGTTGCCGAACGATCACGTTATAGTTTAGCTACTGACAAAGCTATTAAATAAAGTATTTATGTCTTGTCAATATTTCTGGAGAAAAAGTCTCATCAATGTCATTTCGCAATGGTTTTTGCCCTTTTAGCCTCGTTTAATAAAGTTAAAATTTCGAATTTCCGAAACTCTGTTGCTTGCGTCGCATTTAAAGATTGAGATTAACCCATTAACCGTTTATCTACTGACGGTACTTATAAGTACCACTCGCTTTAAAGTTTTATACCATAGTGAATATTACTAATATTCTAATGGTATTTTGCAAAAAACGCTCTTTTAGCTCCATTTTATCCGAATACATGGCAGTAGTAATTTTAGGTTTGTTATTTTAGAGAGGAATGAGGCTACTTTTGAAGCAGTCGATGTGTTTTGTGCCGATATTTTGTACAGATTCTCACGCTCGTCTTTTCATTGCTGCAAACATAGTAAAGGATATAAGATAAGTGTTGGATTTTTTTATGTGTTCATTATGATCTTAGAATACAATATGACTAGATATCTTAGGTGAACGGTGTATGTATTTGATTTAACTGTTGAATTACTCTGTGGTACTTATAAGTACCGTCAGTACACTGGGTGTTGGAGAAAAACTTTTTGTTTACTTTTTGTCTGTGTAGTTATCAATCGTTTTCGTCTGTTTCAAAATGTAATTACTAAAATGTAGTGTACTAATGATTTCCCTGGTATTTCTTTTCTGTTTCATTGCAATTTTTTATAGGAAATCGAAAAAGTTGTGGCACCGGCTCGTTTTTGCTACGTTAGAAATGGCATATGTGGAGATGCGAGAGAACATGCTGTCCCTGGAATATTGACGTCGCATAACTAAAGGACTGCTAACAAGATCGAAACCTAAAAAATAAAAAATAGTTTTTTAACCCTTTCTGAAAGCAAAGAATTTTCAATTCTAAAGTATTGAAATAAATGATTGGCACCGGAATTTGCCAAACGATTTATTTGTAAATAAGAAAATGCCTATATTTCATATACTTATTGAATCGAAAATATTTTCTGGTGCCAATTGAATACGTTGTAGATTTTCTGTTACGATATTTTAGTCATAGTGTACTGACGGTACTTTAAAGTACAACTTTTATTAATTACCTCTAAATAATTAAATTTGTCACGGGTGATTATTTTTTTTTATGGTTATCCTTTAATTTTCATTGTAGCAACTGAAAAAAAAAATATTACATGATAAAAATTGCAGTAGATCATAATGCCGTAGATGAAGGGTTAACCGCCAAACTAGAAGGTTGAAATTTTAAACTTTTTAGCTGAATATTGTTCGCCACCACAAAGTCTGAAAGAAAATTGTCCCTTTATATGACCTTAAAATTTTATGTATTTAAGTAAGGCCAATTTTTTAATTCAAAACTAGTGTTGGGAATGTAAATAACTTAAACATGTGCATTTAATTTGACCGTTGCGTTAACGCAACACTAGCGGGTAATGGGTTAAGTGGTCCACAAATGAACCACCGCCCTCCAAGGGTTTAAAAGTTTTGCTCGCACACAATACGTGCAAGAAGAGTTTGCTTACTCAACCTTTTGGATACCTCTTAGTTGTAATTGTCGCTTTAATTAACACTACCGCGACCGGAAATTTCACACAACTTTCATAAAAACATTTTTCACCTGAATTTTTTAAACTATTTCACTTATTTATTATACTTAATTTATGAAGAAACTTCTGGTTCGAATCGACATTTATTCATTTGTTCGCAGTCAAATTAATTCCTAATGGTCATTCTAGTAGTAGGAGAGCTGTTGAACATTTTTGAGTAGGTATTTGAGGCACCCTGAAAATATGTGCAACACTTCTTTTGTAATGCCTGTGTGGAATATTTTGCAACCTTCTCTCGCGGGCCTCTCTTAGCCAGGCGGGCGCCGCGAAGGATCACGTGACGTTTGAGAGAATTGATATTAAAAAACATTTTTTCCTTCTTGTTCCTTTTTAGTTGGTTTTGTGAATGTAAAATATGAACGCAGTAAGTAGACTGCATTTTTTCTCTTGGTCTTCTAAAATTAGAAGAAATGTTGTTTTAATTTTAAAAGGAAAATTTATCTCGAGCATAAAATCATGCTATTGTTCTTTATGGCTTCTTAATAGAAGAAAATAGTTGCTGGAAATTTAATTGTATTTAGAATCATGACTTCTAGAAGGAGCAAAGCAACTAAATATGTTTCATCTGTAAATATGTAAATAATATACATTATGTATATATTCGAACTGTAAATAATAATCTACAAAAGTAAAAACTTTTATTTGTGAAATATGATGACTTTAATATGATTTAAATGGAATCTTGACTTCTTATAATAATGCTCTCCCTATAACAATTTCGTGAACTGTGATTTAATTGTGGAATAACTTGAAATTCTTCAAGTTTTTGGTGCCTCAACAACCGGGAAAAAAGGTAAGAAATACCTTTATTATTCTGCATGACTGTTGATTTTTTGAAAATATACATTTTTCATGATCATTTATTTTGAACATTGAATTTAAATTTAAACATGGATAAGCCTGATAAGTTAAAAAGTAAAAGAGCTACTGTTCGTGCAGCCATTACGAAATTAATCACAAAATGTGATACATTATTATCTGTTGATATTGATAAAACTGATTGCGACTCATTAATGGAATCATTAGAGCTCGTAAATGAAAAGGAAGCTCAACTAAAGGAATTAGATTCCGAAATGGATGAGCTAATTCAGGAAAAAACTGAATATGAAAAAGAACTAAAATCGGTAGAAGAATATTCTGAAAAAATATCCAGTTTGAAATTTAAAATTAAGATGAGGCTTAAAAAATGTAAAATCGAAACTGAACCAAAAGTTGTACTAGAATCAAGTAACGGTTCAAAAATCGGAAGTAAACCAGTTTCGGCAGTGAAGCTTCCTAAACTTAATATAGAAAAATTTTCTGGTGATGCAAGCCAGTTCTTAGAATTTTTTAATTTATTTACTAGTGCGATAGATTCAAACGAATCGTTATCAAAAATTGAAAAATTCCAATATCTCAAATCCTTGTTGTCTGGTCCTGCATATAATATTGTATCTGGTTTTGAACTGACAGATCAAAATTATTCTACTTGTTTAAAATTGTTAGAAGAGAGGTATGGTAAGCGGGAAAATATCATAAACTGTTACATGAATAAAATTCTAAATCTTGAACCAGTGAAATCCTCTAACAATGTTATTTCTTTAAGGAAGCTGTACGATAATATTGAAACTAGTATGAGAAATCTTGATGCGTTAGGAGTAACATCAGGCTCTTACGGCCATTTATTACTACCAATTTTATTAAGGTTATTACCAGAAAATTTGATACTAGATTTCCATCGAAAACGTGACCCCGATAAGGACTGTGAAGTCACCGATTTAATAAATTTTATTAAAACGGAATTAAGATGTCGTGAAGCTACTAATTTAGTAAACAATTCCCAAACCAAGACTTATGAAAATTCTAAAACTAAATATGAAAATCCTTCAAGTAAATATCAAAATTTTCCGCAAAAGAAAAATATACCTTCAGCTGCTGCTTTAAATACATCTACAAAACAGTTTTGCATATTTTGTAAGTCTTCTGATCATGTAGGACTAAATTGTTCAGAATTCACTGATGAACAGAAACGATATAAATTAAAGAAAGAAGGTCGCTGTTACAAATGCTTTTACAAGTCCCATTTATCAATTAATTGTAGAACAAAAATTAACCCTTGTTCCAAATGTGGTAACACTACCCATAGTACTTTGTTTTGTTTTAAAGAAACAGCAAAAGAAAATCCTGAAAAAGAAATGAAAGGTGCAATTGTATCTATGATGTCGGAACAAAAATATAAACAAAATAAAGCAACATTATTGCAGACTTGTACAGTTTCTGTGTCTGCTGGTAAGGAATGCTTGTTGGCTCGCGTTTTATGTGATAGTGGTTCAGAAAAATGTTTTGTGAAGAGATCTCTAGTACAAAAATTAAAATTGAAGCCATTGCGAAGAGAAAATTTATTAGTTTATCCTTTTGGGCGGAGACGCCCTTATGAATCTTGTTATGAAGTAGTTGCTCTAGAATTATCCAGTGTTGTGCAACCTATTAACTCGATAAATATCGAAGCTCTTGTGGTTGATAATATAACTGGGGCTTCTGTGAAAACACTAGAACCAGAACTTCTAGACATAATGAGAACAAGAGGCTTTAAGCCTGCTGATACAGGTCTTGAACAGGAAATAAATATTTTGCTAGGGTCTGACTTTTTGTGGAAAATATTAAAGGGAATCGAGGGAAAATTGACAAAAGAATTATACGTTGCAGAAACTATTTTCGGTCATACGGTGCAAGGGCAAATAGAGTCTAATAAAAAAGAAGTAGCTTGTTTGCGTGTTTCAGTTGAAAATATAAATACCCAACTGAAAGCATTTTGGGATCTTGAATCAATTGGCATTGCTGAAAGCAATGAAAAGAACATTACCGATCATGAGGTAATAAAAGAATTTAAAGAAAATCTAAAATTCGTAAATGGGCGTTATGAAGCAAAATTATTGTGGAAAGATTCTCGCGAATTACTTAGAAATAATCTTGAAGTAGCAAAGAAGCGGTTTTCTAGTTTAGAAAATAAATTCTTGAAAAACGATTCTTTATTTAAAGAATATAACTCCATTTTGCTAGAGCAGTTTAATGAGGGTGTAATAGAATTGTGCACCGAGAAACCTTTTAATAATTCCTATTACATGCCCCACAGACCTGTTATCCGTGACAACAAAACTACAACAAAAATGCGCATAGTCTATGATGCTTCTTCCAAATATGATGATTCTCTATCATTAAACGAATGTTTGTATCATGTCCCTAGCTTGAATTCTAATGTTTTAGATGATGAAAACATTCCTGTTTCGAGTTTCGAACCCCCAAATACTTCCTTGAAAATTTTAGGATTGATCTGGAACAATACAGAAGATAAATTTGGACTAGAATTACGACCCTTGTTTGAAAAATTAAATAATGATTCTTCTACAAAACGGAACGTTTTGAAAATTGCAGCTACGTTGTTTGATCCAGCCGGATTTATTGCCCCTTTTGTTATTCGTGTCAAATGCCTTTTGCAGCAATTATGGATAATGGGAATATCATGGGATGAAAGTTTTTGTGGTGAACTAGAAAATAATTGGCAAAATTGGCTTTTAGAAATCCCTGATCTCACACACTTGAAAATTTCCCGACACTATTTCAACAACCTGATCATGGAAAAGGAGCATCTCCAACTGCATATTTTCACTGATGCTAACCCTAATGCGTATGGTGCAGTGGCATACTTACGGTATCCAATTTCTAATGATAAATTTAAAACTAGTTTTATAATGTCTAAGTCTAGGGTTGCTCCCTTGAAGAAGTTAACTCTTCCTCGTCTTGAACTCATGGGAGCACTTATTGGTGCCAGAATGGCAAAGTTTATCACGAACGTTATCCAAGTAAATAATACTATTTTCTGGTCGGACTCAGAAATTGTTCTTCATTGGCTTAAAGGGCCAAAAGAAAAATGGAAACCATTTGTTAGTAATAGAATAGCTGAGATTCATAATTTGTCTGATCCTAGTTTATGGAGACATTGTGATGGCAAACTTAATCCCGCAGATTTAATAACAAGAGGTTGTTCTGTGAAGCATTTAATAAATTCTCAAAAATGGTGGTATGGTCCTGAATTTCTTTCCCTTCCCGAAAATCAGTGGCCTAGGGTTAAAATTGCTGCATCTCGATTACCTGATGTTTCTGAAGAGAAGTCTAAAAAAGCAGCCACCATTTCTTGCGTTCTTCAAACAAATAAATCTGATGAAATTCCCATTTTTATTCTTGAAAAGTATAGCTCCCTAAAGAAATTGTATCGAGTAACTGCATGGATATTTAGATTTATTTCTAATATAAAATTAAAGGTAGAGAAAAGAACATTTTCACAATTATCAGCTGAGGAAATGTTGCATGCTGAAAATTTTTGGTTAAAGCTGGTGCAGGAAAAAAGTTTCCCTGAAGTTACAAAATACTTGAAATGTAACAAAAGTATCCCTAGTAAATCGAATCTTCTACAGCTAATTCCTATGTTATCAGATGAAGGTTTGCTATTCGTACGAGGACTGTTACAAAAGTCTGATTCCTCATTTTATGAAAAACATCCTGATGTGATTCCTGCAAAACATAAATTGACTGAATTAATCGTGAAAGATGCACATGAAAAAGTTTTTCATTCAGAAGTGCCCAGTACATTAGCATCAACTCGTGAAAAAATTTGGATTTTAAGATCCATACAATGCATAAAATCAGTCCTAAACAAATGTGCAATCTCCAAGAACTTTAGTGTTCGCCCTGGTCAACTAGTTAGAGCACCTCTAAAACATATCTTGTGTTTACCTGCAACCAAAGAATCTTTAGTGAAACGCTTTCGTTTACGTGAGACTCTTCTAAATCATTTTTGGAAGCGTTGGAAAAATGAGTATCTTCTCAATTTAAAATCTGTTCACTACACGGACCAGAATAAATCTTCAGACTTTAAAGTGGATGATGTGGTGCTTGTACATGATGAACACTTACCCCGAAGTTTGTGGAAGTTAGGAAAAGTTACTAAAACCTTTATGGGCAGAGACGGCAAGATAAGATCTTGTGAACTCAAAACAAATAATTCATTTATTAAGAGACCTATAAATCTATTGTACAATCTTGAGCTCACAAACTAAAAAAAAAAGTCTGAACTTTTTTATTAATAGAACTGAAAAAAAAAAAACTTTGATATTATTAGAGACTCAAAAACTCTCATTGACATTTGACTTTTAGAAAAAATCTTGAATTGTTTCTGTTATTGACTTTAAACAACATTTTATTTTTTTTCACTTAAAAAAAAAAAGGAAAGTTTCTTGTTTGATAATATGTCTAATTTTTAGTTTAATTTTTTTTGTGATGAATATTCTAGAATTTGTATAGATTTAAATTGTTCTTTCTATTTTTAGTAGCGGAAACTTGTTCTCAAATCTTTTAAATTGTTTAATTATTTTATTGAAGTCCAGTATGTAAGTATATATTTTGATTTTGTATTGTATTTATGTATAGTGTAACTGATAATTTTTTAGAATAATTTTTATTTCTACTTTAATTATTTGAATCCCCATTTTGATGAACCCTTGTTCATCGGGGGGGAGTTTGTGGAATATTTTGCAACCTTCTCTCGCGGGCCTCTCTTAGCCAGGCGGGCGCCGCGAAGGATCACGTGACGTTTGAGAGAATTGATATTAAAAAACATTTTTTCCTTCTTGTTCCTTTTTAGTTGGTTTTGTGAATGTAAAATATGAACGCAGTAAGTAGACTGCATTTTTTCTCTTGGTCTTCTAAAATTAGAAGAAATGTTGTTTTAATTTTAAAAGGAAAATTTATCTCGAGCATAAAATCATGCTATTGTTCTTTATGGCTTCTTAATAGAAGAAAATAGTTGCTGGAAATTTAATTGTATTTAGAATCATGACTTCTAGAAGGAGCAAAGCAACTAAATATGTTTCATCTGTAAATATGTAAATAATATACATTATGTATATATTCGAACTGTAAATAATAATCTACAAAAGTAAAAACTTTTATTTGTGAAATATGATGACTTTAATATGATTTAAATGGAATCTTGACTTCTTATAATAATGCTCTCCCTATAACAATTTCGTGAACTGTGATTTAATTGTGGAATAACTTGAAATTCTTCAGCCTGAATACAAAATCGAATGTCTGGCTGAAGGATCGTGGCCCAAAAACTGTGCCAGACACGTGTAAAGTGCCATTTGGCCCTTGACACGTGTCTGGCACAGTTTTTGTGCCGACTAAAGTGTCTGTCATTTCCAAAATATTTTTTTCTAAGCATAAATATTATTCCGCCTCAATCTCAGCGTGCCTCAAATACCTTTTTTGGGTAGTCAAAAAATGGCACTTGACACGTGTCTGGCACAGTTTTTGGGCCGACTAAAGTGTCTGTCGTTTTCAAAATATTTTTTTCTAAGTATAAATATTATTTTGTCTCAATCTCAGCGTGCCTCAAATACCTTTTTTTTGGGGGTAGTCAAAAAATGGCACTTGACACGTGTCTGGCACAGTTTTTGGGCCACGATCCTTCAGCCAGACATTCGATTTTGTATTCAGCCATTACAAAAGAAGCGTTGCACAAATTTTCAGGGTGCCGCAAATACCATCCCTAAAATGTTTAACAGCTCTTGGACTATAGTGCTAATGACATATTGACAATGAGAAATTTTTCATTTCTTTGGACTAAAGGTGTATATTTTAGCTCTAAAATAGCGTATTTTCCCCACATTGTATATAAAAAAAAAACAACTGTTAAGAAGTTACACACAGTTGAGAAACAGAGCCTTCGGGAACAGTGACGATACATGCAATATTAAAGTACTTTCTTATTTATCAGATACTGGCAGGACAAACTCCAACCGCTATATGTTAATAAAAATTTGCAGGCAAATGTCTGCCATGAGTAAGGCATATTGTTTTCCATTTTTACTGGTGGATGTTTTCTGCGTTGGTAATCAGGCCCTGATAACTATTACTTAATATTTATTTACTATTATATGTGGAAAAAAATATTTATATTAATATAACATACAATAATATAAATAAATCAGAGTTTTATGACAAACAATTAAAACAATTTGTAAAATAAAGCCTTAAATGGAAATTTGTATTACTATTATACATTTAAGGCTATATTACATTTAACCCTTTCAGGGGCAAATAACTTCTATTCGTAAAATAGTGAAGTGATTGAATGATACCGGAATTTGCAAACAATTAATTTTAAATTAAGTAAAAGCTTTTCTTCAATCAATCAGTAAAAGGAAAATTTTCAATCCAAAATTCTAGTGTCAATGTGTCATTTAGGGATTAAAATTAACTGGTCCAAAAATGAACCACCGCCCTTGAAGGGGTTAAAGGCGATTGAATTTAAGGTTATGATATATTTAATACTATAATAAAAATGTAGCACTATTATATGCGGAAAAATATAATAATAATTGCATTACTCTGACATACAATAACATAAAAAACTGATTTTTATGATCATTTAAAACAATTTAAAAATAAAGCTTTAAATGTAACTTTTTACATAAGAACATACTCTACATAAAAAATAATTATTCTAGAAATATTTAATTACAGAACAGTATAACAGTCATACATTATTCATAATATTGTTTTATACTACGAAAAAAAAATTAATGGTTCTTAGCAATAATACAACTATGATTTCCCATTAATGTTTTCGAAGCGGAATCACTAACAACGTATGACGTGATGATAACTCTTTTATTTTTAGTCATAAAAATGTAAGCAAGACGTTTCTTTTGAATTATAAGAGAAATGTTCTAGATTACGTGATTTTCCTGTAAATGCTAATAAAAATATGTTTAGCTTATTCTATAAACAGAAATGCATAGAATCGCAAACATAATCTGGGTCATTATTATCCAACCGTTAGCAATCCAAGAAATAGACTTCAAAATTAATTCTATTAGAATCGATTTTTGTAGGTTACACATACCGTAATTTTCGGAGTATAAGACCCGGCTCCAATAATTCTGTTTACTACAAGAAATTTTATTTTATGAAATGTAACTTAGTTCTATTTGGCAATTATTTGACCAAATTAATTGAACAAAATTTTTGGTTTATTCAAATCTTTGTTTATCTACGGTTTATACACAGGAAATTACAGTAATTTCATCCGATAGGACAATGGAGTTATTAATAATAGGAGGAGACATGTAGTATAGATTCTACCAGTTGCGAATGAAGTAACTGAGGAGGTTGTCACAAGATGACGGCTGATTTCTTACATCAGATCAACAGTTTCTAATTACAGTCATTCAGGGTAACTTTGATCCATTGGGTGTAACTTTGCACCACGTCCTAATTTTCAAGATGTTAGACTTTAAAAGGCTGAAAGAACTCCAGTGCTATACTCTGTTGGCAATGTTATAAACTGGGCTTTCTACTCTTTATTTTAGAACATAAATTGGCAACATTATACACAGTTATTTGCACCATCCAACTATTATTGTGAAGTACTGTTTTCAAGTTTATTTTGAATGCTGTTTTGAAGTTCTTATAATCCAATTAAATTTTTATAGTAAGTAACAATATACTCATTTATCAGACATATTATTATCTAAATGTTATAAATGTGTTATTATTTTACGATTATGTATTTACTAATGGTCAGTAAAATGTAAAATTTGAAGGCACTACCATTTTACCTTAATTTCAGTATAACTTTGAGCCGGCTCAAAGTTAGGCAAAGGTGTATTGTTTACTGAAAAATACTGTATAATTCTCTGTTCATAAAAAACTATGTGCAATAATGATAAAAAAAAACACAAAAATAAAAATCATATCTGATGGTAATACGAAAATACCATTTTCTTGTCAAAAATAAACCATATGTGTACGTATATTATATATGAATGCCGAAAGTGTGCATTGGATATAACACGTAAATATCTTCAAAAATATGTGTAAAATACATAAAATTCATTTAAAGACGTTATTTTGGGCTGAGCTACTGAAATTTGGCATCCCATATATTCGATCAGGGATGCCCGTTTGGTCTCAAACTTTAATCTGACATTTTAAATTCATACCGGAAATTTCCAAAAAAGAATTTTTACTTTTTGTAAACGTTAAATCTCTCTTATTAAAAAAAGAATAAAATACTATTCTTTATTTCTAATATAGACCTTAAATTTCTGAATAAGAATGGAGGCCGAACTGGCAACTCTGCATACAACATTTTTTATTCTTGTTTGATTAATACTAGTACTAGTATGTAATACTGTAACTATGGCTATTATTGCATTAAAACATTGAAAATTGTTTTTAATTGCATATTTATGTTTTATGTGCACAATAAACAGTTATTTTTTGCTAAATATTCGTGGTTTTCTTCTTCCACTCTTCTTATGCATAATATTCGTTGTAATATCATAAATTATAGAAATCTTGTAATGTTGGAAAATGTAAATTAGGAGTCTTTAACTATCCGAAAAAAAAAACCTTTTTTCGCTTCAAAGTTGTCCGAACGATAATACTTTTTTTATAATGTCTTATTTTATATGATGTTTATAATATGATGCAAAGCTACCCTACATGGTTGGACAACTTTGAACCAGGCTAAAAATATATTTTTATTGTTTATATGATTATTATTTCTTAATTTCTGATAGTCATACAATAATTTATGATCATTTCTTCTCTTTTAACCCTTTCCGGCACGGGCAATGTTTCTTGTAAAATGATGAAACGATCTACTGACACCGGAATTTTAAAACGACTTTTTCAGAAATTAAAACCATGTTACTTTAACTATTCTTTGTAAAAGCAAAATTTTACTAAAATATTCTTGGTGCCGTTCGAAAGTTTGTAATTAAAATTAGGTATCTCGACCCGGGCACAGTGTGCCGGAAAGGGTTAAGGCACTAGTTGCAACAATATTCTTAAAATAAGTGTGGGGCATCTGAAAATAGAGAAAATGCGGACCAGAGTTACCCTGAATGACTGTACCGCCGAAGCAAACTTCCACCAGTATATTTTGAATAGAAAATTTCGAATTATTTTAGTGACTTATACATGCAAACGTTCTCTCCCAAATGTAGTAAAGTTTTCTCTTCGTTTTTACTGGTTGAAGTTGCCCGTATAGTCTAATATCTTTTAGTGACAAAGACAGGAGATTATTTAGGCTGTGAGAATATGGCCGAAACGCATTGCCTGACTGCCACAGATGTATACTTCCACCAGTAAAAATAAATATCAGCTTTTGTTCATAATTATTCTGTATTAATGAGGCTTTTAAATAAGGTGAATATTTCTGTTCAAATTTACTGGTGGAAGTTTTCCCTGTCGGTAATGAACTACTGCAAAACCGGTTACAGTTGATTCTTCACCATTTTGAGGATATGTCAATTCCTCTTTATTCATAGTTCCATGGATAACACAACACCTAATGTAAATAAGTCAGAAATTATACGTAAACAGTGGCAAATGAGGACTATAACTAGTTTTATAAATATTCAGATCTTGGTGCAATAGCTGTTGCACTCTTATGCAAAAATGCATGAATGCAAAATTATTATGATATGATTTATTACGATTAAATATAATAAATTCAGTAAAACGGAAATAATATGACCCCATCTTAAACAGGGCGTAATCACCATGGCAACCTAGAATCAATACCTATAGGATATCGTTGAATTAATTACCTACGACAGGATTTAATATAATGAAGAAAACTTTTATTAATATTTTTTAAGTTTTGATTCGACTTTCAAAAAATTTGAAATGACTCGACAAAATTCTACAACGATGATATATATGAAATTTCAAACCATTCGGTTGGGTAGCTGTTGCTCTGTTATATGCGGACAGACGGAAGGACCAGCCGACGACTATAGGTGCTATGTATTTATATAATTACGAACGCACCTAAAAATGTTTCAATTCTAGAAAATTTGAAGTATATACTAAAAAGGCTTTGTGTCCAGGGTGCCACAGTTCTACCACACTTTTTTTATTAGAATTTTTCATCTCATTTATCGCTGGCGGCTGTAAATCATTAACGATTTAAGCTTTAAATAGAACGTTTCTTATCAAAAATAGTGGTGCCAGATCTCTTTGCAATATCAAGGAAGTCATGCACTTTTCTGTTTATCTGATATCTTATGTAAAAGTGTTTGGAAGTTGGGAACTTTAAATTATAACACAATGGTGCAGTGTTGCGAGTCCGATACTTTTTTTCACTTTGCTGGATGGCCACCACTTTTAGAAACAGCAATATTTGCCGTAATGACAGATTAAATAATTCGAAAAGAAAACTGAGTAATTATACTATTTCAAAACAGCGGTGTTAATCAGCAATATGAATGAAAAAGTAGCGGTCTGACAGCTCTGCGCTGGTGTCACAAGTAAAATAAAAAATATAGCTTTTTGCAATTCAAAATAGCTACTATTAATATTTTAAAATAAATGACATCTATAACTTTGAGACTAGTTCTTACAGCATAGGATTCTTTCTCTTGTTGAATAGGAATTCTCTCTTTGAAGACAGTGTTGTATTATTTGAAACACTTAATTTACTCCCCCAAAACCAAAATTGTACCCGCAGAGTTGCTACGGATGGCTACTTTTTATTCAGTCCGTAATAATTTTTCAAACAAAAAAAAAATCTTTACAATCTTTCAACACAGCAATTACAGGATAATTCTACCTCCAATAATATATTTTGGAAATAATGGTGCAAATAGTACAGTAATTTCCGGGTTATAAGCCGCGGCTCAAATGAATATGTTTCCCTTCAGAAATTTTATTTTATAATGTGAACCCTATTTGTACTTGGTAGTTTTTCAACTTTATAAGCAAAAATACTATTTCTGGTTCAAAACAGAGTTATGCTAGTCGCGGCTCATTAACCGAAAATTGTGGTATATAGAAACAGTTGTCCGTTACAACCATGGAATTATGAATAAAGAAGAACCGCCATAGCCTCAAAAGGGAGAAGCTTCAACTGTAACCGGATTCGCAGTGGCTCATTACCACCAGGAAAAACTTCCACCAGTAAATTTGAATAGAAATTTTCTTCTTATTTAAAAACCTTATTAAGGCAGAGTTTCAGTCATAATAGTGGTCAAAAATAGAAATTCATTTTTACTGGTGGAAGTTTACTTCGATAGTAGTCAAGACTTGCATATCCACGATAATGTGACAAACTAAACTACCTCTTGTCAGAGAAAGAGCTTATAATACCCGGACCAACTGCCACCATTAAAAAGAAATAGAAATTTTTACCATACTTGTCAGAGAAATTTTGCATGAATAAGACACCAGATTAAGGCGAAATTTACTTATTGAAAATTTACTGGTGGAAGTTTAATCCGGCGGTAATCAGAAACCGTTGATCCGATATAAAAGTTCAGCCTCCATCTTATAAT
This sequence comes from Maratus speciosus, assembly GCA_963932465.1. NCBI lineage: Eukaryota > Metazoa > Arthropoda > Arachnida > Araneae > Salticidae > Maratus > Maratus speciosus. The sequence goes on from OZ010796.1 coordinate 311,444,804, forward strand.
TACCTCCTCAGTTACTACACTCGCAACTGGTAGACTGTACAAAAAGGGTGGCCAACTGCGGCACACCACATACCTCTAATTAACCCCTTTACAGTCGCATTAAATTACGGTTTAAAAATTCAAATTGCTCATTGGCACCATTTTATAAAAAAAAAGAAATGCTTTCTATGTTTAATAACAGGTAAAATGATACCATAATAAAGCCAATTACACTATTCTATAAAACAGGTGGGAATCAAACAAATCTGAATAATCTGAAAAAAAGACACAGCCCGTGAATATGACGGGAGCGAGAATTAAGGGGTTAAAAAAAAGTAGCAGACTTCTTGAATAGCAGAGATTCGATGATTAGATAAGACAATGATTACTATAAAATTTTATTGGTGTCTAGTGTGCCACAATTGGCCACCCCTGCTCTGCACTATACGTCTCCTCCTCTTTATTCATAACTCCATTGTTGCAATCGAGTACTCGAATTTTATAATAAAGTTTTGCTTTTTTATGTACCTATAAAACTTTTTTTCAGATCAATCGGTTCTTAAATTCTCGTGACATTCAATAATTTCAACATTTTAGCAACATAATTATTTTGCCTCTGAAAGGTCTGAAAAGTTTATGTCTATTTAAAAATGGTCGAAGCTGATCATATTTATCTTCTATGATTTTACATGTCTAGAATTCTCTTTCTTCCAGAACTAACAAGTTGGAAATTGCTCGTCAAACGTGGCAAATGAGGTGCGTTCGTACTATAACTAGTTTTATAATTATTTTTTGCACCCCATATTGTACTGAATGTATAATTTTTTGCACTTCATAAAGCGCATAGTCTGATACATCATTAAAATGCACTTCCAATATTTTTTTCCCATTCCCCGTAATGTAACGGAACACTTTTGACTGTCCCTGTAATTAAACTATACATCCGATTTTCCTAAAATTTGAAATAGCTCAACAAAATTTTGCAACAATTATATCCTTAAAATTTCAGACCATTCGGAAGGCTGTAATATCATTAAAATGCACTTGCAATAATTTTTCCCATTGGCCGTAATGTAAAGAAAAACTTTTGACTGTCCCTGTAATTAAACTATGCATCCGATTTTCCTAAAATTTGAAAGGGCTCGACAAAATTTTGCAACAGTTATATCTTTAAAATTTCAGATCATTCGGAAGGCTGTAATATCATTAAAATGCACTTGCAATAATTTTTCCCATTGGCTGTAATGCAAAGAAAAACTTTTGACTGTCCCTGTAATTAAACTATACATCCGATTTTTCTAAAATTTGAAAGGGCTCGACAAAATTTTGTAACAGTTATATCTTTAAAATTTCAGATCATTCGGAAGGCTCTCATATCATTAAAATGCACTTGCAATAATTTTTCCCATTGGCCGTAATGTAAAGAAAAACTTTTGACTGTCCCTGTAATTAAACTATACATCCGATTTTCCTAAAATTTGAAACGGCTCGACAAAATTTTGCAACAGTTATATCTTTAAAATTTCAGATCATTCGGAAGGCTCTAATATCATTAAAATGCACTTGCAATAATTTTTCCCATTGGCCGTAATGTAAGGAAAAACTTTTGGCTGTCCCTGTAATTAAACTATACATCCGATTTTCATAAAATTTGAAATGGCTCGACAAAATTTTGCAACAATCATATATTTGAAATTTCAGACCATTCGGTTGGGTAGTTTTTGCTCTGTTACATGCGGACAGACGGACGGACAGACGGACGGACTGAACGACGACTATAGGTGCTACGTATTTATATAATTACGAACGCACCTAAAAACGGATTTCAAACAAAATGAGTTATCATAATCTTTTAGTATGTGCATTGATATGGAATGCCGATAGCAGGTGTGAAGCAGGGAACTATTAATAAAGAGGAACTAACATATCCTTAAAATAGCGAAGCTTCAACTGTAACCACTTTCGCAAGGGTTGATTACTGCCAGTGGAATCTTCCATCAGTTAATTTATACAGAATTTTTCTCCTTATTTTAAAGCATAATTAAAGCAAAAATTCAGTCATAAATAACGGCAGAAACAGATTTTCATTTTTACTGTTTTAAGATTACTTTGGTGGATGTCAGGTCCTGCGTTTTCGCCATATTGTGACAACCAGTGAAACAAACTGACTGTTTTACAAGGCAAGTTGACACCAGTAAAAGCAAATAGAAAATGTTACCATATTTATGAAAAAATATTTAGACGAATAAGACGCTTAAATATTACGAAATTTTCTATTCAATTTTACTGGTAAGAAGCTTGCCCCGGCGGTAATCAGGAACTGTAGATCCTATTTTTAAATAAAGCAGCCGCCATCTTATGACAACCTCCTCAGTTACTTCACTCGCTACAGGTAGACAGTACACTATATGTGTCCTTCTCTTTTTCATAACTCCATTGTTTGAAGCATGGAACTATCAATTAAGAGGAACTGGCGTATCCTTAAAATAGTGAAGCTTCAACTGTAACCGCTATCGCAAGAGTTATTTGCCGCCGATGGAAACTGCCACCAGTTGATTTATATAGAAATTTTCAAATTATTTAAACGCCTTATTATTACAAAATTTCAGTCATAAATAATGGTAGAACAGATTTTCATTTTTACTGGTAGGAGTTTACTTTGGCGGTAGTTAAGCTCTGCGTTCCCGCCATATTTTGACAACCAGGAAAACAAACTGACAGTTTTACAAGGCATACTGTCACCAGTAGAAACAAATAGAAATTTTTACGACATTTTTGAGAAAAATTTCCATGAATAAGACGCTTAATTAAGACGAAATTTTCTATTCAATTTAACTGGTGGGATGTTTGCCCTGGTGGTAATCAGAAACTGAAGATCTTATTTTAAAAAAGCAGCCGCCATCTTGTGGCAACCTCCTCAGTTACTTCACTTGCAACTGGTAGACAGTTCACTATATGTCTCCTCCTCTTTTTTTCATAACTCCATTTTTTGAAGCCAGTCAGTCTCAAACGGAGTTGTTTAAATTTCAGGAATACCTCAAATGGAGGCATCTAGGCAAAGTTGCTTGCATTGTAAGCCTTGACACTCTCACACAAAGACTCTACGCCAGAATGTAATTCAGCAGCGTTTGGCGTGCGAAATTTGCGAATTTTTTGTGGTATTGTAGCGTGTAGTGGCTGCCCCTCCGGGTGGTCTGGAACCGACCCCTTTGGTGGGGGAGGAGACTCGGGGCCCCGCCGAGTTCGTAGTACACGAATGCGAGGGAGCGAGATGAGGACGAATCACAGCCACCACGAGTGACTCATTTATGAGTCCGGCAGCCACGAGTAAGGGGCGTCGTGTTGTGGTATCGCAATCGCTTCGGCGGTGTTCGGAGGTCGGTATCGCCAGTGCCTCGGTTTTCAAGGCAAGCTGGACAACGACGTCCATAGTCCTATCCCAGAGCCGGCCTCGGCCGGATGGTGACTCTGTGCAACGGATAGCCAATATGGTAGGACCTCACCCACCATTTGACAGTGAGGGAGCCTTATAGAGCAAGACATAAGGGCTCTCAAGTGTCCGCGGGATAGCCATGAAGGATCTCCCGGAGTTACCGTCGGGAGAGGTTTTGGACAGCGTCTGATGCGCTCCCTGCGTCAGGTGGCTTACTTCCTTGTGTCCACTGCATTTGGGGGCATTTGTGAGCCAACCCTTAGGTGAGTGGTGAATGGAGGTGCCCCCGTTGACCAGAGGGCGGTCGCTGGGGGAGGCCAGTGTGGCACTGGTTACACGACGTCGTGCCGTTTCCCGAATGAGGGGTTCGGCCGGCAGTTCCGCCTCAGGGATCCGCCCCCACGGGGAACTGGGCCGGATACTCGCCGGTTAATGCGGTGAAGTTTCGACTCTCGGACGAAGTCTCTGTCCGACCTAGGTCCTGCGTGTCTGCGCGCAACTGGAGCTTTCTTTGCCAAGTGGTGAGGACCTAGCAGTGTCTCAAAAATAACTTTCGCATGACTAACAGGTAGCGGTCGCCATGGCACGGTGAGGGGGATCCGTGCCTAGGTACCACGGCGGCCGTGAGGTAAGGTAGCGGGAGCCAGGGTTTCGCCGTTCTTGCGCGGCTTCTCCTTCGAAAGATGGTGTTGAGTTGTGTGGGCCCGGCGAGACTCCGGACCCTAAAACCCCCAAGCGCTGCGGAGTCTATTCGGTCTGGGAGGGGTTAGCCGTGACTTCACGGGTACGCTAATGGCTCCTAGTCTTTTCTCCCGGACTCCTTGCGTTAAGCCGCGAGGGATTCCGCGGGTTGTAGAGGGAGGATCCCTAGCGAGGCGGTGACAGTGCCGTCAGGAGTGAGTTTTCTCAACTCTCCGCTAGAGGCACCTGCTCTTTCTATCGGTTGCCTTCCATAAATATATTTGCTCATTATAGCTTGGAAGGCCTCCGTAAAGCAACTCCCCCTCGGGAATCCTCGGCATCGGCTCGTGAGCCCGACTCTTTTGTAGGTGTTCGGTTCTGCGGGTCACTGGGGTGTACCGGGGGGGGGGGGCACAAAGAGAAGGGACCACTTGGCTCTTTTCCTGCTGGGTGGTGAGAACAGTCGCTTTCGGCTGGTCGTCTCTTTGATTGGGAAATAGGCTGCGCGACGTATGCTGGGCAGTGCGCATGCCAAGACCGGAGTCATCGCGTAGGGTGGCCTCCGCGCTATCTGGATAGGGGGTACAAGGGGGTTCCTTCCTGGGCCCAAGACCGGCGGCTCAGTCTAGTTGCACAAAGAACATATTTTCATCAATATCAGTATCATTAATTTCTAAATTTACTATTAAAAATTACTCGTATTTTAAATAAAAATTCTACTCAATTTATTTCTCACGCCAGCCGCTACGAAGGCTGCTGTCGTTTCCTTTACTTTACTGTATGACTTTGAAACCCCTTGCTCCATCCAAGTAGCCACAGTGTGTTGCCAGTCCGCTACTTTTATTTTATTCAGTTTACTTGAATTAGCAATATTCGCCTTATTTTCGATTTATATAGTATGTCATTAAATAAAGGAAATATTTTTTTCAAAATCCTTGTTGCATACAAGCAGTAGGAATTAAACAAGTAGCGAGCTGGCAACACTATATTAGTGCTGAATATGTACTCAGATTTGTATCCAAGTGTTTGAAATCAATCGTAGGCTACAAAATACATCACCTGGTTGACCTCCACCGAAACACCCGAAAACTATACTTATGCGCTGAAACAAAGCTTTCGGCTGTCGCAGACGGATTTTTTTAAGCGTTTGTACGATTCCATGAAACTACGGACTAGTATTTTAAAAACCTTTCTTTGACTTATGAAATCTCAGAAAAACAAGGCTGAGAAAACTTTTAGAAATTATTGGTATTCAATTTCGAGGGAACGTACAAACGCTGAAAAAAATCCGGCTACCACGACCGCCGTTTTTGTGTCATCGCTCAGGCCTAGAATTCACGGGGTGGGGGGCCCGCCCAAGACATGGAATTATGAATAAAGAGGAATTGACATACCCTCACAATGGTGAAGCTTCAACTGTAACCGAATCCACAGGGGTTGATTACCATCGGGACAAACTTTCACCAGTAAATTTGAATCGAAATTTTCTTGTTATTTAAACGCCTTATTCAACTAGAATTTATATCAAAATTAAGGCAAAAAATATCCATTATATTTTCAGATGGAAGTTTGCCCCGGCGATAGTCAGGCCCTGTGGTTTGCCATATTGCGACCTCATAAACATTAAATACCCACAGAACGACCACATAAATTTATATATCAATGTATACAACCTAGGATTTTTATTATCTCTTTTATGTTGGATTTTTATTATGACTGTAATTTTTTTTTGATATTATTGAAAGTTAAAATTATTTTTTAATTATATGAAAAATAATGGATATTTTATTCCTAGAATCATACAAAAATGACATTTATAATCTTTTTTAATCAGCTAAAAACACATCTTTAGAGAAGTAGTTGTTATAATTTTTTATAAGATGTTATTCTTCATAATTTCAATGCAATTTACATATTAATTAACAATAAAAAAAGGAATTTGTTTAAAAATAGACAAACGTATTTGGGAACAAGTAAAAATTAGATGTTCTAGTTTTGGAATAAGTTTTTAAATAGTATAAAAATAACAAGTTTTTCTGTTTTTCATTTATTCTAATTGTCGTTTTTTTTTTTTTTTTTTTTTTTTGCTGAGTAATCATGGTAATTTTTTTACATTAAAAAAGGAGATTGACAAGAAACTTTAGATGGCAGTGAAAATTCTAAGAATAACAATAAAAGAATAAATTTAAAAATTTCAGAACTAATTAAATATAGTTATGAAATCTCCTTTATTTTTGTGAATTCAAGAAAATATTCACACAAATATTGCACAATTGTTTTTAATTAAAAGTGTCTGTCTTATCACGATGTAGGATCGATTTATCTTCATAAAACATATATCAAGGTGCGTGTAACACCATAGCCTTCCAACTCTTACGCTTTTTGATACCATAAAAAAGGAAATTTTGCCTTATTTAATCGAGAGATTGCGGCGATTGACAAAGGTAAAATTTACTATTAAATTTTTGTGGTACAAAAGAGCAGAAGAGCTATGTGCGTGTAGTTTTACTACATTTTTAATAGCCTTTATCGCCTTATTTAACAGCAGAAAAATAATACAACTGCTGCGTTAAACAAGGTGTTTATAAATTCAACCATTTAAATATTAACGCTTTGCACTCGAGGGCTCCGCTGCGGAGACATAATCTTTCTTTGCAAAATTTGTTTTTGGCACCAGTAATAAAGGAAAATAAAATGTACCTTATTTAATCAGAGCATTTTTGAAATTGTGTACTTAAGCGAAACTCCTTTTAAAAAAGTGGTGCCGATCGCATAAAATTTGTGTAAGAGACGCCGAGCGCAAAGGGTTAAATAGAAAATGTTTAATCGGAAATATTGGTGTTCAGCAACTTGAAAATTCCAATGCTCCCACTGGTCCTTTTCTTGAATACCATTAATTCGAAAGAATAATTTTTGAGATAGGTTTCTACAACATTTTCAATTGAAATTGCCTTCGAGGAAAGATCCTACAAAATTTGTAGGATAAATCTAAATCAAGATCTTGTGGTATTAAAAAAACGTTCCGAGTCAGATTCCCCTGTCCACTATGTACTCGCCTTGAGTACATAAATTTTATTCTTAAAATAACTTTCATTGACATAATTTTGCAGAAATGTTTCATTTTTGAAGCAAAAGTTTCTTAAATCTAGAGAAATATTTCTTAAACTGAGGAAAAGTGGACGTCTCAATACTTATTGATTTCATTACCCGATTGGTGAAAACAACTTTAACCCTTAAATGCCGAGTGTTGCTTTTCGGCAACATACCCAATTTAGGCTTCTAAAATATTATTAGAATAATATTGAAGCTATAATGCCTAATGTTGCCAATAAAATACATTCTGAAAATATTATTAAATTAATTTTCAACTTGTTGATGGCAACTCTTGTGCTGTTTAAGAATAAAGATAGATTTATTTTTTAAATTGTTGCTACTTGTTCTTTTTGTTATGTTTGGAAGCTTGCGAAATACCCTATTTTGTTTTGCAGAGAACAAGTAAAATTTATTTCTTATTATAGTTCCTAAAATTTTTGTGTGTTTAATATTATAGAATTTTATCAAGAAAAATTATTTTTTCAACTAAAGACCAGTATTGCCGATTAGTAACGAACTGTTTCTTAGCTGTAAATCATACTTAAAACAAAATATGATTTTTTAAGTATTTTTCCCATGATTTATTTAAAAAATGAAAGCCGAAAAGCATTATTACAATGATTTTTGAAAATTCAGGCGTTTAACGGTTAAGCAAACAAGGGGATAAACCATGTAACTATGAATAAAGAGGAATCGACGGACACTCCAAATGGTGAAGCTTCAACTGTAAACGTTCTGCAGGTACTGATAACAGCCGGGTTAAACTTCAACCAGTAAATTTGAATAGAACTTTCCTCTCCTTATTTAAATGACTTATTCATTGAACTTTTCTGTCATAACCCGTTAATAGTCGCGCGTTGGTCTTTTCCCCGCCCGAAATTCGTCAGCTTCCTGTAACTCATTTCCCGTTAAAGTTACGATAGCCGAATTCCGTGTAGCTGACCTTGAGTGTTCACACTCTTGTGTAGTAAAATTGCAAATCATTCCTGCTATTTTTTAGCATTTTATCGCATTCTTAAGTTTCAATTGGTCTAAATGACCGCGTTGCGACCACTTGCGTTGGTTGAATTTTTCCCCCTCGTGTTCATCCTTTCCCATTTCCGCGAAATCTGTGGGGGAAAGTTTCTTCGAAGTACAGACTCTCTGCCTGTTGTAATTTCGTCTTTCTTTCTTCTGCTATTTTGCTCGTTCATAGATTACTTTTTTTACTTTTAGAATGTGACTTAAAATTGTATTATTATATTAGTTGTGAAGTCAGTTCGCACAAAAAACTGATGGATGGTCACTTGCATTTTTTTTTCATTGTCAAACATTACGGGAATAAATTCTCATATTGATAATCGTTTAAATATAGAAAAAAAGGGAAATTTATCATTATAATTTGAAAGAAGTTGCTTTTCATTTATTACCGAAACATATAAATGAAAGAAAACAGACAATAACACTGCCGAACCATTAAAAAAAAGGAGAAGAGAATTTTGTGGGAATCAGTAAAAAAATTGCCGTATCTCCAAAATTTGAAAAGTATCGTTTTTGTACAAAAAACAAATTCGAAAGATAAAACAATTTTCTCAGAAATGTAGTATGTATATCTGCGAAGAATATACATATAATTTATTTGTACAATAAGAAAAATAAAGAGAATTTTATAATGTAGATTAGAAATTACGCAAATAAAAATCTCTTTTGGATAATTCAGTGAATGTTTATACTATGATTTAAAAAAAATATTTTAAGTATTTTTCTAAAATTTATCTATTTTTAAATTTTCATACTGTAAGTAAAAACACATTTTTTTTAAACAATGGCGCAGAATATGTTTTTTTTAATTATTATTGAAATCCAATAGAGGCGTGGGGGAGGTTACTAACAAATTTAAATTTATTGTCGTTCATCAATTGTTCAAACTATTTTTCAGAATAATGTTTTCCAGAATACGAGAGAAAATTCATTTAAATAAAATTATTGCTGCATATTTATAATTTCGGAGAAAATGTTCTTATTGTTTTTATTATTTTAATGAATGTTATTATAAAACAATAAATTATAACATTAATACCTTATTATAAAATGTACAATAGAATATTTATTTTAATTAAATAGTTGCTGTAAAATACATCCCTATTAAGATGACCCTTTCAGTGATTCTATTAATTAAAATAATTTATCCATCTTAGGATTTAAATCTACAATTGCAAATGTATTTAAATTAAATATATAATTTCAATAACTTATTATTTACTTTATATAAGGGAAGTTCGTATCTAGAGTTTTTATTCAAAGGCGCTGCTCCCACCTTGAAATAAGTAGAAAAACTACAAATCGTGCATTTTCATTTGAAAAATGGATTTAATCATAAAATCTCGATAGCCCCCCCCCCATACACACACATACAGCCCACAAAATAAATAAATAAAACGTAGTTACAATATTTACATTTATATTTTCGAATTAAGTATTTTTTTTTACCTTTTCTTTATTATATATATATATATATATATATATGTCATATGCTGGTGAATTAGTGGTATTGTATTTTAGTTTCTGTTGCATGTCATAGGTTCCATTTTTATTTTCAGTTTAATTGTTTAATTTAATGTCCGTGTAATATATTGATGCTAAATTTATTAATTTTTATTTATTAAATGGATATAGAGTGCCGGAGTATCATGAAAATCTACCTGACTATGATTCTATCCTCCCCCCCCCCAAAAAAAACCCCCCTCTATCACGAATTTAGATTCATATTCGTAAATGTTTTCCTACTAATTATTGATTCTTAGTAACATCAGAAATTCAATCAAATCATTTACTATTTACTTTTAAGTATTTATGCAAAACGAAGAAAGAGTTATTAAAAACATTTATCTAGATACCAACTTAATATATACTTAAGCGAAATAAATAATTTGCTGTAAAAGGTTGTAAAATGAATAATTGCTGTAATCTTTTAAAGTTCAGTCAATATTTTCACCCTACGTTATCCGTTTTCGATCATCTGATAACACCGGCAAGTTTCCCCTTCGTTTTCGGCCTGCTGGTAACGGCGGCAAATAGACCGAGCGGGACTACTAACGTTCTAAAAAATGTCGCGACTACTCTCGGGATAATAAAGCTCCGTCGGTCGCAACTCTGAGACTCCCGAGATCGGTCGCAATGTGCCTGACAGGCGCCTGTTAGAAAATTGTCATTAGCAATTAATTGACACAAATTTAATGTTCTTAAAGTGATCAGTGACATTCATTAGGATGTACAAAGAGAGAATATTTCAAATTTGGATGAAAACATCTTGTTTATTACACTAAAAGTAAAAAATAAAAAAAAGACTGAAATTTCAAACCCAGCACCAAATTGCCTCCAATTTTCTTCACAAAAACAAACAAAAACATTACGATTATGAACAAAACTGAAAATACAGGTAGAATAACAGTCAGCCTTAGTCGTATTCACTGTCCAAATATTGAACAGTGGAGGTGCGTTGGCCCGTTGAAGTGTAGCTTTGGCAGATCATAATTGCTTGGGACAAGCAGGTCGCATGATGACATTTATAGCATTTCTAGTTCGACATTCTTCTGCAGCCTGTTTATGAAGTACAGGTGAGCATTTACATCATTTTGATAGGGGGGGGGGGGAGAGGAGGATTTCTGCCAACCATCGATTGGACGATATCTTTTCAAGTGGACTTGCAGGCTGCTTGGAATTACGGTTATCTCCAAACTTCTTTGAGGTAGCTTTCCAATTACCATTCCATCGGCCAACCTTTTCACGTACACGCTTTTGGTGTACACTCGCCAAAGTAAATGATTTGAGAGTTGATGCCACTCACATTGAGCATTGTACAGAAAATGACCATTGGCCAACGCTTGATGTTTCGACTTACGTTGTATGTAGCGCATATTTGATATGCAGTATCAACACCACTTTAGGTTGTGTTATAGAAAATAATCACTTCTGGTGCGTTGTCATGAAGAAAGAATACAAGAATGACGTCTATCTTTTCGCGTGGTTAATGAAAACCATAACATTCCCATGATTGAACACGAAAATGAATTGAAACTTACATATTTTCACAAAATATCCACAATTTTTATTATTTTCATTCATGAAATGAGCGAAATAAACAATTGTGATGATAAATAACACAAAATAAGAACCTTAAAAAAACGGACGAGTTCGGTCGCAATCAGCCTGAGAGGCCACTATGGTTCGATCTCTACTCCCAGCGAATCGCGGTCAAACTGGCTAGGTGTGTTACAAACACTGCTGAAAAAAAAAACGCGAGTATCTGGAAGGGCGAAGCATTGCGCACTTTAGTGGTGGAGAGGAGAACGGAAATAATTACGATGTACCTGTCAGGAACGACCGACAGAGCGTCTATCGAGAATCGACTATTGCGACCGACGGAGTGTTAATAACAAAAATATCTACTCTGGAAGTTTGTTCCGGCGATAGTCAGGCCCTGCGGTTCCGCCATATTATGACAACTTAAATAATCCCCCTGTCAATGCCAGTGGATTTGATTACCGCCGGGTGAAACTTGCGCCAGGATATTTGAATAACAATTTTCACGTTATTTAAACGCCCTATTCATGCAGAATATCTGTCATAAATACGGCAAAACTTTAACTTCGTTTTTAGTGGTGGCAGTTTGCCCGGTGTCAATCAGGCCCTGATCTGATGTAAACAAACAACCGTTGCCATCTTGTTTCAACATCCTCAGTTACTTCATCCGCAACCGGTAGATACTAGAGTATCTGTCTCCTCCTCTTTATTCATAGCTTCAGTGTAGACACTACACTATCTGCTACACCTCTTTATTTACAGTTCCATTGGATAAACCCGGCTTTACCAACGCCCCCTAGATAAGGGAGAAAGCCCTGGCACGCGTCACGAAAACGTCACACAAAGTAGGCAAAACAAAGAAAAAAATTCAAAAAAACTTGCATGTTTCGTTTTATTTGGCTCGTGGAATTATTAATTGTTATTAGAAAATAAGATGTAATATTTCCACGAAGAAACGAAATCGAAACATGCATAACTGAACTTAACTAAACTTAGGCGCTGAACTTAATTAACTCAAAGCTATTGCTGTTGATCGTGGTTATTCCTCTAATATTGTAGATTCTATTTATAAGAAATTGACTAAAACCGTCCATTCTGAAAAGCAATTTAATTCCCACTCTATTACTTCAGTTGTGTTTCCATTTTTTCCTAAATCAGTCAGCAAGTTGCTAAAATCTTAAGAAGGTTTGATTTTAATGTTATTTTTTTTTCCTGTTAATAAAATTACTTTTTCAAATCTCAAACACCCCATTGATCGGCTAGATAACTGGGGTATTTACCAAATCTCTTGCCAGTGTGGTCTTTCTTATATTGGCCAGACTAAACGCGCTCTTAGATTTCGTTTAAAAGAGCATAAAGGTTGTGTTAAAAATGAGGAGCTTAAAAGTTCTTCTATTGCTCAACATTGTTGGTCTTTTCAACATAGGTTCAATTTTTCCTCTGCCATCATTATCCAAAAATGTTCTTCTAACCTTGATCTTGATTTTTAGGAAGCTTACCAGATCATTAAAAACTCTCACTCTTTAGTCAATGGCTTATCTAGTACTGCTGATTTTCAAACTATTTGGAAAGCATTAATTTAATTTCCCCCTCCTTTGGTTTCTTTTGCTCTCGTTCTCCTGTAGATGTCGCTACTTGTCCACTCGATTGTTTCATGCTGCTTCTCTCTCATTGGTTGTTTTCGGCGCATTCGCTACCCGTATCGGGTATATAAGCCGACGCGTCTCTGTAGTTTTGCCCAGGCTTGCTTTTTCTAGCACGCTGTGCCTTGCTCTATCTTGCACTGAAGAAGAGTCTCGCTAATAAATTCGAAACAGCTGTTTTCAGCTTTTTTCGTATTATTTGTGCATTTTTAAACGTTGATTTTTTTGCTTTTTAACTTTCATATTAGCCTCGCGCCAGGAGTTAACAGCCGAAGAAATCGCCAACGATCACTATTTACAATCAGCCTCTTCGATTTTGTTAATTTCAGGGGTTTAAATGCGTAATTCGATTAACCCCTTAATGATCGCATAAAATTATAGTTTAAAAATTCATACTGGTTTTGCCACAACTTTTTTGAAAAAGAAATATTCACATAAAAAAATGTCACATAATGACAAGTGAAATGATACTAGAATAAAGCCAATTACACTATTTTATAAAGCTGATGGGAGTCAAACAATCTGAATAAAAGACACAGCCCGTGATTATCACGCGAGCGAGAATTAAGGGGTTAAATGTCTTAAATTTCGCTTTTATTTAAATTTAATGTTTTATTTATTGCTTGACGAATGTTTGAAATTTCGTTATAGAATATAAGCTGGAAACAAATGTTGAACTATTTATATTAATTTAAGTGCGAACGGATTTATCTTTCGTAATCGTTTGGACGCGACAGAGATAAATTTGAAAAAAATCATGCTTGAAAATTATTTTAAAAACAATAAAAATTGAGTAAATTACGATTCAGTTTTCAAACAAATTGCTATACAGTTTTACAACAAAGCGGTAGTTTTCAAACAAATTGCATTTGAAAGTAAGTTTTCCCCTTCATTCGCTTGTGTAAAAATTGAAAACGTGGGATATTTAGAAGTTAAAAAAATTTCAGTAAGGCTAATGTCAGACAAACGTCTTTTTGCACGCTTTTTTCCCTACATATCATCCGTACACAATGCCGTTAGCATTGTGTAGGGATGATATGTAGGGAAATAAGTGTGCAAAAAGACGTTCATCTAGCATTAGCCTTAGACTAATGTCAGACGGACGTCTTTTTGCACGCTTTTTCCCTTACGTATTATCCCTACACAATGCTGGTAGCATTGAGTAGAGATAATACGTAAGGAAAAAGCGTGCAAAAAGACGTTCGTCTGACATTAGCCTTAACCCCTTGGGGACGAGCGACCGGTATTCGTGCCGCGTAAGGTGCTTAGAATCGGAGATTATTCTCACCAGTAAATTTTTATTGTAAATTTTGCCTTATTTTATCCGAGCATTTTCCAGATTCAATTAGGCAAAAATTTCTAATTTAAAGAACCGGTGATTAAAGATTAAACATTCTGTAAAAGACGCTCGTCCCGAAGGGGGTTAAAGTCAAATTTAGACGTCTGCTATTGCCATCGTCAAATATACGTCAGCGTTACGGACGGACACGTTTGTCCTTTGCAACACAGATAGGATTTATGATAATTAGTTTGTGTTAACTATTAGTTTTATAAAATATATGGATAGTGTGATTCTATATCTCAGAATAAATGTACTTTATTGATACGGTAAGATAAACATATTTTAGATAATAAAAATACGAGAAAACCTACTGACAATTAACCTTTATATTTATCTAATTTGGAGAGAAAATATTGGTATTTATTGGCTAAACTCATCTTCGACCACGATTCGCCCATTCTGATATTTGATCTGCCTGAAGGAATTTACAGTGGCTTATTTCGGACTCAATTAATAATGCCCGAAATGAATTCCGGGAAATGTTCCACGTTTCTAAATAACTATTTGAAAACAGCTTTTCTGCAAGGAGAATAACCCGAATAACGTTTTAAGTATAATGGATATTTTAATAGTTTATGCAATGAATGAATAGTTTTTCTTATATATATATATACACACATATATATATATATATATATAAACTTGCACGTTATGGGAGATAAATCAAGAAGTAAAATAGTTATAGTTAAAGTTACAGTTACTATGATTATATTATGGTGTTAATGTCTTTTTTATTTCATGAAATGCATGTTAAATGTAGTTTTTTAAAGATATCTTTATGATATCCTGAAGGGAGGGTTATATGAATACGACTATTTTTTAACAGAAAATTTTGTCTTATTTCATCGCAGACTTCTATGTCTAAATAAGATGAACATTTACATTGAAAAATAGTGGTATCCCAACCCCCCCCCCCCCCCGCCATCCTCTCTGTCTACGCTACTGAAAGCAATATTTAATCAGCTTACTTCCCTCTATTACTTATAGGTTTCTATTACTCCCCCAATCTATTAATTGAATTTCATATATCAATTTAACCCTTAATTGCCTGAATTGTGTTTTTTATTTTTATATTAAGGATTAGACACCAGAAATCTTAAGGTAGATTTTTAACTTTATTTAGTAGCATATTTTTGTAATTTTTACAGGATTAATATTTCTGTATAAATATAGTGGTTGTATGAGCTTAATTTATGTATTAAAAATTAAATAAAAAGGTGATGGAAATTTACATCACTATGCAATTTAGGGTTAAGCTACCCTAGAGGCAGGAACGTCTCCAGGATGAAGTCATACAACTTCTTTTAATTGAAAAAAATTGAATAATTAATTAATAATTTTTAATTAATAATTTAATTAATTATTAACAAATAATAATTTAATTAATAAATAATAAAAACAATAAAAAACAATAAATTAACAACAAACTAATAATAATTTAAATAATAATTTAATATAAAATTATAATTAACAACTAAATGATAATTTGAATAATAATTTTTAATAATAATTTAAATAATCATTTAATAATAATTTAAATATGATAATAATAAACTAATAATAATAAATAAAAATATCAATAATAAATCGATGATATAATCAATGATATCAATCTATAATATCGTACAAAAATTATTGTAATGATATAATATCATTTACCTTGTGGACCGAGGATCGCTCGATAGTTCGTTCAGCATTTGTTTATTTTTCCACTTTTATTTAACTCAACCTGGTTTTTGTATGCAATCGATTTTTACCCCCACTTCCTGATAGGCTGGAGTTATAAAAATTATGCACAAAGGTATGTTTCCGATGACAATGCCACATTATAATCTTTTTATAGCTTAATTATAAATTAATACGTTCATTTAGGGCATTTTTCAATTAGGCGGCCCCCGATG
The DNA here is from genome assembly GCA_963932465.1 of Maratus speciosus. NCBI lineage: Eukaryota > Metazoa > Arthropoda > Arachnida > Araneae > Salticidae > Maratus > Maratus speciosus. The sequence goes on from OZ010796.1 coordinate 311,460,938, forward strand.
ATAAATCGCCAAATATTCTCTGTAACTCGTGAAATTGTATGGGAGCTGAAAAAGCAGTGGATTTAATTATGCACCAATAAATGCTCGCCATAATATTCCAAATCACTGAGAAACTGAACACTGAAACATGTTAAAGACTTAAAAATAGCAAAAAAAGTTATAAATAAAAAAAGTAGTGTAATATAAAAAATACGCTTTTATCTAATCAATAAATTTAACATTAAGGGATGAGGAATCAGTTAAGGGGTCTCAGGACTCTTAAAATTGGAAAAAATGAAAAAAGAAGACCATTTTCAACATTTAATATCTTAAAATGTATTTGATTTTAAGACACAATTTTAAATGGAATAAAAGATATAAGTATGTTCTTTCATTTGATGTATTTAAAAAATTATAAGATGCAGAATTAGCATTTACAAGGGGCTCCAAACTATTAGACATTTGGTGAGCAAAAAATCGGCATAACAGCTTACGCGCACGATTACAAAATAAGTATTGCAACTAGAATGAAAATTTTGGTGCCTACTTATACTTTAGATTATAATAATTACCCTGAACCTAAATAAATTTGTATTTAAAGCTTTTTTATGTTTTTAATATAAAGTTGTATCTAGCTAATGCAAAATTAAGAAAATTTCAACACTACAATCACCTAAAAAAATATTGTTTTGAACAATAAAAAGGAAATTTTAGGTTCAGTTTATACAGACTAACATGAAACATATGTTTTGAAAATTTCATGAAAAAATATTTATAAGTTTTTGAGATATCGTACGCGTTATGCCCGAAAACGTCATTTAGAGAAAAATGGCTTCAAAGTTTTCGAAACGACGCTTCAGCTATTGAACGTGTATAAATGTAAAAGCCATAACTTCAGTTCTAATAAGAATTTAAAGCAAACAATTATATCAAAATGTTCAGAAAAGATGGGAGTTAAACATCTAAGAAAATTAAAATTTCGAAAATTTTAAAGCTTTAAGAATTATGAGACCCCTTAAAAGACCAAAAAAAAGAAAAAAATTTAAGTAACGTTTCATTTTTTTTCTTTCTGATTCCCTTTCGCTGAAAAATAAACAGAGCCAAAAGTATATATACAGGGTGTTCCGTTAAAGGGGTCCAATATTAATAGGGGTAATAGAGGAGATCACATGGAGCATAAATCAGTATATAAAGCCTGGTCGGATCTCAATAGTTTTCAAGTTACAGCAAATAGAATGAAAATTCGGAAAATTGTAAAAGAACCCTCATTGCTAAACTATCGATAATGCTACATAAAAACGAAGCACATATTTAGAAAGAGCAGAAAAAAACCTACAAAATGACATCAATTGTATTAAAATAGCAATATGTATTGACGAGTTACAAGCCCTGAAACAGTGAATTAAAAATATTGCGATTTGTAACTATGCAAGAAGTTTCAGTACATGTTTTACATGGACAATTATTGTATGTATATGTGCATCATAATTTATGATAGGAAATAATAATAACAAATAGCATAATAATTTTATTAATTATAAATTTAAAAAAGACACTAAATTTTAAATTAATTCATACAAACTTTGTAATTTACAATTTGAGTACACCACAGTCTGTGACTTACAAAATACTGTGCCAAAAAGTGTTGAAAATAAAAGAAAAATGACAAATAAAGAATTACATTCCACGTACTTTATGACATATGTGAAGCATAGTCTTCTGGCCTGCGATGCACAGTTCAATGTCGGAAGGCAGACGAACGGACATTATTATAATAGGTGTTCGAAGTTGCGCCCATTAAAAGAATCGCACAGCCGACAGCGACGTCGTAAAGATTGGCGAACACGCCGAAAAACTCCGACGGAGTTGGGAATGTCTCCTGCAGCGACAACGATTCGCGCTAGTAAATCCTCCGGTGTATCCACAGGCGTTTCATACACCAGCGATTTAAGGTGTCCCCAAACAAAAAAGTCTAACGGATTGAGGTCTGGAGAGCGTGCAGGCCAAGCAACAGGTCCACTGTGTCCAATCCATTTCCCAGGATATGTTGAATTGAGGTGATTGCGAACACCTATGAAAAAATGTGCCGGTGCGCCATCGTGCATAAACCACATATTGTGGCGCAATGTTGCTGGCACATTTTGCAGTAACTGCGGTAAGATATCCCGTAGGAAAACCAAGTACGTACTGCCATTGAGTACATCTGGGAGTAAATATGGTCCTATGAGATAATCGCCGAGGACACCTGCCCATATGTTCACACTGAACTTTTGTTGTGCGTTCGACGGGAAAACAGTGTGCGGATTTGTATATGACCATGTGTGCATATTGTGCGTGTTTACCACGCCCTCTCTCGTAAATGTTGCTTCATCAGTAAATAAAATATTTTCCAGAAATTGTGGATTATTTTCTGTTACATTAAGCAACCAGCGTACGAATTCTGTCCGCTGAGCACAATCTGTTACTGATAACAGTTGTACCCGCTGCACATGAAAGGGGTGCATGTTTTCTGCACGCAGAACACGCCACACACTTTGGTGAGAAACACCGACTTCAGACGCAGCAGCTCGTGTACTCGTGGAGGGGTTATCTTTAAAAATATTCAGTACATCTTCTTCCATTGCAGGTTTTCGTACATGTCGAGGTTTCCCTGCATCAATGCTTGCTGTATTAAACGATCCAGTCTCCCGTAATCGTCTATCGATTTTTATGAAGAGTTTCGAACTTGGGCAACGTCTCCTTGGAAATTGCTCACGGTACATGCGCTGTGCTAGACATGCATTTCCATGAGCTTGCCCGTACATCAGATGCATGTCCGCATATTCTTCGTTAGAGTATTCCGGCATAATTATTATACATCAACTTACTACAATCCCACTTACAACAGCCTCCCTTTAACATAACGCCCACTGATGACTGCTGTTTTATTACACTTTTCTTCCTATACACCCAGAAAATTTGCATAAAAAGTACTTCTTCTTCATCATCCTGAAAGTTCATGGAGGAAACGCAGCAGTCACGGAGTTTGCTTTAAGACAAGGCGAGAGCTGCACAATATGTCATTCACTTGACCAGACTGAATAATGAAAGGGTATTGATAGAGGTTGATCAGAAATGTATAATTGAAAGATGTTAAAACGGGGTGTTTACAATCGTCATGGTCGAAGTTTCGCCCTTTCCGAGCGTGCAACAGTACAGAGTTGTAACTAGGGAACTGCTTGATTTCTCCCATACAATTAAACTGATATGGTTTATTGTCAGCTTCTTCGAAAGCTTTCGGAATGGACCAAATTTTATAACATTTTCCTTGATGTAGGTAGAGTTGCATTTTTGGAATTAACGATTAACTATTTTGCTAAATATTTGATTTTGTATTTTTTCACTGTTTCAGAGCTTGTAACTCGCCATTAATTCTCAATATTCTAAAACAACTTATGTCATTTCGTAGGATTTTTTCTGCTCTTTCTAAATATGTGCTTCGTTTTTATGTAGCGTTATCGATAGTTTAGCAATGAGGGTTTTTTTTACAAATTTCCGATTTTTCATTCTATTTGCTGTAACTTGAAAATTATTGAGATCCGGCCAGGCATTATATACTGATTTATGCTCCGTGTGATCTCCTCTATTACCCCTATTAATATTGGACCCCTTTAACGGAACACCCTGTATATATTAATAAATTCCTTTTGATTGAGCTTTGTAGCAAGCGTAAAAAAAGCGTTGAATTTTTCATAATCGAGGCCGTTGCCCGAGTCAAACTAATGTATTATAATGTATTTTTTTTTTTTTTTGGAAAAAATATAAACAGCACAGAAAATTTTCGGCCATGCTTTCAAGATGACCAATGTTTATATATTTTTTTGTGTTTCTTTATTATTCCGTCGACTACTTTCTGTAAAATAAACTATCGCCAAACTATTCGCCAGACTCTGAAGCCCAAAAAGCTAGTGGAAGAACGTTTCCAATGGAATCTCAAAGAAATAAAGGAAATTCGGAAAAACCTCACTGTTAAATATCAATAACCTTAAAAAATAAATTTTACTATATATTAAAGAAAACAGAAAAAAAATCTTGGCTATTTATTTATGGCACAGATGTCACATATGCACCACGTTGGCGCAATTTTTTTTTCTGAAGCCAATGTCATATACGCACCGGGGTGCTTAACTGGCGCCAGTGTCGTTATTTTGCTTGATATGGTAACCCGGATGTTGTTGTTTATTTATTAATAAATTGTTTATTTACTTTTCTTCTCTTTTTTAAAATTATATAAATTGTTTTATTCTATAGTTATTAATTAAACATTTTTTTATTTATTGTTATTCCCTTTTGAAAAATAGATATGTAACTGGTATTCGAAAACGAGGTTTTCGTTAAATTGGCGGCAGAAAAAAATCGTGACAACGTCGTGCGTATATGTTATTTGTACCTTGTTTATTTACATTATTTTTCTTTATTATCCCTCTCGGCTGGTGAACGTTTATGGCGTCAGGTGAAACTTATCTATTTTATCTAACTATGCATCGCAACATTTTTTCAATACCTTTTCTCTTTTAAAATCATGTCGCAATTAATGTTTAAATTAACGAAATAACAAATAAATCAGTGAAATATAATTAAAAATACAGATATTTTTATGTCGAATTGAAAAATCACTTGACGACGTAAAAAAACGCATCTGACGTCAAGTGAATGTGATGATACGATCATACAATTTTGGCGTAAAGTAGTGCAGTTTGGCGACAGTTTTTTTTATGGAAAATGGTCAGTGTGAAAATGGAGAAGTACCCAATTGTTTTACCATTATTCTTCGAAAAACATAGAAAAGTGAAAGTTACTACACGATAAACTTCAATAAGTTATGGAGGATATATTTATGTGGACTTAATAAGGTTGAAAGTGAAATCATATCAGTGAAAATGATGTCATAGTAGTACAAAAGTGATTACATGTTTCAGTTTTAAATATGAAAATGTTTGCTTTCATTTAAATATAATGTAATTTATTCCACGGGGGGAGGGGGTATAACTTAATTCCGAAGAGTTCATTCGAATACGTAAAGAAAAAGATTTTAACGTAAAAAAACCTTTGTATATAGCAAGAAATTTGGATTGTTATTTGAAAGAATAAAAGTTTTTAATATGAATGAGATCATCTCAGACATATCTTGTGCCATTCTCCATGTTTTATAAAAATTTAAATGATTATTCTTCAACAATCGTTGTCGAAGTCAATAATTGGCGGCAAAAATGAATTACTTCGGGATATATTTGATAAGTTTGGCAGAAAAATTGTCTTGCTTTTAAAGTTGCAGCTAATTTTGCGGCACGGTGTTTCGCATTTGCATCAAACTGCAGCGATGTTAGTAACAATATGTAGTGATTTTATATAACAAAAGTAGAAGAGCAGTTCTCTATCAGGAAATATTAGCATATTTATAAAATATTAGTAAAAATATTTCAGTTTAGGATATCAACATTGAGTAAAATCAATTAATTTTATTTCTTCTAGCCAGTTAAAACGAATTTTACCGTATTTTTCACTTACATAAGCCGTTATCTAGTGCCCGGTTTAATAGAGAAGGCAAGACATTAGTGCCAGCCTTCGAGATAATTTTTTGTGTGTGTTTATGAAAAATGACTATTATCATAGACAAGAATTCCGATTACGAAAGATTAACTATAAAAAATATTGCTTAAACTTAACAATTTTTTTTTGCCAGAAGCCAAGATTTACTTGGATAGGTTTCTCATTATCGAATAAAGCATATTTCATATAGATCGTCGGAATTATTTTCGATTTATACCACCATTTTGAGGAATGATTATGTTTTAACCATAGAAAACGATTTTTTCCGAATTAATGACCTACCTAGATCGAATTCTTGTGCTTGAATTAGTGTAGTCATCGAGTTTTTTGGAAATAGTTGAGCCGTTTTCGATATATAGCAGCATTTACAATGCTGAGTGTTTTTTAATAGGTCAAAATGAACTTTCGCGAATTCGAAACTTCGCTAGATGGGTTTCTCGTGCTCGAATTAGTATAGAAAACATGTTTTATGTAAATCGTATGAACTTTTATATATATAGCAAGGAGAACTTTCAGCGAAGAGTTTGTTTTACCCTGTAAAAACAAATTTTCTAGCATTCGGGACCTATCTAGATCTTTTTCTCGTACTCGATTTACTATGTAAGGCAAATTTTGTGAAAATCAGTCCATTCGTTAACGATATCATTCATAATCGGAAAAATCGCTTGCTAGTTTAACCCTAGATCTACCGGGAATTTTATTCAAGTTTTAATAAAACGTTCTACACCAGAATTTTTATTTAAAACTATTTAACTTATTTATTTACCTTATTTTTGTCTGGTTTATATACTTAGTTTATTTTAAAGAAATTTCTGGTTTGAATGAATATTTTGTATGTACCTGTCGGGTCCAATGGACCCGTCTGGTAGACGGAGGGTTAACACTAGAAAGACGGGGAATTTTACTCTAATTTTATAAAAATATGTCACACCAGAATTTTTATTTTAAAGTATTAACCTATTTATTTAAATAGTTTTTTTTTTCTTTGTATCTTTTAAACTAGCTTTCTAAAGAAATTTCTGGTTCGAACCGAAATATATTCATTTGGTAGCGGTCAGAATGACCGCTCGCCGTCTTTAATAATATCTAATATAATAATAATAATCTAATAACAATTTAAATAATAATTTATATAATTTAACAACTAAATAATAATTTAATTACAAACAATAATTTAATTAATTTTTAACAATCAATACTTTTTAATAGAAATCTTCGCCTTATTTAACTGTTAAAAATCGCGATTAAACACAGAGAACTTTACTATTAAATAAAAGTGGTATGATTATACCCTTGACCTCATTTTAGAGACGCTGCAGTCTGAAGAAATATGCTTATAAATAGTATATTGAAAGAAACATTAATTATCGCTTCTGCGAATATTTTACAGTAAATAAATAACACCTGCCATGTAATTATGCAAAATAGTACAAAAATTAAGATGTAGGTAAAATGTCATTGATTATAAAGTAGTAGCATCTATTTCCGGGCTAAAGAATAATTTCCGAAAATATTCTTTTTAAAAACAGGAAATATAGTGTTTTAATAATTTTTAAGTATTGATTCAGAGTTAAAAAATAGCTTGATGTATTTCAATGTTATAGTAAAAAAGGTTTTTATTGAGAGTGAATTTAAAGTTCATGCAGAGTTGGAAAATCGTAATAGCACGAAGCAATATTTTACACCTCGTCGCATCTTGTCAAAGTTATTGATGTGAATAGTTTAGAAGTGTTACTGGTTACTATATTTGTTGCTTGTAAATTTCTAATTTTATGCTTTATCTGTATGAAAATGAGTTTTATAATTTATCACAGAAAACAGTTTACTATTGCAATATTCTCAGAAATTTTAACCCTTTGTGGTCGATAACGCCACAGTGGCGGCATTTAATTTTTATCCTCAAATGTCACAATGCTTAGCTGCCAACTTTTAGGCTTTTTTCTTACTACTAATATTTAAAAGAAAATTTCGACTTATTTAATTGCAGTTTCCACTGATGAAATAAGAGAAAACGTTCTTTTAAATTTTAGTGATAAGAAAAAGCGTAAAAGTCGGCAGTAATGACAATGGGACTGAGATTTAAGATAAAATTTATTTGTAAATAAAATAAATAAATGCATTTATTCGTGTATACACGAAACTGAAAATTTAGTTTAAACCTCGAAGTACTAACATGGAATAAATTTGACCCAATATGGACATTTTGCAGTTTTTCCCCCAATTAGAATGTGAATGGTAAGATTATTTTCTTGGAATTATCCTATGAAGATCTCTTTCGTGATTTTATCTACTTAGTAAGCTTCAACCAGTTAAAGTTTTTTGTTTATTTGTAGAAATTGCGAATTGGCTCTCATGGACCCCATCTTAGCAAATCAGGGAATAAATAAAAGCTATATCTGTCTACCATTTACCACATTTCAAGAGAAATAAAGATAATTTTTGACATTCTGCCAAATGTAGTTCTCTGTGGTTACAGCGTTACTATGCAAGCGAGTGTAGGCCCCTAGCTCATTTCGTTATTTCTTTGTTCTTGTGTTTAGTTGTGTGTAAATTTCGCTATTTAATGAAATGAATCGTCGCATAGTATGAACATTATAATTACTTTGAGGGGGGGGGGGGTAAATTACCTATAGGGTCAGCCCTTTTTAAATCTCAGGCATTTAAGAAATATTTTGATCTTCGCACTGTGAGGGTTAACCCCTTGTGGGGCGGTGGGATACATTATACCCCACCTAATTTTAATCAAGATTTGCACCAGAAAAGTTTTAATTAACTTTGATGGGAAAACAAATTGTAAATTTCCTTTTCCTTATTTTGAAATAAAAATTTTCAAACATTCCGGTGTGAATTGTACATTACAGAAACACCATTCCTTGAGGGGCGGCGGTATATATTATATACCACCTACGATTAACCCTCTGTCTACCAGAAGGGTCCAATGGACCCGACATGTATATTCAAAATATCTATTCAAACCAGAAAATTTCTTCAAAACAAACTAAATGTATAAATCAGACAATAATAAGTTAAATAAACAAATTAAATAGTTTTAAGTAAAAATTCTGGTGTAGAATGTTTTTATAAAACTTGAGTAAAATTTCCGGTAGTTCTAGGGTTAATAAAGTCTTACACAAGAAAAAAATTATTAAATTTTACTTTTCTAACTTTGGTGGAAAAAAGCCGTAAAATTGCTTTTACTTATTTTGAAATAGAATTTTTCAAAGATTCCGGCGTGAGTTCAACATTACAGGAACACAATCACTTGCCCCTCAAGGGGTTAAAAATACTGGTGTTGTCACTGGTGGTGTCAAATAGTGGTGTCAACTGGCGGTGTCAATGTGACATTTGTGGATTAAAATTAACTGCCTCAACTGTGGCCGCATCGACCGCAAAGGGTTAATATCATAGTGAGAGCTAAAATGTCACACTTGTAATATTTACAAAAATGTCTCTCGTTTCTCTAGAAAAATTGCTCTGCAATCAAACGTCCCACTAATTTTTTTTCTCTAAATTAATTTATATCATATATAACTCATTAAAACAAATCACTGCCACCTGGTGTTTGAATGCTAGATTTAGCATCACGGTTTTCTGAAAAATGAAATCATTTGTAAATATTTCAAGACTAGTTTTCTAGAATTATCAAACGAATTACTACAAATAGAAATTTCTTCTTCTTTTTTTTTTTTAATAACGAAACTATTCAAGTCAGTCTGTAAACACGTCATATTTATTCCCTTTATTTTGAGAGAAATTATTTCAATCATCACACCACTGACCTTTTTCGCCGATGTGTATTTTCATTTTTGACTTTTAAATTTTCTTAATAAATGAAAAAATTTTAAATATGACATTTTTGAAAATTTAACTTTCTGTCATTCCTGAAGAAAATCACATTCAATTTTTACCAGAAAAACAAACAATCAAATTTCTTTTGTATATCCATAGCAGCCAATTTCTACCATTTTGTGACAGCATAGTATTTTCCGAATAGTAATATTCACCTTCTTTAACCCTTTCAGGGGCAAGGTACTTTTATTCGTAAAATCTTGAAATCAGTGAATGGCACCAGAATTTACAAATAAATTTATCTGGAAATATGAAAATGCTTCTGCTCACTTACTTGATCACCCGACCGGAGCACCAACCAAAGAATGGCATAGAATGTAACGCTCCGGTGGAAAATCCCCACAACAATCACCGATGCCGGACATCGGAAAGCACCCAAAATAACAAGGAAAAAGGCACATATTCTGACGAACTTACATAGTAAATCGTAAATTTACAAAACAATTGATGTTGCTTTCATCATAATAATAAAAATAAAAACAAAAGTGAAGTGACTTAAATGTATAACAAAAGTTAAGACTATAAATCCTTGTTCAAGATTATGAAGTGTAAATGTTCATAAAAGTTCACTGTTCACTAATGTTCAAATGAGTTCAGTGTTCGAAAGAAAAATGTTCATAAAAGTTTTATATAAGAAAAACTAACTTGAAGAAAGATCACCATAATGTTCAGACCTCAAGAGAAAATCACCGCCAACAAAAATGTCAGACAAAGGACAGTTACTATAAAAGGCACAATGTTGAGCCTTTGATGTAGTGTCAGAAAACCACGTAATGTCCGTAGCGAACCACTGATGAGTATTAACATTATGATAGAAGTAAATAGTTACAAGTGTAAAAATTATCAAAATTTATACCTAACAAATGAGTATTCCCTATTAAGTGCGTTGTACATAGCACACAGTTTTCTATAGTTTGAACGGGTGATGAGAACGTTTCGAATGTTCCATCTCAGTGTACAATTCCTGTTGAATTTAAATGTACAAGGCATTAACGGACAATGTCCAAATAAAAGGAAAATTTTCATTCCAATATTCTGGTGCCAATGTGGCATTTCAGAATTAAAATTAAGTGGTCAAAAAATGAACCACCGCCCTTGAAGGGATTAATCGCAGATTTCTGCTATTGACCTTTTGATTACAGACTAGGACTGATGGCTATTTTTATATTTAGTCTTACCACAATTTACAAGCGTTTTGCTTTGTAGCAGATTGCTCATTAAAATATTCAAGAAGAAGTGTATGGTAGAGATTATTTTTCGAAAAAAAGGTACAAACAATAATAAAAAAAGATCCAGTTCGACGCTTGTGCCTCGACGCGTATTCAAAGAATGCAGTTATGAATAAAGAGGAGGAGACATATAGTGTATTGTGTCTACCAGTTGCGAATGAAGTAACTGAGCTGGTTGTCACAAGATGTCGGCTTTTATTTTACTCGGATCAACAGTTTCTTTTTATCGTCGAATCTTTTTCAATGACACTGACAAGTGGTTGTCTAGGTTGTCACAACGCAGAGTGTGACTGCCGCCGAAGTAAACTTCCACCAGTAAAAATGAATATCTGTTTTTGCATTATTTATGACTGAAATTTTGCATTAAGAAAGCGTTTAAGTAAGAATAAAATTTCTATTTAAATTTACGGATGGACAAACTGTGGACTGTGACTGCTGCCGGGAAAATTTTTCCCCGGTTGTAATCAACCCCTGGGAAAGCGGTTGAAGTTAAAGCTTAACTATTTTAAGGATATGTCTGTTCCTCTTTATTAATAGTTCCATGATTCAAAGGGTTGAATAAGGTAAAGTTTACTGTTTGGAAATGGAGGGACAGAAAATCATAGAATTTACAGCTATGTGTATATCGTTCATTAAAATATGTTCGAATGTATAGCGAAAGACATTTCATATTTTCTAGGAAAACTTCATCTGGTAAAACTGCATTCACCTTGGAAAAATATCATTTCAGAAGAACGACTCGATTGCAAAAAAGAGTAAATGTAAAAGCACGGATTTCCCTTACATTAGCCATCTTATTTGTTTTGTTTAATTTTATACTGGTAGAATGAGAAAGGAAAAAATTAAAGTTAAGCCGAACTTTCGAGACATGCATCAGCGCTATTTTCCCTGTAATTTGAAATTCCAATTGAAAAGACTGATACATAATAATACTGTGGACGCCAAATATCACAGCTCTAGACTGTATTTCTTGAATTAATTGTTAAATTATACAGAAGCTGCATGAATTATAGTAAACGCGAAATGCATTAACACCCTTGTTTAAAATACGTCGCGTCTGTCATTGATTAAACTACATAACGTTATAATGTATTGCTGGTTACAATCTTAAATCAGTAAGAATGCAGAATATTACTTTAGCGTAAAATTATTAAGCATTAGTTATTACACATTTAACGGGCTCTAAAATATCTTAAATAAATAATTGAGCAGAAAAATATGACTATTATTATATATCTAATATTTTATTAAAAAGAAAAATGCAAAATTTAATGTAAAATATTTTGTCAATTTGTTCCTATACAGGGTGTCCGGTCTCAACGGTGTCCAATGGCTAATTCCTAAACCGTTAGTCATAGACATATAGTTCCAATTACAAAAATGTTTTAAATCACGTAAAGAAATATTTTAAAAGCGATTTGGGTCAATAAAAACATTTCTTAAAAAATTACGAAATTTAAATTTTTATACGGTCCACCGGTCCTATAAGTAATATTTAGTGAAATTTTCCTTTTACACTGACAAGTAATACAAAAAAAGTCCCGCTATTCTACGATTAAAATTGACCGAGTAATAGCTGTTTAAAGTTGGAGCATATTTTTTGCTGCAAATTGGGGGTCATTCACAAATTTAGTCGAAATATAATTTCGTCAGATATAAAAAATATCTGGGAGTAAAATTAACAATTCAATATAAATTTGAAATCTTTAATCATTCTGGCATATTAATGGAAAATATACAATTTGTAATAAACATTTAAGAAGAAAGAAAAAACAGAATTTTTCTTAAATAAAATGATTCTAAATTAACAGCCTCAATTCTTTATAAAATGATAGGTATTTTAAAATATTATTAGATTGCACAAGCCTGCAAAAGTTGGGTTATGTCATGTTTTTTAGCTAATGATAATTGATTCTTGTATACTCTGTACCGCTGAATCCGAAATTGACCTTCATTTTTAACTATCATATCAGGATTTTTCGCACATTCCAAATTTCAAAGTTAAGGAGTTCAATGTTAAAATTGAATTTCCTCCCCATCTCATCGGACCACTCAGCTGTTTAGCTGTAAGAATCCCAGGATAAGCAAAAATATCGAATAAATTTTTTAATAAAATAAAATAAAATAAAAAATGTTTTACATATATTTTATAGTATGAGATTTTAGCTATATTTTAACTTACACATTTGCGATTTGCAAAAAAAATTCTAACGTGATGGTTAAAAATGAAGGACATTTTCAGATTCAGTGCTAAAAAGTGCGTAAAAATCAATTATCAAAAGTTAAAAAACACAACCCTAACCCTCTCCGCTACTTTATAGTATTCGATTTTTAATATTCTTTAAATTTGAAAATTTATGATTTGCGAAATATTGACATGACGGTTAAAAATGAAGATCATTTTCAGATTCAGTGCTAAAAAGTGCGTAAAAATCAATTATCAAAAGTTAAAAAACACAACCCTCTCCGCTACTCTATAGTATTCGATTTTTGTTATTCTTTAAATTTGAAAATTTATGATTTGCGAAATATCCTGTCATGACGGTTAAAAATTAAGGTAATTTTCGGATTCAGTGCTAAAAAATACATAAATGTGAAAAACCTAACAATCGCAGTCTTGTATTATCTAATCTAAAACTTTTTCTTAAACTCCTTGGCAGAAATTTATCCAAAAGTTTTTGTGTTATCCTGTAAAATAAGTATAAATGGTAACCACCGAAAATCTTAATAATATTAGATTGTTATCGGATTTGCGCCAGTATGTAAAATGCAATCTCGATCGGATATTTAAAAGTGGGTTAGAGTACAAATTTTGAACTGGAAAAACATACATATGATTGTTGAAGTAACATAAAAACTTATAAAAAAACATAATTTTTGTTAAAAGAAATCATAAGAGAAACAGTCTCAAATCCTGACAAAATAAAACATGTGTTATTTTAGCCAATTTGAGACTTAATCATAATACTTGTAGGATTTTTTTTCAAAGCGCAGATACACATGAAGCAAGACCTTCGAATACTTTAAACACTTGGCATATAATCCCTCAAAGCCAAGCCGAACTCATTTGTTTTCAGAGTAGAAAAGCGGCATAAGTCATGCATTTTTAAAGTTTCATAACTCGCTCAATTTTAGCCTTATATGAATGGGACTTTTTTTGTCTTACTTGTCAGTGTAATAGGAAAAAATTACTAAATATAACTTATAGGACCGGGGGACCGTATAAAAATTTAAATTTCGTAATTCTTTAAGAAATGTTTTTATTGAACCAAATCGCTTTTAAAATATTTCTTTACCTGATTTAAAACATTTTTGTAATTGGAACTATATGTCTATGACTAACGGTTTAGGAATTAGCCATTGGACACCGTTGAGACCGAACACCCTGTATATAAACTTATCAGTGCAACACAAAGTACTACTATATGATTTTTTAAAATAGAGTAGTTGAGAAAACTAACCAAGTTAACCCTGCTACTGTGTTTGAGTCCATTTCGACATAAAAACCATATTCAGATTGCAAAGTCTCCGGCTCTTTGCACACCACTATTATCTTAGTGAAAATGCTGTTCATTTAAATCGTCGAAATGTTCCAATTAAATAAAAGAACATTTTCTGTATTAAAGTAGTGGTAGGAGACTTGTCAGTTATACATATTCGAAATAATGTATATTCGAAATGAACACAGCAGCAGGGTTGAGAAGAGTAACATGTCCCCAACTACGAGAAAATAAACACGGAAGAGGTAAAAAATTTGGCCATCCATTCATTCAAAAAATATGATGAATTTGTGCATTCAAAAATCTATTATAATATTTCAATTTATTAAAACCTGAGAGTCTATAAACATATAAAAACATAAATAAATATTATTTAATTCTACAATAAATTATAGTAATTTTCTTAGGATTAGACATTATCTTCTCAAATATTGACAGAAAATGACAATGATTTCATACATCTTCGAGAAGATTGGTGAAGATGTAACTTAGTTATGTGAAAAAATGCTGTTTTGTATTAATTAATCTGATTCTATACATAAAGGGACGGTGAACACATATCGTCGGTACCATGTCAAACTATCCAATGTGAAAACAGCGGGCTACTTTTTTAAAATTCAGATTTCTTGCTTGGCACCACTTTTCTGAAATGGTAAAATTTCCTTCTTTTTGCCTTAATTAATGTCATTAAATAATGTTAAATAAGGCGAATTTTACTATTTCAAAAAAGTGGGGCCAATCAAGAAACATGAATTTAAAAAAAGTAGACCACTGTTTTCACATTGGTTAGTTTGACATGGTACCGACGGTATGCCAGAAGGCCAATTATCACCACTTTTCGTGAATGCTTGTTTCATCTTATTTAATCTCAGAACATATTTCATTAAACAATCAAAGAATATTTTAGGGACTCACAACCATAGTACATCAAGTGCATTTTGAAGGTTCATAAAATCTGTTTTATTCATTCAAACAGTGAACCAAGTCTGTAAACAGATACCATACATGAGAAAGTGTGTGAAAACAGGCTTGTTTCACTGTGAGAGTAGGTAAAACAGATTTTATGCACCTTCTAAATGAACTATCTCATTTTTTTTCAAAACGGACTTTGTCTGCTATGGTTGGGAAACTCTAATTTTTCGGAAATACTGGCGTTAATTGGTACCCGCAGTTACGCCGTACGTGCTCTACATCTTCATAACTGAAACTGTTTTCGACCTGTTTCGATTTGTTATACTATTCAAGAAATTAAAAGATATTGTAAGTTTTCTGTGAAAAAAAAGTATAGTCGGGATACTTTTTAAGAAAATGGTAGAAGAGCGATAAATAATGTCACACATTTTCAACTGTCGGAATATTCTAAATTTGACTGTTACGTCGAATTCACAAGTCTTCGGTAGCTAATGAAACTTGTCTTTCATGTTACTTAACCTTTTGGTAACGGAGCACGCCATAATGCGCGCTTTTTCCATTCTAGAATAGTACAAGAGTTTACATATCAATTACAGGCATCCCCCGACTTACGTAAGTAATGCATTCCGAAAACTTTTACGTAACTTTAATTTTACGTATGTCAAATTTCTAATAATGTCTTTTGAAATAAAGAACCTCTTATGGAATGCAAGATTTTTAAATTTAACATTGATGAATTGATTAAAAATTTTTTCGATCTACATCAAACGAATAGGATCGCAACATCAAACGCTAGAAGAAAAAAATCACTCGTTTTCTTTCATCGGAACTTCAAATTTAGCTTTCGTTCTGGTTTGAATTCAGCAAACATAATTGTTATGGTTGAACACCATATTTTTTGTCTCATTTTAATTACATTTGAGTTTGTTTTATTAAAGATTTGATTGCGTATCCCAATAAAAGTATTACTTTCACTAATATATAAAATTATAATATAGTTGTGGTTTTTATCTGCATATTTTATTATAAAATAATTATCAAATGCATATCAAACGCACTAGATTGCTCATAAATGTAATTTTCGAGATTTATTACGTAACTGCGAATTTATGTAAATCGCATAATACATAAGTCGAGGGATGCCTGTATTTATAATAAGTACCTTTTGTACAGTTTTTCTATGAAAGTTGTTTTATAAGAGAATTTCTGTAAAACCCGATATATATATATATATACAGGTGGAGGGCAAAATAATACGAACACCTGTGAAATAATGGAAAATCTTTATTAATAGGGGGTTGGACCATCCTTTGACTGAAGTACAGATTTAATGCGACGTGGAATAGATTCATAAAGGTCATGGGCAATATTTAAAGGTATATTAAGCCATTCCTCCTGCAGAACGGTCTCTAATTCTGAAAGGCTGGATGGGGGAGAAAATCGGGAACGAAGTTTGGACCCCAAATATTCCCATAAATGCTCAATAATATTCAAGTCCGGAGACTGAGGAGGCCAAGCAAGATGTTCAACTTCTTCGTCATGCTCTTTGAACCATGCTTGAACACACTTAGCAGTGTGGATAGGGGCATTATCGTCTTGAAAAAGCGGTCGCTCTCCAGGGAATACAGTCTGGACAAAAGCATGGACATGATCCCCTAGAATGCTTAGATAGTGATTGGAGTTGATTCTCCCATGCAGACTAACAAGTGGTCCAAGACCGCACCAAGATATCTCACCTCATACCATAATGGAGCCCACCCCCATGCTTCACAGTCAACAAGAGGCATTCAGAATTAAACGCTTATCTAGGCGTTCTCCAGACATAAACACCTCCGGTCGTCTGAAATAGTGTGAATGACGATTCATCTGATCATATTACGTGTTTCCACTGCTGTGGGGACCAGTCTTTGTGATCTCTGCACCATTGGCGTCGCTTGAAAGCATTAGTTGCTGTCACCAAGAGTTTACGAATTGCCACTCTGCCATAAATGTTCGCAGCATGAAGTTCCCTTTTGACAGTTTTGGTTGAAATTGGGTCCTGGAGATGACTGTTCATTTCGGATGTTATCTCGGATAACGATTGCTTGTGATTTTGGGCTACTATGCGCTTCAAGACCCGTCTATCCCTATCACCAAGCTTTGACTTTCGGTCACTGTTGTGCTTTGAAGACTTCGTCTTACCCTCTTTCGTGTATGCTGTCATAACAGCTGATACCGTACTCTTTGCAAACCCCAAAATGTTTGCCGTTTCCGCTACCGATGCTCCACTTAAACGCGCTCCGACAATCATTCCTCTTTGGAACTCTGACAGGTCTGTCATTTCAATTTATCGCAGACAGTTCGATACACGCATGCAACTCAGGTGACCGTTGTTAAGAGACTGATACCTTCCTCTTCACGCTCACTAAATGGCAGACTTCTGTTGCAGGTGGCGCGGCAGTACTGCAGGTGTGAAATACGTCATACTGCTTTACAGGTGTTCGTATTATTTTGTCCTCCATCTGTATATGTATATATACAGGGTTTGTACGGGTCCTTGAATTTCCAGGCTAGGAAATTCTTCCGTACCACAATTTTCTTATGGAAAATCTCTCCTTAAATAAGGCGAAATTTCGTCCGCTTAACACTAGAACTACCGGAAGTTTGAGTCAAGTTTTATAAAAATATTTCACACCAAAATTTTGATTTAAAGCAATTTAACTCTATTATTTAACGTTTTTCTTCTTTATATCTTTTAAACTTATTTCATAATCAAATTTCAGGTTTGAACCGAAACATATTCATATGGTAGCCGTCAAATTGACGTCCCACGGTAGTTCTAGTGTTAAACTAGAATTATTTTTCTGAAAAATATACTGATATTTGGCCTTGAAAGTAACGGTATCCGTAGAAACCCTGATATATATCAGGGTTCGCACGGATCCTTGAATTTTTAAACTAAGAAATTCTTCAGTACCAGTATTTTCTGATAGAAAATATCTTCTTATATAAGGCAAAATTTCGGTCCTTCAAACTATATTTATTTTTCTGTAAAAAAATACTGATCGCTGGCCTTGAAAATAACGGTGCCCGTACGAACCCTGTATATATATATAATTCGGTTATTAATATTATATGAACTTGAACGATACATATCAGGGCATTAGAAGAGAAAGGGCGAATCTCGAAATTGGGGTGTTGGGAAATCAAACTCAAAGTTTTGCAAGTAATGTTATAGAATAGGGTACTACTCACTTTTACTCGATTTTTCGAGTTCGCCCTTTCTCTACCAAGCTTCTGATGTATCTTGCGACATAAAGAAGTCATGGCTGTGAAAGGACTTAAATCAATAAACTCACATTTTAGCGTTTGAATTGTTTGGAAAACAGTCTACAATTTACCTTCAATATTGATTTAATCTTTTATATTGAAAAAAAAAGAATACAAATGCCCATTCATAGTAAAATGCATATTTTGATATGAACAAAAAATTCTGTACTTCCTTTTGAAAAATCGGGCAAATCCTTTTAAGGATGGTGGGTTAAATTTGAGCCACTTAACTCCTTAACCTACAATTTAACCTACGGTTTGGCAAATCCATAGCTAACACTAAAATTTAATAGAGATTTTCGCCTTGTTTAATCATGGAATTTCGACGATTAAATTAAACTATATTTACTTTGAAATTTTAGTGGTAAGGAGAATTTACATTTAGCTCGATCATCGTACACGGGGTATGCCCGTCATTGTAGGTTAAGGGGTTAATATTAATCAGCAAATGCCACAACCAGAATTTTGGAACAAAATAGCTTTATTATGTACGGGAAGAAAAGCGTTTTCTTATTTTCAGGTAAATTTGTTCGTACATTCTGGTGTCAATCAATAATATCAACATTTTAACACAAGAACTTTTTTGTGTCTGAAAGGGTAAACCCCATTCCTAACCCAACCCCCAAGGAAACAATTAGCATCAATTCGAACCATCCCGGACGGCGGGTTGGGTTGCGGCTTAGGTAAAATCGTGCTAGTCGAACGCAGAACGCCACTACAGAATTCGAACCATACCCATACAGTAGTCCATTTAACCATTTAATACATTAAGCGCCATTTATATAAAAATGACTATAATGCTAGCCTAATAGGCAACTTGTATTAGTTTGGATACAGTGACCTAAATTCAGATTCGGCTGCCTGTAGGCCAAAGGAAACAAACTCTTCATATAATTGCATGAAGTAATAGTTGTAGGTGGCTAGTTGTACCTAAAAAACTACTTAACCAACATGATAATGAAGTACAAGGATTTTTTTTCCACATGCGTTTTTATATATATCCAAATGTAAACAAATTAAATTTTCACTCAACGGGTAAGAATAAAATATTATTTATTATAAATATTTTATATTAGATTACGGTGCATTGATGAAACATTATTAAAAAAAAAACAATAGAAGCCGAGAACAACAATTTAAAAATAAAGTGGTGCCCCAATGTGTAAATACACAAAAACAATGCCATAAAAGTAATTTGTTTAAAAAAATGTTATGTATTTAATTGGATGGCAATAAAGCAAATTATTTTTCCTATAGATTTACTGAGGTGATTTTCCATGAATATTCTATTATCAAATCAAAGTATGTATAATACTTATCAGATTTTATTACTACTAATGAAATAATCGAATTGAAAACAATTGATATATATTGCTTTTCTAACAATTATTATTGATTAGTTTTGTAATAAATTGTTAATTATTTATTTATAACTTTTTATTTCTCAACAAAATGATGTTTTTATTTACTTCGGTATCAGAATAACCCACAGATTTATTATTACATTTTCTTTATATATTTAATATTATATTACATAGATTTAATAATGTATTTATTTTCTTACCAAGATTGTGTTTCATAATTACGTTCAAAGACACTTTTACATAATTGTATTTTTTTTTTATCAAACATGTACTTTCATGAGCAACTTAATCCTATAAGACTAAAGTATTATCTTTAATGGAAAAAACAATCAGATAAATGTAAAAAAAAAAAAAAAAAAAATTATCCCATTTGTCATTACCATATTTTATGACAGAGATCAGGAAATTTTATCGTACTAAATAATTCTCCTATTTATCATTCCATTAGCTCACGAGAACTATTTATCAAATGACTGTGAGATTAATTTATTTGTATCCTCAGCCATAGGGTGTTTTGATGATTTTAGGATTTTCGGATTTTACCGGTTTGTTTGTGATCTTTCTCGAATCATACTTCTGGAATAGATAGATTTTCTGTTTTCAGCTAGTGATTGCAAGGAAAGATTTAAATTAAGTAATCTTTGAGAGTTCATATGAGAGAAAAATGTAATTTCTGATGTTTACACTTGGAAGTGTTTATCAGTATCATCTGTTTTTTGATGGGAAGTATCGTGTATTATTGTAGGTTTTATAAACTACACAGTGTTTAATGACATTATTTACTTCACGGTACACTTAAATCTATGTATAAACCATGGGACTATTAATAAAGAGGAACTAGCATATCCTTAAAATAGTGACAGCTTTCGCAAGGGCTGATTACCTCCGGTGGACACTTCCACAAGTAAATTTATATAGAAATTTTCTTCGTATTTAAAGGCCTTATTAATGCAAAATTTCAGTCATAAATAATAGCGGAAGTAGATTTTCATTTTTACTGGTAGAAGTTTGCTTTCGCGGTAGTTAGGGTCTTCGTTTCTGCCATATTGTGACAACCACCGATGATGCAATCTGACTGCTTTACCAGTCAAACCGACACCGGTAAAAACAAGTAGAAGTTTTCACCACATTCGTTATAAAATATTTCCATGAATAAGATGCTTAAATCAGACAAAATTTTCTATTCAATTTTACTGGTGGGAAGTTTGCCTCGGCGGTAATCAGAAACAATGGAGTTATGAATAAAGAGGAGGAGACATGTAATGTGTTGTCTACCAGTTGTGAGTGAAGTAACTGAGGAGGTTGTCACAAGATGGCGGCGGCTTTTTTTAAATAGGATCTCCAGTTTCTGATTACCACTAGGGCGAAAATCCCACCAGTAAAATTGAATAGAAAATTTCGTCATATTTCTCCGTCTTATTCAAGGAAATTTTTCTCAAAAATGTCGTAAAAAGTTTTATTTGTTTTTACTGGTATCAGTATGCCTTGTAAAACTGTCAGTTTATTTCCCTGGTTGTCACAATATGGCGGAAACGCAGTACCTAACTATTGCCAAAGTAAAGTCCTACCAGTAAAAATGAAAATATGTTTCTAGCATTATTTATGACTCGAATTTCGTAATATTAAGGCGTTTAAATAAATTGAAAATTTCTATATAAATCTACTGGTGGAATTTTCCACCGGCAGTAAACAACGCCTGCGATAGCGGTTGCAGTTGATGCTTCACTAATTTAAGAATATGTCAGTTCCTCTTTATTAATAGTTCCATGTCAGAAACTGTAGATCCGATTTAAAAAAAGCAGCCGCCATCTTGTGACAACCTCCTCAGTTACTTCACTCGCAACTGGTAGACAATACACTATATGTTTCCTCTTTTTTATTTATATATCTCCATTGTAGAAATTCCTGTGCAGTAATCATTAGTGTGACTCGTGTAAACTTTTCAGGAATCGCAGCAATCAGAGGCGTCGCGATGGGCAGTTATGGGGGGGTCTTGCCTCCAATATATTTGAACTTGGGAAAATTGAGCTTAGAGTTGGGAAATTATAGATTTTTGAAACACTTTTTCTTTTTTTAAATAAAAAGTAAAAATAAAAAGAAAGAAAGAAGCATTTTTTATTGTTTTGCGGGCTTCTTTCTGAGTTCTGTAATAGTAAAATAGTTAAACTTTAAAAAGAAATACAAAAAGCAGCCAGACTTAATTTCTCATTATGTTTTCTGTGCTACGAAATTATCACGAAAATATAATACATCTACCAGACCTGAATTTCTCTAATATTGTCCATCAACAGTGTCTCTGATACATTTCCTCAAAAACTTTGTTCCTTTCTCAAAAATCTAAAAATATGAAGCTGTTTTCATATGAAGTACAATTATGATTCGTACACAATTGAAGACAAAAACTTTCATTAACACGTTCATGACGGCGTGCATCACCGGTGGGCCACACTCCACTGTTAAATAGAAGGGGTGCACTACAGGTGGGTCACACTCGACCATGCCATAGACGGCGTGCACTACAGGCGGGTCACACTTGAATATTCGAAAATTCAGTAATAACAACAATTCAGTATTACAAACTTAATGCATTCATGACGGGAAATGAGAATTCCTGTTTCCATTCAAAATAGTACCGTTGACTAAGGGCGTGGTCTCTACCTTACAGAAAATGCATTTATATCATGTTGTCCATATTTCTTTAGATTGCAAAACATTTTATATTAAATTCGTAAATATGTAGTCAATAAAATTATGTCTCTAAGTAATATACTTACTTCTTACGAACTTCCAGACATTCACAATCAACTCCGCTTGTTATATTCGAGTTCAATTTAATAAATATGAGAGGGGCGTGTCATTACATACAATGTCTGAATAAGCGGAAGTGCCGCGCCGCCAGATGAAGCAAAACATGAATTCTAGCGCCGCCTCACAGCGAAAAACATGAATATTTGCGCCGGCGTGAACGTGTTAAATGAACCAGTAATTATAATTTTTATGTTTTTAGTGTCGGCATTTTTCTTTGGAAAGATTTTTTTTCCTTTTGTGTATAAGTATCATTATCATTAAATACACATTGAACATATCATTTTAGTTAGAAAATAGAACAATTTGTTTCACGTTGGGAAAATGTTGAACTCTCGCACTCCCCCAACCCCCGAAAATTTTTTTGTAGCTACGCCCCTGGCAGCATTTCTAGAATTTAAAATGTTCTCACTTTGCTACCACTATTTTAAAATGATAATCTTTATTGTAGACTTTTATTGGCGATATTAACCCCTTGAAAGGCACCGGTATATTATATATACCACTTAATTTTAATTCCCAAAGGCGACATAGGCACCAGAGTTTAGGAGTTAAATTTTGCTTTATATAATGTACTCAAAGAAAAGCTTTTACTTAGTTTCATTTAAATTTGCTCATAAATACCGGTGTAACTCAATTATTTTAACATTCTAGGAAGAGAAGTACTTTGCCCCAGAAAAGGGTTAAAGGACTCCACTCCGAATATTTTTATTTCAAAAAGTGGTCGGAAATGCAAGAAAATAAGGAGCGCTGCGAACGCTGATAATACTTTGCCTTGTGCAGTGTTGCCAGTGGGCTATTTTTTTAAAATTCAGACTTCTTGATTAGCACCTTTTTTTTTGAAATTATAAAATTCCCCCTGTGTTCGCCATGATTAACATGCCATTAAATACGGCGAATTTTACGATTTCAAAAAAGTTGTGCCAATCACAGGGTTGCCACAGGCGACTATTTTTTAATTCTATCTCGCACTACTTTTTCAAAACAAATATCACTAACATTAGAGGACTGCACGGGCCCGGGCTTGGCCCGAGGCCCGTACCCGGACCGGCGAAATGAAGACGAATTTTCAAACGGGCTGGACTGGCAGAAGTAGGACAATTTTTTCAACGGATCGGGTAGTCAAAAAAATTGAAAGGGCTGTTTGAGCCGGGCTGGGCCGATAAAAATAATTTACCGAATCTACCGGCCCGATACAAAAATTTAAACTAAGCCGATAAAATATGAGCTATGTTCAGTGAATATGACTTTCGCGAGAATGAGTATAAATGTGCGTCACGAGCATTTATACTCAGATAACAGAGCTTATATTCAGAGCTACTTTGATAACATCAATACAGAAATGTAACATGTCTAGCGTAGAGATCGGCATCTGATAATTACATGGTGTCTTTCACGGGCTTATTTTTTTTCCACCAGACTCGTGCCAGGCCGCGATCAGGCTTGCATTTCCCCCCTCCCCCCTATATAATGGATGGACTTAATTGTTCTCGGGATGCGTAGAGTAGGCAATATGTCTTGTAAAAATGTTAATAGCGGTAATGAATTTCTGATAACGCAATCTTTGGAAATATACCTTAAGGCGTTTGTCAAATTCACAGCTCAACAACGCGAAACTTTAGCAAACTTTCTGATTAATTTTTAGTTGCAAAGGTATAAAATTGACAAGCCTGACTATTAAAGGGATTTGGTATCGAACAGCGTTTTCCATTGTTGATAAATAAATTACTTGTCGAGCTATAAAGGATTATTGTAACGTGGCTGCAGTTTTTTTTCTTTCCCCGTGCTGCCGCTTCCAGAAATTCGATTCAAAACGCCAAGTTTGATAGTAGTTTTTCAAAGATATATTGTTTTTATCAAAAATGGTTAATGCCATTCGATTACATAGTTTCTGATTAATGCGTAATTAATTTCTTAATGCGTTTCAGAAAAAAAATGAAGTCTGAAAGTAACTCTTTTGGATTTGAGAAAGCCTTAATAATGACAGAGAAAACATTTTCACAAATCTACTTTTTATTATACAGCCTCAAATGTTATGATGTTTTTACCACCTCCCTTTTTTTTTTCTTCTAAACTACATTAATTTTTAATGAATCCTTATTTAAATGTTGAAACTTCTAAGAATCTAAGTAAACTTTTATGTTGCTATTGTGTATTTTCTGTCTTACAAACACATCGTAATTTTAAAATATATTGTAAAATTAGCCTATAAATATGAATGCGGTATTCTTTAAAGGAATCTCAATTACATGTTAACCCTCCGTCTACCAGACGGGTCCATTGGACCCGACAGGTACATACAAAATATTCATTCAAACCAGAAATTTCTTTAAAATAAACTAAGTATATAAACCAGACAAAAATAAGGTAAATAAATAAGTTAAATAGTTTTAAATAAAAATTCTGGTGTAGAACGTTTTATTAAAACTTGAATAAAATTCCCGGTAGATCTAGGGTTAAGAAAAATCTGAATTTTTCGTAGAAATTGTCTCGGGCCAGATCGGCCCGAGCCTGTTTTCATTTATTTCTGTATGGACCGGGCCGTGCCGTCAACTATTAAAATATACACGGGACTGGTCGGGGCCAAAATTCTAATTTTCACACCGGGCCGGATCGAGCCCGTGCAGACCTCTAATTTACATAAGCTTCGACAACATTTGCAATACAAAAATACTTACAAAATGTATTTTTTTTTTAAATAGTGGTGCGAACAGAATATAAAAATAGTCGCCTGTGGCACGCCTGCAATCAAGAAATCTGAATTTAAAAAAAGTAGCCCACTGGTAACACTGGTCTTGTGAATCAACCAAGAGTATGACTCGTGGCAAGTTAAATATACCTTGTGAATCAATCATCGGCGTGACTCGTGACTAATGTACAAGGGATGGGTGTTAAATAATCATTCTAAGTGCATAACTAATTTAAATTATTAAAATTATAAGGTGTTAACATAGCTGACGACAACTCTTACGCTTTTTTTGTATCACAAAAATTTTATGCATATCTGCATCACTTGTTATTTAACTCTTAGCAATCACTATATGTATACAGAAATATTAATCCTGTAAAAATTACAAAAAATACTACGAAATAAAGTTAAAAATCTATCTTAAAATTCCTGGTGTCAAATCCTTAATAAAAGAATAAAAAACACAAGTCTAGAAGAATAATTCATGCATTTAAGCGTTAAGTTTTACCAAAATAAAAATTTATATAAAATAAGGTACTTAGGTTCATATTTATTAAATATTTGCTAATTTGCAATATTTTAGTTATGACAGTATTTTTTACTTCTATCGTAGATGTGCAACCTAAAGAAAGGTTGACGTATTATACGAAAAATGTATCTCTGTTTTTTTTTCTTATTTTTCCTGTTTAATAAACCTTTCTGAGAATCATATATATATTTTTTCGAAACAAAATGAAAAATCATGCATTTAACCCTTTCCGGCACAGGCAATTTTTGTTGTAAAATGATGAAATGATTGACTGATACCGGAATTTTAAAACGACTTTTATAGAAATTAAAAACATGTTACTTTAAATGTTCATTGTAATAGCAAAATTTTACTAAAATATTCTTGGTGCCGATCGTAAGTTTGGAATTAAAATTAGGTATCCCGACCCGGGCACACTGTGCCGGAAAGGGTTAAGGGTTAACACTAAATATAACAACAACCGATTGTTTTACCGGTGTTAAATAAAAAATTTTGATTCGAGCCAGAAGTTTCTTCACAAAATAAATAAAATATCGATCACACAGAAATAACTGAAGTAAAAATGTTGAATAGTTTTAAATAGAAACTGTGGTGCGTAGACAAGTCTTAATAGACAAAGTAAAACTTATCACTGATATTATAAAATGTATCCTTGTTGTTACAAAATTTCAAAAATATCTTTGATGCTTTCAAAGAACATTTATAAATTGGGTCATCAAATGATAAATTTACTTTTTCTCGAGTTCTCTGTTAGTTGAGGAACTAAAAATAAATTTAAAGTTGGGAAACAAGTTAATTTTCATAACTCTTAAGTTTCTACTTCACAACAAAGTATCTTAATTGCATCTTTAAAGTTAAACACTCGACGTTTTGAACAGCGAGAAAAATAAATTGCCTTAAATAACCTTAACATTTCAAAAATGTTTCTATCAAGGCAAAAACATTTATAAAGTTAAATGTAAAGCACTTTCTTTTCTTTCTTGCTGATATTTGTAACAAATGTTTACATGAAGTTTAAATGTTTGCAGTAAAATTTACTAATGTTTACTCTAAGAAAGTTTTTGTTTTCCATGCCTTAATTATAAACTGCGGAAAATATGTAATAAAGTATATTTTATGCATATATTTGGAATACAATTTGTACATGTTTTATTATATGTACTATTTTACAAAAAGAATGAATCAGCATGAAGACTGTTTCTGTTTTTATTGAAATAAACATGATACAGCCATACCTAGGAAATGAAATGATTATAATTTCAAGGACGTATAAGCCATAAAATGGCAAACAATTGCACATCGAATGTTCAAATCTGTACTTAGTGAAACGTATCACTTCTACGATGCATGCTTGGATACGTCTAGAGAAAAAATAATAAACTCAACTTGTTATATTATGAGGCATTATTCAAATTTATAACAGAATATATTCTGGGTTCCCATTCTAGAAGCTTGCTCCTCTGAAAGCTGCCTTCTGTTGTTGCCATCGAAATACTCAAGGACAGAAGACACGAGTCTGACGTCATCACTAATCGACCGACTTCTCACTAGTGTTGAAATTCATACCGGAAAATGTTGAATAGCAATTTCCTTTTATTTTATTTGTTGGATATCTATCATCTTACAAAACAATAATAACTATTTAAACTTACAGCTGAGAATTTTGATTCCCCCAATAAAAAATCAGCCAGATGCGGCAATACTGTGGAATTCCGCGTCCGGCTGAATTTTTATTTAGGGATTCGGAATTATCTTCAGTAAGTTTAAATAGTTATTCTTGTTTTAAAAGATGATATACATTCCACAAATAAAATAAAAGAAAATTGCTATTCAAAATTTTCTGGTGTGAATTTCAACACTAGTGAGAAGTCGGTCGATTAGTGATGACGTCTCACTCGTGTCCTCTGGCTTTGAGTACTTTGATGGTAGCGGTCCTATACATGTTCAATTGGATAAAAGCCTAGCGAGCTTGCTAGCCAAGAAGAGGTTAGAATAGCACGGAGACAAATCAGTGATGCAAGCCATAAGGGACCTGGTATTACCTTGTTGGATAATGGACCTAGAATGACGTGTCTTTAAGAGTAACTCTAACAGCTTCATAATGTGACTAATATATCACTGAGATATTAACCCACTGAAGGGCGGTGGGATACATTTTATAGCATTTAATTTTAATCAAGTTTTGAACCAGAATTTTTGAAAAAATTTACTTTTAGAAATTGGGCTGAAAATAAAATTCTTACTTTTAACCCCTTCGGGACGGGAGCCTTTTACGAAAATTTTAATATTTTGTTACCGTTTTTTAAAAAACAGAAATTTGTGTCTTCTTGAATCGAGAAAATACGCTGATTAAATAAGGCGAATTTTACAGTAAAATTTTTCTGGTGAGGAAAAACAAGGATTCTGAGCGCTTCATGCGGCACGTATACGAGTCACTTGTCCCCAAGGGGTTAAATATCATTTTTCTAGTATGAAACATTCCCACATTTTTCTAGTATGAAAGTGTGCCAGCATTACACAAACAAAAATACTATTAATCTAATGCCCTTGTGTTGGAATAAGATTTGCCAGTTGGCCGTGTTTTTTAAAATTCAGATTGCTCAACTGCCAAAACATTTTTGAAACAATGATATTCGCCTTATTTAATTTGTCATTATATAAAGCAAATATTTCTATTTAAAAAAAGTGGTAGCAATAAAGCAATCGAGTTAAAATTTTTTGCCAAATGGCAACACTGATGGTAGCATAAATGGTACCAGGGTCATTAGAGAGTTAAAGTTGTACGCAAGACAACTACAGACAACCTACTAAAGTAAGAGACAGCCCCTCCACATCGTCACACAAGGAGAAGTGGCGTTGTGCCTCTCTAATACAAAGTTTGCTTGGACACACTGGCCGGACCATTTCCACTAATGGACGAAATGCCCATCAACTTCAAGCAGTGTTACCCTAAGCAGTGTTACTCTTAGCTTTTTTAAATGTGGTGAGAGACTGATTAAAACTGTAGTATGATAAAATAAATAAATACATCAATAATTAAAATAATTTTCGGTTAATGCAATATTTACATATGAATTCTTTACTTTGAGTAGACTTTATTTAAGAATAGGGCTTGTATTATCCTATTTTCCAGTACTATTATTTCCGAGTGGTAACAATTAGCAATCATTTATATAGCTGCCAAACTTTCAGATGTGAGAATACTCCTATTTCCGAATACAAATTTTCGCTTTATTAATCGATAAGAATTTACGATTAAATGAAACGAAGATAACTCTTTAGAAATAGTGATATTCAAAGTCACAATGTTTAGCAGATATGCTTTTGTAATAATATTATACGATTAAATAAAGCATATAATACTGCTCGGAAATAGTGGTACTGGAAAATAAGGATCGTACAAACATATAGTGAAATAAGAAAATAAAAAGAACTGGCTATTTCACTGCATAACGCTCTCTTTAACAATAAAACTCCCGGGAATTTTGCCCAAATTTTATAAAAGTATTTTACACCAGAATTTTTATTTAAATCTATTTAACTTATTTCTGTGTGGTGGACATTTAACTTATTTTATGGATAAATATTTGGCTCTAATTGAAATATATCTATTTGGTACCGGTCAAAACGACCGCTATAGACGTTCTAGTGTTAAAATGTGTGCTTGAAATTTGATTCAAAATTTACGTTTAATATGTAACCAATCCATTTACAAGAATTCATATTATGATAATGTTTCAAGTTCTTAAAGTAGCACTCGTTCTTTTTTCAAATCTTTTATCGCTTTTCTTTTAACATTTGCACTCCGAAACATTGAAAGTTTCATTAAATAAGGAGATTGTAGGCGAATCTGTATGGCGCCTTCTTGATGCGACGCAAAACAAGTTTGATTTATTTTTAAACTAAATCTGGAGCCAGTGGTACAGAAATTTTGCACAGAAAGCATCGTATTGACAAGCGGAAATGAATTAATTTGTCTTAGAATTGATTCCGCTATTCATATTTGCATCCATTTTGCGAATGAAGTGATTGAAACTAAAGTATAAACGTTTCTTTGAATTTAAAATATTTCGGAATAATCATTGAGATGATATTCAGATTTTTGTTATTTAATACCAAAGAAAAATGAATTGTACTTACCGGGTGTCCCAAAAAGGACTGACTGATTTTAAAATTCAATAACTTGCAAACGGTGACAGATATAAAAAAAAATCTTGCAGGAGGGTTATGCATAAGGTCAAAAGTTTTATTACAGTGATTTTCAATTTTAGTTCGATTTACAAACAATAGATGGCGCTGTAAGCAATAGTCGCTAAATTCAGGCTCGATTTTTGGTACTTCGTGGCCCGGATAATACATTTCCATCTCCTTTTTCTGCATGGAACAAGATAAAGGACCAAAAATCGAGCCTGTATATAGCGACTATTGCTTACAGCGCCATCTATTGTTTGTAAATCGAACTAAAATTGAAAATCACTGTAATAAAACTTTTGACCTTATGCATAACCCTCCTGCAAGAATTTTTTAAATATCCGTCACCGTTTGCAAGTTATTGAATTTTAAAATCAGTCAGTCCTTTTTGGGACACCCGGTAAATAGACATTTTACCGTAATAAAAAATATAGTATTCGATTGTTATGTTTTCATTTATGGTTCCATTAAGTTGGTAAATGATCCGCATAAACCAGAAATAAGAGTATAATAAAAAATATAGTTTTTCATTGAATTCTTATGTGAAGGATTAGACACCAGAAATTTTAAGATTTTTAAATTTATATAATAGCATAGTTTTGTATATTTTACAGGATTAATATTTTTATATAAATATAGTGGTTGCTTAGAGTTAAATAAAAAGTGATGCAGGTATGCATCACTATGCATTTAAGGGGTAAATTGAGAAATACTATAAAGGATACACGGACACCAAGATTTACGGAGCTTGTATACCCCTAATTCCGAATAATTTTTTTTTATAACAGAAAAATAAAATATGATATAGTTCAGATCACACATTTTCAACAGTGCTTAAAACACTAAATATGAAATATTATAGTTTTAAAATTCAACACATTGATTAAAAATAATTTTACAAATTAGATTTAATAAAAGAGACATAAATTAATTAGTTAACTCGGGAATGCTCGCGCATATCCAGGATATGTGCGATTTATACTTTGCCACCAATAAATTCAAATAAAAATAGTCATCTTATTTAATCATTGACATAGCTCACAAATTCAGCGATAAAATTATTTGAGGATTACTTTTCGAAAAATAGTGGTGAGGAATGTAATAATCGTGCTCACCCTGGGTATGTCATACCCTGCGTGTGTAATCCCGGGTTAATGATAATGATTTACTAGGTGCTTTTACTCTTAAGTATGGAAACATTTTAACTATGTTTACTGATCTTTTAGCTTTTAAGAGGTTTTAACCTAAGCATGTAAAAATATAATGACTTCGTTGGCGTCAAATGAATATAATTTACTTTAACTAAGCTTCCTTTTCTACATATATATGGAAAGCGTCATCTCTTTAAGATTTTTTGTTTATTTTTAGTTATATAAAATGGTGGTAATAAATTGAAAAATATTACAAATGGTCTATGGATACAAAAAATTTGCGGATTTTGAATACCACTAATTCCGAATAATTTTGTCCTCGTTATTTGCAGTCATTCATTGTAACTTTGATCCATGGGGTGTAACTTTGTACCACTGCCTAATTTTCAGTATGTTTGACTTCAAAAGACTGGATAAACCCCAGTGCCACACTCTGTTAGCAAAGTTATAAACTGGGCTTTCTACTCTTTATTTTAGTTCATAAATTTGCAACATTATACACAATTAATTGCATCATCCAACTATTATTGCGAAAGACTGTTTTCAAGTTAATTTTGAATGCTGTTTTGAAGTTGTTGTAATCCAATTAAATTTTTATAGTAAGTAACAATATACTCGTTTATCAGACATATTATTATCTAAATGTTATAAACGTGTTATTATTTTCGATTATGTATTTACTAATAGTCAGTAAAATGTAAAATTAGAAGGCACTATCAAATCCTTATTTTCAGTATAACTTTGAGCGGGATCAAAGTTAGGCGTAGGTTTTTTGATTACTGATTAAAGGTACTACTAACAAATCATATGCAGGTAAAAATGTAAATAAATGTATGTAAGGTAATTTCGCGTGTATCCGCCGCACATCAAATAATTCGATTTCCTACCAGAATTTGTTTTAAATAAAATGTGATTTGTTTCTGCTTAGCACTTATTTGATTTCTTTTCTCAATAACATTTCCGGTTTTTAAAAGTCTTAAGCAAGCCGCGGCGAATACGCGGGAAATTACGGTATTTAACTGAAGTATTCGCAGATAATAAAGGACATATCCGGATAAGCATTGGAAACATGCCTTTCAATCACATTTCTTGACCCCCCCCCCCAGCAGATAATAAAGGACATATACGGATAAGCAGTGGAAACATGCCTTTCAATCAAATTTCCTGATCCCCCCCCCCCCTTTCCGATTTGGCTATCGGTCTGAAAATATATTTCCCCTATTATCATTTGATAAATATGGATATTTTATGAGATAAAAATATTTTCTATTCTATTTTTATAAAATCCAATTTTCTCAAAACCACTGCACAGAATTTCATGACATTAACTGAGGTTATATAGATACCAAAGATGCATAGCTGTGAATTTTTTTTATAATTTTCAGTTCATAAAAACTATGTGAAATAATAAGTTAAAAAAATTAAAAAAATAAAAATCATATCTTATAGTTAACCGAAAATACTAGTTTCTGGTAAAAAAATCCCCATATGTGCACATATATTATACAGTGCGCAGCAAAAGTTTAGACAATAATCGATTATGCTTCTGTACTGAGAAGTATCTAACGAATTGTTGTAACTCAACTGTCATATGTTACTGGGGATTTATCCTTCCTTCACAAATAATAAATTTTATTTTATACACTTCATATAATATATAATGACACAAAAAAACAAATTTAACATTGTGGCAAAAGTATAGACAATCTGTCTGTTAACAGAAAAATATCCATAAATTAAAATCGAACTGCACTTACATTGTCTGCTATTAATACAAAAATGAGACTTTCCATGGAAGAAACGAAATCCCCCACAACTTGGGGGTCTATTTCGTACCAAACTCGTTCAACAGCAGATCGAAGTTCATTTACAGAGCAGTATTGTCAAAAAATTGTATAAACCGTATGAGATATGATGTCATGAAAGTTTTCGATTGGGTTCAGATCAGGGCTACACGCCGGCCAGTCGAGAACAGTAATATTTTATAAGTTAAACCAATTTTTTTATTTGTATGCAACATGAATAGACGCATTTTCTTGCTCAAATACATACTTTAGAACAGCTAAAAGTTCACCAAATGGCTGTAAGTTGTTTTCTAATGTTTGTATGTAGTCTTACACATCTTGGAGACCATTGAAAAACTCCAGAAATACTTGAGAATTAAAACAAAATGAGGCCAAATCATTAACCCTTTCGAGGGCAACGCCACCTAATTTTAATTCCAAAAGTGTCAAACGGCACCAAGAATATTTAATTAAAATTTTCCTTTTATAATGTACATGAAAATAAGCAATTACTTATTTTCTAACAAATTCGTTTATAAATTCTGTTGTGAGTCCATTATTTCATCAGGTTTTAAACAGAAATACTCCGCGAAGGAAAGGGGTCAATTTGTTGTGGGATTTCAAGGCTGGTTGTTTTATCATTTTCATGTAAACTATGTTACATCTTTCTTTAATTCATCTACAAAAGTATCCGTTGACACAGAAATCTCTGACTCACTTTTAATGCGATTAGCAATCATTATTTGTCTAGATACCAGTTTATGGATCCTTCTATAATCTCGTTTTCTGGCCACACGAGGCCTTCCAGATATATGTTTTGCTTTGAAAGAGTTAACCTTAGACAGTACTTGGTCGACAAACTTCTTTGGACGATTTAAAGTGGCTGAAATTTCTGCAACAGTCTTCAATTTCTATTTCGGCTTCCATGCGTTAATTACTACATCTGACTGAAAATTTCTAGCTCGCGGCATCTTCACTAACCAATACTATCGCGAGGTGCACTTAAATACTTCATGCAGGTGACGTCATAAGTTTGAAATTTGCGTTTTACCGTGAACAGTTGTCAAAAATCACGAACTTTCGCAATATACAAATTTCACTTTTTTCAGTTAAACTAAATAATACCCTACATAAAAACCGTTATTTCTGTCCTAAAATGTTTAAAATATATTTAAAAACAAGTACAACCATTTGTATAACCCAAGTGTTCGTATTTTTTATTTAAAGGTTAAATATCACCAGTGTCTAATCTTTTGCAGAGGACTGTATATAAATGCCGAAAGTGTGCATTGGATATAACATGTAAATATTTTCAAAAATATGTGTGAAACACATAAAATTCATTTACAGACGTTATTTGGGGCGGAGAAAATCAAGTTTGACATCCCATACATTCAACCAGGAATGCCAGTTTGGCCTCAAATTTTAATCCGACACTTTAAATTCATACCGGACATTTCCAAAGAACTTTTATTTTCTCTGATCTTTCTTTCTTTCCCTCTCTCTCTCTGTCTCTCTCTCTCTCTCTCTCTCTTATTAAATAAAGCATAAAATACTACTCTTTATTTCTGGTATGGACATTAAATTTCTGAATAAAAATGTAGGCCGAACTGGCAACCCTGCATTCGATATTTTTTATTCTTGTTTGATTAATACTAGTATTAGTATGTACTACTAATGGAGTTATGAAAAAAGAGGAGGAGACATATAGTGAACTGTCTACCAGTTGCAAGTGAAGTAACTGAGGAGGTTGTCACAAGATGGCGGCTGCTTTTTTAAAATAAGATCTTCAGTTTCTGATTACCACCAGGGCAAACATAAAATTGAACAGAAATTTTCGTCTTAATTAAGCGTCTTATTCATGGAAATTTTTCTCAAAAATGTCGTAAAAATTTCTATTTGCTTCTACTGGTGTAAGTATGCCTTGTAAAACTGTCAGTTTGTTTTCCTGGTTGTCACAATATGGCGGAAACGCAGAGCTTAATTACCGCCAAAGTAAACTCCTACCAGTAAAAATGAAAATCTGTTCTACCATTATTTATGACTGGAATTTTGTGATAATAAGGCGTTTAAATAATTTGAAAATATCTATATAAATCAACTGGTGGCAGTTTCCATCGGCGGCAAATAACTCCTGCGATAGCGGTTACAGTTGAAGCTTGACTATTTTAAGGATACGCCAGTTCCTCTTTATTGGTAGTTCCATATGGCCGCCCAGGGAAACCCAGCAAATGCTTTTGAGTTTTAGTGCAGTCCCTGGGGGAAGACACAAGAACCGAACCGTCCCGCTTTCCGATGCCGAAAATTTATTTTCATTTAACATTATGTACATTTCCAATCACAATTGGTTACCCAATTTTTCTGGGCGAACCGGGTCTTTACACTTTTAATACTTAAAAAAACAATAATGAAGTAATAAAATATAAATGATGTATGACAATAAATGCACCAATATTTAAACATCCAAAGATAATAAACCATGTGAACATCCACAGATGGCACCCAGATCCACAACAAAACACAATAATGAAATAATAAAATATAAATGATGAATGATGTACGACAATAAATGCACCAATTTTTAAACATCCAAAGATACATAAGCCATGTGAACATCCACAGATGGCACCCAGATCCACAACAAAACACAATAATGAAATGGTAAAATATAAATGATGAATGATGTATGACAATAAATGCACCAATATTTAAACATCCAAAGATACCTAAGCCATGTGAACATCCGCAGATGGCACCCAGATCCACAACGCCAGGGAAAGAAACACACATATGAATTGGGTTACACTTAATTGCAATTATGCCCTAATAAATACAGTTTTCAAAAAACCATAGGACTCAATACAATTTTAATTAGAATGAGGTTCCTGCCTGGTACATCAGAGAGCAGTCCTCCCCTCAGAAGGGGAGTGGATTAGAGAAAAAGTGTTCGTTATTTTCTAGGAACTTCATGCATTCGCAAATCCGATTTAGCAGTAACGGCCTATCCAACAGGTAGACCAGCCAATCTTTTAGTGACATGTTTTGCGGCTTTTTAACATGATAGTGTGACGTGAGTGTGCAGTCTAATATGTAATGTAATGAATTTGCCAGTGAACCACAGATGCATAATGGTGAGTCCCTTTTGTTTATTGTATATAAGTGTTCTTGAAATGGTCCGTGGTTTGTCAAGAATATGTACAAGTATCTATTATGAATAAAAAAGCGGGATGAGACTTCTGGGACGAAGTCTATTGTATAGCGACCCACCGCTGCTGTGATCCAACGCTGCTGCCACTTTTCTTGTAGTCTTCTCTGTAATTCACGTTTCAGTGTAGATGGTGGCAGTGGCAAAAATGTTGTTGGTATTGTATCATCCTCTGTTGCTGATCTAGCCAGTTGGTCGGCCAGTTCATTCCCCTGTATTCCCGAGTGGCCCCTCACCCAATTAAAAAAGTAGTTTTTATTGGAGTGTGTCAATTGTTCTATTATTTCTAGAACGAGATAGTTGTCCACATCAAATTTTGACAAGGCCATCAGGCTCGACAGACTATCCGTAGAAATTAGGAAATCTGTGTCAGCATCCTCCACTGCCCAGAGGACCGCTCTCAGGATTGCAAACAGCTCGGCCTGGAATACGAGAGTTCCTTCATTGCCGTAAACACAGTAGCATCGTGCAATTCAAGCTCCTGATGAATACCTAGTTTTTTTCAGGAATGGGGTAAGCTAGAGCCTTGTACTATATGTCATTCTCTTCCATTTTTTATGAACGTGTTAAAAAAAAAACTAAGGAAATTGATATTATAGAAATAAATACAAATATTTAATATTAAAGGTTGATATTGATAAATTATGCATGAGTAAGAAAAGAAAGATTTACACTGCTTTAATTTTTTAATGCATATTTATTTTTTTAAAACAATCATGAAAGTAGTTAAAATTGCTTTTTAACTTGCAAAATAATAATTTTTATCTGTTACTATTCAATTGCAAAACATGATAGTCTTGTAAATATAAAATACCAAAAGATTGTATGTAATTAAACATAATTATTTGTATAGTTATATCATTTGGGAGGGATGGGACATGTCCCATTCCTGCTGAGTCACAGAGTCCCATCCCTTCCTTAGAGAAACAAAACAAAAAAAGTTTTTACAACAAGAACAAGGCTTTCGGACTTAACTTAATTTTTCGTTCATAAAAGACATATTGTTAAGTTTACAAAACATTAAAAGCAATTACGGCTACTGTTTCTACAGGCGAAGACACTTGAGAGCTAATGTCAAACCTGCGGGGAGGTTATTTTCTAATATATGGTTTGCATTTCGACATTTTTAAATAATGTTTTTCATCGTTGGACAGCTGAGGTCCATCTCTACATCGCTCCTTTTTACTTTTTCAAGTTTGGACGCAGATATTTTTTATCAAGTTACTTCCACTTTCGAAAACGGTTCCGAAAATGAAAGCGTCATTCTAAAAAATAACTGCAACCAAAATCGAAAAAATAAAAAAAGAGCTATGTAGAAAGGGACCTCAGCTATCCAGTGCAAACAAAAAAAAAAAAATGTCGAAATGCAAGTGACATATTAGAAAACAACCTCTCCATAGGTTTATGATTAGCTCGCGAGTGCCTTCACCTGCAATGTTGCCAGTGGGTTACTTTTTTTTAATTCCTATTTCTTGATTGGCACCACTTTTTTGAAACGGTAAAATTCCCTTTGCCTTAATTAATATGTCATTAAATAAGGCATATTTTACCATTTCAAAAAAGTGGTGCAAATCAAGAATCTGATTTTTAAAAAAGTAGCCCATCTGGCAACACTGTTCCCCTGCAGGGACAGGAGCCTTAAGTTAGCAACAAAGAATGAGATTGAAAATATACATTAAAATTCTGAGTAGTTACTCACTCTTGATATTATAGAACAGTCCTTTTAAGTCACAAACTCATTAGTGCTTGCAACTAAAAAGATTTATAGCAACAAGTATGAAGCAATGATTACTCCATCTGGTGGCCGAGCCATAAATTAAAAATAAAGCTTATTTTAAGCATTATTTCAGATGTTCCATACTTTTCTAATCTCCCCTACACGTTTTTGTTTCATACTCCAGCTTAGCTGAACATAGTTCAATAAATTTTAATGTAAATTGTTTTTTCCTAATAAACTATTTTCTCCCGTTTCACACCCGTCAGCTTGCATTTTACAGTTCACCGTATTAAAAGACTACTCAAGTAAAAATCTTCATAAAATGAGTGTAGCATTGTTATTAAAATAACATCAGACTTTTTTTCATTAAACGGGACCATTTTATTATGAATTTAAGCACCCCTTTTAAATTATTTACAGTTTCTCATATCAAATTTTACAAAATATTTTATGCAAGAAGTGTCATAAATTACACAAGGTAGTTATAAAATTTGTGGTAATTTGGTATAATTAAATGGTTAACCCATTAACTGCTGACGTTGCGTTCACGCAACAGTCAAAATAATTGCTCATGCAATGAATTAATTACATTTGCACCACTATTTAAGAATTTAAAAAAATCTTATTTATTGGCAGGAAATTTGCTATTTTAGTAAAGCGAAATTTACCTTACCGAATTTGTGGTGGGAAACTACTTTCAACAAGAAATTTGAAAATTTCTATCGTAATAGTTTTGGCGGTTAATGGGTTAAACAATTATTATCTACAAAAAAGGATTTATTTAAGATATATTAAAGGGTTCAATTTCCCTTTTTAAATATGGGTCATACACTTAAGTGGATTCAGAGGATTAAAATTTTGAATACCAGAAATTTTTAAAGTAATGGCCGCCATACCTAAGCACAGATATTTTTTTTATTATTAAGACAAGTATTACATTACAAATATTCTGGTATTTCTCCCTTGAGGCGTACGAACCCTGTTAAGACAAAATCAGCCAGAAAAAGTTGTCAAACTTTTTCTGTAAATTTCAAAACTGTAACGTTTTAAAGTAAAGTTTTGTGAATATCCGGGGGCGTAGGCCTTTACTTCGTTAATAATATATTTTCTTAGTATAAACTTTCATCATATCTAGAGAAGAATGAATTTATTTTTTAAAATTTTATGAACATAACAATGTTTGCAAAAATTTCAAAGATAAGTTAGCTTTGAATAAAAAATGTATGAAAAATTAGATTGCTTACTCATAAAATATTTTTAAAAAGAACAATAGAAAATTATTTTTCACTCTTAACCCTTTCAAGTGCAGTGGTATGCTTATGAAACCACTTAATTTTAAATCTGAAATGCCAATTGACACCAGAATTTTGTTGCAAAAAATTTCTTTTTGTTATGTTGCTGAAATATAGCCTTTTCTTATTTGAGATATTTTCTTTTCATCAATTCCGGTGGCAATCAGTCATTTTAGCATTTTAGCAACGAAATTGCTTTACCCCTAAAAAGGTTAAACATAAGGAGGTCTGATAACACATTAATGCCATATTTTAATCCAATAAAGCTACAGATTTTTAGATTTTAGATAATATTCTTGTTTTGTCTAATTAATTTTACCATTTCACCTGTATATAAATTTTAATGCTGGTTACCGATTCTTGTCATTTGACTTAAAAATGTTTCTGTTTTATAATTCTACTAGCAAACCCCGCGGCTTTGCTCGCGTAATATTTGAAATATGCCAAGTTATATTTATATGTCTAATTTTTATTAAAAGAAATTATACTTTTAGGAATAATTCAAAAATTACTATTTAAAACATAGTTTGACTAAACTTCATTATTGCACTGCATTAGGCAGAAATTAGACTTAAATTAATAAAAAGAAATAAAAATAAATAAATGATAATTTAGAAAATATTTTGAAACTTTTATGCTCAATTAATACGCTTATTTCAGTATTCATTTGAAGTTTTGAATTTTTTAGAAAACCTCTTCTTACATCTTAAAATTAACCATCATGTCAAATTCAAGTCCTAATACCTCCCTCAACATAAAGGGCTATGCTGAAATAAGAACTGTCACCATTAATTTACCAACATTAATTTTAAAATCGGTTTGTTATTTCCTAATATTCCACAGAAACGTAATTTAGAAGGCTTTTAAAGGCCTTTTTTTAGAACGTTTGTAGTTTCTGTGAACCCCAGGTGGTAGAATCATCCGCATAAAATATAGCCTGTGTAGGATCAGAGATTGTTACCATTTATTCGCTATTATTACTTTTATAATCGGTTTATATTTCCTGAAATTGCATAGAAATCGTAATTTAAGACTTTTTTAGAACGCTTTTTGCACATCCCCTTTGCTTCACCTCTTTTTAATTCGAATTTATTTTCGACAGTCCTTCGACGGCATTTATATTTTATAAGTAACTACCATGCCATATTTAAAGTTTCTAGCCTCTTCAGTATCACAGGAATCGCAATTTAGAAAGTTTTTTGCTCCTGCAACCCTCTGGTGGTATGGCACAGACATAAAATATAGCTTATGTTTGAGCAGGTTCTATCACCAACAGTTTGTCACGATTATTTTTTAATCGCTTTGGTATTTGATAAGATTGCATAAAAATTGTAATTTAGAACGTTTTTAGAACGCTTTTCGCTCACTTCATCCATTTAAATTTGGAATTTTCTTTCAACTGTTCTTAGAAAGCAGTTGCATCTTGTAAGTAAATACCATGCCATATTTCAAAATCCTAGACCCCTCAGTTATGGAAAAAACGCAAATTAGAACATGTTTTGCTCTTGCACCCCCACATGGTAGTGACAGCAACATAAAATATAGAATATGTTGGACAAGGGACTGTCACCATCAATTTGCAACCATTACTTTTGAAATAGGTTTGGTATTTCTGGAGATTGCGTAGAAATCGCAATTTACAACGTTTTTACAACGTTTTTAGAACGCTTTTTGTGAATTTTCACCCCTTTTAAATTTCCTATTTTTTCGAAATTGTTCTTAAAGATATATATCTAATAAATAGGTAGGGGAGACCAGGATAGTTGTGCCAGGGGCAAGTTGTGTCATCGAGCTTCCTGACCGAGAAAATAGGCTGCAGCACCTGTCGCGTCATGTGAGTGAAGAGGTTGATTGACTCAGTGTGCTGCGTATGTTTTGAAGTATAGCGTTGCGTTGTTTTCGAGATAAAAATATTTATCTTGTTTTCTGTCGTAAAAGTAAATTTTGCGGCCTACGTTGGAACCGTTATTTCCACTAGCGATATTGAGGTATGCAAACTTCCCTAACATTGTTTAACCCCTTGAGGGGCACCGGTATATATTATATACCACCTACGATTAATGAAGTTTTAAACCATAAAAATTTTATTAGATTTTACTTTTCTAACTTTGGTGGGATAAAAGCCGTAAAATTGCTTTTACTTATTTTGAAATAGAATTTTTCAAAGATTCCGGTGGGAATTCAGCATTTCACAAACGTAATTGCTTGCCTCTCAAGGGGTTAAATGCTTATATTTTGAGCTGTTATTCTACGTATTTCATTTGTTAATCATGACAACATTTCGGAAACTAATGAAATAAGTTCAAAATGGTGTAACGCGGGGCTAGTTGTGACGAAGTCTAAGAGGCACATTGCATAGCTGCCAACATCTTACGCTTTTTCAGACCACAAAAATTTTATGGAAAATTTTACCTTTTTAAATCGCCGTAATCTGCCGATTAAATAAGGCAAAAATTTCTATTAAATTTTTGTGGTCTGAAAAAGCGGAAGAGTTGGCAGCTATGACATTGTGACAGTGTCACTACTTACCCCAGCATAATTTTTAATGGAGGTTTTTATATTTCAGGAAAAAAAAAGTGCGAAATTACAAGAGGCGTACTCAAAGAGCTAAAGCTACTTTAGTAGATTACGATAGGGCTGCAATAGAAATAGCCTTAATCAATGATTGTGAGATTGCACCATCTTAAGAAGTATGAAATCTCATTGATTTAGATGATTCTATGACAATTGATAATAGCAATGTGTCAATGGTAAGTCTTACAGAAATAAAACCACCCCCTAAAGCAGGACCTCGGAAAGGCAAGCGATCTATTCGTAAATGTTTGAAATCTGCCATTCTAACAAGTACACATGTAAAAGAGAAAATTCGAGCAGAACAAAAAGCAAAAGAACGCAGAAAACAAATTGAAGAAGAAAAAGCAAAAAAGAAACTGTATGGAAAGGCCAAGCAGTGCATAAAAAAAATTACACCTATGTCATTGAAAGAAAGGGAGAAGCAAAGTATTGGATAGCTCTGAAGATGAAGAAAATTGTTTATGTCTAGTTTGCTTGGATCACTACAAAATTTCTTGACCCGGAGAAGACTGGGTGCAATGCATGACATGTAAAAGATAGGCGCATGACAAATGTACCAAAAATGAACCTTATTATATTTATATTAACTGCGAATCAGACGCTGAAACAAGCGATGACAATGAGTGATTAAAAATATAGGATATTGGCCTACACGTTGCAGTAGGCTACCGAGTCAAAGATCAATATGGCCAAAGATTAGTGTTTGCTTACTTTTTATTTCTTTCCTGATTAACCGTTGCCATCGAAATACTCAAGGCCAGAGGACAAGAGTTGTGACGTCATCCCTAATCAACCGACTTCTCACTAGTGGTACAATTCACACCGGAAAATTTTGAATAATAATTTTCTTTTAGTTTATTTGTGGAATATCTATTATCTTATAAAACAATAATAACTATTTAAACTTACTGGTGAGAATTTGGAATCCCCCAATAAAGAATCAGCCAGATGCGGTAACACTGTGGTATTCAGCATCTGGCTGAATTTTTATTTAGGAATTCCGAATTCTCACCAGTAATTTTAAATAATTAGTATTGTTTTATAAGATGATAGATATTCCACAAATAAAATAAAATAAAATTGATATTCAAAGTTTTCCTGTGTGAATTCCAACACTAGTGAGAAGTCGGTCGATTGGTGATGACGTCACAACTCGTGTCCTCTGGCTTTGAGTATTTCGATGGCAACGGATTAACCCCTTGAGGGGCACCGGTATATATTATAAACCTATGATTAGTGAAGTTTTCACCAGAAAATTTTTATTAAATTTTACTTCTCTAACTTTGGCGGAAAAAAGTCGTAAAATTGCTTTTACTTATTTTGAAATAGAATTTTTCAAAGATTCCGGTTTGAGTTCAACATTACAGGAACACAATCACTTGACCCTCAAGGGGTTAAGACAGTTTTGTTTTCTTTTTATTGCTAAGTGTCTCTAAAAGTATCTTTATAAAGGAATAAGAGTTTACAAGTGTTAACAATTTAACGATTTTATTTTCATTTGATTTACAATATTATTAAAACATGAAAGTGTTTTATTGTGTTAACCCTTTCAGGGGCAGGACTTTTCTGCTCCGAA
The DNA here is from genome assembly GCA_963932465.1 of Maratus speciosus. Classification (NCBI taxonomy): domain Eukaryota; kingdom Metazoa; phylum Arthropoda; class Arachnida; order Araneae; family Salticidae; genus Maratus; species Maratus speciosus. The sequence continues at coordinate 311,504,182 of OZ010796.1, forward strand.
TATGTTCAAATAATTAATTCACACCGCAATATACGAACAAATTTATTTGCAAATAATCAAAAGCTCTTTTTCACGCTTATTATGAGATCGAACGTGTACTAATAAATTACTGGTGCCATTTGGAATTTTGGGCATTAAAATTAATCGTTTGCAGACTGCAAACGGCGCCCCTCAATGGGTTAAGAACGTTATAAATGAATAAATTTCTCATTCTTGATTTAACATATCCTATTTAATCGTCTTTCTTACATAATTTGTATATGTTACAAGTTACAATGTACTTGTATGCGTCATTTGTGTGTCACAGTATGTCCCAAGCATGTCACAACTTGCCCCGTAGCGGGGGTTAGTTGTGACAAGTTTCGAGATTACGCAGAATTCATTTTGTGTTATGAAAAACGTTAATAATGTTAATAGTAGTTTTATAAATATGTTACGCAAGATTTACTCTAATGATATAATACACTAAATGTTTCGCTTCAGTTCAAATCTTACGCCTAATATAAAAAATGTCGAAAATTTCACTAATAGCCCCGGTCTCCCCTGCCTTGCTTAATTTCGAGTTGCTATACCCTACCCATCACAAAAATAGAAATTTTGAATGTTTTCTGCTCCTGCAACCTCCAGGTGATAGTGACACTTAAATGAAATATCGTCTATGTTAGAGCAGAGGCTGTCAGCATCAATTTGCCTACCATTACTTTGAAATCAGTTTGATTCTTCCTGAGATTGCTCACAAATCGGCATTTTGAACGTATTTAGACAGGTTTTCGCGCATTTTCACCCCGTTTAAATTTTAAATTTTTAAAGAAATGTTCTTAGAGATCATTTATATCTAATAAATATATTCCATGCAAAATTTCATGAATCTAGGTCCTTCCATAATTCAAAAATCGCATTTTTAGAACGTTTTCAGTTCCTGCGTCTCCTCTGGGGTAGTAGAAACAGACATAAAATATAGCCTATCTTGGAGCAAGAGCTGTCACCATCATTTTTACACCATTCTATTTGAAATCGGTTCAGTACTTTCTGACATTGCATAGAAATCGCAATTTAGAATGTTTTTTACAACGCTTTTCGCGCATTTTCACTTTTTTAAATTTCGATTTTTTTTAAGAAATGTTCTTTGAGATCATTGATATCTTATAAGTAACTACCATTCAAAATTTCATGATTCTAGGCCCTTCCATAACACAAAACCGCAATTTAGAACGTTTTTTTCTCCTGCAACCCCCAGGTGGTGGTGATACAAAAATAAAAAAGAGCCATGTTAGAGCAAGGTCTGTCACCATCAATTTACAACCATTACTTTTGAAATCGATTTGATACTTCCCAAAATTGAGTAGAAATCACTATTTGGAATGTTTTTTAGAACCCTCTTCGCGCATTATCACCCGTTTTAAATTTCGAATTTTTTAAGAACTGTTCTTAGAAATCATTTATATCTAATAATTAACTAATATTTCAAATCTCATATTTCTAGGCCCTTCCGTAACGCAAAAATTGCATTTTTAGAACGTTTCTGGCTCCTGCACCCCCTTTGGGGTATTGGCACCTATATAAAATATAGCCTATTTGGAGCAAGGGTTGTCACCATCATTTTGACACCATTATTTTTTAAATTGGTTTGGTATTTCCTGAGATTGTGTAGAAACCACCATTTAGAACTTTTTTTAGAACGCGTTTTCTGCCTTTCCAACCCTTTTAAATTTCGAATTTTTTAATAACTGTTCATAGAAATACTTTATATCTAATAAGGAACTAATATTTCAAATATCATATTTCTACGCCCTTCAGTAAAGCAAAAACCGTAATTTAGAAAGTTTTTTTGCTCCTACACCCCCTTTGGGGTAGTGGCACCGACACAAAATAGAGCCTATTTTGGAGCAAGGGTTGTCACCATCATTTTGATACCATTATTTTAGGTAGATTTCGTATGAAATATTACCTATTGGCGTCGTTCCTATGTTGGAATTTCTGAAAAAATTTTGCAGATCTACACCGATCATGACCCCTAGAGCCCAAAACCACCCTCAGTAAAAAACTTTATATATATATATGATTAATTTGCTACTTGTTCATGGTTTAAAGTGGTCTTTGAAATCCCATATCATGGTATGTCTACGAATTTAATTGTTTCTTTAATTTAAAGTTGTTCATTATTACGGATCTTGTTATAATTAATTTTTTATATTAATTAATTTTCTTGTCATAGTTTTTTAAGCTTTTTTTAAGGTGTGTAGTCGATAGGGTGCATCAAGAATCAATATTTACCTTATGCTGGATTCTTGTACATAAATCGACTATGCTTTTGCTTATATTTGCATTTTATGTACCCCTGAGGAAGTGAAATGCTATATAAGCTTCTTGCTCCTTCCTTCCTTCCACATGATCTATTCTCTGCATACAATATGTCTTTTAAGTTTTCAACATTTTTTGGGTGGTTTCTTGTTTCATAAATCTTTAATACATTTTTTTTTTTTTTTCAAAAAATCTTTTAGTGGTTTTTCATATGTAAACATGGATTAATCGTATGTAATGTGCTGGCTAATTTCTGGATTATGCTTAATTAATATTACATGTATAGGGTTCCATCTGTATTTAGTATACTGTTACAGTTATAATTTCTGCTAACTTTATTAAATTATTTATTTTATAGGATTAGATGATGATTTGTAATTATATTATGGCTATATATATATATATATATGTATGTATCTATCTATATATATCACTTTCTTCTGGACACGATAACTTCCACAATTCTGCACCAATCTCTTCCAAACTCATACATAAAATCAAGGGGCATAAAATCTCGGTCGAGTTCGTTAATGGTCAAAATCGGACCAAGGGGATGGAAATAGGGAGGGGTTTTGTGAAAACCGAAAAACCCCTATAACTTCTTAAATTTTGTACATATCGAATCAGTTTAAAGTTTTTGTTACTTCTAAAAATAGGGCCAAAAATTTATGTATCACAGAATTTTGATAAAGTTAAAAATGGGCTCAAGGGGCGCAAAAAATAGGGTTTTTGGGAGAAAAAAATTCATAACTTCGTCAATTCTCAAGATGTCAAATCCAATTAATTTTATCATGAATCTCCTTAACATTATCTACAATTTTTATATTCACAATATTTTGATAGGACCAATTCGTACCGCAAAAAAAATTAAAAACGAAAACAAAAAGGGCGTTTGAAGAAGAAAAAAATCCACAACTCCGCCAATTCAAAAGATATAAAATCCCCATGAATTTATCATATATCTTCTTAATATTGTCTACAACATCTATATAGACAAGTTTTGGATAGGACCAATTCTTACAGCAAACAGAAATTAAAAATACATAGCGGTTGAAGAAAAAAATCATCTAAATAAGGGTGTATTCAAATCCAAACTGCTTATTTTCTGACTCATTTTACAATTCATTTTTACTCTCAAAGGCTTCCAATTGGTACCTTTTCTTACTCAGAAACTATATAATGCACTGTAATGGTCAATTTTTTGATAGAGGCAGAATATATTTTAAAACATGCTGTCAAAGTGGGCCTTTTGAACCGAATTTCCCGAAGCGGATTGTGTTGGAAAAGGAAGTATTCAAATCCAAGCAGTATTTTCTGACTCATTTTTAAATTCATTTTTGCTCTCAAACGCATCCAATTGGTAGATTCGCTTATTCAGAAACAATATAATGTACCGTAATGATCGATTTTTTGACAGAGGCAGAATATATTTCAAAAAATGATGTCAAAGTGGTCATTTTGAACGGGATTTTCTGAAGCGATTGTGTTAGAAACGAAAAATATTGTCTTACTGAGAAAACTATTGTTTATGTATCAAGTTTTAATTAATTAAACGGAAATTAAAAACACAGGTCGCTTATAAATCTCTTCGAAAATCACGTCAAGAAGTTTCATGTATTTCCTATTAAAAATGAATCTGGAGTTATGCCAGAAAATTTCGAGTTGTTGAGCATGGAAAAGTATTTTTTTTAATACCGCCCTAACATGATTCTGATAAAAGCAGATATTATATAAAAATGAAATAAAATCTCGTCAAAAGCGGCCAGATAAAATTGCTAAAGTGGGTTTATCTCTAATCATGATTTGGTTTTTGTTTGTGAAATTAGTATACTTAACTTCGAAATCTACCTTCGCCTGTAGGCCGGGCCGGCAGGGATTTTTCTAAATCGGTCTGGTATTTCCTGAGTTTGTGTAGAAACCGCCATTTAGAACGTTTTTAGAACGCATTTTGTGCATTTTTACCTCTTTTAAATTTCGAATTGTTTAGAAAATGTTCTTAGATATCATTTGTATCTTATAAGTAATTACCACTCCGAATTTCATGATTCTAGTCCTTTCCATAACACACGCTTTTTCTCCTGCACCCCCTTTGGGGTAGTGGTATCGACATAAAAAATAGCCTATGTAAGTTGAGCTAACACCATCAGTTTGATATCTTAACTTTTGAAATCGGTTCGGTAGCTCTAGAGATTACCTCTAACATGCAAACAATTTTTACTTCTTTATAATATTAGTATAGACAGATTAGTATAGATTATCGCTTCGTATGCATAATTAGCGAATAATTTAGTGTAAATAAAATTTTGTCTGTGATTATTCTATATGAGATTTCATAATTATTCTTTTCACTACTTTATATGAAATGCATATCTATATTCTATCGCGCATTTTCACTATTTACACCGTCAAATACGAACACAAATGTTATTTCAAATGCAATTCGTCTGAGAACTCTATCCCAGTTTACTGAATTTTTTATGGTTTTTAAAATAATTTTAAAACATGTGTTTTTTTTAATATAAGGTTAGTTGGGGCAACTCGGCCATGATTTTACAATGTGACTCTGGAGCTTCTGACAATTCAGCTTCAAAAAGCTAATGTTCATTTGAATTAAAGTCTGAAATTCTGTAAATGTGTTCAGTTATGTTCCCTCTATTAAACAGAAATACTCAAAATTACATTTTAATATATAAAGATATAAAAATATGCATATTTCATCTTTCTTTCCTCATGGGTCCAGTTGCCCCATAAAAATGGGGTAAGTGGACTAGGAGGGTCTATGTTCTACACGCGTTTATTTTTTTTCATGTGGGATATCAGGTCCTGTTTGCAAAAGTATAAACAACTTTAAAACATTTAAACCAGGCAGATCATGTAAATCAGGGGTGGCCAACTGCGGCACGCGCCACACCACTAAAATTTTACAGTAATCATTGCCTTATCTAATCATCGAATCTCTGCGATTCAAAAAGTCGAATTTTTCTGAAAAATTTTAGTGGTATCAGGCGTGCCACTGTTGGCCACCCCTGATGTAAATTATATGTCAATAAGGAACGTTGTAAGGGAAATCTTTGCTCTTAATGTGTCTATAAAAAGCACTAAAAGTGAAAATATTAGATTTATTTATACCAAAAACATAAAAATTAAGTAAGTACTTTTGTAATTTAGTATAGGTGATAAGTATAAAAGTCACATGGGTATTTTAAGGAAAAAAATAGCAAGGTAAACCTATGAACAAACGGCTACGTAAGTACTTAAGTACTTTATATGTATCCAGGAGTCGCATTATATAGGGAAAATTTTATTTTTCCTACCATAACCTTTAATGAGTTACCTTTATGGTCATTTTATTTAATATATTCTAAAGAAAGGTGCGATGAAGGTATTATTTTCAAAATAGTGATAGCAACAATAAAAGTTTCCCTATAGAATGCGACCCCTTTATCGTACAATTTCAAGGTGTGGCTGTCTCGCATTCAAGTGCAAGGTATTTACATTCGTAAAATGTTGAAATAATTTAATGACACCAGTATTTACAAGAGAATCTGTTTGAAAACAAGTAATTATCGCGCACTTATAAAAGTGAAATTTTCATTATAAAATTTCCAGTGCTAATGTGGCAATTAGGAATTAAAACTATGTGATGCCATAACGGCGTCACCGCCTCTCAAGGGGTCAAGAAATTTGGTTTAATATCACCCAATACGCTTTTTAAAAATTTTATTACGTAATGTTAGTAAGGTATTCTATAATTTTCTTTATTGTGAGCAAAAAACAATGGAGAAATTTACTTCCCGTTGTAAGAGAAACTAAAAAAAATTATTTATAACTATTGGGGTAAATGGATCCAGCATGGTCCAGTTACCCCGGATACATGTCCCAGTTACCCCATTCTTGAAAAATTTACGGGGTAACTGGGACACCGGGCTTACATTTGAAACATGAAGTAAATATGTATAGAAACCTAATAATATTAGCGTAGTTATTTGCCTAATCTTTAAAGAAAAAGTTTATTTAATAAAAGTACTTACAGTATTTTAATAAAAAGCCGAGTAAGTTCAACCAAACTGACGTTTTTTTTAAAAAAAAGAAACGTAAATTTTCGACAACCTATCACAGCAAAGAGAGAGTTATGATTGAGATGACACACGTTGTTTTAGGAAGTAGAGGTTAAGGGGCATTGTTCACAAAAGCTAAAACTTAAAATACATTAACGGTTTTTTATAAAATAGCCTATGGCCCAGTTACCTCGTGAGTCCAGTTACCCCAACTAACCTTATCTCTATCACGTGCAACTCGATTACGGAAGATTAAGCGTTTTTCACTTAAAACAATGTAAGTTCAGCATTTTCTTCCGGCTAATATTCCATTACACAATTAAAACTTAAAAAAAAAAACAATATATAAAATAATAGAAATAAAACACAAATTTAATAAACATTAATTGAACTTAAACAACTGAAATCATCCTAATCAAAAAGTCTGCTGTAATTAGCGAAATTTTTAGCGATTCTTCGGCTATTAACGCCTGACATACGGCTAGTATAGCTTTTAATAAATTTCAAAAAATCATTTAAATATATAATTGACATTTGATGTAGTGGAGAATCTAAATAATATAGTATTAACTGTAAAAAATCTGTTAAGAGTTAAAAAACTTTTTTTAACTTATATACTGAACCTCATGAAATCCGGGTGGGATCACATAGTTTTATTAATTTTATAATTGTATGGTAAAAATGGGTTTAACTGCTCTGATAGCTTCAACCAGGGTAGCCAGTTTGGCTTCCAATATTAATCCGAAATTTCGGATTCATACCATAAATTTCGAAAGAAGGATTTTTACTTTATGCGTTCGCTAAATGTGTCTCATTACATAAATTCTAAAATACTATTTTTTTTATTTTTGGACTGAACTCGATAATTCTGAATAAAAATGGAGACAAAACTGGCAACCCTGGTTTCAACAATTAACAGGATACAAGGGCGTTTCCAACAACTCAACTGCGAGCCGCATATGCATATATCAGCAATTTCTTATTGCAATCTTCTCTTTATTTAAAAGCAATATTATATTATATATATAATGACACAAAGTGTATAACGCTTCCGGGGTTGAACTCATCCGGATTCCACTTCGCTTTATCGTATTTCATTCGGCCATTTTTATTGAAAATTATTTTTTTGAATTAAGCTTCATAAAAGTTACATTTTTAGAAAGATTATTCAAAATAAATTAACATTTGAGAGATGACTTACATTTAATTATGTACATATTCTGAGATAACTTCAGTTGAAATTCGTTTGACCCTCTCTCTCCATAAGTAAACATTCATTTGTATCGCATTCATTGTGAACTTTGAGCTTTGTTGGCGCCATCTGTCGTAGTTAAAATGAAAAAGAAGTTTCTTTAGAAATTCTTTGAAATCTGAAGACATTGGGGGAAAAAATGAATAGTATTTCTTATAAAATATAATTAGACTATCAGGGATACTTGATGCCGTGTAGAATATCTATATATATCTGTACCTTGGAACAAAAAGGGCCAAAGTCCATTTTTATCAAATGGCAGGAAACCCAATTTAAGTTTGAGGAAGTTTAAGAATCTTGCTACGATTTCTGTACTATTATTTTTCAAAGTTGTGCCTTTGACAATTCAGTAATGTTTTTCTCACTACAATCTAATGAATGTTAAATTGATTTTTTTTTTTTTTTTTTTTACATTTTAAATTGGCCATTTTTACATTAACAGTAAGTAACATTGGCCTCAAAAAAATATTTTGTTCTCAATGATCTAATATTGGGAGGACTTTGGCCCTTTTAACAATTACTTTATATGGCATCCTGAATTCATTCGTGCATTTAACTCAAATTTCTTAATTTTGGACATTGGCCCTTTTTGTTCCAAGGTACATATATACAGGGTGTCCGGTCTCAACGGTGTCCAATGGCTAATTCTTAAACCTTTAGTAATAGACATATAGTTCTAATTACAAAAATGTTTAAAATCAGGTAAAGAAATATTTTAAAAGCGATTTGGGCCAATAAAAACATTTCTTAAAAAATTACGAAATTTAAATTTTTATACGGTCCCCCGGTCCTATAGGTTATACTTAGTAAAGTTTTCTTTTTACACTGACAAGTAATACACAAAAAGTCCTGTTATTCTACGATTAAAATTGACCGAGTAATAGCTGTTTAAAGTTGGAGCATAAGTTTTGCTGCAAATTGGGGGTCGTTCACAAATTTAGTCGAAATATAATTTCCTCAGATATATTAAAAAATGGTTGAGAGTAAAATTAACATTGCAATATAAATTTGAAATCTTTAATCATTCTGACATATTAATGCAAAATATACAATTTGTAATAAACATTTAAGAAGAAATTAAAAACAGAATTTTTGTTAAATAAAATGATGCTAAATTAACAGCCTCAATTCTTTACAAAATGATACGTATTTTAAAATATTATTAGATTACACTAGACTGCAAACGTTGGCTTATATGTCATGTTTTTTAGCTTTTGATAGTTGATTTTTATGTATTCTGTACCGCTGAATATGAAATTGACCTTCATTTATAACCATCACATCAGGATTTTTCGCAAATTTAAAGTTAAAATTGAATCTCCTCCCTGATCTCATCGGACCACTCAGCTATTTAGCTGTAAGAATAGCAGGATAAGCAAAAATATCGAATAAATTATTGAATAAAGTAAAACAAAAAAAGTTTTAATTATGTTTTATACTATGAGATTTTCGCTATATTTTAATTTACACATTTACGATTTGCAAAGAAATTCTAACGTGATGGTTAAAAATGAAAGTCATTTTCAGATTCAGTGCTAAAAAGTACGTAAAAATCAATTATCAAAAGTTAAAAAACACAGCCATCTCCCCTACTTTATAGTATCCGATTTTTGTTATTCTTTAAATTTGACAATTTATGATTTGCGAAATATCCTGACATGATGGTTAAAAATTAATGTAATTTTCGGATTCAGTGCTAAAAAATATATAAAAGTAAAAAAAAAAAAAAAAACATCGCAGTATTATCTAATCTAAAACTTTTTCTTAAACTTCTTGGCGGTAATCCATCCGAAATTTTTTGTGTTATCCTGTAAAATAAGTATAAATGGTAACCACCGAAAATTATAATAATATTAGATTGTTATTGCATTTGCGCCAGTATGTAAAATGTAATCTCGATCGGATATTTAAAAGTGAGTTAAATTTTGAGTACAAATTTTGAACTGGAAAACATACATACTATCGTTGAAGTAACATAAAAACTTATAAAAATAACATAATTTTTGTTAAAAGAAATCATAAAAGAGACAGCCTCAAATCCTGACAAAATAAAACATATGTTATTTTATCCAATCTGAAAATTAATAAATGTTAACTTAATCGTAATACTTGTACGATTTTTATCAAAGCGCAGATACACGTGAAATAAGAGCTTCGAATACTTTAAGCACTTGGTATGTGATCCCTCAAAGCCAAGCCGAACTCATTTGTTTTCAGAGCAGAAAAGTGGCATAAGTCATGCATTTTTAAAGTTTCATAACTCGCTCAATTTTAGCGTTATATGAAAGGGACTTTTTTTGTCTTACTTGCCAGTGTAGTAGGAAAATTTTACTAAATATATCTTATAGGACCGGGGGACCGTATAAAAATTTAAATTTCGTAATTTTTTAAGAAATGTTTTTATTGACCCAAATCGCTTTAAAATATTTCTTTACCTGTTTTAAAACATTTTTGTAATTGGAACTATATGTCTATGACTAACGGTTTTTGAATTAGCCATTGGACACCGTTGAGACCGGACACCCTGTATATATATAACAATGGAAATAAAATTTTGCATTTTTGTATTTTGTAGGGAAAATAAATTTGTAATTTAATAAAAGAATTTGAGAAAAAAAAATCTGTTAATGCAATTAATAGTTACAACTTACTTAAGTGATAAAGGATCATTTTTAATGATCAAAATTTATTATAGGTTTCTTTATGCATGTTTTAAAAAAAGTGAGGATTTAATCTGAGTTAAACTTTTTAAAATATAAGTTATATAATATAATTATTATTTTGGCGTCAGCTATCGGCAATTAGTCCGTGAAGGACTCTTATTTAATTTTTTGTATTATTATTATTATTATGATTTATAAGAAATTGAAGGTTATTGATTTTTTTAAAGAACGAAGACGAAAGTTAATTGACAATATATTTTTAAATAGCATTATTAATTCTAATTTGCATGTTTTTTGTGAAGTACTTTAAATTTTATGAGCGAAGTTCTTTCTTGCAAATTAAGTTTCAATTATAAATGGGCTGTTTTTATAACTTTTTTATTGCCACCTTATTTTATTAGTCAGATAAGATAAAATTTATTACTTCATAATTCTTTTTATAATGCAATGCTATATCATTCTTTTGAAAATGCAAACACGTCATTCTGACGGGCTACCTTCTAGTTTTAAATAAGCTTCAGCAATTAAATAAAACGAATATTACCATACGAAAAAAGTGGTATTTCTGCGGTGCACTGTTGGGTTGTTGAAATCCACTGAGATTCAACAATCCTTTTGTTGCATTTTTAAAATAATCTTATGACTACATACTGTAATGAAATGTTAAGCGTGGAAAATCTTATTTAATTCTAATAACTTTTTTTAACCCCTTGGGGACGAGCGACCAGTATTCGTGCCGCGTAAGCTGCTCAGAATCGGGGATTTTTCTCACCAGTAAATTTTTATTGTAAATTTTGCCTTATTTAATTCGAGCATTTTACCGATTCAAAAAGGCAAAAATTTGTATTTTAAAAAATCGGTGATTAAAGATTAAAAGTCCTATAAAAGACGCTCATCCCGAAGGGGTTAAAGGACATAGCCGGATAAGCTTTAGAAATATGCCTTTCAATCAAATTTCCTGTTTTTCCCCCAGATGTGGTTATATATCTGATAATATATTTCTCCTATTATCACTTCATAAACATTGATATTTTATGAGATAAAAATGTTTTTTTGAATTTTTTAAAAACGGATTTTCTCAAAAACTACTGCACTGAATTTCATGCCATTTACAGAGAATATATAGATACCAAAGATGCATAACTGGAAATTTTTGTATAATCTTATGTGTATAAAAACTGTGTTAAACAGCAATAAAAATATTTACAAAAATAAAAATCATATCATATGGCTGTACAAAAATTACAATTTTCTTGTAAAACATTCCTCATACGTACACTTATATTATATATAAATGCCGAAAGTGTGGGTTAGGTATAGCATATAAATACTTACAAAAATGTGTGTAAAAATACATAACATTCGTTTAAAGGCGTTATTCGGGGCAGAGCTACTCAGATTTAACATCCAAAGAATTTTTGGAATAAAGTCAGCAGGTAATGTGTGAACTGGTGTATTTTAGACTTCAATAAGCATATAGGCCATCTTTTCAACACTGTCGATACTGATTCGATATGGAAAACTAGCGGTTTGCATCGGAGTTGAAAGAGAAAAATATATTTGCTTGGTAAACAACAACATTCTCCGATATCGAAATGCAACGACAGGTGTTATAATGACTTTTCCTTAAACATTTTCCTCATCAATTTATTAGACTTCTAACGAAGACAAATCAGGGTAAGTAGTTTCGTCATTTTTAAGAGCAAGTCACAGCAATAAAATAAGAATGTTATATAACTAAAGTTTGAACCAATTGCGCTCATTTATTTCACGTTGTCATGTGTGGGTAATAATAGACAATTTTTTATTCAAAATTTCTTTTACTAGCAATTTTTGCTTTATTTAAAAGCAGATTTCTGTGGTTATTCAATTCGAAGATAAATATTATGGGAAATTGGTACATAGTAGAAGTAAAAAAAACTGCAAAGCCGACAACACTGGATGATGCTTGTAATGAAAAATATATTTCTTTAATTTTGAGTGGTTTAATTTTCTGATGAGATATATTTTTTAAATAAATAAGTATTAGTATCAGTGGAACAAATATCAGGAGATTAAAATGTACTGTAAAGACATTGCTAATTTTTGAAAATATAATTATAAACCCATATATATTTATATACAAATGCATAGTCGGATTCAGTGATTCAGGCCAGTGTTGCCAGATGGGCTACTTTTTTTTAAATCCGATTCTTGATTGGCACCACTTTTTTGAAATGATAAAATGCGCCTTATTTAATGACATATTAATTAAGGCTGTGAAAAAGGGAATTTTATCGCTTCAAAAAAGTGGTGCCAATCTTGAAATCTGAATTAAAAAAAAGTAGCCCACTGGCAACACTAATTCAGGCCTCACTTTAAAAAATGGACCTTAGGGAAAAAAAATCTGAATATGTGTTAACGTATTACAATCTTCACACATAAGTATTTAAAATGACGGTTACCAGAAAAAATTGCAAGTTACAAAAGGTTGATACTACTAGCTGTAATTACTTTACATTGAGAATGGTGAAAAAGCATTTTCATTTAAGCTGATTGCGGTCACTGACATGACATTGCATTTCGCTATCGAAGAATGTACAATGTTTCCATGCCAAAAATATTCTTCCCTATTGTTGTCTGCGATACCAACGACTGCTTTTGATATCGAAACAGTATCGACAGCGTTGAAAGTGATGCTCATGTGTATACAGTGTTGCCAGTGTGCTACTTTTTTAAAATTCAGATTTCTTGATTGCCTCCACTTTTTTGAAACGGTAAAATTACCTTTGTTTTCGCCTTAATTAATATGTCATTAAATAAGGCGCATTTTACCATTTCAAAAAAGTGGTGCCAATCAAGATTCAGAATTTAAAAAAAGTAGCCCATCTGGCAACACTGTGTGTATATTTAAATTTGAAATTCAGAAATTCTGCAAGTGTTTATAAGAAAAATTCTTCGGTTGGTTGTAAGACGGCCAATTATCTGTACGAGGGATATAGGCCCATGGGGGAGTGCCCTTCGTGGGGGTCTTTCTAACGGAACCTAACCCGCATTAACGCTTGGAAATCCAAGGTTCGAAGAAAACCACGAAAACTCCGAACGATTAGGTCGACGGGCGCGATTGGGTTCGAAACCAGCACCTCCCGTCTACCAGCTTTGAGAGCAGAACCATCTCAGTTAATAGCATGAAATTCGGCGCAGTAGTTTTTGAGAAAATCAGTTTTTAAAAAATAAAAACATTTTTATCTCATAAAATATTAATATTTATAAGGTGATAATACGGGAAACATATTGTCAGATAGATAGCCACATCCGGGAAAACAATAAGGAAATTTGATTGAAAGACATGTTTCCAATGCTTATCCGGCTATGCTCTTTACTGCATTATTATAATTATTTCATTTCAGATGAACAATGATATTATTCCGTACCATTTAAAAGTACAAATATTAAATTCTAACATAAATTATATCACACATTGATTATTTTAAGGAAAATTAACTTTTCTTATTTTTCTTTGCCGATCAGTTAGAAACACCGTTAACCCCTATATGCCAAATTTTCCACTTTTCCATTGGTGGATCAGATACGCAATAGTGGGTCCATTGTCACCACTAAATTTTAATAGTATTCTTCGCCTTATTAAATTCAGAAATTCTGTCATTAAATAAGGCGAAGAATACAACTGAAGAGCTCAGATGACTAAGGTGGTATGTGAAAAAAAAAAGAGATAACCCTCCGCCTACCAGATGGGACCGAAGGACCCAGCCGGCACACCCAAAATAATTATTCAAACCAGAAATTTCTTTAAAATGAACTGAATATAAAATTTGTACTGGAAAATTCTTTACTTCCGACGAAATTCTACTTGAACTGCCTTCCGGTCAATCGTCCAGACAAAGAAATCTTGAATTCCTAACACAGCAACTCTTCGGTGTGTCTGTTTATCATCATGATAACTCAGATCTTACCTTTTCAACAAATAATGATAAACCCTTCACTAAATCAGAACCTCGGGCCACTCTTGCCAAATTTAAAGATAACAAAGCCCCTGGCTCAGACTGTATAGACTTTAAAATTCTTAAACGAGCTTTTAATATATTACCGGAGATCTTTACCCGATGGACTAACCTCTGTCTCCAATTCCATTATTTTCCTCTCGTCCTGAGGCAAGGGGAAGTAGTGTATTTTCTCAAACAAGGGAAGACTCCCTTTGAACCCAGTTCATATCGCCCGATCTGCCTGCTTCCAACATTAGGTAAATTATTAGAGAAATTAATTGCTAATCATCTAACTGTCTTCCTGGAATCTAACAATCTTCTACATCATAAGCAATTTGGGTTCAGAGAGGGCAGATCATGTGTCAAAGCTTTGTCTCAAATTTTGTCTTCCTGCGCACTTAAAATTTATGAAGGTCTACACACTTCCCTGGTCTCACTCGACATTAAAGGAGCCTTTGATAATGTCGAATGGCGGGATATCCTTCTACAACTCATATCTATTAATTGCCCTGGTAACATTGCTGGAATCATCCGCACCTATCTTTCGAATAGCACCATTTTAGTTAACTGGGAAACTGGTCTCTCTAGCCACCAACAAAAAAAGGATGCCCACAGGGATCCTCTCTGGGACCTATTTTATGGCTCCTTATTGCAAATTTTATACTGAAGGAACTAGAAAATTTAGGTTACTTACTCTATGCCTTCTCGGATGACTTCAACTTTATCTTCCTTGGTCGTCGGTGTCATGACCTGGAACAGGAGGCAGCTTCAGCCCTTACGATCGTTACACAGATCTTGGAATCTTTTCACTTACAGTTGTCGTCTTCAAAATCAAATGCTTTAACATTCGCTAAACTTCATAATTTAAAAAGGAAACCAACAAGAAGAATAAACGGAACCAGTGTGCATCATGTGCCCAGTCTGCAGCTTCTTGGAATTGTTATAGATAAGCACCTCAATTGGTTTTCGCATATTAACTTTTTAAAATTAAAACTTATCAAATATTATCATAACTCTACTAAGTTAAGTACTAAATCTTGGGGCATTGACAATAAAATGTTAAAAATTTGGTACCTAACTATCACAGAAAAAATTATCACTTATGGCGCGGGCATTTGGAGGGGGGGGGGGTAATTTAACAAAAGCCGCAAAAGAAAAATTAATCTCAATCCAAAGAATGTTATTATTGCAATTGTCAAGGGGGTTACAGGACCAATTCCTGTGACGCCCTGCACGTCATTACTGGTATTCCTCCCATCACTCTCACTTTAGAATATGAATATTACATTAGTCAAATTTTACACCTTAATAACAATGAAATAACTGCTTTACATTTCCCATGAGCAGTCATTCAACAAAAGACTCCAAGCTGGCAACTCCATCCTTCTGAAGACACTACCCATATACAAGTAAATCCCTCCCTCAATTCTTTCAAACCTTCTAATTTACTTACGGTGTTCACTGATGGTTCATGTACTGAAACTGGTGTTGGTGCAGCTTTCTGCGCAACGGAAGTTGGAGTCGTAACCCATGAATGGTTCTGTAGACTGGATGACAACAACTCAGTTTTTCAAGTAGAACTATTTGCCATTCACAGAGCTTTGGAATGGACCTCTAATGTTTCTTCCAAAATATGATTAAAATTTATAGTGATAGCCTTTCCAGTTTATAGACCATTAGCGCGTCTAAATCAACAAACCCGCAAGTTTTGGAAAGTAAAATCCAGCTGAAACATCTTTTACGTAAATCCTCACTTGGTCACGTCTCAGCACAGAAGGGGATCTTTGGTAACGAATATGCAGATACACTTGATAAAAACGCAACCAACTTCCCCGTAGTAGTCTACTCTCTGCCAGCTCCGCACTCATATGTTAAGAGAATTTTGCACGCAAAACTGTTAGAGCAGTGGCAGGATCATTGGGACTATTTGGAGAAGGGTATATCACACATGATCTGGTTCCAAAAGTCTCCTTAGAGCTTCCTACCCTCTCTCCTGCCGTTACCGCATTCCTTACAGGACATGGCCCATTTACAGAGTACCTGTATAAATTCCATTGCTCAAGCTCCTCTGTATGCGAATGTGGCAATTTAATAAGTGCCTCACACTACTACTACACTTGTCCACTTACCTCACGCTGGCATATTCGGCGCCCCTTATCAATACCTAAAAACTGGCTAAGTAATATTTTATCCCGTCCAGCCCTACGTTTAAAATTAATACAAATATTTAGCTTTTTAACGGATCTATGAAACAATTAATTCTATTTTATCTTACCTTAACCCTTTCCGGCACACTGTGCCCGGGTCGGGATACCTAATTTTAATTTCAAACCACCAAGAATATTTTAGTAAAATTTTGCTTTTACAATGAACATTAAAAGTAACATGTTTTTAATTTCTAAAAAAGTCGTTTTAAAATTCTATAGTCAGCCAATCCTTTCATCATTTCACAACCAAAATTGCCTGTGCCGGAAAGGGTTAAACAGTTGTCGCGTTGGACATACTATCGCCCCTTGTCGCGTTTTTGGCGATCTGGTCTACGACCATAATCTGTAATTTCTCAATGTATCTTACTTTTTGTTATCCTTCTATAAGTCATCCATTGCTCGCGTTTTATTTTCCGGCAACTTGAGTCTACAGACTCATTGATGTAACCCCTCTTTTTTTTGAAGACCTTAATAAAGGTGTCCGGGGGAGAACATCTATGCTCTACAGACGTGGTCCCCACGTCTGAGCAGTTCCCCTTAGGCAGTCATAAAGCCAGACAGTAATAAGTTAAATAAGTAATTTAAATAGTTTTATATAAAAATTTTGGTGTAGAATATGTTTATTAAACTTGAGTAAAATTTCCGGTAGTTCTAAAGTTAATCATATGATCGAAGATAATCAATCATGCTCTACCATCTGTTAAACTACTATAGGAAAAAATCCTAATACTCACTGAGACAATAAACGCAATCTGTTAAATTGCTTTTTGAAAATTGATAAAGGGGGCATTTGGTAATAAACATAAATAAAAAATTGGAACTTTACAGACCATTTTCTCAAAATTATGATTGTGTCACCTATCACCTTTAGTAGCTGATATTATCAAATTGTCACTGAACAGTTTCCTTTTTTTGACACAGTAAACTAAAAAGAGAGAAGATGTATCATTTTTCCCATACTAAAAAAACCGCCTCGTGTAATCGAAAAATCTACCAATCGATAAAGCAAAAGTTATAGTTTAAAATTAGTAGCGTTCAAAGGCTTTTAGTGACGATGTAAGCAAATTCTTTTTGCGCATTCAGTGCTCTTCAAAAACTGTTATCCCCTTGAGCTCTGGCCCTTTTAGCAGGTGTATGTCACTAGCCACCAGTGCACAGCTCCCTGAATACTAGGCCTGAATGCTGACACAAAATCGGCGGCTATCGAACGCGGATTTTTTTTAAACGCATGCACGGGCCCCTAAATTTGGACACCGTAATTTGTAAAAGATTTTTTTGACTTGCTTAATTTCAGAAAAATGAAGCGGAAAATTTTTTACAAATTATTGGTACCTAAATTCAAGGGGCCGTACACATGCTGAAAAAATCCACATTTGGCAGCCTCCATTTTTCTGTCGGCACTCAGGCCTAGTATTCAGGGGGCGGTGACCAGTCTTGCCGCATCTGGCAGATTTTATTTTATTTTATTTTTTTTAGAGATTTTAAATTCACACTACAAACAATTAATTGGTAATTTTCTTTTACTTTATTTAGAGAAAAATCAAAAAATCAATCATCTTGCAAAGCAAAAATAAAAGTTAAAACTTTCTGGTGCGAATTCGGAATGTCTAATTAAAAAATCAGCTATATATCATGACGTACGTCACTGTTAGAAATTACCAAAATAGCCTGACGTCATGGAGCGTAAGAGCACCACCCCCTGAATACTAGGCCTGAGCGCTGACACAAAAAATGTCGGCTGCCGAAGGCGGAATTTTTTTAGCGTGTGTACGGTCCATTAAATATTCGTACCAACAATTTTTTTAAGTTTTCTCCGCTTCATTTTTCTGAGATTAAAGAAGTCAAAGTAATCTTTTATAAAATTCTGGTGTAAAAATTTAATTTTGTCAAAAAAATCCGCCTTCGGAAGTCGCCATTTTTGTGTCAGCGCTCAGGCCTAGTATTCAGGGGGCGGTGGCAAGAGCACCGCCCCGTGAATACTAAGCCTGAACGCTAACATAAAAATGGCGGTTGCGGAAGCCGGATTTTTTTAACCCTTTAAGGGGCAAGGTACTTGAATTCATAAAATGTTGAAATAATTTAGTGACACCAGTATTTACAAGAGAATTTATTTGTAAACAAGTAAAAGCATATTTTCGCGTACTTAATAAAAGTGAAATTTTCATTATAAAATTCCGGTGTGAATATGGCAATTAGGGATTAAAATTATATGATGCCGTGACGGTATCACCGCCCTTCAAGGGATTAACGTAGGTACGGTACCTTAAATGTTGAAACCAGTATTTTATAAAATATTTCTCTGACTTTTTTAGACTTAGAAAAATAAAGCGGAAAAATCTTTAGAAAAATTTTGGTACGAATATTTAAGTGAGCGTACACACGCTGAATAAAATCCGCCTTCTGCAGCTTCCATTTTTGTGTCAGCGCTCAGGCCTACTATTTAGGGGGCGGTGACAAGAGGTTAAGTGGTGAATGTTTAGTGGTGACAATTGGCGTACTGCCGTGCATATTTTCCACCACTGTTTTTCTAATACCACTAAAATTTAATAGAAAATTTTGCCTTATTAAATCGCTGATTTCGGTGATTTAACAAGTCAAAATTTACTATTAAATTTTAGTGGTGAAAAAAAGGCATAAACTTCGGCAGCTATGGCATTAACTGCTTCGCGACTAGCGTCCTTTTCAGAAATTTTAATTCTTGCTCACCGGTAATTCAAAATAGAAAATTTTGCCTAATATAATCTCAAAAACGCTCTGTTTCATTGAGACAAAATTTACTGTTCAAATTTACTGGTCGGAATAATCAAGGATTCCGAACACCCTCTCACTTGTACGTGAGAAATTATTTCCTATAAGTGACGCTCGTTTCGTATACGTCATGTATATGTAACGCTCGTCGAGAAGGAGTTAAAAAGCTTTTAAATTACGTTTTTTCATTTTTTACCTCACGGCACACTTAAACCTATGATTAAACTATTCGCACTAAAATTATAATTATGAAAAAAAAAGAAATAGAATATATCAGTTTTATTTACTAACACCATTGAATTGCTCCGTTCGAGCCAAAAAATGGGCAAAAAATTATTATACTTTGCCATTAACAATAGGTTAAAATTCTCATAAACTTGTATTTTTAATCTTTCGCTTTAATATGCTCTAACATAAAAAATATATCTATGATTGATTTTTTTAAATTAGAATATTTTCCTTGCAACACAGAATTTTCGGATAAGAATTACTCTTAACCATTTGAGGGTCATGTAATTGTGTTTCAATATTGTTGAACTGACACCGGAAATTTCGAAAAAATTTGCTTCAAAATAATGAAAAGCAATTTTCCAACAATTTCCCCACCAAAGTTATAAAAGTGAAATTCAGTTAAAATTTTCTGATGTAAATCTTGATTAAAATTAAGTGGGATATAACATATCTAACTATAATATATCTAAATGACTTAACTCTGCCCCTCAAGGGGTTAAGTCATTTCCCAAAGTTCGTTTATTCTATATTGAAATCACTTTTTTTGTAGTACATTTTTTGTCAGATAGAATTAAGTTTATTTGAAATGTAAGACCATTTTTATGATTTGAACACTTTTATAAAAAGTATACAAACAGGTAAATAAACTTCTAAATTACGCAGTGGCGTACCCAAGATGGGGACCGAGAGGCTGAGTATACCACTATTTTAAAGAAATGTTTTTCACGATATCTAATCGTAGAATCTTCATCGATTAACACAACAACGGCCATAAAAGTTGAATTTGAACGGTACCATATAAATATATTTTGATTCGAACCAGAAATTTCGTCAAAAAATATTTTTAATAAATACCACACAGATATAAGGCAAAAAGAAGTTAAATTTTTCTAAATAAAAACTGTGCTATGAAATATTTTTATTAAATGTTTGTAAAATTTTCAACAGTTCTTATTATTGACCCTCTAATGCCCATGATAGCATATATGCTACCACGAGTGTTTCCTATTTAGAGGAATTTTTAATTCAGATATTTCAAATTCATACATAAAATTTAAAATAGCAATATTTGACCCATTTAACCCATTACTCATTTAGTCATAACCCATTACTCGCTGGTGTTGCGTTCACGCAACAGTCAAAATAAATGCACATATTTAAGTTATTTACTTGCCCACCACTATTTTTGAATTAAAAAAATTGCCATTACTTAAAGGCATAAAATTTTAAGATCATATAAAACAAAAAATATCTTTTAGAGTTTGTGGTGGCAAACAACATTCAGCTAAAAAATTGAAAATTTCACCCTCATAGTTTTGGCGGTTAATTGCTTAACACTAGAAAGCCCGCGAGCAGTCATTTTGACTGCTAACAAATGAATATATCTCGGTTCGAACCAAAATTTTTTTTATAAAACTAGTTTAAAAGATACAAAGAAAAAACTAGTTAAATGGATAGGTTAATAATTTAAAATAAAAATTCTGGTGTGATTCTCAAATTTGAGTAAAATTCTCGTTTTTTTTTTCTATTGTTAATAACAGCCATTCCGTCATTAACCCGGGAGAACTGGCTGCATGAGATTTTCACTCACAGTCATACTTTTTTAAGACTCTTATTTAACCCTAGATCTACCGGGAATTTTATTCAAGTTTTAATAAAACGTTCTACACCAGAATTTTTATTTAAAACTATTTAACTTATTTATTTACCTTATTTTTGTCTGGTTTATATACTTAGTTTATCTTAAAGAAATTTCTGGTTTGAATGAATATTTTGTATGTACCTGTCGGGTCCAATGGACCCGTCTGGTAGACGGAGGGTTAAATCATTTTTCATTTTAATTAAAATTTCAATATGTTTTACAATATTTTACCTATTTTGTGAATAAAAGTACTAAGCCATCCAAAAATGTTGATATTATATGAATGTAAAGTAAAAGAAAAGCAATTGGGCATTCTCACTCCCGGGTTAAATAAAGCAAAATTTAGCATTGGAACTTTCTGGTATAAATTTAGATTCTCTGAATTATGGAATTCCTAAAACGTATTCTACCATGGGAATTAGATGGTTAAACAAGGCGAAAATAACCTTACGAAATTTGTCGTATCCAGAGCATCCGGACCCCAACACTGGCAACAGTACTAAAATGATGCAACTTTATAACGCTAAAACTCATTTAAAAGTAAATCGTACAAGATGAAATGTCGAAAGTTAAATATCGATACTTTCGTTTAATTCTTGAAATCTTGATACAACTTAACCCTTTAGTGCGCAACTTTGCATATATGAAAAGAACAGTGTTTTGAATTTAATAGATTTTTTTAAAATTCATATATACCTAATTCACACCAGAAAATTAAAATAGCAATAATTTCTTTAATTAATAGCAGACATTCCGTATTTAAATAAACGGAAATTACTATTGAAACTTTCTGGTGTAACGTCAGATTCTCTGAACTACGTAATTTCTAGAAGTATACTATCACGGGAATTAAAGGGTTAAAGGTTAAATTTTATAAAATAAATAATTATATAAATTAATGTATTTTTCGACATACTTACTGAAATATTTTCTAATTTACAATATTTTAGCGTAAAACAGCCACACGACAGTAGTTTTTTCTTGTATTGCAGATGTGCAACAGAAGAAAAGATTGACGTATTATAAGAAAAATGCATCTCCGATTTTTTTTTTCATTATTTTTCCTGTGTAATAAACCTTTCAGAGAATCACATATAATTTTTTCGAAACAATATAAAAAAAATCTAGCATTTATGGGTTAACCCTTTGCGGTCCAACGTCGAGTCTGATTCGACATCATCTTTCTTTGCAAAATTTGTTTTTAGCCCCAGTAATAGAGAAAAGTAATATTTACTTTATACAATTAAAACATTTTCAAAATTATGTAATTGAAGTTAACATTAAAAAAGAAAAAGTGGCGCCAACTGAATAAAATTTATGTAAGAGACGCCGGTCTCGAAAGGGTTAACTTTATATTTTCGAGCTACTCCCGATGTTCTCTTCGTGTCGCGGCGGACCACTCTGTCGCAGTATAAGGATTAAGAATCATGGAATATATTTAAATAAAATATAAATTTCTTGTATGTAATAACTTATACATAAGGCAATTATACATGTGTAGACATTTATAGAGATGTTTATTTTACAATCGCCACATAAGAGAAAACATATCACATTTGAAATGCAATAAAGTTTCGCAGAAAATTTTTTATGCCATTTAAATGAAAATATATGCTGCATTAAAAGTTTGCGAATTAACTTGGAGCCGTTAGTAAATATCAAATATAAAGTTACTCAAAGTTAAAATGCATTATACATTTCATGATGGCATATATTCCATGAATTAAATACTGAAATAAAATTTTGTATATTTTTCAGTACAGTTGTGTGATTGTAACATCAATCACGTTTTGTAAAAATGAAGCCAGTAATATTATAAGTCTAAGCTTGCATAAAGTTTAGCGCATTATTTTGAAACATATATCAGAAATCTGTGATAAACTAATTTACCAGCTTGAAATATCTCCTGTCATGAATAAAGTGTGGAATAATTTCCAAGAAAATAAATTTAGGGTGGTGATACAAAATGCAATCGCCGTAAATCAGGAAAGCTCACAAGTTTTGTAATTTTAAAGCTATTTGTATGATAACATCATCTAAAACAGGGGTCGCCAACAGTGGCACGCCAGATAGCACTAAAATTTTACAGAAAAATTCGACTTCTTGAATCGCAGAGATTCGATGATTAGATAAGGCAATGATTACTGTAAAATTTTAGTGGTGTGGCGCGTGCCACAGTTGGCCACCCCTGATCTAAAATTATGTTTTTAAAAAATATTTAAAAAAAATACTAGTTTTATTTCTGGATTTTTAAATGTAGTAAGTTATTTGCTTGGAGATACAATAAAAAAAAGGTTTTTGGTTTCTATTTTCTGAAATGGGAAGTATTTGCAGGCTTTTCACATTTTTGTACCATTTTTAATAAATAATTTGCTTTGGGTTATTAAATCGCCGAATCAATGTTGTTAAATAAGGCAAAGCAAATTATTTATACAAAATGGTATTAAAATGTGAAAACTCCATTAATCCTCGCCTAACTCCCATCCCTGAGTATGAACGGTTTTTGAATTTTTTCTAAGTTATGAAATATATGAAAGATGAAGAGAGGTAAAAGACAGGAGATTCAAAATTACACGTTGCCCAACAAAAGTACATACTAGTCTTAACAACACTTCAGTAAACTCTGAGTTAAACTGACCCAGATTAAACACGTTTCTAAAAAGGAATGTATGCGATGTATTCTTAAATACTCAATGTTATAATTCTATCTGAAATCTGTTTGAATTCATTTCTTAAAAAAATTTCTGGTTCGAAACGTGTTTAACAGGAGTCATTAACTCACATTTTACGGAAGTTTAGTTGGATGTTGGCAAGTATGAAATGAAATACTTAATCTCGTGTAATTATATTTTCAGAACATTAAATACTCTGTGACTAATGTAATTTAGAAATAATCCTTATTATTTCAAGTTTGCAGATGTTAAATGTTCACCGTTTAACCCTTACACAGGCGTTGGAATATACATCCCCCATAATTTTAATTCAATTTTGACTGAATTGCAGCCGAAGTTTTGAAAAGTATTTTGCTTTTAAATATGCATGACCATATGGGAAAGCTATTTTTTTACGTATAGTATGTTGTCTACCAGTTGAGAGTGAGGTAACTGACGAGACTGTCACAATATGGCGGCTGATTTTTTACATTGTATCAACAGTTTCGAATTTCCGATGAAGTAAACTTCCACCAATAAATTTTGAATAGAAAAAATTTCCTTATTTTAGAGGCTTTGCACGAAAAATTTCTCTCAAAAACATGGTTAATTTTTCTATTTGTTTTTGCTGGTAGCAGTTTGCCCAGGTATTTCAGGTTTTTTTACTGACACTAATAGGAGGTTGTCTAAATTGTCACAGTATGGCGGAAACGTAGGGACTGACTACTGCCAAAGTAAACTCCCACCAATAAAAATGGATATCTGCTTTTCGGATTATTTATGGCTGAAATTTTGCATTAATTAGGCGTTTAAATAAGGAGAAGATTTCTATTTAAATTTACTGGTGGAAGTTTTCACCGGCCGCAATCAACCCCAGCAAAGGCGGTTACAGTGGACGCTTCATTATTTTAAGGATGTGTCAGTTCCTCTTTATTAATAGTTCCATGTTGCACACAGACCCTGCCCCGGGCTCGGGGTTCAAACCTAACCATAATCCAAAAGCGTGTTCCCAGGGTGGGTGCTTACTTACTTACTTACACAGATTCTGGCAGCAGCCTATTCTTTCAAAACTTCAACCACAGAATTGATTTGCCCGGGTAAGGTTTAATTGCAAGGATTGCAACTAAACGGTAGCTCAAATAAGTTTGGACCTGATGAAGAATTAGCTAGAATTAATGAGTTCACAGCATCTGTGATAAGGATTTTTAGATAAACTAAAGTAGCCGCTACGCGTGGTATATATACTCAGGGATTGGGACAGTCTCTTTTATTGGCTACCTCTCTTTCCAAACAATAAATTTCGTTTTAAATTTCTTTTACAAATATTTTTGGAACAAACTTTATTGTAGATTTTTTCTTGCTAATGTCGTAGAGATCTACCACCAATCTTATTGTCTGGAAACAGTGGTAGCCGTAAAATAGACCGCTCCGAACACTGCTTAAACTACTTATTTCAAGAAATATTAAAAAGAAATTCACGGTTTTATTTTACTCAGGAATATAAAAAAATGTGCTGTATAGTACTCATATTGGTTAAAACAATAGAGTTATAAACGAAGAGGAGGAGGCATATAGCGTACTGTCTACCAGTTGGGAGTGAAGTAACTGAGGAGGTTGTCACAAGATGGCGGCTGTTTTTTTAATTGGTTCTACAGTTACTGAATACCGCCTGGGCAAACATCCCACCAGTTAAATTGAATAGAAAATTTTGTCTTATTCATGGAAATATTTCTCAAAAATATGATAAAACTTCTATTTTTCTTTTTACTGGTGTCAGTTTGACTGGTAAAACAGTCAATTTGTTTCGCCGGTTGTCACAACATGGAGGAAACTCAGGGCCTGATTACCGCAAAATAAACTTCCACCAGTAAAAATGAAGTCTGTGTCTGTCATTATTTATGACAGAAATTTTGCCTTAATAAAGTCTTTAAATACGGAGATAATTTTTATATAAATTTACTGGTGGAAATTTCCACTAGAAGTAATCAGCCATTTCGAAAGCGGTTACAATTGAAACTTCACTATTTTAAGGATATATCAGTTCCTCTCATGGAACTATTAATAAAGAGGAACTGGCATATTCTTAAAATAGTGAAGCTTCAACTGTAACCGCTTTCGCAAGGGCTGATTACCTCCGGTGGAAACTTCCACCAGCAGTGTTGCCAGTGGGCTACTTTTTTTTAATTCAGATTTCTTGATTGGGACTACTTTTTTGAAACGGTAAAATTAATTTTGTTTTTGCCTTAATTAATATGCCATTAAATAAGGCATATTTTACTATTTCAAAAAAGTGGTGCCAAACAAGAATCTGATTTAAAAAATAGTAGTCCATCTGGCAACACTGTCCACCAGTACATTTATATAGAAATTTTCTCCGCATTTAAAGGTCTTATTAATACAAAATTTCAGTCCTAAATAATGGCAGAAACAGATTTTTATTTTTACTGTTGGAAGTTAATTTTGCTTTTGTCAGACCCTGCGTTTCCACCATATTGTGACAACCGTTGAAGCAAACTTATTGTTTTATAAGTCAAACTGATACCAGTAAAAACAAATAGAAGTTTTTAGCAGATTTGTGATAAAATATTTCCATGAATAAGACAAAATTTTCTATTCAGTTTTACGAGTGGGAAGTTTGCCACGTCGTTTTTCAGAAACTGTAGATCTGATTTTTAAAAAAAGCAGTCGCCATCTTGTGACAACCTCCTCAGTTACTTCACTCGCATCAGGTAAACAATACACTACATGTCTCCTCCTCTTTATTCATAACTCCATTGTTCCCTTTTATTAATAGTTCCAGTTCCATGGTCGAATCTGGGGTAAGACTTAGCGAATTGGGTGAGATCTAAAAGCTCTCGATGGTAACCGATCTAGCGATCACGTTGTTCAGGAATTATAAAAGTTTAAAATTTGGAATCTTAAATTCATTTGCGATAGTGGAAAAATTGATTGCATTGCGACTAAAGTTTTAAGCATAACTAAAAAAAAAAAAAAAAAACTACATGACAATTGCGAATTCATATGTTTGCAACTTCTAGAAATCGATTTCTGGTTAAAATATCATAAGTTGCATCTAATATCTTTTTAGAAAAATAATTAAAAAAAAAATTTTTTTTTCGTAAAAAATATGAATTGTAACTAATAAATGTTTTAACAGAAATTGATTTTTGAAGCTTCTAATATGAGATTCGAAAATTACAACTCGTTCCGCTTTAAGTTGTTCTAGAGTTCTGCTTAACCTTTTCATGATCAAAATAATTCTGTTTCTAAAATGCTGAGGTGATTGACTGTCACCAGAATTTACAAACAATTTACTTTCAAAATATGTATATGCTTTTCTGCACATGCATTATTACAGGTAAATTTTTGACGAAATTTTTGGTACAAACTTGGCAGCTGTGTATAAAAAGTAAGTGGGAAGTATATAATCCACGACCCATGAAAGGGGTACCTTTCCTTTGGGACTATGGGTGTATAATGGAGTTATAAATAAGGAGGAGGAGACATATAGCGTAATGTAGGGATGCACAACCTGTGGCCCGCGAACTTCGTCAATTTATAACTGGAAAAAATTGCAATTTTTGTTCAAAAGTCGCAGGAAAAAATCGTGAATTTCGTTAATTTGCCGCGGAAAATTTTGAAACTTTTGTTGGTCAAATACGAATCGCGAATTTCGTTGATCGGGCGTGGAAAAATTTCGAATTTTGTTGATTGGGTGCGGAAAAATAGCGAATTTTGTCAATGATGCTCGGAAAAATCGCAAATTTGGTCGATGAAGTACGGAAAAACCCACAAATTTCGCTAATCGGGCGCGAAAAAATCGCGAGTCTTATCATTCGGGCACGGAAAAATCGCGAATTTCATTGGTCGGTCACGGAAAAATCACGAATTTCGTTTGTCGGGCACTGTAAAAGTACGAATTTTGTCGATGAGGCGCGGGAAAATCGCAAATTTCGTTGATCGGGGACGAAAAAAATCATAAATTTTGTTGATGATGCGAGGAAAAATTGCAAATTGTCTTGATCGACTGCAGAAAAATCATGAGTTTCGTCAGTCTCGAGAAAATATCGCGAATTTCGTCAATTTGCCGCGGGAAGAAATTGCCAATTTCGTCAGTGAGTTAAGATTTGGGAATTTCGTAGATCGGGCGCGGAAAAATCGCGAATTTTGTTGATCGGGTGTGGAAGAATAGCGAATTTTGTTGATAAGGCTCGGAAAAATCGTGAATTTCATTCATCGGACACGAAATAAACGGTCAAGTGCGAGTATTACTCGCGCACAGAGGGTTCCGTACAAAAAATATATGAATTAGTAATTGTATTATTAAAAAATATGTTGCTAAAAGAATACTAACACTTTGTAAAACATTATGCAAAGTAGGGTTGGGTATAACAGTATATACTAGAAAAATGTAAATGGATATACCATGAAAGTTCAAAGAGATATGGAACCTAAAAAATATCAAATACAGCTATTCTGTATAACTCATTTTTACTTTCTTCTATCTTTACAGGAAGAAAGTATTGGATTCGTGAAAATTTTCGAATTCCGGTTTTCGACGGATGTATACTTTTTAGGGTACAGAGGTAATGAAAAACATGCTTTTACAAAATGTCTGTCTGTGAGTCTGTCTATCTGTGTGTGACACAAATATTGTGGGCGCTCTGTCTTAAGAACTATTGAACGGAACTTAATAAAACTTTAGATTGATTTAGTCCCTGATATAAATTGGTGCTCATTACTTTTTGGTGTAAATCGCCCAACAGGTAGCGCTACTATGCTGCAATTTCCCGATTTCCGCAATAGCTGTATCTCAAGAATTAATGCATGAATTTTCATCAAACTTTAGATTCAGTTAGTCCCTGATATGAACTGATCCTGATAAGTTTTTGGTGTAAATTGCCCAGGAGGTGCCACTGTAACTCAGAACTTTTCACGATTTCCGTAATAGCTCTATCTCAAAAACTAATGTACGAATTCTCACCAAACTTCAAATTCAATTAGAAGTTCACGAAAGTTGTCCCTGATTAGATTTTGGTATAAATCGCCTAACCGGTGGCGTTGCTGTGCTGCATTTATCAGGAAGTATTGACATGTATGAGATAGAAGAAAGTTTTGGGATTGATACATCCGACTAGTTTAATATTATTTTAATATCTTTATAATGAACTTAATTCGGTACTGACAATAAAATAAATGCATATTTAAACTTCATTTGTCATTTCATAAAGCTTAATTCATCATAGTAATAACCTTTCTTTCTAAAGTGCATCTAAAACAAAACATTCGTTTAAAGTTCACATTTGGCATTATGCTAAGCGCGCTGCGAAAGGAGGTCACAAAATTGCAACGCCGCCTTGGTCCTTGTCGCGTTTTCCAGATAGGTTTTTAATTAACTTTTAAAGCCACTCGAGGCGTATTGAAAGAGCAATTCAATGCAAATCGTCGGAATCCCATAGTATTTATGTAATTCTTTCTAATTAAGGGGTCTCAGGATCTCAAAAATTGGAAAAAATGAAAACAAGAGACCATATTCAACATTTAATATTTTAAAATGTATATGATTTTAAAACACAGTTTTTATTGAGATGAAAGATAAGTACGTTCTTTCATTTTATGTATTTAAAAATTTGCAAGATGAAGAATTAACATTTACAGGGAGCTCCAAGCAGTCAGACATTTGATAAGCAGAATATTGGTATAACAGCTTACGCGCACGATTAGAAAATAAATATTGTAACTAGAATAAAAATTTTGGCCCCTACTTATACTTCAGATTATAATAATTACCATGAACCTAAATAAATTTGTATTTAAAGCATTTTTATATTTTTAATACAAAGTTGTATTTAGCTAATAGAAAATTTTGAAAATTTGAACAATATAATTACTTAAAAAATATTTTTTTCAACAATAAAAAGGAAATTTTAGGTTCAGTTTATACAGATTAATATAAAACGTATGTTTTGAAAATTTCATGAAAAAATATTCAAAAGTTTTTGAGATATCGTGCGCGTTATGCCAAAAAAAGTCAATTGGAGAAAAATGACTCAAAAGTTTCGAAAAGGCCGCTTAAGCTATTGAGCTGGTATAATTATAAAAGCCATATATTCTGGTCTAATGAGAATTTGAAGGAAACAATTATATTAAAATGTTCAGAAAAGATGGAAGATTAACATCTAAAACATTTTGAAGCTTTAAGAGTCCTGAGACCGCTTGAATTAGTCTGTTTTTAACAATTTGACGTTTATTGCTTTTATTCTGTTACTGGCAATTGCATTCCACACATATAATCATTAAAAGTTGTTATCTAGGCTTTAAAAGCCAATGGTACGTCGCCCCTGTCATTATGTGTGTCCAAACCGTCCATATTTTTAAGGGTTTATATCTCGGCTAATTACTGACGATTTTTTTCGAAAATCATGATCAACAATGCTTTTATACTTCTGCTACGATAGATACCTCCAGCGCTGCTCAACAGTTTTGGTGAATGCCCGTAAATCGAAATTTGTGTGTAACGAAAAAATGCGATTTTCTCAAAAATTATGTGACCTAGGGTAATCGCTATAATTTTCCTGCAAAGTTTAAATTAACGTCTACTCCCTCTAATTTTTTCATAATTTTAGCTTCTGTAGATTCGGAATTATATTGGGGGGGGGGGGGGACATATTTTTGCGCTACATTTTCGACTATATCTTTGAAAATGTAATACCTAAAATTAAAAGAAATGTATTTTTGAATTCAGCGTTACGAAAGCTTTCACACGATACCCCACACGATATACAAAGAAAATATTTTTTTTCATGCAACTGAATTTGCCCCTATACATTTTTACTAAATATATTTATAAATGTTTAATAATCTGAAAATATGTGGGTCAACATTCTTTATTACTTCCCCAAATTTGAACTTTCCACGTTCCACAGTTTACGAGTAAAATGGCTGTGACAGACAGACAGACGGACAGACACAAGAGTGATCTTATAATGGTTCCGTTTTTACTTTTTAAGTACGGAACCCTAAAAATAGCGAATTTTGTCGGTCAGGCGCAGAAAAATAGCAAATTTCTTGATCGGTCACCGAAAAATCGCGAATTTTGCAGTTGAAGCGTGGAAAAAAATCGCAAATTTCGCCGATCGGGCACGGAAAAGTCGGGCTAGGAAGAATCGTGAGTTATTGGGAACGGGCTCGGAAAAATTACGAATTTTATTGGTCGGGCACGGAAAAATCGCGAATTTTGTCGAAAGCGCGGAAAAAGCGCAAATTTCGTTGATAGGGTACGAAAAAATCGTCAATTTTGTTGATGATGCGCGAAAAAATTGCGAATTTTCTTGATCGACTGCGGAAAAAACTTGAGTTTCGTAAGTCTTGCGAAAAAAACGTGAATTTCGTCAATTTGCCGCGGGAAAGAATTGCAAATTATGTCAGTCAATTAGGAATCGTGAATTTCGTCTATCGGGTGTGGAAAAATCGCGAATTTTGTCAATTAGGTGCGGAAAAATCGCGTGTTTCGTCTGTTTATTGGGAATTTCGTGAATTTGCCGCTGGAAAAATTGCCAATTTCGTCAGTCAGTTAAGAATCGCGAATTTCGTTGATTGGGCTAGGAAAAATCGCAAGCTTCGTCGGGCGGACACGGAAAAATCGCGAGTTTTGTCAATCGGACTCGGAAAAATCACAAATTTCGTTGGTTTGGCACAAAAAAAATCGCGAACTTCGTTGTCAGGCACAGAAAAATCGCGACTTTTCTCGATGATGCGCGGAAAAATTGAAAATTTCGTTGATTGGCTGCGGGAAAATTGCGAGTTTCGTCAGATTATCGCGAGAACAAATCGCAAATTTCGTCAATTTACCGTTTAAAAAAATCGCAAATTTCGTCAGAGTTAGTTAAGAACCCCGAATTTCGTTGATCGTTCGCGGAAAAATCGCGCATCTCGTCTGTCAGCGGTGGAAAAATCGGAAATTTCGTCGCTCTTGTACGAAAGAATCGCGAGTTTTTGTCGATCGGGATCCAAAAAATCGCGAATTTCGTTGGTCGGGCACGAAAAAATCACGCATTTTGTCGATCAGGTGCGGAAAAATCGCAAATATCGTGGATCGGGTGCAGAATAATAGGAATTTCGTCGACCAGGTGCGGTAAGATAGCGCGAATATCGTCGATCCGGTGCGGAAAAATCGCTAATTTTGTCGATCATTCGCTGAAAAATAGCTAATTTTGTCGATCAGGCGCGGAAAAATCTCAAATTTCGTTGATCGGCTCTTCCTGCTCCCTTCGTTCATAAAGTTCGCATTTTTTTTTTTTCGGCACCATCCATTTTCATGCCTATGTTTGTTTTTTAGCACTTTTAATAAAACAAAATTTACTCCACAGAATAAAGTCCAGGAATATTATCACTCTTTTAAATTAATACTTGATGTATATACAAACGTAAACTGTTGATATATCCTTGCCAACTGAATTGGATATGTTGACTGGGTAGGGGAACCTAGAGGGGTACCCTCCCACACACACACCTCCCCGAAATACAATTTTCTTCGTGTGACTGATGTGGCCCTCGACAACCCAGACATTTTTGAAAGTGGCCCTTCTCTTAAAAAGGTTGTGCACCCCTAGCGTAATGTCTGCCAGTTGGGAGTGAAGTAACTGAGGACCTTTCTTTATCACCTTTTTTGCCTGAATGTCATTTACCATTACAAACAATGATTTTAATTGCTAAAGGTAAGTTTCACCATCTTTAATCGCAAAGTTTCAACCATTAAATAAGGCAAAATTTTCTATTCTAAAATAATGATAGTTTGGTTGCTCACAGATCACAAGCAGAGGATCTCCAGTTTAGCTCATTCAAATATTGTCCTTTGAACAAGGGTATTCGGGCACATCCTTTAACAAAAGACCACCATAATTCGAAATTGCATTTCTTAGAAAAATACTTAAACTATTAAAATACATCCAAAATGTATGTTTACACTTTAAAAAAATAATTAAAAAAACAAACAATGATATGCACATACATTTTTTTATGTTTTATAAAGACAATATTAAAGTTTTTTTTGCAGTGTTTTATTCCATGATTGGAAGAGGAGGTCCAATACCGTGGCTACCTAGATCTCCAGACATAACAGCTTTGAAGTTGTTTTTATGGTGATACAAGAAAAACATTGTTTTCCAATCTCTAATCCGTTACACTTATGAACTGAACAATTGAATTAGAGCGGCTATCCAGACTATTTATCCAGCAATGCTTCATAGAAAGTGGTTAGATATTTCGCATAGACCCGATGGGTTGCGCGCGACCAATGATGCGGACATTGAAATAAAACATTACAAAAAAAATCTTTGATATTTTCTTAACCCATTAACGACGAGCCTCCTTTACACTTCTTTTAATTCTTCGACACCAGTTTTTGCTTTGTAATTTTGAATTATTTAATCGCTCAAAATCTGAGATTAGATAATATAAAAATTTCTAAACTAAAATACTGGTTTCGAAATTTAAAAATGTTGTTCGCCTTGCTTGGCAAGTTTTCTTGCCAACCGGCTTTAATGGGTCAAACTTTTTAACCCCTTAACAGTGACATTTGTTTTCTTACAAACAAATTAAAAATGGGGCTGGACACCACTTTTTCCATACTAAAATATTTATCTTACTTAATCGAAAAATATCTGACAATCAATAAAGATAAATTTACAGTTACAAATTAGTGGTATCAAAATGCTTTTAATAACGAAGCAAGTGAAATGTTCTTGCCCGAATCCAGTTCGGGCCACACTGTTAAGGGGTTAATATCCACGTCCGTCACTTTCACGGGCATCATAGGCTACCTTTTTTTATTCAGATTGTTTGATTCCCACCAGTTTTTAAAATAGCGTAGTTGGCTTTATTCTCGTGTCATTTTATCTGCCATTAAATGAGGTGAATATTTCTACTTCAAAAAAGTGGTGGAAATCAAACAATCTGAATTTAAAAAAAACGTAGCCTACACTTATAGGGAGCGACGCTTAACCCCTTGAAGTGCGGTGATGCCGTCATGGCATCACATAATTTTAATCCCTCATTGCCACATTGCCAGGGGAATTTTATAATGAAAATTTCACCTTTCTTAAATATGCGAAAATATGCTTTTACTTGTTTACAAATAAATTCTCTTGTAAATACTGGTTGTCAATAAATTATTTCAACATTTTATAAAGACAAGTACCTTGCCCCTGAAAGGGTTAAGGGGTTATGGAACATAAAAAACCGCAAACGCATATCATCGTTTGTTTATTTTTAATTATTTTTAAAAAGTGTAAAGATACATATTGGACACCCTGTAATATATTGCATTTTTATAAGGGAATTTCGTATGAGCGTTATTTCAGCAGTTTAATGCTAGAGGACGTTTAGCGTACTTACTCGTATAATCTGCGCTCCCGCATATTTTTCGCACCTATTTTTTTTTTAAAGAAAATTACCGAAAAAATGCATAATTTGCGCGTAAAAAAAGAACAAGTTCATTTCAACTAAAGAATCAGGTGTTATACACTTCGAACTGCACCAAGTCTTTTGAAAGTTTCATGTTTCAACCTGCAATAATGTCATGTTTCAATTTCTTCTGTGATTAGAAAAGAGCTGTATTTACAATTCGTTGCAAAATGAAAAATCTTGCTTAATTTACACCAGGGGGTGGCCAAATGGGGCACGCTCGATGCCACTAAAATTTTACAGTAATCATTGCCTTCTCTAATCATCGAATTTCTGCGATTCAACAAGTCGACTTTTTCTGTAAAATTTTAGTGGTATCCGGCGTGCCACAGTAGGGCACCTCTGATTTACACAATTTTGAGAACTAACATGTTAAAAATGTCTGAGCTAAATTTTACCTTTTAACCCTCTCGCCGCGTAAGTAATTCTTCGCAATGAGCGTCTTTTACAGAATTTTTAATCTTTTATCACCGGTTCTTTAAAGCAGAAATTTTTGACTATCGTAATCGGAGAAAATGCCCTGATTAAATCAGACAAATTTTTCGCTAAAAAATAACTGGTGGGGAAAACCGAAAAGTATTAATTAGACGGAAAAATGCATGCTCGAGCATATCTCGGGTTGCGCAGAGAAAGGGTTAAAATTTTAATAATAATATAAATTTCAACAAATAAATTCATGAATTTTAAGATTATTTTTCACACTGATTTAGTTCTGAAAAGGAATCTTACTTACTGATTCAATTTAAATGCATTTACATATTTCAAATAAAATAAAAATTCTTTATTTTTTTTTATTAAAGTTGCAGCTGTAGTTTACATAAATGACATTTGGAAATTCTTCTTAAGATGGATGAATGTCACGTATTATATATCCATATATTTGAACCGCTTTCAACATCATTCTTTCCCTCGTAAAATTTGACTTAATTCTAATAAATGACGTAAATAACAGTATAAAGTATGTAATACGCTGTTTTATTTCTTTTATGAAGAAAGATATTGAATTACTGATATATACATTTCAAAATATACTCAACGTGATGATAAATTGAAATCTCAAACACATTTCATATTTTGAATATGAAAAAAAAAATCTGTACAGTGACATGATAAAGTCAAATAGTCTATATTTATTAAAGTCACATAGTAAGATATTTTATGATCATGTAAATATTTTTTCTCTGAGTATGTTTGGTTTCTTTTTATGATTTATGTATAGTTTAAATACCAAACTTAATTTTACGGCGATGAAGCCGATTTTTTTCATAAATTCTAGTGCAAAGTTTTCCAACAACTCAACCTCGGGCCGCTGATATACCTACAATTTCTTATAGTAATATTCACAATATTTAAACGCACTGTTTGAATTAAGTTTTATAAGTTAAATAAGATTAATATTACTATACGAAACAAATGGTAGCTCTTCGGTCTGAGGTTGAGTTGTTGGAAACTCCTGTTCTATTATCATCATGAAATTAAGTATTGTTATCTTTGTTTCATTGCTTCTAATGTGTAAATAAAAAAAGGAACTAATATATATATATATATATTTACCAAATAGATCTTTTTTGAATTTTTTAGGGTTTAAACAAAATTCTCTTTTATTTAACTTCAGGCTTCATACATCATCAAAAAATGGCAGTTATCGTTAATAACAGAATAGCTATTTTCAAATTTATTAAACTTCCCTTTCCCCTGTGATGACATAACTCAATTCTCTTAATTACCGTACTTTCCGGCGTATAATCCGCGGATCAAACAGTTCTGTTTGGACCCAGAAATTTTATATAGTAATTGAAGCTAAATATTTACCGCGATCTAAAAAGTTACATTTTATTTAAAAAAAATTCTGGGTCGAATAATGATTGATCCGCGGATTATGCGCCGGAAATTACGGTTGGTGAGACATCGAAGTATGGACCAAGGCCTCCCGGATTCTAGGTCTGAGCGCTGATACAAAAATGGCGAGTGCGTAGGTAGATTAGAAGTCTGCGCGGGCCGAAATTTCTAGGCCCGGGCTCGGCCCTACTCATAGGAAAAAAATTCGGCCTGGCCCGAGAGAAAAATTCAAAATTCGGCCCGAACCCGGCCGGCCCGTAGAAAAAGTATTGTCCCAGCCCGGAAAAAAAGTTAAAATCTCGGCACGAGCCCCATCGAATTTCTACAAAACTTTGATTTTTTACGTCGATTTGGTTAAAAATTTGTCTTGTATGAAGAGTTCTGACCAAAAATATTTATCTTAACATTTTTTTCATGCTTATAATCTTCATCTTTATAGAAGTGCCACAGGCTGCGATATTTATTTTTTTTAATGAATCACTATTTCTTGTATGTAAATATTTCAGTTATCATATTAATATTGTTAATCCATATTCCATGTATTGAAGTGTTAAAAATCTGAAAAATGCTATATAGTAAAATCTTCTAAGACAGAATTGCATTGAAAAGAAAAAGAAATGCATTACAGACAAGTTCCCTTCTTAGCAAGTGTAAATGTATTATATATTCTTTTCTTACGTATTAGTACATTAACTTTGCATGGATAAATACGTTCCAGTTTAAAACAGGGTTCCGTCATAGACAGGTTCTTTTTCACACGTTTTACTATATTTTAATTTAGTTATATTTTAAAAAGCGTAGAAATCTACTATTCTTTAAAAAGAATAAATTTTTAAGTTTAAGTGTAGAATAATGGCGATTTAAAAGTTTATGCATTTTTTGCAAAACTTTTTTGACCAAGCCAAATTTTACTGACCTTTGAAAGCACCAGGCATACGGGCAGGATCAAAACTAGGATTGAAAATTTTGAGCCATGAAGACTAGGAATGAAACCAGTCCCGGCTCCATAGAGAAAAAAATAAGTTAGGCCCGCCCCCGCCCGAGCCTTAAAAAAAGTATGGCCCGGGCCCGGCCCAAAAAGAGTGGAGACCAGCGAGTGGAGTGGAGTGGAGTTGAAAAGTGGAGACCCGCGGGCTGGGCCGAGCTCGGGCTTCGGGCCACGTCCAGGTCGGGCTTGGACTTCGGGCTTCGGGCCGGTCCAAGTAGATCTCTAACAAGGAGAGGGCCAACTTTGTTAATCACAGATTTTGACTATTTTAATGTATGTTGTAGGGTATAGACCCCTTAGTCTCAGGTTCAACGGATTTTATACAACACTCGTTAGTTCTTGAGAAACCGGGGGGTCTAATATTAGTACACAACATAAATACTTACTTTGAAATAAAACGGACAGGTTGGGCGTAGCTCAGTTGGTACGGCGTTTGCTGGCTGACCCGCGGGCCCGGGTTCGATACCCGAACGCGCTACATTTTTTGTCTTTCTCATTTTTTGTTTTATAAATATACTAGTAATTATAATTTAATAATTTGAATTAAAAATTTTAATATCGTACATTAATTATAATGTTAACAAATTTAAATTTAAATTTATCATTTTTTATTTTGAAATATTATTTCTCATCCTTTAAAGACATTTAAAAAGAAATTGGATCTATTATTGAATAATAAAAATTCCAAAATCGTTAGAAGCCTATTGTGGTGCCATCTAGTTATGATAAAATAAAACATATTCAATTAAAATAACAATAAAAGCAGAAAGAAGATAGAAGGGAAAACGAAGTATTTGAAAGCGCAAGCATACATATTACGAATTTAAAAATCTTTAATATGCAAAAAATCCGTTGTAATTTAATTCCGATGCTAATTTTTATTATAATTATGTTTGTTACTTTAAAAACAGAGTCATAGTATCATCGTATTGATTTCCCTTGTTAAAGCAATGAATAAATGACATTTCTTTAAAATCATGAATTGACACAATTGTTCAATATCATTGCATACATACTGAATATATGAATTACATTTTAAAAGTGATTTTTAAAAAATTATCAGTTTTATGATGTTTTATACAACTATTTATTTAAAAGTAAAAAAATTAAATAGGTTAAAATTATAATTGAAATACAATAGTATGAATTTTAATTGACAATGCGATTATTAAGTTATAATTACAAGTACATTTATAAAACAAAATATAAGAAAAACAAATCTAGTGCTTTAGCGCATCGAACCCGAGCCCGCCGATCAGCCAGCAAACGCCGTACCAACTGAGCTACGCTCAACCTATCCTTAATGTTACAAAGTAAGTATTTAAATCATATACTAATATTAGACCCCACTTTCTCAAGAACTAACGAGCGTTGTATAAAATCCGTTGAACCTGAGACTAAGGGGTCTATACCCTACAACATATATTAAAATAATCAAAATCTGTGATTAACAAGGTTGGCCCTCTCCTTGTAAGATGGATTTGTTTGAGCCTTTGTACGGTCTCTAGAATTTTAGTAACAATAATTTCGGCTTAGATGCCTTATGTTGCCTCAGCCGTTGTTTTGAATTGTATGGCGATTTTTTGTCGGCGTGTTGGCGGTGTTTTTAGCTATGGCAACCTCGATATGTGGAACCCCGTGTGACGTGTGCATTCTGACGTGTTGTGGTCTGGCAACCCCTGAGAAGTGGTGGATTTTGTGGATGTATTTTGATATCGTGTTGTATCGTCCTGTCTTTTTATTTTTATGTTAAATTTATTGGATATATTTGACTGACTATGGTTTCTGTAATCCGTTTAAACGCTTTTGCTGAAGTAATTAAGAAATATGAGGAAATTTTGAGAAATGTAGGTTTGTTTATTGTGTCTCAATGCCTATTCATAAGCCTATTTTGGAAAATGACGGTGGTGTTATGAGAGAGATTTCGCCCTGGAGCTTTCAAGGAAGCAGATATCTGTTAAGGTATGTTGATAATTTTATGTATACTTTGATGCTTTAAGAGTTTTTTTACATTTTGAGATTGCTAGAAAGCAAGAACTGCTGAATTTTAAGAATGCTACACCGGGAGAACTGCTGAATGCAGTGATGTTTTTTTTCGGTTAATGTGCGCGAAACGCTCATACAAGATTACTGATTGCCACTTTAGCAAATTTTATTATTTACATTTTATTTTAGTTAAGCGAAACATGCGTATAAACCGGTGCTTGGCGACATTTACTAGTTGGCGGAAAAGGCGTTTTCACGCCAAGAAAAATCCAAGATGGCGGCCGTGGGAACTTATGACATCTGTTGCATAATTTCTAAAGCTTTTCCGGCCTTACTTTTCTAAGATTAAATAGGTGAAAGAAAACGTTTTGAAAATACTGGTATGTAATTTTAGACGACCGTGCAAGCGTTTAAAAAATCCGCCTACGACAGCCGGCATTTTTCTTTCAGCGCTCATACCTAGTATTCAGGAAGCGGTGTATGGACCTTCCAAATTCCCACGGGAAAAGCCAAATAGTAATAGGCGAACCATTCCCTTGATGTTTTCAGACGTAAGTAGTGCAAAAATCTTATACAAAGAATTGACGCGATGGTGTGCCCTTCGGAGCTGCAGAGGTATGCAGAGGAGAGTGACAACCAGACGTGGGAAGAAATCTTTGCGCCAACTAAAATCACCAAATGAAGCCAGTTTATAATACCCTCTCCCTATCGCAGACCATTAAAAAAAGGGTTGCCAGTTTGGCCTTTTTTTCATTCCAAAATTTCGCTTTCACACCAGAACTTACCTCTTTGTTTAAAGAGAAGAATTTCATTATAAATTAAAGTAAAAATTCTTTTTTAAGAACTTCCTGTGTGAATTCGAAGATCTTTTCATTACAGTAAAGGCCAAACTGGCTACCCAGATACTGGCTACCCAAAACAGTAGAACTGGATGGAGATGTGTTCCAACTCCAAAAGCTATCTGAAAAGTTAAAAAAACTCCCAGAAAAGAGATCATGTTGACCGACTCTGTTATTTTAAAACTCGGTGAGCAGGAGACTAATTTATAGAGGAATGTTAGGATTTATAGTTATTGGTGATTGTTCGATTTGGGAACATATTTTTCCAGAATTGCCAGTTTGGCCTCCATTTTTAGTGGCAAGTTCGAAGTTCATACCAGAAATTAAGAATGGTTTTCTTAGCTTTATTTAACCGTTAAATGCATAGTGATGCATATCTGCGTCACTTTTTATTTAATTCTTAGCAATCGCTTTATTTATATAGAAATATTAATCCTGTAAAATTTACAAAAATATGCTACTAAATAAAGTTAAAAATCTATCTTAAAATTTCTGGTGTCTAATCTTTAATATAAACACCAAAACATAATTCTAAAAGAATAATCCAGGCATTTAAAGGTTAAGTTTTACAAAATAAAAATGATATAAAATAAGGTAATTAGATTCATACTTATTAAAATATTTACTAATTTGCAATAATTTAGTTATGACAGTAGTTTTTGCTTGTATTTCAGATGTGCAACATAAGAAAAGTTTGACGTATTATACGAAAAATTTATCTGTGATTTTTTTCATTATTTCTCCTGTGTAATATACCTTTCTGAGAATCATATATACTTTTTTCGAAACAAAATAAAATATTATGCATTAAAGGTTAATGAGATACATTTTGTGATTACCTAAGGTAAGAGTTCTCCTTTTGGGAATTCCTGTTTGAATCTGAAATTTCGGAATACAAATGGAAGTCAAACTGTCACATCTGAGCGTTCCTACAGGTGAGGGAATTTCCATGTCTTAAGTCAGGAAGTAACCAGTATTTAGTTTGAGAAAACTCATCTTAGTTAATCACGCGATTTCATAAGTTGACTTTTTTTAACACCTTGAGGGGCAAGTGATTGTGTTCCTGTAATGTCGAACTCACACCGGAATCTTTGAAAAATTCTAGTTCAAAATAATAAAAGCAATTTTACGGGTTTTTTCCACCAAAGTTAGAAAAGTAAAATTTAATAAAATTTTTCTGATGCGATACTTAATTAATCGTAGGTGGTATATAATATATACCGGTGTCCCTCAAGGGGTTAAAAGAAAGTATTGATATTTTCCCTGAAACTGCAAGAACCCTGCCTTGGATACATAACGGAAATTTGAATTTATATTGCTATGTACTATTAAGTATCTACTGCAGCAATAATGAATACCTCTTATCAAATAAATTTGTTTGTTAATTCTGGTATTATACAATCATTTCAGCATTTTAGGAACAAAAGTATTCTACCCTTGAAAGGGTTAATTCGAACATCAGTGCTCCATAACGCTAATATTCAAATGCTAATACCATCAGCAGACAAATTTTAGCCTCGACGCCAGATCACGTGCATAATGTGCGTTTTGAAAGTCAACTATTTCAATGACTTTTTTAAAAATATATTTTTAAAAAAGTATACTTTGTGTGTAACCCAGTAAGGGCCAGCATGTTTTACAGGAATTTTACTCAGTTCACACTACTTTTTGTTAAACACTTACTTTTATTTTATGTATCACTGAAATATGTTAATTAAATAAAGCAAATTTTAATTTTCTCTTTTGCTTGTATAAAAAAAAAATAAAAATTCCCAATATAATGTCGCGAAAACGCAACGTCAGTTTTTAATGGGTTAATAAGCATATACAGGGTGTCCGGGATAAAAGTATCCAAAAGTTATAGCTTATTTTCACGGAACTAACTATTTTATATTAAAAAAAAATATATTTAAATAAAAGTAGCATCTCAGGAAATCATAATATCAAAAGACTTCGATGTGTGCACCTTTGGTAGCATGACAGTCGTCTAAACTAGGGATGCACAACTTGTGGCTCGCGATGGGTTAACTTGTGGTCCGCGAATTTCGTCAATTTATAATTGACAAAAATCACAATTTTTAACCATAGGTTGCAGGATAAAAACATGAATTTCAGTAATCGCCCGGATGTTACCATTTGTGTCAATATAGGAAATTCCCGAGTTGCTAATTTCGTCAGTCACTAGCATAGCTGCCAACTCTTCCGCTTTTTCAGACCACATAAATTTAACAGAAATTTTTGCCTTATTTAATCGGCAGATTACGGCGATTTAAAAAGGTAAAATTTTCCATAAAATTTTTGTGGTCTGAAAAAGCGTAAGATGTTGGCAGCTATGGTCACTAGTCGAAACATATCTTGGATTTTATTGATCGGGCGAAGAAAAATCGTGTGTTTCGTCGAACGCGTGCGGAAAAATCGCGAAATTTGCTGATCGAGCACGAGAAGTTTTGTCAGTTCATCCCGTGAAAAAGTTGTGAATTTTGCCAATTTGAGCGGGAAAATTGAAAATTTTGTCATTCAGTTAAGAATTGCAAATTTTGTTGACTGGGCCCGAAAAGACACCGGTTTCGTTGAGAGGTCCTGGAAAAATTCTGAGATTCGTCGATCGGGAGCGGAAAATCTAGAGTTTCATCGATCGGGTACAGAAAAATCGCGAGTTTCTTCGATCGGGCGAGGAACAATTTCGTGTTTCTTCGATCGCACGCGGAAAAGCCGCGTTGTTCGTCGTTCACGCGCGGAAAAGCCATGAGTTTCGTGAATTTATCGCGAGAAAAATTCGCGAACTTCGCCAATATGCTGCTGAAAAATTGAACATTTCGTCAGTCAGTTAACAATTGCGAATTTCGTTGACTGGGCGTGGAAGAACATCGAGTTTCGTTGTACTGTCTAACAGGCGCGGGAAAATCGCGAGTTTCATCAATCGGGCGCGGAAAAATCGCGTGTTTTGTCGATCGCGCGTGGAAAAGTCGCGTGTTTCGTCGATTGGGCACGGGGAAATCGCCAGTTTTGCCGACCAGGAAGGAAAAAATCGCGAGTTTTGTTGATCGGGCGTGGAAAAATTGCGAGTTTCATCAATTGGGAGCGGAAAAACCGCGAGTTTTGCGATCGGGCGCGGGAAAATCGGCTGTTTTCCAATCAGGAAGGGGAAAATTTTTTGTCGATCGGGTGTGGAAAAATCGCGAATTTCGTTGATCGGGGTGGAAAAATCCGGAATTTCGTTAATCGACTGCGGAAAGATCGCGAGTTTCTTCAGTTTATCGCGAGAAAAATCGCCAATTTCGCCAATCTGCTGAGGGAATTTTTTTTATCGTCAGTCTCTTAAGAATCGCGAATTTCGTCGATCGAGTGTGAAAAAATCGCGCGTTCTGTCGCTTGGGCCCGGAGAAATTGCAAATTTCATTGATCGAGGCCGGAAAATCAGAATCTTTTTGTCGATCGTGGGTAGAAAGATCGGAAATTTCGTTGACTGGGTGTGGAAAAATGGAGAATTCAGGCATGGAAAAATCGTGAATTTCGCTCATAAGGTGTGGGAAAACCGCGAATTGTATCGATCAGGCGCGGGAAAATCTCAAATTTCTTTGATCGGTTCTCGGAAAAATTGCGAGTTTTGTCAATTTAACTTCGTTTGTAAAGTTCACATTTTTTTCGTCACTAGCCTCTTTCATGCCTATGTTTGTTTTTTAGCACTTTTAATAAAGCAAAATCTACACCCCCAAATAAAGGCAAGGAAAATTTTTATTCCTTGAAAATAATCCTTGCTCTATCTTTGTTATACATACAAACAAAAACTGTTGATATATCCTGCCAACTGGATTAGGTATGTTGACTCTGGGTAGGATAACCTAAAGAGGTAAAACTTCCCCCCTTTGAAACCATGTTTTATAGGCCACAGAATCCCCCCCCCCTTCCCCGAAATTGAATTCTCTCTGTATTACTGACGTGGCCTTCGACA
Source organism: Maratus speciosus (assembly GCA_963932465.1). Classification (NCBI taxonomy): domain Eukaryota; kingdom Metazoa; phylum Arthropoda; class Arachnida; order Araneae; family Salticidae; genus Maratus; species Maratus speciosus. The sequence continues at coordinate 311,547,986 of OZ010796.1, forward strand.
ACCCAGACAATTTTGTAAGTGGCCTTTATCTTCAAAAGGTTGTGCACCCCTAGTCTAAACGGTAATCCAGTTCTCCCCGAATGTTTCGTAGCATATCAGGAGTTATTAGACAATTGCTTCTATGATAGGCTTTTTCCACTCATCCACAGTTTCTGTTTTTTATGTTGTTCAATATTTTAAAATCTCGGAGGGGTTTCCAATCCTATTTGAAGTCTATTATATTCTACTACGTAGTTCCGTAATAATAGGATATAACTTTTGGATACTTATAGCCCGGACACCCTGTTTATAAATATTCGATAAAATAATACTAAACTTATGATTCAGTATAGCCTATATGTTAATTCATTAAATTAAACACTTTTTAAAAATATAATTTTTTTTTTATATAAAGAACTCATATTTAAATAACAAGTGTAAAGTAATATTCTAAAATTTGAAATAGTGTCAGAAACTGTCTAAAAAATGCTAAATAGTGCATATTTCAATTTTATCGTAACAAAAACTAGCATAATGAAAACACATTATCTAAATATTTATTATATACCTATAGCTGCCAACTCTTAAGCTTTTTTGAAAAAAAAAAAAAAAAAGTTTGTTTTATTTAGTCGGCAGATTACAGTTGTTACAAATGGTAAAATTTACTATGAAAATTTTGTGAGAAAAAAGCGGAAGAGTTAGCAGCTATGATATACCTATGAAAGAAAATTCATATCAAAGAATAGATAAAGCCTAGAAATAGTAAAAACCTTACTTATTATTTTACAACAAATTTGTACCCAAAAGTGCTAATTCTCACTCAAACAAACAAAACTACAAGGTGTGACCAATAAGTAGGGTGAATCATCATTCAAATCGAAAATGATAACAACCCGATTATCAGCGGCACCTTCGTCGCGTTTCACTATATTCAGTTAATAGTAGCGCGTCATTTCGTGCGCTTGTGTGTCTCAATAAATTTATTATCGACTTTTGTCTGTGCGGTGGTTTTGTAGTGTGTCATGGGGTAGATAATAAATTTGAAATTCTTGTACAAATTGAGGAAAGTCATACAATGCTGAAACAGGTGTATACAGATCAGAACGTTACCTTGAAGACTGTACGCGTGGTTTAACACTTTCAGGAGTAGTGTACTTATTTTTGAAATTTTTTAAAATGACTGAATGACACCGGGATTTACGAATAAATTTTTATGAAAGTAACTGAAAACTTTTCTTCACGTGCATTATAAAATGCAAAAGTTAATTCCAAAATTCTGGTGCCAATGGGGTTTCTGGGAATTAAAATTAAGTGGTATATATAATATACCGCCGCCCTTCAAGGTGTTAAAAAGCTTAGTGATAACCATGAAAGCGTCGAAGACGGGCATCGGAGTACGCGGCCACCACTCGAAGAACTGAGCCAAACATCGAGAGAGTACGTGAACTATTGCAGCGAGGTCTGCGATTAATCTTCAGGATGGTGTCGGGCGAATTCGATATCCCTAGGGAAACTCTTCTGAAAATTATGACACAGGATTTGAGAAAACGCAAACTTTGTTCGAAATTTATTCCTCATCATCTAATAGAGGAACAAAAGCAGCAACGAAAGGAACGTTTTGGGTCTTTTTTTCTAGTTCCTTAAATGTAAAGTGCATATGAAAGGGCGAAGATTTACACCGATTACGCACATTCAGGCTGTTGTTACACACGGAAATTGAGAGCTGTACCTTTGGGGGAGTTTTCAAAAGCTTTCGATGATTTGTACACACGTTGTCTGTGGTGCATAGTGTACGAAAGGGGACTATTTTGGAGGATTGTAAACAGTTCTCCCTGTGAGGCCTAAAAATAACATTTATTTCATCATTCACCCTACTTATTGGTCACACCTTGTATAACATTCAATCTGTAAACATTTCATGAAGTCATAGATGTACAATTTGATCATTTTTAATCTTTAATTCGTATAGAAATCTTTTGAATATTTGCAAATGACTCTGAAGTTAAAAATGTAGACATATGGCCTACAAATAGTAAAGATTCTTACCTATTATTTTACAAACACATTTAATCGTTTGATTCATATGATGTGCAAGTAATATTGATGAAATTCCCAGATAATGTAAATTCTGCAACAAGATTTATGGAAGGTAAATATTTTGAATGATTAATTCATAAATCTAAGAAGAAGATATTTTTTTTAAAGGACAACTGCCCACAAAAAACAAACAAACTTCGACAGGAAAATAAAAAAAAATAAAACAATTTGTTAATTTTTAATGTCTCAGATTCTCTGTCAATGTTTAAAGAAGTGGGCCTGGGTAATAAAAAAATATCATAAACAAATCCGAGACACGAAGTATCGGGAAATTTTAATACCGACATTAACAAATTAAATTAACATATTCAAGGCATAATCCACTTGGAAAAAATATTAGTTCTCTTCATTATAACCTAAATTCATATATATACATAGCTGCCAATTTTACGCTTTTTTGCTACCACTAAAATTTAAGAGAAGATAATTAAATTAAATAATAAATTAATTATTGATAAATAAATTAAAGATCTTCTTTAGTCGCGAGATTTCGAGGATTAAATAAGACAACAATTTGTATAAAATTTTAGTGGTATGAAGAAAGCGTAAAAGTTGGCAGCTATGTATATATACAGGGTGTTCCGTTAAAGGGGTCCAATATTAATAGGGGTAATAGAGGAGATCACATGGAGCATAAATCAGTATATAAAGCCTGGTCGGATCTCAATAGTTTTCAAGTTACAGCAAATAGAATGAAAATTCGGAAAATTGTAAAAGAACCCTCATTGCTAAACTATCGATAATGCTACATAAAAACGAAGCACATATTTAGAAAGAGCAGAAAAAAACCTACAAAATGACATCAATTGTATTAAAATAGCAATATTTATTGACGAGTTACAAGCCCTGAAACAGTGAAAAAAGTACGAAATCCAATATACATCAAAATAGTTAATCGTTAATTCCAAAAAGACAACTCTAGCTACAACAAGGAAAATGTAGTAAAATTTGGTCCATTCCGAAAACTTTCGAAAAAGCTTACAATGAACCATATCGGTTTAATTGTGTGAGAGAAATTAATCAGTTTCTTAGTTACAACTCCGCTTTCTTTGACACTAGCAAAGGTTAAACTCCGCCCATCACGATTGGAAACACCGCCTTTTTAATTACTCTCAACTATACATTTTCGATCATGCTTCTTCTGAGATGCAACATTTTTAATTATTCAAGAGTTGAATGAACCAAAATAACTTTACAATAATAGTCTACATTTTAAAGTGGTCTTTTATTGATATAAAGCTTAAGTTAAATTCTTTAAAATTAAACTGGTGCTGAAAATTCGGAAATAATTAAAAATATTGCGATTTGTAACTATGCAAGAAGTTTCAGTACATGTTTTACATGGACAATTATTGTATGTATATGTGCATCATAATTTATGATAGGAAATAATAATAACAAATAGCATAATAATTTTATTAATTATAAATTTAAAAAAGACACTAAATTTTAAATTAATTCATACAAACTTTGTAATTTACAATTTGAGTACACCACAGTCTGTGACTTACAAAATACTGTGCCAAAAAGTGTTGAAAATAAAATAAAAATGACAAATAAAGAATTACATTCCACGTACTTTATGACATATGTGAAGCATAGTCTTCTGGCCTGCGCTGCACAGTTCAATGTCGGAAGGCAGACGAACGGACATTATTATAATAGGTGTTCGAAGTTGCGCCGATTAACAGAATCGCACAGCCGACAGCGACGTCGTAAAGATTGACGAACACGCCGAAAAACTCCGACGGAGTTGGGAATGTCTCCTGCAGCGACAACGATTCGCGCTAGTAAATCCTCCGGTGCATCCACAGGCGTTTCATACACCAGCGATTTAAGTTGTCCCCAAACAAAAAAGTCTAACGGATTGAGGTCTGGAGAGCGTGCAGGCCAAGCAACAGGTCCACTGCGTCCAATCCATTTCCCAGGATATGTTGAATTGAGGTGATTGCGAACACCTATGAAAAAATGTGCCGGTGCGCCATCGTGCATAAACCACATTTTGCAGTAACTGCGGTAAGATATCCCGTAGGAAAACCAAGTACGTACTGCCATTGAGTACATCTGGGAGTAAATATGGCCCTATGAGATAATCGCCGAGGACACCTGCCCATATGTTCACACTGAACTTTTGTTGTGCGTTCGACGGGAAAACAGTGTGCGGATTTGTATATGACCATGTGTGCATATTGTGCGTGTTTACCACGCCCTCTCTCGTAAATGTTGCTTCATCAGTAAATAAAATATTTTCCAGAAATTGTGGATTATTTTCTGTTACATTAAGCAACCAGCGTACGAATTCTGTCCGCTGAGCACAATCTGTTACTGATAACAGTTGTACCCGCTGCACATGAAAGGGGTGCATGTTTTCTGCACGCAGAACACGCCACACACTTTGGTGAGAAACACCGACTTCAGACGCAGCAGCTCGTGTACTCGTGGAGGGGTTATCTTTAAAAATATTCAGTACATCTTTTTCCATTGCAGGTGTTCGTGCATGTCGAGGTTTCCCTGCATCAATGCTTGCTGTATTAAACGATCCAGTCTCCCGTAATCGTCTATCGATTTTTATGAAGAGTTTCGAACTTGGGCAACGTCTCCTTGGAAATTGCTCACGGTACATGCGCTGTGCTAGACATGCATTTCCATGAGCTTGCCCGTACATCAGATGCATGTCCGCATATTCTTCGTTAGAGTATTACGGCATAATTATTATACATCAACCTACTACAATCCCACTTACAACAGCCTCCCTTTAACATAACGCCCACTGATGACTGCTGTTTTATTACACTTTTCTTCCTATACACATAGAAATTTTGCATAAAAGTACTTCTTCTTCATCATCCTGAAAGTTCATGGAGGAAACGCAGCAGTCACGGAGTTTGCTTTAAGACAAGGCGAGAGCTGCACAATATGTCATTCACTTGACCAGACTGAATAATGAAAGGGTATTGATAGAGGTTGATCAGAAATGTATAATTGAAAGATATTAAAACGGGGTGTTTACAATCGTTATGGGCGGAGTTTCGCCCTTTCCGAGCGTGCAACAGTACAGAGTTGTAACTAGGGAACTGATTGATTTCTCCCATACAATTAAACTGATATGGTTTATTGTCAGCTTCTTCGAAAGCTTTCGGAATGGACCAAATTTTATAACATTTTCCTTGATGTAGGTAGAGTTGCATTTTTGGAATTAACGATTAACTATTTTGCTAAATATTTGATTTTGTATTTTTTCACTGTTTCAGAGCTTGTAACTCGCCATTAATTCTCAATATTCTAAAACAACTTATGTCATTTCGTAGGATTTATTTTGCTCTTTCTAAATATGTGCTTTGTTTTTATATAGCATTATCGATAGTTTAGCAATGAGGGTTTTTTTACAAATTTCCGATTTTTCATTATATTTGCTGTAACTTGAAAATTATTGAGATCCGGCCAGGCATTATATACTGATTTATGCTCCGTGTGATCTCCTCTATTACCCCTATTAATATTGGACCCCTTTAACGGAACACCCTGTATATATAAATATGGCTTTATAATAGCCTATCGAAGACAATCAATTTAAGGTTATTTTTAAAAGAAAAACTATTCACACACGCACGCAAACAGATATTGATAAACATCGCGGAATAAAATGAATTTTTTCCGCTTTATATTATATAATTCTATGTGTAAAAAGATGGTAGTTTATGGATAATTTATTTCTTTCATTCCTTAGATAAGTTTTTATTAAATATATTTTTCTTTCCTTGAGATTTAGACAAACCATTATTGATAAGATTGATAAATTCTGAATTCTTTAATCTCATCTTTGATTCTCCAGATATCTGTCACCCTCGATTCCTGGATAAGCCATGGCTGATGTCAATGATAAATGAAATCTGTAAACTTTTGTGCAAAAAGAAAAAAATGAAACAACAAAATAACTAAGAACCAACCACAAATATTTGTTTTTATTCCACACTTTCGGTTTTTACTGAATTTCTATCCATTATAAAAAATTAAATTAAATAACATATAAATTAAGAAAGACTGATATTTTGAGAAAACAAAAAACATTTTCACTGCTTTTAAATGATTATTTACATTAAAAAGATGAATTATATGCTAATTAAATGTATACATATTGTTTTAGCCCCCTGCTAAATGAGTCCCCTACAAGAGCTAATGTTAATTTCAGTGAATAGATTATTGAAATTATATAGTTTTTTTTTTTAATATACCTACAAGAAAAAAATTCGAAAAAGGAAAAAAAAATAATAATAAAAAGAAAAGTGCGCAGTTAAACTTGTGGCATTGAGCTCACACTAATTGTATATTATACTCTTATTTCAAAGAATAATACCCCTCAAAAAATAAATAAAGGGGATATTCCCCTTTTCCCCCCTTTATATTTAATCAATGAACCTCCAACTCTAATCAGGGACGATCATTAACAGAATAAACTGGTATACCAAATTTGAAGCAAATCAGATAATTCTGCATGAAAAAAAACCATTTCGCTAAATTAAGGGGTATTAGCGCCCCCATTTCACACTTTATGCTGAACAAATGAACCTTCAAATATAATCAGAAAATCTCCTTTTCAGAATGAGCATAGAAAAAAAATTAAAGAAATTTGGATAATACTGCATGAAAACCCAATTACCTAAATTAAGGAGAGGGGACATGCCCCCTTTTCCCCTTTTATACTTAACTAATGAACATCCAAATCAAATGAAGTAAACTCCATATCGGAATAAACTGGTATATTAAATTTGAAGCAAATCGAATAATTCTACATGGAAAACCCGTTTATCTAAATTAAGGCTGGTAGCCCCACTTTTCCCTTTATACTTAAATAATGAACCTCCAAATCTAATCAGGGCATCTCCTTAGCCCTTTGAGGGGCGCCTTTTGCAGTCTGCAAACGGTTAATTTTAATGCCTGAATTACCAATTGGCACCAGTAATTTTTTAGTACAATTTCGATTTCATAATACACATGAAAAAAAAAAAAGCTGTTGATTATTTTCAAATAAATTTTTTTGTTAATTGTGGTGCGAATTAATTATTTGAACATTTTTTGAGCGGAAATGCCTTGCCCTTGAAAGGGTTAACACAGCAAACTTGTATATCAAATTTGGAGCAAATCGAATAATTCTACATAAAAAAACAATTTATCTAAATTAAGCGGGAGGTGGAGGGGTATTTTCCTTTCCGCCCTTTACACTTAACTAATAAACCTTACAAATCTAAACAAGTCAGCCCCTTTCCCACAATAAACTGGTATATCAAATTTGGATCAAATCGAATAATTCTACATGAAAAAGTCATTTATCTAAATTAAAGAGGGGGAGCTAGACCCCCCTTTTGCCCTTTATACTTAAGCAATGAACCTCCAAATATAATCAGGGAAGCTCCTTAACATAATAAACCGGTATACCAAATTTGGAGCAAATCGAATATTTCTGCATGAAAAAAACCATTTATCTAAATTAAGAGGGTGGTCTAACCCTCTTTTCCACCTTTATCCTCAAGGAATGAACCGCCAAAACTAATCAGAGAAGCGCCTTATCAGAATGAACCTAGAAAAAATTTTTGAAGCATATCGGATGTTTTAATCAAGAGTTATGGCTTTGATAGCCTGTTTGCTAAAAAGGATGAAAGTTGCATCTAAAAAGTGTGATTTCCAAGCTTGAATTCTGGTGCCCTTTACCACTTTCCATTAACTAAGCTACCACGTGCAGGTCAAGTTCCTAAGTATATATCGTCGGTACCATGTCAAACTATCCAATATGAAAACAGTGTTGACAGTGGGCTACTGTTTTTTAATTCAGATTTCTTGATTGGTACCACTTTTCTGAAATGGTAAAATTCCCCTTGTTTTTGCCTTAATATGTCGTTAAATAAGTAAAATTTTACTATTTAAAAAAAGTGGTGCCAATCAAGAAAGCTGAATTTAAAAAAAGTAGCCCGCTGGCAACACTGTTTTGATATTGGATAGTTTCACATGGTACCGACGATATGTTAATAGATATCTGCTGTATTAACACATTGAGGACGGGTCACGTGAATTGAAGTTTTTGGGAATTGATGGAAGAAAATATTACTAGTACCGGGAATTTTGTAAGAATGAGTAAAGAAGGTATAATCCAGGCAAACATGTTTCATTGGTTGTGAGCAGGTTTTAATTTCTAACGACATTTGTAAACGTAAATTTCGTGCTCGTTTTCGAAAAATGACGCGTACTCAATGTGTTAAATACATCAAAACATGTTTCTGAAAATTAAAATTTTTAAAAACCTGGTATGACGGATTTTGCAATCAGCTTGAAACAAAACAAAATATATGTATATATGAAATGTGCAAAATGTTTCCTTGAATAACAAATTTGAAGAAAATGATTTCTATCAACATATCATACGTAGTCACTGGACTTGCATAGAGCTGGTACCATGTCAAACTATCTAATATGAAAACAGTGTTGCCAGTGGGCTACTTTTTTTATCGAGAATTTTTGACTGTCAGCACTTTTCTGAAATGGTAAAATTCCTGTTGTTTTCGTCTTAATTAATATGTCATTAAATAAGGCAAAATTTACTATTTCAAAAAAGTGGTACCAATCAAGAACTCTGAATTAAAAAAAAAAGTTCACTGGCAACACTGTTTTCATATTGGATAGTTTGACATGGTACCGACGACGTGGTAACTTTGTTCATGGAAAATGTTACATACGTACCTGAAATGGAAATTTGTTTGGAAATTTTACCAGCTTTGAAATTCGGTGTCACATCATTTTGAAACTCAGCTTTCAGCCTGTTTTCTTTTCAACTTAAAAATAAAATATATATGAATGAAAAGTGTAAAATGTTTCCTTGAGTAAAATTTTGTAACATTTAACGGATTTTAATTACCTATCCGAGTTCTTATAAATTTAGGTAAAATATGGAAAGATGGTCGTCTATCCGATTTTGAATAATTTTTAAAAATTTTAATTTTCAGAAACACGAATTTTAATTTTAATAGTTATTTTTTAAAGATAAACTAATATCATATGTAAGTGTTTGAAAACCTTCGAATAGAGTAAGTTACTAGTTAACTAATAACTGCTGAAAATGATGTAGTAAAATTAACATTTCCATTGATATTAACACTTTGTTGACCGGTGACGAATATATTTGTGTTTATAAAGCGATACGTTGCTGTCTAAATGCGTGTGTTCGATCTTTAATTACGTGGAAGAATGAATAATGGTGTTATTACACGAGGACTCAAAGACGCTTGGAATCCCAGGCGTCTAGCGACAACAGCCGCCTCACGGTCCGTCTTTTCCAAGCATTTCATTGGCTGTTCCGGAAAAGGACGAAAACGTATGAGAACAGCAGCCCATGAGCATTTAGAGGAAGCTTTACTGTTATGGACAAAAGATGCATTGGCAAGAAATGTACCTTTGAGTGGACCTATATTGGCTATTATCAGATTTCCAAGCATTTGATTGGCTGTTACTGGCGACTCGCCTCGTTTCGGGCGTCAAAGATGCTCCGACAGAAAAAAGACGCTCGCTCTCCAAGCGACTCCCCTGGAGCTATAGGAACACATGGAGACGCCTGGAATCTGAAGCGTCTTTGACCCCTCGTGTAATAACACCATAAAGAGGAATTGACATGTCCTCAAAATGGTTAAGCTTCAAATGTAACCAGTTTCGCAGTGGCTCATTACCGCCAGAGCAAACTTCGACCAGTAAATGTGAATAGAAGTTTTCTCCTTATTTAAACATCTTATTAATGCAGAATTTCAGTCATAGTTATGGGCCATAACAGATATTTTTACATATAAGTTTACTTCTGGGGTAGTCAGGCCCTGCGTTTCCTCCATATTGTGACAATCTAAACAACCTTCTGTCAGTGTCAGTGAAAGAGATTGTAATAACCGCGCCAACTTCCACCAGTAAAAACGAACAGAAATTTTTACCATATTTGTTAAGAGAAATTTGTATCAATAAGCCGCTAAAATAAGGCGAACTATCTATTCAAAATTTAATGGTGGAAGTTGGCTTCTGCGGAAATGTCTCTTGATCCGATGTAAAAAATCATCCTCCATCTTGTGACAACCTTCTCAGTTACTTACTCGCAACTGATAGACTCTACACCATTTGTCTCCTTCTCTTATTCATAACTCCATTCTTAGTTACGCCAACGCCATTTTTCTTGAATAAATTATCAGCAAAGTTTTATCAGAAATATTGCGTCTTTACTCCAAATAGTTGGCCATTTTGATTTAGACTATACGAAATTTGATATAAAATCCAAATGTTTTCAAAATATTTATCCATAGGTAAACTCGAAATACCTATCTAGGCAACCACCTTTCAGAAAAAGCGGCCCTTCCATTGTCTCGAAACACAGATTTCATAGAAAATTGCCGGTCGACAATGTGTTAAAATACTTACATGTAAGAGGTACAATGTTAGGGTCTTCCATTAAGACATTAGTTTCTGTCTTCTTACTTTTTTTAAAACCTTATTTCATATATTCAAGGCCATGTGTGTATTTTATTACCACTATTTTAGAATAGTAATTTTCCCTTATTTAATCACAGACTTCTCCGATGGAATAGGTGAAGATTACTATTCTAAAATACTGGACCAAATTTTTAAAAAGATAGAATGTACCACTTTACTAACTCTCCTTGTAGGTAAGTGAATTTCATTCACAAATAGATAAGTTCAACTTATTTTACATTTTCTTTTATTAGGGTAAAGTGGAGACAAATGCCGCAGAGATTGTGTGGGCGACATAGCGCTCCCTATACCAATTTAAGAAGTTCGTAGTGTTCCTCTGTGCTGTGTGCTGTGTTGAATGCGTTTCCACCGCTTAATTGTCGGTATTTACATATGCATGCCATTTTTTATGGTTCGAACCTGCGTGATAAGTTGCTAAAATTATTCTAATAAAGTTAATTACATATTTTAAGCCAAATAAATGGAGATTTCATCCCAAAACCGATCGCAACTGTAGACTAGATCCTCGTAGAATACAGACGTCTGTTTGCTTTTCTCTCACTTCGCTCATATGACACAAAATGGCGGCGCGACATCTTACCCGCCACTATGGGACAGATGCCGCACCAAAATTGAGGGACAGATGCCGCAAAATATATTTTTGTTTTTCGGTTCAATAAATTCATCACTGCGATTTAAGTAGAACTTACATTTAAAAGAACGTATATTAGAGCAATCTGCTACTTATCAAAATATTCTCGGGAACAATGTTGGTTCCATGTGTATGGAAAACGTAGGCCGTTTACAATTCTCACCATCTAAACTGTTAAACAAAATATCTCCTGTCCCAACGGTCAAAAGACCTATACAGACAAGTAAGAGAAAGCAAAAGGATGCAAATATTACAAGGACAGAGTTTATAAACAAGAAAAAAGAAGAAGGAAATAAAAAGTAAAAGAAACTAGAAAGCATCAAAGAACGACAGCTTGGCAGAAGTAAAATGTGTAAGAAAAGGAAGGGAAAGATCAACTTGAAAACACCTTACTTGAGGAAGAAACTAAAATGTGAGCCATCTTCCGGCAATGAGTAAATTGTTCCTCTTATGGATTCTGATGGCAGTATTGGATAGGAAATTGATGACTCTGAATGTGCTGAGTGTTTGGAGTCTTATGAAGAAACAAAGTCTAAATCGGGCAGCATTCAGTGCATCAAATGCAATCGATAGCTGCATGAAAAAGGTTCATTTTACTTTTGCAACGGGAAGTGTGTTGTGATTGTGGGCGAATGGAAATACAAAATCAAAGAAGTAGAAGAAAGGACAAAATTAAACAGACTAGGGCCTAAATAGAATAACACTAATACTTACATTAAGAGCAAACTGCAATGTTCTCCTGGATGTAAACCAGTGATTTATAGTTTTTTTTGTAATTATACTGTCTATTGTTTCCAGTAATTATGCTATCCATTCATGTAAATTCAAATGTTTTTCTTTCATTTTCGTTTTTTGTCTTAAGTTTTATTTATAGAGCTTACACATTTGCATTTTCGCTAAACTTTTCACAATTTAGTAATATATATATATATATATATTTTTTTTTTTTTTAAAGTTTACTGTTATTTATTTTCATTTTAAGTAGTTTAAGAAAATAAAATTGTGATTTGCTTGGAAAAAAAATAAAGAGTTTTGAATGAAATTGTTATCGGACAAGTCGTCAACTTTTTCAGTATTTTGTTTTTGTTTTGTTTGAATAATTTTTAATTTCAAAAGTTAATCGATATACAAAGATAAAATCTAACTTATTGTGAGTAAACTCATTTCAGCGCAGTTAATAAAACCCTTAATTCTCGCTCTCGTGACTTTCACGGGCAGTGTAGGCTACATTTTTCTATTCAGATTGCTTGATTCCCACCAGTTTTTTAAAATAGTGTCATTGGCTTTATTCTCGCATAATTTTATCTGCCATTAAATGGGGTGAATATTTCTTTTTCAAAAAAGTGGTGGCAACTAAATAATCTGAATTTTAAAAAACGTAGCCTATACTTATCGGGCGCGACGCTTAACCAGTGTTGCCAGCGGGCTACTTTTTTAAAATTTAGATTTCTTGAATGGCACCACTTTTCTGAAATGATAAAATTCCCCTTGTTTTGGCCTTAATTTATGTGTCATTAACACGTTCACGCCGGCGCGGTGGGTCACACTCGATTGTCTCAGCGTTGTCAAGGCTCCAGCTTTTTGCACACCACTGTTATTTTAGAAATAATGTTGTTCTTTTAAATCGCCCAATTGTTCTAATTAAATAAAATAACATTTTCTGTATTAAAATACTAGTATCTAAAGAGCCGGAGACTTGGCAGACCTGAGACAGTCGTGTGTGACCCACCGCGCCGGCATGAACGTATTAAATAAGGCGAATTTTGCTATTTCAAAAAAGTGGTGTCAATCAAGAAATCTGAATTTTAAAAAAGCAGCCCACTGGCAACTCCGGGCTTAACCCATTGAGCTCTGATGAGTGAATTTCTTCCCACTGAATTTTAATCTCCAAATGTCACATTGGCACCGGAATATTCAACCATATTTATTTGAAAATAGATTAAGGCATTTTTTCGTGTATATTATAATCCGAATCTTTCGTTTGCATAATACTGGTGGCAATGTGGTATTTGTGCTTTTTGAAGAAATTCACCCCAGAGCTCAAAGGAATAAATACTGACAAAGGGAAACGCTAATAATGGGCTCGAAGTGGCTAGGAGTCGTCCGGTAGCTTCGTCGCCTCGAGCCCTCCCTTCCACGGTTTTCGGTGTTTTTAATTTGCGTAATTTCCCTTTTAAATTTGTCCGGTTTCAATTTTTGATTTTTTTTTTCATTTTGGCTTCCGCTAGGAATGTCTTATACCCGGGACGTGGCCGGGGACCCACGAGCCTTGCTTCCGCAAAGGAGTCGGACTAGAGTAGAAGAATAAAGGGTTGCGGACGAAGATAGGCCGCTCGCCGCGGCGGTCGGGGAGGGTAACGGGAAGGGTTGCCCTTTCTTAGGCAAGGTAGTTCTATTCGTAAAATGCTGAAATGAGTGAATTACACCAGAATTTATCGACAAATTTATTTCAAAATAACGTACTTAATAAAAGGAAAATTTTCATTCCAATGTTCTGGTACCAATGTGGCATTTAGGAAAAAAAATTAAGTGGTCCAAAAATGAACAACCGCAGGGGGTTAAGGGGTTAAAAATGAAGATTTACCTGTCTATTTGGCATGATATTTCGAATTTTGTATTAATCAGAAACTTAGATACCAGTTGATTGCATTAATTACTAAAATTTGATTTTAATTATTACTAAAACGTGTTTCAGACATCACTAAACTACTTCTGGATGAATACAAACATTTTATTTTGAAATAGTTCTCTTTGATAAAAATAAAATATAAAGAAACATTGAGCTGAAGTTCTACTTCTTTGGGTCCAAATTTTCAATTTTTTTATATATTTTGAATTCCTCAAGTGTGTGGAATGTTTCACTAAAGCGGTTTCGTGATATTCTAATTTGTGTTCGACCGAAACATTTTCCTAAGACCTAACCGAATTTCGGTTATCTTCCTAGTTTTGGTCGAAAGCGAAATTGCCTTAAAAATAAATTTAAACTAATTAATACATACATGTATATTTATATAAAATTATTAATTAATTTTACGTATATAGAAACACATTTCTAACACATACGCATACATATGTATATCATATGTGTAAGCGTATAACTTTCGAAGAAAAAGAAAAAATAAATAATATTATAACTTTTACATTTTATTACTTTGTACCAACCAAAAGTCGTAGGTATTTATCATTAATTAACTAAAAATGTAGCTAAAATGAAGAAAAATTGAATAATAAATTTTAAATTTATACTATCTAAAGACTTTCAGTTTTTTTTTAATATTTTGCGATAAAGTCAATTGAAATAAGCTAATTGGAAGATTTGGTCTCAGTCTGGCCTCTCAAGAAATTATTCATCTTTAAAAATCATTAAACCAGCTAGATGTAAAACCTTTGCCTAAATTGTTGTGGAAGATTGCATCTACTTTGCCTCTGTACCTCGAAAGGCAGGAATAGAGTTAAATATTCATGTTATTTGAATAACATTTTACATGGAAACGACAGTACATAATAATTATTTAAAAGTTAATTTAATTTAAAATGAATATAGTAAAAAATGTTAATTGAAATTATATAATTAAAAAAAGTATTATAAATTTATTTAAACAATATAAAGTTATTTACAATCTTATTTAAAAATAACGAATTTAATCAATATCTTCTAAATTTACCTCCCTATCATGTGAATATAATACGTGCAGTCAGTGCTGCCAGTTGACTACTTTTTGTAAATTGATATTTCTTGATTGGCACCACCTTTTTGAAATGGTAAAATTTCCCTTCTTTTCGCCTTAATTATTATGCCATTAAATAAGATTAATTTTACTATTTCAAAAAGTGGTACCAATCAAGAAATCTGAATTTAGAAAAAGTAGCCCATTGGCAACACTTCGTGCAGCTCTTTGGAAATAGTAGTGCCATTAGGGAGAGACATTTGGGGTTAGCGTTTTTTTTAAAGCTTATACCACCGAAAAGTATAAGTTTCATTAAATAATTATTTTTTTGCGATCGCAAAATGCAAAAGATGATCTCTTTTGTTCAGATGAACCTCCAATTTTTCACAAACAACTTTAAAACTAAATGTTGGTATAAGTTAAAGATATTTTAATGCCCTTTCATTCATAATTTGGCGACAAACTTTGCTTCAGATGTTTGTGACAGGAGAAAAACGGATTGGATGTTCTCCGCACCTGGATGTACTCCCCATCGCTCATTCATTTTTTGTATCTCAAAAATTTAAATATATGAGGATGATCCACAAAATAACGACCATTTGGCTCTAAAAACTTTTTAAACAAACATTTCACCCCCGAGATTATCACAAACTTAGGCATTTGTCTTATCATTTGAGGTGTTTTACAATCACCATGTTGTACTCGGTTGCCGCTAGTACCGAATTAAGTTAGTTGTTCACTGTTGTCTTCAACTCATCATCACTTCCAATCGTTTACAAATTTTGTTGTAGCCAAGATGTTCTGACACAATGTCACCAAGCAAAGAACATAAAATGCGTGGGAAAATGATGGGAAACTCGTCGAGGGCGCATAACCATCGACGATTAATGGCTACTGTAATGGCCTCGACTAAAGGAAGGGCTCCCACTGGTCCGTTTCTTGAAAACCAGTATTTTTTTAAAACAATTTCGTGGTAGGTTACTGAAACAATTGCAAAAAAATCGGCTGTCAAGGTAAGTTTCTACGAAATTTATAATGAAGATTTTTCTTTGAAAAAAGTGATGTTCAAAAAACGGAGCGAGTGAGAGCCCTGCTAATGTTATGTGCCTCGACAAGTTCCACATCACTTTCTCACACATTTCGCGCTCTTTACTTTGTGAAATTGTGTCAGAATATCTTGGCTACAACAAAATCAGGGTGGCGAGTGGTCAGGGAGAAACAGTAAAAAAAAAGGTGTTATATACCAGCATTTTGTTAGAGAAAAATTCATGGTCTTTAATCCCTTTATATTATTTGAAGTGCTTTCTAGAAGAAAATACTGGTAGTTCCGTCTTTTTTTGATTGTGTTTTTCCCTGACCCTCGCCACCCTGAAAATTTGTGCACTGTTGGAAATGATGATGAATTGAAGACTGCAATGAACAACTGGTATAATACTGGTCTGGCGGCAGAAGAGGACAGTATGGAAATTGTAATGCCCCTGAACTAATATGACAAATGTCTAAATTTAGGGAAAGATTATAAGGAAAAGTAAAGTAAGAATCACTTATGTAGATAAATAATTCTTTTGAAGAAAGTTTTGTTGTGAAAATTTCTGTAGCCAAATGGTAGTTATTTTGTAGATCACCCTCCTATAAGTGAAATGTCAATAAATATAATGCAAAAAGACCGAAGGTGATATCTCTTTTCTTTGTAACCAAAGAAAAAAGCATAAAAATCAAGGGAATTTTGAGCCAAAGAAGTAGAACATCCTCTTAACCCATTCAGGGGCAAGGTGCTTCTAATCAAAAAACTCTGAAATGAGTGAATAACACCAGAAATTACAAAGAAATTTATTTCAAAAGATGCAAAAGGTTTTGTTCAGGAACTTAATAAAATGAAATTTTTCATTCCACAATTCTGGTGCAAATGTGACATTTAGGGATTAACATTAACGTTCTTGAAGGGGTTAAAGTAACATTCGCAATTTGTATACTGTTACACCACAACATTTAATAAAATTTTTCATCATACATCATTTTGAAAAATTTTACAAATTCTGCGATTAAACGAGGCGTTACAAATTTGGCTCATTAAATATTAAATAGAAATTTTCTAATCAGAAAGACCGGTGCAAGACTCTGGAAATTCTAAGATGTTTACGAACCTTGCATTAGATACAAAAGTTAACATGGCTTATAGAATTTATGCGATAATGCCAAAATTCTGATTTCGTGAGAAACTCACGATGAGAAATAGTTTGTTCCTCCAGTGCGGGTGTCGGCGCGTTCCCTATTTTGTCTACAACTAATTCCAAACAATAATCATCGTAATATATTTCTCTTACAAATGTTCTAGAAATATGCAGCAAGAAATATTCCTGTTGAAAATGCTGTAAGAAACACCACAAGGGTTATTGCTTGGAAATAGTGTTAACAAAAACAGTGATCTGCCAATGATCTCTTATAATACTATGTGCTTCACATAATTCTGCATAGGATTAAAAAGAAAAACAAGAAATTATTATAAAAATTATGTGTGATTTTTCTGATTTGGCTATAAAATGAAGGTAGTCATTAAGAGTACTAGTGAGCAAACTTCGTAGCTCCGGCTGAGATTTGACTTACATTGATTTTTTAGAGTCATTATAAGTATAGTCATGGAAAAGATTAGCCTTTGTGTTTGTTAGTTGCTTTAGTTTAGGGATCTTCAACTTTTGAATTGGCTAGCCACCAAGGTACCACTCTTTTAGATTAGAATTTTTTTTCCGATTTAACGACATAAACTTTGCAATTAAAGAATTATAAATAGATTACGTTTCAGAATTTGTGAGGGCAAGCGACTTTCAGGCAAAAAAGTTGAAGACCCCTACTTTAACTCGTTTAAATGATATTTAGAAATAAATATTCTGTTAATAAATTGTGTCATATATATTGAGACTGCAATTACATTTCAGTATATTTATAAATTTTAAAGGTATATAATTGCATTTATTATTAATAAAAGATTATTTAAAAAATGTTTTAACCCCTTGAAGGGCACCGGTACATTAAATATAAATCCCAAATGCAAAGCTGTCAACTTTAACGCTTTTTCCTTACCACTAAAATTTTATAGTAAATGTTATCTTATTTAATCGCCGAAATCTTGCGATTAAACAAGACGAAAATATCCATTAAATTTTAGTGGTATCAAAAGAGCGTAAAAGTTGACAGCTATGAAAAAGCCACATTGGCACCAGAATTAAGGATTTAAACTTTTCTTTGCATAATGTACGCGAATAAATGCTTTTACATATTTTTATATAATTTTGTTCATAAATCCCGGTGTCAATAAATCGTTTTAACATTTTAGCAACAGGAGTACTTTGCCCCTGAAAGGGTTCATTATCATAGCTGTGAATACTTACGCTTTTTTCTCACCATTAAAATTTAACAGTAAATGTTGTCTCATTTATCGACGAAATCTGCCGGCTAATTAATACAAGAATTTCTGTTAAATTTTAGTGGTAACGAAAAAGCGTAAATGTTAGCAGCTACGGTTAATTATTAATCGCTCCGCCACTTATATTTTTCTAAAATAAACTTGGATTTATATGAATGACAACAGTGGTTTTCAATTTTCAACCTCAGAATTTTTACGTTGAAAATGAAATCCAATCTAAGGTGACAAGACTTTATTCTCATTTGTTTTGAAACTATCAATACCGGAAATTACAAATTTTCCAAGGTGAAAAGAAAAGCTGGTTACTAAATGACAAAAGAGCTATAAAAAGTAAATTCGATAAAATTTTACTCTCTAAATCACAAATTGAACCCGATGCAATGTTTATCGAATTATGCATGGAAATAAATTCAGTAACAAAAATAACGTGAGATTTTTTCTCTTTTACTTTGTAGATAAATCATTCCAGAATAGTTTCTGGAAATAGAATTTTTTTTTATTAACTAAACATTCCACCTTGGAAATGATAATTTAAAAAAAATTATAAAAAAATATGTATTTTTCTTTTAATAAAATATCTGGAATGTATTATTATTGATCACGTATGTGCGTTATTGAACCTGTGTGTTTATTAACCCTTTGATTACGGGGTTGGGATAAAAGTGGTCCCAGAGACTATTTCTTTATTGCAGGGGTGTCAAACTGTGGCCCGCCAGATACCACTAATATCTTACAGAAAAAGTCGACTTCTTGGATCGCAGAGATTCGATGATTAGATAAAGCAATGATTTCTATAAAATTTTAGCGGTATCCGGCGGGCCACAGTTTGACACCCCTGCTTTATTGTAGTCCCACCACTCTTTGAAAATTTATCTCTGCCCTACACTTACACCGAGGTAATCTGAAGAAAAATGTACCGCAAAGAATTTTTTTTGTAAAATGTGGTACGAATGAATATAAAAAAATATTTACCAGTCCTATCTCGTTATCAAACGGTTAACTACACAGCTGTTATTTGAGAAGCAATACAGCATAGCTAGTTTTTACATCCTTGTAGTCTGGCTCAATTTATGGAAGAATAGGAGGAAATTTTTGAGGGATATTTCACACATGGACCGCCGGTTTTGCTCAACACGCGTCAGATTAATACTATCACCACGCGCCAGAAATTGATTGGTAGCAAGTGTATAAAGATAATAAAAAATAAACAAAGAATTCTTTTTATTGAATCGATAACATATGAATTTTTACTTCATTCAAAAATAAAATTTGGTATTTCAGGTATAGAAGGATCAGAATTTGGTAGTTTCGAAAATGCATGCATCAGACAAATATTTTCAAAATACATCTGTCTTTTGTATTTTTAACTGATAAAACTAAAATAATTAAGTAATGTATTGTTTAATGCTTTTTCAAGTATTTTGAATTTTAAGAATGCTCAAAATACATGTCAGTGGCGTAGCATCAGTGAACGCTGGATCCCTTTCAGGGTTGACCAATTTGGCCTCCGTTTTTATTCCGAAATTTCAAATTCACACCAGAAAATACGAATAATATTTTCTGATTTATTTCATGACAGACATTTCGCGCTTAGCTAAAGTAAATATTCTTCTTCAGGAAGTTCTGGTGTGAATTCGGAATTATAGAAAGAAAATGGATGCGACGCTGGCAACCCCGAATCATTTACTGGCCGTATTCAATGGCATACCGTTCAAATATTAACCCTCTGTCTACCAGAAGGGTCCAATGGACCCGACATGTATATTCAAAATATCTATTCAAACCAGAAAATTTCTTCAAAACAAACTAAATGTATAAATCAGACAATAATAAGTTAAATAAACAAATTAAATAGTTTTAAGTAAAAATTCTGGTGTAGAATGTTTTTATAAAACTTGAGTAAAATTTTCGGTAGTTCTAGGGTTAAATAAGGCCAGATTTAGTTCATAATAATACTGGTAGTGAAGTGATCCCATGTATCGGCTGCTGCGCCGTTGGTGCATGGATCCACGTTTCAATAGTTATTATCAACTTTTACTGTATAAACTAAACTAAAAAATGTTAGTAGTATTTTAACTTTTCTAACAAGGCCTGCGTGAAGTTCGTTTTCCTCAGAGGTTAATTATTTATTTATTTAAGATAAATTGGATAAGATAATAAATAATTAAGTTAAAATATTTAAGATAAATTGGCTTAACGTTTTATTTATGTTTATCCGTATATATCTGGAATCCAACGTCGGCAAGGGAAATTACATCTACGGCTTCTCCTTGTATCTCTGATTTAATCCATTCATAGCGATGCGATATTCGGTGTCATCTTAAAACACGCGTAATGATTTTTGACTTGTGAATTTAAATATGTTGGGAACTTTTAATGAAAAGAAAATTAACCTTTAATTCAGCATAAAAAAATACATCGCTCTTTTAGAGAGTCTGGTTTACAAGTGAAGATAGAAAAACATATATAATACATTATTGGTTATAAAAGAACAGGAAATTAGTGCCACTTATCTTAGCATTAAATTATTTATATCAATATTTATACTTATAGCAATTTATAAGAAGTTTATTAATGTTTTAATGTCTTTAATTCTTGAATATGATGAAATGTTTATATTATAGTGTTTATTCAGGATTGTGCAATCATTTCCTTGTAACACTTCCTTGTTTCAGAAAATAACCACTTTTGATAATTGCTTTTATAAATTACATTTGACAGATGAAAAGCAATTTACTTAGTTTGATTAATTTAATGTCCTTGTTTGGAGATTATATTTCACAATAACTGTCAACAATTCCCCATTTTATCTCCTAATGAGGATTGTTCTGTACTTTCAATTTATTTCTATTGTTTAGAAATTCAGACTTGGGCTCTTGTTTTGTGAGTATGTCGGCTGTTATTGACTTGCTTGTGCAATAACGCAATTCAATAATTTTGTCTTCTTTCAGCTGTTTAATCACATTATATTTTATATCGATATGTTTCGTTTCATTAGAGAACTTTTCGGATTCTATAATTTTTATACAAGATTTATTATCTTCATAAATGACTATAGGTAACTTTTGCGGTATATCGAGATCTTCTAATAGTTTTAGTAGCCACATTAATTCTTGTGTAGCGCTCGCCGCTGCTACAAACTCTGCCTCTGCAGATGATTGTGCTACACATGTTTGTCGTTTCGTTGTCCACTGTATTGGATTCTTTCCTAAAAGGAATGAGTTTCCGGTCGTTGATCTTCTTGTTCTTAGATCTCCACTCCAATCTGCACCAGTATATACTTCCAGAATGGGTGATTCTTCTGTGCTGATTACTAAATTTAGGTCTTTTGATGAATACAGATATCTTATTAACCTTTTAACACCTTTCCAATCTCTTTCAGACGGCGTTTCATTTTTTCTACTCAGAATATTCACTCCTACTAAAATGTCGGGCCTACTTATTCTAGCAACATATAACAGCGCACCTATTGCTTGTCGGTACTTAGTGTTGTTTGGCATTTGTGTTTCCTCATTGTCTAATCGTTGAAAGCCTGTTTCCATTGGAGTGCCATATGGCTTAGAATCTTCTAAATTAAATTTTTTTTGCAATTTCTATTATTTTTGCTGTTTGATTTAGTTTAAAGCCGTTGTGAGTTTTTTGTATTTTTACCCCAGGGTAATTGGAAATTTGACTTAAATCTTCAAGTTCATACTTAAATTTTAGTTTATCGATTATATCATTTATATCTTCATCTTTTCCTGCGATGAGAATGTCATCGACATATACTGCTATATAAACCGTGTTTTCCCTTATTTTCTTATAAATAAGCAGTTATCAGCATTGCTCTGTTTAAATTTTAATTCTTTTAGTGTTTCACTAATGTTTGAGTCCCATGCTCTTGCAGCTTGTTTTAGTCCATATAGGGCCTTTTTTAATTTACAAACCTTATTGGGTTCTCTAGTGTTTATATACCCATTAGGCAGTGGCGTGGCGTCCGGTCATCGCTGGATGCGGCGATGACCAAGCAATATTTTAAAACTCTTAATAAGCTTTTAAAACTGTACGATCCAGTTTTAGCAGAACATTTGGAGTTCATGTATAAGTGAAGGTAAGATTTAAAGTTTCTTTTTTGAACATTCAACCATTGAATTTTAGAGTTAATAATTTTTCACCACAAACTTAAATAATTGCGATGACCACCGAAAATTTTCACGCCACGCCACTGCCATTAGGTTGTGATACGTAAACATTTTCTTCCAGTTCACCATGTAAAAATGCCGTTTTGATGTCTATCTGCCTAATATTGAGATTGTGATATGCTGCGACAGACATAAAAATTCTTAAACTTATGGGAAACTACTGGAGCGTAAGTTTAATCGAAATCTACTCCATATTTTTGTCTAAATCCTTGTGCGACCAATCTCGCTTTGTAACGCTTGATTTTTCCGAATTCATCATATTTCGCTTTAAAAGTCCATTTCGACCCAATTGCTCTTACTCCTTGTGGGGGATCAACTAAAGACCACGTTTCATTTTCATTAAGGGAATTCATTTCCTCTTCTGTCGCTTTTATCCAGTTCTGTTTTTCTATAGGATTTTCTATATTAATCATGTCTTCCCAACTGCTAGGTACATATACTGGATCGTACCGGACTGCGTAAGCAAACCTGTCCGGCGGTACACCTCTATTGGTTCTTTCTGATCTTCTGACTTGTGGAATTTGTTGTTGTGACGCGGTTGGCGGACTTAGTTCACCTTGTGTTGGTGTCAGATCTATTTCTATTTCATCCGTGTCTTTGTGTTGTGTTTGTTTGTTTGTTTCCGCGATTAATTCTTTTCTCTCTAGATTTTCGTTAGTATCTGAATTATTTTTATTTTCTACAAATTTTACGCTTCTGGCCAATATTACTCTTCCGTCACTTGTATAGATTCTGTACGCCTTAGAGCGACTGTCGTATCCGACAAAAGTACCTTTTTCTGCTCTATTGTCTAATTTTTCTCTCTTTGATCTGTGTATGTATACGCGTATGAATTACAGCCAAAAACTTTGAGATATTTCAAATTTGGTTTTCTATTCATCCATAGTTCATAGGGTGTGGTTCTTACCGATTTTGAAGGTAGCCGGTTCTGTAAGTGGTTCGCGGTGCATATGGCTTCCCCCCGTAATTTGTGCGGGAGATTTGCTTCATTTAGCATACTTCTAAACATATCCAGTAGCGAGCTATTCTTACGCTCAGCAACATCGTTTTGGCTTGGGTTAAATGGTACGGTGAGCTGATGATGAATCCCATTTTCTTTTAGATATTTTTCTGTTTCGTTACCCGTATATTCACCACCGTTGTCCGATCTGATCTCAGTAGGCATTTTTCCAAATTTGTTTTTCACCATTGAGATGTATTCTTTCAATTTTTATGAAGCCTCACTTTTATTCGCCATTAAATAAATTACACAAAATCGCGTATAATCATCGATAAAAGTGACAAAGTATCTTTTCCCCCCCAATTGTGGGTGTATTTATAGTGCCACATACGTCAGAATAAACTAACTCGAGCCTTCTTGTAGCTCTATATGCACCTGATTTAGGAAATGGGGTCTCGCTGACTTTTGACTTGATGCATACCTGACATTTCGCGTTATGTTTGCAGTTGTTGATTTTAATTCCCTCAACTAAGTCCTTTGATAACAAGGACTTTATTATGTCGTAACTCCTATGCCCCATCCGCCTATGCCACAAATATATGCAATTTGCATTTGAGCAGTTGTAAGTGACATTTGCATAGTGCTTGTAATTTTCATCTTTACTAACGTGTATTTCATACAGATTGTTTTTTAGTTTACCTTGAAGTATAATGTTACCTTCGTCAATTATGTCACATTTAACTTTTTCAAATTTGACTTTGCAACCGTTTTTAGTTGCCCTACTCACTGACAGCAGGTTAGTTTCTATGTCAGGAACGTATAGTACGTCACGCAATATGACTTGTTTGTTTTTATTTTCGGTATGAATTATTACCTCCCCAGATCCATATGAAATCAGTTTATTACCATTAGCAACTGTGACGTTTGTTTCAGTGTTATTTGTAATTTTAGTAAAGAATTCTTTTGAGTTAACTATGTGGCTAGAACTGCCACTGTCCACTATAAAAGTGCCTTTATTTTTGGACTTTTCGGTTAGTAAAGCAACACTGTTGTTTTCATTTACTGTGTGTTTTCCTTCTTCAGGTTCAGCGTTTTTATGTAAATTATTTTCTTCATAAACTAGTGATGTTGAATTGTTTTTGTTTTTATAGTGTCTGTTGTTAGTGTGACTGTTGTTGTAATTTGTTGTTAGAAACCAGCAGTCTTTACTCGAATGATTTTTCATTTTACAGTGTGAGCAGTACTTATTGTTGCCTCTTTTCTGTTCTGAAATTCTGTTATTAAATTTACCTTCTGCTTTGTAAGCTTTATTGCTGTTTTCGGAATTTTCAGAATTATCTATTCTGCGAGCATATTCATGTGTAAGCTTGCTTTTGATAAAATGAACAGTTAACTCTGCTTCATCTCTAGCCTTCAGGGCAGTAACTAGAGTATCGTAGTACGGTGGCAACGAGCACAGCAGCAGTGCTGAAATGTGCGAGTCAGTTATGTGTTCACCTATGGCTGACAGTTTGTCCATTATGACTAAAATTTTTGTTATGTGGGCTGTCATATTGACATCTTCAATTAACTTTGTACTGTACATTTTTCGCAGCAAGTACAGCTTACTAGAGAGATTAGATCTCTCATGCATTTGTTTGAGTGCGTCCCATGTTTGCCTAGACGAATTTAAATTTTTGACATGCACTATTTGAATGTCGTCAATGGACAAATTTATTAAAACTCTTGCTTTTCTGTCTTTCTTGGTCCAAGCATCGGTCAATGGAGTGGGGGGCCTCTTCCGTAATAACTTCAATTAGTTCATCTCGAATCAATAACATTTCGACTTTGAACTGCCAATTTGTATAATTGTTGGCGTTCAATATTTCAATGGTCGTGCTGTCTTTTGTAGAAGCCACAATAATGCTAAGATTTGTTTTATTTTTTTTCTAATTAATTACCCTTTTTGGATTACCAGATTTTTATTTTTATCATTTATTGACGATGTTTATATTGATATTTTTTAACTCTCATAATGAATTT
This sequence comes from Maratus speciosus, assembly GCA_963932465.1. Taxonomy (NCBI): domain Eukaryota; kingdom Metazoa; phylum Arthropoda; class Arachnida; order Araneae; family Salticidae; genus Maratus; species Maratus speciosus. Next base: position 311,573,436 of record OZ010796.1, read on the forward strand.
GTTATTAGTGTTTTAACTTTTCTAACAAAGCCTGCGTGAAGTTCGTTTTCCTCAGAGGTTAATTATTTATTTATTTTCTCTATATAAAAACAAAGTATAGGTAATATAAATTGGCTTAACATTTATTTATGTTTATCCGTATATATCTGGAATCCAACGTCGGCAAGGGAAATTACATCTACAGCTTCTCCTTGTATCTCTGATTTAATCCATTCATAACGATGCGATATTCGGTGTCATCTTAAAACACGCGTAATGATTTTTGACTTGTGAATTTAAATATGTTGGGAACTTTTAAAGAAGAGCAAATTAACATTTAATTCAGCATAAAAAAATACATCTCTCCTTTGGAAAGTCTGGTTTACAAGTGAAGATAGAAAAAACATATATAATACATTATTGGTTATAAAAAAACAGGAAATTAGTGCCATTTATCTTAATATTAAATTATTTATATCAATATTTATACTTATAGCAATTTAAAAGAAGTTTATTAATGTTTTAATGTCTTTAATTCTTGAATATGATGAAATGTTTACATTATAGTGTTTATTCAGTGTTTATTATTTGTGTAGTTTCCTTGTAACACTTCCTTGTTTCAGATAATAACCACTTTTGATAATAGCTTTTATAAATCACATTTGACAGATGAAAAGCAATTTACTTAGTTTGATTAATTTAATGTCCTTGTTTGGAGATTATATTTCACAATAACTGTCAACAAAAAATATGTAAGATTCGCTAATGAACGATTGTGATGACTTACTATCAATTTCAGCTATACCGAAAGCTTGGTTAGTTGGTTAAGTCTGGTTTAATGGCGGACGGTCCACATTTAGACATACTGTGTTAACCCTTTCAAGGAAAAAACAATTCTATTCCTAAAATGCCGAAACGAATGAATGACACTGGAATTTACAAACAGATTTATTTGGAAATACCAAAAAAAAAGCAATATAACACAAACATAATTTTTTTTACCAAAATTCTGGTGCCATTGCGGCGTTTGGGAATAAAAATTAAGTGGTTTCATAAACATACCACCGACCCTGAAAAGGTTAACGCTTTAAAGGGCGGTAGTTCATTTTTGGACCACTTACGTTTAATCCCTAAATGCCACACTGGCACCAGAATTTTGAAATGAAAATTTTCATTTTATTAAATACGCGAAGAAAAGCGTTTGCCTATTTTTAAATAAATGTGTTTGCAATTTCTGTTGTCAGTCATTCGTTTCAGTATTTTACGCACGGAAGTACTTTGCCCCCAAAATAGTTAAGGAAAAAATTATGCATTAAAAAAGAATTTAAATATTAAAATACTTAAAACTGTGATATATACAAATGAAAATAAAAACATACACGATACAAGTGAATGAATGTACACTGTGGAAACAGATAAATACAAGAGTTAAAATATAAAGTCAGAGATTAAACCATGAAATAAAAGAAAATTCGATAAAAAATTACGTCGTCCCGAATACCCGAAACACTGTAATTTCCTCATTTGTATCAGAGTCATGAATATAAGAAACGGATTCCACAGTTTGTATGTCGAAGCAATTGTTTGGAGCTCATAACATTAGCTAATGGTGTGGCAATAGAGGACATCTTATTTTTATTCTCAGTTTTCCAGTGTGGAGAAACTTGAGACGGAGTTTTGTTTTTATTTCTCTGTGCACATGACTTTTTCCCTTGTTGTGTTATATTAGCATCAGGATTTTGTGATTGCAGATATAACAGAAGAGTTTTTTTGGCTAAGGTTTATATGGATCTGTTATTTTTACAGTTTTCAGAGAACGAATTTCAACATATAAATCTATAAAGCTCGCCTCTATACAACACTAATGCTGAACATCGAGCCGATTGAACTGTAATGTTTTAATATTTTAATTTTTTATACATAAAATATTTATAAACTGAATAAGGAACAAACCAACGGTCAACCATTATAACAGTTCAATATAGACAATTTACAACAAATCATACATCAAATTGAAGGTAAACTAACGCAGTTTTTCTTACAAATTTTCAATATGTGCACCTGTAGTTATACGGCACACATCTAACCTAAAGTCCAATTCTTGCCACACTTCAGTTAACAAGTCCGGAGTAATGGAAGCAATCACCTCTTCAATTCCGGCTCCCAACTGTGGCAAATCATTAGGTAGCAGTGGAACGTAGACAGGATCTTTTATAAAGCCCAACAAAGGAAAAATATCATTTTTCTAATGGCTTTTAAATCTCCTGTCCAGCCACAACGCTTTATGCTCAGGAGTTGCCATTTTGCGCATGTGACACTGTAAGCAAGTGAATAACAAAGCAGTACTCATTCAATGGAGTTATGAATAAGGAGGAGGAGACACATACTGTATTGTCTATAAGCTGTGATGTAACTGAGGAGGTTGTCACAAGATGGCGGCTGTTTTATTTTTTTAAATCGTATAAACAGTTTGTGATTAATGCCTGGGAAAACTTCCCACCAGTAAATTTGAATAGAAATTTTCGTCTTATTTAATCGCCTTTTTCATGGAAAGTTCCCTAAAAAATGTCATAAAAATTTCTATTTGTTTTTACTGGTGTCAGTTTGCCCAGGTATTATAATCTTTTTCACTGACACTTACAGGAGGTTGTCTAGGTTGTCACAATATGGCGGAAACGAAGGTCCTGGCTACGGCTAAAGTAAACTTCCACCCTTAAAAATGAATATCTGTTTCATGCATTATTTATGGCTGGAATTTTGCATTAATTATGTGTTTAAATAAGGAGACAATTTCTATTTAAATTTACTGGTGGACATTTCTCCCGTCAGTAATCAACCCCGAAAAAGCGGTTAGAGTTAAGGCTTCACTATTTTAAGTAAATGTCAGTTTCTCTTTATTAATAATTCCACGAATTGTGCATGCGCTTATCTAAAACTGCTTGAGTTACTCTTTATTTCTGATTTTGGACCAACACTCTACCCCTTAAATACCTGAAGATTTTTAGTAGAAATTAAAAGTTTTGGTGGTTTCTCCTAATCAGTAGGATCATATTTGATTGGAAAATAATATTTAAAAGAATTTCAGATGCCAGGTTACGTCAAGGGAGGATTCACACAATTATGTGCGTGAGGGTCGTCTATAAATCACACAAAAATAAAAAATTGTTTTTCTTTTTTCTTAGGATCACCTATACAATTGTGTAGGTCAGGTCTTAACCCTTTCAGGGGGCAAGTAATTCCGTTTCTGTAATGTTGAATTCACACCGGAATTTTTGAAAAATTTTGTTTCATAATAAGGAAAATAATTTTTTTAATTTTATTCCCCCAAAGTAATAGAAGTAAAAGTTAATTAAAAGTTTCTAGTGGGAATCTTGATTAAACTTAGGTGGGATATAATATATCCCACCTAAAGGATATATCCCACCGCCCGTCAAGGGGTTAAAGGGCTAAAACGTTTACACTTGATACTATTAAATTTTATAGCTGGGAAATTCTATTATGGGCACTCTGTACATTAATATATTTATTTAAAATATCTTGATAAATGGTTCTTTTTTTATTCTTATCTTCATGATTATATGGACATTAACAATAAATTTTATTTAACAAATATTTTGCAGTTGATGAAAAAACATTTTTTCACCAATTTCCTTTACAGTAACTACGACCTTTCGGACAAAATTATGTTAAACATCCAGACAACTTTGTCTAACGTTTTAGTAATTTTCTTTTGCATAAATAAGTAAAAGAAAAAACAATACTTTTCTGCTTGAAGTACTTTTTCCCATTAGACAATGAAATCCGTTAAAGTTGTTTTTTTAAACAACAGTCTTTGAACAATTTCATTGTTTTAGCCTCTTTTACAAGTCGAAAAATAATGAGGATTTACACAAACTCGTCAAACAAAATCATAGCAAAAATTTTAGTTTTGGGTAAAGACGGAAATGAAAAGAATTTCACTGATGTTAACCAGACATAATTTTGTTGCGTGTTTTATTCATGCCCTTGAAAATAAAAGAAAAAGGAAAAATAAAATTATGCAAATAAGATTTATGTTATTTAAGCATAATATATATGTACTTAATGTTTGGTAGAGATGCTCCATTTTTTTGCACGCGTTTAACATAATGAAAATGTATTTACCGTTGAAATATACAGACTAATAAAATTAATTTAAAAGAATAATGTACAACTGAAATATCATAATAGATAATGCTGAATGAATAATGTATAAAATACTACTAGAAATTTAAACATGGGAATTTTAAGTTCAATATTTAGTAATCCAGCGTAGTTCCACAAGGAACCAATGATTTTTAACTGAATTTTTTGCTTTATTTAATAGCAGAAATTCTGGGATTAAATAAGGCTATAAGAGAAATTTTATGATAACAGGACAAGGAAACATATTATGATATATTATAGAAATATACATTGATAAAGGAATATGATAAGTGGTTCCACGGGTGCTTCAGTTATACGACACCCCTCCCCCTGTAGAAAGTTACACATACTCCTTAGACATTTCAAGTAGCATGGAACCAGGGTTGCCAGTGGGCTACTTTTTTTAAAATTCAGATTTCTTGATTGCCACCACTTTTTCGAAATGGTAAAATTGACTTTGTTTTTGCCTTAATTAATATGTCATTAAATAAGGCACATTTTACCATTTCAAAAAAGTGGTGCCAATCAAGAATCTGATTTAAAAAAAAGTAGCCCATCTGGCAACACTGTATGGAACCACTCTTAGAAAAAAATTTCTGTTTAATATTTGAATCGAATAAATTGTAATCGATTTTTTTAATCGCTGAATTTGTAATATTTTTCTGCGATTAAATAATACGAAAAATTCCTTTTTAAATATACGGTAAAAACTGTACGCACTCTGCACTCTATTAACATTTTAATGGTCGAATTAAATTACTGTTAAAAAATTCAAATTGCTTATTGGCACCACTTTTTTCAAAAAGAAATATTCACCTTATTTAATGACAGGTAAAATAATACCATAGTAAAGCCAATTACTCTATTTTATAAAACTGGGGATAATAAACTGAATAAAAGACACAGCCCACTAATATTACGGGAGCGAGAGTTAAGGGTTTAAACCAGTGGTGGAAAATTGGCGCAGAGGAGGAGCCTATTGACACCACTAATATTTTATGGTATTCTTCATCTTAATAAAAACTGTCATTAGATAAGATGAAAAATTCTACTAAAATTTAGTGGTGTCAATAGGCTCCTCCTCTGCGCCAATTTTCCACCACTGGTTTAAACCATTAAATCAATTAAAAATATTTTTAAATCCAACATAAAGCGTAACAAAATTGCTGCTAGATATCCCAATTAAAGTTCTATGAAAGTTCCTTGTGGTATAGCTAAAACTTCAGTTGTATAAACAGGGCTTCCGCACAAGACTATTAATATATTCTGTTCGCACCAGTATTAAAAAAAATGCATTTCGTAGCATATTTCTCTTGTAAATGTTGGCAAAGCGTATGTAGAAGATTTTAGTTTTGAAAAAGTGGTGCGAAATAGAATTAAAAAATAGTCGCCTGTGGCAGCCCTGTATATATCGCGAAACACTGCAGAAATAATTGAAGAGACCGGTGCAAAAAGGAAAAAGCTCTTAATAATAACTAGTATCACTGAAATGTATGAGGCCAAGCATGTTTTTTCCTGAAATTTCAGCAGAATTCGTCAAGATTTTCTCTAGATATTCGATAAAATGTCTAAAATCGAACGCGCCGGGCGACTTTTGGTCATATAGTATACGTATCTTGGTGGCTATATAAAACTCAGTAAAATATTCAATTACAGAGTTACATAGTAGCATTGAATTAGTACGAAAGATTTCTTGTGTACATGAATGCTGAAAATAGTACGCGTAGAATGCGCATTATTTTTGTTATGAAAAGCTTCAGAAAGGAGATAATATAATCTTTACTAAACGGCACCACAAAACACTGATGAACAAACAACACACCATTGATTAACCCTATCGAGGGCAGTGTAATTAAAAAAGGACACCTAATTTTTATTCCAAAACTGACAAACGGCACCAAGAACATTTAATTAAAAATTTCCTGTTACAATGTCCATGAAATAAGCAAGTTCATATTTTTTAATAAATTCGTTTATAAATTCCGGTGTCAGTCCAAAAGCAGAATTACTCCGCGCCGGTAAGGGTTAAACAACAGAGATTAAGAAACGGCGTTGAATTCAGCCAGTGACAGCTAGTTTTTTTTTATGAACTTCCGTTACGCCTAAGTTTTGAATATCACAATCGAAAAGGAGAGTGTTGTACTCGTACTATTGTGTATAGTTAAGTGCAGTAGTAAATCGATGAAGCTAAATAACTTAGTATTTTATAATTTTTCCTCATCTTGTATAGTTTTCAAAATAGGTTGCGCTAACTCCTTACTTTGCGATTAAGAGACACTGTAAGCAGTCTAATAGAATTTAGCATGACTTTTTACTTTACACAGACACTATATTTAAGACTATAGCTGCCTGGATAAAAAAAAAAAAAAGTTAAGGGTATGAAAAAAGTCTTTAGTAGACACCACCCTGTATTTACATTTAAATATTAAAGTCTGCACCTTTCAATCTTCATTAGTTAGTCAATTATTAGATTTTTGAAATGTTTCTTGGTTACTGAATCGCCTAGTATATATGCATAGCTGTCAACTTTTACTCCTTTTTGTTACCACTAAAATTTAATATCATAGATATTTTTACATCGCTATTGCATTACACCTTGCCATGCCGCATCCACTGCAGAACGCAGTTCTACAATATTTGTGGTTCAATTCGTATTCGTTTCCACTCGTGTTCCATGTGAGAAAAATCTTGCCAGCCTGGAGAGCAGGGTTGCCAGCGGTCTTCTTTTTTTAAAATTCAGACTTCTTGATTGACACCACTTTTTTGAATGGCAAAATTCGCCTCAATTAAAGACATTTAATTAAGCGAATATTCAATTAAGCGAAGACAAGGGGGATTTTACCATTTACGAAAATTTGGTTCCAATGAAGAAATCTGAATAATAATTAAAAAAAAAATAGCACAGTGATAACACTGCAGGAGAGCGTGTAGATTTCGTTCACGGTGTTGAGATTTCGCTGTCAGTGTTGCCAGATGGGCTACTCTTTTTAAAAATCAGATTCTGATTGGCACCACTTTTTTGAAATGGTAAATTGTGCCTTATTTAATGACATATTAATTAAGGCAAAAACAAAGTCAATTTTACCGCTTCAAAAAAGTGGTGGCAATTAAGAAATCTGAATTAAAAAAGAAGTAGCCCACTGGCAACACAGTTCGCTGTTCGAAGTGTAGCCGGGCACTGTCTTAGTAAAACAACGTGCTAAAGTTAGACTGCACGAGTAACTGAACTACAGCCAAAAGAACTTAATTCACTGTTAAACTACCGGCAATGTGTACTATGACTGTCCGCCAGTATCTACAAACCATTATGCCAGGTATTTGGGCAGTATAACACTGTGCGATATGGGATGCCAAGTGGCGTCACCCTGGTAGCCACCACGGTCATTATTTGTCAATAAACAAAAGTTGAATAAGTGAAAAAGTCTCTGACATGCCTCTCTCACATACCCTAGGCCATTCTTTGATCCATTTGCGATAGCGGTGACACCAATGGAGTTATGAATAAAAATGAGGAGATATATAGTGTGCTGTCTACCAGCTGCGAGTGAAGTAACTGAGGAGATTGTCCTAAGATGTCGGCAGTTTTTCTTAAATCGGATCAACAGTTTCTGATTACTGCCAGTGCAAATCCCACCAGTAAATTTCAATAGAAAATTTCGACTTATTTAAGCACCTTATTAACCTTTTCCGGCACAGAAAAAATCTGTTCGTAAAATTATGAAATGATTGACTAACACCGGTATTTACAAACGGTTTTTTTAGAAATTCAAAGCTTGTTACTTTAAACTTTCATTGTAAAAGCAAAATTTTATTAAAATATTCTTGGTGCCGTTTGGGTTTAGAATTAGGTGAACCCGACGCGGGACCACTGCGCCGGAAATGGTTAATGAGAATCTATTCTTACAAATATGGTGACAATTTCTATTTGTTTTTACTGGTGTCAAATTTCCCAGGTATTAATGTCTTTTTTACTGATTCTGACAGGAGATAAGACAGGTTGTAACAATATGGCTGAAACGCAGGTCCTGACTACCGGCAAAGTAACTTCCACCAGAAAAATAAATGTCTGTTTCAACTATTTTTTTGACTGATAGTTTGCATTACTAAGGCGTTTAAATATGGGATAATTTCTATTTATATTTGCTGATGGAAGTTTCCCCCGGCCGGCGGTAATTAACCGCTCCGGAAACGGTTACAGTTGAAGCTTCAATATTTTAAGGATATGTCAGTTCCTTTTTGTTAATAGTTCCACAAATGTTCTCTGGCAGCCAATCGGCAATTAAAGCATTACTTAAATTATTCCCAACAAATCCCGATATCTATAACATTCAAATTAAAATTAAAAAACATCAAAATAAATTAATTTACTTAACTTGGATTAAAGGAAAATGAACTGGCGGACAAGCTAGCGAATGACGCTGCTCAGTACTGCAACCTTCCAGTAGATCGGAGTATTAGATTACCTCGATCATATTTATTAAAATGCATCAATTCACAATTACTGGATAGGTGGCAGCACAACTGGGATCACTCAGGGAGCGGCCGATTTACGCATCAGATTGGGCCAAAGGTTCAACAAAAGCTAATTGTTAACGACAAAGTTTCCATTTATTTCCTAACGGGCTGCGGTAGCTTTCCATCTTTTCTTCATCGCATAAACAAGAAAGATAACGATCTCTGCAAGAGTGGTGTCCGAGGAGACCCACTACATTATCTATTTCGCAATTGCAAATTTATGAAATTTAAATTCAAGCGAACAGACCCTCAATCTTCGCAGATAGTCTTAAGATTATTAATGATCCCATTCAGCTCAAAAAGTTATATGAAAACTATAACATTCTCAACAGTTTTTACTCATTTATAAATTATAAATTTCTAGCTTAATTCTATACTATTTAACTTTTCCGTACTTAGTTCTGGCTGTGGTCTGCGGTATTCGTGTCGGCGTGGTCATATCTTATATAAAATGTAATTAATTTATACTCCTGGCAAGTTTTCTTCGACTGAGTCATCTTCAAATACCAATTATTTGAACAAAGTGTAAGTAGCAACTTTCATTATTCCAGTACAGATTCTTAATTATTATTGAAGTATTATTGTGTTGTAAATTTAGATATAACTATTATACACAATTTCTTATACTTTTATAATAGTGCATAATATTAATTATTGTTCGCAACTTGTATCTTAATACTAAATTTTTAGTGTACATTTAAAAATAATTTTTGCATCATGTATCTTATATAATATCTCAAACATGGTATCATTGTATTGTAAATTTGTAAATAATTATTATCTACAATTACTTATACTTTCATAATAGTGCATAATATTAATTATTATTTGCATCTTGTACCTTAATACTTATTTTTAGTATAGAGTTAAAAATAATTTTGCAGCATATACCTTGAAAATAGCTTTAAGTGTTGAAAATATCACATTTGTACATGGTTTAAATTGATGTTAGTATTGTGAATCCTGAAAATAACATAAAAGTGTTGTAAATATATAAGTAATTGTGATCAAAAAAGTTTAATATTAAATTCTTAAAACTATGCATATTTATATGTTATAATAATGAATATTTCTCTCAAATGTAATTATAGGGGTCATCTGTAAATATCTATTGCACACACTGTCAATAATTGTCATATATCTAACATTGTTATTTCTCCTAAACTGTAAAAAAAAAATCATTGAAGGGGGTTACACCTAACCATAAGCCAAAAGCGGGTTCCCAGGGTGGGTGCTTACTTTCTTACTTACCAAGCCAGGCGGCTAGAATATGGATGTCTACTCGTTCTGTGAATGGATGTTGGCACCTAGTTGGTTGAAATTGTTATTAGATCTTCAGATTCACATGATCCTGACCATACATTTTATGTACGGATTGTATGATGCGTATTCTCGATGCACGTTATTTAATTATAACACAATTTAATGATAATTCTGAATAATTTAAAATTACGTACATAAATAATTTAGGTACGCATAGTTACAAACTTTTACGCTTTTTTGTATCACAAAAAGTTAATAATAAATTTTACCTTTTTTAAATCGCCGTAATCTACCGATTAAATAAGGCAAAATTTTCTGTTAAATTTTTGTGGTACATAAAAGCGTAAGCGTTAGCAGCTGTGACAAAAGCTTTATCAAATATTTCTTTCCAATTTCCATAAACAACATAAAGCAAAAATAATTTTATGCAATATAATGAGTAAGCTGCTGAAACTCTCCCTTTAGCCTCTTGGCCTCCGCACGGTTGCGCGGAGCCTACGTCTCCGTCACGGTGAGGGTAGCTGCGCGCTTTGCTTGCTTTTAATAAGGTTAATGATGTTTGTGCAAGGTTTAGTAAATTTTGTAAATTAATATTTTTAATTATTAATAATAATCAGTAAATTATCAAATTACTGTCAAAAATAGAGTTTTCTCGTTTGTCTTCAAGTTTACGGAATCTCTAAAGATAAGAAATTAATTAAAACCACAATCACTATTGTTGCGACTGCGAGCATAAACATAAATTAAAAGTCGATAGCTTTAACTTTAATATAATGGACTGTTTATTTAGATTATAAATGCGTGCTCTTTGAGCTGCGACTGCCTTGGCGGCGTACAAACTACTACTGAAGGAATTATGAAACATCTGTGGGAGGGTAAATACTGTGACGCCATAACAACATACAGTGGCGCCAACATACCGCCCCACGTTGAAATAACATTTCAATATTCAATATATAATATCTAAATTTACAAGGAATAACATACAATACAATGAAATGCAGAATAGAATAATAATGAATATAACAATGAATAATTAAATATGCTTCAAACATTTGTTTACATAAAGTTTACAATTGAATGGTTATACAGTGTCAAATTTAATGATAATATGTCAGTTTACTGACAAGGCAGCAAGCATAATTTCGATATGCCTCTCTTGAAAATACCATGAGGCGTTTTCACAAGAACCACTCTAACCTTACCATCTGGTCCTTTAACTACTTCCTGAACTCTACCCATTGTCCATCTGCAGGGTGGAAGATTATCCTCTTTTAAAAGGACCATTGAATTTGGAATAATATTATCCTTCTCAAATTGCCATTTATGTCTGGCTTGTAAGTTGTTAAGATTGTCCAATTTCCACTTTCGCCAAATAAATTTGACCATTTTATTTAATCTTTGCCATTGGGACAAATGATTATCACGTTCGCCAGTCAGGTCCGGTTCAGACACACTGTTCAGAGGTCTGCCTATGAGAAAATGGCCTGGAGTTAGAATTTCAAAATCATTGGGGTCAGAAGACATGGGTGTGGGAGGCCGACTGTTTAAAATGCCTTCAATTTGCATGGTAACTGTTAAAAATTGCTCAAGAGTTAATCGCGAATTTCCTACAGTTCTTTTTAGGTGGTACTTAAACGACTTCACCCCAGCTTCCCACAAACCACCGAAATTGGGTGACCTGGGTGGAATGAAATTCCAGGCTTGTTAAATAATGAGCCAAAACATCTGGGGGTTTCTAATCATGTTCGATAAACGTTTTAACTCTGCACTGGCTCCAACAAAATTTTTTGCATTGTCAGTACAAATAGAAAAACTTTTACCTCTCCTACTGAAAAATCTTTTTAAGGTTGCTATAATTGCTTCTGAAGTTAAGTCGGTGACCACTTCTAAATGAATCGCCTTTGTTACGAAACAAATAAAAACGGCAACATAACATTTATGATAAATACCCTTCCTTTGACCCTTATATTTTATATAAAACGGGCCACAAAAATCAATCCCTACATTAGTGAATGGCGAACTAGGAGTAATTCTCGCAGAAGGAAGATTTCCCATAATCTACTCAGTACATTTAGGCTTGTTTTTGAAACAAACTATGCAATCATGAACAATTTTTCTAGCAGTATTTCTACCACCCAATGGCCAAAATTCTTGCCTTACAAGATAAAGTAAAGTTTGGGATCCAACGTGCAAGTATTTAAGATGAAAATATGTCATTATCAATAAAGTCAATTTGTGATCTTTAGGGAGCAATATTGGAAATTTCTTATCAAAAGATAAATCAGCGTTATTTAATCTACCGCCTACCCTTAACAAATTCTGTTTATCAAGAAAGGGGTGTAAACAACTCACCTGTCCCTTTTTGGTAATTTCTCCCTGTTCAAGGGTTTTTATCTCATAATCGAATGCTTTTACCTGTACCATTTTGACTAATAAAGTCTTTGCGGTTCGAAGTTCCTCTGTTGTGATTGGTCCGCGGCGTCGAATGGCATTTTTGGCATTAAATAGGAATCTGAAAATAAAACTTAGAATACGTATTAATTTTAAATAATTGTTACTTAAATTAAGAAAATCATCCACAAAGGAATTTTCAGAAGTGGAAATTAAATTGATATTGTCCATTTTTTTAAGTTCTTGCGCATAAAGTTCGTGCGATAAAATGTCAGTATTGTCACTAGATTCATCAGAAAGTTTATGAAAGTTCAGGGGGCCATCCCACCAAAGATTCATTTTGGAAAGTTCTTGAGGACCTAATCCACGTGATATAATATCTGCTGGATTTAAATGCGATGGGACATGCTTCCAATGATAGTTCTCAGTCAAAGTTTGTATCTTGGATACTCTGTTGGCAATGAAGGTTTTTAGTTTGTTCGGCGATGTATTGATCCAAGCAATTGCTATTTTTGAATCGGTGTGGAAATTGATATCACTCACTATCATTTTTAGAGATAGACGAACTTTTTCTATAAGTTGAGAGAGAAGAAGGCAAGCTGACAGTTCGAGGCGGGGAATGGAAATTGTCTTTAAAGGAGCTACACGCGATTTACTAGCGATCAGTTTAGTTGATACAGTACTTGTTTCACTTGTGCAATGCATATAAACTACAGCTCCATAAGCTAATTCCGAAGCGTCTGCAAATCCTAGCAACACTAATTCCTGAAAAGAATCGGTTAGAATGTATCTGTCGATTCTGATCTCTTCTATTTGTTTCAGGGACGACACAAAATTTATCCATTCACTTGCAACTGGATTTGGGATTTCATCTTCCCAACCTAATTTCATGAGCCACAATTTCTGAAGAAATATCTTTGCTCGTGTAATAATTGGTCCTAGAAGACCTAAAGGGTCATATAGCCTTGCAATGGTGCTTAGCACATCTCGTTTCGTGTATGATGATTTCTCCGTTATTGAAATCTTGAACATAAACTGATCTTCAACGGGTTTCCAGATAACCCCTAGAGTTTTACTTGTTGATTCTTCATTTATGGAAAAGTTATAATCTTGAACTTCCAATGGCTTACTGTTCATCAATTCCCTTGAATTGGAATTCCATTTATGGAGGGACATACCGCATGTTTCTAACATGTTGCATAACTGATGTTGGAGTTCTATAGCTGTATCTAGATCATGTGCGCCTGTCACTATGTCATCCATATACACATCTTCCTTTATTACTTCCGCAGCTAAAGGGAAATGCGATGCTTCATCTATGGCTAACTGTTTCAGAGTCCTTATTGCGAGAAATGGTGCGCTAGATGTACCATATGTGACAGTATTCAATCTGTAAATAACAGTTTCTTCATTCTCGTCGGTCTTCCACAAAATTCTCAGAAGGTCGCGTTGAGATGGATCTATTAAAATTTGTCTGAACATTTTTTGAACGTCCGTCGTAAAGGCATACCTATAAACACGAAATCTTGTCATAATTTCAAATATGTCTTCTTTTACTTCTCCTTTCAGCAGACAATCATTGAGACTGAAGCCAGATGTAGTGGCAGCTGATGCATTGAACACCACACGTAATTTAGTTGTGGTTTTGTCTGGCCTGAGAACACCATGATGCGGCAAGTAGTAACATGAGTGATTTTCTGGATGTTCGGAATGAGGGTCTGCAACCTTCTCCATGTGACCTAATTCTAAGTATTCTTGCATAAACTGCTGATACAATGCTTTCATAGTTTTATCCTTAGCTAATCTTTTCCATAACTGATTCAGACGTTTTTTCGCAAGCTCTTTAGAATCACCCAAATTTTCCAAATCCTTGGTTGGCATCTGTACGATGTATCTACCTGCGTCATTTCGTTTATGCGTAGTTTTGTAATGCTCTTCACAGTATTCTTCTTCTCTACTAAGGATTTTCGAAGTTTCATCAATGGTTTCTAACTTCCAAAACTTTTCTAAACATTCATCAATGCTTTGCGACTGCGAAACAAAACCACAATATTGCATTTGGCTGACAGAGTCTATGGTTCCTGTCGCGATGTATCCGAATACTGAATTACGAAACACTAAATTACTGTTTGGAATGCGAATTTCTCCATCTTTTATTATATGAAAGAAGGATTCAGCGCCGAGCAGCATATCAATTTTGCCAGGAATGCTAAATTTTGGATCTGCTAACTGATGAGGGATTTTTAAGTTATCAATGTTTAAGTTTGTAACTGGGAGTGAATCCGTTATTTTTGAGACAACAAGAAAATCCAATGACGTTTCAAAAGATCCATTTCCATTTATAATTTTAGCATGAATTTTGTGTTTAACGTTCATTTCCTTTCCACCTAAGCCTGAGATGGCGATGTTCAATCGCTTTAGTGGAATTCCCAATCGATTAGCGAATTCTGAAGTCACAATATTGGACATACTTCCAGAGTCCATTATTACACGTGCTTGTAAATAACTTCCAGAACAAGGGTTAAAGACCCAAACTAAAGCAGTGGAGAGAATGACAGATTTATTTCTGTTATTAACGCAAGATAAAGAAGATGATACAGGTAATTTAGTTTCTGTTTGTCCGTAAAACTCATCTGCGTTAGGATTCAATTTATGACCTTGCGCGGTGGGGTTAACTTCATCAACTTTGCTCGGAAAAGAATTGTTTATATTTCTATGGAGTAATGTGTTGTGTCTTGCCTGACAGATGTTGCAGGAACTTTTAGACTTGCAATTAGCAATCGCGTGTTGACTACTTAAGCAGTTGAAACAAAGCTTATTTTTCATTGCTACATCTTTTCTCTGAAAAGCATTTAATTTCAAAAATGCGTCACATTTATATATTGCATGATTTTGCTTACACATTACACAGAAATTAATGGAATTTGTTGACTTAACAAAGAGAGATTTTTGCTTAAAATTACGATCTTGAATTGATTTGGGTTTTACTGCAATGGTTTTACTTATGTTTTCCAAAATTTGAGAACGTTTTTCTAAAAATAAAATTACATCATCTAACTTTGGAACTTCATTTGAACTTATTGTCATTTCATAATTTTTCCGTGTATCTTTATCCAACTTTTCAAGAATGATATTTAACATCAAAACGTCGGAGAGATTGTTTCTGTTGTAATCTAAAACCTTTAATGCGCGAATGCTTTTTTTAACGCTGTCTACTAGATTTCTTAGATCTTTTGCGGAAGGCTGTGTAATTTTATCTGCATCTAAAAGTGAGTTTATGTGTATTTGTACTATAACTCTTTCATTTTCGTACCTGTCTTTTAACGCTTGAAATAAAGAAGAAAAAGTATCTTCGGTTGTTTGCAAAGCTCTTGCGTCACTTACTAATGCAGCTGATAAATAATGTAGTTTTTGCGCTTCTGACAACAGCTCGTTTGACGTTATAATATTATCAAACTGTAGTTTAAATGTGCTCCATTCTTCAGGTTTTCCGGAAAATTTAGGAAGTGGTATTTCCGGTAACTTAATGTTTAGCGCATTGTTTGTAAGAGTAGGTTTTAATTGATTTTCATTGAGAACCTTACCCACTTCTAAATGCTTAATTTGTTTCTTTATTTTGAATTTAGCTTTTATAATATTTTCACTGTATTCTTCACTAGTGTTAATATCATTTTCATAATCCTTAGGAATGCTTATGGCAGCTTCTATTTCGCTATTTAAGTTTTTTAGCAAGTCTTCCTTATCATTTAATTGTTCCAGAATTTCTAAATAGTCATCGGTTTCTTTATTGTCATCATTTATTAACGTTTCAAATTTAGTGATCAATTTGTTAACGGATGTTCTTAAAGCTGCACGTTTCTTTTTTAATTTCTCAAGCGGTTCCATTTTATAAAAAACTTATCATGCAATAATCAAAAAAGAATAATCAAATATTTCCTACCTTGTTTCACGCAGACGATTTCGTTTTCGCTTTAATCCATTACGGAAGCTTGCGCAATCGAAAGAAGGGGAACTTTTCCTTTCAACTGCGATGTTTTTTCACTATTTCAGACTAAATTCTTTTTTTTTTTTTAACTAAATATCTGCGGCTCGACTTAACCAATGTTGCGACTGCGAGCATAAACATAAATTAAAAGTCGATAGCTTTAACTTTAATATAATGGACTGTTTATTTAGATTATAAATGCGTGCTCTTTGAGCTGCGACTGCCTTGGCGGCGTACAAACTACTACTGAAGGAATTATGAAACATCTGTGGGAGGGTAAATACTGTGACGTCATAACAACATACAGTGGCGCCAACAACTATAATGAATATTAAAAAGATTCACATTATATAAATTGCTAATATTGTTTCAAATATAATATTTATAACTTAATTAAATATTGAAAAGTAGAAACATACCATTTTTTCCTTCAAATTATTTTTTATAATCTGATCAAACCTTTTTTTTAATGCTTTTCTCCGCTTGGATTTGAGCTAGGTTCTACTGTTATGACATACCAAATAGTTACTATGCAGGCATTTACCCACCGCTTAGAACAAAAATGTAATTCATTCATTATGCTGTAAATACGTATTTTTGCTTTATTTCGTTTGTAGAAAATGAACAAAATATTTGATAAACGTAGGTACATTATTTATGTATGTATTTTTTAACCTTTTGCACTCCACTGACACCTATACGGTGATATACTAAGTTTAAATACACAATCTACTGACACCCATACGGTAAACAACAAATGACATACAACAAATAAACATACTTTTAGGGATTTCCACACATATTATTTCAAATATGTAAGCATGGCGCGTGCAGTTGTTGGTAGGTGATTCAGGGCTGCCACAAGCGACTACTTTTTAATTCTACCTCGCACCATTATCTCAAAATAAAAATCTTTGATATACAGTTTCGCAACATTTGCAAGTGAAATATACTATAAAATTAAATTTTTTAAAATAGTTGTACGAATAGAAGAAAAATAGTCACCTGTGGCAGCCCTGGTGATTGACATTTTGGTGTGGAGTCTAAAAGGTTAATTAATTCAGAATCATGAGAATCATGCAGTTGAAAACCACTTCTGAAACATTGAAACTCAGTATGGTCTAACTTTCTGAATCTAAAGAGCCAGCCAAAGCAACGCTAACCAGTTGACCACCAACATCCAATCACAGAACGAATGGATATGCATATTCTAGCTGCCTGGCATGCAACCCTATGTAAAGTGCGTAGCGGAATCCCAGTGGCTGGTTGCCGTGCACGCGACTGTACCTCACGTAACCTGTTGTAGATGGTTTGGGAGGATAAAGGTGCACCTATTTGATGGTGGAAAGTAGCTTCGGATGTCATATGACGAGGCAAACGGGTCTCGACAAGTCGCTTGGTCTTGTGAACGGGTCTCGAGGGTGCACGCGGTTGTGCACTGTGTGATCCACTCCTACTTCAGAATGTTCGCAGAACGGCCTGCGTCAGTTATTCAACACATCTCTAAATGGCGCTCACATAGCCTACAACACGCGTGGCTACCGCACGTATAGACATACCGAGGTCTTGCATTTCCGGTATTCGGTTTCGCTTGACATCCATTAACTGCTGATATTAAGTTTTCTGATGTCTTCGAGAAGTTCCTAAGCTTTTTCGATCCTCCTCCTGCTGCAATCTGTCGCTGACAGCATATACTGGATAAGCCAGATGCTGATTGTTATAGACATACTCGTAAGTGGCTACCATGTTACCCAACGCAGACGCAATCTTAATCATTTGCTCATTTCTCTCACCGCTAACAAACATGTAATTCGCATATGGGCACATGCATTCTTTATGGTATTGCAATTTCGCTTTCGACGAGTGTATTTTAATTTTTACACTAAAAAAAGCGGTGGTCAATTACAAGTGCAATCCTATTTTCCAACTTATAATGTTAAAAATTTATATTGTAGAAAAGAAACGAGATTTTTTTCTCGGTTAATAATCTACTTACATTAACCCCTTAAGGATCGCTTAATATTTGGAAAAACCATAAAAAAATATATATTTTTTATTACAGAAATTGAATAATTACAAGTTTTCTAAATAAAATAAGTTTTTTTGTAATGGCGGAAAAAAGACGTTATAGAACAAATTCACATTTGTAGAAAAGCCATATTGTGAGAATTCTGTGTCTTAAGGTTTTTTATTACACCATACAAATTAATGCGAATAAGACCTTTATTTTTGACATCTTAAATCTTTATTTACCATCATCACACAAATTTTTACAAATAATACTCGATTAATGTATATGCATTAAATTTTGATTATTAATAACGTTCCGTATCGCGATATATTTTGAAACACGCAACACAAAGTCCAGCTTCTTAATCAGCACCGAACACCGGCAATATTCAAAGACTTCATATGAAAATCCCAGCTAAATGTTTCTGATTTCAGAAGTTTTTTCAGCAATCTCCAGCCCGGAAATATGACGGGCACGAGAAATAACGAACGACATCTCACCCCGTGATATTGACAGGAGCGAGAATTAAGGGGTTAATTGGCATTCACAGAAAAATGTGTCTCATAATTATTTAAAAAATATATACTTGCAGAAATGTCCACTAAATTGTCAATTACTGGTAAATTCATCCAATATAAAGTCATTCTGTTTTACGACGAAGAATTTTAAGTATAACAGAATAATATATATGTTTTTTAATCTTTCAAACTGTATTTTCTCCGTTCAAAAGCTAATTGTAATAGTTTTCAATTTTTTTCGTCAATATGTGCCACGCGACAATTAAAAATATTCAGAATAGTAAACAAAACAGATAAAATCAACTGTTTTTCTTTATTCCACATTTTTATTTACTAAATTGCATCATATATGCAGCTATACATTTTCCCATAATCAAGGCAAATACGCTTAGCTTCTTGAGACAAATTCGAAGTATAAGACCATCAAAAAGAAAAAAAAAACGAAAATAATTTATGTAAAAGAAAATCTTCTACAGGAAATTGCTTGTATATACAATGGCATTTTTTTTTATCGCAAGAACTTTCAGTACAACAGAAGATTATTTCTTTTATCTTTTAAACTATTTTTTCCCCTGTGCACTTTGTTGTGGAAAAAGAAAATAACAATAGCTTGTCTCCGATATTTCCCAAGTATTGTTTTCCTGTTTAAATAAGTTACTTTTTTTAGTGCTGGAAAATTGTCTTGAAACTTATCTCTTGTTTTAATTTACAGTTTCCTAAAATTTTTATAGATACACAGTTGATAAAAACATTGCCTTAAAGATTTATCAATTTTTAAGCCCATAGTTTTTGCTTGACTTTATTTCTCTTTTTTAAAAAGATACCAAATTAAAAACTATTATTTTGAAGATCGAAATCATGTTTTCAGAGTTTGTACGGTTGTTTACTTTTAACCCTCTGTCTACCAGAAGGGTCCAATGGACCCGACATGTACATTCAAAATATTTATTCAAACCAGAAATTTCTTCAAAACAAACTAAATGTATAAATCAGACAATAATAAGTTCAATAAACAAATTAAATAGTTTTAAGTAAAAATTCTGGTGTAGAATGTTTTTATAAAACTTGAGTAAAATTTCCGGTAGTTCTAGGGTTAAATACTAGAAATTTTGAAAAGTAATTTTCACCAGGGGTGTAAAAATCTAAGCACCAGCGGGCAGTCTCTCACCACTAAATTTTATTCGCTATTTTTCGTCTAAATTTTTTCTAAAAATGCTAATAAAATTTAAGGCAGAAAACTAATAAAATTTAGTGGTGAGAGAAAGTCCGCTGGCGCTTAGATTTTTACAGCCTTAATTTTTACCTTATTTAATTACAAGATTCTGCGATTACATACAGCGAAATTTTCTTTATACACAAGTGGTCATTAGAAGTCAGCACCCGTACGAACTACGTGTCTCAGATTTCCCAGACAATTATTACCTTTTTTTTTAAAAAAAGTAAATAAAAGTCACCTAGATACTTGCAACATTTAACCATAGTTGCCAACTCTTCCGCTTTTTTAGACCATAAAAATTTAATAGAAATTTTTGCATTATTTAATTGGCCGATTACGGATATCTAAAAAGGTAAAATTTACTATAAAATTTGTGTGGTCTGAAAAAGCGCAAGATGTTGGCTGCTATGCATTTAACTCATTACCAGCTGGTGTTGCGTTCACGCAAAGGTAAAAATAAATGCACATATTTAGGTTATTTTGATACCCACCACTATTTTTCAATAAAAAAATTGGCCTTACTTAAAGACATAAAATTTTAAGATCATATAAAGCGAAAATTATATTTCAGAGTTTGTGGTGGCAAACGACGTTCAGCTAAACAGTTGAAAGTTTTAACCTTATAGTTTTGGCGGTTAATGGGTAAATGAATATCATAAATTTATTCAAATTGTGCTAATTGTCATATATGTTACGGCAATGTGTGTACAGTGCTCCCAGTGTGCTACTTTTTAGGGTTTCGTTCATCTGACGAAACCCTATTCGTCTCGCTCCTCTGTCTGTCTGTCTGTCACAGTGCCCGTTCTCAGAAACTATACACCTTGGAGACTTGAAATTTTGCATTCTTATAGCTGAACACCTCACATCAAACGACAAATCATAAAATTTCGAAAAAGTCTTATATTTAACCCTCTGGGCTCTGACTTTCATATTTTAAGCTTTTTCTACAAATTGAGCCCCTAATTAAGTTGAAGGCTTGAAATTTTGGAAAATTACAGTTAAACACTTGCGATCAAACGAAAAATCATAAAATTTCGAAAAGTCTTATATTTAACCCTCTGGGCTCTAACTTGTGTATTTTGAGCTTTTTTTTCTAACTCAGGCCCTAATTAAGTTGAGGACTTGAATTTTTGCATAATTATACCTAAACACTTGCGATCACACGACAAACCATAAAAATTTCAAAAAGGCTTATATTTATACCTCCGGTCTCTAACTTGTGTACAGTCATTCAGGGTAACTTTGAACCATGGGGTGTAACTTTGCACCACCTACTAATTTTCAATATTTTTGACTCCAAAAGACTAAATAAACTCCAGAACTGTGCTCTGTTGGCAAGGCTCTAAACTGGCCTTTCTACTCTTTATTTTAGAATGTAAATTTGCAAAATTATGCGCAATTAATTGGATCGTCTAACTATTTTTTTGAAGTACTGTTTTCAAGGCAATTTTGAATGCTGTTTTGAAATTGTTGTAATCCAATTAAATTTTCATAGTAAATAACAATATACTGATTTATCAGACATATTATAATCTAAATGTTGTAAATGTGTTAATGTTTTGTAATTATTTATTTATTAATAGTTAATGAAATGTAAAATAAGAAGTCGCTAGCATTTTATCGCATTTTCAGGGTAACTTTGAGCCGGCTCAAAGTTATAGTGATGTTTATAATTTACTGATTATAGGTGCTATTGTCAAAAATCTCCCATATTTGCACGTATATTTTATATAAATGCCAAAAGTGTGCATTAGATATAACATGTAAATATTTTTACAAGTATGTGTAAAATACATAAAATTCCTTTAAAGGCGTTATTTGGGGCGGAGCTACTCAAAATTGAGATTTCATACATTCGACATTTTTTATTATTGTTTTAATAATGCTAGTAATAGTATGTATTACTGTAACTATGTCTATATTATTGAGTTAAAACATTGAAAATTGTTTTTCACTGCATTTTTATGTTTTATATGTACAATAAACAGTTTTTTTATTTCTAAATATTCATGCTTGTCTTTGTCCACTTTTCTTATGCCTAATATTTGTTGTAATATAATAAATTATACAAATCCTGTGATGTTGGGAAATGTAAATTCGGAGTCTTTACATATCAGAAAACATTTTTTGGAACTCAAAGTTGTCCTAACTATAATACCTTTTTTATAATGAATTATTTTAGATAATATTTATCATATGGTGCAAAGTTACCCTAAATGGCTGGGTAAGTTTGAACCAGGTTAAAAATTCATTTTTACTGCTTTTATCATTATTATTCCTTAATTTTTGATAGTCATACAAAAATTTAGGATCATTTCTTCCCTTTTATGCCCCTAGTTGCAACAATATTCTTAAAATAAGAGTGTGTCATATGAAAATAGAGAAAATGCGAATCAAAGTTTCCCCGAATGACTGTATTTGAAACAATTTTTCTAACTCAGGAACTAATTAAGTTGTAGACATGAAATTTTGCATAATTATAGCAGAACACTTTCAATCACACGAAAAATCATAAAATTGTCAAAAAGTCTTATATTTACCCCTCCGATCTCTAACTTGTGTATTTTAACCTTTTTTTCTAACTCAGCCCCTAACTAAGTTAAAGACTTGAAATTTTGCATAATTATAGCTAAACACTTGCGATCACACGACAAATCATAAAAATTTGAAAAAGTCTTATATTTAACCCTCCGGGATCTAACTTGTGTATTTTAAGAAATTTTTCTACCTCAGCCCCCTAATTCAGTTTGAGGTTTGAAATTTTGTGTACTTATAGCTGAACACTTGCGATCACATGACATATCATAAAATTTTCAAAAAGTCTTATATTTACCCCTCCGGTCTCTAACTTGTGTATTTTAAGCAATTTTTCTAACTCCGCCCCTGATGAAGTTGGAGACTTGAAATTTTACATACCTATAGCAGAACACTTGCAATTTCACGATAAATCATAAAATTTTCAAAAAGTCTTATATTAATTACCCTCCAGGCTCTAACTTGTGTATTTTAAGCAATTTTTTATCCTCCCCCCTTTTCACCTGGGAGGCACTTTTCTAACTTTTGCCGACATCCCTTTGACTGCTCTTTCATATTATGCACCATAGACTTACATATTTTAGTTCCACTTTTTACTACCAGGGGCAGTGCTATGGGCCCGACTCCCTCGATTAATACATCTACGGATAGGTTGTAAAACGGAGCTTCGTTCGGATAGAGGTTTGTTCCAAATAGAGTGCTCCCCCTGGTTATGAAATGTGGAACTAACAGATTTTGCAAAAGAATAAAGTGTTGAAAGGAATATTGTACGAAACCCTCTGTGCGATCTGTGATCACACTTACCCACATGTTTTTATTCAGGTAAGTGTTGCCAGATGGGCTAATTTTTTTAAAATCAGATTCTTGATTGGCACCAATTTTTTGAAATGGTAAAACGTGCCTTTCTTAATGACATATTAATTAAGGCAAAAACAAAGTGAATTTTATCGTTTCAAAAAAAGTGGTGCTAATCAAGAAATCTGAATTAAAAGAAAGTAGGCCAATGGCAACACTGATTCAAATTGTTTGACTGGCACCAATTTTGAAATTATATAATAAACCTTTTTTTCGTTTTATCACTTACCCAGCATATTACTTACCCTATAGTTAAGTCTTGTAATCGTTTCGAAAATCGATTTTTTTTTGACGGATTAACACGTTTCAGACTCTGAAGATTCCAAAAAACATATTTTTAGAAAAAAAAAAAAAATTGCCATCTCTATGTCTGCGGCATACTTCTTAACACTTTTTGTATACAGTTATCTTTACCTTATTTAAACACAGATTATTCTGTGATGAAAAGTGGTAACAAATGTTTTGGAGGCCAACATGTCAGACGCACCTGCTCGCTGCTATCGAAATATTCAAGGCCAGAGGACACGAGTGCGATATCATCACTAATCGACCGACTTCTCACTAGTGTTGGAATTCACACCGGAAAATTTTTAATAGCAATTTTATTTTATTTGTGGAATATCTATCATCTTATAAAACTATAATAACTATTTAAACTTACTGGTGAAAAGTTGGAATCCCCCAATAAAAAATAAGCCAGATGCGGCAACACTGTGGCATTCCGCATCAGACTGATTTTTTATGATGACGTCAGGAGTTAATAGCAGAAGAAATCTTCAGAGATCGTTATTTATAATCAACCTTTTTGATTCTGTTCATTTCAGTGGTTTAAGCACAAAGTTGGATTACATGTCTTAAATTTGTGTTTTATTTATATTTAATTTTTTATTGATTTATTGACGATTGTTTTAATTTCGTTATGGAATATAAGTTGGGATAAAATGATGATGAGCTATTTAAATTTAAGTGCAAACGGATTTACCTTTCGTAATCATCTGCAGACAATAGAGATAGATTTGAAAAAAAAATCATGCTTGAAAAGATATTTAAAAACAAAAAAAAATGAGTGAATTTGCGATACGGTTTTCAAACAAATTGAGATATAGTTATCAAAGAAATTGCATTTGAAAGCACATTTTTTCCCTAATCGACGGTGTAAAAATTTAAAATGTGTGGTGTTTAGAATTAAAATTTGCAATAAAAGTTAAATTTAATCGTCTGCTGTTGCCACCGCCAAAATAATCGTCTGCTGTTGCCACCGCCAAAATGACGTCAGTGTTTCGCGCAGACACGTTTGTCGTTTATAATATAGATGGAAATGAAAAATATACAAAACAGAGTGTAGGTCTTTCTTATTGAAAAGAACCTACTTGTTGCAACAAGGAAAAGAAGAACTTTATTTTAAATTGCACTGAATTTAACTTTTCTCAAAGAAGTAAAACTTAAAAAAAAAGAGTCATGGAAAGGCTTCTATTAAAAATATATAAATGAAGACAAAAGAAAATATCGAATCTAATATAACAACTTTTTACTGAAAAATTTATGAAAAAAATGGACGATACTTGTTACAGCAAGGCAGGCTTACATGGCATTTTGAACTGCCCTTTTTTGCACGAAAGCATTTGGCACCATGATTTCACATACCACGGCTTTTACGCCTCAGGAGATTTAAATACCAGACTTTTTATAAAGTAATGGTCGTCATATTTGGACAAAGGATTTCTTCATTAAATCAAGGAAATCTGACTGTACGAAATATCCGGTATTTAAATTTCGCTAAGTGGAAGAATCATGTATACAAATGACGAAAACTTGACCACTTTCTGTGAACAGAGCAATGGCAGTTAGTTCCTCAAAATATCATACTCGAATGACTTAAGGAGACTGAGTAAGAGAAATTCAACCAAAAAATCGATTTTCACTTTTTTATATCATTAAATAGTTTAAACTTTTATCTGTTCAACGATGTATCACACCTGTTTATATATATAAAAAACGGGTTGGATTTTTTTCATACTTTCTAAGAGCATTTCACAGCAGTCGGCTACTTTTTTAAAATTCAGATTTCTTGATTGGCACCACTTTTCTGAAGTGGTAAATTTCCCATTCTGTTTGCCTTAAGTAATATCTTATTAAATAAGGCGAATTTTACTATTTCAAAAAAGTGGTGCCAATCAAGAAATCAGAATTTTAAAAAGTAGTCCACTGGTAACACTGCTTCACAGCTTTAATTGACTTTTTGTCAAAACTTCGATTTTCCAGGTTTGTGTTCTTTTTTTTTCAATATCTATTAAACTTAAGAACTCAGATTTTTCTAAATACTTATGTTATACTGCATACTTTAACACAGGGATTTAATGATTTGCTCAGAATTATTTATTTTAGGCCGTGAAATCTTACCAAAAATGCTAATTTAAAAATGACTTTGAGCAAATAATTAATAATTAATGTTCAGTTTCAATTAGAAAATGGCCTGTTAAAATACGTAAAGTATGTTATTCAAACTCCTCTAAAAAATCTAGACCTCTATCTTTCACCATTTCTGAGAAAAATGCTCATAAAGTTGGTGTATTTTAAGATGGCCGAGATAGAGCTTACCCGGTCCCCCTAAGTTTAGAAACTAAATAAAATCTCAAACCAAAAAAGCTAATACATAACGGCCGTTTGATAACATTTTTGGTTCCCAGTAATTAATAATGAAAATCTACGCCTCATTTAAACACAGATATCTGTAATTAAATAAGGTAAAAATTTCTATCAGGATATAGTGGTGACAAATGTAGTAATTGTCAGCTATGTTTATGTTATTAAAATGCTTTTATAATTATATTTTGCTTGAATACTTTATTGGATTAGTTACTGGCATCAGATTCAAAAGCATTAATACTCGTATCGAAATCGAATCGAATCATATGCTCTGAATCTTTAATAATTGAAACAAATAATTTAATCTAATC
Source organism: Maratus speciosus (assembly GCA_963932465.1). Lineage (NCBI taxonomy): Eukaryota > Metazoa > Arthropoda > Arachnida > Araneae > Salticidae > Maratus > Maratus speciosus. The sequence continues at coordinate 311,599,828 of OZ010796.1, forward strand.
CAGCTTATCCATTTTGCAAAGAGGCCAAAAATATCATTTGTACACATTTATTTCTCATAAAAGTGAGAACCATAATTCAAGTAAAAGCATTATTGGTACGGCAAAGATTTATTTAATTTTGGCCTATTTTTAAAGCGTGTGTAAGATTTAGAAATGTCAGTGACCTATCTCTTTTTTTTAAACTAAAAGTAAAAAAAAAAAAGATCACTGACCACTAGATTTTGATTCATTTCCGGCTATTTCAGAAGTCTATTTTCTGAAATGTGCTTGCTTACGTAGGAAATAAATACTTTAAAATGTTACTTCGTACAAAAAGGGATAATTTTTAACAAAAATAGAAACAGGTTTAGCTATTTAGAATTTTTTTTTATGAAAGAGATAAAATTGTTATTTTCAAAAATTACATCCGATAAATATTATTCAATTTAACCTAGAATTTCTATTCAAATACAGCCAACCTCGCCCAACACTACTACGGCTAAAAGGACAACACGGTTAAAGAGGGCAAATTACACGTTAAGAATGATTCATCTTTTAACACATTAACCCTTTAGTGCGCAGCTTTGCATATATGCAAACAGCAGTATTTTGAATTTAACCCCTTAATTCTCACTCCTGTGATATTCACGGGCTGTGTCAATCTGAATAAAATATTAAGATTGTTTGATTTCCACCAGTTTTATAAAACAGTGTAATTGCAGTTACTATGGTATCAGTTTTCCTGTCATTAAATAAGGTGAATATTTCAGTTTTAAAAAAAAGTGGTGGCAATAAGCAATTTGAATTTTTAAACCGTAATTTAATGCGGCCGTTAAGGGGTTAATAGATTTTTTGTTCGTATATCTAATTCACACCAGAAAATTAAAATAGCCATATTTGCTTAATTACTAACAGACATTCCGTTTTTAAATAAAGCGAAATTAACCATTGAAACTTTCTGGTGTAAAGTCAGATTCTCTGAACTACGTAATTTCTAGAACGTATTCTATCATGGGAATTAAAGGGTTAAAGGTTAAGTTTTATAAAATAAATAATTGTTTAAAATAAGGTATTTGGAGGCATACTTATTAAAATATTTACAAATTTGAAATATTTTACCGTAAAACAGCCACGCGACAGCAGTTTTTACGTGTAATGCAGATGTGCAACAGAAGAAAAGATTGACGTATTATAAGAAAACTGTATCTCTGATTTTTTCGTTATTTTTCCTGCGTAATAAACCTTTCAGAGAATCATATATAATAAAAAAGCAAATAAAGCCTTTGTGCAACAATATTTAAAAGCAGAAAAAACAACGTTTAAAAATTCACAAATTTTGTCTGCTTTTATGTATTATTTGTGCATTTTTAAACGTTGTTTTTTTTCTGCTTTTTAATCAGATGTAATGTTTTCAAAACAAAATAAAAAATCGCGCATTTAAGAGTTAAGGATAGCTTAACACTGGAACTAGCTTAACACCAAATATTTTGATGCAATTTCGGCCATTGAGAAGAGCAGTGGCGTGGTAAAAATAATGTACCACGGGGAAAGCGTAAGAGCTAAAGAAATATCAGATAATATCAATAGGCCAATTTGTTAATGAAATTAAATAAAAATTGAAGCCGACGCAATTTTTTCAACCACATAAAAGAAAAAAATAAACTTCACAATCAACTAAATGCCACATACACATCAGAATTTTCGAATAAAGATAATCCCTTTAGTAAGTACGCGAAGAAGAAATTTTACTTTTTTTCAAATAAATTTGTTTGTAAATTCTTCCGTCATTCAACCAGTTTTGCCAGTGGGCTGCTTTTTTAAAATTCAGATTTCTTGATTGGCACCACTTTACTGAAATGGTAACATTGCCCTGTTTTCGCCTTAATTAACCCCCTCACTGACAAGGCCGTGTTAATACGTTCACTAAGCTCCAGGTTTCACTGCAATACAAGCAATATTTAAAGTAATATAATTCTATTGATTTAATGTATTTTTAATACATTGAACAATGATTAATACTTCCTAGGATAGCATTCATATTCGTTATTAAGTTTTTTTATAAAATGTTCAAAGAATCATTTTTTTTAGCATTTAAAAGAAAATGCAGAGAAAACAACATTACAATTTTGCCCTTTTCCAAGACAGTCGGAGGGTTAATATGTCATTGAAAAGTGGTGCCAATCAAGAAATCTGAATTATAAAAAAGTAGCCCACTGGCAACACTGCATTCAACCATTTCACCTATTGAAGTACTTTGACCCTGAAATGGTTAACAGAAATCTACGAACTTATTTATTTGTAGCTAAATGCGATTATACAAGGTGAAAATTTTATTTCGGAATAAATGGTGATCAAGCATTAGTCAGACATGCATAATTTTACAAATGTCTTTCATGATATACTTTTAAAATTACGTTCAAATATATAAGGTTGGTTGGGGCAACTGGGCCATGATTTTGCAATGTGACTCTGGAGCTTCTGACAATTCAGCTTCAAAAAGCTAATGTTCAATTGAATTAAAGTCTGAACGTCTGTACATGTGTTCAGTTAGATTCCCTCTGTCAGACAGAAATGCTCAAAATTACATTTTGATATTTAAAATTATAAAAATATGCATATCTCATCTTTCTTTCCTCATGGGTCCAGTTGCCCCGTAAAAATAGGGTAAGTGGACCAGGAGGGTCTATGTTCCACACGCGTTTATTATTTTTTTTTTCATATGGGATATCAGGTTTGATATGCGATATCAGGATTGAAAAAGTGTAAACAACTTTAAACAAAATTAAACCAGGCAGATCATGTAAATTATATGTAAATAAAGAGCGTTGTAAGGGAAACCTTTGCTGTCAAAATGTCTAAAAAAAGCACTAAAAGTGAAAATATTAGATTTATTTATACCAAAAACATAAAAATTAAATAAGTACTTATGTACTGTAGTATAGGTAATAAGTATAAAAGTCACATGGGTATTTTAAGAAAACAAATAGGAAGGTAAATCTATGAACAAACGGCTACGTAAGTACTTAAGTACTTTATTCGTATCATCGTATAATTTCAAGGTTTGGCTATCTCGATTTCAAGGGCAAGGTACTTGCATTCGTAAAATGTTGAATTAATTTAATGACACCAGTATTTACAAGAAAATCTATATGAAAACAAGTAAAAATATATTTTCGCGTACTTAATAAAGGTGAAATTTTCATTATAAAATTCCGGTGCCAATGTGGCAATTAGGAATTAAAATTATGTGATGCCATAACGGCATCGCCGTTTCTCAAGGGGTCAAGAAATTTGGTTTGATCCCACCCAATTTGCTTTTTTTTTTTAATTTTATTACGTAATTTTAATAAGGTACTCTATAATTTTCTTTATTGTGAGCAAAAAACAATGGAGAAATTTACTTCCCGTTGTAAGAGAAACTAAAAAAAATTATTTATAACTATTGGGGTAACTGGATCCAGCATGGTCCAGTTACCCCGGATACATGTCCCAGTTACCCCATTCTTGAAAAAATTATGGGGTAACTGGAACACCGGGCTTATATTTGAAACATGAAGTAAATATGCGCAGATACCTAATAATATTAACGTAGTTATATGCCTAATATTAAAAAAAATATATTGTTTAATAAAAGTACTTACAGTATTTTAATAAAAAGCCGAGGAAGTTCAACCAAACTGACGTTGTTTTTAAAAAAAGAAACGTAAATTTTCGACAACCTATCACAGCAAAGAGAGAGTTATAATTGAGTTGACACACTTTGTTTTAGGAAGTAGAGGTTAAGGGGCATTGTTCACAAAAGCTAAAACTTAAAATACATCAACGGTTTTTTATAAAATAGCCTATGGCCCAGTTACCTCGTAGATCCAGTTACCCCCAACTAACCTTAATGGAGTAGAACATGTTCAATAACATATTTTAGCATCAAGACAGGGGTCGTATGCTTTAGGGAATATTTCAGGACAAATGTCAGTATTTTTTTACAGAAAAATTAATTTAGGTTATTCGCGCGAAATTTCGCCTGATTCAAGAAGAGATTTTGTATAAGAAAATACTGGTACCGAAGAATTTCCGGGTCGTGAAATTTCAGGACAAGTACGAACCCTGCATCAAGATAAAAATTAATTCGTACAAACGACATATACCTTTCAGATTAATGACAAATATAGTTATGACTTAAAAATTGAAGAATTAGGTAAATTGGGATCTGTTGTGCTCAGGGCTAAAGTTCTCAGCTGCCGTGGTTGTGACTAATATTACCCGGTGTCCCGCTTAAGTCAGGGCTCGGAACCACTAATTTCTTACAGTTTATTTCGCCATCTTTAATTGCCGATAATTCTATTATATAAGGCGGAGAACATTACTTTGAAATACTGGATTCCAGAACATTTGGAGCCCCAACTTACGCGGGACATCTGGAAACACTAGCTTGTGATATCCGATTTTATTCCAGATAGCTCCATTGCCAGGATCCAGGCTGTAACCCTTCCTGTTTTTTGAAGAGATATTGTGTCCTGTGCTATTTGCTCTGTGAATAATCTGAAGCAAGGGTTATCAACTTGTGTACGGATTTATGAAGGCAAATAAAAAAATTCTAACAACACTTTTGTGCGTAATTTTTTAATGATAATTTGTGAAAACAGCCTTGTTTTCTAATGCTCTTTAAGCAACTAAACTGTAAAATTCAGGATAAGATTAAAATATCTAGAAAATTTTCTCAAATCTTTTAAACATAGTCATTGCTTATCATGCATTAAATCACAGGACATATGTATCACTTTCCTTTTTTCTGTTTTGTTGAAATTTTGAAATTTAGACAAAATAATTTAAGACAAAAATCTACTACAATTTTTGTATAGAATTTAATTTCCGTCTTATTCAGTCTTAGGAAAAAATATTACAAAGTCTGCGGTAAAACATGCCAATTACATATTCTTTGATTAAATATTAAATAGAAAATTTACAATCGGAAACAGTGGAGCCGCACTGCTTGGAATTTCTAAAGAGTGTACGCAAATTGCTTATGAAATAAGCTCTAACAAATGTATACAGTGTTTTTAGGCTCATGATAAGTGATTAACCCAGAAATGCTTGTGCATATCCAGGATATGTACGATTTATACTTTGCCACCAATAAATTCAAGCAAAAATCGTCATTTTTTGTAATCGTTTACGTTGCTCACAAATTCTGCGCTAAAATAATTCGAAGATTACTTTTCGAATATTAGTGGTGAGAAATGTAATAACCGTGCCCACACTGGGTATGTCATGGCCTGCGCGTTTAATCCCTGGTTAATTGACTGGTGATGATCCCTTCTTACAAGTATATTGAGTTTAAAAAATTCATTAAATCATTCAAAAGTTTAGTGGAATGTACTTTTAAAATGCTTTCAGACAGAAACTGCTATGTTGGCATATTTGTTGCAAATGGATGTTCAAACATAAATTTAATATCAAAGTTCTCATTTTGGTATTTGTTTAGACTATAATACTTTACCATATATACTCGTGTACAACCCGACCGGAAATTCAAGAATAACAATAAACTGAATATAGGTTACTGGTATTTTAAATAATATCTGACATACACTTACTCTAGCATAACTATAAAAGAAGTATATCAATAAAAAGAAAATAAACTGATAGTTAACTGATAGATTAACTGCCCAGTTAAACTGATGGCATTGAGCTCACAGGTTATTCACATTAATTGTATATTATACTCTTATTTCAAAGAATAATGCCCCTCGAAAAATAAAAGAAGGTTTTAGTCCCCGTTGCCCTCCTTTATACTTAACCCCTTGAAGGGCGCCGTTTGCAGTCTGCAAACGGTTAATTTTAATGCCCAAAATTTCAAATGGCACCAGTAATTTGTTAGTACAAGTTCGATCTCATAATAAGCGGGAAAAAAGCTTTTGATTATTTGCAAATAAATTTGTTCGTATATTGCGGTGTGAATTAATTATTTGAACATAATCGGAGCAGAAAAGTCTTGCCCCTGAAAGGGTTAACCAAAGAACCTTCAAATCTAATCAGGGAATCTCCTTAACGTAATAAACTGGTATACCAAATTTGAAGCAAATCAGATAATTCTGCATGAAAAGACCATTTCTCTAAATTAAGGGGGCTATTAGCTCCCCCATTTATCCCTTTATGCTGAACCAATGAACCTTCAAATCTAATCAGAAAAGCTCCTTATCAGAATGAACCTAGAAAAAAAACTTAAATTAGATAATTCTGCATGAAAACACATTTATATAAATTAAGGGGAGGGGCAATTGCCCCCCCTTCCCACTTTTATACTTAATCAATGAACCTCCAAATCAAATGAAGGAAGCCATATCGGAATAAACTGGTATATCAAATTTGAAGCAAATCGAATAATTCTGTATGAAAAACCCATTTATCTAAATTAATGGGAGACTAGCCCCCGTCCCTGCTTTATACTAAACCAATAAATCTCCAAATCTAATCAAGGCAGCGCCTTAACATAATGAACCGGTATACGAAATTTGGAGCAAATTGAATAACTCTGATTGAAAAACACATATATCTAAATTAAGGGGGGTGTCTAGCCCCCCCTTTCCTTCCTTTATACGTAACTGATGAACCTCCAAATCTAATCAGGGAAGCTGCTTAACATAATAAACCGGTATACTAAATTTGGAGCAAATCGAATAATTCTGCATGAAAAACCCATTTATCTAAATTAAGTGAGGGGGGCTACGCCCCCCCCCCCTTTTCTCCCTTTATACTTAACTAATGAACCTCCAAATCTAATCAAGCCATATCCTTAACATAATAAACCAGTATACCAAATTTGGAGCTAATCGAATAATTGTACATGAAAAACGCATTTATCTTAATTAAGGAGGCAGCCTCCTTTTCTCCCTTTATACATAATAACGAACTTCCAAACCTAATCAGGGAAGTTGCTTAACATAATTAACCGGTATACCAAATTTATAGCAAATCGCATATTTCTGCATGAAAAACCCATTTATTTAAATTAAGGGGGGTAGCCCCCTCTCCTCTCTTTATATGTAGCTAATGAACCTCCAAATATAATCAAGGTAGCTCCTTAACATAATAAACCGGTATACACAATTTGGAGCAAATCGAATAATTCTACATGAAAAACCCATTTATTTAAATTAAGGGGAGGTTATCCCCCTTTACCCCCTTCATAAATAAGTAATGATCTTCCAAATCTAATCAGGGTAGCTCCTTAACATAATAAACCGCTATACCAAATTTGGAGCAAATCGAATATTTCTGCATGAAAAACCCATTTATCTAAATTAAGGGGGGTCTAGCCCCCTTTACCCTCAACCAATGAACCCCAAAAACTATTCAGGGAAGCGCCTTATCAGAAACAACCTAGAAAAAATATTGGAAGCAAATCGGATATTTCTATCCAGAATTATCGCGTTACGTACATACAGAACCGGCGGGCACATAAGCTCTCAGGCTTTGATAGCCTGACAGCTAAAGAGTTATCGTTATCTTATCTAACTGCAGAATTCACAAAATTTTTCTGGTACGAAACTTTCTTCTAAGGAAGGGGTGTTAAACTGTGGCCTGCCGGATACCATTAAAATTTTATAGTAATTATCACCGTATCCTCTGCCATCGAAATACTCAAGGCCAGAGGACACGAGTGTGACGTCATCACTAATCGACCGACTTCTCACTAGTTTTGGAATTCACACTAGGAAATTTTGAATAGCAATTTTATTTTATTTTATTTGTGGAATATCTATCATATTGTAAAACAATAATAACTATTTAAACTTACTGGTGAGAATTTGGAATCCCCGAATAAAAAATCAGCCAGATGCACTGTGACATTAACACTGTGGTATTCCTCATCTGGCTGAATTTAAATTTGGGAATTCCGAATTCTCACCAGTAAGTTTAAATAGTTATTATTGTTTTATAAGATGATAGATATTCCACAAATAAAATAAAAAACACTGCTATTCAAAAATTTCCAGTGTGAATTCCAACACCGTGTGAGAAGTCGGTCGATTAGTGCTGGCGTCACACTCGTTTCCTTTGGCCTCGAGTATTTTGATGGCAGCACCTTATCTAATAACCGAAACTCTGTGATTCAAAAAATCGACTAATTCTTTAACACCTTGAAGGGCGGTGATGCCGTCACGGCATGACATAATTTTGATCCCTAATTGCCACACTGGCACCGGAATTTTGTAATGAAAGTTTCACCTTTATTAAGTACGCGAAAACATGCTTTTACCTGTTTACAAATGAATTCTTTTCTATTTACTGGTGTCAATAGTGTATTTATACATTTTCTGAATACAAGTACCTTGCCCCTGAAAGGGTTAAGCCTTTCAAGGGCGGTGATCACACGGCGTTACCACCTACCGTAATTTTCGGTGTATAATCCGCGGAACAAACCATTCTGTCTGGACCCAGAAATTTTATTTAGTTATTGAAGCAAAATATTTACTGCGATTTAAAAAGTTACATTTTATTTAAAAAAAAAATTCTGGGTCAAAAAATGACTGTTTGATCCGCGGATTATACGCTGGAATTTACGGTAATTTTAATTCCAAAACTGACAAATGACTCCACAAGCATAATAAAATTTTACTTTTACAATGAAAGTGCGGAAAAGCAGGTTTTAATTTTCTGAAAAATTCGTTCGCAAATTCTGGTGTTAGTCCATTATTTCATCATTTTACATAAGAACTTTCACATAGCACTTTCATATAGCACAATGATGGCCAACCTGCGACATGCGTGCCACACAGATACCAGTAATTATGTACAGAAAATAAATGTATTGTTCAATCACAGAAGGTCTGGAATTTAAAAAGGACAAAATTACAATTCTTAGGAAACGGTGTCAAATGAATTTTAGACAAAAAAGTTGGCCACCCCTGATACAGCACTTTCATAAGATTTCTCATATAGCAAGCAGCGTCGTCACATGATGTTTTTGTCCCACTTTTCATCGACTATGCGATATTATTGCTGAAGTTTACTATGAAAGCTTTATATTACAGAGATTGTAGACCTCCCCCGCCCCCCCCTCATATAACGTTAATTTTCTTTGCTCAAAAATCAAACTTAAAGTCGTCGCTCAGAAATAATACGCACCCATCAACAAATTATTGCCCATTATGAAGATCGAGTATGAGATGTATGACAAATCTCTCGTAAACTTAGCGCTAACTATAAGGCTTATTTTTCAAACATTACCCTCAGTGCCAGCAGGTGCAATCATCAGGTGTTGCTTAATTTTGAATGAGGAAACGCATTCATTTAAAAATCGTCTCTCTTCATGATAGTGCCGTATTTTGCATATCAGTCGACCGGCAGACCTCTAGTCTACCACTATGTAAGAACAGAACTATTTGCCTTATTAAATGACAGAATCTTTGCAATTATTAAAAAAAGATAAGATTACCTTCCGAAATCTGAGTAGGCAAACATATTTCGAGCCAAAAGGTTGAGGACGCTACTTGAAACTGCAGCTGGCGTGAAACACCTTTGCATTGCCCTCGCCATGCCCAGATAATACAAGGAGAAACGAAAATAAAAGTCTTAAATCATCGCTAAAAGCTGGTTAGTAGATTTATGACATAATCTCAAAATTGCGTAGATATAAACAATTTCTGGTCCTAAAAATATTGAATAAATGCTTTTAGGTATCACGAGCAATATCAAGAGCATTTAATTCCTATTTTTTAAGATTCATGATATGTGACATTATAATTATGGATAGCAGAATCATATAAACACATGTAGAATATATTTTTTATATATTTTAAAGCATTCTCTTTCCTTAATCTTGGAGTAAATCATAGCACATATGTTTTCTTTTCTTCTGTACTTTGATATTTAAGATTTATTCTAGATTATTACAGTGCCGTAAATTGCGCATTTTTGTTACCACTGTTTCCCAATTTCTATTTGACCATGTTTAAATTTTTACTATTGCTGTTAAATAAATCGAAGATTATATACTATTTTGAAATAACAGTAAAAAAGCAGAATAGTTGGAAGCTATGCAGAAGGAAATAATGTTTTTGAGAATTTTTTCTTATTGGGAATAATTGCTTATATGATAAGTTGTAGTTGACAGATACAGTACTACCTGGGTCATTATGGCGCTGAAAGATTTCAACAAAGTTTGATAATTATAACTTAAAAATTATAAGCCATAACATAGTGCTACATTGCGAATGCAGTAACTTAGAAACTCGAAGATTCATATGCATGAGATCCACAGTGGCAGTTTTTCAATGTCTATAATATCCAATCACAGAATCACCACAGGAGTGGTCTACGGGCAACGAAACAGATACGATTTACATCTTAAGTCATCAACAAATAGAACAAAAATGGCCAAATATGATCGCCAAAATATTCATTTTGTGTCATGACATTCACAGGAAATACCAAATTATTGACGGTTACGCCATAATACGTTTAAGAATCAGACTCACCATATATTGTAGGAAACCAGATTTGGCAAACAATTAATTGGAAAACTGTACGAAGATTATGACAAACCTAAAATTACCAGATGTATATAGACATAAAAATAGATGTTAATGTAAATTTCAGAAACGGATACGCAATAAAGGAATTTTATCTTTTTCTTATTCGTAATTCGTTGGTAATCATTAGAGCTTACATATGATGTTTGATTAGTAGCTTTACTTGAAATTAGTCAATTAGTCAAATAGTCACTTTTCTTTTGTTTTATGCAACTGCTGAATTGAAAAAACTTATAAAGAGTATGTCATTATATAGGGAAAAGTTAAATTACTTTTAATCTATTTATGCTGTTTGTAAATGATAAAAAGTATCTGTGTTAACCCATTAAGGACTAGCATGTTTTACAGGAATTTTATTCAGTTCATACCCCTTTTTGTTAAATACTTAATTTTAATTTATGAATCACTGAAATGTATTAATTAAATAAAGCAAATTTAACTTTTTTCTTTTACTGGCATAAAATAAATTAAAGAATCATAAATATAATTGTCTTTAACCCTCTCGCTGCGCAGCCTGAGATTTCCTCGGGCAACGTAAAAGTAGTAAAATTTGCACAACCTGAGATTTCCTCTGGAATGCATTTTTTTTCCGTCTAATTAACCCTCCTTGATTATTCCCACCAGTTATTTTTTTATTGTAAATTTTGCCTTATTTAATTGGAGCATTTTTCCCGATTAAATTAGACAAAAATTTTTGTTTTGATAAACCGGTGACAAAAGAATAAAAATTCTTAACAGACGCTCGTCGCGAAGGAGTTAAATCCGCAATTTTTGAAGCTATTTTGATAAAACAATTACGCAGCGAGAGAGTTAATGTGTTAAACGAATTTAGCTGGAAAGGAAAGATATTTTTGATTTTATTTCTTTATTAAGACACTATAGAATTCTAAAGGATTTGATATAGGAAATAATTTATTTCATCGAGTTTAATTCAGAACAAATACGTGATGTTATTACAGTCATGAAAAGTGATAAATAGATAGTAGAAGATCCCATATTACAAGCATCGTGTGTGTAAGAAATTGATACATTTTTTAAAAGTTTAGTGGATGCTAACCTTAATTTTTTTTAAAGCTACAATATTAACACTTGTTTTAATTGGTAGTTCAAGCATAAATTTAACTTCACTATTCTGGTTTTGATAATATTTTTTATGGAATACACTTCATAGAAATATTCAGAGGTAAAAATCTAATTGTAAATTCACTCTTATTCATTCACTAAATTTCATAAAACTGCTCACGATTCAATGTAAAACGCGTTAGTTAGTTAAATTCAACATAATTCACAGAACAATTATTCGTTGAATTAAAATAAAGGGGGAACATATTCATTTAAAGATCGCCCTGATTTAAGGTACTGCCAATCAATTTTAATTGTAGGTTCTAAAAAATACTTTAAACGACAGTCGGCTTGAAACAATTTCGCAATTTATGGTTGCCACTGGCAACTATTTTTTATTTCTTCTGTTACCACTATTCCCAAACAACAATTATCTACATCAAAGATTACTAAAAAACTACCACGAAGATTTTTGCTTAAAAATAGTTGGTAGAAAAAACAATACAGAAGCAGCCACCAGCTGAACCCCCACATTTGTTACAGTCATAGTCATTATGTTATAGATAAGACTTGATGGTACTGTAATTATACGGTTCTTATGATATAAGTTTAAAATTGAGTTTATATAAATAATTACTGGTGATTGAAATATACAATAACTCTGTTTAGGCATCAAGAGAAAAAAAATTGTGAATATAATTTGTATTATTAACCCCTTAACCGTTTTTGACGAGTACTGGTCGCGCAAAAAGTGTTTGATTACGTCGTTGCTAAAAGCTTTTGAACACCCCTAATTTTTAACTATAACTTTTGGTTTATTAATTGGCAAATATTTTTCGATTGTACAAGACAGATATTTTATTATGGAAAAAGTAGAATTTCCTCCCTATTTTCTGTTTATTGTGTCAAAAAATGAAATTGTTAAGGGGTTTAGACTCGTGATATTTTAAGTATAAGTGTTATTTAAGCTTAGCGCAATGTACAAGATTTTTTCTAACCTTCTTTGTAAACATTTTCATCGTTTAATTATATACTAAATCACACCCGATATCTTTCTTTTTAGTTGGTTCTGTTATTTCGAATTTTAAAAGTTATTCTATAAAATAAAATATTTTTTTTTATATTTGTTGCATTCAACACAAAGTTTTTTTATTGGATAAGAAAGACTTATGTGATAAGATTTAACTGTAACATCAGTACTAGCGTTGCCGAATCTGTCGGGTTTTTTTTTAATTCATAGATTTTGACGTGAAACCAGAAATTTTTTAATAATAATTTTATTTTATTTTATTCACGATATTACAGTAACCAGAAATAACTATTAAAATTACCTTACAGTCTAGTTTTTTCGTCCGGTGTTGGATCATGAACACCACTACTTTTTTATTTTTGGAGTAAATCGCTGTTTACCATTATAAAGTTCTACAATTGGCATGATGTGCATCCTACTTGTATTGCATACTACTACTACAAGAAAACGTTATTCTGTTCTTGTACTGGCTGATTGGTAGGACGATCTTTTAGTGACTGATGAAGAAATATTTTTGAAACGTGTTGCATTAGCTTATTTTTATTGCACATTTAAGAAGTGTCTTCTTTGGTATTATGAGACAAAACTGTAGAAGTCCTTATTCTTGTATTTAAAAAATAAATCTTGACTAAAAACAAACATTAAAATAGTTTGAGCATTAAAGGTTTAAGACAATACAAATAAATTCCCCATTTAGTTTTCCCTGTCAATTTCAAGGATTCTGTTTACTTTTTTTACCTTCTTCATCTTGAATTTTACTGAAGCACTGCTTGTAAACGATTACTTTGCGTGTAGGTCCTCACTATATCAATTGCTTCTGTTTAAGAAAATGCTTAATTTACTAGCATATTAAAATATCAAAACATAGTAAATGGAAAAGATTTGGAAGTCCACTCAATCGGACAACATGCAGGTATTTTTCTTTAGCTAAACTGAAAACTTATCATAATTGAAGCATTCTAATACATGATTTCAAGAATTTTTTCAAGAGTATGACAATTTACAAAAATATATGAAAATACCAAATTTTGGGGTATTTACCCTAGACTTCGGTAAATACCCAGGTATATACCAAAAAAAGAATTACCAACACACTGGGTATTTACCCTTCCTAAATCACTGCTCTCACTCACCACTCGATGTATTGCGAGAACTCGAGATGTGATTCTCACTCACCACTCAACTTATTGCGGCAACTTGAGAGGTGACTCTCATTCACCTTTCAATGTATTGCGGGATCTCGAGAGTATTCTAATACATGATTTCAAGAATTTTTTCAAGAGTATGATATTTTACAACAATATATCAAAATGCCCAATTTTTGGGTATTTACCCGAGATGTGGGTAAATACCCAATTACCTTGGGTAAATACCAATGGGTAATTACCCAGTTATATACAAAAAAAGAGAATTACCTACCCACTGCTATTTACCCTTCCTAAATCACTGTTCTCACTCACCACTCAATGTATTGCGACAACTCGAGAGGTGACTCTCACTCACCACTCAATGTATTGCTGCAACTCGAGAGGTGACTCTCATTCCCCTCTTAATGTATTACGGCATCTTGAGAGGTGACTGACAAAGGTACCAGAGTCCTTGGTTTCGAATTTAGATTTTTATAGCTCAATCGATTCTTATCATTGAGCTTAGCAATTTGATACTTCGCATATCTGCTATTGAGTTTTAATAATGACAGGGGGCCGGGTCAAAGTTAAAAATTTCATTTAATGAAAACGCCGTCAAAGAAATAAATATAGTCTTGTAACAAATAAATTTCTGTGTTTGTTTAACCCCTTGGGGACGAGCGACACGTATACATGCCGCATGAAGCTCTCAGAATCCTTGTTTTTCCTCACCAGTAAAATTTTACTGTAAAATTTGCCTTATTTAATCAGCGCATTTTCTCGATTCAATAAGGCACAAATTTCTGTTTTTAAAAAGCGGTGACAAAAGATTAAAAATTTCGTAAAAGGCTCTCGTCCCGAAGGGGTTAAGCCCTTCGGGACGGGAGCCTTTTACGAAATTGTTAATCTTTTGTCACCGTTTTTTAAAAACAGAAATTTGTGTCTTCTTCAATCGAAATATGCGCTGATTAAATAAGGCAAATTTTACAGTAAAATTTTACTGAAGAGAAAAACAAGGATTCTGAGCGCTTCATGCGGCACGTATATGTTTCGCCCGTCCTCAAGTAGTTAAAAAAAAAACTCGTCGAGTTGCTGGTTTCCCCATACCAAAAAGGTCTCGAGAGTAAAGAGTTAATAAAATAGATTTTAAAATGATTTATTTCAAAATGAGGTTTTTCAGAATTCCGAGTATGTTATATACGAAAAAGTACCTATGTCACGTGAGAGGTGTCACAGGATTGATAAGGGTCAAACAAGTAGTAGCGAAGGTAGGAAATTTTAGGAACGCTGCAAGCCTTGAATACATTCAATTTTTATTTAACTATATAAATTTTGATAAAGATATAATTTAAAAATCCTTGAAAATTTAATTTAAAATATTGATTCAAGATAAATCGTGCCCGAAATTTGATAAAAGCCTATTTTCAACATTTCAACCCTTTCCGGCACAGAAAAATTCTGTTCGTAAAATGAGGAAATTATTGATTGACACCGGAATTTACAAACGACTTTTTTAGAAATTAAAAACGCGTTAATTTAAACTTTCATTGAAAAAGCGAAATTTTATAAAAATACTCTCGGTGCCGTTTGTAAGTTTGGAATTAAAATTAGGTGGTCCCAACCTGGGGCCACCTCACCGGAAAGTGTTAAGATAAGCGATTTTAAAGTATTCTTTTAACCCCTTGAGGGGCAAGCAAAAATAACTCTAAATATTGAATTCTCACCGGAATAATCGAAAAATTTTATTTTTAAATAAGGAAAAGCAATTTTTCAACGATTTTCCTCCAAAGTTAAAAATATAAAGTTTAGTAAAAATTTTCTGGTGGGAATCTTGTTTAAATTAGGTGGGATATATTTTATCCCACCGCCCCTCAAGGGGTTAAGCATTGTTTACATAGTTACATCACTTCACATATTTCTAGTCACAACTAACGTAAATAAAGAAACTGTTTTATGCGGTTTATTTTAAAATGCGCAGAAACTGTTGCTGTTTCATATACATGCTCCTCGCAAAATTGAACTTGTGGAAAATTTAAGAGTAGTATGCTTTCTTATACTTCTGACTACGGGCCACGACTAGCGAATTTTTTTATTCAATTGCACCACAAGCTATAAAAATCTTTTTTATGGTATATTTCTTTTAAAGATGACCTTTTATAAGTTTATCACAGAGATTATTTTTCTAAAAATTGGTGCGAATACAATTGAAAAATAGAAAAGAAGGAATATTATATAATAATAATCGTATATTATATAATAATAGAAAAGAAGGAATTCTGAAAAAAAAAGGTTTTTTTATGTATCGCTTATACAAAAAGTAATACAGTATAAAACATAATATTGTGAGGATCTACATAGTCTGTAGAATCTTTTAGCATAAAAATCCAAAACTACCATCTTGCAGTATTTTTTGCGTTATTTACTCACGTAATGTCTGTCATAAAATAAAAGGAAAATTACTATGCAGAAATTCGGCTCATTTTATTAAAAAAAATCGGGATAAGTCGTAAAAACTTGTTTAAACAAATTTTGAAAGTTTAATTGTTCAGAGAGTAAATTTTCTGCTATTCACTTTCTACTTGCATTAACCTAATTATAAACATACTAAAAATCAATAGACAGAACATTAAATTTTAATCACTATGGGCGATTCAGAATATAACACAGCCAAGCATTTAAATTCTAATTATTTCTAGTCAATGCAAATTAAATTCAAAATATCCATTCTAAACTGACAAAGTTCCCAGTAAATACAAAAGTTTATTTACGAGTAATTAAATCGAAATATATTTCATAGACTTAATTAAATTTAAATTTCTATGGATATTGGTTATTTAGTTCAGAGAAAATGTCAGTTTATATGATTTTTATAACAAAAAGTCCGATATTACTAAATTTGTTATTGTTAAAATTCGAAAAGCTGTTACCATACTATCCATTTAATTAATTTAAATATTTTAAGCCCTTTGTGACTCAACAGATTCGATTTGTAAAATATTTATTCAGATATTAGAATACATCATTTTAACACGTTCACGCCGGCGCGGTGGGTCACACTCGACTGTCTCGGAGCTGCCAAGTCTCCGGCTTTTGGATACCAGTATTTTAATACAGAAAATGTTGTTTTATTTAATTAGAACAATTGGGCGATTTAAAGGAACAACATTTTCTCTAAAATAACAGTGGTGTGCAAAAGCCGGAGACTTCACAACTCTGAGACAGTCGAGTGTGACCCAACGCGCTGGCGTGAACGTGTTAAGTACCGTAATTCCGCGCGTATCCGCAACGACCTCAAATAAGAAGATTTCCTACCAGAATTTATTTTAAATAAAATGTGACTTATTTTTGCTGAACTCTTATTTGGCTCTTTTTTTTTTCAATAAACTTTCCGGCTTAAAAAAGTCTTAACTAAGCCGTGGCGGATACGCGGGAAATTAGGGTATGTAAAAAACAATGAGCATAAAAAAATATTGACTCAAATATACTTTTTTCACAAAGACAATAAACAAACAATTACACACTTTTTATAAAAATTGTCTACTATCGAAAATAAAATTGTGAAGTATACGAAATGACCTTTGTTGAGTTGCAAAGTTTACGAAGTTCATTTTAACAATAACGTTGCAAAACTGCTCAAACTATAGATAAAACATTGGCATGAAATATCAACTCAGTATTGCCGTCCGTTGAGAATTCTATGAAATATTTACATTAACTCTGGCGTTGGGAGACAGAAATAGTAAATAAAATCGACTTTTAAAGCCCACTTTATAAGTGACATTGATTTATGCGTAGGTTGCTGATATGGAACACGGTGATACAAAGACTTAACACCTTGAACGGTCTAGTGATGGGCAGAATAAATGATTTACTATTTGAATGAATCATTCATTACTCATTTGACCATTAAAAAAACTTACATTGAACTTTTTTGTGCAAACATTAGAAGTAACTCTTTTTATACTTCTATATCACATGTATATAATTTTATTTCAATAAAATATTTCAAATAGTGAGCAAAAACTTAACACTGCAAATGCCATTTTCTCAGACATGTTGCTATAAACAAAGGTTAGCCAACTGTGGCACGCCAGATACCACTAATTTTTTAAAGAAACAGCTGGCTTGTTAAATCGCAGAGATTCGATAATTAAATAAGTCAATTATTACTATAAAATTTTAGTGGTGGCGAGTATGCCACAGTTGTCCACCACCTGCTTTAAACTATTTTTTTTCTTATTTAGTGCTTCCATCTGCATTCGTATTTCATAACTAATATTACCTAAAGATGCAATTATTGCTGTAAAGACTTATAATATACATTATATACGAAATTTTGTGCTGAAAATTAAAGCTGAACATATGGTAGCAGAAATGCTACCATGGGCATTAGAGGGCTAAAAAAGATAAAATTTAGTATTAAATTATTGTGGTACAAAAAAGCATAATATGTTGGTACCTATGCCGGCGCCCTTCAAGGGGTTAACCCTCCAGCCGTGGGAAACGCTATTTTCGCATTCCAGTGGGTTAGTTTTTTAAATTCAGATTGATTGATTTCCACCACTTTTTTAAAAGCA
Source organism: Maratus speciosus (assembly GCA_963932465.1). NCBI lineage: Eukaryota > Metazoa > Arthropoda > Arachnida > Araneae > Salticidae > Maratus > Maratus speciosus. Next base: position 311,618,138 of record OZ010796.1, read on the forward strand.
TTTAATTTGCCTTCTTCTCGCATTATTTAATTTGTAATTAGATAAAGTGACTATATCTACTTTAAAAAAGTGATGGGAATCAAACAATCTTAATTTTTAAAAAGCAGCCGCTGAAAAAGTTGCCCGCGGCTGGAGTGTTAATTGGTTAACCTTTCAGGGGCAAGTAATTGTGTTTCTGTAATGTCGAATTCACACCGGAATCTTCCAAAAATTTTATCGCAAAATAAGGAAGAACAATTTTACGTCTTTTTCCCACCGAAATAAAAAAATAAAATTTAATAAAAAAATTTCCGGTGTAAATCTTCATTACTCGTAGGTGGGATATAATATAGCCCACCGACCCTCAAGCGGTTAAGGATATGCCAGTTCCTCTTTATTAGGATGAGCGAAGCGAATTCTCTACTAGACTACTCAAACTACATATTTTCGTACACTTTACAAAAAAACTATTCAGTATTTCGACTTTAAATTAAATATAAAAATAAACTGTGATCCGTAGATTTGCACAATATTATTTTCTGCAGAATAACCTTAAAAAAATTATTATTAAAATTAATTTATTTTGCATGTTTTTATTACGGACACATTTTTTTCAAATAAAAAAGGAAACAGGTATATTTTCAGAAGAAAAATTAATCATAGATAGAAAAATTATAGACAGAATCATGATTAATTAAATAAATAAAATATATTTGCATTATTCCAACAAAATATCTCAAGAACTGTTTTTAACACTTTCCAACAAAGTTGAAAAGTGCTTATGACTTCGGTTTGTCTGGCCGTCTGTCCGCGCTGTAACTCCCGTAAATATACTCGGCTTGCCCTGAAATTTTTGGATGTTATTAATGTTTACCGTAGCACGTTCACTATTTCAAATGAAGTTCAAAGCATGTTTAATTCATTTACAGGGACAGTCAAAAGTTTTCTGTTACATTACGGCCTATGAGAAAAAATCGTTTAAAATGATTTTTAATGGTGTTACACGCTTTTAAACATAATAAAATTGATATGCATTAATGAAGTGCACTAAAATATGCATTTTGCAGAATATGCTGTGCAAAGAATAGTTATTATTCATTTACAGAGCCATACAAAAGAATTCCGTTACATAATAAAATAGGGTGGAGTGAATTGTTTGTGGCGTATTTTAATTATGTTAAATTATTTCATGTATAATGAAATTGTTATACGTCGCTGAGGTTTAATATAACTTATTTCATGTATAATACGAAGTGCACAGAATTTATAGGGACAAACAAAAGATTTCAGATACTATATTGTGTCCGAAGAACTGTGCATAATCGATGATTGTTGTAAATGCATTTTTAATTATGATATGCGCTTTTATGTTTCACTATATTTATGCATACTACATGGTTTGCATAAATGATATAATTCATATACAGGGCTACACAAAAGAATTCGTAAGGGTTACTGGGTATTAGCGAAAATTGCTTAAAGGTGGTTTTTAAATGAGTTAAGCATTTTTACGTTCAACTGTATTTAGTTTACTAAGAAATGTTTGTAGAATATAAGATAAAATGATATACAGGGTTACGCAAAGAATTAGATACATGGCCGTCTATAAATGATATTTTCTGGAAATGTGATTTGAGTAGTTTTAAGTGTGTTTTAGTTTGAATTAAATTTTAGCTAAATATTGGCGTGTAATAAGGGTGTTACAAAAGTATTCAAGTACGTTTCCATCTATTAGTATAAATTGCTGAAAGAGAATTTTCAACCTGTTATGCGTTTTCTTGCTAAACTAAATTTTCCATTATATAGTATATATATCAACGTATAGATCAAATACAGGGCAGTTCAAAAGAACTGGAATACATATTTGGCTATGGATGATAATTGCTGAAATTAGTTTTTCAAATGTTTTGTGCGTTTTCTAAAATGTTTACTTAGTTATTTTATTTACCTTATATCCCTAAATAACGAAGTTTTGTTAAAGCATTTAGGAAGTGTTGGAACGTGTTTCATAATCTATGCTTAAAGCAAGATTTTTCTTTCTTGTTTAAATTTAATTAAGGAAAGAAATAGTTTTGGATTTGATAGAAATAAAATATGATCTGTAAATTCTGACAATATTATTTTCTTATCGAATGATTTAACAAAAAACATTTTTTATCATTTTGTTGAATATATTTTTACATTAAACGGATTTATTTTTGTAAACGATAATGAAACCTGCGTATTTCTAGCAGTAAATAAAAATCATTCAGTCAGTAAAAATAAATAAAGTCATGAATGATTAAGTACGTAAAATATTATCGTTGCATCAAAATTTCTCATTTAAAAAAAAAAAAAATTACATTCAATTATAAAATTATTTTTCAATGTTAAGATTTCTAATACACAATTTATTCTGATTATGTGAAATACTTACGCATTTTAAAAGAATTACATTATGATTTTTTTTGTAAAGTGGCAATAAAAGAATTGTAAACAAATAAAATTAATTATTAAATTCTTTATATAAAGTGATTGGAATTCGAAGTTTGAAAATTGAAACAAATGAAACATATTTACTATTAAGAAGTAATTACTATGAGTATTATTTTTAATATGTTTGCCGTTTAAAAACAATTTATGGAATGCATTAGTTCTATTATAAAAAATGCCGAGAAAACGTACACTTACTGGTCGAAAAGAACGCGAACATGATTTAGCTTTAAGGCAAGAGGCTAGATATCAGCGTAAAAAACGACAGCATGGCGAATCTTTTCTGACAGAGAATGCATGAGCTCGGAAAATATGCTTTAAATTTCAAAGATGCTCAAAAAATTTAAATTTATATCTTTGTAAAATTTGTCATTGTTGTTGGTTTGACATGCATATTCAACCTGACGGATCTTCTAAGACTTGCCATAAATGTATTGTAAATAATGAACTAAATACTTTTTTCTGTAGCTAATAATATGGATCTAGGTCCACAACAGAACTTAACTTTCGTTGAGGAGCAATTAATTTCTCAAGTTCATCCAGTTATTACTGTTTATCGCATTAAAGTTGGTCAGCTTGTTTACAGTAGGCAAGGTATTAATTTTCATCAAGATATTACAGAATTTTGTACTTTATTGCCTAATTCCATAGATACTATATCACAATACATCTTTGTTAGAAGACAAGATGGTAAAGGATACAAATATTTTATAGTAAATCGTGAAAACGTTAAGTCTGCTTTAGAATATCTAAAGGAAAACAATCCTTGGTATCGTTATATCACTATTGATGAAAATAATTTGCAGAGTTTACCCGAAAATGAAAATATTTTTTAACGAATGATACTCAGTCAAGAGCAACATTAGATTTATTTACCATCAGTTTTAAAAACTTTTAATTCTGTAGATGATCAATGTTCATGGACAAATGATATATATGAATCCGGAGCCCCGAATGTTAATTTCAGATGTAATCGAGAGGCAATAAATAGTATGTTAGGAATTAAAGAAGGAAATGTTGAATGCAGTGTCCTTGGTCTCAGATTGATACTAAGCCTATAAATCAATTTTCATGTGATGGATATATTTGTAGAGCTTTTCCAACGTCATTTCCAACAGGAAGAGGTGATCTTAGAGATGCTAGAGTCGTAAAACTACACCAAAAAATACTTTAAATTTCTCATGATATATGACGATGGAAGATTTGCACAGCATTCAAGATTTAAATATATTGTTTTCAATAGCATAATGCGTTGGACAGAATTACAAAATGGAATTATTTGTATAAAAAAAATTCTCCCCTACATGATGTTGAAACAATGGAGTTATGAATAAGGAGGAGGAGACATATAGAGAACTGTCTACTAGTTGCGAGTGAAGTAACTGAGGAGGTTGTCACAACATGGCGGCTGCATTTTTAAAATAAGATCTTCAGGTGCTGATTACCGCCAGGCCAAACATCCCACCAGTAAAATTAATAAGAAAATTTCGTCTTAATTAAGCGTCTTATTCATGAAAAATTTTCTCAAAAATGTCGTAAAAATTTCTACTTGTTTTTACTGGTGTGAGTACGCCTTGTAAAAATGTCAGTTTGTTTTCCTGGTTGTCACAATATGGCGGAAACGCAGAGCCTAAGTACTGCCAAAGTAAACTCCTACCAGTAAAAATGAGTATCTGTTTCTACCATTATTTATGACTGAAATTTTGTAATAATAAGACGTTTTAAAAAGTTGAAAATTTCTATATAAATCTATTGGTGGAAGTTTCCACCGGCGGTAAACAACTCCTGCCATAGCGGTTACAGTTGAAGCTTCACTATTTTAAGGATATGTCAGTTCCTGTTTATTAATAGTTCCATGGTTGAAACAGTTGAAAAACTCCCTGAACGGTTACAGAAAGATCTTACATTGTACAAGTCGATTTTATCTTTCAATGCTAATTTAAGATCATCGAGCTCTTATTGGTTTATCAGATCACGAGAGTTGTTAGGCATGGTTGAGGAATTGGAAACTCTTACAGTTTTCATTACACTTACTGCAGCTGATTTATAGTGGCCTGAAATTTATCACATCATTGATGCAAATTGTGATTACACTAATCGTAACCAAAATTCTGAATTCATCAGAAAATTAAAATTGTTGAATTGTAATCCTTTAACTATTATTTAAACACAATCAAACTGATTGGTAAAGTATGTAATTCTTTAATCATTGCTTACTTTTTTCATAAGCTGTTGTATTTTTTTATGGAACATTTTTTCAAGAAATATTTCAAAGTCAAGGACTTTTGGTTTCGTATTGAGTTTCAACATAGAGGTAGTCCTCACATGCATAGTCTTTTTTGGTTTCAAGATGCTCTTGGTGTAAACAATCTTAGTTCAAATGATGATGAAAAGATACGTAAAATTGTAAAATACTTTGACGAATTCATATAAACTTGGTAACCAGATCCTAATCAAGTTTATGATATATATCCATCTAAATTTCTTTTTACGGATGTGCCTGGTGAAGCTGTTGACCATAATCACTTAATACGTGCAGTACAAATGCATAAATGCTCTAAAGCTTATTGTAAGAGAAAGAAAAAAGATTCTTCTGAAGTCACATGCTGTTTCAAATTTCCCAAAGAATGTTTTCACGAAAATGAAATTAAGTTCCTTAATAATAAGCCCGATTACATTTAAAAAAGAAATAGTCCTTATTTAAGCAGTCATAGACCACAAATTTTAAAATTTTGGAGAACAAACATGGATTCCCGAGCAGTCATTTCCATTCTCACAATTCTAAAACATATTGCTAAATATGCTAGCAAAGGTGAACCCAGATCAGAAGGGATGAAAGATTTCATCAGAAAAACAGTTCAAGAATCACACGATAATATCAATGTTCAGCACATAATTCAGAAAATTTTAATAAAAATGTGTGCTGAACGTGATTATTCTGCCCAGGAAATATTTTGGGTGTTAATGGGATGTCCTTTGTATAAATCGTCTCGTCAGTTTGTAACCATTAATTTAGCAAGTAACGCATGGGAACAATTAGATATGAATAAGGAGGATGGAAACATATCCGTTTCAAATATTTTGGAAAAGTACCAGCAACACCCAGTGAGATTTGAAAATATGTCCTTGCAGAATTATTTCACAAACGTTTATAAACGCGGTGAAAATTTCAGCATCAGAAAAGAAAACATTTATCCCCAGAATAATACCGAAATTGAAATATGATCCCAATAATGTAAATAATGAATATTTCTATAAGCAAAAAGTTATGTTGCATATTTCTTGGCGTGATTTTCAAATTATGAATGCTAATAATACATGGAAAGTTATATACAGAATTTTGAGAATTGTGAAATTAACAGATTGGATTTGGAATATCTGTTGCAAAATTTAGAAGATGAGGAAGAATTTGAGGAAATAGAATCTACCAAAATAGATCAACCATTTGACTGGATGAATGTCGCTTCAAGACAAAATAATGCACTGGATGAATTAGATTTGGGAAGAAGGAACATTGATATAATGTATAACTGGCATACCATTCAAAGTCAAGATTTGCTTGATAAATTATAGAATTTTATTGAAAATGAAAAGGTGAAAGAGAGTGAAAAAGTGATTGTGTCACTGTTCCTTCTAATTTGTCAAATTTCGTCTTTTCCCATGAACGGAAAAAAATAATGAATATTTTTGAAGAACACCTCAATTTCTTGCAAGGTCACAGGCAAGAAATGCCAATAAAAAGAATTGTTGCCCAAGGAAAAGCAGGTTCTGCAAAAGTACTTTAATACGTTACTTTACTGCTCGATTAAATGAAATATTTGGTTTATCTTCTTTTCAATTGCTTGCACCAACTGGTGTTTTCGCAGTCAATATAAATCGATGAACGATTCATTCAAAACTTTTATTGGGACTAAATCAAAAGATCTGAGACCTTAGTCCATATTCGCTTGGTCAACTTCAGGAGGAGTTTCGAAATTGTAAATTCATAATTATAGATGAAATGAGTATGATTGGATGCAGTCTTTTGCAAAATTAGATTTACGATTACGTAGTACTGTGCCATCGAAACAAGATGAATCTTTTGGTGGAAAGGTCTTATATCTATTTGGATATATCAAACAACTACCTCCAGTAAACAACAGACCTCCTTACAGTGACAAGAATCAAGGATGTGAGTTTTTTTGGAAGGACAATTGTTATTTTCTTCGACTATTCAAAAATATATTTTTTTTTATCATCATCCTTCCGGCAAGATGAAACTCAACAAATATTTGTAGCATACTTGATCGAATTAGCAATGGAGAATGCACTACTGAAGACTATAAAATATTTGAGAAAAAGGTCCAAATACCGGCTACCACTTTTGTTTTCAATCTAGGTCATACTATTTTCAAAATTAATAAAATAAAAAGTAACAGCAGGATACCTTGACATGTTTTACACCTGTTTAGAGACAAAAAATCAGTTTAAAAGGCGTTTTCTGTTTATAAAAAGCAAAATTCCGAAAGTCTTCAAATTTTGATTTTTTAAAATGGGGTCTAAATACCGGCTACCTAAGTTTTTTTCCAAAAGATCACACAAATAGAGCTAATGACAATTATTAAGCAATAAGAATATTATTTTAATAAATTTGATTGATTAATAATATTTCTTATGCACAGACAAAACACGCATTTTTAAATAAACAAGTATTTTTTTCAAAATTATAAAATTCTCTACGACTATCTCTCACAGTCTTCTTCCCATTATGTTTCTAGTTTTGTTTTTTAACGTGTAAAACAAAAAAAAAAGCTAGTTGATTGAAATGAGAATTTTTTTATACGAAAAAATCACAAACATAATATCGCTCTCTGCGTCGCACAGTGGAGCAAAATCCCAAAAAGCTGGCCAAAAGTCGAAAAATAAAGTTACTGGTTTGGGAATTTTGATTATACAGTAGGCTAAAATAATGTTTGGAGGGTCAGAATCTATGTTTAGAAAAAGATTTTAGCTTTTTCCTGACAATTTGCATCGTTTCAAAAGTGACGCTTGTGGAAGTATCATGTGAGGCGAACAAAAAGAACAAAACAAAGATTCTTTTAAACAAGTGCAACTTTTTTCCATATTATCCGATTTTAATGATTTAAAATGGATTCACATGATGATGAAATGTAAAATATTTGTATGTATTACAAAAATTATATTAAGCACATAAAATATTAACAATTTCAGGATTACTTTTGATAATTTTTTTTTTTAAATAAATATTATTTTTTTGCTTTTAAACATCAAAAAGTTTATAAGTTCCACAGTGTTCCGCAACGAAATTTTAGGAGATAATAGCCTTAGCTATTTTCTAATGAATTATAAAAAAACCAGCTGCCATAAACTGCCGTTCTGCACTTTGTGCAAGGTTTTTCAATAACAAGTAGAAATGTCACTTTTCTAGTCGCTTCAAAAATTGTCAAATTGAAATAAAAATAGTGTGTACTTTAGAAATTAATTTTATTGTCTGCGATGCTCTTCTGCCAACGCTGTGTGCAAGCAATTCTTTGTGCAAAGTTATTTGTCTGAAAATGGCAGCATTTTTGTTTTCTTGACGTGCATTATTCTATTCTAAAAAAGAGTTTTGTAAACTAGGAGCGTTTAAATAAAGTGTAATACTGTTCTCTTGTTTCTATAGTATGTGTGCGTTTTATTTCTTTAATATATAAATAATTATTAATAAATGAATTAATGAATATTAATTAACTATATATTATATGCTTAAATATGTTAAAAGAATGTGCTCGATAATGTCAGTTTTAATTTGATTTTACGTAATCTACTTGCATGGCTACGGACAGTGATCATAAGATTGGTTTATCACGGAAGGACATTTTTCACTTGGTGAAAAGCTACTTAAATGAAAGTATATCCATGGTTTATGAAAATATCCAAAAATGTATTTCAACACGACTTAAATGTCATTTCACACTGCCGGAAGGTATCAAATCAGTTATTCGAAAGTTGATGACCAGTTTTCGTACTAAGTGGCAAGAAGTTAAAAGAACCGAGGACGCAATTTTACTGTAAAACTACTCATATATGGAAAAGAAATAATAGCTTCCTCATTATTGCCAATTGGACATATGTCTGAAAACGCACAAGAATCGTGCAACAAATTGATCAAAAGGTATCGAGGAGATTTCTCTCGAAAATGAAGTAGAGAGAAAACAACGGAAGATGTGTTTTACGCCTTTTAATATCATCAGATCCCTTTATATCAAGCTTACGAAAATTGCCACAGAAAAAATTAAGATCCTTGTCTCTAGAGGCAAAGCAACTTCTAATATCGCCAAGTTCTGTAAACTATTTCTATATCTCCTCTACTGATATTCCCCTACATGATACTACACATGATTCAGAAGAAGAATTTTAGAATATCCTTTCGTATTATTTTCATATTATAAAAAATAAACATTGTAATATTTTAATTTTAATTTATATTTAATTTATTTAATTGTGTTTCATAAATAAAACGTCATTGTTTACTTTCGATTAAAAAGGTGTTAGTTCCTTGAAAATTCTTTGTAATGTTTAGCCTCAAAACTTTATATTTTATTGAAATATAATTGTTCTTAACTTTTAAACCGCCATGTCAGATCGGCCATTTTGTTTTGTTTTTAAAATTAACTTTTGAATCGTAATTAACATCTTCAAAAGTACCTATATACGAAATTTCATACAAATTGAATAACTTTCAAAGCATTTTAATTTTTAGTCCGCCATTTTGTTTTTTGGAATTTGAATTTTAGAATCGTAATCAGCATCCTAAAAAACAACTTTGTACGAAGTTTCATGCAATTTGAATAACATTTTCATATTTTGGCCAGATTTTCAGGATTTTGCCCCACTGTGCATCGGTGCAGCCCCTATCAGTCCACATATCGCATTCTTAACATTGAACCCAAAATCTTCTCTCCCATTCTTGTCCACAGAGAAAGCACCCATGCAGAAGACACAAATTGCATCATCTTCCTCTGTTGGATATTTTCCCTTTTCACTTTTTTAACCCTCTCGCTGCGTAATTGTTTTATCAAAATAGCTTCAAAAATTGCGCATTTAAAGCCTTCGTGACGAGCGTCTTTTAAGAATTTTTATTCTTTTGTCACCTGTTTTTCAAAACAAAAATTTTTGTCTAATTTAATCGGGAAAATGCACCGATTAAATAAGGCAAAAAATTACAATAAAAAAATAACTGGTGGGAATAAACAAGGAGGGTTAATTAGACGGAAAAAGATTGCATTCCCGAGGAAATCTCGGGTTGTGCAAATTTTGCTACTTTTACGTTGCTTGAGGACATCTCGGGTTGCGCAGCGAGAGGGTGAAAATCCAATTTCTGCCTCTTTCGCCTGGTTACTCCGTCATTTTCTTTTCTTTCTCTTCAAATTTATTACAGGCAATTTTGGAGAATCCAACAGATCTTTTTTGGGAAGTGATCCGGTAACCAGTGTCGGTCCTGAAGAATTATGGCCACAGTTGCTTTTTTCATATTGCGAATTGGCACTGGAACTATTTTTGAACCATTTAAATAATTTATTAATTATGGAACTATTTAAATTAATTTATTTTCCTCCTCTTCAAGCAGAGCAACCGAGAGAGGTCCAAATACCTGCTAGCCGGTATTTAGACCGCTCTAGGTAGCCGGTATTCGGACCACTGCTATGTTTAAGTCAAAACCGGTATTACTCATTCATATAATAAAATACCAATAATGTGCGCATAGCAATTGAGAGTTAAATATGTCTAGAAAATAACTTCATCAACAATTCAAGCCAATATACGATCAGTATATTTTAAAAAAATGAGAAACACACATGTGAAAAACTTTTGACATACCAGATTACGTCGATTCGACACTTTTGTATTTACTATTTGTAAATGAGACAGACTTCAGTGACGTACTTTTCGTAACTTTCTTCTCTCAATTAAAGCTACAAACTCTGCCTATCACGGCTAGGCTGCGCTGCACTCAGTTCTCAGAACACCTAGTAGCCGGTATTTGGACCTTTTCCTCTAATGAATCGAAGCATACAGTCTCTTTCAAAAAGCAAACAGCATTGATTTAAAGATCCAATTAGGCAGTTTTTAACGAATAAAGACATAAAAGAATATAATAATGAAAAATTAAAAGAACTGCGTCAACCTGTTGCCTTGATTCAAGCTCTTCATAATTGTACTGAAGCAAAGTTTACAGATTCTGAAATGACAAACGGCCTTGAACCATTCCTTAGTTTATCAATTGGGTGTAAAGTATTGTTACGTTCTAATTTGTGGACCGAAAACGGTTTAGTAAACAGTGCTTTAGGCTATGTTGCAGATATTATTTATGAAGAAAATCACGGGCCACCAGACCAGATGACGCGAATAATCATGGTTAAATTTGAAAACTACAGTCATTCAACTTACCAGAATGGCTGTGTTCCGATTCCATCAATAACTAAATTCTGGAGAAATTTAAATATAAATTGCTCAAGAAAACAATTTCCTCTGCAGTTATAATTCACAAATCTCAAGGTTTAACATTAGATAAACAGTTGTAGATATTGGGGATAAAGAGACATCAGAAGGTTTAACGTACGTATAGTTGTCGAGAGTGAAAACCCTTTAAGGTTTAGCATTCAATAGAAAATATCCTTACGAGAGATTCTACAATAAAAAGAATTCTCATATGCTAACATGTAGAAAAAAGAAGAAATTACACTGTTAAACATTTGGTGTAACGTTACTCCAAACAACTGGAGGCAGTATTGCTTCCTCTAATCTTACGGTGGTATTTAACTGATATAACTGGTGTAACATTACACAGCTCTCGTGTAAGGTTTCACCATAATATAGTGAAACCTTTCACAAGTTTCTGTGTAAAGTTACACCAGAATTGCTGCAAGCTTTCACAGTAATTGTGTGTAAGTTTCCACATCAGTAGGAGTAAGCTTTCACCTAACTTTTCTGGAAGGTTACCCATTATTAGGTGTAATTTTTTAACAACATTTGTCTGTAATCTTACACAGTAATTGTGTGCTAGGTTACACATCAGTAGGGGTAAGCTTTAATGGAATGGCTAAATTTTTTCTGCACCTATTAATCTGGTATTAAAATATAATTTACCTAAAATATTTTTTTACAAAATAGTGACAGCTTTTAAATGCAAAAAAATTATTAAAAATACATTTTACTAAAAACTAGTATATATTAATAAACAAGCCTTTAAAAGCACACTTTTTAGTTATTTTGCTGCAATAAATATATATACATTTCAAATTTAACCTTACACGGTAACTGTATGTAATGTTACACGTCAGTAGGGGTAAGCTTTCCTGGAATGATTGTGTGTAATGTTACACGCAGTAGGGGTAAGCTTTCCTGGAATGTTGCACATTATTGCATGTACGTTTTCAACATCCATTATTCATTTGTCGATACTGCCTAAAAACTGGGTTAAATTTACAATTTTACAATGTTTCTTTCTATAAATTTACTTAGTAAAAAAATACTAAATTGTTATTTCAAAATTTGAAAAAAATATATATTTATTGAAGAAAAATAAATAGAAAGTGTGCTTTTAAAGGCTTGTTTATTAATATATACTAATGTTTAGTAAAATGTGTTCTTAATAATTTTTTTTTGCTTTTAAAATCTGCTACTATTTTGCAAAAAAAAAAAAAAAAAAAAAAATATTTTAAGTAAATAATATTTTAATACCAGATGATCATTAATAGGTGCAGGAAACATTTAGCAATAAAAACGAGAAATATGTACTAAAGTACACTTATAAACATCTGGAATTAAAATCTTCCATAGAAAATCCCCCCCCCCCAACCCCCCAACCCCCCCTGTCCCAGTCATCTTTCTCTTTCTTTCTTTCTTTCTTTCTTTTTAATCATTATCAAAAGTGGATGAATGCCACTCATTGTACAAATTATAAACTCACAAAGTACAATATGATAAGAAAACATATTATTAATCATTTAAAGTATTATATATATTCATTTTAATTAAAAGTATTACATGTTTCCTTTTTTATACTTATTTTGTTATGTTTACAAAAAGATAAAATTTTAAAAGCTTAAACACTTATATTCTCAATTAATAAGAAATAATAATTTGAAAAGCTTACTTAGTTATCAATATTAATAATTATAAAATCTTATATATTAATAATGAAAATAAATACTGTATTCTTTCTTTATTTAGAAATAAAAATATGCTATATTTTTTACAGAATATTCTACAACAATATATAATTCCCATGCGTGTTATATATATATTATTTCTTACTTTACATTTTCTATGTAAATATGAATTTTATAAAAGTTTACTTAATTTACCATACTAAAACAAAATATATTCTTAAACAATGATTTTTTTAAATAACCTTCATTTAACTTGTAATGAAATGTTGTAATAAAAACGAATGACTAAAACACTCGACTATATAATATTAGCAAAAAATAATAAACAAAATAGTTTCACTTAATAATTATTACTAATATTTTTAAAAAAATCTGCAACATATACTATTACAAAGTATAATTCGTATGTATAATTTTCTTATATCTTACATATTCTTTGTAAACATGGATTTTATAAAGGTTTATATACTATTACTGTACTACGTTACTCTACAAAAATAAAATGTGTTTTCAAAAGATAAATAACAGCAATATTCTTTAAATGTTACTTCATTTAAACCGTAATGAAATAAAGTGATTAAAATGAAAATTTGAATAGATAACACTTAAAATAATAAGAAATAATAATTAAAATAGTTACACCTACTTGTTAAAATATTTACATATTAAATAATAGTAATTAATTTATCCTTTTTCTTGTTCAAATAAAAATACACAGTATTTTATACAGAATAATCTACAACAATAAATATAATTCACACACAGAGTTACATATTCATTATTTTTCAGACTTTATATGTTCTGTGTAAATAGGGATTTTATATAAAAAAAAGTACTTGGTATGCTAAAATATAACGCTTTTTATATTTAATTTTTAAAGAAATAATGCAATAAAACTAATAAATTAAAAACTTGAATATATATAATACTTTAAAAAATAAATAACAATATGTTTTCTTACCGTACCGTACTTTTGTGAGTTTATAATTATTGTAGTGGATGATGATGATAGCCATTTTTCGCAATGATTATGTGAGACGTAAAACAATACGCCTTGTCTTTCCGTCCATTCTTGTAATTACAATGGCATCTAAATATCATACAAAATGGTTGTATATGTGTACTTTTGATAATTTTTTTAATAAGAAAAATAACTTTAATATCACAACAAACACGTGCTATTCTTGCTCTAACATGTGGCTGAACGCCAGATCACAACATGCAATGAAGATTGAAATCCCCTTCAATGTTCAATGGATCTCTCGTGATGTATGCGACTAAGTTGAAACCAGTTTTCACCCCGCAGATGTCGAGTGCTACCGTGATATAAGAGGTTACACAACCTCTGTGAAAGAATTCTCCAATATTGTGAGATTTTAAAATATCAGAAAAGCTTCCACCAGAATCTGTGTAACGTTACACTGAGAATCTAGAGTAAACTTACACAAATATTTTACAGTGTAGAATGAAATTTTTTTCAATTAATAATTCTTAGTATCAACAAGAGCAGCTTTCAAAGAAAATTTCAAAGAAAATTTTTCCAGAAAATTTGATTTTGAAGAAGTGTCTTTCTTCAAGCTCTCTTCGAATATAATATTCTAAGATTGCTACCAAAGATTATTTGGTGTGAATTACAAAGATTGGAAACACCTATTTCAAACCATTTTAGAAAACACCATAGGCTATTGGAAAATGCAAAAACATCTTTAAAAAAGCTTTTAGTTGAAAATTTAAAAATATTTTGTAAAATTTTGCTTCAAAAATATTTTTATTTATACCAGTCTTATATCATAAATAAAAAATTCCGAGGAAATTCTTAGTTATTTGGCTGAGTTTACATTTCTAAAATTAAAATGCGCCAAAACATAAAATAACGTTTTTTCTTAATAAAGATGCAAAAATAATATAAAAAGAACATTGTTACTATCATTTTTATCTTATTAAATAACGCTTCGCGAATCCAAACAAAGCACGGATTTTGTTAGTTAATACTAGTTCATGCCTTCAACATGTGGCCCGTAGCCGTGGGCCACCGTACAGCAGCTACTTTCTTCTGAAAAAATACTGGATTAATAACAGTGACTTATTCGATCAAGCAAGGCAAAGGGTACATTTCAGAATTTGTGGTGGCTGTCGATTTCTAAGCAAAAAGTTTGAAGACTCCATATTCTTAGCACTCGATTACTTATCCTTGTACCGAGGCTAAATGCTACGATGCGTTTATTATGATGTCTGTTAGTTTCATAATTTCTCATAATTATGTTCATAATTGTTTTAGTTCTTGTGATTAAAGGTAAAATAACATGCATTTTTATTTAACTACATTTCCCCAAAATATTGCTATAATAAAGGGAATAAATATGAAAATTGTCATGTATCTCACAGATACAACGACAAAAGTAATGTAAGTTTTTTGATGATAGTAATCGAGTATTAAAACCATTTTATTTTAATTTTACACTTACATTAAGGGGGTAGGATACCTTTAAACCTACAAAATTTTCGAATTTTTTTTAATACATATTTTGATTCCGTAATCATTTCCGAACAATATGCAGAAAACCGGATTAAAAATTCCCATTAGTTTACTAACTATGGCAGTTTTATTAAGACTATATATTAAAACTGCATAGGATAATTAAACTTTGCGTTGCGTTTATTCAAAATGATGAATTTTGATACTGCGCACAATGTTACTAAAAATCTATGCATGTCAATCAAAATAAACTTTCAAAACATATTCATTTCTATATTATCTGCAACTTAAATCCAGAAAAATGTAATATTTTATTTTTGTTCTGTTTTTTTACTTTGAAAATATTTTTTAAAAAGTGAAAATTTATAATTTTCTGTTAATTTTTTTACTTAGTCAATATTTATTTGAAACATTCTGGTTTTAGTATAAAGGTAACACTATTATTATTTATTTTCACCAAAATTTCCTCTTTATATGCATATTTTCAGATTTTATCATGCTCGCAAATTTTTTTTCTTTTATTATCATATATTTTTAAACTTGTCATTTCAATATTTATTTATGAGTTTACAAGTATATATATATATATTTAAATATATATATAAATATGAGTTTTATATTTAAATGAAGTTTGATTTTTATTTTTGAATTATTACGCAAGCTTTGAAACTTGGAACATGGTGATATTTTGTACTTTTTCGACGCGTTCAGAGGTATCCTGCCTCCTTAAGAACATTATTATTATTGTCAATACCTATTATATGTTCATGAAAAATGCAAAGAACAAAATGGTTATATATAAATTTATTGCTTAACCACTTGAGGGGGGGGGGTTAATTTTTCCCACACACAATTTTAACCCCTAAATTAGAATTTTCGTTTGAAAAATTTCCTTTTATTAAGTACGTGAAGAAAATAATCACATAATTTTAATCCCTACATTAGAATGATTGCCGCCGGAGCAAACTTCCACCAGTAAATTTGAATAGAAAATGTCGCCTTTTTTACACTCCTTATTCCTGCAAAATTTCTCTCACAAATATGGTAAAAGTTTCTATTTGTTTTTACTGGAGAAAGTTGTACCTGGTATTATAATCTGTTTCACTGACACTGTCAGGGGATTGTTTAGGCTGTCACAGTATTGCGGAAACGGAGGGCGTGACAACCACCGGAGTAATATTCCACTAGTAAAATTGAATATCGATTTTTGCCATAAGTACGACTGAATTTCTGTATGAATAAAGCGTTTAAATAAAATGAAAATTTTTGTTAGAGTTTAGTAGTGGAAGTTTTCCCCCACATTAGTCAACCCTTGCGAAACAGGCTACAGTTGAAGCGTCACTGTTTTGAGGCTAGGTGGATTTCTTTTTATTCATGGTTATATATGGTTGTTAGTGGTGTCAGCTTAGTCTGATTATCGCAAGTGTATACTGCCACCAGTAAAAGCAAGCAGAAATTTTCATCTTACACATGATAGAATTACTGCAGATACCGCCGGTACCATGTCAAACTATCCAAGGTGAAAACAGCGGTCTACTTTTTTGAAATTCAGATATCTTGATCGGCACCACTTTTTTTCAATAGTAAATTTCGCCTTGTTTAACCTTATTTAATGCTATATTAATTAAGGCGAAAACAAGAGGAATTTTACCATTTCAGAAAAGTGGTGCAAATCAAGAAATTGGAATTAAAAAAAGTAGCCCACTTTTTTCACATTGGATAGTTTGACATGGTACTGACGATATAAGGTGTTATTCTAAGGCGAAAATTTCTAATAAAAGCTACCGGTGGAAGTTTACCCTTCGATAATCAGTCGTTTCTTCCTTCTGCCTTTGAGATGGTTGTATTTGAATTCGTCCTTAATTTCCACTTTATAATATTCCACACAAAACGATATAGTATTTTCGATCTGTTTGCTGGTGACAGAATGAAAATTGCTTTGATTCTTCTACTAGGTATTTTTTTACTGATAATTTATCTTGCCTTTTAAGATAATGAGGATTGCTTACGAAAAGCAAATTTTTCAGTAAAAAAAATGCTTACGTAACATAAAAAAATTATTATATTATCATTTTGCATTACATTTTAAGTTATATAACTTCCGAAAGCTATCATATTAATGTTTGCGTATCTTATAACGGCTAGTCTACGAACCATTCATTAGTTTTGTTCTTTTCCAAGTTAATTGCTTGGTAAACACGACATCTAATGGGTAACGGAAGACATTTATAAAACAAAGTTAATGAGTGGGATAATGTATAATGTGACGAATTTTAAGACCAAAATAAACAAATTAATCAATGTGCCTTTTCTTTCTTCAAATTTCAGGATCTGTAAAAATGGTGAAAAAAAATTGCTTGCGAGTCTTATACAGAGCAGCCAAGTTATAAAGGTATTAATGAAAACTTTTTTCCTTTTTTAGACAGATTGTTTCTTTCTTTTCTTTCCTTTCTCAATTTTTCTTCTTTTTTTCTGAAAATGAAGCGATCGTTAGACATGTTTACAAAATTCCTTTTAAATACAAATACATTGAAGTAATATGGAAGCACATAATTTTAAATAAAAACTAAATAAATTTAACAAGTTAATAATTATGAAAATATGAATTATTTCACAGTCGTTATAAATGGTTCTAGGTTTATATTTTTAAAGAAATCTCCTTTACAATTATCTCTAAACAGTAATCTTTTATTATCAGCAATAAAATATCAAACTATAGTTATACGTTATATGTTCTCTTAACCCTAGAACTACCGGAAATTTTACTCAAGTTTTATAAAAACATTCTACACCAGAATTTTTACTTAAAACTATTTAATTTGTTTATTTAACTTATTATTGTCTGATTTATACATTTAGTTTGTTTTGAAGAAATTTCTGGTTTGAATAAATATTTTGAATGTACATGTCGGGTCCATTGGACCCTTCTGGTAGACAGAGGGTTAAAGAGCCGGAAAACTCTAAAAATTCATAAAATTAAATGTTTCATAACTCGGTAAGTTTTGGTTTAAAATCAGTGGGATTTTGAATGTCCCCAGACGCATGTATCTATAATAACAAAGACATATGTTTGTATGTCTGGGAGTGTGCTTATGTGTGTATCTGTAAGATATTTTCTGAAGAATCAGCTACGCACAGAACTTAGGAAGAAAAGTACTTGTATGTATGAAGATATACACCTCGAAGCCAGTTTTGATGTTTCTGAATAAAAAAAAAATATTTGAATTTTTATGCAATTTTTCGTTTTTCAGGCGATTTTACCATATTAGTAAAATGATTCCCGGTTCTTACTTTATGCCCAATGTAGTAGGCTTTGCCCCTTTTCAATAATGTTTATTCAGAATTACTTTAGCAATTTTTGAAATTGTAGCGAATTTTTTATATGATTTTTTGAATTTTTCCGCGTTTTGCGGCGATTTTTTGACAGACTTAAATTGAACCCGTTATCAATCTTTTAGCCCAATATAGCAAATTTTGCCTTCTCCGATTTTTTTTTTATTTTCCCTTAATTTTTTATGCATTTATACGCGTTTCGCGGAGATTTTTTTCGCGGTTTTTTTTTTCCTGAAAGGAAAAGAAATCTCCTGTAAAGTTTGATGATGCCACGATTAAATTCTGATTAGAAGAATTCCAAATCATTTCCTGCATCAGCATGAGCTACGAACGAAAATTTCAATTTAATCTGTGTGGAGATAAAAAAAAAAAAAAAAAAAAAAAAAAAAAAAAAAAAAAAAAACCAGAATAATTCATGATTCGTTTGATTAGAGAACTGGGCAAGGTTAACCTATCAGGCTTCCAACCGCATTGGTCCCCCATACAAAGTTACGATTAATTCGTGCTTCGTTTGGAAACACCCGGGCAGCGAAACATATATACGTTACTGGCCAAACCAAATTTCAGGCCAATCCAGTTTTCCTAACGCACTTAGGATTAACCATGGAACTAGTAATAAAGAGGAACTGACATATCCTTAAAATCGTGAAGCTTCAACTGTAACCACTGTCGCAGGCGCTGCTTACCACCGGTGAAATCTTCCACCAGTAGATTTATACAGAAATTTTCAACTTATTTTAACGCCTTATTGTTTCAAATTTGTAGTCATAAATAATGGTTGAAACAGATTTTTATTTTTACTGGTAGGAGTTTACTTTGGCGGTAGTTAGGACCTGCGTTTCCGCCATATTGTGACAACCAGGGAAACAAAATGACAGTTTTACAAGGCACACTGACACCAGTAAAAACAAATAGAAATTTGTACCTCATTTTTGAGAAATAATTCAATGAATAAGACGCTTAAATAAGACGAAATTTTCTATTCAATTTTACGGGTGGGACGTTTGATCTTTGCGGTAATCAGAAACTGGAGATCCGATTTAAAAAAAGCAACCGCCATCTTGTGACAACCTCCTCAGTTACTTCAGTCGCAACTGGTAGACAGTACACTAAATGTCTCCTCCTCTTTATTCATAACTCCATTGGATAAACTAATTTTTTCTAGATCAAGCTAGTTTAGCCTAACGTCAGGGATGCAAGCGGTCCGCCACAAATGAATGATTTTTACCACTAAATTTTAATGGTACTATTCACCGTATGAAATCTAAAAAAAATTTCTCGTTGCATAAGACGAGGAATACTATTAAAATTTAGTGGTAGCAATTGGCCATTTGTGGCGCAGCGCTTTCATTCCTGCCTAACGCATATAGAATAAACTAGTTTGTTCTGTTATTCACTGGTCTGAACTAGTTTAACCCTTAAATGCGCGATTTTTTATTTTGTTTCGAAAAAATTATATCTGATTCTCTGAAAGATTTGTTACACAGGAAAAATAATGAAAAAAAAAATCAGAGATACATTTTTTTTTTTTTTTTATAATACGTCAATCTTTTCTTCTATTGCACATCTGCAATACAAGTAAATATTACTGTCGTGTGGTTGTTTTACGCTAAAAAGTTATAAATTAGTAAATATTTTAATAAGTATGTCTCCAAATACCTTATTTTATATAATTATTTATTTTATAAAACCTAACCCTCAACCCTTTAGTTCCCACGGTAGAACGTTTCTAGAAATTACGTAGTCCGAGAACATGACTTCACAACAGAAAGTTTCAATGATTAATTTCGGTTTATTTAAATACGGAATGTCTGCTATTCATTTAAAGGAGATATTGCTATTTTAATTTTCTGGTATGAATTAGGTATATACGAATAAAAAAAATCTATTAAATTCAAAACACTATTCTTTGCATATATGCACAGCTGCGCACTAAAGGGTTAACCTGGCGCACTGCTGATTCCAGTGACAAAAAAAAAAAAAAAAAAAAAAAAAAAAAAAAAATCAGCACACATTAAAATTTGCAAATGAAATTCAAAAATACTTATGAGTAAGAATGGGCCTAGAATTTTCATGATTATTTTTTTCTGGGAGCAACATTATGTTATCACTGACATCAATAACAGATTCATCTACAATTTCTGGAAAAATAAACTTATTTCTTTTCAGTCTTCGTCTCATGAATATTACTTGAATAGAATAATCATCAATTGGGCCACACTTACATTTTTTAAAGGCAGTAAATAAAAAACAAAATATCCTTATATTAAAACGAAAGACGATTTAAGTAAGACCGACTTTCAGTGCATTTTTGAGACATATGCGCATACGCGACCACCTGAAAGGTCTTCCGATTAGACCAATCTGGGTAAACAGCACATGTACTAAGACTGAGCTCCAATGGGAGTTCAGTGACATTCCTGCCTATATACAGATATCGTCACGCGTATTCACTGATCTCAACAATGCTGTCTGCTGTTTATAGTTTCTTTAGATTACACCTTATTAGGTATTTTGTTAATTTATTGTTTGTTTTTTTAATCTTATTTGTTGCGATTTCATTTTTAACTTTTCTTTTGATGTACTTAGATTTAAAGTGTTCTTCGTATTTTCCGACGATTTAACCTAACCAGTGGAAACTTTAACGCTATCTTTATGTAGATATTACGAACCGTTCTTTTTCTCCTGAAATATCTCTTAATGTTTTAATATTCAACATCAGTAATTATTTTTACAGTATCTTATGGGTTTATAGTCCAAAATTTCTCTCTGAATAACACCTTCTTCTGAAAAGGGCAACAAAAATTTCCGAAAACTTTTGTTTTGTTTACATATCAATTACGATAAAAATATTTTAATGCCCAGCAGTAATTATTTTGACAGTTTACCTTATAGCTTCATAGTTTAAAATTTCTCTACTGAATAACACCTTCTTTTGAAAAGGGCAACAGAAATAAATTTTCTGAAAACTTTTGTTTTATTTACATATCGATTACGATAGAAATGTTTTAATATCCAGTAGTAATTATTTTGACAGTGTACCTTATAGCTTCACAGTTTAAAATATCTCTACTGAATAATACCTTCTTCTGAAAAGGGAAGCAGAAATGATTTTCTGAAAACTTTTGTTTTGATTACATATCGATTAACTAAAAACATTCTTGACTCTTTAGAAAATGCAACTGAAATGATAATTTTAACAATTGAATCATTAATAAAAAATTATATGTTAAATTAAGCATGAAAAACTTAATACATGGAAAGGTTGAGACAAATATAATTTTTTTAAGCAGATATCTTACAATGAATGTTTAATCACAATGTTTTAACTAAAATAACTTTAAATATTAACAAATTTAAACAAAATGAAGTTTTTAATTCTGATGATTGATTTTTCGAGAAAAAAGGTACTAAAAAACTTATTAGCTAGAAAAGACTACAATGTTTCTGTTGACAAATAAATGGATTTTTCAATGCTTACATTAAAGTAAATTTAAAGTTCAATGTCAGAATTACAAATTAATTAAATTGTTTATTGTGGGATCCCCATAACTCAAAAAATATTTGAAAATAAGTTATCACCGTTTTTCCAAAGTTTGTTGACAGACGATTGCAATTTGTGTTAAAAGCCACCAAAATAACATTCTCTATGCCCTATCATATGATACATACCAATAGATTTCTAAACAGTTTCCACTTGAAAATCTGAAGACTATTAAGTTTACAAATCAAAAGAAAAGTTCATCATTAGTTCCAAATAAGTCAGAGCTAATAAATTTCAAAATACGTAATATGTGTAATCCTATTTTAAAAAGATTTTCCAAAAAGTGGAAATGCATTCACATGCAATGACAATAAAATTTTCAATGTTTCGGTTGGTGGGAAAACATTTAATGTATTTTAACAGCACTATCCAACATTGCATGATTTGGGGGGGAGGGAGGGAATTAATTTTTTGCCAATGATTTTCTGAGAACACCGCTTTTATTTTCAAGAACAAGGGGTGATCTGTTCTGAAATTTCAGCCATTCAGTTCTGAAAAAAAAATAATTTCTTCTTAATCTAAAAACATCATAATGGATATTAATTATGAGTGAATCGTATGTTTTCTCCTATCGATTGGCAATTTTCGTGTGTTTTATGCGACCAATTGATAAATTTCATGATTTTTCCCTCACAACCGACTGTCGATTTTTCTTTTTCCTTTGCGACTGATTGATGAATTTTGTGATTTTTTAAGCGATGGATGGACAAATTTTGCGATTTTTTTTTCTTGCATGACCAACTGAAGAATTTCCTGTAACCGACTGGTGAATTTTTCGATTTTTTTTCCTTCACAAGAGCGATTTAGAAATTTTTCTACATACATTTATTACATACTAAAGTGATTATAGACAAAATTCATGCATTAACAAGATTCCTGTTTCTGAGGATTCTGTTTCCATTATTTGCTCTTTCTCTCATTTTTTTTTTTCATCCCATTAATGCAGAACTATGTAAGACAGAGAACCCGACTTGAACCTGCAAAATCCATTTTACAGACACGTCACTTTTCCGTGGAATTGCGCTTTTTTGGATTTACTGAATTTTATTATCCCTTGGATCTATGCAAATATGCATTAAATTTTATCGACATTTTTATGGGGGGGGGGGGGGCATGACGGAAGAAATACAAGAAAAACGCGAGTACCAACCGTGCCAAATTGAGCAAATTTCTTCGAAGGATCGTAGGGAAAACTCAGTTTTTTTAAAGGATCGCAAAAATTGTCGGTCGCGGAAAAAACGCGATTAACGTTAAAGGATCGTGAAAAGTAAGTGTGATTTTCTTTAAAGGATCGCGAGAAAAAATTACATTTCCATCATAGGATCGCGGGCAAAAATAGGATTCCCATCAAAGGATTGCGGAAAAAACGCAATTTTTGTTAAAGGATCACGAAGAAGACACGACTTTTGTCAACGAATCGTGTAAAATATACGAATTTCGTCGAAAGATTGTGGGAAAAAACGCGAATTACGTCGAAGAATTAATTTTGTTTAAGAATCGCAGAAAAAACGCAATTTTTGTTAAAGGATTACGAAAAAGACGCGATTTTTATCAAACGATCGTGTAAAATATATGAATTTTGTCAAATATCGTGTAAAATATGCAAATTTTGTCGAAAGATCGTGGAAAATACGCAAATTTTGTCGAAAGATCGTGGAATAAAACGCAAATTTCGTCGAAGGATTGGTAAAAAACGTGATTTCGTCAAAAGATCGAAGTGTAAACGTGAATTTCATTAAAAAGGCTGCAGAAAATTATGATTTTCGTCAAATGGTCGCGGAAAACACTAATTTTCTCAAAGATCGCAGAATAACAGCAAATTTCCTCAAAATGTTGCAGAAAAATGCGAATTTCGTGAAAAGTCCGTGAGGTTATGAAAGTTCAACTTTTTTTTTTTTTTTTTTTTCTGAACTTGTACCACGTCTGATTTTAAGTCAACATGACCCGAACCTGCAAAAATAATTTTCGAAATATGAAAAATATTATCAATATTTTATTTTTGATACACACAAAAACGACATGTATCATATTTTTGATAGTTTATGTACACATACACATGCTACATGTGTTTAAATTGAGAGGTGCCCGCTATTCAAACTTATATAAACGTTCAAATATATAAATTTTAGGAATTAAAAAATGTTTGCTAAACAGAAATGTCTGCCTTTCGGGAGAAAAGCCATTATAGAGGTCTTATTGTGCATAGATCTTTAACCTGAAAATATACTTTGGATATCATTTCAAATTTGGGTCGACCCACTAGAGTCAAAACACATACCGAAACAATGAAAGTGTACCCGGCCTGCAACAAAAAATCTAACATTGATTCGACCCGAACTAAGAGTCGGTTCTGGTAAAAGCAAGTAACTCGACCTGATGCAGGACTCTAATCTTTCACTTAGTGTAGTAATTTTTTTACATGCTTCATCTATTAGTGTGTGAAGCACGAAACTGGTTACACTATTTTTTTCCCAGCAACATGGTGATCATTATTCAGCAATTGCTAAGTTTTCTATTAAATAAATTAACCAGTTTGTAGGTTTAAAGCAATTTAACTGTAATGCAAAAAATTTTAATCAAGTCGTGTATTTAAAAAAGTACTTTATGATATTTATCTAACATAATTAAAGAATTGTTGTAACGCAGATTAAAAATTAAAAGACATTGTACTGTTTCTTGACTGATTGTTTATATTTTTAAAATTTATACATTACTATGCGAATGCACTTATGTGTGCACCAGTGTCTTTTTTTTCTGTATTTGCAGAGTGCACGACAAGTGGCCGAAACAGTACTCAGTACAATATTACTCAGAAATAAATTAGAAGCATAATAAAATTAAGAATTATTTAAATATATATATATATATTAAATATTGCAATCAATAAGTATAAAGAAATTTGATTTGCACTGTGTAATAAAAAAAAAAATTAGTATATTTATACATGTAAGCATTCGCTGTTTTCTGCGGTAAAAATCTGTATGTACGTACTTCAATGCAAATAACTTAAAAGCGCTTTTCGATCGATCAGCATGATACCGATATATATTATACAGCACACATTTGTCATTATCTAACATTAGTGAACACAGAATGCATTTGTATGCACTACATGCTTTATGATCTACCGATTCTGATAAGGATTTTATGATCGAAGTATATATGAATGTATTTTATATGAAATTAGTACCAAATAATCACAGATTACTGAAGTTATGTCCGTAAATATTCAACAAAGTACATTGAGAAACTAGAGATTTGTTTACTCTCGAGTGTTTTTAGCTATGTGGCCAGTTTACCGTGTAGCAATGTGTTGGTGCATTCATTCAAGAATTTATAAGTTCAGACACTATCAAAAAGTAACAAAACACTGTATGTAGTGTACAAAGAAGAACATTAATCAGCACTGTTTGTTTTTAAGCATTTTGCATATTACAGACATCTCTTTAATTATTTTTTATATTTTTAAAATTTGTACTTTAATATGTGAGTGCACTTATGTGTACACAATTTTTTTTTTTTTTTTAATTCTGTATTTTCACAGTTCATGACAACTGCCCGAAACTGACAACTGCCTCAGTACAATATTACTCAGAAATAAATTAAGAAATATTTTAACTCTCTGAGCGGTTTGGGCATATTTTTCAGTTTCCCATAAACAACTTTAATCTGTTGTAGACAAAAATATTTTCAACAGAATTGTATTTCAAGATGTCTATCAAACAAAGGAGCATGAAGTGTATTTTAGAAACAAACAGGGAAAGGAAATTTTAATTAAAATTATTTTTATAAGCATTTTTATGAAAATGCAGGAAAGCCCTCAAGATGCTCGGAGGGTTAATATATATATATATATATATATATATATATATTGCAATCAATAAATATAAAGACGTTTGATTTACGTTGTGTAATAAAAAAAAAATTAGTGTGTTTATATATTTATGCATGTAAGCATTCGCTGTTTTCTGTGGTAAAAATCTGTATTTACTTGAATTAGTCCAGGCAATAGAGACCGCATAGGGGCTCTACCTAGCAAAATTCATGGTAGTTCTGAAAAAAGGCATACTATATGTTTTTCGGGTCGCTGAATCCGAATTTTTAACTTCCCACCAAAATTTCCCACGGCAACCCCCCCCCCCCCCCAAATTTTAATAAAATGCTCCCCAAAAAAGGTTTTTATTAAAAAAATCATTTTTTTATTTTTTTAGGGAAAAAGTATCTAAGAATTCAGAAAGTAGACAAAATTTGCAACAAATTAGATATATGACATTATGACTTAGGATGAAGGGGAAGGGGGGATTTGCCTCGGAACATGCGCTCGGTGCTGCGTGAACTAAGTTGCGCAATTCCACTTAACCACTCACACGTTTACATTCGCCCTCCCATCTCCCCTCCGAACTTTCTCTATAAGGTTTACTTTAAGTTTTTTGGGTCGCTGAATCCGAATTTTAACTTACCCCCCAAAATTTCCCCCTCTCGAACCCCCCCCCCCAAATAGTTGTTTTTAACATAAATTTCTTATTGTTTTGGGGAAAATCATTACGAAATTCAGAAACTAGACAAAATTTGCAACAAATAGGATATATGACATTTTGACGTAGGATGAACAGGGAGGGGAAGGGCTGCCTCTGAACATGCACTGCGGCGCTACGTGCACTAAGTTATGAAGTCCATGCAATAGGGGATTTTACCTGGAAAAATTAATACTAGTTCTGGATTTCAACTCACTTTATGTTTTTTGGGTCGCTGAATCCGAATTTGTAACTTCCCACCAAAATTTCACCGTGGGATTCAGCGACCCAAAAAACATAAAGTAAGCCGATTTCCAGAACTACCATTAATTTTGCTAGGTAAAATTCATCATTGCCTGTACTAAATGCAAATAACTTAAAAACGCTTTTCCATCGATCAGCATGATACCAATATATATTGTACAATACATTTTTTTCATTATCTGACATTCGTGTACACAAAATGCATTTGTATGCATTTGTTTTATTATCTACCGATTCTGATAAGGATTTTATGATCGTAGTAGATATGAACGTATTTTATATGAAATTAGTACCAAATAATCACAGATTTGTTGATGTTGTTATGTCAGTAAATAACATTTTAAAGAGTTAGACTTTTTTGTTTGATACCGTTAAGTTGTTTGCCGTCAAGTTTTGACGGGTTCCATCTAGTATTTTACTATGTTAAATAGTCACTTTTCTTTTTTTACTATATTTTACAGTTAAATAACTATTTTAAAACAGAATTTCTTTATAGAGAATAAGCAGTTATTAAGTGTTTTGATAATTCTACATTACTGGAGTAGAGTGGATTGTAGACCACTGTGCCCCATGTTGAAGTTCAATAAATATTCACATTAATATTTTTCAAAGCTTTCTTATAAACCTTTCAGGGGCAAGGTACTTGTATTCGTAAAATGTTCAAATAATTTATTAACACCAGTATTTACAAGATAATTTATGCGTAATCAAGTAAAAGAAAATTTCCGCATACTTAATAAAGATGAATTTTCATTATAAAATTCCGGTGACAATATGGCAATTAGAGATTAAAATTATGTGATGCCGTGACGGCATCACCGTCCTTCAAGGGTTTAAGCATATTGACTTTAAAATTACCGTAATTTCCCGCGTATACGCCGCGGCTTAGTTAAATCTTTTTCATACCGGAAATTTTATTTAAAAAATGAAGTCAAATAAATGCTAAGCAAAAGCAAGCCACATTTTCTTTAAAACAAATTCTGGTAGGAAATCGAATTGTTTGAGCTGCGGCGTATACGCGGGAAATTACGGTAAATAAAAACAAGTATCTTACCTTTTCAAAAAAGTTTTTTATTTGATTTATTTGTAACCTATAATTACTAAAAAAAAGAAAATTATGATGATGAAAAATTTTACTTTTAGAAGCTCAGAACAACCAGTCAGGATAAAGTTGTACATTCTGAGCTAACCATGTGTTCAAAAGGCTATAAACAACCAATAACGTGCTGCTGTCTACTAACACTAGAAAGGCCATAAATTTTAGTCAAGTTTTAAAAAAATTATTTACACTAGAATTTTGATTTAAAACAGTATAAATATTTTTATTTAGCGTTTTTCTTCTTTGTATCTTTTAAACTTAATTTATAATGAAGTTTCTGGTTTGAACCGAAATACATTCATATGGTAGCGTTCAAAATGACCGCACACGGCCGTTCAAGTGTTAAAATTAGAACGCCCGGAAGGAGTCGATTCGACTCCAAACATATGATTAATGTCATTTGAAACTAGAAATTATTTCTCAAAATAAGTTACATTTTAAAAAGTCCTTCCGGCCAGTGCCGGGAGGAAGAGGTAGCTTTCATAATCCTTATTTAAAAAAAGCCAACTTATATCATGCAAACACACGAAGCTCAATTTAGTGGAAACCGAATATAGGAGATTCAATACTAATTTTTATCAATATAATGAATGAGAATTTCGCGAAATTAGTCAGCTTTATCCAAGCTGCTTTTCTTTAAAGTAACTTATATTTGGCTGCCAAATTCGGCGATTTCTTAAAGTGCTTGCCATTTTAAGACAACATGGTGGATGAGGCTAACCAGTGAACTTGGTCGAGACCTTAGTAATTGCTGTGCACATGCTCACTCACATCGAAATCGGTTGATATATACGAGTGCTGTCGCATGCAAAAAATCAGATTTTTCAAAATGTCACCCACATTAGAAATTGAAACTGCTATATCTGAGCCATTTTTTAAGGTAAAGACAAATAAAAAATGCTCCTGAATCCTTATATCAAGATCAAATACTTAAGAAAGAAACCTTTTTCAATTTCTAATTTTTTTGCACCTCACTTTAAATATATATATATATTTTAATTTAATGGCTGCCATTTTGAAACAAGATGGCTGATGAATCTTGCCAGCGAACTTGGTCGAGGTGTTGATGTATACTATCCACATGCCTTCTCACATCGAAATAGGCGAATACGTGTGTTATCGCGTGACAAATACAAGATCGTTTCAAAATGTTAGCCATGCTAGAAATTCAAAGTGCTATAAATCAAACATTTTTTAAGATATCAACAAAAGAACAAATTTTCAGAAACAAAAACTGCTCCGGAATTTTTGTATCAAGGCCAAACACATAAAAAAAATCTTTTTCATTTTCCAATTTTTTAATACCTCATTTTGAATTTAATTTTTTTTTAATGGCAACCCTTTTGAAACAAGATGGCGAATGAAGCTGGCCAACGAACTCGGTCGAGACATTGGTATGTACTATGTACAGACCAAGTTACATCCAAATAGGTTCATAAATACGCCTGTTATCGCGTGACAAAAATCAGGTCGTTTAAAATGTCAGCCACAAGAGAAATTCAAAATGCTATTACTCAGCCATTTTTTTAGATATAGACGAAAGAAAAACTGTTCCGGAATCTTTGTATTAAGGTCAAACACATACAAAAAAAATCTTTTTCATTTTCCAATTTATTGGTATCTCATTTAATTTTTTTTATTTTTTAATTTTTTTAAATGGCCGCCATTTTGAAACAAGATGGCGGATGAAGCTGGCCAACGAACTCGGTAGAGATATTTGTATGTACTATGTACACACCAAGGTAAATCCAAGTCAGTTCATAAATACGCCTGTTATTACGTGAGAAAAATCAGGACGTTTCAAAATGTCAGCCACGCTAGAAATTCAAAATGCTATAACTCAGCCATTTCTTAAGATATAGACGAAACAAAAACTGCTCCCGAATCTTTTTATCAAGGTCAAACACATAAGAAGAAAATATGTTTTCAATTTTCAATTTTTGGTACCACATTTCAAATTTAAATTTTTCTTAAAAATTTAAATGGCCGCCATTTTTAAACAAGATGGCGGGTGAAGCTGGCCAACGAACCCGGTCGAGACATTGGTATGTACTATGTATAAACGAAGTTACATCCAAATCGGTTCATAAATACGCCTTTTATCGCATGACAAAATTCAGGACGTTTCAAAATGTCAGCCACGCTAGAAATTCAAAATGCTATAACTCAGCCATTTTTTAAGACATAGACGAAACAAACACTGCTCCGGAATCTTATTATAAAGGTCAAATACATAAGAAAAAAATATTTTTCCATTTTTAAATTTTTGGTTCCACATTTCAAGTTTTAAATTTTTTTAAAAATTTTAAATGGCCGCCATTTTGAAACAAAACGGCGGATGAAGCTTTCCAACGAACTCGGCCGAGACATTGGTATGTACTATGTACACACCGAATTACATCGAAATCGGTTCATAATTACGGGAGTTACAGTGTGACATAGGTCAGATATATATATATATATATATATATATATATATATATATATATATATATACCAATTTTGAACGGAGGGTGGTTTAGGGGTCTGGGGGTCATGATCGATGAAAATATAGCAAAATTTTTTGAAATCGCTTTCCTCCGAACGGCTGCAATAGGTAGCTTTTTTGTAAAGAAAGCTACCTAAAACGCAGATTTATGTTACATAAATCAGTCAAATAATTTTAAATAAAAATTCTGGTGTAAGATATTTTTATGAAATTTGAGTAAATTTTCCGGGCGTTCTAGTTTTAAGTTTGAAGAAAAGCGTAAAGATTTAATAAATAAATAAAATATCAGGGTGTGGTCCACTGTGACCCTAGCACCAATGTGCCCCGGTCTCCTCTACTAAAATTACATCAATCGCAGGTAAAATATTTGCAATTAAATTAAATGGAAGTTGAAGGGCGCGTTTAAATGAATTACGATAGCGTTCTAATGACGTTACAAATTTAAGATCATCATTTTAGTTTTTATTCGATAAAAATCCCACCCACTTCCATCTCTCAGTACACAAAATTGATTTTTTTTAGAATTTTAAAGGTCCATTAAAAAAAAAAAAAATTCTGCCCTATTTATTTTATATTATTTTGCCCTTTTCGTTTTATATTTTACTTTGATATACTAATACATAATTAATGAATCCTCTAAATTCTTCACATTCCTCTTATTTAATATATTTTCAACCCCCATTCTTTGGTCGTCCAGCAGAAAGTTTTAAATTTTCACCTCTCATTAAAAAGAAAAAAAAAATGTACAATACTTATTACTTTCATGTTACAATAAATTAAAGATCAATCGTCGGACACGCCGCTTCCTTTCCGTTATTTAAATCTTTTTCTCATTCTCAGCACACGAATTTTAAAGTATAAAATTCTTTCGTTTTTAAAATTTACTTAAATACTTGATGTTACTTTGGAGAAAAAAAAAATCTATTATTTAAATCTTCTTTGAAATGTTCCCTGCCTGCTGACAACATTGATCTACGACGATTGGTGAGAGAACTGAAAGTGCTTTTTCTCCTACGCCAACTTGCCAAGCAGGTGCCCAAAACCAAAACGTAAGTCTTCCTGAAAAAGCCGCCGGAACGGTTGCTTGCATCAACAACACTACGCCAAACTGAATTGGACTAAAATAAACTAGATTGGCCTAGGCTAAACTAGTTCAGGCCAGTGAATAGCAGGCCAAACTAGTTTATCCTACGTCCGTTAGGCCAAACTAGTTTGCCCTAGAAGAAACTGGTTTATCATAAGCGCGTTAGGATAAACTAGTCTGTCCTAGGAAAAACTAGTTTAACCTAAGTGTGTTATGATAAACTAATTTGGCCTAGGCCAAAATAGTTTGGCCTGAAATCAGGCTTGGCCGGTAACATATATAAAATATGTCATAGGGAATGAGGGCCGTATAAAAGAAAATTTCTGTCATAATACGTACACAACCTCTTGTAAAATAAATACCATATCTAAAGCAAAGTGAGTATTTTTTTTAAGGGGTCTCAGGACTCTGACAATTGGAAAAAATTAAATGAAAGGACCATTTTAAATATATATTATCTTAAAATGTACATGATTTAAAAACACATGTTTATTGGGATTAAAGGTATAAATATGTCCTTTTATTTGAAGCATTTAAAAAATTTCAAGATGCAGAATTAGTGTTTATAGGGCGTTCCAAACTGTCAGACATTTGTTGAGCAGAAAATTGATATAACAGCTTACGCGCAGGATTGCAAAATAAATTTTGCAACTAGAATGAAATTTTCCGTGCCTAATTATACTTTTTAGTAATTACTCTGAACCTAAATAAATTTGTATTTAAAGGATTTTTATATTTTAAATACAAAGTTGTGCTTAGCTAATACAAATTTCTGAAAATTTCAATAGTATAATCATTAAAAATTAATTTTTTTCAACAATAAAAATAAAATTTTAGGTTCAGTTTATACAGACTAACATAAAATATATGTTTTGAAAATTTCTTGAAAAATATTCAGAAGTTTTTGAGATATCTTGCACGTTATGGAAACAATTATATAAAAACATTCAGAAAAGACAGAAATTTAACTTCTAAAAAAATTAAAATTTTGAAGATTTAAGAGTACTGAAACCCCTTAACCCAATTTCTTAATCATTACTTAATTGTAAAAAAAAATTGCAACATCTGGTATTAAACGAGGTGGTACAATTGAGTTGTGAATAAAGAGGTGGAGACGTATGGTTTACAGTCTACCAGTGATGTAACTGAGGAGGTTCTCAAAAGATGGCGGCTGTTTTTCTATAATCGGAACAACAGTTTCTACTTACAGCCGGGGCAAGCTTCCCACCAGTAAATTTGAATAGAAAATTTCGTCTTATTCAAGCGCCTTATTTACTGGAATATTTTCTCACAATTATGGGGAACATTTCTAATTGTTTTTACTAGTGTCAGTTTTATCCGTTAATCTAGTCTTCTTCTTTGACACCTACAGAAGGTTATCTAGGTCGTCACTATATGGCAGAAACGCAGGGTCTGACAATCGCGAAAGTACCGTAATTTTCCGCGTATACGCTGCGGCTTAGTTAAGTCTTTTTCATACCGGAAATTTTATTTAAAAAATGAAGTCAAATAAATGCTAAGCAAAAGCAAGTCACATTTTCTTTAAAACAAATTCTGATAGGAAATCGAATTGTTTGAGCTGCGGCGTATACGCGGGAAATTACGGTAAACTTCCACCAGTGAATCATACTTGCCAACACTTTCGTTTTTTTTGTACAACAAAATTGCACAGAAATTTTTGCCTTGTTGAAGAGGCAGATTACGGCGATTTCAAAAGGCAAAATTTACTATAAAATTTTTTGTGGTACTAAAAAGCGGAAGATGTTGGCAGCCATGAGTAAATATGAATATATGTTACTTCCATTATTTATCACTAAACTTTTGCATTCATAAAGAGTTTAAATAAGGAGAAAATTTTTATTTAAATTTATTGGTGGAAGTTTTCCCTGACTCTTATCAACCCCTGCGAAAGCGGTTACAGTTTAAGCTTCTCTATTTTAAGGCTATATCAATTCCTCTTTATTAATACTTCCATGGGTGGCACAAAGACTGCTATTTAAATATTAAGTAGAAATTTTCTGATACTTTTTAGTGGTGGCAGAACATACTTTGCTAAATTCAATACTTGATTTGTGTAATTTTAGTAATAGGAAGTGTGTTTCTATCAGCCACAAAATTCATTCGGACGTTTCTGACACCTTTACCAAAAAAATACCTTTGTACTGAAAGGGTATATAGGCTAAAATAACTAAATAGATATTTTCATGCTTACACATCATTTATAAATCCTAATATACTATCGTCGCTTTTCTAAAAAACAGCTTCATGCAAGAAAAAAGAGAATTTTCATGTGTTGTGAGTATAAGATCTATGCCACACGCGCAATTAAAAAATATTTTTAAGATTTGAAAACGATCATTTAGAAAATCTAAATTGCTATATTACCATAAATAATTGTTGGGAAATCATAAATATATTTAATTTAAAATTTAGGCTTTACACCATTGAAGTCCAAAGCTTATTTAATAGTAAAACTTTCAGACACACATATGCTTACGAATAGATTGAGAGCATTAGTGTTTCGAAAAATAATCGACATAAACTTTTTGAAAAACGGGGTCTATAATGATAACCATTTTTCTGCGAACATTTGAGAACTTCAGGCATTGACAAGAAACGTGACTTGTCTTTCATTACACCCTGTAGAAAGACAGAAATGTAGCCCTACCTCAAGAACTTTTGGCGAGGCCAAGCACAGCTTTTCGGAAATCTCTAAGGCTGTGGCGCATTTTTTGTGACGCAACGATAGCAGTGCTTAAGTGAGGGGGAAAGAGAGCGGTAAACCTAACAAAAATTTCTCTAAAATAATAGTGATGTGCAAAAAGCCGGCGACTTGGCAATTCTGGAAAAGCAATGCACTTCCACTGTGTCGCTATCTCCAGCGCCTTTCTGAAGATAGCCGTGGATCAAGGCGCAATTTACAGTGTATTGTTTACACCTCGTTTGGTTCTAGAAGTAAAGATTCACCTTACTCCGAGTATCAATTGTGGTAATAAAAATATTTTTTAATATACTCACACGACAAATATTTTTAGGGAAAATACTGTTCATTTTTTATAACTTCTTATTGATACATAAGTGCTAAACTCCCACAAATCTTCCGTGATATGGTAGTTAATTTGACCCAGGTTTAATATGTTTCGAATGTGAACATTTTTTTTAATAAATGAAATTAAATTATGTCCACATGGAGCACTGAAATTAAATAAATAAAGATTCCTCAAATAAATTTTCTGGTTCGAAATATGGCTAACCTGCGTCAAATTAATCCACATATTACGGAGGATTAGTGGTTGGTTGTCAGCTATGCTGATGCAATTCAAATCATTCTTTGGATATATATATTTAATTAGCAGATCCTACCTGTTGCTGAATATGCTACCTTCAATAAATGAAGGCTGTGTTGAATGCCAGACACGAAACCGCGTGACAGCTTCGGTAACTCAGCTTTCACTTTAGAGTGTAAGTACAATCCCGAGGGGAAGGCCAGACGCGAAACACATGGAACTATGAATAAAGAGGAAATGACATATCCTGAAATAGTGAAGCTTCAACTGCAACCGTTTTCACAGTTGATTATTAACGCCAGCAAATCTGAATAGAAATTTTCTCCTTATTTAAACGCCTTAGTAACGCAAAGTTTTCGTAATAAGTATGGCCGAAAACAGATATTTATTTTTACTGGTGGAAGTTTACTTCTGCGGTAGTCAGGCCCTGCGTTTCCACCTTATTGTCCCAGCCTCAA
This sequence comes from Maratus speciosus, assembly GCA_963932465.1. Classification (NCBI taxonomy): domain Eukaryota; kingdom Metazoa; phylum Arthropoda; class Arachnida; order Araneae; family Salticidae; genus Maratus; species Maratus speciosus. The sequence continues at coordinate 311,653,290 of OZ010796.1, forward strand.
CAACCTCCTGTCAGTGTCAGTGAAAGAGATTATAATACCCGCGCTAACTTCCACCAGTGAAAACGAATAGAAATTTTTATCATATTTGTGATAGAAATTTTATATCAATACGCAGCAAAAATATGGCGAATTTTCTATTCAAAATTTAATGGTGGAAGTTAACTCTGCGGTAATCAGAAACTTTTGATCCGATGTAAAAAATTATCCGCCATCTTGTGACAACATCCTCAGTTACTTCACTCGAAACTAACAGACTTTTCACTATATATCGCCACCTCTTCATTCAAAATTCCATTACCTAAACAATTTCCTCTCAGTGTCAGTAAAAATATTATAATAGCTGTGTAAACCACCACCAGTAAAAATAAACAGAAAATGTAACCATATTTATAAGCGAATGTGTTTGTGAAAATGCCGTTAAAATAATGTAAAATTTTCTATGGAAAATTTACTGACCGAAGTGTGCTCCGGCGGTAATTAGAAACAGTTGATCCGATGTAAAAAATCAGCCGTCATCTTGTGATAACCTCCTCTGCGATTTTACTTGCAACTGGTAAACAATGCACTGTATGCAGAGCTGCCAAGTCTCCGGCTTTTTGGATACCAGTAATTTAATACAGAAAATGTCTTTTTAATTAATTGGAACATTTGGGCGATTTAAAAGAACCAGATTTTCTCTAAGATAATATTGGTGTGCAAAAAACCGGAGACTTGGCTACTTTCTTTCTCTTTATTCATAACTCGGATTCTTTAGACAACAACGTTTGGTATTAGAAACACGAGCATACTTGTGACCGCTCCAAACAGTGTTGCCAGTGGGCTACTTTTTGTAAATTCAGATTTCTCGATTGGCACCACTTTTCTGAAATGGTAAAATTCCCCGTGTTTTCCTCTTAATTAGTACGTAATTAAAAAGGCGAATTTTGCTATTTCAAAAAAGGGGTGCAAATGAAGAGATCTGAGCTTAAAAAAAATAGCCCACTGGCAACAGTGGCTCCAAAGCGTTAACACTAGATAACCCGCGAGTAGTCATTTTGACTGCTAGCAAATGAATATATCTCGTCTTCAGACCAGAAATTTTTTCTATAAAACTAGTTCAAAAGGTTAAAAGAAAAAAAAAACTAGTTAAATGGATAAGAAAATAATTTAAAATAAAAATTCTGGTGTGAAATATTTTTCAAAAATTTGAATAATATTTGGTCCTGGTCTTTCTAGTGTTAAGAATAAAGATGATGTTTTACAAAATCGATGCTGGCTTCTTACAATAGATAAATGTTGGATAAATATAAAAATATTTTGTGTAAACATTTGCGGTTTAAACTCAAAACTTTGGGATAAGATGATGTCTTACAAAATCGATGCTGGCTTCTTACAATAGATAAATGTTGGATAAATATAAAAATACTTTATGTAAACATTTGCGGTTTAAACTCAAAACTTTGGGATATAATTTACTTTGTACATAAAAGTGTCAAACACACCCAAACCCATTTCCATGGACTGAACGAGTTACTAACATACTGAAATTTCACATAGCAGTATGTCAGTTTGGCAGAAGTCTAATCAACACGTTTAAAGTAGAAAAATTATTTATTAAAGTGAGTCTTGCTCTCTACGATTCATATTTAATATATTTTGAAGGAAAATTTCCGGTTTGAAACATGTTTATTTGATATTGGTCAAATTGATACAATAGTTCGGTAAATATTAGCATATTTGCCAATATTAGCTACAAAATTGGTGATGCTATATTATAATAGATACATGATGGGTAAATATAAAATTGTTTAATTTAAATATTTGACATTTATATCCAAAATTTCGGGCTTTAACGATCGAAGTACTTCTCCCAGGTACCGGCATGTCTTACACGAATTTATTCGGTTGACACCACTTTTCTTAAGAAACATTTTTACTTCCACTTTGGAAACATGTGCAAGATAAATTTACAAAAAAATGTACTTTTAAAATATAGTGGTGCAAACAGAATATATAATTGAATCATATATATAAAGCTTGATCCAGGGTTGCCAGTTTGGCCTCCATTTTTATCCCGAAATTTTAACTTCACACCGGAACTTTTTGAAGAAGATTTTTCACCTTATGTAGTCTCGAAAAACAGGTTTTTAAGTAAATCTGAAAATACTGTTTGTATTTTCTGGCATGAATCCGAATTTTTTGTCTAAAATGGGAGGCCAAACTGGTAACCCTGGCTTGGGCGGCTATTCGCCGACACTCGACAGCAAACGGTTGTGCTAGTTTATACGTGGCTATTTTCTTGAGTACATGTAGTGTAAGTCACATGCTACGATTTTTCGCTATCAGCATTTTAGAACGGAAAAATGTGACTTATTTTATGGGAGAGATCTCACTAATTGAATAAGGCCAAAAAACTTTTCGAAAATAACGTGTCCAACAAGCATAGAAATTATCAGCTATGTGACTTACACTACAAAAACCCATGGAACTAGTCCGCTGCCATCGAAATACTCAAGGCCAGAGGGCACAAGTTGTGACGTCATCACTAATCGACCAACTTCTCGCTAGTGTTGGAATTCACACCGGGAAATTTTGAATAGCAATTTTATTTTGTTTTATTTGTGGAATATCTATCACCTTATAAAGCAATAATAACTATTTAAACTTACTGGTGAGAATTCGGTATCACTAAATAAAAATTCAGCCAGATACGGAATGCCACAGTGTTGCCGCATCTGGCTGATTTTTTATTGAATGATTCCAAATTCTCACCAGTAACTTTAAATAGTTATTATTGTTTTATAAGATAATAGATATTCCACAAATAAAATAAAAGAAAATTGCTATTCAAAATTTTCCGGTGTGAATTCCAACACTAGTGAGAAGTCGGTCGATTAGTGATGACGTCACACTCGTGTCCTCTGGCCTTGAATACTTCGATGGCAGTGACTAGCCACGTAAATGTATCAGACATGCCCACAATCGAGCGCATGGATTGAGCGATTGGCCAACATAGCGAAATTTCCCATATATATAAAACATGAACACATTTCGTATGACCGGGAAGCGGACTGTTATAATATTTGTACACCTTTATATCCAAATACCGATTATCGCCTTATTTAACCGAAAAATTCTATGATTAATTAAGATAGAGATTGGTATTCGTAAATAGTGGTGATAAAAACTGTTTGTAAATAGTGGTGATAACTGTTCCATCCCTGATACGTATTATTCTTACTTTAAAAAAATACCTATACCATATTTTATATGCAACAACATTATTTCCTAAAAATCATTGAAAATCTGCGATTCAAAGGTTTTTCATAAAATTCTTTCGATCAACATATTTTTGATTACCATGCTCATTTTATGAGAAGTTAGAAATAAGTATGCTTTCAAGTAATTAGCTACATTTGACATCTTTTAACAGAATAGAGTACTTCAAGGAAACATTACATTTCAAGATATCAATGGTAATTGAGACAGTAGTACTCACTACTTTTTGCGAAATGGATTTTCACACCACTATTTGGGAAAAAAATATTCCACAATTAATGACAGAAATTCTGCCGTTGTACAAGGGCCGCGTAATGACAAACACTGAATTTAGATGAGTAAATAATGTTTTCTTTCGTTACAAAATGAGCCGAATTTTATTTTGCATGCAATTTTACTAATGCGATTTGCATTTTCTATGGTCTTAAATTTTTTTTCTCGAAAAGTGCACAAAAAACTGAGATCACAAGTAGAAAACAAATAATTTCATTACACTCACTCGTCTACCAAATTACATCAAAGAGAGAAATAGAAGCAGATATTAATGCTCTTAAAAGTAGATGTGATTGATGAAAGGAATAAATGAAAGAAAAATTGAATTCTGTAAATGAAACAAAGATGTAAAAAATAACATTTTTTATTTAAAGTTAGAGGAAAAGACATGTGTGCACAATACGTAAGAATCCAAGAAAAATTATGTAAAAAGTAATATATTTCATATTGATTATTACATTAGAAGTATATTTATATATTTTCTGTAAACTCGTGTTTGTTAAAAAATATATTATTTAATTATAAGCAAAATCTGTTTTATATCAGCGATTTCAGATTAAACTTATTTTTGAAATGTACAACGCTGAATAAAAGAAACATTTTCAAAAGGAATATTTTTTAATTTTTTTTAACATCTGCAGATTTTTGCAAGGTATTGGAAGTTTTTTATAATTCATGCTTAACCGCTTAACTGTCACATTTTTTCATACCATAAACTAAAAAGAGGGAGCCGACACCACTTTTTAAATACAAAAATATTTGGCTTAAATAATCGAGAAAAGTCTGCCATTTAAAGAACTGAACATTTCAGGAAAAAATTAGTGGTGTGGAAAATCTTTTAGTCACGAAGCAAGCTAACTTTTCTTGCCCGAACTCTGTTCGGGCAAAACAGTTAATCATAGCTGCCAACTTTTACGCTTTCTTCCTACCACTAAAATTTTATAGTAAATATTGGCTTATCTAATCGTCGAAATCGCACGATTAAAAAAGGCGAAAATCTCTATTAAATTTTAGTGGTAGCGGAAAAGCGTAAACGTTGGGATCTATGGTTAAGTGCTTAATAAAAATCATTACGACGTGTTCGAGGCGCAATGTTGCCGGATCGCTACTTTAAAAAAAAACAGATTTCTTTATTGACTTTAAAAAGTGGCGACAATCAGGAAATCAAAAATAGGAAACTCAGTGGCGTGGCGTGAAAATTTTCGGTGGTCATCGCAATTATTTAAGTTTGTGGTGAAAAATTATAAACTCTAAAATTCAATGGTTGAATGTTCAAAAAAGAAACTGTAAATCTTACCTTCACTTACCTTCACTTATGCATTACTCCAAATGTTCTGCTAAAACTGGATCGTAGAGTTTTAAAAGCTTATTAAGAGTTTTAAAATATTTCTTGGTCATCGCCGCATCCAGCGATGACCGGACGCCACGCCACTGAGGAAACTGGCAACACTTCCTTCACATGACGCTTCTTTAACCTTTTCAGGGCAAAGTATTTCGGTTGTGTAGAGAAAAAGCTTATCTACACAGATTGCATCTTCATATTAAAAAATAAACAGTGAACTGAAAGCATATAGTCTAAAGAACACAGCCATAATTCACATTCCGAACGCACACAAGAATGCAACCAATCATCTGCGTTTTCACAGGAATGGACTTTACCCATGTCACGTCAGCTGCAGGTATATAGAAGAAAAACACCAATCGGACTGAAGGAAATTTTAACACTGCTTCCCCTTCGTCCAATAAAAAGTGTTCTTTAGAGTGTATATACCTACAGAGGCATGGTCGTGGGTAAAGTCCATAGCAAGTCTTCGCAGAGGGAGACGTGACAGAAGAATCTCCCTTTCCCTCTCCCGAAGCCAAACCAGGGAAGCAGTAGAAGGGGAATAGTTTTTTCTCCCTAGTCTTTCAACGGTGGTTTGGCAACGATTCCTTGAGCGGGAATACGAGTTGGTTAGCCGCGCACAGCGAGGAGATAGAAATATCTCTTTACTGTGGCGTTGGCGTCTGTCTTTTTTTCAATATAGCAAGTAAATTTTGAAATGTGTTGAAAAACTTCAAATTTGTGAGGTGGTGTGCTAAGATGAAAGTTTTGTGCTGAGAAATATGAAATAAAAATGTGCCAAAACACTTCCAAGTTGCGATGGCGTACGAAGAAGACATAGTGTTGTGCTAAAATGTTAGTTTTCGATCGTGCTCAAGAAGATTCAAGTTGTGCTATATTGTGCTAAAAAGTCCAAGTATCGGTTTTTGAAAAATCCAAGTCCAGAGCTATATAGTAAATATAAAAATATGAAGATCCATAGATTAATTCTCTGAGATTGCAATTATCTCGTGTAACAAATAAATGCATACCATGTGCTAAAAAATACAAAGGGATCTTGCAAAAGTCCCTGTGAGTGAAAGAAATCAAACACGAAAAATATGGCTGCAATCTGAATTTTAGGTGATGATATGAGATAGAATTCTCATAATGGTCAGTGATAATCACATGGGCAGAAAGGCCTAGATCAGTTTTTTTTAACTATCATGATAGTTATTTGATTATTCATTCATTATTGTGCTTAATGTATTGACATATTAATACATATATTCAAGAAATATTTTTATGTGTTTAAATTTATCTATTTATTTAAATCATGTTTGCCATAATAAATAATCCAATAAAATGTATATTTATGTTTTATTATTTATGTGCAATCTCTTTTAATATTAAGTGATGGGTTAATAATTCTATTTTTTTATGTATTCCAAATTCATAACGCAATGATCTTATTATTATTAATTACTTTCCACTATACTTGTTCTGATTAATAGCTATCTATCTTGATTAACTTATCTTATAATCTATCATAATTACCTTTTCCCCTACATAATGGTATCGTGACAAAATTTTTTTTAAAGAAATTAATCTGATATTTTAAGGTCTCGAATCTTGGTTTTCTATGAAATAACTCTAAAATATATCTTTTTTTCTCCTGTGTTATTATTATATTATTAGTATTTCGAAATCACTTTTCTATTTTCAAATTCTGCTTATTTTAAGTGAATGTTGATGTGTTTTAAGATAGTATTTTGAAATGAGTGAATTTTTGCAGGAGACATAACGGTAGTATTATTATTATTTTCACTGTCATTATTATTTTTGCAAGTATTTCTTTCTATTGTATATATTGTTAGCATTTCAAAATTTATTATTAATTTTAAAATTTGAAAACATGAGGAGAAATCAGGTTAATCAAGTCCAACAGGTCAGTTTAGTGAATTCACTGCCAAATTTCTCTGTCAATAAGGATAACTTTAATTTTTCCATTGAGCAGCTTGAGAATTTAGGAAATTTAGAGGAATGGGATAACAACAGAAAACTACTTGTGCTAAAATTAAACTGCAAGGATCAGGCGCTAAATTTCATACCAAATGATTCAATTGCCTCTAAGATCAATGATTTCGATCAAATAAAACATGCACTTGCAAAAAAAAATTACCAAAACAACATCATTTGCTGAGAAATAGCAAAGATTTTCAGGCGCTAGCCAGAAACAGTCCCAAACAGTTAGAGAATTAGCTGAACAGGTTGAAAATTCTACAAATGAGTATCTAAACACTGACCAGAATGCCGATGCACAAATTGCTGATTCAGCTAGAAAATTAAAACTGAACAAATTTCTTGAGTCGTTGAGATCGGACATCAGGATTGAGGTTAAGAAATTAAATCCTGGGGACTTCGAATCTGCTATAGAAGCAGCTGTAAACATAGAGAATGCTTTCAAGGATCCCGAATTAAGTGTAAACAACAATATGTCATTTGAGATCTCAACTTTAACACGTTCACGCCGGCGCGGTGGGTCACACTCGACTTTCTCAGAGCTGGCAAGTCTCCAGCCTTTTGGATACCGGTATTTTAATACAGAAAATGCTGTTTTATTTAATTACAACAATTGGGCGATTTAAAGGAACAACATTTTCTCCAAATAATAGTGGTGCGCAAAAAGCCGGAGACTTGACAACTCTGAGACAGTCGAGTGTGACCCACCGCGACGGCGTGAACGTGTTAATCAATTCTCAGGTACAAACAAACTCAAAGATTCAGGAACTAGCAGATAAGATCAACGAATTAATAACTTCAAAATCTGTAAATAATATAACAGGTACATGTATCTATTCGCATACAAAAAGAAATGAAGTTGGTGAGAATTCAAATTCTAAGGACACAATTTTTTGTTTGATATGTGGTACACCACATTTGACAATAAACTGCTGGTATTTTCCAGATGTCAAAAACAAAATTCAAAACACTTCACATATTTCAAACAACAGAGTAAATAAAACATACATAAACTCAAGAGGTAATTATTCTCGAGGTAATTCTTCTAGGGGCAATCATTATCGTGGTAATTCTTCTAGGGGTAATTATTACAGAGATAATTCTTTTAGGGGTAATAACTCACGTGGGAGGTCGAATCACAGAAATGACACAGAGGATTCCACACAAGAACTCCATCCTTTAAACTATTAGAGGGTTCTTGTAGTGTAAAAAAGAATATCAAAACAAGGACCCAAAAAAAGAATAAGCATCTTAGGTACAAAAAGGTTAATGACAAATTTAAGAAAAAACTTAAGAAATCAAAATGTAAATAAAAAAAACTCAGTAAATAACTTAAACAACAGAGAAATAATTTCAAAAGACAACTCCAATCTCCAAGACACTATGGATAGCAATACAAAAGAATACATTTCAACTCAGACTCAGACAGATGAACAGGAGATTTTGCACGTCATGTCTTGTAATCAAAAGCAGGCTGACTTACCAATTATTGCATTAAAATTTGGTCAGGAAGAAGTTCCCGCTCTCCTCGACACAGGAGCAAATCTGAGTTTGATACAAAACAATGTACTAGAAATTATAAAAGAAAATTGTAAAGTTGAATACATATCCAGGTGTGTCAGGCTCAATACTCTAAACAATTCATCAATTCCTTATTTATCCGCAGTAAATATAAAATTCAAAATTGACAAGTCTTGGTTTGAAAATCAATTTTTTGTTACTCCAAATGATTGGCGGTGCAAATACAAAAATATCCTAGGATATGACTTCTTGCAAAGAAATAAAATTCTAATGGACATCCAGGATAAACAGCTGATCATGGGTAACAATAAATTCAAATTTTCTGAATCTTCTCCAAAATTAATCTCCAACAATATAGTAAAATCAGAAGATAAAATCCATTATGCTAAATCTGTTGACAATGTGAAAATTCTACCAAATTCCTTTTCAGTTATAAAACTGCAGATTCCAAAATATTTTGCTAATACTAAACAATTAAATCTGACACCCATTGAAACCAAATTAAATTATTCTATTTCTGAATCGATAAATAAAGTGTAAACAAAAAATTCATATTCACTATAGTAGAAAATAACTCATATAAAGTAATTCATTTAAGAAAACAACTGAAAATTGGCACAATAAAAGATTTTGATGACACTGATATTGTTGATCCTAGTAAATCTGAAGTTTTACAAGTAAATTCCTTAAACTTATCAGAAATTCATAAACTTAGAAAGGAAGATCTCAATGTCAATGATTTTGATTTAAGCCATTTAAATGAGCAGGATAAAACTAAAGTAATCTCAATGCTGATGAACAACTCTAAAGTCTTCTCAAAGAGGTACAAAGCATTGGGTTCAACAGATGCTGTTGTTCCTGAATTCAAACACGTCCATATCCAATTCCTAAAATTGCAAAAAATTTGAAAGAAAGGCAGTTTCCAACTACAATTTTCCTGTAATTTTTGTGAAAAAAAATCTGCAGATAACTCCAAAGAACAAAAATTCCGCATGTGTGTAGACTATCGTTTATTAAATTCTACATCAGATTGCTGGAAAAAAAATACTATTGTGTTCTTGACTTAAAATCAGTCTTTTTCCAAATTAAACTTCAAGATTGTGATAAACCTAAAGTTGCTTTTTGCTGCGAGTTAGGGAATTATATGCCAACAAGATTATTTTTTGGGAGTAGAAATTCAACCTCATATTTCCATACACTTTTATCAAAATGTATAATTGATCTGGTAGGTAGTAACATACAATTTTATCTTGACGACATTATTGTTCCTGAAAATGATCTTGATAAACTTTTAAATCTGCTTCAAACTGTTTTCGACAGATTATCAAAATTTAATTTAACTCTGGATCCCCAAAAAGTTCAAATTTGTAAATCAGAGATTGTTTACTTAGGTTACAATTTTAATCAACAAGGTTTTTCACCCTCTGATAGCAATATTAATAAGGTGACACAATTTCCTGTTACAAAAAACTTAAAACAAGTACAAGCATTTTTGGGTATGAATAATTTTTTCAGGCACATGATCTTTAACTATGCAGAAATCATTCAGCCAATTGTAGCCTTGGCACGTAAAGATACACCTTTTGTTTGTACTGAGGTCTGTCAAAATGCTTTCAATAAAGTACAAGATGAGATTCTGAACAAACCTACTCTTAAACAATTAGATGATAATAAACAACTGTATTTGGTTACTGATGCATCAAAAAATTCTATTTGTGGTATTCGTATGCAAAAATATGATGACAAATTTTTTCCTGTTGAATTTTTCTCGAGACAGCTTTCACAAGCTATTTCCATCTATTCGTAGAGAACTTTTGGCCATTTTTGCATCTTGCAGGCATTTCTACGAATATTTATATGGTAAAAAATTCACGATTCTTACAGATGCTAAACCGCTAACATATCATACTCAGCTAGACAAACAACCTGATATTGTGGCTAGGTGGTTATTGTATCTTGGACAATTTCAGTATGATTTAAGTCACATACCTGGCAAGAGTAACCCTGCAGACTTTCTTTCCAGAATGGAAGTTGAGAATAAGGCAGCCAATAACATAAATATTTTTCCCACAGACAACTCTCTCACCCAAAATAATATAAAGATTTCGCAATCACAGGACAGTGAAATTCAAGACATAATTGATAAAATTAATAATAACGATAAGAAAACTAAAATGATTTTTTTTGTTGATTCTCATACTAAACTGCTTATGTACAAATACAGACATAAAAATAAATCTAATTCAATTGTTAACAAAATTGTTATTCCAAAATCTCTAATCAAGAGTTGCATAGAAATTGCTCATTCGCCACATTTTGGCACTAAGAAAATTTATGATTTCATAAATAAAAAAATTTACTGGAGAGGTATGTTTTCTGATTCAAAAAGTTTTTGTGAGAATTGTGATCAGTGTATTGCAAACAAATCAAAACCAAAACATACTACTTCTCAGCACATAGAAAAAAGAAATTTAGCTCCAGGTGAAAAATTAGCAATTGATATTGTAGGCAAGTTGCCAAGATCTATTGATGGAAAGTTCTTTATACTAACCATTGTAGATCATTATTCAAGATATTTAGAAGCTATTCCTTTAGCCAATGTAAAATCTGCAACTATTATAAGATGCCTCAAGGAGTACTTTGCTAGATTTGGAATAGCAAAAATAATTCAAACAGATAATGGCCCAAACCTAATTTCAGAAGAAATTGACAATTTCTTAGAAAACTTGGGCATAGATCACAGGAAATCTTCCATTTACTTTCCATCATCGAATGGATTGATTGAACGGGTCCACAAGACAATGAAAGAGAGCTTATCTTCAATGTCTAACAATGTTTTGAACTGGTCTAGCAACTTACTAAATTTCAAACTCCACTACAATAATTCAATAATGCTGCAACTCAATTCACTCCGGCTGAAATTTTTTTTGGGAGATCTCTCAGCACTCCACTTGATTCTGTAAAGGAACAAAAATTTGTAGAGAGCTTTCAAATATATCAAGACAATATAAAAAAAAAATGTTAAATGAAATGAAACAACAAATTTCAGTAAATGAAGATCAGTATTTTGCTGTTCACCACAAAAACACAAAAGGGAGAATCAAACCAAAATTAAAACTGGGCTAAAGGTTTTTATGGAAAATTTTAAGCGGCCGGTTCACTCACTGAGAGGCACATTGGTCCTTGGGAGATAATTAAGATTGCTCGTAATAACAATTATGTAGTATCTAGAATTGTTGACAATCAACCTGTGGAAAAAACACTCCATGTCAGTAAACTCTTCTTAAAGAAATCTTTAAGACCTAATATTGAAAATTGTATTTAAATCTTAATCTCTTAACTTATTTTAAATATTGTAAATTTAGTATGCCTATTTTTTTATTAAAAAAAAAGATAACATCTTTATTATTCAAAATTTACATATATCTATGCTTTATGGTAGTTATGCTTCTGTAGATATAAAAATGATGAGACTTCATTAGGTCAGATCAGTGGTATTAATCTACACATTGCTATTATGATGTATACAAAATTTAAACATGTGTTCCTTTCTCTTAAAGATGGGTAACTTTTAGTTTTACAATCTGGTAAAATTAATTCTTAAAAATTTTTAAAGAAATTGTATGAAGTTTAATAACAAAAAAAAAATGCTAGCTATAAGATAAAAATGTTTTTCTACACTAAAAAAAAATCTTCATTTTAATTCTTATGATTTCTTAATTGAATGAATAACTTGGTATACATTTAGATCTCTATAGAATTTATGAGATTAAATTAGATACATAGTAATTTTTTCTCTGGGTATCTGACTTGTAATTTGTGTCGTTTCTATTGATTTCCATTAATTTTAAAACTTAAATCTTTCCAATTAATATAAATGTATAAAATTTCAGTAATGTATTGCAAAATAATGATGATGGTAATGACATTTCTTTCTACATAATCTGTACATATAACTTTCTTTTTGTGTATAAATATAAGATTTGTTTTTTGCATTGTGTAGTGTATATAGTATGTATAGCATTTTGTGTGCATAGTAACAAATAGCACAAGAAATTTTTCATGGTCATTTTAACACTGGCTTCAACAACAGTTCGAGATTATGTTTGATATTTGATTGACACTTTTGAACAGTTTCTTTTTCCTCCGTTTTAAATTTTGGTGCTTCTTCTTCCCTGTTGGGGGGAAGAGATGTAGAGAAAAAGCTTATCTACACAGATTGCATCTTCATATTAAAAAATAAACAGTGAACTGAAAGCATATATTCTAAAAACACAGCCATAATTCACATTCCGAACGCACACAAGAATGCAACCAATCATCTGCGTTTTCACAGGAATAGCAAGTCTTCGCAGAGGGAGACGTGACAGATGAATCTCCCTTTCCCTCTCCCGAAGTCAAACCAGGGAAGCAGTAGAAGGGGAATGGTTTTTTCTCCCTAGTCTTTCAACGGTGGTTTGACAACGATTCCTTGAGCGGGAATACGAGTTGGTTAGCCACGCACAGCGAGGAGATAGAAATATCTCTTTGCTGTGGCGTTGGCGTCTGTTTTTTTTTTTCAAGATAGCAAGTAAATTTTTAAATGTGTTGAAAAACATCAAATTTGTGAGGTGGTGTGCTAAGATGAAAGTTTTGTGCTGAGAAATATGAAATAAAAATGTGCCAAAACACTTCCAAGTTGCGATGGTGTACGAAGAAGACATAGTGTTGTGCTAAAATGTTAGTTTTCGATCGTGTTCAAGAAGATTCAAGTTGTGCTATATTGTGCTAAAAAGTCCAAGTATCGGTTTTTGAAAAATCCAAGTCCAGGGCTATATAGTAAATATAAAAATATGAAGATCCATACATTAATTCTCTGAGATTGCAATTATCTCGTGTAACAAATAAATGCATACCATGTGCTAAAAAATACAAAGGGATCTTGCAAAAGTCCCTGTGAGTGAAAGAAATCAAACACGAAAAATATGGCTACAATCTGAATTTTAGGTGATGGTATGAGATAGAATTCTCATAATGGTCAGTGATAACCACATGGGCTGAAAGGCCTAGATCAGTTTTTTAAACTATCATGATAGTTATTTGATTATTCATTCATTATTGTGCTTAATGTATTGACATATTAATACATATATTCAAGAAATATTTTTATGTGTTTAAATTTATCTATTTATTTAAATCATGTTTGTCATAATAAATAATCCAGTAAAATGTATATTTATGTTTTATTGTTTATGTGTAATCTCTTTTAATATTAAGTGATGGGTTAATAATTCTAACTTTTATCTATTCTAAATTCATAACGCAATGATCTTATTATTATTAATTACTTTCCACTATACTTGTTCTGATTAATGGCTATCTATCATGATTAACTTATCTTATAATCTATCATAATTACCTTTTCCCCTACAGGTTGCTTGCTAAAAGGTCAAATGATTGATTGACACCAGGATTTACGAACAAATTTATTTCAAAGTAAGCAAAACCTTTTCTTCACGTACATTATGAGTAGAAAAATTTGTTTCAAATGTGTCCTGGAGTCAACGTGGCATTTTGGAATTAAAATTAATTTGGATACATTATATAACAACGCCTTCAAGCGTTTAAGGGGATTCAAACAAATACAGGTCCAAAGACGATAAGTTCGGACTACAAGTGCTGTCTGTTTCGTTTTGTTACACCAGTTGTGCAATGTCTTGATTTGACACGGATTAGAAGAATATCCGGATTGGAAAGGAACATTTTTATAACCGATGTGCTGCTTTAACACATTAATTCTCGCGCCCGAGACTTTCATGGTCAGTGCAGGCTACTGTTTTCTTATATTCGGATTATCTGATCCCCGCCAGTTTTTTTAAAATAGTGTAATTGGCTCCAGTCTCGCATCATTTCATCTGCCATTAAGTAAAGTGAATATCTTTACTTCTAAAAAGTGTTGGCAATCAAACAATCAGAATTGAGAAAAAATAACCTACACTTATCGGGCGCGAGTCTTATGGGGTTAAATCTTTTATAGCAGGAGAGCTGCTAAACATTTTAGGGTAGGTATTCGAGGCACCGTGAAAACTTCTTTTGCAATGTCTGAATAGAAAATCGAATGCCTGGCTGAAGGATCGTGGCACTTAGCCAACCCGCGAATTTTTTAATTTCCAAAATTTTCGTTGCAAAAAAATATTCTTGAGGCATTTTGTAATTTTAATACCTTCAAATTTAGTATTTAATGAAATAAAAAGTATAAAAGTCAGACACTTTAGTCGGCCCAAAAAGTGTGCCAGACACGTGTCAAATGGTATTTTATGACTACCCAAAGAAAGTATATGAGGCACGCTGAGATTGAGAAAGAATAATATTTATGTTTAGAAAAAAATATTTTGAAAATGACAGACACTTTTGCTGGCACTTTCTACTTGCCAGACAACAGGGAATGTTACATGCGAGTGCCAGTAAAGCTGATCTTGCGGTGGTGTGCCGAAGATCCATTCACTGACTTACAATACAAAGAAAGTGTAAACCGCGTTACAGTGCCTCGCGAAAGCTATCTTAAGATGAATTTCAACTAGATGCGTGCGGAATCACAACAAGTCTAACTGCGATAGGTTTTCTCAAGACCACGTGACCACATAGCAAGCGTGCAGTTGTTCGGAAAATTTTGGAGTAGTTTAAATCTTATTCCTAGTGAAACATGTCTAGCTTTAAAAGTGCTATTTCTAGGTTCATACCACTATAATTGAAAAGTGATATTTGTATTATTTCACCACATAAATGGCATAACCGGATGAGCATGGACAACATCGCTGCCATCGAAATGCATGACGGACACGAGTTGTGACGTCATCGATAAACGAACGACTTCTCACTAGTGTAGGAATTCATACTGGAAATTTTTGAATAGCAATTTTATTTTATTTTATTTGTGGAATATCTATCATCTTGTAAAACAATAATAACTAGTTAAACTTACTGGTGACAATTCGAAATCCCTAAGTAAAAATTCAGCCTGATGCGGAATGCTACAGTGTTGCCTGCCGCATCTGGCTGATTTTTTATTGCGGGATTCCAAATTATCACCAGCAAGTTTAAATAGTTATTATTGTTTTATAAGATTATAGATATTCCACAAATAAAGTAAAAGAAAATTGCTATTAAAAATTTTCCGGTGTGAATTCCAACACTCGTGTGAAGTCGGTCGATTAGTGATGACGTCAAAACTCGTGTACTCTGGCCTTGAGCATTTCGATGGCAGCGGTTTGGTAGGTATGAACTTTATTGAGCTAAATATATTCTGATTTCTTTTTTGTTTAACCCATCAGCGCCCGAATTATTTTCTTCGGTACAATTTAAATTTTGGATTTCCCACCTATTTTAAAAGAAGAGTAATTTTTTTTTATTTTATTTTATCAAGGCATTTGCCTCGTGAAAGAAAGTGTATATTTATCTTCATATGTACAGGTATTAAAACCGCTTTCTTGCCACTAAGTCTAGTAGTCTAAACATAAGCCTTAAAATATAAATGAAAAATGTTCTTTTCTTAACTTGTTTAACTTAGAAAATTATGGAAAGAAAATAAATTATGTGACTCAGAAGAAAATTTGAATAATTCTCTAAAAATTTTGGGATTATTATGGGATACTAATTGGGATATTTTACTTTTTGACGTTCAATCCTTTCCTGATGATTGGAAATTTAATCCATAGAAACGCGTTGATCTTAAAGCCATGTTAAAATTCTTTGATCCTATTGGATTCATTGCACCATTTTCTGTTCGTGTGAAAAGTTTGCTACAGGAAACATGGAAAAGGGGTTTGGAATGGGATGAAAAATTCCCTAATGATTTAAAAATTGAATGGGAAAATTGGTGTGCAGAAATCGAACATTTACATAAATTTGAGGTACACCGCAAATATTTTCCACAGGGTTTAGACTTTTCGGACCCAATCGAAATTCATATATTTTCAGATGCTAGTCCTAAGGCTTATGGGGCCGTAGCTTATTTTCTATGTACAACAAGTGATAATAAAATTATGACTAGTCTTATTTGGGCAAAATGCCGAGTCGCCCCGATTAAATGTTTGACAATTCCTCGGCTTGAATTAATGGGGGTATTAATAGCTGCAAGGATGTCTAAATATCTGAAAAGTGCATTTAATTTTCAAAATTTCGAAATTCATATCTGGTCAGATTCCACAATTACGTTACATTGGATCAAGGGATAAGCCATGGATTGGAAGCCCTTTGTGGCTAATAGGGTTGTAGAAATACAATCTTTAACTGATCCTAGTGTATGGAAATATATCCCGGGTAAGGATATTCCTAGTGATCTTCTTACTCGAGGCGAAAATTTACATAACCTCATAGAAAATAAATTATGGTATTACGGTCCTCAATGGTTGTCATTACCAAAGGACAATTGGCCGAAACCTGAAAAGATAACTTTTAATGAAAATATTTTGAACGAAAGAAAATCAACAAATTTGAGTTCTGCTCAATTATCTTGTACAGTAGGTGTTGTACCTCCAGAGTCTTTGTTAAAATTAGAAAATTTTAGTTATCTTTCCAAATTACTTAATATCCCAGCCTGGATCTTAAGATTTATAAGTAATATCAATAAATCAAAGCCTAAAATTTCAGGTGAGCTCACAGCTCAAGAAATTGAAAAGGCAGAATTTTATTGGTTAAAACAAACCCAGTTATCTGTCTTCAGTCGTGAAATTGAGTTACTAAAAAAGGGAAAGCCCATCGATAAAGATTCAACTTTGTATAGTCTGAATCCAAAATTGGATGAGAATGATTTGTTAATTTTATTTGGAAGATTACAATTTTCAGAATTATCTCAAAGGGAAAAGCATTCTTTTATACTTCCATATGGGAGTGCTTACACCAAATTGTTGATTCGAAGTGCCCATGAAAAGGTTTTCCATTATGGAATTGCAACAACTTTAGCTCACTTACGAGAAAATTACTTTATAATTAGAGGACGAAAAATGATAAAATCTGTACTGAAAAATTGCCTTATTTGCACAAAATTTAAAGCTTCTCCTGGGAAGCAAGAAATTGCACCATTACCTAAAGATCGTATTACTGAATCACCACCCTTCTATACCTGTGCTGTAGATTTTGCAGGACCTATTTATGTCGAAACCAAAACTGGCCAAGAAAAGGCCTATATAGTTCTTTTCACGTGCGCAGTCACTAGAGCTGTGCACCTCGAACTATGTGCCAATTTAACTACAAAAACTTTCCTTTTATCATTTAAAAGATTTATCTCTCGTAGAAAAATTTGTCGAACAATCTACAGTGATAATGCGAAAACATTTATCAAAGCTGATAATTTTCTTAGAGAAGTTTGGAGCCGAATATCGAAAGAGGAAGTTTCACGATATTTTAATAAAAATAGAATCATATGGAAATTCATTATTCCAAGAGCCAGTTGGTGGGGCTGTTTTTGGGAACGCATGGTTCGTTCGGTGAAAACTCCTTTGAAGAAAGTTCTCGGAAGATCTTGTCTCTCATATGAAGAAATACAAACCACTTTAACTGAAATCGAATCGAAGCTATGATTAATGGTCGCCCACTAACGTATGTTTATGAAGAAAACTTCCACTAACTCCTTCACATTTCCTGATCGGCAAGCGAATAAATTCTCTACCAGATTTTCATTGTGTTACTGAACCTAAATCGAATAGAATAACGTTAACAAAAATATTGAAATATCGAGATCAAGTTTTAAACCATTTCTGGAAACGTTGGAGGCAGGAATATTTGCTAGAACTGCGTTCTGCCAATTTTTCAGTTCCTGTCAAAGCTCCGACTAAATTTGAAATTGGTGACGTTATATTAATTAATGAAGATAAAACTCCAAGGCACATGTGGAAATGCGGCAGAATTACAGAGCTCTTTTTAGGAAGAGATTCGAAAGTTAGATCTTGTGCAATACAAACTGAATCTGGCGTAATAAAAAGACCAGTTCAACTCATACATAAACTTGAACTTGACATTATGGACTAACATTGAAAATTCACTTTTAAGAACATTTTGTTTACATTTTCATTTTTTAACTTTTTCTAATTCATTATTTTGTATATTTTAGTTTCAGTAGTTGTTCCTGTGAAAATAGAATTAATTGTATATCTCATTATTGTAAGTATGTTCTAAGTTTTAATTGTCTTATTAATGTAATTTGAAATCTTTGATAAAAATTTAGTTTGAATGATGAACAATAGTAATTGTTGATCCGGGGGCAGTGTGTTAAAACCCCCCTTTCTTTCTGTTTGACTTGGCGAAAATTAATCATCGCCAAGAATTATGGTAACCCTATTTTTTACTTTACTATTTTTCAGTTTGTTTAAAAAGGTAGATGTATTTTAAATTCTGAGGCGAGCGATCTCCGCTATATGAGATCTGAACCAGGATTGCCTGGTAATAATAATAAATATATTAATATTCAATTCTTCGAGCCTTTAATTATTTGAGTGCTAATTTACTTCCAATGAATAAAAATCGTTCTGTTGATTTATTAAATTGCTGTGAAATATGAATGATTCGAAGTAAAGTTCTTTTTATTCGACTGTGTTCTTTGAAATTCTTCAGTACTTACAGTATTTCAATAAAAAGCCGAGGAAGTTCAAACACATTGATGTTCTTTAAATAAACGTAAATTTTTGACAACCTATCACAGCAAAGTGAGAGTTATGATTGAATTGATACACGTTGTTTTAGGAAGTAGAGATTAAGGGTCATTGTTCACAAAAGCTAAAACTTAAAAAACACCAACAGTTTTTTTTTAAACTTTGAAACTGTGAAAATGATATACACCTTACTTTTAACAATTTGTTAACCGGCGATTTATATAAAATCCCTTTTTAAACATGCATTTTGTTAACAGTATATAATAAAAATAATCTTTCAATGCTTCAACGCCTTATTATATATTAACCCTCCAGCCGCGGGAAACGCTATTTTCGCGTTCCAGTGGGCTACTTTTTTAAAATTCATATTGCTTGATTCCCACTACTTTTTTAACGCTAGAACGCCCGTAAATTTTACTCAAGTTTCATAAAGATATGTTACACCAGAATTTTTATTTAAAATTATTTGACTCATTTATTTAAAGTAAATCTGCGTTTTAAAAATTTAACTTATTTTGTGAAAGAATTCCTGGTTCCAATTGACATTTAATGAAATAGTCGGAGTCAAATCGAAATACTTAAGGCCTGAGGACACGAGTTGTGACGTCATCACTAATCGACCGAATTCGTACTACTGTTGGAATTCATACTGGGAAAATTTGAATAGCAATGTTCTTTTAATTTATTTATGAAATATCCATCGTTTTATAAAACAATATTTACTATTTAAACTTACTGGTGAGAATTTGGAATCCCCCAATAAAAATTCAGCCAGATTAGGCAGCACTGTGGCATTCCGCATCTAGCTAAATTTTTACTTAGGGACCGCGAATTCTCAACAGTAAATTTAAATAGTTAGTATTGTTTTATAAGATGATAGATATTCCAGGAATAAATGAAAAGAAAATCACTATTCGAAAATTTCCGGTGCGAATTCGAACACTAATGGGAAGTCGATCCATTTGTGATGACGTCACAAATCGTGTCCTCCTGCATTGAGGATTTCGATGGCAACGGTTAATAGCGTAAAATTTGGCTTATTCTCGCATTACATAACCTATAATTAAATAAGTGAAAATTTCTACTTCAAAACAGTGGTGGGAATCAAACAATCTTAATTTAAAAAAAGTAACCCACAGTAAAAATCGCCCGTGGCTGGAGGGTTAAATTGCAGAAATCTGCAATTATCTGCATCCAAAGGTATGAAAACAGTGCGGACTGGGAACAGGAAAACACAATGGTAAACCTAGGAGTCAACCGGTAAAATCGGGTTTTTAGGTGTTTTCTACCAAGAATATGACTTCGCAGGCCGATTGCGTTTTAATATGAGATTCGAGTTTTAGCCGATTCCGGAATTTCAGCCTCCAACTCGATGAGGTGGTTGTCCCATATTTCGTACGCTTGCTTGAATTTTGCAGACCAGAAAATGTTTCGGCACCAGTATTATCTTATAGAAAATCTCCTCTTAAAAGAAAGTGAAATTTTGCGCACTTAACCTAGATTTCTTTTTCTATAAAAATATACTGGTAGATATCCTGGACAAATAACGGTATCCGTACGAACCATCTATCCTGTGCTGCCGGCTCCCGGTCTATCGGGTTTTTAGTTGCTTTACACCAAGATATGAATTGGCAGACCGATTGCGTTTTAATATGGGAATCGAGCTTTAGCTAATTCTGGAATTTCAGCCTCCAACTCGATGAGGTGGTTGTCTATGCTGCCGGCTCCCAGTCTCATATGTTTAATTAATTCTAAAATAAAGCTATAACACTTTGTCAGCTGACCAAAAAGTCTCCGATTGTCGAATTTGAGTAGCTCTACTCCAGTGTTGCCAGATTGGGGACTTTTTTGTCCCCAGATTGTTGATTGTCACCGCTTTTTTTAAATAGAAATAATCGGCATATTTAAAAATTGATTAAAAATTCTGAAAAATAAGGCGAATTATACTGTTTTAAAAAGTGGTGACAATCAAATAACCTGAATTAAAAAAGTCCCCAATCTGACAACACTGTTCCACTCCAGACACCTCCTTCAAATGATTTTTATTAAATTTTTCTACATATATTTGTAAATATTTATATGTGCTATACGCAACACATAATTTCGGCGTTTATGTAATATTATACGAGCACACATGAGGAATTTAAAAAAAATGGTGGTTTTCGTATAAATGTAAGTTATGATTTTTATTTTTTTAAATTTTTTTATCGTTATTTCACACAGTTTTTATTAACGGGAAATAATACAAAAATTCCAATTTATGCGTGTTTAGTGTCTCTATAACGTGTGTTAATGGTATGAAATTATTGTAAAATATCATTATTTATAAGAGACAACTGGGTATTAGTCAACAATTGGTTCAACATGTCAGTTTTTAACAAACCATTAATTTATTACACAAATAATGATTTTCTTTTAATATCACAAGGTCATTACTAAAATGTATGATTTTTCTTAAGAACATGCGTGCATTATACTAAATAAAATATTAAACTATAAAAACATTTACATTGACATCTTCAAAAAATATCGAAGTCAATTCTGACATCGAATTTGTTGCTTATGAAGCCTTTAGTATAGAATTAGAATACGAAGAGAGTTCTGTTCTTTTTGAACTTTCGACTTCTTTGCATTAATTTATTATAAACCTTAACGCTAAAATCAACTGAAAAACATTACACTGTAAACTAATCATTGTTAATGAGATTTCCTTGACTAACCATAACTTGATTTTCCTAACCTAGTTTCATCAAAGAAAAAAAAAATATTTGCTTTGTCGAAGATTAATATTGTGGATACAAATATATCAAATATTACTCTATCTTTAAAAGTTGTTCCTTCTACTCAATACAGGTCTTTTCACTTTTATTTTTAATTTACTCGTTCTAACATTTTATATGTAAATTAACCCTAGAACTACCGGAAATTTTACTCAAGTTTTATAAAAACATTCTACACCAGAATTTTTACTTAAAACTATTTAATTTGTTTATTTAACTTATTATTGTCTGATTTATACATTTAGTTTGTTTTGAAGAAATTTCTGGTTTGAATAAATATTTTGAATGTACATGTCGGGTCCATTGGACCCTTCTGGTAGACAGAGGGTTAACAGGAGGCATAGATTATGGAACACCTTCAATAACTAACAGAATATTATTAAGAAATTTCATTATTTTATAAAGTGAAATGAGATATCTAAATAAGCAGTTTTAAAAAATTGCGCCTCAAAAGATTTCCCCCCGTAGACCATAATGTAACGGAATTTTTTCGATGGGCCCTGTGAACGAATTACACATGCACGAACATTATACACTTCATTTTCGGTAGCGAACATTTCATAATAAACCACAGTATTATATAGAAATTACATGCCAATCCGAGTATAAGTGCGGGCAGACAGACAAACTTATTTAATAAACACGTTTCAACTATGTTGGAATGTGTTAAGGAATATCAGTGTTACTTTAAACAAAACTTTGGTGAGTTTTTGAGAGTAATTATTTTATAAATTGCTGAGAGATGTTTTGGAATCATGTGGACATTTAATTTCATGAAATATTTTTTTGTGGTTAAAATTATATTTAATTTACTTAAAATCCCCCCCCCCCCACAGAAAAAAACGGAGAGTTGGCAAAATTTGAAAAAGCAAGACAAGGTGAAATGACATCATAATGTCAGACTTAAAGGTATTTGGAAATCTTGTTACATAAATAAGGAAATCTACTGGTAAAGAATATATACTATATAGCCATTAATGACCGGCAACTTTCAATTTTAGATATTTTGTCGAATATTTAGAAATATACTTGACAGATTCTTCTGGAATTTCAGGATTAAAAAGAACAGGTATAACCTCATATTTAGAAATGTCGATTAGTTAAGGGGGCAATTAGGGGGCCAACAAAAAATCAAAGAAAAAAATAATACTTGGGATCACCCTGTAAAATAAAATGCACGAAATGATCTACCGCTACCGAATATAAATGAACAGACATTGTGCAGTATGTGTATTCTTTTGTGTAAGAATAGCACGTATATTAATAGAGATATAGCGATTTATTTTAAAAAATTAAAAAGTTCTTTGTTTTTTGCTTATAACATGCAGGGTTTTCAACCAAATTTAACGCCGGTTTCAGAAAAATTGACAAAACATAGTAGAAACAATATAGTTGAATTGGAATGTAAATATGTTAAATATTTCAGGAAATATGAGCAGTTGTATGAAATGATTTTTATCTGCGCATGCGCGAACGATAACAGGGATCATTTTACATAATTTAACAGTCAACTCTATGGAGCAACTTATTAAAAAATATCTAGTCAAATATCGTAAAAATTCAGAAAGATATCGGCGTTAAAGTGAGCATATTTTTAGTTGTTCTCTAAAAGCAGCTAAATGATAAGGGATTTTACACAAATTGTCATTTTTTATTAACTGACTTTCAGAAAAAAGTTAGTATTTAGTGAGTATAAACGAGTAGATTTGGAAAAAATGCTTGGATTTTGGTACTTCTTTTGATCATGGTATAGGCTCGCTCTGGTGGTTATCCAAAAAGCACTAAAGCACTAATAAAAAAATGAAGAAAAAATTAAAAATGACAATTTGTGGAAAATCCCTTATCATTCAGCTGCTTTTAGAGAACTAAAAATTTGCTCTCTCTAATACCAATATCTTTCTGAATTTTTACGATATTTGACTAGATTTTTTTTAAAAGTTGCTCCATAGAGGTCCCCCATCCATAGGCTATTAAATTATGTAAAATGATCCTTGTTATCGTTCGCGCATGCGCAGATAAAAATGATTTTATACAACTGCTCATATTTCCTAAAATATTTAATGTATTTATATTCCAATTGCACTATATTGTTTCTACTATATTTTGTCAATTTTTCTGAAACCGGAGTTAAATTTGCTTAAATTTGCCCTGCATGTTATAAGCAAAAAACATGCAATATTAAATTTTTTTTAAAAAATAAATCGCTATATCTCTATTAATATACATGCTATTCTTACACAAAAGAATACACATATTGCAAAATGTTTGTTTATTTATATTCGGTAGCGATTGATAATTTCGTGCATTTTATTTTACAGGGTGATCCCAAGTATTATTTTTTTTCTTTGATTTTTTGTTGGCCCCCTAATTACCCCACTTATCAAATCGACATTGCTAAATATGAGGTCATACCGGTTCTTTTCAATCCTGAAATTCCAGAAGAATCTGTCCAGTATATTTCTAAATATTCGACAAAATGTCTAAAATTGAAAGTTGCCGGTCATTAATGGCAATATAGTGTATGTATAGAAGGAAAATATTTTTACTCTTTCATCGCCTCCTGAGATGCGAGAAAAAAAATAATAATAAACAGGATTTTCATGTATCCTTGAACTTGCATACCAGTATTTCCTAATAGAAATCTTTGCTTTATTTAATATCAAATATTCTTTTTATAAAAGATAAATATTGCATTTTACAAATAATTGTATGAAATTCAAGTACCATGGGAACTCTATTTAACTAAAAGTTACATTTAAATTGACGCCAGGTCTTAGGACAAGGTCAGTTGTCACAACATTTTCTGAAATATATTGCTCGACTTATTTAATGAAAGAAATTATGAGATTAATTAAGTTAGAAAACTTATTAGGAAAAGATGTGGCAATTGACCTTCTGTTATGATGCGGTGTCGTCCTTATTTTAGGAGGATCTTTAAATCATGGAACTATGACGACTAAACAGGAGCTGTCATATCATCGGTACCATGTCAAACTATCCAATGGGAAAACAACGAGATACTTTTTTAAAATTCAGATTTCTTGATTGGCACCACTTTGCTGAAATGGTAAAATTCCCATCTTTTCGCCTTAATTAATAAGCCATTAAATAAAGTTAAATAAGTTGAATTTTACTGTTTCAAAAAAGTGGTGCCAATCAAGAAACCCGAATTTAAAAAAAATAGTCCACTGTTTTCAAATTGGATAGTTTGACATGGTACCGACGACATCCTCAAAATGATGAAGATTCAACCATAACTGGTTTCGCATTGGTTCATTACCACTGGTGCAAACTTTCATCAATAAATTGAAACAGGAATTTTCTCCTTATTTAAACACATTAATAACGCAGAATTTCAGTCATAATTATGGCCAATAACAGATATTTATTTTTACTGGTGGAAGTTTCCTTCGGCGTTAGACAGGCACAATGTTTCTGCCATATTGTTACAACCTAAACAACCTCCTGTCAACGTCAGTGAAATATATCCCAATGCACGGGTCAATTTCCACCAGTGAAAATGAATAGAAAATTTTACCATATTTCTGAGAGAAATTTTGCACAAATAAGCCACTAAAATTAAGGGAAAATTTCCATTCAAAGTTTACTGGTGGAAGTTCGTTTCGGCGATGTTCAGAAACTATTGATCCCATGAAAAAAATCAGCCGCCATTTTGTGACATCCTCCTCAGTTACCTCACTTGCAACTGGTAGACTCTACACTATATCGTCGGTACCATGTCAAACTATCCAATGTGAAAACAGCGGGATACTTTTTTTAAATTCAGATTTCTTGATTGGCACCATTTTTCTGAAATGTTAAAATTCCCTTCTTTTCGCCTTAATTAATAAGCCATTAAATAAAGTTAAATAAGGTGAATTTTACTGTTTAAAAAAAGTGGTGCCAATCAAGAAACCCGAATGAATAAAAAATAGTCCACTGTTTTCACATTGGATAGTTTGACATGGTACCGACGATATGTCTTGTCCTCTTTATTAATAACTCTATTATTTAAATAACATCGGAGTTGCAGTTTTGAGGGTGTCACTATGGAAAATTTACAACTCGTGTCATTTCTTTAGCAGTCAGTATTATTGTATTATCACTAAACATACCGGGCATTTTACTCAAGTTTTATAAAAATCTTTCACAAGACAAACTGATCCTAGAATTGCAACGGGTAGGTATTTCTAAACAACTCATTAATCTTGTCGTTTTCTTCCTTTCGGGTAGTCGAGCTCAGGTGGACTGGATGGCACCATTTTTGTCGTACTTCTTTAGTAAGGGTTACACGCAGGGATCGTGTCTGGGTCCTTTTCTTTGGTTGGTTCTGTTGGAGACTCTGTTTGGGACCTATTTGATGTACAGGCCTGTGAACTGGTGGCATACGCGGATGACGTGATATTACTGATTTGGGCACAGTCGAGACAGCAACTTAAACAAAAAGATCAAAAAGCTTTAAAAGTTTTTCAGAATTGGGCAAAAACCAACAAAATAGAAATTTCGCATGAAAAATCCTCATCATTAACTTTTGGCAAACCCAAACACCTTAAGCGGGGCTCCATATTTAAACTTCAAGATAAATCAATAAAATCAGAAACAACACTAAAATACCTGGGGGTAATATTAGATAAACAATTATCATTTCTCCCACATGTGGCATAAAAGAGAGTAGAAATCGGAAAAATATCTCAAAATCATTATAAATTTTCATCAATCTCAGGTCGACTCCCTACGGAATATTTTAAGATTTGGTACTCGGCGATCTTACAAAGGAAACTGGCCTACGCGTGCGCTGTTTGGTTTCCGCGTATGGCGCAATATCACGGTCGTCGACATTTTCTCTCGGCACAAAGGAAAGCTTTGTTGCTGATAACGAGAGCATATCGCAATACGTCAACAAATGCCCTGCAGGTCCTCACAGGTCTCCCCCCACTGGATTTGCAGCTGGAGGCGGAGGTGGAGTATTCGGGGGCAATTCGTCTCGGCAAGTCAACAGAAAAGGCTTTTGCTTCACTATACTATCCAAAATGCTCAAAATACAAAACATCACCACTAACAAGTGAAATACAAATTAGTGAAATAAACGACTATATAGGCAAAATTACAATATACACGGACGGTTCCAAAATGTCCGAAGGCACAGCCTCGGCATTTTGTGTGTACGAAAAAACGAGCAAATCTATACTTGGAGAGCGAAACTCTCCCAGGATAACTCCGTCTTCCAGTCAGAACTCTTCGCGATCTCTTCAGCGTTAGAGTGGATAGAGTCGGAGAAACATTCTCAATACTTATCATAACGGATAGCCTATCAAGTTTAAAAGCATTAAACAATTTTGACAATGCAAACTATTTAATACTAAAAATTCTTCAACAATTACAAAAAACAGTAAAAGACATCTACTTCAACTGGACAAAAGGACATTCAGGTGTTGAGGGCAATGAGGCAGCTGACCAACTGGCAAAATCGGCAGTAACGGATGAAACACTAATACATACATTTTTACCATATCCAGCTTCTTCACTAAAATCACAGACAAATCTGAATCTGTCAAAAAATTGGCAAAAACGCTGGACAGATTCAGACACAGGCCGATATACGAAGGAATTCTTGCCATTGATTGACCACAAATATTTCGTAAACAATAGATACTTACACATAATTTTAACGAATCACGGCCCCTTTCAGGAACACTTATACAAAATTAACAAAAGAGACTCCCCACTATGCATTTGTGGCTTGCCGGCAACATCGTTACACTATGTATTATACTGTACATTAACATCGCATTATCATGTGAAAAGCACATACGTATGAATTTAGCAAGTTGGTGGCAGGATGTAAAAGAGAAACCGCAACTACTCATCAAGATCATACAATGCATGAGGTTTATAGAAACAAACGAGTACATCTTTTCAAATCCAGAGCCATTCTAGTCCGACTCCATCACTTGGGTGTTGCATGGAGGGAGAACCTGGTTATTAGCGGGTGCCAGAAACTTCTATCACTTTTGAATTTTGATCTTGTGCATCTCTCCAAACTCTAGTATGTGCAAGTTCTAAATAGTAGGTGTTTGATATTGTCTTGTAATGTGTTTCTAATTGTGATGTTCAATATTGTGTGTTTAATGTACTGTGACGTATATAAATCCATGAAAAATGTAAATAATTATGCAATCACATTAAAATGATCCTCATGTAATCACTACATACAGTCATGTAAATAGTAGGTGTTTGATTTTGTGTTGTAATGTGTTTCTAATTGTCATGTTAAATATTGTGTGTTAAATGTACTGTGACGTATATATATCCAAGAAAATTGTAAACAATTATGCAATCACATTAGGCAAAATGATCCTCATGTAATCACTACATACTGTCATGTACTGTTAAAAAAGCAGTTTCATTACATCTCGATGTGAAATCTTCGGTTCGCCCAGAAAAATTGGGTAACCAATTGTGATTGTAATTGTAAATCTCAGCAGCTTGATCAGGGACCCGACGCTTCCTTTCAGACTCTGGTTGAGAGTCAGGAGGAGTGGATGTGGTCTACCCCTCGGGATTGCACTAACACTCTGAAGCGAAAGCTGAATTCCAGAGGTGGTCATCGCTGTCTTCGCTGAATTATGCGGAAGCTTGCTAATTATATTCCTTGAAGGCTTCCTAAAATTTTGCTGGTATTTATTCTTCTGCCATGTTGTAACTTTATCTTTATCATTATAAAAATCGGTTGCTTACAGTGAACTTTGATCTTCTGTTTCTGTCTCAATTTCAGTAGCAGAATCGTGATTTCTACAGTATTCTTCATCACCAGTGTCAACATTCTCGTCAGATATAGGTTCATCGTCATTAGCAACAGTCTCTATAACAGGGGTGGCCAACAGTAGCACGTCTGATACCACTAAAATTTTACAGAAAAATTCGACTTCTTGAATCGCAGAGATTCGATGATAAGATAAGACAATGATTACTGTAAAATTTTAGTGGTGTGGCGCGTGCCACAGTTGGCCACTCCTGCTCTATAAGGTGTCGAAAATATTAATTTTCTTGGTCGTAACTCAAATAACGCGTCATAATTCACTATACAGACAGAAAAAAGGAAAGATCTAACTGACGCCAGGAGTAGCACGGGCATGACATATCCCCGACACTTGTTTCTCAAAATATATTTTCAGAGTAGAACTAGTTTTCCTCCTGCTGAAAGAATGTGACCTTGAATACAGCTACACGAAATTCTGGTCTAATCCGATAAGAAGAAATTAACAAAAAGGTTGAATAAAAATGGATCGCACATATTATACCCGGCACGAGTTCTCGCGGATTAATATATAAATAATAAAAGCAATTCTAAAAGAATAATTCGTGCATTTAAGGGTTAAGTTTCACAAAATAAAAAAATATATATAAAATAAGGTAATATTAACAGTAGAACTACCGATGTTTCATATATACCTAGTTTTACCGCACACGTCAAATTGGCGGATTTTTGATAATGGCTTTCATTGTAACTTTTGACTTAGTTAATGTAAATAAAAGAATACAATTTAACAAAAACAACATTTAATATAATAATTCATTAATTATTAATAAAAAAACAAACGAAAACAGTTTCTATTTGCATTTATAGTGTACCACATTTGACACGTATGAAATAACTATGAGGCACATATTTTACAAGTACATGTTATCTTAGTTGAACACTTACCACTTAGTTAATGTAAATAAAAGAATATAATTTAACAAAAACATCATTTATTTTAATAATTCATTAATTATTAATAAAAAACAAACAAAAACAGTTTCTATTTGCATTATAGTATATTACATTTGATATGTATGAAATAACTATGTATGAGGCACATATTTTACAAGTATATGTTATCTTAGATGAACACTTGCCACAAACATATTTGTTGCATACATTGCAGGTATAAGTCGCTCTGTTTTGTTGCACAATCGAATTTGGCAAGATTTGCGTTCATAAGGACTTTTTTTGAGTTTTCTGGAGTGCAATCCATTACTTTCCGTTCTTTTTTTTCAGAGGAGGCTTCTTTTCTGCAGCACCTATATTCACTGGAGAGTTCTTCGTATAATTGAAATAAAAATTATTTTCCAGTTATATTTTCATCACAAGTCTCTTTATAGAAAATTCACGCATTGATTGCTGCGAAGTCCAAAATATTATAAAATACCTGCAAAGGCCATCTACGTGACCCTGCTTTTACGCTATATTGGCGGGCCATCTGGTCAACTACATCTACTCCAAACTTTGTCTCATTGTAAAATGAAGCAATTTTTACGGATTTAGATTTTGATCTAAGAAGTAGCACTATTTATACGAGTCTTACTTTTGTAAATTGTTACAACAATATCAATTGATTTGTAGAGTTTTGTGGAGAAGAGAGCCATGTTATCTTTTCTAACTTCAGCTATTTTCGGATATTCTCTTTTATTTGCTCGCACAGTTCCAACAACACTTGTTTTGTTTTGTTTTGCCAGTAGCGTCTGTGCGAGTTGTATACTTGTAAAAAAATTATCCTTTGTTATATTTCTCCCACAATTTACATAGTTTTTTACAAGATTCAAAACTACAAATTCATTGAAAGGTACTCCTGATGGTCTAGGTTCATCTTTGCCTAAATAGGGAAAGATATAAGATAAATAAATATAAGATATTTACTTCGCACGTCTACAGTTAACCAAAACTTAATTCCGAATTTGTCCGGTTTATTGGACGATCTGCATGGATGCTGCATTGGGCATATTGCAGAAATCTGCATGTTGCCTTTGTGGGAAACAGTCGTTCATCTACGCTTATATTCTGATCTGGTTTCTAACAAGCTTGGCTGTTATCAATAAAAGACTTCCACATTTCGGAAAATAATCCAAATTTGTCAGTTCGTAAGGGAACACTCTTCTCACTTTTTCTTGTCGAAACGAATGAATCTCATAATTTCTGAAAATCTGTTCCTATTCATACTTTCGTGAAAGATGAAGGTCCCCATTTTTCTGACCACAAATAAGATAATTTCACATTTCTCGCTTCGTAGGCTCTTCGAGCATACAAAATAGCTACAAACGTATATATTTCTTCAATAGTAATTTTCCAATCGTCCTTCTGTAAAACATTTCTGACCCGAGTAAACTGAATCGTAATCGGAGCAAAATAGATCCCGTTATAACGGCTGCCGAACACTTTGGATCATTCAACATTGAAATTACCAAAGCCGTCATTTTGACGGGTCTTGGTATAAATAGGTATAGGTCATACAGATTACGGAAATTAAAGTGGGCCAGTGGAAATTGAATGCGAATATTTAACTATTCTGATATTTCATTAAAAGTCATATCATAAAATTCTAGAACAATACATAAATTATATCAAATTTTTAAGCATGAAATTTGAAAACCGTCAAAGTGACGGTCGTGGTCGTTCTAGTGTTAAGGTAATTAATTAAATTTAAGGTATAAAATAAGGTCATACTTATTAAAATATTTAATAATTTGCGAAATTTTAGTTTTTACTTGTTTTGCAGATGTGCAACATGAGAAAAGGTTGACGTATTATAAGAAAAATGTATCTGTGTTTTTTTTTTCATTATTTTTCCTGTGTAATAAACCTTTCTGTGAATCATATGTAATTAAAAAAAAAAATCATGCATTTAAGGGTTAATTTGTTCGAGTTTAAAAATGTTTCGAAGCAGAAAAATTATTTGCTGAATCGTTATTTAATTTCAGGTTTCTATGTGAACATATTAAATTTCATTTTTAAAAAAAGATCTGGTGCAAAAAGTACTAAACTTGGGTTAAGTTAACCCACATATTGCGGAAGATTAGTAGGAGCTCGGCACCTCTGCAATTGGAGTAGGTTTCCGCAAAACGTAAGAACAAAATTTTTGTAAAAAAGAAGTTGCGTTAAATAAAAAAGAAAAGTACCCAATTAAACTGATGGCATTGAGCTGACAGGCTATTCACACTAATTGCAAATTAAAATTGTACTCTTATTTATGTCTTTATTATGTCTTATTGTACTCTTATTTACGTCTAATAAAACATAACTCACTTTTTTTGAGCAAAACGGTAAATAATAAGGGAAGCGCCTTATCAGAATAAACTGGTATACCAAATTTGAAGCAAATCTGTTAATTCAACATGAAAAACCCATTTATCTAAATTAAGGGCGAGATTAGTCCCCCGTTCCCTCCTTTATATTTAACCAATGAACCTCAAAATCTAATCAGGGAAGCGCCTTAGTAGAATAAACCGGTATACCAAATTTGAAGCAAATCGGATAATTCTGCATGAACGAAAAACACGTTTTTCTAAATTAAGGAGGGGGGATTATCCACCCGGTTCCCACCTTTATACTTGACCAATGGAACTCCTAAAACTAATCAAGGAAGCGCCTTATCAGAATAAACCTATTTACAAAATTTTTAGCAAATTGGATATTTCTATTAAGAGTTATCGCATTACGTACATACATACGTACATACAGTACCTGCGGGAACATTAGCTCTCAGGCTTTGATAGCCTGTGAGCTAAAAAAAGACTATTATAAGCCCTCATTTCAGGACAGCTCTGTATGTAAGTACATTAATTGGCAGTTAAGTTTATAAAATGCACTCGCAAATAAGTTTTATTCTCAATTGTTTAGTAATCAGAAAATCCGATACATTACCGATATCACATTTTTTCCACAAAACTGTGTATTTTAATTTAATTAATATTTATGCAGTACTAACTTGTTAAGAATTTGTTACTCAGTAAGGCATAATTAAATATATTTTCAAAAATTATAATGGAACACAAAATATTACACTTTCTTTACGTTTAGCAATCATTTCGATTATGTCAAACTAATTTAAATTTAAATTTACTTAAGAGCGTTGGGAAATTTCTGATTACTTACACAGACGCCATTTTCCTTCTTTGTGACATTCTTAAGAGTTATGAATTATTAATTTTTGGAAAATTAATACTTTCTTATTTAAAAGTGAAACTTCAATATTAATTAACTCGTCAAAGCAGCTTTACAATTTGCAAATTAACAGTTTCAAAGCAAATACTTTTTACTAAAGAGACTATAATTTGTTTAAACAGATGTATTCGTGAAAAGGTCTCCAGAGAATTAAAACAGTTACATTTAGGAAATTAAAGTCAGGAAATGGTTATATTTACTTTTAAAGTACCGAAGGAACTTTTGAGTACATAACAAGAAAAGCCCTAACTTATCTTCCTGCGGAACACAATTATTTTTACATCATAAATATTTTCATTCTTTGTGTTGTGAGTACTATATCTCTACATTACACTTAACTTAAAAATAAAGTATGTGTGCTGTTTAAATTGTAAACAGCGTTTATACCATAAAATATGGAACGATGAATAAAGGGGAATTGACATATCATCAAAACGTTGACACTTCAACTGTAACCGGTTTCGCAAGTGTTGACTAACGCTGGGTAAAACTTCCACCACTAAATTTGAACTGAAATTTTCTACTTATTTAAACGCCTTATTCATACAGCAATTCAGTCATACTTACGCCAAAGATCGCTGTTCAATTTTACTGGTAGAAGATTACTCCGGGGGTAGTCACGTCCTACGTTTCAGCCATACTGTGACAACCTAAGCCAGGGGTGGCTAACTGTGGCATGGTCGACACCATTAAAATTTTATAGTAATCATTGCCTTATCTAATCATCGAATCTCTGCGATTCAAGAACTTTTTCTGTAGAAATTTTAGTGGTATCCGGCGTGCCACAGTTGGCCGCCACTGACCTAAACAATCTCATGACAGTGCCAGTGAAAGAGAGCATAATACCGGGTAGAACTTTCGCCAGTAAAAACAACTTAAAATATTTACCATATTTGTGAAAGAAATTTTGCAGGAATAAGGCATGTAAATAAAGAGACATTTTCTTTTCAAATTTACTTGTGGAAGTTTGCCCCGGCGGCGATTAGAAACTGTTGATCCGATGTAAAAAATCAGTCGCCATCTTGTAATTACGTACTCAATTACTTCATTCGCAACTAGTTGACACTAAACTATATGTCTTCACTTCCTTTTTCATAACTCCAATCCGTAAAATAACTATTTGCTGGAAAATATACGGCATATCTACCACTAATTATTACAGTGTAAAATGATTTCATAAAATTTCAATATATGAACCGCTAATATTAAAAAAAACATTCTCCTGGCTTTTATTCTCAGACCGTTTATGATCAGTGTTGACAATTCGCTACTTTTTTAAAATTCTGATTAGTTGATTGACACCACATTTTTTAAGTAAAAATATTCGCCTTATTTCATATGAGATTCAATAATGTAAAGATAAGGCGAATTATGCTGGGTTTTTTTTAAGTTGGCTTCCATGCGATATATATATATATATATAATAGAAGTAGTCGGCTAGCAATACTGTTTCAGATGGAATCACACCAAGTTTGTCATTAGATTCGAGATATTGTATCTTTCAAAATATAAATGAAAGTTTCTAAATAGAGGCGTTGCCATCGAAATACTCAAGGCCAGAGGACACGAGTTGTGACGTCATCACTAATGGATCGACTTCCAACTAATGTTGGATTTCATACCGGAAAATTCTGAATAGCAATTTTATTTTATTTTATTTGGGGAATACCTATCATCTTATCAAAGAATAATAACTATTTAAACTTACTGGTGTGAATTCAAATTCCCAAAATAAAAATTCAGCCAGATGCGGAATGCCAGAGCGTTTCCGCGTGTGGCTGATTTTTTATTGGGGGATTCCAAATTCTCACCACTAAATTTAAATAATTATTATTGTTTGATAAGATGATAGATATTCCACAAATAAAATGAAAGAAAATTGCTATTCAAAACTTTCCGATGGGAATTCCAACACTAGTTGGAAGTCGGTCCATTAGTGATGACGTCACAACTCGTGTTCTCAGGCTTTGAGTATTTCGATGGCAGTGATAGAGGTTGTCTTGCCCAAACTTCAACTTCTTAAATGTTAACACTCATGTTTGAAACATTATTTGTGCTCCATGGATCAAATCTGGCCCGGAAAAGGATGCTGTTTATTTCTTTTTTTAAGTCTTCATGAAGTTACAAGAGGTCAAACTTTGAGGATGCTGATATTGAATTCATGTGACAATCTTTAATTTATATCTTCACCAATATTCATCTCATTTAATTTTTTTTATTTTCAGTGAGCTGCATTGATTGAACTGAAACTTTCTCTAAACGTTTTTTTTACTCAAAAGGATAATTTTAATTATGAAAATTATTAATAATTTCTTATTAAAAAACTTGGTGACCTGCATCAATTTTTAGATAAAGATATTGGGCATCGTCAAGAACACGTGTGTGTTTTTTTACCTTTATTACTAATCATTATTTTTTCGAGATATAGCAAAACTGTACTTTTTTATGGCCTTATAAAGTGACCAGGGTTGCCAGTTTGGCCTCTTCTTTTATTAAAAAAATTCGGATTCACACCAGAAAGGGCAAAAAGTATTTTCAGGTTTATTTAATGTCAAGCTTTTCTTAACTACTTAACCTGTTACCCGCTAGTGTTGCATTGACGCAACGGTCAAAATAAATGTGCATGTTCAAATTATTTACATACCCACTACTATTCTTCAATTAAAAAATTAGCCTTACTTAAAGGCATAAAATTTTAAGATCAAATAAAGTAAATCGTTCAGAATTTGTGGTGGCAAACGAGGGAGTTCAGTTAAAAAGTTGAAACCTCAACCACAGTTTTGGCGGTTAATGGGTTAAAGTAAAAATTTTTCTTCCAGAAGTTCCGATCTGAAGTTGAAATTCCGGGATAAAAATGGAGGCCAAACTGGCAACTTTGTAAAGGACCATAATCCAGTGTTGCCAGTGGGCCACTTTTTTTTAATTCAGATTTCTTGATTGGCACCACTTTTTTGAAACGGTAAAATATACTTCGTTTTTGGCCTTAATTTGTATGTCATTAAATAATTCACATTTTACCATTTCGAAAAAGTGGTGCCAATCAAGAATCTGATTTAAAAAAAAGTAGCCCATCTGGCAACACTTCCATAAGCTCCTATCGTTCAATGACATATACCGTAATGCCCAGTGTATAAGCCGCGGATCAAACAATTCTGTTTGGACACAGAAATTTTATTTAGTAATTGAAGCCAAATATTTACCGCGATCTAAAGAGTTACATTTTAGTTTTAAAACTTTCTGTGTTGAAAGATGATTGTTTGATCTGCGGATTATACGCCCGAAATTACGGTACCTAAAACTACAAGAAGAAATTTTAAGTGAAAGATTTTCTTAAATAAAACTTGAGGGATGCGCGTTAGACTTGTTTATTTTTATATATTTTAAGCATCGGTAGCCTCTAAAATTTTACTGATGTGAGTCTGGAAGTTTTCCATTGAGATCCTAATTTAAATTTTTATAAAAATGTGGATTTATCCATAATAAATTTTCTTTTATTAGTTTATGAAGAATTAATAAAAGATGTATGCAAACTGTACCCTTTTCCGGGCTGCCTTTATCGATGGAATTCATATTTGGTATGAAAAAGTGGGTGTCACCATTTGAAAAATCAAAATTATTGCATTTTTTAATATGTAAACAGCCCCTTTTTAACATTTGCATTCATATTCTGAAAGAAGACAATATTTCGAGTCTAAAATAACATCTTTGGCGTGATTTATCTTAGTCGTCTGCTAACAAAGCAGATGTGTAATTTTTTATACATCGACTGTACAGTAATTTTACTATCCTAATAAAATTTCCTGTTATTAATCTATTAAGAATTAATAAAAAAGTATATAAACTATACCCTTTTCCTGTCTGCCTTGATCCAAGAATCTCAAATATGGTATAAGAAGTTGGTGTTACCATTTTAAAAACAGAAATAGTTGCATTTTTTAATATGTTGACAATTGCATTCATATTCTGAAAGACGAGAATATTCTGAGCCTAATGACACCTTTGGTATGATTTTATTGTAATGGTCTGCTAGCAGGGCTCCCACTCGGTCCGTTTTTTGAACACCACTTTTATTTAAAGAAAAATATTCTTTATAAATTTCGTAGAAACTCGGCGGTTTGAGCATATTTCTGTGGATTGTCGCAGAAACCTACCACAAATTTCTTTCTAAAAAATTACTGGTTTTCAAGAAACGGACCAGTAGGAGCCCTGAGTCTTCTAGCAACTCAGGTGTGTGTTTTTTTTATGTACTGACTGTACAGTAATTTTATAGTATTTGTACCATTTTCCTTCTGCACAGAAAGTGTAGAGTATTTCGGTGGTACAATAAACTTAAAATATATGTACTATTTTAATTGTACACATCATTCATACTGTAAAATAACTTTTTGTTGCAAATGGCACATCTTCCACTAATTATTATCTAAATTACTAATGTAAAATTCCGTCCCCATCAGTTTATACCAAAAGCAATGTTTAGATATAAATTGCTTCTGATGTGACCGTTTCATGCTTGTTTAGTAGCAGTATTGCCAGTCCGCTACATTTTTTTTCAAATTCCGGTTACTTGATTGCAGTCACAATTTTTAGTACTGTATAATTCATGGGACTACAGTGTTGACAGAGGGCTAGAATTTTTTAATTCAGATTTCTTGATTTGTACCACTTTTTTGAAATGGAAAATTCGCTTTAGTTATTGACATATAAATTAAGGCGAAAGCAAACGGAATTTCACTATTTTAAAAAAGTGGTGCCAATCAAGAAATGTGAATTAAAAAAAAGTAGCCAACTGGCAACCCTGCTTAACTATTAAAAAAGAGAAAGGGGCATAGTAAAACCGTGGAACTATTAATAAAAAGGAACGGACATATCCTTAAAATAGTGAAGCTTCCATCAGTAAGTTTACATAGAAATTTTCTCTTGATTGAAAGTCATTATTAATGCAAATTTTCAGTCATAAATAATAGCAGAAAATGATTTTAATTTTAATTGGTGTAAGTTTACTTTTGCGGTAGTCAAGTCCTTCGTTTCTGCCATATTGTGACAACTGGTGATGCAATCTAACTGTTTTGCCTATCAAATTGACACCAGAAAATATTTGTGAAAAAATATTTCCGTGAATAAGACGCTTAAATAAGACACAATTTTCTATACAATTATATTGGTGGGAGGTTTGCCCCGTCGGTATTTTGAAACTGTTGATTCGATTTTTAAAAAATCAGCCGCCATCTTGAGAAAACCTCCTCGGTTACTTCACTCGCAACTGGTAGACAGTACACTCAATGAGAATATTAATAAAGTGGAACTGACATGTTCCTAAAATAGTGAAGCTTCAACTGTAACCGGTTTCGCAAGGGCTGATTACCTCCGGTGGAAACTTCCACCAATAAATTTATATAGAAATTTTCTCCGCATTTAAAGGCTTTATTAATGCAAAATTTCAGTCATAAATAATGGCAGAAACAGATTTTCATTTTTATTGGTGGGAGTTTACATTTGCGGTAGTCAGACCCTGCGTTTCCGCCATATTGAGACAACTGGTGAAACAAACTGACACCAGTAAAAACAAATAGAAGTTTTTAGCACATTTACGATAAAATAGTTACATGAATAAGACACTTAAGTAAGACAATATTTTCTATTCAATTTTACTGGTGGGAAGATTTCCCCCATCGGTTTTCAGAAACTGTAGATCCAATTAAAAAAAAGCAGCCGCTATCTTGTGACAACCTCCTCAGTTTCGTCACTCGCATCTGGTAAACAGTACACTATATGTCTCCTCCTCTTTATTCATAACTCCATTAGTAAAACAGTGAAGCTTAAACTGTAACCGCTTTCGCAGGAGTTGATCGTTCCTAGGTTAAAACTTCCACCAGTAATTTTAACTAGAAACTTTCTGATTATTTAAACGCCTCAAAGACGCAAAATTTCAGACACAAATAATGACAAAAATAGATATTCATTTTTACTGGTGGAAGTTTATTTTGGTGGTAGTCACGTCCTGCGTTTCCACCATTTTTTTGCAACCTAGACAAACCTCCACTCACAAGGAGAGAACCCGAGGTCGGGAACACATAATACGGTAACCCTTTGCGCATTAATAACAGATAACCATATGACAAAGATAAACGGAAATATGCAGGTTGTCTTAAAACACAAGCCCCAAAGTCACCCAGTTTTGACGCTTTAGTACGTTATCGGATAAATTACATACATCTCTGAGCGGCCGGATGGCACAGTTGGTACATCTCCAAACACCTAACTGTTCTTTGCAGTTAGAAGTCCAAAGAACTACAAAACGATACAAATTCTTCACAATTTCGAAATTTATGCCTATTGTCTTCGATACAGACTGAAAAATAGAATGCCCCACAACTTTTACAGACTAGTATATTTCATTAATGGCTAGTTAATTTGTGTCATTTAGCATACCTTCTATTGCACGACACAGGATAAAAGAATGAAATTAAAAAGCAATCCGCTGTGTTTGGAAATGCATTGTTGGAACAATGTAATACAAATATAAAAACCGCTTTAGATTAACTTTATTCTAAACTAGCAAACCCCGCGCCTTTGCTCACGTAATATTTCAAATATGCCAAGTGATATTTATATGTCTAATTTTTATTAAAAGGTACTAACTAAATTTTTATTTTATTAAAAGGTAATATTTTATTTTATCAAATGGTACTTATTACTTTTAGGAATAATTCAAAAATTACTATTTAAAACACAGTTTGACTAAACATCCTTATTACACCGCATTAGGCAGAAATTAGCAAGGTTCGCACACTCCTTGGAATTTCCAAGGACTCTGGCACCACTATTAATGATAAGGAAATTTACATTTAATTTTTAAAACACAGCATTCGCAAGCACCGCCTTTCTTCACAGATTTTGCAATATTTTTCTGTAGTGAAATACTTTGAAAATACTGTAAAAATTTAGTGGTAGAACTGGACGAACCCTGAATTAGACATAATTAATAAAATGAAATAAAAATAAATAAATGATAATTTAGAAAATATTTTGAAACTTTTATGCTCAATTAATACGCTCATTTCAGTATTCATTTGAAGTTTTGAATTTTTTAGAAACCATCTTCTTACATCTTAAAATTAACCATCATGTCAAATTCCAAGTCCTACCACCTCTCTCAACATAAATGGCTATGTTGAAACAGGAACTGTCACCATTAATTTGCCAACATTAATTTTGAAATCGGCTTGTTATTTCCTAATATTCCACAGAAACGTAATTAAAAAAGCGTTTAAAGCCCTTTTTTAGAA
This sequence comes from Maratus speciosus, assembly GCA_963932465.1. Lineage (NCBI taxonomy): Eukaryota > Metazoa > Arthropoda > Arachnida > Araneae > Salticidae > Maratus > Maratus speciosus. The sequence continues at coordinate 311,693,339 of OZ010796.1, forward strand.
CGTTTGTTGTTCCTGTGAACCCCAGGTGGTAGAATCACTGGCATAAAATATAGCCTGTGTAGGATCAGAGACTGTTACCACTGATTCGCAACTATTACTTTTATAATCGGTTTATATTCCCTGAAATTGCATAGAATCGTAATTTAGAACTTTTTTAGAATACTTTTCGCACCTCCCCTTCGCTTCACCCCTTTTTAATTCGAATTTATTTTCGACATTCCTTCGAGGGCATTTATATTTTATAAGTAACTACCATGTCATATTTAAAGTTTCTAGCCTTTTCAGTATCACAGAAATCGCAATTTAGAAAGTTTTTAGCTCCTGCAACCCTCTGGTAGTAGTGAAAGAGACATAAAATATAGCTTATGTTTGAGCAGGTTCTATCACCAAAATTTGTCATCATTATTTTTTAATCGGTTTAATAATTTATAAGTTTGCTTAAAAATGCAATTTATAACGCTTTTCACTCACTTCATTTTTTAAAATTTGGAATTTTCTTTCGACTGTTCTTAGAAAGCAGTTTCATCTTATAAGTAAATACCATGCCATACTTCAAAGTGCTAGACCCCTCAGTTGTGCCAAAAACTCAAATTAGAACATGTTTTGCTTTTGCAACCATCAGATGGTAGTGACAGCAACATAAAATAAAACCTATGTAATAACAGGGACTGTCACCATTGATTTGCAACCATTACTTTTGAAATAGCTTTGGTATTTCCTTAGATTGAGTAGAAATCTCAATTCAGAACGTTTTTAGGAGGCTTTTCGCGCATTTTCACCCCTTTTTAAATTTCCAATTTTTTCGAAACTGTTCTTAATGATCTTTATATCTAATAAATATGTACCTTGCCTAATTTTAAGTTGCTACCTTCTACGGATCACAAAAATCGAAATTTAGAACGCGTTTTTGCTCCTTCAACGTCTTGGTGATAGTGATACCGACATAAAATAGCGTCTATGATAGAGCAGGGGCTGTCAGCATCAATTTCCAACCATTACGTTTGAAATCAGATTCATTCTTCCTGAGATATTGCCGACAAATTGGCATTTAGAACGTTTATAGAACGCTTTTTGCGCATTTTGCTCCTGCATCTCCTCTGGGGTAGTGGAAACAGATATAAAATATAGCCTATCTTGGAGCAAGATCTGTCACCATCATTTTTACACCATTATATTTGAAATCGGTTCAGTACTTCCTGAGATTGCATAGAAATCGCAATTTAGAAAGTTTTTTACAACACTTTTTGCGCATTTTGACCCCCTTTTAAATTTCGATTTTTTTCGGAAATGTCCTTAGAGATCATTGATATCTTATAACTAACTACCATTCCAAATTTCAGGATTCTAGGCCCTTCCGTAACGCAAAAGCCACAATTTAGAACATTTTTCTCCGGCACCCTCTTTGGGGTAGTGGCACCGACATAAAACATAGCCTATGTTGGAGCAAGGGTTTTCACCGTCATTTTGACACCCTTATTTTGACACCATTATTTTTTAAATCGGTTTGGTATTTCCTGAGATTGTGTAGAAACCACAATTTAGAACGTTTTTTAGAACGATTTTCGCGCATTTTCACCCCTTTCAAATTTCGAATTGTTGAAGAACTGTTCTTAGAAATCCTTTATATCTAATAAGTAGCTAATATTTCAAATTTCATATTTCTAGGCCCTTCAGTAACACGTAAATTGCATTTTTAGAACGTTTTTTGCTCCTGCACCCCCTTTGGGGTAGTGACACCGACATAAAACATAGCCTATCTTGTAGCAAGCGTTGTCACCATCATTTTGACACCAATATTTTTTAAATCTGTTTGGTATTTCCTGAGATTGTGTAGAAACTACCATTTAGAACGTTTTTTCGAACGCTTTTTGTGCATTTTCACCCCTTTTTAATTTCGAATTGTTTAAGAACTGTTCTTAGACATCATTTATATCTTATAAGTAACTAATATTCAAAATTTCATATTTCTAGGCCTTTCCGTAACGCTAAAATCGCATTTTTAGAACGTTTATTGCTCCTACACCCCCTTTGGGGTAGTGGCACCGACATAAGATATAGCCTATGGTCTAAGTTGGACTAACACCATCGTTTTGATACCATTACTTTTGGAATCGGTTCGGTAGATCCAGAGCTTACCTCCGACAAATAAACAATTTTTTCCTCTTTATAATAGGAGTATAGAAGTATAGATAGGTAGAATAAAATTATTATAATTGAGCGAAATACAAACGTAAAATCAGCGTCTTAAAAAACAAAACAACATACATTCAAATAATATAAAACATGTTTATTTACACATTTTTAACTAAATAATTATTAATTTCATTCAAAATCTTAGATAGCAAACCTAATACATTCTTACTGATATTTTGTTTACTTTATAGTTTAAACTTTTATTAACCCCTTAACCCTAGAACTACCGGAAATTTTACTCAAGTTTTATAAAAACATTCTACACCAGAATTTTTACTTAAAACTATTTAATTTGTTTATTTAACTTATTATTGTCTGATTTATACATTTAGTTTGTTTTGAAGAAATTTCTGGTTTGAATAAATATTTTGAATGTACATGTCGGGTCCAATGGACCCGTCTGGTAGACGGAAGGTTAATTCTCACGCTTGTGACTTTTACGGGCTGTGTAGGCTACTTTTGTTTTATTTAGATTCTTTGATTCGCACCAGTTTTTTAAAATAGTGTAATTGGCTACATCTTACATCATTTTATCTGCCATTAAATAAGGTGAATATTTCTATTTCAAAAAAGTGGTGGCAATTAAACAATCTGAATTAAAAAAAATAGCTTACACTTATCGGGCGCGACGCTTAACACCTTGAAGGGCAGAGGGATATAACATATCCCACTTAATTTTAAATCCTAAATGCCATACTGACACCATAATTTTGATTCTTTTTTTTTTTTTTTGTAATGTATGCGAAGAAAAATTTTTATATATTACCAAATAAATATGTTTGTAAATCTAGAGTTTATTGTCTGGTGTCACTCATTTCAACATTTTAGCAACAGAAGTACTTTCCCCTTAAAAGGGTTAAGGGGATAATAATAGTGTTGCCAGGTGTCCCGCGTAAATTAGGGCTTTAAATGTCCTGGACACCACTAATTTCTTACAGTTTATTTCGCCATATATAATCGCAGATAATTTTGCCCTTAGATTTTGTGAAGAAAATTACTTTAAAACACTGGTGTCGAGAGCATTTGGAATCTCGATTTACGCGAGACTCCTGGCAATACTAGATTAGAGCCTAGTTATACGATAAAATCCAACGATATAATCATTTGCTTCGTTCAATGCTGAAAACCTTAATCAGAAGTCAAACTTTGAAGTTCGGAAACATATTCAAAATAACTTTTTCAATTTAATTCTGATAATTGAAAACTAGAAAGCTCAGCAGGAATAGTGTTTCCAGTGGGCTAATTTTTTTAAAAATTCATACTTATTGATTGACGTTCCTTTTTGAAATGGCAAATTTCCCATTGTTTTCACCTTAATTAACTCTTTGGACTCCGGCGTCTCTTAGACAAGTTTTATTCGATCGGAACCACTTTTTTAAAAAAAGTTTCCTTCAAGTACGCAATTCCGAAAATGCTCTGATTAACCCTTTCAGGGGCAAGGTACTTGTATTTATAAAATGTCGAAATAATTTATTTACACCAGTATTTACAAGAGAATTTATTTGTAAACAAGTAAAAGCATATTTTCACCTATATAAGAAAGGTGAAATTTTCATTATAAAATTCCGGTGCCAAAGTGGCAATCAGGGATTAAAATTATGTGACGCCGTGGCGGCATCACCGCCCTTCAAGGGGTTAACAGTAGAACGCCCGGAAGCAGTCGATCCGACTCCGACCAAATACTTAAATGCCCATTGGAGTCAGAAAATTTTTAATAAAATAAGTTAAGTTAAATTCGCGCAAAAATGCGTTATATAACTTAAAATAAAAATTCTGGTATGAAATATTTTTATGAAACTCGAGTAAAATTTCCGGGCGTTCTAGTGTTAAATATTGCAAAATTTTTTTTCATTTGTTACGGGTGCCAAAAACAACTTTTTCACCAGAATATTGGAATGAAAAATTTCCTTTTATTAAGTACGTGGTCGTGTCCCTACAGCTTTCAATTGAGTTTGACGCATTTTTTGCAGCTCCGTCAAAGTTTTCTATTTAACTGATAATTATTCATTCTTTGACTTAGTAGCACATTCATTTTATTTTCTATCACTTATTGTTCATTTCTATACGCTTTTTCTGTAATTTGCCTACCTTAAACTTATTTCTTATGAGTTTGTAAATTTTTGTTCATTGCCGAGGCCTAATTCAGTGCTCGTGGCATCAGTTAATTTGCTGTTTCATTAATACTTCTCTTTTTTACCTTTATTTTTATTTATATTCAAAGTTTATTACTTTCGGCTTTCAATTAGCTACAGTCTGTTGCATTTTCTTTATTGGTTCCTGATTAATTAGCGATATTTTAGGCTATTTGTGTCCGGTAGGCGTTTCACGCTGCGTTTGTTTTGATCGCCATGTTGCTTCACTGTGGAGTTGAGCTGTGTTCATGCTACTGTCGGAATAATATTTTGTAGTGTGTTGGAGATTTTGTATTATGGAGTTAGCCTCGTTTAAAAGCTTTAAATTTACTTTGTTATATTAATCTGTACTTGATTTAGATTTTATATGGTTGCTGGGTTACGCATTAAGTTCTGTTGTGTGTTGGAGATTTTGTATTATAGAGTTAGCCTTGTCTAAATGCTTTAAATTTAATCTGTACTTGTTTTAGATTTTATATGGTTGCTGGGTTATGCTTTGAGTTCTGTAGTGTGTTCGAGATTTTGTATTATGGAGCTAGGCTTGTCTAAATGTTTTAAATTTATTTTGTTAATTTAATCTGTACTTGATTTTGTTTGTATGTGGTTGCTAGGTTACGCTTTGAGATTTGTAGATTATTTGGTTATTTTTATCATATGTCCTGTGTATTTAGCGGTTGGCAATTTGGGTTTTTTTTTTTGTTTCAGTAGTTTTGCTTCACTTTGGTTCATTTGTCTTTTTGTAGATCCAGCTGGGTGGCTATATATATATATATATGCTGAGAGTTTGTTCCGTTTGTGACCGGCTGCTTGTCCTTCTACGTGATCCTGTGGTAGTTCTGTTTTAAGTTGTCTTTCGGTGATTTTGTTGCTCACAGTTTATATTGAATTGTTCATTGGTAATGGGGAAACTGGAGAATTTACTGGAGGAAACAGAGGAATTGGAGTTTTCAACCTCTATTAGAAAAGTTCATTCATTTCTTTATGAGACTTTGAAGAATCAGCGGAACAAAAGTGGGAAAGTGGCTGAAAATATTATGACAACTGTCAGACATTGTTTCGACTACATTTCTGAAAGATTGGTTAAGGCTCACTGAGACTGTGTTGCCAATGAGGTGAAGATAAAAACGATGGTCACTGACAACAAGACCTATAAGGTCCTTGCCCAGCGTTTCTCCACTGTTAGGGAGGTTTTTGATGAGTCTCATAACAAAGCAGACGTTGTTAAAACTAGGCACGAGCAAGATTCTGACTAATCAGTTATCATTACGTCCTCTGGAGATGATTCTATATACAATGTTAAAAAAGAAGTAAAGACTATGTGGCGAGGAATTACAGATATCCCAACTCCGGGAGATGTTGTAGTTACAAAGGCTGGACAATGGATTTTAAAGGTTAAGACAAAGAGTGATGGCGAAAAATTGAAAAATTTTCTTGTTGAATCGGAAATCAAGGACAAAATAAAAGTGGAGGCTCCGCGTACGAAAAGAGAAATACTATTGATTGTGGGTGTCGATTCTGTTGTTGATGAAAAGGAGGTTGTGAGATAGGTCAGATGTGCTTTGGAAGGATTGAATGTAGATGAAAAAGATTCAGATAGGACTCTTGTGCTCCTGGGGATATTATTGAGGTTGTTAGGAGGATCATGACTAGAGCGGGCAGACATAACTGGTTTTTGGACATGGATAAGGAAAGTTTTGATTATCTTTTGGCAAGTCGTAGGATCTGTATAGACATGGAGATGTACCGCATGGTTGAATACCAATCGTGCGATGCTATAAATGTGAAGCCTTTGGTTCTGTTGCAAATAGATGTGCTGGGGATCTAAAATGTGTAAAATGCACTGGAAAACACAACTTAAAGGATTGCATGGTGGACACAGTTACTTGCAGTAATTGCTTCTTTCAGGATGATGAAATTGATCATTCCCATCGTGCCGATAGCCTGAACTGTCCGTCTTTTAAAGCCTACAGAGATAGACTTTTTGCCAAACGATTGTGATAGTTGTCTCGGGCTCTTCGGCTGATGATTACGGATTAAATTTTGTCCAGATAAATCTTCATCACTGTGCGGACGCCAGTAATGCTCTTATTAAGTACGTATTTTCTTTGAACATACATTTTGTACTTTGTCAAGATCCATATTTGGTTAACTGTTGTTTTGTTGGTCTTCATCCTGACTGGGTTTATTTTCTTTCTTTTAATGGTACAGTAGCTATTATTTCAACTTTATCAGGACATGCATGTGTGAAAAGTTTTGAGTCGAGTAATAGTATTTTTGTAAACTTACAAATAGCAAAAGGTTTCATTATTATTGGTTCAGTGTACTCACCACCTTCTAGAAATTTTCAAGATGACATGGACCCATGGACTGACTTTTATCCAGATTTTTCCAGACATGTGATTGGAGGAGACTTCAACATCCCTCTTAAGATGATGGGATATACTTACGACAGCGATAGGGCTGAGTCTCTTTTGGAGTTACTAGTGTCTCACAGCCTATCTATTCTAAATGACCCAGAGGCACCTCATAGTTACGTTCAAGACGACCGAAAGGGCCGTCCAGATCTTACGCTGGGCGGTAACGAAATTGTACAGGTTTTAGATGGCTGGTCTGTAGATGATAGTGCCTTTTCATACAGCGATCATCGTCACATCAGGTTTCCCCTTGTTCTTGAACCCTCATTTAAGACCTACACAAGATATAAAACGAATAACAAGAGTTTATATAATTTCAACAAAAGACTCTTGGAGTATCTTCCTCAGTTGATGAACCCTTTACGTAGAGATTTTAGTCCAAATGCACTAGAGAATTGGACGGCTAATTTTTATGACCTTTTGCAGGAAATTATGAGTGCTTGTTTTAAAAGAGGTTCATTGTCATATAAACCTACGGCAAAATGGTATACAGAAATTGTTAGGGTTGAAAGAAATAGAGTTAACGCCTTGTATAAGAGTTATAGGAAGAATTTGAATAGAGAAGATTACAAGGATAAATATCTTACTGCTAGAATACATTACAAAAGTAATTTACGTCGTGCAAAACGACAGTGTTTGCTGTCATTCTGTGAACGCACTGATAATGCCTATGGGTCTCTATACAGACATGTCTCAGGCAAAAATCTGAAACATAATGACATGATCTTTACTGCATTAGAAGAATCTTCTGTGTTTTACACATATGATAGCGTAGCACAAAGCCTTATGTCTGATCATTTTGACGTGGATTATCGACCTCCTGTTCCTTATGAGTACATTAACTCATTCAATTTTTCCTCATCACCTGATTTTATTCCATTTAAACAAAAAGAACTTTTTCATGTGCTGCTCCTTCAGGACATAAATAAAGTTCCAGGACCGGACGATAATGATGGAATAATTATTAAAAATTTGTGTAACAGATTTACAACTCTTATGTGTACGCTGTTTAATACTTGTTTTTCACTTGGTCACTTCCCAAAATGTTGGAAACGGGAATGATCATCTTTTTTCGAAAACGTAATAGGACTACTGAAAAAATTAATTCGTATCGACCTATTACACTTCTCCCTATGATGAGTAAGTTATATGAAAGACTTTTAAAACTTAGAGTTAATACAATGCTGGAGTCTTCTAATTATCTTGATGATGGGCAACATGGCTTTCATGAGGGACGGAGCACCCTGAAAGCACTTTCTGCGTTAAAGAATATCATTGGAGAAACACTATCAATATATAAATACTGTGCAATGATTTCTTTTGATATCACTGGTGTCTTCGACGTTTTGGATTGGCGTATTTTAGCCGATATCGTAAATATCTTACCTATTTTTGATTACATAAAGTCAACACTTAAAAATTACATGAGCAATAGACTTATTTGCTTTAAATTTACGCATGGATTAACATGGTTTCATGTATTCCGTGGCTGCTCGCAAGGATCATGCCTTTGGCCGTTTCTCTGGACACTAGTGGCTGACAGGATTTTAAAGATTTGCAGCAGAGAGGATTACTGATTATTTCTGATGCCGATGATAGCGTCATCATTGAGGGCGCAGATACGCGCCCCGCGCTAGAACATAAAATGAATACTAGTGTTCATCATTTTTCGGATATCTGTTCTATACATCAATTGCAAATTAGTGCAGAGAAGTCAGCCGCAATGCTGTTTGGGAGCCACGCTCTTAGGAGAAGAAGGCCAATTTTTAAACATAATGAAAAAAGTATCAATGTAAAGGAAAATATTCTTTATTTGGGATTTGTACTGACAGCAATTTTCGCTTGATGGATCACCTAGATATGATTCGAACCAGGCTTAACGATTTCACGTGTAAAATGCGCCAAACCAGAATCCGTGATAGAGGTCTTCCTTCTATTTATCTTAAAATATGGTACAATACCGTCTTGAAGAAACGTATTTCATATGGGAATGAGATCTGGATGCCTGACTTAAATCAACATGGAATAACAAGATTACTCTCATGTCAATGTCTATGTCTGCTATCTGTCTTAAAGGAATATCGTACGATTTCTAATGACGCATTGTGTGTTTTGGTGGGTGCTCCATCGCTTGACATAGAACTGAATTTGTCTTCTAAGCGTTATAATATTATTTATGGAAATGGTACAGTCTTGATTGACAATATGTGTTATAAAGGTGAAGATTTTATGAATAAACTGAGGACATATAATTATACTTACTTTTTTAAAAATTTAAATATAAAATTTGTTAAGCCAGTGGTTGATACAGTACCAGTGGTGAATCATCCGATATTGTATACGTATGGTTCTCGTATGATGAACAGTGTAGGAGCTGCATTTAAGGTTTGGTATAGAGATTCTTTTATGCTAGACATGAGATTAAAATTACATGACTATAACTCTGTTTTTCAAGCGGAATTAGCTGCGATAGTCGAGGCTATCAGTTGGTGCATCAGCTCACCGCATGATTCATTTCATCTTTATACTGACAGCTTGTCATCAATTTACGCTCTTCAGCGCTTATTTCCATCTAACGGTCAGCTTTTTAATATCTTCAACTCTTTGCGCCTGTTACATAATAAAGTCATATATGTTGGCTGGATAAAAAAACATGTTGGAATATCAGGAAATGAGAGAGCGGACATGTTGGCAAAATCAGTTATTATAAATGATCTTTATGACAAAGTTCTACGCATTCCTGCACCAACCTCTATTTTAAAATGTCATTTTAAAACACTTCTACATGATCAATGTCAGATTTCTTGGCAAAATTCGGACAAGGGAAGAAATACTTATGCGATATTAAACAAAGTTGATGATTTATTTCTATGTGAATTCCAGGTGATATATTATTTTCTTTCTTCACATGGCGCATTTCCACAGTATCTGTTTAAAATAGGAAAGCACCCAAATAACAGGTGCAACTGTGGTGATGTAGGAAGTATACAACATTATTTGTTTGGACATTGCTCGTTAATGCCTTGTATATTTAAATTCAACAGGAATTGTACACTGAGATGAAACATTCGAAACGTTCTCCTCACCCGTTCAAACTATAGAAAATTGTGTGCTATGTACAATGCACTTAATACGGAATACTCATTTATTGGGTATAAATTTTGATAATTTTTACACTTGTAACTATTTGCTTCTATCATACTATTAATACTCATCAGTGGTTCGCTACGGACATTACGTGGTTTTCTGACACTACATCAAAATCGAGCTCAACATTGTGCCTTTTATAGTAACTGTCCTTTGTCTGACATTCCTTTTAACGGTGATTTTCTCTTGAAGTCTGAGCATTATGGTGATCTTTTTTCAAGTTAGTTTTTCTAATATTAATCTTTTATGAATACTTTTTTTTGAACACTGAACTCATATGAACATTAATGAACAGTGAACTTTAATGAACATTTACACGTCATAATCTTGAACAAAGATCTATAGTCTTAACTTTTGTTGTACATTTAAGTTACCTCACTATCGTTTTATACTTTTATTATTACGATGAAAGCAATATCAATTGTTTTGTAAATTTATGATTTACTGATATAAGTAAGTCAGAATATGTGCCATTTTACATGTTATTTTGGTGCGTTCCGATGTCCGTCATCGGTGATTGTTGTGTGGATTTTCCGCCGGAGCTTTACATTCTATGCCATTATTTGGTTGGTGCTCCGGTCGGGTGATCAAGTACGTGATCGAAAGCTTTTGCTTATTTTGGTATAAATATATTTGTAAATACTGGTGTCATTCACTCATGTCAGCATTTTGGGAAAAGTACTTTGCCCTTGAAAGGATTAAATAAGGCGAATTTTACTGTTTCAAAAAAGCGCTGTAAGTCAAAAAATCTGAATTAAGAAAAAGTATTCTACTGGCAACCAGTGTTGCCAATGGGCTATTTTTTTTAAATTCAGATTTCTTCATTTGCAACACTATTTTTAAATCTTAAAATTCGCCTTATTTAATGACATATTATGTAAGGCTAAAACAAGGGGAATTTTACCATTTCCAAAAAGTGCTGTCAATCAAGAAATCTGAATTTTAAAAAAGCAGCCCACTGGCAACACTGAGCTGGAGTCGACTAGACACCAACCAATTGGTTAAATATGATTTCGAACTAAAAGCTTCATAAAATTTGTTAAATGCAAGCTACACAGAAATAAGTTATATAAATACGGAAAATGGTTTTATATAAAAATTCTGGTGTGAATTTATAAAGCTTGAGCAAAATTTCGGGGCATTCTAATGAATGGGGGTGGTTTATTTTTTGGACCACTTAATTATAAACTCTAAATGCAGATCGGCACCAAAATTTTGAAATGAAACTATTTCTTTTATTAAGTATGTGAAGAAAATGTTTTACTTATTTAAAAATAAATTTGTTTGTAAATTCTCGTGTTTTGTTCAATCATTTTGGCTTTTTACGAATAGAAGTACTTCGCCACTGAAAGGGTTAAACAATTAATCTAATTATTGTCAAGTAAACAGCAGTATGTTTCCGGAAAAGAATTGGAAATGTTTGCTAGAGACTTTTTTCTGTAAGACGCCACATTCATGGGTTTCAGGTAACCTTATTAACTAACAAATTGATAAAGAGATGTGTAATTCAATAAGGTAAACTTCGAGGTTTCTAAGATGTTACTTTTCTAAGATGCTTTTATCTTAAAAAGAAAAGCATTCTCTTTCATTAGAAGTGATCGTTCGTTATTCAAAACTAAAGCTAGTAGAAGTTTTAGTGATTTTTTTTCTGCACTTTGATAATAATAAAGACATAATCCATTAATTATAATTGAATATCAATTACAAATATTTATTAAACCACAAAATTGCATATTAATGCATAACGTTTAAAAATATTCCATACATTCATCGCTGGGCAAAATTATAATGATACTAAAATTGTAAAGAATCATACATTTTATACAATACTATGTATAATAATCATTAATTTAAAATATGAAATAAGAAGAATTATTAGATTTTTTAATGGTTATATTTATGAAGGCATTGTTTATAAGTTAAAATTGATACAATTCTAATAAGGAATGTAACCTGAATTTATTTTGAAGACACTCACCCGTACGCATATCATCACTACTAGGAACTAGACTTAATAATTATGATGTGGGCATAGCTACACAGGGATTATAAATAACTTCTTCCAGATCTGTAATGTATAAGTATTTTTTGACATTTGCATAAAATTCTCACAATTACGTCCATTGACAATTTTATAATTTTCATATAGTTAAATTAAGATGGCTAATCAAATAGTGCGATATTTTTATCAGTGAACCACTTTGTCGTAGCTTTTGAGGTATGGAAGGACGTAAAATATTGTTGGAAAACTATTTTTACACTACTAAAAGCAACTATATTCCAAAATGTGTATATAAACTACGGGATTATTTTCTTAGAAACAACAACTAGATTAACCTGGAATAGCATTCGAAACCATGACTGAATCTCCTTTATTTTGAGGGCTCCATGCAACGTTTCTATTCCTTTACACGCCTCGCCGTGCCAAAATTAACGTATAACTTCAGGCTGATGAAAACATATTCAATCTTGATGGATCTAAAGTTATACATTAATACTGGCCCGATTTATGGAGGAATGAAAATGTTGCATTGAGTCGTCAATATAATAGAGTATCATTCATGGTATGGGATGCTTTATGAGATTAAAGTTAGAATAATTCAGTTTTTTTCTAAGATTATGAAATAAATGTGTACACTTAAATATTTTGGTATATTAATGCTTTACGAGGTGAAACATTCATTATCCAACAATATAATGCTTTGTGCATTACCTCAAGAGCTACGAAAAAGGGCTGAATTATAACAATATTTCATCATTTGATTTCCCATATAGGTCGCATTAAAAGAACATTATAAATATGAATGGAGTGCGGTGAACTCTTGTTATGTGGCACGAAATAGTCACGCTTTACAGATCTTTAGAAAGAAAATTAAAATCCTTGGCAGCTATACATACACTAAAATTATAAAAAATGTACCAAACAAATCCATTCACATGATTAAGAGCTTTCCCCCAAAATGCGGTGACACTTTTATCAAGAGTGGCGTAGTGTGAGGGGACGCTAGATCATTTTACAACCAGTATTATTACATGCTAAATTTGGACTCCGTACAACGTTCAAAGATTAAATAAAACCGATTTTAGTATACAATAATACTGATAGTAAAGTGATACAGCGTCCCATGACGCTACGCTACTGCTTATTAACTCTATATCTACTAACGGCAATTACAAGTACAGCTCTCTTTAAACTTCCACCCCATCGTGAATATTACTAATATTTTAATGGTACTTTTCAAAAAAAACTCTTTTAACCTCTTGAAGGGCGGTGATGCAGTCACGGCATCACATAATTTTAATCCTTAATTGCCACTTTGGCACCGGAATTTTATAAAAAAAAATTCACCTTTATTAAGTACGCGAAAATATGCCTTTACTTGTTTACAAATAAATTCTCTTGTAAATACTGGTGTCAATAAATTATTTCAACATTTTATGAATACAAGTGCATTGCCCCTGAATGGGTTAACTCCACTTTTTCAGGATACATGGCAGCAGTAGTTCTAGGTTAATTATTCTAGCGAGGAAGGATATCTTAGAAACATTCGGCATGTTTTGTGCCGACATTTTGTACAGATTGCCACGCTTGTCTTTTTATTGCTGCAAACATAGTAAATGGCATAAGATAAGTGCTGGAGTTTTTTGCGTTTTCATTATGATTTTAGAATACAATTTGACTAGCTGTTTTAAATGAACGGTGTATGTATTTGATTTAACTGTTGAATTACTCGGCGGGGACTTACAAGTACTGCCATTATACTGGGAGTTGGAGAAAAAGTTTTTGTTTACTTTTCGTCTGTGTAGTTATCCACCGTTTTTATCTGCTTCATAATTTTATCTGCTTACTAAATCCTTGTATAGTAATGTTTTTATTGGTATCTCTTTTCTGTTTTGTTATTATTTTTTTATAAGAAATCGAAAAAAATGTGGCACAGGCTCTTTTTTGCTATGCTAGAAATAGCATATGTAAATTCGTATATTGCATATGTGAAGATGCGAAAGATCATTTTGTCGCTGGAATATAGGCCTCGCATAACTAAAGGACCGTGACCACCGTGGCTGAGTGATTAAGGCACCACACTGCTAATCTCTTGAGAGCATAGGTGAGCTGCGGGTTCAATTTCCGCTGGCTCCATTGCGCTCTTTTTGTGGAGATGCCGGATGTAATTCTCTGGTGTTGTAAATTTCCCTGTGCTATCTCATCCTTGTATATTGAAGTTAACTTATTAGCAGACCCCTTATGTTAAGCACACAAGTCTCATGTATGTGTTCAATAAATAAATACACATATAAAATAACAAGATCGAAACTAAACTGCTAACAAGATCGAAGCCTTAAAAAAAACTTTTTTAATGCCGTCGAATTTTAATTTTTACTCATTTTTCATGTGTGAAATAAAACTGTGTCAATTTAATACTTTTTATTGTTAACTTTCAAATGTCTTCTTATTATTTAGCATTTTTAAGAGTTAAAATTTTTTTGAAATAACATGCGGGTTTTTCTGTTACGAGAATATTTTAGGCATAGTGTACTGATGGTACCTTAAAGTGCCACTTTAATTAATTACCTCTAACGAATTAAATTTATGTATATCTATTATTTATGTATTTCTTTATGTATATCCTTTAATTTTCATTGTAGTAACTGAAAAAAAATACATAAAAAAATTGCAGTAGATTATAAAACAGTAGGTCAGGGTTGGCCAACTGTGGCACGCCGGGTACCACCATTTTTAAAAAAAAAGATATAGCCGACTTGTCGAATCGCAAAGATTCGATCATTAGATAAGGCAATGATTACTATAAAATTTTAGTGGTGTCTAACGTGCCACAGTGGGCCAGCTCTGCAGTAGATAAAGGATTAAAACTCTTTGAGCTCTGGGGGGTGAATTTCTTCCCACTTAATTTTAATCTCCAAATGTCACAATAGCACCGGAATATTCGATCAAATTTATTTGAAAATAAATTAATGTATTTTTTCGTCTATATAATAAGACGAATTTTTTGTTTGCAAAATACTGGTGCCAAAGTGACATTTAGCATAGCTTCCAACTTTTACGCTTTTTTGCTATCACTAAAATTTAATAGAGATTTTCACTTTGTTTAACCTTCAGATTTCGACGATTAAATAAGACAGTGTTTACTATGAAATTTTAGTGGTAAAGAAATGCGTAACAGTTGGCAGCTATGCATTTAGGTATTTTGAAGAAATTCACCCACCAGATCTTAACCCTTAACACTAGAGCTACCAGAAATTTGAATCAAGTTTTATAAAAATATTTCACACCAGAATTTTTTTAGAACAGTTTAGCTTTATTATTTAACGTTTTCATCTTTGTATCTTTTAAACTTATTTCTTAATCAAATTTCTGGTTTGAACCGAAACATATTCATATGGTAGCCATCAAAATGACAGCTCACGGTAATTCTATATGGTTCGTACGCCTCCTTGAATTTTACAGACCAGAAAATTTTTTGGCACCAGTATTTTCTTATAGAAAATCTCTTCTTAAAAGAAGGCAAAATTTTGCGCGTTTAATCTAGATTTTTTTTTTCTATAAAAATATACTGGTGATTTTCCTGGAGAAATAACGGTATCCGTACGAACCATGTTCTAGTGTTAAATGCATAGTGATGCATACCTACATAATTTTTATTTCATTCTTAGGAACCAGTATATTTATATAAAAATATTAATCCTGTAAAAATTACAAAAATATCCTACTAAATAAAGTTAAAAATCTATCTTATAATTTCTGGTGTGCAATCTTTAATATAAGAGTAAAAAACATAATTCTAAAAAATATATTCATGCATTTAAGGGTTAAGTTTTAAAAAATAAAAAATCATATAAAATAAGGCATTTAGATTCATATTTATTAAAATATTTACTAATTTGCAATATTTTGGTTTTTACTTGGATTGCAGATGTGCAACAAAAGAAAAGGATGGCGTATTATACGAAAAATTTATCTCTGATACTTTTCATTATTTTTCGTGTGTAGTAAACCTTTCAGAGAATCATATATAATATTTTCGAAAAGTGGTGTTAAGTTCATGAAGCGGTCAAAACAAATGCACTTATTTAAATTATTTACATACCCACTACTATTTTTTAATTAAAAAAAATGGCCTTACTTAAAGACATAAAATTTTAAGATCATATAAAGCGAAAATTATTTTTTAGGGTTTGTGGTGGCTAATGCCGTTCAGCTAAAAAGTTTCAAATTTCAACCTTATGTTTTTGGTGGAGTTAAAAATTCAACTAAGTGCTATAGTCTACATTAGGGGTGGCCGACTGTGGCTCGCTCCACACTACTAAAATTTTACAGCAATCTTTGGCTTAGCTAATCATCGAATCTCTGCGATTCAGGAAATCGTATTTTTCTTTAAAAAAATAGTGGTATCCGGCGTGTCACAGTTGGCCACCCCTGGTCTACACAATGGAGTTATGAATAAAGAGGAGCATACATACTAGTATAATGTCTAGTACCAGCGGCTAGTGACGTAGATACCACTTTGGTACCACAATTTTGAAAGGTTAACTGATCACCTTTTTTATTATTGACTTTTGTGATTAAATGAGGCGAATAATTTAAATATATTGGTATCATAGATGTGAATTTTTTTAATCTGTTAAGTTGTTCAAGCTCTGGTGGGTAAATTTCTTCGCACTTAATTTTAATCCCCAAATTTCACAATGACAGCGGGATTAACAATCAAAGTTATTTTAAAATAAATAAATGCATTTATTAGAATGCATAATAAACAAAAAATTTTGGTGTTATTACAACATCTGGGGATGAAAATTGAGTGGGAAGAAGTTTTGCCACCAGAGTTTAAAGGGTTTAAATGTTAAATTTTAATTGATTCATATGTGAATCACTTCGCAGTATAGAATTAAATAGAAGTATGAAGTTTTGTAGCATATATGAGTTTTCTATTGCGTACTATTTATTAAAACTGCTTTTGTTCCGATTGTGACACGTAAAATTTATATATTACATAAGAACTCTTTCATTTTCTTTTTGCGCATAAAATATACTATGTATCAACTTAGTACATTAACATGACCCAACTTTTTATGACTAAACAGATATTAGATTTTCTACACTTGAAATAAATTTTATACGTTCCTGCTTTTATGTTATAGTCACAAGAGTACTGAAAGTAAAGAACTTTTACTTTTTGAAAGGACATTTTCCTCTTTATTAACAACAGTGAAATATATGTGAAAATTTTCTCTGGGGAAGGTAAGTAGAGATAAGATGCGGATCAATTTTTAGAAGAAGAAAATAGTTACTACAGTAGTTTGCTTCTGAAGATATTCTTTATTTAAGCTTACTTTATATTTAGTTTATAACTTTATGTTTTTGTAACTTATTTCTATTAGAGCCAAGATTCGTATATCCTTGGACTTTCCAAGCAGTCTGGTACTACTATTTCAGATTAGAATTTTTCTGTTTAATATTTAAAAATATAAATATTTGTTGGACACTGATTTTTGTTTGTCATTAACGTTTATTTTCTACAAATAAATAAATAAATAAAGCTAAAAGAAAAATATTCTTTTTTAACCATATATTTGAAAACTGCTTGAAAATCGCGGCACTTTATTATGAAACACCTTATTTCCAAACTTTTAAAATTGAACTGTTAATTCAGGCATTCCGTATGCAATTAGCATTTACATTCTGAGCTTAATGATCACACGTAATTAAAAATCTATTTTGTATTACATGGTATTTTTATATATTTGTTTCAAAATACTCTTAATTTGTGAACTATTTTATGAAAGCAACTACTAACGTATTCTATCTTTCGTAGTCAAAACTTGTTTGATAACAACATTTATTTGTATTATTATAAAATAAATTATGCATTCATCATTCACATTTTAATATTTTTTGCTGTATAAATTACATTTTTCCACCAGTACTACAGCTTTTCGGTTTATGTAACCCATCACCTGTTGCTGTTGCTTTAACCCTTTCAGGGACAAAGTACTTTGATTGGTAAAATGTTGAAATGTTTGGATGACACCATAATTTATAAACAAATTTAATTGAAAATAAGTAAAAGCATTTCTCCGCGTACTTAATAAAAGGAAAATTTTCGTACCACTATTGTGGTGATGCGTCGCATTAACGGATTAACCCCTTCAAGGGCGGTGGTTCATTTTTGGAACACCTAATTTTAATTCCTAAACTTCGCAATCGCTCACCAGAATATTGTAATGAAAATTTCCTTTTTATTAAGTATGTTAACAAAAGATTTTGCTTATTTTTAACCCCTTGAGGGGTGGTGAAGCCGTCACGGCATCACATAATTTTAATCCCTAATTGCTACATTGGCACCAGATTTTTTGAATGAAAACTTCACTTTTATGAAATAAGCGAAAATATACCTATACTTCTTTACAAATAAATTTTCTTGTAAATACTGGTGTTACTCAATTATTTCAAAAGTTTAAAAATACAATTACCTTGCCCCTGTAAAGGTTAAATAGATTTGTTTGTAAATTCCGGTGCCTTTCACTAATTTCGGCGTTTTACGAATAGAAGTACCTTGCCCCTGAAAGGGTAAAATTAAGTGGTCCGAAAATGAACCACCGCCCTTCAAGGGGTTAACCCTTTATCTACTGCATTATGATCTACTGCAATTTTTTTCATGTATTTTTTTTTTTCAGTTACTACAATGAAAATCTAAGCATAAACATAAAAAATACTCACCCGTGAGAAATTTAATTAATTAGAGGTAATATTAATTAAAGTGGTACTTTGAAGCACCGTCAGTACACTGTGACTAAAATAGAATAACAGAAAACCCATAAGGTATGTCAAGTGGCACCAGAATTGCGGTAAAATATCTTCGATTTGATATGTATGTGAAATATAGCCTTTTTCATATTTACAAATAAATATTTTGGCAAATTTCGGTGCCAGTCATTTATTTCAACACTTTAGCATTGAAAATGCTGTGCCCCTGAAAGGGTTAAAAAAACCAATTTTTTTTTAGGTTTCGATCTTATTAGCAGTTCTATAGTTATGCGACGTCTATATTACAGTGACAACATGTTCTCTTGCATCTCCACATATTCAGCGTATGAATTTACATATGTCATTTCTAGCATAGCAAAAAAGAGCTAGTCCCACAACTTTTTCGGTTTACTATGAAAAATAATAATGAAACAAAAAAGAAATACTAGGAAAATTATTACTACACTACATTTTAGTAATTGCATTTTAAAACGAATGAAAACGATGGATAACTACACAGACAAAAAGTAAACAAGAAGTTTTTCTCTAACACCCAGTGTACTGAATGTACTTATAAGTACCACCTAGTAATTCAACTGTCAAATGAAATACATACACCGTTCACCTAAAATAACAGTCAAATTGTATTCTAAGAGCATAATGAACACATAAAAAATCCAACACTTACCTTATATCCTATACCTGTGTTTGCAGCAATTTAAATACGAGCGTGACAATCTTTACAAAATGTCGGCAAAAAACTCATCGACTGTGTTAAAGATAGCCTCCTTCCTCGCGAAAATAACAAACCTAGAGTTACTGCTGGTGAGAATTCATATATGCCATTTCTAGCATAGCAAAAACGAGCCGGTGCCACAACTTTTTCAATTTCCTATAAAAAATAACAATGACACAGAAAAGAAATACCAAGGAAATCATTACTACACTACATTTTAGTAATTACATTTTAAAGCAGATGAAAACGATGGATAACTACAAAGACGAAAAGTAAACAAGAAATTTTTCTCCAACACCCAGTGTACTGACGGTACTTATAAGTACCACCAAGTAATTCAACTGTTAAATCAAATACATACACCGTTCACCTAAAATAGCTAGTGAAACTGTATTCTAAGATCATAATAAACACATAAAAAAAATCCAACACTTATCTTATATCCTTTACTGTGTTTGCAGCATTAAGAAAGACGATCGTGATAATCTGTACAAAATGTCGGCACAAAACACATCGACTATTTCAAAGATAGCCTCCTTCCTCGCTAAAATAACAAACCTAGAACTACTGTTGCCGTGTATCCGGGTAAAGTGGAGTTAAAAGAGTGTTTTTGCAAAGTACCATTATAATATTAGTAATATTCACTATGGGATGAAAATTTAAATTGAGTGGTACTTACAAGTACCGTCAGTAGATAAAGGGTTAACGCAACGGTCAAAACAAATGAGCATGCTTAAATTAACTACCTAGCTACCTCTATTTGACAAATAAAAAATTTCCTAACTTAATGACATAAATTTTGAGATTAAATTCAGTATTACTTTTCGGAATTTTAGGTGACAAACGACCTTCAGCAAAAAGTTTAATAAGCAATACTTCATATTTTTGTCTGTTAAAGGTGTCATACTACTCTTCAGTGTTGCCAGTTCGATACCTTTTTTAATTCATATTGCTTGCTTGCTACCAGATTTTTGTGAAAGCAATATTTTCTTTACTTAGTGAGAGATTACATAAATAAAAAATAAGGCGAATATTACTAATTCAAAAATGTGGTGGCAATCAAATAAACTGAATAAAATAAAAGTAGCGGATGGGAAATACTGCTACTCGTAACCCTGTCAGTGAAAAAGTACTTTTCTTCCACAAATGTTGAAATCATTGTAAGACACCGGGACTTAGAAACAAATTTATTTGAAAATAAGTAAAAGCATTTATTCATGTACTTTATAAAATCAAAACATTGTTCCAAAATTCTGGTGCCATTGTGGAATTTGAGGATTAAAATAAAGTTGTATATATGTGCCCTATCGCCCGGCAGGAGATTAAATGTTGAAAACATTCAGTTTTTTCTGAGTCATATGCATGAAATAACAACATTTTCTTCGCACTTTAAAACACGCAGAACAAATTTCTTACAATTACACCAATTATGACTACTAATATATCAGGTATTCACGATAAACAATGATAAGATCATTGCTGCTTTAATTTTTCTCTGGCAGAATGCAAGCACAAAGATGAGACTGTATCAAGCTTTTTCAGTATCTTATTGTTACATTTTGATATCGAAGTCAGACATCGGTTTCTAAGACAACAAACTTCTACCCTGTTGCTCTCTCTGGCGCAAGTGTTGAAAAGCACCACTCAGGCAAACGTAATCGACAAAAGACTGAAGCCTTAGATCCACCTATGTATTTTCTTTTTTAATAAAATATTTGTAAGGTATTGACGGAAAATTTAGGTATTCATATCGTCGGTATCATGTCGAACTATCCAATATGAAAACAGTGTTGCCAAGTGGGCTAATTTTTTTTTTAAATTCAGATTTCTTGTTTGGAACCATTTTTATGAAATAGTAAAATTTGCCTTATTTAATGAGATATTAACCCCTTCGGGCCATACGCCTTACAGAATGTTTAATCTTTTATCAGCGGTTTTCCAAAAAAGAAATTTGTCCCTAATTGAATCGGGAAAATACTCGGATTAAATAAGGCAAAATTTACAACATAAATTTTCTAGTGAGAATAATCACGGGTTCCAAGCAAGGGGTTAAGTCGAAAATCTCGGGAATTTTACCATTTCAGAAAAGTGGTACCAATCAAGAAATCCGAATTAAAAAAAAGTATTCTACTGGCAACACTGTTTTCATATTGGATAGTTTGACATGGTACCGACGATATCATATATTTCACTATATATTATTGTTTTTGTAGCAATTTTTTCATTAACTCGGGAGAATGCGCGCACACCCAGGGTATGAATGAATTTTACTTTGTCACCAATAAATACAAATAATAATCATCACCTTATTTAGTCGGAGTTAAAAATTTTGAGGTAAAACAAGTTGAAGATTTCTTTTCAAAAGATAGTGGTGGCAATTGTAAAAAAAAAAAAAAACATACGCATTCTGAGTCTATCAGGTCCGCCGCGCGTCCTCCCGGGTTAAATCCTTATATTTTGCCATTTGTATTGATGCGAAAACCATGGAACTATTAATAAAGAGGAACTGACATATCCTTAAAATAGTGAAGTATCAACTGTAACCGCTGTCGCCGGCATTGTTTACTGCCGGTGGAAACTTACACCAGTAGATTTATATAGAAATTTTCAACTTATTTAAACGCCTTAATATTACAAAATTTCAGTCATAAATAATCGTAGAAACAGATTTTCATTTTTACTGGTAGGAGTTTACTTTGGCAATAGTTAGGTACTGCGTTTTCGACATATTGTGACAACCAGGGAAACAAACTGACAGTTTTACAAGGCATACTGACACCGGTAAAAACAAATAAAACTTTTTACGACATTTTTGAGAAAAATTTCCACGAATAAGACGTAGAAATATGACGAAGTTTTCTATTCAATTTTACTGGTGGGATGTTCGGCCTAGTGGTAATCAGAAACTGAAGATCCTATTTTAAAAAAGCCGCCGCCATCTTGTGACAACCTCCTCAGTTACTTCACTCACAACTGGTAGACAGCACACTACATGTCTCCTCCTCTTTATTCATAACTCCATTGCGAAAACCGAGAAATAGTCAAGCTCATAATGTTCAAAGTAGAAGGTGGAGTTTCTTGTGAAATTGCCGGTCAACAATATTATACGTAAGATCAGGGATGCAACACTACTAAACGTTTAGAGTATTCCTCAACGTATTTAATGACAGAATTTCTTGAGATTTAATAGGGCAAAGAATGCTGTTAAAATTTAGTGGTGAAAATCATCTATTTGTGGCGCAATGCTTGCATGCCTACGTAAAATATCTATGGACTTCCTAATACTTTTTTTTAAATGTGTCTTAATAAGTATAGCTATACTTTTTATCAACTCAAAAATATTCCAATATAAGTGTACTAGAACATGGTATATTTCAGGTTTTAATAAAATATATATTTAAATGATTTATCTCATTATGAGTTTTTACAGAATTGCGCGCTAGATATCTCTGTAACCTCTGGATATTTTTACATAATATTTTTATATTTTTGGACGTTATCGATTATATATAGGGGAGACTAGGGAGGGTTGACCCACTTTTTACAAAATGATGTTTAATTTTTTAAATATTGAACGTAGAATAAAATTTTATATATCATTTTATTCATTATACATAGGTGCCAAGTTGCCACTAATCCTCCGTAATATGTGGGTTAATTTAACCCTGGTTTAATACATTTCGCACCAGAACTTTTTTTCAGTGATGAAATTAAATAAGTTACACGTAGAAAACTGGAATTAAGTAAATAAAGGTTCATCAAATAATTTTTCTGGTTCGAAACGTTGTTAAACTGGGTTAAACTAATCCACGCATTACGGAAGATTAGTGCGAACTTGGCACCTCTGATTATACAATCAGTTATCAAAATAAAATTGCTACAGAAGTGTAATATATAAGAAATTTGAAAAATGATTGATTTTAATCATGAGAAAATAATGGGTCAAAGCTCCCCACATACGGGAGGCTTGACCCACTATAAGGGAGGCTTGACCCACTTTGTTTTATATTGAAATATTTGTGAAGAGAAATAAAATCAGATTAAAAAAAGGTAAAATAATTTTATTCTACATGATTTAGTTATTATAAAAAAAAACATTTTTGAAATATGAAGCTTCAACAAACCTGTTTAGGTGCAATCGCATGTCAGAGGTTGAAAATTTTGTTTTATGCAGGATTTTGTCTGAGCAGGTATAATTATACAACAGGGAAAATGAAATTTTAATATTTAAGACATTATTTCGTTAGAGACAGGTTCCGTTTTCATAGGGTTTCATATATTATTAAGTCCGGTAGAAGCAACTGTCGCGCTTTTTATTTGTTTCCTTGCCCTACTTTCTGTGACATGCGATCTGACAACTCTAGTTGTCAGATACTCTGGCCTCATCTCACTCTATACATAGTGTTGAAATTTGTCCACATACCTTCCAATAGTTTTTCGGTTCTTGCTATGTTCTTTTTCAGCCGCATGAGTACTTAACTTATCATTAACATCTTTTAACCCCTTCAGGGGCAAAGTACTTTCAGTACTAAAATATTGAAATAAATGACTAACACCGGAATATACGAACAAGTTTATTTGGAAATACGAAACAGGCTATATTTCACATACATATTAAATTGAAAAGATTTTATCAAAATTCTGATGCCATTGTGGAGTTTGGGAATTAAAATAAAGTGGTTTCATAAACATACCACTGCCCCTGAAACGGTTAAGACTGCTGCTTTCGTACTTTCTAGTATTTTCCACTGTTTCTATTTACCTATTGTAAGTAATATTTAAATGGAAAAAAGTTCCTATCAACTTTCCTATTTAAATTTCATTAATTTTTTCGGGCGGTACAAATAGCAATTTTTTACATCTTTCTTTAATCAGTTTTAAACGTTTTCTTTTTCATCACCCCATTTTACTGTACCTTTGCAGAATAAATTTACATTCATTTTCATATATAACCATTAATCTTTCATTATGCACAGTATATAATAAAAAGATTTCCAAAACCCCTTAACCCCTTGGGGACGAGCGACACGTATACGTGCCGGAAATAGGCCCTCGGATCCTCGTTTATCCTCACCAGTAAAATTTTACTGTAAAATGTGCCTTATTTAATCCGAGCATTTTCTCGATTTGAATAGGCACAAACTTCTGTTTTTTAAAACCGGTAGCAAAGTAATAAACATTTCGTAAAAGGTTCCCGTCGCGAAGGGGTTAATTAACACATAGCCGACGGGCAGTTTTTATCAAATCTGAATTTTAAAACAGTAGAAACTCCTCCCTGTTCTGAAAGTCTTTTGTAAATTTGTGTTCTACATAGGTTTCCCAAGTTTATGCATCGGTAAATATCTTTCAATCAACGATCTTAATAAAAAATCTCTTACATTCTAAAAAAATATAGACAACATGATATAAATTCATTTTCTGTAACATAGAAGCCACGCCCTTAGTCAATGATGTTTTTTGAATGAAAACGAGAATTCTCGTTTCCCGCCGTGAATATGTTAAAGAAGCCTTGAACATGTGGTCAACCCTCCGTCACATTCACTGGGGCAAGCCTCACCACATAGCCTTTTTCTAAAGAATAGCACATTGTTATGTTAAGCCTAACTTACTGTATAATATTTAGGCCTGGAATGAAAGCTCGATATTTCTGCATAACTTAACCCCTTGAAGGGCGCCGTTTGCAGTCTGCAAATGGTTAATTTTAATGCCCAAAACTTCAGATGTCACCAGTAATTTGTTAGTACAAGTTCGATCTCATAATAAGCGTGAAAAAAAGCTTCTGATTATTTGCAAATAAATTTGTTCGTATATTGCGGTGTGAATTAATTATTTCAACATAATCGGAGCAGAAAAGTCTCGCCCCTGAAAGGGTTAAAACCTACTTACTTAAACTCCTCTGATATATTGTATTTGAATAAGGCTTACAAAATATTTCTAAAAAACACAACTTTTAGGTTGAAAACGCCTCACAATTGATTTTATCCGCACTTATCTCAATTGTCTGTATGAAACAGAGACTGTTGTTTGGGCATTCCGGTAGCTTTGGTTGTCACCTATTGATAAAACTCTGAAATTCTTTTAAATATGAAAACTGATGGGTGGGTCAAGCCTCCCGTATGGTCAACCTTCCCTAGTATCCCCTATATATATATATATATATATATATACTCTAGATATCTCTGTAATCTCTGGATATTTTTACATAATATTTTTATATTTTTGGACGTTATCGATTATATATATGTACCTTAAGCCTAAACTTAAATATGTTTTTTTTTTTTTACCTACAAAAAAATTGTGGATCGATAAATTCCAAGAAAATAGCAATCAGGTAGCAATCAGGCAATTTTAATAATAAACAAAATAAGGGACTGGCCACATTATCCGCGTGCCTGAAAGCAAATTTCATCACATTTCATGACTGGTTTTTGCTGCCTTATTTAATCTCAAAATTTCTTTTATTATATAAGTTAAAGAATATCTTTCCAAAAAAGTGGTGGCAACTGGCCTTTTGGTGTGCGACTTTGCCATCCCTCGTTTATTGTAAGACAGTTCGTTCGTTTATTGTACCATTCCAGGGGTGCCACAGGCGACTATTTTTTAATTTTATCTCGCAGCATTTTTTTAAAACAATTTTTTTACATACCCTTTGACAACATCTGCAAGTGACATATACTACGAAATTTATATTCTTAAAATATTGGTGCGAATACAATATAAAAATAGTCGCCTGTGGCAGCCATGTATTCATTTGGTCTTCACAACTGTGGTTGTTTGATTGTTTGATAGTACTGCTTCTCTTTTTACAAATGTTAGTGCAATTGGGTCACTATTTCATAATTGCGGGGTGTAACATGATTGTTCGGGAAGCTTACGCGGTAGAATTGCATCCTGACTTGTTCTTTTCCATTCCGTACTCCTGATAATCGAGACCAGTATATATATATATATATATATATATATATATATAAAACACTTGGTCAGAAATTACGACCCACCGATTCAGTAATTCTTAGCGCAATACCTTCAATAAAATGGTAAAAAAATTGTTTCAAAAGAACTGGTTACCTGATTGAAAAGGATATTAAAAAAAAATATATATATGCACTTATTGTGAAATTAAATATGCTAGTTCAGAAACTTATGCAATTCTCATTCACGTAACTACTGAACGCGACAGTTACAGTGACAAAAAGGCTTCTAATTACAGTAATGTGACTATGCGCTCATTCCTGATACTGCTTGGCGCGTCCCTAGTTGCAAAATTAAGAGTTTGTGTGCTAATCTCAATGACTACACGAAATACTGGAAAATAGTCAGTTACAATGCTTAGAGTAGCATCGATTAGTATGAGAATACACTTTGCACACATAAATGCTAAGGATAAAAATTGAAAAATGCTCATTTTTATTACGTTACAGTGTTGGGTCACAGTAACATAAGGTCTGCCACTGATGACTATTTTTTACTATTACTTTTCCAACCACTTTTACTACACAATAATAATATATTTCGAAGATTATTAGAAATCTAACGCGAAGATTATTTTCTTGAAGTAGTAGAACACAGAATGATAAAACAAGTCGCCAGTGTTGTTCCGAAATCTAGAAATCTGAAGCAAATAAATAAGAATTTTAAGAGTTCTATTCTTAACACTAGAGAGACGGGGATTTTCACTCAACTTTTATAAAAATATTTTATACCAGAATTTTTATTTAAAACCTTTTAACTGATTTAATTAGTCCCCATTTTTCCGTTTGTATCTTTTAAACTTATTTTATACAGAAATTTCTGGTTCGTACCGAAATATATCTATATGGTTGGGGCCAAAATGGTCCCTCACCAGTGTTGCCAGTGGGCTAATTTTTACTAATTCAGATTTCTTGATTGACGCCACTTTTTTAAAATGGTAAAATTCCCCTTCTTTTAACCTTAAATAATATGTCACTAAATAAGGCGAATTTTACGACTTAAAAATATCGGTGGCAATGAAGGAACCTGAATTTTAGAAAAGTAGCCCACTGGCAACATTGCTCTTCACGGTCATTGTAGTGTTAACATCTTTGTCCGCGAGGATTCATTTTCTACCAAAGCGATTGTGCTGTATGAGCTCTATCATTATTTCTGTAAAAACTAAATATTTTATTACACTCTATCAGGGTTACCAGTTTGGCCGATATTTTTATTTAGAAATTTAGAATTCATTACAAAAATAAAGAATACTATTTTATGTTTTATTTAATGAAAGGCATCCATCAATCTCACAAAGTAAAAATTCTTCTTTCGAAATTTCCGGTATGAATTTGAAATTTTGGATTAAAATTGGAGGCCAAACTGGCAACCCTGCACACGACTATATGTACTTTACCCCTTGAAGGGCAATGGGATACAATATGTCTAGGCCTCAGAGCAGTCTCTTTTAATACAAAGTAAATCAAAACTTTTAAAACCATTATTTCCTTACGAAAATTTTCTTTTTAGATTTATATTGGAAATGTCGAGCAAACCCGCTCTATGGGGAGCTTTTTATTGCTATTGTTGTAGTAATATGCCATGAAAATAATTTAAAAAAAATAGTGGTGGCTAAAAATGTGACCACTCTGAGGCCTGCATATCCCACTTAATTTTTATTACAAAATATTTACACTAAAATCTTTAAATAAAATTTTTCTTTTTTAATGTACGTGAATGTACGTACTTTTACTTATTTTCAAATACTAAGTATTTTTGTAAATACTGCTGTCAATCAATCATTTCAACACTTTAGTAACAGAAGTACTTTTCTTCTGTAAGGATTAATGCGCATTTATCACTTCGAAATTTTTATGCCGATGCATTCTATTCTTACAAAATTGAATTTTTTAAATGCATAGCTGCCAACCTTTACGCTTTTTTGCTACCACTAAAATTTAGAAGAGATTTTCGCCTTGCTTAATCGTGAGATTTCGACCGTTAAATAAGGCAATATTCACAAGATAATTTTAGTGGTAAGAAGAAAGCGTAAAGGTTGGCAGCTATGTAAATGTCAACGGCTTACATTTCCAATCCATTATTTGACAATAGTGCTTTGAAACACATTTATACGGAACGTTCGTTGGTTCGTTTTCGTACATTTAAAGTCATTATATAGTTTGAATTTTTTTATGCCTTTCATGTACTTTCTGTTTTACAAACAATTAAAAAATGTTTGTATCATTTTGACAATGTATTATTTAGTATAAATAACTTTTTAAGGAAATATACCGTAAAACGGGGTTAATCGGAACAATTTTCAACGTTAACACACAAAAAAGGCAACTACCGTTTTTTTTAATTCTTTTATTTTTTGACTAGAAGCTTCGGTTTTCTTTTGTTCTTGAAATTTTAAGCAAAAACAAAACATTTTTTATAGTTTTTATGCATAGATTTTACTTTTTTAATGGTGTTCCGATTCACCCCTACCTTCGGGGTGAATCGGAACAAATGTTATAACCTTTATTTGTTCCGATTAATACTTTAATAGGGTTGATAAAAATAGGTAATAATGATAAGGGATGAATAGGAGAACGCAGTTACTATCAAATTCTTTATTTCTATACAAGTAAAGGTATGACTTTTCAGAAATTATCAAACAACTTTGAAGTCAAGAAAGATTAGAATTTATTCTAAGAAAATGTATTTGAATCGAGAAAAATGGGATTTAATACAAATTCATTTCACTCATGTCGTTCACGAAAATTATCATATCCTTGAAAAGAGCGAATGTTTGAATGTTGTCCTTTAGCTAAAGTTTCTTTATGACATCTTCTGGAAGAAATGCTGCCTCCTCTTCCACCATTTCTTGAAATCTCCAGGTATGGGGGACCCTTTTGTAAAATTTCTCCCCACTTGAACGAGAAGGAAGCCTCCCGGAGGAAATTTGTTCGAAAATTGGGGAATTTCTGGGATTTAAAAATCTGGGTCTTCTTCTGAAGTAGTAGGCAATATGAACTCTTTATCACTGTCTTGAACAGAATAATTGGAATCTGAATCTTGAGATGGTGATCTTCTGGATAGTTTTTTTTTGTCCTTTTAAATCGCTGCATGTTTTAATACGATCTACTAGTACGGGCTCTTCCTGAGAACTTAATACTGTTTGCCTTCCTGTCTTTTTTAATTGGTTTCCCATTTTGAGATGTTTGTGTAATGTTGTGGTTGACAGTGAATATTTCTCTGCAGGTTTTCTTATGGATTTGAAGTTTTTTAATTCTTCTATTGCCTGTTCAATATCTCTTGGGTTTGGGGTTGGCATTTTTCGTTCAGTTAAGTAATTTCTTGACATTTTTAAACTCTTCAAGTAACTGGAACAAACAAGATATTGTTGCAATACGATATGACATGAGAATGTCAAATGGAAGAAAAAACCACGACAAAAAAAAATGTGTTCCGATTCACCCCGTAAATCTTAAACCTATGATGTTATAAGACATTTTCCACTTTATCACTATGTAGTTTTTGAAATACATAAAATCTAATACAGGATATCGTTTATAGGTCTATCCTTAATTAAAAAAAAAAAAAACACTACTCTTCGATTTGGAATACGAAAAAGTTTGTAGTTACATACAAAGTTTTGCAGATGTTGAAAATAGGAGGGTTTTGAGGATCCACTTGCAGCTTTTTTTTATATAACCCAGTAGTGGTGCAAACATGACAAAACTGAATTTCCCAACAATTCATCATATTTCCTTCTTAAAAAAATTAGCAACTAAAAATATTCTCTTTTATATTTATTTTGATACCACTATTTTACTATTTTATTACTATTACTACTATTTTATTTTTTCCAAATTCTTAATAATATTTTTGATTCATTTTTTATATGTTGACAGTTGCAATGTAAAATGAAAAAAATTAAATTAATGTCTACTGACATTAGTTTCCAAGGAAAATAATTTAAACTGTAACCGTGAGAAAAAAGTAGGTAAAATAGTGAATAACGTTACCAAATTTTTTTACGTGTTTTCAAAATGCTGCAAATCTTTTCCTTAAATCAATTACGTATGACATAATGTAACATTTAATGAATATCGTAATTTTTATTTGTATGACCGGAAAATTTTGTTCCTGTTCACCCTGCTGTTCCTATTCACCCCGTTTAACGGTATTTATTTATTAACCCATTAACGCCAAGTGGTATATTTTTAGATAGCTAGACTTAGTGGCAAGAAAGCGCTTTTCATACCAGTAAATATGAAGATAAATATATACTTTTTTTCACGAGACAAATTTCTTGATAAAATAAGATAAAATTACTCTTATTTTAGCAGTGGTGGGAAATCCAAAATTTTAATTTTAACGAAGAAAATAATTCGAGCGTTAATGGGTTAAGCCTGTAATAAACCATGCATTCTGCAATAATATATAATCTCTATAATAAAATTTTAGTTACTTTTAAAAGCTAAACAGGGTGCGCAGAGGTACAGAGAAATTTTATCATTATATACAAAAACAAATATTATTTGAAAATTTTGGTACTCCAAAATAAATAATTATACAAACGCTGCTATAACATTATAATTAAAGATATTTTTATCGTGCTAATAAAAAATTATAACAAAAAATGGCAATGTAAAGTGTATCATACGTTCTTTAATTATGCAATAACATTCACTTTTTAAACTACACTTAGGCATCGAAGTGCATTTATTTAGTTTAATATTTTCTAAACAGGACTCGTAGCATCCTAAATTTTTACATCCTTCTAACCACTACTTCTAAACTATAATTTTCATGGTAGATTTATTTAACATGTGCAATAGGAATATATCACGTAGATTATAGGTTTTAAATATTTGTGGCAAACATGTAAAAAATATAGGATGCTACGACGCCAGGTTCAATTGCAGACATAGGCCGAAACAAATTGATTCAGCATTAAGTTTCTCAATCATGTAATATTTGTGAATACTGAAATGCTATTTAACCGTTTAGCTGGAAACCCAATCGCGCCCGTCGACCTAATCTTTCGGAGTTTTCGTGGTTTTCTTCGAACCTTGGGAAACCTTGCGTACATACGGGTTAGGTTCCCTTAGAAAAACCCCACGGAGGGCACTCCCCTTAGGACCTATATCTCTCGAGTAGATAATCGGCCGTCAAATATCAACCCAACCCTTTAGCTGGCGGTGTCCACATAAAGGACAACAAATTTTAATTCCAAAACTGACAAACGGCACCAAGAATATTTCATTAATAGTTTCCTTTTTTAAGTACGGAAAATAAGCAAGTTTTTATTTTCTAATAAATTCGTTTCTAAATTCTGGTATCAGTGCATCATTTCATAATTTTACAAACAAACTTACTCCTCGCAGGAAAGGGTTAAGTAGTGCAAGTTTTGAGTCATTTATGTGGTGGCAGGATTGAATTTAGGTAATATTCCAATTTACATTTAAACATATAAATCACTATTATCAATGTATTTTTATTATATATAGATAAGGGGGATCTTACCAAAGTGTAAAAAGGTTAAACCTACTATTTAATACATATACAGAGGTGCCAAGTTACCACTAGTCACCCGTAAAATGTGGATCAATTTGGCACGGTTGAACAATGTTTCGAACCAGAAAATTTATTTGATGAATCTCCATTTGTTTAATTTCAGGTTTCCACCTGGAATTTATTTAATTTTATATCTTAAAAGAATTCTGGTGCGAAGCGCATTAAACCTGGGTTAAATTAGTTCGCATATTACAGAAGATCAATGGGAGCATGGTACATGCTCTGCATATACAATAAAATACTAGTGAGAAGCGTTTTGTTTAACACGTTCACGCCGGCACGGTGGGTCACACTCGAGTGTCTCAGAGTTGTCAAGTCTCCGGCTTTTTGCACACCACTATTATTTTAGAGAAAATGTTGTTCCTTTAAATCACCCAATTGTTCTAATTAAATAAAACAACATTTTCTGTATTAAAATACTGGTATCCAAAAACCCGGAGACCTGGCAGCTCTGAGACAGTCGAGTGTGACCCACCGCGCCGGCGTGAACGTGTTAATAGTTCCACCCCCTCCCCCCAAAAAGAGAAAATATAAGAAGCCTTAAAATAAAAAATTGTGAAAGTAAAAATGATGTAGCTAATGCAGTCATGTTTCTTCTTTAAAATTGATTAAGTTTATAATAAGATTTCGTGTCATAATTGGTGACGGCAGTTTAATATAGTTTACAGAATAAATTTGCATATGTCTCTGAAAATTTTATAAAGACATAACTATTGCTGATAATACCATAACTGCCAAAATTCCGTATTTTTCGTGTCACATAAACATAATTTAAACCTTAAAAATTAATTAATTAATCTCTTTTCAACATTACCTTCTTTTACTTAGTAATGCATTTTTTAAATTTGATTTTAAAAAAAGACGGAAGGTTGGCAACTATGAAAAACTTATCGAGAGAAAAATCACTTCCGTTTTCCTCAAAAGAGTGTTTTTACTCTGATTTAAATTTACAAAATATATCTGTTACTTTTATTGTAATATAATTTATAAATATATGAACATCTATATAGTTCTATATAAAAACGGTCAGTCAAAAAACGGTTTAGTCAAACGGTAGTGTAATTGAAAAATTACAAGCAGATGTTGAGTTAGTCCGATATTTCAAGACATCCTCGTTTATTTGTCGCACACAGAGGCGGGGGGAGGGGGTATGAATGCACATTTTGATAGCAATTTTCTCCTTATTTAATCACAGAATTCCATGGTTAACCCCTTGCAAAGGCACCGGTATATTATATATACCACTTAATTCTAATTCCTAAATGCCACAATGTCACCAGATTTTAGGAATTAAATTTTGCTTTGTATAATGTACGCGAAGAAAAGCTTTTACTATCATTCATATAAATTTGTTCAGAAATCCTGGTGTCGATCAATCGTTTTAACACTTTAGCAACAGAAGTACTTTGCCCCTAAAAGGGTTAGATAAGGCGAAAATGTCAAATCGAAAATAATGATATTCGTAACCCGCGCCACTGTGAGTGCGACATTGCTGTTTATCTGAAAAGAAATCTTTAGAACATAATATTAGAAAAAAATGTTCTTATCTGATGTTACATTCAATAACCAATTTAAAGCCTATAAATTAGTAATATACGTAATGAATGACTTTGTCATTCCAATGAATCATTAGGGCATGCACAAAAGCATACTTGCCAACCTCGGTATTTAAAAAAAAACAATTACCACCGAAAATTTTGTAAAAGAAAAAAGAAGGATAAGCAGAGTTGCCAACATTCGTAATTTTTAAAATCAATTATCTCCAGAAATTTTCTTAAAAAAGGAGCAAAAGCATGCTTGTCAACGCTCACAGTTTTCATAATCGGATACCTCCAGATATCGTCGGATGTCAAACTATCCAATGTGAAAACAGTCGTCTACTTATTAAAAACTCAGATTTCTTGATTGGCGCCACTTTTCTGAAATGGTAAAATCCCCCCTGTTGCCCTAATGTATAATTAAATAAGGCAAATTTTACGATTTGTAAAAAGTGATGCCAATCAAGAAATCTGAATTTTAAAAAAGTAGACCACTGTTTTAACATCGGATAGTTTGATATGGTATGGATGATATGTTCTAATACTAATACAGAAGTTTTTTTTTTTTTTTTTGTATAACTCATAATGCTTTGATGTCTGAGCTATTTCAACCACATATCTTCATCTGGACTGAGAGTATTTGGTACTTTTCATGATTTTTTAAAAAAATACTTGAAAGATATGTATTTTATTATTTTTTTATTATAAACTTCAAACAGTTCTTATTCATAATCAAAGAACCTTTTAAATATACTAAAAATTAATATTTAATGATAAATTATTGAAAAAAGCATGCTTTATATTTGTAAAAACAGTTCCACATAAGAAAACATCATTTTTTAACGTAACATTTTACATAGACTTGAATAAAAACTTACCCAAATGTTGCATATATATCTATAAATAAGTGTTATTCGTATATAAACATTATTTAATAAAATTTTCTTTTGTGTGGTACATTTCAAAACACAAACAGCAACACCACAAGGTTCAAAACAAGTTCCAATTAAGCTATGATTATATTAGGTGGACCGGAAAATTTTGTCATTAAATTTTCTTTCGCGACTACTTTTTATAAATTCAGATTTCTTCATTGGTACCACTTTTTTGGGATGGTAAAATTCCCTTAGTATTCACATCTCACATTAAGATGAAAACAATGGGAATTTTACTATTTCAAAACAGTGATGCCAATGAAGAAATCTGAAATTAAAAAAGCAGGTGTGAAAAAACATTAACCCTAGAACTACCGGAAATTTTACTCAAGTTTTATAAAAACATTCTACACCAGAATTTTTACTTAAAACTATTTAATTTGTTTATTTAACTTTTATTGTCTGATTTATACATTTAGTTTGTTTTGAAGAAATTTCTGGTTTGAATAAATATTTTGAATGTACATGTCGGGTCCATTGGACCCTTCTGGTAGACAGAGGGTTAAACGAGAGAATTTTTCGGTCCACCTAATAGATATTTTCATATACTTGCTTCTTTTTATTATTGCAATCTATATATATTATTTTCAAATAAAATATTGGTGGACAATATCTTAAAAGGCCTCGGTCGTATAGAGTAGGTAGTTTTATAGCTTACAGAGTTAAAAGTTGACCCCGAGAGACCCTCGGGGTTAGTTCACTTCACCAAAAACGGAAACCCGAGTGACACTCGGGCTTGGACCTCAAAGTTTCAACTTAAATCTAACTAAAATAAGAAACTTTCTTTTTTTCCAAAATTCCTAGCAATAATTGAATAAAAAAATACGGAGGTTTGCAGCAATACTTTTGCGAATACACCGTTTTATTTAAATTCCTGGTAATAATTGAATAAAAAATACGAAGGTTTATGGCTATTCTTTTGCGCATGCCCGAAGGATTCATTCGAATATCATAGTCAGGCATTGTTCTCATCAGTCCTATAAATACTTTTTCTACAAATAAAGAAAAATTCCGCTTCAATGTATAAATTTAAAAATAAATTTAAAACTTTATTGTTAAATGCAAAACAGCACATTTTTAGCAATTTGTGTTTGATAATTTGAAAATGATATAGCCCAGATAGCATGAACATAAGCGGCAAGTTTGGTTTTTTCTGACATTATCTTGCCGAGGCAAATTTGAATTGAGAAATTCGCAGCAAATTTCCCGCAAGGTATACCATGACCCACTTGCATGAGTAGTTTGTTGTGAAACTGAAGGCAAGACTGTCTTCAATTCACGAAAGTGACGAAAGCAAAATATCCCTCTGTTGAGAGAATAGACAATCAGCACATACGCAGAAATTTCAGAAATTGTATTCGGTTGGCACTGCTTTTTCTCAATGCTATACTTTACAAATACCAAAAAATATCGAAAAGCGCAAATGTGACCTTAACTTGTTTATGGTGATGAAAACGATGCACACACCGTTAGCATATCTTGCAAGGTATACCATCACACACTTGCATGAGTAGTTTGTTGTGAAACTGATGTGAGACTACCTATAATTCACGAAAGTGACAAAAGCAAAAAATCACTCTATTGGAAGAATAGACAATCAGCTCATGCGCAAAAATTGAATGCTACTCAAAGGCAAGACACACACAGCATTGTTACTGTTATCACAGATAGCATTTTTAATTTACAGAAAATTTGCAGCAGTCTTGCTTTGAAAATCTGCAAAGTTGCAGCAAGCACAGCATGTCAAGACTGAAAGTTCATAACAAGGCTGTAGCAACATAACGCAAACGCCAAAATCACTACACTTTGAACTTGCATCTAACTTATCGTGCAAATTAAATTCATGCTGTATAAAATTTATTGCAATTTAAAGGCAAGCAAGTAATCAAAAATAATGCAAACTTACTGCAAAGTAGTAATCTTTCCACGCTCCACTATCAGTTTACAACTGTTACATTCTTTAAGTTTAAACCCCTTCGGAGGGGTCCATAGACCTGATCAGGTCTATTTAAAGCAATATAAGTAAGCGTACAAACTTAATACTGGAACCGGACGTAAATTAACACAGTTGCGCCATCCACATGCGCGGGCTTTTAGTGTGACGTCATATATGACAGGATATCAACCATCTGCGCAAATTTTCTAAATCTTTAGTCACTCATGGAACTGAATTTTGTTTACCACATTTATTGCAAAATAATGGCGTAGCGAGAGGGGCGTCTAGATGCACTTGACACCACGAAGTGTTCTTCGCCTTGTCAGAGACATTTTAGCTATTAACCAAGGTGAAAAAAAACTTTGCAAATTTAGTAGTGTGAAGTAACAAAACAGTTATGTATCTTCCTGTAGTTTAACCCCGTTCGAGACGTGGCGTGCGACCTTAATTGATGTGACTTTTTCCATTTAAGATAGGACGCTTGCTTATATCGCTTTGGGTCTATTGACGCGATCACACCGTCAGAAGGGCCAAGCATCGTTTTTATCGCCATAAACAAGTTAAGGCAATATTCGTACTGTTCTCCACGAGCCTTTTTTTGGCATTTTATAAGTATAACGTTAAGAAAAAGCTGTGTCAACGGAATAAAATTTTTGCAATTTCAGCGTATGTGCTGATTGTCTATTCTTTCAACAGAGGGGTTTTTTGCTTTCGTCACCTTCGTGAATTAAAGATAGTCTTGCCATCAGTTTCACAACAAACTAATCATGCAAGTTGGGGATGGTATACCTTGCGGGAAATTTGCTGCGAATTTCTCAATTCAAATTTGTTACGGCAAGATAATGTCAGAAAAATCAAACTTGCTGCTAATGTTCATGCTATCTGGTAGTGATAATCACTCACCAGAAACTGTAAAGTTCAACAATGCTACAAATTTTGGCATCGACCTGCTCGACCAAATGGCCGGAAGTATTCTACAAAAGCTAGTTCTTGACGATGACCTCTATAAATATTTTATAATTTTTACAATCTAGCGGGCATCAATTCTGAAAAAAAAACGGTCAAAAAAGGTGTTAAATAGCAGTATTTTGTTAAAGAGAAATCCGCTATCTTTAGTCCCGTTATATTATTGGTAGTATTTTGTAGAAGAAAATATTGGTAGTTTACTTTTTTTTTTTGTTACTGTGTTTTTCCCTGACCACTGGCCACCCTCAATATTGTATTGCTCAGGAGATAAATATAATTTTTTGTTTTCACTAAGTTTATTCTTTTTTTTAGCAATTTCGATTTTTCATGAAAAATATTTTTTACTACAGGGTTCGCACGGATGCTTGAATTTCAAGACTAAGAAATTCTTCGGTACCAGTATTTACTTATGGAAAGTCTCTCCTTAAATTAGGCGAAATTTCGTCCGTTTAAACTAGATTTATTCTTCTATAAAAAGATTCTGATATCTGGCCTTGAAAATAACGGTACCCGTACGAAACTTGTTACTATAAAAATATTCTTAAAATAAAAAATATAACTTATAGATATATTTCTCAATATAATGTAATTATAACTTAATGAAATATAAAAAAATACAATAAAGATTATGAAATATATATTATTATACGAGCAATGATTTTAATAATAGTAATAAACGCTACAAACAGTAAAAAAAGACAAGTAAACAATTTTTGAGCATGGTAATCCACATCGGTCAAAATGACCACTTTGGCGATTCTAGCGTTAATGGCTCTGATCAGAATACACTGACATTTTCCCTAGAAATAACTCTGATCGGTGGGCACCCTGAATTTAGGAGAAAGATACATTGTTTCGTTTATTATTTCCAACAATTACCTTTACAATTTCACTGGTCTGAATATGCAAGTTTTCATTTGAGTTCCTATTTTTTTTTTAATTTATGGATTTACTCTTAACCCTTACCGGCACGGAGTAATCTGTTTATAAACTGATGAAATAATGAAGTGACACCGGAATTTATGAACGAATTTATTAGAAAATATGAACTTGCTTATTTTCACGTTCTTTATAATAAAAAAAAAAATTAATTAAATATTCTTGGTGCCGTACGTCAATTTCGGAATTAAAATTCTGTGTCCTTTTTTAAGAACATCGCACTCGAAAGGGTTTATATATTTCCTTTTATAACTCTATGATGATTTAATAAAAGTATATACTATACCTTAACTGCAATATGGTCTCAAAATAGGATGTTACCATTAGGAAAATCCATGTTGGTGCAATTTTTTATTTGGAGATTACTCCTATTTCAAAAATCGCATACATTCATATTCTAAAAGAAAACTCCATTTCGAGTCTAATGATTCTGTTAGTTTGATTTAATTGTAAACGGTGTGCGAATAAATGCAGGTGTAAGTATATATTTTTAATACTGACTGTACACGTTTATAATTTTTTGAATATTTGAATTTTGTTAAAAAGCTTATAAAGAAAAGTGTTAACGCATACAGATAATAACTTCGTTTATCATTTATAAGATTTTAAAAGGCAGACGGGTAAAAATTGTTCGATATAATTTTCTTTTGTTCGTAACGAAATAGAAAAGTTTTGAGTTCTCATTAAAATAGTTTTTGGATGAAAGTGCTTTAAAAACCCAACATATTTTGGTGTTTTGTATATAAAAACAGACACAATTTTTTATTGCCTCCTGATGGTCTGTTTTTTGGAAACCAGTATTTTTTAAGAGAAACAGCCGTGGTAGGTTTTTGCAACAATCTCTATAAAAACAGCTTTCGAGGTAAATTTCTGCGAAAAATATACAGAAGCTTTTTCTTTGAAAAAAATTTGTGGGAAAAAATATGGACCGAATGAGAGCCCTGTATCGTAGCTTTAAGAATACATATTTTTTTGTAAAATTGATATTAAGTTATTCCCACCGTTGCGTCAGAAACTCAAAGTATTCTAAGAATTTGAACTTTTTATTGCCCCAAAATTTAAATTTTGCATTAATTTCCTAATATCAGGGATGTCAAACGCCGGTTACCACTAAAATTTTATAGAAATCACTGCCTTGTCTAATCATCGATTTCTTTTGAAATTGCGTACTTGAAGGAAACTTGTTTTAACAAAGTGGTGCCGACTGAATAAAATTTGTGTAAGAGAAGCCGGAGTCCAAAGGGTTAAACATCGGTAAATTTTTATATTAATGTGACTCAAATGTTTTTGACAGTCTTCGATCGTTGTAAAATTTGTATTACATTTGGTCGAAGTAGGAACAGTATACGTTGAAAATAATAAAACATACTGAAATTTTCATAAAACTCCCCCCAGAATCTTTCACGTAAAATTTTCTCAGGCTGTTAAATACATAAACTATTTAAAATGAGAGAAAAAGAAGTTTTAAATAACGAAAGGATTAATTTTCTCTCTAACTATATACGAAGGTATGCATATGTTCCAACTTTTAAAGGCTTTTTAGTACCAATATATTTTAGTTGTAAAGTGTGCCTTAATTAATAGAGAAAATATACGATTAAAAAAGACAATTTTTTTTTCTCCGAAAATAGTGGTAAGAAAAAATGAGTGAATGTTGACAGATAAAGATATGTGTATTAACCCTTTCAGGGGCAAGGTACATGTATTCGTAAAATGTTCAAATGATTTACAGACACCAGTATTAACAAGAGCTTTTATTTGTAAACAAGTAAAAGTAAATTTTCGTGTACTTAATAAAGATGGCATTTTCATCATAAAATTTCGGTGCCAATGTCGCCATTTGGGATTAAAATTATGTGATGCCGTGACGGCATCACCGCCCTTCAAGGGGTTAAATCTTTGATTATGAGCCATTACTGGCAAGTATTATTATATTCAATAATACCACAATTTTACAAAGATTTTACTTTGTGATAGGATTCTTTGGAAATATAGTACCGTAATTTCCCGCGTATACGCCGCGGCTTAGTTAAGTCTTTTTCATACCGGAAATTTTATTTAAACAATGAAGTCCAATAAATGCTAAGCAAAAGCAAGTCACGGTTTATTTAAAACGAATTCTGGTAGAAATCGAATTATCTGAGCTGCGGCGTATACGCGGGAAATTACGGTACTATAAAAGTATAGTAGAGGTAATCATGAAAAAAGTGTAAGAATAGAATAAAAAAAATCTTTCACCGGGACGTGTATGTCCGACTGCTGTTGCCAAGTGTCCCGCTTAACCTTCCGTCTACCAGACGGGTCCATTGGACCCGACATGTACATTCAAAATATTTATTCAAACCAGAAATTTCTTCAAAACAAACTAAATGTATAAATCAGACAATAATAAGTTAAATAAACAAATTAAATAGTTTTAAGTAAAAATTCTGGTGTAGAATGTTTTTATAAAACTTGAGTAAAATTTCCGGTAGTTCTAGGGTTAAATTAGGTCTCCAAATGCTCAGTACACCACTAACTATTTACAGTTTATTTCGCCCTTTTTAATCACAGATAATTCCGCAATTAGATATAGCGGATAAAATTACTGTAGAATACTGGTGTCCAAAGCATTTGGAGCCTGATTTACGCGGGACACCGTGAAATAGTAATACCGACCCGTAGTCAAACATTTAAGCATCGGATAATTGTTATTAGAGAATATTAAATGCCATATAAAAATATAGTTTCTGAATTTTCAAATTAAGAAATATACAGTTATTGAAAAAGTATGCATTTTTCGAGAGAACATATGGCAGAAAGCAAAGATTATCTATATCTAATTCACAGACTCATGATATACACGTAAGTTTAAAATATGGAGTAAAACATTATTTTATTAGGCATATGATATTTTTTTTAACCCGATCACATTATTATTTCTGATTCATTAAGAGATTTATTGCTATTCAAAACCATGCATGTTGGTTAGAATTTTCTTTAATATTAATATTTAAAAATCATTAATTTAATTAAATATTTAAATGTTCGGAACCCTATGCCCACCCATTTGCATCGTTTGGCAAAGTGGAAAATGTGTTCTCAACTCCAAAAAATAGTTTTTATTGTATCAAAATGTCAAAATGAAAATATGTAAAAAACATACAAAAAAGATCGTATAAACAGAACATTCATAATATTATTTAGCTGAATAAAATCCATTCATGCCAAATCCACGGGGTCGTGTCTGACACTTTTACACACAAATTAGCTTTGTACAGTAAATTCCAAACTTTTACATCAACTATTTTTTTGTTTATCCAACATTTATCTATCGTCATATAGTACATCTATTTTCTAAGTCATCATTTTCATACTTAAAACGAATATCACTTTTCTGCTGCGACACGTGAAAATTGGGACAAAAATTGTTTCAGAAAATCGATGCTGCTATATTAAGAAAGATAAATGCTGGGAAAACATAAAAATACCTACCGTAATTTCCGGCATATAAGCAGAAGCAAAAAGAAGTCTGTTTCAAATCAGAAATTTTATTTAACCCTTTCAGGGGAAAGTCATTTCTTCTCCAAAAATGTTCAAATAGTTGTTTCACATTCACCTTTGAAATAGTAAAAAAAAAAGAAAAAAAAAGTTGGCAAAAGTTTTAATTTTTTTGGACTTTAACCCTCCGCCTACCAGACGGGTCCAATGGACCCGATGGGTACATTCGAAATATTTATTCTAACCAGAAATTTCTTTAAAATAAACTAAATATGTAAACCAGACAATAATGAGTTAAGTAAATAAGTTCAATAGTTTTAAATAAGAATTCTGATGTGTAATATTTTTATAAAACTTAAGTAAAAATTTCGGTAGTTCTAGGGTTAAGAAAAAAATCATGGCCGAAAGGGTTAAATTAAATTTCTGTAAGAAGCACATTTATTTGAGCCGCGGCTTA
This sequence comes from Maratus speciosus, assembly GCA_963932465.1. NCBI lineage: Eukaryota > Metazoa > Arthropoda > Arachnida > Araneae > Salticidae > Maratus > Maratus speciosus. The sequence goes on from OZ010796.1 coordinate 311,735,492, forward strand.
CAAGCCGAAAATCACAATAATTTAAAAGTTTGAGATTTACAGGGCTACAACTGGTCCATTTTTTGAAAAAAAGTATTTTTTGACAAAAATATTCGTGTTACACTGTTAAAAATTTCCGCTTAACGTTGCACCAATATTTGGAGGAAAATAATGAGGATTACCAAAATATGGTACATCTTAATTTTCAAAAACTGCATTTCATGGTGTAACCTTGGAAATTACGCTGAATTGAACCAGATTTTTTAATATGTTGAATCAAGTTTTTGAACTACTTATCAGTCAATCAGAACAGTTCGTCTTTGTCTATGACACCATTATAAGATAAGTGAAACGATTGCATTTCGTCCGCCATTTAGTTTAAACAATAGGGGCATTACAAGCATAGCTGCCAACTTGTACGGATTTTTCATACCACTAAAATTTAGTACAAATTTTTGAGTTATTTAAACGTTAAAATTTATTGAATTTCGGTGATTCGTTTAGCTAAAATTTACTAAAATTTTAGTGGTATGAAAAAATCCGTACAAGTTGGCAGAAAAGGAATATTTATTATGGAATGCGAAGGTAAGCCTAATTTAATTTTAATGTTTCATTCCTGTACATCGATATTGTATAAGTGTTAAATAGTTTTCAAGTTTTATAGAAAAAAGATTGATTTAGTTTCCCGAATTTCACAAGCGATTGTGTGTTATATTCGTTCTTTATGTAACGGGTTGAAATATAATTGTTTTAACAATTAAATAACAAACATTTCTTAGTAAAAATTAATCACGACTTCATTCGTTTTGTCTTTTTAAATAAAGAAAATTTGTGTAAACATTTCATTCTTCCTAATCAATAGTGAGATGTGAAGTATTTTAATTTGACGCAGCTCGAAAGCAAAAACAAAACGTGAAGTATTATCTTAGTTTTAATATGCTGACGACGAGATATGTTGATTCATGGCTGCATTCATATTTTATAGTAGTAGATGTAAACATTAATTTGCAATGATTTGAAACTCTGTTTATTTATACTGGAATTTTTGTGTTCTTTACCGCTTCCCGATTATAAAGGATAACAGTCAATGAATTAGTATTTATAACTATTAATATTTTGGAGTGAAACATGATATTCAGTGATTAAGATAATAAAAAAAGGATTTAGATTGAAAAGTAGATTTACACTGGGAATATTTCCTTATACATTTTACAGTTTTTAGTTTAAGAAGTGTAAAGGAAACATGATATTTAAGCATTTAAATAAAATGTTGTTTAACCCCTTGAGGGGCGCCGTTTGCAGTCTGCAAACGGTTAATTTTAATGCCTAAATATTCAAATGGCCCCAGTAATTTTTTAGTACAATTTCGACCTCATAATAAACGTGAAAAAAGGCTTTTGATTATTTTCAAATAAATTTGTTTGTTAATTGCGGTGTGAATTAATTATTCGAACATTTTTTGGGCAGAAATGCCTTGCCCCTGAAAGGGTTATACCGATATAAAGTTTATGTATAAAACTGCTTTAGTATATTTTAAGGTTACATTTACATTTTATTTTTATAATGTAGGATTGAATATTTATTAAAGAGATTAATAACTACTTTTTACATCCAAAATGTTTTTCAAACAGTGAAGAACAGTACATATGCAGTCATTTTTTCTCTTTTTCCTAGATCAATCTTTTGTTATAAAATATATAAAATTTATTTAGCTTGCATTTATAAAATACAATGTGTATGGAAATAAAGTATTAAAATTAAATATAGCTTTTCATGTCGTTCCATAAGTATTAATAAGAATTATTAAGATTCCGTAAAGTTTAAAAATTTAGACTCCATGTTGATGTTTACATTTAATAAAACAACTATCAATCTCCATACATAGAAAAATAATTAAGCATTTTTAATACTTAAATCATGCTTAGAACTTATTTAAAAAGGATGTGAGTAGATAAGCAATGCTTTTTACCCCCACTTCCGTTTGACATAGTTTTTTTAAAGATGTTTTCTTGTTTCAATGCAATTTAGGCTTTATATTTACTCTTTCTCTAATAGATTTTTAGTTTAACACGTTCACGCCGGCGTGCATCACCGGTGGGTCACGCTTGTCTGCCTCATCGGGCGGCGTGCATCACCGGTGGGTCACGCTTGATTGTCGCAACGGGCGGCGTGCATCACCGTTGGGTCACACTCCACTGTTAAATAGAAGGCGTGCACTACAGGTGAGTCACACTTGAGTATTCTAAAATTTAGTGGCCAAAACAATTCAATATTATAAACCTTCTACATTGACGACGGGAAACGAGAATTGTCGATTTCATTCAAAAGTTACCATTGACTAAGGGCGTGGCTTCTACCTTACAGAAAATGCATTTACATTATGTTGTCCATATTTCTTTAGATTTTTATATTCAATTCGTAATATGCAGTGAATAAAATCATTTTTCTGTGTAATTTGTTTAGTCCTTACGAACTTTCAGACTTCAACAATCAATTCTCCTTCTTATATTCGAGTTCAATTTAATAAATATGAGAGGGGCGTGTCATTACATACAATGTCTGAATAAGCGAAAGTACCGCGCCGACAGATGAAGCAAAAATTCAAGCGCCGCCTCACAGCGAAAAACATGAATAGAGGCGCCGGCGTGAACGTGTTAAAGATTGCTTGCATCCGTCATGCAAAATCAATTTAATAGATTTCTTTAGCAAATTATAATGCATTTCAATTTCCTCAATTTGATAATTTTGCATATGTATAGAGACCCATATTATAATCGTATCCTTTCTTATGTATTTTAACATGTAAATTATAGTGTAAGATATTTAAAATAACACTGGTGTTATCGTATAATTAAACTATTTTAAAATTTGTTAAATAAACTTAGGTTTCTGATCTTGAAAATTATTTTCAAAAAAAAATAAATAAATAAATAAATAATTAAAGAGACCGTAAATATTTCACCTTAAATTATATTAAAACATAATATCTTTTTAAAAAAACAACATATTTTACCTATGAAAGAGGAAGGGTTGGGGGCCAAAAATAATTGATTCATCAACATTTCACCAATTTATGGTTCAACATTTCGCCAATTTGCGGTTAAACGTTTCACCAATTTATGGTTCAAGGTTTTCACCAATGTATAGTTCAAGGTTTCACCAACTTATGGTTCATCCTTTGAACCAAATGTTGGAACAATGTTTCACCATCTTATGGTGGCAGCTACTGGAGCACCAAAAATTGGTGCAATGTTGTACCAAATTTTTAACAGCGTAGGTTTTCGAAACAATTGCAAGAAAAACGCACTTCCAAACAATTTTCTACAAAATTTATAAAAAAAAGATTTTTCTTAAAAAAAAAAGTGGTGTTAAAAAAACGGAGCGAGTGGGTGCCCTAGATTAAAAAAGTTCAGATACATACGACTTAATTTATGTGTAACAGTATCAGACACGTTCGCGTGGATTTGGCATTTAGTAACTGCCTGTACTGGATTTTTGGTAGAATCTTATAAAAATAATTCCGCGGATACAGGCATTTTTGGCGATACAAACTCCGCCCCCTGAATAATAGGAATACGCGCTGCAGGGTTACCGGTTTGGCCTGCATTTTTATTCAGAAAATTCGAATTAGGGCCAAATATTATAAATAGTATTTTCTACTTTATTTAAGGACAGAAATTTTGTAATTACATAAAGTAAAGATTCTTCTTTCAAAATTTCCGGTATGAATTTGAAATTTCGAAATAAATATGGAGACTAAAGTGACAAACCTGACACGCTGGCAGCTATTGAAGGCGAATTTTATAAAGCATTTATACGCTACCTTGAATTTTGTCACCAGCGTATTCTAAAAAAATTCTCTGACTCAGCCCTCGCAGCATATAAGGGAAATTGTACTGGTCTCACCATTATTTTCAAAAAAAAAAAAAAAAAAAAAAAGGAAATCATATATTTCAATTCCATCTGTTAAAAACATCTATAGTGAAGATTATTAATTACTGATACTGGTACAATCAATAAATTTTTCCCTACATGCTGCGACCCCTGATGACTTGTATAATCTCTGGAAAATATGGCTGAGAAAACGTTTAGAAAGTATTGGTATTCAAATTCAAGGGACCGTACAAACTTCGAGAAAAAATTCGCCTTTGACAGTCATCATTTTTGTGTCAGCCCGTAGACATAGTACGCAGGGGGCAGTGATACAGACCAGAAAAATTCCGCGCATATCATCGGTACCATGTCAAACTATCCAATGTGAAAACAATGGTCTACTTTTTTTAAATACAGATTTCTTGATCGGCATCACTTTTTTGAAATAGTAAAATTCGCTTTATTTAATTACATATTAATTAAGGCGAAATCAAGGGGAATTTTACCATTTCAGAAAAGTAGTGCCAATCAAGAAATCTGAATTTTTAAAAAGTAGCACGCTGTTTTCATATTGGATAGTTTGAAATGGTACCGACAATATATGTGCTAATGATTCAAATGTGTTAACTCTTTCAGGCGCGGAGTAATTCCGATTATAAACTGATGAAATAATGGATTGACACCAGAATTTATAAACGAATTTATTAGGAAATATGAAGTTGCTTATTTTCACGTACATTATAAAGGAAATATTTTAATTAAATATTTTGGTGCCGTTTGTCAGTTTTGGAATTAAAATTAGGTGTCCTTTTTTAAGGATACCGCCCTCGAAAGGTTTAAAATAATTTTTAACTCAAATGTTCCGGCTTATGTACATGCAGAAAAATATTACAAATATCGCCATATAGGTGCCGACTTAATGGGAGCGACAGGGGTAAATCAGGCAAACTTCCACCACTGATTTTAAAAAGCTTTTTTTTTTTTTAATTAATCACAGTGATTAAATAGGACAAAAAAAATTAACACTAGAACGGCCGTGAGCGGTCGTTTTGACCGCTACCATATGAATATATTCTGGCTCAAACCAGAAATTTCATTATGATGTAAGTTTAAAAGATGTAAATAAGAAAAACGTTAAATAAAAAAGCAAAACTGTTTTAAACAAAAATTCTGATGTGAAATATTTTTAGAAAACTTGTCTAAAATTTCCGGCCTTTCTAGTATAAACATAGTGGTAGATGTGTGCCTGATTGCCTATTTTATTATTTCTGAGGGAAAAAATATTAATGAGCGAAAAATCTATATTGAATGTTGTGTTATTTTCTATTGGCCTTGCTGATTTTTTAAAATTTAAATACGAATTTTTTTTTAGAAAATATTTTCCAACCAGTACATAGACGGGATGCACATGGACCAGCGCACAAAATATTAGTACGCCGAACATTAATGTTCTTTAGCGTGTAAATTAGACTGGCTTCAAATCTTTTTGCTTGAAAGTTATTTGCGACCAGAAATTCCGAAAGGTAGAAGTTTTTTCAAAAAAGTATTCGCCTTATTTAACCGCAGACAAACATTACAAATTCTACGATTAAATAAGCTGATTAAAAATTCTACGATTTAAATTTTAAATAGAAATTTTCAATATAAAATTTTTTGTTCGTTAGGTGAAATGCGCTGCAGAATCATACGACATTATCAAGAAAGCATATTGGTGACGACATCTTACAAAAACCAAGAGAATTTCAATAGCTTAAACATTATAACGAAGGATGTGCTTTGTTTTAGTGTAAGCAGGGCTACCACTCGGTCCTTTTTTGAACACCACTATCTTTCAAACAAAAATCTTGTTTATAAATTTCGTAGAAACTTACCTAAAGCGGCGTTTTCCTTGCAATTGTTGATGAAACCTACCATGATTTTTTTTTTTTTTTGAAAAATTTCTGGTTTTTTAAAAACGGACCAGTGGTAACCTTGAGTAAGTTGGCTTGTCGTTTCTCGTAAATCCGACGGGGCGTTTTTGACAGTTTTACATATAAACTATCTTTTTACTTAACTTGTTGAATGTCGCTGTTCAATTTTAGACCGCTTAAATTGAATACCTAAATGCCACAATGGCTCCAGAATTTTGGATTTTTATAAGTACTTAAAGGTAAACGTTTATTTTGTTTTTTTTTAAATTGTTTGTGAATTCTAGTGCCATTCAATCATTTCATAATTTTGGGAATTGAAGTACTTTGTCGTGAAACGGTAGCGTACATAGCCCAAATATTTCAATTAAATTTTTAAGTAATAAACCTAATTTTTTTTACCTTAACCCTTTGATTACGGCGTTGGGACATACATTGTCCCGCAGACTATTCATTTACTCTATTCGTACCACTTTTTTGAAACTATTCTCTTCCACAGACTTATACTACCCCACTAAAAATAATCTTAAGATTATCTGAAGAAATCTCTAGTTTCTCCAGAAATTCTACAGAAATCTGAAGAAATTTTGCAGGTTTAGATTTACCTTCAAAATATCTGCTGAATATCTGCAGATATTCCTAGAAATATCTGCAGAAATGGGCCAATTACCTACAGATTTTCTGCAGATTGTTTTAGTGGGGTAGAATTATTGCAAGAGAAATCTACGATAAAGATTTTATTTTCATAAATTGTGGTGCGAATGAGTATAAAAACAGTCGCCGTTTTAGCCCGCAATCAAAAGTTTAATACAGCAACATCGATTTTCTCGAATAATGATTTCTAACAGCTCAACCGCAGGGATGCCACAGGCGACTATTTTTTAATTCTATCTCACACCGATTTTTTAAAACAAAAAAAATTCACATTCGCTTTGACAACATCTGCAAGAGAAATATACTACAAAATTTAATTTCTTAAAATAGTGGTGCAAATGAACTATAAAAATAGTCGTCTGTGGCAGCCCTGCAACTGCCTTAATAGATAATTTTCATACTTAAAAAAATAGTTTTCTGGCATTAAAAAATAAAAACTATGTTTTAAAATATAAAATAATGTTTTACAAAATCGGAAATGTTTTATTAAGGTAAATAAATATTAAATAACGATTTAAAAAATTTAATATAAATATTTGGGCTTTAAACTTATTTAATATAAAGCCATTTTACACTTATGCTCGCCCGCATGAATTAAACGTTCTGGTAGATCAGTGAACGCGATGCCATGTCTTGATTAACCCTTCGATGCGAATTGGTACATAAAGGGCGCAGTGGACTATTTTTTATTTTATTCGTACCTATTTCTAAAAAATAATTTTATAGAAAGAAAACTATTTGTAAATTGTAGTGCGTTTTTTATGAAAATAGCCGCCAATCCTGAACCGTAACCATAATCATCTGTGAAAGATGGTTGCTGAGATTGTAAATTCATGAACAGAAGCTTAAGTGTCAATTACCAGAGAGAGGTGAGGCATACCTGAATTTCAATATTACTTCTAATGAAAGTTAATTACCGTAATTTCCGGTGTATAGCCCGCAGATCAAACAATTCAGTTTGGACCCAGAAATTTTATTCAGTATTTGAAGACCAAGATTTACCGCGATCTAAATAGTTACATTTTATTTTAAAACATTTCTGGGTCGAAACACGATTGTTTGATCCACGGGCTATACACCGGAAATTACGGTACATTATGATGATTCTAAATGTAAATTGTCAATCTCAGATTAGAAATAAACATGTTCTCACATTTCAAAGAAAGCCAAAATTGTAATGTATACATGACGACTACTTTCTTTTTCTTCTATTAAAATGGAATATTTTATCAACATGCAATCCCTGATAATAAATGTTATTTGTCAGAATTTGTGACACATTTGAAGATATACGATAGGTAGATATACGATAGAAGGCAATCTATATCGAATGGACTTTGTTAGCACTTGCTCCATGCTAATGCACGCCCTCTCGTCTTTGACATTGTTAACAATTATTTCGCTCGAAAGAGAATATGATACATGCACAACCAAACTTCTAGGCCAAACTTGGCTTCATGTATACACTGTTTTATTTCTTCATCTAAAATTTTAGCTTAGAGGTCACCGTTTTGATTCATCCATGTCATTGTCATGCATACGGAGACAGATTTACAGGCAATGTCTAAAAATGTTTTGAAGCACGTGTCCCAGAAGTGGCAGATGCGTCGTGCCAAGTGCATAGCGGTTAATGGTATCTACTTTGAAAAATAGCATATTAAGATAGACGTCTTTCTCTACAAATAATTTTATTCTTACTCTTTTTTGACTAACTCTCATAATATTCTCTTTCTTCCTAAGGAATTTCATAGTTTTTATTTTAGCAGGTGACATTTAACAAATTTTAACAATTTCTAAAAAAATATTTTAATTTAAAGACATTTCCCAGACTATTATAATTACAAACTTCTTAAGTCCACTGCAATTGCTTTAACGATAGAAAAGATGTACAAGAAACCAAAAAAGTATTTAAGCAAGTGGCTTGTTTCTATGTGGTATTTATTTGATTTCATTTATTAAACCCTTACGACCCCGTACGGTGTACGGGCTAGCCCATCTTTTGTACCCCATATTGTGTTTCGCCTATATTTTTAGTTTATTTTGTGTCAATAAAGAGAAAGACACTGTTAAGGGATTAATTAAAATATTTAGCACGAAGTGTGTTAATTGTAATTTAAAAACCCTTAAATTGGCAAATATTTAATTGTCATTATGCTAAGCTTAAATAGTTGGTCGTTCGGAAAGTCGTGTCCGTTTGGGAAAATCAATTCGTACCTTAAAATTCTGCCTGGTAATTATTAGACATTTAGATATCGGAATCGATGTCTAATAATTAAATGATAGAATTTTCCGGTTCGAATTGATTTTCCCAAACGGACACGGCTTTCCGAACGACCCCATACAAAGAAGAAAGTTGTATAGGGTCGTTCGGAAAGTCGTGTCCGTTTGGGAAAATCAATTCGTACCGGCAAATTATATCATTTAATTATTAGACATTGATTCCGATATCTAATGTCCAATGATTACCGGGCAGAATTTTTAGATACGAATTGATTTTCCAGACGACCCAATGACTGCTATTTTTATCCAGGGCTTTCCAACCTGGCATCTTTCTTCTTTAGCATACTCGTGGTTGGCGCCGAATGGGTGAAACACCTTTCTCATGCAGAATGTTTGAAATAAATAAAGAAAAACTGACGTTTAATTCGTTTTTACTGGTGAAATTTTGCCCCGGCGTTAATCAAGCCCTGATCCGATGCAAACAAACAACAGCCGTCATCCTCAGACAACCTCCTGAGTTAATTCATTCGCAAATACTAGACACTACACTTTCTGTCTCCGCCTCTTTATTCATAAGCCCTTGAATTAACGTATAACTCCAGGTTGATGAAAACATATTCAATCTTGATGGACCTAAAATTATACGTTAATAATTTATTTTATGCCTAAGTGGAGCAAGATCACCAGATCACTAGGATCTGGTGTAGAACTTATTTGCTCCACCCGGTAAGTCCCCCGACATGCGGGGATTCACTACACATAGTTCCAGTCCTCGGACAAAAGGCACATGCCAACGAGGGAAAAAAATTACATTAACACATAGATATACATAATAAAAAAAAAAGTGCCCAGCTAAACTGATGGCATTGAGCTCACATGCTCTTCGCACTAATTGTATATTATACTCTTATTTTAAAGAATAATGCCCCTCAAAAAATAAGTGAAGGGGGATTAGCCCCCTTTATCCTTAACCAATGAATCACCAAAACTAATCAGGGAAGCTCCTTAACATAATAAACCTGTATACCAAATTTGGAGCAAATCGAATAATTCTGCATGAAAAACCCATTTATCTGAATTAAAGGAGGTGGACTAACCCCCCTTTTCCCCCTTTATCCTTAACCAATGAACCCTCAAAACTAATCAAGGAAGCTCCTTAACATAATAAACCGGTATAACAAATTTGGAGCAAATCGAATAATTCTGCATGAAAAACCCATTTATTTAAATTAAGGGGGTGAACTAACCCCCCCCTTTCCCTCCTTTATCCTTAACCAATGAACCCCAAAACTAATCAGGGAAGGTCCATAATAAACCGGTATACCAACTTCAGGGCAAGTCGAATAATTCTGCATGAAAAACCCATTTATCTGAATTAGGGGGGGGGACTAACCCCCCTTTACCCTTAACCAATGAACCCCCAAAACTAATCAGGGAAGTTCATTAACATAATAAACCGGTATACGAACTTCGGAGCAAATCGAATAATTCAGCATGAAAAACACATTTATGTGAATTAAGGGGGGGGGGGTGGACTACCCCCCCCTTTCCCATTTATTCTTAACCAATGAACCACCAAAACTAATCAGGGAAGCGCCTTAACATAATAAGCGGTATACCAACTTCGGAGCAAATCGAATAATTCTGCATGAAAAACCCATTTATCTGAATTAAGGGGGGTGGACTAACCCCCCTTTATCCTTAACCAATGAACCCCCAAAACTAATCAGGGAAGTTCCTTAACATAATAAGCCGGTATACCAAATTCGGAGCAAATCGAATAATTCTGCATGAAAAACCCATTTACCTGAATTAAAGGTGGGGGGGGGGTGGACTAACCCCCCCTTTCCCCTTTATTCTTAACCAATGAACCCCCAAAACTAATCAGGGAAGCGCCTTATCAGAACGAAACTAGAAAAAAAATTTGCAGCAAATCGGATGTTTCTATCAAGAGTTATCGCGTTACGTACGTACATACGTACGTACATACATACGTACGTGCATACATACGTACGTACATACAGAACCGGAGGGCACATAAGCTCTCAGGCTTTGATAGCCTGTGAGCTAAAAACTAGCCGCTGGAGCACAAAGCTCCTACGCGACAGGCAGCGATGGGTTGATGCTAGAGATACAAGTCCATTAACCAAAGAAGAAAACTTGAGGGTCTCTATTTGTGGAGGGATGGAAATGTTGATCCGATGTCCTATGTCACGTCCTAGGTGACATCTGTACCAGGGTTGCCAGTTTGGCCTCCGTTTTCATATATAAATTTCGAATTCATATCGAAAATTCCGAATTATAATTGTTGCGCTATTTAATGACAGACGTTTCGTGATTACATAAAGTAAAAATATTTGTTTGAGGATTTCCGGAATTTCTGCATATAAAAGGAGGCCAAACTGGCAACCCTGATAGGTACTTTGTCGTGTCAGTCGTATGGCAAGTGTGAGGTGACCAGCATGGCATGCACGAATTTTATTCGCTTGTCACCATTTTTTTAAGTACCACTTTCACTTGTACTTTGATTTTTGTGCAATAAAATTGTAACACAAAATTTATTTTAAAATTATTGTAGTGATAATAGAAGAAGTCTGAGGCAACCATGTGAATAGTCACTGAATCAGTGTTGCCAGTGGGCTACTTTTTAAAATTCAGGTTTCTTGATTTACACCACATTTTTGAAATATTAAAATTCGCCTTATTTAATTACATATTAATTAAGGCAAAAACAAGGGGAATTTTACCATTCCAGAAAAGTGGTGCAAATCAAGAAATCTAATTTTTTTTAAAAGTAGACCACTGGCAACAGTGCACTGAATATAGTTACAACTTAGTAGTAAATCATGTGTTAAAAGGTAGCGTCCGATAAAGGTAAATATTTAAATAGCAGAATTTGCAAATACGTCGTTATAATATCCGAATTTTTACTGTATAATATAGGTTAAATAAGGTGAAACATTCTATTAAATATTTATAGTAAAATTGTAAGCATACACATTTATTCTTCACTTTAAATATAATGAACTGTTAACCCCTTAACTGTCGCATTAAATTACTGTTTAAAAATTCAAATTGCTCATTGGCACCACTTTTTGAAAAATAAATATTCACTTTATATAATGAAAGGAAAAATGATGCCTTAAGAAAGCGAAATACACTATTTTATAAAACTGGCGGGAATCAAACAATCCGAGTAAAAGACACAGCCTCTGAATATCACGGGAGCGAGATTTAACCCTCTCGCTGCGTAATTGTTTTATCAAAATAGCTTCAAAAAATTGCATACTTAATTCCTTCGCGACGAGCGTCTTTTAAGAATTTTTATTCTTTTGCCACCGGTTTTTCAAAACAAAAATTTTCGTCTCATTCAATCGGGAAAAAGTCTGCGATTAGATAAGGCAAAATTTACAATAAAAAGTAACTGGTGGGAATGATCAAGGCGGGTTAATTAGACGGAGAAAATGCATACCCTTGAAATCTCGGGCTGCGCAAATTTTGCTACTTTTACGTTGCCCTAGAAACTCTCGGGTTGCGCAGCGAGAGGGCTAAGGGTCTAAAGAAAACACTTAACTCTTTCAACTCTGGTGGTTGAGTTTCTTCCCACTTAATTTTAATTCCCAAATGTCGAAATGGCACCGTAATATTCGACCAAAATGATTTGAAGAGAGTTTAATGCATTTTTACGTGTATACTTTAAAACGAATTTTTTTGTTTTCAAAATATTGGTGCCAATGTAACATTTGGGAATTTTGAAGAAATTCACCGACCAGAGCTAAATGGATTAAAAGCATTCTCTTTTTTTTTCAAATTGTATAAAGCTACAATGCTGGCAGTGGGATACTTTTTTTAAATTAAGATTTCTTGATTGGCACCACTTTTATGAAATGGTGAAATTTCCCTTGTTTTTGTCTTAATTAAAATGTCAATAAATAAGCTGAATTTTACTATTTGAAAAACATGGTGCCAATCAAGAAATCTGAATTTAAAAAAAGTAGCCCAGTGGCAACACTGTAAAGCTACGTCATATCAGCAAAATCATACGCTTATCTGTACCAGAAAAAATTAACAGAAAATTTTGCTTTATTTAATCGGCATGCTACGGCAATTAAAAAAGGCAAAATTTACTATTAACACTAGAACTACCGTGAGCCGTCATTTTGACGGTTACCGTAACAATATGTTTTGATTCAAACCATAAATTTGATTATGAAATAAGTTTAAAAGATACAAAGAAGTAAAACGTTAAATAATAAAGTTAAACTGTTTTAAATCAAAATTCTGGTGTGAAATACTTTTATAAAACTCGTCTGAAATTTCCTCTGGTTCTAGTGTTAAATTTTTGTGGTAAAAAAAAGCGTAAGAGTTGGCAGCTATGCTACGTTGGAAATCATAGCTGCCAACTCTTCAGCTGTTTTGCACCACAAAAATTTAATATAAATTTTACCTTATTTAATCGGCAGTTTACGGCGATTTAAAAGGTACAATTTTTGTGGTACTAGAACGCGTAAGGGGTTGGCTTATGTGAGAAATTTTTTTCAACTAACCTTTAAATATTAGTTGTTGAAATTATTTTTGAGATAAAAATATCCTAAAGATATATAAAAGTATTTTCTGGATAATTTATATTAAAAAGAATCTAGCTTTTTATTACGTACAAAATGATGACATGAAACTGCGGAAAAACATGTTTTCCTTATTTAGTTTCTCTTTTTTGAGGAAAAGGTGGTGCGTACTTTTTCCATATATCCGTACTTTTTTCATATTTCCTTTGGAATTACTCCCCTCCCCCCCCCCCCCCCTTATAACTAGAAATGAAATATAGTCAAAGCCACACATTTGTTTTTAATATGCTTTTAAATTCTATAATCACGAATAAATATTTCCAAAAAATAATTAAATATATTTATCTTGAATAAAAGAGCTATTTTTCGTATTAAAAAAATATAAGAAAAACTTCTTAAAATATGCAAAATGATAAGCTTAATTATTTCTTTCCGAAAAACCATTTAAAATAGCTTCATTATACTTAAAATCATTTGAAAATATTTTTAGTATAGAAAATTCTATTAAATTTCTCGTTTTGAATATGTTTTTTATTAAATAATTAGTTACTGGAAAATTATAAAAAATACAAAGAGGTTAATTTATTTAAAAAAAATTAGAGCAAATAATAAATGAATTGTTTTTCACTAAAAACCAAATGAAAATTAAAAAATGATTTAGTAATATTTTTATACCGTTAAATAATAAAGGTTTATTTGAAGGGAAATAAAATATCTTTGAAAGAGGTTTTAACAAAAAATATTTATGACAAAAAATGTATTTTAAAAAGTATTAATATTTTTTAATAAATTTAGATATAATAACACTCTTTTTATGATGATTCTTCTTAATTATTCACCATTAAAGCACTTAAAAAATAGTTTTGAATAATATTTCTTTGACGAATGGGGTTCAGGAGATATACAAAAAGAAAAAAAAAATATTATCAATGGTAGAAAGCATTCCAAAAGTTGTAATTGAACAGGCAGACATATATACATATACTGATTAGTGTTTTTATTGCAATAATGTGAAAACATGCATTTAAAAAATAATATATACATAATTTTTATCTCAATACCAAGGCTACTATTGATCCATTTTTTGAATACCACTATTTTGGAAGAATTATTTTCCGCCGAGGTACGTAGTTAGATACAGCTTTCTAAAAGAAATTTTAAAAGTAGATAATTGTATGAAAAAAATTAGTATTAAAAAAAAGGGAACGAGTAATACATCCTGTAATACATAAAAGGGCAATTTTCCAATAAGTGGGTAATTTGTGTCCTTTGGGTTTATATACTATATTTCATCATTTATAATTTTCGTTAGCATAAAATATACTCTGTAACGCTTTTCTACAATTTCGAAAATAATTTGCGAGAAAATAACTGCAAATATTACCCTAATACAGGGCTCGTAAGGGTGCCGTTATTTTCAAGGCCAAATATCTGTATTTTTTTGTAGAAAAATAAATCTAGTTCAGGGGTGGCCAACAGTGGCACGCCTGATACCACTAAAATTTTACAGAAAAATTCGGCTTGTTGAATCGCAGAGATTCGATGATTAGATAAGGCAATGACTACTGTAAAATTTTAGTGGTGTGGCGCGTGCCACAGTTGGCCACCCCTGATCTAGTTCAAACGGACGAGATTTCACCTTTTTTAAGGGGAGATTTTTCCATAAGAAAATACTAGTACCGAAGAATTTCTTAATCTGGAAGTTCAAGAACCCGCACGATCTCTGTAATACTATTTTAAACAGGGTTGCCAGTTCGACTTCCATCCCAGCAAAGATGAAATTGCTGGCCAGCAACCATATAGGTGTTGGCAATGATGGAGAAGTGCTGACTAATGGTCTACCACCGCATGACCACTGGTGGGCATCTTCAGTCAACTTTGCTGATGGAAATCATCAGATAAAATTCTGCTGGGATTCCGTTTTATCTCATGCGCTGGCCCACCACTACATGGAAGCAGTGTTGCCAGTGGGCTACTTTTTTTTTAAATTCGGATTTCTTGATTGCTATCACTTTTTTGAAAATATAAAATTACCTTTGCTTTCGCCTTAATTAATATGTCATTAAATGAAGCGCATTCCATCATTTCAAAAAAGTGGTGCCAATTAAGAATGTAAATAAAAAAAGTAACCCATCTGGCAACACTGCATGGAAGTGCACGAACTTTTGCAGTATTATTGCTGGGAACTCTTACGCTAGGTGGCGTTGCGAATATCGAAGACATTGAGTATTTGAACACAAATCTGAAATGAATATCTTAACACAATTTAAGCTGTGAAGCTATTTTTTTTCAAACTATAAATAATATAGGACCACTGCCACCAACAAAATAAATAAGTAAATAAATAAATAAATAAATTCTTTATTTTAACGCACTTTTTTTTCTCCTTAAATCTTGTTTTACTAAGTTACAAAGGATTTCGGTTTTCATAATTTACACAGTTCAGAATCAATAATAAAAAAAAAGCGTATAAAATATATAAGATTTCTATACAATACAATAATTTCTATACCAGTTTAATGATTGGGAACGTAAATCACAAAAGAAACAAACTTGAAATAGTATAATGAGAGCTTGAAAACTACAAGCAGTCGTAGCATACGCTGAAAGTACTTATTCGTATCCGATCACGAAAACCAAACATCACCGATCGCGGTTAGTACTTGGGATGGTGACCAAATGGAAACCGCTGCAAGTTCAAATATTTCTATAGACAGTTCTATTACAGACACTTTTACAGATATTTCTATAGCTCTTGGTGAAACTAGCTTATAGAAAGAAGAGCTATAATACTTTGTTTTTTTTATAGAATTCTATAAGAAATTTTTGTAAGGGAAAGTGCTGGGCCAGCAAAGGAATAGCAGTGGGATAGGTGTTAGCATTGCGGGAAAAGTGCCAGATTGAAGTAATGTGATGGCATACCAATGCTGACCTGCTGTTGGCTATCACTGATGGGCCAGCTGCATTCTGCACGGACACTTATGTACTGGTTTAAATAATGGCACCATTGCACTTTCCGCTGATGGCAGTGCTGGCTTCCATCTTTTCCTGCTGATGGCCCACTGTTTCTTTCGTTGCTGGGAATTTCAGTCAGAAATTACAAATTTCCATCGGAAGTTTTGAAAGAAGAATTTTTACCCCAAGAAGGCATGAAATATCTCTCATTAAATTAAATAAAATACATTATTTTTAATTTCTGGTATAAACTCAGAATTACTGAATAAAATTGGAGGCCAAAATGGCAACCTTTATTTTAAACATTCACATTGTCATTTCTGTTCCATGTCCCCCACTTCATGCACTGATCATCTGGAAAATATTTAAGTGTAATGAAAAACTATTTTTAGAAATTTTACTATACAAAATAAAAATTTACATTCTAAAGTATAAATTGAAAATTTTTTATTGTAAATTTTAGCTAGTTTCATATTTTTTCTGGCCAGAAATATTCTGTCTCCTAGTTTTTATGTCACTACTGCCCCATTGTATAAAACTGCTCATCTAACGATCAAAGAGTTAGATAAAATTTCGAGGACTGTTACATTTAGTAGAAGCTGGGATGTTGATTGCTGAGAAAGTCACATGGTTTAATTATATGGACTTTAAAATCAGTTAGAAGCAGAAAAATGAAATATAACAATATGTTTATTACCTGCCACTACTGTCCTGCACTTAAATTTTCTGTGTTATTATTTTTATTTATTTATGACTTGTCATGGTGTGACATACTTTTGCTTAGTTTAACCCTTAATTGCGCAATTTTATATTTTATTTCGAAAAAATTATATAGGATTCTTTGAAAGGTTTATTACACAGGAAAAATACTGAAAAAAAAAATCAGAGATACATTTTTTCATATAATACGTCAATCTTTTTGTCAGTTGCACATCTGCAACACAAGTAAAAACTACTGTCATGTGGCTGTTCTACGCTAAAATATTGCAAATAAGTAAATATTTTAATAAATATGTCTCCAAATATCTTATTTTATATAATTATTTGTTTTATAGAGCTTAAACTTTAACCCTTTACTTCCCATGATAGAATACGTTCTAGAAATTACGTCGTCCAGAGAATCTGACTTTACACCAGAAAGATTCAATGGTTAATTTCGCTTTATTTAAATACGGAATGTATGTTATTTAAAGCAAATATTGCTATTTTAATTTTCTAGTGTGAATTAGGAATCAACGAATAAAAAAAATCTATTAAATTCAAAAAACAGTTCTTTGCATATATGCAAAGCTACGCACAAAAGGGTTAAAATATCATATTGCAATCTTACGATTATTAACCTACTATGAGTACAAGAAACAATTTTCTTAATTTTGTCACGACTGTCCCTATCACTTCAATTCCCTTTCATTGAAATTGCATCAACTCACTACCCCATAGCTGCCAACATCTTAACCCCTTGAGGGGCAAGCAATTACGTTTGTGAAATGCTGAATTCCAACCGAAATCATTGAAAAATTCTATTTAAAAATAAGTAAAAGCAATTTTACGGATTTTTTCCACCAAAGTTAGAAAAGTAAAATTTAATAAAATATTTCTGGTGTAAAACTTCATTAATCGTAAGTGGTATATACTATATACCGGTGCCCCTCAAGGAGTTAAACCTTTCTGTACCACAAACAGTGTTGCCATGTCGGGGACATTTTTGTCCCCAGATTGTTGATTGTCACCGCTTTTTAGAAATAGAAATACACTATGACGCAAAAGTTTAGACAATGAAGAAATTCTTACATACTTTGAAAAATATTTATTCAATTTTCAAATCACTGCTTGAAATTAATGTGCTGTACATATAAACAATATTTATAACAAAGAAAAGTGGAATTGTGCATATTGCAATAAATTAAATGGTAACAAAAATAAACTGCTGTCTCAAAAGTTTAGACACAAATTAAATAAAATCGAAATAAACAATTTTTAAAACCTGGTTGCGCATCCATGCTTATGTATTACGTCATATACACGAGATTGCATGGAAGAAACTAAATCTTGCATAGTTTGTGGATCGATATCGTACCATGCATTCTCAATAGATGTCTTAAGTTCCTTTTCAGAAGAGTATTGACTAGCGTTGCTATAAACTTTGCGACACATGATGCTCCAAAGGTTTTCTATAGGGTTAAGATCTGGGCTACATGCTGGCCAGTCGAGAACTCTTATATTATGGGAATTAAACCAAGATTTTGAATGTTTTGCAGTGTGAATTGAAGCATTGTCTTGCTGAAATTCCCACTGAGGACCCCCTAGAAGCTCCGCAAATGGCAGTAGGTTTTCTTCTAATGTCTGTGTATAATGCTGTGAAGTTTGACGACCACTGGTGAAGGTCAGAGATACTTGTCCATTATAGCAAAAGGCTGCCCAAACCATCACCGAGCCCCCTCCTTGTCTGCGACTAAAAAAACGTCGAGGTTCCTTCCGCAAGTCATGCCAATACGATAAACAACCATCTGGACCATCCAGATTCCACTTTTTTTCATCGCTAAATATGACTGACTGCCATTTCTCTCCATATGACATATGCTTTCGAGCCCACATAAGTCTTTGCAACTTATGATGTGGTTTCAGAGCTGGTTTCTTCTGCATTTTGCTATAAACGATTGTTCCTTTTTCCAAAATTCGTCTACGAATCGTATCCTTTGATACAGAGAGTCCCGATGAGCTTTGAACTCCACGTACGCTCATTCGTTGAGTACTCGCTAGTCTTTGTATCAGGCGATCCTCTCGTACATTTGTCACACGTGGCCTCCCAGACCGACATTTTGCTTTATATTCGGAACCACTCGATAAAACTCGATAAATAGATTTTTTTGACCTATTAATAATAGCAGAAATTTCAGAAACGCTCTTCCCTTCACCTTTCAACTGCCAAATCCTTGAAACCTCATTCACTTGAATTTCTTTAGCTCTCGGCATGTCGACTATGAAGCGCAATCGTTTGCAGAACTTAAGTACTCCAAATTTGTGACATCATCGATTCTAAATTTGCATATGCCAGCGAATATTCAAAGAAATTTAGAATAGTGTCTAAACTTTTGCGACAAGCACATTTGAATTTTTATGAAAAAAATTAGTATTATAGCAAATAAAACGACTGTCTTTTGTACATAGCATTTTAAATCAGTTTTTGAATATATTTACAGGTTTTTGTAATTCTGACGTCATAATTCTACATTTTAAAGCTGAATGACGTCATTGTCTAAACTTTTGCGTCATAGTGTATTCAGCCTATTTAAAAAGAGATTAAAAATTTTGAAAAATATTGCGAGTTATACTATTTTTAAAAAGTGGTGACAGTCAAATAATCTCAATTAAAAAAGTCCCCAATCAGGCAACACTGATCACAAACATTTAGATAAAAATTTGCCTCTTTAAATTGCCGTAATCTACCGATTAAATAATGCAAAAGTTTCTATGAAATTTTTATGGTATAAAAAAGCGAAAAAGTTGGCGCTTATGCAGGGCTACCACAGTCGACAATTTTTTATCCTATTCATACCACTATTTAAAAAAATAACAGATTTTGTAGTATATTTCTCTTGCAAATGTTCTCGAACAGTATGTCAATAATTTTTCTTTTGAGAATGTGGTTTGAGGTAGAACTAAAAATATAATCGCCTGTGGTAGCCCTCTATGCTACCTTGTTGAAATTGTACTCAACCCAGATAAAAACACAAACAGGAGAGATTTTATTTAACCGCTTCAAGGGCGGTGGTTCATTTTTGGACCACCTAATTTTAATCCCTAAATGGGGCATTCACACCGGAGTTTTGGTCAGGACAAATTTTCGTTTTATTAAGCACGCGAAGAAAAGCTTTTACTTATTTTCAAATAAATTTATTTTTTAAATTCCGGTGTCATTCATTCATTTCAGTATTTTACTAACAGAAATGTGTTGCCCCTGAAAGTGTTAAAACTATTCAACATATTTTTTTTAACTTAGTTCTATCGGGCTTTTATTTAAATAACATTATAAAGAAATTTCAGGTTGAAATCGAATGCAATAAATTATAGAAACGGGTCTATTAGAGGTAGGTAGGTAGAAGAAAAAGTAATGTTTATACCGGAATATTGAATATTTCTCGCTACCTTTCGCCTTATCATTAAAAAAAAAAAAAATTAAAATTAACTTTTTTTTCCTCACTAAATCATAGTGTGAAATTACCCACCTATTGGAGAATCGCCCACAACTAAATAAGTCACGGGAAATTGAATTTTCCTCAAAAGATTTAAGACAGTTTTTTCCAGTAAGAAACAATTTCAAATAGCACTTTTTCGAAATCTCACACTGTTACTTCATTAAATCTCAGAATCGAGGGAAAAAAAAAACCATTTGAACTTTCATCATAATGAAAATAATTTTGATTTTTACTTAAACATATTTTTTTTTTAATGTAAATTTGGCCAAAGTTGTTCAAGGGTGCTGTTTCATATGTATATTAAGATAAATTGATAAATTTCAAGACGTGTCAGCTTTCAAATATTGAAGAGTATTTTTTAATTTTTTTAAAAGTAAGACTTCAAATAAAAGAATAGGTTCTACTAATACTACGCAATATTTGTAGAACGTGTTCAAAACGAAATTTTGTTTTTAAAAAATCTTGTTTAAATTTAGGAAAGTTTATTCAGCACGCCACAAGAAAAAGTTTATCTGAAACGGAAAAAAAGAAATTAAATAGCAAAAATCAAAATAATGCCACAGAAACCCCATTTCATACGGTCCTTAAATTTGAGTATCATGATTTCCATCATTTTTGAATAGAAATCTTCATTTTACTTAATCGCCAAAATATTTAAGTATGAATATATATATATATATATATTATATGAATATATATTATTCTCTTTTCTAAATTTTCTCCTTATTAAGTTCTCTGATAGATTCTTTTTTTCTGTTTATCATTAGTTTTATATTTAAAATCTAATCTATGTCCAAATTCTGATGACCAGTATTTGTTTTCACAAAAATGGGTTCCATATATTTGCAGAGATACAATAGATAAATTAAAAATAAGTTTCGAATTACAACGCATAGACATTATGTTCTTTTATTTCTAATCAATCAAAAAAATTATTATTTTTTTTAATTTGTTTTCTTTCACAGTTTGTTATTTACATTTTGAAACATATTTTTAAAACTGTTTATGACATCGACTTTTTTGTAAGTTCTCTCTTAAATCGTTGTACGATAACCGGATTTTTAAAAACATGTTATTGATATATTCTGATACACATTTCTTATAGAATTCTTTGTGTCAATTAAAGAATTAATGTATGGTAACATTTAAAAACAATTATTGCTTGAAATGTGCATTTTAGACATTATGCTAGTTCAAGATTAAAGAAACTGCGTTATAGTCTATAATATATATGCATAGCTACCAATTTTTACGCTGTTTTCCTACGTGTATTTTTTATAAGAAACATTTACCTTACAGTTTAGACGATTAGAAAAATATTCTTTTTAAAATAGTGCCAGAAAAGAAAAGTAAAAATTTCCAGCTATGTAAAAGTGTTCACACGTATGCTAAATTTTGATCAACACTATTTGTATAAAGAGAATATCCCTGTATGAAATCGCACAATCTCGCAATTAAATAAGTCGAAATTTACCTTTCAAAATCTCTGGTATTTCAATGTAAGCACTCGTATTAACCCTGTATACTACTCGACAAAAAAACAATTACTTGCTCGTTTAGTCAGTCTAGACTTCTAGCGCTCTGTTTTTATTGTAGCAAATGTGCTTCGATGGTCAAGAGCAGGGGTGTAAAAATCTAGGAACCAGCGGAAAGTCTCTCACCACTAAATTTTATTAGTTTTCTTCCCTCAAGTTTTATTAACTTTCTTATAAAAAATCTAGACGAAAAATAACGAAAAATATTTAGTGGTGAGAGACTGCCCGCTGGCGCCTAGATTTTTACACCCCTAGTCAAGAGGATTATAAGTTTGTGTTCAAGTTCATTACAAATGTATGCATTTAAAATTTATTCTAAGTCATTCATAATTCCTTAGAGATAAGAGAAAATAATCGATAAAGTAACGTGTATTGACAGTTACTAACTGTTGTAAGTGCAGTTGGCACAAAAAATTGAAAAAAAAAGATAATAATAAGTAACCCATACATTTAAATATCCAAATTTTCGCAGAACCCCCGCCCCCAGAAATTTCCATTCGACGAGAAATTATGTCTTTTTAGGTGCGTTCGTAATTACATAAATACGTAGCACCTATAGTCGTCGTCTGGTTCGTCCGTCTGTCTGCATATAATAGCTCAAAATCTACTCAACCGAATGTTTTGAAATTTAATATGCAAGGTGGCCCAAAAGTATTTGACATATTATAAAATTCAATATCAAATCTCGTAACCGTCGGTTTAGACTAAAATGCTTCTCAGGATGTGCTGGAACGGTTTATGCACACTGATTAAATAATGATAAAAATTTTTAATAGAGAAAAATGTTAATTCCAGCATACAGAGAAAATTAAGAAATTGGGAATTAATTTTTCATATATGCCTCGATGTGTTCGTATAGTAAAAAGCACCCTGATTCTGGATTCTTGTAGTGCAATTTAAAATTAAGTTATTACTGTATTAATTAAAATTGCATAAGTTAAATTTAACTGCATTGTGTGATTTCGAAGTACAAGATTCTCATAAATCACACAGGGATCATAGGTGACCTGGAAGACTTACGGTTTAATTTATAATTCGGCCATAATTTATAACCTACCCTGTTAAAAATCCACAATTTCTAAAATAAAATAATTAATTAGATGCAAAGCATAAAGTGAGGGAATCAAAATTTAATACAAAATAAAAGTTTACTTACATATATTTACATATTATTTACATATATATTACATATTATATTTACATATTATATCAGACTGAATGAATCTCTCAAAAGATTTACAATTACAATTAAAAATTATATTTGGACACAAGACTCTTGAATAAAATGATAAGTTGTGCTATTTTCACACTTCTTCTTAGTTGCTTAAAATTGCAATGCTATTAGGGTATAACCCTTACCGGCGCGGAGTAATTCTGTTTATAAACTGATGAAATAATGGACTGACACAGCAATTTATAAACCATTTTATTAGAAAATATGAACGTGCTTATTTTCATGTAAATTATTATAGGGAAATTTTACTTAAATATTCTTGGTGCCGTTTGTCAGTTTTGTAATTAAAATTAGGTGTCCTTTTTTAACCCCTTGAAGGGCACCGGTATATTATATATACCAGTTAATTTTAATTCCCAAATGCCACATTCCCATCAGAATTTAGGAATTATATCTTTCTTTATACAATGTACGCGGAGAAAAGCTTTAACTTACTTTGTTAAAAATTTGTTCATAAATACCGGTGTCATTCAACTATTTTAACATTTTTGCAACAGAAGTACTTTGCTCCTCAAGGGGTTAAGGACACCGCGCCGGAAAGGGTTAATGGGATTGTTAAAAATAATGTTTTTCTCTGTACCTGGTAAACATCAGAGTTTGGATCCTTCAATGACATCTTCCGGTTTGTCAAGCGGCATACCCATCTGTCAAAAGGAGTATTTTTGAAATATGTTTAATCCATGATTTTTAAGTTAGTTTAACCTGATGGGCCAATTATCATGGCTCAAAAACTCGAAGAGTTAAACCTTTGTTTTGGAAGTAATCTTCCTTCGAAGTATAAATACAGCATCGCTAAAAAGGTGCATCATCAGAAGCATGGAACTATTCATAAAAAGGAACTGACATATCCTTAAAATAGTAAAGCTTCAACTGTAACCGCTTTCGCAAGGGCTGATTATCTCTGGTCAAAGCTTCACCAGTAAATTTATATAGAAATTTTCTCCATATTTAATGGAGTTATTGATGCCAAAATTCAATCATAAATAAAGGTAGAAAAATATTATAACTGGTGTAAGTTTACTTTTGCGGTAGTCAGGTGTGTCGTTTCCGCCCTATTGTGGCAACCGGTGATGCAATCTGACACTTTTACTTGTCAAACTGACATCAGAAAATGTTCGAGAGAAAATATTTCCATGAATAAGACGCTTTAATAAGACAAAATCTTCTATTCAATTATACTGGTGGGAAGTTTGCCCCGGCGGTTTTTTGAAACTGTAGATCCGATTTTTAAAAAAAGCATCCGCCATCTTATGATAACCTCCTCAGTTACTTCACTCGCAACTGGTAGACCGTACACTATATGTCTCATCCTTTTTATTCATAACTCCATTATCAGAAGATGCTATATATTGTGGAGGAACCTCTTCTTCATTCACTAGAGAGAGCAAGATTGGGGAGAGAGGGAAAAATCTTGAAAAAAAAAACCAAAAAAAACCAGAGTGACTTGTACTTTGTATCATTCAACCAATAGAGAAATACCCTTATTTTCTCTATTGGATGTGTGATTATCATTGGTGAGTGTTTATCTCTACCCACACGATTGTAATTCAGGTATAATTTCCTCAAGATTTGCATGCCAGCTCCTCCCCCGTGACCTTTGACCTGTGTCTCGAATATTTATTGCTATCTCCTTGTAGAGATTTTAAGCGTAGCTTGCGTTCAAGGTGGCCGAGGTATTTTTAAATGCACTATACAGTTCTAATTATTTTAGAGTCTACTTTTTTTTGCTTGATTAAGCCACAGATCTGTCGTAAAGTTGGGAATTGTAGTATAACAATCCACCAGGATGGAAAGTACTTCTGTCTCTAAAATGTTGAAGGAATTGATTGACACCGGGATTTAGGAACAAATTTATTTGAAAATAAGTAAAACCTTTTACTCACGTGCAATCTAAAAGGCAAAAATTCATTTTAAAATAATGGTGCCGATTTGGCATTTGGGAATTATAATTAGGTGGGACAGAATATAACCCACCATGACGGAAAGTGTTAACCCTTTCAGGAGCAAGACACTTCTATTAGTAAAATACTGAAATGAATGACTGACACAGGAATTTACAAAAAAAATTATTTGAAAATAAGTAAAAGCTCTTCTTCACATACTTATTAAAACGAAAATTTTCAAAACAAAATTCTGGTGTCAATGTCCCGTTTAGGGATTAAAATTAGGTGGACCAAAAATGAACCACCAACCTTGAAGGGTTAACAAAACTTCATTCCTGAAAATTATTTTAGAAGCCATGAAAAATAAGTAAATTTAGGTACCTTTTTCAAACAAATTGCTTTTGAAAGAACGATGTTTTCAATATTCCACGCTGTAAAAATTTAAATTATGGAATTTTTAAACGTTAAAAAAATACAGTAAAATCAAACTTTATTCGTAAGGTCAAGACTGGACAATATGACATCAGCATTATTCACGGGAACGTTTTTGCTCACAATATGGATGTTCTATTTAATTCACCAAAAACCTTACTTTAAAAAATGTATTCCATTTTCTTTCCTCCTAATCTCTAAATTACTTTAGACTCGTACAGGGAAGATTTAGTTGGGACTTTTAGGAAAAGTGTGAATAAAAGTTCATTTAAATATATGTTTTTAACCAAAGAAACTCCTTTCAATATTTTAAATTTAAAGAAACATAAAGTATGTGTTCTATTAAAACTATTAGGGGTAATAATTTTTAAAATATAGTACATTATTTTGAAACTGTACGTAAAACTTTCTTTTTCATAAATTAATATTACTTTTCTGAAAAATCTTCTATCAAAGATAATTCTTAAACATAGAAATGAACCATTTTTTACGTTTACTTATTTTTTCATACGAAGATTTTAAATATCTTTAATAAGTTTTAAAAGCATTGCCACGTACTTTAGCTGCGAAATACTTTACTATTTTCTTTAAAATTTTGTTTTATATGCATGAATTATTTTTAAAATGACATAAAGTGAAAAGTATATAAAATTTGTTTAAGAAGATAATGTTGGTACGTATAAAGTTTGCTTAAAATTGAATACCATTTATATTTCATTCTTAATATTTAACTCTTATTTTATTTACAATAAATATTTTTTGGATTATAAATGATTTCGAGGGTATGTGCTCTCCTTACTTTTTATTACCACTATTTAGGAATAATAATCTTTGACTTATTTAATCGGACAATTTACGCAAAAATATTACTAGAAATTTTGCATTAAAATATGGCGATGACTAAGTTTCAAAGATGGTGGTACTCAAAAGGTTCGAATGCATCCTGGTTTCATGAATATCTTCTTAGATGTATAGTGAATGGAGATATGAATAAAGAGGGGGAGACATAGAGTGTATACTCTACCAGTTGTAAGTGAAGTAACTGAGGGGGTTGTCACAAGATGGCGGCTGTTTTTTTTTTTTTTTTTTTTTTTACATCGAGTGAACAGTTTCTGATTACTGCCGAAATAAACTCCCACCAGTAAATTTCGAATAGAAAATTTCGCCTTTTTTTAGCGGCTTATCCATGCAAAATTTTTCTTACAAATATGGTTAAAATGTCTATTCGTTTTTACTGGTGGAAGTTAGTCAGGGTATTTTAATCTCTTTCACTGACACTGATAGGAGGTTGTTTAGGTTGTCAGAATATGGCAGAAATGTAGGGCTTCATGACAGCCTAAGTACACTTCCACCAGTAAAATTAAACACCTGTTTTTGGCCATAATTAGGACAGAAATTCCGTATTAGTAAGGCTTTTAAATAAGAAGAAATTTTTTATTCAAATTTACTGGTGGAAGTTTTCCCCGTTGGAAGCGAGTGACTGCAAAACCGGTTACAGTTGAAGCTTCACTATTTAGAGGATATATCAATTCCTTTTTATTCATAGTTCCATGGTGTAGTGGCGTTGCCATTGTGTGGATCCATAGGCTCTGCATACAATTTTTTAAATAATTATTCCTCGACTTGACATATCGTAGAATTTCCAGTGATTAAACAAACCGAAAATAACTTTACAAAATTACTGGTATCGAGATTGACTGGACCCCCCCCCCCCCCCAAAAAAAAAAAAAAAAAAACTGGTTAAGTCACAGCAAATGTGCCAGTAATGCGATATGGTCGATGACGCCAATAAGTGTGGGTAATTTGTGTCGCTTTGGGTTATATACTACATTTTATCGTTTACATAATTTTAGTTAGCATAAAATGTATTATGTGATACCTATGTACAATTGCGAACAGAAGTTTCAAGAAAATAGGTAATTTTTACTCCAACGATAGTTAACATAGTTAAATTGTCATTTCTGTCCTTTTCCCGCACTTCAAGCACTGATCTTCTGGAAAAAATTTAAGCGTAATGACAAACTATTTTTAAAAAATTTACTATAGGCTAATTCCATGGGTCTTTGTAGTGTAAGTCACACAGCTGATTTCTGGCCACCGTTATATTCAAAAGGTTTTCTTAGCTTTATTCATTTAATGAGATATCTCCGATAAAATAAGTCTCATTTTGAGTTCTAAAATTCTGGTAGCGAACATTATATAAATTTGAAACTATGTGACTTACACTACAAGTACGCATGGAATTAGCCTATAAAAAATAAAAATATACATTCCAAAGTATAAATTAAAGATTATTTTTTAAAATTATAAATAGTTATATATTTATTCAGGCCAGAGAAAAGTTTTCCCCTAGTTATTATGTCATTACTGTCCCCTTATATAAAACTGCTCATGTGACCACCCAGTAGTAAGATAAAATTTGGAGGATGGTTGCATTTAGTAGAAGCATCAATCTTGATTGCTGAGAAAGTCGGAAGTTTTCATTATCTGGACTTCAAAAGCAGTTACAAGTTGCAAAATAGACAGAAAGATATGAATATGTTTATTACCTGTCACCACTGCGCCGTACGCATATTTCAGACATGTATATCGCGTAGACGATTACAACCCATAAGCCAATCAACGATCGTTACCGAAGTCAACACGCTCATCGAGTCACACCGCCCACTGTCAAATAAAAGCGTCTTCCTTCGGCTTCGCAATAAAAAAATTCTGTCAAATCTCCTGTCTGTTTATTTTTGTTAGGTTATTTTTAAATTTAAAAATAATATAATGCGTTAGAAAAAGTAAAAGAAATGCACTAATTGCACAGTTTATGATGTGATGTTTTAACTCGCAACACAATTAACTCAATGAAATTGAAGAGCTCCTTCTTAACCCCTTGAGGGGTGGTGGGATATATTTTATCCCACCTACGATTAATGAAGATTTACACCAGAAAAATTTTATGAAATTTTTGCTTTTCTAACTTTGGTGGAAAAAAGTCGTAAAATTACTTTTCATTATTTTGAAATAAAATTTTTCAAATTTTCCGGTGGGAATTCAGCATTACACAAACGTAACTGCTTACCCCTCAAGGGGATAAGGGGCTTAAACATACGTCGAACATTGCAAAAAGTTCCCTTTTTTAAATTTATTTATCCAGCAAATAAATCGCAAAGCTTTCTGTCTACGATATTTTTCCCTGCTAGCTTTAATCACACGTAATATAATAGAACTATACATCGACTTAAAATTTAAATACAAAGTCCAACATAAGTATAATTTCTAATTGAAGTAAATAAAATTCAAAGTCATTCTGAAATTTAAAAAAAAAATCTTTAATTTTCGTGGCGACCAACGTAAATAATAAACACATCCATCGCCCAGATGTTCACTGTCAATCAAACTGTGTGGGCGTGTATGTGACCGCGATGATGACGTTCGCTAATTGGTTTAGAAGCTGTAATCGTCAAATGAAAATCAAATTTCAAAGTAAATTGCTTAAGAGGCGCAAAGGGAGGGGCTACATAGTGAAAAAGATTCCATGCCGGGACTCGAACCCGGGCCATCAGTATAGCACACTGACGTTCTACCGACTAAACCACATGAAACGATACCCAGTCTGGAAAATTTCTCACTATTATATGTTGGCAAGGTTACAAACGCACCACAAGATGAAATATTTATCGTGAGCCACCAACCTGCGGCGAACACGAAACGTAATAAAATTCAGCATCTATAGAAACTGTATTAATACATGGAAATTATTCCAGAGAGAAACATTCGCCTTGCATACAATATTTCAAATGAAAATCAAATTTCAAAGTAAATTGCTTAAGAGGCGCAAAGGGGGGGGGGGCAACATAGTGAAAAAGATTCCATGCCGGGACTCGAACCCGGGCCATCAGTATAGCGCACTGACGTTCTATCGACTAACCCACATGGAACGATACCCAGCCTGGAAAATTTCTCACTATTATATGTTGTAGTGGTGGAAAATTGGCGCAGAGGAGGAGCCTATTGACACCACTAAATTTGAGTAGTATTTTTCGGCATATTTAATGACAGAATTTCTGAGTTTTTATTAAGGTGAAGCATACTATAAAATAAAAGTGGTGTCAATAGGCTCCTCCTCTGCGCCAATTTTCCACCACTGTATGTTGGCAAGGGTACAAACTCAGCACAAGATGGAATATATATCGTGAGCCACCGACCTGGGGCGAACACGAAACGTAATTAAATCCAGCATCGATAGAAACTGTATTAATACATGGAAATTATTCCAGGGAGAAAAATTCGCTTTGCATACAATATTTCAAATGAAAATCAAATTTCAAAGTAAATTGCTTAAGAGGCGCAAAGGGGGGGGGGGCAACGTAGTGACTATAATAATAATGAAATAATAATGACAATAAGGATAATGAAAAAATATGCTCACTAAGTTAATGTTGCAGCCAATGCCCAATGCTGCATTTATTTATGTCAATTAAATACTATTGAATACAAAATTACAATTCCGCGCATACGTTAGCGTCGGAATAGTTATTGTTTACTGACGAGTGCAGATATAGTCTGAACACTGATTCTAGACGTGTTTTGATCTGGTGAGAGGAAGGAACACGCAACTTGACTTCCCTTGTTCGTGAAATATCCCGTGAAATATCCCGTGAATCCCGTGTTGCCGGAAACATGCAAATTAGGTGACTGATAATTTGGTGCGCAATGGACGTATGTTTGAATCCTGGTCTGTAGTGTTATTTAAAGTGAATGCGGTGTCTGAGAGTGATGAGTATTCATTAGTAATGGCTCAAAGGAATCATTTAAGTGAAGGTCAAAAGTGACGAATAATTGGTAGAATCGAGGGAGGTCAAACACAAATGAAGATCGCCCAAGATTTGAATATCCCTCAAAGTGTCATATCAAGAGCTTCGAGACGCTTTCTAAGTACTGGATCCGTTGATAGACAGCCTGGTCAAAGGAGATCAAGAGCAACAACTGCATCCGAAAACCGTTCTCTGTGATTGTGGCTCAAAGAAACCGCGAAGCGACTACAAGAGATTTCTTTGAGACTTTCAGGCTGCCACAGGAACTCAAATTACCAGTTCTACTGCTGCACGAAGGATAACGTGGGGGACTGTATGTGAGAAAACCAATAGTTTGTGTCCCACTCACTCCAGCTTCCAAAGGGTCACGTTTAAAATGTTGCCGTAGTCATGTTCAATGGAGCAAAGAAGACTGGGCTCGCACGGGATATTTCACGAACAAGGGAAGGCAAGTTGCATGTTCCTTCCTCTCACCAGATCAAAACACGTCTAGAATCAGTGTTCAGACTATATCTGCACTCATCAGTAAACAATAATTGAGTCCAATCTTCTTGGCTCCATTGACATAACGAGAGCAACATTTTAAACAGGCCCCTTTGGAATCTGGAGTGAATGGGACACAAACTATTTCTCGCATACTGTCCAACCTTTTTAAGTCTTCGTGCAGTAGTAGAACTTGTACTTCGAGTTCCTGTAGCAGCCTGAAAGTCTCAAACCAAATCTCTTGTAGTCGCTTCGCGGTTTCTTTGAGCCACAATGACAGAGAACGGTTTTCGGATGCAGTTGTTGCTCTTAATCTCCCTTGACCAGGCTGTCTATCAACGGATCCCAGTGCTTATAAAGCGTCTCGAAGCTTTTGATATGACACTTTGAGGGATATTCAAATCTTAGGCGACCTCCATTTGTTTTTGACCTACCTTGATTCTACCAATTATTCCCCACTTTTGACCTTAACTTAAATGATTACCTTGAGCCATAACTAATGAATAAGGGTCGCTCTCAGACACCACATCCACTTTAAACAACGCTACAGACCAGAATTCCGACATACATACATTGCGCACCACGTTGTCAATCATCAAATTTGCATATTTCTGACGCTAACGTATGCGCGGAAGTGCAATTTTGAGTTCAATCGTATCTAATTAACATCATTGCAGCATTGACCATTTGTTGCAACATTAATTTAGTGAGCATATTTTTTCTCATTATTCTTTAATTTTGATGACCAGTGCATGTATACACACATATATATAGGGTGTTTCTTAAATGATGGGCAAAACGAGTAGAGGTGGTAGTACACATCAAAAGGAACATTTTTCATCAAATAATGTATGGTCGGAATTAAAACACAGGGAGCCAAAGGTGTGCCAGTGGGCCAGTTCAGTGTTGCCAGTGGGCTTCTTTTTTCATTCAGATTTATTGATTGGTACCACTGTTTTGAAATGGTAAAATACCCCTTGTTTTAGCTTTAATCAACGTTTCGGCGAGACGAAGTCACCAGATGCCTTGAGAACCGCATTCATGGGTCGAGGTCCAAATCCCTAGTAAAAGCTTATGGAAAAACAAAGTTGCATCATCCAATTGTCTGTACTGACAGACGCGTTTTAGCGTTAGTCAGAGAGAGAGTGTCTCGTTCGACTGCTGTTTAGGCGATAGGGGCGTTGTCCCTTTTTTTACTTATGCTGGGATCCGCGGAGATCCGTATTTCACCCTTTAATTCTCTTTTAAATATTGTTGCTGTATATATTTTATAATCCCTATAATCGAGAGTTAGATGTTAATTGTTTGTACTTCTATGTATAATCAAGAGTTAGTAATTATACATTTGTAAGTGAATAACAAATCTAGTTTCTTTTCGTCAACCTCTTTGCGTAAATCCTACAAATTTCGGGAGCTCGCAGCCACTATGTGAAATAAACATTCCTTGTACTTTATGAGCAATTTTTTAACGTTTTGACGGAATCTACTGATTGGACACTCGAAGGATTTTGACGGAATAGCTTTTACAGATTGGAATGCTGAAAGCCATCATCGGAGTGCTTTGAAAGAAACAGAAAAGTTCACTGCTGAATCTGAAATATGGACACCTGGAAAAGAACTTCTTAGGGGTGTTTCTGCTAAGAGGAAAAAGCAAGGCTGTTTGTGTCTATAAAGAAAGCTCGTAGTGATTTTTTTACGAGTTGAAATATCGCGTGTGTTAATAACCACTCGCAGTGTCTTTTTTGGCGGATCGATTTTCTCGCTTGTGTTATTGCGTGGCGTTTTCTGAAACTCGGTGTTATTTTTAGAGCTTTTCTTCTTACGCGTGTGTCTTTGCGTCAATAAAATATTATTTTCTACAGAGAGCATTAATTTTGTACCGGTGGTGGTACATAATACATCATATATCATTGATATATATATATATATATAATTTTATTTTAGTATTTGTATTTTTATCTTCTGAAGACAGGATTTACGCATAAAAGTAACTGGCATTTTTACATAAGTATGTTTTGTTTTGATATAAATATTTGATATTAGATTAAAAATAATGATAATGGCACATTCAGTATTTGCCGAAAAGGTAGATTTATTGTCGGTAGGGCGGGAATCAGGTTTAGAAGCCTCAGAGAGCTCTACTAATCCCCAATTG
This sequence comes from Maratus speciosus, assembly GCA_963932465.1. Classification (NCBI taxonomy): domain Eukaryota; kingdom Metazoa; phylum Arthropoda; class Arachnida; order Araneae; family Salticidae; genus Maratus; species Maratus speciosus. Next base: position 311,768,368 of record OZ010796.1, read on the forward strand.
GCAGATATTATAACAAAATCTAACGATTATAATGAAGACATTGTCAAAAATTTGTTAGGGGGACTTGTTACTGAACGTGAGGAGGTTGATAAAAAAATTTCAGCTGGAAGAGGCTGAGAAACGGCTATGAGCTTAAAAAACGAGATTTAGAAATAACTGCGAAAAATAAGACAAAAATTTCAACATTAAGTAGCGGGATGAAAAACCCCGATGTTCTGAATTATTTACAAAGTATAACAACCAGGAAGAAATCAGTATTTACCTTACCTTATTGGGTAAAAAGGAAAATTGGATCACTTATTTGCTAGGTTTGTTACCCTTGGAAATAGTTAACATAATAGGTCGCGAAAAGGAGGAACTCTCCGAATAATGATTATGTCAAACAGTTATTACTCAAAAGATTCAAGCTCAGTCCGGAACAATTTAGACAGGAATTATTTTCCCATAGAAAGGAGAATTCGGCCTCGTGGAGATATTTCTCATTCGAACTTATTGATTTTTTGGAACAATGGCTATTGGGCTAATGGGACTTGACATTTTGACCTATGAGGCTTTAAAAAACATTTTGGTTATTGACCAAATACGGAAGAAATTACCATTTGAGATGAGAGAACACTTCGTCGACGATTTGCCTAAGTTTACTAAGGTTACCGATTTTATAAGTAAACTTCATGATTATAAGGCAGCTCGCAATAATATCAGGAAGATTTCCGAACCGAGAAATCCAAATAACGATGTTAAAAGGCGTTTTACTCAAAACGTTGAAAACAAAGGTTGTAAGCGAAATGACATTCCGCAAAGTACTAAATATGAAAAAAATCATCTTATCATGACAAGAAATAATCAGAATCCTTTTAAAATTGGGTGCTTTTATTGTAATGAGTATACTTCCCATAAATCAAATCAATGTTCCTGCAGAAAAGAAGAACCAACTTATTTTAGGGTTAAGGAAACTGAACAAAGGTCTGACCAAGGTAACTTAAATTACAATAAAACAGTAAACAGTACCAATAACAACTCTTGCCCATCCGATCAAATTATCAAAATTATTAAAATTATGAGAAAAACGTCAATTCTGTTGTAGATTCAGGATCCGATGTGACAATGATCAACAATAGTATCTATAAGGCTTTAGGACGCCCTAAATTAAATGAAAATGACGTAAAATTGCCAGGAATTATTGGAAAAGGAGTGAATCCTAAAGGTTTTAACAATACTGATATTTTAATTGATAATATTAGTGTGAATTGTGATATTTATGTTCTAAACGATTTACAGTATGAAATAATTTTAGGAAATAATTGTTTGAATAAATTAAATTGTGAAATATACGGTAATGGCCTTTAAGTTACGAGTATGCGGAATAAGGAGAAAAATTATATTATTAACATAGTTTCTACAGAAATTCCAAAGACAGACACTCCTTCAGATGTTATAAACATTCCCATGGCCAAATCAGTCTTGCGGTGCGATGTTGCGTCATTCTCCTGACCATCCCAGGCTTGCGGTTAGATTCCACAGACATTCCCATGACTGAAGAATCCTTAGCTGACAGTCCTAAATATGAATCTGTTTACTTAGCGGAAATAGATAATTCAGTTAACCCTTTCAGGGGCAAGGTACTTGTATTCATAAAATGTTGAAATAATTTATTCCCACCAGTACTTACAAGAGAATTTATTTGTAAACAAGTAAAAGCATATTTTTGCGTAATTAATAAAGGTGAAATTTTCATTATACAAATCCGGTCCCAATGTGGCAATCAGGGGTTAAAATTGTGTGATGCCGTAACGGCATCACCGCTCTTCAAGGGGTTAATGAAAATGAAATCGTTCAGACTCACATAAATGACTGCGGTTTAAAATAAGAATTAATTAACTTAGTCGAGAATTATAAGCCTGAGAAAACTAAAAGTGTTGATCTGAAAGTTAAATTAATACTAAGCCATGACATACCCATTACGCACTGACCCAGGCGATTAGCATTTGCAGAGCAAGCGTTTGTTGATAAATAAATTCAGGAATGACTTGATCAAGGAATTATACGAGAAAGTTTTTCAAGTTACGCCATGCCTATTGTGTTAGCCAAAAAGAAAAATGGCGATTTCAGATTATGAGTTGATTACAGAAAACTTACCAAAAAGATAATTAGGGATAACTACCTCCTTCCAGTAATAGATGATATTTTTAACGATATCGGACAAAGTCAAGTTTTTAGCACATTAGATTTGAAGAACAGGTTTTTTCTCGTAGAAGTTGATGAGGATAGTAAACAATTTACTTCGTTTGTTATAAACCATTCACAATTCGAGTATAACTTCATGCCTTTCGGCTTAAGTTCAGCTCCTCAGAATTTTCAACGCTACATATACGCATGCCTCAAATAGCTAATAAGAGATAAAACGATTTCGCTGTATTTAGACTATAAAATCGTGCCGGGCCAGACTTAGGAAGAGGCGCTTTCCAAATTGAAACGTGTGTTTCAGGTAGCATCAGAGGATGGTGTCGAATTTAATTTTTCTAAATGTCAATATTTGAAAAGAAGGATCGAATTTTTAGGATACGTAGGGGAAAACGGAAAGATTCTTCCTTAAGAAACAGAAACATTAGCCGTTAAAAAATTCCCTGAGCCATAAAATAAGAAATAACTCCTGGATATTTCAGAAAATATATTGCCGATTATGCTAGAATCGCTAAACCCTTAACAGGTTGAATGTTACGGTGACTGACACTGAAGCTGAAAAATTTACAATGTTTTAAGTATTTTTAAGAAAGTATAATTCTGTAATAAATAAAATGTAAGTAAATTTTAAATAAATTTTCGGTAATTACTTAAAACAATATATAGGGTAGATGTGGCAGTAATGGACACCCCATAAAAAGTAATAAATATAATTGTTTTTATGACTGTATTACATCCAGAATTTAACCCTTGATTGCATGAATTATTCTTTTAGAATTGTTTTTTTTATTTTTACATTAAGGATCAGACACCAGAAATCTTAAGATAGATTTTTAACTTTATTTAGTAGCATATTTTTGTAATTTTTAGATGATTAATATTTCTATATAAATATAGTGGTTGCAAGAACTTAATTAATGTATTAAAAATTAGATAAAAAGGTGATGGAAATTTACATCACTATGCAATTAAGGGTTAATGAATACATACTATTGAAACAAAATAGTTATTTTCAAATAAATTTAACAATTAGGATACCAGTAATTAATAAAATATTTGTGATAGTCATTTGCTGTTTGCATCAATTATTGTAATTATCAGAAGATGAATGTTTTAATTATTTTAGATGTATAGTTTAAAATACTAAATATCAAGCAATTGCAGCTACCAAATTATTAAAACAGTGGGGGATTTAAAAGGTAATTAAAAAAAGTTTGGAATACCAGTGTTTAGTTTTATCTCACTATTTTTAACAATTAATCTTCCAGAAACTACTTGATACATCATTTATAATAATTAATATTACAGATATGAAAGAAATGACATTGTGAGTTGAATATTTTAAATACTAAATAAAATAATTTCAAAATAAAACTGTAGAACTGATGTTTGAGGCCACTGATCTGCAGAATTACTAGTTTCATGAATATTACCTAACTTTCGTTAATATTACTTTTTTTAGGTGAATAAGGAAACTTTTAAGACAGAAAATAGATTTTTAATAGCTTCTGTTACTTAATTGTTTTTATTTAAACGGAGAGGGATTAAGTCCTATGACGCCCTCTTTGACTGTGCTCTTAAACAACATTTTCTACTTCCTGGCTGGTTTGATTGCCAGATTATAAAATATGCAAGGTACATATACATAAAAAAGAATAAAATATTGAAATTTTATTAATCACATAAAGTAACTTAAAAGCAGCTATTTATAAAAGTTTTGGTATTATTATTACATTTTCGTAAGTGTAACTTAAAAATTAAATTTGATTATATAGGTTTGCAGTTAAGTCAAAATATTTTATGCACTATAAACATTACTAAAATTGCATTTTTAGCAAAACCTACATGGGGCGTCCATTACAGTAAAATGACTAATTAATAATCCCAGTAATGGACACCCCCTCTTAAAACCTTAAAAATAAATAGAATTTTGTAAATGAAGGTTAGTATACAAAATTATAAGTTTTCTATTGCTACTCAAACAAAAACATTCAAATTTTGCAAGAAAATATATAATATATAAATTAATTAAATGAAGCCAGCTCATAGCCTCTTCATTTCGATTTTCACAGAAAAGCAGCGAAACTTTGAAACATTATTTTCTGCTTCCTGATTTGATTAAAAGTGTCAACAATAACCCAGATTTATAAAACATGCAAGGGAAAATTATATAAAAAAAATAATTAAAGCTAAATATTTATTAGTTACTTTTTATGAACCAAAAACATCAAGGTGTGTCCACTTCTGGAAGGTTGTCCATTACTGGCACATCTATCCTATATATTTAGTTTTATATCATATGACGCGTTCTAAACAGAAAGTTCAGTGTCAATCACCGGTGACTGATGTGGCGCTTAACGTGTTAAGTGATTTTCTATAAACGGAGAACGAATTTAATTTCGGAGCTAGTCAAAAAGAAGCTTTCCAAATTTTGAAAATAAGTTATCTCATAAGCCTGTGTTGCACATATTTAGGCGAGGGGCAGAGACGGAGTTATATACGGATGCTACCAACTTTGGTTTGGGGGCAGTCTTGTTACAAAAAGACGATTATGGAAATCTACACCCCCTTCATTTCATGAGTAAGAAAACAACACCCGCCCAAGCGAAATATAGCAGTTGCCAGCTCGAAGCGCTTGCTGTCATTGAAGCGTTAAAGAAAATCCGGAATTACCTGTTAGGGAATAAATTAAAAATAATAACTGACTGTTCCGCCTTTCAGAAAGCATTAGCGAAAAAAGATGTTACTCCAAAAGTAGCAAGGTGGGCATTATTTCTACAAGAATTTGATTATCAAAATGTTCACAGGCCCGGAAATCAAATGAAACACGCTGATGCGCTGAGTCGTAACTCTGTATTAGTCACAACACGTTCACATGATGAAATTACAACAAAATTAACCAAAGCACAAAACGAAGTCGATTATATACAAACTATCATAACACTAGTTGAAAAAAATGACAGTAAATATTATTTTGTTAGGCAAAATCTTGTATACAAATATGAAGATGGTACAGAATTAATTATGGTACCGGCAATCATACAAAAAGATATTTTCGCGAAATTCATAAAAAAGGACATTGCGCTGTAGCCAAGACCGAAGCAATAATTAAGCAGGATTATTATATCCCTAATCTTCGAAAACAAATCGAAAATGTTACAGGAAACTGTGTAGAATTCATACAATATAAGAGAAAGAGAGGGAAGGGTGAAGGATTGCTAAATCCCATTCCTTAACAGCATTCCCCCTCCAAACTTATTGTTAGATTATAAAATGAGACTGAAGGTAAATAACAATATTCACATTCAATCACAAAATAAAGATAAGGTAAAGCTCCTTACCTTTTAATTGTAGATCGTCCACTTCAAAGCAGGTAAGTTTCTTCTTCATATCCAATGAGAAAAAGTTGATTAAATCCAAGATAAAACTGAAATATTCAGCGATGTGTCACCTATAAGAACTGGTGAATTTATTTTATTAAAAGATTGTGTATCCTTTTTGTGTGATATATATTTCAGGAACATTGTGAAGATTCTGGTTTTAAACAAAATTTTATCTGCGCTTATAAATACAAACTGGAGCATACATTTTTGCTCCCTTCTCATTACATTGCAGAAAACACACTGAAGAAATTATAACATACACAAAAGGATTATTGATAAATGATTAAAATAACAAATAAAATGAATCTTAATTATAGATATGAATAAAATACTTAAAGTCATAAATTAAGAAAATAGTTCTTTCATGTGTCACAATAATAGTCATTTAATTTGAATGTTTTGTTTCTTATCGACATATTCACAAACAGGAAGTAATATTAGTCTTTATTTATGATAGCTAAAGTGTTTTTTGAATGACAGGAAAAAACAGTTTATCTTGATTAAAGATGAGTTTATATAATTTTGAAAGAGATTAGCTTGTCTAACATGATTGACAGTGTTTATTTAATTCTGAAAGAGATTAGTTTTTCTAACATGCCCCCCTAATCTCTTCAGATTGATTAGTCAAACAAGTTCATTGAATTTCTGTGATTCACTAATTCAGGTTTGGGGACTGGTTTAGTTAGTGCATCAGCAATCATATATTTCGATGGGCAGTGCTTTAATTCAATTATTCCATCTTCTTTGAGTTGTTTTATGGTATGGAAACGAATGTCAATATGTTTAGTTTTTTTGAAAACTTCTCACTTTCAACCATTTTAATACAACTCTGACTGTCTTCATATAAACAAATAGGTTTTGTTTGTGCTAAGTCTAAATCTTCCAGGAGTTTCAATAAATAAATAATTTCTTGCCCTGCACTTGCGGCTGATACATATTCAGCCTCTGCTGATGAAAGAGCAATGCATGACTGTTTTTTTGTAATCCATTGAATTGGATTATTACCCAAGATAAAAAGGTTGCCACTGGTTGATTTTCTTGTACAAGTATCACCTGCCCAGTCAGCATCCGCAAAAGCCTTTAAAATCGGTTCTGCTTTTGTGTCAATGCGCAAGTTTAATTCTTTAGTACAGTTTAAATATCGTATTATTCTTTTAGCTGCCATCCAGTCCTTTTGACGCGGGTATTCATTTCTTCTACTCAATATATTCACAGCAGCAGAAATGTCAGGTCTACTGACAGATGCGATATAAAGTAATGAACCTATTGCCTGTCTGTATTTAACATTATTTGGCAATAAATTGTCATTATCTTCTAATCTATTAAAATTAGGTTCCATCGGTGTACCGACTGGTTTAGCTTCCTCTAAATTAAACTTTTTTACTAGTTCTTCGATTTTAGCCTTTTGATTTAATTCGTAACCTTCTGCTGTTTTTTCTATTTTGATTCCTAAATAATAACTTAGTTCTCCTAGATTTTTTAATTCATATTCTCCCTTAAGTTTTTCTATTATATCTTTAATTTCGTCATCTTGTCCTGCAATCAGGATATCATCGACGTAAACAATAATATACGTTTTGCTTTCTCCTTCATTTCTAATATATAAACATGTGTCTGAATTAGACTGTTTAAAATTTAAATCATTTAATGGTTTTGTTATCTTAGTGTGCCATGCCCTGGCTGCTTGTTTCAACTCGTAAATGGATTTATTTAATCGGCATACTTTGTTTTCCTGATTTGGAATAATATAGCCTTCTGGCTGAGTTATGTAAATTTCCTCATCTATGTTTCCATACAAGAAAGCCGTCTTGATATCGACATGATTAATTTTTAATTTGTGGTAAGCTGCCGCTGCTATGAATGATCTCGGTGTCGTATATGAAACAACAGGGGCAAAAGATTCTTCATAGTCTACGCCATATTTTTGATAATATCCCTTTGCCACTAATCTCGCTTTGTATTTCTGTATTCTTCCTTGATCATCATATTTAGTTTTAAAAATCCATCTGGATCCAATTACTTTTTTACCTAGTGGGGGATCGACTAGTGTCCATGTTTTGTTTTTATTGAGAGAATTTATTTCTTCTTGTGTCGCATTTAACCAGTGTTGTTTTTCTTCTGGGTTTTCAATATTTATTATGTCATTAAGATTTTCTGGTTCTTTTATATGTTCTTGTGTTGTCATGTAAATGAATCTGTCTGGAGGGATTCCTTTATTTGATCTATCTGACCGTCTTGGTTCCGGTGTTAATTGTTTTGACTTACTTGGTGTGTCTTCAGTGTTTGTCACTTCAATTTCTACTAAGTTTTTGTTCTGTGATTTGACATTTTCATCGGATTGTTTATCTCTCAAATTTAACTGTGTTTCTACCTTTTCTTGTGTATTTTTGTTTTCTAGAAATTTAACAGTTCTTGCGATTATTATTTCTTTACCACTTGTGTAGATGCGGTACCCTTTGGAGTAATTGTCGTAACTGACAAAAATACCTTCAACTGCCTTATCATCTAATTTTTGTCGTTTATTTTTGTTGATATATGCAAAGGCTTTACAGCCGAACACTTTAAGATAATGTAAATTTGGCGGTCGTTCATTCCAAAGCTCAAACGGGGACTTTTCATTAGCTTTCGTTGGCAAGCGGTTTTGCAGGTGATTCGCCGTACAGATAGCTTCACCCCAGAATTTTTGAGGCAAGTTTGCTTCGCTAAGCAAAGCTCTCGTCATTTCAATTAAAGTTCTATTTTTGCGTTCGGCTACGCCATTTTGGCTCGGAGAGTACGGAACAGTGTGTTGGTGCTTTATGCCGTTTTTCATGAGATAGTTATCCACTAAATCATTGTTAAATTCCCCTCCATTGTCTGTTCTTATACTTTTCGGCTTTTCGCCAAATTTATTACTAACTAAGGCAACAAATTCCTTAAATTTTTCATAAACTTCTGATTTCTTTGATAATAAATACAGAATTGTAAATCTTGAGTAATCATCTATAAATGTTAACAAATATGTTTTTCCCCCTATTGTTGGTACTTGGAAAGGTCCACATACATCAGAGTGTATCAACGCTAATCGTTTAGTGGCTCTATAATCTGCTAATTTTGGGTAAGGTGCATCTGTTAGCTTTGTTTTGATACAAGTTTCACAAGTTGTGTCATGTATACACTTATTTATTTGTATTCCTATTGCTAGGTGTTTTTCTTCGATTTGTTTGATAGATGCAAAATTTTTATGGCCAAACCTTCTGTGACATAATTCTATGCAATTATTATCCTTACAAATGTAAGTCTTATTTACATAATTTATGTTTGCGCTTTCAGTTGCTGTTTGAATTTCATATAAGTTATTTTTCTTTGCCTCTTCCAGGCGAGTTATTCCATTATACGTTAACATACATTTATCATTTTTAGATAAAATCTCGCATCCATTTTCTGTAGCTTTACTAACAGAAAATAAGTTTGATTCAATATCTGGAACAAATAACACATCTTTTAGTGTTATATTGTGTATTTCACCGCTTGAAGTTACAGTTTTTATTAATGTATTTCCTGATCCATAAGAAACTAATTTGTTTCCGTTTGCAATTACAACATTACTTTTTTCATTTGATTTAATTTCTCTAAATAAATGTTGATTATTTGTTATATGACTGGAACTGCCACTGTCAACTATCCACGCTTTGTTATTGCGCGGTTTTATGATAAATGCACAATGTTTATTACCTTGATGACTTTCAGATTCATTGCAATCGGCATTTTTATCCGAATTTGATACATAATCATTTCTTACAGATTTATCATCCTTTTGGAAAACAAGCGAAGAATTAAATTTTTTTTTGTAGTTTTGTTTATAGTTCGCATTATATGAAGTATTGTTTTGTTTATTTTTATAGTTGTAATTATGCCAGCAATCTTTAGTGTTATGTTTTTTTAATTTACAATTTGAACAGTATTTTTGTTCCTTCTTGTATCCCGCATTATTGAATTTGTAACTCGTATTGTTAAATTTCTTTGTAGTTTTAAATGCTCTTGCGGTGTTTTCAGAGGGTTCTGAACTATCGCTTCTGCGATTATATTCATCAATCAATTTACTTTTAATGAAACTATGTGTCAACTCTTCTTCATTACGGGACTCTAATGCGGTAATTAATGTATCATACGAAGCTGGTAAGCTACACAGTAACAGCGCTGAAATATGATTGTCCTTTATTGTTTCTCCGATTGCAGATAATTTATCAATTAATTCTAGTATGTTTGTGATATGCTTTACGATATCATCACCTTCAGGTAATTTTGTGCTATACAACTTGCGTAAAAGGTATAGCTTACTTGATAAATTGCTGCGCTCATGAATTGCCTTTAATGTGTTCCAGGTATCTCTAGCATTGTTAATATATTTTACGTGGACGATCTGGCTATCCTCAATGCTGAGGTTAATCATAGCCCTTGCCTTCCGGTCCTTTTTGGACCAATCGGTCGTAATTGGGTCTGGTGGTTCATCAGTAATGATCTCAAAGAGATCTTCTTTAATGAGAAGTATCTCGATTTTAAATTTCCAAACATTGTAATTATTAGAGTTAAGCTTCTCTATTATCTGTGCGTCTTTTGATGTCGTCATTTTTGACTTCTATTACCACCTTTTAATTTTCAAATAAACCCTTTAAATTATCATATAATAATATTTAATATTTAAGGAAGGCAGCGCGTCAGTCTCATAATCATTTTTAGATTAAAAAATGAGGCTGAAGGTAAATAACAACATTCACATTCAATCACAAAATAAAGATAAGGTAAAGCTCCTTACCTTTTAATTGTAGATCGTCCACTTCAAAGCAGGTAAGTTTCTTCTTCATATCCAATGAGAAAAAGTTGATTAAATCCAAGATAAAACTGAAATATTCAGCGATGTGTCACCTATAAGAACTGGTGAATTTATTTTATTAAAAGATTGTGTATCCATTTTGTGTGATATATATTTCAGGAACATTGTGAAGATTCTGGTTTTAGACTATATTTTATCTACGCTTATAAATACAAACTGGAGCATACATTTTTGCTCCCTTCTCATTACATTGCAGAAAACACACTGAAGAAATTATAACATACACAAAAGGATTATTGATAAATGATTAAAATAACAAATAAAATGAATCTTAATTATAGATATGAATAAAATACTTAAAGTCATAAATTAAGAAAATAGTTCTTTCATGTGTCACAATAATAGTCATTTAATTTGAATGTTTTGTTTCTTATCGACATATTCACAAACAGGAAGTAATATTAGTCTTTATTTATGATAGATAAAGTGTTTTTTGAATGACAGGGAAAAACAGTTTATCTTGATTAATGATGAGTTTATATAATTTTGAAAGAGATTAGCTTGTCTAACATGATTGATAGTGTTTATTTAATTCTGAAAGAGATTAGTTTTTCTAACACTTATCACGTCAACCACTTAGGCCCAAAGCCTTCGACCAACTAGAATTACAATTTTATCTTTTCTGTAGTGGACGCTTTTACGAAATTCGTATGGTTTTATCCTGTTAAGACGACATCCGCTAAAGAAGCAATTTCTAAATTAAAATTCAACAAGCTACATTCGGAAACCCAGAGCGATTAGTTAGCGACAGAGGTGCCGCATTCACCTCTAGTGAATTTAATAAGTACCTCAAAAATGAAAATATTGAGCATGTCCTAATTACAACGGGAAAACCCAAAGGAAACGGACAGGTAGAACGACAACAGGAGACTCTCATATCAGTTCTTGCTAAATTAAATATCGATGTCCCGTCAAAGTGGTATAAATATCTACCGACTGTTCAACAAATAATGAATAGTAGGATTTCCCGAAGCACTCAATACACACCTTTTGAGCTTTTAACGGGAGTAAAAATTGGAGATAAAGATGATTTAAGAGAAAAGGAAATTCATGATGAGGAACACGAAAACGTGTTTGTCAAGGAAAGACAGAACAGCAGAAATATCACAAAACAACATATATTAAAAATTCAAGAGGAAGGAAAATCGCAAATCTTTCAACCGTAATCGCAAAAAAGCGAAATGTTATCGAATTGGTGATCTAGTTGCGATTCAAAGAACACAATTTGGGGTCGGAATGAAGCTACGACCAAAAGTCCTTTGTCCTTTCAAAGTGATTAAAGTGAAGAACAATGATCGATACGATGCCTAAAAAGTGTGCTTGCAAGAGGGTTCAAGAGTGACCTCTACTGCAGCTGATCACATGAAGCCATGGGCTTCTGAAATCTAAAGTGAACATCGTGTTAATTCACGTTGGTGTTTTTTGTATTTTCTTTTGTTTTCATCACATCTTTTTGCTGTGTTTCACAAGTGTGACTGTGTGTGATCTTTCTATCCATTTGAAATATTTATAATCACTATTTTACACAAGGAAAAAACAGCTTATAAACTGTTTAAAGAACCGCATCCAAGTGACAGACTCACCTGCACATTAAACTCTTTTCTTTTAATACAAAGTCAAGAACTGGAACGGCACTCAATGTTTTAATATTATTTTGAAAGTTTGCGTTCGTCTGCATTTAGTGATTTGACATTTCAATTATTTGTGATGTTGTTTGTTTTTGGGTGTGTTTTTTCTAGTGATTTTCAGTTTCCATGAAAGTCGCACGTACCTGACCCGGTATATATGGTAGGTGAATGACTGTGAGGACAGAGAAGGTCAGTGATGGCCGAATGTGGTGGCGAGACAACTCCACCAGATGCCTTGAGAACCACATTCACGGGTCGACGTCCAAATCTCAGCCATATAGTAAAAGCTCATTGAAAAATATAAAAAAAAGTTGCAGCACCCAGATATCTGTGCAGACAGATGCGTTTAGTGTTGGTCAGAGAGAAGAGCGTCTCTGCTGACCATGGAACTATTAATAAAGAGGAACTGACATATCCTTAAAATAGTGAAGGTTCAACAGTAACAGCTTTCGTATAGTTTGACTACCGTCAGGTCAAACTTCCACCTTTAAATCTAAATGGAAATTCACTCCTATTTAAATGCCTTTTAAACGCAAATTTTCAGTCAGAAATAATGGAAAACACCGATATTAATTTTTACTGGTGGAAGTTTACTTCTGCGGTAGTCAGGCTCTGCGTTTACACCATATTATGACAACTTAGATAACCTCCTGTCGGCTCAGTGAAAATGGTTATAATACCTAGGCAAACTGCCACCAGTTAAAACAAATAGAAATTTTAACCATATTTGTGTGAGAAAAAATTAAAAAAAATAGCCAGTAAAATAAGGCAAAATTTTCTGTCAAAATTCACTGGTGGAAGTTTGCTTCGGCGGTTATCAGAAACTGTTTATCCGGTGTAAAAAAATTCAGCCGCCATATTGTGACAACCTCCTCCGTTACTTCACTAGCAACTGGTAGACAATATACTACATGTCTCCCCCTCTTTCTTTACAACTACATTTTGCCGACCGCTGTTTGGATGATCGGGGCGTTGTCTATTTTTTTACTTATGCTGGGATCCGCGGAGATCCATATTTCACCCTTTAGTTATCTTTTAAATATTGTTGCTGTATATATTTTATAATCCCTATAATCGAGAGTTAGATGTTAAGAGTTTGTACTTCTGTGAAAAAGCAAGAGTTAAAATTAAACATTTCTAAGTGAATAAAAAATCTAGTTTCTTTTTGTCTGCCTCTGCGTAAATCCTACATCAATATGCCATTAAATAAGGTGACTTTTACAACTTCAAAAAAGTGGTGCTAATCAAGAAATCTGAATTTAAAAATAGTAGCCCACTGGCAACAGTGGATATGTTGATATGCGGGGTAAAAGCAAGCAAAGAACGAATAAGTGGCAAAAGTAAGGCGGGAAACCCCTCTCCGTACAATCGTTAAGTCTCTGAGTGCATGTCCATTTGCAGTTCCATAGATAAAACGCATATCAGCTTTTTCCCTATTAGTGAAGGGCATCATTTTCCGTTGCGTTCCTGCTGCGATTGAGAGTTGCACACTCGGATCAGCAGCTTTTATGAATTAATGGAGGCGAAATTTTGCATACGCGATCTTCTTCTTCCCCATATCACATTTGCATGCTATTAGTGTTATTCTCCTCCCGATAACTCCCAATAGGTATGGGGCTTTAACGTTTGCATGAACCAAATCAGTGTTGCGAGCGGGCTACTTTTTTTAAATTCAATTTTTTTTTATTGCGACCAATTTTTTAAAACCGTATTTAATAAGTCATTAAATAAGACGAATTTCGCTATTTCAAAAAAAAAAAATGCTGGCAATCTGAATTTTAAAAAAGTATCCCACTTGCAACATTGGACCAAGTTTCCAAATATGCCAGCACCTGTGCGGTTTATTTCCTACCATACATTCTTTGATCAAAGTTGTTTGTTTGGGTGTGCACTATCACCTCTTAAAGTTTTGCCTATCTGTTATGAAACACTCAGTATATATAATATTAGTAAATATTACTACATCCATAGCTGGCAGCATCTTACGCTTTCTTCTACCAGAAAATTTTATATATATATTTTTTTACTTATTTAATCGTGCGATCACAACGATTTAAGAAGGTAAAATTTACTGTTAAGTTTTTGTGGTACAATAAGGCGTAAGAGTTGGCATCTACATCCTATCTCGAAACTGGAGTTTCAGTCATTTTGTCGTTCGAATTTGTTAGCTATTATTTTTTATTTAATGAGATTCTATATGTATAAATTAGGTACTTGCCATCTTTAAATTAGAGATTTGATCACATTTTGTTAAAAGAACTTCTTTGTTGTCTTTTGATTTCAAAGACATTATATATATACATATATATATATAATAAAGTTGTAATCACAAATATATGAACTAATTGGTAAAATTCTAAAGATGAGCAAGTTATGCACACAAGAAACCAGTATGTAAAATAAGAAACTATGAATAACCCACAGAAGCATCAGAGGAGCTTGCAGATTTAATTCATAGTGAAGGTGCGCTATTTCATCCAATTTTGTCGGCATTAAGCCTAAAATGAAAAAAAAAATCTCCTAATAGCGCATCATAAAACAAAATAAATGATAACAAACCAAGAGCTCTAAAGAAAGATAACTCTCACACAATATATTAAAATTTGAAAAGTGATTAGAGCACACTACCACAATTATAGACAAGAATCCAAAACTTAAGAAACTTGACCCACAATATTGTTTCTTTGTAATTGATATTGCATTACTCATGCTTTGATTTTCAAACTTTATTCATTCAAAATTCAAATTCTTTTACATAGCAAATTTTTGACATTCTTAGTAAATTAATTTATGCTTCTATTGGCTTGATTACCCAAACAGAGATCAATTGCGGTTTACTTACATTGTGGGATATTGGCCACGATAACGTGTTTCACAATGTAAGTTTCCATTTACTTCTACGAATATTTTTACAATCTGTGCGTGGATTTGTTATACTAAGACTATTTTGTTTTCAATTTGTGCATTTTACAATATTGGATATACATTTTTATAATGCATGATAATTAACGGTTTTTTTATATACTGCCGATTTTCCTGTGATGCAATAGTTCATAGCTGCAATTTTTTTTATTATATATACAGGAAGTTCGGTATTATGGAATTGTCGAACCATATGGAATACTTCAATATCTGGCGCTTACGATGCTGTAGCCAAGCGTAAATATGCCATACCACTTCCTGGTACTCCTATAAGGTACTGTGCTCAGTTCTGTTTGGATACTCGCTGTTGAATCGACGCTGTGAAATAAATTCTTATTCTCAATTTTTGAAGTTTTTAGCTGGAAAATTGTATAAATTCGTATTAACCCTTTCAGGGGCAGAGAAATTCTGTTCGTAAACTGATAAAATAATTGACTGATACCAGAATATTCAAACGAATTTCTTACTAAATAACAAAACGCTATTTTGCACTTTAATTACAAAAGCAACTTTTTATTAAAATATTCTTGGTGCCAGTAGTCAGGTTTGGAATTAAAATTAGGTGGCTAGACCTCTAGCCACCGCCCCTGAAAGGGTTAATTGACAGTAATCTCATTGTCAGTAATGTTTACCAAGTTAAATTTAAAATTAGACAGTTATATTTCTTGCTATGTTAGTCTGTTTTGCTCTATGCTAACTTGTTGACGAGTGAAGAGATTGTGTTTTTCAAGGTGGTGTTGCGGGTAATATGGAATATCAGCTATACAGCTGTTTCAAGACGAGTTTAAAAATTAAAACAATATTTCAAAGAATCTGTTGATTTATAGATGACATACTAACGTTTATTCATTAAATAATTTTGGTTATTTTTTTAAATCGTGGTTTCTCTTGCAATTTTAGTATTTCTTTTAACCCTATTCCATATTACCCGACTAGTTGCCATTACCCGAAAAGTGTAACTTTTATTAAAAAATAAAATATTGATATGCATTTTCTCTTACACTTTAACACCTTTATTCTCGCTTTCGTGATATTCACGGGCTGTGATTTTTATTCAGATTGTTTGATTCCCACCAGATTTATAAAATAGTGTAATTGGCTTTATTATGGTATAATTTTACATATCATTAAATAAGGTGAATATTTCTTTTTCAAAAAATGTGGTGCAAATAAGCAATTTGGATTTTTAAACCGTAATTTAATGCGACTGTTAAGGGGTTAAACGCATTAAAAATGCGTTAAGAAATAGCCAAAGTTTGTTCTTTACTATCTTTTAACGTATCTTAATTTTTTTTTTTATATTGACTTGCAAATAAAAATGTAATAAATGGTTTTCAATAAAACCCGAAGTTCCTCTCTATATAAAAACATAAACTACTTTTATTAATAAAACTTTGAGTGTTAACTCTTAAATGCATGAAATTTAACCATTTAGAAAAATGGTTATTGTCCTCGTCAGGGTAGGGAATCAAAAGCATATCTGAAGCATTTTATTGGTCGAATCCGCATTTTATTCTTTTTCTGATTGGTCTATACCAGGGGTGGCCAACTGTGGCACGCGCCACATCACTAAAATTTTACAGTAATCATTGTCTTATCTAATCATTGAATCTCTGCGATTCATGAAGTCGAGTTTTTCTGTAAAATTTTAGTGGTATCTGGCGCGCCACTGTTGGCCACCCCTGGTCTATACAGTAATCCGTATTTCCCTTTACTTTCAACAGAGATGGATACTTCTGTTGCCACTATGACAAAAAAGTAATAAAAACTACAAAAAAATATTAATAATTCAGAAACAAATTGCGATAGAGCTTTCAAACTAATTGCATTTAAAAGTACATTACTTTCTCTATATGATGGTGTAAAAAGTAATATTGTGGGATGTTTAGAAGTTTAAGAATGAAATTTCATTTAAAATTGGTCGTCAGATTTTTTGGACGATGGAAAAGCCTTTACCCGAACAGCCAATGAAATGCTTGGATAATACGTAAGTTTCAGGTGGATAATACTTAAGTTTCAGGAAATCTGACGAGTTGCAGGCGATTTTTGTCGCTTGCAATTTTTACGTGTAATAACACTATTAATGTTTAATTCATGGCGTACGTAATGTACGATCAACTCCGTGCGATTTTTTATGTGTTAAATTTTAGTCTTTGAAAAAATCATTTTCCAAATGGTCATTGTAATTTGTTAAATTGCTTTTTTTAACCATTTGGAAAAATGGTTATTGTCCTCGTCAGGGTAGGAAATCAAAAGCATATCTGAAAGCTTTTTATTGGTCGAATCCGCATTTTATTCGTTTTTCGATTGGTCTATACAGTAATCTGTATTTCCCTTTACTTTAAACAGAGATGGATACTTATGTTGCCAATATGACAAAAAAGTAATAAAAGCTGCAAAAAAAATTAATAACTCAGAAACAAATTGAGATACAACTTTCAAACAAATTGCATTTAAAAGTACATTTTTTTTCTTTATACGACGGTGTAAAAAGTAATATTGTGGGTTGTTTAGAAGTTTCAGAAAGAAATTTCATTTAAAATGGGTCGTCAGATTTCTAGGACCTTTTCCCGAATAGCCAATGAAATGCTTGGATAATACGTAAGTTTCAGGTGGATAATACGTAAGTTTCAGGAAATCTGACGGGTCGCAGGCGATTTTTGTCGCTTGCAATTTTTACGTGTAATAACACTATTAATGTTTAATTCATGGCGTACGTGATGTCTGATCAACTCCGTGCGATTTTTTATGTCTGAAATTTTAGCCTTTGAAAAAATCATTTTCCAAATGGTCGTTGTAATTTGTTAAATTGCTTTTTTTTGTTTTGTTTTGTTTCGGAAAATTTTGTTCGGGTATGATTCTCAGAAAGGTTTATTACACACGAAAAATAATGAAAAAAAAAAATCAGAGATACATTTACCGAATAATACGTCAACCTTTTCTTATGTTGCACATCTGCAATACAAGTGAAAACTAAAATATTGAAAATTAGTAAATATTTTAATAAGTATGAATCAAAATATCTCATTTTATATTATTTTTTAATTTATAAAACTTAACCCTTAAATGCATGAAATACTTTTTTAGAACTGTGTTTTTTATTCTTACATTAAAGATTTGACACCAAAAATTCTAAGATAGAGTTTCAATTTTATTTAGTAGCATATTTTTATAAATTTTACAGGATGAATATTTCTATATAGATATAGTGGTTGCTAAGAGTTATGTAAAAAGAGATGCAGATATGCATCACCATACATTTAACCCTTTGAGGGGTCAAGCAATTTTGTTACTGTAATACTGAATTCACATCGGAATCACTCAAAAATTTTATTACAAAATAAGGAAAAGCAATTTTACGACTGTTTTCAATCGAAATTAGAAAAGAAAAATTTAATAACAATTTTCTGGTGTAAATCTTCATTAGTCGTAGGTGGGATATAATGTATCCATCGCCCCTCAAGAGGTTAAGGGTTAATTAACCCATTAACGCCCAAATTAGTTTCTTCGTTAAAATTTAAATTTTGGGTTTCCCACCACTTTTAAAAGAAGAGTAATTTTTTATCTTATTTTATCAAGGAATTTCTCTTGTGAAAGAAAGTATATATTTATCTTCATATTTACTGGTGTGAAAAGCGCTTTCTTGCCACTAAGTCTAGCGATCTGACTATACGCCACTGGGCGTTAATGGGTTAAACTGTAGTAAATGTACATTTTCCGTCTTTAACCCTTTCAGGGGCAACCAATTGCTGTTCTTTAACCCCTTAATGGTCGCATTAAATTACGGTTTAAAAATTCAAATTGCTTATTGGCACCACTTTTTTGAAAAAGAAACATTCACTTTATTTAATGACAGGTAAAATGATACTACAATGAAGCCAATTAAAGTATTTTATAAAACTAATGGGAATCAAATAATCTGAATAAAAGACACAGCCCGTGAATGTCATGGGAGCGAGAATTAAGGGGTTAATATTAAATTCACACCAGAATATATTTTAAAGGCAGTTCAAAATAGGGAAAAGCAATTTTTCAACTTTTTTCTACCAAAGTTAAAAAAGTAAAATTTAATTAAAAGTTCCTGGTGTAAATCATGTTTAAAATTAGGTGGTATATAAAATATCCCACCGCCCCTCCAGCGGTTAAGAAATAAAATTCATTACTATTTATAAATATAGACTGAGTTTAGTAAGATACATTATTTATTTCCTATCTTTTGTAACAGATTTGATTCTGTTCAAACTTATACACTTTATTTGGTCCGTTCTTTAACTCTGCACTATGCAGTGATGCATATATGAATCAATGAAAATTTTACCTTTAATATATAAATTTAGTTCCAAGATACCCCTATATTTAACCCTTTCAGGGGCAAAGTACTTCTGGTGCTAAAAGGTTAAAATTAATGTCTGAGACCGTTATTTTTAAATAAATTTATATGAAAGAAAGTAAAGGCTTTTCTTCGCGTTCATTATATAAAGCAAAATTTAATTTCTAAATTCTGGTGCTAATGTGGCATTTCGGAATTAAAATTAAGTGCTATATATAATATACCGGTGCCCTTCAAGGGGTTAATCAAAAATATTTGCCTTATGTAATCTTAGAGGTCTGCCATTAAACAAAGCAAGGAATTGCTCTTTAAAATTTGCGACACATCACCCTAAATGTCAGTATTAAGAAATTAACTTATAAGCGAAAAATTCCCGCAGTGTAAAGTTGAATTGAGTAAAATTAACCTCTGAATTTTCTGCAAGGACATTTAATCAAGCAAGCGTTGCGCGACGAACGTTTTATTAAATGCGAAAATATATAATAATAAATATTGGTTTAAGTAACTTTCTTTTTACTTCGATAGTTTATACAAAACTGTAACAAGCTGCAAAAATATAAAATAATGAATGGGCCTGCCATTAGTTAGAGAACAAAAGAAGAAAGCAAATATTTGGAAGTTAAATGATTAGTTTAGTGATTTATTAAACCTATGAAATTTTTTTTTCTGGACAACCTCATCATGAAAACACTCATTTAAACTGTCATAAGGCTTTTACGTCCTCTCTAGTGTTAAATATTAAAGATTTGTTAGCAAATATTTATTTATTCCGTAGTTGATGATTTGTTTGAAAGGCTTATCAGTGATAAGCGACTGCTGCTTTCGTAAAATATAAGAAATTTTTTTATAAAAATATTCTACTCTAACTAATTTAAATATACCACCACCCTCTTGCATAATATCGCTCAGGTTATAAAATTTGCGGGAACATGTTTTATAAACATTGACGTAAGCGAAACGATATTTTTCGTCCATTTTTTTTTTCTCTTAAAGAAATAAAAATCATGACGTATAATCTCTAGATCACACGCATTCCATTGTTGTTATAATAAATGATGCCTATCACTGCAGAGTTTAATAAGAAACGCTGAATATGCACACAGGAAAGCGATATAATCACGAACATAAAAAGAAGATTGCATTATTTTGGCTCTTATATAAAAATAAAACTAACAAAATATTAAAGAATCGCACAGGATATTTAAGATTAGATCTTACAGTAATCAAAAATTCAATATAGACAAAAATGTTACATCCTGAAACTCGAGAAGCGTTTCGCCGAAAGAAAGATTGGCGAATATAAACAAGCCATTAATATTAATAATATAACATAAAACAATTTTGTAAGTGTATTCATCTTGAAAACTAAAATTTTGAGAGAAGATTTGAGTATTTTAAACTCTAAATAATTACCATTAATTCAGAATAATAATATTCGCAGAATAGTAATAATTATTTAATGACCGACATTTTGTGACTAACCCTTTGCACTCCGCGCTATTTTGAGTATGGGCTACCAGCAACTCCGCGTCATTTTGACTGCGGACTACCCGCGACTCCGCGTCGTTACGCAAATATTTTTTTCGATCGGCAAGTTTTATCTAAAAGAAGAAAAAGTACACAATTTAAAAAATGCTCTTATTAAATAAGGCAAATTTTGTTTTCTTTTACTACTGGTGCCAAAATCAAAATCTTCAAGGCAAGCTTATGTCACTGCAGCGACGACAACTGAGTTTCTCACTTACCTTACAGTGTCGCCGCAGCGGCGGCAACGGAGTTCTTCACTTACCTTACAATGTCGCCTCAGCGGCGACAACGGAGGGCAAAGGGTGCGAAGACTACTATTCAGAAACGCGATAGCTATTTTAATTAAACCCATTAACCACTGGTATTGAGTTAATGCAACGGTAAATATAATGATATATGGTTAAACAAACTAGCTACCACTATTTTTGAATAAAAAATGTTGCCTTATTTATCAACAGAATTTTTGGCAATAAATGAAGCGACAATTACCTTTCAAAATTTCCGGTGGCAAACGTTTTTCAGCAAAATAGTTGAAAATCCCTACTTTATAGTTTCGGTGGCCAAAGGGTTAAAAAAAAACTCCAATCTGTCAATACTGTTTAACACTTAAATGGATGATTTTTTATTTGTTTCGAAAAAATTATATATGATTCGCAGAAATGTTTATTACACAGGAAAAAAAAAAAAAAAAAAAAAAAAATCAGAGATACGTTTTTCGTATAATACGTCAACATTTTCTTATGGTGCACATCTGCAATACAAGTAAAAACTAAAATATTGCAAATTAACAAATATTCTAATAAGTATGAATCTAAATACCTTATTTTATATAATTTTTTATTTCGTAAAACTTAATCTTTAAAAGCACGAATTATTAATTTAGAATCGTGATTTTTATTATTATATTAAAGATTAGATACCAGAAATTTTAAAATAGATTTTCAACTTTATTTAGTAGCGTATTTTTGTAGCTTTTACAGGATTAATATTTCTATATAAATAGTCTGGTTGATAAGAGTTAAATAAAAAGTGATAATGTAGATATACATCACTATGCATTTAAGGGTTAAAGTGTCTGACAATTTCTGTAGTGAGAAAAAACAGTTTGAACATTGAAAAGGGTACGATTTTAAACCTTTAGCCTCTATGTTTATTGCATCGAATGATACATTTTATTAACATAATCTTAGAATTTTATAAGACAATTTTTCTTCGTATATATATATATATATATATATACGTATGTATATTCTTCTTATTTATTGTTCCATATACAAGGTGACAGCCCTCATACAGAATATCAACAGAACGACACAAATAAAGCCGAGCATAAATAAGGCCTCACCCTAAGTGTGTTCAATGGAACAATCGGGATTTTCAACCGGCACTACCACCGTTTCAAACAAAAGTGCGACACATGGGAGGGCGGGGGCTCAAAAACCAGTTTAATTTGATAGTTTTCATTGAACTCATACCCTTTTCCCAATTTTTAACATAACCTGTTTATAACATGCTAATATGCCAAATGTCTATATATTAACACTAGAACCACCGTTAGAGATCATTTTGACCCCTGCCAAAATTGATAATAGTCGATTTGAACTAGAAATTCTTTCATAAGCTATGTTATATGTATGAAGCACAAAAATAGGCTAATTAAATAAGTTAAATAGTTTTAAATAAAAATTCTGGTGTGAAATACTTTTTAATAAAAATTGAATAAAATAGCCGGCGGTTCTAGTGTTAAATTTACTTAGCTTTTGTTTATGCTTACATCGATCTAGTGACTGCGGGCCTCTTGTTGCTACCTTTTCCGAAAATAAATATGCGCCTTATTCAATAATAAAATATTTTGCTATTAAGAAAGGTGAAGATTACTGCATAGAAAAGGTGGTAATAAGTGGTTCGCAGACCCGCAGTTTGGACATCCTTGGTTTATATAGATGCAGAGGCTAATCTCTTCCGGTACTTCAATAATAGTGCAAGATAGTACAGTGCATCTGATTCAATATATTGAATCAGATCATATGCAGTATACTGCATATGATTTCAGAACAGCCACCGAACCCAGAGCCTGATTATCAACGTGGACAACTTCGACCAGTAAATTTCAAAAGAAATTTACGTCTTATTTAGACGCTCTATTCATGCAAAATTACTGTCATGAATAGGAAAAAACGTCTATGCCTTTTTATTGGTGGAAGTTTAACCAGTTGGTAATCAGGCCCTGACAAAATTAACGAACTACTCGTTTTCTCACCAACCTCTAACATAGGACTTTCATCCCATGGCCTTCGAGCAACCAAGCTACCACAATTTAAATTTAAAAATTTGCCTTATTTAATGCAGTGTTGCCAGTGGGCTACTTTTTAAATTCAGATTTCTTGACTGTTACCACGTTTTTGAAATAGTAAAATAAAGCTTATTTAGTGACATTTTAATTAAGACAAAAACAAGGGGAATTTCACCATTTCATAAAAGTGGTGCCAATCAAGAAATCTTAATTAAAAAAAAAGTAGCCCAGTGGTAACATTGATTTAATGGCAGAAATTTCCAATTAAATAAGGTAAAGATGACCTTTTGCGTCCGCAAACTACTTTCAAACGAAAAGGTTAAGAAAAAGTTCTAAAGTTAAACTCACAATTGTTTTGTTTATTCAAACAGCTAATTCAGTGGTGCCCAACTGTGGCACGCGCGACACCACTAAAATTTTTCAGTAAACTGCCATATCTAATCATCAAATCTCTGCTATTCAACAAGTCGACTTTTTTAATAAAATTTTAGTGGTATCCGGCGTGCCCAGTGTTGCCAGTGGGACTCTTTTTTTTAAAATCCAGATTTTTTGATTGGCACCACTTTTTTTAAATCGTAAAATTCGCCGTATTTAATGACACATTAATTAAGGCGAAAGCAAGGGGTATTTTACCATTTCAAAAAAGTGGTTCCAATCAAGGAATCAGAATTTTTAACCCGGGAGGAGTCGCGTGGGGTATGACTTGCCCCGGGTGCGTACGGTTTTTACAATTGTTACCGCTATTTTTTGAAAAGTAATCTTTGACGCATAATATGTAACAAATTTTCCCCACTGAGTAATGTTACGATTATTACTTGCATTTATTGGTGACAAACTATAAATCGCTCATGCCCTATTTATGCGTGACTTCTCCCGGGTTAAAAAGCTGCCCACTGGCGACACTGAGCGTGCCGCAGTTGGCATCCCCTGAGCTAATTTAACAGATGGTTAAAATTTCTCTTAACAAAAATCGTTGGTCAATGCACTTTATTTTCCTTGACATAAATGCAAATATGAATTCTGGTTCGAGAGGAAAATACTACTTTCAGGCAAAAAGATCGAAGACCCCTCCGTTAACCCTTTATCTATTGGCGGTACTTATAAGTACCACTCACTTTAAACTTTTATCCCATAGTGAATATTACTTAATGGTACTTTGCAAAAACACTCTTTTAACTCCACTTTATCCGGATACGTGGTAGCATTAGTTCTAGGTTTGTTACTTTAGAGAGGAAAGAGGCTATCTTTGACACAGACGATGGGTTTTGTGCCGACATTTTGTACAGATTATCACGATCGTCTTTTTTATTGCTGCAAACACAGTAAAGGATATAAGATAAGTGTTGGATTTTTTTTATGTGTTTATTATGATCTTAGAATACAGTTTCACTAGCTATTTTAGGTGAACGGTGTATGTATTTGATTTAACAGTTGAATTACTTGGTGGTACTTATAAGTACCGTCAGTACACTGGGTGTTGGAGAAAAAATTTCTTGTTTACTTTTCGTCTGTGTAGTTATCCATCGTTTTCATCTGCTTTAAAATGTAATTACTAAAATGTTGTGTAGTAATGATTTCCCTGGTATTTCTTTTCTGTTTCATTGTTATTTTTTATAGGAAATTGAAAAGTTGTGGCACCGGCTCGTTTTTGCTATGCTAGAAATGGCATATATAAATTCATAAATTGCATATGTGGAGATGCGAGAAAACATGTTGTTTCTGGAATATAGACGTCACATAACTAAAGGACTGCTAACAAGATCGAAACCTAAAAGAAAAAATCTTTTTTAAGCGCTTCAGGGGCAAAGCATTTTCAATTCTAAAGTGTTGAAGTAAATGATTTGCACCGGAATTTGCCAAAAGATTTATTTGTAAACAAGAAAAAGGGGGGCCTATATTTCACATATTTATTAAATCGAAAATATTTTCTGGTGCCATTTGAAATACCTTGTGGGTTTTCTGTTGGGATATTTTAGTCATAGTGTACTGATGGTACTTTAAAGTACACTTTAATTAATTAACTCTAAATAATTAAATTTCTCACGGGTGAGTATTTTTTTATGTTTATCCTTTAATTTGCATTGTAGAAACTGAAAAAAAATATTACATCAAAAAATTGCAGTACATCATAATGCAGTAGATAGAAGGTTAAAAATACAAACAATACTGTTCGTACGCCTCAGGGAATTTAGAGGGTTTTACCGAGATTGGATACCAGAATTTGTCAAAGTAGTGGTCGCCATTTTAAATGCAGAATTGTTTTTATTAAATAAGGTAAAAAATCTGATAACCTCCCCGTTAGGCGTACGAACACTAAATAAATACGAGAGATGAAATCTTAATATGCTTTTCTTTTATGCCTCGCTAAAATGCAAACTTAGGTTATTTGCACAATGATTAGATGAGATAGGAACGATAACTAAAGGTTAAACTTTAGGGAAAGCAACAAACGTTCAATGGTGAGTAATAAGGGCCCTCGTGGAGGTTCCAAGTCACGACTATTACGGTATAATAATTTTTGTCGTTTTTAATTACACAATTCCGGAGATGAAATAAAACGATAATTAATATACGGATATTATGAAGACATGGAGTTAAGCTGCTTTATTGCTCTCTCCTGTTAAAGATTGAATTTAGCAACACAAAAAAATAGGTTTCCAGATGATCAGGAAAACCTCACGATTGAGCTTTTGAAAGAGTTTACCATATTCAAGGCTGGAGTAGCAGAATTGAAGTTTATTCCAATATAGCGAAAAATGCCCAGACGAGGAATCGAACCTGGATATTTGGCGTGCCTTGCCAATGCTTCACCTGTTAAGCTCTCCGGACGATACCTGGCTGACATAATTAGCTCTTATTTATTGGACATGGCTGCGAACTGCAGCACTAGTTTCATTCATCCGAGATATAACTATAGCATTTACATGATGAAAGTGTTTTAACACGGAAACTCATGTATAACATGTAATTAGATCATAATGAAGAGAAGGATATTTTTTCCAACTGGATTAAATCATATTAAAGGCTGGAGTAGCACAGTTGAAATTTATTCCAACATAGCGAAAAATGTCTGTGTTAATAACTGTGCTAATCCAGCCTTTAATATGATTTAATCCAGCTTGAAAAAATATCATTTTCTTCATTATGATCTAATTACATGTTATACAGGAGTTTCCGTGTTAAAAGACTTTCATCATGTAAATGCTATAGTTATAGCTCGGATGAATGAAACTAGCGCTGCAGTTCACAGCCATGTCCAGAAAATAAAAGCGAATTATGTTAGCCAGGTATCGTCCGGATAGCTTAACAGGTAAAGCATTGGCATGGCATGCTAAGTATCCAGGTTCGATTCCTGGTCTGGACATTTTTCGCTATGTTGGAATAAACATCAACTGTGCTACTCCAGCCTTGAATATGATTTAATACAGTTAGAAAAAATATCTTTCTCTTCATTATGAGTTTACCATAGTTAATTTAAATTTAATTATGATGAATTAAATTTATATCGAAATACAAGCAAAATTCATAGATATATATGTTTTAATAATAATTCATGTTTTTTCTATATTTATTCATATTAATAATATTTAAACTGAACATCACATTATAAATAACTAGTAGACAACGCAGCATTGTATGGACCCGACACCAGTTTAATGTGTTTGGCTCATTTTCCCTTTTCGCTGTTTACGCAGAATGAAAAAAAAATAACTGTTTGAAATAAACAATTAAAAATGTCTTCGCAAAAGAGAAAAAGCGACTAAGAAATTTTCGACTGCTGTACGGGTTACCTGACGAAATAACTTTTCTCTCATTCTGAATAGGGCTACTAGAGATAAGAGCTGAAGCATCCGCCATTGATGTGCCTTTGGGTTTGCCATATGTACCCAGCGCCCATTCACTTCTATGTAAACTCAGAGCAACGGTGCTACATTTAGACAGTTATTTTTTATTAATTACATGTTATAATTAGTTACGAAATTTATGATGGGAGGTTGCTTTGCAATGAATTGTTGAAACCATTCTAGAAAAGGACACCGGATGTTCAAATTTCCTGAAGAAAATACAAAAAGAAGAAAGTGGTTAATCAACTGTCGTCGAGATAAATGGCGGTATTTATGAAAGCGCCAAATTTAAAAGTCTGTTAAAACCAGTAAAAATGACTGACGATTGCGATTCTTTTTAAATTTAATTGTTTATTTATGTTTATAATATTTACACAAGTGTAAAAATATACATAAGAGAAAATGAATATTTATACTCTTAATTTTTTCAAACTTTTGAGAGTTATTAATCAATATTTACGAGATTTTGAATTATTTATTTTCTTATTAATCCCATTAATTATTTATTCTTTGTCACTACAAGGTCACAAATAGAGCAAATAACAATAATAAAAAAAATTCTCAACTTCATGTATTGGAGAAAACAGTTTTTCTTACTTTTGTTCGCGGGGGGGGGGGGGGGGGGGTTAGATTACTTGATTTATTTTTGCTGTAAAACATGTAGGATATATTTTATTTAAATTATAGTTTTAAATATCAAACTGTTTATTGAGCCGAAGGAGAAAATCGGGAAGCTGAATTTTATGAGAATTATTTTTATTTAAGGGATGCTTATATAATTTTAAGTCTTTCTGCACCTTTTTAATTCTCTAAAAAATTCATAATTAGGTTAAACAGTTTATTATTATTATTACTGTTACTTTACAGATTCAGAAAATTATAATACGGAATAATTTGCTTATATATATATTTTTAAATATTTTAAGAGGGTTTCATAAATTAATTAGTAATATTAACAGTGAGTTAATGTAAAAAGAAGAGATATAAATGGCAAATTTCACTTAACAGCTTTAAGTACGCAACATGTAAATACTTGTTTATCAAATAATCTGCCATCTTGCAGTCTTGTTGATGTTCAGGAATTTGAGTTTAAGAGCTCTATCAGTTACCCAAAATATCTTTATGACACATTTTCTTAATCACTTTTAAACGTAAAGATATAAAACTAGCAGCTCTGATTACTGAAGGGATTTTGAATCAAAATGAGATTTCTGTTTTTAATAAATAAATTATTTATCAAGTTAGGAGCAATTGTGGTCACGTGGCGACCGGTTTTTCTTTTTCGCGGTGTCGCATCTCTACCAATTACCCAAAATAATAATAATAAAATTAGAAAAACCTGATGTGTTTGCCCGAAATGTTAACGTTTTATCCATTGAAAACACTGGTGTTGGAGAAAAATTTTAAAGTTTAAAAGATTTTAAACTTTTTAAGTTTAGGAAGAAGGGGAAAGGGTAATTTTATTTATTTATTTTTGTGGCGGGAGGGGGAGGGTGATTAGTTATTTATCGACTCACAAACAGGGCAGAAAGAAAAATTACAGTTTTGAAGACTAAGTTTTGTATGGTAGGAAAGACCGGGGGAGAGGTAATTTCAGATGGTGGAAGGATGTTAAATGATTATTTATTGTTATTGTTACAATAAAGTAATAAATAGAGCACAGAAAGTTTAAAAAATTAAAAACGTTTGAAGATTTTTAATTTTGTGAGTAGGGGAGGGGGAATTATGGGAGAAACAGAATTTTATGGTGTGTGTGTGGGGGGGGGGGGAGTAATTAGATGACTTATTAACTATTGTTACTAAAGATTTAAAATTATACAGAAAAAAATTCAAAATTAAACACTTTAAAGATTTAAAATTTTTTGTGCCAGGAATAAGGGGGGGGGGGGGGCTAAAAGGAAAGTTGCCATATCAGATAGAGAGAGGATGTTAGAGGATTAATTACTCATTATCACAATAAAGGAACAAACAGCAGAAAAAAAGAATACTTTTAAAAATTTTAAACTTTATGAACAGGGGGAGAGGCAAAGGGGAAGAAGATTTTTTCAAAGGTGGGGGGGGGGAGAGATTATTATATGACTTGTTATTTATTTACTTTACTAAACATTTACATATAGAAAAAAATGATATTTAAAGACTTTAAATTTTGTGTACTTGGTATCAGGGGTGGGGGGGGGGAGGAAAACGTGAATTTCGGTGGGGAGGGTGAAAAAAATATATGATTGGTTATTTATTTATTGTTTTAATAAAATGAGAGATATAGCAAAAACAAAGTTTTAAAAAATTACAGTTTTAAAAATTTTAAACTATAATGGGTCAGTGAGAAGAGGGGAGGAGGGTAGAGAGGGAAGCAAAATTTTGGGATAGAGGAATTTAGATTAAATTTTAACGAAATTTGTATGATCATATTGTTACAATAAAATAATAAATAGAGTAGAAAAGTTTTAAAAAAATAAGGATTTTTATAATTTGAGTACTTTTGGGAGGAGGGGGAAAGGGGGGGCGGAAGAAAATTTCGAAATGAGAGGGATTTAGTTGAAATTTTTTTAATCGGAAATTCATTGAAATGCAAAAGAGTTTCACATCTGATTAAGAAATAAGAGTTTGGAATTAAGGACTTTTTGCAGAATTTGTATAAATAGGACTTTAAGGACGAGAAATTATTTTTGGAAAATGTAAAGTTTTTCAAGAACCGTACGACCTTTAATAATAGAAGAACTTTTCTTTTTGTGCATACATCGACTTAGTTCAAATAATATGTGATAAACAAATTTCCTGAAATCGCCAACAAGGCGCTAAAGTCGCCAAGAAGCAGGCGTGTACCCAAAGTGTACCTAAATATGGTGGTTATACTCCGGCCCGTAAACTCTAGGGGCTCTAATTCTGAAAGGAACTCTGTTCCGTAGCAACAGAATTTTTGGCGGTAAAATTCACAGAATCAACACAATGTTGAAAATGTTTCCTGTGGAACTTTATTCCAATCTTCGCTAACTTTTTCATTCAGATTCCTTGAGTTACTACCGTAATTTCTGGCGTATAATCCTCGGATCAAACAATCATTTTTTGATCCAGAATTTTTTAAAAATAAAATGTAACTTTTGAGATCGCGGTAAATATTTGCCTTCAAATACTAAATAAAGTTGTTGGGTCCAAACTGAATTGTTTGATCCGCGGATTATACGCCAGAAATTACGGTAATTATTTCCTCTTTTTTTAACCTTTTGACTGTTTTTGCAGGGTTCGTACGCTATTAAGCCACGCCCCATTTTGTAAGGACTCTACCACCAGTATTATTATAAAGATCATTTTCTTCACGATTCATTAGCTAGAAGATAGTTTTATGTGATTACTGGTGGTAGAGTCCTTACAAAATGGGGCGTGGCTTAATAGCGTGCGAACTCTGTTTTGACGAGCACCGCTTGTCCAAAAACAGTTTACTTACGTCGTTACTAAAAGCTTTTGATCATTACCAATTTTTAACTATAACTTTTGCTTTATTAATTGGTATATAATTTTCGATTATACAAAGCAGATATTTTAGTATGGAAAAAGTGGCATTTTTTCCCTATTTTTAGTTTATTGTGTCAAAAAAATGAAACTGTCATGGGACAGATAGGGGACAGTCACGGGACAGATGAAATAAGGCAAAAACAATGCGCATTATACTATTTCAGAAAGTATTAGCAATTAAGAAATCTGAATTAAAATGTAGTATTCTGAAAACAGAGATTTAAAAGTTAAGGTATCAAATAGAAATATATTGACATAAAACAAAATCCTCATTTTCGGCGGAATGGAGGATTTTAAAAATGAAGAAAAACACAAAAATCGCTGTATGAATTCCAAACAAACCGGAGAAAATTTGCTAAATTGGGTTTAAAGATTGAAATTGGATAGTTTTTAAGAGCGGCTCAAAATCCCCGACGAATTTTGAATAAAAAAAAATAAACAAATTTTCACGTTCAGTTTAAAATAACAAAAAATCTAATCAAAAAATCGAAAATATGAGAAACAGGTGCATTCGGACCTGTCTTCGTCTAACCAAAATAAAATTTGAAGACCTCTACATCAGACTGATTTCCCTAGCTATCGCGCACGCGGTCACACATTAAGACTGTTGAGTATTTTTATATACAATTTTTTTTCTAGTGGATTTCTCTTGAAAAGATCCTAGTATTAGTTTGTGGAAAATATTCTTTTTCAAAAACTAGTATCAAAAGAATAAAAAACAGTGCCTTGGGACGTATCTCAAATCGTAATAGAAGTGTTAATGTTAATGAGTTGAAATTAAAACAGTTGAAGCTAATTTATGTGTGAGACTTACAATGGGCCCGCCAAACATAGTGCTCACCAATTTTGATGAAATCAAAGTATATTGTAGGGAAGGTAGGGGAGGTTTGATACATAGGGAGGGTTGATACATTGACAATTTTTCTCAACAAATGGCATTAACGGCCATTGTAACAGATGTAAAGGCTTCTTTTATTAGAAGAGATCATCATTAGCTGGACTTAGCAGTGAAGATCTGACAACGTTTTTCTTTCTTTTAATTTTGAAGATTTTTTGAATGTCAATGTACTTTTTTTTAATACAGATTTTCTTTCATAACTCATATTAAAGTGAAGATAATATCTTGTAATTATTTTTTATTTGTAAAGCACATTGTTACGGTGAGTTTTACTAGAAAGCAGATTGGCATTTTGCAACTGCACTTATACAAAGCGATTGAAAATCCAATAAGGCATCTTAGGAAGAAATGATACATTAATGCTGGGGAGAAATGATACACTTGTATATTTGAAATTTAATAGTTTTTTTAACTTTTAAACTAATATAGGACTATAATATTTATTATTGTTTTACAGCAAGAGCTACTGAAATTGGTAAAGAAGAACAAAGAGACTATTCATAGACATTATGTAGGTTACATAGGAAAGCAGTGCGATGATAGATGGTTAGTTCGCTGTGCTCGTCATGTAGAAGGAAAAAGTTTAAATGGCCTGAAAGGGAAAATGTTTCTATAATTGACGAAGGACAAATTGAAAAAACATTAAATCTACCCGACTTTACTTATCAAAATGATAGAGTTATTAGTTTTTCTTTTAACCATTTCACGGATGGTAGTATGTTTATGAAACCACTTAATTTTAATTCCCAAACGCCACATTGGCACCAGCATTTTGGTAAAATATTTTCCATACAAACACCCTTTTCTTATTTCTAATTCAATTTGTTGGCAAATTCCGGTGCCATTCAGTTATTCAACACTTTAGCATTGAAAATGCTTTGCCACTGAAAGGGTTAAAGGAATCTTAAATGTGCTAAATTTATGTTAAATTGTTTTCAAATCAGCAATGGTCACTTCATTTTTCCTTGCAGCTAGATTTCTAGGGATTTTTTTCATTATTTATTTTCTAAAAAGTGTGTTAATAGGATTATTTAAATAATAGCAATAGTTTAAATATTCTTGTAAAAAAATATTTCTGAAACAAAAATATGTCAGTGTCATTTCGTTTTAAATTATACTTAAATATTTCAAGATTTATCATAAAAAATTGTATGACGCGTAAATTAAATGGTCTGCATTTTTTTAAAATTTACATAACAATGTATCAAACCTCCCTTGCTGGTGTATCAATCCTCCCCAGTACTGGGGAGATTTGATACTGTAGTACCCTTTCAAAATAATTAGGATATATATATATATATTGAATGACTATTTTTTAAATTCACAATATTTTCAATAAATGAATTAAAGGTCCCTTTAAACGAAAACACGAAAGATTTGTTTAAAAATAGCTTTCTAAGGGTTGTAAAAATTAGTTTAAAAAAGTGTATCATACCTCCACTACCTCCCCTACAGTTTTTATCCCTAATTATTCTGGTGAAGGCATTTCTTCAAATGGTCCTTAGTTTTTGAGAAATTGCGGGTCTAAATTCGCCGTACGTTTTAAATACTCATTAGTTTGATATTCTGAACGTGGAGTTGTGGCGTAAGCGTAGAGTAAGTTATAGTAGTGTATTAGCCGAAAGGCCGGATTTCAATGTTGTCACATGACTTTTTAAAAAGATTAATTTTATACTTTTGATACTTTACAACTTTTAAGGAAAGATATGAATTGCTACAGCTGCGATATTTTGATATTTTTCTAAAAAATTAGATTTACGTTTTGGATTGTTCATGAAAACTTTTTTTTTTCTTTAATTTTTAAACTAACATTTCTGTTGACTGAAATCCAAACTAATTTGTGTATAGTTTGTACATAAAAATTTATTTTCATAAAATTATTATTCTTTACCTTTTTATATTTTAAATACAATTATGAAATAATGCTGAACCCTTTGGAGTTCACGAAGCAAAAAAAAATCTTAAATGTAATTATTTATTTTTGGAAAATAGAAAAAAAAGTTAAAGTTGGAGCAATGCATAGCCATGCTTGAAAGTTGTAAAGTGTCAATAAAATTAAGGAAAAAAGAAAACAAAAAATGTCAAGAGGCAGCATCGAACTCGGGCCCTCCGACTAGTGGGCGAGTATTCTGCGTTCACGCCACGAAATCAACGTTCAGAATAGCAAACTAATGATTATTTGAAGCGTAGGCTGAACTTTGACACACACCCTCAATTTCACAAAATTTAAGGCCCACTTGAAGAAATCCTTTGAAAAGAATAATTAGCAATAAAAACTCTACAATATACCTCAAATTCATCAAAATTTGTGGGCACCAGGGCTGCCATTCTGGCCTCCAATTTTAATCCAAAATTTCAAATTCATACTAGAAATTTCGAAATCAGAATTTTTACTTTATGTGATCGCTAAATCTTTCGTATTAAATAAAGCATAAAATATTATTCCTTATTTCTGGCATGAACTCGAAATTTCTGAATAAAAATGGAGGCCAAACTGGTGAGCCGCTGCCATCGAAATACTCAAGGCCAGAGGAAACGAATGTGGCGTCATCACTAATCGACCGACTTCTCAGTGCTGTTGGAATTCACACCGGAAAATTTTGAAATGCAATTTTATTTTATCTTATTTGTGGAATATCTATCATCTTATAAAAGAATAATAACTATTTAAACCTACTGGTGAGAATTTGAAATCCCCCAATAAAAAATCAGCCAGATGCGGCAACACTGTGGCATTCCGCATTGGCTGAATTTTTATTTAGGGATTCAGAATTATCACCAGAAAGCTTAAATAGTTATTATTGTTTTACAAGATGATAGATATTCCACAAATAAAATAAAAGGAAATTGCTATTCAAAATTTTCTGGTGTGAATTCAAACACTAGTGAGATTTTATTCGATTAGTGATGAGATCACACTCGTGTCCTCTGGCCTTGAGTATTTCGATGGCAGCGGGTGAGCACCATATTTGGCGGTCCCTTGCTAGTCAAATCATCGCCTCCTGAATGCTAAGCCCTGAGCGCTAATACCAAAAAAAAAAAAAAAAAAAAAAAAAGGCGTGTCGTAGGCGTGATTTTTTCATCGCTTGTATGCCCCTTTGAATTTGAATACCAATATTTTTTTTAAGTTTTTCCACTTTATTTTTCTGAGATTAAGTAAATAAAGAAAACTTTTGGAAAATACTGGTGTCTAAATTGAGGAAACCGTAAAACACTAAAAAAAATCCACCTACGATAGACGCCATTATTGTGTCAGCACTAGGCCTAGTATTCAGGAGCTGGTGGTCAAATAATCACACTTAGTCCTTGTAGCATTGAAAGCTTTTTGAAGTCTACTTTGTAAAGGGAAAATATTCTCGAGATGTCAAATTAGAAATGTTTTACTTTACTAATTTATTGGCTTTAGTTTCGTTATTCTTAAAACGTTTGGTGAAATTTCACTTACATGGAAATAAATTTTTCACAGAATGTGCAGAAGTGCTTACATTTGACTAATAAAATTTCAGATTAGTAATCTTGGTATTTTTAAATTGCAGAATTCTAGAATTCAATAATGCGAATATTGCTGTTCGGAAATACTAGTACTCAATAATAAGCAACTCATGAATCTTAGTACATTGGTTTAATCTATGAGCTCCCACCTCCTACTATCCATGGGTTTGGTGTTTTTTCAAATACACTTATTAATGAAATGAGACTGTTTTATGATGAAATAAAATTGTTTTAGTGAGATCTTTTGATATTATAAATTATGCAAACGTGGAGATTTTTTAATATAGTAAAGCAAAAAAGAAATTTAAAATCATAATTATAATTTTAGATAATATACTAGTGTAAACGTTCTATCAAATAAATAAAGAATAATGAAAAATCGAAACATAATTTTTGAAACCTTACAAAAGAAATAAGAAACATCTATGAATGAAAATTCATTATTTATCAAGCGACTTTGAATGTTTGATTGTTTCTTTATAATTTATTCTCATATTATAGGCTGAAAAATTAAACTAATTTTAAAAGGCTAACAATGATTTCACAGATAACAAACGGATAAAGGAAAAAACCAGTAATTAGTTGAGCCATGAGATTTTTTTCTTTATAATAACAGTTTAGTAAACGGCTAAAAATAAAAATCGGTATATAAAGATAAGACCAGGGATGAGATTTCCGACTTTTTGTATATCAGTACAATCTTTGAGAGCGCGTTATTTGATTTAAACGGAACTTTTTTGCGATTTAGCAGAGCAACATTTTTCTCTAAGATTATACTGGTATGCAAAGAGTTGGAAATCTCATCCCTGTAAGACACATTTAGGGTTGAAAGTTTGTCACGAAAAAAATGGCAACAAAAATTTTGAGATCAATATTCCCAAACAAAAAGCGTTTTCGTGTAGTGTTACATGATTTACAATTGCAATCTTACACGAAGCTTACTCATTTAAAATGTAGTGCTAAAATTTTTTAAGGGTATTGTGAAAGTGTACACATATTAATTTTTAATGGTTTTACCCTTTCCTCCCCTTTAAAATTGTCTTTTTCTAAATTCTTAACTTTAATTATAAGTCTGTATTTGGATTGAATTTATTTTGTTACGGTCGTTTCCTTTTATAAAATTAAGCAGTCAGTTTTATTTCTCCCCCTGTGTTTCTGTAACCTTAGCGCACTGTATTAAAATAAAAGAAAAGTTATTCTTTTCAGCCTAGCAACGTTTTTCATATTTCATTTACATGCCTAATTTTAGTTGATATGCAGAATTTACCAAGTCGCCTTACATCTACGCTTTTAACCGTTACTCCAGATGCAACATATAATTTATTTCATTATTGGTACTCTACCTTTAACTTCTTTTATTTTATTAACATTCGTTTTCGGGGCTTCAATCCCGTAAGACATTTGGCAACCCCCTGTAGAAATTTGACCATGTGGTTTCTCGTAATTCGCCGCTTATCATTTGGCGGTAATAATTTCATATTTTGCCCTTTGACACCTCCCATGGTGTTATAACTAACGGTGAAGGAACACATGCCTCTGCTCAATCAATTCTCGCCATATCATACGTTATTGGCTATATTTGTGTATAAGTAGTTCCGCCAATACTCGATGATTTCGAGAAAGTGTAATTGTATCACTCCTCTCTTGACTGTTGTACTGACAACATAAAATTTGAAAACTTTGCTCCCGTCTCCAGCCAATGGCCGCTTGCGGTCGGAATTTCTCGCTTTGTGACTATCTGAATTAGATCCTGGTGTTGCAAACTGAAAATAAAACTTTTTGTTTATGCACGATGTCTATATTCAGTTTGCTCGGCCTAACCCCATCTTACAGTATCAGACAAGTACTACTCCTAACCACAAAATCGTTATACGGCAATAGATCAATTTCATAGGTACGAACCTAGTTTAATTCGCGGACATAAAAGGACATATTGCGCAAATATATTTATGCATTTTAACGCTTTCAAGGGAAGAAAAATTCTGTTCGTAAAATGATGAAAAAATTGACTGACACCACAATTTACAAACCAATTTCTTCGAAATGAAAAATCTGTTTTTTTTTTTATATTTTATAAAATCAAATTTTATTATAGTATTCTTGGTAACATTTGTCAGTTTGTAGTTAAAATAAGGTGGTCACGCCGTGTAACCACCACCCTTAAAAGGGTTAAGCTAAGAATATGTATACGAGTAAAGAAAATTCATCATTTTTTTTTCTGTTATAGCTAATTTTATTATCATATTACTTCTGCCACTCTTTGTAACGCTGAGAATATTAGATAATTTTGATAGTTTATAGTACTTTTAAACTTTCTCAAATTTCAGTAGCAGATAAACCTTTGTTTGTTTACTATATATTGAACAGAAAATAATTAATTGTTGTGCACTTTGAATACATACAATTAAAATAAAAGACGGCGTTGCTTTTGTTATGATAGCCATCTTGAGATTAAGTAATCCATTAGCAAGAGAAGATTTCACGCATACATAGATTTGCTAATGTATTTTGAAGATTTCTTACATAGCTTTGTAGACGAAATCCTATACATTTTCCTGAAAGTTTAACAATAAATAAAGCGTATGCTATCTGAGTAACTAATGGACTCTAATGTAATTGTATAAAGAACTGAAAATAACTTGAAGGAGACGTCTAGATATTATATACCACAGTTGCTAACTTTTACGCTTTCTTGTTACAAGTAAAATTTAATACAATTTCCCCCTTCTTTAATCGCAGATTTCGAATATTAAATAAAGAAAAAATTCTATTAAATAAAGAGAAAGAAACGCAAGAATTTGCAGCTATCATATACCCCTTTAAACCTCCGTCTACCGGACGGGTCCATTGGACCCGACAGGTACATACAAAATATTCATTCAAACCAGAAATTTCTTTAAAATAAACTAAGTATATAAACCAGACAAAAATAAGGTAAATAAATAAGTTAAATAGTTTTAAATAAAAATTCTGGTGTAGAACGTTTTATTAAAACTTGAATAAAATTCCCGGTAGATCTAGGGTTAAGCTGTGATGGGTGAATTTCTTCAAAATACCCAAAATGTCACATTGGCACCAGTATTTTGAAAACAAAAAATTCGATTTATTATATACACAAAAAGTGCATTAATTTATCGTCAAATAATAATAGTCGAGTATTAGGGTGCCATTAAGACATTTGGATATTAAAATTAAGTCGGAAGAAATTCGCCCATCAGAGCTCAAAGGGATATACATTTAAAATGTGTTAACATTTTTTGGTCTGACGCGACATCATCTTTCTTTGCAAAATTCGTTTATGGCACCAGTAATAAAGAAAAGTAATATTTGCCTTATATAATTAAAACTATTTTGGATTCAATGTTGTTACTGTGGAAGACAAGATGAATACTGTTACCATGGAAACAACGACTTATACAACATCGAAATTTATAATGACAGCATTTTTAATCAAAGAGTTACTCTTAAAATACGCTTAATCCTTTAAGGTGCAAGACATTTCTGCTCCAAAAATGTTGAAATCGTTCATTGACACCGCAATTTATGAAAAAATTTATTTAGAAATAACTAAAAGCTTTTCTTTGCGTATATTAAGAGAGTAAAATTGTACTAAAAACTTCTTGGTGCCAATTGGCAGTTTGTGATATAAAATTAAGCGTTTGCACTATGCAGACGGCACCCTTGAAAGCGTTAAAACTTATCCAGCCGTTGAAACAATGTAAAATTAAATAACTGCAGCAAAACGTAACTTATATATATTTTATTACCCTATAAAAAATAATAAACAATTTCATTGTTTAAGTTTGAATTCATTAACTACTGCGCATTTAAACACTCCTTTTACAAGCAATTTGCAAATGCATTAACCCTTTGCAGTCTAACGTCGAGTCTTCCTCGACGTCATCTTTCTTTGCAAAATTTGATTTTCGCACCAGTAATAAAGAAAAGTAATATTTGCCTTTTATAATTAGAGCAGTATCGAAATTATGTAATTGAAGGTAACTTTTTAAAAAAAGTGGTGCCAACCGAATATAATTTGTGTAAAGAGACGCCGGTCCTGAAAGGGTTCACTCTTTCAGTGGCAAAGTATTTATGCTCCTAAAATGTTGAAATAATTCATTGAAATCAGAATTTAGGATAATTTTTTAAAAATATTTAAAATGCTTATTCCTGTATTTTATGACAGAAGAAACATATTAAAATTTTCTGGGTCCATGTAGCAGTTTATAATTGAAGTTAAGTGTTCCCGCCATGCTAACATCGTCCTTGAAATGGTTAACCCCTTGAGGTGCCGTGGGATATATTATATCATACCTAAATTTAATCAAGAGTGGCACCGGGAACTTATAATTAAATTTTATTTGGATAATGTTGGTCGAAAAAGTTACAAAATTGCTTTTCATTATTTTGAAATTAAATATTTTGGAGATTCCGGTGTGAGTTCAACATGGAATCCAATCACCTGCCCTTCAAAGGGTTAAAGGGCTGTGGGGTATATTTTATCCCACTTAATCAAGATTCGTACCAGAATTATTTAATGAAATTAATTTTTATAACTTTGATCAAAGATTGCAGTGAAATTGCATTTTCTTAAATTTAAATAATTTTTTTCACAAATTCTGGTATAAATTCAATATAACAGAAACACAATTACCCCTCCCCCCCCGAGAAGTTTAAACCTTAACCCTTAATTGCACAGAGATGTAAATTTCCATCACCTTTTTATTTAATTTTTAATACATAAATTAAGTTCTTACAACCACTATACATGTATTTATATAGAAACATTAATCCTCTAAAAATTACAAAAATATGCTACTAAATAAAGTTAAAAATCTATCTTAAGATTTCTGGTGTCTAATCCTTAATATAAAAATAAAAAACACAATTCTAAAAGAATTATTCATGCAGTTAAGTGTTAAAATCATAGCTACTAAAATTTGCGCCTTTTTCTTACTACTGTTTTGAAAAGAAAAATTTGGCTTTTTTAATCTGACATTTTCTCGGTTAAGCAAATTTTATAATTAAAAATAGTGGTATTAAAAAAGCGTAAAAGTTGGCAGCTACGGTCAAATCATGGAACTATTAATAAAGAGGAACTGACATATCTTTAACTAGTGAAGCTTCCACTGTAACCGCTTTCGCCGTGTTGATGGCCGCCGTGGCAAACGTTCACCAGTAAATTTAAATAAAATTTTCTACTTATTAGAACGCCTTATTAATGGATATTTTCAGCCATAAACAAGGGCAAAAACAGATATTAATTTTTACTGGTGGAAATTTACTTCGGCGGTAGTCAGGCCCTGCGTTTCCGCCATATTTTGACAACCTAGAATACTTCCTGTCATAAAAAAACAATTATAATAACTGGCCAGTAAAAACAAATAGAAAATTTAATCATGTTTATGAGATAAATTTTTCATGAAAAAGCCGTTAAAGTAAGGCAAAGTTTTCTATTCAAAATTTACTGGTGGAAGTTTGCTTCGCCGGCTATCAGAAACTGCTGATCTAATGTAAAAAATCGGCCGCCATCTTGTGACAACCTCCTCAGTTACTTTACTCTCATCTGGTAGACAATACACTAATATGTCTCCTCCTCTTTATTCATATCTTTATTGTTCAAATATTAATTTCAGCGAGGATAAAGTATGAGGTTGCGTTTTAAACTAATAAAAATGCAAGTAAATATACATAACAGAATTCCTAGGAATGACATTCAAAACTATCTTTATGAAAAGCCAAAATTGTTATTAAAGATTAAAGTTGTAGAAAATTGACTTTTGATTTTCTGTAAACTGACAGTTTCAATATACATTCATACAAGTGTACAGAGAAAAACACACATATTTCATATGCAGGGATGAGATTTCCGCTTTTTTCCACACCAGTATTTTATTAGAGAAAATGTTATTTCATTTAATCGGAACATTTTTTCGATTTAACAAAACAACATTTTTTTAAGGAAATACCGGTGTGCAAAAAAGCGGAAATCTCATCACTGATATGTGAGTGAGTGTACTATTATTCATGTTTCGAAATGAGAAGAGCGGCGCTAAGCGGGTCGAACTGTTGACTGTCATTCGTGTTTATGTTTTCAATGTAGAAGAGTGTGTTACGTGTGTTTGTTGTTTATGTAAATAATTTTTCGTCCTCCCACATAAATATATTTTATTACTTAAACCCTTGAAGGGCGATGGTTCATTTTTGGACCACTTAATTTTAATTCCTAAGTGCGGCATTGGCACCAGAATTTTGAAATGAAAATTTTACTTTTTTTAAGTTTATGACGAAAGGCTTTTGCT
Organism: Maratus speciosus; assembly: GCA_963932465.1. Taxonomy (NCBI): domain Eukaryota; kingdom Metazoa; phylum Arthropoda; class Arachnida; order Araneae; family Salticidae; genus Maratus; species Maratus speciosus. Next base: position 311,809,552 of record OZ010796.1, read on the forward strand.
TTTTATCAAATAAATTTGCTTGTAAACTCTAATGTCATTGAATCATTTCAGCATTTTACAAATAGAAGTTCTTTGCCCTTGACGGGACCTTGATGTCGCCGAAATGATTTTGAAACTGTAGAACAGGGAAGTAAAACAGTGCCCCGCCGGATACCACTAATTTTTTAACGGAATATTCGACTTGTTGAATCGCAGATGTTTGATGATTAGATAAGGCATGATTACTATACAATTTTAGTGTTATCCGGCTGGCCAAAGTTTGACACCCCTGCTATTGAACAAGAACCAGGAAAAATAAGGAGAGATCCAACCATTTTCATTACCTTCTTTTATTCTGTTTATAATTACGAAAGCAAGAATTTTCTGAAGTTTTTCTGAAGTTTGATTTTGGTATATGGTGCCGAATATCCACGAGCTAAGATAGAAAATGTCGCAACCAAGTGAATTAGATCCAAAAGCATGCGTAAGTTAATTAGAAGATCTTTTACAAAGAATATTAACAAAATAACAGAACAATTGGTGGGCGACAAAATTAATAATGGCAAAATGGAAGATCTTAAAGTTCAATTGATTGAAAATGTTGAATAAGTTTATAAGATTTAGAAATTCATAAAATTACTGATAACTTGGACACACTCGAAGAAGATGTAGCATCCAGTCAGTATCGCGTAAATAACACAAAATCTAAAGATAAAATCGATAGTCATTTAAAACGAAATGTTCCTAAATAAAGTAAAATACATTTCTCTTATATTGTCCACAGGACCCGAAGAATCAAAGAATAATTTTCATGTAAGATTGCCGAAGCTCACAATCGAGCATTTTAACAGCATGAAATTTGGCAGGAGTTCTAGAGCAATTTAATTGTCTATAAACAGAGCTGTCAAGTCTCCGGCTTTTTGTATACCAGTATTTTAATACAGAAAATGTTCTTTTATTTAATTGGAACATTTAGATGATTTAAAAGAATAATATTTTCTCTAAGATAATAGTGGTATGCAAAAAGCCAGAGACTTGGCAACGCTGCTATAAATGAAAATGTACCGTTATCGAATGTAGAGAAAGAAAATTACTTAACGCTAGAATTATTGTGAGCCGTCATTTTTACGGCTACCATATAAATATGTTTCGGTTCAAACCAGAAATTTGATTATGAAATAAGTTAAAAAGATACAAAGAAGAAAAACGTTAAATATTAAAATTTAAACTGTTTTAAATCAAAATTCTGGTGTGAAATATTTTTATAAAACTTCACTCAAAATTTCGGTAGTTTTAGTGTTAAAATCTGTTTGAAAAGAACAGCTTTATATACATTTAATGGTTATCTTTAAAGCAAAATAATTATGATGTCACCATAGGATTGTTAAAAGAGAGGATTGGTAAGAACGAAATTATAGAAATATAATAAACTTTTAAGCCTAATCTCTGTGAAATCTGAGGTGAATTTAAGCGAACTCGGAACACTGAAAGATACCTGTATTATTCAAATTAGAAGTCTTGAAACAGTCGGCGTAGAATTAAATAATTACGGGGTATATCAGTCAAATAAATATACAGTACAAAGCCTAAAGTCCGGAATTCTCGGGACTTTACCAAGTCCAAACTTGAAGATTTTTCCGAACTTTGGGCCATAAAAAATATTGCTTTTCCAATAAAAAGGAAAAGAAAATTCACTACATAAAAAAGGCAAAATATGACGTTCATATATTAAAAATTGCATATAACAACTATAAATACTAAATTAAAAAATCCTTTTCATTAATAAATCATAACAAAATAAAAAGTAAAACAAAAACATTTAAGTAAGTCTGTTCTCAAATCCAAAAAGGGCAACTTTATGACATAAGTTTTAATTTTCCTTTGTTCGGAGATCCACGAAACTAGCTGTTGTTGTTGTTCAGATACTATGTAATCGAACTGTGTTTTCCGTTTTTTGCAAACGCAATAGATCTTTCAGAAAATAGTGTCAAAGTGGACGTTTTGAACCGAATTCCCACAGGAAAGAAGATTAACCACTCAAGGAAGGGTGAGAAACGTCTTTTTCACATTATCAAAATCGCTTATGACTCAATAGGTAATGTCTTGATAAAAAAAATGGAAAACACAGTTCAATTCCAAATCGCTTCTATAGTCATGCCTTCCAATTTTGTGACTTTCCGTTAAAAAAATTAATTTGTAAATGTGTGAAAACGTTTTGCGCTTGTTGAGCGGAGTAGTTGAGAGCAGTCTTAAGGGAATAAACAATTTAAGAAGAAATTGTAACTTTCTGAACTAGTGAACATTTTAGTTAATGTGGACTGCTTTATTAACTTAGGTATATCATTAAGAAGTTTTTCTTTTATTCTGTATATATACATCACTTACTATTCAGTAATAAAGCTTCTTTGCTCTAGACCTTTTTTTTTTTTTGTTTCAACAATTTTGTTTTTCCACTTCTTTCTAGAATACTGCTGCTTGAAAGTCCGAACTTTGGAGAATTCCGAACTTTGGGTGTCCGAACTTTAGATTTTGTACTGTAATACTATATCAGTCAAATTAATTCCTGAAGAAATTGTTCTCGAATTTAATTGTTCCGCTAAAGGTGAAGATTCTTGGAGCTGTACCAAATTATTAGAATATGTTAAACAGGAAATAGGATTGCGTGAGAAAACATATATGTTCGGAAACGATGAAAAATAATAAATTAAAGAATTACACTACCACAAACATAACACTTATAAAACTACACCCATGGCATCCACGTTAAGCGCTTTTATTAACCCTTTCAGGGGCAAGGTACTTGTATGCAGAAAATGTTGAAATAATTTATTGACACCAGTATTTACAAGAGAATTTATTTGTAAACAAGTAAAAGCATATTTCCGCATACTTAATTACGGTGAAATTTTCGTTATAAAATTCCGGTGCCAATGTGGCGTTTAGGGATTAAAATTATGTGATGCCGTGATGGCATGACCGCTTTTCAAGGGGTTAATAAATATTGCGTATTTTGCTTCAGTAGTGACCACGATAATTCTAATTGTTCTCCAACAAGGAGAGGGTCCGAGGTTGGTGTCACTGAATGCGATGAACATTTGTGTATCGATAGATTATAGTTATTATATAAATATATGACCGCCATAGAGCGCAAAACCCAGGGGATCTTGAGAAAATAAGTCGCAAAGTTTAAGCTACACTTTATAATCAGATAAATCTCCTTCTTTGGCAAGCTGTTCAGTAGCATGTTTGGCAGCATGCGGGATTTACAATTTTTCTCCCCGAGTTTAAATCCGGCTCTGAGTTGTTTTTCGGAACCAGTGTTGCCAGTGGGCTATTTTTCTTAAATTCAGATTATTTGATCGCCACCACATTTCTGAAATTTTAAAATTCCCCTTGTTTTATCCTTAAGTAATATGTCATTAAATGAGGAAATCTGAGTTAAAAAAAAAAAAAAAAAAAAAAAAAAAAAAAAAAAAAAAAAAAAAAAAACCCACTGGCAACACTGTTCGGAACGAATATTTTTATCAATCGTTTTCGAACCGCAATCGTATAAATATGTATAATAATTGAAATTTACGAAAAATATCAATTAAATGTATGTTTTGTAGTGAAAAAAATCACTTATATGATATAAGTGATTTCTTTAACTACGAAATTTTGCATGTTTAAATATATAATAAACATTAAAAAAAAAAAAAAAAAAAAAAAAAAAAAAAAAAAAAAAAGAAAGAAAGAAAAAAAACAAACTCATATTTACATGTCTATAGATCAGAAAATTTTTGTTGTTATTTAAAATTATTTACAGTTATTTCAATGAATAATCTACTATTTTTCACAGAGAAATAAATTAAAACACGTAATATAAATGCGTAAATAATTATATTATTTCAATTTCCTTTGTATGTGAAAGTATTTCGTATATTTGAAGATTTTTTTAATGCACTTTTTAAAATTCTTAATATGACATTTTTTTATTTCGGATTTTTGGTTTTGTAATTATTTACCTACCTAATAACTATTTTCAGCAATTCAATATCTTTTTAGAACTTATTTTCAAGCACAAAGACAGTTATTCTAACTATAATCATAAGAATCCAATATTTTAAAAATTCAAAAGTTAAAAAACTAGTTGGTAAAAACGGTACATTTATTTCACGGTGAAAAATAGTAGCTTATTTATGTAAATAACAGTAAATAAATTTTAAAATTAGCTTAATTTTATGGTCTACAAAAGTTCCAATTGACTTTTTTTTTTAGTTTGTTATTATTATTATTTATTTATTTTATCTTTACTTTTCTTTAAATATATAAGCAAGCAAAGATTTGCAGTTAAAATTGTATTTATATAATTAAACTACATTATATAAAAATATTAAACAAGAAAAAAAAAATGATTTCCGAAAGAAATTACTACATAGACACTTTTTCTATTTAAAAAATAAGAATCCCAGACTTTAAAAAATCATATTAAATTTTTAATAAACCATAAAATATTTGAAGTATGGGGTCGATCGGAAAGTCGTCTCGTGTTCGGAAAATCAATTCGTACCGGAAATTTTTATCATTTAATTTTTAGAGATTGATTCCGATATCTAAAGTCTAATAATTACCAGGCTGAATTTTGCGGTGCGAATTGATTTTCACAACACGACACGACTTTCCGATCAACCGAATATTTGAATGAGGAAGCAAAATGAAAATGATACATTTGTTCACTTATTTTAATTTATTTCTCTGTTAAAAATTTTAGATATTCATTGATATAACTGTAAATAATTTTAAATAACAACAAAATAATCTGGTCTATAGACATATAAATATGCGATTTTTTTTTGTACTTTTCAATATATATTTAAAATGCAAAATTTCGTAGTTAAAAAAGTACTTATATGCTGCAAGATAAATTTAATTCATATTTTTCGTAAATTTCAATTATTATACATATTTTTTGAATTGCAGTTCAAAAACGATTGATAAAATTCTTCATTCCGAAAAAGAAGACCGAGAGGGATTTGAACCAGTGTAGAAAAATCTCAAAGCCAGCACGCTGCCGATCATGCTACTGAGCCGCTTGCTAAAGAAGTAAATTTATCCGATTTTTAACTGCAGCTAAAACTTTGAGACTTATTTTTTCAAGACTTCCTGGGGGTTGCGCTTTATGGCGGTCATATATTTATATACTAAATATACTCTATCGATAAACAAATGTTCATCGCATTCGGTGACACTAACCTCGGACCCTGTCCTTGTAAGCATAAATGAGCTAAAATCGAGCTTTTTGCGAAAAAATTATTGCTTTAATTACCTTCAAAAATCGCATATCTAAATTTTACCGTGAAAAAATTCGTTGTCCAAATTGTAGTGTAAATTCCGGGATATTTATTTGTGAACAACTTGAAAAACAAAATATTTAAAATAGAGAGGACTCAGTATCTGCCATAGGAAAAAAATGACACTGATCTGAATTGTAACTTTGAGAGAAATAAATGAAAATGTGTTCGTGCCAAGAGCTGTCGCCTATTTAAGTAATGAATCTGAGGAAACAAAAGTAATTTTTTTATGGATTCTGCATCCGAAAGGACATTCATAAATTCCGCATTATCTGGTAAATTAAAGTTAAACATTTTAGGAAAACAGGAATGAGAGTGCTCCGAACGGTTTATTTCCACCACTAAATTTCAATAGTATTCTTTGCTGTTTTAAATCTCAGAAATTCTGTCATTCAATAAGGCGAGAAATACCATTAAAATTTAGTGGTAGAAAGCAGTCATTTGCGTCGGGGCAATCTCATCCCTGGGAAAAGGACAATTAGCCATTAATGCTTTCGAATCGAAACCAAAGAAATCTATTTTAACACGTTCACGCCGGCGCAGTGGGTCACACTCAACTGGCTCAGAGCTGCTACACTATTTTATAAAACTGGTGGGAATCAAACAATCTGAATAAAATACACAGCCCGTCAATATCACGGGAGCGAGAATTACAGGGTTAAACAAAAAACAGTACAATGACTTGCTTACATACTTGAAACACTAAATAATTTAGACACTTAACAGCAAAAATGTTCTATGTCAAATTGTACGTGTATATCTCCTATGTACGTGCTATTTCATGGAAAATCAAAAAAGAAGTTTTTCTATTAAATAACATGAAAATTAAAACAATATTCTTTTTTTTATAGGTTTCATTATATACATTTTAACATTGCCGATACTTTTTTAAATCAGGCATTTCGACACATAATTACGTACAAAATCATTTTTCGTAATTTTCAGCCTACATTTCTCGGATCATAAAAGTATAGTTTGAATTAGAAATTTTGCTTTAGATCATACTTGCCAATTTCCAACTAAACTTCGGTAAAATCGGAGTAAAATTGACCCAGATTAACACGTTCACGCCTGCGCGGTGGGTCACACTCAACTGTCTCGGAGCTGCCAAGTCTCCGGCTTTTTGGATACCAGTATTTTAATACAGAAAATGTTGTTTTATTTAATTAGAACATTGGGCGATTTAGAGGAAAACATTTTCTCTAAAATAACAGTGGTGTGCAAAAAGCCGGAGAGTTGACAACTCTAAGACAGTCGAGTGTGACCCACCGCGCCGGTGTGAACGAGTTAAGAACTAGAGTAAAGGAAAATTTGAGAATCATTTATGATCCAGAGAAATTATTTCTATAAAAGCCATCGAAATACCTTCTATTTCAGAATCAGAAATTGAATGTCCCTGTATAGTCCTGGCAATAGGGAATTTTACCTAGCAAAATTAATGGTAGTTCTGGAAATTGGCTTACTTTATATTTTTTGGGTCGCTGAATCCGAATTTGTAACTTCCCACCAAATTTTCCCCCGGAAACCGGCCAAATTTTGGTAAAAAGCCCCCCCCAAAAGGTTTTTATTAAAAAAAAAACAATTTTTTATTGCTTTAGGGGAAAAGTATCTAGAAATTCAGAAAGTAGACAAAATTTGCAACAAATTAGATATATGACATTATGACTTAGGATGAAGGGGAAGGGGGATCTGCCTCGGAACATGCGCGCGGTGCTGCGTGTACTAAGTTGCGCAATTCCACTTAACCACTCACATGTTTACATTCGGCCTCCCATTTCCCCTCCGAACTTTTCTTATAAGGTTTACTTTAAGTTTTTTGGTTCGCTGAATCCAAATTTTTAACTTACCCCCAAAATCGTTGTTATTAACATAAGTTTCTTATTGTTTTAGGGGAAAAGCATTATAAAATTCCGAAACTAGACAAAATTTGCAACAAATAGGATATATGACATTATGACGTAGGATAAACGGGGAGAGAGGGGCAGCCTCGGAACATTCCCCGCGCGCTTTTCTCAAAAAACAAATGTTTTCAAAAAATCAATTTTTGGGGGGGTTGCCGGGTTAAATTGTGGTGGGAAGTTACAAATTTGGATTCAGCGACCCAAAAAACATAAAGTGAGTCAAAATCCAGAACTAGTATTAATTTTTCCAGGTAAAATCCCCTACTGCCTGGACTTCATAACTTAGTGCACGTAGCGCCGCAGTGCATGTTCAGAAGCAGCCCTCCCCCTCCCCGTTCATCCTACGTCATAATGTCATACATCCTATTTGTTTCAAATTTTGTCTAGTTTCTGAATTTCGCAATACTTTCCCCCTAAAACAATAAGAAATTTAAGTTAAAAACAACTATTTGGGGGGGGGGAATTTTGGGGGTAAGTTAAAAATTCGGATTCAGCGACCCAAAAAACTTAAAGTAAACCTTATAGAGAAAGTTCGGACGGGAGATAGGAGGGCGAATGTAAACGTGTGAGTGGTTAAGTGGAATTGCGCAACTTAGTTCACGCAGCACCGCACGCATGTTCCGAGGCAGATCCCCCTTCCTCTTCATCCTAAGTCATAATGTCATGCATCTAATTTGTTGCAAATTTTGTCTACTTTCTGAATTTCTAGATACTTTCCCCCTAAAATCATAAAAAATTGATTTTCTGAATAAAAACCCTTTTGGGGGGCATTTTACCAAAATTTGGGTGGGAGGGGGGTTGCCGGAGGAAACTTTGGTAGGAAGTTAAAAATTCGGATTCAGCGACCCAAAAACATATAGTAAGCCTTTTTCCAGAACTACCATGAATTTTGCTAGGTAGAGCCCCTATACGGTCTCTATTGCCTGGACTAGTAAAGAAATTCGTGAATTTTGTAATGAAGCCAAAATACAAATAGCTAATATCGAAGGGTCTGAAAATTTAAAAGTATAATTATTGATCTGGTCAGATTATTACTGGAAAATCTCTAAAGGGAAAATCAAAGGAGTGTCCGGTGCTTTAATAGGGATAGAAACGAAACTAGTTCATGCATTTAATGGTTCCGAACAAAACGCAGAGTTTTTAAAAGTATTAGCATAATCAATGCTATAGTATGGAATCAAAATTCAGAAGAAGCAAACATTTTGTAAAGGTTGTTTGATTTAGAAAGATTGATTTAGAACTCGCGTTTTGACAGTTTGAATTCCGAAGATAACGAAGATTTAAAAGAGTTTGAAAATTCTACAAAACTAATAAAAGGTCATTACCAAGATTAACTACCGGGAACGAACATTCCTTATTGCTACAGGATAATTATAGCAACGCTAACAACCGTTGACAAACATTCTTTAAAGAATTTAAGAAAAATCGAGAATTTCATAGACAATAGAAAGGCATTACTTTCAAAACAAATTACCCAGGAATAGCTGTACGAGTTGATCAAAATGAAAGTGGTGATTATTCTGAAATCCTTTACGTGCACGAGGATAAAACATCGACGGAATTGAGAATAGTTTTCGACACTTCCTCGAGTGAAGTGAATTTTACGTCGCTGAATGGCTGCTTGAGGCCAAGTCTGAATTTAACGCCCGATATTCCTATACTTCTTTTACAGTTCAGTCTAAATAAATTTATCATAACGGCAGATATTGAAGGTGCATTTTTGCAAATTGTCTTGGTTCTAGAAGAAAGAGACGTAGTCAAATTTCTATGGGTTACTGAAAATTTTGAGGCTAAACCCGAAGTTTTAAAAAATGACACATGTAATTTTTGCAGAAAGATCCAATTCATTTTTAGGGTTCCGTACTTAGAAAGTAAAAACAGAACCATTATAAGATCACTCCTGTGTCTGTCCGTCTGTCTGTCTGTCACAACCATTTTACTCGTAAACTATGGAACGTGGAAAGTTCAAATTCGGGGAAGTAATAAATACCATTCACCCACATATTTTCAGATTAATAAACATTCATAAATATATTTAGTAAAAAAGTAGAGGGGCTAACTATGCTACTTGAAAAAAAAAATCTTTTCTTTGTATATCATGTGGGGGTATCCTGTGAAAGCTTTTGTAACGCTGAACCCAAAAATACATTCCTTTTAATTTTCGGTATTATATTTTCAAAGATATTGTTGACAAATTAGCACAAAAATATGTCCCCCCTCCCATCTAATTCTGAATCTACTGAAACTAAAATTATGAAAAAATTAGAGGTAGTAGACGTTAACGTAAACCTTGCCGGAAAATTATAGCGATTACCCTAGGTCACATAGTTTTTGAGTAATTAGCATTTTTCTGTTATACACAAATTTCGATTTACGGACATTCAGAAAAATAGTTGAGCATCGCTGAATTTACCTGTCTTTGCAGAAGAATAAAAGCATTGTTGATAATGGTTTTCGAAAAAAATCATCGGTAATTAGACGAGATATTAACCCTTAAAAGTACGGTCAGTTCGGACATACACATGGACAGGGGCGGCGTACTCTATGCCTAGTTAACAACTTTTAATGATATATATGTGTGATGTAATGTCCAGTAACAGTATAAAAGCAATAAACATACTAAATTGTTAAAAACATACTAATTTAAGGGGTCTCGGGTCTCTAAAAAGTGGAAAAAAAGACCATTTTCAACATTTAATGTCTTAAAATGTATATGATTTTAAAACACAATTTTAATTGGGATGAAAGATATAAGTATGTTCTTTCGTTTCATGTATTTAAAAAATTGCAAGAATTAGTATTTATAGGAGGCTCGAAACTGTTAGACATTTGTCGAACAAAAAATTGGCATAACAGTTTACGCGCAAGATTACAAAATAAATATTGCAACTACAATGAAAATTTTGGTGCTTTCTTATACTTCAGATTGTAATAATTTCCCTGAACTTAAATAAATTTGTATTTAAAGCATTTTTATATTTTTAATGCAATGTTGCATTTAGCTAATACAAAATTTTGAAAATTTCAACAGTAAAATCACCTAAAAGAATATTTTTTTGAACAATAAAAAGGAAATTTTAGGTTCAGTTTATACAGACTAACATGAAATATATGCTAGATTAATTTTCACACAATTATTCTAATTGGTAAACAAATCATATTAGATGTAAATTTCCAACTGGGCCGCCAGATGGCAGAGCACTGGCGGCTTCAGCCAGGGAGGTCCCGGGTTCGAATCCTGGTCCGGACATTTTTCGCCCAGTTGGAAATTTACATCTAATATGATTTGTTTACCAATTAGAATAATTGTGTGAAAATTAATCTAGTGTAAGTTCGTATCCAGCGATTTCTGGAGTTCCATTACCTGAGATTTATTCTGTTGAGCTGAACCAGGTTTCAGACCAGATGCTGTAATCTTCAAGGTCAGCTGGGTGAAAAAGTTCGACCAGAATCGTCCGGGACAGCTCAGATGGCAGAGCACTGGCGGCTTCAGCCAGGGAGGTCCCAGGTTCGAATCCTGGTCCGGACATTTTTCGCCCAGTTGGAAATTTACATCTAATATGAAATATATGTTTTGAACATTTCATGAAAAAATATTCAGACGTTTTTGAGGTATCCTGCGCGTCCTGTGCATTTCGAAAATAATGACTTTAAAGTTTCAGAAACGCCGCTTCAGCTATTGAGAGGATATAATTCTAAAAGCCAAAACTTCTGTTCTAATGGGAATTTCAAGGAAACAATTATATCAAAATATTCAGAAAAGATAGGAGATTAACATCTAAAAAAATAAAATTTCTTAAATTTTGAAGCTTTAAGAATCCTGCGACCACTTAATCCTTTCCGGCACGGAGTAATTCTATTTATAAACTTATTACATAATGAACTGACACCAGAATTTATAAACGAATTTATTAGAAAATGCGAACTTGCTTATTTTCAGGTAAACGATAAACAAAGCGATGTAAGTAAGCGTGCAAACTTAATGCTGGAATCGGGCGTAAATTAATACAGTTGCGACATCTTGTGGACGGAGTGATAATTCACATACGCGTGCTTTTAGTGGGGCGCGTATTTTCTAAATCTTTAGTCACTCATGGAAATGAATTTTGTTTGCCACATTTATTGCAAAACATGGCGTAGCAAGAGGAGCATCCAGATGCGCTTAACACCACGAAGCTTTCTCCGGCTTATCAAAGACACTGCAGTTATCAATCAAGGTGAAAAAAAAACTTTACAATTTTAGTGGTGTGAGTAAGAAAACAGTTAAGTATCTACCTGTAGTTCACACTCCATCCGCTACGTGGCGCATGACCTTGATTGATGTGACCTCGCTTTTAATCTTGCGGTTAACTCTCTCATTTAAGATAGGACGCTTACTTATATCGCTTTGATGATAAAAGGAAAATTTTAGTTAAATATTCTTAGTGCCGTTTTCTGTTTTGTAATTAAAATTAGGTGTCCGCTTTTTAAGGGCATCGCCTTCGAAAGATTTAATTAGAATGAATTGCATAAATACTATGGGATTCGCGATACTTTGCATTGATTGTATCTCTCAATACGCCTCGAGTGGCTTTAAAAGTTATTTAACCCTTTATCTACGGCATTATGATCTACTGCAATTTTTTTCATGTAATATTTTTTTTTTCAGTTACTACAATGAAAATTAAAAGATAAACATAAAAAAAAATGCTCACCCGTCAGACATTTAATTATTTAGAGGTAATTAACTAAAGTGGTACTTTAAAGTACCGTCAGTACACTATGACTAGATTATCGTAACAGAAAACCCACAAGTTATTTCAACTTGCACCAGAAAATATTCTCGATTTAATAAGTATATGAAATATAGGCTTTTTCTTATATACAAGTAAATCGTTTGGCAAATTCCGATGCCAATCATTTATGTCAACACTTTAGAATTGAAAATGCTTTGCGCCTGAAAGGGTTTAAAAAACTATTTTTTTAGGTTTCGATCTTGTTAGCAGTCCTTTAGTTTTTCGACGTCAATATTCCAGGGACAACATGCTCACTCGCATCTCCACATATGCAATATATGAATTTACATATGCCTTTTCTAGCATAGCAAAAACCAGCCGGCGCCACAACTTTTTCGATTTCCTATAAAAAATAACAATGAAACAGAAAAGAAATACCAGAGAAATCACTACTGCACTACATTTTAGTAATTGCATTTTAAATCCGATGAAAACGATGGATAATTACACAGACGAAAAGTAAGCAAGAAGTTTTTCTCCAGCACCCAGTGTACTGACGGTACTTATAAGCACCACCGAGTAATTCAACTGTTAAATCAAATACAAACACCGTTCAACTAAAATAGCTACTCAAATTGTATTCTAAGACCATATTGAACACACACACACACACAAAAAATCCAACACTTATCTTATATTCTTTACTGTGTTTGCAGCAATGAAAAGACGAGCGTGGCAATCTGTACTAAAAGTCGGCAGAAAGCACATCGACTCCTTCAAAGATAGCCTCATTCCTCTCTAAAATAACAAACCTAGATCTACTGCTGCCATGCATTCGGATAAAGTGGAGTTAAAAGAGCGATTTTTGCAAAGTACCATTATAATATTAGTAATATTCACTATGGTATAAAAGTTTAAAGTGAGTGGTACTTATAAGTACCGTCAGTAGATAAAGGGTTAAACACCTATCGGGAAAATCGCGGCACTGACCACGCCGCCGTTGCAACTTTGAGACCTCAATTCGAAGCGCGCTTAGCAAAATGCCAAATTTAAACTTTGAACAAAGGTTTTGTTTTAGCTACACTGTAAAAATAAAGTTTTTTACTACACTGAATTTAGTTTCATGAAATGCCAAATGAAGTTTAACTATGCACTGCTTTTATTGTCAGTACCGAATTAAGTTCATCATAAGCAGATTAGAATAATATTAAAAAAAGAGTTATAAGAATAGCTATATTTGATATTATTTAGGTTCCATATCTCTTTGAACTTTCATGGTATATCCATTTACACTTTTCTAATATATACAGTTATACCTAACACTACGTTGTATAGTTTTTTACAACGTCTTAGTATTCTTTTAGCAACGTTTTTTTTTTTTTTTTTATAATACAATTACAAATTCATATATTTATTCTACGGTACCCTCTGTGCGCGAGTAATGCTCGCCCTTGACCGTTTATTGCTAAATGCGACAACTAAACATCATATCAAGAAGTTTAAGGATGTCTATCCATCTGCCTTTAGCGTTTTGGATAGTAAATTGCATGTAGATGATCTGATTCACAGCTTTGAAGATACAGGTATAACGTACACCATTCACGAACAAATAAATTTAATTTTAGGAAAAACAGGCTTTAATATGTGAAAATGGAAAACAAATGTACATTCATTACAAGATCAATTTTTGGAAGAAGATATCAACAAACATCATGCAATGTCCTTGGCTATTGCTGGAGTTCAGAAGATTATGTCATAAGTGTTGATACTGATAAACCTTCGAAGAATAGTTCTCGAAAATGAAAGATGTTTGTCAAGAACAGAGTCGATGAAATAAAGAATACATCAGATCTTACTTATTCGAAGAACTTTCCTCAAAATGAAAATTCCGTTGATATATGGCTAAGAAAGTGCGAAAACCGATTGCCAAAATCCAACGTCAATATTTGCCAGGAAACTGATTTAGAAAATATAGAATAGGGAACGGTGCTGAAACTCATGACAACGAAAATTGAAGATCATTCTGGCATACGAAGATTACGACAAGCCAATATCTCATACCACGAAATTCAACCTGTACGTAGTATGCTATTTAGTATATCTCATTTATCAGATCTCATCAACAGAGATTGACATGAAAAAACACGGCATGGAGGTGCTTTGAAACTGTAACACACCACAGAGACGAACTCGGATTTCAAGAGCTAGGCAAGGAATCAAGATTTTGACATTTAGATGCATATTATCTGAGAAATTTCGTGCTAAACTTGCCAACCAGATTCCTGCACCCAAAACTCGTAAAAAAATGAGAAAATATCGAGACGAGAAATGGATTTAAGTTTGGGAACGATGGAAATCTAGTTTTATGGTAGAATTGAAATCAGCTCATCAGCACAAACAGGATCATCGACTAAGCCAACTTGAAAGAAACACTGCCGTTCTCATCAAGAGACGACAATTATCACTCAAAAAGACTCGGATGATAATGTTAATCCTATGGGGAAGTTATTTTCAAATATCTCGCTTGAATTTTGATATTTTTGAATGATTTTTTTTTTGCATAGGATAGCTCAGGACGGTCTACAACCGTTCTAGTTATTACTTTTTTCAGTTTTGGTTTCAGATTTTTTTTTTTTAAATTACTTTTACTTTCGGAATGTAAAAAAAAACCGTAACCAAAATCGAAAAAGTAAAAACTAGCCCAGTTGTAGATTGTCCACAGCTTTCCTATGAAAAAAAAAAAATCATTTGACACCTTCGGGACGGGAGCCTTTTACGAAATTTTTAATCTTTTGTCACCGTTTTTTAAAAACAGAAATTTGTGTCTTTTTGAATCGAGAAAATGCGCTGATTAAATAAGGCAAATTTTACAGTAAAATTTTACTGGTGAGGAAAAACAAGGATTCTGAGCGCTTCATGCGGCACGTATACGTGTCGCTCGTCCCCAAGGGGTTAAAAATATTAAAACCCATTCGAGAAATTTGAAAATAACGCCCCCATAGATTTAGCATTAGCGTTTTCCTTTTTTCCCGTGACTGAAGTGGGTTCTTAAGCGGCTTCTTCAATCATCTGGAAAGACGCGCCCGCTAATGCTAATCTTGTGGAAGAAATTTTTTAAGACATCTCGTTTGAATTTTAATATTTTTAAGTGAGTTTTTTTTTTTTGGATAGCTTAGATTGATCTCTACATCCGCCCTTTTTTACTTTTTTGATATTCTTTTCAGATCTTTTTAAAGAGGATGCTTTCACTTTCGACACCGGTTCCGAAAATGAAAGTGTCTTAAGTAAAAATATCTCTAAACAAAATTGAAAAAGTAAAAGATGCCCTTTGTACAGATCAATTTGAACTAGACAATGCAAAAAGAACTGTTTAAAAATACTGAAATGCAAACGAGGTATCTTTAGAAATTTCTTTCATAGGATTAGCATTAGTGAGCTGGTTTTTCAGGTGACTGAAGTAGCCTCTTATGGAAAATACCCCGCAACTCATATGGAAAATGGGCGTTATAATCGAAACTCATCCCGAACGTGATGGTTGAACATGTACAGTGTGGTTACCAAACGGATCCGTTTTCAGAAGACCGGTGCAGCTTCTTTGTCCTCTGGAACTCTCAGTCATTTCGTCTCCAGGCGTACCTCGGTCGGCGGAAGTTGTTTCGAAATGAAAAGACACCACTAGACGGCGCTAAGCGCGTCGAACTGTTGACTGTCAGTTATGTTCATGTTTTTAATGTAGAGTGCGCGTTTCGTGTATTTGTCTTTAATGTAACTATTCTTTGTCCTCCAAATAAATATATTTTGTTACTTAAATGTGTCGCCGAAATGATTTTGAAGCTATAGAACAAGAACAACTTATGTGAGATCCAACCATTTCCTTACCTTCTTTTATTCTGTTTATATTTACGAACGCAATTTACTGAACTTTCAATTTCGATTTAATACAAAAGCAGCTCATGAAACCGGATGACAAAAACACAAAAAAAAAAATTTAATTATTATGTTACTGAAAATTAGTATGCAATTAAATGCTCTGTCTTCTACAAATCTTTTGGGACCAAAATAATTTATAGGGCAATCGCCACATTAACCCATTAACCGCCGAAACTAAAAGGTTGAATTTTTCAACTTATTAGCTGAACGTCGTGTGCCACCAGAAGCTGTGAAAGGTAATTTTCGCTTTATTTGATCTTAAAATATTGTGTCATGAAGTAAGGCCAATTTAGTAGTTGAAAAATAGTGGTGAGTATGTAATTAATTTAAATATGTGCATTTATTTTGTCTGTTGCGTGAACGCAACACCAGCGGGTAACGGGTTAAAATACGAGAAAAATTAAAAAAATATTTAGTCTGTACACTTGAAAACTAGTTTCGAGGATCCAGCTTGCCTAAATATAACATTGTTAATTTTTACGAATAGTGCACGCAATTGTCAGTATGTAGAGTTCATCTAATTGTGAGGGGCATTCGTATTGTGTGTTACTGTAAGATACACATACCTGATAACTCTTCTGAGTACCTCTTTATCTAAAAAGAAATATTAATTTTATTTAAAAACAGCAATTTGTGACTAAATAAGAAGAAGACAGCTTTGCAGAAACAATGCATGGTCTGCAATGCAAATCTGGCAAATTTTGATTCCAACAATTTAAGATTTCAAATTTAATAGTAAATTATGCATTTTTAATTAAAGCAAATATTACTTTTGCGCAATAGTAGTATTTACAATTCATGAGAATTTGCAGTTACGAAATGGTTTTCGAAATGCGAGAGAATTGGTGCATATTGAACTAATTTTACTCTTTATATTACGGATCTTTATCGTGTGGACTGCGGGTAAAAACTACAACTTTAGAATAGAGAAAAATCGCCTTATTTATGAGATAAACTTTTTTATTAAATAAGGCGAAGATTAACGTTCGGATTTCGTAGTGGATTTTCAACCTTAAACACAGGGATTGAAGCCCCTACTTTATTTAGATATTTAAAACGGAATCAGTAGCCTAATTCCATGGGTTTTTGTTGTGTAAATCACATAGCTGATAACTGCTATGTATTTTTGGCCCCCATTTCTTTCGAAACGTTTTCTTAGCCTTATTCAATTCATGAGATATCCCGATAAAATGTCACCTTTTCACGTTTTAAAATAATTGTAGTAAAAATTCGTAGCAATTGGCACCTATGTGACTTATACTACAAGTACGCATGAGCAAGCCAGTAAAGAAAAATGATACAGATATACATTATATGGTCAAAAGTAATCCAGACACTTTCCATTTTAGACGTTTTGTGGATTATCTAGAGAAGTAACTGACGAATTCTTCTGGTTCTTCAAGAATGTAAGGAACATGTTTGAATTTGTATTTTTCAGCTAAGGTTTAGTCATGAGCAGTGTTGCCAGATTGTGGACTGTTACCACTTTTTAAAAATAGTATAATTCGCCTTATTTTTCAGAATTTTTAATCTATTTTTAAATAGGCCGAATATTTCTATTTAACCCTCTGTCTACCAGAAGGGTCCAATGGACCCGACATGTACATTCAAAATATTTATTCAAACCAGAAATTTCTTCAAAACAAACTAAATTTATAAATCAGACAATAATAAGTTAAATAAACAAATTAAATAGTTTTAAGTAAAAATTCTGGTGTAGAATGTTTTTATAAAACTTGAGTAAAATTTTCGGTAGTTCTAGGGTTAAAAAAAGTGGTGACAATCAAATAAGCTGAATAAAAAAAATCCCCGATCTGGCAACACTGGTCATAAAAATAGCTAGGGAACCAAGAATTATAAAATGAATATAAAGTAATATTTGCGATAACTCTTTAACCCTCTAATTTCCAGGGTAGTATGCGTTCCAGAAATTGCGTAATTCAGAGAATCGGTATTAATACCAAAAAATCTAATAGCAACTTTCGGTTTAGTGAATAACGAAATGCCTGTTATTAGCTAAGTTAAAAATTTCTATTTAAAATTCCAATTTTAAATTATTTGTGTGAATACGGAATATCTAAATAAAAATAAATCCACTAAATCGTGAACGCTGATGACAGTGAATATGCTACCATGGACAGTAGAGGGTTAAAATATACTACTCGAAGTGATCTGGTGTTATAGAAGTTGACACTGTGGACTCGGTAAACATTTGTAATCGTTTGTGGAACAAAAGTTCTTCCACTCTAGAAATATAAAAGTGTCTCTAGAAAATTCAAATAAATTCATTTTCTTTGCTTATAGCTTTCAGGGTTTTCAATCAAATCTAATGCCAATGAACAATTTATAAGGCATTTTAATTATGTTTCTAAAATATTGAAATGATAAAATGTCACCACAATTTAAGAACAAATAAATTTGAAAATGCTATTCGTAAAACACACTATAAAAGAAAAGTTTTATAGAAATATTTTGGTACCAATAAGGCATTTGGTGATTAGAGTTAAGCGTGATAAATACTTCCCATTGCCTTATAAAGGATTAAAGAAAAAACTAAAAAAGAGCAATTGACACAAATACTGCAGTTATAAATATATTAAATAATTGATAAAATATGAAAATCTGTATGATATAATTTCTAACTGCGCATGCACGAACGGAAGCATTTTCTTTTCAATAATTTAAAAGACATCTGTATCGTGAAACATTATATAAAATGGCCAGTTGACAGGGCCTGATTACCGGCGGGGCAATCATCCACCACTAAATTTAAATAGAAATGTTTGCCTTCTTTATATGTCATATTCGTGCAGAATTTCTGTCGAAAATATGGAATACATTTCTACACATTTTTAATGGTGGAAGTTTGCCCCATCTGTTATCAGTCTTTGCCTGTCGAATGTTGTGAAAATCCAGGAAGATATCTGCGATTTAGTGAGTAATGAATTTCTGTTCCTTTCTCAAACAATATGATTGATAAGTGATTTTCCACAAATATTCGGAGCGCCAGCGACTGCTTGCGGAACAGGCGGATCATCGGTGCGCCCTTTAAAGACAAGACTGTCAGGAAGAGTGAAAACGAAATAAAAAAAGTATTTATACAGTTAAAAGAAGTTTTCAGCGGCATCGAAAGCCTTGCTAAACGCTTTATTAGGGAAAATCCATAGCTTCTAACTTCCAGGTTTTTTTTCGCGTCAAATAAATTAATTTTGAATCCAGAAAATGTATTTATTATAAATATTCTTGTTCCTATGTTGCACTCATTTGATTTCATTTATTAACACTAGAACGCCCGGAAATTTTACCCAAGTTTCTAAAAAATATTTCATACCAGAATTTTTATTTAAAATTATTGAACTGATTTATTTAACGCATTTTTGCGTGAATCAAAGCGATATAAGTAAGCGTCCTATCTTAAGCAGTATTGCCAGTGGGCTAGATTTTTAAAAATTCAGAATTCTTGATTGGCACAACTTTTTTGAAACGGTACAATTCACTTTGTTTTTGCCGTAATTAATATTTAATTAAATAAGGCACATTTTACCATTTAAAAAAAGTGCTGCGAATAAGAATCTGATTTTAAAAAATGTAGCCCATCTGGCAACACTGATCTTAAATTGGAGAAGTAACCGCAAGATTAAAGGCGAGGTCACATAAATCAAGGTCGCACGCCCCGTAGCGGACAGGGTTAAACTACAGGAAGATCCCTAACTGTTTTATGACTTCGCACCACTAAAATTGTAGTTTTTTTTCACCTTGATTAATAGCTGAAATGTCTGTAACAAGGCTCTTAGCGGATATATTTAAGAATTATAATTATACCAAAAATACTAAAGACTCTGAACCCTCTACTAGTAATGAAGTATTAAATTCTGATATCAATGATAGTACTACCGCAAACACCCATTCCTCCCCTACTATAGATAATTCTAAAATTCCTACGAATTACACCAATTATATAAAAGACATTCTTAATACTTTCAACGAAGTTAAACAATTTTTTCAAATCACTAAATTCCTAAAATATATAAAGAACATCTCAACTCAGACTAAGAAACTCGATAATCCGATGCAAAAATTGATGGTTATATTAACTGAATTCAATAAACTTGCAAGTCATATCAACATTAACGAAGTTTAAGCTCTTCATTTGTTAAACTTTTTGCATTCTTTTTGTTTGTGCTGTTTGTTAAAAATTAAAAAAAAAAATAAAACCTTCTTAAATTTATTTTTATGCTCTTCTCATGTTATTATTCTTATTTTTTCATTCTATTGTTTTATTCACTTCAAATTACTAGACTGGGATGCTGTCGTTTGCTCCCCTCGGCTTTTGCGTTTAACTGTTTATTTAGTTAGAACTCTCCTCATAGTAGCTTTTTTTACATTTTTATTACTTTTTTCCTTGCAGTAAATTAAACTCTCTTGAAAATATGTATATATTTTAGTTTATTTTCATTTCTTCATTGTGTTAAACTTTTTACTTATCAAGTTATATTAAATGTATGGTCTCTGAATTGAGTTTTTTTTTTTTTAATGGGGCTTCCTTTGGTAGCTTTTTCGCCTGTCCTGGACATTTATGTGGATCATATGGAACATTTTTCCCCTACTAGTTATGCTACCAATTTTTTCTTTTTAAAAATTGTCTGTCTTTTTAGCTTTTAATTTCTCTTTTTCGTGGCTACTAGCCGCGTTTAAACGCTCTTTTTTTTCTAAGGCTTCCATTGCATTGTAACACGATATATTTTTAGCCTGGATGTAAAGTTGCCAAGCAACTAGGGAATCCATACACCTGCTTTATTGTTCCGTTGTTCCTGTAACAAGGCGAAGAAAACTTCGTGGTGTCAAGTGCATCTGGATACCCCTCTCGCTACGCTGTTATTTTGCAATAAATGTGGTAAAAAAAATTCAGTTTCATTAGTGACTGGAGATTTAGAAAATATAGGCAGGTGGTAGATATCCTGTCATGTATGATGTCACACTAAAAGCCCGCGTATGTGGATTATCACTCCATCCACAAGATGGCGCAACTGTGTTAATTTACGCATGTATCCTGTCATATATGATGTCACACTAAAAGCCCGCGTATGTGGATTATCACTCCGTCCGCAAGATGGCGCAACTGTGTTAATTTACGCCTGATTCCAGTATTAAGTTTGTAAGCTTACTTATATCGCTTTGGTGTGAATCTAATTTAACTTATTTTATTTAAAAAATTCTGTCTCTAATGGGCATTTAACCATTTGGCCGGAGTCGGATCGACTCCTTCCGGGCGATCTAGTGGTAAAAAAATATTTCTTGTTCAAAATGTTTTTCTTTTTTTTTTAGTATTTTAAAAAACACAGAATTTTGTTGCTATGATAAAAAAAAAACAGGGGAAAAACCACTAGTATATTGCCAGCAGTGGCGTGGCGTGAAAATTTTCGGTGGTCATCGCAATTATTGAAGTTTGTGGTGAAAAATTATTAACTCTAAAATTCAATGGTTGAATGTTCAAAAAAGAAACTTTAAATTTTACCTTCAGTTATACATGAACTTCAAATGTTCTGCTAAAACTGGATCGTAGAGTTTTAAAAGCTTATTAAGAGTTTTAAAATATTGCTTCGTCATCGCCGCATCCAGCGATGACCGGACGCTACGCCACTGATTGCCAGTCCTCTACATTTTTTTAATTCATACTGCTTGATTGCTTCCAGGGTTTTGAAAATAATTATTTCCTGTATATAATGACACATTAAATAAGTCGAAAATAAGGCAAAAAATACTATTTAAATATGTAGCATCAATCAAGCAATCTCAATAAAATAAAATTAGTGGATTTTCAAAACTGAAAGCCAACTCAGTACACATATTTTATTTCATAGTCAACCCAAACACCGATAAAGGATTTTTTTTTTTTTTTTTTTTTTTTTTTTTTTTTTTTTTTTTTTGGCGCCGCAAAATAACGAAATGTTTTGACAGCATCACGTTATCTAAAACTGGGCTCGTACGGGTCCCATTATTTTCCGGGTGACATATCAATATTTTTTAATAAAAAATAAATCTAGTTCAAGCGCGCGAAATTCTGCCTTATTTAAGGAGAGATTTTCTAAAAGAAAATACTGGTACTGAATAATTTTCTGGTCTGGAAATCTAGGACCCATACGAACCCTGTAAAAGGAATGTGAATTTCTAGTCAGGAAACCAAGACTTAAAAATATGAAAAGAAATAATTATTACAGCTAGAGTGTTACGTATTTTAAGCTCTGAAAGTTTGGTTTACAAATAAACTTTACTGCTAAGTAGTAATATTTCTTCACACCACTATTTCTAAACAGTAGTATTTGCCTTATATAATGTTAGATTTCCGCGATAAAATAAGCCGAAGATTGCTATTCGAAAAGAGAGGTAACAAAAACCATTGCAGTTTGCACCTGTGCAAACAAGACGTACCCAATCTCTAACGGCATAGTTTGTTAAAAATTGATGTCTATGAACTTTTCAAAGCATGTTTAGGGGAGGAGATTACACTTAACTCTTGAGTTATTAAATTCTGATATTTTTAGGACGCATCCTTCTGTATTCTCATATTGAACTCTCTCATGTGAAAATAAACAAAAAAAACCCTGACAGAAGTCTTTTAATGCCTTTAACCCTTTTAGGGCAGGGATGCAAGCGCTGCGCCAAAAATGGATGATTTCCACCACTAAATTTTAGTAGTATTCTTCGCTTCATTAAATCTCAGAAATTCCATCATTAAATAAGGCGAGGAATACTATAAAAATTTAGTGGTAGCAATCAGTCATTTTTGGCGCAGCACTTGCATCCCTGCTTTTAGGGGCAAGGCAGTTTGATTGCTAAGGTATTGCAATTAAGGATTGACACCGGGATTTGAAAACAAATTTATATCTGTAAATAAGAAAAAGCTATATTGTACACACAAAAGAAAAAAACTGAAATTTTTCTTTACGAGAATTCTGGTGCCAATGTGGCATTTGGGAATTAAAATTAAGTGGTTTTATAAACATACCACCGCCCCTCAAGGAGTTAACCCCTTCAGTATATCACGCCTCATTTTAATCAAGTTTCGCACCAGATACTTTTAATAAAATTTTACTTTTATAACTTTGGTGGAAAAATGTTATAAAATTGCATTTCCTTATCTTGAAATAATTTTTTTGAAAATTCCGCTGTGAAAGCAACATTACAGAAACGCAATATCTTGCCCCTGAAAGGGTTAAGCGTCGCACCCGATAAATGTAGGCTACTTAAAAAAAAAAAAAAAAAAAAAAAAAAAAAAAAAAAAAAAAATCAGATTGTTTGATTGCAACCAATTTTTTGAAGTAGAAAAACTCTCCTTATTTAATAGCAGATAAAATGATGCCAGAATAAAGTCGATTACACTAATAATAATAATAATAAACTGATGTTAAACGAATAATCTGAAATTTTTTTTTTTTTTTTTTTTTTTTTTTTTTTTTTTTTAAAGGAGCCTACACCGCCCGTGAATATCACGGGCGTGAGAATTAAGGGGTTAACACGTTCACGCCGCACGGTGGGACGATTTAACCCTCTGTCTACCAGAAGGGTCCAATGGACCCGACATGTATATTCAAAATATCTATTCAAACCAGAAAATTTCTTCAAAACAAACTAAATGTATAAATCAGACAATAATAAGTTAAATAAACAAATTAAATAGTTTTAAGTAAAAATTCTGGTGTAGAATGTTTTTATAAAACTTGAGTAAAATTTCCGGTAGTTCTAGGGTTAATGATCTAGGTGGACAAAATTCATTCTCCCGATTATCTCGAAATTTGACAAAACCGCGTGTACTGGTAGCTGAATGTCTGTATTTTCGAGATCCGTGCGAGTTTTGACAAAAAAAAAAAAAAAAAAATCAGAAGTGTCGATTAATTATAACCGTAAAGAAGCCATTTGCGCTGTTGGCTTGATGGAGTTTCAAATGTTACACTAGCTTCCTCTAAGTTTGAAAGCACGTCATGACTATTTAGTTTTATTTGAAAGCACGAGTTTGCTGAACACATGTCACAGGTTTATTAAGATCAGATATAACCGATTTTTGTTTAAAAATCAGCGGTATTAAACCCGCTTAACCCTTTCAGGGGCAAGGCATTTCTGCTCAAAAAATGTTCAAATAATTAATTCACACCGCAGTTAACAAACGAATTTATTTATAAATAATCAAAAGCCTTTTTTCACGTTTATTATGAAATCAAAATTGTACTAAAAAATTACTGGTGCCATTTGAATATTTAGGCATTAAAATTAACCATTTGCAAACTGCAAACGGCGTCCCTCAAGGGGTTAACCGCTTTTTCTAAAATTTGTAATTCTGGATGATCCTTGATATTGTTTACAAATTTCATCTTGATTTTTAACAAATTATTCAGCATTATTCAGCAATAAGCATTTTTTTTAAATCAAACAGCCATTCCTAAATTATTGAAAAATTAAACAAACTCCTGAAGATAGCAGCAGATGAGTAAGTTTTTATTAATAAACAAGTGTCATATTATCTTCCAGTGCATGTATGTATGTTTTGTTCAAATCTTGAAAGTGAAATTTAAACGATTTTTAATTATTCTATTGATCCGCAACAACGAATACACGTGTAATTTGAATGACAGTACAATATTACTATAATTTAAAGAACGTAGAACTTTGTTTAGAATACTGTTTAGGGCTCCACAAAAATTTAGATTAAAACTTGCAAGTTAATTTTAAACCAATTTCAATAATCTAATTGAGCTGAAACTTTGCTCAGGATATGTAGTTCTGATGACAATGCACTATCATTGTAATTTATGGAACGTAGCAGTTACGCTTTTTTACAGGGCCACATAAAAGTTTAGTTCAAATCTTGCAAGACAATTTTAAACCACTTTCAATTACCTAATTAAGCTGCTTTGTCTACATGTGTTTTTCTGATGACAATTCTATTAACTTATAATTTGACGAACGTAGAAATTATGCATTTTTAATAGGGCCACACAAAAGATCGCGGAATGATTGTTGCTAAAAAGCAGAAATTTTAATTAAATTTCAACAAAATTACTGTAGGTTATTAAGATACACAACAGCATTTTGTAAATTGAAAGCAAAGTGCGTAGCAGTTGTAATTCTTTTACAGGGACACATAAAAAAATTGAATGTATTACCGTCTGTATGCAGAAATTTTATTTCAAATTGAATAACATTTACATAGGTTATTTATTCGCACAACAGCATTTTCTCAACCGAAAATAATTTTGATAGTATGTATTTTTTTTACAGGGTAACACAAAATATTAAAGTTTGTTTTAATATGATTTTATTTAAAAAAAATATTTTTTTTTCAGGATGACTACACAAATTTCCCAAGAAATTCTCAGTAGACAAAAATACAAAAAAGAAATGAATGTTAACTTACATGTGTGCATTAAATTTTTTTTTGCTTAATTGTAAAATAAGCATGTTTAACGCATTATTTGTAATGCATTGTACAGGGTGCTCACTAAAGTCCTTCCCACGCTCTTAATTGCCGAACGGTTGCAGCTATACACATAAAAGAGGTGTCTAGGTATAATAAATTGGCTATGCTCTACCAGATGACATCGCTTCCAGCGTCACTTGTTGCAAAACAGCTCAGTTAGTATTCTTATCTCAAAAACGTGATTCATGTTCAGAACGAGATTCATTTAGCATTCATGTTCACAATGTGTCCTTTCGAACTAAATCGATGATGCTCTAGAAATTTGTCATTCACTTTTATCCCAGATTTCGAATCGTTTTCGCGATAGGAACGCTAATGCCGCCATTTTGCACCAGGTGGCGCTGTAAGCGATCTCATCTAGTATCGCATAGCCTCTTCAATATGCCTAGACACCACGTTTATGAATATAGATGCAGTCATTCGGCAGTTAAGAGGGTGAGAACGGATTTTAGTGGGCACCCTGTATTTTTATTTTAAGATATTGTTCTTAAAAAACCAAATATTTATCACTGTTTGAGTATTTTATTAGTGTTGCATTAAAAAAACAGCAAAAACTAATTAAACTTCAACGAAATAATTTTTTCCACCCAGATCGTCAAAACGTCCCACTGTGCGCCGGTGCCGATATTCATGTTTTCCGCTGTGAGAGGGCGCTCGAATTCATATTTCGCTTCATCAGGCGGCGCGGTACTGTCGCTTATTCAGACACTGTATGTAATGACCCGCCCCTCTCATATTTATTGAATTGAACTCAAATACAACTAGCAGAGTTGATTGTGAATGTCTGAAGGTTCGTACGGAGTAAGCAAATTACTTGCAGACATGATTTTATTGGCTACATATGTACGAATTTAATATAAATTGTCTTACAATATAATGAAGTATGGACAACATTATATAAATGCATTTCTAGGAGGTAGAAGCCACGCCCTTAGTCAATGATTTAAAAAAAAAATATGAAAACGAGAATGCTCGTTTCCCGTCGTGAATGTATTACGTTTATAATAAGGAATTGTTTTCAATACTGAATTTTTGAATATTCAAGTATGAGACACCTGTAGTGCACGCCGTCTATATCGTAGAAGAGTGTGACCCACCGGTGATGCACGCCGGCGTGAACATGTTACACAGTGAAATTATATCTCCGAAAGCAGTGGGAATAAAAAAAAAAGGTTCTTGGCGATTGTGATTTTAATAGCAGAAAAGAACGAAAATATGAAAACGACATGCGGGAACTATTTCTTTTGAAATAGTAGATAATAATTTTTTTCCATGCAAGGGTTGGGATGAGAAAAGAATTAGTCAAATGTGGGTGTCATTATTATTATTATTATTATTATTATTATTATTATCATTATTATGTATTTCCATCCAGACCACGCAAATGGCAGCTCAAACCTGGACAAAAACGGAAAATATGTCTTCCTGGATTCTTATGACCTGCAGAATATGAGCTTATTGAAATGGTAAATACTGATATTTTTTGAACAAAACATACCGTTATAACCATAAAGGTGCCGTAAAGGAGAAGGATTTTTTCTTTACTTGTAATTCTTCAGCGGAAAAAGAGATTGCGATTTTAAAATGCAGAAAAACGGGAGTTTACACTTGAAAAACTTCGGACTTTTTTGGATATGCTCAGAAGCAGTGTTGTCAATGGGCTACTACCATTTTATTCAGATTTCTTGATTGGCACCACTTTTTTGAAATGGGAAAATTCGCCTCATTTAATGACATATTATTTCAAGTGAAAACAAGGGAAATTTTGCCATATCAAAAAAGTGGTGCCAGTCAAGAAACCTGAATTTAACCCTTAAATGCATAGTGATGCATATCTACATCACTAATTTATTTAATTCTTAGCAACCAGTATATTTATATAGGAATATTGATCCTGTAAAAATTACAAAAATATAAAGTTAAAAATCTGTCTTAAAATTTCTGGTATACAAACTTTAATATAAGAGTAAAAAACATAATTAAAAAATATATGCATTTAAGGGTATTTTGCAAAATATAGAATTATATAAAATAAGATTCATACTTATTAAAATATTTACTAATTTGCAACATTTTAATTTTTACTTGTATTGCAGGTGTGCAACACAAGAAAGCGTTGACGTATTATACGAAAAATGTATCTCTGATTTTTTTTCACTATTTTTCCTGTGTTATAAACATTTCAGAAAATCATATATTATTTTTTCGAAACAAAGCTAAAAATAATGCATTTAAGGGTTAAAAAAAGTACCCCACTGGCAACACTGCCCAGAAGCGATAGCATGAACAATGGAAGCTAGTTTATCAGCGTACGATAAGAGATTTTCTGGGCTCGATTACTAGCGGGGCAAACTTCCACCCGTAAAAGTGAATAGAAATATTTTACTTATTCATGACAGTAATTTTGCACGAATTTGGTATTTTAATAAGACGAAACTTAGTACGAAAATTTACTGTTGGAAGTTTGCGCCTTTGGTAATCAGGTCCTAATTTTTTTAAGATAGGAACCGACTTCACGGACGCGAAATAGAATATGATACATACTTCTAACACTAATTTTTACAAGTTTTTGTCCTCTTTAATCACTGTGATTAATTATGGGGACGAAGGACCTTAAAAAACCTTAAAAATCAATTCTTTATTTTTTGTAAATTTCACTTTAAATATTATTCAAGGGTACATTATATGCATTATGGTATGCATTTATAAAAAAAAAAAATAATAAAAAAAATAAACAAAAATTTTACGCGTGGCCTGAGAAATCTTCGAAATGCTCCCTGCGCGTTCCATATCAATGAAAATCCCCAATAATTTTTATAAAAGTTTGGTTTATATATATGAATAAAACTGTGCATCAAATTTTATATATTTAAATATAAAGGTAAAAAAATAAATAAATAATAAATTTTTAAATTTTTACGAAAAAATGTCAAAAAATTTTGATTTTTTTCATACCTTTATATTAAAAAATATATAAAATTCGATGCACAGTTTTATTTATGTATATAAACAAAACTTTTATAAAAAATATTGGGGATTTTCATTGATATGGAATGCGCAGGGGGCATTTCGAAGGGAGGTAACGACGACGCGTAAAGTGCCATTTTTTTTCCCAAAAATGATTTTTTTCTTTTTTTTGGGATAAATGCATGCCATAATGCATATAATGTACCCTTGAGTAATATTTAAAGTGAAATGTACAAAAAAGGGGAAAAAATTGAAAAATTTTGAAATTTTGAAATTTTTTCGAAAAATTTCTCTTTTTTTAAAATTTTTATATTCAAATATATAAAATTCGATGCACAGTTTTATTTGTATATATAAACCAAACTCTTATAAAAAATATTGGGGATTTACATTGATATGGAATGTGCAGGGGGCATTTCGAAGATTTCTACGACGACACGTAAAATGCCATTTTTTTCTCAAAAAGAAATAATTTTTTTTTAAATTTTTTTGTGATAAATGCATGTCATAATGCATATAATTTACCCTTGAGTAATATTTAAAGTGACATTTACAAAAAAAAAAAAGAAAATAATTGAAAAATTTTGAAATTTTGAAATTTTTTCGAAAAACTTCAAAAATTATCCTTTTTTTTAAACTTTTATATTCAAATACATAAAATTCGATTCACAGTTTTATTTTTATATATTAACCAAACTTTTTTTAAAAATGTTGGGGATATTCATTGATATCGAACGTGCATGGAGCTTTTCGGAGATTTCTAAAATGACGCGTAAAATCCCAGATTTTTTTTTTCAAAAATAACATTAAAAAAATTTGTTTGTAATAAATGCATGCCATAATGCTTATAAGGTACCTTTGAGTAATATTTAAAGTGAAATTTACAAAAAATATTTTTAAGGTCCCCTGTCCCCTTAAGACAAAAATAACATTTTAAAATTAGTGGTTTAGTTCGCATGATTTTCCCCCGTTGCATCGCACCCTGATAAGTTTCGCCCATGGTTTTAATTTATACTTCTGCTAATTCTGAAAAAATGAAAGATCTGATTTTCAAATTCTTCCAGATCTGTCTTTGTTTATCCTTATCCAAATTTGCACACCTCTGCGTGCAATAAATTTTACTATCCATCGCCAACAAACAGGCAGACACACACACGGGAAACATCATTCTTTTATTAATATAGATGTTTTTGGGGTTGATTTTAAATAACGTCACAGAACGAAAACATTTAAATTAATTTTGTGTTCATATTTAAGATATTTTTTATTGCAATTTTCAGTTTTGAATGAACTGATACGGAAGTCATTCGATAGGAAACATATTTATAAATAAGAAATAATCTAATTTCCGATGCATAATCCGCGAACCAAACTAACATATTTAGATCCAGAAAGTTTAATTAATAAAATATAACTCATTTCTACATGTTACAGTTGAGGCCAAATTTTGAAAGCAAAATGTTTCCACAAACACATTTGTTTGATCCGTAGATTATACACAGGATTTTTATAATAATTACTACGGGCTGCCACGGGCGACTATTCTTATATTCTGTTCGCAGAAGTATTTTTCTAATATAAATTTTGAAGTATATTTCTCTTGCAAATGTTGTGGAAGTTTCTGTTAAGAATTTCTGCTTTAAGAAAGTGGAGTGAGTTAGAATTAAAAAATGGTCACCTGTGGCAGTCCTGTTGCTAGTAATGCAAAAAGTTTGTTTGAGTCGAGTTTCAAACAAACATAGTTATCAGAAATTTTATTTAGAAAATCCAAGTCAAATAAATACGAAATAGCAATATGCAGTATTTTATTAAATAAAATTATTTGTTCTATACAAGTTTGTTTGATCTGCGACTTATACTCGAACTTTTATGTTATTTATTTTACTCTACGATATAAATTTTCAATATATATATATATATACAGGGTGTTCCGTTAAAGGGGTCCAATATTAATAGGGGTAATAGAGGAGATCACATGGAGCATAAATCAGTATATAAAGCCTGGTCGGATCTCAATAGTTTTCAAGTTACAGCAAATAGAATGAAAATTCGGAAAATTGTAAAAGAACCCTCATTGCTAAACTATCAATAATGCTACATAAAAACGAAGCACATATTTAGAAAGAGCAGAAAAAAACCTACAAAATGACATCAATTGTATTAAAATAGCAATATTTATTGACGAGTTACAAGCCCTGAAACAGTGAAAAAAGTACGAAATCCAATATACATCAAAATAGTTAATCGTTAATTCCAAAAAGACAACTCTAGCTACAACAAGGAAAATGTAGTAAAATTTGGTCCATTCCGAAAACTTTCGAAAAAGCTTACAATGAACCATATCGGTTTAATTGTGTGAGAGAAACTAATCAGTTTCTTAGTTACAACTCCGCTTTCTTTGACACTAGCAAAGGTTAAACTCCGCCCATCACGATTGGAAACACCGCCTTTTTAATTACTCTCAACTATACATTTTCGATCATGCTTCTTCTGAGATGCAACATTTTTAATTATTCAAGAGTTGAATGAACCAAAATAACTTTACAGTAATAGTCTACATTTTAAAGTGGTCTTTTATTGATATAAAGCTTAAGTTAAATTCTTTAAAATTAAACTGGTGGTGAAAATTCGGAAATAATTAAAAATATTGCGATTTGTAACTATGCAAGAAGTTTCAGTACTTGTTTTACATGGACAATTATTGTATGTATATGTGCATCATAATTTATGATAGGAAATAATAATAACAAATAGCATAATAATTTTATTAATTATAAATTTAAAAAAAGACACTAAATTTTAAATTAATTCATACAAACTTTGTAATTTACAATTTGAGTACACCACAGTCTGTGACTTACAAAATACTGTGCCAAAAAGTGTTGAAAATATAAGAAAAATGACAAATAAAGAATTACATTCCACGTACTTTATGACATATGTGAAGCATAGCCTTCTGGCCTGCGCTGCACAGTTCAATGTCGGAAGGCAGACGAACGGACATTATTATAATAGGTGTTCGAAGTTGCGCCCATTAACAGAATCGCACAGCCGACAGCGACGTCGTAAAGATTTGCGAACACGCCGAAAAACTCCGACGGAGTTGGGAATGTCTCCTGCAGCGACAACGATTCGCGCTAGTAAATCCTCCGGTGTATCCACAGGCGTTTCATACACCAGCGATTTAAGGTGTCCCCAAACAAAAAAGTCTAACGGATTGAGGTCTGGAGAGCGTGCAGGCCAAGCAACAGGTCCACTGCGTCCAATCCATTTCCCAGGATATGTTGAATTGAGGTGATTGCGAACACCTATGAAAAAATGTGCCGATGCGCCATCGTGCATAAACCAGATATTGTGGCGCAATGTTGCTGGCACACTTTGCAGTAACTGCGGTAAGATATCCCGTAGGAAAACCAAGTACGTACTGCCATTGAGTACATCTGGGAGTAAATATGGTCCTATGAGATAATCGCCGAGGACACCTGCCCATATGTTCACACTGAACTTTTGTTGTGCGTTCGACGGGAAAACAGTGTGCGGATTTGTATATGACCATGTGTGCATATTGTGCGTGTTTACCACGCCCTCTCTCGTAAATGTTGCTTCATCAGTAAATAAAATATTTCCCAGAAATTGTGGATTATTTTCTGTTACATTAAGCAACCAGCGTACGAATTCTGTCCGCT
Source organism: Maratus speciosus (assembly GCA_963932465.1). NCBI lineage: Eukaryota > Metazoa > Arthropoda > Arachnida > Araneae > Salticidae > Maratus > Maratus speciosus. Next base: position 311,841,532 of record OZ010796.1, read on the forward strand.
GAGCACAATCTGTTACTGATAACAGTTGTAACCGCTGCACATGAAAGGGGTGCATGTTTTCTGCACGCAGAACACGCCACCAGTGGTGGAAAATTGGCGCAGAGGAGGAGCCTATTGAAAGCACTAAATTTTAGTAGTATTTTTTGCCTTATCTAATGACAGAATTTCTGCGTTTTTATTAAGGTGATGAATAATATAAAATTTTAGTGGTGTCAATAGGCTCCTCCTCTGCGCCAATTTTCCACCACTGCGCCACACACTTTGGTGAGAAACACCGACTTCAGTCGCAGCAGCTCGTGTACTCGTGGAGGGGTTATCTTTAAAAATATTCAGTACATCTTCTTCCATTGCAGGTGTTCGTACATGTCGAGGTTTCCCTGCATCAATGCTTGCTGTATTAAACGATCCAGTCTCCCGTAATCGTCTATCGATTTTTATGAAGAGTTTCGAACTTGGGCAACGTCTCCTTGGAAATTGCTCACGGTACATGCGCTGTGCTAGACATGCATTTCCATGAGCTTGCCCGTACATCAGATGCATGTCCGCATATTCTTCGTTAGAGTATTCCGGCATAATTATTATACATCAACTTACTACAATCCCACTTACAACAGCCTCCCTTTAACATAACGCCCACTGATGGCTGCTGTTTTATTACACTTTTCTGCCTATACACATAGAAAATTTGCATAAAAAGTACTTCTTCTTCATCATCCTGAAAGTTCATGGAGGAAACGCAGCAGTCACGGAGTTTGCTTTAAGACAAGGCGAGAGCTGCACAATATGTCATTCACTTGACCAGACTGAATAATGAAAGGGTATTGATAGAGGTTGATCAGAAATGTATAATTGAAAGATATTAAAACGGGGTTTTTACAATCGTCATGGGCGGAGTTTCGCCCTTTCCGAGCGTGCAACAGTACAGAGTTGTAACTAGGGAACTGCTTGATTTCTCCCATACAATTAAACTGATATGGTTTATTGTCAGCTTCTTCGAAAGCTTTCGGAATGGACCAAATTTTATAACATTTTCCTTGATGTAGGTAGAGTTGCATTTTTGGAATTAACGATTAACTATTTTGCTAAATATTTGATTTTGTATTTTTTCACTGTTTCAGAGCTTGTAACTCGCCATTAATTCTCAATATTCTAAAACAACTTATGTCATTTCGTAGGATTTTTTCTGCTCTTTCTAAATATGTGCTTCGTTTTTATGTAGCATTATCGATAGTTTAGCAATGAGGGTTTATTTACAAATTTCCGATTTTTCATTCTATTTGCTGTAACTTGAAAATTATTGAGATCCGGCCAGGCATTATATACTGATTTATGCTCCGTGTGATCTCCTCTATTACCCCTATTAATAATGGACCCCTTTAACGGAACACCCTGTATATACATTAAATAAATCTAAACTGAAATTTCAGATTTCTGCCAATATTCTTGTTGGAACCATTAATCTAGTTTAAGCAATTATAAAAGAAAAATGGACGTTTTGATGATTTACGAACTTTGATTCTGTGACATTTTTTATATAAATACTTTTTTACTTGAAATCATAACTAGTTTTCAAAAAAAAAAAAAAAAAAATTAAAACGAAAGAAAAATGCTTTTTCAAAAGCTCTTTATGGGTGAAGTCCAAAAAAAGGAGTTATTAGGTTCTTAATAAGGTATATATATAATAGATAACTTAAAGTAAAATGACAGTATTTTATGAAATAATATTATACGTGTTTTACAGATACGTTCAAAAATTATACAGGAACCAATTATGTATAGTCGTGGAAAAAAAAGTAAAACCCCCCTACTAACTCCTTAACAAATTATCGTAGAAGAAAGTTACTGGCACCGAAAGATTGGAAATAAAGTCTACTTTTAAATGATGTATCTAAAATTTGCTTAGGGGGGCATCTACATATTAAAACGAACCATACCTTCATTTTTCTCAATAGCAATACCCAATTTTAATAAGATATTTCAAAACTTCGGTTCAAACTATGCCTAGACACCAATTTTCAAGTCATTTGAATGATAGGTTTTGAATTATAAACATTCAAAATTTAGTGCTTCTAATGTTAAATTACATTTTCATATTTTTATTTATATCTCCTGAAATTATGCTCCTAATGTGCTAATTTTTTTGTAGCAATAATACTAATATACCCAAACATAAATACGCTAAATTTGCAATTTTTATAATTGTATGATATGAATTATGAATTATAACAGGGGTGGCCAACTGTGGCACGCGCCACACCACTAAAATTTTACAGTAATCATTGCCTTATCTAATCATTGAATCTCTGCGATTCAACAAGTCGAATTTTCCTGTAAAATTTTAGTGGTATCAGGGGTGCCACTGTTGGCCACGCCCGAATTATAAATTTAATATTCGAAAGAATTATGAATTGCAACCTACAATTTTTTTGATGGATTTAGATTTATTAACCCCTTGAGGGGCATGCAATTACGTTTGTGAAATGCTGAATTTCCATCGGAAAATTAGAAAAATTTTATTTCAAAATAAGGAAAAGCAATTTTATGGCTTTTTCCCACGAAAGTTAGAAAAGTAAAATTTAATAAACTTTTTCTGGTGTAAAACTTCATTAATCGTAGGTGGTATATAATATATACCGGTGCCCCTCAAGAGGTTAAGTCCTGCTTCATGGAAATCCAAAATTTCACATTTTTCTTACATGTAGTTTTCAAATTATGCTTAAAAAACGGCAAAATGATGGTTTAAGGGGCCGTCTGTGATTCAAGTGAGTAGATATTTTGAAATTTATTCTGCTGTTCTGTAATCTAACAGGCTTCATTGACTCCTTGAGTGGCGCTTAACCCCTTGAGGGGCGGTGGGATAAAATATATCCCACCTAATTTAAACAAGATTCTCACCAGAAAATTTTAACTAAATTTGATATTTTTATCTTTGGAGGAAAATCGTTGAAAAATTGCTTTTCCTTATTTAAAAATAAAAATTTTCGATTATTCCGGTGAGAATTCAATATTTAGAGATTTTTTCCTTGCCCCTCAAGCGGATAAGGTGCCTTGATCAAGAAGCGGGCTCTCTCGGTCTACAATCGAGTACGGAACTTCAATTTAGATACAGCCCTTGAAATACGCTCGTTTTAAAATAATTAATTTCTCGGAAACTTATTGTACGAATTGCATAAAAATTTGTTTTTATACTAATTGAAGGGTGTAAAGTTCATTTATGCTGTAAGAATTGTATACTGCTATAAAAAAAAAACAAAGTTATGGTTCATTTTAATATGTAGATGGCCCCCTAAGCAAATTTTATATACATAACTTAAAAGTAGACTTTATTTCCAATCGTTCGGTACCAGTAACGTTCTTCTACGATACTTTGTTGAGGAGTTAGTAGGGGGTGTTTACTTTTTTTTCCACGACCGTACATGTATAAAAGACAGTAAATAAATGCAGACAAAAATAGTTTGATATTATTTGAAAGCTTTTCACTAAAACATTTAGATAAACAAATTTCTATATTTTTGGCATTTATACACGATATATTTCTAACGCATACAAATTTTGTACAAACTTAAACTTCGAGCATATCGTCGGTACCATGTCAAACTATCCAATAGGGTGGGTCGAAAAAACCGAAATTTTTATAATCGAAATGTAATAGCACAGAAAAGTTGCCTTTTGTAATACAGAATAAATTTCTAAAATATTACATCGATCGGTTAATATCTTTTACCGCTGCAAGGGGTCCAAAGTTTCAAAAAATCGCAAAAAACATGTTTTTTTTATCATTTTTTTTTTAAATTATCCAAACATACCAATACAATTTTTAATAGAACGCAGTAGCTACATGAAGATATGAGAAATGTCCCGGTAAATGTTCATTATGATGAAATCATATCTTTATTTGCCGCAAAAAGACCATATTTTTTGTAAAAATTTCAAAAATTTCAATTTTTCCTTTTTTTTCTAAATTTTTATAATTTCTATAATATGTCTAGAAATAAATAATTTTACTTTATATCTATTAATATATCATAATTTTTTATAACTGTTTGTAATAGACTTGAAAATAAAGTTAATCATTCATTTTTCTTGACGATCGCTTCATCTACTGATGTTTTACTTCATAACAGCCAATTCATGCCACAAAACTTATATAAAATGAGCAAAATGTTTTAGTATTTTATTAATTAAAATATAGAGATGTTTAACCGAAACGGGTTAAATAAACTTAAAATGAAGAAGAATTTAGTGTAAATGAATTCTATAATATAACTTGCTTTCAGATGAAGCCATTATTTCTCGAGAGGCCAAAACTGATCAGATGTGATCCTCCCTCTGTTCTAGTAAACAAACTTTATCAGTGCTTCAATGAATAATTTCACGCATCTTTCTAGTGATTGAGTGGGACAAGGAAAGCTGGTATTATAGCTGGTGTCTTTAATCGAACATTTTAAACTCACCAGCGTTTTTAGTCGATAAAGAAACCATAACAGGTGGCTCCGTTAGTTTTAAGTTTTGTCAGTAGACTAAAGCCATACAATTTTAAGCTTCAGTGTTGAAGTCTGCTATTATAAAGTGACGCATGGCACTATTCTAGTCCACAGAACCTCGTGCTTTTGCAATTTTCTTCATGGCTGGGGCCTTGATGTTCTCCTCTTCATATGCTATCATTCCAAAGACCCTATTTCTATGATTTGCGAAATAGTCATTTCGTGAAAATACAGGAACTATAATCTTTCGTAGATTATCTGTCGAGTAACCTAAGTTACTAACTATAGTGCACAGATTTTGGAAAACATGAGTGATTCATTTTAATTGTGAACCAACTGATGCAGTACATTTTCAGGATGTACTCAAAGTATTGAGAAGAGGGTTTCTTTGTTCCAACGTAGAGTCTCAAACTTCGAATAGCAGTAATGATCCACCTTGCGTGAAATATTTGTCCAGGAACTCAGCAAAAAAGGTCAATTGTATGCACGCGTGTTGAAAGAGCTTGCAATATTTCAGACGTATACTTCTGGTGAGTTGACAAATCATCTTTATCAACAGCTAGGTGATTAGATTAAATTGGCTTAAATTTTGCAATTGGTAATAATTCACAAATCGCAAGAGATCAACCAATTGGGCCACAATATGATAGAGAACCTGTTTTTTGTCATCAAGATGTTTGAAAAGATGTCTCAGTGGAAGCTCATTGAAGTGAGGCCAAGGAAGCCAATAAAGTGGTTTTTTAAAAGTTGTTCTCAACTAATCCTACTATAACACCACCTTTGCATCCTGTTTTGAAGACAGTTCCGCAAAATTCAACTGCAATTATTATTCCAGCCGGGATTTCATTTTTCTTCAAAAAATCTATAATGTCATTGCATACAGAAGTTGCCTTGCCAGACGATGGGGTCAAATGACGAAAATAATTCAGACCTGCTTCTAGTACAAAGAGATATGTTCCTCCTTGACTTCGCAAAGATGAAACTTTGCCACCTCTTTAACCTGGTAGATATTTCTATCTTTAGGGCCATCAAAATATAGAGTAAAAGGAGTACATTACAAAAAAAAAAAAACGAACAAAGTGAAACGTGGCCCTCTAGCAGCGAGAAATTAATTTTACGTGCAGGCAGCTGCAGGTGTTTCTATCATTGAGCAATTTTTTTTTATAGAATTACAGTGATCATGGTTAACAATGTGCATGAAATTAACAACATAAAATGCCTTTCCCAGCCTATTAGAAATGTAAAAAATCTGAAAACATTACAAAAGTTATGAAAATTGAAAAAATGGAAAACTTTAATTTTTAACATTTTTTAGAAATTTTGGCCCTGTTGTGGCGGTAAAAGCAACGATGTCACAAAAATGAAATGTTAATGTTACATTACTAATATCTTGGCGTGGCTATTCCGTTCTATTAGAAATTGAATAAGTATGTTTGGATAATTTAAAAAAAAAATTGCTAAAAGTATGTTTTTTGCAATTTTTTCGAAATTTGGACCCTTTGCGGCGGTAAAAGATATTAACCAATCGGTGTAATATTTTACGTATTTTATCTTTTTTACAAAAGGCAACTTTTCCGCGCTATTACGTTTCGATTATAAATATTTCGTTTTTTTCGACCCACCCTACTATCTAATTAGAAAACATTGCGCTACTTTTTTTAAATGCAGCTTTCTAGATTGGCACCACCTTTTTCAAATAGTAAAATTCGCCTTATTTAATCTTATTTAGTGACATATTAATTAACCCTCTGTCTACCAGAAGGGTCCAATGGACCCGACATGTACATTCAAAATATTTATTCAAACCAGAAATTTCTTCAAAACAAACTAAATTTATAAATCAGACAATAATAAGTTAAATAAACAAATTAAATAGTTTTAAGTAAAAATTCTGGTGTAGAATGTTTTTATAAAACTTGAGTAAAATTTTCGGTAGTTCTAGGGTTAAGGCGAAAACAAGAGGACTTTTACGATTTCTGAAAAGTGGTGCCAATCAAGAAATCTGAATTTTAAGAAGTAACCCACTGTTTTCACATTGGATATTTTGACATGGTACCGACGATATCATAGTTGCCAACAACTTACGCTTTTTTGTACCACAAAAAATTAATAGAGATTTTTGCTCTATTTAATCAGCAGTTTACGACGATTTAAGAAGGCAGGAGTGAGATTTCCGACTTTTTGCATACCACTATAATCTTAGAAAAAAGATTTTGTTTAACCCTAGATCTACCGGGAATTTTATTCAAGTTTTAATAAAACGTTCTACACCAGAATTTTTATTTAAAACTATTTAACTTATTTATTTACCTTATTTTTGTCTGGTTTATATACTTAGTTTATTTTAAAGAAATTTCTGGTTTGAATGAATATTTTGTATGTACCTGTCGGGTCCAATGGACCCGCCTGGTAGACGGAGGGTTAATAGGAACACGTATGAGATTTAACAGAACAACATTTTTTAAAAGTTTATATTGGTGTGCAAATAGTCGGAAATCTTATCCCTGGTAGGTGAAATTTACTATTAAATTTTTGTGGTACAAAAAAGCGTAAGAGTTTGTAGCTATGACATATGTATACCATAACATGTCCTTAGATAACAAATGCCACTATTTATGGTTACCACTAATTATTAATGTTGTCTTTATTTTATCATAGATATCTTCGAGTAAATAAGACGAAGATTTTTAATGGGAATTAGCGGTGACAAAAAATAACAGCAGTTAGCAGCTATAGATGTCTGGATAAATAGCTCTAAGAAGGGGAATGCTAATTGCAACTTAATATCATAAAATAAAGAAAGAGTAAAGACGTTGTCTTTAATTTTTCCAAAGTGAAATTTGATACTTGTGTAATTGTATTTAAGTAATGTATCAATGTTTCAAGATATTGTTATATGCTTAATCTTGGCAAGGCAAAAATATTTACCTGGGAAGCACTTGTCCATACTTTTGAACAGGGGTGTCAAACTGTGGCCGCCGGATACCACTAAAATTTTATAGATATCTAATCCTCGAAACTCTGCGATTCTAAAGGTCGACTATTTCTTTAAAAAATTAATTGTATGCTGATGGGCCACAACATGACACACCTGCTTTTGAACAATAATTTATTAGAAGCTTTATCTTTATAAAAGAATTATAACGCATAATCGAAATATTAGATCAGTGTTTTACAGAATTTTAGCTGAAAGCCGTTTATCACCGCGAAACAAGATTTTTTGAATACGAGATTTTTTGATAGTTTCGAAACTCAACCGAAACTATCAGTATTCAAATAATCTCGTTTCTTCCTTCGGAAATTTTCAACATTTCTCATCGATTTGAGGTTTATCGGCCGGCTCAAATGATACTATTTATTGCTACAAATTTCGTCGTTTGTAATTATCAGTCATGACTGACTCAAGACGTAAATGCAAATTATAAAGAAAGCAATGCGTATATAACTAAACTTTTTCACGTGCTCATTAAAATCTGCAGACATAACAGTAACAGAAAATTTTCAGTTTGAAACCGCAGGAGAGTTTCGAATACTCTTTGACAAAGTTCTAGTATAACAGATGATAATTTACAGAAATCATTAAAAAAGATAAATCGAGGTGTGTATACATAAAACTAAACTATTTTTTAATTAAATGAAATTCGTATAATTAGAAAATCTTTCTGTGTCCTTGATGAATTAATTACGTTTTATTTTATGTGATAAAAAAAGTTTTGGATCTAAGGCACAGAGAGACAATTTGGACCACACATAATAATTATGTACATTTCATAAATACGCATAATTAATTAATTATTATGCATATTTATCACATACGTATAATTAATTAATAATATATTTAAGTATGTATTTATTACTTTAATACATACAATTTAAGTACTTTAAAAAGTTTTGGGACATTTTCGCTTTCATTTCGGCCGAAAAGAGAAAGATCGCCAAAATTCGGTTTCGGTTTCGGTCTCTCGGCCTTAAAAACCTGTTTTGGTCGATCCTTAATAATGATTATATATAAAATTTCTATAAAAAAACTACTGGTGTCCGTAAAGTTTTTACACAGTCAAAGATAGAGTTTTTTTTTTGTATAATGATGATTTTTTCGCAATAAAAAGGACACAGATGCATTCTGTTGACTTTCATATTAGTATTCCCGCTTTATGATCAAAATTAAATTACCATTTTACTTGTCGCATTTTCAATTTATCAAAATTTTTGCTGTTCTTAAAGTTTTTACACGCACTGTATATGTCTACTTCTTTTTATTCATAACTCCATTTCAAAAACACGCTTTCTCTTTCCGTTTGCCTTTTGTTGGTTGTATAAAGTTTTCGCAGATATAATTAACACTAGAACTACCGGAAATTTGAGTCAAGTTTTATAAAAACATTTCATGCCAGAATTTTGACTTAAAACAGTTTAAATTTTCATATTTAACGTTTTTCTTCTTTGTATCTTTTTAACTTATTTCATAATCGAATTTCTGGTTTGAACCGAAACATATTCCTATGGTAGCCGTCAAAATGACGACTCACGGTAGTTCTAGTGTTAAATAAACTGGAATGGCTATGCAATTTGAGTGTTAGATGTCAGAGTTTCGGTTTTTTCCTCAAACTGAATATATTTAGCACGAAGGTTACACATGCTTTGGAAATATTATATTTATTACTCATGAATAATTAAAAAAAATAGATCAATTTCAACTGACGTCAAACCCTAGTAACCAACTTGACAAACTAGTGGGCGATCTGTTTGCCCATCGGTTATTCTCTAATATGATTGGTTGAACCGTAATATTCCCTAAAATGTCGGCGATTTTGGTTGGTTAGTGGAAAATTGGAGGCACGTAGTTGAAACTGATCTAATTTGATAATAGTCCAGGCAATAGGGAATTTTACCTAGCAAAATTAATGGTAGTTCTGGAAATCGGCTTACTTTATGTTTTTTGGGTCGCTGAATCCGAATTTGTAACTTCCCACCAAAATTTCCCTCGGCAACCCCCCAAATTTTGGTAAAAAGCCCCCCCAAAAAAGTTTTTATTAAAAAAATCAATTCTTTCATTGTTTTAGGGGAAAAATATCTAGAAATTCAGAAAGTAGACAAAATTTGCAACAAATCAGATATATGACATTATGACTTAGGATGAAGGGGAAGGGGGATCTGCTTCGGAACATGCATGCGGTGCTGCGTGGACTATGTTGCGCAATTTCACTTAACCACTCACACGCTTACATTCGCCCTCCCATCTCCCCTCCGAGCTTTCCTTATAAGGTTTACTTTAAGTTTTTTGTGTCGCTGAATCCGAATTTTTAACTAACCCCAAAATTTCCCGCCCCCGAAAACCCCCCAAAATAGTTGTTATTAAATTAAATTTCTTATTGTTTTAGGGGAAAAGCATTACGAAATTCAGAAACTAGACAAAATTTGCAACAAATAGGATATATGACATTATGATGTAGGATAAACGGAGAGAGGGGGCTGCCTCGGAACATTCATTGCGTGCTTTTCTCAAAAACCAAATTTTTTCAAAAAATCAATTTTTTTTTTTTTTTTTTTGGGGGGGGGGGGGTTGGCGGGTGAAATTTTAGTGGGAAGTTACAAATTCGGATTCAGCTACCCCAAAAACATAAAATGAGACGAAATCCAGAACTAGTATTAATTTTTCCAGGTAAAATCCCCTATTGCCTGGACTTCATAACTTAGTGCACGAAGCGCCGCAGTGCATGTTCAGAGGCAGCCCTTCCCCTCCCCGCTCATCCTACGTTATAATGTCATATATCCTATTTGTTGCAAATTTTGTCTAGATTTTGAATTTCGTAATGCTCTTACTCTAAAATAATAAGAAATTTAAGTTAAAATCAACCATTTGGGGGGGGGGGGAGGTTCGGGGGGATTTTGGGGGGAAGTTAAAAATTCGAATTCAGCGACCCAAAAAACTTATAGTAAACCTTATAAGAAAAGTTCGGAGGGGAGATGGGAGGGCGAATAAAGGTGTGGGTGGTTAAGTGGAATTGCGCAACTTAGTTCACGCAGCACCGCGCGCATGTTCCGAGGCAGATCCCCCCTTATCCCTTCATCCTAAGTCATAATGTCATGTATCTAATTTGTTACAAATTTTGTCTACTTTCTGAATTTCTAGAAACTTTTTCCCTAAAACAATAAAAAAATTGATTTTTTTAATAAAAACCTTTTTTGGGGAGCATCTTACCAAAATTTGGGGGGGGGGGGGGTTGCCGGGGAAAATTTTGGTGGGAAGTTAAAAATTCGGATTCAGCGACCCCAAAAAACATATAGTAAGCCTCTTTACAGAACTACCATGAATTTTGCTAGGTAGAACCCCTATACGGTCTCTATTGCCTGGACTAATAACAAGAAATACAATTTTTAAACGTTAAATAAAAAATAAGAACCCTCCTTACTAGATCTTTTAACGCTAGAAATTAGAAATTGGCAACAGCAAGTCCTTGCATTTTTCAATGCTTTCGGTTGTTGTAGCAAATAGGAATTTTTTAAATAGAAATTAAATTCTCATTTTTAATACTATTAATGACTTTTTTTTTCAGAAGTGTTTTTGTTTATTTTTTAATGTTTGTAATGATTGTAATTTTTGATATGTTTTCTTCCTGTCTTTTGAATACAGAATAATGTTTTGAATTTATCGTACTACTGCTACATGGTGTCGCAGGTAGCGGGGACCCGTGTCCAATGTTCTGATGGAACATATTGCCCCTTAATTTATGAGTAGAGGTTATCATTAGTTCTGAATAGTAATTTCAGCAAATTTCTTATATTCTTAATTCAGTCCCTCACCTGTGTTGCCAGATGAGCTATTTTTTTTAAATTCAGATTCTTGATTGGCACCCCTTTTTAGAAATGGTAAAGTGGGCCTTATTTAATGACATATTAATTAAAGCGAAAACAAAGCGAATTTTACCGTTTCAAAAAGTGATGGCAATCAAGAAATCTGAATTTAAAAAAAGTAGTCCACTGGCAATACTGTCCCTCACCCTCTTGACTAACATATCTATGTTGAATAACGGAGTTTCGGTATGATATAGGTGTGTTTAGAACACAGTGCGCTCCCTGGCGGTGGAAAGTGGATCTAACATATTTTGCAGAGCGTGCACAGCACGCCTGCTATACGGCTCCGCAGACAGCGGAAACGTATGTTGGACGTTCCTATAAAACATTTTGCGCCCCCTGGCAGTGGATAGTGAAATGAAAGTAATTTTGAGCGCATGCACGGTTAGGATACAGTTAGATTACAGTTAGCTTACGGTTAGAGTTAGCTTTTAGGTTATATTTATGCTATGGTTAGGTTACGGTTACGTTGCAATTTGAATACGGTTAGGTTACGGCAATTTTACAATTAGGTTACGGTTAGGTTTTTGTCGCAGGATGAACACTACGGATATTTTGATTTAAAAATATGCTTAAATTTATATAACAGCCTTGAAATGTTAGTACTATATGCTAACTTTTTAGCTAATGATCAAGTATCGATTTGATTCACGTATAGTCTGATTCAGTGTTGCCAGTGGGCTACATTTTTTAAATTCAGATTTCTTGATTGCCACTACTTTTTTGAAACGGTAAAATTAGCTTTGTTTTCGCTTTAATTAATATGTCATTAAATAAGGCGCACTTTACCATTTCAAAAAAGTGGTGCCAATCAAGAATCTGAATTTTAAAAAAGTAGCCCATCTGGCAACACTGGTCTGATTTATAGGTGATGTAATCAGTTTCAAAATCTCAAAATACTTCGCTAAGGATTTCAGTGTGAAAAAAAGTAGTTACCTGTATGTAACAAGTCTTCTAAGTGATATTTAACGGTAAAGTCAATATTTTAGCACGAAAGTTACACAGTCATCAGAAACGTATCCCTCCCCCCCCCCCCATTTCCCTTTGAAGTTATTTCGAGCCTTTTTACCGCTAAATATCAGTTTTTAACAGCTTTTCCCCATAGTCAGTGGGCACGTATTTCAGATAAAATCGAGTTGAAGCTATAAAATAATACACATTTCTGGTTCATTTAAGAATATTTTCACGGACCCTGGCAACGCCGGCCAGGATAGCTAGTGTATACACAGAATATGAACAAAATATGAATAAGAAGTTATTGCTTCTCACAAAAATACATTTTTATTAACATTCGCGAATAAAAATATTTGATATTTATTCTAGTTTTAAACATTTGAATGAAATTACCGACAACTTTCTTGTGAGTTTAGTTGGTTTAAAAAATTTTATGCTAATATTTCTTTAATTTTACGTATAATAATTTTTAAATACATTACTGAGCTAGCTTTTAAAAGTATTTTTAATTACTTTTTTCTAATTTCTGTTTTTCTGTTAAACAATCTACTAGGTTGAGCAAAAAGTTCTGGGAAATTTGTGAAAGTTGAGTTACTATGCGCAAATTAACAACAAAAGCAACAAGGACTATTCTTCAAAGTAGAGATCATCACAGTCCACGACTTTCTGCCAGTTTCCGGATTTGCTGGAAGTACCATACCATAGCGGCTCCTTGGAATCGAAAAACTTTTGACATGCTTCTTCAACTTCATTAAAGAATTCAAATCAACGGCCACTGGAAAAGTGTTGCATCGATCGAAAGCTGCCATAATAAAATGGAGCAATATAATACATATATATATATATATATATTAAACAATGCAGTCTGATAAATACGTTTAAATAATCTTTTAATATTAAAAGATCTTTTTACATATGTATAACAGTACTGTTTTTAAAAATATATTATGTTCATTATATTACTATTTACTAATTCTTCAAAATTATTGCTTTTAAAAGTTACATCGTAGATAAAAAGGATTATGTCTAAGCCAGTTTTCACTGAAAAGAAAATGAAACTAAAGCTCTTATAATAGAAATAAATAAATCGAAATTTATTGATCTATACTTGAAGCAGACAGATGTAATTAGGGTTGGTATCAACAGGAAAATACTAATATCCACATGTATTTTCAGCGGATTTGAGAATTTGAGATAAGAATTTGAGAAAAGATCGAAATTATGAACGCACGTGTAATTTTAACATTTTTACACTATAAAAGAAATATGTGATGGGCTTATGTAATTTATTTATTAAAAAATAAATAAAATATGCTTATTTATTAATTATTTTTAACTTTAAGAAAAACTTTCCTTTTTTTAATATTGTTGTGTTATTTTATCGGCTTATAAAACAATGTGCCTATGTTGGCGAAAAAAGAAGGGGTACTCTTCATAGAGCAATCATTTAACCCTTTGAACTACGGTGGTGTATTTGTTAAACAATTTAAATTTAAATCCAAACTGGCAATTGTCACTCTGAATTTTCTAATTAACCCATTCTAGACGATGCCTTTTTTGGAGACCATCACTGGAAGCCGGTGATCACTGGTTCATACTGTCTTATAACAAGGCAGCCACTGGCGACTATTTTTATATTCTTCTTGTACCACTATTTTAAAAAATAAATGTTATAGAATCTTTCTCTTGCATATGTTGTCAACGTGTATGTGAAAGATTTTTTTTGTGAAAGTGCTGCCAGATAGAAATAAAAAATGCTGGCCAATGGCAGCCCTGCCAATAACAGTGTGTGCCAGTGGGGTACTTTTCTTAAATTCAGATTTCTTGGTTTGCACCACTTTTTTGAAACGGTAAAATTCACTTTGTGTTCTTCTTGAATAATATGTAATTAAATAAGGTACATTTTACCATTTCAAAAAAGTGGTGTCAATCAAGTATCTGATTTAAAAAAAAAGTAGCTCATCTGGCAACACTGGCCGGTAATTGCAATTCAATATCATCGCATACACGCGTGCTACCCGTCTTTTTTGCTCGGAATTGCATTTCACACCCGTCCAGTGTCGCCAGTGGGGCACTTATTTTTAATTCAGATTTCTTGATTGGCACCACTTCTATGAAACGGTAAAATTCATTTTGTATTTGCCTTAATTAATATGTCATCAAATAAGGCACATTTTACCATTTCAAAAAAGTGGTGCCAATCAAGAATCTGATTTTTAAAAAAGTAGCCCATCTGGCAACACTGCACCCGTCTCGAATGGGTTACAGTTTGATTTTATAATAGCGGAGACTAGGGAGGATTGACCCACTTTTTACAAAATGATTTTTTTATTTTTAAAATATTGAACGTAGAATAATGTTTTATATATCATTTTATTAGTTATACAATCAGTTATGAAAATGAAATTGCTACTTAAGTGTAATATATAAGAAATTTGAAAAATGGTTGATTTTAATCATGAGAAAATAATGGGTCAAGGCTCCCAACATATGGGAGGCTTGACCCACTTTGTTTTATATTGAAATATTTGTGAAGAGAAATAAAATCAGTTAAAAAAAATTAACTTTATGCTACACGCTTAAATTATTATTAAAAATATTTTTCAAAGTATATGATGCTTGAACAAACCTGCTTAGATGGAATCACAAGTCAGAGGAGAAAATTTTTGTTTTAAACAGAATTTTGTCCGCGAAAGTATAATTTTACAGCAGGAAAAATGAAATTTTAACATTTAAGGCATTAGTCCGTTAGAGACAGGTTCCGTTTTTATTGGGTTTCATGTATTATTATGTCCGGATTTAGGAGCCACCGTCTAGGTTTTTTTTTGTGTCTCCTTGTCTTATTTTTTGTGACACTGGACCTGACAACTCCACTTGTCACATACTTTGCTTTATCTCACTGTATTCATACTGGTGAAAATTGTCTACATACCTTTATAAAATTTTTTGATCGATGCTATGTTCTTTTGCAGCTGCATGAGCTCTTATTTTTTACTTCTTTTAACCCTTTCAGTGTAAAACTACTTTCAGTACTAAAATGTTGAAATAAATGACTGGCATCGGAATTTGCAAACAAAAAAATTTGCAAATAAGGAAAAGGCTATATTTAACATGCATATTAAATTGAAAAGATTTTAGCAAAATTCTAGTGTTATTGTGGCGTTTGGGAATTAAAATTAAGTGGTTTCATAAACACACCACTGCCTCTGAAAAGGGTAAGACTGCTGCTTTCATACTTTCTAGTCCTTTCTAGTCATTTTCACTGTTTCTACTTACCTATTGTAAGAATTTAAATGTAAAAAAGTTCCTACCAACTTTCCCATTTATATTTCATTAATTTTTTTCTTGCAGTGGATACAATAGCAATTTTTCACATCTTTCTTTAATCAATTTTAAACATTTTCTTTTCCATCACCCCATTTTACTGTAGCTTTACAGAATAAATTTACATTCGTTTATATATATAACCATTAACCTTTCATTATGCACAGCGTATAATAAAAATATTTCTAAAACCACTTAACCCTCTCGCTGCGTAAGTAATTCTTCGCGATGAACGTCGTTTACAGAATTTTTAATCATTTATCCCTAGTTCTTTAAAGCAGAAATTTTTGACTATCGTAATCGGGAAAAATGTCCTGATTAAATCAGACAAAGCTTTCGCTAATAAATAACTGGTGGGAATAACCAAATGGTATTAATTAGACTGATAAATGCATGCCCGAGTATATCTTGCGTTGCGCAACGAGAGGGTTAATTAAGGGAGCCTTGAGCATCTGGTCAACCCTCCCTCAGATTGACTGGGTCAAGCCTCCCCACATAGTCCTTTTCCAAAAAATAGCACATTGTTATATTAAGCCTAACTTTCTGTACAATATTTATGCCCGGAATAAAAGCTCGATATTTCTGCATTACTTAACTCTTAAATTTCGGGTGTTGCTTTTCGGCAACATACCCAATTTAGGTTTCTAAAATACTATTAGAATAATATTGAAGCTATAATATCTAATGTTGCCAATAAAATACATTCTGAAAATATTATTAAATCGTAGATAGCAACACTTGTGCTGTTTAAGAATAAAGATAGATTTATTTTTTCAATTGTTTCTACTTGTTCTTTTAGTTTTGTTTGGAAGCTTGCGAAATACCCTGTTTTGTTTTGCAGTGAGCAAGTAAAATTTATTTCTCATTATAGTTCCTAAAATACTTGTGTGTTTAATATTATAGAATTTTAGCAAGGAAAATTATTTTTTCAATTAAAGACCAGTATTGCTGATTAGTAACAAACTGTTTTTTAGCCGTAAACCATACTTAAAACAAAATATGATTTTTTTAAAAGTATTTTTCCCCTGATTTAATTAAAAGATGAAAGCCGAAAAACATTATTACAATGATTTTTGAAAAATCAGGCATTTAAGGGTTAAAACCTACTTAGTTAAATCTCTATGATGTATTTTATCTGAAAAAAGCTTACAAAATATTTCTAGAAAACAGAACTTTTAGGTTGAAACCGCTTCACAATTGATTTTTTCCTCTCCTATTTCGATTATCTGTATGAAAGAAAGACTGTTGTTTGAGCATTCCAATAGCTTTGGTTGACACATACTGATAAAACCCTGAAATCCTTTTAAGTATTAAACAGATGTGTGGGCCAAGCCTCCCGTATGGTCAACCCTCCCCAGTATCCCCTAAAAAAAATCAAATAAAATTATTTGCAAAATCTGCGAGAATTAGTCATTTCAGCAACTGAACTGTGCTTCGACTTTGAATGGGTCTAGACGCTAATGAAACTTATGTTTCATTAGCGTCTAGATATCAGTACCACTTGCATAGATCTGAAAACTTATTTGGCATAATTGGCGAATTTTCTTGGAGTCGGCAATGATTTACTGATTTACAGTGTGGTCTACGTTTTTAAAAATAGTAAAAATTTTACAGCAAATCATACTTATAGAGTATGCATTAATCTTTTGATGGGCAAGTAATTGTGTTTATGTAATGTTGAATTCAAACCGGGATCTTCATAAAATTTCATTGAAAAATAAGTTAAAGCAATTTTATGACCTTTTTTTCCCACCAAAGTTAGGAAAGTAAAATTTAATAAGAGTTTTCTGGTTCATACCTTCATTAATCGTAGGTGGGATAAAATATATCCCATCGCCCCTCAAGGGGTTAATTCAGAATTTTCATGGGAAAACCGTGACCAGGGGATACATACAGAGTTGCCAAGTCTCCGACTTTTTGCGCACCACTATTATCTTAGAGAAAATCTGGTTCTTTTAAATCGGCCAAATGTTCAATTAAATAAAGCAACATTTTCTGTATTAAAATACTGGTATCCAAAAAGCCGGAGACTTGGCAGTTCTGCACATATAGCATATTTGTTTTGTCTTCTCCAAGAAAACTCTGCATAAGATCCAAATGATAAAAATATTTATTATAAACAAATTCATTTAATTAATTATGAGGGAGAAGCATATATCTTCAGCTATTAATACAGATGTGCTACGTCCATTTTACGGGAATTTGAGATTTTCGCAAAATTGCAATTTTTATCAAAATTTGGGTCAATACCACAACCGTTTTAAAAATAGGAAAAACGAAAAATACTATGTTCCAGAAAAACACTTTTCGTTTGTGCACAAATGTATTACGTCTAGGAATGCGCTGGTTTCTGACATAACTATAACAGGGACAATATAGTTTTGAAGTTGTGGTATACAATGTTTAAAAAAAATCCCTTGTGACAACGACACTCATGATAAACTGAGCATGATGTGAAGCGGATGCAGGCTGTGGACAATGTCTGAAAGAAACTTAATTTTCTGCTTTACTTTGTGTAGTAAATAGCACTATTAGGTAATAGTACTAATGTAGTTGTAGGCAATAATATTAGTTGGATGTCGGTGATTTGAAATTCATGGAAATGAACATAGCTACCTTCAAATATACGACACACGTGCGACCATTGAATTTACTAGAAAAAATATGAATACCTTTTGCTAATTCGAATAAAAATCATAAAAACAAAGGCAACTAGGAGCATTTTTATAAGACAAACCCAGAAAACGAGAAGAAAACAAAAAATTCAACATTAAGTGAAACAATGATAGAAATGCTTGTAATTCAATATGAAATTGCAAGGCCATTTAAGATTTGAAGTTAAATAGCATTATTGCACAGCTGTGCTACATCAAAACTTATTTTAACTGTGTTAGTTTCTGGTCTATAATCTTCAAGTCAAATAAACATGTTAGAACAAGAAAATTTTAATAATAAAATATAAAATATTCCTTCGATGTTACTTCTTCCATTTCATATCTAAAGCATGCTTGTCAACTTAAAACTAAACTTCTGTAAAATGTAAGTTAAAATGGCCCAGGTTAAACACGATTCGAACCAGAAATTTTTTTAAAGAAATGAATTCAAACAGATTTCATATAGAAACATGAAATTGCATATATAATGATACACGAAATAAATATCCTGTTTCGAAACGTGTTTATCTGGGTCAATTTTACTCCAATTTTACAGAAGTTTAGTTAGAAATTGGCAAGTATGATCTAAAGCAAAATTTCCAATTCAAACAATACTTTTATGATCCGAGAAATGTAGGCTGGAAATTACGATAAATAATTTTGTACGTAATTATGTGTCAAAATGCCTAATTAAAAAAATATCTGTAATGTTAAAATGTGTATAATGAACCCTATAAAAAAAAGAATATTGTTTTAATTTTCGAGTTATTTAATAGAAAAAATTCTTTTTTGATTTTCCACGAAATAGCACGTACATAGGGGATGTACACGTACAATTTGACATAGAATATTTTTGCTGTTAAGTGTCTAAATTATTTAGTATTTCAAGTATGTAAGCAAGTCATTGTGCTGTTTTTTGTTTAACCCTTTAATTCTCGCTCCCGTGATATTGACGGGCTGTGTATTTTATTCAGATTGTTTGATTCCCACCAGTTTTATAAAATAGTGTAATTGGCTTTATTATGGTATCATTTTACATATCATTAAATAAGGTGAATATTTCTTTTTCAAAAAAGTGGCGCCAATAAGGAATTTTAATTTTTAAACCATAATTTAATGCGACCGTTAAGGGCTGGAAAAGTCTCCAAAATCTTGGAAACTGGTAAACTTTGGCGCACGAAAACGTTTTATAGGGGACCAACGTTAGGGGTGCTAGCGTGAAAGGGAAAATCTAATACTATTAACGAGTTCTAATTGGATGCAATGGATTTAAATCCTCTTGCAGTCATTACGCAGCTTGCGAAGCTACCACTTTTAGAAGCTGAAATCCTAAACAGTGCGGCCAATTTGTTGGCAAACCGTTGTGTGAGAATACTTCTGTAAAACATACTGCGTACCACTGACATAGAAAATCCTTTAATAGGTTTTTCAACCTCTAGACATCGGCACCAGTAGTATTGACCCAAGACGCCCCTGAAGGCTGTTCAAATTTTTTCAAATGTATGTATTTATATATGTGTTCGCATGTGTGGAAACATAAACGATATCATATACATACACAGAGATATTAATTTTCTCCACATACATTGCGATATATAAAGAACATTCATTTTAATTTGGTCTATGTTTATAAATTTACTGCTAAAATAATTTGCGTAAATTTGTATGATGTATAAATGTTACGCTAACGTAAAATTTATGTACCTGGATTTAATTTAAAAGCTTATCAGAGGCAACAAAATGGAATACCTTAAACTGCATTATTCTTTACTTTAGAAATATTTCTAACAAATACCACTTAAGGAAAAATAAAGTATGGCCTTTTACTCTATGATAGATTGTTTTGGGGAAATATATTTCTTTTGAATGACTTTAGGGTAAATGATTGATGAAAAGGTTGAAAAAGTATTAAAACCCTAAACTTTTTCAGGATTTCAATCACAATCAATTTGTTTCCCCTAGTGCTTCAACTAAATCAGGGTATTACGGCTAAACCTTTATAAATACCACCCGTTTCTCTGTTCCATTTAACAACTTAACCATGTTATGTACAAAGCTGTTTTTGTTTAATATAAGATAGTAGTTAACGGATAAAAAATAATTTTGTACGGATAGAAAAAAATTTAGAAACTATAAATTCTGAGAAGAGAAGAAATTATGACATATTTAAAATAATAGGCCAAGCTATGTCAATTTATTCTATTTTTTAAATTGTTTTAAGAATATTAAATTTAGAATTAATTTTTTAAATGGATGATAAAAGCAAATAAAAATTATTTTTTTTATCTTGAAGCTTAGATGCCAAACATAGGTGTCGACTTATCGGGGCGACGGGGCAAACCAGCCAAACTTGCATTACTAATTTTAACAATAGAGCGTTCAGCTGGTGTCGATTCGACACCGATTAAATGACAAAATGTCGATTCGAACCATAATTTTTATCGTAAAATTAGTTTAGTCCTAACTAGAGAAAACTCGGTAAAATAAATAAGTGAAATTGTTTTAAATAAAAATTCTGGTGTTAAAAATTTTTTTAATAAAGATGGGTAAAATTTCCGGATGTTCTAGTCTTAAAATGGTAAGTTCGTCTTAATTAATCTCTCTTATTAAATAGGACAAAAAACGTTTAAAAATTATTGGTACAGTGTTCCTGATTGTCTATTTCGAACCGTGAAGTCGTCGCCTACGGTGGTAAATATTACGGAATGATTACATTTATTTCTGAATAAAAATATTCTTCTTACTTTATCTTAGAATTCTGTGATCAAATAAGGCCAATAATTAGATTTATTCAAAATTTGTAATCCTTAGCATTTATGTTTTAGTAATAATACATGAGTGATAAACAGTAAATAACAGAATTTACTAAACTGTTTGGCAAATATTCATGGAAGAGGTATTTAACATCAATTATAATATAAATAGTGTTTGAGGAAATGTTTATAGTAAAATTGTATTTAATATTGGCGTGTTAATTTTATTTAAAAATATTGAAAAACTTGATTGAAATTACTCTTGATAACTTTTATAAAGTATTAAGTTAATCCTTTAACTCCAGACATTTTGGATCAACGCAGTTTTTGGATCAAAGGAAATCAAAGCTATTTTAGAATTTACATTTAACCCTTTGAGCTCTGATGGATGAATTTCTTCCCACTTAATTTTAATCTCCAACTGTCACATTGGCACCGGAATATTTAACCAAATTTATTTGAAAATAGATTAATGCACTTTTAATGTATATTATAAGCTGAATCTGTTGTTTTCAAAATACTGGTGCCAATATGATATTTGGGATTTTTGAAGAAATTCACAGGGCTCGCAGCGTTCCTAAAATTTTCGCTTTTTGCTACCAGTATTTTAAATAAGAATTCTTCATGGTAGATTCCTTTAACATCTGTAATAGAATTATACAATAAAGATTATCGTTTTAAAATAGTGGTAGGAAAGTGCGAAAATTTTAGGAACGCTGCGAGCCCTGAATTCATCTCCAGAGCTCAAAGGGTTAACGTTATACGATAATTTAGTTAACTTGAACCAAATCCGTAAACTTACTTACCAAATATTAAAGTTTTTTGTACATTAGGCGCCGACTTAACGAGGACGACAGGGGGAGAATTAGACAAACATCCACTACTGATTCGAAAATGTTATCTTTGACTAAGCTCATCACAGTGAATAAATAGGACAAACAAACTTATAAAAATTAGTGGTAGAAGTGTGCGGGATTTCCTATTTCGTCCTTGTGAAGTCGGCGCATATGATAATGTTTCAGTTTTAGCAAAATATTTCTCACGATCTGGGAAAATACAGGCCCGATTTTAGATCATCCCAAAATAATATACAGAATGTTTCATAAAAGGTTGACAAAACTTTAAGAGGTGATAGTACACATCCAAACAAACAACTTTCATCAAAGAATGCATGGTCGGAAATAAAACGCAAAGATGTAGTTACATTCGGAAACCTGGTCTATGCAAAGTTAAAGCTCCATTCCTGTTGCGAGTTATCGGGTGAAAAACGACATTAATAGCATGCAAATGAGATATATAATATATCCTCAGGTATTGAAAGGAGAGGACAAAAGGAAGGGATATATGCAGTGTTGCCAGATGAATACTAAAATTTTATTTTGAATACCACTATTTTCATAGAGGGATATTTGTCTCATTTATTTACAAAAATTTTGCGATCAAAGCAAGCAAATAATACCTTACGAAGGTAGGGGTATTCATCTGGCAACAATGGATATATGTTTAACAGGGTTCGTACGGGTGCTTGAATTTCCCGGCTAAGAAGTTCTGGCTTAGATGTTGGATTTCTTTGCGATTTTTAGATGGTGTTTATGGATAAGGCAACCCCGGCAAGTGACGTGTTCTGGCAACCCCGTGAAGCCTAACATGCGCATAAATCGCTGCTTGGTGACATTTACTAGTTGGCGGAAAAGGGGTTTTCACGCCAAGAAAAAATCCACGATGGAGGCCGCGGGAATATATAACATCTGTTCCAAAATTCTTCGGTACCAGTATTTTCTTATGGAAAATCTCTCCTGAAAAAAGGTGAAATTTTGACCATTTAAACTAGATTTATTTTTGTATAAAGAAATTTTGATTTTGGGCCTTGAAAACAACGGTAACCGTACGAACCCTGTTTAACACTTTAGTGCGCAGCTTTGCATATATGCAAACAACGGTTGCAGCTTTGCATATATACCCATATTCAAAATATTAGAATAATTGAGAAAAAGTAACAAGAAAAAATATTTTTCATTTCTTTATTTTTGATACTAAATAAATGCAATTAAATTTCTTTTAAATTAAATCTAGAATGTTTAGATAAGATTTTAAACTTTACAAAATACAAATATACAGTACAAAAAATTAGAAATACAGCTTTATGAAACACACCAAAATATTAGAATAAAATTTAGATTGGTTCAAAATATTAGAATATTTTATTTTACACAACAATATTACCTTATGAATATGAAGCAAATGGTAGTTAATATTTTGTAGCATCCTCTTTACATAGCTGCCAACATCTTACTATTTCTTGTACCACAAAAATTTTATAGTAATTTTTACCTTTTTAAATTTCCGTAATCTGCCAATTAAATAAGGTAAAATTTTCTTTTAAATTTTTGTGGTACAAAAAAGCGGAAGAGTTGGCAGCTATGTCTTTCGCTTTCATAACAGCGCACAATCGATCTTGCATATTATATACAAGGTGTTTACAAACATTTCTATCAATATTAGACCAAATAGACTTTATACGTGCCACTAACTCAGTTTTACTAGAAGGAAAATTTTCTTGGAGTTTTTTCTTCATTATACACGAGGGGTGTCAAACCGTGGCCCGCCGGATACCACTAATTTTTTAAAGACAGTGTCAACAAGTTGAATCGCATAAATTCGATGATTAGATAAGACAAAGATAAGTATAAAATTTTAGTGGTATACAACGGGCCACAGTTTGATACCACTGTTATACACAAAAAGTTTTCGATCGGATTAAGGTCTAGTGAGTTTGGTGACCAAGGATGTACCTTAATGTATTTTTGGTAATGTAATTGGCGGAACCAATTTTTAGTTGAATCCGAGGTATATTGTGACACTAAATCTTGTTGAAAGATGAAATCATCTTCAAATAAATCTTCTTCTGCTGGAATCATGTAATATTCTAAAATTTCTTGATATATCTGAGAGTTAACCTTTTCGCAGACGATGCATAACTCTCTAGGTCTTTCTGCATTCATGCAAACCCAGACTATGACACTAGCAGAAAATTTTACGGAACGTTTAAGGCATTCTTTATAAAATGCTTCTTGCTTCACTCTCCAAGCTCTAATACCTTGATTACCATATGAAACACGAAACATACTTTCATCACTAAATAATATATTTTTCCAATCTTCTTAGCTCCATAAACGTCTTGATTTACACCAATTCAATCTTATACTTCTTTTGCAGTCATGAGAGGTTTTATTTTCGGTACACACGATTCAAACTTAAATTTATGCAGACGTCTTAATATTTTCGATGTAGAAACTTCATTTCCTTCTTATTTCTATTTTTGGTGCAAGAATCACACATTTTTAAAACTGTTTTTCTTAAGTATACGCTTCAGTTTTCTGTCATCTCTAGCAAATATTTTTGGTTTTCGGCCACCATTTCGGCGATTATTTTGAAAATTTCCATTTTTTTTTTTAATATTGTGTTAGTATTTTACTAACACTTGATTACGAACAATGTAAATAATTCTCTATATAACATTGATTTTTACCGTGCCGGTACAAATCAGCCATACGAAGCTTAACACTAGGACGTCCGGAAATTTTACTCAAGTCTCGTAAAAATATTTCATACCAGAATTTATATTTAAAAATTTTTATTTCATTTATTTAATGCATTTCTGTGTGAATTTAATTTAACTTATTTTATTAAAAAATTTCTGGCTCCAATGGACATTTAACCATTTGGTCGGAGTCGGATCGACTCCTTACGGGCTTTCTAGTAATAAAAGATTCAGGAATATCACTCACATGATATATTTTAAGATGAAAAAGCAAATAAACAGCATAATGAATACTGATTTTAAATAAAATCGTTTGAATTTAATCAATGATGCCATCAGTTATGAAATGGTGATAATTAAAAGAAATTAATGTGAAATATTCTAATATTTTGAACCACTTGAATAAATATTCTAATTTTTTGACTTTTCAAAATAATTGTTTTCGATTAATCTTTTCAAAAATGATATTAATTTTAAGATAATAAATAAGTTTAATCCACAACAAGTTCTTAATATAAATATCGTTTGCATATTTGCATTAAAAGACATTAAATTACCAAACGATATTTTCAATTTGTAAAAAAAAAGTAATTTTTCTAATATTTTGAATACGAGCTGTATTTTGAATTTAATAGATTTTTTTTATTCGTATATTCCTAATTCCCACAAGAAAATTAAAATAGGAATATTTGCTTTAATTAATAACGGACATTCCGTATTTAAATAAAGCGAAATTAACCATTGAAACTTTCTGGCCTAAAGTCAGATTCTCTGAACTACGTGTTTTCTAGAACGTATTCTATCATGGGAATTAAAGGGTTAAAGGTTAAGTTTTATAAAATAAATAATGATATAAAATAAGGTATTTGGAGACATACTTCTTAAAATATTTACTAATTTGCAATATGTTAGCGTAACACCGCCACACGACAGCAGTTTTTACTTGTATTGCGGATGTGCAACAGAAGAAAAGATTGACGTATTATATGAAAAATGTATCTCTGATTTTTTTTCATTATTTTTCCTGTGTAATAAACCTTTCAGAGAATCATATATAATTTTTTCGAAACAAAATAAAAAATCGCGCATTTAAAGGTTAAGGTGTAAAGAACCTCAAGAAATAATTTTCGAAACAAATTGTTTACATATAAATAAAAGGGTAAACTTTCACGTAAAATTTCAAGCAAATACATATTTGCTACAGGGTTCGTACGGGTACCGTTATTTTCAAGGACCAATATCAGAATTTTTTTATATACAAATAAATCTAGTTTAAACAGACGAAATTTCGTCTTATTTCAGGGGTGATTTTCCTTAAGAAAATACTCGTACCGATAAATTTCTTAGTCATGCAATTCAAGCACTCGCACGAACCCTGTTGCTAGGTATAATCTATTCATAGCAGCTTGTGTAAAGATATTTTTATTAAATCTTGAACTTTCTGTGTGGCGATAGTGTATTCAAAATAAAAAGTTGGCCAATGAATGCGTTTTTCTGACAACATTATCAGTAAATTCCATTATCCAAGCACGGGCGCAAATTTAACGCGGGCAAACTTCCACCACAACAGACATATTTCTGCCAATAATTTTAAGGCGTTATTTTTGTCTTAATAAATCACTTCTTGGAGCGTATAATGGGCGGAAAGTGTGCGCCAGTTATTACTCATTTGGCTAACATTCTTTAACGATCTTATTTATATAGTTTCCGTCATCGCCCCCTAAGGTCCCGCCCTACTAGCGTCTGAGCGCTGATACAAAAATGCCGGTTGTTGTAGGCGGATTTTTTAAACGTTTGTACGGTCCGCTAAAAATAAACACCAGTATTTTTCAAAAGTTTTCTTTGACTTAATTAATCTCTAAAAAATTAAGCTGAAAAAAAAATTAAAAAAATGATTGGAATTCAAATTCAAGGCACATAGCTGCCAACTTTTACGCTTTTTTGTTACCACTAAAATTTTATAGAGATTTTCGCCTTGTTTAATCGTGAAAATTCGACGATTAAATAAGACAATCTTTACAATAAAATTTTAGTTGTAAGAAAAAAGCTTAAAAGTTGGCAGCCATGAAGGCACCGTACAAAAGCTGAAAAAAATCCGCCAACGACTGCCGCAATTTTTGTGTCAGTCCTCAGATCTACTATTGAGGGGTCTCCGTTATTAATAACGTGAAATAGAGACATTATCCGTCATTTCTTGTGTTTTCCAGATATTTCAGCTAAATTTCATTCTAGAGCTTCAATTCTGAAATTTTTGTACCCGTATTTGGCTACCGTTTTGTTCGAAAAAGTTGCCGAATTTGTCACCAATGCTGACCGAACAATAATGCAGTATAAATGCAGTGCTGTCCCGTTCGCATACAACTTCCCTTTTTCAACTATGGACACATTTTACCCTATGTTTTGTAACAATATGTTAACTTTCACTAAAATTAAAAGAATATGAGTCGTTTATCAGTTTACTGCTCCAGGAAAAACTCTCAAATTATAAAAAGAATTACATGAAATATTTTAAATGATTTCCCTACTAATGTCACATCGTTAAAAATTACTCATTATTTGATTTTTATTGTAAAATAATATAGATAGATTTCTTAAAATTAGCAAATATATTCTAACTTTATCTGCAAGAAAGGCACTAACTTTATTTGAAAATGTTACTTAGATTTCCCCAAAAATCTTTTTAAATTACGTAGAAGATAAGTCTTTTAAATTTAACCGAAGACTTACCTTTAACAGAAGGAAATACTAGACTTCAGAAATATTTTCTTTACCTTTCTCGCTTCCTCGAATCTTTTAGAAAATAATTTAGATTGTGAAAATGGGTGCAAAATATCATTTTATCTATCTTTTATCTCAAAATAATTTCTCTCGTGATTCAAACTTAAGCTGTGAATTCCAGTGTCAAAATTAAAGGTAAGTTATTTTTCGTTGGAAAAATCAATAAATTTCACGAGTGATTTTTTAGAAGTGGTGTTTTAGTAAATTGAAACTATACCTTAACAAATAAAATTACTTCTTTTCAAAGAGGTTCTTATTTACATCCCCAACTTAACCCCTTAACGGTCGCATTAAATTACGATTTAAAAATTCAAATTGCTTAATAACACCACTTTTTTGAAAAAGAAATAGTCGCAAAAAGAGATTATTATCTTAGATACTAAAAGCTTTTGGATACCACCTAATTTTAATTGTAATCTTTTGTTTGCTAACTGGCGTACATTTTTCGATTGTACGAAGCCAAATATTTTAGTTAAAAAAAGTGGTGCACAATCCTTATTTTTAAATTAGTGTGTGAAAAAAAATGAAACAGTTAAGGGATTAAGGATTCAAATTAAGGGTCAAAAAATGAACCACCGCCCCTTGAAGGGGTTAACCCATTTGCATCACATACGCATATATCACCGCCCTCTGGCATAATGGAGTTAATAATAAAGAGGGGGAGACATATAACGTTCTCACTAGCAGTTGCGAACGAAATAACTGAGGAGGTTGTCAGAAAATGGCGGCAGTTTTTTTAAAATCATATGAGCAGTTTCGGATTACCACCGGGACAAACTTCCTACCAGTAAATTTGAATAGAGAACAACTACTTAAGCGCCTTATCCATGGAAATATTTACTTACAAGTATGGAAAAAAATTCTGTTTGTTTTTACTGGTTTCAGTTTGCATCGGAATTATAACCTTTCTCACTGAAACTGACAGGAGGTTGTCAAGGTTGTCACAACATGACGGAAACACAGGGTCTGACTAACAGCAAAGTAAATGTCCACCAGTAAAAATGAATATCAGTTTCTGCCATTATTTTTGACTGAAATTGTACATTTAATAAGGCGTTTAAATAAGAAGAAAATTTCTACTTAAATTTACTGGTGGAAGTGTCATCGGGCAGTAATCAACCCATTCGAAAGCGGTTACAGTTGAAGCTTCACTATTTTAACACGTTAGCAGTCATCTACGAGAATACTCGTAGTTGGCAAACTGGGTTTCCTTGCCAACTACGAGATAACTCTTTATTGATCTTCTTATTTAAATCACCGATTACGAGCACTACCATAGAAAATTCCTGCAATGTTCCATATGCCAACAACGAGCATACTCGAGTGAATTTATTTGTTGCTAAAAGTAATTCATCATATATATATAATTTAAATAATAAAACAGAAAATAATTTAAAAGTACAAAATTGCAGATATGATCTCAGCTGTGGCAGCGAACGTGTTAACACTAGAACGGCCGGAAGGAGTCGATTCAACTCCAACCAAATGGTTAAATGTCTATATGAGCCAGAAATGTTTTAATAAAATAAGTTAAATTAAATTCGCAAAGAAATGCGTTAAATACATCAGTTAAATAATTTTAAACAAAAATCTGGTATGAAAGATTTTTATGAAACTTAAGTAAAATTTCCGGGCGTTCTAGTGTTAAGGATGTGTCAGTTCCTTTTTATTAATAGTTCCATGTCTGGCGTATATCCACGGCCTGGGCGCTGACACAAAAATGGCGGCTTCCGAAGGCGGTTTTTTTTTCAACGTGTGTACGATCCCTTAAATTTTTCTACTAATATATTTTTAAGTCTTTTCCGCTTTATTTTTCTGAGATTCAACAAGTCAAATAAATCTTTTATAAAATACTGGAGTCAAAATTTAGAGGACAGTTACATAGGTTTAAGAAAACCGCCTTCGAGGGCCGCCATTTTTGTGTCAGCGCTCAGGTCTAGTATTCAAGGAGCGGTGAACATATCTGTTCATTTTAGGAATTTCTTTTTTATTCAGAAATTCCGAATCTATACGTGAAATACAGAAAGAAGAAGTTTTAGTTTCAGTAATCACGAAGTCTCTGTCACAAAATAAAGCAAGAATTGTAATTCAGAAATTCTGGTATGCATTCAGAATTTCTGAAATGCACGCTTCGCATGCAAATGAATTAAGTATGTAATTTTAAATTGCGTTTACATGTGTATTTTAGTTTTAATTCAAATACTATTACATTATCATGAATGCCAGATTTTACACTTTTCTGTTATCTCTTTTTCGTGGCAGCATGCTGCCACCAATTTTATGGGGTAATTTAACTGATAGAAAAGGTGTAATTTAAACTGATATATTTGGTGTAATATTACAAAATAATCATGTGAAAATATCAGAATTCACATTATTATGGTGTAATCTGTGACAAGAGATGTGTAACGTTACACCAGTTGTATCGGTTAACCAATTACCAGCTGGTGTTGCGCTGACGCAACGGTAAAAATAAATGCGCATGCTTAACTCAACTATCAAATTACCACTTTTTTTTAATTAAAACTTTTTCCTGCTCAAATATCAAAAACTTTGATTATTAATCCTTTGCACTCGAGGGCTTCGCCGCAGAGACATAGTCTTTCTTTGCAAAATTTGTTTTCGGCACCAGTAACAAAGGAAAATAAAATTTACCTTATTTAATCAGAGCATTTTTGTAATTGTGCACTTGAACGAAACTTCTTTTTGAAAAGTGATGCCGATCGAATAAAATTTGTGTGAGGGACGCCGAGCGCAAAGGGTTAAATAAAGCGAATATTACATTTTAAAATTTCTGGTGGCAAACGTTTTTCTGTAAAAACGTTGAAAATACCTATGTTATAGTTTCGGCGGTTAATGAGTTAAATTACTAAATAAACTTGGAGGCAGAAATGCTGCCACCGATTGTATGGAGTAACAGTAAATATTTTACTGTGCAACTATGTAATAAAAATGAAGACGTCCTTATTACATATTAATAATGTTGAAAGCTGCTACCCTTCAGTATTTTTTGAATAGCAATATTTAAGAATACATATATTAGCTTTAAGGCGACCGGGAAAGCCCTATCTCCGCCATGTTAAATTCACCAAATTTAAGTAGGGGAGGTAGGGGAGGGTTGATACATTGACAAATTTTCTCAACAAATGGCATTAACGGACATTCTAACACATGTGAAGGCTTCTTTTATTTACTGAAGCCATCATTAGCTGGACTAATCAGTGAAGAATTAACAACTTTCCTTTTCTTTTAATTTTGAAGGTTTTTGGAATGTCAATGTAAATTTTTTCATTGACAGATTTTCTTTCATAACTCATATTATTGTGAAGATAATATCTTGTAATTTTTTTTAATTTATAAAGCACATTGTTAGGATTAGTTTTACTACAAAGTAGATTACCATTTTGCAACTGCATTTGTACAAAGTGATTGAAAATCCAATAAGGCTTAATAGGGAGAAATGATACATTAGTACTGGGGAGAAATGATGCACTTGTATACTTGAAATTTAATAGTTTTTTAAGTTTGCAAACTAATATAGGACTGTAAAATTCATTATTGTTTTACAGCAAGAGCTACTGAAATTGGTAAGGAAGAACAAAGAGTCTATTCATAGACATTGTGTGGGTTACATAGAAAAGCAGTGCAATGATAGATGGTTAGTTCGCTTTGCTCTTCAGGTAGAAGGGAAAAAGTTAAAAGGCCTGAAAGGGAAAATCTTTCTATAATTGACGAAGGGCAAATTGTAAAAAACGTTAAATCTACCCGATTTTACTTATCAAAATGATAGAGTTATTAGTTTTTCTTTTAACCATTTCAGGGGTGGTGGTATGGTTATGAAACCACTTAATTTTAATTCCCAAACGCCACATTGGCAACAGCATTTTGGTAAAATATTTTCCATTTAGTATGAAAGGGAAATATAGCCCTTCTCTTATTTCTAATTAAATTTGTCGGTAAATTCCGGTGCCACGCATTTATTCAACACTTTAGAATTGAAAATGCTTTGTTAAGGGAATCTTAAATGTGCTAAATTTATGTTAAATTGTTTACAAATCAGCAATGGTAACTTGATTTTTCCTTTCAGCTAGATCTCTAGGGTTTTTTTCGTTATTTATTTTCTAAAACGTGTGTTAATAGGATTGTTTAAATAATAGCAATTGTTTAAATATTTTTGTAAAAAACATTTCTGAAAGAAAAATATGTCAGTGTCATTTCGTTTCAAATTTTACTTAAAAATTTCAAGATTTAACATAAAAAATTGCATGACGCATAAATTGAATTGTCTGCATTTTTTTTTTTTCAATTGACATAACAATGTATCAAACCTCCCTTGCTAGTGTATCAATCCTCCCCAGTAATGGGGAGATTTGATACATTAGTAACCATTCAAATTAATTGAGATATATTTTTTGAATGACTATCTTTTAAATTCACAATATTTTTAATAAATGAATAAAGGGTCACTTTATAAGAAAACACGAAAAATTTGTTTAAAAATAGCTTTCTAAGGGTTGTAAAAAATTAGTAAAAAAAAGTGTATCATACCTCCCCTACCTCCCCTACAATTTTCTCGGAAATGATGAAAGGCAGAGGTCTAGATTTTTTAGAGTAGTTAGAATAACATGATTTACGTATTTTAACAGACCATTTTCTTTCTAAGTGAAACTCATAATTAATTATTAATTATTTATTGACAGTCATTTTTAAATTAGCATTATTGGTAAGATGTCACTGCCTAAATTAAATAATTCTCAACAAATCATTAAATCTCTGTGTTAAAGTATACCATATAACATAATATAAGTATTAAAAAAATCTGAGTTCTTAAGTATAATAGATGTCGAAAAAAAGGAACATAAACATGAAAAATCAAAGTTTTTGGAAAAAGCGAATTAAAGATTTAAATGGCCATTAAGCTGTGAAGTGGATCAGAAATAATGAATAATTTCAACACTTATTTTTTTATGTATAAACATGTGTGACACATTGGTGGAAAGATAAACGTTAAAACTATATGATATAAAAAGTAAAAATCGATTTTTTTGGTTGAATTTTGCTTTCCCGGTCCTCTTAAAATATACAGAAATTCTGCGATTCTCAGGAACATTGAAAATAGCGACCCAAGAATTAAGCTATGCACAATCGCGAAACTTTGCAAATAAGTACAGCGTAATGTGATTTGCAAATGATCCAACTTTTGTGCCAATACGCATGCTCATACACGCCGAGATGGCGCTACAATCAGGAAGAGGGTGCTATATAAGCCAGCGCAAAATCGAAGATTCATAAACGCGACGATTACCTGCCGATTGAAGGAAGACGTGCTAGAAGACATTTCTCACAGTTAAACGAGTTTCAGAGAGGCCTGATCATCGGGATGAAAATTGCAGGCTGGTCGACGCGCCGTGTTGCTGGCCAGGTGGATCGTTCGGAGTGTGCCGTTAGAAAATGTTGGGAGCAGTGGACACGAGGATGTACCCACGTAGGGAGAACCGGGTCTGGAGCGACCAGGAAGACCACGAGGAGAGAGGATCGAAGGATCGTGCGGCAAGCACTCGTGGACCCCACAGTGACTCGTTCAACGATACAAGCTGACGTAGGCGTAGCAATTGTTCCACAAACAATTTCCAGACTCCTTGCAGAAGCAGGTCTAAACTCCAAACGCCCTTTTCGTGCAATCCCTTTAACACTGGAACCTCGGCGACTTCGTCTACAGTGGTGCCAAGCCAGATCAATGTGGAATGTCACAGATTGGCAAAACGTTGTGTTTAGTGATGAATCTCGGTTTGTTTTGGGGACAGATGACAACCGTATACGGGTGTGGAGGCGCCCTGGTGAGCGGTACAATTCCTCCCACACTGTTCTACGTCACACTGCCCGCACAGCTGGTGTAATGGTCTGGGGGGCCATAGCCTATGATAGCCGGTCCACTCTAATTGTGATTCATGGAAACTTAACGGGACAACGTTATGTTGATGATGTTCTTCGACCCCATGTAGGACCTTTCCTAAATGGTCTCCCAAGGGCGATTTTCCAGCAAGATAATGCTCGTCCGCATACAGCAGGATTTGCTCAAGACTTCCTACGTCAATTTCAGACTCTTCCATGGCCGGCCCGCTCCCCCGACTTGTCCCCTATAGAGCATGTGTGGGATCAGCTAAAACGTCAGATGCCATCGTGTCATTCGGTGCATGATTTGGAGTTGGCTGTGCAAGATTTGTGGACCCATCTGCCTCAGGACAACATCAGGTGTCTAATTAACTCTATGCCGGACCGTGTGGCGGCATGTATTGCAGCTGGAGGTGGTCCAACGCGCTATTGAAGTTGCCCTGTATTTGTGTGGTTGCACACCCTGTATTCGTTTAATTGTCTTGATTTTGAGATCAAGTGAATCTCTCATCTCTATCATTATGTGTATTAAATTTCATTTCAATCCGATGCTTTCTTCTTGGGTCGCTATTTTCAATGTTCCTGAGTATATAAGACAAAATTTACAATTCGAAAATTGTGGAAATCGAAGGTTCGGAGAATTGGCTATGAATGAATGTTACGTCAACGAGACAGTTGAAATCATAGCTGCAAACTTTTGCGTTTTTGACTTACCACTAAAATTTAATAGAAAATTTTTCTTCACTTAATCACCCAAAATCTGCAATTTAAATAAAGCAAAAATTTCTGTTAAATTTTAACGGTAAGAAAAAAGCGTAAATGTTGGCAGCTATGGTTAAAATTAAGGATGCACTAAATATCCCAGAGAAGTGTTTGAAAGGAAAATGAGATGGCATAAATTAAATAATGAACAGAACATAAATAGCATGAATTAGGAAGTATATAATTTTCAAAGGTTACTCAAAACTCAATTTTTATTTCTATTATTCCGACGCTTTTTATATGGAAAATAATTTCTAAATTTATAAAAGCGTCGTGAATGCAGTGTTACCAGATGGGCTACTTTTTAAAAAATCAGATTCTTGAGCGGCACCACTTTTAAAATGGTAAAATGTGCCTTATTTAATAATATATTAATTACGGCAAAACCAAATTGAATTTTACAGTTTCAAATAAGTGGTGCCAATCAAGAAATCTGAATTTTAAAAAAAGTAGCCCACTGGCAACACTGCGTGAATGAACGAATACGGCAGGAACTCCAGTTATGAAATTGTTTCTTGCATCAATTTATGGGTTTAAGTTTAGACATTTTTTTTGCCTTCAGAAAATTTAAAAGAAATATTTCGAATGTTTTTATTGATTGTTCATTTGTTTTCTAAATGAAATTAGCTCTATTGATTTCTGTTTTTGTGCCGTTCAATCTTAAAAGTTGAATGAATGGATTTCAGGTTTATCGGACATAATAGGTCTTTAAAGATCCGTAGAGGTGTTTATTTGCGAGTGCCACTATTTGAAAATAATAATTTTTGTATTATTCAATATGAATATCTTGTTACTAAATACGGTGAAGGACAGTATTCCAAAGCAGTGACACTGAAAAATAAGTACTTCCAATCACCTTGGATACAACAAAACATTATTTGTTTCAAATCCGCTAAAAGTTTTGAAAAGAATCAAGTAAATCGCATTGCTTCTTTTGCTGATTTTAATAAACTTCTTCAAAGTTTCATGTTTCTGTATGAAAACAACATTATTTTTATATAGTAAAATTGCAGTCCACCTAGGGTGTAATTTAAGAGCTATCTTTCTTGAAAGTCTTTTAAATCTAACTTCATTTCCAATTTGTAAATTGAAAAGAGATTTTTAAGTCATTTTTATTCTAATCTTAAAAAAAAAAAAAAAAAAAAAAAAAAAAAAAAAAAAAAAAAAAAAAAAAAAAAAAAAAATATGTAAAAGTTTTTTGAATCCATCAGAATATATTTGCTGTCGCATCAACATATTGTTAAAGATCTCGGCAAATGTATCCCACCGATTCTAGTACTTTAAAGCTGTTCGTGGGAAGGAAACCATTAGGATTTTGATGAAAAAGCTTTCAAGGAAATAATAAAATGCATATTTTTCAAATATTTTAGAAAAAGCTTTCACGAAAAATATTGACAAAGACAAAAACCGTTTTAAGATTAGTTGTATTAATATATTTATTATATGTGTCAGGTATTGATGAATGTAAAATAAAATGCTTTTTTTGTATTTTAATAAAACAAAAGTTTTTCGAAGATATTTATGAAATTTCTATGCTCCCGATAAGCTAATATGGCTAGAAGTAGGTACTTTGAGGTGTTTGTGGGTCCAGCCCCGAATACTGCGCCTACGCGCTGGCATAAAAATGGCGGTTTTTGCATGTGGATTTTTTTTCAGCGTTTGTAGGGTTCCTTGAACATGAATATTAATATTTTCCAAAACAGTTATTAGCCTTATTTAATATAAAAACGAAGGCGAAGAATACTTTAAAAAATACTGGTATTTAAATTCAAGGGACCGTATAAATGTTGAAAAAAAATCCGTCTATGATAGTCGCCATTTTTGTGTCAGCGGATAGGCCTAGTATTCAGGAGGCGGTGATTTAACGCAGACGTCCTGCTGACACCTGCGCTTAACCCTTTGAGGGGCAAGCAAAAATGTCTCTATATATTGAGTTCTCACCGGAATAATAAAAAAAAATTATTTTTAAATAATGAAAAGCAATTTTTCAACGAAATTTCCCCCCAAAGTTAAAAATATAAAATTTAGTTAAAATTTTCTGGTGAGAAACTTGTTTAAATTAGCTCGGATATATTTTATCCCACCGCCCCTCAAGGGGTTAAAGTATTTTAGATCCGGTAAGATGGAATGCTAGTTTTATACCATATATGTATCGAACTGACCTCATTTATATATAAATTTCTTCTTTAACCCTTTGAGGGACGGTTGGATAATATCCCATTTTATTTTAACCCAGGCGTGTCAAACTGTTGCCCACCGGATACCACTAAAATTTTATAGTTATCTTTGTTTATGCGATTCAACTTGAAATCTTGTCTTTAAAAATTTAGTTGTGTCTACCGGGCTACAGTCTGAGCCCCCTCTTTTAACCCATTAACAGCCAAAACTAAAATGTTGAGGTTTTCAATTTTTTAGATGAACGTCGTTTGCCACCACAAATTCTGAAAGATTGCTTTTGCTATAGTTCTGTTCAAGATTCAGGAGTACCACGCGCGCGCCCTCAGGAGGCAGGAACATGAAGTGGGTTTGTATCCTGGATGAAATAAAGTTCATTGCGTTCAGGAACAGATCATGGATTTGATTAACATTTAACTGATGTGACTAAAATTTGTCACACAACTGATGTGATCCGGTCTCTCGGACCC
Source organism: Maratus speciosus (assembly GCA_963932465.1). Classification (NCBI taxonomy): domain Eukaryota; kingdom Metazoa; phylum Arthropoda; class Arachnida; order Araneae; family Salticidae; genus Maratus; species Maratus speciosus. The sequence continues at coordinate 311,878,174 of OZ010796.1, forward strand.
ATCGAATAAAATGAATAAAAAAAAAATAACTCAAATGGTTGAATTTACTTAAATTTTGTCCTAACAATATCGTTGCATCAAAAAGCAGTAAACCAATGTTTAAAATGCACAAATAATGCGTGAAATGCAGCAAACAGCTGTTTCGAATTTACAGCGAGATTCTTCTTCAGTGTAAGATAGGGAAAAAAGAACAGCGTGCTAGGAAAAGTAAGGCTGAGCAAAAAAGAACAGCCTTTCTTTTTTCCCTATCTTTTACTGAAGAAGAATCTTGCTGTAGATTCGAAACAGCTGTTTGTCGCATTGCACGCGTTCTTTGTGCATTTTAAACGTTGGTTTACTGCTTTTTAATATTCCTGCACAAAGGATTTAATTGCTATTTTTAAAATATCGTTGTACTTCTCTTAGGAGCATGTGAATTAAATTGCATGAAAAAAAGTTTTTTATTCATATTATTTAACTTCAGTACAGAAAAGTAAAAACCTGTAAAAGCGTTTACAGCAGGGAGTCGCGGGATCTGGGAGACCGCGTGACATCAGTTAAAGGTTAATTATGGTGCTAATTTAGAAACATAATCTGGTGCAAATGAAAGGTGAGCTAACAAATCTCATAATATGTTGATATCACATACTTGGTTTATTAACAACATTCTGTTTATCACGAAAAATATAAAGCAACTGATAAATCATTTTTAAATAAATAAAAAAAAATCGTTAAAAAATTAAAAGTTTTAGATCACCAATTGAATTGTTAAATTATATCAATCAACCTACCAAACAAAGCGCAACCAATAAGACATAAACACAAAACGCACAATCACGTGATCAAATAGCCCAGAAAGATTTTCTGGGTCGCACGCGCCAAGGTTGGTTTGTAAATTTTAAACGCTGAACGGTCTAAATTCGTTATAGTAGGTCACGTGATGTTTTCCCCAACTCTTTTGGATTTTAACTATTCATTAACATAGTCATGTATTTCTGTTACGAAAACCATGTTTTGGAAGGATAAAGAAATATAGTCGTTGGTTTTACCTGTTTTGAACCATAAAAATAATGAAATAATTATTTTATAATTATAAATATGACATACTCCATGGCAAAAACTTCTAAGCGCGCGCCCGGCCTGAGCAGTACTTCTGAACAGACCCGTTATTTGATCTTTTGTGTCTTTAAATAAGGCTAATTTTTTAATTTAAAAATAGTGGTGGACATGTAAATAACTGAACATGTGCATTTATTTTGACCGTTGCGTCAACTTAACACAAGCGGGTAATTGGTTAATAAAGATCTGCACCAGAATCATTTAATTAAATTTTACTTTTAAAATTTTGGTTAGGAAAAGTTAAAAAATTGCATTTCATTCTTTTCATTATAAGATTTTCAAAATATTCGGTGTCAATTTAACATTACACAAGCACACCTAACGTAAACGCACCAGTTAGTGTGCCACTTATGGTCATTTTTCTAATTATTATTAAACTGTTAGTGATTTCCAAAAGATATATATACATAGGTGCCAACCTCAAATTAATCTTCCGTAATACGTACGTTAATTTGACCCCGGTTTAATACGTTTCGAACCAGAATTTTTTTAAGAAATGAAATGAAATACTTCCCACGTACAAATGTCGAATTAAATAAATAAAGATTCATTAAATAAATTTTCTGGTTCGAAAGTGGTTAACCTGGTATAAATTAATCCAGATATTACGGAAGATTAGTGGAAGGTTGGCAGCTATGTATATATATATATATATACTGTCAATACTGACAGTACTTAAGTTTAAACTGAAACATAATATTAAAGAAACAATGTTTTAAATAAAAATTTATCTCTTAATGAAATTTCTAGAAATTTGACAAAAAATCTGTTTCAGAAGACAATTTAGAAAATGAACAAATGCACCAGCAGAAAAAAAAATATTATTTCAAAGAGTTTATGGAAAGTTAACATTTAAGTTTCTTAGACAATCAGATTTTTTTCCGTCTTTTTCAGAAATGAAATTTAGGCTTGTTTTTAAAAACTTTAAAAATTAGTGGCCCACTAAAGATGCACTTACCTTACTTGCCTTTAAAGGGTTAATAAGCTGCTCTAATGTTTACTCTAGAGAGAAATTATGTTTTTGCTAAGAAATGACAATAATTTTTTATCTAAAATTTATAACGTTTTATGTTTTTTAAATCTATTTTTTAATTCTTCTCATTGGTTACTTTCTATCACTATTGTTACTTTTGTTACAATGGTTACATTCTACCGACTAGCAATTTTCATTTATTTATTGACAAAATTTTGCAATTAACAACGATGAAAATTACTATTCAGAAATAATGGAAGCTCTGCGGCCAGTATTGAATAGTTGGAAACACGTCTTCTATAATTTACTAAACATCACTACTTTTCACTAATATTTCATTTTAGCTAACACACACATTTTATTTTAACAAAAATCATATAATTTGATTCAGTTAAATTTCAACAAATGTGCAAACTACACTTTTAAATAAATATCATATAGGGGGACTAGGGTGGGTTGACCCACTTTTTACAAAATGATTTTTTATTTTTTAAATATTGAACGTAGAATAAAGTTTTATATATCATTTTATTCGTAATACAATCAGTTATCAAAATAAAATTGCTACATAAGTGTAATATATAAAAAATTTGAAAAATGATTGATTTTATTCATGAGAAAATAATGGATCAAGGCTCCCCATATACGGGAGGGTTGACCCACTATATGGAGGCTTGACCCACTTTGTTTTATATTGAAATATTTGAGAAGAGAAATAAAATCAGTTTAAAAAAACAAAATAACTTTATGCTACAGGCTTTAATTATTTAAAAAAATATATTTTTTTGAAAATATGACACTTAAACAAACCTGTTTTGATGCAATCGCAAGTCATAGGAGAAAACATTTATTTTAAACATGATTTTGCCTGAGCATGTATAATTGTACAGCAGGGAAAATGAAATTTTAACATTTAAGACAGTATTCCGTTAGAGACAGGTTCCATTTTCATAGGGTTTCATGTATTGTTATGTCCGGATTTAGGAGACACTGTCTTGTTTTTTTTTTTTTTGTGTGTGTGTGTGTGTCTCCTTGTCTTATTTTTTGTGACACTCGACCTGACAACACTAGTTGCACATAGTTTTGCTTCATCTAACTATATTCGTCCTGGTGAAATTTGTCTACATGCCTTCCTAAAGTTTTTCGATCAATGCTATTTTCTTTTGCACCACATTGAGTACTTAACTTATTATTAACATCGTTTAGCCCTTTCAGGGGCAAAGTACTTTCAGTACTAAAATGTTGAAATAAATGACTGGCACCGGAAATTACGAACAAATTTTTTTGGAAATAAGAAAAAGGCTATATTCCGCATACATATTAAATGGAAAAGATTTTAGCAAACTTCTGGTGTCACTGTGGCGTTTAGGAATTAAAATTAAGTAGTTTCATAAACATCCGATTGCCCCTGAAAGTATTAAGACTGCTGCTTTCATACTTTCTAGTCTTTTCCAGTGTTTTTTTACTTTATTTACTTATTTTAAGTAATATTTAGATGGAGAAAAGTTCCTATCAACTTTCCCATTCATATTTCATTAAGTTTTTTCTTGCAATGGATACTACAGCAATTTTTCACATCTTTCTTTAAGCAGTTTTAAACATTTTCGTTTCCATTACCCCATTTTACCGTAGCTTTACAGAATATATATACATTCTTTTTCATATATATAACCTTTTTCATTATGCACAGTGTATTATAAACAGATTTCCAAAACCACTTAATTAAGGGAGCCTTGAGCATCTGGTCAACCGACCCTCACATTAAATGAGTCAAGCCTCCACACATACTACTTTTCTAAAGAATAGCACATTGTTATGTTAGGCCTAACTTACTGTACAATCTTTATGCCGGGAATGAAAGCTCGATATTTCTGCTCTACTTTAAACCTACTCACTTAAATTTATATGATATACTTTATCTGAAAAAAGCTTACAAATTATTTCTAAAAAACGCACTTTTTAGGTTCAAAACGCTTCACAATTGATTTTTCCACACCTATTTCGATTAGATGTATGAAACAAAGACTGTTGTTTGAGCATTCCAGTAGCTTTGGTTGACATCTATTGATAAAACTCTAAATTTTTTTTTAATGTGAAAATTGATGGGTGGGTCAAGCCTCCCGTATGGTCAACCCTCCCTAGTCTCCCCTACATTTTCCTTTTTAAAATGTTAAATTTTCTGACATCGTCATAGCTCTCAATTCTTGCGCTTTTTTGTACAAGAAAAAATTAATACAATTTTTAGCCTTATTTAATCGGCAGATTATGGCGATTCAAAAAGGTAAAATTTACTATTAAATTATTGTAGTACAAAAAAGCGTAAGATGTTGGCAGCTATGCATAGTTAGAAGATTTCAATTTCTGTGTTTTTCTTTTTGAACATTATAGTACAATGTGTTTCTAAATTAATGAAACTGGCTGACAATGAATTATAATATATCGTCAGTGCCATGTCAAACTATCCAATATGAAAACCGTGGGCTACTTTTTAAAAATTCAGATTTCTTGATTGGCACCACTTTTCTGAAATGGTAAAATTCTTTTTCTTAAATACACCTTGTTACCTTAATTATTATGCCATTAATTATGGCGAATTTTACTTCTTCAAAAATGTGGCGCTAATCAAGACAGCTGAATTTTAAAAAAGTAGCCCACCGTTTTCACATTTGATAGTTTGACATGGTACCAGTGTTGGAAGATAGGCTACTTTTTTTAAAATCAGATTCTTGATTGGCACCACTTTTTTGAAATGATAAAATGTGCCTTATTAAATTACATATAAATTAAGGTAAAAACAAAGTAAATTTTACCGTTTCAAAAAAGTGGTGCCAATCAAGAAATCTGAATAAAAAAAAAAAAGTCGCCCACTGGCAACACTGCATGGTACCAACGATATGACAAGATACTCAAAGTTCGCGTTCCATTTAACACTAGAACTACCGGGAATTTGAGTCAAGTTTTATAAAAATATTTCACACCAGAATTTTGATTTAAAACAGTTTAACTTTATTATTTAACGTTTTTATTCTTTGTATCTTTTAAACGTATTTCATAATCAAATTTCGTGTTTGAACTGAAACATATTCACTTGATAGCTCTCAAAATGACGGCTCACGTAGTTCTAGTGTTAACCTATCAAAAATGCAGTGTGTCTTCCTACAGATTAAATCCTAATTTTCGTTCACAATATTAACAATAATGAAAATATTTTAGTGAGATTGTCATCAATTTTAACGCGCTTCCAGTAAATTGGGATATACGGAAAGTGTCGGAAGTGCACGGTAATTTTGTCAGTGAAACTATACGTATTGCAGCAACACTTCGAATCAATGAAATATAGGACAGTTTGACACCCCTGGTTTACGACATAATCACAGCAAAGTCGTCATTAGAAAAAAATATTGTCTTCATTCAGAATACAGTGCTGTAAAAAAGTTTAAGACACCATGCTAATTCCGTTGTTTAAAATAAAATTCTGAAAAGAGTTATATATTTTGAATTTAGAATAAATATCTGTGAATTTAATATGTGAATTTAATTCAATTGTAATCGTAAAAAGTATTTTTTCCGCAAATGTTATAATTTTGTAATATTAACAAATAAGTTTAGGACCAGTATCTTCTTTTAAATCTAGCATAATGACATGACGTTATGACTATTGTATTTTATGCGGGACTCATCTTTGATGATGTTTATAGTTTAGTAGCCGCTAGATTTGAAGTTTTGGGATATACAACTGCTGCTTTGAGCGTACTTTGCGGGAAATAGTCGACTGAAGAAGAAAAGGGTAAAATAAGGGCTTTTTCAGATTGCGGGCTAACTAAAATGCAGATAACCCTAAAAATAAGTAAATTTAAAACTATTGTGCATAATTTCTTTTATGATCCAATGGATTATGTTAGAAATAAAAGAAGTGGGTGGCTACCAAAACTCCCAGTCTGGTGTAAAAGGAACGTTATTAGAAGAGCGGTTCAAGATTGTGCTTATTCTTCTACTATAAAATCTACTCTAGAACTCCCAGTAACGTCCAGAACTGTTAGAAATGTGTTAAAAAGTGCCGAATGCTTGAATTATGTTAAATTAAAAACCAAGATCAAACTTCAAAAGCATCACATTTATGCAAGACTAAATTCCGCTTCCGAACTAAAATTCAATCTAAGGCGCAAATTGGATTTTACTAATGAAAAAATATTCACCCTTGATGGTACGGATGATTTAAGCTATTACTGGCATGATTTAGCAAGTGAGCCATATATGATTTCAAAACATGTAGAAGGTTGTGGCTCAGTCGTGATTTGGACAGGCTTTTAATGCAAAAAAAAAACAAGTTTGGTTTTCAACGAAGCAAAGATGAGCTCCTTTGACTATCACGATATTCTTGGTAATAATTTCTGTTCCACTTAAAGATGAATTTATGGATCAAAATTTGGCGTAGCTCCAAAATAACGCTTCTATTCACAAGTATGTGTCAACTTGAGATGTGTTATTTCCAAACAACATTAAAACTTTACACAATTCATCTAAAGGTCCTGTCATAAATCTTATAGAAAACGTATGGGGAATATTGGTTCGTCAAATTTATGCCAACAGAAAGTATTGCGTCGATCGGAAAGTCGTGTTGTGTTTGGAAAATTAATTCGTACCGGAAAATTCTATCGTTAAATTATTAGACATTGATTCCGATATCTAATGTCTAACAATTACCAGGCAGAATTTTCCGGTACGAATTAATTTTTCCAACACGCACGACTTCCCGATCAACCCAATAGTTTGATTCTATTGTAGAACTGAAATTAACCATTCCCACACATAAAACCTGTCAAAATCCTTCCCAAAGCATCTTTTGGAATTTATCAGTGTTCAGGAGAAACAAACAAAGTACAAAAAATTAATGTACATTTACATGTGTAATTTAGATTTTAAATATACTGGTCCTAAACTGTTTTACACCAAATTGTATTATCTAAAGAAAATTGCATTTCTTGATTGCATATTTTATATTTGCATATTTATGCATATTTATGCATATTTGCTTATTTATATTTATTGCATATTTATATAACCATAAATGCTTCTTGATTGCATATTTTATATTTTATTATTATTTTTTTTAATATTGGGTCGCTCGGAAAGTCGTATCCATTTGGGAAATTCAATTTGTACCGGAAAATTCTGCCCAGTAATTATTAGACATTAGATATCGGAATCAATGTCATTTAATGATGGAATTTTCCGCTACGAATTGATTTTCCCAAACGGACACGACTTTCCGAACGACGCACTATATTATTGTAATTTGAAACTAATAACAAAACTTGTATAACTTTATGTGTATAATTTTGCAATTATATTGTTTTTCCTTTAAAGTAAAAGCTTTTCTGTTTTTGTTGATGCTCCTAAACTTTTTTTCAGCACTGTAGGAATGCAATTTTTGAAATAGGAATCCTCTTCATATTAAAAATTGCACTAACATCGATTTTCCAAATGGTAACACCAACGTTTGACACTTTGAGTGCTTTGCATAATATCATCCAGGAAAAGATAACGTTTATGTATTTTTTGTTAAATATTCATGGGGTGGTCAAGAGTAAAGGATGCTAATGTTAAATTAACGTGAAAACTTTAATTTACATTTCCCCCCCAAATTGTCCGTTTAAAATTTTTGTTTTCTCTCATGTACTTTGAAAAGACCCAAACATATTCTAAGCATTTGGTTTACTGAAAAACCTAATTTTAATTCTGAAAATTCTTAATAAATACATATTAAACAAAATTATGAATTATGACCCACATCAGTTTTGACATAAAAAGAAGAAGCATCGTCAAAACCACCTATGTGTTGGCTAACAGTTCATCCCAATCTTTATTTTTCGTGATATACCGAAATGTTGCCGTTCGAAGCTCTAAAGCAGAGGTGTCAAACTGTGTGCCGTGCCGCCTGATACCACTAATATTTTAAAGAAATAGTCGACTTTCTGAATTTCAGACATTCGATAATTTGATAAGACAATGATAACTATAACATATTACTGGTATCATGCGGGCCACACTTTCATGCTGAGAAAACTCGCTGGGAATATTAACTCTTAAATGCGTGATTTTTTTATTTTGTTTAAAAAAAATTATATATGATTGTCTGAAAGGTTTATTACACAGGAAAAATGATGAAAAAAATCAGAGATATATTTTTCATATAATACGTCAATCTTTTCTTCTGTTGCACATCTGCAATACAAATAAAAACTAATGTCGTGTGGCTGTTTTACGCTAAAATATTGCAAAATAGTAAATATCTTAAGAAGTATATCTCAAAATGCCTTATTTTATATAATTATTTATTTTATCAAACTTAACCTTTAACCGTAGCTGCTAACTTTTACGCTTTTTTGCTACCACTAAAATTTAATAGTTTTTCGTCTTGTTTACTCGTGAGATCTCGATGATTAACACGTTCACGCCGGCGCGGTGGGTCACGCTCGACTGTCTCAGAGTTGTCAAGTGTCCGGCTTTTGCACGCCACTGTTATTTTAGAGAAAATGTTGTTCCTTTAAATCTCCCAATTGTTCTAATTAAATAAAACAACATTTTCTGTATTAAAATACTGGTATCCAAAAAGCCGGAAACTTGGCAGCTCTGAGACAGTCGAGTGTGTCCCACCGCGCAGGCGTGAACGTGTTAAATAAGACAACATTTACTATAAAATTTTAATGTTATGAAAAAACCGTAAAAGTTGTCAGCTATGCCTTTAACCCCTTGAGGGGCACCGGTATATATTATATACCACCTACGATTAATGAAGTTTTACACCAGAAAAATTTTATTAAATTTTACTTGTCTAACTTTGGTGGAAAAAAAAAACCGTAAAATTGCTTTTACTTATTTTGAAATAGAATATTTCAAAGATTCCGGTGAGAATTCTGCATTTCGCAAATGTAATTGCTTGCCCCTCAGGGGGTTAACACGTTCACGCCGGCGCGGTGAGTCACATTCGACTGTCTCAAAGTTGCCAAGTCTCCGCCTTTTTGGATACCAGTATTTTAATACAGAAAATGATGTTTTATTTAATTAGCACAATTGGGCGATTTAAAAGGACAACATTTTCTCTAAAATAATAGTGGTGTGTAAAATGCCGGAGACTTGACAACTCTGAGATAATCGTGTGTGACCCTGTGTGAAACCCTGTGTCGTGAACTTGTTAACCCTGTAATTCCCATGACAGAATACGTTCAAGAAATTACGAAGTTCAGAGAATCTGACTTTGCACCAGAAAGTTTTCATGGTTAATTTCGCTTTATTTAAATACGTAATGTCTGTTATTAATTAAAGCAAATATTTTTATTTTATTTTTCCCGTGTGATTAAGGTATATACGAATAAAAAAATGTCTTTAATTCAAAACACCGTTGTTTGCATATATGCAAAGCTGCGCACTAATGGGTTAATAAATATTCAATATGTCATCAACGGCATATCGTCGGTATCATATCAAACTATTCAACATGAAAACAGTGTTGCTAATGGGCTACTTTTTTTCAAAATTCAGATTTCTTGAAAGGCACTACTTTTTTGAAATTGTATTATTCGCCTTATTTAATGACATATTACCTAAGGTGAATACAATGACATACTTGCCCAGTTTCCCTTACACTTCCGTTAAATGTGAGTTAAATTGACCCAGGCTAAACACGTTTCGAACTAGAAATTTACCAAAGAAATTAATGCAAATAGATTTCATAGTGAAACATGATTTTAAATATATAATGATACATCATATAAATTTCCTGGTTAGTAACGCGTATAACCTGGGTCAACTTAACTCACATTTTACGGAAGTTTAGTTGAATGTTGGCAAGTATGCAATGAGAGTTTTACCATTTCAGAAAAGTGGTTCTAATCAAGAAATCTGAATTAAAAGTAGTAGCCGACTGGCAACACTATTTTCATATTGGATAGTTTGATATGATACCGACGATATCGCTACGAGCATGAATACATTTTATAATCAGTGAAAGACTTTTAGAGCTCCCTGTATCACAGTAACTTTCACTTGCAGAGTTGGATAGGATAGGGCGTAATTGGATGATGCGTAATATCCTATCCCAGGGTATCGAACAACTCAACAAATGGCCGCATAGGTACCAGAAAAATTTTAGAGTAATCTCCACCTCTTTTAATATCTGAACTAACTTTCTGCGATTAAATGAGGTTTCACACTATAAAATTACTGGTAGCTCTGCTGCCAGCAGTTGAGTTGTTGGAAACGTGTAACCTATCGTGTAACAATATGTGTGTATAATTTCATCTGAATTTATCAAAAATTTGTTTTAATAATTAAATTACATAAAAAATGTATCAAATAGAGTGGAAATTTGAATAATCTATTGAAGAACTAGTGAAAATTTTTATACAAAGTACTTTTTCTGCATAGTACAATGTTGGACGATGATATTTTCACAGATGCTAATTTTTATGGGTTTTTTTTTTCAGTTGTTATCAGAAATTTTGAAAAATAATCTTTGCCCTATTTAATAGTAGATTTCTGCAATTGAATAAAGGAAAGATAATTTTAATATAGTGGTAAAAAAGAAGGATTGTAAACAATGTTTTCATACTAAACTGCCGGTCAGCTAAGCGTTAAGAATAAGATATATTTTTAATCTAAACAAAAATAAAAAATATTTTTTTTTCTCTCTGCAGTTATCCTGTAGAACAAAGAAATTGTCGACAAGTTGAATCGCAGAAATTCGACGATTAGATAAGGCAATGATAGCTATAAAATTTTAGTGGTATCCGACGGGCCACAGTTGGACACCCCTGCTGTAGAAAGTCTTAAATGTTTTAGAAATAGCATTATAGCAGTGCCCGATAACATGTTTTTCGTATTATTTCTTATCAACAAAATTCTTGTTTTACATAAAGTTTTCTTTTGTAAAACAACTATTGTTATCTATATAAACGACTATTTTTGTAAAACAATTTTTGTGCCAAAATGTATACTTCTTGTAAATGCCCGTAAGTAATGAAAATATTTAAGTTGGTTAATTTATTTGATCGATTGCACGTTAAATATAACCTAATTATATACTTTATATAATGTAATGGTTAGTTTATGTTTATACATTTTACGATATATCTTGATATAACAGCTAGACCTAATAAGTAATTCAAAGCCATTACGAAACACTTTATACGTTCTACTGTCTAAATAGTATCGGAAATGGATTGGGGTATATAGACAATCGGAAAAGTAATTTCTCATGAGCGTTTTGGTGTTCTTTCAAAAACGAATATATTTGAACATTTCTTTTTTATGAAATTGATAAAATATATCTCATAGTTTACAAGATTTAATCTATTGCGCAGATTAACATTTGGGTCATTCTACAAAAATCAGAATTTTTGTAGTTCACTGTAGTTGGATATCATTCGTTTCAAAATAAGTGAAAATGTTAATAGAGAAAATAAGTTGTGAAATGTAACGTAAACAAACAAGTAGTGTTCTTTTGGAGAAAACAAATAAAAAATTTATATATCACCAATTTTCAACAATTATTTTTTATTGTGTTATATTTTGTAAATTACGTGAGCTATTTTTGTGATTTTTTTTTTTCATATTCTCTTGGTAGTGAAGAAAAAAACAAAATTAATGTAATACTAACTAAGTATTTACGTAGTATATTACTCATACATAACTTGTAACTTATACATTTACATATATATATATATATTACTTACAATAATACTGAGTAATACTTATACTTATTACACTTATATACTTATATGATTTACTACTATATTACTTATATACTACATGTACTTATATACATCGGGTGTTAAAAAAACTATGAGAAAGTAAAGGCAGGTAGAGAGAACCTAAATAAGCAGATTTCGCGCAGGAACGTGGCTGGGTAAATGCAGCGCTGAGACAGTAGAGGGCGCTGTTAAGTGCGCGGACGAAAGCTCTTGGCTGGCTTAAATCGTCCCGCATGTATTTCGAGCAAAATGCTTTATTATACCAATGCGGAGTTTGTCGTTATGCATTTAATGTATGGGGTTGCGCGAGGAAATGGATTGGCTGCGCGAAGGATTTACATGGAAGGATTATCGGGTATGATTCTGCCGGACCCCCGAACATTTGAGCGTCTTCATTGGGAGTTGTACGCGAGTGAATCATTTTATGCTCCCAAGTGTGATACAGGCATTGTAAGATATTGCGGAATACCTGCAGTGGAAGATATGCACAGTAGAAGATAGTCCTTCGACAAGCTCGCGAGCTGTTGGACGTGCGTTGAATGTGAGCGATTTCCTTGCTCAGCCCCATACATGAAATGCATGTCGGCAAGCTCCGCATTGGTGTAAGGATGCATGTTGCTCGAAATCCGTGAGAAAATGACGATTCAAGCCAGGAAAGCGCTCAAAGACCGAACTTAACAGCACTCTCTACTGCCTCAACGCTGCATTTCTGCACCCACATTCCTATACTAAATCTGCTTATATAGGTCCTCTCTAACTGCCTTTACATTTCTGACATATAGTTTTGAAACACCCTGTATACAGCGTGTTTCAGCACGGCCGTCGGTTGCAAAGTTTCAGGAGAGATAATGTACATTTAAACGTTTGGAAATGAAATAGCAATGCATGGTCGGAAACACGTTCCTGGGGCGGAAGTGACGACACAAAGCACAAGAAAGGAAGGACACGAACAGGGTGAGAAAATATGTTTATTATTCTTAGTACAACAACCTAAATACAGCAACAAACTAAGAAATAAAAAAAATGAGAGATAACGATCCGTATCAAGGATGGTGTTTGAAAATGCGACCCCGGGACGTGATGTGGGCTTCACATTTCCGGCGAGTACAAGATCTAATGTGCTCAAAAGTAGCGGGCATGTCTATTACCGTCTCAATAGTCAAGGCCTCCGGACTGATTTCGTGACGTACCAAATGAAGATTAACCCCTTGAAGGGCAATCAATTGTGTTTGTGTAATGCGTAATACCCACCGGAAATTTAGAAAAATTTTATTTCAAAATAAGGAAAAGCAATTTTAAGACCTTTTCTCCACTAAAGTCAGAAAACTAAAATTTCCTAAAATTTTTCTGGTGCAAATCCTGATTAATCGTAGGTGGGATAAAATATATCCCACCGTCCCTCAAGGGGTTAAGATGTCGTCGGGAGTAAAAATCTCAATGAAATCCGTCGCAAATCTGCCGTTTTGGAGATATCTGACAATTTATGTCAGGCAATTTGTTTATTTATTATAATGTATTTATGCTGTAATGTTTATTATGTCGTTAAATTTATAATTTTTGCAGTAAAATGGCTTCCTGCAAAATTATAGAAGGCCTCAATCACCAACCAACACTACAAATGTCCAGCATCTACAAACACGCACACAGCACACGGAACAATACATTTACAAGGCTAGTATTGGCGAATATTTTTTAATTCATCTCGCATCACTTTTCTGAAACAAAAATCTTTCACATGTACTTTGACAATATGTGCAAGGGAAATGAATAAAAAATTTACCTTTTCAAAAATAGTCACCTATGGCAGCCCTGCATTTACAGCCATTAACTTCTCTTCATTTTTTCTCCGTTCTTTTTTTTTTGCTTGCATATTTAATTTCTAAACCTAAGTAATATAATTAATTTATTCAGGAATCCATTTAACAGGAAAAATTATAAATTTAACAATATATGACAAATGTAATGGCATAAATACCTTGTAATAAATAAGACATTGTGTAATATAAAATGTCGGATATCTCGAAAACGGCTGATTTGCGACGGGTAGTTCCATTGAGTTTTTACTCCCCTAGACGAGATATTTCCAACGATACCACTCTCGTTAAAATCGGCGGGTAGCCATTCCTGCACTTTCCTAGTTAATAATACTTATACTTACTATAATAACTATCTAACTATACTAAGTATTTTTAATGGAGAAAGATAATGGAAAAAATATATTTTTACACATTTTCATGATAACTTTCGAATAGGTGCTTCAATTTAATTTTTTTATGCTCATTATTGTGGTGACCCCTCCTGAATTTCATTAGAAGGTAACAGTGAAAAGTTTTTTTGAAGTGTTATTTTGTTTTTGAGTGCTTTGATATGTACTTTGATATGTAACTAAATGATAGTTTTATCATGCATGCATTTGAATAGGCACCAAGCTTTCAGTAATATTCCGAAATACATTGGTTCAATTGACCAAGGTTTAATATGTTTCGAAACAGAAACTTCCATAAGAAATGACATGATATTAATTCCACTTAGAACCCCGAAATTAAACAAATAAAGATTCATCAAAAATATTTTTTGATTCGAAATTCGGTTAACCTGTGGGGTCCACATATTACGGAAGATTAGTGGGAGATCGGTAGCTATGTACATGATTCTTTTACATGGCCACATACACAAATAGAAATATATGGTCATTGGTAATAAAAACGGTTTCAAGAATTCTTCTATAATCGAATGCGTTTTTTACCGAAGAGTAATTTTTGCCTTAATAGTAGAAATTCTAGGATTACAGAAGATAAAGATTACCATTAAAAATATTGGTGCTCAAAAATAAAATATGTGTTTGGGACAATTGTAGCGAATACGTTAAATAAAAGGGAAACAAAAATATCCACATGCATCGATTTCATGCTACACAATTCGTGAGTTAAATAGTTTCTCGGCTTGATTCTAAAATAAGCAGTCTTTGGGGGGGGGGGGGGGGGGGAGGGGGGAATGTATTTCATTTAATTTTCTTTTCACTTACAGAAAATGAAAAATATCGTTCATATTCTTTAGTATTGTTACTACATGATGCATCCACAATTATTTTAAAAAGGAAATCTATTAAAATGTGAACAAAACATTGTCTTTATAGCTGTAAAATTTATAGTAAATATAAAAAAATCCAATTTAGGGAATTGGTGAAATATGTAAGAAGTATTCTTATAGAAATAAAGCAGGCCTTACGGTTAAGAAATAACGTTTTTAAAATAAGTCGTTGATATTACAAAGTAGCTTTTAAAATGAAAAGTAAGAGAATGTGAAGAATTTTATAGTTACAGAAATTGTCATTGAAATTCATTATCTGAGAGTGAAAATGTCGTACACCTTTTTATTGTTTCTCCGATAAAATTTTTTATCTTGAACCTCAGTTTTTAAGAAATAGTGTAAATAAGGATGTTTATAGATATTTAAGATCTACAAACACAATTCCTTTAGGGGAGAATGGTGTAATGAGTGTCACCTGAGAAAATTTTAGGCATACTAGTCTAAATGGTCACTTAAGGAAGTTCTAAATGTACTAGTCTAAATTAAAAGCTACTGTGTTCAAACTACGTGGAAATCATTAATACGTATAGTAACAGCATTAAAATATTTTAAACATTTTTATGTTATTGTTCATTTTTTTTTTTCAAAATTGCATATTTGGCCGGCATTGCCCTTAACTTGGGTTAGTTCTAGTCAGTTTGTAAGCATATTAAAAAAAATACAATACATTATCTGGAAGAAATATACTAAAATAACATTTTATATCCTTTACGTTCTATTTATTTAACAATGTTATTATAATGCATAGATGCTAAGTGTTATGTTTTGAATATCACTATTAAATATATATATATATTCATCTTTTCTAATCGCTAGATATTTGGGATCATATAAGACGAAAAATGTTTAAAATAAATAGTGGTATAGAAAATACGTATTACTTTTCACTCAAGTAATGGATTTAATGCATCAGAACATACCAGGATAAATAAACACAATTAAAGAAGTAGAACCGTTAAAACCACGTGTTTAATGCTGTTGTAGAAATTGACTATTACCGTTTAATTATTAACTGGCACGGAGTTAATCGTAAGTTTAAAATTTTATGTAGATTTTAAAAATTATTTTCTGGTAGCTTTCGTTTTTTTCTTTTCCTTGCAGGTTGAATGACACTCATTACAGCAAAATAGCACCACATTTGCGAACATTAAAGGAAAATAACAAGATACGGTACACAGAGCTTGATTACTGCACTTTAAAACTGTTACCAGTGTTTTATAATAGTATTTATCATCTTAATTAATACAGAAATTTTCCTTTTAAATTAGAAGAATGTTTCTATTCAAAAATATTGGTGAGAAATTCGATGATTTATCTTGATGTAAAGGTAATTAAATTTGGAATGAAATACGCAAAATATTCACCTTGCAAAAACAACATAAACAATACTGTGATATCAAACGATATCGCATGCCGTTCTATTTCTTTTAGTAAATCTAAGTGTTAAATTAATCTACTTTCCTTTTACGTATTACTTTACGTAAAAGGATAATGTACCCAGATAACTCACTCTGCTCTTTTCTGTAAGAAAAGAAAATAATAAAAAAGAATATTATTCACAGCCATTTCATTCAGAAGATTTATATTCTCGTTGCATCTACCTATACAATTTCTTCTCTGTCAGATTTTTTAACACTAGAACGCCCGGAAATTTTACTCAAGTTTAACAAAAATATTCTACACTAGAATTTTTATTCAAAAATATTTGACTGATTTATTTAAGGTAAATCTGTGTTTTTAGAATTTAGCTTATGTTGTGAAAGAATTTCTGGTTCCAATTGACACTTAATCATATGGTCGGAGTCGAATTGACTCCTTCCGGGCGTTCTAGTGTTAATTCGATGCTTTGCTAAAAGATAGTCAAAACTTTGATTAAACGAGCAGTTATATAATAATATCCAGATGTACTTTTAAACTTATGTTGCCTTTCATTTACCGTAGTCGTTCCAGTGCTATCGGCAGCCTTCAAATTCTTTCTTATTTTCTCAAAGCTTGGCTAATTATCGCCTATTAGGCTTTTCATTTAAATTTAAACTGCCCCATGTAGTCCAATGTAACTGTTATACCTTGGCAAGATCTGTGTTTTAGCCAATATCTATCTCTCGCCAAAGCTTTACGAATGAAAAGTGTGAACTCACACTTTTTGCCTGCACTTCATGATGTAAAGGTCAAATTTAAATTTTTGTCTGTCATGGAGGTCACTTCCAAGACATCTATGTCTCTTTTCAATTCTTCATTAAATGTCCTTTTGAGCTAAAAGTATTATTTTTAATCTTCTGAATCTGTGTTATTGTTTCGTACGCGCATTTATACTTCTGCACGGAAATATTCAATTTTATTTAGATAACGCGAAAGTCATTTTCGTCTACTTAATTGCATCCAAAGTTTCTGAAAGAAAAACACAGCAATAAATCGATATCATAAACTTCTAGATAACAACTCTTTGCACCAGGGGTTTCCCAGAGAGCCATGAAGAAAGCGCACTCACAAGTCTGTTTCTGGACACAGAGGATACAAGATACACTGGGGACAACCATTACCGCTGCCATCTAAATACTCAAGGCCAGAGAACACGAGTTGTGACGTCATCACTAATCGAACGCACCGCCCTCTGAATACTAGGCCTGAGCGCTCACACAAAAATGACACAAAAATGGCGGCTGCCGAAGGCGGATTTCTTTTAGCGATGATACGGTCCCTTAAATGTGGACACCAGTATTTTATAAAAGATTTCTCTACCTTCTTTATTCTCAGAAAAACGAAGCGGAAAAAACTTCAAAAATTATTGGTAGGAATATTTAAGGCACCGTACACACGCTGAAAAAAATCGCGACATTTCTATTTCCACTAGACTTCTGTTCTACCGTACTTCAGAACCTGTTCTAGCGTCCTTAGAGCCGTTCTGATTGGCTGGTCCGATTCAGATGAAGTGGCTAAACGTCCGGGCACCGTTTGCACATATTCGGATGTTTGTTTTCAGCTATTTCGTTTCTAATACTACATAAGTTTGATTTGAATTTTTTTTTTCCATTTTTAGATGATGAAACTGCTATTTTCTACTTGAAAATATAAAAAATACCAGTATAAAACAAACCTCCATCATTTTCATACTAAAACTGGTTTTTTTTTTCCCAAACATTTTAAGTTAATGACCGTTTCATAAATTTTAAATGATATTTATATTAAAAATTATAAAAAAATATATAATTTATATTAAAAACGCATTGTCACTTATAAAACACTGCAATTTCAGGGGATTTTTCATATCTAAACCATGAAAAAATATATATAAAACCAGGAATTTTTTTCATCTATTTATTTTTGTAACCCTGATAACGCTGATAATAAAAATAACCCTGAAAAGTATTCTTTTTTTAGCACTGAAAATGGAATTTTTAAATATGTTTCATAGCGGTATAGGAGGATTCAGTTGCAAATTCCAGGGACAGTTAGAAGGTATTCCCCCTCCCTACCCCCCCCCCCCCAAAAAAAAAAAAGTTTCTGATTTTATATTTTTTCGTGATTTAGATGTGCAAATTCTCCCTGGAACTGCGGCGTTTTATAAGTGAAAATGCGTTTTTAATATAAATTGTAAATTTTTTAATAATTTGTAATACAAATAACATTTAAAATTTATGAAAGAGTCTTTATGACCTTATCTTAAAAGATTTAAAAAAAACGGTTTTACTATGGAAATGACGGAGATGCGTTTTATACAGGTATTTTTGAATACTTTCAAGTAGAAAATAGCAGTTTCATCATCTAAAAATGGAACATAATTTATTCAAATCAAACTTATGTAGCATCAGAAACGAAATAGTAGCTGAAAACAAATATTCGAATATGTGCAAACGATGCTCGGGCGTTTGGCCACTTTATCTGGAGCGTGCCAACCAATCAGAACGGCTCTGAAGGACGCCAGAACAGAAGTCTAGTGGAATTAGAAATGTAGCAAAAAAATCCGCCTTCGGCAGCCGCCATTTTTGGTCCAGCGATCAGGCCTAGTATTCAGAGGGCGGTGATCGAATGACTTCTCGATAGTGTTGGAATTTACACCTGTAAATTTTGAAAAGCAATTTTATTTTATTTTATTTGTGGAATAGCTATCATCTTATACAAGAATAATAACTATATAAAGTTACTGGTGAGAATTCGGAATCCCTAAATAAAAATTCGGCCAGATGCGGAATGCCACAGTGTAGCCGAATCTAACTGGTTTTTTATTGGGAGATTACAAATTCTCACCAGTAAGTTTAAATATTTATTATTGTTTTATAAGATGATAGCTTTTCCACAAATAAAATAAAAGAAAATTGCTATTCAAAATTTTCCGGTGTGTATTCCAACACTAGTGAGAAGTCGGTCGATTAGTGATGACCTCACAACTCGTGTCCTCTGATCTCGAGCGTTTCGATGGCAGCGCTATTACTCGAATATCGTCATTACCCTAGACAAGGGTTGCCAGTTTGGCTGGCCTCCATTGAAAAAAATCGACTTCATACCGGAAATTAAGAATAGTATTCTAAGTTTATTTAATGAGAGACATTTATTGGCGATTTAAAATAAAATTCTTCTTTCAAAATTTCCAGTGTGAGTTTAAAATTTCGGAATAAAAATGGAGGCCAAACTGGCAACCCTGCCCTAGCCTTCTTTAACACAGTGTATGTTTATGACCTTTGAACTTATGGAGCAGTGCCTGATTATAAACGGGCTAAACTTACACCACTAAATTTTAATATAAATTTTTGACTTATTTAAACACTGTATTTCAGCAAAACTACTGTCATGAATAAGGCAAAACTTTCTGTTTCTTTTGACTTGTGGAAATTTTCACCGTTAGTAATCAGGCCCCGTATAGACATTCATTTGAACTAACGCAAATTTTAATTTATGAAGAATATATTATTCTGTAAGTTTTCAGATTTGAGGCTCAAAGCAGCCAAATGCTGCCGCTCACATTAACACTAGAACGCCCGGAAATTTTACTTTTTTAGAGAACTTTTATTTAAAATTATTTAACTGATTTATTTAACGCATTTCTGTGCGAATTTAATTTAACTTATTTTATTTAAAATTTTCTAGCTCCAATGGACACTTAACCATTTGGTTGGAGTCGAATTGACTCCTTCCGAGCGTTCTAGTGTTAGCCTAGGGTTGTGGTCATAAACTTGACCAGTTAATTTTAATCCCAAACTACGGCGCCCAGAATATTTTAATAAAGTTTTGCTGTTATAACAAATTCGAAGAAAAGCAAGTATTCGTTTGCCAGTAAATTCGTTTGTAAACTCCAGTGTCAATGAATCAATTCAATATTATACGAACAGAAATACTCTGCGCCTGAATGGGTGAGCCTCTTAACCTTTGAACCGCTTGAAAGGTGGTTGTATATATTATAACCCACCTAATTTTAATCACGATTTGCACCAGAAACTTTTAAATTTTACTTTTATAACTTTCATGGAAAAAAGTTGGAAAGTTGCTTTTCCTTATTTTGAACTAATTTTTTTCGTAAATTCCTGTGTAAATTCAACATTACAGAAACAAAATTGCTTGCCCCTGAAGGGGTTAAGCTCTAGTGGGTGTATTTCTTCGCACTCAGTATTAATACCTAGATGTCATATTGGCACCAGTATTTAGAAAACAAAAAATTCTATTTATTGTATATGCGAAAAAATGCGTTAACTTATTTTCAAATAAAATTGATCGTAAACTTTCATGCCATTTGGGGAATTGGGGATTAAAATTAAGTGAGAATAAATTCAGACATCAGAGCTTAAAATGTTAAAAGTTTTGCCTATATGCCGTAGGGCAAGAAGAGTTTGCTTGATCCTTTACTTAAAGCTTCTTCCTACCACTAAAATTTTAATTATAATTTCGTTCTACTTAATGATAGAATTTTTTTAATTAAATGAACTGAATATTTTAGTTTAATTAAGTGGTTTTCAGCCCTTATTCTTAGTTTATTTTGTCAAGAAAAAAGAAACTGTTAATGGCGTTTGACGTGTGGTGAATCTCTCGTAGTTGCAAAAGCTTCGAAGTGTAAATTATAAAACTCCCACTTGATTCATTTTTTAAATACCCATTGTTTTTAAACAATTATTTTCCTTTTAGATTTCTTTTGAAAATTTTTGAGATACCTACTACGAAATTTGTTATCTATCGCAGATTTTAGAGATTTCAACGAAGAAGTTTTTTCTATCTGATATTGAAATTAAAAAAATGACCAATGGGAGCCCTGGAACTGCCACTCTAGGGGATACATATGCGAGAGAAGCATTACCGCCGGGGAAAACTTCTGCTATTAAATTTTATTAGGAATTTTCTCCTTAGGCTAATTCCATGCGAACTTGTCATGTCTGTCACACAGCTGAAAATCGTTATGCTTGTTGGCCACCGTTATTTTCGAAAAGTTTGCTTCGCCTTATTCAATTGATGAGACATCTCCGATAAAATAAGAAACATTTTCCGTTCTAAAATAATGGTTGCCAAAAATCGTAGTATGTGACAGCCATGACAAGTACGCATGGAATTAGCCCTTATTTAAACCCCTTAATAGCGCAAAAATTTAGTCATAATTATGATCAACAACAGATATTCATTTTTACTGGTGGAAGTTTACTTGGACGGTAGTTACGCCCGACCTATAGAACCTAGATAACCTGCTGTCAGTATCTGGGAAAGCGTTTAAATTAACCCGGGTAATATCCACCCATAAAAACGAATATAAATTTTTACCTGATTTGTGACAGAAATTTTGCATGAATAAGTCGTTAAAATAAGGCGAAATTTTTTGTTCAAAATTTACTGAAGGAAGTTTTCTCCGACAGTAATCAGAAACTGTAGTTCCGATGTCAAAGACTAGCCACCATTTTCGAACAATCTCCTCAGTTACTTCACTCGTAACTAGTGTTGCCAAGTGCCCCACTTAAATCAGGCTCAGAAAGAATATAAAAAAAAAAGCTGGAGCTTCAAGAAATATGAAAATAAAATTATTTTAAAAGGCAATTGTTTATAAAGACTAAATCTGTAAAAAGAAAATGTCAAATGTAATGTAATATATCATTAACCCTAGAACTACCGGAAATTTTACTCAAGTTTTATAAAAACATTCTACACCAGAATTTTTACTTAAAACTATTTAATTTGTTTATTTAACTTATTATTGTCTGATGTATACATTTAGTTTGTTTTGAAGAAATTTCTGGTTTGAATAAATATTTTGAATGTACATGTCGGGTCCATTGGACCCTTCTGGTAGACAGAGGGTTAATAGCTGATGCAATCAGAAGTTAATATCTTTTTTAATATAATTGATTATATGCATACATTTAATGATTACCGAAAGTTATGTAGGTAATAAGTACTTTAAAAAGGTTTATTCAAATTTTATGAAGATATTTTACACCAGATTTTTTTAACTGTTTAAATTATTTATTTAACGTTTTTCTTCTTTGTGTCTTTTAGACTTATATTATATACTCTTTTAAACTTATTTTATAAAGGAATTTCCGGTTCAAATATACCTTAGGTAAGGGTTAAAATGACTCCTCAAAGTCCTTCTAGTGTTAAAAATTAGTGTAAAGCCCCAAAACAGAAAAAATACATTTTTAGAGGGCTCTGATTGGTGGAATTCAAGCTGATATATGTTGTAGTAGATACAAAACAAACAATTTTATTATACAAAACAAACAGTGTCATTCACATATTTACAATCAGGGTCGTCTCAAACGCAGTGTTGCCAAACCATTTCTTTTTAAAATTCCGATATCTTGATTGTTAACAGGTTTCTGAAATATAAATATTCACCTTATGTAATTACATCAGGAGTGTCAAGCTGTGCTCCCACCCGGATAGCACTAAAATTTTATAATAAATCATAGCCTTATCTAATCATCGATTCAAGAAGTCGACTATTTCTTTATAAAATTAGTGATATCCGGAGGGCCACAATTTAACACACCTAAATTACAGTTTAGAAAAAGTCAACAATAAGGCCAACATTTCTATTTCAGAAGCTTGTTAAAAGTAAAGAAAAGTAATAAAATAAAGACTCGGACAGGCAACAAAGCCAAAGGATGAGACCCGCGGGAGCCATCATACTACATTTTTTAGTAGAAAAACACTTAAATATTTTTTTAATAGAAAGTTTTGGCATATTTAATCGATGAAAATTGCGCTTCAAAACGAACAAATTTACAATTAAAAATAAGTGGTATGATGGCACGTCTGGCCTCATCGTTGGGACACCGATGTTATGAGACGTAAACTGTCACACGGTGAGGTCTCAATTATTTCTTGAAAACTTATTTATGACGAAATAGCTCATATTGCTAATTATGAGATAGGACACGTGATCGCAGATTTAGAATCAGTTAATCGTAAACCTTCCAAAAAGGAATTACCGTTCTCTTCTGACTTTTGGTTGTCACATAATAACGAAATATGAAGAACTCGGATGATAAAGGTTGTAAGTGGACCAGTCGCTATTATGAGAAAATGAGCTGTAAAGTTCGAAATATCTGTTTACGTTTATTGTCGAATGCCTCCTTTATAAATTAAAATATCTTCGAGTATTAGGTTTTTTTTTTCGAATGGTAAATTAACAGATGGTAGAGGACCATTCATTATCTTCAATCTTATGATTAACTCATTTATTTTTATTTTTTCACATACAGTGATGCCAGTGGGCTACTTTTTTTAGAGTCACATTCGTTGATTGGCACCACTTTTCGGAAATGGTAACATTCGCTATATTGAACAACATACTAATTAAGGAGAAAACAAGGGTAAGTTTATCATTTCAAAAAAGTGGTACCAATCAAGGAATCTGAATTTTTTTTTAAAGTAGCCCACTGGCAACACAGGTCACATACTACCATATCAGCTGATGTTTAAACGTATTAAAACGCAATATAAAGTGCCTACATTGCAATTAAAAATGCATTTGCATAGGTGCTAAACTCCCAATTTTTTTAATAACAGAAAATTCTCATGTCGCTTTATTTAAGTGCAGCAATTGTGCGATTCTGTAAAACTAGTATATGCATAAAAATATTGGTATTAAGAAATTGTTAGGTTGAAAACTATGCATCTGCATTCATTTTAGGAACTTAAAAAAATCATACTTATCGCTTTACTTTGATCAGCTTTACTTTGATCAGCTTTACTATGATCAGCTTTACTATAATCAGCTTTACTTTGAATGAAAAAAAGGCTGCATGTTACGTTTAACAGATATCGTCAATACCATGTCAAACTATACCAGATGAAAACAGTGGGCTACTTTTTTTTCAAATTCAGATTTCTTGATTAGCACCACTTTTTTGAAATAGTAAAATTCGCTTTTTTCAACCTTAGATATACCATATTAATTAAAGCGAAAACAATCGGAATTTTACCATTTCAGAAATATGGTGCCAATCAAGAAATCTGAATTTAAAATAAGTAGCCCACTGTTTTCACATTGGATAGTTTGACATGGTACTGACGATATAACAACATTTTCATTGAACTTTCAAAATACGATTCTGGATATGGATACGATCCCTATAGTTTGGCTGTTTTTATAATAGAACTGTTGGAATTTGTGATAAATTAAGCATGACAAATCGCAAGAAAAAATAGAGATAGAGGATTGAAAATTTCAAAGCTCGAATAAAATTAAATCTCACCGACTCCCTGACAACAATATTTTTAATAATATCATGAGCTAACGTTGGGATTTGCTTTCTCTTAGATATTGTAGGACTCGATTTATTTGTAATTGCTGTACCACCGTTCTCACGCTTCTAAATTGCCAGTATTACTATATCTGATTAGTAACCTTCGTTTTTTTTAAAAGTCGAAAATAATTACTAATAGCATTTACAAGTGATTAATAAATATCAATCATTGTAAACTGTGGTACTGAAAATGTTGAAGCATAAGAACCTTCTGTCATCCAATCTGCACTAGTCTGCGGTAAAAAATATTTACATCTTTAACCCCTTAACCTACGATTTACGTCTCAACAGCCTAGGCCCAAAGCCTAAACAGGATCTCGCAGCCTTCGAGCCATTCCACGATTCGATAAATCTACAGCTACCAGTACAATTTAATAGAGATTTTCGCCATGTTTAATCATGTGATTTCGACGATTAAATAAGACAATATTTACTGTAAAATTTTAGTGGCAAAAAGAATTTACATTTGGCTCGATTATTGACTACGGGCCAGGCCCGTGATAATCAGTTTTGGCCCGAATACAAGATCACGAGTCTCACTCGTTGTTGGTGGTTGATGGGTTAATCAATGGAATTATGAATAACGAAGAGTAAACATATACTGTACTGTCTACCAGTTGCTGGTGCAGTAACTGAGGAGATTGTCACAATATGGCGGCTGATTTTTTTTATGCCGGATAAGCACTTTCTGATAACCGCCGACGCAAACTTCCACCAAAAAACGTTAAACAGAAAGTTTTGCCTTATTTTATTGGCTTTTCTTGAAAATTTCTCACACAAATATGCTTAAAATTTCTATTTGTTCTTACTGGTGGCTGTTTGTCTAGGTATTATAATCATTCTCACTGAACTGACAGGAGGTTGTCTAAGTTGTCACAACATGATGAAAACCATATGGTGGTACCGCTGAAATAAACTTCCAGCAGTAAAAATCAATATCGGTTTTTGACATTATTTATGACTGAAATTATGCGTTTAAAAGGCATTTTAATAAGGAGAAAATTTCTATTTAGATTTACTGGTGGAAGTTTAATCTGACGGTAATCAAACCCTGCAAAAGCGGTTACAGTTGAAGCCTCACTATTTTAAAGATATGTGAGTTCCTCCTTATTAATTGTTCCATGGTTTAATCATAGCTGCCAAAGTTTACATTTTTTTGCACCACAAATCTTTTATTTTAATTTTTTTACTTTCAAATTGCCGTAATCCGTCGATTAACCCTTTCAAGGGCAAAGCTCTTTTTTTTGCGAAAATGGCAAAATGATTAATTTACACCGGTATTTATAAACAATTTTATAAGAAACTAAGATAAAAGCTTTTTTCACGTACATTACATGAAACAAAATTTAATTTCTAAATACTGGTGTAAATGTGGCATTTGGGAATTAAAATTAAGTGATATATAACATATCCCGGTGCCCTTCAAGGGATTAAATAAGGTAAACATTTCTGTTAAATTTTTGTGGTACAAAAAAGCGTGAGACTAATAATAAGCTCGATAGTAGCTAGAAGTCGTTCGGTAGCTTCATCGCCCCGAGCCCTCCCTTCCCGCTTTTCGGTGTCTTTAATTTGTGTAATTTCCCTTTTAAATTTGTTCAGTTTCAATTTTTGATTTTTTTTAACCTTGATTTCGCTAGTAAGTCTTTCACTCGGGACGTGACTGGGGACCTCTGAACCTTGCTTCCGCAAAAGAGTCGGACTAAGTGGAAGAATAAAGGGCTGCGGACGAAGATAGCTAAGATTTAATGTGTCTTTTTGGTTTGAAGAAAACAATTATAGTTATTATTATGTTTAAAACAAAACTCTTTAATTATCTACTAGGGAGACTCATACCGTAAATTGTGCATTAGAGAAAACAGATAGGTATTTGCTGTCGGAGAATTTTGACAAAACATTGAAAGTGTCAAAAATCTAACCCTCAATTGCACCATGACCGGAGCGGGAGAAAAAAAGGGAAAGCATCCTGATCCATGTCAGTGTTGACAGTGGATTACGTTTTGTTATTCAGATTTCTTGATCCGAAAATTACCATTTTCTTGTAAAATATTCTCCATGAGTGCCCGTATATTCTATATAAATGCCGAAAGTTTGCGTTGGGTACTACATATAAATAGTTGCAAAAATGTATATTAAAATTATTGAAATTCATTTTAAGGCGTTATTTGGGGCGGAGCTACTTAACTTCGACATCCGAAGAATTTTTGGAGCAAAGTCAGTTGACAACAAGTCAACTGATGTATTTTAGATTCCATTAAGCATATAAGCCATGATTTTCAACTTCATGTTCATTTTGATTTCGATAGCGTTCGATATCAAAATGAATGTTGCTCATGTATTCATTAAAATTTAAAATACAGCAATTCTGTGGCTGTTTATTCCAAACATTCTTCGGGTGTGGAAGTTGAGTAGCTCCGCCCCAAATAACGTCTTAAAATGAATTTCAATAATTTTAATGTACATTTTTGTAAATATTTTTATGTAGTACCCAACGTAAACTTTCGGCATTTATATAGAATATACGGGTACATATGGGGAATTTTTTTCAAGAAAATGGTAATTTTCGGATAACCATAAGATATGATTTTTATTTCTTTTAATTTTTATTTCGCTATTTCACACAGTCTTTATAAACAGAAGAGTATACGAAAATTACCTGTTATGCATCTTTCGTATTTATATATCCTCAATTAATGGCATGAAAATCCTTGCAGCAATTTTTGAGAAAATCCATTTTTTTTAAAAATCGAGAAATCATTATTATCTCATTAAATATCAAAATTTATAGGGTGATAATAGGGGAAATATACTGTAAGATATGTTGCCACATTTGGGAAAAAAATCAGGAAATTTGATTGAAAGGCATATTTCCAATGCTTATCCAGCTACGCCCTTTGAATTTAAAAAAAGCATTCCACTGGCAACACTGATCCAAGTGGAACTGTTATTGTTAACATTGCCGCCATGTGTGTTGGAAAATGAACTATATCTAGATCACTGTGACATCTATATCATAGATGCCAACCTATACGATTTTTTTCCACCGCTATTTCAGAATTGTCATCTTCACCTTATTTAATCGCTCATTTTTTAGATTAAATAATTAAAAGATATATTCTCTGAATTACTAGTGGCCAAAATAAAATTGTGGCAGTTAGCTGCTATGTCATATAGTCAGATTTTTGACAAGTGACGGTAGCTTGTAGTCCACAGTCCTCTGAATACTAGGCTTACGAGCTGACTCAAAAAGGATTATTGTCGTGTGACAAATTTGTTATGTGTTTATGATACTTTAAATTAAAGTACCACTTCTTTCCAGCAAATAGATTCGTCAGAATACTATTATAAAAACTGTTATTGATATTTAATTTACGTTAGAATGCTAAAACATTACATCCGTGACAACCGCCAATTGTGCTAGCGCACAGTCATATTATTCACAGGGATGTGTGTAGTCGCCTTGTGAAAAGTGAGCAAATAGTCGCTTATGGTAGCTTCACAGTGGCGTTGTCACCTTTTTGTCTTCTATGTAATTGTGACCACTTTCGAAGCCTGTGATGTCCCAGTGACGTAAAACTGGCTGGTTGTGCTAATAGGGTACCCACCGGCCTAGTGTCAGGAGAGGGAGGGGGGCTCAGAAAAATTACCCGCCACTTTTTGAAAATAGAATTTGGCGCATTTTTTTAAACAGAATTTCTTCTTTTTTTAAGTATAAGGATTATTGGTTTGCCCAAAAGTGGTGGGAGGTTTGCTTGTGCTTCTTTCCCTGACGTTACGTCGTAAAGAGCACAATCTTTTTCCAAATAAGGTTTAGTTATATATTCTGTAATGAATAAATTTCGTATTTCTTAGAAGTATATGATTATGTTGAAAACTGTGCTTTTTAAGATGCATATGTGCCAAGGGTTACGGACTTACAATAAGGACATTAATTTTAAAATTTCTTATGGTTACTTATCGTAGCTTTCAGCAATTGTAAAAGAAGAAGAAATTAAAAAAAATACAGTAGTATTCAAAATCCGTAACCATTCGAACATATAACGATATTACATTTTATGAATCTGAATAGATTTTAAAATTATAAAAAATAATATCTGTAGAGTTCTTGAGTCTGTCTGCTTCGAAAACTGATTTTACATTTTATAGTTGAGTTGATTGAATATCCTTTCATTTTTATCTTTCATGTCAATTCATAAAGGAAAAAAGAAGTACATTCTTATATTCATAAAACGATTTTAGAGCATATTTATAAATCATTCTCGCGTAAAAGATAATCTATGAGCTTAAAAAGAGTTTTATTTAAAGAGGTTCAAAATACTACTTCTGTTTATGATAGTTATTTAAACATAACATCTTAAAACGTTGAAATTCAAAGCATCGTTAACTTTGTATGGAGTTTCAATTAGTTAAATGATAATGGTGCACGTTAGATAATGGTAATAGTACACTTTCGTAAAAACGAAGTAATTTTCCTTTCGTAAAAGTATGTCTTATGTGCATCGTTAAGGTACATTATGCTGTTCTTTTGCAAACTTCAATCAAATATAAGTGTTATACTTATGTAGACTCATAATAGTTTTAAATTGAAAATTATCGCTGTAATCATTTTTGTGTCAGACCAAGGCCTAAGAGAAGCTTTTTCAAGATTTTGAAATGTTTTTATATTTAAAATTGCTTTCTAAATTATCCTTACTTGTTTTTTTTGTGTACTATTAAAAATGTGGAAATACACTGATCGCCTTTATGAATAACTAACATAATATACTAATGCTTTAACCTTTAAATGCATGATTTTTTATTTTCTTCCAAAAAATTATATATGATTCTCAGAAATATTTATTACAAAGGAAAAAGAATGAAAAAGAATCAGAGATAGTACATTTTTCGTATAATACCCCCAACCTCTTCTTATATTGCACATCTGCAATACAAGAAAAAATTAAAATATTGCAAATTAGTAAATATTTTAATAAGTATGAAATACCTTAATTTATATAAGTTTTTATTTTGAAAAACTTAACCCTTAAAGGCATGAATTATTTTTTTTAGAATTGTGTGTTTTATTCTTATATTAAAGATTAGACACCAGAATTTTTAAGATAGATCTTTAACTTTATTTAGTAGCATATTTTTGTACTTTTTACAGGATTAATATTTCTATATTAAATATAATGGTTGCTAAGAGTTAAATGAAAAGTGATGTAGATATGCATCACTATGCATTTAAGGGTTAAACTGTAAGGAACATACCGTAATTTCCGGCGTATAATCCGCGGATCAAACAATTCTGTGTGGACCCAGAAATTTTATTTAGTAATTGAAGCCAAATATTTTTAGCGATCTAATAAGTTACATTTTATTTTAAAAAGTTTCTGGGTGGAAGAATAATTGTTTGATCCGAGGATTATACACCGGAAATTACGGTAATTATAAGTTTTAAATTTATGAAATAACAATAAATTAAATTATACGGTTTAAAAGATATTGCAAGTTGAAGTAGTAAACATAAGATATCGCAGAAACATTACCATAAAAACATATATGAAAATCAATTTAAAGTCACCAAACTAAGTTAATACTTGCTAAAAGTGCTAAAAATGCACTTACAAGGCAAATAAATACCTTTAGTCAGATCGATATGTTTCATTTCTCAGACGACGAAATTCTCAAGATCTATAATGATACAAATATTTTCGCAAAAATATTTTACAATTAAAAACTGGTAAACAAAAATCAAGAGATCTCATGTACAATGATTTCAAGTGGAATAATAAAAATGGATATTTCTGAGCGTGAATTATTTTATACTATTTTTTGTTATTCTGCAGGGCATCTCTTTTCAAATTTTAGGTAACTCCATGGCGATACAACAAAAAAACTACAGCTGTGGCCAGACTAAACCAGGGTTTGCACGCATCAAGGGATTTAGGGGATTTTAGGTGTTTTTGTACCAGAAAAATTTTAAAGTACTGGTCGTTATATCCGAAGATATAATTTATTTTCATTAAATAAATCAACTATTACTTTACAAAAATTCTGGTAAAACCTGCTTGAAAGTCCTTGAAGCGTACGTACCCTGTATACAAAAAAGAACCTTTACAGATTGATTTTAAAAATAGTAGAATAATTTATCCATCAAGATTGCATTTGCTAGCCTTTACGCAGTGGGAATATATGCAATGATTCAGCCTCCATGGAGTTACCTAGAATTTGAAAAGAGATGTTCTGCAGCAGGGCTTCCGAACCTGGCACCCGCGCAATATCAGAAATTTCTTACATAAATATCCGACTTATTTAATCTCTCGTAATAGAAGATTAAATTTGGCAAATATTTTCAGAATTTTCTGGTGTACGAGAGCGCCAGATTAGACATGTTTGCTCTGCAGAATAAGATATAACAGTATAAACAGGGTTCGCACAGTGTTACCACTAAATTTTTACAGTACTTTTAAAGTATTTCACTGCAGAAGAATACTGCAAAATCTGTGAATAAAGGTGGTGTTTGCGAATTCTGTGTTTTAAATATTAAATGTAAATTTTCTTATCATTAATATTGGTGCCAGAGTCCTTGCAAATTCCAAGGAGTGTGCGAACCTTGAGTATAAATTAACACTAGAACCGTCGGAAATTTTACTCAAGTGATAAAAAACTATTTTTTACCAGAATTTTTATTTAAAAACTATTTAACTTATTTATTTACTTATTTCTCCATGGTACATATTTAATTCATTTTAGAAAAAAAAAATCTGGTTCGAATCGAAATATTTTCATTTTTTACCGGTCAAAATGACCACTATGGCGGTTCTAGTGTTAATACACGTTCACAAACATCCATTTTTGACACTTTCCAACAAAGTTGAAAAGTGTTTATGCATTCAGTTTGTCTGGCCGTCTTTCCGTCTGTCCACGCTCTAACTCCCGTAAATATGATCGGATTTTCATACAGTTGATAAACGTTATTTAGGGTCACCTAAGCATGTTTGGTATTGTGTAGGAAGTATGTGGGATTAATAGTTCATTCATAGGGGCACTCAAAAGAATTCCATTACATTATGGTGTATGGGGAAAAAACGTTTGTAGAGTACTTTAATAACATTACGCTATTTCAAATACATTAAAACTGATATAAATCACTGAATATTTCACTACAAGATAATTACGATAGAACAGGGCATTCATAACATTTGTTGTTCATTTACAGGGACACACAAAATAAATCGATTACAGTACTGCCTTTAAGGAATAATGGCTGGAAGTGAGCTTTCAATTTCGGCATGTGCTTTTAAATTTAACTTTTTTTATTGCATTATTTTTACTGCAATTGATTTCATTATACATGAAATCTCGTAATTTTTGTTTTCCAGTTTTCAATTAAATTGTTTTTCGAAATTATTCGTATCATTTGTATCAAGGAGTTGTAGATTGTGTTTTCACTCCTTACTCCAAAAATTGTTGCAGAGATATATCCATATCTATTATTTAGGGTCTATTATTATAGTCCATTTTAAATACACTTGCGATGCACACATCGCAGAACCCACAGGTTCTTGTCCCGAGATCCTGAATTCAACATAAAAAGGCACACAGCAATCCATGGAAAATAGTTTATTTGCTTATCCAGGAATACTTGGTTGGTGGTCCCGTTTATGAAATCTAAGTTAAGACCCTTTCTATTCGATGGTCATAGCTGATCTGCTCCGATTTTCATATCGGATATGCTGTTAACTCGAAATGTGGCCTCAGCCAAGGCGACCATTTAGATAAACATCCGTTAGGGAGAAAACAATATAAACTTTTAATGATGAGTTTTCTCGCCAATGATCATTTCGTTGCTGCCGTGTGTCTGGACATCAAGGCTGCCTATGACTCGATCTGGATAGATAATTTTATTTACAAGTTGGCCTCTTTGGGCATTCGTGGACGTATGGGTCGTTGGATAGCAGAATTCCTCACGGAGTGCCGGATCCAAATTAGGTGGAGGTCGGCTACTTCTAGGGTGGGCGCTTGTCGTCTTGGCGTACCCCAGGGGAGTGTGCTATCCCCCTTTTTTAATTTACTTGGCTGATATCGTGGGTATCCCGAAAGACGGCGTCTATCTCATCGTCTATGCCGATGATATTATTGTGTACGTCATTGGCCCGAACGAGTGTCGTGTTCGTGACAAGCTCAACAATGCACTCCAGAGTATTGGTGCTTGGTATGCTGCCAACAAGTTGAGGATCTCTCCTGAAAAGTGCTGGTTTGTTAACTTCTGTCGCATCCGTGACCCGGGTAACCTTCCGATAGTCGCTGGCAGGATGTCCCGTGGTGCGTCACTGTGAAAATTGTGGGAATTTGGATTAGTAGCACCCTCAATTTTCGTCTACCTTTCTCTATGATCCGTACCAAAGCTCTTCGTCGCCTAAACTATATCAAGGCTGTGGCAAGTCACTGAAGGGGCGTGGCTAGCACACATTTGTTGCGCATCTTCAATGCTCTGGTAAGAAGCCTTATTTAATACGGGAGTGTGCTCTTCTTCGATGGCAATGAGACTGCTATGACTACTCTGAAAAGAATCTACTATGTTGCTCTTCGCACTGCTACCGGTCTCCCTTTGTGCACTCCTATCCCAGTCACCCACCGTAAAGCTGGCGCGACCACAATACACAGCCGGCTCCTGTTCCTGGCCAAGGCCTTCCTCTTAAGGCAGCTCGCCCTGCCTCCGGCACTCAGTGACTCTCTCAGGTCGACTCAGCATCCCGATAGACCTGGCTCCAAATGGTCTCGCCTTTGCAACGATTTGTCTGTGTCATATTGCTTCGATCCATCTCAGATAATCCGCTTCATCTGGGCTCCTTTACCTCAGGATTTGTCTCTACACATCACCACTGAGGGCCTCCCTTTTCAGGAAATTTCTCTCTTGGACCGTGCGCTTGTGGGCGAATGGACCCGCTGGCGCAAGGCCTATCCCTCATGTGCTGTCTTCTTATCAGATGCCTCCAAAGATTACGCGGAGACGTCGATGGCGGCAGTTGATGCCAACTATGACCGCATTGTTTCAGCCCTTATTCCTCATTGTAATTCCATTTTCACCGCCGAAGCGATCATCCTCTCGTTGGCCGTCACTCATATTCCTTCTGTTAACACTACAATTTTTCTTTTGACGGATATTTTGTCAGTCCTGTGTGCTCTCCAGGCCTACTCTCTTCGCACGCCTAAGGTTATTCTCTATCTGATTCATAGCATTTCTGCTTGAAGTGACGTGGGCTACTCCATCACCTTGGTCTGGTGTCTAGCTCATAAGGGTGTCACCCCGAATGAGAGGGCTGATACCCTGGATAAAAATGGCCATTTCTGTGCCAGTCCATCCCTTGGATTTCCCTGGAGGATTTGAGTTCTCATATCAAGAAGAACTGGCTCGCTGAAAACGACTTTTTATGCTTAATAGTGACTATGCGCCCACTTACCCTCATCTCACAATAGACCGGCCATTTTCTCTGTGGACTGCCTCCAGGATCACTGATGTGCTCATTGCCCGATGGAGGGCTAGGACGCTGCCATCGAAATACTCAAGGCCTGAGGACACAAGTTGTGACGTCATCACTAATCGACCGACTTCTCACTAGTGTTAGAATTCTCACCGGGAAATTTTGAATAGCAATTTCCTTTTATTTTATTTGTGGAATATCTATCATGTTATAAAACAATAGTAACTATTTAAACTTACTGGTGATAATTTGGAATCCCCTAATGAAAAATCAGCAAGATGCGGCAACACTGTGGCATTCCGCATCTGGCTGAATTTTTATTTAGGGTTTCCGAATTCTCACCAGTAAGTTTAAGTAGTTGCTATTGTTTTATAAGATGATAGATACTCCACTAATAAAATAAAAGGAAATTGCTATTCAATATTTTCGTGTGTGAATTCCAACACTAGTGAGAAGTCGGTCGATTAGTGATGACGTCACAACTTGTGTCCTCAGGCCTTGAGTATTTCGATGGCAACGGCTAAGATGATCCTCACTCAGCAGCGACTCTTCCAAATGAATCAAGTTTTATCCCCTCTTTGTAGGCATTGTTTCGAGTCGGACGCACCGGAGCATGTTCTCCTTCACTGCATATTTCTCAACGGCCCTCGCCGTCAGCTGTTTTCTACGCTTAACTTGCCCACCTCTCGAGTTATAGTGGTTACATGTCTGTTGCTCTTTCGTCTCCTTATGGAGTTGCGGCCCTAATTCGCTTTTACCGTGTGGCACTTCCTCAATTGTTCTGATTGCTCTTTTTTGACAGCCTGCTCTGTAATCCTGCTGCCTTTGCCCTGCTGCTTTTGATCCCTTCTCACGCATTTCTGTTTCTTGCATGATTTGATCTTTTTTGCTTATCTTAGCGCGTCCTATATTGGATTTTCGAGACAAAAGCCTCTGTTACGGGAAGTAGCATAAGTTTCAGTACTTGCCAACCAACCAATAAACTTTTAAACGACAGACAAGCCAAAGCATACCATAATTGGCAACTTAATAAAATAGATGAAATGTAAAAGTAAACCTAAAGACATCTGCTAATGCGGCTGGGAAAATGTAAAATTCGTGGTTCCCATACCCTCTTATTGCATACATTACTGTTAGTTTAAGAAAGAGCAGATGTCAGATTTAGATACGTGTGTTTCTTTCTGTTGTAATTTTGAACAAATCATGAAGGTTTTGTGCGAGTAAAATGCAGCTGTTAAAAAACACAGAGCATGCGCAAAAATCTGCTTTTATATATCTATCAATAAAGTTTTAGCGAGTATAAAATTTAGATATAAGTTATCAGTTAAAGCATTAGAATAAGGGATTAAATCTGAATACACGAATAAATAACCTAGAAAATAATTTAGCTTGTAATAATCTAATTTAAAAATTTAGAAAGATATTAATGTTTAAATAAATTAACCTAACAATATGTGATCGGCGTCATAATTATATAGCTTGAGAATGTCGCCGTCCAAGCGATGACTCATGTCGATCTGAATAAAGGTATTTATTTGCCTTGTAAGTGTATTTTTAGAAGTAGTTTTATATACTTTTAGAAAGAATTAACTTAGTTAATTAGTAATCAATAAAAAGGTGCTTTACTTATAACTTCGAGATCAGTGTCACGATATGCGCTTTTCCAAGTTGCTAGTAATCATTTTTAGTACCTTTATTTCCCAGTAGCAATATATCACTTATTTACTCCTAGAATTTTTGTGATTGATTAAGGTTTGTTTGTTGGATTGAGGTTTTCTGGTGTGTATTACCTATAGGGACATGGTGTGCGAAAAAGAAGTTAAAATTAAAACAAAAACCTAGAAAAACCTTTTAAAAACCTAGATTAAAAGAATCATGATGAATGCAATAATACAGTTAAATGAAGAATGCAATGCTATATATATATATATATATATATAATAAAAGCATACAAAGAGATCACAATATCATGTTATAAAGAGATTTTTTGTTCAGTTAAAATCCATACAATTATTGACTGGTCAGTAAAACAGAGTAGAAAATGTCAAAATACAGTGTAAAACCATGTTTATTTAAACCATAAACTATTAAAAAACCATTGTAAAGACACATATGCTCAAATTCTTTAAACACAGTATTTTCTTTATCATCTTTTGCCTTTCTGAATCTTGACTGTAAGTGTCTAATCCCATAGCTTCTTCCACATAGTGGGGCAGCTATTTGGAATCATTTATATTAGCTAGTGCTAGGCTAAAACACGATTTCTTCTAGGGGGGGGGGGGGTGTCTTCACATTTCTCCACTGTGAAGAGGCTTAAGTTGAGGTTTTCCTAGATTTTTTTTCTGTGTGTGATGATTTTCGTTTTACTTTATGTGTTGGGGAAACACGAGGTTTTTGCAATTCATTTGCAAATGAAACAGATGTTCAGACTCATGGTCGGTTTGCTTTTCTGATTGATTTAAAGTTTTCTGTGATTGATTAACAAAAAGGTAATAATGCATAACAGGATCAAAGTATTCTATTTTAACATGTTCTGATGATATTGGCAAAAATTCTAATTTTAGCATAAGCCTTGTACATTCATTTGAGTGCGCATTACGTTTTTTTTTCTTTATAGTGCTGGATGGGAGATTCCCGGGTGAATTATTTGGTGGAAAACAGGATTCAGTTTGGTTGCTTATGTGCCTTATGGATTTTAATTGTTGCTTGAGTAAATCATTGCATAGCTGCCAACTTGTACGGATTTTTCCTACCACTAAAATTTAAAAGAGATTTCTGCCTTATTAAATTATCAACATTCACGGCAATTCGACGATTGAATTAGACTTATTTTTCTATTAAATTTTAGTGGTAGCAAAAATCCGTACAAGTTGGTAGCTGTGCATTGTAAGAAACACCGACAAAAGGGGTTTTGGATTCAACAAGTTTGCGAGTTTTAGGGTAAGAATTATTTGGACTTATTTTAACAGCAAGAATTTCTTTTTCGCGGATGCAGTTTGAACAAGAACGGGAGTATGCTGTATAGTCACTCTTACAATTTATGCAGCATTTAGAGTTGTCACAGGATTTACTGCCGTGGGCGACTTCTGCACAACGTCCATATGTAATGGAATCACCATAGATATTTGTAGTATGCGCATAACGCTGGCATTTAAAACAACTGAGAGGGATAGGAGTATAAGACATGACAGGACAACTCAGGAAATCAGCTTCAAATTTAGTTGGTAAAGTAGGGCTATTGAAAGTCAAAATAATCTGTTTCGTTGTAAGTACATGCCCATTTCAACGGATTGTAACACGGCGTGCATCTATGACATTTTGCTCTTTTAAATTTTGTAAAAGTTCTTTCTTTGTAGAAAATAAAACGCATGGTTCAGATGTTACACCACGCCTTATATTTAGAGTTTTATGTGCATTGACAGAAACTGAAAAAGATCCTATTGTAGTGCAATTTGACAGAAATCCTGACTGACTGACTGACTGATGAAGCCTCAATCATCAAATCCGAGACTGCAATATTTTGATCAAATGACTGACTGCATAAACAGATTAGAATGTTTCTGCATTAAGGAAAGGTTGGGTTCAGATAAAAGAACTATCAGGCAGACTATCAGTGCGTTTGATGACAGAGAAGCGTTCACTGAATTGTTCCGAACAGTTTGTTTCTCTCCACATGGGAGAGAAATAGAAGAAGGTCAATTAATTCCATCCACAGTAGAAAGTAAATAAAATTCAGACTTCAGCCTTACAGCCCACTACCAAGTCCAACAAGAGGGTGCATATTTTGTTGCCTCAGAGCAACAGTAGGACATCTAGGAATAATAAAAAATGAGATGTCTGACTTACTGCTGTGAGAAACTCTGTTTACATCTAATGGAATAACTTCTGGAACACAAAGTTATGTTTAATACTATACATCAGATGTGTTTTATAAAAGTTCCCTACTGTTTCACTAGGCGCAGATACAGTTTTTCATAGCAGCAAGTCAGACATCTCATTTTCGACTATTAATAGATGCCCTACTGTTGTGCTGAGGCGGCAGTGAGAGTAAAACATAGAGAAAAGTATAGACAGGAGAAAAAAGAGGAAAGATTGCTCAGGTGCCCGGAGTTATGAAACCCGTAAATACCTAAAGATGGTATCCCCCTGGGGGTGTGTTTAATAAAGGCTCAGATTACTATTCGGAATTAGTAGCACTGACAAATAAAAATTCTTACACAGGTCCATGATCTAGAAGGATTAAATAACTATCCCACAAAATTTAAAAAGGCTTTTCGCAAATGGGCTGAAAATACAGCAATGAAATATGATATTGTCCTGACGTACTATTCCGGGCAGTGCACTTAAAAAGTAGTTATTACACAAAATAAACAATAACAAGAGTTCATTTAAAAGCAATAATAAGGGTTACTTGACAGGGGAGCGGTGGACTTAATCTAAAGATAACCCGAAATAAGCATGGAAAATTAACAGGCTGATAGGCGGGAAGTCTTCCCGAAATCCTAACTATCTTCAAACACTTAGGTATAAAAAAAATGGCATTTCTCATCGTTTTTCAAAAACCAAGGAAATTCATTTTAGGTCACCAGAAAATGACACTAGAAACACTATAACTATAAAATGTCACTTTAAACATGACAATATATCTATCAAAGTAAACCCCATAGATTTCAATGCACTTTTATTCAAAATGTTAAATCTTAACATCTTACCACTCCTGCGAACTCACAACCGTAGATTCTGCTCCAAATACAGCGAAATGAAAACTTCGCTTGCTAACCAACACAAAACTGTCCGTTAAAATGTATGATTCAGCGAAAATCGAGACTATTGAACCACCATAAGCGAGATGCACCGAAGTCCATTGAATGTAACACCTTCTGCAAATTTAAAGAACTTACACCACAGGTACCTAATTATCTTATAATTGTACAAATAAACATGAGAATCAGATTACCGGAGATTCAGACATACTTTGTAAAACTTAAAGAAATGACACAGCCAAATAAAGAAAAGTTTATCAACGCACAAACGCTAAAATTCAGGACATCACGCACGCATGCAAACACTCAAAACTCACACGACCATAGACTAATTTCATAAAAGCGTTCCTAATAACTATTATACAAACTTTCCAAAAATTGAGCCGTAATAGAGGGATGTAAAGCTGTGGCCCGTCGGTTACCACTAACATTTTAGAGAAATAAATGTCTTATCTAATCATCGCATCTATGCGATTAATAAAGTCGACTATTTCTTTAATCCAGGGATCGTACTTGTCCTGAAGTTTTACGACTAGGAATTTCTTCGGTACCAGAATTTTCTTATAGAAAATTTCTTCTTAAATAAGGCAAAATTTCGCGAGAATAACCTAAATTAATTTTTCTGTAAAGAAATACTGATATATACCCTGAAAAATTCCCTAAAGCGCACGACCCCTGCTTTAACCCTTTCCGACATGGTGGATTAAATTCTGCCCCACTTAATTATAATCCCCAAATGCCACAGCGGCACCAGTATTTTGAAAATAATTTTTGCTTTTTAGAATGTACGCCAGGAGTGGCCAACTGTGACACGCCGGATACCACTAAAATTTTACAGAAAAACTCGACATCTTGAATCGCACAGATTCGATGGTTAGATGAGGCAATGATTATAATAAAATTTTAGCAGTGTCGAGCGTAACACATTGGCAACCTCTGATTAGAAAAGGTTTTACTTATTTTCAAATAAATCCGTTCTCAAGACCCGGTGTCATTCAATTATTTCAAAATTTTAGCAACAGAAGTACTTTGAGCCGAAAAGGGTTCAAAAAATATTTGTAACCGGCCGGCCACACTTTGATACAACGGCCCAGGGGCCCGCGAACAAAGGGTGCCCAGGTTTCGGATGGAAAAAGTACAGTAATTTTATAATGTTCCAAATCTTCGCTTGGTCATACTTTTTTTCCTTTAGAAGCAGCAAAACATTTCCCAGAAGTGTAGTTTAGAATGTTTCCAACAAAGGTACAGGGAACGTCCCATTGAGAGGACTATAAAAGCTGTAAAATAATATATCGTGTTAGAAATATTCTGGAACTTCCTGTCTTCTTCTCAGATCGCTGGCCGCAATGCCTATGCCTTGAGGCAAAAAGGGGTCATCGCTTAGTTCAATGTGTCTCTCATGTTTAACCCTCTGTCTACCAGAAGGGTCCAATGGACCCGACATGTACATTCAAAATATTTATTCAAACCAGAAATTTCTTCAAAACAAACTAAATGTATAAATCAGACAATAATAAGTTAAATAAACAAATTAAATAGTTTTAAGTAAAAATTCTGGTGTAGAATGTTTTTATAAAACTTGAGTAAAATTTCCGGTAGTTCTAGGGTTAATTGAGCATTGTATTGGTAGCAGACAGTACGTTTAAGTAATTATTTTGGCTAAAATATTATTGTGCGAGTGACAGGGACATGCACAATGGGCGACAAGGGGTACAGTTGTATCAGCCATAAGCTGAAAAGGGCCCCGTGGGCACCGATTTTGTATTAAGTATACGCATACATCATATACAGGATATGGAAGAGGGCCCATCTCACCTCGATTCCAGGCCTCAAATTTTTGCTTTTAGCCCTGGCGAGCGAGATTAAAATAAAACCATTTTTATGAGAGGACAAAAAGAAAGGAAAACTCTGAAAGCATAAATATCTTAATATTTTCATTAGTATCTTTTAAAATATGAAACCCACTTACAACTTCATTATATATAAAATTCACTATACGCAAAATTTAGAGTATTCAAAATCCAGTGTTGCCAAATTGCGGACTTTTTTGTCCCCAGATTGTTGATTGTCACCACTTTTATGAAATAGAAATATTCGACCTATTTAAAAATAGATTTAAAATTCTGAAAAATGCGTGAATTATACTACTTAAAAAAAGTGGTGACAGTTAAATAATCTGAATTTAAAAAGTCCCCAATCTGGCAACGCTGTCAAAATCTACCACCTTCCCCCAACATTGGTAATAATGTTTGCTGCTTTGCAGAAAAATTGAAGCGTAATATTAAAGTTGCTTCCCAAATTTCCTTTAATTCACTGAACAACGTGTCTGTTACTGACCCATATTTCTGATCGTGAAAAAAGGACCCGGGGCCATAATGAAAATTCTCTTTCTATTAAAATTTATATTAATGCTGAGGTGTAAATTTCTTGCTCAAAAACTGAATTAATTTAGTGGAAAGGATGTTTTAATGTGAGAGTGCGGAAAAGTGTTTGATATGCCCAAGCAGAATAAGGTGGGTTAGGGGCCCGACCTCCTCCCCCCACCCTCGCTCAAAATAGGTAAAAAAAATCACCGCGTTATCTTTTAACCCATTAAAGACTGACGTTGCGTTTTCGCAGCATTTTATTTCTGGTTTTTAAATATTTTTGATACCAGTAAAAGAAAAAAGTAAAGTTTGCCTTATTTAATTAACACATTTTAGTGATTCCTAAAGTAAAAGCAAGTGTTTATCAAAAAGTGGTGCGACCTGAATAAAATAACTATAAAACATGCTGGTCCTTAATGGGTTAAAGTAACGTTTACAAAAAAATGTTCTTTCTTACAGCTTTTTATTTAGTTTAATTTAGAGTCAAAATTTTAAAACGCAATAGACTTAAAACTTTACTTTAGAATGAAAAAGTAAAGACAGCTATTGATTTTCTATGATAAAATGATACGCCGTTCAAAGTATTTCGATCAGATTCAAGCTCATGTCTTGTCTATATTGATTTCCGCGCTGGCTACTGCAGAAAAGGTGATTGATTCGAATTCCAATATGTAAACATGGATGTGTGTAGTGAGTCGGATTTCACTTTAAATGGAGATCCCGGTCTGTTTGTCCTACATATGCAAAAGATAACCGTTTATAGCACGAATAACCAACAAATGAACTCCTAGATTATTTGAAGATTACTTTCATAATTATATTTAAATCTGCATATTTCCAATATAACTAAGAATCTTTCAATAAAATCTTTAATTTCCACAATTGTGTGTAATTATTTTTCGTTTTGTTGCTTGGATTGAACAAATCTCTGATAAAATCTCGTACATAACAAAAGATTTATGCTAAGGAAATTTTGTTCCAGGAATTTGTTCAAGGAATGACTGATTTATATAATTATCAAAAAATGAAAAATCTCAGCCGCAGATAGAATCGGGTCCGTTTTTGTCTATCCTTATTCAAATTTACAAAATTATAAGGGCGACAGACTTTCCTAGCTATCGTCAAACCGACAAAGAAACAACCAGAAGACACATGGACAAAATCCCTATTTTTATTATATAGGTATTTTAATATAAAAAAGTTTCAAAGTACTTTTTACTTAATGTAAATTTGTTATATTTTATAAATAATGATATGGTCTTATCATCAGTATAATATAAGAGACATTTTAGACTATTGAATTCTTCGCTACAAGCGTCGTTTAAAGAATTTCTTATCTTTTATCACCGATAATTCAGAAAATAAATTTTTGTCCAATTTAATTGCAGAAATTTTGCGATTAAAAAAGGCAGCATTTTCCATTCAATTCAAATGAACTGGTATTAATTATCAAGGATTCAGAGAACCTTTTTAGTCATGTATACGTGACAATTGTCGCGAAGCGGTAAATCTGTCACGCATGGCAACCTCATACGAGTTTGTATTGAAATGTTACTCTCTTCTCTCAGCGAACTATATTTACGTTATTTTTATTTTTATACTAGCTGACCCACCCGGCGTTATTCCAGAACCATGATAATAACCTTAAACTTCAAATTTGTAAACATCTTTAATCTGATTTTGTAAGAATTTATACTTTTAAACGAAAATCTTTCCAAACGAACCTCGTATAGCCTACCCCTCACCCCACTAGTATTTATACTTTTTTAAACAGAATGTGTCGTTTTAAGGCAAAATGCACGCTCCTTAACTGACTGTTATATGCTTTTCCATATTTCGACAAATATATATATATATATATATATATATATATATATATATAACAAATTCAAAATTTTAAAGCGTGCGGATTTTTTTTAAAAATCACAACCAGTCATTTAATACCGAAACATTCAAAATACGGAATAACGGAAGGCACAAAGCTGCATCAAAAGCTTTCTAACGGTGTAAGCAGTTTGAAAAAATATTAATACTAACCCATTCAAAAAAATTAAGAAATGTAAATTTCGTGTTTTTTATTCCCCGTTTTTCAAAGCCCGCATTCATTTAACTAACCGAAATACGGAAAATCCGTTACTCCAAATTAGATCGCACTTTTCGTTTAAAACGTTGAAATCCACTCAAAAAATATCAATGTTAACCATTAAAAACAATCGTTCTAATCTAATCGTTCGTCGTCTAATCCCACGAATCGTTTCAGATTATTTTGCGATTTCTGCAATATTTAAAAATCATCAGGCTATATCTACATTCATTTTCTTTTTGAATTCTGCAATGCGTTGCGAAAAATAGAAATATTAACCACTTAAAAAAAATCTTTCTGAAACTCACTTTTGCACAGTCCATTTTCTCTGCGGTTTC
Source organism: Maratus speciosus (assembly GCA_963932465.1). Classification (NCBI taxonomy): domain Eukaryota; kingdom Metazoa; phylum Arthropoda; class Arachnida; order Araneae; family Salticidae; genus Maratus; species Maratus speciosus. The sequence goes on from OZ010796.1 coordinate 311,921,823, forward strand.
GAAAATCAAAATACGAAAAAAAAACAATAATACCAAACCACACTTGCATTCATTTTCTTTTCGAATACCGCAATCCGGTTAAAAAAATATTAACATTAACCCTTAACTGTCCGCTTCCGTATGTCACTTTCGCGATTTCTGTTTTGTTTTGTGCGATGATTAAAAAAAAAATAACATCAGCCTTGGAAATCAAAATACGAATAACACCAAAGATACCAAACCATATCTATGTCCATTTTCCCTTTAAAAGCCGCAATCTGTTTAAAATGATATTAATATTAACCCTTTCAAAAAATATTTTGCCTAATTCTCTGTCGTTATTTTCTTTGTTTTTCACCAAATGTTAACCCCTTAACAGTGACATTTGTTTTCTTACAAAAAAAATTAAAAATGGGGCTGCACACCACTTTTTCCATACTAAAATATTTACCTTATTTAATCGAAAAATATCTGACACTCAATAAAGATAAATTTACAGTTACAAATTAGTGGTGTCAAAATGCTTTTAATAGCGAAGTAAGCAAAGTGTTCTTGCCCGAATTCGGGCAAGTGTTCGGGCAAAACTGTTAAGGGGTTAAACATTTTCACCCGGAATTTTTAATCTAAATATACGAAAAAACAAATCCTACACGCATAGCAAACGTACATCTAAGTTTAAAAAAATACGTCTTCAGTTTTAAATAATAGTAATAATAACCCTTTCAAAGAAATTTCTTTCTGGAATTCCCTTTAGGTTTTTTACGGATTGTTAACTGAAATCGTGCAGCGTTGCGAGTGGGCTACTTTTTACTAATTCAGATTTCTTGATTGACATCTCTTTTTTGAAATGGTAAAATTCCCCTTGTTTCAGCCTTAAATAATATGTCATTAAATAAGGCAAATTTTACGATTTTAAAATAGTGGTGCCAATGAAGAAACCTGAATTTTAAAAAAGTAGCCCGCTGGCAACACTGCAATTGTGAATACGCACGCTGCTTTTCTCTCGATTTGCAGGTCTTTTGCCACTAAATATCAACATTTTAGCACGAAAATTCAACACGGGGTTCGAAAACATTATAAACTCATAAAAATTTCCTAATCGATCATATAATAAGAAATATATATATATTTATGTTTAGATGTATTTGAGGGCAGTCGATGAATATATATATAATGTTTCTTGCAAGCCCTTTTTACTGGTCGTTTAAAAATATTAAATCGTTTAAAATGTCGATTAAAAATATAAATCGATTAGATTTTTGTTTAAAAATAAAAAAAAATCGCTCAACACTTGTTTTAGAAACATTTAAGGCTATTATTAATGTCCCAAGCAACGCCGGGGAAGTTGGAGTTAGCTAGTAATTATATGTATAGTAATGTGTTGTTAAGCCTTGTATATATATACTTATATTTTCACACTGAATATTCTGTGGCATCGATATTAATCATTCCAAATATATTGCGATTTTTATACATTTTAACAATTTTCATATGTGAAATATAAGTTTTTACATTAGTATTCCAAAAAACTATATAACCCAGTCTATACTAATATTATAAATGAGTAACAATTGTTTGTAGTTATAATCTCTGGAAATACCGAACCGATTGGAAAAGTAACGTTGGCAAATTGGTTGTGCCAATCTATGCTTCAAAATATACAATTTGATGTCGATGCCGCCACCCACAAGGGGATGCAGGGGCGAAAAACGTTCTAAAATTGCGATTTTGTGATTCTGAAGGGGCTACAAACATGAAATTTTGCATGGTTGTTACATGTAAGGTGTAAATGCCGTCTAAGTACGGTTTCTAAAAAAATTCGAAATTTAACAGGATGAAACGAGCGAAAAGTGTTACTTAATTTAACTAACTAAGCTACTTTTATAATACACATGCATTCACAGAACAGTTTTTAAAAACTGAAATTAAAAAAAGTACAGGGAAAAAAACGCTCTAAAATTACGATACTGAAGGGGCTTCAAATTTGAAATGGTAGTTACTTTTAAGATGTAAATGCGCTGTCATTGAATGATATGTCATGCTGGAGAATTCGAAATTTAACCCTTTCAGGGGCATGGTACTTCTATTCGCAAAATTCTAAAATTAGTGGATGACACCAGAATTTATTTCAAAATAAGCAAAAGCTTTTGTTCACGTACTTGATCACCCGATCGGAGCACCAACCAAAGAATGGCATAGGATGAAACGCTCCGGCGGAAAATCCTCACAATAATCATCGATGCCGGACATTGGAACGCACCCAAAATAACAAGTGGAAAATGACACGTATTTTGACGTACTTACATCAGTAAATCATAAATTTACAAAACAGTTGATGTTGCTTTCATCGTAATAATAAAAATATAAAACGATAGTGAGGTGAGTTAAATGTACAAAAAAAGTCAAGACTATAGATCTTTGTTCAAGATTATGACGTGTTAATTTTCATTAATGTTTACTGTTCACTAATGTTCATATGAGTTCAGTGTTCGAAAAAAATGTTCATAAATGATTAATATAGGAAAAAATAACTTGAAAAAAAAGATCATCATAATGTTCAGACTTTAAGAGAAAATCACCGATAAAAGAAATGTCAGACAAAGGACAGTTACTATAAAAGGCACAATGTTGAGCTCGATTTTGATGTAGTGTCAGAAAACCACGTAATGTCCGTAGCGAATCACTGATAAGTATTAATAGTATGATAGAAGGTAATAGTTACAACTGTAAAGATTATCAAAATTTATACCCAATAAATGAGTATTCTCTATTAAGTGCGTTGTACATAGCACACAATTTTCTATAGTTTGAACGGGTGAGGAGAAAGTTTCGAATATTCCATCTCAGTGTACAATTCCTGTTGAATTTAAATGTACAAGGCATTAACGAACTATGTCCAAACAAATAATGTTGAATACTTCCTACATCACCACAGTTGCACCTGTTATTTGGGCGCTTTCCTATTTTAAAATGATACTGTGGAAATGCTCCATGTGAAGAAAGAAAATAACATATGACCTGGTATTCACACAGAAATAAATCATCAACTTTGTTTAATATCGCATAAGTATCTCTTCCCTTGTTCGAATTTTGCCAAGAAATCTGCCATTGATCATGTAGAAGTGTTTTTAAAATGACGTTTTAAAATAGAGGTTGGTGCAAGAATGCGTCGAATTTTGTCAAAAGGATCATTTATAATAACTGATTTTGCCAACATGTCCGCTCTTTCATTTCCTGATATTCCAACATGCGATTTTATCCAGCCAACATATATGACTTTATTATGTAACAAGCGCAAAGAGTTGAAGATATTGAAAAGCTGACCGTTAGATGGAAATAAGCGCTGAAGAGCGTAAATTGATGACAAGATGTCAGTATAAAGATGAAATGAATCATGCGGTCAGCCGATGCACCAACTGATCGCCTCGTCTATCGCAGCCAATTCCGCATGAAAAACAGAGTTATAGTCTTATGTAATTTTAATCTCATGTCTAGCATAAAAGAATCCCTATACCAAACCGTAAATGCAGCTACTACACTGTTCATCATTTGAGAACCATCAGTATACAATATCGGATGATTCACCATTGGTACTGTATCAAACACTGGCTTAACAAATTTTATATTTAAGTTTTAAAAAATGTAAGGATAATTATATGTCCTCAGTTTATTCATAAAATCTTTACCTTTAAAACACATATTGTCAACCAAGACTGTGCCATTTCCATAAATACCGTAATTCCCGGCGTGTAATCCGCGGATCAAACAATTCTGTTTTGACCCAGAAATTCTATTTAGTAATTGAAGCCAAATATTTACCGCTATCTAAAAAGTTATATTTTATTTTAAAAATCTTCTGGGTCGAAAAATGATTGTTTGATCCGTGGATTATACGCCGGAAATTACGGTAATATTATAACGCTTAGAAGAAAAATTCAGTTCTATGTCAAGAGGCGGAGTACCCACCAAAACGCATAATGCGTCATTAGAAATCTAACGATATGCCTTTAAGACAGATAGCAGACATAGACGTTGACATGAGAGTAATCTTGTTATTCCATTTTGATTTAAGTCAGGCATCCAGATCACATGCCCATATGAAATACATCTCTTCAGGACGGTATTGTACCATATTTTAAGATAAATAGAAGGAAGACCTCTATCACGGATTTTGGTTTGGCGCATTTTACATGTGAAATCGTTAAGCCTGGTTCGAATCGTGTCTAGGTGATCCATCGAGCAAAAATTGCTGTCAAGTAGAAATCCCAAATAAATAATATTGTCCTTTACACTGATACTTTTGTCATTATGTTTAAAAATTGGTCTTCTTTTACTAAAAGTGTGGCTCCCAAACAGAATTGCAGCTGACTTCTCTGCACTAATTTGCAAATGATGTATAGAACAGATATCGGAAAAGTGATGAACATTGGTAATCATTTTATGTTCTAACGCAGAGCGCGTATCTGCGCCCTCTATAATGACGCTATCATCATCATAAGAAATAATCAGTAATCCTCTCTGCTTGCAACTCTTTAAAATCCTGTCAGCCACTTGTGTCCAGATAAACGGCCCAATGCATGATCCTTGCGAGTAGCGACGGAATACATGAAACCATGTTAATCCATGCGTAAATTTAAAGAAAATAAGTCTATTGCTCATGTAATTTTTACGTGTTGACTTCATGTAATAAAAAATAGGTAAGATATTTATGATATCGGCTACAATACGCCAATCCAAAACGTCGAAGACACCAGTGATATCAAAAGAAATCATTGCACAGTATTTATATATTGATAGTGTTTCTCCAATGATATTCTTTAACGCAGAAAGTGCCGTCAGTGTGCTCCATCCCTCACGAAAGCCATGTTGCCCATCATCAAGATAATTAGAAGACTCCAGCTATGTAATAACTCTAGGTTTTAAAAGTCTTTCATATAAGTTACCCATCATAGGGAGAAGAGTATTAGGTCGATACGAATTAATTTTTTCAACTGTCGTATTACGTTTTCGAAAAAAGATGATCATTCCCCGTTTCCAACATTTTGGGAAGTGGTCGTGAAAAATAAGTATTAAATAGCGTCAACATAAGAGTTGTAAATCTGTTACACAAATTTTTAATAATTAGTCCATCAATATCGTCCGGTCCTGGAGCTTTATTTATGTCCTGAAGGCGCAGCACATGAAAAAGTTCTTTTTCTGTAAATGGAATAAAATCAGGTGATGAGGAATAATTAAATGAGTTAATGTACTCATAAGAAATAGAAGATCGATAATCCACGTCAAAATGACCAGACATAAGGCTATGTGCCACGGTATCATATGTGTCAAATACAGAAGATTCTTCTAATGCAGTAAAAATCATGTCGTTATGTTTCCGGATTTTACCTGAGACGTGTCTGTATAGACAACCACAGGCATTATCAGTGAGTTCACAGAATGATAGCCAACCGTGTCGTTTTACACGACGTAAATTACTTTTGTATTGTCTTCTAGCAGTAAGATATTTATCCTTGTAATCTTCTCTATTCCAATCGCTTATACAAGGCGTTAACTTTATTTCTTTTAAACCTAAGAATTTCTGTATACCATTTTGCCGTAAGTTTATATGACAATGAACCTCTTTTAAAACAAGCACTCATAATTTCATGAAAAAGGCCATAAAAATTGGCCGTCCATTAGTCTAGTGCATCAAGACTAAAAACTCTACGTAATGTGTTCATCAAGTGAGGAAGATACTCCAAGAGTCTTTTGTTGAAATTATATAAACTCTTGTTCTTTGTTTTATATCTTGTGTAGGTCTTATATGAGGGATCATGAACAAGGTGAATCCTGATGTAGCGATGATCGCTGTATGAAAAGACACTATCATGTACAGACCAGCCATCTAAAACCTCTACAATTTCGTTTCCGCCCAGCGTAACATCTGGCCGGTCCTTTCGGTCGTCTTGAACGCAACTATGAGGTGCCTCTGGGTCATTTAGAATAAATAGGCTGTGAGACATTAGTAACTCCAAAAGAGGCTCAGCCCTAACACTGTCGCAAGTATATCCCATCATCATAAGCGGGACGTTGAAGTCTCCTCCAATCACATGCCTGGAAAAATCTGGATAAATGTCAGTCCATGGGTCCATGTCATCTTGAAAATTTCGAGTACACTAGACCAATAATAATGAAGCCTTTTGATGTTTGTAAATTTACAAAAATACTATTATTCGATTCAAAACCTTTCATACATGCATGTCCTGACAAAGTTGAAATAATAGCTGCAGTACCATTAGAAGAAAGAAAATAAACCCAGTCAGGAGGAAGACCAACAAAACAACCGTTAACCAAATATGGATCTTGACAAAGTACAAAATGTACGTTCAAAGAAAATACGTAATTAATAAGAGCATTAGTGGCGTCCGCACAGTGATGAAGGTTTATCTGAACAAAATTTAATCCGTAATCATCAGACGAAGAGCCCGAGACAACTATCACAACCGTTTGGCTAAAAGTCCATCCCGGTAGGTTCTAAAAGACGGACAGTTCGGGCTATCGGCACGATGGGAATGATCAATTTCATCATCCTGAAAGAAACAATTACTGCAATTAACTGTGTCCATGGTGAAATTCTTTATGTTGTGCTTTGAAGCACATTTTACACATTTTATATCCCCAGCACATCTATTTGCAACATGACCAAAGGATTGACATTTATAGCATCGCCCGATTGGTATATACTCAACCATGCGGTACCTCTCCATGTCTATACAGATCCTACGACGTGCCAAAATATAATCAGAGCTTTCCTTATCCATGTCCAATAGCCAATTATGTCCGTCCGCTCTAGTCACGATCCTCCTTAAAACCTGAAAAATATACCTAGGAGCCACAAGAATCCTATCTGAATCTTTTCCATCCATATTCAATCCCTCCAAAGCACATCTGACCAATCTCACAACCTCCTTTTCATCCACAACAGAATCGACACCCACAATCAGTAGCCTTTCTCTTTTCCTACGCGGAGTCTCCACTTTTATTTTGTCCTTGATTTCCGATTCAACAAGCAAATTTTTCAATTGTTCGCTATCACTCTTCATCTTAACCTTTAAAATCAATTGTCCAGCCTTTCTAACCACAACATCCCCCGGAGTCGGGATACCTGTAATTCCTCGCCACATATTCTTTACTTCTTTTTTTAACATTGTCTATAGAATCATATCCAGAGGACGTAATAATAACTGAGTAGTCAGAATCTTACCCGTGCCTAATTTTAACAACGTCTGCTTTATTATGAGAGTCATCCAAAACCTTCCTAACAGTAGTGAAACGCTGTCCAAGGGCCTCATAGGCCTTGTTGTCAGTGACCATCTTTTTTATCTTCACCTCATTGCCAACACAATCTCTGTGAGCCTTAACCAATCTTTTAGAAATGTAATCGAAACAATGTCTGACAGTTGTCATATTTTCAGTCACTTTCCCACTTTTGTTTCGCTGATTCTCCAAAGTCTCATAAAGAAATGAATGAACTTTTCAAATAGAGGTCGGAAACTCCAATTCCTCTATTTCCTCCAGTAATTTCTCCAGCTTCCCCATTACCAATGAACAATTAAATATAAACTGTGAGCAACAAAAACACCGAAAGACAACTTAAAACAGAACTGCCACAGGATCACGTAGAAGGACAAGCAGCCGGTCACAAACGGAATAAACTCTCAGCATATATATAACACCCAACCAAAGTGCCGCAAACTACTGAAACCGGAAAAAAACCCAAATTGCCAACCGCTAAATACACAGGACATGTGATGAAAATAACCAAATAACCTACAAATCTCAAAGCGTAACCTAGCAACCACATAAAAAGTAAATCAAGTAGAGATTAAATTAACAAAATAAATTTAAAGCATTTAGACAAGGTTAGTTCCATAATACATAATCTCCAACACACTACAGAACTCAAAGCGTAACCCAGCAACCATAAAAATTCTAAATTAAGTACAGATTAAAATAACAAAGTAAATTTAAAGCATTTAAATAAGGCTAACTCCATAATACAAAATCTCCAACACACTACAAAATATTAATCCGACAGTAGCATGCACACAGCTCAACTCCACAATGAAACAAGATGGCGATCAAAACTAACGCAGCGTGAAACGCTCTCCGGACACAAAAAGCCTAAATAAACTGCTAATTAATCAGGAACTAATAAAGAAAATACAACAGACTGTAGCTAATTGAAAGCCGAAGGTAAAAAACTTTGAATATAATTAAAAATAAACGTAAATAAGGGAAGTATTAATGAAATAGCAAATTAACTGATGCCACGAGCACTGAATTAGGCCTCGGCAAAGAACAAAAATTAGCAAAGTCATAAGAAATAAGATTAAATTAGGCAAATTACTGAAAAATCATATAGAAATGAACGATAAGTGATAGGAAATAAACATGCATGTGCTACTAACAAGGAGAGGGACAACCTTGTTAATCACAGATTTTGATTATTTTAATATATGTTGTAGGGCAGAGACCCTTTAGTGCCAGGTTCAACGGATTTTATCCAACGCTCCTTAGTTCTTGAGAAACCGGGGGGTCTAATAATAGTACACAATTTAAATACTTTCTTTGCAACCCCAATGACAGGTTGGTCGTAGCTCAGTGGGTATGGCGTTTGCCGACTGATTCGTAGGCCCGCGTTCTATACCTGAATGCGCTGCATTTGTTTTTCTCATTTTTTTTTAATAAATATACTTATAAGTATAATTAATAATCTCATTGTCAATTAAAATTTATAATATTGTATATCAATTATAATTTTAACCTATTTAATTTTTTACTTTTAACTAAATAGTTGTATAAAACATCATAAAACTGTTACTTTTTTAAAAATCACTTTTAAAATGTATTTCATATATTCTTTATCGATGCAATGATACTGAGCAATTGTGTCAATTCGTGATTTTAAAGAAATATCATTTACGCATTGCTTTAACAAAGGAAGTCAATGCGATAATACTATTATTCTATTTTTAAAGTAACAAGCATAATTCTATTAAAAATTAGCATCAGAATTAAATTACAACCGATTTTTTGCATATTAAAGATTTTTAAATTTGTAATACGTGTGCTTGCGCTTTCAGTTATTTTGCTTTCATCTTTATCTTCTTTCTGCTTTTATTTTTATTTTATATGAATATTCTTTTATTTTATCATAACTAGATGGCAACACAACAGATTTTTTCACGATTTTGGAATTTTTATCATTCAATAATAGATCCAATTTCTTTTTAAACCTCTTTAAAGGATGAGAAATAATAGTTTAAAAATAAAATAATGATAAATTTAAGTTTATTAACATTATAATTAATGTAGGATATTAAAATTTATAATTTAAATTATTAAATTATAATTACAAGTATATTTATAAAACAGAAAATGAGAAAAACAAATGCAGCGTGTCCGGGTACCGAACCCGGACCCAAAGATCAGCCAGCGAACGCCGTACCAACTGAGCTACAACCAACCTATCATTGCGGTTGCAATGTAAGTATTTAAGTTGTGTACTATTATTAGACCCCCCGGTTTCTCAAGAACTAAGGAGAGTTTGATAAAATCCGCTGTACCGGACACTAAGGGGTCTCTACCCTACAACATATATTAAAATAATCAAAATCTGTGATTAACAAGGTTGGCCCTCTCCTTGTAATTCAAAAAATGAACAATTATCCGTTAAATAGAAAACTTTGACGCAGCTGCAAAAAACGCGCCAAACTCAATCGAAAGCCGTAGAGGAACGTACTTAATAAAAGAAAAATTTTCATTCTAATATTCTGGTGCCAATGTGACATTTAGGAATTAAAATTAAGTGATCCAAAAATGAATCACCGCCCTTGAAGGGGTTAAAAGGATGAAATGAGCAAAAAACGTTCTAAATGCGATTTCTATGGTATTGTTAAGGATAGAAATTTGAAACGGCTGCTAAAAAATTTGAAAATACGCAATGCACGCGCATAATAGTATTTTTTTTAAATCGAAATTTAAAACTGTGCAGTAGAAAATTTCTGAATTGCGAATTTTGTAATACGCAGTCTAGGGTCTAGAAATTAGAAATTTCGATTGGAAGTTACTTTTAAGATACAAATGCTCTCTAAGAATAATTTCTAAAAAATTCGAAATTTAAAAGAGTGAAATGAGCTGAAAATGTTCTAAAATCGTTTTAAATTACAGTTTTTGTATGAAATTCTTAATGGTAGAAACTTGAAATTTTACCTGGCTGCTACTTTTAAGATGCAATTGCAGGCACAGAACAGCTTTTAAAATAATGCAGGAGAAAAAAAGTTCTAAACTTAACGATTTTTGTGAAACTGAAGGGGCTAGAAACTAGAAATTTGGCATGGCGGTTACTTTTAAGATACAAATGTTCTCTAAAAATAGTTTCTAAAAAAAAAATCAAAATTTAAAATGATGAAATGAGCAGAGAACATATTAAAAACGCTCTAAATTACGATTTCTATGGAATTTTAGATAAAATTTGTTAATTAACTAATTTTAACATTCATTTCACCTGTATAGAGGAGGGGCATGTTTCTTAATTATTTAACAACTGTTTTAAATGGGCCTTGTTTGTTTGCAAATTTTTTGTGTCATAGACATTGGAATTGTCAAGTGAATAAAATGTAAAATTTCAGAATACCCTGGTGTAAATCATTTTATGAAAAAATTCGATCGATTGTTAATAACCACCTTTTAAATTAAACCTGCTTGTAAAGCTCAATCTTATTAAATTAGTGGTGGTGACATTGATTCAAATAAACGACAATAAACATTACGTTATTAAATCTAAAAAAAAAAAAAAAAAAAAAAAAAAAACACTGATTTGATTATACAGTGATTCGAATAAGCCGCGGATTTACGTACTTTTTCTTATAGGGGCCCGTATTGTTTGCCTGCCCAGGGGCCCGTGAAGCCTGCCTCTGACGTAATACATTCATTTTATATTAGCGCGATAATATTTCTTCTTTAACACTATGCAGTCCGACGACAGTGTTGCCAAATCTGGCGGGATTTTATTCAGAAATTTCGGACTATTCAAACTTTATGGGATGTATTTAGAATTACATAACGATAGATTTATAAAGGACGCATAAATGCGTTAGCCTGCCTGTATAGTGTTAACCGCGCATCCCGTGATTTCCACAGGCAACGCAAATGTAGCAAAATTTGTGCAACCCGCGATGTCCGCGGGGTGGGGGGTGGGGGGGGGGGGGGAGGGAGTCATTTTTTCCGTCTAATTAACCCTCCTTTATTATTCCCACCTATTCTTTTTTATTGCAAATTTTGCCTGGCATTTTCCCGATTATATTAAACAAAAATTTCTGTTTTAAAAAACCGGTGATAAAAGATCGTAAATTCTGTAAAAGATGCTCTTTCTGACAACCATTTTAATGACCTAATTCTGTATTGAAAATACTCTTTTACAAAAATGTTTAACATATTTGAACTCTAAAATATATGTAGATTTGTAATATGTGATAAAAAACTATCGCAATTTTTGAGACCATTTTGATAAAACAATTATACAGCGATAGAGTTAATATTTTCTCTCTGTATAAAATGATGCAAAACACAGAGAATTAACGTATCAATAGTCATTTACTGAAATATTCGTAACAAAGGGATTTTAAAATGATTCGAAGAAACTTCTCACTTAATAATCTTATACTTCTAACTGAGAATTTTCATAAAATAATGCTATAATAGCATTGTTCAATTTGCAATAAGAGTAGTTTTTTTAAAGCATTGAATCACTCAAAACACAAACAGAATAACAAATAGTCATTGTGATGTCAGGAATTGTATCCTGTTTACTTCACTCACAATGAAGTCTTCGTGGAAGAGGCGGAAATATTTTGCTGCACATGATGCGAAAACAAATTGAGTTCTTTTCTGAGAAAATGTAGAAACCAGAAACTTTAAAATTTAAAGGTGTTAGTTAAAATTTTTCACAGTTCGGCTTATTTACTACAAAAAGTAAGAATTCTACTCAATTTTATGGATGCTCTAAAAAGTATGTAATCATTCTTGATATTTGTTGAAACCTAAGGTCATCAAATATGAAACTTGGGATTACAAAAGAACTACATTACCAACGGGGCAATCCTCCACCAGTATAATTTTAGTAGACATTTTCATTTTCATCTTATATAAATACCATATTCATAAAAAATTATTGTCATGGATGACACAAAAATTTCTATTCTTTTTTACTGGTGGAAGTTTACCCGTTGGTAATCTGGCCCTTTTATAATCACAAATTTCATTCTTGATTACCTGATATAATGGAGAAAACATTACAACAACATAGTCACATTACGTTTTGAAAACTAGACAGAATCGGAAACTCTCAAAGTGATAATATCTATATTCACGAGTGCTTTATTAAATGCCTTAAACAGGGCTCCCGCTTCTCTGGTTTTGGAATTCCAGATGTATGAAAATTAATTTTCATGGTAGATTACATGTGTAAAATCATTTTCATAAAAATAATCGAAATTTTAAAAACAGAGATTTTCGGGGATACCCTTTTTTTCTGCAATGTAAATGTGCGTGAGTGTTTCATATTTGCCGACTTCACAAGAATGAACAAGGCAATCAGAGAAATTTCTTCCAGTAAATGAAAGAAACGTTTTATTGTCCTATTTAATCAGTGTGATTAATTAAGATTTAAAAAAAACCTTTTAAAATTAGTGAAGGAAATTTGTCTGATTTGCCCCATTAAGGCGGCGCCTATGGACTTTACAATGGGGTGTTAAATGTTCTTTGCCTCAAATTCATTTTCAACCACAAATTCCGAAAGACAATTTTCCCCTTATTTAATCGTAACTTTCTGTCATAATATTAACTCTTAACGGTCTATAATTGTAATATGTCATAATATTAACTAGTTGATAGACCGCCAGGTTGGACTTTTTTTTCACAAATAGAAATTACGTTAACTCTAGAAAGGCAAGTAATTTTACTCAAGTTTTATAAAGACATTTGACATCAGAATTTTTTTTAGAACTGTTAACACTTGAACCACCGGAAATTTTATTCAAGTGTCTTAAAAATGTTTTATAACAGAATTGAGCAAAATGAGCTTTTTATCCTCGATACTAAAGGCTTTTTGATGCAATTTTAACTGTAATCTTTGGTTTCTTAAATGGCATGTCTTTTTCAAGTGGACAAAGCCAAATATTTTAGTAAATAAAAAGTGGTGCCGGGTCCTTATTTTTAAATAATTGTGTCAAAACAAAAAAGGAAACAGTTAAAGGACTAACAGATTTAGATTTATTTTTATAAGTTTTAGATTAAAGCAATCACAATTTTAAAAATACATTAAAGACTTAATTTTATGCTTATTCACTTTAAAATTTAAAAATAAAATAAACATAAATAAAATCTTTAAAAGCTGTCATTTGACAACGTTTGAAATGTGTTAAATAAGACAAAATGTTTTGTTTTAAAGAAGTCGTAGATTGGAGGCCCGCGGGCCACAGTTTGAAAAAATGGCAGCCAACTACTAAGATTGTTTGGCAGCACTATTTCAGATTTTTTTTCTCCTTATTTGATCGCGGAATTTTTCCTTAAAAGAAAAATGAGATTATTTTTTGTAATTAATTACCAAAAGATTGTACCAGTTGACAGCTATGAGTTAAATAGCTCTACATAAAAAAGGGGTATTTTACAGCTCTGTCATGTTAAAAAATCGATTTAACCCATTTATGCCTAGCGTCCCATTTTTGGAACGTTTCGAAATTTTAATAATTTTCTTGTTCTTTACAACATGAAAATTACATGAAGTAATTGTCCATAAATGTCGTTATCTATTATCGAGAGTTGACAGCATATGATTGATATTTATTTGCTCAAATGAAGGCCTTTAATCGGTGTTTCTAGATTTTTCATATTTCAAGAAAGCGAAATGTAAAAGGTAACTTTATCTGTATTTTTTGTATCAAGGATCCAAATAAATAAGTCATAATCTTAGCTTGCAGACTTCTTTGAAATACGTGTTTTTTCAAATTGCGAAAATACATGTTCAAGCCTATTTTTTTATGCATGTTTGTAACGTACAAAATATAGGGCGTTAGGCGCAAATGGGTATAAATTTCTATTAGCCCTTTGGGGACAGTTATTGATGTAACATCCTTTTCAAGATAATTTAAAAAAAAAAAACTGTTTTTTAGCATAAAATACCATTATTCTTAATTTATTCTTAATTATACTTATAATGTTACTAGTCTCTGTAAAGAAATAAATATGTATTTTTTATTAGCTGATAAAAATACTAATTATAGTATATATTATACGATTTAAAAGCTTAATTTATATAAATTTAGACAAAACATTTAATTATGCATTTTTCCACATATGAATATTCCCATATTTAGTACGTTTACATTTTTCAAATACATAAAAAAATATTTTATCGTAATTTTTTTTAGTATTTTTCCAGTTCATTTTGCAACATTTTAAAGTGATTTTGCCAACAAATTTGAGAAAACAAAAATTCAGGTATAAATGGGTTAAAGAAAGATATAAAATTTCCTTGGAACCTTCAGAAAATAATATTCTTTTACTTAGTAACTGGCGAACTCAACCTCTGCCCCTCTGTATTTACAAGTTGTAATTACGTAAATGTTGGATATATGCATTGGTGTTTTATAAATGTATAAATGATTCACAAAAGAAGGAATTTATTATATAGAATAAAAGTAAAAAAGAAAAAATCCTCTATGGGTCATTCCACGAAATTTCGACATATTTTACATTGTTCTTTTATTTATTTACTTTTTTTGCCGCACTATTGTTGATTTCCCCTGTACTGTGTGTAAAAAATACATGTAAAAGAAGTTAAAATATATTTGCAAAAAAATTCTATCATATAATCTAACATATTAATTACACGTGATAAAACTGCGATTTTACAAAAATCACATTTTATAAATTCCAACATATTTGTTACTAATAGCGATAAACAAAAAAATAAAAAAGATATGATATAGGCCCATTTTTTATTAGATCATGTAATAGCTATGTATTATCGTCGATATCTATTTAAAAATTCTTAGTTTACAATTCATATACACTATATATTTTGGCGGTTAAAATGCAAGACAATTTCTGCATCTACTGTAAGTGCTGATGCACCAACTGCATATACCGATTTAATATAAATTAAACAAATTGGTCTTATACCTTCTAATTTCTCTATTTTGACGAGAAAGTCAATTTGTAGGGAAATTTTTCATTTGGCTTACCAAATGTAATTGAATGAATAAGAGGTAATTATGGATAAAACACCACCAGAAATCTGGCGATAAATCAGTACGGACATCATAAACGGATACGTGTTTACTTTAGCTGATGACTGGCTGTTAAATTTTTCAACCCGAAACGCGTCCTGTGTGTTATTTTGTATTTCAGGGATGAGAGAGCTCTGCCACGAATGGTTCATTTTCACCATTAAATTTTAATAGTATTTTTCGCCTTATTTAATGCAGAATTTCTGATATTTAATAAAGCATAGAATACTATTAAAATTTAGTGGTGAAAATCAATGAGCGCTCTCAGCCCGGGATTTCATGGTTATTTTAACAAAGTTTTATATTTTTAACGAGGTAATTATGTAAAAAATACTAAAATCATGTTAAACTCATAGCTTAAAGATCGCCGATAGACTATAAAATATTTCCGACTTTTAAACGAGTTTCAAACCCAAGCCATTCTTAACACATTGTATGCGGGACACGTACTAGTACGTTTTTGTGGGTTGGGGACAGAAATTATCACTGGTATCGGAAATTTTGTACGGACAAAAAAAGAAGGTGTAATCCAAGAATGCTTGCTTCTTATTGGTTGTGAGCAGGTTTTAATTTACAGTGGCCTTTGTGAACGCATATTTAGTGCTCATTTTCGAAAATTTGCCCACATACAACGTGTTAAGACGTTGCCATCGATATACTCAAGGCCTGAGGAGAAAAGTTGTGACGTCATCACTAATAGACCGACTTCTCACTAGTGTTTGAATTCACACCGGAAAATTTTGTATAGCAATTTTCTTTTATTTTATTGGTGGAATATCTATTATCTTATAAAACAATAATAACTATTTAAACCTACTTGTGAGAATTTGGACACCCCCCCCCCCAATTAAAAATCAGTAAGGTGCGACAACACTGTGTCATTCCGCACCTGGCTAAATTTTTATTTAGGGATTCCAAATTCTCACCAGTAAGTTTAAATAGTTATTATTGTTTTATATGAAAATATATATTCCACAAATAAAATAAAATAACATTGTCATTCAAAATTTTCCGGTGTAAATTCCAACACTAGTGAGAAATCGGTCGATTAGTGATGACGTCATTACTCGTGACCTCTGGCCTTGAGTATTTCGATGGCAACGGTTAAGAGTGCTCTGTAAAAGTTTTAATGTGTCTCACGTATCAACGTTTACATCTTCAAAATATTTAATTGAAATCGAAGAATTTTAACATATATTAATAACGAACCAAGGTTCGTACGTTTCAAGCACCTTTTGCCAAAATTTTTTTAAAGTAATATTTCTTTTATTTAATTAAAAGAAAATTCCATCTCCAGATATAGCGACCGGTACTTCATGAAATTTCTGGTACTAAAACATGTAATCCTTTGATGCGTACGAACCATTTGAACTGAATATATAGACCGCTTTGATAATATCGATATTCCAATTTTCAAAGGGCCTATATTTTCAAATAAATTTCCGAACACCCTTGATTAACGAAATCAAAACATTTTGCCTTGAAAAGAAAAAAACAATTTAATCTTCGTTAAAAGACATGTATAATAATAGAAGTGCAGTGTTAATGATTTTCTCCATGGATCACAACCTAACGGCATTCTTTGTGTGCCAGTATAAGCGAATTTTAATAGCTCCATACGTGATTAACGAATTCATTCAAGATACTTGAAAGATCAATACACTAGTTCGGATTTTGTTCAATATTAAGGACGTTAACGTCTTGTCGAATTTGGCATTATAAATAGATATAAACAAAGCTCTTGTAATTGATCGATTTCTACAGAAATTATCCTAAATGAAGCGCCCATTTTTAAGTTTTATGTAAGTTAAATATCATATTTATAGCTATGAGTCATTCTACAAAAATAATTACTTTTTCGGTACATGATGGTTAAATTTTTGACAAAATACTTTAAAAAATGTTTTATCATGTTATGGGTAATGTTATCGAAATATATTAATATGTGTCACTTAACAAATTATACACCTTCTAAATATTTTAGTGCACCGATAGTTTTAAAATGTATTAATAACGAATTTAAAATATAGCCCCATTGACGATAATGTTTTTCCGATTTTAAAATGGACATTATTGTTGAACGAATTAGCACACTTTCTTGATTAATGAGTTCATCCAAAATATTTTACGTTCAAAAATAAAATAAATAAAATAACCTACTCCAGGGTTCGTACTCATCAAGGGATTCAGGGGATTTTAGGTGTTTTAGTACCTGAAATTTCTTAAAGTATTGGTCGCTATATATGAAGGTGGAATTTATTTTCTTTAAGTAAGGCAAATATTACTTTACAAAAATTCCGATACATGTGCTTGAAGCATACGAACTCTGTACTCTTCGTTGGAAGGACTTGCAAAATGAAATATTATTGAAGTACACCACTAACGATTTTTCTTCATAGACCGTAATGTAGCGGATTTTTTTTTTTGTTGTGTGTAACTGTAAAATGAACTATAATACGTTCATACTTGATAAACAAACTCATTCAAGATGCTTGCTTAACTCCTTAATTCTCGCTCCCGTCAATATCACCGGCTGAGGTGTCGTTCGTTATTTCTCGCTCCCGTCATATTTTCGGGCTGGAGATTTATTGCTAGAAAATACTTCTGAAACCAGAGAAATTTAACTGTCATTTCGGTGTGAAGTCTTTGAATAATTCCGCTCGAGCTTGGCTTTTGAGCCGACTGTAATGTTGGGCTTTGTATTACATGTTTCGAAATATGTAACACTAAAAAAGTTATTAATAATCAAAATTTAATGTATATATATTATTTCAAATATTATTTGTAAAAATGTGTGTGATGATGATAAATAAAGATCAAAGATGTGAAAAATAAAGTTTTATTCGCATTAATTTGTACGGTGTAAAAAGACACAGAATTCTCGCATGATGGCTTTTCTGCAAATATGAATTTGTTATATAACATCTTTTTTTTTTGCAAAAAAAAAAAAAAAAAAAAAAAAAAAAAAAAAAAACTAATTGCATATTTTGTTTAGAAACCTTATAATTATTCAATTTCTGAAATAAAATAAATAGGTACTTTTTTTATGGTTTTTCCAAATATTAAGCGATCGTGAAGGGGTTAATAAATACACTGTCCCAATTAAGTTCGGTTTGGTTCAGTATTAATACAGATCAGTGTTGCCAGTGGGCTACTTTTTTAAATTCAGATTTCTTGATTGGCAACACTTTTTTGAAAGGTTAAAATTTACTTCATTTTTGCCCTAATTTATAGGTCATTAACCCCTTGAGGGGCAAGCAATTACATTTGTGAAATGCTGAATTCCCACCGGGATCTTTGAAAAATTCTATTTCAAAATAAGTAAAAGCAATTTTACGGCTTTTTTCCACCAAAGTTAGAAAAATAAAATTTAATAATTTTTTTTCTGGTGTAAAATTTCATTAACACTTTCACGCCGGCGTGCATCACCGGTGGGTCACGCTCGATTATGCCATCAGGCTTCATGCATCACCGGTGGGTCACGGCTGACTGTCGCATCAGGCGGCGTGCATCACCGGTGTGTCACACTCAACTTTTCCATTGAAGGCGTGGTTTCTACCTTACAGAAAATACATTTATATCATGTTGGCCATATTTCTTTAGATTGTAAGACATTTTATATTAAATTCGTACATTAAAAGATATTTGCCGATGCACAAACTTGGGAAACCAATCTAGAACACCAATTTACAAAAGCCTTTCAGAACAGGGAGGAGCTTCTACACATTTAAAATTCAGATTTGATAAAAATTGGCAGTCGGCAATGTGTTAATACAGGGGTGGCCAACTGTGGCACGCGCCACACCACTAAAATTTTACAGTAATCATTGCCTTATCTAATCATCGAATCTCTGCGATTCAAGAAGTCGAATTTTTCTGTAAAATTTTAGTGGTATCAGGCGTGCCACTGTTGGCCACCCCTGTGTTAATATTATATTTGTTTATTTATTTCGATGCAATTTTTAAAGCATTCTAAACAGAGTGATGGCTGTCCCTTACAAAGGTTGCAATACGCGGTTACTTTTTTAAGTTTTCTTCGAGGTATACTGTCTGCCTTTTCTTTTTGATAAACATTTGTATTATTCTTTGCATCTTTGTCTTTTTTCTAGCAGACTCTTTATACGAATAAAAAAAAAGAAAAAAAAAACGTGAATCCTTTTGTCACGGTATTTGCCATCGAATTGTCATTTTTCAATGTGTTGAATATTGATCAAAAGATGATCAATAATTTATTCTCTGAATTAAAAAAAAATCAATTATGTTTATTAGCCCGTTTGTTCCTCTGACTTTGATAATAGACCGCGAGTCGGAAACACAGACACATGGTTCGTAAGGATACCGTTATTTCTCCAGGAATAGTACCAGTATCTTTTTATAGAGAAAGAAATCTAGGTTAAACGCGCAAAATTTCGATGAAATAACACTGGTGCAGAAAACATTTTCTGGTCTCCAAAATTGAAGGAGGCGAACGAACCATGAGACAAACACCTCATCGATTTGGAAGCTGAAATTACAGAATTAGCTAAAACTCGATTCCCATATTAAAACGCAATCGGTCTGTCAAGTCATATCTTGGTGGAAAACACCTAAAAACCCGATTTTACCGGTTGACACGTAGGTTTACCATTGTGTTTTCTTGCTCCCAGCCCTCCTTGTTTTCATACCTTAGGGTGCAGGAAAACGCAATGGTAAACCTTACAAGTCGACCGCTAAAATCTGGTTTTTAGGTGTTTTCCACCAAGATATGACTTGGCAGGCCAATTGCGTTTTAATATGGGAACGAGTTTTAACTAATTGTGGAATTTCATCCTCCAACTCGATGAGGTGGTTGTCTGTGCTGCCGGCTCCTGCTCTATAAATAAAGGAACGAAAAATTGCTTTAAATCATTTGTTACAAGCAGCTCCATTAATTCTTTTATACTTTGCATACACAGTAAACATTCTGTTTGCATTTTCTTAAAACAAAACCATCACATAGAAAAAACAGCTCTGAAGGGCTCATTTGATCCTTGGTCGACGTCTTAGAATTTAACTCATTTACTACTTTTTCATAAATTTACCGTTCTGACAAAATTGCAGTGGCCAAAATCTCAGAAAAATTATCGAAAATACGTACGATTGGTCGAACATCGATCACATAATGACATCAAAGTAATGAAAGAAACTGTTGTTCGATAGTCCTATCGACATCCTTGCTTTGATGTCATTTCTTGTTTTTTCATGATATTTATTATGGTTTCTTGAGCTGAAGTATATTTGTATACAACTCATCACTTTGCATGTAAGTGAAACTGGAAATGTAAAATCTCAAAGAATTTCTAATACGGTGAATTGTTCCAGAATTTTCTTAACACGTGCACGCCGCCGTGCATCACCGGTGGGTCACGCATGACTGCCCCATTGAGCGGTGTGCATCACTGGTGGATTACGCTTGACAGTCGCATCGGTTGGCGTGCATCACCAGTGTGTCACACTCCGCTGTTAAATAGAAGGCGTGCACTACAGGTGTGTCACACTTGAATATTCAAAAATTCAGTACTAAAAACAATTCAATATTAAAAACCTTATACATTCACTACGGGAAACGAGAATTCTTGTTTGCATTCAAAAGATATCATTGACTAAGGGCGTGGCCTTACAGAAAATGCATTTACCTTACAGAAAATGCATTTATCATGTTGTCCTTATTTCTTTAGATCTTAAGACATTTTATATTATATTCGTACATATGCAGTCAATAAAACCATGTCTCTAAGTAATTTGCTTACTCCTTACGAACTTTCAGACATTCACAATCAACTTTGCTTGTTATATTCGAGTTCAATTTAATAAATACGAGAGGGGCGTGTCTTTACATACAGTGCCTGAATAAGCGAAAGTACCGCACCGCCAGATGAAGCAAAACATGAATTCGAGCGCCGCCTCACAGCGAAAAACATAAATATAGGGGCCGGCGTGAACGTGTTAATCGTAGGCGGTATATAACATATACCGATGCCCCTCAAGGGGTTAAATAAGGCACATTTTACCATTTCAAAAAAGTGGTGCCGATCAAGAATCTGATTTTAAAAAAATAGACCATCTGGCAACACTGATACACATCGAAGCCTATAGGCGATAACTTAATATTTCTAGCAGAATTTTGAAAGACTTATCTTTATGATATATTTGTGGTGCATGTATGAAAGAAATTTATCCGAAAGGTTATTGATTGGTGACATTGGTACAACAATAAAGTATACTCTACATGCTTCGAGACCTGGTATTAAGCGGACCTGGTACCAAAAATACAATTTTACAATATTTATTCTGTAAACGACACTTATATTGAAGTCTTTAGATCATGTTTCAGTGAATAAAAATCAATGGATATAATAAAAGGCCATAAAATGTTAAAAAATATATTTTGTTTTAATTTAACAATTTAAAATCCGTTCTTCTTTTCCGATTTTGGTTTTTTTCAAGCTAGATTTCTTATCTTATACTCAGGGTACTTTGTTCTGCAAACCTAAGTATCGGATTTTTGATAGAAAGATTAGACCAGAAGAAAAAAATAATAAATTGGACGTATGTGGAAGAAACCTTTGGAAATTGCATATATTTAAGTTCAGTTTTTCTTCTTTTTTTACTCAAAAGCAAATATATAAAAAAATCGATACTTTGGTATCCATCATAGAATCTAAAGATATATTAAAAAATGTCAGACAATTTTCTCAAACATTGAGGAAGACTAAGCAATTTGATTACATAGAGAATATGAAAAAATACGTACAACGAAAAAGGAATTGAAACATTTCATTAACAAAAAAAAAGTTATACGCAAAATTAACAATATCTGCTTTACTATTTAAAGATGTCAAGATTTATTTAAAAATAAAACTCTGAAATTCGAAATTTTTGTCATTTTTTGTCCGAATAAGAGGTAATGGAGAATGGGAGGATTTAACCCTTTCAAGGGGAGGTACTTCTATTCGCAAAATATTGAAATGAGTGAGTAACTTCAAAACTTACAAGCAAATTTATTTCAAAATAAGCAAAAGCTTTTGTTCACGTACTTAATAAAAGGAAAATTTTTCATTTCAATATTCTGGTGCCAATGTGGCATTTAGGGATTAAAATTAGGCGGTCCAAAAATGAACCACTGCCCTTGAAGAGCAGGGTCATTCCCATGATGACGCGAAGTGACTGCAATAGGTGAAGGATTTCTAATGGAATCAACTTAGAAAAACATTTATGAAAAATTATATAAGTATTATATATATTAGGATGTGAGTTTCACGACTAGCCTTTACCAGACAATCAAAGGGTCTAGCCGAATAAGCATAGCAAAATGGCCCCTCACGGCCGATGTTTGAAATAACACGTGTGGTAATAAGACTTGATGTGAGAATACAATAGGGAGTGTTTCTAGCCTCAGACATTGAACTGTTCTTGAGATGATCAAAATATGCGTCGGTGCCACTATTTTTCAAATGCGCTTTTCTCAAAAAGATATACGTTAAAAAATGAAACCGACACAAATAATTCAAGATTATATAAGTTCATATTATATATTATCCCAGATTTTTACAGAATTTTTAACACTGAAAAATAAACAAAAATATATATTTTTTTAAATTATTAATATTGTAATATTGTACTACACCAACCAAAATATTGCACAGTAATGCACATGGTATGTTCTTTAACCACAAATAATTTCGTTGAATTCAAAATGCGCTTTTTGAGTTATGACAAGAATAATGCTAACAACTTGTTAGAAAGTTCATATCTTTTCCTTTTTGAACTTGTACAATTTCGCGGCTATTGTTGTTACTGCATAACAAGTACAATAAGTGGGCTGTAAGTAAATAAATAACAGTCAGTATATAATTAGCTGTGTCGCTCGTTTAACCCCTTGCATACATATTTTTTTCAGATCGGCCACTCCCGTTTTTTTATTTAAATCCTATCTCGCACAACTTTATCATAACAAAAATCTCTCGTACACCCTTTGACAACAGGTGCACGAGAAATATAATACGAAAAAGTTTTCTTTAAATAGTGGTATGGGTAGTATATAAAAATAAGAGTCAGTGGACAAATACATGACGAGTCTCAATCGTCGGCGATTTTACCTAGTTTAAAACATTTAAAAAATATATTTGAAAAAAGTTGACGATATGTGATTTTTTTTTTTTTTTTTTTACGAATAGTGGCATGGATAATATATATATATATATATATATACATACTTCCGTCTTGCGCTATACCCGTAAATGCCAACATCTTATGCTTTTTTTTACCTAAAAAATGTAATAGAAATTTTTGCCTTATGTAATCAGCAGATTACAACGATTTAAGACGGTAAAATTTACTATTAATTTTTTGTGGTACAAAAAAGCGTAAGAGTTGGCAGCAATGGTTATACCTAATTACCTTTCGAAGATTAAATTTCGGAATATTGGGCGGAAAACGACTTCCAGACAAAATGGATGAGGACAGTTTTCTTAACCTTTTCCGGCGTGGAGTAATTCTGTTTATTAACTGATGAAATAATGAATTGACACCAGAATTTATAAACGAATTTATTAAAAAATACGAACTAGCTTATTTTCACGTACGTTATGAAAAGAAAATTTTAATTAAATATTCTTGGTGCCGTTTGTCAGTTTTGGAATTAAAATTGGGTGTCCTTTTTTTAAGGACAGCGCCCTCGGTTGGGTTAACCTTTAATAGCACAGTGATGCATATCTGCATTACTTTTTATTTAACTCTTTGCAACTACTATATTTATATAAAAATATTAATTACGTAAAAATTTCAAAAAACTGAATTGAAAACCTACTAAATAAAGTTAAAAATCAATCTTAAAATTTCTGGCGTCACATCTTTAATGTAAGAATAAAAAACACAATTCTAAAAGAATAATTCATGCATTTATGGATTAAGTTTTACAAAATAAAAAAAATGTATAAGATAAGATATTTAGATTCATACTTATTAACCCTTTGTTGCATACTGTTCACCACAATGGACAATAATGCTATTTGTTTTCTTATCGAAAATATTTCATTTACAGTTTTAATTCAAAGATTATGCTACTCTGTGACATCTATGATGTCAGTAGAAAAATTGAGATAGCGCCACAAGTCAGGTAACTTAGCATATAAAAAATAGCAAATTTAATGTTGGGGATTAGTCAGTATTAATGTATCCAACAAAGGGTTAAAATATTTGCTAATTTGCAATATTTTAATTTTCACTTCTATTGCAGATTTGTAACATAAGAAAAGGTTAACGTATTATACGAAAAACAAGGTTCGCACACTCCTTGGAATTTCCAAGGACATTGACACCACTATTAATGATAAGAAAATTTACATTTAATTTTCCAAACACAGAATACGCAACCACCACCTTTATTCGCAGATTTTGCAATATTTTTCTGCAGTGAAATAGTTTGAAATTACTGTTAAAATTTAGTGGTACACTGTGCGAAACCTGGAAAAATGTATCTCTGATTTTTTTTTTCATTATTTTTCCTCTGTAATAATCCTTTCTTTGTAATTTTTTCAAAACAAAATAAAAAATCATGTATTTAAAGGGTTAACCCCTTCAAGGGCGGTGGTTCACTTTTGGACTACCTAATTCTAATTCCTAAACGCCACATTGCCATTTTCTTTTTATTAAGTATGTGAAGACTTTTGTTTATTTTTAAATAAATTTGTTTGCAAATACCGGTGTCATTCGCTAATTTTGGCCTTTTACGAATAGAAGTACCTTGCCCCTGAAAGGGTTAAACCCTTAAAGACGAGCGCCATTTATCCACATTTAAATTTCTAACCAGAGAAATTCTATACTTTATTTTTTGCTTTATTTTTTCCAAATACTGCAAGAGTTATACGATTTGGCCTAGACAAAGCTTACGACTAATATATTCTGGTAGTAAAAGAATAAAACAATGTGGATCCTTCCACCCGTGCTGAAGGGTTTAAACATTTCAGTGAAAAAGATACGCCTGCATTTCGGCATTTTTCCGCTATACGATTGCACCACCAGTGGCTGAGAGGTTCTGCTCTCGAAGCTGCTAAACGGGAGGTGCTGGGTTCGAACCCAATCGCGTGCGTCGGCCTAACCTTTTCGGAGTTTTCGTGGTTTTCTTCGAAACCTTGGATTTCCATGCGTAAATACGGGTTAGATTCCCTTAGAAAGACCCCCCACGGAGGGCACTACGCCTAGGGCCTATATCCCTCGAGTAGATAATCGGCCGTCAAAAATCAACTCAACTCAACCCGTTATACGATCATCACTTCGCGCGAAGTGAAAATGTTGTTGCGCTATCAAAAGTAACAAGAAAGAAAAATCACGCATCAAACACTGATTGTGAAATAATTTCCAAGACCTTTAGAATAGAGTAGCAAAATTTCACCCATTACTAACGTGAAAAACGATATCGGAAAAGCATACCACTTTTAAAAGCCGTTTTCAGCAATTATCATCTATATTCCAAAAAAAAAAAAAATATATATATTAAAATTCCTTTGTGAAGCCCTGCATATTATATATAGATTTGCACATATGCTACAAAGTGTTATAAAATTTAGTTGAGTTAGGAAACGGATAACACATTTGAAACTGCCCGTTTAGCAATTTCCGTCAAAAAACGGAATTATAGTCACGTTGTTGCAAAATAATATTTAATTTTAAATCAAAATACCATAACTGGAAACGCTCTTTCAGTTATTATAGCTCATAGACAACGCTGTAATCGAAATTCTTGTATGTCCCTGTAAATGAGCGATGAATGATATGCACACCATAGTCTACAGTAATAATTTTGCTGTGCACCCCTCAGTGATGAATGTGAACTTAAATGGCTCTAGAATTGTGTAATATATTTAAAACACATTGCAAGTGATTTATCCCCTATGGACTTTAACCCTTTCAGGGGCAAAGCAATCCCATTCCTAAAAGGTTGAAATGCATTAATGACCCCGGATTTTAAGAACAAATTTATTTGGAAATAAGAAAAAGCGATATTTCACATACATATTTAACCGATTTTTTTTAAACCAAAATTCTGATGCCAATGTAGCATTTCGGAATTAAAATTAAGTAGTTTTATAAACGTATCACCGCCCATGAAAGGGTTAATGTAACGGAATTATTTTGAGTGTTTCTGTAAACGAACTATAAATGCTACACACTTCGTTTTCAAAACAGAAAATGTCAATAAAGCTCAATAACATATGAGAACTATATAGAAATCCAAGTATATTTACGTGAGTTATAGTATGGACAGACAGACAGAATGTCAGAGAAGTCTATGTCGTATACACTTTTCAACTACGTTCGAAACTTTTAAAAATAGTAGCCGAAACTAAAAAAACACCATTTGAAAATTATTACAAAAAGAATACGCGGATACTAACTTCGGTAGGAGATAAGAATGGTAATCCTAGTGATATATATATATAATTTAATGAAAAGTATAACTAATTTATTAAATGCAAATTATATAGGAAATTCGCAAGCAATACAATTACTTTTTCATTACGCAATCAGCATAACGTTGATTCATTTATTCTATATAGTTGAATGTTTTGTTAATGCCAGATTATCTAATTATTTGATATTTCTAAATGCTAGTGGTGCTACATAAATTCACTCAATATTCACAGAAATTGACGGACACACAGCAGAAATATATAAATCGAGCAGTAATTTCTACAGTAGCTCATGAATAATCGCGCATGCCCAGGAAACGAATGTTTTTTTTTTTTTTTTTTTTTTTTTTTTTACATTGTCACCAATAAATATAAATAACAGTAGTCACCTTATTTAGTTTGAGACAATTGTTAGATAATCTGTGACAAAAGAAATTCAAGATTACTTTTCAAAAGGTGACAATTGTAAAAAACCGTACATAAACCCGCGTATGTAATGGAGTTATGAATAAAGACAAGGAGATATATAATGTACTGTCTACCAGTTGCGAGTGAAGTAACTGAGGAGGTTGTCACAAGATGGCGGCTGTTTTTTTAACCCTTTAGTGCACAGCTTTGCATATATGGCTAATTCCGTGAAAACTTGTCATGTCTGTCACATATTACGATTTTCGTCTACCAGCATTTTAGAACGACAAAATGTGACTTATTTTGTCGGAGATAACTCATCAATTGAATAACACGAAGCAAACTTTTCGAAAATAACGGTGAACAACAAGCATAGCGATTTTCAGCTGTGTGACAGACATGACAAGTTTTCGTGGAATTAGCCATATGCAAAAATAATGTTTTGAATTTAATAGATTTTTTTATTCGAATATACCTAATTCACACCAGAAAATTAAAATAGAAATATTTGCTTTAAATAATAACAGACTTTCCGCATTTAAATAAAGCGAAATTAACCATCGAAACTTTCTGGTGTAAAGTCAGATTCCCAGGACTACGTAATTTCTAGAGCGTATTCTAACATGGAAATTAAAGGGTTACAGTTTAACCTTTATAAAATAAATAATTATGTAAAATAAGGTATTTGGAGACATATTTATTAAAAATTTTACTAATTTGCAACATTTTAGCGTAAAACAGCTACACGACAGTAGTTTTTACTTGTATTGCAGATGTGCAACAGACGAAAAGATTGACGTATTATATGAAAAATGTGTCTCTGATTTTTTTCATTATTTTTCCTGTGTAGTAAACCTTTCAGAGAATCATATGCAATTTTTTAAAAACAAAATTAAAAATCGCGCATTTAAGGGTTAAAATCATATCAACAGTTTATGATTCCGCCGGGACAAACTTCGCACCAATAAATTTGAATAGAAAATTTCGTCTTATTTAAGCGCCTTATTCATGGAAATATTTACTTACAAATATGCTAAAATTTTCTGTTTGTTTTTACTGGTTTCAGTTTATCCCAGTATTATAAACTTTTTCACTGAAACTGACAAGAGGTTATATAGGTTGTCACATTCACTGACAGGATGGTGTTACAACAGGACAGAAAGGCGAGGCCTGACTACTGCCAAACTAAACTTACACCAGTAAAAATGAATATCTGTTTCTGCCATTATTTATGACTGAAATTTTGCATTTAATAAGGCGTTTAAATCAGAAGAAAATTTCTATTTCAATTTACCGGTGACTTCTTCCTCCAGCGGTAATCAACCCCTGCGAAAGCGGTTACAGTTGAAGCTTCACTATTTTAATGTCATATCAGTTCCTTTTTATTAATAGTTCCATGGGGTATGTCATATCCGGGGCGACTACTCCCGTTTCAAATTAGGTTTCGGTGTTAATATACCGTATATACTCACGTATAAGACGAACCCAAATTCGAGAGGAATAACAGACTGAATACCAGTATTTAAAGAAAGTTATCTTCATCATAGCTAAATGCAGAATTTGCGGACATTAAATAAGACGAATATTGCTACACGAAAATACTGGTTTACAACATATTTTTTCTCGAATTTAGGAGTCTGCTTATACGCATGTATATACTGTACCTCCGTTTGCTGTGAAATATGGAATAAAATGTTATTTACTTTTTTGAACAATTATCACAATATAAATTTTACTTTTGCCGTGAAAAAATTTACCGCGATGCGTTCATCATTTAGTAAATGCAAATTTGTGTAAGCCATATTCACCCGTCCAGTATCATTGGGGACTTATTTGACCCCAGTTATTTTCTATTTTGAAATTTTTAATTTTTCAAACCAGAGAAAATGAATCATTTATACTTAACATATGAAATTAAATAGACACCACCTAGGAAGAAGTTGTATATAATAAAATTAAATTTCTCGTTAAAGTCATGTAAGACTAAGAAACCTCAGAAAATATTAAAAGATGTACTAGGAGGTTTATACTATTTTTTAACACATTCAAGGGTGGTGGTTCAATATTAAACAGCTTAATTGTAATTCCTAAAGGCCATATTGGCACCAGAACATTGGGATGAAAATTTTCCTTTTAATAACTACGTGAACAAAAGCTTCTGCTTGTTTAAAAATAAAGTTGTTTGTAAATTCTGGTGTCAATCACTCATTTCAGCATTTTACGAATAGAAGTACCTTTCCTCTGAAAGGGTTGAATTACCAAGTAAACGAAAAGAAAAATCTTCTAAGAAACATTTATTTATTAGAGGCAATTTATACTTGTCGACGAGAAGTATAGAAAAAAGGGTGCCACAGTCGACTGTTTTTTAATTCTATTTCGGACCACTTTTTCTAAACAAAAATCGTTTAAATACGCTGTGACAACATTTGCAAGGGAAATATACTACAAATTATATATTTTTTAAATTAGTAGTCCATACAGAATATAAAAATAGTCGCATGTGGCAGCCCTGAGGATAGCAAAATTTCGACTGGTGTTTTGTTTACGGAAAAGTACAATTTGGTCTTAGGTAAATAAATAAATGTTTTTGATTTTCGAAGTCTAATATTGTTTTTTCCTTGAAACTATACATGTATGCTAATTAGTAAGTCGCTTTGTTTTCTAATGTTAAACTGATCTAAGATAGAGTAGTTTGAGTAATGTGAGGCTGATGATAAAACTTTTATACTAACAAAATTATGTCGAACAGTATTTAGACAGAAATTAAGTCAAGTAAGAATGATTCTCTTGTAAAATACTGTTATTTTTTAATAAGCATATCATGTTTTTATAACTTATTTATACTTCAAAACTTCGAATAATATACATAGTTACAAGCTATTCTTAACCCTCCGCCTGCATGACGGATACATTGTACCCAAAAGGTACATTCAAAATATTTTTTCAAACCAGAATTTTCGTTAAAATAACTTAAATATATAAACCGGACAGTAATAAAATAAATAAATAAGTTAAATAGTTTTAAATAAAAATTGTGGTGTAGAATATTTTTTTAAAACTTGAGTAAAATTTCCGGTAGTTCTGGGGTTATACAATGGAATTATGAATAAAGGGGAGGATACATATAATGTACTGTCTACCAGTTGAGAGTGAAGTAACTGAATAGGTTGTCACAAGATGGCGGCTGCTTTTTTAAATCGTATCAACAGTTTCTGATTACCGCCGGGACTAACTTCACACCAATAAATTTAAATAGAAAAATTCGTCTTATTTAAGTGCCTTTGTTCATAGAAATATTTACTTACAAATATAGTAAAATTTTCTGTTTGTTTTTACTGGTTTCAGTTTGCCCCGTTATTATAATCTTTTTCACTGAAACTGACAGGAGGTTATCTGAGTTGTCACAACATGGTGGGTACGCAAGCGTGACTATCGCAAAAGTAAGGTGCCCCCAGTAAAAATGAATATATGTTTCTGCCATTCTTTATAACTGAAATGTTGCATTTAATAAGACGTTTAAATAAGAAGAAAATATCTATTTAAATTTACTGGTGGAAGTTTCATCCGGCGACAATCAATCTCTGCGAAAGCAGTTACAGTTGAAGCTTCACTGTTTTAACCCTCTCGCTGCGCAACATGAGAGTTTCCCAAGCAAAGTAAAAGTAGCAAAATTTGCGCAACCCGAGATTTCATAGGGGATGCATTTTCTCCGTCTAATTAACCCGCCTTGATCATTCCCACCAGTTACTTTTTATTGTAAATTTTGCCTTATCTAATCGGAGCACTTTCCCGATTAAATTAGAAGAAAATTTTTATTTTGAAAACTGGTGGCAAAAGAATAAAAATTCTTAAAAGACGCTCGTCGCGAAGGAATTAATTACGCAATTTTTGAAGCTGTTTTTATAAAACAATTAAGCAAAGAGAGGGTTAAAGATATGTCAGTTATCCTTTTTATGAATAGTTCCATGGGTTATACTAGCATACTATGTTTTTAAATCTTATTTATGCTTCAAAACTTCGAATAATATACATAGTTACAAACCATTCTTAACCCTCCGCCTACCAGATGGGTCCAATGTACCCAACGGGTACATTCAAAATATTTATTCAAACCAGCAATTTCTTTAAAAAAAAATTAAATATATAAACAGGAAATAAGAAGTTAAATATCTGAAGTTAAATAGTTTTAAATAAAAAATCTGGTGTAGATAAAACTTGAGTAAAATTTCCGGTAGTTTTGGGGTTAAAGTGTAAATTTAAATTATTACTAGCAGTTTAAAAAGTCCAAAGATCTCTATAGTTATCTTTTAAAATTTGTGCGTTTGTACTCACACATAATCATGATAAAATAAATTAATTACAGCAGTCTATGAGAAAGCAAAGAGTTTACCCAAAATTTAACCATTAAATGCCTGATTTTTTCAAAAATCATTGTAATAATGTTTTTCGGTTTTCATTTTTTAATTAAATCATGGGAAAAATACTTTTAAAAAAATCATATTTTGTTTTAAGTAGGGTTTACGGCTAAAACAACGTCTGTTACTATTCGGCAATACTGGTCTTTAATTAAAAAAATAATTTTCCTTGTTAAAATTCTATAATAATAAACACACAAGAATTTTAGGAACTATAATAAGAAATAAATTTTACTTGCTCACTGCAGAACAAAATAGGGTATTTCGCAAGCTTCCAAAAAACAAAAAAGAACAAGTAGCAACAATTGAAAAAATAAAATCTATCTTTATTCTTAAACAGCACAAGTGTTGCCATCTACATGTTGAAAATCTATTTAATAATATTTTCAGAGTGTATTTTATTGGCATCATTTGGCATTATAGCTTCAATATTATTCTAATAGTATTTTAGGGCCCAAATTGGGTATACTGCCGAAAAGATACACCCGGCATTTAAGGGTTCAATTGAATAAGATCGGTTTTCTTGTAAGCACTTTATGAATACGGGATTCAAAAGCCTTTTTAAATTGTAAAATTAAATAATTTTAAGCAGTTAAAAAAATCCAAGGATCTCTATCATTACCGTCTCAATACTCAAGGCCTCCGGACTGATTTCGTGACGTTCCAAATGAAGATTAACCCCTTGAAGGACAAGCAATTGCGTTTGTGTATGCTTAATTCCCACCGGAAATCTAGAAAATTTTTATTTCAAAATAAGGAAAAGCAATTTTAAGACTTCTCTCCACTAAAGTCGGAAAACTAAAATTCCTAAAATTTTTCTGGTGCAAATCCTGATTCATCATAGGTGGTATATAATATATACCGCCGCCCCTTATCCCCTTGAGGGGCGGTGGGATATATTTTATCCCACATACGATTAGTCAGGATTTGCACCAGAAAAATTTTAGGAAATTTTAGTTTTCTGACTTTAGTGGAGAAAAGTCGTAAAATTGCTTTTACTTATTTTGAAATAAAATTTTTCTAAATTTCGGTGGGAATTAAGCATTACACAAACGCAATTGCTTACCCTTAACCCTAGAACTACCGAAAATTTTACTCAAGTTTTATAAAAATATTGCACATCAGAATTCTTATTTAAAACTATGGAACTTATTTACTTAACTCATTATTGTCTGGTTTACACATTTAGTTTATTTTAAAGAAATTTCTGGTTAGAATAAATATTTCGAATGTACCCATCGGGTCCATTGGACCCGTCTGGTAGACGGAGGGTTAAAGGGGTTAGTCTTCATTTGGTACGTCACGAAATCAGTCCGGAAGCCTTGAGTATTGAGACGGTAATGTCTCTATAGTTGTCTTATATGATTTGTGTCCTTATACTCATACATGAGGGGTTTCAAACTTTCGCCCGCCGGATACCACTAAATTTTTAAAGAAGCTGTCGGCAAGTTGAATCGCAGAGATTTGATGATTATATAATTTTATATAGATATATAATATTTTATAACTATAAAATTTTATTGATATCCAACAGTGTGATACCCTTGTCATCATGGTGTAAAAATCAAGGCGCCAGCGAGCACTTTCACCAATATATTTTATTAGCTTTTTTTTTTTTTTTTGCTTAAATTTTATTAGCATCCTTGCAAAAATTTAGATGAAATGTTTGACGAAAAATAACGAATAAAATTTAGTGGTAAGAGACTGGCCGCTGGCGCATAAATTGTTACACCCTTGCTTATCATACGTAATCACAATAAAAGAAAAAAAATTGTAGCAATCTAATCAGAAAGAAATGAATTATCTTATAAATTATATTTAATAAAATCAGTTGTCTTGTAAAATATTGCAGTATATAGCGCAAACATTATTAGTTAGTAATCCTTTCCAAAGCAGTATGCCCAGTTCGGGATACCTAATTTTAATTCCAAACGTACGAACGGTACCAAGAATATTTTAGTAAATTTTTCCTTTTACAATGAACATTTAAAATAACATGTTTTCAATTTCTAAAAAAGTCATATAAATTCCGGTGTCAGTCAATCATTTCATCATTTTACAATAAAAATTGTCTGTGCCGGAAAGGGTTAACTCACTAAAGCCGGTTGGCAAGAAAACTTGCCATTTAAGTATTACAAAAATTTTAAATGGTTAAACCAGTATTTTAGTAAGAAAATTTTCGTATTACTTAATCTTAAACTTTGAGGGATTAAATGAGTTGAAATTACAATGTGGAAAAAATTTATGTCTACTTGTGTCGATGTATTAAAAAAGTGTAAAAGAAACACGTCCTTACACTGCAAATAGAGGCGTCTTAAATTTAGACACATATGTGACTGAAAAAGAATTTCAGTCACTTAAGTGTCTGAATCTGAAAATTCAGACATAACAGGCGTCTAAATTTCAGACACATAAATGTCTTACTATGATCATGCTATAAACGAACCGAGAAACATGTGTAAATTATCCAACAACCGTCTGATTTTAAGACGATACGCTCCAAGCGATAGTTAAACATCATCTTTGGTCATATTCTTAACAGCCAATCAGAACGGTGATTTCCGCGCGTGTCATCTACAGCACCTTCATGAGATAAGAACAGAAACAATTAAATTTTCACCGCCGCCATTGCTTGGATTAAAAGGAAATGTGTTAATCTGGGTATTTACTGAACGAACGAGTAAGTCATATTTAATTCTAATATTTTATTCCGATAGATTTGTATCCTTTTGAATATGAGTGAAATCGTTTATAAAAATTTATCTCTTTTCTGTAGTTTAATGCTAAATTTTTGATTTCACTAACGGTCGTCTGTTATATGCCTTCTTAATGTAACGGAATGAAATATAATTGTTTTGAAAATTAAATAGCAATGCTGTAATTCTATTTGCTTGAACTTTGTAAATAAACGAATGAGTGATAGTTTAATCTTCATTTTCGATAGGGTGATGTGAAATAATTATAATTTGTCTTTGCTCAAAAACAAAACTTGCAACATAGGTTTGAAAAGTTGAATGATTCATCGCTTCATTTATCAGAGATAAAAACATTAAATTGAAGCCATTTGTAACTGTGTTTATTCAATGTTTGTTTTTTACTGTTTACTGACTATAAACGCTTGTAGTATATGACATCAGGCATTTATTTTATTTTTTGTAATTATTATTTTGGAGCTAAATATGATGATTCATATTATTATGATATTAGGAAAAGTTTTCAGATTGAAAAAAAGCATTAATACTGTGAAATTTGACTGTATATATTGCAGTTTTTAATCACGGAAATTGAAACTTTATAAAGATTCATTCTTATTGATTTTTTAAATTTATTATTGAAAATCGTAAATTTTGATATCCAATGTTTCAGATTTAACATTTACCAAATTTCTAAAAATAATATGAATTTTTTATATCATCCAGTAAAATTTTTGAAACATTAAACAAACGGAGAAACATTTTATTCATATTTTGCACTTTACGTTGCAGTTTAGCAGTATAATTATAAAGTTTCATTAATATTTTTTGTGTTTTTTAAATTGGTATATTAATTTTTTTATTTATATGCAAGCATTTTTTTGCGATATTTTATTCATGATTTTAAATTTTTAAAATTGAGTAATGCGAGAAATAATTATTAAATTTCCTTTTACTGCAATCGAATTTGCAACGTTTCTGGTACAAGTAATTGTTGGCACAAAAAAAAAATTACACATGATAATTTAGACATAAATAAAGAGTTGTTTATGCCTTGATATGAAGTTTATGTATAAAGCTGCCTTATATTTTTAAAAGTTCGTATTTACTTATATGATACAGTATTAAATATATTTTTAAGCCATTTAATAACTTCTTTTTTATGTTCAAAACATTTTTCAAACAATTAAGAATAGTGCATATACTGTCTGATATATATATATTTTTTTACTTTCTATTTTCTTCTGGTTTTTTTTTTCTATTTCTTAGATCAATATTTTCTTATCAAATATATAAAATCTATTTAGCTCATATTCAAAGGATACAAAGTTTACAGGAATAAAAAATAAAATAAATTAAATATGACTTATATCGTGTTGTTCCATATAAAAGAATAGTAATGATATACATTTTTAAGCAAAGCGGGTGAAAATTTTAAATTGAATACGGAATATGTTTAAAGAAAATTATATACATATTCCGAAGAATGATATATAAAATTAGACACAAAACTGGTGTTTACTTTTAACTAAACAATGACAAATTACCTAAAAAGAAAAACATATCTTACACATTTTTACTACTTAAAATGACTTAACTATTTTATTTATATGTACTTAAATGACAAATACAAAAATGGCTATGTTTTGAAATTAGAAGTAATTTTTTTTCTCAATGCTATTAAAATAGAATATTTATTTACTATTTTATGATTTACTCATGGTTATATAGCTGTTGTGATTACCATCTGATACATATGTAAAATTGCCTATGGGGCAAAATCTAATTTTTGAATTATATGAATTTTCCTTTTTTGGAGGGCGGGACGGGGGGGGGGGGATTTTCTTGTCCATTTTCACGTCCACGGGATTTTTTAAATCTCTTTCGACATTCCACCGAGTATGATAAATATTTTGAACTTTTAGAGTAGGGCAAGACAAAAAAAAAAAAAAATATATATATCCATATACCTTAAAAACCCTTTATAGCGGACACTTCGGGACCGCGAAATTTGTCCGATAATCGGAGATGCCTGCTTTTGTGAGGTAAAAATAATACAAATATGTATGCCTTGCGGATCAAAAAAGTATTAGCTAAATCGAAGTATCCGCTATTCGGGAATGTCCATTAACCTCCATAACGGATACTCCCGAATACCGAGCATCTGCATTTAGCTAACCATACTGCAGGGTTGCATTTTTTGCAAAAGGACTCCTTGATTAAAGCATGCTTAGTGCCCGTTCTCTTACGATTTTAGTTCCCCCAAATTTCATGTGCAATATTTGCGAAGATTATATTTTAAATCTCTTTCGAAATTGTACTGATTATAATCAATATTTTGAACTTTTAAAGTAAAATAAGATTAAAAACAAAATTTTTAAAAATCTAATATTTAGATAAATATTTTTTCTTTTTAATCTTATTCTACTCCTGAAGTACAAAATATTCATTATAATTAGTACAATGTCGTAAAAGATTTAAATTATCAGCTTTACGAAAATTGCATACTAAAATTGGGAGCACCAGAAAATCAGGCGGTATGGGGGTAGAGGGGGCAGGACAACGGCCAGATATTTTTCCAGTATTCAGCGTGGTCAAACATGGCTACATAAAATGCTTACAAAAATGTCTGCGATTCAGACATTTCAAGTGTCTGAAATTCAGTCGCAAAAAGTGTCTGAAAAAATTCAGACATTTTAAAATGTCTGAAAATTGAACACTCCGTTTCAGACACTTAAGTGACTGAATTTCAGACATTTTAATTTGCAGTGTAATGGGTTAAAAAGTATTTATAGTTAAAAAACTTCTTGAATTGAAAGTTAAAGACATTTTTAAGTAGTTAAGATTTTTAGGAATTCTACTTATAAGTTAATTTTGAAAAAAATTGTGAATTTATCCCCAAACGTAAGTTAATAAAGAACGTAATCACAGCAGTCGCAAACAAAGAATTAACTAGTATTTTAATGTCGTATTTTGCGTTAAATTAACCTAATTGTATTCAAATTACTTCTCTCTCGTGTAAATTAGAGTTGGAAACGAATGCAAATTGTGGATGCTCCTATCTAAATTTCCGACGATAGTTAAATTATGCTAGATTCAAGTATTTCTTAGAGAAACATTTTGAGTATGATTTGAATATAAATTTTCAAGACAGAGCTAGAAAGTGTTATTTTGCACTTTCTAACTAGTGGGAAAGATTTGTAATTTATATTATCTGTAATTATTTAACAAATACAAATAGATTTAAAGCAATTATCCACATGAATTTTTTTTTTGCTGTACCATAATATCGTTTTATATTACCTAATTGAGGTTAACTGAAGAATTGTTTTCTTTGGAATTAATCATGTTTAATAATATGCCAGTGAAAAATTTAGAATGTAAAATTTAGAATACATATATTTAGAATGCATACTAGAAAGAAGGGAATAATTATGAAAAACTACAAATAGTTTATAAAAATAGGCCTATTAATACAATTCTAAAGGTAAATCAACAATCTACTGGAAAGCTTATCATAGCCTCGTTTAACAATGCTAAAAATTAGTAATTTAAACAGTAAATCCTGAAATTAATAATCGGACCATAACTCTGTCTAAATAGATGCCTTTTAAATACAATGCAAACTTGAAAACTTATAGATCCTAGGCCTGAGCGCTGACACAACAATGGCGGCTTTCGTAGGTGGATTTCATTCAGTGTTTGTATGGTTCCTTGAATTAGAGTACCAATAATTTTTAAAAGTTATCTCCGCTTTATTTTCCTGTGATTAGCACTAGAATGTCCGGAAGGAGTCGATCCGACTCCTACCATATTATTAAAGGTCAACTGGAACCAGAAATTTTTTGGTAAAACAAGTTAAATTTAAACCACGCAGATTTACGTTAAATAAATCATTCAAATAATTTTAAATAAAAATTCTGCTGTCAAATATTTTTATGAAACTTGAGTAAAATATCGGGCGTTCTAGTGTCAAATAAGCCAAAACAAGCTCTTGGAAAATACTGGTATTCAAATCCAGGAGTCCATACAAAGGCTTAAAAAAACCACATATGGCAGCCGCAATTTTTGTGTCAGCGCTCAGGTTTACTTTATTCAGGGACGATGATTTAGCTATGGCGCAAGATTCAATTCCTTCAGTGTCTGTCCAGCACATGGAAATATTAACACGTTCACGCCGGCGCGGTGGGTCACACACGACTGTCTCAGAGTTGTCAAGTCACCGGATTGTTGCACACCACTGTTATTTTAGAGAAAATGTTGTTCTTTTAAATCGCCCAATTGTTCTAATTAAATAAAACAACATTTTCTGCATTAAAATACTGGTATCCAAAAAGCCGGATACTTTGCAGCTCTGAGACATTCGAGTGTGACCCACCGCGCCGGCGTGAACGTGTTAATAAAGAGGAACTGACATATCGTCGGTACCATGTCAAACTGTCCAATATGAAAACAGTGTTGCTAGTGACCTACTTTTTTTTTTTAAATTCAGATTTCTTGATTGACATCACTTTTTTGAAATAGTAACATTCGCCTTATTTAATTACATATTAATTAAGGCTAAAACAAGGGGAATTTTATCATTTCAGAAATGTGGTGCCAATCAAGAAATCTGAATTTTAAAAAGTAGCCCACTGGCAACTCTGTTTTCATATTCGATCGTTTGACATGGTACCGCTCGATATTTGAAGTCGCTGGTCTACGCCGATAAAGCACTGACCTGAAATGAACTTTCGCCGCGTTATTGCTAATATACGGTCTCTGCTGCTCGATAAAGTGGTCGAAAATTGGACTTCAAGATTGCGTTTCATTGTAGCCAGCCACGGAGCCCATATGCCCGAAATCTTTTTCAAGCTCTAATGGCATAAAATTATCTATTTAATAAAACCAATATCATGGCCATTAACATTATTTTTATGCGTTTTAGTTAATTTTAAATTGGTATAGAATTAAAAAAAACACCCGTTATTAGGAAAAAATACTATGCCGAGTTACTGGTATAAAATCTAAATTTCGTTAAATGACGCCCATTTTAAAGGCGTTAAACGTTCATCGAGGCGAATTTTTCCTTTCCCTATAAATTTCAAACGCCAAACACTACAGGGTTGCGGGGTTTCAATTTTGAAACAGGGCTTAGTATAGCAGCATCAGCGCTTGCTGGTAGGTACTCAGTTTTCAGTAAAATCAAGATCGTGCACATCTTAGAATTTCCAAAGAGTATGGCACCACTATTTAAGATTAAAAATTTTCTGTTTAAATTGCAGAATTTTCAATATCATTATTTAGCTGAAGAGTTTGTATTTCTTTGTGATTAAATAATGCAAAACTTTCTATTCTAAATTTTTGCTACCATTGTGTGAACCCTGTAAAATGTAATGGAGATATAAAATAATAAATTTTCTCATTACTAACAATTTTTAATGAAATTTTGGTTTTGCAAAGTACGCAAAGAAAAGTTTTTATTTATTTCCAAATGAATTTGTAAATTCATATGCCATTGAATCATTTCAATATTTTACCAACATATTTTCTTTGCCACTTAAAGTGCTAAGAAGATTTTTGCGGGTAGCATGAATTCTGAAAATTGCGAGAACATAAAATGCCAAAATTCAGTTCTAAAATAGTATTCAGACACCACTAATTTGTTAATATTTTAAGTGAAAACACATCAACAACATTTTGCATGCACAAAATAAAACTGTATAGTTAACCCTAGAACTACCGGGAAATTTATTAAAGTTTTATTAAACATACACTATACCAGAATTTTTATATTAAAATATTAAACTTGTTTATTTACCTTAGTGTAGTCTGGTTTATATATATAGTGCATTTTAAAGAAATTT
The DNA here is from genome assembly GCA_963932465.1 of Maratus speciosus. Lineage (NCBI taxonomy): Eukaryota > Metazoa > Arthropoda > Arachnida > Araneae > Salticidae > Maratus > Maratus speciosus. The sequence goes on from OZ010796.1 coordinate 311,961,925, forward strand.
CTGATTTGAATAAATAATTTGAATGTACCTGTCGAGTACATTGGACCCGTCTGGTAGGCGAATGATTAAATAGCTTTCTCGAAAACAGCCATTTAAAAGCATTTGGGGTCTTCATGAAACAATGGAGTTATAAATAAAGAGGAGGAGACATAGAGTGTATTGTCTACCAGTTGCGATTGAAGTAATTGAGGATGTTGTCACAAGATGGTGCCTGAACTTTTACATTAGACCAACATTTTCTGATTACCACAGGAGCATACATCCACGAGTAAATTCTGAATAGAAAATTTTGCCTTATTTTAGCTGCTCTTTCGCGAAAAATTTCTCTCATAAATATGGTTAAATTGTCTATTTGTTTTTACTAATGGCATTCTGCCCAGATATCATAATCTTTTCACTGACAATAAGAAGAGGTTTCTAGGTTGTCACAATATAGCGGAAACGCAGGGCCTGACTGCCGCCAAAGGAAACTTGCAGCAGTAAAAATGAATCATTTATGACTGAAAGCATGTATTAATAAGGCGTTAAAATAAGGAGGCAATCTCTATTTAAGTTTACTGGTACTGTTTTGCCCAGGCGGCAATAAACTCCATCGAAAGTGGTTACAGTTGAAGCTTCCCTATTTTAAGGATATGTGAGTTCCTCTTTATTAATAGTTCCATGTATGAAGTTAGTGATGAGCAGAATGAATGATTTGACAATGGAGTTATGAATAAGGAGGAGGAGATATGTAGTCTAACATACATCTACCAGTTGCGGGTGAAGTAACTGAGAAGGTTGTGACAAGGTGGCGGATGCTTTTTCTAAATCGAGTCTACAGTTTCTGAATACCGCCGGGACAAACTCTCCACCAGTAAAATTAAATAGAAAATTTTGCCTTCTTTAAGTGTCTTATTCATGGAAATACTTTCTCACAAATATGGTGTAAACTTCTATTTGTTTTTACTGGTGCCAGTTTTACTGCTAAAACAGTATTTTTTTTTTTTTTTTTTTTTTTTTTTTTTTTTTTTTTTTTTTTTTTTTTTTACCCGTTATCACAATGTGGCGGAAACGAAGGGTCTGACTACCGCAAAAGTAAACTTACACCGGTAAAAATGAAAATACGTTTCTGCCAACATTTATGACTGAACTTTGCATTAACAAGTCTTTTATGTTGAAGGCTGTATGCCAAGCGATATAAGTAAGCGTCTTATTTTAAATGGGAGAGGTCACATAGCGCACGGGGTAAACTACAGGAAGGTGCGTAACTGTTATCTTACTTCACAGCACTAAAATTGTAAAGTTTTTTTTTTCACCTTGGTTAAGAGCTGAAATCAGTGATGCCAGATGGGCTACTTTTTTAAAAATCAGATACTTGATTGGCACCACTTTTTTGAAATGGTAAAACGTGCTTTACTTAATGTCATATTAATTAAGGCAAAAACAATGTGAATTTTACCGTTTCAAAAAAGTGGTGCCAGTCAAGAAATCTGAATTTTAAAAAATGTCTCTAACTAGGCGAAGAAAACTTCGTGGTGTCAAGTGCATCTGGACGCTCCTCTCACTACGCCATTGTGTTGCAATAAATGTGGTAAACAAAATTCGGTTCCATGAGTGACTACAGATTTAGAAAATATGCGCAGATGGTATATATGCTGTCATATGTGACGTCACACTAAAAGGCTGCGTATGTGGATCATCACCCTGTCCACAAGATGGTGCAACTGTGTTAATTTACGCCCGATTCCAGTATTAAGTTTGTACGTTTCCTTATATTGCTTTGGCCTTATGCGTTAATACGGAGAAAATTCAAAACTGCATACATATTGAGCGTGAAATCTTAATGCAGGAATCGGGCGTAAATTAACACAGCTGCGCCATCTTATGGACGGGGTTGATAATCCACATACACGAGCTTTTAGTGTGACGTCATATATGACAGAGTATCTACAATCAGCGCATATTTTCTAAATCTTTAGTCACTCATGGAATATAAATCTTGTTTACAGATTTATTGCAAAACAATGGCGTAGCGAGGAGGGGGTGGGTTCCAGATGAACTTGACACCACGAAGTTTTGTTCGCCATATCTAATAAAACTTTTCAGCTATTAATAAAGTTGAAACAAAGTTTACAATTTTAGTGGTGTGAAGTAAGAAAACATATTCCTGTAGTTAAACCCCATCCGCTACGTAACGCGTGACCTTGATTGATGTGACCTCCTCTGTAATCTTGCGGTTACCTCTCCCATTTGAGTTAGGACGCATAATAGGTATGCAATTTTGGAGAAAAATTCTATATAAATTTACTGGTGGGAGATTTCACCAGAGGCAATCAGCCCTTGCGAAAGCGGTTAAGTTGAAGCTGCATTATTTTAAGACTATGTCAGTTCCTCTTTATTAATAGCTCCATGGATTTTACTTTTCAGCTGAAACATTCGGGTATGCGCAAAGACATAGTTTCCAACTTTCGTATATATTTTTAATCAACTATCGCTAGAAAGTTTGTAAAAAGAAAAGAATCAAAGGCATAATTACCAGCCACGGTAATATCTTTAACCCGTTCAGGACCATGGTATAGAGGCGATTCCCTCTAGAAGAATGCGTGATCGTAAAAATAATGGCGCAAATAAACACAGGTACTGATGTGAAAAAAAACTCCAAAATATGCAATGCACATGTGGTTTTATACCAACATCAAAATTTCAAGGGAGAGGTACAAACATGGGACCAAAGCACAAGCCTCTTTTTAGCACCACATCCAGGGGCGAGGGTCAGAACACCGCCCTCTGAATACTAGGCCTAAGCGCTCATACAAAAATGACACAAAAATGGCGGCTGCCGAAGGCGGATTTCTTTTAGCGTAGATACGGTCCCTTAAATGTAGACACCAGTATTTTACAAAAGATTTCCCTACCTTGTTTATTCTCAGAAAAACGAAGTGGGGAAAAACTTCAAAAAATTATTGGTAGGAATATTTAAGGGACCGTACACACGCTGAAAAAAATCCGCCTTCGGCAGCCGCCATTTTTGGTCCAGCGATCAGGCCTAGTATTCAGAGGGCGGTGGTCAGAACAGAAGTGACGTGAATCCGCAGCTAGAATTCACGTGCTTGACGTGATACAACAGGGGTGGCCAACAGTGGCACGCCTGATACCACTAAAATTTTACAGAAAAATTCGAATTGTTGAATCGCAGATATTCGATGATTACATAAGGCAATGATTACTGTAAAATTTTAGTGGTGTGGTGCGTGCCACAGTTGGCCACCCTGTGATACAATATCGCCAATATACAAGTATTTTTCACCATTCACAAGCGAAAAACAAAACATTGGCTGACAAAGGATTAGCCAAACACAAGTGTTGATCTTATACGTATTTGAATTGCGTAGGAGTATCATATTTTGAGGTTACAAGATTCTTGAGATATGAGAAATGAAAAAAGATACTGCACTTTGGATATAAGTGCGTTTTAAGTAATAACGGAAAATGTTTTATATTATAGACAAAGGCTGGAGAAGTTAAGGAATCGTTAGCCGAAAGGCATGTGAATGGGGTTGACGAGACAGATGTGAACACCAAGTTCAGTCTGTAATGCAGATTGCAGCTGTTACAAAAATATGCAGCATTCTAATACATATGAACTTACGCTCAGAATTTTAGGGTGCAGCGCGAGGATAAATGTACTGAATAAAAACTTTTGATGATGCGCCAGACACATTACCAAATAAGGATAGCTGAGAAACTAAAATGTTTTTGTATTAACTGACAGCCGTAACATTTTTCTAAAGGCTAAATATATGTGAGAAAATATCTTAAAGTAGAATGGGAAGACTGAATTATTGATTTTATTTTATTAAAGTAAATGAGTAATTAAAAATAATTTAATTTAAATGTCAGGGGCTATTAGTACAAGTGACATACTTTTTAAATATTAGATTTAATTTAGGAACCGCACTGGGAGAAAATAGTACATTAAAATAAATAAAGTATTAAATTGAATTTTGAAGTGAAACTGCTGAGGGAGGGGACTAGAACGAAAACATATATAACAGGATAATTGTTATATATGAGTTCATATATGCACCCTCAAAAAGAGCATACAAAATTTGTTTTAGCCACCAGTAAAAAAGAAAAGTAATATTATTTTCTTTAATTAGAGCATTTTCGTGAATTTTTAACTGACAATAACTTTTAAAAAATCGGGTGGCAACTGAATAAAATTTGTGTAAAAGCCGCCGGTCCCGAAGGGGTTAACACTAGAATGGCGCTGAGGGGCCATTTTCGCCCCAACCATATGGATATATTTTGGTTCGAACCGGAAATTCCTTTAAAAAGTAAGTTTAAATGATACAGAGGGGGAAAGGGCTAATTAAATAAGTTAAACAGTTTTAAATAAAAATTCTGGTACTAAATATTTTTATAAAACTTGAGTAAAAATCCCTGTCTTTCTAGTTTTAATCCATTATCATCAGAAATTTTGAAGATCAAAAGAATTTTTACATTTTAATCGAGTTCTTAAATTAATTCTAATTAAAATAAGAAACTTCTTTTTCAGGGTTGCCACGCTTCAAAGAATTTTCCAGTCACAATATCAGTATTTTTTAACAGAAAATTACATCTAGAGTGATTCTCTGTAAAAAAGCACTAGTGCCGAAGAATTTCCTGGTATAGATATTCCCTGAAGCGTGGCAACCCTGTTTCTCAACACAAAATTTCTGGTTGAAATTGAATTTTAATAAACAAAGTTTGGCAGCTATGCTTATGTGCATACCCGAATGACTCATTCGAATAGTAAAATAATTCATTTCGCCCAACATGAATCCTTGAGCTTTTTATTAAATGTCTACGGAAACTCGGAAATATGAAAAAAAAGAACAACCATAGAAAAGACAAACAAATTTTTATATACATTTCACTTTTTGAAACTTTTAAATACGTTAAAAGAATGTATCCGAATGATTTTTATTTCTTTCATGAATTAATTAAAATAAATCGGGAAAAATAATTATGCTAATATTATTTAAGAAATAAAAATAAAGCTTTTACTTCCATTTAAATGCATACATTTTTAAAAAACATCGTAAGGAACATTTTAAAAATAAGGACTTTTTATCTAAATGCCATTCCTTTAATCCTTTGAAAGAAATTCTCACATATTGTTAATGTGTTGCGTACTGCTTTTCCATAAATAAATTTCCATTCTTTTTATTCAGAAAATGCAGAAAAATAACTGTAATAACTGTTTTGAAATCCTTTAAAAGTATTTTTTGACAATTTTTAGAAATAAAGTTTGTGTTTGAATGCATTTATATAAATCTATATTATAAAGAAAAAACATGTCCATTACTTACGCTTATGTCATATTGACGGTAGTAATGATTTTGCAATCCATTTTTTTTTATTTCACAACTTTATTTAATTCTAAATATAATATAATTTTATTTTTGTGTATTAAATGTCGTAGAAAAATGTACTTTGAAAGAAATTTTTTTGAAAACTTTATATCAATTAACTGATTTATTATGGTTTTAAAAATAATTTTAAAACATATTTTTGAAAAATTTAATCGCTAATGCGTACAGTTTGATTTGATTACGTAAAATTAACCCGTCTGCGCTTAACACTAAATACCGATAACCAGGGATGGAACAGTGGCGCAGCAGTTGGGCGATTGTCGTCACTAACTTTTAATAGTATTCTTCGCGTTGAAAACTCTCTGGAATTAGAAGAAGAATACTAATAAAATTTTGCGGTGTCAATTGATTCTCTGGTGCTACGCTGTTCCATCACTGCGATAACGGATCATTTGACCAGTGAAAATATTTCAATTCAAACCAGAAATTTCTTCATAAAATAAATAAAATATAAATCATACAGAACTAAGTTAACCCTTTCGGACGCGGAGCAATTCTGTTTACAAACTGATGAAATAATGGACTGAAGCCAGAATTTATAAACGAAGTTATTAGAAAATACGAACTTACTTATTTTCACGTATATTATAAAAAGAACATTTTAACCCGGGAATGCTCGCGCATATACAGGATATAAAAGATTAACACTTTGCCTCCAATAAATTCAAACAAAAATCGTCATTTTATTCCATCGTTGACATTGCTCACTAAAATAATTTGACGATTACTTTTCGAAAATTAGTGGTGAGAAATGTAATAACCGTTCCCAGCCTGGGTATGACATACCCTGCCAGTGTTGCCAGTGGGCTACTTTTTTTTAATTCAGAATTCTTGATTAGCACCACTTTTTTGAAATCCCAAAATTCACTCTGTTTTTGCCTTAATTAATAGGTCATTAAATAAGGCACATTTTACCATTTCCAAAAATTGGTGCAAATCAAGAATCTGATTTTAAAAAAAGTAGCCCATCTGTCAACACTGTAACCTGTGCGAGCAATCTCGGGTTAATTAACCCTTAAATGCCTGGTGTTGCTTTTCGGCAATATACCCAATTTAGGCTCTAAAATACTATTAGAATGATATTGAAGCTATAATGCCTAATGTTGCCAATAAAATACATTCTGAAAATATTATTAAATCGATTTTCAACATGTAGATGGCAACACTTGTGCTGTTTAAGAGTAAAAATAGATTTATTTTTTCAATTGTTGCTACTTGTTCTTTTTGTTTTGTTTGGAAGCTTGCGAAATACCCTATTTAGACCTGCAGTGAGCAAGTAAAATTTATTTCGTAAGTTCCTAAAATTCTTGTGTGTTTAATATTATAGAATTTTATCAAGGGAAATTATTTTTTTAATTAAACACCAGTATTGCCGATTAGTAACGAACTGTTTTTTAGCCGTAACTATACTTAAAACAAAATATGATTTTTTAAAGTATTTTTCCCATGATTTATTTAAAAATTGAAAGCCAAAAAAACATTATTACAATGATTTTTGAAGAACAAGGCATTTAAGAGTTAAATATTCTTCGTACCGTTTGTCCGTTTTGAAATTAAAATTAGGTGTCCTTTTTCAAAGGCACCGCCCTCGAAAGGGTTAAATAAAAAAGCTAAATAGTTTTAAATAGAAATTCTGATGCGAAATATTTTTATAAAACTTCAGTAAAATTTCCCTTATTACACATAACGTAGTGTAAAAACAATATAAATTGTTCAGCGTTTTTTAAAACATTTCAACATAGTTGAAAAGAGTTTATGAATTCTGTTTGTATGACTATCTGCGTGTCCGTCCGTGCTCTAACTCGCGTACATATGGTCCAATTGCCATGAAATTGATTATGTTATTGGTGTTTAAGGTGACATTTTCATTGTTTAAAATTATGTGTGCTGGGTTGCCAGTTTGTCCTCCATTTTTAATCATAAACCTTTAGTTAACCCTTTCAGGGACAAGCAATAATATCTCTGTAATATTGAATTCTCACCGGAATAATCGAAAAATTTTATTTTTAAATAAGGAAAAGCAATTTTTCAACATTTCGCAAAGAAAGTTAAAAATATAAGATTTAGTTAAATGTTTCTGCTGCGAATCTTGTTTAAATTAGGTGGGATATAATATATCCCACCGCCCCTCAAGGGGTTAATACAAAACATTAAGAATTGCATTTTATTCGTTATGTTATGTGCGAAATTACACAAAGTAAAAAAAAATCTTACAAAATTTTCGGTGTGAAATTGAAATTTCTAAATAAAAACAGAAGCTAAAAGGGCAACCTTGGAAGTGTGTAGCATTAACGGTTCTTATACAGGGATACTCAGAAGAATTCTGTTACATAACGGCCCCGTAAGGAAAAATCATTTACGGTGGTATTTTAATGATATTGCACTATTTTAAATACAATGAAATTTGTATATATGACTGAGATGTATTACAAAACGCTTACTGTAGAGACTGGTTTGCCTATCATTTATCAATCATTTACAGCGACACACTAAAGTATTTCGTCGCAGTACTGCCTATGAAGAATAGTTGCTGGAAATTCGTTTTCATTTGTAATACGCGTTTTAAAATTTAACTACGTTTTTGCATATTACTTGTTGTGTATAAATTCTATAGATCATGTACAGGGCTACACAAACGATCTCAATTGCATTTTCGTTCATTGGCGGAAATTGCTTAATAAGAAATATCAACTGTACTATGCGTTTAATCGAACTAAATTTTAGCATACTATGTAATATACAAGTGAATCTATAGATCATATGCAGGGCTATCCAAAAAAATTACGATATTTTTCGTACTATTCATGGTAATTGAACATTTGGACTTTTTCAACATTTTGACATGCAAAATGTTTTGCCCTTGAAAGTGTTAAAAAAATATTTTTTTTAATTAAGTTTCAGCAGTTTAAGCAGTCCTTTAGTTATGCGACGTCTATATTCCAAGGACAACATATTCTCTCGCGTTTCCACAAATGCGATATATGAATTTACCGATGCCATTTCTACCATGGCTAAAAAGAACTTTTTTCGATTTCCTATAAAAAAAATAATGAAACAGAAAAGAAATGCTAGGAAATTTATTAATACACTACATTTTAGTAATTACATTTTAAAGCAGATGAAAACAATGGATAACCACACAGACAAAAAGTAAACAAGATTATTTTCTCCAACACCCAGTGTATTGACGGTACTTATAAGTACCACCGAGTAATTCAACTGTTAAATCAAATACGATCAAGTATTGTCGATTATTATAATTAATATTAATGTCGAATATTATACGATCAAGTAAATCAAGTACATACATCGTTCACCTAAAATAACTAGTCAAATTGTATTCTAAGATCATAATGAACACATTAAAAAAACTAACACTTATCTTATATTCTTTACTGTGTTTGCAGCAATAAAAAGACGAGCGTGACAATCTGTACAAAATGTCGGCACAAAACACATCTTCTGTGTCAAAGATAGCCTCCTTCCTCGCTAAAATAACAACCCTAGAACTACTGCTGCCATGTATCCGGATAAAGTTGAGTTAAAAGAGTGTTTTTGCGAAGTACCATTAGAATATTAGTAGTATTCACTATATGATGAAAGTTTAAAGTGAGTGGTACTTATAAATACCGTCAGTAGATAAAGGGTTAAAAGGCCAACAAAAACAACTATAAGCAAAACAAGCCAATAAATCAAGATTTGTGACAAAAACACGTTGTGTTTTCGAACACGTTCATCGAATTTTAACCCTTTCAGGGGCAATATACTTCTGTTGCTAAAATGTTAATATGATTGTGTGACATCAATTTTTATGAACAGATTTATATGAAAATAACTAAAAGCTTTTCTTCGCGTGCTTTGTATTGAGCAAAATATAATTCTTTTATTCTGATGCCAATGGGGTATTTGGAAATTAAAATTAAGTGGTATATATAATATACCTGTGCCCAGTGTTGCCAGTGGGCTACTTTTTTAAAATTCAGATTTCTTGATTGGCACCACTTTTTTGAAACGATAAAATTCCCTTTGTTTTTGCCTTAATTAATATGTCATTAAATACGGCACATTTTACCATTTCAAAAAAATAGTGCCAATAAAGAATCTGATTTAAAAAAAAAAAGTAGCCCATCTGGCACCTTTAACCTTTTAACCCTTTAAGGGGTTAAAAGAAAAATACCGACTATTAGATCACACACTTGATAACAAAATGTTGCCAAAAGTTAAAAGCTATAACCGGATAGCTGCGTTTTTGTTAAATAAATTCAGCAAAACGTTAATTTCTGATAAAAACATTACAGAAGCAGTGGTTGGTCGCATGTTATTCAAAATAAACGAAGAAAATACTTTAGTAGCTGAAGTTGAACTAAATAACTGGTTGTGCAGAAAACTACCTCTTACCAAATTATCTTCACTAGACTTACTAGACTGAAATGACCGAAAAAGAATTGAAAATATTTTTCACCGGTTCATAACAATACAACCAGGAAATATCTTACTTGACGGAAATGATGAAGGAAAACTCTTCGATTGATATACTATATTTCGTTAAAGATACAACAAATATTTTGAAAATACAAGTTCCATCGCGGCATATTTTAAAGAAAACTTACCGTTGATCCATGCAATACAAACCTAATGCTATTGGCGTGTCTGCAATCCTAAAACACTATTGCGAGTGCGCAAATGGCATGAAAACAATTGGCTGCTGCTCTCATTTGGCAGCAACAATATATTATCTTTCTTACGGGAGGTATTTATCCAAAATTGTAAGACCGTCAGAAATTCCTTCTACGCTGTTCAGAAATGAATGCATGTCTGTCTGTTTTGATTGAAGATGGCAGTAATAATGATTAATTTCTTTTTTTCTTTCTTTTTTTGCATATTTACTGTCTTATATTATTTGAATTTTTATTTTTATGTATAAAAGAATATAATACATTAACACAGTGTCAGCTGTTTTTTTCTCATAAAAGTCACTGTTCCTGAAAGTGAGGCCTGAAGCACTGAACCCGACTATGTATTTGCATTAAGTTTATAAATATATTCGCAAAAATAAAAATAGCTACTGTCTTTACAGTATTTTAGTCTCCTGATATTTGTTCCACTGTTTTTCTAGACTAATGTTTATTTATCTTAAAAATATTTTTATATCATCGAAAATTAAACGGTTAAAAATTATAGAAATATATTTTAAAATAAAAAGCATCATTCAATGTTATCGGCTTTCTTTTTTCTCAAATTATGTATCCCTAATTTTTATCTTCCAAATAAACAGCCACAGAAATCTGCAATTAACCCTTTCAGGGGCAGAGAAATTCTGTTCGTAAACTGATAAAATAATTGACTGACACCAGAATACTCAAACGAATTTCTTACTAAATAACAAAACGCTATTTTGCACTTTAATTACAAAAGCAACGTTTTATTAAAATATTCTTGGTGCCAGAAGTCAGTTTTGGAATTAAAATTAGGCGGCTAGACCCTCTAGCCACCGCCCCTGAAAGGGTTAAATAAAACAAAAATTGCGAGTAGCATATATCTTGAATAAAAAATTATCTATTATTGCTCAAACCAGACGATATCTCAGAAATAAAGTACCACGTTTGGTTCTAACTCTAGCTATTTAACACTAGAACGGCGGCGAGGGGTCATTTTGACCCTTTCTGAATGAATACATGTCGATTCGAACCAGAAATTTCTTTGTAATATAAGATTAATATATGCTGCACAAAAATAACTTAAATAAATAAGTTAAATAGTTTTAAGTAAAAATTCTGATGTGAAATATTTTTTTTAAACTTGAGTAAAAATTCCCGCCGTTCTAGTGTTAATACCCATGTTTTATTACGTTGATTCGGGTAATAAAAATGGCGAAACTACTTTTATTACCCTTAGTTAAAAGTGGTGAGAATGTTTGAATAAAAGTCATTATACTAACTGTCGTTACATTTCGATATCGAAGAATGTTGTTGTTTTCCAAGTAAAAATATTTCTCTGTCTCAGATACAAAACACCAGTTTTCGATATCGAAATAGTATCGACAGTGTTGAAAAACATTTCATATATGCTTAATGGAATCTAAAATACATCAGTTGACATATTGTCTGCTGAGTTTTTTCCAAAAATTCTACGGATGTCAAAGTTGAGTAGCTCCATGCCAAATAACGCCTTAAAATGAATTTCCATAACTTTAATATACATCTTTGTAAATATTTATATGTAGTACCCAACGCAAACTTTCGTCATTTATATAGAATATACGGTACATATGGGGAATTCTTTACAAGAAAATGGTAATTTTCGGATAACCATAAGATATGATTTTTATTTTTGTAATTTTTTATGGCTATTTCACACGGTTTTTATAATCAGAAAATTATATAAAAATTTCCAGTTATGCATCTTTGCTATCTATCTAACCGCATTTAACCTTTTACCCGCCGCACCATGAACCGCTTGTGAAATTAATTTGAAAATTTTTTTGAGACGATTTAGATTAATTCTAAGGTTGCGTGCCGAATTTTGGGATGCTATGTAAAATAGAAGTGGAGTTACAGGTATGTTCCACTTGTGGAACGTTGGCGGTACGAATAACATTTGTACATTTCGGCGAATTTTTCTTTCGAAATCATACCAGCACTGCACACATAACAAAACAAAGAAAACAAGGTAAAGTAAAAAATGTTTCTATTTTAGGAACATGTTAACTAGTCACTAACAGCAAAATGTTTATGAAAGGCCTGAAAAAACATTTTTCATGCGTACGCTTTCCATAATATTCACACCATTTATTCATGTTTTTCTGTCGATTTGAGAATCTTCTTGAGTAGTAGACGAAAAACAATAGCTACTGAATGAGGTGATAATGTCCATACTTACTGGAGCAGTAGGACTTTCTATTCCCTTTCTCAGCATCAAATCCAATTTTTATGGCAACAGTCGCACTTTCACGACGAAACTCCAAATGGCTTAGGGTTTCTTTTGAACCTACTGCATAACAACTAACAACAGCCATATTTAGTTCATTTGCAAACAGATTTCATCACCATTTTTATCATCGAAGTACTGGACGATATGTTCCAAGCAAATAATCCAAAAATTCTACACTACCCATATTCTAATTATACAATCTAATCAATCGATGTTATTTGATTGAAACTTCTCACTTCAATTTTCGAGAATATCATGTTCCACTTTGAGTGAGCGATGTGTTAGCTTGCCTATTTGGTATAACAGTAGCGATACTGTTGTCACTCCATCGTATACAAACAACTTTGCCTTCACTATAAAAATCAAAATCTCCTCCTTCTTGTTTTTGCAATTCTGTTGTAGATTTTATTGGCATTTATTAGTTCAAAAATATTTCACACACACTTTGGTAACAGGTGCAAGAGATATATATCATAAAATTTATTTTTTAATAATACTGGTACGAAAATAATAAAAAAAAATAATCGCCCGAGGGAGCCCAGTAAAAATTATCAAGATCATAAAAAAAGTAACAATAAGATAATTTTGTATTCTCAACCGCCAACGTTCCACATGTGGAACATTGGCATTCAAATGACCATAAAACAAAAACGAAATAAGATAAAACATTCATTTATGCATAAAACGTAATAAACAACACTAAGCAATACAATAATAATCATCACAGCACTCAGATTTGAATTCTAAAGTTATAGATAGAGTAAAAAGCACAGTCTACTACATTTACGTTTTTTGTTACATTTCAACAAGCTCCAAAATAGAAACCACAAAAAATTATTAAAAAATAATTTTTAATCCAGTAAAACACGTCTTTTTAAAAAGATATATTAAAAAATTTTAAACAGATTAAACAAATACTTAAAAAGATACAGCACCACATAGTTTATGTTCCACTTGTGGAACGTTGGCGGGTAAAAGGTTAATGGCATGAAATTCGGTGCAGTAGTTTTTGAGAAAATGAGTTTTTTATAAGATCGAAAAAACATTTTTATCTCATTAAATATCAATATTTATACGGTGATAACAGGGGAAATATATTGTCAGATATGTAGCCACATCTGGGAAAAAATCAGGAAATTTGATTGAAAGGCATGTTTCCAACGTTTATCCGGCTATGCTCTTTCCGACGCTTACAGTGTTAAGTTCATTTATGGTTCAGGAATTTTTTTTTTATATTTGAAAATTTTGAAATTCTGATTCTCCTAAAACCTTTATTAAAAATGCAATAAAATAAATCGTGTATGGGACTATTAGTGTAGAAATAGCGATTGCTGTCTGGTAAGCGAACCTTTTAAAATATAAAAAAAGTTGTTAAAATATGAAGAGGTCATTTTCTTTAAATTTCATGACATCCCAACTGTGAATTTAAAAAAGCGTTTCTCTTTATCATAGCTGCCAACCTTTACGCTTTTTTGTTACCACTGAGATTTCATAGTAAATATTTTCTTACTAAATCGTTGAAATCTCACTATCAAAAAAGATTAAAATCTCTGTTAAATTATAGTGGTAGCAAAAAAGCGTAAAAGTTGGCAGCTATGCTTTATTAATCTATTATTAAAGGTTTGTATGAGTTCTTACGTTTGAATTCCAGAATTTTTTAAAAGTAATTTTGGTTTTATTTAATTGCAAGATTCTGAGATTACATACAGCAGAAATTCTTTTATAGAAATAGTGATATTCAAAAGTACGCATCCGTACAAAAACATGTTACTTAATTTAGAATAAAGGTTTACCACATGTCCGTATACACGGTTGCGGCACGTGACAGGCTTCTCTTGGGGTACAAAATGGATGCCTACCAATGTTGTTTGTTACTGTTACATAGCTGCCAGCTCTTACGCTTTTTCGTATCACAAAAAAATTAATAGAAATTTTCGTCTTATTTATTCGGCAGATTACAGCGATAAAAAAAGTTATAAACTACTATTAATTTTTTGTGGAACAAAAAAGCGTAAGATTATTTTTTAAAAGAAGTTTGCCTTGTTTAACCCCTTAAATGTCGCATTAAATTACGGTTTAAAAATTCAAGTTGATTATTGGCTCCATTTTTTTGAAAAAGAAATATTCCCCTTATTTAATGACATGTAATATGATACCATAATAAAGCCAAATACACTATTTTATACAATTGGTGGGAATCAAACAATCTAAATAAAAGACACAGCCTGTGAACATCACGGGAGCGATAATTAAGGGGTTACCCCTTGGGGGGCAACCAATTACGTTTGTGAAATGCTGAATTCCCACCGGAATCTTTAAGAAAATTCTGTTTCAGAATAAGTAAAAGCAATTTTACGGCTTTTTTCCACCAAAGTTAGAAAAGTAAAATTTAATAAAATTTTTCTGGTGTTAATCTTCATTATTTCATTCTTCATTTGTTAATCTTCATTAATCGTAGGTGGTATACCAGTGTCCCTCAAGGGGTTAATGAAATAAAAATTGTGCCAATAAATAAGGCAAAGATTTCTTTATTAAAAATAGTGGTGAAAATGAAATAAATTTGCCAGGCCATGTATTTAGTGCCCCCAAAAATGTCTGGAAAGAGGCGTCAATTAGCATGCATTCGAAAGGGTATATTGGTAACTGTAGGTATAAGGCAATGTTCGCACACTCCTTGGGATTTTTGAGGTGTCTGGCTCCACTATTAGTGATACGAAAATTTCTATTTCATTTCTTAAACGCTGAATTCGTAACCGCCACCTTTATTCACACGATTTGCTACATATTTATGCAGTTGAATAAAGCGAAACGCACTGGTAAAAATGTGTGGTAGAAATGTGCGAATCCTGAATATAAGGTAACTTTTATTTATATATATTTATTTAAAGATGAATTGATATTGAAGTCTAGATTTCATAAAATCCAAAATAAACAAACATGGCAAATTTAATATTGCTTAATGTTAACCGTAAAAAAATCATTGTAATTGAATGTGTTTAAAGAAAAAACATAATTTTGATTTCAAAAATATTTTCTTCATCTTGATATTTTAAACTTTTTAATAGTTTTTACAGTTTCAGAACAATATATCTTTGAGGATTAAATCAATGTACTAAAGTTTTCCTTGCCAAAACAACCTGCAGAGACCTACTTCCTTAAAATACACCATCCTCCTTTGAGATGCTATCGTTTCTACGAACTGGAAAATCTTACACTTTGATGCAATTTTAAGAACATATAAATTATTAGATTTTTGTTTTTCGCAAGTTCTTATGCCTGAGAAAATCTAATTTTTTATAAACTTTGAAATCTATTTCATGTAGGGATTTTATTTTGTACACTGTGACGAAAAAAGTACAAGGTAGATTCTCCATTAATTGGGTAATTTGTGTCCCTCGGGGTTACATGCATCATTTTATCATTTATATACTTTTCCTTGGCATAAAAAGTATTCTGTAATGCCTTTCTACAATTTCGAAAAGAAATTGGAAGATAATAACTAAATTTTACTCCAATAATATTTTAACCCCTTGAGGGGCACCGGTATATATTATATACCACCCACGATTAATGAAGTTTTACACCAAACATTTTTATTAAATTTTACTTTTCTAACTTTGGTGGAAAAAAAGGCCGTAAAATTGCTTTTACTTATTTTGAAATAGAATTTTTCAAAGATTCCGGTGTGAGTTCAACATTACAGGAACACAATCACTTGCCCCTCAAGGTGTTAGATGTTCAAATGGTCACTTCTGTCTTTTGACTCCCACTTCATGCATTCATATTCTGGAACAAATTTAAGTGTAATGACAAACTATTTTTAGAGATTTTACAGCACAAAATTAAAATATACATTTTACAGTATAAAATAAAGCATTTTTTATTGTAAATTACAAATAGTTTGATACTTATTTCGGCCAGGGAAATGTTGCAATCTAGTTTTTATGTCACTAATGTCCCCTTGTATAAAACTGCTCATGGGACCATCAAGAGGTCAGACAAAATTAGGAGGACAGGCACATATAGCAGAAGTAACAATCTCGATTCCTGTGAAAATCCCATGGTTTAATTATCTGGTCTTAAAAAGCAGTTACAAACTGAAAAATATATAGAAATATAAGAATATGTTTATTACCTGTCACTACTGTCCCGTACTTAAATTTTCATTATTATTATTATTTTTATTTATTTAAGATTTTGTGACGATGTAATATAGTTTTGCTTAGTTCAAAATATAATATTGCAGTCTTACGATGATTAACGTACTATGGTCACAGAAGCAATTTTCTTAACCCCTTAACACTCGCATTAAATTACGGTTTAAAAATTAAATTTGCTTATTGGCACCACTTTTTTGAAAAAAAAGCCTTATTTCCCCTTATTTAATAACAAGAAAAAGGATACTATAATAAAGCTAATTGTACTAGTTTATAAAACTGGTGGGAATAAAGCAAATCTAAATAAATCTAAAAAAAGACACAGCCCGTGAATATGACGGAAGCGAGAATTAAGGGGTTAATTTTGTCACTACTGTCTCTGTCGCTTCTGTCCCCTTTCAAGCAAATTGCATCAGCTCATACCCTTTTGAAATTTTATTCAGCTTTGATTAAAAACATCTGCACCAGAATTGTTATTTAAAACTAGTCGACATATTTTTTTTTTGAACTTCCTTCTATGGGGGGCTTTTATTTAAATAACTTTAAGATGAAATTTCTGGTTTGAATCGAATTCAATAAATTATAGAAACGGATCGATTAGAAGTAAGTAGGATAACCCTTTCAGGGGCAAGGCATTTTTATTAGTAAAATACTGAAATGGATGAATCACACCGGAATTTAGAAACATATTTATTCGAAGGTAAGTAAAAGGTCTTCTTTCTTTACTTGATCACTCTACCAGGGAGCCAACCAAATAATGGCAAAGGCCCTGAATCCCTGGCAGAAAAACGTCCTCCACCATCTAACTCAAACCCGGAAACAGCGACAAATAATAAAACTAAAAAGTCACAAAAATATGGCGCACTCTGCCTAGAAAATAAAATACAAAAATTAAAGTCATGTACAAGTTTTAACATATGGCTGTAACCCTAGATAATATAAACTAAAAATAAAGCTAAAACTAAGACTGAGTGAAAGTGAAAAACAAAATTTAAAGTTATTTTCAGTTACAAATGACTGTATAAAAGTACGATTTACACTAATAATCAAGACAAGATAAAACATTAAGCCAATAACACATTTTAGGTCAATTCAAGTTACAAAAGACCATCAGACCCTGAAAGTCCAGAAACAACTCAAAAATGCGTGAAGGCAGAAAGATTAGCAAAGCACTATGTGGATAACAGTCCGGCAAAAGTCCACCCAAAATTCTTTAATTACACCAAAATAATCAAAATCTGTACTTTATGAATGAATACAATTTATTCAGTTCATTATAAATAACTGTCAGTTTATAATAATTCGATCTCAGCAAGAGAACATTTTGCAAATTCCAAGACAGAGTTCTATTTCGCACAAAGTTAAAGAACAGAGGCATCAGAGGACACTTGCCGAAAATAAAATGCTTAACGTCGCCGACTTTACCGCAATCACACTTATCTGTTGGTCGCTTGCCAATCTTAAATAAATACACTGGAAAAGCACCATGCGAGGAGATGAAATAGGCTACTACCATTGAATAACACAAATAAGAAACATCCGGTGAACGCAAGATGAGGAAGGTATCCCTACCCTTTTCACTAATTTTCCAATCATTAGTTCACCTCGTGATAATGTTACTCTTATAAAAACGCTTGACGAAGGAAACAGGGATTGGAATATCCAACCTGTCATCAAACTCATCATCCAGAATAACAGACCTTGCCAGATAATCAGCCCTTTCGTTACCAGCAAGGCCAATATGAGACTTAATCCAACCCATCAAAATAACTTTACCACTCAACAGTCTCAAGTTAGAATATATGTTATACAAAATCTTATCAGTTGGAAATAAGTTCTGCAAGGCTTGTATTGAAGAAAAACTATCAGTGTAGATGTGGAATTCTCTGAAATCAGCCTTGCAACACCAGTCGATTGCCTTGTCAATGGCTGATAAGTTAGCCTGATAAACAGTATTATAAGCGTAAAGTTTAAAACGTTTTTCTAAAAGGATCTTTCCATCATTATAAAGAACAAAAGCGGAACCCACTGTGTTGTTCATCTTGGAACCGTCTGTGTAAATTACAGGGTGGTTAAAAATAGGTACTACAGAAGTGACTGACTTTACAAACTGTATATGATGAGTTGACACAAAATAAGGATAATCAAATGTATGTAAATGTGGCATAATATTTTCCTTAGTTACACAAATATCATTTATCCATGCTAGATCTTCATGATGCACCGTGTTATAGTGACCAGACATCTGTTCCAACTCCAGCTCCAGGGGAGGTATACCCGAAATTACGCAAAGAGCTTCCGTAGATACAGATCTGTAAACTCTGATTATTGATAATAAACGAAGACACTGGCATGAAGACTAGCGTCTAATTCCATGGTATCTCAAGTCCCGGTACCAAATTTCAGATCCATATGATATCTGCTTCTTAATTACCGAATGATACCAAGTTTTCATGTAGTCCAAGGGAAGACCCTTATCTCTAATGCGGGTTTTGCGCATTTAGCACGAAAAGTCTATAACTTTGTCACGAACAAGATCCAAATGATCAAGCCAACGGAAACGGCTATCCAGAAAAAATCCCAGGTATAGTACATTGTCCTTGACCGAAATGCTGGTATTCCTAAGCTTAAAAATCGGACGGCGTTTGTTCAAAGTATATTTACCGAAAAGCATTGCTGATGATTTCTGAGCGCTGATTGTCAAGCCAAACTCTTCACATGCGTTCATAAAATATTCGATACATCCGTTAACTCTATCTTCCAGCGCTGCACGAGTATCGGCCCCTTCCACAATAGCTGAAATATCAGCGTATGAAATGATTTTTCTAAAACGACGCTTATAATATTTTAATATTTTATCAGCAACCAGAGTCCACAACAAGGGACCCAAACAGGACCCCTGTGGACAACCTCGAAAAGCATGAAACCAGCGAATCCCTCTCATAAACTTGAATCCTATCAATCTATGACTTATGTAGTTCTTCAAGATCTCTTTTAAATAATCCTGTATAGGAAGGTCATCTATAATACTAGCAAGTATTCGCCAATCGATTACGTCGAAAGCACTAACGATATCGAAACTAATTAATGCACAATATTTAAAATCATTCAAAGTCTCCCTAACAAAGTTCTTTACAGCAGCCATTTCCGTTATAGTGCTCTTAGACACTCTAAATCCATGTTGACCTTCGTCCAGATATGCAGAAGATTCCAGAACTGTAATTATTCGCATTTTCACTATTCTCTCCAAAGTCTTGGCAATAATCGGCAGCAATGTAATTGGTCGGTAAGACTTAGGCAACTCAGGTGGTCGGTTGCGCTTGCGAAAAAAACAAAACAAGACCCTTTTTCCAACACATAGGGAAATGAGCAAAACGAAGACAAGTATTAAAAAGCTTAAGAACAAAAGGCGTGAAACTTTTACAAAGATTTTTTACTACCAAGGCATCTATCTCATCAAATCCTGGAGCCTTATTGTTACCCTGCGGGCGCATAACATAAAACAATTCTCTTTTTGTAATGGGATGGAAATCCTCGTGATTAGTATAATAATTTGTACTGGTAAATTCATGCGGATCTGTAAAATCAGCATTAGCATCAAAGTGATGATTCATTAGGTCTTCGGCCACGTCGTCATACCTCGCAAACACATGAGAATTTTCTAAAGTAGTAAATATTAAATCTTCATGTGACAATTTCTTCTTAGAAATAAATTTATATAAGGATCCGTATGCATTATTTGTTGAATCGCAGAACTTAAGCCAAGCATTTCGCTTCGCCTTGCGAAGGTTCTTCTTATACTCACGTCGAGCTATGTTATAGCTTTCTTTATACGTAATAACTTCTAAGTTTTTTAAATATCTCTTATGAAAGGCACTGACTCTGTTTCGTTCCCTTCGAAGATCTTCATCGTACCAAGTAATAGTTGGACAATGACGTAGGCGACCTCTACGAAAACACTGATTCATGATATCCTGTAGTAAAGCGGAAAACTCCTCAGTCCAAGAATCTAATGCGCTTTGATTAGGAATTCCGTCCAGAGTAGCATTTAGACGAAGCAAGTGTTGTGAGAACAAAGCATTGATTTTACACATCTTTTTTTTCTTAGTCTTAAATCTTTATAGAAATGTTGGACTGGAGACAGACTCAGGGTAAAACAGATATATCGATGATCACTAAGCGAGTAATGATCTATATCAAATTTCCAATCTTGTAAAAAAGGTAAAAGATCTTGTCCGATCAAAGTGAGGTCAGGACGACCTCGACTTCTTTCCTTACTTGATCACCCGACCGGAGCACCAACCAAAGAATGGCATAGGATGTAACGCTCCGGTGGAAAATCCCCACAACAATCACCGATGCCGGACATCGGAAAGCACCCAAAATAACAGGGAAAAAGGCACATATTCTGACGAACTTACATAGTAAATCGTAAATTTACAAAACAATTGATGTTGCTTTCATCATAATAATAAAAATAAAAACAAAAGTGAAGTGACTTAAATGTATAACAAAAGTTAAGACTGTAAATCCTTGTTCAAGATTATGAAGTGTAAATGTTCATAAAAGTTCACTGTTCACTAATGTTCAAATGAGTTCAGTGTTCGAAAGAAAAATGTTCATAAAAGTTTTATATAAGATAAACTAACTTGAAGAAAGATCACCATAATGTTCAGACCTCAAGAGAAAATCACCGCCAACAAAAATGTCAGACAAAGGACAGTTACTATAAAAGGCACAATGTTGAGCCTTTGATGTAGTGTCAGAAAACCACGTAATGTCCGTAGCGAACCACTGATGAGTATTAACAGTATGATAGAAGTAAAAAGTTACAAGTGTAAAAATTATCAAAATTTATACCTAATAAATGAGTATTCCCTATTAAGTGCGTTGTACATAGCACACAGTTTTCCATAGTTTGAACGGGTGGTGAGAACGTTTCGAATATTCCATCTCAGTGTACAATTCCTGTTGAATTTAAAAGTACAAGGCATTAACGGACAATGTCCAAACAAATAATGTTGTATACTTCCCACTTCACCACAGTTACACCTGTTATCTGGGCGTTTTCCTATTTTAAACAGATACTGTGGAAATGCTCCATGTGAAGAAAGAAAATAACCTATCACCTGGGATTCACATAGAAATAAATCGTTAACCTTGTTTAATATCGCATAAGTATCTCTTCCCTTCTCCGAATTTTCCCAAGAAACCTGCCATTGATCATGTAGAAGTGTTTTAAAATGACGCTTTAGAATAGAAGTTGGTGCAGGAATGCGTAGAACTTTATCATACAGATCATTTATAATAACTGATTTTGCCAACATGTCCGCTCTTTCATTTCCTGGTATTCCAACATGCGATTTTATCCAGCCAATATATATGACTTTATTATGTAACAGGCGCAAAGAGTTGAAGATATTAAAAAGCTGACCGTTAGATGGAAATAAGCGCTGAAGAGCGTAAATTGATGACAAGCTGTCAGTATAAAGATGAAATGAATCATGCGGGGAGTCGATGCACCAACTGATAGCCTCGTCTATCGCAGCCAATTCTGCTTGAAAAACAGAGTTATAGTCATGTAATTTTAATCTCATGTCTAGCATAAAAGAATCCCTATACCAAACCGTAAATGCAGCTCCTACACTGTTCATCATTCGAGAACCGTCAGTATACAGTATCGGATGACTCACCACTGGTACTGTATCAACCACTGGCTTAACAAATTTTATATTTAAGTTTTCAAAGAAGTAAGGATAATTATATGTCCTCAGTTTATTCATAAAATCTTCACCTTTAAAACACATATTGTCAATCAAGACTGTACCATTTCCATAAATGATATTATAAGGCTTAGAAGACAAATTCAGTTCTATGTCAAGTGGTGGAGCACCCACCAAAACACACAATGCGTCATTAGAAATCGTACGATATGCCTTTAAGACAGATAGATCCATCTTCTTTCCTTACTTAATAAAACGGAAATTTTCAAACCAAAATTCTGATGTCAAAGTTCCATTTAGGGATTAAAATTAGGTGGTCCAAGAATTAACCATCGCCCTTGAAGGGGTTAACAGTAGAACAACCATGAGTGGTTGACCGCTACCATATGAAAATATTTCGGTTCAAACCAGAAATTTCATTATAAAAAATGTTTAAAGGACACAAGGATGAGAAACGTTAAATAAACACATAAAATTGTTTTAAATCAAAATTTTGGTGTGAAATATTTTTTATAAAACTTGGAATAAAATTTCCGGCTTTTCTAAGCTCTGTTAAACCTGAAATGGATAGTGATGCATATCTGAATCACTTTTTATTTAAATCTTACTAACCTGTATATTTATATAGAAATATTAATCCTCTAAAAAGTACAAAAATATACTACTAAATAAAGTAAAAAATATGTCTTAAAATTTCTGTTGTTCTATCTTTAATATAAGATAAAAAACACAATTCTAAACGAATAATTTGTGCATTTAAGGGTTAAGTTTTACAAAATAAAAAAATATATAAAATATGGTACCGTAATTACCGGCGTATAATCCGCGGATCAAACAATCATATTTCCACCCAGAAAATTTTAAAAATAAAATGTAACTTTATAAATCGTGGTAAATATTTGTCTTCAGTTACTGAATACAATTTCTGGGTTCAAACAGAATTATTTGTCTCCGGATTATACGAAAAAATTACGGTATTTAGATTCATACTTATTAAAATATTTGCTAATTTGCAATATTTTAGTTATGACAATAGTTTTTATTTGTATTGCAGATGTGCAAAATAAGAAATGGTTGACGTATTATACGAAAAATGCATCTCTGATTTTTTTTTCATTATTTTTCCTGTGTAAAAAATCTTTCTGAGAATCATATATAATTTTTTCGAAACAAAATAAAATATCATGCATTTAAGGGTTAAAGAAAATACTGTTGAAAGTTTATGCTGGAATATCGTACATTACGCACTACCTTATCTCTTATCTACTTTAAAAAAATGTTTAAAATTTAACTTTTAGTTTTCACTAAATCGCAGAGTGAAATTACCTACTTATTGGGGTATCGCCCATATAACTTCTTAGTATGTTGGATTTTTGATAAGATTATGTAATTAAATGCACTATCTATTTAACTTGAGTATAAGACAACAGCAACAAAAGTTTTGCTACTTCTTTCTTCCATTTATGCAATATCTCAAATTTAGTCGAAAATTGGTGTTCTACTCTAATTTAAAAATGCAGTATGCTGAAATTGAATGCATGATAATTGAAAAGATAAGTATTTAGATTCGGAATTAGGAATAAAATTAGAAATATACGTATATGATGAAGACGAAGCGGTGATATATGACTTCTAAGGAAACACATCAAAACTTGGCATTTTTTAGTTCAATTGCATTTGAGATAGGTAGAATAAATTGACA
Source organism: Maratus speciosus (assembly GCA_963932465.1). Taxonomy (NCBI): domain Eukaryota; kingdom Metazoa; phylum Arthropoda; class Arachnida; order Araneae; family Salticidae; genus Maratus; species Maratus speciosus. Next base: position 311,985,833 of record OZ010796.1, read on the forward strand.
ATGAAAGAAACCAGGATTGTCAGTTTTATTTATAAATTTCAAATTCACACCGTAAAACCCGAATAGCAATTTTTGGTTTATTTAATGACAAATATTTTGTGATTACTTAAGGAGTCAAGTACCTTTTAAACTGAGGAACTACATGTAAAAGAAACCCCAAATGGATTCCAGTAACTCCACATCTCATTAATTTTGGGGAATGAAATTTAAACACACATAAAAATAAAAATATTGTAACAGTTAACATCCTCAAAATAACTTAGTTGCATATGATTTTTTTTATTATTTAATTTTAAATTTAATGCTCTTTAATAAATAAATTCACCTTATATGCCTTGATTGCAGAATTTCTGATAATTTAATTTTCACTGCAAGACAAATTATTTTTTACTGATTAGCGATATAATATGTGTTTAAAATAACCTAAGTAGAAAAAATATAGTAATTAATTTTGCAGAAAAAAAAATCTTGACTCATTTAAAAATAAAAATTGTCATAATTTTAAAATTTCTTGCTTTATAATTGTAATAGTAGGCAGGACTTCCATTGTCCGTTTTTGGAAAACCGGTATTTTTTAGGAGAAAAACTCGTGGTAGGTTCTTTCAGAAGTAGCAACAAAACACCTTTCCAGGTAAATCTCGAAGAAAATTACGAAGGAGATTTTTCTTTGAAAAAAAGTGATGTTCAAAAAGCGGACCGTTATGAGTTCTGTACGGGAATTAGGAGTCCTGTAGTAGGTCAGTTGTGCATCAATAAGGTTTATCCGTACAGTCAAGAAAATTATTTCCAGCCATAGGAGCTCGACTTCACACAAGTGAAATAGGCAATGAGGCATAATACTACCACTCTTTAACCCCTTGCAGGGCACCGGTATATTATATATACCAATTAATTTTAATTCCGAAATGCCACATTGGCACCAGAATTTTAAAACGGAATTTTGATTTATGCTAGATACTCGAAGAAACGCTTTTATTTACTTTCATATAAATTTTCTTGTAAATCCTGGTGTCAATCAATCATTTTATAATTTTAGTAACCAAAGCACTTTGCCCTTCAAGGGGTTAATTTTTTTTTTATCCTGTTTGATCAATGTCACTAACTACGACAAAATATCACTTTAAACTTACAATGGAACTACCTGATGTGCTAGTCGCCAATTTTGATAAGAGTAATATCGTTGGAAAGGTCTTGTCGTGAGAAACAAAAAATCTCATGGAACTACCCGTCCAAAATAAACACCATATGAGCTCAAAGGCAAATTTTGGCCACGAGCGGAACGAGTCTACAACAGCTGTATTATCCCAACGTCCTACTAACAAGCTCCACTTCAGAGAGAACATCAAAGCAGTTGGTTGAATTGCATTTAGAAACGTTAAAAAAATGTACACGTGAAGTAAAGAGACTCCTCATCTTGGATGAAGGGGCAGGTCGTGTAGATCCTGAACTTCACAAAAAATTGGGGGAGAACGTTGAAGTCAGGATTATAGTTCGAGGTACAACGAAGTTTCTCCAGCCCATTGATGTTGAAACGTTTCATGACTACAAACTTATAGTGAAACGTGCAGCCGAGTATTCCAAAACTCACCTGCTATATGTGGTAGAGAAGATTTGACTACAAAGGAAGGTATCGTAAAATTGCATCACTTGGTTCACAATCAAATCTCCGCTCTTGCATTTGAAGACCTGCGCCAATATGCTTTCCAAAAGGCGTTGCTATGAATTGAAATACCAAACTGCAGATCTGTGAGACAAGTATGTTTCACACTAACAGCCAAAACTTGTAACATATGTAACACCCAACCGGTATTCAAATGTGCATGGTGGGAAGAGCCCCTGTGTGTTAAGCACTTTTACACTGACGCCCACTTTCACCAATAACCAAGTGATCAGCCAAATGCCACAAATTGACCGACTGTCATATAGCCTACAACGCCTTTACTGATCACAACATTTGTGGCATAGTGGTCTTTTTATACGTTAATAAGTCCACATTAATAACATTCCAAGCAGTGGCGTAGTCAGAGGGGAGGGGGGGTCCAGATGCACTTGACACCACTAATTTAATAAAGTTTTCGTAGCTTCATCTAATCAGAGAAATTTCAGCTGTTAATCAAGCCCCCCCCCCCCCACAAGAAACCGTTACAATTTTAGTGGTGTGAAGTGCATCTGGACCCCCCCCCCCTCTGGCTACTCCACTGATTCCAAATCAAGCAGTGCATTTTTTCATTGCATTATACAGCAACACATTGTCTATATTTACAACATTATAAATACATGTCAATTGCTTAGAGTCACATTTAAAAAAATTATTTAACCGTTGGTGGAATGCTTGTGCAAATAGCCTTTCAGGCTCATGCGGTGTTCATTTCGGTCGGGTAATTCCATTGGATTTTTTGTTTCGCACGGAAAGTCCTTTACAGTGACACCACTCTAATAAAAATCAGCGACTAGCACCTCAGGTACATCCCTTGTTAGTGGTGGAAGTTTGCCTGATTTGCACCGTAGGCCACAGTTAAGTCGGTGCCTATGTTTGCAGCCATTTCTTAGAAATCATAAGCACAATTACCAAAATCCTATTTTTGAGAAACTTAACTATAAAGTTCAAATTACCCTTTGATAATATAAAAATAGAACTTAAATTTTTAGGTCAAAATCTTCTAAATCGAATTTTTGCATGGGGTTCCATTTAACACCTTGAAGGGCACCGGTATATGTTATATACCACTTACTTTTAATTCCCAAATGCCATATTCACACAAGAATTTAGGAATTAAATTTTGTTTCATATAATGCACGGGAAGAAAAGCTTTTGCTCAGTTTCATATAAAGTTGCTTATAAATACCGATGTCAATCAATCATTTTAACATTTTAGCAACATGAGTGCTTTGGCCCTGAAGGGGTTAAATAGTGTTACAAGGTGTCCTGCGTAAATCGGTGCTTCAAATGCTCTTGACACCAGTATTCAGAGTTGATAGTTTGGCCTCCATTTTCATTCAGTCATTTTGAGTTTATATCAGAAATAAATAATAGTATTTCATGGGTTATTTAGTGAAAGATATTTAGCAATCACAAAAAGTAAAAATTCTTATAAGGTTTTTCAAGGTGAATGTGACGTTTCAACAATTATAGTTTGAACTATATTTTATATTTTATAGTAAAAATTCTTCTTTCGAAATTGCCGGTATAAATTTGAAATTTTGGATTAAAATTGGCGGCCAACCTGGCAACCCTACCAGTACTTTAACCCATTAACCACCAAAACTATAAGGTTGAAATTTTCAACTTTTTAGCTGAACGTTGCTTGCATAGCTGTCAACTTTCTACTAATCTTCCGTAATGTCTGGATTAATTTAACCCAGGTTAACCCCATTTCGAACCAGAAAAAATTTATTTCACAAATGCTTATTTATTTAATTCCAGGTATCTACGTGGAACACATTTAAATGCATTTCTTAAAAAAAAATTTCTCGTACGCAACTTATTAAACCAGTGTCAAGTTAACATAAGTATTACGGAAGATTAGTTTGAGGTTGGCATCTATGTGTTTGCCACCACAAACTCGAAATGTAACTTTTTTTACAAGACATTAAAATTTTATGTCTGTAAGTAAGGCCAATTTTTTAATTCAAAAATAGTGGTTGGTGTGTAAATAACTTAAATTCGTGTATTTATTTTGACCGTTGCGTGAACTCAACACGAGAGGTTAATAGTAAAATAATAGAAAAAGAGTAAACCCATAGCTGCCAACATCTTATGCTTTTTGGTAACATAAAAAATTTTTAGTAATTTTTACCTATTTAAATCGTTTTAATCTGTCGATTAAATAACCAAAAAATTTCTATTAAATTTTTGTGGCAGCTCTGGGTTAACCCCTTAACGGTAGAATTAAATTCCGGATTAAAAATTCAAATTGCTTATTGGCGCTTTTTTTTTAAAAAAGAAATATTGTCCTTACATAGTGACAGATAAAATGTTGCAATAATGAAGCCAATTACACTATTTTATAAATCTGGTGGCAATCAAACAATCTGAATAAAAAACCACAGCCCGTGAATATCACGGGAGCAATAAATAAGGAGTTAACCCATTAACCGCTGACGTTGCGTTCACGCAACAGTCAAAATAATTGCTCATGCAATGGATTAATTACATTGGCACCACTATTTTAGAATTAAAAAAAATGTCTTATTTATTGGCAGGAACTTTGCTATTTTAGTAAAGCGAAATTTACCTTACTGAATTTGTGGTGGAAAACTACTTTCAACAGGAAATTTGAAAATTTCTATCGTAATAGTTTTGGCGGTTAATGGGTTAAAGTTGTTTTCTTCGCCTTATCTAATGGCATAATTATCTGCGGATAACGATGCCGAAATAATCTGTAAGAAATTAGTGGTGTTCAAAGCATTTGGAGACCTGATTTACGTGGGACATCTGACAATGGTACATTTAAAATGTCTCCAAAGGATCATATTTTAATATAGGCTGTTAAAAAAATGATCTTTTCCTGCCTGAAAAAAGATAGTTACCTCTTTCTCCATAAATGCATGATTTTCAATTTCGTTTCGAAAAACTTATACTATATCATTATCAGAAAGGTTTTCTAAACCGGAAAAATAATGAAAACAAATCAGAGTATAATACGATGTTTTTCGAGTAATAAGTCAACCGTTTCTTTTGTTACACATTTGCAATACAAGTAAATACTACGGTCATAACTAAAATATTGCAAATTAGTGAATATTTTAATTTAATAAGTATGAATCTAAATAGGGGAGATGGGGGATGAATAGGACATTTTCGCAGAAATATTTTTTTTTATTTTTTTTTATTTAAGTTACTATCAATATTATATATCACATTTCATACATTAGGTATATGACAACATATATGAACAATATTTATTCTAGATTACGATTTATTCAGAAAAATATTATGAAATTAAAAAAAACGCTCCTCCCTGTCCCAATCATCCCCACAGCAGGGATGAATGGGACACTAATAGGGATGGATCGGACACAAACATTTTCCTCCCTGTATTCAATTTTACCAAATTAAAATTTATAATTATAACCTTATTTGTAATAATATTTGTAATATATGATTTTACAGCACGAATCGATATGTTTTTTTAATAACTCCTTTTATTGCAGTTTTAACTTACAATGCGGACTTCGGCTATCAATCTGTTCTTTTTTCCCACTTATGGGGCATTTTAGATTTGAAATAAAAGTGCAAAATGTCTTTTAAATATGGCATAGCTAATAATTTTGAATCATAACTTATTAATTAATATTAATTAAATGTATCTTAGAAACATGCAGAACGGAAATTATTGGGTCGATCAAAAAGCCGTGTCGTGTTGGGAAAATCAATTCGTACCGGAATCAATTCGCCCTGTTTTTATTAGACGTTAGCTATCGGAATCGATGTCTAATAATTAAATGATAGAATTTTAAGGTACGAATTGTTTTTCCCAACACGACACGACTTCCCGGTCGACAGAATATGTCAGGGGTGGGGATTTATTTGTGCAACATTTCAAAATTCAATAGAATTTCCCCCATTTGATCAATAAACATATACTATTTTTAACAATTTTAGATATTTTGATTAAGTTTTAGTACCGATCTTTTGATAATCCATTAAAAATTATTACAATACAATAAATAACACTCAGAAATTTTAAACAATAACAACTCATACAATACTATTTAATACTATTAATTAACGTAAATTATTAATTTATCAACCTATATAATACTATTTAGTTAATAAATAAAATTTTCAACATCTCTAGGGATGAATGAGAATGTCCCATTCATCCCCATTTGAAATGTCCCAATCATCTCCATGTTGCACATATTCCCTTCTCAGCCATTTTGCCTCAAAAATTATTTTGTCAATATGGTTACTATTTATTCATTTTAATTATCTATATTGAACCTTGAAATAAATAACTACAAAGTTAGCTTAATTTTTTATATTGTATAAGATATTTCATATCTTCAAATTAAAAAAAAAAAAAACTCACTTTTAAGCAGAGGTTTCTGAAAATGCAACTTTGAAGGAAAATGAAAACAGCAATGTGGTCCTACTTTTAGTTCTGAAGCACATTGTGGTAGAGCCTTAAATGGGGATAGGAAGCAATTTAAAATAAATGTTTATTGCTTGAAATATTGAGAATGTCCCGTCCATCTCCTAGCTCCCCTACCTTATTTTGTATAAATTTTTATTTTGTAAAACGTAACCCTTAAATGCATGAATTATTCTTTTAGAATTGTGTTTTTACTTCTTATATTAAGGATTAGACGCCAGAAATTTTAAGATATATTTTTTAACTTTATTTAGTAGCATATTTTTGTAACGTTTAGAGGATTATTATTCCTATATAAAAATAGTGTTTGCTAAGAGTTAAATAAAAAGGGATGCAGATATGAATCACTATGCATTTAAGGGTTAAAGCAAAACTCTTCTTATGGAATTTACGGTATGAATTCGGAATTTCTAAATAAAAAAGGGAGCCAAATTGGACACCCTGGATAAAATTGTCTTGGTGTTTCGTTCCGTTTTATAAAACAAGTCTAAACTTGGAATCGACAACTTCATCAACAGTGAACCCGCGTGTCAAAAGGCTAATTGTTACCTTCGACAGATATTCGTCGACTTACTTAGTGAAAGAAATTTTGAAATTAAATAAGTCGAAGAAAACTTTTCAGGAAAAGTGGTGGCAATTTTCCTTCTGCCAGACGAGTTGGTAATCTCTAGACTAGTTGAATTACATGTAATCTTTCGTAATTGCCGAAGATTTAGTTTAGGTAAGGGAAACTTTTCCGTTGAAAAATAGTGATAGGGAAAACGTGTAAAAATGGCAATTATAATTTATGGTCAAATAACTAAATGACAATGTAAATTATTTGAAAACAACGTTTAAACACACAATAAAATAAGTAGATTTGATCATACGTATACGTTTCGTGAGTACTAGGACTCACATCCTCAGTGTAAAAACTTTAAAAACAACATCCCCCCAACTGCATGTACGGTAAAAAAACCCAAATGTCAAAACATAATACCAAAAGACCATCAAGTTCTGCTTGAATTTGCTTCAAGTTCAAGAACTTGATGGTCTTTTGGTATTATGTTTTGATATTTGGGTTTTTTTTTACCGTACATGCAGTTGGGGGGATATTGTTTTTAAAGTTTTTACACTGAGGATGTGAGTCCTAGTACTCACGAAACGTATACGTATGATAAAATCTACTTATTTTATTGTGTGTTTAAACGTTGTTTTCAAATAATTTATATTTTCACACAAGTTCTGTACTTACTAAATGACAATGTAACCATTTCGTAAAAAGAATGTAAAAATTCACAGTAAAATAGAAGCTGTTTACGTTGTAAGCATGGTTGCAAACGTATACGCTTTTTTTCATTCAAATAAATATATTAGAACAAGGAATTTCACTTAGCAAGTGAAATAATTTATGTTGTACTACATATTATTCAATAATTTCAACATATATTGTATTAATAAAATTTTCTTGTTTAAATCATATTAATTTGATTTTACCCTTTGAAAGACAATGTACTTATATTGCTAAAATGTTAAAATGATTGATTCACACCAGGATTTACAAACAAATTTATTGGCAAGTAAGTGAAAGCTTGCCATCACCTACTTTATTAAAGGAAAATACTATTTTAAAATTCTGACATGAATGTGGCATATGGGAATTACAATTAAGCGGGGTATGTTAGTATATCTCAGAGCCCTTCAAGGGGTTAAAATGGGTAGAATTTGATAGTTCTTTGTCGGTAATGATTGCATTCATTTCATTGTATCATTAACTACGGCTTTATATTTTCCCTATGAAATTAGATGTTTCATTATGTTGAATAAGTTTAAATATTTCAAAGACGTATCTACTCACTATGGTCTAAATATATATTGTTTAAATAAGATTTATTGTTTGAAAATAGCAGATTGTTATACATTAAACTAATGTGAACAGCTGATATTCTTCATTCTGCTAAGCTTGTCAGTACATCTGTCTAACAATTTTAAACGTTTCAGGAATTCAACCTCTTAATGGTTTCTAAACATACAATTCAAATAAGACTTGTAGTTTCAACTTAGAAACAATACGAATAATAAGACTGTTATACAATTTAGAAACCCACTTGGCTTCGTTCCAAATTTATACCGGGTGTAGATATTTTTACGTAAGATGTGTTACTTTTAAAATGATATTGTGACTTCTTAAAAACTTAACAAATATTTATTCGCAATCTTCATGAGCATATTCAAAGATATTATTAGGATCTCTCCTTCATAGCTTCTTCTCGAAGCGAACATTATTACACAATATCGTTACATCGGTTCGGTGGTTCAATCATACAACAAACACTGAAGAGTTCTTTTCATTTCACTTCAAAGTGGGGGTTATCGAATTAGCAGCGACACCTGCCTTTTATTTCACATTTTCGACACTCCCCACCTGATAATTGCCCAAATTATCACACTACATTTTTAATCTAATTTTACCAATAATTATTGAAACCAATATACATGTCAAAATTATACTATATGGAATTATTCAAAACAATAGATTTTAAAAGTTATACCTTTAAGAAAATCTGAAATAAAGCACTAAATAAACCATAATATAATTACAAAACATATGTTTCTTACCAATATATACAACATAAATATACCTGGCCAGGATTTTTGCAAGAAACTTTCATAAAATAACACAATAAATGCAAAATTAAATAATATCAGTATTTACAGTATAGCTAAATATATTACAGTTATAATACAGTAAAAGAATAAGTTATTAATGTTATTTACATAAACACAATACTAAAATTAAATATTGTTATATTTACAGAAAATTTATTTACAAAATTATTTTATTAATCAGCAATTTCAAAAGGATATATAAGTTGAGTAGGTCGTCTTAAATTTCCCTTTTTGGTCTTGACGACACAAGACCTGACTAGTCCATCACGACCTTTATTGACCTCGATAATTCGTCCTAAGTTCCATAGGAACTTTGATTTACTTACACCTTCAATTAAAACAATGTCATTGACTTTCAAGTCTTTTTGAGCATTAGGAGTTCCGAAAGAATGCAAACTTTTAGTTGCTAGTAAATACTCAGTCTTCCATTTCTCCCAAATCTGGCTCAAAAGTTTTGTTTGATACGTTTTTCTTTTAATTAGGCTAGTCCTAGTTATAGAGGCGTTAAACAGTTCGTTAAAGTTAAAGGGGTATCCTACCTTGTGTCCAGCAAGCAGGAAATGGGCCGGTGTTAGCGGCTCAGGCTCAGAGGAATCATCATAAATGTATGTTAGTGGTCTGTGGTTGAGAACATTTTCCACCTCTACAAGGACAGTCATAAGCTCTTCAAAAGTAAGCAAAGCTTTTCCTAAAATTTTTCTTAGGGGGTCTTTAACACTTTTCATCAGCCTCTCATAGAAACCTCCCCACCATGGGGCAAGTTCAACGATGAATTTCCATGTTATTCCTTCTGAAGAGATAAAATTTTGAAAATCCTGGTGCTTAAGTATGTCAAAGAAATATTGAATTTCTTTATTTGCACATTTGAAGGTTTTGGCATTGTCGGAGTAGAATATACGACAGTTTCCTCTTCGGCTAAGAAAACGTCTAAGTGCCAATATGAACTTTTTAGTTGATAAGTCTGAAACTAGTTCAAGGTGAACAGCACGTGTCACAGCACACGTGAATAGAGCTATGTAAGCCTTTTCGGTGTTGTCACCATTTTTTATATAAACAGGACCGGTGAAGTCTACTCCAGAGACGGAAAATACCGGTGTTTCTGAGATTCGATCTCTGGGAAGTTGCGCCGTCATTTGTTTTGCTGGCTTCACTGCATATTTTCGACATACGAGGCATTTGTTGATGGCCTTTTTAACTGCTTGCCTCCCCTTGGGAATCCAGTACTTCTCACGCAATTTACATAGTGTAGCTGCAACACCACTATGAAGCATTTTGTTGTGCTCTCGTAATATTAGCAGTTCTGTAAATCGAGAGTCCTTCGGCATGAGGATTGGATGCTTTTCTGCATAAGTATATTTACTCTCGTCCAGTCTTCCCTTTATTCTTAATAAATCGTTTTCATCAAGAAACGGTGCTAATGATAGTAAGCTCGATTGTTTTGGAAGCTCACTCTTCGATTTAAGCAATCAATTTCTGGTTTATAAAATTGTTTTTGGACTGACTTAATGAAGAATACTTCCGCATCTTGAATTTCATCGGCAGATAAGGGACCATCGTTTCCAGGTAATTTTCTAACTTTCCTTATAAAGCGTTTAATCCATGCAATTGTTCTAAGTAATTTTAGCATACTGCTAAAGTTTTCTAAAAGTTTTACTAGCTCATTGTTTTCAATAGTGCATTCATTAACGAGAATATTTTTCCGACGTTCTAACATGTTGTCATTAGCCAAAATTTTTTTTCGATTGTGCAGGCCAATCTGTGGAACTGGTTAACCAAGGCGGACCCAGCCACCATAATGAATTTTCCTTTAAAGACCTCAATTGCAATCCTCTCGTCAACAAATCTGCAGGGTTTTCTTTACCTGAGCAATGGTTCCAATTTTTGGGATCCGATATGTTTTGGATTTCTGTCACTCGGTTGGAAACGAATGGTTTCCACTCTTTAGCTGAACTCTTGATCCAGCTCAAAGCGATTTGAGAATCGGTCCAAAAAACCGCATTCGAGCAATAGTCATTGAATATTTTATTCAAGTATTTATAGATTCTCACTGCTATAACTGCTCCCATCAACTCCAAACGAGGCAGTGTTAGATTCTTAAGAGGAGCAACACGTGATTTTGACATTATAAGAGACGTTTTCACTTTTCCACCTTTGTTTATGTATCTGAAGTACGCTACAGCTCCATATGCTTTGTCACTAGCATCACAAAAATATGTATAGTTACTTCTGTTGGATAGGCTCCTTCCAGAAAATATTTTCTATCGAATGATATGTTTTTTAAATCTTGAACGTCCACTAACCAGTTTCTAAATTCAATATCTAGGTCTTCGGGAAGTTCTTCGTCCCATCCTAGCCATAGGCGTAACTTGGGCTCTAAGACTGGGGGGGCAAAATTTTTAAGGCCATTTTTTAAAAATATTTATACCCTCCCTCTCTATCACCACACACATACACTTAAATTAAGACGTCTTTTTTTTACCGCGCAAAAACACACAGGTTTTTACTGATTTCGTAGATATTTTCATATATTTTAGTTTATAAAAATATTTATACTCGTTCGAACGTTTCGAAATTTTTTGCAGGGGACGTAAATATGGTCTATCCAAATGCTCTATAAAGTTTCTGTTAAAATACGCACATTTAGTTACTTTTAGCATAGAAAAATATCGTCACCGTGAGGCGCGAAGTGGCCTCCGTACCGGTATATTTGAAAGGGTTAAAATTCTTATTTTTAAAAGCCGATTATAACATCGATTAGAAGAATGTTTCACCTTTAAGAATATATTTTTGGTTTGTCGATACCTCTAAAATTGTGCCCTGAAGGGGCGAAACCGCGACGAAACACTCAGATTTTTTATTTCCATCGAATTTTTCACATATTTTATCTTGTAAAAAATATTTTATACCCGTCCGAAGTTTAAAAAATTTTGTAGGTTATGTAAATCTGGTTTATAGAGATGCTCTAAACAGAAAAAAAAAGTATGGTGTGTAAAGTAAAAAGTAAAGTGTGTTAAAGTATGGACGTTTTGTTACTTTTAGGGTTAAAAAAATATCGTCTCCATAAAACGCGAAGTGACCTGAGTTCGCCAGTGTATTTGAAAAGGTTAAAATTCATATTTTAAAAACCATCGATTAGAAGGTTTTAGCTTTGAGAGCACATTTTTAATCTGTCGGTACCTCTAAAATTGCGTCCTCGAGGGGCGCTGCAACAGGACAGAAAAACCGACCCTTTTTGGAAAAAAAAATTCAAAGGATTAACTGTGATATTTTTTTCAATTGATTGCGGCATTTGAGACATAAGAATACGATCTTATAGAATATGTCATCCGTTTTTAACTTTACTAAGCAGTTTGACTGATGTAAGTTAATAAATAGTGACAAAATACTCCCGAAATTCCTTCTTTTCGAACTTCATTTTCTCCCGATGCATAAATAAGGCTTCTGCGCGTATGCGCCATCACTTTTTCCCTTTCGCAAGGGCCGAGATGAGTTATTAATGAGAGTGATTTGCGAATTTTAATTTATAACTCAACTAATTATTAGAATTTTAAAGTTTTGAATCTGAGGTGCATCAGAAGAGACTTTGGGCTACTTTCACAAAAATTGTCAGCTTCGTACTTACGCTAGATTTTGCTAGCCATCGCATACACACAGACAGACAGACAGACACACACACACACACAAAGCGAAACTTTTTTTTTATTAGTATAGATTGTCCTCAAATTGGGCGAGCTTTTTTGACATTTCCCCTTAATAATTCATTTGATAATTATTTCTTCTTTTTCATACTGATACACATTTATTAAGGGAAAAAACAAAACAAAATTAGCATACAGGAGAAATTTGAAAGAGATTGATTGAAAAAATAATTCGTATGCGACATCTTAATCATCGGTTAGATTTTAGAGCTGTTTAAATCTAGTAACATTAATAGTTCATTTTTTTTTTTAACTGGCGGTAAACTGTTATAGTCACCATCACTAGTTTCCAGGGAAATTCCAGATAACTCGTTTTTCCCACTCTTTTCGTTCTTGACTATCAAAGCTCTGAAACAACCTCAAATGTAGGGAGTTTAGAACCCGTTATCAGAGAAACATTCTGAAAGTCAACCGCCATTCTTAGCGAAAAACAATTTTGATACGATCCCACTCATTCTGGTTTAAGATGAATCCAGATAATTTAGCGATACAAAAATTTAAATTAAACATTGATTTTAATGTTTATTTTAATTCGAATGTTTTTAATTTTACACATTTTCAAAGTGGGCTCCCCTTAAAGACCTAAATAAAAATATTCAGTATTTTTATGTAATGTTTTTACTTTCACAATACTAAATACAAAATTTTATGTAATTTGTAGTATTTTGATGGAAGAATGAAGAAAAAAATGTCTAATTTTCTGCTTCGATTTATCTAAAGCATATTTCCTTTTTTACCATATTCTTCAATTGTACTTAAGGCTAGTCTCAAATCCAAAGGGTCAACTTTATGACACAAGTTTTCATTTATTTTTGTTCGGAAAAGCATAGAATAGGCAGGTGTTGTTATTCAGAAACTATGTAATCGAAATACGTTTTCCATTTTTTGGTAAACGTAAATGATCTTTCAAAAAATACCATCAATTGGAGTTCTGAACCGAATTTCCGGACGTAAGGAGAAAACCAGCCAGAAAACCATAAAAAAATCATCAATTATGTATTATTTTATCCTAAAGAAAACAAGTAGGTAAGTGTGATCGCAAATCGTGCAGAGGATTTCGTTTAATATCTCTTTCAAAACACTTTATCCTTAAATTAACAAATCAAAATTTGTTAATAGAAAATTAATAATTCCTTGCATAAATGGCAGCACTATTATATTAAGGAATGCGTCCCCCTGAAAATTATCCACTCCCATATTTCAATTTTTTATACATTATACAAAGTTTAAAACAAAACGGATATTTCTATCAAGAATTATCGCGTTACGTATATACATACGTATATACAGAACATGCGGGCACATTAGCTATCAAGCTTTGATAGTCTGGGAGCTAACAAATAAACGGTAATAAAAGCTAAATTATAATGCATGTAATTAATAAATAAACGTAACCAAATGCGTATTTTTTTTAAATCAGGTTAGCCATTTTTTTCACGGAGCCCTTGTTTGCTCTCCCCCCCCCCCACACACACACAAATTCAGCTCACCTTAAATTCATAAAATTCTTATTATGTGTTATGAACTATGTCAAAGTTTAAAATCGATCGGTTCTTTAGTTTTCCTAATTTTAGCAAATTCCCATCAATTGTCTGTACGAAAAAGCATCCCTTTTATGTTTAAAAATCGATTTTTTCATAAACCGGAAAGTTGTGATCCCGATTTTTTTTTAATTTAGATTTTACGAATCAGCATACGAAATAACATCCGGATGCGAAAGAACCAAATTTGTAAAATCAATAGTTAAAAAAAATCTGTACTGCGATTATGTACAAGCATTATAAGTGTTAAAATAAATAGGGCTCTTGCTGATTAATGCTATAAATAAATAGAACTATATTCCAACTATAATATTAACCTAAATAAGTAAATAGCAAAAATTAATATTTTATGAAGAATTAAATAATAATGAATCTGTAACATGGTTCATATACTCGAGAACAAATACTATTCCAGCACACTTTTAGATACTTGCACAAAAATGGCATAGAATAACACATAAGGAAAAGAGTGACCACATTGATTATCTATTTCACAGAAATCTTATCAGATCTTTCATATATAATAAGAGATATATTAAGAGAACAGAGCTTTATTTTTTTCTTTAACTGAAAGAAAAAACAAATATTACATTTAATGATAAGAATTTATCATTACAAGAGTAGGAGTCAGGAATAAGTTAAAATTTAAGAATTTTGTACATCCATCAGGCGTCTTTTTGACGAAATTTGAGTTTTTACCGCGATCCTTTGGCAGAAAATTGCATTTTTCGCGATCTTCTGATGAAATTTCGAGTTTTCCGCGATCTTATGATGAAATTTCGAGTTTTCTGCGACCTTTTGACAGAAATTTGCTTTTTTTCGCGATCGTTTGACTAAATCTGTGTCCTTTCCTCGATCTTTTGACGGAATTCGTGCTTTTTCCTCGATCCTGTGACAAAAATTTGCGTTTTTTGCGGCACCCCTGGGACAAAATTCACGTTTTTCCCCGAGATCTTTTGACGAAATTCACGCTTTTACAGCGATCCTTTGGCAGAAATTTGCGTTTTTTGCAATCGTATGACGAAATTCCGCTTTTTTCCGCAATCCTTTTAGAGAAATTTACGTTTTTTCGCGATTGTTTAACTAAATTTGCTTTTCTTTTTCGCGATCGTTTGACTAAATTCGTGTTTTTTCCTCGATCCTTTGACGAAATTCAAGCCTTTTCTGCGATTTTGTGACAGAAATATGCTTTTTTCCCCGCGCCCATGGAACGAAATTCATGTTTTTTCTGGAATTTTTGGATAAAATTCAAGTTTAAACAGCGATCTTTTGGCAGAAATTTACGGTTTTGGGGATCTTTTAACGAAATTCCGCATTTTTTCCCGCAATCCTTTGACATAAATTTGCGTTTTTTCACGATCATTTGACATAAATTTTCATTTTTTTTTGCGATCGTTTGACTAAATTTGCATTTTCCCCACAATCGTTTGACTAAATTAAAGTTCTTTTCGAGATCCTTTGACTAAATTCGCGTTTTTCCGCGATCCTGTGACAGAAATTTGTATTTTTCACACAACCTTAGGACGGAATTCATGTTTATGTCCAGGATCTTTTGACGAAATTTGCGTGTTTGCAGCGACCCTTTGGCTATAAATTACCGATTTTCTTGGGACCATTTGTCGAATTCACGATATTTTTTGTCAGAATTTTCGTACTTTTTTTTTTTTTTTTTTTTAAAGGAAATACTTTTTTTTTCAAGTTGGCAAATTTATCTGCAAGGTCCAAAATAAATCTGCGACGCACGTCACGCGCTTTTTGCTACCGGGTAAAAATGTAACTCTTTTCCTTTCCGTGTCACTTGGCCTGCCGTGCAAAAAATGCAATTCTGGTTTTAATTACCAAAAATTTAATTATCTTCGCTTCTGATTATCGAAATTTAAAAATAAAGACATATTCAGAAAGAGAATGAAATTTTACGTCGGATGGCATAAAAATCATAGCTCGGAAATCGATATTTAAATTTGGTCTTATATAAAAATTCTGAATTCTGAGTCTGTTTCTGACCGCAAGACCGCACCTGTTTTATATTCTCTGGTTATCGCCGAAAATTCAATTCATCAGACATCTGTCGCCTTCGAAAATGAAGGAAAATAAAAGATTTTTTTCTCGATTTTTAACGAATTTCAAAGTTTTTATGGTACGATTGAGATAATTTTTAGAATTTCTGAAAGCTGATTTTTCCCCCGTCTTGTGGTACTAATTTCGAATTTCTGGGATGAGTAGAAAAGAAATAAAAGCGCCCTAAAGCAATCGCTAGTCCTTATCTGCCGTTAAAATGACACCTGGTTTTAATCGATGGAAGAGATAGTTTTTATAATTCGATAAAAAAAATTATGCTTTTGTTGAATCATGAATGCCTTTCAGATCTTGTAATTGGTTTTTTTTTTTAAATTAACAACGTCCATTAATTACTACTTTTTCAAATTTTTACGATTTGTCGTTTGATGTGAGGTGTTCAGCTATAAGTATGCAAAATTTCAAGTCTCCAACATATATAGTTACGGGCACTGTGACAGACAGACAGACGAGTAAGAGGAATAGGGTTTCGTCAGATGAAGGAAACCCTAATGACAATAGTCAGAATCAAAAGATAGTAATCAAGAGATTTATCCCACATGTGCATTTAAATAGTTCTATGAAAATAAAAAAGGAAAAATAGTTCCGTTTTTCTGAAAAATAGAGCAGAGGAAATATTCTTACTTGAGCTTTGACTACTGCATCAGAAATTACTTCTATGAACGTGAAGACGTTAATTCTGGTTATTTTGAATTATCCAATGCTTACGCCAGTTCGTGCGCAAAATAGCATATAAATGGTTAAATTAAAAAAAAAATGAAATACAAAGCTGGGCTTTAACTACAAAGCGATACAAAAACTGTAGGGGCAAAAGGTATTCCTGAAAAAGGCAGTCCTGTTCCTGAAAAACTAGGGGGTATGTGATCCCCACTTGCCCTCACCAGATTACGCCCAAGGGTACAACCGGGTACAACGCGACATGTGCAAGACTCTAGTCCCTGTATGTACGCGAGAGAACGGAATGTGTGTGCATCTGTATATCCAGACGCCATGAGAATTTCCTCAGCTCACCAGTACTGGACTGACGCTACGAGTATATTCAAGGAGCGTCACTATAGTCGAGAGCCCTGAGGGCCAGGAAGTTCTTGTTTTGTGCTTATATTATCTTGCGAAAAAGGACAATGGTCAGAGTCAAGACACAGTAATCGTGATATCTTTTCCCACCTCTTCGCACACGTGCACCCCCCCCCACCCCCCCAAAAAAAAAAAAAAAAACATAACTGAAAATGAAGAGGAAAATAAGTTTTCTACTTTGTACAAAAAGGAAAAAAAGGGAGGCGGAAAAAAAATCTCTTGAACTGTTATTATGGCAGAAGGTTTTGTCAAGACATAAGAAAAATTACTTATGTCAACGTGAAAACATTAATTCTGGCTGTTTTGATTTTGCTGTATCCAATTATAGTTCAAACCCAAGATAGTAATATAAATTATTAAACTAAAGGGGTAAAAAAAAGCGAAAAAGGAAATACAGAAATTCGAAAACAAGACAAAAAACTGGAGGGGCAAAATACATGTCTTGCCCCTGCTCTTAAAAACTGGGGGGGCATATGCCCCCCCTTGCCCCCGCCAGATTACGCCCATGATCCTAGCCCTTTTTGCCATATTTTCTGCATTAACAGCTTAATTCTGATTACAAAGGGGGCTATATATCCAGCGGGATCATAGATTTTTGCTGCAGCACGCAGGACTGATCTTTTAGTGGCCAAACTAGTGTTAGCAGTAACATTCTGAAATTCCAATGAATCAATTTTATAATGTCTTTATTAGTGTCCCATTCCAGTCCCAATAACATAGACCGCTCAGATGGGTTATCTAACATACCGTTTTGTTGCCACAATTCTTTTAACTCAGTCGAATTTGAATTAAATTTACGTAAGTTCATGCTAGCGTCCTTAAGTATAGTGTTAGCACTGGATGAAAGGTTAAAAGCATTTTCAGCTGTATCTGCCCCAGAATAAAGATCATCAACGTACATGGAGTTATTTAACATTTCAAAAACCTCAGGATAAAATTCTTTATATTTTTTAATGTGTGCCTTAATTGTGGCCGCTAAGACAAAAGCGCTACACCTAATTCCAAAAGGTAAACGTGTCATATTCATTACCCTAAAGGAGTTAGAGTCACCATAGTTAAACCAAAGAAATTTTAAGTATTTTCTATCTTCTTTTGCTATTTCTATCATTAAGTATGCTTTCTCAATGTCGGAAGAAAAAGCAACTTCATATGTTCGAAATTTAAGTATCACGTCTAATAAATTAGGATTTAAATTTGGACCTGATACCAAAACATCATTTAAAGATTTCGAATGATTTTCCTTTGATGACGCATCAAAAACTATCCTCACGCGCGTAGTTTCTTTATCTGGTCTCAAAACAGCCTTATGAGGCATATAGTATCCAGACAATAACGCATCATTTTTAGATTCTTCTACAATTCCCTCGCGAAACTGCTCATCGATAACTTTCTTATACTCAGCGCATACTACTTTATTTTTATTCAATTTTTCTTTCAAATTATCGAACCGCTTTTTAGCAATGCAAAAATTATTATTAATTTCATGTGAACCTGAATCCCAAATAAGATTAGTTGTGTACCTATTATTTTTGTATTGTAATTTCCTCTCAAAATCTTCCATTAATAATTTATCCTTTCGAGATAATTCATCACTCTCATCCGAAATTCCGATAGAATCAATTTCCCAAAATATTCTTAAATCATTTAATTCAACCGCATTTTTCATTACTGCAATATTTTGAGAACAACTATTTCCTTTTCTCAATTCCTGTCCCGTAATTACCCATCCAAAAACCGTTTTTATAGCTCCTGAGTCATTATTAATGGATATTCGTTCGTTTAAAATGAATTCCCAAAACAAGTCTGATCCAATTAGTATTTCAACATTCATCAAATCTTTTCCTACACAAGCATCAGCCATTTCCATTTTATTATCCCTCATAAATTCCCTAATTTGCGCAGACGGTTCGTACATATCGGCACCAGATATCGCAGGAACAACAAGCGCTCGGATTTTCGCCTTGAAAGATTGATCTAAGCTTTTAATTTCTACTTCTACTATTGGATATACTTTCTCTACCGCACTTTGCATTCCGAAAGAATACACTGATAAAATCTCCTGACCTACTGGCTTTAAACTCAAAGCATTCACTAAATCTTCACTGACAAATGACCGCTGACTCCCATTATCTAAAAGTATTCTAGTTAATTTTGAATTGAAATCAGAACTCGCAACTACTTTACATGTCTGCAAATATACATTTTTAGAATGCGTCACATTATTATTACAATACGAAACAGAACTAACAATTTCGGAACTAGAATTGTTTACATTTACTGTCGCCTCAAATCCATAATTAGGAGATTCAGAATTTTGCCGCGTATTGCTTATTTTATCCTCCCGAGCGGCATTTAACCCTCTGCTGTCTTTTGTGCAAATAGAACCATGGTGATATTGATTTTTACATTTAAAGCAAGACAATTTACTTCTACATTTTTTGCTGTTGTGAAAAAGTTTAAAGCATTTAAAACAGCGATTAGAATTTTTCAATATCTTAAACTTATCTTGCGGGGGCAAGCTACATTTGAATGAATCATGGGGAGAAGAACAAAATATGCATGATAGAATTTGTGCATTAAGAGCGCTAGCAGAACTCGAACCTTTAAAATAATTTTTACTACCTTGTTTATCGGGGGGACCTGTATACTTTCGTTTAGTATCTTTAAAATAATTTAGCATAAGAGAAGATTCCCGACACTCAATTTCGATTTTTAAATATCTCAATAGTTCTAAAACATTAAACTCATTTTCATCTGATTTTTCTAAACGTTTTCTATTAAAATTTAGAGCGAGATCATCTGGGATTAATCTAATCAGAATGGGATACAAAAGATGACCGTACATTTCAGTCGTTACATTTAACGACTCTAAACTTCGAATTTGAATTTCAACAATGTCATATAATTTTCTTAACTCAAATATATTAGTCGAGTCCTTGACGGGATTAAGGTTTAACAATTTTGACATATGCCCGTTAACAACTAATTCCTGTCTACCAAATCTTTGTTTTAGTAATTTTATTGCTTTTTCATAATTTTCCTCTGACAAAGCAAATCCGTTTACAACAGTGAACGCGACCCCTCCTAAAAGAGTTTTTAAATATGAAAATTTATCTATTTTTGACAAATTTTCGTTTTTATCAATAGAGCTTTGAAACTGATTCCAAAATTCCATCCATAAACATGGATCACCATAATATTTTGCAATCGCGATTTTAGGTAATTTCACTGTTACATTATTAAAGTTTAAACTATTATTTCCTGCATTTTCAGGTGATTCGCTAGGTTTATTAGATATAACCCTTTGCGGTGTACTATCATGACTGGAGAGCGTAATTTGTTTCGATTCTTTAATAATTTTTATCCTCGCATTAATTCTGCTTATCCAAGTCGTTATTTTTTGATTATATTCGATGGCACTCTGCACTTCACTCTCAAATTCTTTATCCTCATTAATTAAATTTTTAATTTCATTATCAAAGGTTTTTAATTCTTTACTCATTTGATCTAAATAACCAACATATTCTTCTAGCGAGCTCTCTGTACATTTTTCCAAATCATCACTTTCCAATTTATTTATATATTTAGTTACCGCTGTTCTCAAAACAGCCCTTTCTTTCTTAAATTTCAATAAATCATTCATGTTTATTTACCTATACTGTATATCAAACGGAATAATAATTCAGTTTCTAATCATTAAATTATACAGTTTTTTTTTCTTATATCACATTATTAAATTCGAACAACAACTTTCGTTTTCAAATAAAAATGAATCAGAGCAAGAATTTATCTTCAAAACAAACAGCATATTTTTTTTTCTACTACTTAACAAAGTTACTTTTTTTTTCTTTTGTTATTTATTGCGAATAAAATGTTTTCAATCAAAATAATTAAATGACCTTACTTCCTTTCCAGCCGCTTGCACCATTTAGAAACCCACTTGGCTTCGTTCCAAATTTATACCGGGTGTAGATATTTTTACGTAAGATGTGTTACTTTTAAAATGATATTGTGACTTCTTAAAAACTTAACAAATATTTATTCGCAATCTTCATGAGCATATTCAAAGATATTATTAGGATCTCTCCCTCATAGCTTCTTCTCGAAGCGAACATTATTACACAATATCGTTACATCGGTTCGGTGGTTCAATCATACAACAAACACTGAAGAGTTCTCTTCATTTCACTTCAAAGTGGGGGTTATCGAATTAGCAGCGACACCTGCCTTTTATTTCACATTTTCGACATACAATAACAATGCTTAATGCTAATGTAGTAGTTTAACACGTTCACTGCCAAGCCTCTAAAGTAAGAATTTTCAAATTTTTTCTTGAAAGTCGTTTGCCACCACAAATTCAGAAATGTAAATTTCGCTTTACCAATACAGCGAAATTTCTGCCAATAAATAAAGCAATTTTTTAAATTCTAAAATAATGGTGACAAAGTAATTAATAAATAGCCACGAATATTAAAGCTACGAGGATACTCGTAGCTTGGCAGCGAACGTGTTAATTTCCTTTCAAGCATATATAAATAAATTACATAGAATTCAGATGGAGTGTCACAAATATTTGTATTACTTTAGCCTAGTGGTTTTTAAAGTTTAGCTCGCGGACATCAAGCTCTCATTATTTTAGAATAGAAAAGTTTGCTTTATTTAATTACAGAATTTTTCAGATTAAATAAAGAGAAAATTATCTTAGTAATTTGTAATGGCAATCAACTTTCAGGCGGCTTCAGGTTGAAGAGCCTTAGTTTTGAGTAGTGCAGGGCTCCCATTCGATCCGTTTTTGGAACATTACTATTTTTATAAGAAAAATCTCCTTTATAAATTTCGTAGAAACTTACCAGGAAAGGCGTTTTTCTACCTATAGTTGCTGAAAGCTTCCACGAAATTTTTTCCTTAATTATACTGGTGTTCAAAAACGGACCGCTAGTGATGGGCAGAATGAATAATTTTACTATCAAATGAAACATTCGGGCATGCGCAAAAACGTAGTTTCCAACTTTTGTACACATTTTAAATCTAATTCCACCAGAAATTTACTTAAAAAAAGAAAGAAAATTATTGTTACCAACCTTCGTATTTTTTTAATCAATTACCATCAGAAATTTTGAAGATAAAAATAATTTTTATATTTTTATGGGTTTCTTAAATTAATTATAATTAATTAATTAGAACAAAATTTCTTAATAGAAAATTTCTGGTAAAAATTGAAAAAAAAAAGAAGCTGACAGCTACGCTTTTGCGAACACCGGAATGATTCATTGGAATTGTAAAATCATTCAATCTGCCCAATGCTAGTTTTTACCCTTATAAACATCTCACACTATATATCGTCGGTACCATGCCAAACTGTCCAATATGAAAGAGTGGGCTACTTTTTTTACAGTGCAGATTTCTTGATTGTTACCACTCATTTGAAATAGTAAAATTCGCTTAATTTAACCTTATTTAATGGCATATTAATTAAGGCGAAAACGAGGGAAACTCTACCATTTCAAAAAAAGTGGTGCCAATCAAGAAATCTGAATTTAAAAAAAGTGGCCCACCTTCTTCATATTGGATAGTCTGACATGCTACCGACGATATTTCTGAATCTAAATAAATAAGATAAAAATGAGAAGAAAAGCTATACACGTTGCGCACAGATTATTGTTGATTTGGAAAATTGTCTCATGTTGTACTTTAATTTGCTCTGCATTAACCAAATTTTATTCAAAGTTTCACTCATGACAGAGGAGCAGAAAATTCTCCGATTTGATAAGGCGAAGAAACTTTTCAAAATTTGTAATATCTAGATAATCTGGACAAACACCGTGGATTTGCTAAGGGGGCCATCTACATATTAAACCAATCCAAACTTAATGTTTTTCAATGGCAATACCCAATTCTTACGTGATATTTCAAATCTTCGGTTCAAACTATGCCTAGACACCGAATTTGAAGTCATTTGAATGATACGTTTTTGAATTATAAGCATTAAAAATTTAGTGCTTCTAATGCATAGCTGCCAACCTTTACGCTTTTCTGCTACCACTAAAATTTAGAAGATAATTTCGTCTTATTTAATCGTGAGATTTCGACCATTAAATAAGGCAATATTTACAATAAAATTTTACTGGTAGGAGTAAAGCGTAAAGGTTGGCAGCTATGCTAATGTTAAATTACATTTTCATATTTTTATTTATATCTCCAGAAATTATGCTCCTAATGTGCTAATTTTTTTAGTAGCAATAATACTAATACACCCAAACATAAATACGTTGAATTTGCAATTTTTATAATTTTATGATTTGAATTATGAAATTAATATTCGAAAAAATTATGAATTGCAACCTACTATTTTTTGGATGGATTTAGATTTATTAAGTCCTGATTTATGGAAATCCAAAATTTCACAATTTTCTGCCAAGTAGTTTTCAAATTTTGCTTAAAAAAAGGCAAAATGATGGTTTAAGCGGCCTTCTATAATAAAAGGGACTAGATATTTAGAAATTTCTTCTGCTGTCCTGTAATCTAGCAGGCTACATTGATTTTTTAAGCTGCCTTGATCAAGATGGCCTTTTAAGATTCCTGCTCTCTTGGTTAACAACCGAGTTCCGAACTTCAATTTGGATACAGCCCTTAAAATACTCTCGTTTTAAAATAATTAATTTCTCAGAAACTTATGGTACGAATTGCATAAAAATTTGTTTTTAGGCTAATTGAAGGGTGTAAAGTTCCTTTATGCTGTCAGAATTGTGTACCGCTATTTAAAAAAACAAAGTTATGGTTCGTTTTAATATGTAGATGACCCCCTAAGCAAATTTTATCTATATCACTTAAAAGTAGGCTTTATTTCCAATCGTTCGGGATCAGTAACTTTCTTCTACGATAATTAGTTGAGGAGTTCGTAGGGGGGTGTTTACTTTTTTTTCCACGACTGTACATTACACACTGATTTCCAAAAATTAAGGGAAAACAACAAAAGTAGCGATTACTCAAAATGTTACAAGTAGATTTTAATAAAACTGAGCCACAATGTACAACATCAAGTAAGGTATAAAATAGCATTAAAAGAAATTACCAGACGATTGTGATGTTTCAGAAATTAACACACCTATAAAATAAACAAAGTAAATGACTCAGTTTGGTATAGGAAAAGTACCTTTAATATGGAGTATGATCACCCCTAGAAGCAATACAGCACATACAGCGATGTGTGATGCTGCCAATTATGCGATCGATAAGTTCACTGGGAAGTGCGAGCCATTGCTCTTTTAAACCATTTGTAAGCGTGGCAAGGGTCTGAGGAGGGATATTGAGAGCAGCGACACATTTCCCTAACGCATCTCAAACATGATCGATGGGATACAAGTCCAATGATCGAGCTGGGCATTCCATGTCCTGAATTGTGTCGTGCTGAAGATAACCTTCTACGATGTGACCACTGCGTGGCCTAGCTTTATCGTCCTGTAACAGGAAATCATTTATTCCAACAGCATAAGGGCGCACATAAGCATCAAGAATATCATCTCTATAGACCTGAGCATTCACAGTTCTACGCGGAAAGATACGGAGGTCTGTACGTCCGCCTAAGAGATACTATCCCACACACAGACACTGCCTCCTCCATACGAATCTCTTTTACAAATAGCGTGTCCCATGTTCTCTCCAAATCAAAAAATGCCTACTATCGCTTTGGAGACTAAACAGGAAATCATCTGTGAAGAAAACACGGCTTCATTGATCAGCTGTCCAGTGGACATGTTGACGTGCCCACCTTAAACGTTCCCCCCCGGTGACTAGACGTGAGCGGCACACAAATGTCTGGTCGCATCGCATAAAGACCACCTCCATAAAGCCTTTGACGAACAGTAGACTTTCATACCAATCTTTCATTAACTGCAGTAAGATAGAATCTAAGATGAGGCGTGTTGCTGTTCTATTCCTTCCTGCGCATAACCGCAAATATCGTCATCGGTGCTTGTCGGTGCTCTTGCCCGTCCTTGGTTAAACCTTCTGAAGGCCAAACCAGTAGTTTGAAATTGTTTCCAAAGCCTAAGAACAATAGAAAGATTCAGATTTAGCTATCTGGCAACCTCTGTCTGACTTTGACCTATCCCCAATCTTCCAACAACTCTATATTGCAGTTATGCGGACAAATGATACCTCGAGGTCACATTAATTAATTGGCTATCTCAGTTTTCTTGTAGCATAATCACAACGACCCCAGCAGCCGTACTCTCTAGAATGCATTTTTATGCTCTTCACAGATGAAGCAATCCGTTTGCAGCGCAACTAATTAGCATTTTGTATTTTTTTCAGTACTTTTTAGTTAACAACATATGAAAATTTCATACGGATAGGTTCATTTTTGTACGAGTTATCGCTCTTTTTGTGATTTTTTCTTAATTTTTGCAAACCAGTGTATCTTAATTAAATATTCTTGGTGCCGATTGTCAGTTTTGTAATTAAAATCTGGTGTCCTTTTTTAAGGACACCGCCCTCGAAAGGTTTAAAAGCCTATAGTATCATTTATGATACCATCAGTGTTCGAGATTCAGTGGATTTTTTTATTCACATATTCCGTATTCACAGCAGAAATTTAAAATGGAAATTTTTGATTTAATTAATAACTGACATTTCGTAATTAAAATAACCGAATTTTACTGTTTAGATTTTTCTGGTATAAATTCTGATTCTCTGAATTACGCAATCTCTGGAACGCATTCTACCCTGGTCATTTAACACTAGAACCGCCATAGCGGTCATTTTGACCGGTAGAAAATGCAAATATTTCGATTCAAACCAGAATTTTGTTTCTAAAATAAGTTAAATATGTACCACGGGGAAATAAGTTAAATAAATATGTTAAATAGTTTTAAATAAAAATCCTGGTGTAAAATAGTTTAATAACACTTGAGTAAAATTTCCGGCAGTTCTAGTGTTAAGGTTTAAATAAGGCAAAAAAATTTGTGATACAATAAATTGTAAGATGTTAGCAACTATGATAGTTGTGTCGAAAATAAGGTGAATAACACTTACTTAGAAACCCTTGAAAGCTTCTCAAATAAATATATTTTTTTCGAAAAGGTACATATTTCTAATAACTCTATTTCATATGCAAAAAAGTACATTTTGTATAACTCGTTTGACACCCACTCATGAAAGGAACTGGACATATACTGGAAACAACTCCGTTAATCTGTTATTCTATTAACTATGGCTTAACTTATCTACCTATCCCTGAAATATCTAAGGAAATTGTTTATTTGATTCCTAAACCATGCGATAGTTTCATGATTTCAGGGAATTTCGATTTCACAGAATTGTTTGATATATTTATTGTATTACGTTTCTAGAAATGATACGTTTTCTTGTTTTTAACCTGTGGTTTCCTTAGGAAGATTTTCAAAATAAATAAACCAGATCCTATATGAAATACAGATTTTGTTAGAAAACTCGTCTTTTAAAAAATGAAATTTTATTTAACCCCTTGAGGGGCAAGCAATTGCGTTTGTGAAATGCTGATTTTCTACCGGACTCTTTGAAAAATTTTATTTCAAAATAAGGAAAAGCAATTTTACGGCCTTTTTCCCGTCACAGTTAGAAAAGTAAAATTTAATAAACTTTTTCTGGTGTAAAACTTCATTAATCGTAGGTGGTATATAATATATACCGGTGCCCCTCAAGGCGTTAATTTCATCTATTCATCTGCTTTAACCCTCCGTCTACCAGACGGGTCCATTGGACCCGACAGGTACATACAAAATATTCATTCAAACCAGAAATTTCTTTAAAATAAACTAAGTATATAAACCAGACAAAAATAAGGTAAATAAATAAGTTAAATAGTTTTAAATAAAAATTCTGGTGTAGAACGTTTTATTAAAACTTGAATAAAATTCCCGGTAGATCTAGGGTTAAATTTTAACAATTTTTGCCGTGTGCGTCTCTTTTTGAAATTGTTTTTTCAAAGGATTAACAACTATATTTTTTCAAATTGAGCACAGCGTTTGATGCGCAAAAGTTCGAACATTAAGAATATGTCATCCGTTTTCCGTATTTTAAACGGTATGGCATATAGGCCTAAAAATATGGCAACCCCCGCCCCCGAAAAAAAAACAGTATTTAGTTCACCATCCCTTTCAGTGCGAAAAGCAAGTACTGGGCATGTACGAACACGCCTCCGCAAATTTGCAAAAATAGATCCCTTTTTATGAGTTTTTAATCAATACCTTGACTAAAAAAATTAAAAATCTGAGCATCAGGTGCATTAGGACGTGCCTTGGACTATCCTCATACGCACGGTAGATTTCGTATGCCATCGCCAACGGACACGCAGACAAACATGTTAGTTTATTAGTATAGATTGGTGAAAATTACTTTACACGAGTAATTTTTAAGAATAATATTAAACAGATTTCGGATTGTTTCGTACTTTCGTGTGTTTGTGGCACACGTTTATATTGTTATCCAATTATAAGTTTTGCATGTGTCGGGAATCTTTTTGTACAGTTTTTTAAATCGAAATTTAAATAAAGTTGTTATTTTTAAAATAATGCTGCTTAAATTACCAATGCTCTACAAATTTGCTAGCTGGATGACACCCAACTTACACTTTCACTCCTCTTGAAAATTTAGAAGTCCTATGATTATTCCTCTAATCTGTATGATTATGTTAACATAATAAAGGTTTACCCTTTGAACTCCGGCTTCTCTTACACAAATTTTATTCGGCCTGCACCACTTTTTAAAAAGAAGTTTGCCTCATGTACACAATTTCAAAAATGACCGGATTAAATAAGGGAAATTTTATTTTCCTGTATTACTGGTGCCAAAAACAAATTTTGCAAAGGAAGGTGATGTCACAGCAGCGGCGACAACGGAGTGCAAAGGGTTAATAATAAATGACAAAGGAAGGAGTATAATGTTTCAAATGCAAAGATTCTAAAAAAAAATTCTCGGAACAAATGCAGGGTTCGTACGCTTCAAGGACTTTCAAGCCCCTTTTACCAGAATTTTTGTAAAATAATATTTAACTTATTTAACGGAAAAAAAAATTTCTATCTTCAGATATATCGAACAGTATTTTACGAAATTTCTGGTACTGAAACACCTAAAATCACATTAATCCCTTGATGCGTACGAACACTGAAATGGATTGATTACGATTAGGTTACACCCCATAAAATCCTACATTTAATCAATCAGGAAAAATATATTGCTACTTATAATGGAATCTGTTAAGAACACCAAATATAAATTGTAGCAAGAGATTGCAGTTTCTAAACGATAGCGTATAAAAGCTTTTCTGAGGTAAAGGTGGCTTGAATTATATTTCTTTAACACTAGAACCGCCATTAGGTGTAATTTTGACCCCTGCCAAATTGATAATAGTCGATTCGAACCAGAAATTTATGAATAGAATATGTTAAATGTACTCAATACAAAAACAGGCTAATTAAATAAGTTAAATAGTTTTAAATAAAAATTCTGCTCTGAAACACTTTTTATAAAACTTGAGTAAAATAGCCGGCAGTTTTAGTGTTAAATTAGCTCCGTTTTGGAATAGTGGACTTTTTCTTATAAAAAATGAAAATAAGTATCATTCTTAGAATCAATTATCAAAAAATGATTTAATCGAATATTAAAGACGTGAATTATCACATTGCTAACTAAGTGTAAACCAACAGAGGGAAAAATGTCCAAGCCGGGAATCGAATCCGGGCCCTTGGAATAGCGCTCCAGTGCTCTACCATTAAGCCACGAGGACGATGCCCAGCTTAGCATCTCTCACTCACAAAAGACTGTAAGACTGCTACCTAAGCTGGGTATCGTCCTCGTGGCTTAGTGGTAGAGCACTGGAGCGCTATTCCAAGTGCCCGGGTTCGATTCCCGGCTTGGACTTTTTTCACTCTGTTGGTTTACGCTTAGTTAGCAATGTGATAATTCACGTCTTTAATATTCAACAATTTCAAGCGTAATTTCACTGCTCAAAATTAGTTCAAAAATTAATTACAATGATTATAATCACTCGAAATACTTTTCTTTCCGAACTTCAAAAATTGGTTTTACATAGATAGCTGCCAAATTTTATGCTTTTAAAGTATCATTAAATTTGCCTCGTTTAATCGCCGATTTTAACAATTAAACCCTTGAGGAGTGGCGGTATATATTATATACCATCTACGATTAATGACGTTTTACACCAGAAAAATTTTATTAAATTTTACTTTCCTAACTTTGGTGGAAAAAAGCCGTAAAATTGCTTTTACTTATTTTGAAATAGAATTTGTCAAAGATTACGGTGTGAGTTCAACATTACGGGAAAGCAATCACTTGCCCCTCAACAAGGTTAACCCCTTCGCGACGTGCGACTTTTACAGAATTTTTAATCTTTTATCACTGGTTTGTCAAAACAGAAATTTTTGACCAATTAAATCGGGAAAATGCACTGATTAAATAAGGCAAAATTTACAATAAAAAATAACTGGTGGGAATAATCAAGGATTCTGGGAACTTTACGGGGCGCGAAAAGAGGCCGCTCACCGCGGCGGTTGACCCACCCGTCCACCCGAGAGTAATAATGAGCTCGACGTAGCAGTGGTTGGTCGGTAGCTTCGTGAAACTCTAAAGGATTTGCTGGGTTTCCCTGGGTGGCCATCCCGGGCCCCGAGCCCTCACCTTCCCGCCTTTTGGTCTCGTTAATTTGCGCAATTTCCCTTTTAAATTTGTACGGTTTTAACATTTGATTTTTTTCAACCTTACTTTCGCTAGAGTGTCTTTCACTTGGGACGTGGCTGGGACCTACGAACCTTGCTTCCGCAAAAGAGTCGGAATAAGTAGAAGAATAAAAGGCTGTGGGCGGAAAGAGGCCGCTCGCCGCGGCGGTTTACGTGACGCTCGTCCCCAAGGGGTTAAATAAAGTAGCGGATAGGGACAGCATAATGCAACAGTGTTAAAAATTCTACTGCATTTTGAGAATTCAATGCACATGCGTGAACTAGAGGGTAGCATTGGGTAGAATAACGAAACGGGGAAAAAAATCAAAAATCCCTAGCCGACTTTGGCATGTTGTTTTGTTTTGTTGATGTTAATGTGCATTTGTACTTGGTACTTATTCATGTATTATACTTATTTGAAATTATTCCTTTGATATTACGGTTGTAAAGAATTATGGAGAGTTTTCAGCATAAATGGTCTGAATGTGATAATGTTTATAAGAGTTCACCTTCTTTAAATAGACATATACGTAATAAGTATATAAATGTTGAGAAATGTGGATATAAAAATGTATCACTAAACATATCCCTATAAATTTATTTATATGTAATGAGTTAAATATTAAATAACATCATTATGAAATAAAAGATGAACTTCTTTTAAATTTTGAAAGTAAAAGTTGCAGGTTTTTATTTACTTATTTATATACTTCTTACTACAACGTTGGAAATATTATGTTCGAAAGATTTTGCTTTTAATATTATTGTCAAATGATTTTAATAGTTTAGCGCCAGCAGTAATGAAAAATCTTATTTTTTCCCTTCCTTCAAACCCGGTTTAAAGAAATCCCTACCAGATTTCCTTCTCCCTTCTTCTATTTCGCAGGCCTTTCTTTAACACTGTTGCATTAAGCTGCCTCCATCCGCTGCTGTTAAATAAGCAAAAGTTTACTGTTAAATTTTAGCTTAAACAAAGCGTAAAAATTGGCACTTATGGATTTACCAATATGAAATTACTGGTACATGAAAAAGTACTACTGGTCCGTTTTTTGAAAAGCAGTATTATTTTAGAAAAAACATACATGGTAGATTTTAGCAACAATATCAAGAAGAACGCCTTTCGAGGTAAGTTTCGACGAAAATTGTAAATTAGATTTTTCTTTGAAAAAAAAGTGATATTCAAATATCGGACCGAGTGGGAGCCCTGCAGTTGCACCTTCATCGTGCCAAATAGTCTTAAGACAGCGCTAGTTTTACTGTATTACTACAGACGCACTGCAAGCACATGACAAGTTTTCATTCTGGAAGGTTTTTGTCTGTGAGTTATTGGATGTTAAAGTTCGAAGATGCAAATGCGAAATAATGGAGTTGTGAATAAAGAGGAGGAAGCATACAGTGTGCTGTCTATGAGTTGCGAGTGAAGTAACTGTGGAGGTTGTAACAAGATGGCGGATGCTATTTTAGGTAGCTTTCATTACAAAAAGCTACCTATTGCAGCCGTTCGGAGGAAAGCGATTTCAAAAAATTTTGGTATATTTTTATCGATCATGACCCCCAGGACCCCGAAACCACCCTACGTTCAAAATTGATATATATATATATATATATATATATCTGACCTATGTCACACTGTAACTCTCGTATTTATGAACCGATTTGGATGTAATTCGGTGTGTACATAGTACACACCAATGTCTCGACCGAGTTCGTTGGCCAGCTTCATCCGCCATTTTGTTTCAAAATGGCGATCATTTAAAATTTTTTTAAAAATTTAAAATTTGAAATGTGGTACCAAAAAATTGAAAATGGAAAAATATTTTTTACTTATGTATTTGACCTTTATACAAAGACTCCGGAGCAAGTTTTGTTTCGTCTATATCTTAAAAAATGGCTGAGTTATAGCATTTTGAATTTCTAGCGTGGCTGACATTTTGAAACGTCCTGAATTTTGTCACGCGATAAAAGGCGTATTTATGAACCAATTTGGATGTAACTTCGTTTATACATAGTACATACCAATGTCTCGACCGAGTTCGTTGGCCAGTATCATCCGCCATCTTGTTTAAAAATGGCGGCCATTTAAATTTTTAAGAAAAATTTAAATTTGAAATGTGGTACCAAAAAATTGAAAATTGAAAAAATATTTTTTTCTTATGTGTTTGACCTTGATAAAAAGATTCGGGAGCAGTTTTTGTTTCTTCTATATCTTAAAAAATGGCTGAGTTATAGCATTTTGAATTTCTAGCATGGCTGACATTTTGAAGTGTCCTGATTTTTGTCACGTGATAACAGATGTATTTATGAACCGATTTGGATGTAATTCGGTGTGTACATAGTACACACCAATGTCTCGACCTAGTTCGTTGGCCAGCTTCATCCGCCATCTTGTTTCAAAATGGCGACCATTTAAAAAAATTAAAAAAAATTAAAATTTAAAATGAGATACCAAAAAATTGGAAAATGAAAAAGATTTTCTTCGTATGTGTTTGACCTTAATACAGAGATCCCGGAACAGGTTTTGTTTCGTCTATATCTAAAAAAATGGCTGAGTTATAGCATTTTGAATTTCTATTGTGGCTGACATTTTAAAACGACCTGATTTTTGTCACGCGATAACAGGCGTATTTATGAACCGATTTTGATGTAACTTGATCTGTACATAGTACATACCAATGTCTCGACCGAGTTCGTTGTCCAGCTTCATTCGCCATCTTGTTTCAAAAGGGTTGCCATTTTAAAAAAAAGTAATTTAAAATTTGAAATAAAGTATTAAAAAATTGGAAAATGAAAAAAAAATTGTGTGTTTGGCCTTGATACAAAGATTCTGGAGCAGTTTTTGTTTCTGAAAATTTGTTCTTTTGCTTATATCTTAAAAAATATTGAATTATAGCACTTTAAATTTCTAGCATGGCTAACACTTTGAAACGATCTTGTATTTGTCACGCGATAACACACGTATTCGCCTATTTCGATGGAAGAAGGCATGTGGATAGTATACATCAATATCTCAACCAAGTTCGCTGGCCAGCTTCATCAGCCATCTTGTTTCAAAATGGCGGCCATTAAATAAAAAAAAAAATATATTTAAAGTGAGGTGCAAAAAAAAAAAAAAAAAAAAAAAAAATAGAAATTGAAAAAGGTTTCTTTCATAAGTATTTGACCTTGATATAAGCATTCACGAGCATTTTTTGTTTGTCTTTATCTTAAAAAATGGCTCAGATATAGCAGTTTCAATTTCTAATGTGGGTGACATTTTGAAGAACTTATTTTTTGCCTGCGACAGCAATCGTATATATCAACCGATTCCGATGTGAGTGAGCATGTGCACAGCCATTACTAAGGTCTCGACCAAGTTCACTGATTAGCCTCATCCACCATGTTGTCTTAAAATGGCAGGAACTTTAAGAAATCGCCGAATTTGGCAGCCAAATATAAGTTTGTTTAAATAAAAGCAGCTTGGATAAAGCTGACTAATTTCGCGAAATTCTCATTCATAATGATTTAGTATTGATAAAAATTAATATTGAATCTCCTATATTCGGTTTCCACTAAATTGAGCTTCGTATGTTTGAATAATATAAGTTGGCTTTTTTAAAATAAGGAAAATGAAAGCTACCTCTTCTTCCCGGCACTGGCCGGAAGGACTTTTTAAAATGAGATCTACTGTTTCTGAATACCACGGGGGCAAACTTCCCACCAGTAAAATATAATAGAATATTTTGTCTTATTTAAGTGTCTTATTTATGGAAAGAATTTCTCACAAATATGGTGAAAACTTCTATTTGTTTTTACCGGTGTCAGTTTGCCTTGTAAAATAGTCAGTTTGTTTCATCGGTTGTCACATTAACCCTAGATCTACCGGGAATTTTATTCAAGTTTTAATAAAACGTTCTACACCAGAATTTTGATTTAAAACTATTTAACTTATTTATTTACCTTATTTTTGTCTGGTCTATATACTTAGTTTATTTTAAAGAAATTTCTGGTTTGAATGAATATTTTGTATGTACCTGTCGGGTCCAATGGACCCGTCTGGTAGACGGAGGGTTAAGGTGGAATTGCAGGGCGTTACTACCGCAAAGTAAACTGCAACCAGTAAAAATGAAAATCTGTTTCTCCCATCGTTCGTGACAGAAATTTTGCATTAGTAAGGCTTTTAAGGACGGAGAAAATGTCTATATAAATTTACTGGTTGAATTATTCAGCGGATCTAATCAGCCCTTGCGAAAGCGGTTACAGTTGAAGCTTCGCTATTTTAACCCTTTGCCCTGGAAGTTTTTTTTATTCGTATTACCAGCAACTAGAAGTGATTTTAGGTATATCTTATTATTTTTTTAATTCTTTATGCATACAAATGTTACGATATATATAATAAAAAAAAAATTATAAAATTACTACATTTTGTAATCGTCCAAAATGTGATACCTCTCGAAGCAATTGCCAATATGTAATGTTGGCTTTTCTAGACAGGTATCACAAAATTATTTGCATTGTCTTCGTAGCGGAGCCCTCGATTTTGAAGACAAATTTTAATGGCTCCGCTCTGGAGCCCTCGAGAGCAAAGGGTTGAGAATATGCCAGTTCCTCTTTATTAATAGTTCCATGTATGAAATACAAGTGACAAAATTTAATTTATGTCATCCCAAAAAATCATTGAAATGTGTCTTCTTAAAACCTTTGAGGGGCAAGCAATTGTGTTTCTGTAATGTTGAATTCTCACCGGAAATTTAAAAAAAAACTTATTTAAAAATAACGAAACGCAATTTTCCGAACTTTTTTTTACCAAATTATAAAAATAAAATTTAATAAAAATTTACTGGTGCAAATCTGAATTAAAATTCGGTGGGATGTAACATTTCTCACCGTTTCTCAAAGGGTTAAAGAGATACATTGATTAAACACTAACATAATCTGGGCCAGGAGTAGCGAATCCACATTGAGAAAGGCAGTTGCAACACTAATTCTAAATTTTAATTTGCAACGTATTTATTTACAGAAAGCCTGTCATTGAGTTAGTTGAATAGTATTCTTAGAAAATTGTGTTGACAACTGGACTGCCAGCACGCTTGTTTGCAATCCCTAATCTAGTCATTTCTTTAATTTAGGGATGTACAACCTGTGGCCCGCGATGGGTTAACAAGTGGCCCGCGAATTTCGACAATTTACAATTGACAAAAATTGTAATTATCGACAATAGGTTGCTGGAAAAATTCGTGAATTTCATCAATTCACAGCGGAAAACAATTGCAAATTTCGCCAATCAGCTAACAATTGCAAATTTCATTAATCGTCTAGCCGATACCATTTGTATCAATAAAAGAAATTCCCGAGTTGATAATTTCGTCAGTCGCTAGTCAAAAATACGTCGAAGTTCATCGATCGGGCGCAGAAAAATCGTGCGTTTCGTCGGTCGCGCGCGGAAAAGTCGCGAATTTTGTTGAGCACGTGAAAATAGAGAGTTAGTCAGTTTATCACGAGAAAAAGTCGCGAATTTCGCCACTGTGCGGAGGGAAAATTGCAAAGTTCGTTAGTCAAATAAGAATTGTGATTTTCGTTGAGTGAGCGCGAAAAATCGAGTTTGGTCAATCGGGCGCGGAAAAATCGCGAGTTTCGTCGATCGGGTGCGGTAAAATCACGAGTTTCGTTGATCGCGCGCGGAAAAGTCGAGTGTTTTGTCGACCGCGCGTGGAAATGTCGCGTGTTTCGTGAGTTTATTGCAAGAAAAAAGTCATAAATTTCGCCAATTTGCCGTGGGAAATTGCAAATTTCGTTTAAGATATGTGAATTTCGCTGATCGGGCGCGGAAAATCGCAAGGTTTGTCGATCGAGCGAGGAAAAATTGGGAATTTCGTTGATCGGCTGAGGAAAAATCGTGAGTTTCTTCAGTTTATCGCGGGAAAAAGATCGCGAATTTTGGCAATTTGCCAAGGATTTTAGTCAGTTAAGAATCGCGAATTTCGTCAATCGGGCGCGAAAAAATTGCGAGTTTCGATCGGGCGCGGAAAAATTGCGAATGTTTTGATCGTGCACGGAGAAATCGCGAATTATGTCTATCGAGCGTGGAAAAATTTCAAAATTTGTCGATCAGGCGCGAAAAAAATCGCAAATTTCGTTGATCGGACAGTGGAAACATCGTGAATTTTGTCGATTAAGTGCGAAAAAATTGCAAATTTCGTCGATCGGCTACGGTAAAATCGCGCGTCTCGGTAGTTTATCGCTAGAAAAATTTGTGAATTCCGACAATTCACCACGGGAAAAAATTAAAAATTTTGTCAGTCAGTTAGCAATCGCGAATTTCGTTGACTGGGAGCAGAAAAATCGCGAATTCCGATGATAAGGTGCGGAAAAATCGAGAATTTTTTGGATCAGGCGCCGGAAAATCTGGAACTTTGTTGATCGGCTGCAGAAAAATTGAGAGTTTCGTCAATTTAACTTCGTTCATAAAGTTCACATTTTTATCGGCACTAGCCACTTTCATGGATATGTTTGTTTTTTAGCACTTTTAATAAAGCAAAATTTAATCCCCCGAATAAATTCAAGGAATATTTTCACTCTTTGAAAATAATCTTTGCTATATCTCTGTTATATATACAAGCATAAACTGTTGATATATCCTTGCCAACTGAATTGGCTATGGTATGTTGACTGTGTAGGGGAACCTAAAGGAGTAAAACTGCCACTCCTCTGAAACTATGTTTTTTATAGGGAACAGATCTCCTCGAAATAAAATTATCTCTGTGTTACTGATGTAGCTCTCGACAACCCAGGCATTTTTGTAAGTGGCCCTTCTCTTAAAAAGGTTGTGCACCCCTACTTTAATTCAAAAACAATTTTAAAATTACTAATAAATTTATATTTAAAAATTTAAGAATTCTGATCTAAGTTAATTTTTACATAAATGGATCAGCATCTTCAGAAATATGGCTATGTGTCGTAACAGCTCATTGGCAGTGTTGCTAGTGGGCTACTTTTATTAAATTCGGAATTCTTGATTGGCACCACTTTTTACTGCTCATTGGTATTGTTAGTTTTCGAGATATTGATTTAAATTCTACCTGCAAATTTTTATTTATACTTTATTATTATATTACTATTTTACTTTTTAAAAATCTTCTTTTTGTATAACCGAAGAAGTTTTCACGATTAAACTAGACGAAGAGTCACATTCGTAAATAGTGGTAAAAAAAATATATAAGTTAATAGCATGATTATATCATGAGATTTATGACAACCAAACACATTGGAGAAATTATGTTTAAATATATTTACCTACTATATTGGTGTTTGTATGAATAATTACTTTTGGAAAACATTATTTTGAAAAGTAATTTTCGATGTTTTAAATTGCAAGTTACTGGAATTAAGTAAGCCGAAGATTATTTTTTTGGAAATAGTAGTATTCCAAAATAAGAACCCGTATGAAACATGTTATTCCATTTTAAAATTATTAAGAAATTGGTATATGTAATAATACATATTTAGAAAATATTCCATGGAAATTAAATAATAATAAACAAAAAATGATACTTTGAATGATGAATAATAATTAAGGATCGACTGAAACAGCTTTTTAAGACCGAAACCAAAACCGGCGATATTCCTATTTTCTTCCGAAAACGAAAACGTCAAAAAAAATTTTAAAGTCTTTCAACTGTACGTATTAATGTAATTAATACATACATACTGTAATTTCCGGCGTATAATGCACGGATCAAACAATCATTTTTCGACCCAAAAAAACTTTTAAATAAAATGTAACTTGTTAAATCTCGGTAAATATTTGGCTTCAATAATTAAATAAAATTTCTGTGTTCAAACAGAATTGTTTGATCCGCGGATTATACGCCGGAAATTACGGTACATAAATGTACATAATTTTTAATTAATTATACTATTTATTAAATATTCATAAATACTAATTATGAGTATTCATTAAATATACATAATTATTAATTAATTATACGTGTGGCCCAAATTGGCACTCCGTTCCTTATTCCCCAAAATATTTATTTTCATATAAAATAAAACGTAATTATTTCATCACAACACAAAAATATTTCTAATTATAAGACTTTCATTTAATTAAAATTAATTAGTTTTATGTATACACACCTCGGTTTATCTGTTATAATGATATCTGCAAATGATCATCTGTGATGCTAGAACTTTGTCAAAGAATATTGGAAATACCTCTGCGATTTCAAACTGAATAATTTCTATTACTGTTATGTCTGCAGCATTTAATGAGCACGTGAAAAAGTTTAGTTATATATGCATTGCTTGCTTTATAATTTGTATTCACGTCTTGAGCCAGTCATGACTGATAATTATAAACAATGAAGTTCGTAGCAATAAATAGTCTCATTTGAGCCGATAAACCTCAATTTGATGAGTAATGTTGAAAAATTTCGAAGGAAGAAACAAGATTTTTGGAATACTGATAGCTTCGGTCCGGCCGAATTTTCAGCCGCATTTTCGCCTAAAAAAAATTTTCGGCAAAACTCAGATTTTGGGTCGAAAACGAAAACGAAACCGAATTATCGGTCGGTCTCTAATAATAATAATAATTAGGAAACTATTACTAAGGAACTGTGTGTAAGATTTTTTGAAAAGATGCAACAACCCTAAATTTCCGTGAGTGTTAAAATGTTTAAACCACTTGAAATGACTTTAGATATGCATACATACATCTATAAACAATACATAAGAAAATTCATGCACAAAATCAGGTTCAACAGAAAGGCACTAATTTCTAGCTTCTTGGCCATATCTGTTTACATGTCAGTAAATAAATCATGTTAGCAAGTATTTAAATAAAGCACATCTGAAAAAGAACGTGAAATGATCATTAAGCTAATTCAGGATTACTGCGATGCATAAAAAGGGAGATGAATACTATTTCACACACCATGCTGTGTTTTCACTGTGCAACTTTACTTTAGCTGAAATTTTATGCTCAATTTTAATCTGATTTTTTCAGATAATCAAAAATTTATATATCACAGATTAGCCGCTTTGATCATAGAACACTACATTTTTATATTAACACGCACAAAACATTTTTTACTTATCCAAGAGTTAGACCAAGAGTGACTGAATATTTTTTTCTTTGATGTTTAACCCATTAAGGCGCACCATGTTTTACTGTAATCTTATTCAGTTCACACCACTTTTTGTTAAACTTTATGAATCACTGACATGTGTTAATTAAATAAGGCAAATTTTATTTTTCTCTTTTACTGGTATCAAAAAGATTTAAAAAATAGCAAGAATAATCTTGCGAAAACACAACTTCAGTTTTTAATGGGTTAAACTTGAACCACATACTTTCTGTTTATAAATTGGTGTGTAATGCGTTTTATGTACCGTATTTTGTCGTTCATTTACAAATGTATTATGGGTAACCATTGTTCAGTTTCTATGTATTTAATGTAATGAGAATAAATAATTATTTCTTACATAAATTGGTAATGGTGGTATGGTGATTGAGAACTTTCTGCGAAGGATTGTATAAGAGAAAGCTACTGGGTGGTTATGATTAAAGTTACCCTGTTTAGACGTACGTCGAGTCCATTCTAGTAGACCAGGGATAGACAACCTGCGGCACGCGTGCCACACAGATACCAGTAATTATGTACAGAAAATAAATGTCTTGTTTAATCTCAGAAGGTCTGCAATTTAAAAAGGACAAAATTACAATTCTTAGGAAACGGTGTCAAGTGAATTTTAGACAAAAAAGTTGGCCACCCCTGTAGTAGACAGATACTGGTGAAACTTGGTATATACGTTATATGGACCACGGGGAAAAGAAATCTGCAACAAT
Organism: Maratus speciosus; assembly: GCA_963932465.1. Classification (NCBI taxonomy): domain Eukaryota; kingdom Metazoa; phylum Arthropoda; class Arachnida; order Araneae; family Salticidae; genus Maratus; species Maratus speciosus. Next base: position 312,025,505 of record OZ010796.1, read on the forward strand.
AAATAGCAGTTCAAATTTCGACCATCACGTGAGAAGGGGAATCATGAAGACTAAAAAACTCTAACTGAAAACACAATTTTTTTTAATTCACAGCTGATGTTCAATGCGCATTCCCTTTGCATCAAGCACATGCTCAAAGTGTGTTCAAAGTTTCCGATTATCTCCAAAGTGGGCACCGAGCAGCGCCGTCACTGCTCGGGCTATGTGAGGTGGTGCACCATATTGCATGAAAACGGTAGTCTCGAAACACTCTCGCTCTTGTAAGGCAGAATAACTTGTTGTTCAAGAAGGTCGCATTAACGGATACCCGTAATGGAACACCTTTTAGAACACTCAGGATTGTTCTACTAAAAGAAAGGGACCAAGAATTAAACCAGCAGTAAAACCATGCCATACAGTAATGTAATCAGGATGCAAACTGTTCATGCACAACATCAGTACACCATATGCAACAGTTCTGCGTATTCACTGCTCCGTCTTGTTTAAAATGCGCCTCGTCCGAATGCAAATTGTTCCTAGGCCACGAATTGTCAACTGCTCTTCTGGAAAACACATTCTCCCAAATTCAGGGCGTGTGTTCGAGACTGCAGGGTTCAGCGCTTTCTCAACGTGAATCTTGTATGAATTCCACTTTACAACTGAATGAAGAACCTTTCGTACTGCAGAACATTGGAGAGACAACACACATTGACACCGCTCAAGCACTTGTCGAAGAATATTGGGAACTGGACGCTCTTTCGACCACGGCAAGAGCGAATTCTTCTGCAGCTTCATTTCAATTCCGTTTTCGTCCTGTTCCTCGCAGCACACCCAACTCCGCAATCTCTTAGAATTTAGACATAATTTTTTTCAAAGTCTGCCTTGACATAGGTCCTTTTAGTAAGTATTTCAAGGGTCGATATTCTGGCAGTGCAATGTGACAAATTACTGCCTTTCTGATAAAACAACTTCACCAATAACGCTTGTTCTTTCTTCTCAAACGGTATTGTTCAGAATGACTTTACGGCAGCGACTACTGGCTTTTTAAACCACTACAAGTTTTCACAACGTCCATTGTCGTAGATGAAAACGGCCATCTATCGATCGAAAATTGAACTACACTTTTTTATTGCAGATTTCCTTTCCTCATGGTCTATATAACGTATGTACCAAGTTTAATCGATATCTGTCTACCAGAACGAACTCCACGTAGGTCAAAACAATGAACTTTAATTATAACCACCCTGTACTTTAAAACAGCTTCATGGAGCTGAGTAAAGATGAAGGTATTTAGACTTCTTTATATATGATAATCATATTATTATGTTGTGTAAAAAAGAGGCTGTTTTGACTCATTAAAGGGTCTTAAAATCTCTTTAATATCAGAATTTTCGTATATTGAATTCCACCTTATATACGCTTTGTATAAACAAAGACACACGCTACGATTAAACAAAGATAAATTTACTTTATAAAATTATTGGTAATGAAGGGATTTGGAATTCCCTGACAATCCGCTGCTGACCACAGGGACGTTGCAAACTTAGGTTTTGATCAGAAAATTATAAGCATGTAAAAATTCCTTTATGAAATGCATTATATCTACATGTCTGCCAACTTCAAGCATTTTCAAAGTCAGATAAACATATTTGAACCAGAAAATTTATATAAAAATGAAGTTGAGTATGTAGGGATACACAACATTAAATAAATCCAGCATAAATTTTATTAAATAAATTTTCTGGTTCAAAACATGTTTAGTTCCTTTAAAAATATGTAATATTTCTCTGCTCAGTATTATGGTGCCTACAAGTTCACTAAAATTTTTGAATGTGTCATTTTACCCATGGAACTATTAATTAAAAGGAACTGGCATAGCCTTAAAATAGTGAAGCTTCAACTGTAACTGCTTTCACAAGGGCTGATTACCTCCGGTCGAAGCTTCCACCAGTAAATTTATATAGAAATTTTCTCCGTATTTAAAGGCATTAGTAATGCAAAATTTCAGTCATAAATAATCGCAGAAAAAGAATTTAAACTTAACTAGTGTACGTTTACTATTGCGGCAGTCAGGTCCTTCATTTTTGCCATATTGTGACAACTGGTGATGCAATCTGACTGTTTTATCTGTCAAAAAAACCGCCAGAAAATATTCGAGAGAAAATATTTCCATGAATATGACGCTTAAATAAGATATAATTTTCTATTGAATTATACTGGTGGGAAGTTTGCTCCGGCGGTATTTTGAAACTGTAGATCGGATTTACAAAAAGCTGCCGCCATCTTGTGACAACCTCATCAGTTACTTTAGTAGCAAGTGGTAGACAGTATACTATATGTCTCCTCCTCCTTATTCATAACTCCATTTTTTTTTTTTTACCTTAGGTAATCTCAGAAAAATATTATCAATTTGAAATTAAGCTACGCAATTACAAATTCTGCTGTTTAACCCTCTCGCTGCTCAACTCGAGAGTTTCTCTAGCAACGTAAAAATAGCAAAATTTGCGCAACCCGAGATTTCATATGGGATGCATTTTCTCCGTCTAATTAACTCCGTCTAAATAATAACCGGCCTTGATCATTCCCACCAGTTACTTTTTATTGTAAATTCTGCCTTATCTAATCGGAGCATTTTCCGGATTAAATTAGAAGAAAATTTTTGTTTTGAAAAACCGGTGGCAAAAGAATAAAAATTCTTAAAAGACGCTCGTCGCGAAGAAATTAAGTACGCAATTTTTGAAGCTATTTTGATAAAACAATTAGGTAGCGAGAGTGTTAAAAAATAAATTAAAAATATCTAACGTGAAAGCGTTGTGTACAAGACTCCTTGGACATTACAAAGAGTGTAGGCACATATAGATAATGCTTTTTGTCATTTATTTACAGGGTACCTACTCAGAATGCTAATTTAGGGAATTTTTTGTTGCTGTTCAGAAATTCCGTACTGTAATATCGCCATTAAGTAAAGCAAAAAAATATTAAAGTGAAGTTCGTTTTTAAATTCGGAATTTCTGAAGGAAAATAACTGGTAAGTTAGCAAATCTGGTCACGTGTTGTCAGGAAACTAACACAATCTAGTTTTGAATAACACTCTTTTCGAATAGTAATAATTTTGCCTTAATTTAATAGAAGAATTTATGTAATTAAATAAAGCATAAGTTACTGTACAAATACAGGGTGGGGCAAATAAAAGTGGACCGGACGAGTGGATACGATTGGACGCGAATGATTTACATGAACGAAACCGGTTCAGATCTTAGTTCGCGCTATGTCAGTGTAAGTGTGATCAGTGCAAAGGTGAAGATCAGGATGGAGCAACTCCCTTACAGCCAACCGAACCTTAGATAAAATTTACACAACCTTAACTTCTGACAGAGTTTTTCTCAAAGGTCAGTCTGGTCTCAGCCCTAGCCAGCCACCCATGTCACCTGATCTGTCAGCGTGCTATTACTTTTTGTGGGGAACCTTCAAGTCTAAGGTGTATCGCAACAACCCTCACGGAATTCAAGAACTGCAGCAGAATATTTCTGATGAGATTACAGCAATTCCACAAGTCCAGATTCGATCTGCTTTCTGCAACTTGCTGACACCAGGGCCCAAAAGATCCAAGAGATGAATGGTGCTCATTTTCAACATCGGCTATAGGCAGGTTAGCGAACTAGTATTTCCTTTTCTTTTCTGTGTTTCTTTGTAACCTGGAACTCTGTTCCCCGGGACACTTTTATTTGCCCCACCCTGTATATTCTATTCAAAATTCCATTGTATTATTTCCCTTGCAAGCTTGACTGGTCTCCTCCTTGGATACCACCTTTATAAAACAGTAATGTTCTTGGTATATTTTAAATCAAAATTTTGCAGAAACATACCACGAAGATTATTGTTTAAAAAAGGGGTATAAAAAGAGACCAATGGTAAACCTATTCTATGTAGTGTTATTCATAAAAACGTTATTATTGTAGAACAAGATTAGTGAACCAACAAGTTATCTGGCAAATAACCACTACCATTTCCAAATAGTAATTTTCACCTTCCGAAGATATCTGTGATTAAATAAAGGAAATATTATACTGTTATGAGATCTTGGTGACAACCGATCTTTTGGTATGCGAGTCCGCTTCTCTTTGATTTATAAAGTTAACACAAGTTTAGAAAGTAATGCATCGTACGTATTTAAATATCATAAAAACTTGGCCAATTCATGCGACCGGACGCAGGCATGTCTGATATGCTTAGAGTAATGAGTTCTATTTACCATATCTCCATTATCAGAGAATCCATAGAAAATCTGTGTACAGACAATCAAGTATGTAATGATGAAGTATCATAGGATGCCCCCAATATATGGTTAAATATCCTAAAATATTAAAAGTTAAACATTTAGTAACTTTTTCTTCTGTATTTGTCGTAATCCAAAGCAATACTAACGGCAACACCCTAAAGAATAATAGACTCCCATACCTAAATGATAAGAAGCTTTTAGATGTATAGGACAGTAGCTGATGAAAATTTTCTCCCTGATGAACATTGCGGATGCAAGCCGAAAGTACTCGGAGGTTAATTAAAATTTATATTTTAACTTTAAACATCTGTATTGTTTATCATAACATTTAACATAAATGATGAACTTTTTAAAGTTCACATTAAATATTTTACATTTAAAGCAGCGATGATTTTACAAAACATTATTTTTATATTTAAAGTATTTATTTTTTTGGCGGTTGTGACATCCATGTCACACCCACAACACAACAAAACGCGTTTTTAAGTTTTAAAACTATGTTCTAGAAAACCGGCGCTACTTTATTAAGATAAAAAATAAATGTTGGTTAATTATAAAAATACTTTATGTAAAACTTTGCGTGCAAATATTGAGTGTAAAATAAAATTTATAATGTTTGACATTTTAAAGAGCTTGGAAAATGAGGTAATCGCAATGACTTAAAAGTTGAAAATTGCTTATAATAAAGTAAAAGCTTTTATAAACTAAAATGATGTTTACATTCTCTTATATGTTTTTTGAGATTTAAAATAGATACTTACGTAAATCTATCACTCTTCTTGGTCTATGTTGTTCGATTTTTTAAAAATCTTTTACCTTTTAATTTTTAGTAATACTAGTTGAAAATTTTTAAAATACTGCGACATCATAAAGAAAATTTCATGTTCAACACAAATGTTAGGTGTACATTTACAGAGCGGCCAAGTCTCCGGCTTTTTGGGTACCAGTATTTTAATACAGTAAATGTTATTTTATTTAAGTGGAACATTTAGGTGATTTAAAAGAACAACAATTTCACTAAGATAATAGTGGTGTGCAAAAATTCAGAAACTTGGCAACTCTGCATTTAAAATATCACCAGTGACAACATTACAGAATTATTTTTATTACATTATAAAACCAATAACATGCTAATATTGCAACATTTTGCAATACTGCGTTCCTACTGAAATTAGAAAATTTAGTTGATTATTTTGCCTGTAAAGATAGATATGAATCTTGCATTAATTTACAAATAAATTTTTAGCAATTAGTCTGAAAACATAAACAAATAAGATTAGGGGTCTTTAAACATTTTGCTTGAAAGTCGTTTTCCACAAAAATTCTGAAATGCTAACTTTGCCTTATTTAATCCCAAAGTTCTTGAGATTCAATTAGTAATTTTATTTAATTCTAAAAAAGTGGTAACTTACAGGCTCGTGGATCACAAAATGTATACCTCCCAATTTAAAACGAAAACTGGAAAACTACTTAACCAATAACCCATTGGTGTTTCTTTGATGGAACAGTGAAAAGAAATGCCTTTTGCAGGGCTCCCACTTGGTCCGTTTTTTGAACACCACTTTTTTCAAAGAAAATTCTTGCTTATAAAATTCGTAGATACTTATCTGGAACCGCTTTTTTCTTGCAATTGTTGCGAAAACCTTCCATGAATATTTTCCTCAAAAAATACTGGCTTTCGAAAACGGGCCAGTGGGAGCCCTGCTTTTGATTGCAGGCAAGGACTGGTGACTACATTTATACTCACCCTTACAGCAATTTACAAAAAAAAAAAAAATCTTTATTATAGATTTCGCTTTAAAGTATCCTAATATACGTGTATTGCACAGATTATTATTCTAAAATTTGTGCGAGTGGAATAAAGAAACAGTCGCTTGACGACATACATCTCAGCCTCATAATCAAAGGGTTAGTATGTTGCTGACGGGAAATGCGAATTTACATTTTTTGAAAATGTTTAATTCTGCTCGTTGCTTTACTTTTGCATTTTAAGTCTTACATTATTTCTTAAAATAAATAAATAAATCGTATTTTGCATATAAATGCTTCAATTAGAAACCATAACCTTATTAACCCCTTGAGGGGCACCGGTATATTATATATACCACTTAATGATAATTTCTAAATGGCATATTGGCACCAGAATTTTAAAACTAAATTTCGCTTAATTTAATGTACGTGCAGATAAGCTTTTACTTATCTTAATAAATTTTTTCTCGTAAATCCTGGTGTCAGTCAATCATTTTAATATCTTTGAATCAGAAGTGCTTTGCCCCTGAAAGGGTTAACCCTCTGTCTACCAGAAGGGTCCAATGGACCCGACATGTACATTCAAAATATTTATTCAAACCAGAAATTTCTTCAAAACAAACTAAATGTATAAATCAGACAATAATAAGTTAAATAAACAAATTAAATAGTTTTAAGTAAAAATTCTGGTGTAGAATGTTTTTATAAAACTTGAGTAAAATTTCCGGTAGTTCTAGGGTTAAATACGTTCATTTATAATATAAACAAAACCAGAAAAAATCTTTTTGTAAACCATTTCGAGGCGGCATCCCTTACACAAAATTTATTTGGTTGACACCACTTTTCTTGAACAGTTCCCTTTATTTATGAAATACTAAACATTACTCCAATTAACAAAGACAAATATTACATTTTTTTATTAATGGTGCAAAAGCAAATTTCACATGCATCTTTTGACGGTGCATCACCCGTCCGGAAAGGGTTAAATAATGTAACATGCGAGTGTAACGCTCATGGGCTGGGCTTGTTGTTTAAAAGAAAAAAATCTTAGCCGCCCACAATATGCTAAAATAACTAAAAAGATACCGTAATTTCTGGCGTATAATCCGCGGATCAAACAATTGTGTTTGGACCCAGAAATTTTATTTAGTAATTGAAGCCAAATGTTTACCGCAATCTAAACAGTTACATTTTATTTAAAAAAAAAAAAAAATTCTGGGTCGAAAAACGATTGTTTGATCCGCGGGTTATACCCCGGAAATTACGGTACCTCAATTTTGCAATTTAAAGAATTGTTTTACTTAACCCTAGAACTACCGGAAATTTTACTCAAGTTTTATAAAAACATTCTACACCAGAATTTTTACTTAAAACTATTTAATTTGTTTATTTAACTTATTATTGTCTGATTTATACATTTAGTTTGTTTTGAAGAAATTTCTGGTTTGAATAGATATTTTGAATATACATGTCGGGTCCATTGGACCCTTCTGGTACACAGAGGGTTAATGACAGAAACTTTGCTATTATATAAAGAGAAGACTACCATTCACAGTTTGTGGTGGTAAACGACTTTCAGCAAAAATGTTGAAGAACCCTACGTTATAGCAATGTTGCCAGTGGGCTACTTTTTTAAAATTCAGATTTCTTGATTGACAGCACTTTCAAGAAATGGTCAAATTCGCCTTATTTAATGACATATTATTTAAGGCGAAAACAAGGGGAATTTGATCATTTCAAAATAGTGGTGCCGATCAAGAAACCTGAATTTTAAAAAAGTAGCCCACTGGCAACGCTGCGTCTGATCAAAGCACTGAATGGGATAAAGCAGTGGAACTCACTTCTTTTTTGCGAAAAGAATTTTCTCGACGCTTTTTGAAAAGCGTAAAATTCTCTTTACTTAATGATGGAATTTCTATGGTTTCTCAAAGTATAGCTTCCAATTTCTACTCGTCTTTCTTACCGCCTATGTTTGACAGAAATTTTCACCTCGTTTTCGCCACAGTTTTCTGCGTTAACATCTGACTGCCTAGCAAAAAGACAAAATAGTAATGCTGTTTTCCCTGTTTTTTTTTCTAAAAAAAGATTATTTTACCAACATGATATAAAAAAATTAATTAGGTATATAATCCTTGAGAGTATTAACCCTTAAAGGCAGCGAGATGCATATGTGCATCACATTTTATTTAAATCTTAGCAACCTTAAAGCATTACAACCTTAAAGCATAACTCTTAAGGCATTTTCAGGTGACTGTATATTTATATAGAAATACCCATCCTGTAAAAATTACAGCAATATGCTGCAAAATAAAGTTAAAAAACTGTCTTAAAATTTCTGATATCTAATGTTTAATATAAGAAAAAAAAAACAATTAAAAACATAATTCATGCATTTAAGGGTTAATTTTACAAAATAAAAAATATATGTAAAATAAGGTATTTAGATTGATATTTATTAAAATATTTACTAATTTGCAATATTTTAGTTATGACAGTAGTTTTTACTTGTTTTGTAGAACTGTAACATAAGAAAAGATTGACGTATTTTACAAAAAATATCTCTCTAAATTTTTCATTATTTTTCTTGTGTAATAAACCTTTCTGAGAATCATATATAATTTTTTCTAAACAAAATAAAAAATCATGCATTTAACCCTCTCGCTGCGCAACCCGAGTTTTCATCGATCAACGTAAAAGTAGCAAAATTTGCGCAACCCGAGATTTCCTCGGGGATGCATTTTTTCTGTCTAATTAATCCGCCTTGATTGTTCCACCAGTTATTTTTTTATTGCAAATGTTGCCTTATTTAATCAGAGCATTTTCCTGATTAAATTGGGCAAAAATTTTTGTTTTGAAAAACCGGTGGCAAAAGAATAAAAATTCTTAAAACACCCTCGTCGCAAAATGGTTAAATACGCAATTTTTGAAGCTATTTTGATAAAACAATTACGCAGTGAGGGGGTTAAGGGGATTCTTCACTCACTTGTAAACACCCGCTCGGTAATGTTAAACCAATGGGGAGGTTGTTTTCGAATTTCTTGTTTAAATTTGAATATTTTTAAAAGTTATTTATTTATTTATTTTTTGCATTGGATAGCTGAGCTCAATCTTTAATATGACTCATTTTTACTTTTTCGATTTTGGTTGCAGACTATTTTTAAAAAAGTACTTTCAGTTTCCAAACCGCTTTCGAAACTGAAAGTACCTTTTAAAAAATAATCTGCAACCATAATCGAAAAAGTAAAAAAGAGTCATTAAAAATTGAGCTCCGTTATCCTATGCACAAAAATCGTTTAAAAATATTCAAATTTAAACGGGAAGTTCGAAAACAACCTCCCCGTTGGTTAACGTTACGGAGCGGATGTTTTCAATTGAGCTAAGAATTCCCTTAAGGGTTAATCATTACTCAATGCTTTAAAACTGGGTTACATCTATAAAACAACGTTAAGGGGTCTTGTACCTTTTAAACGCGTCGAAAATTAACGAAAAACTACAAAGTTTGAATTAGTCTATCTTCAAAGTCTTTTTATGTATATACATGAAATTTTGCATATTGATTAAACAGATTGTGTTTTGTAATATGCTACCATTAGAAATTTATTAACCCTTTACGAAATTTGTGTATTGTTGAAATCAAAATAGCTCTTTTTTTACCCCATAAGTCATTGCGCGTATGATATCTTGAGAAAGTATGTATGGATTTGCATGAAACTCGGTAAAGATACTAATCATATATGTGTGTTTAAAACGATCTACTCTTAGGCTAAAATCATTTCAGTAAGTATATACAAAAAATATTTTCGTAAAAAAAAAAAAAAATGTATTTTTAATGAATAAAAATAGTCATAACTAAAAATATTACCATTGTAAATACTTAAAAGTAGATCATTTTAAACACACATATTTGTTTAGTATATTTACCAAATTTCATGACAATCCATACATATTTTCTCAAGATATCATGCGCGCAATGACTTATGGGGTAAAAAAAAAGAGCTATTTTGATTCCAACAATACACAAATTCTGTAAAGGATTAATAAATTTCTGTTGGTAGTATATTACAAAGCACAATCTGTTTAATCAATATCCAAAATTTCATGTTTATACATAAAAAGGTTTTGAAGATAGACTAATTCAAACTTTGAAGTTTTTCGTTAATTATCGACCCCTTAATTTAAATAAGCTTCTGATGCAGTGAAACCGATAGCTTAGTGAATGTGCAAATCAGTTCACGGGGCTGAGAATTTTTTTAATAAGGTAAAATTTAATATCAAATTTTAGTGGTAAGAAAAATTGTAAAATTCTGCAGCTATACTTAATCCCTTAACTCCAGGGTTTCCAGTTTGGCCTTTTTTCATCCCAAAATTTCGAATTCACACCAGGAACTACCTATCAAATTTTACTCTTTTTTTAATGACAGGAATGAATTATAATTTCATTATAAATTAAAGTGAAAATTCTTCTTTAAGAATTTCCTATGTGAATTCGAAGTTCTTTTCATTAAAGTAGAGGCCAAAATGGCAACCCTGCTTAGGTCTGGGTTGTCAAACTGTGGATAGCTGGATATCACGAAAATTTTAACGAAATATCACGAAAATGTTTTAGAAATAACTGCCTACCTAGTCCTAGAGTCTCAACGATTCAAGAAATAGATTATTTCTTTAAAAATTTAGTGGTAACCTGGCGGGCTGCGTTTGACACCCCGGCCTTAACTGTTTATTATTTTTTCTGCCACCATTAACTAAAACTAGGGTGAAACAACACTTTTTCCGTACTAAAATATTTAGGCGAAACAAAAAAAAATAACGTCCTTTTCTTGTCCACAATTAGAATATTTTTTTCTGGGTAAAATGAGTAACAACTCTTTTTATTTTTTTGTTTCCATTAAAATAATCAGTAAGTACTTCATTAGAAAAAAAATGCTTAAAAAAATATTTTTTTTTAATTTAAATTATCCTTTTTTATTCGCCTTGGCATTTTAAACTGGTTTTGTGTTATCATAAAACCCAGCATTTTAACTAGTTAGGCCCAAAATACTAAAATATTTATTTTTTATTATTACATTTTAAGATTCAATTTTACACATTGGAATTGTAACCTCTGTTGTCGTAATCCTTACCAAAGAAATGACTTCCACTGTCCAGTGTTGCCAGATGGCCTACTTTTTTAAAATTCAGATTCTTGATTGGCACCACTTTTTTGAAATGGTAAAATGCCTCTTATTTAATGACATAATAATTAAGGTGAAAACAAAGGTAATTTTATCCTTTCAAAAAAGTGGTGGTAATCAAGAAATCTGAATTAAAAAAAAGTACCCCACTGGCAACACTGCCACTGTCCCCAACAGAGAGTACTCGCGAGCTTACTTGTAGTTAAATATATTAGAAGAGATATACTACAGCCATTTTGAAATTGTTCTACACACATGTGGTCAGTAAGCTGAAACATCTGCATTCCAGGTTACTGTGTTTTCCGTGTGTAGCCTCTGTTACATAAATTTTAAATTTAAATATTGTCATTTTAATTAAAGTTTTATTTTTAACATATGAAATTAAGTTAATTTAATTTAAATAAATGCAATATTTAAATATATATTTAAAACTATAGAAAATGCATTTTTTAAAATTAAATGTAACATCTGTTACTACATATATGTAACAGGGGGGGGGGATTAATTAGCAAAAATCAACTTTAAAATTCATATGCATGATAAAAATCCATAAAAGTACTTCAATGGGGTCATTGTTTTTAGATTACCGTAAATACACTTCTATTGTCTAATTTGTGTTGCTCAACGTAGCTTCTGTTACAAAAGGAAGCTTCTGTTAATATATACATAGCTGCCAACTTTTACGCTTTTTTGCTACAACAAAAATTTAATAGAGATTTTCGCCTTGCTTAATAGTAATATTTCTACGAGTAAATAAGACAATATTTTCTATAAAATATTAGTGTTAGGAAGAAAGCGTAAAAGTTGGCAGCTATGCTATATATAATTTCTGTTACTCGCCCTTTTTCTCTATATTTTTCTTGTTGTATATGAGGAGTTCTAAAAAATGTTCCCAAAACATCAAAGCCATAGTTCTTTCTATATACTAAAACAGTTTGACAATTAAAAAAATATTTAATACAGGGAACTGGAAATTTTGGTTGTAATGTTGATTACAAGGAACAGAGGTTACATATTATTATATAAATCAATAACTATTATTGTTTTCTTTTGAATATAAAATTACATATTGAAGTCTAGTACACGAATGATGATATAATACACTAGAAATAGCATTTTGATAGAAATATTAATGCTGTAAATTGAGTGGATGTCATCCAGTAACAGAGGTTACAATATTTATCTTTAAGGCATTTTCAGTTGACTATATTTTTATCCTGACTATTAATTATCCTATGCTGGAACTTATTTTATATAAGTTGTGTATATATAAACACAGAAAAAATATATTTGGTGAAAATTGCATACTTAAAAAAAAGATATTGGGAAAAGGATATAATTTTTTTCACCCGTTTGCCATAAAGTTGAAATCGAAACACTCAAGGCCTGAGGACAAGAGTTGTGACGTCATCACTAATTGACGACTTCTCACTAGTGTTGGAATTCACATCGGAAATTTTTGAATAGCAATTTTCTTTTATTTGTGGAATATCTATTATCTTATAAAACAATGGCAACTATTCAAACTTACTACTGAGAATTTGGAATTCCCCAATAAAAAATCAGCCAGATTCGGCAACAATGTGGCATTCCGTATCTGGCTGAATTTTTATTTTGGGATTCCGAATTCTCACCAGTAAGTTTAAATAGTTAGCACTGTTTTATACGATGATAGGTATTCCACCAACAAAATAATAGAAAATTGCTTATCAAAAATTTTCGATATGAATTCAAACACTAGTAAGAAGTTGGTCGATCAGTGATGACGCCACAACTCGTGTCAAATGGCCTTGTGTATTTCGATGGCAACGGTCATAATCGAAAAATGTTTGTCAATTAATAAAGAGAAGATAACAGTTACAAATTAGTGGTATCCAAAAGTTTTTTGTAACGAAGCATGCAAAGTCTTCTTGTCCGAACGCAGTTCGCGAAAGTTTAAGTTAAATACAATTTAGTGGTTAATGAAGAGTTTTAACTTTAAACCCTGCACTGCACAGAGATGCATACATGAATCAATTGAAAGTTAACCTTTAATACATAAATTCAATTACTGGCTACCACTATATTTAATGAATATGTTCACCTTACACTAATTATGGGTATTAAGAAATCATACGTACCAAAGGAAAATTCGTGCAGTGTGGGGTTAAAAAAAGAGGTAATTCTGCTGCTGATGTAGTGGGTTTCACTAACATAAAGAAAAAAATAAAGGAAGCATTTTATGGATTTTAGATTTGTGATCTACAGCTGGCAATTCTCACGATTTTTTTAACCACATTTACGGGTTGATAGCTATGCGTATAACCCCGCTTTTACAATTCTAAGGAAGGTAAATTGCGAGAAATTACAGTTAAAACCAACTTTTATGCCTCAGGGATTTTCACTAGTATTTCGTAAAAGAAATCGTTTCCTTATTTAATGTAAACATTCTTCCTTTAAATGAGGCAAAATATTCCACTCTGAAAAGTTCCTGGAAGTTTGCCCCTGCGGGAATCATGTTAAGAAAATAAAGAGAAAGTATAAATTGCAGAAAAATATGAATTTGGAGAACGTAAAAGCTGAGTTTAACTGTGTCTGCCAAATCTTCCCATTTCTGAATACCAGTAATTTTGAACAGAGATATTCGCTTTATTTAATAAAAAATATTCTAAATGAATTTAACTACTTCATTTAAAAAAGTCATTATTTCACAATTAAAAGTTTAAATTATAATTGAGTTATAAATACAAAATTTTGTTTTTAGCATAAGTGTAACAAAAGAATTAAACAGACACTTAAAAAAAATAACAGTCTAACATTATATACACTAAGAATAAAAAACAATTAATAACGCTCATTTGTATTTATTTTTTAATCAATCCATTTCTTAAAAGGTTTCTTCAAAAAGAAAATATTTTCTTGAATTAGTACGTTTAACAGACCTAGAAATAAAATTAATTGCACAAGCAATTTGCTTAGTTAAAGTGTATAAGCTTTAAAATAATCTCTCTTCTATTAAATCGGAATTTTCTTTAAATCAGCTTTATTCAAAATGATGTTGTGTTTTTAACTATGCTAATTAGTATCGTTTTATCCGATGTTATAGTTAATTAAAGTAATATAATTAGAATCGTATTATCTTTTGTTCTAGTATAAAAGTATTTGTCTGAAAGTTAAATCTTATTTTATTCTTATATTGTTTACAGTTTCATTAATCTTTAAAAGTAAGATTGTAACGGTTGTTTTTTAATTATTTAGACTACGCGCAAATTACATAAAAAGTAGGGTTCCCAAATTGTCCGTTTGTTATATATCATTATGTCCTAGGAAAAATTTTCGTAATAGGTTTTTACAACATTTTCGACAGAAATAACAGTCCAAGAGACGAAAGCACAAAAACCTATGATATCAAGCACAAGAAAAAAACCTTTATTTTGTGGGAGAGCAGAAGTAGGGGAATATAATGATCAATGTCTGGCGGAAGTGAAGTGGTGCATAAGCCAATAATTAGTACCACCAGTGGTTGACTCGTAGGTTTATCATTGTGTTTGTCCTACAACTATTCTCCATGTTTTCATACCTTTGTTTGTAGGACAAACAATGATAAACCTGCGAGTCACCCACTGGTGGTATTAAATTTTGGCTTATGCACCGCTTCACTTACGGCAGACATGGATCATTAGATTCCCTTACTTCTACTTTTCCATAAAACAAAGGTTTTTTGCTTGTTCTTGATAACATAGGTTTTTGTGCTGTCGACTCTTGGACTGTAACTTTCATGGTAGCTTCCTTCATAATTTTAAAGAAAAATCTTTAAAGACGATTTTTATATGAAAAAAGTTGTTTTCAAAATTGGACCATTTGAAAGCCGTGTAAACGATACATTTTTGCATCTTTTTGTATCACGTATCTAGGGCTCGAACTCAATTCGCTTTTCGAATACCACCGTTTTCCAATAATTCTCTTCCGTTTAGATATGTCATGAAATTTTAATAGAAATCTTACTCGAAGGTTAGCTCTGCCGCAAACAGTGTAAAAGCCAACAGCGAAAATCTTACCTTTAGAAATACAGGTATTCAAAAAGAAGACCGCATACCTGCCAACCCTCAACTTTATTTCCTGAAAAATGTAGGTTAATTTGATCCAGGTAAAAGACGTTTCTAACCAGAAAATTTATTTGTTGTAACATATATTTAATTTCATGTTTTCACTGGGAATTTTTTAATTCCATTTCTTTAAAGTATTTCTGGTTCAAAATGTCTTTAACTCTTTTAGGGGCAAAGAATTTCCATTTCTAAGACGCTGAAAAGAATGAGTGCTACCGGAAATTACAAAAAAAATTTTTTGGAAATAAGGAATAGCTATATTTCACATACCTAATAAAGAAATATTTTTTAAAACCAAAAATCCTGGTGTCACCTGGCATTTGGGAATAAAAATTACGTGGTCTCAAAAAAGTATCACCACCCCTTAAAGGGTTAACCTGGATCAAATTAACTGACATTTTACGGAAGTTAAGTTCGAAATTGGCATGTGCGGTACCGACATGAGCCGGGGCCGTCGCGAAACAACTTTCTTCTCTACGGGCCTGCTTCAAGAATAAGATGAGTCACGCAAGAGATCTGAGTTAGCAAACGAACCAAGTCGAATAGTTGTATGTATGCATCAGAAACAGTGCTATAAATTTCCGTTTTGTAATATTTTGTTATGGCTGTTTGAATTAAACATTCAATAATTAAACATCGAAGGGTCACTAAACAGGTACTTTCTTTCTTTTTTTGCTTCGTTTTGCCCTTTGATTTAAAATATATTCGAAAACATTTGATTCGCGGTTTTTACCTCTGATTTTAACTTGAAATATACATTTATGACAAAGTTCCCTTTAAAAATTTCTTACATTAAAATGCCTTAATTTAAAATTATAAATATCAGGATTGATATTACATAAACTCATAAATAAAAATGTTATATTTTTTTTTATTAATTAAAACAAAAATTCTATTTATCAATAAAAAATTTAATTTTCATAATGTATGCATAACTTAAAATAAACATTCCGTTGGTAGGTGTTGCAACTAAAATAGCATTTTTCACTAACAGTAAGCACATACTTACAGTAATTTAAAAAATATATGGTATTTAATATTGCATAAAAAAATAATCTCACTTAAACAAACACGTATTAAGGAAGTTGAAATATCTGGAAACTTATCAACGACTGTTACATGTTTGTTAATACAAGTGATTTTATTTTATTAGAAGTGAGTTTTCTGTTGTCATTCTTGACTTTTGCATAGTTATTTATTTTATTATTATATTCGCAATTCCTGACAAACACATAACTTAAGGGGACAGTTCACCTGAAAATTAACCCCCAAAATCGATTTTTTATATTAAAAAAAAAATATTAAATGGAAGCTTATTTAATTATGAATATTGTGACACCTCATTTTTACCCATACGGCGATTATATCGCCAGGTATTGTAAATTTCATTAATACACCCAGCGCAATTACCCAGAAACAACCAACTTTAAATGTCTTTTTTTTTTTTTTTTTTTTTTTTTTTTTGGCTATATTCCTATTTTCTTCACTTTCATGTTTTAAAAATGCTAAGGACTTTTTTCGTATTTCAGATATAGATTTAAACTTTTTTGTACATGTTCTTTATTATATACGTGAAAAATATGAGCATGGAATTGTCCTTCATGGTTTTAATTTATTTATTTTTTTAATAAAAGTATATGAAGATGTATTAGATTTCACTCTTTTACGCTATGTATATCAGTGAAAAAATTATATTAAATGTAACATTTGATTTATCTAAAACTCCATGCTCAGTTTTGCGTAATACACATTTGAAAATCTTTTTTAAAAAATGGGCAAAAATATTAATATTTAAAAAAGTAGAATTTTAAAAAATTCAAAATGTTTTAAACTATTTTAAATTTTTAACTAAATATGCAGTTAAAAAACATTTTTTTTTAAATGTACTTTTAGTTGAACATTGAAATGCAGTGACGTATTGCACCATTTGAATCATTTATTTAAATTTAAAAAAATGTTGAAAAGGTAAACTGCTTCCTTAAATATATAGCAACGTTGGCTTCCACACTTGCATTTACTTATGAAATCCAGATCTTTTCAATAGTAAGTTGTACAATAAGATTTTGGGCTCTTGGAATTTTAGGAAAGTACTTTTGTAAATATACTATTGTAAAAGTGTTTTTAAAAACTAATTATGATTAGTTTTTAAAAATTTGAAAACCATTTACAATTAGAAATAATAACATTTTCTGGAGCCATTTTATTTTACCACTATCTGCCTACATCATGTACTTATACACTTTACTCGGGCAATCTCATTCTAAAATTAAAATTTTAATTGATAAATAGAATTTTTGTTTTAATTGTTTAAAAAAATTAATATCTTTATTTTTGATTTTATATAATATCAATCCTGAAATTTATACTTTTAAATTAAGACGTATTTAATTTTAAAGGGAAATTTAATTATTATCTGCTAAAATTGTGTTATTTTAATACATGATATCTCCTGTCATAAATGTATGTTTCAAGTTAAACTCTCCGAAAAGTACCATGAATCCCAGTTCTTTAACTATTTTTGTATTTTTATTTTTTCATGATAAAGTTGATAATTTTAATGTATGATTTTTTCTACCATAAATGTATATTTCAAGTTAAAATCTCAGATAAAAACGGCGAATCAAATGTATTTGAATATATTTTAAATCAAAGGAGGAAAAAAAAGCATTGTTTAATGACCCTTCTCTGTGTTAATTATTGAATGTATAAATCAAATAGATCTAAAACAAGCCACAAATGGCTCAATAAAATATTCTAAAACGGAAATTTCTAGCACTTTTTTTGATACAAATATACAACTATCCGACCTATTTCGTTTGCTACTCAGATCTCTTGCGCCGCCATCTTGCTGTACATTTTCGTCTTGAAGCAGGCCCGTAAGAGAAGGAAGTTGTTCCGCGACGGCCCCGCAGGAGCACTATATATCTGTCTCGTTTTTATTCTATTATTCTTATTTCTTTCTTTATTTTAATTCCCACATTTTTTTTAAATCTAGCCTTTACTTTAACGAAAGAAAGTCAGATTCATCTGTTTATCATATGGAATGTATCCGATAAAGTGAAACATATCAAAAATGAGATACATTATTTTCTAACTTATTAGCACAGTAAAAAAATAATGCATTACGTGTGGTTCAGTATTTCCAGTCGGGTAGGTTTTTTATTCAGAATGCTATCACTATTTTTGAATAGTAGAATTCGCCTGTCTAAACACTTCATTAAATAATTCAACTACTGCTATTGTGAAAACGTGGTAGCATTTGTAATTAAAAAGAAAAAACCGCCCAACTGACTACAATGGAGTTATTTTGTGTATTTTCAAACCCATGATTATATTATTTCACAGCTGTACTTATTTTCTTCAAGTTTTCTTCTTTACACTTTTCCTCAGTTGAAATTGCAAACTTAAAGATTCGCAAAAAACTTGTGCTTATGAATATTAATGTATACGAAGATTGAAAAACCATACAAATGCACATTTTTCAGATTTCTTTTTTTTAATTAACCTCTTGAAGGGCGGCGGTATGTTACATATACCACTTAATTTCTTCCCAAATGCCACATTGGAAGCTTTGATTTACTTTCACATAAATTTGTTCGTAAATCCCAGTGTGATTCAGTCATTTTAACGTTTTAGCAACAGAAGCACTTTGCCCCTCAAAGGGTTAAAAAATCATACTTTGAACCAGATACCTTTGTTAGAATTTATACATACAGTTTGGTAATTTTTTCTATAAATTTTAAATAATGTCTTTCAGGTAATTATGCTTTTGTATGGGAATTCAAATTAATTTTAAATTTGTCATTGTCTGAAATAAAAATGGCGCATTTGAATACTTGATTATAATTTTAAATTTCGGATTCTAAGTTTTCTTTACCCAAGTCTTAAATTAATCCGATCGTTTAAAATTTTCTCAATACATTTATCAGATGTTCCTAATTGGCTGTATAACATTTAGTGTAGTTTTATGCATGTCTGTTGAAAAAATATGAAACATTTTACTTTCTGAATTTTACAAATTTGACACTATACTTTTCTGTTTTACCTTTTTACGATAGAAATTGACTAGCAACTGTATTTAAATGGCTTATAAAAAATCATTCAAGTAATCTAGATTACGAAAGATTAAGTAGAAAGCTTGGATAAGGAAACAAAATACATTAGTTAATATACCATAATCGGGTCAGCAGTCAAGGTTGGCGTCAAATATGAAAGATACTAACAATATTATGGGTAAAACTCCTTGTGGATGTAGATACTACTAAAAGACTGCCACAAAATTAATTTATAGCTCTAAATCATGCTTGTTTAACACTTTCGTTATCGGCTACTTCTGACGACTATTTTTATATGTAATCGTACCAAATTTTACAAGAAATTTTCTTTATGGTAGATTTATCTTAAAAGTATCTTCATGTAGGTATATTGCAGAGATTACATATCAAAAAGTGGTACGAATAGAATAAAACGTAACCTACTAGTACAGTCGTGGAAAAAAAAAGTAAACACCCCCTACTAACTCCTCAACAAATTATCGTAGAAGAAAGTTATTGATACCGAACGATTGGAAATAAAGTCTACAAAGTCTACTTTTAAATGATGCATATAAAATTTGCTTAGGGGGCCATCTACTTATTAAAACAAACCATAACTTTGTTTTTTCAATAGCAGTACACAATTCTGACAGCAAAAAACTCTACACTCTTCAATTAGCCTAAAACCAAATTTTCATGCAATTAGTACCATAAGTTTCCGAGAAATTAATTATTTTAAAATGACTCAGCAAAGAAAGAAACAGTGGGCCATCAGCTGGAAAAAAGATGGCAGCCAGTACTGCCGTCAGCGGTAAAGTGCAATGGTGCCATTACTTAACACTAGAACCGCCATAGCGGTAATTTTGGGCGGTGCCAAATAAAAATACTTCGATTCGAACCAGAAAATTCTTTTTAAAATAAGTTAAATATGTACCATGGAGAAATAAGTTAAATAAATATGTCGGATAGTTCTTAATTAATATTCTGGTGTAAAATATTTTTTTTAACACTTGAGTAAAATTTCGGGCGGTTCTAGTGTTAAACCTGTACAAAAGTGTCCGAGCGGAATGCAGCTTGCCCATCAGTGATGGCCAGCAGCAGAACAGCATTGGTATGCCATCACATTACTTCAATCCGGCACTTTTCCTGCAGTGCTAGCACCTATCCTACTGCTATTCCTTTGCTGGACCAGCACATTCCTTTACAAAAATTTCTTATAGAATTCTATAAAAAAACGAAGTATTATGGCTCTTTTTTCTATAAGCTAGCTTCACCAAGAGTTATATAAATATCTGTAGAAGTGGCTATAGAAATATTTGAACTTGCAGCGGTTTCCATGTGGTCACCCTCCCAAGTACTAACCACGCTCGATGTTGTTTCGTTTTTGTGGTTGGTTGATTTTGACGGCCGATTATATGCATTAGGGATATAGGCCTGAGGGGGGGGGGGTGCCCTTTCATGGGGGTCTTTCTAAGGGAACCTAACCCGTATTACGCATGGAAATCCATGGCTCGAAGAGAACCACGAAAACTCCGAACTATTAGGCCGACGGGCGCGATTGGGTTCGAACCCAGTACCTCCCGTCTACCAGCTTCGAGAGCAGAACCTCTCAGCCAGTGGTGGGGCGTTGCGTTTTTGTGATAGGACATGATCAATCACTTTCAGCGTATGCTATGACCTCTCGTAGTTTTCAAGCTCTCATTACACTATTTCACGTTTGTTCTTTTGTGATTTAAGTTCCCAATCATTAAACTAGTATAGAAATTATTGTATTGTATAGAAATCCTATATATTTTATACGCTTTTTTTTATTATTGATTCTGAACTTTGTAAATTATGAAAATCTAAATCCTTTGTAACTTAGTAAGACCAGATTTAAGGTGAAAAAAAAGTGCGTTGTAATAAAGAATTTATTTATTCATTCATTTACTTATTTATTTTGGTGCGGCAATGGTGCTATATAATTTACATTTTCAAAAAAAAAAAAATAAATAAATAAATTCACAGCTTAAATTGTGTTAGGATATTCATTTCAGATTTGTGTTCAAATACTCAATGTCTTCAACATTCGCAACTACACCTAGTGTAAGGGTTCCCAGCAATAATACTGCAAAAGTTCATACACTTCCATATAGTGGTGGGCCAGCGCATGAGATAAAACGGACGCCCACCAGAATTTTATCTGATGATTTCCAACAGTAAAGTTGACTGAAGCTGTTCAGCAGCGGTCTTGCCGTGATAGACCGTTAGCCAGCACTTCTCCATAACTGCTGCCGACTGTCTTGCTGCTGGCCAGCAATTTCCTCTTTGCAGGGGCAGTGTTGCCTGTGGGCTCCTTTTTTTAAATTCAGATATCTCTATTGGCACAAGTATTTAGAAACGGTAAAATTCACTTTGTTTTTTTCCTTAATTAATATGTCATTAAATAAGGCATATTTTACCATTTTAAAAAAGTGGTGCCAATAAAGAATCTGATTTTTAAAAAAGTAGCCCATCTGGCAACACTGTGCCGGGGAGTGTATTTTAATGGCTGAAGGGCTCAATTTATTCAAATTGAAGTTCCGTACTCGTTTGTTAACCGAGAGTGCCTTCTTCTTGATCAAGGCACCTTAAGCACCTCTCATGCAGTCAATGAAACCTGCTAGATTACAGTTTTGCCAGATGGGCTACTTTTTATTAATCAGATTCTCAATCGGCACCACTTTTATGAAATGATAAAATGCGCCTTATTTAATGACATATTAATTAGGGTGAAAACAAAAGAAATTTTACCGTTTCAAAAAAGTGGTGCCAATCAAGAAATCTGAAATTAAAAAAAGTAGCCAACTGGCAACACTGCTAGATTACACAACAGCAGAAGAAATTTCAAAATTTCTAGTCACTTCTATCACAAACTGCCCCTTAAAACAATTCTTTTGAAGTTTTTTAAGCATAATTTGAAAACTGCTTGGAAGAAAATTGTGAAATTTTGGATTTCCATAAAGGAGGACTTAATAAAACTAAATCCATCAAAAAAAACGGTAGGTTGTAATTCATAATTTTTTCGAATATTAATTTCATAATTCATATCATAAAATTATAAAAATAGCAAATTCAACGTATTTATGTTTGGGTACATCAGTATTATTGCTACACAAAAAATTAGCACATTAGGAGCATAATTTCAGTAGGTATAAATAAAAATATGAAAATGTAATTTAACATTAGAAGCACCAAATTTTCAATGTTTATAATTCAAAAACTTATCATTCAAATTACTTGAAATTTGGTGTCTAGGATTAGTTTTAACCGAAGATTTGAAATATTTGTTTAAAATTGGGTATTGCCATTGAAAAAAATGAAGTTTGGATTCGTTTAAATATGTAGATGTCCCCCTAAGTAAATTTTATATACATCATTTAAAAGTAGACTTTATTTTCAGTCATTTGATACCAGTAACTTTCGTCTACAATAATTTGTTGAGGAGTTAGTAGGGGGTGTTTACTTTCTTTTTTCCACGACCGTACATATACGTGGCTAATTCCGTGGTTTTTTGTAGTGTAAGTCACATAGCTGATAACTTCTATGCTTGTTGGCCACCATTATTTTCGAAATGTTTGCTTTGGTTTATTCAGTTAACCCTTTTCGGCACGGAACAATTCTGTTAATAAACTGATAAAATTATAGACTGACACTAGAAATTATAAACGGATTTATTAGAAAATATGAATTTGCTTATTTTCAAGTACGTTATAAAATGAAAATTTTAATTAAATATTCTGTGTGCCAGTAAAATACAAAGTAGGTATCCTTGTTTAAGGACACCGCCCACGAAAGGGTTAACGCGATATTTCCGATAAAATTAGTCAGATTTTTCCATTCTGAAGTACTGCTAGTCAAAAATCGTAGCATGTGACTTACACTACAAGTACTCATGGAAATAGCCATGTACAAGCCTGTACCGAAAGGATGAAGTATGTCAATTGACAGTGGCGCAAATTAGGAAGCTAAGCATTAGCGTAGCCAGAACACGGTTCCCAGTTTAGCCTTTTTTAAAATTCAGAAATTGTGAATTATCTCCTGAAAATCCAAATAAAAATTTGCGCTTTATTTACTAACAGATATTTTGTCATTATGTTAAATAATTATTTTCCTTTTGCAATTTCCGCCATGAATTGCGCATTTTCTACAAAAAGCCAATCTGGCAACTCTGAGCCAGAGGTGCGACAAGTGCTCTGGATACAACTATTTACGTGTAGTATTGTTCATCTTATCTAATAGCAGAATTTCCCGCTATTAAAAGAAGTGAAAAGAACTTTACAAAATTAGTGCATCCGTACCCTTGCGAATTGCGCTCGTACACTGAGCTGAAGTAAATAACAACAAAAAGTACACGAAAAGCTCCCAGGATGTCAAAATACTGTTGCCATACCCTTCTGTTTTCACCATCTTGAAGAAGCATTAAATAACTAAATTGAAATGAGAATACAAATAAGTATCATGTTGAAATTACAATATGTGTTTTATTCGAATATTTATTTTACATATTTTTAATCAATATTCGAAAAAAAATGTATTATAACCTTTAAAAGTTTCAGCAACGATCGTTTCCTACAAGCTTTAAATACGTAGATCCAAAAGGGTCTAGTCAGAAAAGCATAGCAAAATGGTCCCCTCGGTCAATGTTTGAAATAACATTTGTGGTGAGAATACAATATAGAGTAGCCTCTGACTTTGAACTTTCCTTGGGATAATCGGGAAAGAATGGGCCGGTGTCACTATTTTTCAAATACATTTTTCTCAAAAAGGATAAAAGTTATGAAAATGAAACCAACGCCAGTTATGGAAGAATATATCAGTTCATATTTCATGTATTTTTCAGAGTTGTACACAACTTTTAATATAGAAAAATAAACAGAAAATTCAAAAAATATATATTATTATTAGTAATTATATACTTACACTCACCAAAAAAATACACAAGAATGCTCAATGTAAGTTTAAAAAAAAAAAAAAAAAAAAAAAAAAAAAAAAAAAAAAAAAAAAAAAGTCTTTAAAATGCATCATGGGCATTTTAACACTAAAAAGACCGTGAGGTGTCATTTTGACCCCCTACTATATGAATATATTTCGGTTCGAACCAGAAATTTCAAATGAAAAACTAATTTCAAAGTAATTGCTTAAGAGACGCGAAGGCCAACGTCGTGAAAAAGATTCCATGCCGGGACTCGAACCCGAGACATCAGTATAGTGCACTGACTTTCTAGCGACTAAACCATATGGAACGATTCCCAGCCTGGAAAATTTCTCATTATTATATGTTGGCAAGGCTACAAACGCAGCACAATTTTTTATTTGAAATATTGTATACAAGGCGAATGTTTCTCTCTGGAATAATTTCCATGTATTAATATAGTTTCTATCGATGCTGGATTTAATTACGTTTCGTGTTCGCCCCAGGTTGGTGGCTCACGATAAATATTCCTTCTTGTGCTGCGTTTGTAGCCTTGCCAAAATATAATAATGATAAATTTTCCAGGCAGGGTATCGTTCCATGTGGTTTAGTCGGTAGAACGTCAGTGCGCTATAGTGATGGTCCGGGTTCGAGTCTTTTTCACTATGTTGACCTTTGCGCCTCTTAAGCAATTACTTTAATTTTTTTTTTTTTTCATTTGAAATATTGTATTCAAGGCGAATGTTTCTCTCTGGACTAATTTGCATGTGTGAATTCAGAAATTTCTTCGTAAAATGAGTTTAAAAGATACAACGAAATAAAATGCCAAATAAATATGTTAAACAGATTTAAATAAAAATTCCGGTGTAAAAGATTTTTATAAAACTTGAGTAAAATTTCCGGTTTTTCTAGTGTTAAGTTATAACAAAAATAATGCTAACAATTTGATAGAATGTTCCTATCTTTTCCTGTTTGAATTGGTACAATTATACGCCTATTACTGTCACAGTATAACAAGAAAGGCTCCTACTCGGTCCATTTTTCGAACACCACCTTTTTTCTAAGAAAAATCTTCTTTATATATTTCATTGAAACTTACCTGGAAATGCGTTTTCCTTACCAATTGTTGCAGAAACTACCACGAATTTTTTTTTTTTTTTTTGCTGATCAAAAAACGGACCAGTGGCAGCCCTGAACAAGTACAATAAGTTCAGGACTCCCCCTTCGGTCCGTTTTTTGAACACCGCTTTTATTTATACCTTAAATGCATGATTTTTTATTTTGTTTCAAAAAGAATTTATATGATTCCCAGAAACGTTTATGTGGTAACGATCTGCACCGCACATAGGGTCACGTGACAATAAGAATGATTAGTACACTTAGAAAACAATTATCCCCGATCCGCGTTGTGAAAGATCATAGGGGATAGCGTTAATTAATAAATTAGGGGAGAGAAAAATTTAAATAATATAATTTTTATCAATAACACAAGGACGCCTTATTTAACGTTGAGAAATGTAAATTTAAAACTGGTAGGTTGCATAAGAAAAATCAAATTTAATCGTTGCTGAAATTACCAATTCTTAAAACAGTAAAATTATAAATATTATCTGAAACCAAAGAATAATATGAAATGATTCAAAGAAACGGACAGAAGAGTATACATATATAAACAAATTTTATTTTCAATTGTATAAAATTCATATTTCAATTATCATTTGATTAGTTACGATATTAATTTCAGATTAATATTCAACTTGTTCATTTATTTAAAAGATATAATTCGACCCACATTAGAATAGTAAAATTTTTATTTGTTTCTTTTTTCTATTAACTTACTCACAGCACCGATCCAAAGATAAGAGGCTTTTGGCCAAAACATTAATCAAAAATTTAATGGAATTTTATTATTCCAATTATCATTAAAATATATAAAATAATTAGTTAAAATATTTAATGAGATAATAACTCTGACTTCAATTAAAATTTAGACTATAAAACAAATTTTGTAAGCTTAATTATACACACCATATATATATCAAATAATCAACAGCTATAAAATAATTGGAGATAAATATATGTAAATTTTCTCACCCAATTAGACCTTGATCAGTCCTGTACTCATCTAATGCACAAAAGTTTTTTTTTCATATAGTTCATTGGATTCCATCACACAATTTTCGCAAAAGTTTTATTTCTATATAGTTCATTGGATTCTAACACACAATTTTCGCAAAAGTTTTCTTCTATATAGTTCATTGGATTCTATCACACAATTTTCTCTTGCATTGGAAACGGTTAGATGACGCATACAGTTTATAGAGATCAAATATCACAATTTTCACTTTCATGGTGAACAGCTAGATGAGGCATAGTCCAGGAGTTGGCCTTTGGGCGCAATGTTAACCGATGGTTCAGATTTTCTGTAAATTATCTCGTATCGCAGCTATACAGTTTTTCGCTCAGTCAGGCGAATTCCTCGGGTAAAAGATAATTCTTCCATTTCGTTCCTGACGATGATGAGTGTGCTTCTGCTGTATCCCTTGATTTACCATCTGGTAAATTATCGCTGGTTGCGAAGCGACATGTAGTAATTTTCAAAGATCATTAATTGGCCAAGTAGGGAATTTTACATGGAATTAAATTTTCCGGAGAGAGACGAGTCATCATTTTTTTAACCTCTTCTCAGCACGATGCGAGACTTAATGATGTTCTCTCATTCCTCTTGTTTTAGACCCAATTTTTGGGAGGGCTTAATCAACATAAAGCTATAGCGCTTATTGGTTGCTCCTCTTTGCTCCCCCATTGGTACCCAGCAAACACAGAGCTATCGGTATCGGCCGACAGCCGCTTTGTCGTTACCGACGGTATCGGCACGATACCGGCTGCCGTACCGGTTCCGTATCTTTTTCGACACGCCGGGCGAGTGACGCCCGACAGATAGGCGCACAGCCGGTCCAGTATCGTCAAAACACTGTGCCGACCGCACGCCGATAGCTATCCCTACGAATGCCGGCCGCATCCCGACACCAACATCAATTTTAAAAAAATCTATTTTGATGGCGCCATCTATGAACCATCGCGGAATACATATTTGAAAGGAACATGTTTCGGCGTTGGATGAGGTTGGATTTGATCCAACGAACAGGAAATAGATGCCTTAACCACTTGGCCACTCAGACTTGACCTGGGGAGGATTTTAAGAATTAATAAGGGGAAGTCTTATCGATACGTAATGGTTTGCCATTGGAGGTAAATGGTAGATGGGACGTAATGGTTTGTGATTAGAGGTAAATGGTAGATGAGAAAATTAGAATTTTGAAGTGTTTTTATTTTACTTTTTATTTTTTATTTATTTATTTGTAATTGTCTTACGCGCGTTTGTTTAAAAGTTAATTTAATATTTAAATGAATGAAATAAATATCGTAGCGAATTCGTTATAAAGCAAAGGAATTTAATAATAAATTTAAGTTTAATTAAGATATAGATATAATTAAGAATAATTAAGAATAGATATAAATTTAAGAATAATTAAGTATTAAAAAAATATTTTTAGAGGTCTTGTTCAGTTAATCAAATTTTCTTATTAGGATTATAATGTAATTACATGCGCTGCGTTAATTGATAAAATATACATTTTTAACATAGAAAAATTTATTTTAATAAATAAAAAGTTGGTAATTATGAACTTTTAATTAGAATAAGAATTCATTTTATGTCGTTTTGATGAATTAAAGTAGAACATATATTTAATGAGTATGTTGCAATATTAAATTGTCACGTATCAATATTTTTAATTTAAAAATAAAATAAAAATATTAATTTACATTTTTTTTTTCTTTTCGAAGATAATTTTTAAATGGTGGGATATTTTTGATACTTTCTTATAAATTTAAGAATGCCTATTAAATAAAATAAGTGACTTTCAGAGGTTTTTCTCTTAATACAATTTTTTCTTTAGGAATTATAATGTAATTTAATTTCGTTAATTCAAGAAATATATATTTGTAACATAGAAAAGCTAATTTTAATAAAAAAATAAGTTGGCAATTAATCACTTTTAATTAGAATAAGAGTTCATTTTTTGTCATTTGATGATTTAATGTAGAATATATTTTTAGTGATTATGTAGCAAAAATGATTCTTTTACTTATGAACATTTTTTAATCATCAAATAAAATAGAAATATTAAATTATCTTTTTTTTTTTTTTTAAATCTTTTTTTTTAGAAGTGGGAGATTTCTGAATCTTTCTTTTAAATTTTAATGCTAAAAGTTATGTTTTTTTTTATATTTTTATAGCTTGTAAAATAATTTTAAGCACCTTTTTAATAATTTTATTTTTAAATAAAATAAGAAACATAGCTATTGCTTTTAAAATGAATATATAATTAGAAAATAATTAATTTATGAAGTTTATTTTTTCTACGATTAAGTTTATAACGAATAATAATTTTCAGGGGCGATTTAAAAAACTCTTTTGATGATTCAAATAATTGTAACCCTTTTTTAAAATGAATTCAATAACAGCTTAAGAAAAATATATATAAGCTATTTTTGAATTTTTTTTTGTTTGTTTATCACTATTACCATTTCATATGAAATACATGAAATATACATAGCTTATCAAAACTCAAATTCAAACAAAATTAAGAAAATGAAAAAAAAAATGTCGGCTAAGACTAAAAATTCCGAATTTGGACCGATGTTGGCAAATCTAGTCGGGCCACTATCAGAAATCACATATCGGTCCTGCGTCACTTGCCGGTGTAAGTCGCTTGCCGATATATAACCATAAGGGGACCGATTAAGGTAACCGGCAATCGAAAAAGCAGATTCTTATGTTTCAGTTGCCGACATGCTGCCGACACTTCACCGAAACCATTGTGCCCATGCCGACACTGCCGGCTGCGGTCCGATCGTGTGCCGAAAGAAATGTGTTTGCTGGGTAGTTTCGTAATTCTCCATGCTGGCTCCCTGCATACCTGGACGTGTCTATTTTCCTTCCCACTGCATAGCTATTTTTTTATTGCTTTGATTCTAACTTCTCAAGAAATTTATGGCCACCCACGTTGAGTATCATAAATTTTCCTTCGTCAGTTGAAAATTTATTGCTCCAACGTCGTAAATTTTCCGTTCTTCTATTTTCAACCTATGACAGAATATGGCGTCTTATGCTGAATCCTTGTCACTAATTGCCCTATTTATCGTCTGGTCTTATTTTGTGAATTTTTATTACTCTGTTTGTGCACATATAAATAACATACAATTCAAAATTTTAATATTATTACAAAATAAATACAATATTATTATTCCTTATTTTTTTACAAACATATCGATACCTAACAACATATATATATTATTTTATATACACATTATAAAAATTCTTAATTAAAATATACACTGCTATTGGAAGTATTTTTTTTTTAATTTAATGTAATGATTGATTAATAAATAATTATCTTTCGACCATTAAAGAATTATTTTTAAATATTATTGGATCGTGCAAAATTGTCTAATTAGTTGAATTGATTCTCAAGCTATGTTGTATAAATTCTGTACAACAGTTTATTACACAGGAAAAATAATGAAAAACAGAAGATACATTTTTCGTATAATACGTCAACCTTTTTTTTATGTTGCACATCTGCAATATAATTAAAAACTAAAATATTGCAAATTAGAAAATATTTTAATAAGTATGAATCTAAATACTTTATTTTATATAATTTTTTGTAATTTATTTTGTAAAACTTAATCCTTAAATGCATGAATTATTTTTTAGACTTCTGTCTTTTATTCGTATATCAAAGATGTGACACCAGAAATTTTAAGATAGATTTTTAACTTTATTTAGTAGCATATTTTTGTACTTCTTACAGGATTAATATTTCTATATAAATATAGTAGCTGACAAGAGTTAAATAAAAAGTGACGCAGATATGCATCACAATGCATTTAGGGTTAAAGAAAAATCTTCTTTATAAATTTCGTAGAAACATACCGGAAAGAGCGTTTTACTTACAATTGTTTCAGAAACCTACCACGAATTTCTTTCTAAAAAATTTCTGGTTTTCGAAAAGGGACCAGTGGGAGTCCTTTAACCCTTTATCTACTGACGGTACTTATAAGATCCATTAAAATATCTTATTACGAAATTTATTTAATATATCGATTAGTAATAATACAGTTTAGAATGAGTTATAGATGCATTACTTTATCTTGTTCCAAAAGCATTATTGGTTGCACAAAAGAAAAATATTTTTAAAGAGATGATTGCTTTTGGACTTTGAATCTTTTCAGCTTTCTTGTCGTTGGGGGAGGGGGGAGGAATTTTTAATTTCGGAAGTATTTCTATATTTCTGCTGTAAGTACATTATATTTGTACATTTCCTAATTATACAAAATACCAAGAAAAAGATTTAAAATAAAAGATTTGAGTGGGGTTATAAATATTGCACAAAATCCCTATAAATTCAAATTTAATTAATCCATCTAAATCCTTCAATACTTCTAAAATTCTTCTAAAATTTATTACATTATTATGTAAATTATCTAATGTAGTTTAAACAATTCACGAAAAATGCTTTAGAAGATAAAATTTTCATGAATTCATAATTCAGTACATAAAGGGTTAAGTGGGTTGTAAGAAAATACCTAATAGTCTGTCTTGAAAACTTGAGGTTTAAACTGAAAATAACACTTTTGTGTTGTGAATATTTACGTGAATATACCCTGCTTATATTTACTACATTAAAATTATGTCAGAATGCTTAACAATGAATGAGGGATTTTGCTAAAAGGGAAATCCATCTTTAATTTTCGCAGTGTCAGTGCCTGTTGAATATAAAGTACTTCAACAACCATTTGACCAAAAGTAAAATAAAATAAAGTTTCCGTTATTAGACATTCACAATAGTACAAATAGAGCATTTAACCCTTCTCTGTCCAACGTCGAGTCTAACTCGACATAATCTTTCTTTGCAAAATTTGTTTTTCGCACCATTAATAAAGAAAAGTAATATTTGTCTTAATTATTTAGAACATTTTCAAACGTATGAAATTCAAGTAACTTTATAAAAAAATACCAGTGATGCCAACCGAATAAAATTTGTATAAGAGACGCTGGTCTCTGAAGGGTTCAGAAGCCAACAGAGATTCGCCAGCAAAGAAGGACTTTTGGCATATTCGATTGTGCAGGTGAAGCTGAATAGGCTTGTACTATGTGACAACCATGGTAGGCAAATCTTACCACTTGATTTGTCAGTTCCTGATATTATTACGCGAGAAGGATGCGCAGTAAACCAAAATAACAGAATGTTTACAAACGCGAAACAAGCCTATAGGGAAGTGGTATGTATGGAAACATTCCCTTTGTTTGGCGTACTGAACATCCTGCTCGAGTGGAAGTATCACGAAGTGACCAAACAATTGATAGCAACGTATATCTATAAACAGAAACGAGAAACGTTAGGAATATTTTAACAAGTTGTTAGCATTACTTTTGTTATAAATTAAAAAGAACATCTTCGATTTTAACGAAATGTTTTTAAGTAAAAGTAAATACTTTGGGCATTATTGTGTAACTTTTTGGTTGGTATAAATATAATATTACTATATTAATAATTTAAAAAAAACAGTTTTGTTTATTTTTTCTATGTTAAAAATTGTGTAATTATGTGAAAAAAATGTATGATATAAACTAATATATTCTTCAATGGCGTTGTTTTCATTTTTTTTTCTTTTTTCTTTGAGGAAAAAGAATTTGAAAAATAGAAGTGCCGTAGAGGGTATGTACTATTTGACCCAAAAACGCGGCCAAAAATGCAAAAATTAAAATTTCATCATTAATTGTAAAAAACATATTTTTTAATAGTCAGGGCTCCCACTGGTCCGCTTTTTGAAAACAAGTAAAATTTCAGAAAAATATTCATGGTATGTTTCTGCAACAATTGCAAGAAAAACGCCGTTCTAGATAAGTTTCGATAGAATTTATAAGAAAGAATTTTCTTTGAAAAATAGTGGTGTTCAAAAAACGGACCAAGTGGGAGCCCTGAATAGCTACTAAATTGGCGCATCAATCCATATCTTTTCAGGAAACTGAGCCTTATCCGGTGGCTCCTGGACTCAATTGAATAGAAAACTTCATTGAAAGGAGACATGATTTTTTTGTTGCTTTTCGGCATTGTTATTATTTTTAAATGTCATTTTTTTTTGTGGCTGAATGAATTGCTGAACTGAAATTAAATAAGGCTTACATGTTTAAGAAAGGTCAGAGCTTAGCGTTAAACAATGTGTTAATTTAAATAATTTAGATTTTAATATAATAAAATAACATTAAATTTGTAAAAGGGTTATTTCTAGAGCGTTTTTGCTCTAGTTTAAACATATCGAAAGCTTGTAAAAGTGTGCCGCGCTTTGCCGGGCTATATCGTATGAACAATAATCGTATTAGTTATAGGTCAGTGTTGCCAGATGGACTACTTTTCTTAAAATCAGATTCTTGATTGGCACAGCTTTTTTGAAATGGTAAAATGTGCCTCATTTAATGACATATTAATTTAGGCAAAAACAAAGTGAATTTTACCATTTCAAAAAAGTGGTGCCGATCAAGAAATATGAATTTAAAAAAAGTAGCCCACTGGCAACACTGTTATAGGTTTTGAATGCCAATTACACACACAAAAATGTTCCGCATATTGTTGCCATTTTTTAATTAATTTTTTTTCTTCAGGGGAACTACTTAACACATCGAGGACGGGTCACGTGAATTGACGTTTTCGAGGATTGGTGGAAGAAAATATTACTGGTACCGGAAATTTTCTAAGATTGAGTAAAGAAGGTGTAATTCAGGCATGCTTACTTCTGATTGGTTGTGAGCAGGTATTAATTTCTAACGCGGTATGTAAACGTAAATTTCGTGCCTGTTTTTGAAAAAGGACCCGTCCCTCAATGTGTTAAACAGTGTTGCCAGATGGGCTACTTTTTTTAAAATGAGATTCTTGATTGGCACCACTTTTTTGAAATGGTAAAATGTGCCTTATTTAATAACGTATTAATTAAGGCAAAAACAAAGTGAATTTTACCGTTTCAAAAAAGTGGTGCCAATCAAGAAATCCGAATTTTAGAAAAGTAGCCCACTGGCAACACTGGTGTTAAATCCCATTTTTTGCGGCAACTGAATTGAAGAGATAAAAACTATACTTTTACAGTCTTATTGAAGGATTTTAGCTTACAAGATATTACCCGAGAGCTTTTGCCTCTACGGATTCTGTATTTAAGAATGTACGTACGTATATACACTGTAAAAAAAACGGAGATTCTACTGGCAATCTAGACTCCAGTACTATTTCCGTTTTTTTCCGGAAAATTTTCCCTATAAATTGCAGAAAAATTTCCATTTCTAATTAGAAAAACGGAAATTTTTCCGTAAGAAAACGGAAATTGTGCTGGTGTCTAGATCGTCAGTAGAATCTCCTTTTTATAGTTTGTTTGTTTTTTACAGTGTAGGTACGTACATACATACACAACTCGATATCTCTTGATAGAAATATCAGATCGGCTTCAAATTGTAAATGCTTATTTATTGAAAAAAGTTTCCCTAATTAGTTTCGGCGGCTCATAGGTGGAAAATAATTGGGGGAAAGAGGGAATTAAAGAAGTCTGGTGTATATGCAGGAATAATTAAAAGGTTGAAGTTCTATTGGAAGTCATAACAAATGGGCATCGGATTGACGGAAAAAAGTTACAAACATGTGCTGGTGAAACAGCAAGACTGTATGTGAACCGTTACAATTGGCACCGCATGATTCCAAAAATGCACAAGGTTTTGATTCCTGGAGCCACTGTAATTAAGAAAGCAGTCGTACCCATTGGTAAACGATCAGAAAACGCTCCCGATGCGACAAACAAACACTTTAGACAGTACCGTACAAAGTACTCATGAAAGTGCAATAGAGAAATTTGCAGCAGTGATGTTCCTAATTGGCTTCTTTTAAGCAGTGATCCCTTTTTAAGCTATTCTAGACAAAGACCAAGGGAAAAGAGCAAGCCATACTCTAGCGAGACCCAATAACTACTTCTTCCAGCTCTGATGGTAGTCCTAACAAAAGCGAAGAAGTGTGTGATGAAGAAGATGAAAAACAGAGCTCCGAAGAATCAGATTGAAACTGCTAATCTATTAAATACACTGGAAAACCAGCATCTCTCTACTGTAGAGCGGGGGTGTCAAACTGTGGCCCGCCGGATACCACTAAAATTTTAAAGAAATAGTCGACAAGTTGAATCGCAGAAAATTGACGATTAGATAAGGCAAAAATAACTGTAAAATTTTAGTGGTATCCGGCGGGCCACAGTTTGACACCCCTGCTGTAGAGACACCGCTTTACCAAATTCATTATTGAATGTAACATTATCAAATGTAAATAAACCTTTATTAAATGCAAATTAAATGTAATAATTATTATTAAAGTAAATTACATGTAAATAATAAATTTTATATATAGTAAAATAAAAATAAATTTAATTAAACATTACTAGTAAATAAAACAATCTATCAACAATTACTATTCTCTTATAAACAGTAAATATTTTAGACTGCTAGTCACTCAGCTCCCAAGCTCCCTTTGTTAATGTTAAATCTATGGGCATGTGATGTATTCGTATTTTTAAAGGATCTACACAGTAAACGAATAAGTTAACTTCTTTTTTCTTTGTACTCTTCTTAAAGGATGTCACTTTTTTTCTTAGTTGTCAAAATATTTATAAAATGTATACATACTTTTATGTGAAGTGTTAAAACCTTACTTACACTTCGTCAGCTTTTAAGATATAAAATATTTAATTAAGGTATGGATTTGTATGTATACTACATAGTATGATAAAAGTTAGTTCAGTGAAACGCATAACACAGTTAAAAATTTCCATTCAGCCATTTCTGTAAATAAACGGATATGTACTTGAGAACTTTTGTGCAGCCCTGTATAGGATATATCGAATTTATCCACACCAAGTAATGTTTAAAGAATAGTACAATTTAAAAACGCATATCACAACTACAAACGCACATCCAGCAATTATTGTTCATAGACTTCAATAATTAAATTTATATTTCAGCCAAATTTTTTGTGTGTCCCTGTAAATGAAAGATATATTCTATGAGCACCCTATTCTACTTTAAGTGCCGTAGTACACCTTAGTGATGTATATAAATTTCAGTACGTTCAAAATAGTGCGATATCATTAAAATACCGAGCAAACGATTTTTTCCCGTAGACCGTAATGTAACGGAATTCTTATGAGTACCTCTTTAAGGGGAAAGCAAAATTCAACCAAAAAATCAATTTTTACTATTTTATATCATTAAATAGTGGAAACTTTTCCCTTTCCAATGATGTGTCACACACGTTTATATATATAAAAAAAAATAAGTGTTGGAATTATTCATTCTTTCTAAGAGTTCTTCACAGCTTAATAGCCATTTAAATCTTTAACCCCTTGAGGGGCACCGGTATATATTATATACCACCTACGATTAATGAAATTTTACACCAGAAAAATTTTATTAAATTTTACTTTTCTAACTCTGGTGGAAAAAAGACGTAAAATTGCTTTTACTTATTTTGAAATAGAATTTTTCAAAGATTCCGGTGGGAATTCAGCATTTCACAAAAGTAATTGCTTGCCCCTCAAGGGGTTAATTGACTTTCTCTCAAAACTTGGATTTTTCATGTGTATGTTCCTTTTTTTCAAAATCTATTAAACTTATGAACTCAGATTTTTATTTAATACTTATATTATATTATATTGTATACTTTAACACAGGGAGTTAATGATTTGTTGAGAATTATTTATTTTAGGCAGTGAAATCTTACCAAAAATTCTAATTTAAAAATGACTTTCAATAAATAATTAATAATTAATTTTGAGTTTTACTTAGAAAAACATGATCTTTTTAAATACGTAAATCATATTATTTTAACTACTCTAAAAAATCTAGACCTCTATCTTTCACCATTTCTGAGAAAATTGTACATAAAGTTGGTGAATTTAACATGGCGGAGATAGAGCTTTCCCGGTCCCCTTAAATGAACCGTAAATGCTCTAGACTTCATTTACAACACGAAACATGCCATAGTGATACCCAGTAACATCTAAGAATTCCAAGGAAATCGGACTATACTTACGCGAGTTAGAGCACGGACGGCCATACAGACAGACTGATAGAAAAACCGAATCCATAACGCTTTTCAACTTTGTTGGAAAGTGTTAAAAAAGAAGTTAAAAATAT
Organism: Maratus speciosus; assembly: GCA_963932465.1. Classification (NCBI taxonomy): domain Eukaryota; kingdom Metazoa; phylum Arthropoda; class Arachnida; order Araneae; family Salticidae; genus Maratus; species Maratus speciosus. The sequence goes on from OZ010796.1 coordinate 312,062,024, forward strand.
TAATTTACCGAGGAGATATTTTAAATATACAAATGCATCATATGCCCATAGTTTTAACAATAGCGAAGGGAATTCGAAAGTTGAGTGACTAGCAGCCTTAACCCCTTGAAGGGCGGTGATGCCGTCTCGGCATCACATAATTTTAATCCTTAATTGCCACATTGGCACCAGAATTTTATAATGAAAATTTCACCTTTATTAAGTACGCGAAAATATGCTTTTACTTGTTTACAAAATAATTATCTTGTAAATACTGGGGTCAATAAATTATTTCAACATTTTATGAATACAAGTACCTTGCCCCGGAAAGGGTTAAGTAAACTTTGTATAATACTTTTTTTTTAAATAAATGCGTACATTTACGACAATATAATATAAATTAATTGTATTTACTAATAGTAAATCAACAGCAATGGTTTTAACTTAATAACATTTGAAAAATACTTTTGTCCAGGATTTCTGGTCAAATATTCCACTGTGCGCCGGCACGTACTTTCCCCATTATCTCAAGAACAGTTCAAGTTCGGGGAATAAAAACACTCTATATTGTATTCTTGTCGTAAGCCTTATCGCCTTATACGTTATTTGAAACTGTTTGTTTTACAACTACCGTAATTTCCCGCGTATACGTCGCGGCTTAGTTAAGTCCTTTTCATACAGGAAATTTTATTTAAAAAATGAAGTCAAATAAATGCTAAGTGAAAGCATGTCACATTTTATTTAAATCGAATTCTGGTAGGAAATCAAATTATCTGACCTGCGGTGTATACGCGGTAAATTACGGTACTAAAATTGAATTGAACAGTAGGAGTTGATAATTTTAAACCTGCATAATTCCTAAACTCCTTCGTCGAATGACTTCAGTTTGATATCCTGCGGTACAACTGTCCGACAAATTATAACATTATGTAAAAATGAGGTGTTCGTATTGAAAATTTCAGTGTTTCATACAATATCTCTGTTAAGACGGCCCCTTAAGCATTTTTTTTAAAATCATTTAACAGTTTAAGTTATTTTTACACAATAAACTAAAAGTACAGACCGAACACCACTTTTTCTATACTAAAATATTTGCCTTACATAATCCAAAAATGTCTGCCATTAAACATGAGGAAGAGTACAGTTAAAAATTGGTGGTATTACAAAACTTTTAGCAGCTAAGCAACCAAACTATTCTTGGAAGTACAGTGTACGGGCAAAACTGTTAACCCCTTGAAGGGCGGTGTTTCATTTTTGACCAATTAATTTTAATTCCTAAATGCCACATCGGCACCAGAATTTTGGAATGAAAAGTACGCGAGGAAAATCTTGAACTTATTTTGAAATAAATTTGTTTTAAAATTCCGGTGTCGATAAATGATTTCAACATTTTACGCATAGAAATGTTTTGTCCCTGAAAGGGATAAGTGGTTAAAACATAAATTGAAAGAAAACATAATTCCCAATTGAATAGCCTTTTTCGGGTTTTTCTGGGGTATTTTGATGATTAACTCTTTAAAAGTTTCTTTTCTTTGACACAATAAATCAAAAACTGGGACACAGCCGCTGCCATCGAAATACTCAAGGCCAAGGTACACGAGTGTGGCGTCATCACTAATCGACTGACTTATCACTACTGTTGGAACTCACACCAGGAAATTTTGAAAAGCAATTTTTTTATGTTATTTGTGGAATATCTATCATCTCATAAAATAATAATAACTATTTAAACTTACTGGTGAGAATTTGGAATACACCCAATACAAAATCAGCCAGATGTGGCAAGACTATGGCAGTCCGCATCTGGCTGAATTTTTATTTAGAGATTCCGAATTCTCACCAGTAATTTTAAATAGTTATTATTGTTTTATAAGATGATAAATATTCCACAATTAAAATAAAAGAAAATTGTTATTCAAAATTTTCCAGTGCGAATGCCAACACTAATGAGAAGTCTGTCGATTAGTGCTGACATCACACTCGTGTCCTCTGGCCTTGAGTATTTCGCCTGCAGCGACACGGCACGACTCTTTAATTTACTAAAAAAATCGGCTTATACAATTGAAAAATGTCTGTCAATTCATAAGCCAAAGATTACAGTTAAAATTAAGTATTATCAAAAAGCTTTTAATAACGATACCATGGTTCCCAAATGATCCGCCAACTGAATACCAATAAATTTTAACAGAAAATTTTATAGTAGGTTTGCGCTAGAATTAACTTTCAAAGGTGGTTTCGGGGCGGTGTGTAAGAAAAATCTAAAAAGAAAATGTTTCTAAAAAAATATTGGTATTCAGTTAGCGGACCATTTGGGAACCCTGCGATACAAACAAACTCTTTTTTTCCGAGCGATCGTCGGGCAAAACTGTTCAGGGGTTAAGATATATGAGTTGAGAGTCACACACACACACAAAAAAACTTATTTATACATGTCTCAAAAATGAATAATTATACTAAAATTAAAACATTTTATTAAATAAATTTGATTAATTTTATTCTTTTTAGGGTTTCGTTCATCTCACGAAACCCTATTCGTCTCGCTCCTCTGTCTGTCTGTCTGTCCGTCTGTCCGTCACAGAGCCCGTTCTCAGAAACTATACATGTTAGAGACTTGAAATTTTGGGTACTTATAGCTGAACACCTCACATCAAACAACAAATCATAAAATTTTGAAAAAGTTGGTAATTAACCGAATTACGGGCTAATTAACTTCTAAAATTAACAAATCCACCTTTTTAACGCAAATTCAAACGGACTTTCTCGAAATCATCCGTGTTTCTCCTAAGGGTTGCCAGTAAAATCAGCCGAATGCACGGTTACCACGGAGGAAATTAAGCCGAAAAATGAAGTGGAGATTTTAAAGCGAAATCGTATATCAGAAAATATTGGTCCGAGAAATTTGTAAATGGAATAGACATACGCAGAAAAAAATCTACTTTCATTTGGTATAAAGTTCACATTTCTGCGATGTGTATAAGTTAAAATATCCACTAAAAATCGATCGATAAAAATTTAATTTCTTTAATTGGAAAGACAAGGAAATAAAAAGATTTCAATTCGGCGGGAAAGCAGGTAGACATGACGACGCTGCGGTTTTCCATAATAGCATATTTTAATACGAAATTTTAACTTTTTAAATATTAAATTTTTTGATTAAATTTTTTGGCATCCCGATGTCAAATTTCTCGCTGATTTCATTGATACCCATATCTAAGTCCTATCTTAATTACAAGCTGAAATATTAATTATTATTTAATTAATCGGTTTATTCCTATCAAATGCGTCGATTAAAATGAAGAGACGCGCTTATTTAACCACGAATTAACTTAAATTAGGAAATCTAATAATTTGCCTGGGCTTTTTGAACAGCGATATGAGATAAGTATAACTCATTCATCATCAGAAAGTTTACTTCATACCACTATTTTCTAATAGTAATTTCAGGAAATATTTTGAATTATTGGTTAAGACCGCCGCTCAGTCTGTTTGAAACTTTAAGATAGTTTATAACACATAGAAAAAAGTGTAAAAAAGAATGGAGTGTGATATTTCGAGGAGGGGGGGGGTGGGAGATAGAATTATTTTTAAAATCTTAGCGTTTGTTACCGCAGCAAATATTTTAAATTCTTGTTTAAGACCGCCACCATCCCGACCCATCTATCTACGGAAAGATTGCGTAAAGGAGTTTCGTTCAGATATGCTTTTGTTAAGAATAGAGTGCGCTCCCTGGTGGTGGAATGTGGAACTAACATTTTTGTTAAACTAGAATTATTTTTAAAATCTTAGCGTTTGTTACCGCAGCAAATATTTTAAATTCTTGTTTAAGACCGCCACCATCCCGACTCATCTATCTACGGAAAGATTGCGTAAAGGAGTTTCGTTCAGATATGCTTTTGTTAAGAATAGAGTGCATTCCCTGGTGGTGGAATGTGGAACTAACATTATGCGAATTTGGTAAAATTAGGAAGTCTAACAAGTCGATCTGTTTGAAACTTTAAGATATTTTATAACACATAAGATAAAGTGTAAGAAAGAATGACACGCGAAATTCCGGGGAGGGGGGGGGGGGGGGCGCTAGATTTCTATTTAAAAAATTAGCGTTTCTGACCGCTTTAGGTGACTTTTTGAGGGAGTCCTGAGATATATGCTACTTATTTAATATAAAATTGTCTAAAGTTTAGTTACTACTATTTCCTAATAGTAATTTCAGCAAATATCTTAATTTCTTATTAAGACCGCCACCACCTCGAGTAACATATCTACTTATAGGTTGTTTAACGGAGTTTCCTTCCGATACAGTTTTGTTAAGAATAGAGTGCCCTCCCTGGTGGTGGAATGTGGAACTAACATTTTTGTTAAAATTAGGAAATATAACAAGGTGATCTGTTTGAAATTTTACGATAGTTTATAACACATTAGAAAAAGTTTATAAAAAATGGCGCGTGAAATTTCGGGAAGGTGGGGAGAGGGGGAGGGGCAAAATATATTTTTTTGTTTCATACCGTTTCAGGTGCGTTTTTTGATGGAGTCCTCAGATACATGCTACTTATACTTATTAAATATAAATATGTCAAAAGTTAAATTACCACTATTTCCGAATAGTAATTTCAACAACTATCTTAAATTCTTGTTGAAGACCGCCACCCCCTCGAGTAACATATCTACTAATGGGTTGTGTAAAGGAGTTTCGTTCAGATACGCTTTTGTTAAGAATACAGTGCACTCCCTGGTGGTGGAATGTGGAATTTACAGACCGCGATTTCATTTAAAGTAGGAAATCTAACAATTCAATCTGTTTTAAACTTTAAGATACTTTATAACACAAGATAATAAATTATAAAGAAGAAGGGCGCGTCGCATTTCGAGGAGGGGGGGGGTTGAGGGAGGTGCGCGAACAAAATTAGGAAATATAACTGGACGATCTGTTTGAAACTTTAATATGGCTTATAAAACATAACATAAATTTTTAAAATCAGGCCGCGTCAAAAATTATGGTGACTATCTGCCCACTCCCCCCCAAGGGGGGCACTTTTCTAAATTTGGCAGATACCCGTCATGTGATATATCGTAGCATTTTGGGGGGGGGGGGGCGAACAAAATTAGGAAATATAACAAGGCGAATATGTTTGAATCTTTAACATAGTTTAGGATGTGTTTGCCAAAATTTAGAAGGTATTCCATGGCGATAAATGTACTGAACGTTTTGAAAGAAAGTGTTTTGAAAGGAATATTAAACGAAACCCTTTGTGCGATGTATGATCACACTTACCCACTTGTTTTCAATCGACATAGGTTAGGATTCATTTATATAGTAGTTCTTTTAAATATTTTAGATTGATCATCTAAACTGTTTTCCCAAAAGAAAATTTATAAAAATATTACATTTCTCTATTAGATATAAGTCAAGTAAGAGCAGTTTACATTTGTAAAAGTATATCTGTTTCACGAGATTTTATTCAAGTACTGCAATAGAAGCAGATGTTTCGTGGTTGGTAGAAGTATTGTTAATAGGATATTAGGATTAAGATAAAATCTTCTAATGTTTATATTAATAATATTAGCCCAAATTTAAAACACACCACAAGATCCACTACAGTCATGAAATAGCAGCATTACAAAAAAATTGCAAACGAAAAAATAATGGGAGAAAGGAGGGTCAAGGCAGCATAGACACTCTGTAAAATATTCTCTTTATTAAAAAAAAAAACACATGGATAAGCAGTTCAGGAACGTGAATACATGAAATCGTATTACTATTTTATTTAAAATTTCTTAAAAATTAGATTTCCTGAATCTTTAGAAATTTTATATACCTATAATAGGGCTCCCACTTGGTCCATTTTTTGAACACCTCTTTTATTTAAAGAAAAATCTTCTTTATAAATTTCGTAGAAACATACCAGTAAGAGCGTTTTTCTTGCAATTGTTCCAGAAACCTATCACGAATTTCTTTCTAAAATATTACTGGTTTTCAAAAAACGGACCAGTGGGAGCCCTGCTATGAATAAGCATAATTTAAATATGTCGTCGATACCCTGCCAAACTATCCAATGTGAAAATAGTGAGCTACGTATTTTTAAATTCAGATTTCTTGATTGGCACCACTTTTTTGAAATATTAAAATTCGTCTTATTTAACCTTATTTCATGACATATTAATTAAGACGAAGACAAGGGGAATTTTACCATTTCAGAGAAGTGGTGGCAATCAAGAAATCTGAATTTTAAAAAAGTAGCCCACTGTTTTCACATTGGATATTTTGACATGGTACCGACGATAAACTGTCGCTGATTATAAGATATCAGATAATATGTAAAATGATATGAAAATGAAAATCCCACTGGCGTAGCAAACATTGATGACTGTGATCTGCAGATTTACTAGTTACATCTTTTTGATGCCATTTGTATATTAAAATTAAAAAAATATATATTTTTTTTTTCTTTAGTACTGCTGCCGTAATTTCCTGCCTATAATACGCAGTTCAAACAATAATATTTGAACCCAGAATTTTTATTCAACAGTTGGAGTCAAATATTTACCGAGATTTCAAAAGTTATATTTTATCCAATAAAATTTCTGTGTTCGAACATGATTACTTGATCCGCAGATTATACGCCGGAAATTACGGTACATTTAATAAATTTCAGTTTACATTCTCTTTTAAAAATGCACTGTAAAGGATTTTCATGCGACGTACAGCCACATTTAATTAATTATTACGTAAAAGCTCACGGATTGGAATATTACTAATCCTTTTGAAATACTATTTCCAGAATTTGAAGGAAATGTAGATGAATGGCTTTTGATTGAATTTGAAATTACAAACTGTTTAGTTTTCATAAACAATATTGATGATACAAAAAAACGAATGAGTATAAATCGCTAGTTGCCGAATATTTATATTGAGTTTTCTTGAATGAAAATACCGCTTTTTCATACATCATTCAAAAATAGATATTATTTCCAATCGTTTGGTACCATTAACTTTGTTCTACCATAATTTGTGGCAGAGTTAGTAAGTGGCGTTTACTTTATTTTCCACTACTGTACATAATGCATGCTCAGATTGGAAGTTTTTTTTGTAAACAACGGTCCACGTTTAGAAAATTGCCTTTTTCATACAAAAATCTTCTTTTTAGAAGTTTCTTAAAAATTTGTCAAAATCCTGCCTCGAAGATTATTTTTGTTGCAAATGTTGAAAAACATGAAAATTTTTATTGGGAATTACTGGTGTTAAAAGAAAACGTAGTTGAAGATATCAGTAAGCCATGCAAGTTTTTTCTCAAAATCTTTTAAACCAGGGTGTACCAACATTTCAACCGCGTGTTACTAATATACCACTTTTTCGTACAGAAATATTCGCCTTGAATAATAGGAGAAAGTTAATTCTAATTCTGGGATTATTTATAGTGATTAAATAGGACATAAATTTTTTTTTAAATTAGTGGTGATGTTTATCTGATACCTATTTCGCCGCCGTGAAGTCGGTATTTATCCCAATAAAGTTTTATGAGCTTTATCTCCACTCTCCTACAAAAGCATTCTACAATAATTGTATTAAACTTAAGTAATTTTCAAAAAGTTTTTTAATGTGTTTTAAAGTGTTTCAAAGTGCTTTTTAAGTATTTTTCCTAATTGTCAGACAATCTACATTGTAAATAAGATTTCTTACTTATAAAATAAAATTTATAAATAATTTTTCAATGTATAATAATAAATTTCTTTCTTTTCTCAAGATCAAAATATCCTATGAAATGCAAATGCAACACACCAGGTTGCTACGCAGCTAATATAGCATTATTATAAATGAATGATGTTTTTATTATATATGTATATAAATTACTACGTCTATAAAGTTACATCATTAAGTAATTTAAGAAAACATAGTAATGCTAGAAAAGACCTTGTTCGCAAAATTTCAGGATTTAAAAATACGCTGGAAACTGCATTATCGTAATTATCACTCATTTTGCAGCAATCCAAGAGAAACAAAATTGCTACTAAACTGAGAACAGAACTTAGAATAACAGATTAAAAAACTTAACCGCGAAATATTTCGAAACATTAATCATTCTCTAATCGAAAAATGTATCCTTTTATTCCGTGCTGTTGTTGTAGTTCCTTATACGTGCTTTTCAAATATTATTAGTCTCTAATTCAAAAAATAAGTTCATGAATAAATAAGCATTTTTCTGGATTCTATAATAACCAATTTATGATATTCTTTAAGATATGAAAAATTTAATGAAGATTTAATGAATTTTCTTTCAATGGTAGTATAATAAGCACCATAATGTGTATTTGACTTTATGAAACTAATTAAATATCATTCAAAATATCACAGAAAGACAGCAATTTTGAAATAAAATCATTTACTTCACTTTTTTTGGAATTATATTTAAATTTCATTAATATTATGTACCCAGCTAAAGACGTAGGTTAATAAATTGAAATGTCTTTGAAGATTAGGAAATACTGCATTATCAAACTTTAAATGAGAAAGATTAAGGCGTTTTTAGGGTTTGTATAAAAAGGAATGAAAAATACCTTTTCTGATGCGACTGTAAGTCGCAGAGCGCATGCTTCAACAGGGTTCGATTGCTGCCAACGAAATACTCAAGGCCAACTGACACAGGTGTGATGTCATTACAAATCGACCGGCTTTTCACTAGTGTTGGAATGCACACCATAAAATTTGAAATGGCAATTTTCTTTTATTTTATTTCTGGAATATCTACCATCTTATCATATGCTTCATAATATGACAGATATTCGATAAATAAAATAAAAGAAAATTTCCTTTCAAAATTTTCTCGTCGGGCAATCCTTTCCGGTCAATTAGCAATGACGTCACACTTGTGGCAGTTGGCCTTGAGTATTTCAATAGCAGCAGTTCAATGGAGGCGAAAGTCAGCTTCAATTCACGACCAGTGTCAGTTGCCTACGAGCTTATCTGTGGTTTTCTGCGAGCTATTGTGGTTTTAATGAACCCCTATCCCTATGCTCGGTTGATGCCTAAAAATGCAACGTTATATCGAACAGCGCTAAGCTATTAAATTATGTGCGGGACTCAAAACCTCGGCTGAAAAGATTGAAGAGGAGGGTCAATCGATTGATTTCAGACATTACCGGCAATTGGAAGCTGCATCATGATAATGCGCCAAGCCACACCTGCTTCGTAGACAACGACTACCTGGTCCGGAACGGCATCACAACAAATCCCGATCTCCCCGACATTGCTCCGGTGGTCTTTTCTCTGTTGTGCTGACTGAAGCCAACGTTCAAAGGACACCGCCACGGGGCAGTAGCAAAGGTCAAAGCGGCTTCCAAAGGCTCTTTTGAAGTACGTTAGGGATAAGGACTTCAATGCAACCTTGCAAACGTGGACAACTCGTAGGTGGAAGCAGTGTTGCCAGTTCGCATATGTAATTTAGATTGCGTCATCCCCACTACTTTATTAAGCAGAAATATTCGGTGTATTTAACGACAAATTAAATAATTAGAAAATGAGACAAATTATACAATTTTTAAATATGTTGTCAATCAAGCAATCTGAATTTTTAAATTGTAGCGGATTGGCAACACTAGGCAGAAGTGTATCGATTTCCAAGGGTCTTTTTAAGGAATTTTAATTGTGTGTAGCGATATCTTCAACACATATTTTTTCCCGAATTTGGTCTCATTAGTTTTTATATAAAACCTGTAGTTGTAAGCGAAAAAATATGATTTATTTCATTTTCAATATTTATTTATGTGTAAAATATATTATTATTTAAAGAGCTTTTTTGAAGTAACTAGAAGAATTTATACCTCATGAAAAATTATAAAAAAAATCACGAGTTAAAAATTCATTTCATAATCTATATGGCATTATATTTTTTTTAATCGAATTAAACAAATTCATTAATTTGTGTAAAGATAACTTGAATTAAAATTGTGCTTAGAAGAAGAAGAAAATAAATGTACGAAATTTTTCATGAAAGGTAATAATAAAGTTACAGTTTATAATGAAAATAATCATAAAAATTTTAATAATGCATTTTGAAATTCTGTAATTATTTTTAATATTTGTTTTGCATAGATTAAGTTTAGAAAATCTAATACATTTTCTTTTAATTTAGTTAAAATTCGAGAGATTGAAAACGTTACAATCTCTGAAGTTGACATAAATTAAATTTTTATAGTTTTTCATGCAGGTTAAGCTCAAGGAATTTATTTTAGGCTATTGTTTTTTTTTTTTTGTTGTTGTTGTTGTTTTTTTACAACATTTTTCTATAAATGTACTAAACTGAGGTCATTCTTTAAATTTTTTTATCAAATATTGTTTGTAATCACAAATATGACAAATTGTCAGGTCGTATCCAAATACATACCAACATTAAAATCCGACGTCCCAGATTTCCTGTTCTCACGTTATTGATTTTTATCAAAATACACTAGCCACCAAACCTATAAATTAGGCAAAAAATTTCTCTCACCAACCAAAACATATGCTAAATTCTCTTGACGCTGGATTTGGACAAAAATTCAGAACTTCAATTTAAAGGCTTTTAAGGGTCAACTTTTTGGTACCGCTGTTTCCAAATTATAATTTTATCAAATTTTAATCTTATGCGTGATAGAATGCTATTGCAAATCCTGTAAAATTCGAATACAAAGAGTATTTCTCTTGCAAAGGATGCAGAAATCTATTTTGAAATAGTAGCTAAAAAAGTGACATTGCCAACACATATTCCATGGTAATTTAAATTGGCCGGCTTTCATCTCTTTTTTATTCAACTAGTTTCTTGACACTGCGTATTTCACGCGGGTGACAATCTTAATATTTTTTATCGTATTACTTTGTCCACAAAGGGCTGAGAAATACAATTTCGAACTAGAATTGAAATAATAACTTGCAAAGATAATCATCTTTACAATAAAAAATAAATAAAACTCTGATCACAAGACATTATTGTATGGTTTCAGGGCTGCCACAGGTACCACTATTTTAAAAAAATGCATTTTGTAGTATATTTCAATTGCAAAGTTTGTCAAAGTGTGTGTAAAAGATTTTCGTTTTGAAAAAATAGTGCGAAATAGAATTAAAAAACGGTCGCCTGAGACTGCCTTGGGTTGGTATGATTGGTTCATTATCGAAGGCCTACTTTAATCTTAAAGAAAACGGGTGGCGTACTGTATTCTCCAGGGAAGACGAACTCTCGCGCCAGTAGGCCAGATATCTACACACATTACTAAGAACGTAACGTCGAAAGTTTAAAATCAGCAGCAAAATAACTTTTTTATTCGGAAAAAGGGATAAAAATTTGTCCCTGGCATATATAGAATGCTATCCGAGATCTTAAAGATTAATTGTCCACTGTTAAATTTACTTATTTGTAAAAGTATATTTCTCATATTTTTTTTTCAGTTGCGAAGAAATTCTCCCTCTGAAATAAAATTCGTTTTCTTGGTTATATATATCCAACATCGGATGATTCTTTAATCAACTCCGACAGCCAACCGCTATTTTCGAAATCATCGATTATTTGATCAGCCTGAATTGCTCTTCCGCTACTGCTTTTATTCCGATAGCTTGTTTGCTACCGGGTTTTCGCCTTATTTATTTCTTTCACAAGGATCCTACACTTTCAGCTGCAATACCAGTATTTTTATATAGAACAAACCGACTTATGTAATCCCAAGATTGCAAAAAGCGAGTTTTTCTCTAAGAAAATATTAGTGTTTATGTAACCTAAAGTGAGGGAAATTCCCTAACCTGTAGGAATCCAGTTTCAGGGGCGATGGTATGTTTATGAAACCACATAATTTTAGTTCCCGAACGCTACAATGGCACCAGAATTGTAGTAAAAAATTTTCCATTTAATAAGTATGTGAAATATATCCTTTTACTTAATTGCAAATATATGCTTTGGCAAATTCAGTTGCCAATCATTTATTTTTAACATAGCATTGAAACTCCTTTGCTTCTGAAAGGGTTAATGACAGATTAAGTAAGGTAAAATTAAATCGAATCTAATTATTTCCAAAAAGTTGTGGCAATTAAACAATCTGAATAAAAAGAAGTAGCGGAATGGTCAACAGAGATCGTGAACAATCCGCTGAGCAAATAACATTCTGCAACTCAAAAATCTCACTTCATGCTAATGGAAGACAATACCCACAGTGTAAGGAGTTCGTAGTTCGTAGAAAGAATCAATTTCCGCAGACCGCAATAGTAATTTTTTATTTTAACATGGGATATTGCATAGACTGTAGCGAACGTTGGTGATGACACAACTATAGCCGTAACATAAACTAGGTTGCTAATGTACTCACAATCAACACTAATTATGTACATATCGAAACTTTATCTTCCACTGTAGTGTAAGATAAAATTTACGTTGTATTAGATAAAAGATTAGAGCATATAAAATTTAGAATTATGCTTCCCGTCCGATATGTGATTTCACACTAAATTAATTTGCGTTCATGAATTTAATTTTTTGACTGCACTAGCAGGTATGCATTCTAAATTCGGAAATACACTATATGGCCAATGATGACCGGTCAGTTGCGATTTTAGACGTTTTGTTAAATATCTAGAAAAGTACATGAGGAATTATCCTGAAACTCCAGGTGTTTAAACAAAATATTATAGGTCATATATTTCCGGAAGAGTTTTTCCCGAAAACCCATAGGGGACCACCAACAAATTGAAAAAGTACGAATATCTTTTGGATAACCATGTAAACACTAATGTAGTAAAAGCGTTCAAACTGTAGAACATGATTAAGAGGCTTGTAGTAATAAACGGTGTTTATTGTTATGTAGATAGCATGTACACCAGTAGAGAAATTAAGGTTTTTATAAAAACAGTCCAAATTTCGCCAAGTTTTTTGCTTATAATTTGCAGAATTCTTAATATAAAAAAAATGTTGTTTATCAGAAACTATGACAATCAACATTGCACACAATACCGTGCAATCAGAATAGTAAAAAAAAAAAAAGAAATTGGATGAAAAATGAGCAGAATTACTAAATAATGTTTCACTGCTCATGCGCGAATGCAATCAAAATATAATGTGCATAATGTATTAGCTAAGTATATAGAGCAACTTTTTTGAAAGTCCCAAAAAATATAGCTTGAAAATTCTGAAAATTATCGTTGATAGAATAAGCTTGAAATCCGCTGTTCACAAAAGGAAGCAGAAAGATAAGGAGCTGTATCCAAATATCCGTCAATATAGCGTACCCAATATTGCACGTACAACAATATTTGGATACAACCCGTCATCTTTTTGCTTCCTTTTGGGAACACCGGATTTCGAGCTTATTCTATTGACGATAATTTTCAGAATTTGCAATCTATATATTTGAGACTTTCTGAAAATTTGCTCTGTATACTTAGCTAATACATTATGCACATTATATTTTCATTGCATTTGCGCATGCGCAGGGAAACATTATTTAGTAAACATGCCCATTTTTCATCCAATTGTTATTTTTTTTTTTAATTCTGGTTCACGGTATTGTGTACAACGTACTATGTCATAGTTTCAGAAAAGAACATTTTTTATATTAAGAAATCTGCAAATTATAAACAAAAAACTTGACAAAATTTGGGACTGTTTTTATAAAAACCTAAATTTTTCTTCTAGTATACATGCTATTCTCATACAAATGAACACAGTTTATTACAATAAGCCTCTTAATCCTGTTCTACAGTTTGAATGCTTTGTTACATTAGTTTTTACAGGATTATCCAAAAGATATTCGTTCTTTTTCAATTTGTTGACAGTCCACTATAGTATTTAGGGAAAAAATCTTCGCGAAAATATATATAAAAATTTCCTCCATATTTAACCCATTAACGTGAAAATTATTTTCTTTGTTAAAATTCGAATTTTGGATTTTCCACCGCATTTAAAAGAAGAGTAATTTTTATCTTATTTTATCAAGGAATTCGTCTTTTGATAAAGGTATATATTTATCTTCATATCTACTGGTGTGAAAAGCGCTTTCTTTCCACTCAGTCTAGCGATCTAAATATATGCCACTTGGGGTTAATGGGTTATATTGCTGCCATCGAAATACTCAAGGCCAGAGGACATGAGTGTGACGTCACCACTAATCGACTCGACCGACTTCTCACTAGTGTTAGAATTCACACAGGAATATTTTGAATAGAAATTTTATTTTATTTTATTTGTGGAATATCTATCATCTCATAAAACAATAATAACTCTTTAAACTTACTGGTGAGAATTCGGAATCCCTAAATAAAAATTCCGTCAGATGCGAAAAGTCACAGTGTTGCCGCATCTGGCTGATTTTTTATTGGGGGTTTAAAAATTATCACCTGTAAGTTTAAATAGTTATTATTGGTTTATAAGATGATAGATATTCCATAAATAAAATAAAATTGCTCTTCAAAAATTTCAGGCGTGAATTCCAACACTTGTGAGAAGTCGGTCGATTAGTGATGGCGTCACACTCGTGTCCGCTGGTCTTTCGATGGCAGCGGTTAAACGCCTTAATAAGGCAGAATTTTAGTCATAATTATGGTCAAAAACAGGTATTCATTTTTACTGGTTGAAATTTACTTCGGCAATGCTTCAGCCCTGCGCTTCCGCCATATTGTGATAACCTAATCAGCCTCATGTCAGTGTCAGTGAAAGGGATTATAATATTCGGATAATTAATGATAATTAATAATATTACCATATTTGTGAGAGAAATTTTGCATGAATAAGCCGCTAAAATAAGATAAAATTTTCAATTCAAAATTTACTGGCATAAGTTTTCTCCAGTGGTAATCAGAAACTGTTAATCCCATGTAAAAAATCTTCTCAGATACTTCAAACATCCATGAACTCTTGATTCCGCTGTATGTTTTCAACACTTACCACCATTTCGTCCTTGGCTGCGAGCTGTATTGCTTGCAATTGTCAATGTATTCATACACTTACATCTGGTAATTTTAAAAATTTCACTGATGGTGGAGCTTTGGAAACTTCGAAACAGCTGTATGCACCCTTTTCTTCATACGTATTGTCTTTCGTGCTCTTATCACTTTGTCCACTTATTTCTTAATATTTCTTTATTAAAATAACGTTTAATGTTTCTAAATATATTTAAATTGTTAAATAACACATTAAAAATAGTTTAAAGTGTTTAAAAAAACTATTTAAAATTTAGGAACGATTCCAATAAGAACAATTTTTCTTATGAAACGCTGATAATTAGATTTTTCACAATTCTTATTTATTTTAATTTCAGTTGATTAATTTAAATGTTTACTCTATTATATTAAAGAAATACAACTAAAATTCTCCAGCTAAAGGAACCTTCAGAGCTTCCATAAATAAATTTTCTTATTGCTGCTTAATAGCTAATTTCTCAATTTAAATCAGTTAATTTTAAAGGCAAACTTCCAATTGCAATTTTTTCATAAACATTCTTATTAATCTTCCTTGATGCCATTCATGCCCAAAATATTTATTTTTGCAAAAGCCACAAAATTAAAATTTTAATTCGGTCTCTTGATCCGATAAATTATATTTAGAAAAGCATATTTCATATTCTGTCACAGAAAATAAAATATCCCATTGTTTTTGGCAAATCTTACTAAGTTTGGATGATTGTATTTTATGAATTTTAAGCATTTTCCTTCACTAAAATCGTATCTTCGTATTTTTAGTGATGTAAAAACGAACTAATTCTTAATATTCAATAATAATATTTGAAACATTTTTGCAATTGATATGTGCAGTCAGTATAAAAAAATGTATTCATCTGCCAATATTCGGAGACCGTTAATATTCTCTTCTTTCATAATATGAGAGCAGGTTTTGAAATAAATAGCCATTTACATATAAAAAATCACTCCAACTTCGATTTTTTAAATGGTAACATACACTTTAGAAAAGATATTTGAGTTTTTTAGAGAAAACTAGCCCAGTAAAATATAGTTTAACTATAGCAGTTTATGTATTTTCTATGAAATCTTCATGGGGATCGAAATGATTAAAATTTAAGGATGATAATGTCAAATTCTTGTGACTACCTTGAACTCTTTCACCTCGGGCGTCTCTTGCACAAATTTTATTCGGCTGACACCACTTTTCTAAAAGAAGTTTCCTTGAAGTACACAATTCAAAAATGCTCTAATTAAATAAGGCAATTTTTATTTTCCTTTATTACTGGTGACAAAAACAAATTTTGCCAAGAAAGACGATGTCCGGTCAGACTGAACAAACGAGTGTAAAGGGTTAATTTATATTTTCCAGAAAATCATCTAATTTAAAATTTTGGTTTTCAGTGATTGAGATACCGTAATTTCCCGCGTATACGCCTTTAGTTAAGTCTTTTTCATACCGGAAATTTTATTTAAACAATGAAGTCAAATAAATGCTAAGCAAAAGCAAGTCACGGTTTATTTAAAACGAATTCTGGTAGACATCGAATTATCTGAGCTGCGGCATATACGCGGGAAATTACGGTACATTGAATAGATCCAATCATATTCTATTATTCTCTTTACTCGAAAGTATGATTCTAATTATGGAAGTTATTCATAAAGTCCTTTTCAAAAATATTATGAAAAAGGATTTACATCACTTTTTACATAAACAGAATAAGCGTCGTCAGAGACACGGGTACATAAGTTTACAGTTCCATCAATCATTACTTTTGAGGCGTAGCGACATTTTACCTTTCGAAGGTCTAATACCGGATACTTGTATTATTTAAAGAAATACAGGGTTCGTACGGGTGCTTGAATTTCATGACTAAGAAATTCTTATGGTATTCCAGTATTTTCTTATGGAAAATCTCTCCTAAAATAAGGCGAAATTTCGTCCGTTTAAACTAGATTTATTTTTCTATAAAAAAATTCTGATATTGGGCCTTGAAAATAACGGTACCCGTACGAACCCTGAAATAGCCGACTTCTTGAACCTTACAGATTCAATGAAAGAGGCAATAATAACTATAAAATCTTAGTGGTATCCTTTTGCTGGCCACAGTTGGATACCCCTGGTCAAACGTGGCCGTGTTCTGCTACCGTTTAATACCATATAAAACTAATCAATCCCAAAGCTTTCTTCTATTTCATACATGTTAATATTTCAAAATTCGCTATCACAGTGCCAAAATTAAATGGCAAGCTATGATCATCATGAGGATTCTAAAAAGATGAAATTCCGTGCATTACTTCTTGAGATATGACTATCGCTGATATTGTGTAAATCCAGCAAAATGCAGCTTAGCGGCGCCACCTGTTGGGTGATTTACACCAGAACCTAGTCATCAACAACTTATATCAACGTATAAGTGCATATGAAGTTTGGGGGAAAATCGGTGCAGTAGTTTTGAGATAGAGCTGGTACGAAAATCGTTAAAAAGTCAGCTTAGCAGCGTCAACTATTGTGCGATTTACAACAAAACCCAATTCGCAACAACTTTTGTCAACGGATATTTGAATCTGATGTTAGATGAAAATTCATGCATTAATTCTTGAGATAGAGCTATTGCGGAAATCGTGACAAATGCAACATAGCAGCGCCACCTGGCGGGCAATTTACATCAAAACATAATGTGTAGCAATATTGATCAAAGTATACTTGAATCAGAAGTTTGATGTAATTCGTGCATTAGTTGTTGAGACAGAGCTGGCACATCAGCCTGACCTATTAGGCGATTTACAACAACACGTAATCCGCATCATTTCATATCAAGGACTAACTGAATATGAAGTTTCATGAAAATGTGTGCATTAGTTCTTGAGATAGA
The DNA here is from genome assembly GCA_963932465.1 of Maratus speciosus. Lineage (NCBI taxonomy): Eukaryota > Metazoa > Arthropoda > Arachnida > Araneae > Salticidae > Maratus > Maratus speciosus. The sequence goes on from OZ010796.1 coordinate 312,079,781, forward strand.
GCTATTGCATAAACCTTGTAAATCCTCCAAATTGCAGCATAGCAGCGTCACCTGTTGGGCGATTTAATCCAAAATGTAAACAGCACCTACTCATATCAAGTACTAACTGAATCTGAAGTTTTATGAAAATCCTTGCCTTAGTTCTTGAGATAGAGATAATGCGAAAATCGTGAAAATGCAGCACAGCAGCGCCACCTGTTGGGACATTTACTCCAAAAACTAATCAGTACCAATTTATATCAGGGACTACCTGAATATAAATTTTTATTAAATTCCGTGCATTAATTCTTGAGATAGAGAGGTCACAAAATTTATGTCACATATCGTCGGAACAAAGTCAAACTATCCAATGTGAAAACAGTGGGTGACTTTTTTAAAATTCAGATTTCTTGATTGGCACCACTTTTCTGAAATAGTAAAATTCCCCTTGTTTTCGCCGTAATTAATATGTCATTAAATGTTGTTCAAGAAATCTGAATTTTAAAAAAGTAGCCCACTGTTTTCACATTGGATAGTTTGACATGGTGCTGACGATATACACAGAGAGAGTCACAGACTCTCAGAATAACAGATATTTTGTAAAAACACGTTTTGGGGGATCTCCAGACCCCTAAAACGTGCAAATCGTCAAAAACCGGAAGCAAAACTGCATACATATTAAGAGTACAAACTTAATGCATGAATCGGGCGTAAATTAACACAGCTGCGCCATCTTGTGGACGGGGTTGATGTTCTACATACGCGGGCTTGTCGAGGCTAACGAAAAAGACAGGCTGACGCGGTGGGTCCGTTTCTTCATTTTTTACAGACCGCTGGAGTCACGTGATGCTCGAATGCACCAATGAAGGTGTGCGAAAGGAGCATCACGTGACTCCAGCGGTCTGTAAAAAAAGAAGAATTGGACACACCGCGGTAGCCTGTCTTTCTCGTTACCCTCGCGGGCTTGTAGTGTGACGTCAAATATGACAGAATATCTACCATCTGCGCATATTTTCTAAATCTTTAGTCATTCATGGAACATGAATCCTGTTTACCAGATTTCGTCGGTACCATGTCAAACTATCCAATGTGAAAACAGTGGGCTACTTTTTCAAATTTCAGATTTCTTGATCGGTACCACTTATTTGAAATAGTGAAATTCGCCTTATTTAACCTTGTTTAATGACATATTAATTAAGGCAAAAACGAGGGTAATTTTCCATTTCAGAGAAGTGGTGCAAGTCAAGAAATCTGAATTTTAAAAAAGTAGCCCACTGTTTTCACGTTAGCAGGGCTCCCAAATGGTCCGCCAACTGAATACCAATAAATTTTAACAGAAAATGTTACTGTACGTTTGCACTATAATTAACTTTCAAAGGTGGTTCTGGGGCGGTTTGTAAGAAAAATCTAAAAAGAAATTTTTTCTAAAATAATATTGGTATTCAGTTGGCGGACCATTTGGGAACCCTGCGTTAGATAGTCTGACATAGCATCGACGAAACATTGCAAAAAAATCGCGTAGCGAGAAGGGGGTGGGGTCCAGCTGTACTTGACACCACGAAGTTTTCTTCGCTTCGCCTTATCTAATCGGAGACTTTTCAGCTATTAATCAAGGTAAAAAAAAAAAAAAAATTAATTTTAGTGGTGTGAAGGAAGAAAACAGTTAGGCATGTTCCTGTAGTTCAACCCCATCCGCTACGGGGCGCGTTACCTTGGTTGATGCGACCTCCACTTTAATCTTGCGGTTACCTCTCCCATTTAAGATAGCGTTCTTAATATGTATGCAGTTTTGACTGGAAGTCGAAATATTTCACGAAACCAATACTTTCTTCTTGCAAAGAAAGTAAAAATTTGAACGCAACAACCAGAATATTTATGCGAAAGATTCTCGGGGGTATGAAACAAAGCGATATAAGTAAGCGTACAAACTTAATACTGGAATCGGGCGTAAATTAGCACAGTTGCACCATCTTGTGGACGGGGTGATAATCCACATACGCGGTTTTTTAGTGTGACGTCATATATGACAGGATCGAGGCTAATGTAAAAGACAGACTACCGCGGTGGGTCCAATTCTTCTTTTTTACAGACCGCTGGAGTCATGTGATACTTGAACGCACCAATGAAGGTGTGGGAAAAGAGCATCACGTGACACCAGCGGTCTGTAAAAAAAGAAGAATCGGACCCACCGCGGTAGCCTGTCTTTCTCGCTAGCCTCGTGACAGGATATCTACCATCTGCGCATATTTTTCTAAATCTTTAGTTACTCATGGAACTGAGTTTTGTTTACTACATTTATTTCAAAATAATGGCGTAGCGAGAGGGGTGTCCAGATGCACTTGACACCACGAAGTTCTCTTCGCCTTGTCAGAGATATTTCAGCTATTATTTAAGGTGAAAAAACTTTACAATTTTAGAGGTGCGAGGAAAGAAAACAGTTGGGCACCTTCCTGTTGTTTGACCCCATCCGTTACGGGGCGCGCGAGCTTGAACGATGTGACCTTGCCTTTAATCTTGGGGCTACCCCTCCCATTTAAAATAGGACGCTTACTTGTATCGGCTTCGGGACGAAGTTTTCTCTTTTAAAAAAATATACACCGATTGCCTCTACAATTTTAACGGTGTGCATCTGGAAGATTTTATTTGAGATATTAAATTGATTTTTCTAATTTGGGAATCGGTGTTGCCAGTAGGCTACTTCTTTTTATTGAGATTTTTTCATTGCCACCACTTTTTTGAAGCTGTAAAATTACCTTTGTTTTCGTCTTAATTAATATGTCATCAAATAAAGCGCATTTTACCATTTCAAAAAAGTGGTGCCAATCAAAAATCTGAATTTAAAAATGTAGCCTATCTGTCAACACTATTGGGTATTTCCCCCAGGCCTCGGAAAGGTCTCTTTTTATAGGGAATCTCTTGTAAATGTCGTAGGAACCCGCTCCATGATGAGCTTTTTATTGCAACCAGGGTTGCCTGTTTGAACTCCAGTTTTGTTCCGAAATTTCTAAAGAAGAATTTGTACTTTAACCCTCGCAGTACTAAGAGCAAAGTGTCATGTAAATGCCTAAGATACGGTATTTTAACCAGAATCTTCATCAAATACAAAAGCATGCATTGTTGCCAGTGGGTTACTTTTTTTAAATTCAGATTTCATGATTGGCACCACTTTTCTGAAATGGTAAAATTCCCCTTGTTTTTGCCTTAATTAATATGTTATTAAATAAGGCGGATTTTACTATTTCAAAAAATTGGTGCCATTCAAGAAATCTGAATTTTTAAAAAGTAGCCCACTGGCAACATTGAAATCATGTGCCCCCTCGGTAGACAAACCACGACGATTCATTTCGTTGAATAGCGAAATTTACTCACAAGCACAAGAAATAACGAAATGATGGTGACGCCTACATTCGCTTGCATGGAAACGCTGTACCCACAGTGCCATCTAGTGAACTACATTTGGCAGGATACCAAAAATTTTCTTTTTCTTCTTCTATTGAAACGTTATAAATGACAAAAAGCCTTCATTTATTATGATTGCCTACGATGAGGTCTATGCAGTGCTCCCAAATGGTCCGCCAACTGAATACCAATAAATTTTAACAGAAAATTTTATGGTAGGTTTGCGCTACAAGGGTCAGCTAGGTGGGGAGGCCTACCAAATGGCTTAAGTACTCACAAGCCCCACCCAGCGGTTTCCATCTACTACCGCCGTCACCACACACACACACACACAAAAAAATAATAATAAATAAAAGGCCCGAAGGGACCTACAGGAAAGCCAATTGAGAATATTAAGATTAAATACAATATAAGTACAATATATACACGATGGAAAGCCCAATTTTTACTGGGCGTTTACGAGAGAAATTTAGATATTTGTAATTAATAAGATCATGAGATAATAGATAATAGGATTTTTAAACTTGTTGGAGCGGCAAAAGCTCAATTACTCTGCAAAGCTGGGCGTTCTGCAAAAATACAGTAAAAGCTACGTATATGCATACTAAATTAGAAAGAGATTCATAATTTTAAAAATAATGTAGAATATAAAAAATAGGTAAAATAGTGAATAATTATGATGAATATTATATAATTATATACACACACAAAAGTTCAAAAGTCTATTGTTCTTGCAACAGTTCAATTATAGTTAAATCGTGTTGTTTGTGGCTAAGAGTTTATTTTGAATTGGTGGTATCTGTCTATTTGTTAAGATACGTTCTCATCATCATCTATAAATGGCAAAACATTTTGAAACAAATAATGGTTGTTTACTAAAACTTTCATACATTCAATTATCTTTTGACAAAATGATGGATTTGACAAAACCACTGAGAACCACTGAGACAAAGAAATTTTTGGAGATTTTCTTATATGGTAATATGATGTAAGGGTACAGTTAAAGATATAATGCAATGATGTAGCTCGCTGACCGCATACACATAATGGAGAAGGAACCCTGTCAAATTTATAAAGATATGATGAAAACGGGCCGTGGTTAGTGGCAAACAGAAAAAGATTTCTATGCAGCAGGTTTCTCTTTTCCGAGACTTTTGGGGCTAAAGCGTATGTGTACCGTCCTGTGGTACCATAGTCCCAGCGAGTCTGCCATTGTTCGTGTAGAGATGATTTTAGAAGCTTCTTCAAGTAAGAAGGAGGGTTGGGAAAGAATTTGTATTTGGCATGTGATGTGGCTTTGGTTGCTTCTTTTGCCAAAGAATCTGCATGCTCATTCCCCACATTACCCACATGTCCACGGACCCATTTAAAGAAGATCATTTTTCTTGTTTCTTGGAGTAGTTTGATAATTTGTACTGCGATGAGATTTTTTGAAAAAACATCTTCTATTGCTAAGAGACTTGAGAGACTGTCCGAGTGTATTAATACTTCTTTAAGAGGGGAGTTCCTAATCCACAGCACAGCCTCTTCTATGGCCAGGAGTTCTGCCTGAAAAACAGTATTTTCTTTAATTAACTTAGTTTGATCCTCGTGGATTAACTCTCCTCTCTGATACACACAGAAGGCATATGCCGTTTCATCTTCCATCTTGGAACCATCCGTATAAATGTTTATTTCTACATGTGGAGTATTTTCTGGATCTATTTGAAAGAAATATTCTTTAAATGGTTCAACTTGATCTGACTTCATTTTTGGTTGGTAAAATATTGGTTCTTGATTTCCTGTCGGGATTCCAAGACGTAAGACTCTTCCTGTTGTTGCTATATATTCAAGTTGAAGTGCCAAGGGCGGAATACCTGTTAAAACACAAAGGGAATCCGCCGAAGTTTTTCTGTAGGCACGTGAAACTAATAACAGGCATTGGTATTGTATTGATGAGATCAGACGAAGCCCATGGGCTTTGCTTATCCGGTGAAACCAAGTTGCTGCAGCATACGTGATTTTCTTCTCCAAGATACTATTGTACCAAATCTTCAGAATTAATTTGTTTACCCCTCCGTAAGCTGAGGCAAACTTCATTAGGTCTTGCGAAAGTTGTGTAATTTCCTGACTTTTCTTTCGTAAATGGGGGAGAAACGACAACGTACTATCCAGAACGATACCTAAGTATTCTAAAGTTGGCTCACTTTTTAATGAATGGTTGTCAATTTTGAGTGTTGGAGCTCTTTTCAAAAATTTTGGTCTTCTAAGGTGGAGAACTTTACATTTATTGTAAGATATTTTCATGTTGTGATTTGACATCCACCTACTAATATAATCTAAGATGTCCTTTCCTAATTTTTCTAATTCTCGCCTTGTTTTACCATTTAATATAATTAAAATGTCATCTGCATAAGCTATTATTATGGTTTGCGCTACAATCAACTTTCAAAGGTGATTCCGGAGCGGTTTGTAAGAAAAATCTAAAAAGTAATTTTTTCTAAAATAATATTGGTATTCAGCTGGCGGACCATTTGGGTCCTGTCTATGTGACCCCATTCGCAATTTCTAGAAATGAACAAAAAATTTTAACAGTGCGAAACTTACTAAGTAGACAAAATTATGAAAGAAACCTTTATTTGAGAATTTATATAGAATAATTTTAGCATACGTAATCTAAATTTAAAAAACAAAAACTGCAAAATGTCCAGATGGGCTCAGATTGACTCCGTCTTAGTACTGCGGTTGGTTGGTTGTATTTATGTCGACCAATTATCAGCACGTGGGATATAGGCCCTAAGAGGGGGAGTGCCTTCCGTGGAGGTCTTTCTAAGGGAATCTAACCCGTATTAACGCTTGGAGAACCAAGGTTCGAAGAAAACCACGAACACTCCGAACGATTAGGCCGACTGGCGCGATTGGGATCGAACCCAGCACCTCCCGTCTACCAGCTTCGAGAGAAGAACCTCTCAGCCACTGGTGGGGCCTTAGTACTGCGAGGAATAAGTAATCATGAAATGTCTGTAATTAAGTAAATCAGAATAAACTGTTCGTATTTTCTGGTATGAATTCAGAATTTCTGAAAACAAAAAATTGCCAGTCCTGATTGCAATTTTTGTAGTAATCTGCCATAAAAATTATTAAAGAAATCAGTGGTGGCTAAAATGTGACCGCTCCGAGGCCTGGTTTACCCTCAATTAATTTTCTTTAATATCTCTATAAAGACTTAATAAAATGTATATAAATATGTCATTTACCTGGCAGGCTTGCTTCAAGGAAAACAAATATGGTGTCAAAAGTGAATGTTACAATTTTAAAAAACAAACTTTGCGAAATGTTTAATATGTTGAATGCCATCTATTTCAAAAATTTCATTCATATTCTGCATAACTAATATTTTGGTCTTCAAAAATTCAGTTTAACCCTCTCGCTGCGCAATCCAAGATTTCCTCGGTCAACATAAAAGTAGCAAAATTTGCGCAACCCGCGATTTCCTGGAGGATGCATTTTTTCCGTCTAATAAACACCTCCTCAATTTTTCGTACCAGTTATTTTTTATTGTAAATTTTCCCTTATTTAATCGGAGAATTCTCCCGATTAAATTAGACAAAAATATTTGTTTTGAAAAATTGGTGACAAAAGAATAAAAATCTCAAATGAGGCTCTTCACGAAGGGTTAAATACGCAATTTTTGAAGCTATTTTTATAAATGAATTACACAGCGAGAGCAGTGTTGTCAGTGGGCTACTTTTTTTTTAATTCAGATTTCTTGATTGGCACTAATATTTTGAAACAGTAAAATTCCCTTTGTTTTCGCCTTTATTAAATATGCCATTAAATAAGGCGCATTTTACCATTTCAAAGAAGTGGTGCCTGAATTAAAAAAAAAGAATCTGAATTTTTTAAAAAAAGTAGCCCATCTGGCAACACTGAGCGAGAGAGATAACCCTTTCAGGGGCAAAGCGCTTCCATTAGCAAAATTCTGAAATGAGTGAATGACACCGGAATTTATAAGCAAATTTATTTCAAAATATGCAAAAACTTTTGTTCCCATAGTTAATAAAAGGAACTTTTTCATTCTTATATTCTGGTGCCAATGTGGCGTTTAGGGTTTAAAATTATGTGGTCCAAAAATGAACCACCACCCATGAAGGGGTTAAAAATGGCATAATCTGAAAATCAAAAAGACGAATGTCGAAAATTTTGCAGTGTGCAAATGAGAGAAGCAATTCGCAAATATAATGTTGTGAAACCCAACTTCAGTCTTTAACACTTTCAGGGGTGGTGGTATGTTCATGAAACCACTTAATTTTTACTTTCAAACGCCACAATGGTACCAGAATTTTTGTAAAATATTTTCCATTTAATAAGTATGTGAACTATAGCCTTTTTCCTATTTACAAATAAATTTGTTGGTAAATTCCGGTGCCATTCATTTATTTCTACACTTTAGCATTGAAAATGCTTTGCCCCTGAAAGAGTTAATGGGTTAAATAGTAGCCTACGTGCTGACATATATTTGGCGGCTGTCGTAGGTGGATTTCAGTAGTGGTTGTGCGATCTATTGAATTTCCTATTTTTTCTAAACGTTTTCAACTTTTTCTTCTTCTGAGATTAAACATATGGCAAAGAATTCTTTTAGATATTGACAGTATTAAAATTCAAGAGATATTACAAGTTCTGAAAAAATATATCCTACGACGGGCACCATTTGTATGTCGGCGCTTAGGGCTAGTATTAAGTAGGCGGTGGCTAACGTTTGGACGATGTTGGAACTTAGTATAATTCCTTATTCTTTGTTATCTACATTTTAACAATGTTAAAGAAACGTTAAAATTATAGAACTATCATTCATGCAGAAATAAGAAATCATTTTCCTTTATGTAATTTTTCTTACAAAAGGTTGAATAAAATTATTAGTATCAGTACGTAAAAGCTCCAACGTAATAAAAAAATTGTTTTTGAAAAGATAGATATTCAAGCCTCCTTTAGGACATTAACCCTTAAATGCCGGGTGTTGCTTTTCGGCAACATACACAAATTAGGGTCTAAAATACTATTAGAATAATATTGAAGCTGTAATGCCTAATTTGCCAATAAAATACATTCTGAAAATATTATTAAATCGATTTTCAACATGTAGATGGCAACACTTGTGTTCTTTAAGAATAAATATATATTTGTTTTTTCAGTTGTTGCTATATGTTCTTTTTGTTTTGTTTGGAGGTTTGCAAAATACCCTATTTTGTTCTGCAGTGAGCAAGTAAAATTTATTTCTTATTATATTTCCTAAAATTCTTGTGTGTTTAACATTACAGAATTTTATCAAGGAAAATTATTTTTTTAATTAACGACCAGTATTGCCGAATAGTAACAAATAGTTTTTTAGCCGTAAACCGTAAATAAAACAAAATATGATTTTTTAAAATATTTTTCCCATGATTTATTTAAAAAATGAAAGCCGAAAAACATTATTACAATGATTTTTGAAAAATCAGGTCTTTAAGGGTTAATTTCGTATTTTAACCCATTAACCGCCTAAATTTTAAGGCTGAGTTTTTCAACTTTTTAGCAGAACGTCGTTTGCCACCACAAAATCTGAAAGATAATTTTCGCTTTATACGATCTAAAATTTTATGTTTTTAAGTAAGGCCAATTTTTTAATTGAGAAATAGTGGTGGGTATGTAAATAATTTTAAGGGGTCTTGTATCTTTTAAACGCGTCGAAAATTAACGAAAAACTTCAAAGTTTGAATTAGTCTATCTTCAAAACCTTTTTATGTATAAACGTGAAATTTTGGATATTGATTAAACAGATTGTGCTTTATAATATACTACCAACAGAAATTTATTAACCCTTTACAGAGTTTGTGTATTGTTGAAATCAAAATAGCTCTTTTTTTAACCCATAATTCATTGCGCGCATGATATCTTGAGAAAGTATGTATGGATTGTCATGAAATTTCGTAAATATACTAAACAAATATGTGTGTTTAAAATGATCTACTTTTAAGTATTTACAATGGTAATATTTTTAGTTATGACTATTTTTATTCATTAAAAATACAAAATTTTTATTTTTTTTTACGAAAATATTTTTTTATACAGTTAATGAAATAATTTTAGCCTAAGAATAGATCATTTTAAACAAGCATATATGTTTAGTATCTTTACCGAATTTCATGCCAATCCATGCTTACTTTCTCAAGATATCATGCGCGCAATGACTTATTGAGTAAAAAAAGAGCTATTTTGATTTCAACAATACACAAATTCTGTAAAGGGTTAATAAATTTCTAATGGTAGCATATTACAAAGCACAATCTGTTTAATCAATATCCAAAATTTCATGTTTATGCATAAAAAGGCTTTGAAGATAGACTGATTCAAACTTTGAAGTTTTTCGTTAATTTTCGACTCGTTTAAAAGGTACAAGACCCCTTAAATATGCGAGTTTATTTTCACCGTTGCGTGAACGCAACATCAGCGGGTAAAGGGTTAACATATTTTCAGATAATAAATAATTATGCATTGTGTAAATTGGATAATTAAAAAAATATAAATGGATAAATTCCAATCAGCAAAGCCTATCCAATGTGCAACAGAATGATACGTTTTTAATTTGAAATTACTCGTCTCACATTGTTAAAATATTTTTTCTGGAGTGACATCATTAATAACCCATTTTAATTCAAACAAAAATGAAATATTTCTTACAGATTAACATTTAATGCCATTATTTGTTTAATATAGAAATTTTCTGTTTATTTGATTTATAAAATAATTATACTTCCCCAAGCAGTTTTTATTATTTAAATGATGATGAAGTTTTCATTAGTATCTTAAATTTCTAACCTATCTCTTTACATTTACAGTCCTTTCATTAAAATGCACAATTAAAATTAATGCACTCATTAAAATTCCACTTCAGTATTATCTCTCTTCGTCAATCAGTGCATTTTTGCGAAATTTTCGTTCGCCTTTTTTCTTACTGGTAAGTACACAAAATTCTGAAAAATTTCTATAATAAGTTAATTTAAGAAAGCTTTTTATTCAAATTGACAATTGCAATTATAATAATTGTTATATCAACAGTCAATACAAAATTATTTTTTAATCTTTCCTAATACTTTTTAACAACGTCATTAATTAAAAACTTCTACAAATATTGTATGTTTTAAAGTAATTAAAATGTGTCTTTTGAAAAAGAAAATGAATGGAAAACACATTTAATTTGATTCCTAATTTAATGTTTCATATATACTAAAAACTGAGACATTAACTATTTAAATCACTCTACACTACTCTTTTATGTTACTATTTAGATTGGGGTCTTCAACATTTTTGACTCATTGGCGTTTTTCATCGCAATTTCTGACAGATCTCGTTTTTAATCGAAAAGTTTCTGTCAAACACGCTAAGGATATCTTTTTCTATTCTAAAATAATACTAGCTTAGTGGGCCATTCGCCACAAATTGATGATCAGTAATGTAAATTATGCTATTCAAACCATGTTACTGTTCTTATTTAAATATTGTTTTGTTATACTTAGAGCCCAGATACCGAGGAGAAGACTTCCACCAATCTTTCTGAATAGTAATAGCTGATTTACTTAACCCCGGAGTACGTGCGCCGGGCTTCAAAGACCCAGAATGCGTATGATTTTTACAATTGCCACCACTAATTTTTTAAATTAATCTTCAACTTATTTTATCGCAGAATTTGTGACAATTGTCAACGATTAAATAAGGTGACAATTTTTATTTGTATTTATAGGTGACAAAGTAAAAACCATTCACACACTGGATATGCGAGCGTCCTCCCGGTTTAAATGCAGAATTTATAACATATATAAGGCGAAAACTGACAAATTAATGGCGAATAGACTATTTGTAAAAAGTTGTGGAAATTTTCAAGTTCTGGTTATACTACCTTAATTTATTTTATTCTGTTCCTTATTCTGTAACTCAGTAAGGTTCAATTACGGCCCGCTTGAAACCAGATTTTTCGAACAGAAATCTTATCTGGAATTGTCCATTTACGTGACAAAACTTAATACTAAATCTATAGCCGCCAAATTTTACGTTTTGTTTCTACCAGTATATTTGACAAGAAAAATTTGGCTTTCTAATTTGAAATATTCGATATTAAACAAAACAAAATTTTCTTTTCAAACCATGGTTGCCAGTTTGGCCTCCACTTTTGTTTAAAAAAATCAAATTTACACCAGAAAAGGCAAAAGTATCTTCAGATTTATTAAATGTGAGTCTTTTTATGATTACTTTAAAATTTCTTTATAAATAACTGGAAAATTTTCCAGAGAGAAACATTCGCCTTCCATACAATATTTAAATTGAAAATCAAATTTCAAATTAGTTGCTTAACCCTTTCCGGCACACTGTGCCCGGGTCGGGAAACTAATTTTAATTCCAAACTTACGAACGGCACCAAGAATAATTTAGTAAAATTTTGCTTTTACAATGAATAGTAAAAGTAACATGCTTTTAATTTCTGAAAAAGCCGTTTTAAAATTCCGGTGTCAGTCGATCATCATTTTACAACAAAAATTGCCCGTGCCGGAAAGGGTTAAAAGGCGCAAAGGCCAACGTAGTAAAAAAGATTCCATGCCGGGACTCGAACCCCGGCCAGTCATATAGCGCACTGACATTCCATCAGCGCATTCTATCTTGTGCTGAGTTTGTAGCCTTTGCCAACCTGTAATAGTGAGAAGTTCCAGGCTGGGTATCGTTCCATGTGGTTTAGTCTGTAGAACGTCAGTGCGCTATACTGATGGCCCGGGTTCGAGTCCCGGCAAGGAATCTTTTTAACTAGGTTGGCCTTCGTGCTTTTTAAGGAACTAATTTGAAATTTGATTTTCATTTGAAGTAAAATTTCTTCTTCAAAAATTTATGATTTGAAGTCGAAATTTCGGTATGGAAATGGAGGCTAAACTGACAACCCTGTTTCAAACATATTTCTGGAAAAAAGCGAAAGAAAATTCCAGCAAGGGTAAAACCAATTGAGATAACAGCAAGAGACTTATTTTTTTTTTCATTTTATGCATTTTTCTCTAACAGAATATGCACTGAAGAGTAGTTGAAATAGATATACCTGTCTAATAGTATGTAGGATTACTTTTCGCCTGATGACGGCAGCGATTCTTCTGGTATAGACAAGATACTGGCAGCGTTAGGGAAGCACACAGATTACCAACCGCAGAACAATCTTCCACAGTCAACGAACATTTGATGGAGGGGGGAGGGGGAGGTGTTAGAGGCCGGAATATCTCTTATGGTGGCATCCAAGATATTATCAGCGTTACTAAGTTCAGGTGACCTCTCTAGCCAGGGGAACAAGTTGGCGTCTGCGGAATGTTCATCCAACCATTACATTTCGGATGCATCCAACCATTTGGATACAATTCAGAAGCGATGGCGCTGTGCATTGTCTTGTTGAAGGAATGTGTCTTTAGTGTGCTGTTGAAGACGAACAAACAAGAGCACGTGCTCTTTACGCATATCCCGGCAACGTTAAACAGTCACTGACGATGTCATTCATACCACAGGTCTCATTACGGTATACGTAAGTAGTTCCTAGGCGAAAATGCCACCTGCACAAAATAGAAGAGTATTCCTGCTGGAAAGACATGGCCATCGCTTCTTGGCGTTTGCACCGTACTTGTACCTTGCCATCGGCATGTACCAACTTGAAACTCGAATTATCAAACCATGCAAAATTTTTTTTTCAAATTTCTAGGGTTAAATTGTGATGTTCCCGCGCACATGCTGTACGTCACAAACTATGATCTGAGTCAGCAGAGGAACCCTCTTGGAAAATGGCTTCTGTACCCTATAACGAGGAGATGGTTCTGGATGGTATATCTGTTTATCGACAGCGTTAAATAAACGAGTGATCTCTTCCACTCTGATGTGTCTATCCGCTGTTAAAATGAAAACTAGCCATTTATGACCCCACTCATTCCCACGCTGTTGTCCATGGCGGTTGGTCCTAACAGGAAACTGTTAACCGGAATGGACTTAATCACGGTAGGGCGAAGAAAGCCCCACTAATTAGACAACAAGTGACACAAATATCATCAGGCCTTAATATTACATGATAAAGGAAATATTTGTAAGTTTAAAATGAAAATATGCTTACAAAATAATTTTCGGAACAAATGGGTTAACGCTTTCAAGGGCGGTGGTTCATTTTTGGACCAGTCAATTTTAATTCCTAAACACCACATTAAGCACCAGTATATTGGAATGAAAAATTTCCTTTTATTAAGATCGTGAACAAAAGCTTTTACTTATTTTGAAATAAATTTCCTTTTAACCCCTTAAAGGGTGGTGGGATATATTAAATCCCGCTTAATTTTAATTAAGATTAGCATCAGAAACTTTTAATAAAGTTTTACTTTTATAACTTTGGAGGAAAAAAATCAGAAAAATTGCTTTTCCATATATTGAAATAAAAGTTCTCCAAATTTCCGGTGAGAATTCAACATTACAGAAACACAATTGCTTGTCCCTCAAAGGGTTAAATTCTGGTGTCACTCATGCATTTGAGAATTTTGAGAATAGAAATACCTTGCCGCTGAAAGGGTCCACAAACACGAATCTGAACTATAATATAAAATGCGGAAGCACTTTGGAATTACCTTTCTTATTTTTATTTGCTTATATAATAGCCGTAAATATAGAACACTAATTCTCTGCTTATTTTAAGAATCAGTAAAATGCTTAAATTACTTTGTTCTTTGTTTAAAATAGTTTTCTTAACCCCTTCAAGGGCGGTGGTTTATTTTTGTACCACCTAATATTAATCCCTATTTGGCACAATGACACCAGAATTTTGATCTGAAAATTTCCCTACCTTTATAGCGTATCCAGCCTGCGAGAAAATATCGCCCATAGGACTAAATGCCCTCTAGTACTCAAAATCAAATTAATTTTAAAAACACTCGTCCATAGGGTTTCTCTCGGCCGTGGCACCGTTCATACCGCCATAGCTGGCAATGAGCTGGCTGACACACTGACCACGGAGGCCATCTCACGTCCGAACATTGATCTCGCCATTCCTGTTCCTGCATCCGATGTTCGCCGCTTCCTTAACACTAGAACTACTGGAAATTTGAGTCGAGTTTTATAAAAATATTTCACACTAGAATTTTTATTTAAAACATTACTTTAATATTTAATGTTTTACTTCTTTGTATCTTTTAAATTTATTTTATAATCAAATTTCTGGTTTGAACCGAAACATATTCATATGGTAGCCGTCTAAATGACAGCTCACGGTAGTGCTAGTGTTAAAAGGAACATACTTTCAGACAGGCAACTCTACTGGGATGCTTCAAGCAGCGTTGCCAGATGGTCTATTTCTTTAAAATCAGATTCTTGATTTGCACCACTTTTTTGAAATGAAAAAAATGTGCCTTATTTAATGACATAATAATTAAGGCAAAAACAAACTGAATTTTACCGTTTCAAAAAAGTGGTGCCAATCAAGAAATCTGAATTTTAAAAAAGTAGCCCATTGGCAACATTGGCTTCATGTAAAGGCAGGCACACCTATTCCCTAATCCCCAAAGTCTCCTACAATCTCTTAGCTTTCTCCCCTCCCATATCAGCTTTCTTATCCTATCATGGTCCATTCTGGACATATCGTCGGTATCATGTCAAACTATCCAATGAGAAAACAGCGGGCTACATTTTAAAAATTCAGATTTCACGATTGGCACCACTTTTCTGATATGGTAAGATTCCCTTCTTTTCGTATTAATTAACATGTCATTAAACAATGTTAAATAAGGCGAATTGTACTATTTCAAAAAAATGGTGCCAATGAAGAAACCTGAATTTTAAAACAATAGCCCACTGTTTTCACATTGGATAGTTTGATAAGGTACCGACGATATCTAAAATGTTTCAAACGCTCTGACATGGACCTTTGCGAGTGTGGGCTTTTGGGCCCCCATATCATTACTATTTCTTCTGTACACTCACAGAGGACGGGCACCTTCGGTACCCAACCTCCCGCTCAGATACTTGGCTCAAAAATATTTTATCCCGCCTAAGACTACTCCGCCATTCGGCAGACATTTTTGGATTCCTGATGAACCTGATCAATCTTACCTCCTTGATGTTCTGCATTTACACTCCTGCGACTCGCCCGTTGTTGCGCTAGAATCTTTGTCGAGCTCCTGGCAGTCCTAGTTCCCCTTGTCGCGCTGGAGCAGGTCTCAGGCGCACATACCATCTCGGCGATGTGGTCTGCATCATGATACTATCCACAAGTTTCCTTTTTTATCAACGGATTTTTATCTCCATCATCAACCCATCACTGCCTGTCGCGAAGGAGCTTTGTGCTCCAGCGCACAGTGGAGTATTTCTAAAAAAAGCTGGACAAAAGTCGAAAAATGAACTTCGTTAAAAACCGCAATACTTTATGTGTTTGTATAGCTTATTAGTCAGTGCTTCCGGTAAACAATATCTTAGGAATGTTCGGTAACACTCCCCGTCGCGTTATCAGTCTGAACACAACTGTCGTGCATCGCAGATTTCTCTTTTCTCAGCGATGTGGTGAGAAGCGCATTATTTAATTGCAATTATTGTTGCATACAGTGGAGATCTGAATAAAATCCTTCATGTACATAGAAGTGGGAGGTATGTAGCGTACATTACTGTATTTAGTTTTAGTTATAAAAGAATGTAATTATGAAAATAGCCATATTGTTTTATCTTTAAAAATAAGTGTAATTTTTACTAGTTCTTTTAAATTTTTAGTGATTTATGAATGCTTGTCGCCCTTTGTCTGGCAGAACTTTTTGTTGGAATATAAAATATAGATATTCCTTATTATATTCATAAAATAAAATCTTGCCCCAACTTGCCCAATTTTTTTTTTACCGTTTTATAAAAAATGGTATCAGAAGATGATGATATTTTGAAAACGAAAAATCTTCATTTTTCTTTTCGAAACTTCAATAACGCAAAAGATCTTTCAAGAAAGTTGCTGTTTGACCTTAAACAAGATTGTTCTAATACGAAAACAGATGAAAAAATATGTTTCATGGAAAGTAAAGTTACAAAAATGATGAAATATCCAATAGATAAACAAATATCATTCATACGTTCGTTAAGCCGTTTCAAATCGGATTTTTTTTAAAAAAGGGAGGCTGCCAATAGGGCAAAATGGCACTTTCTTAAGGTAAATGAACATTGGCTTAACAGTTCCATAAAATTAGCTGTAGAATATACTATCTGTACAAAATCAAAAAAGGTAGACCAACAAAAGATTTCGCCGAACTGTGTGACAGAAGCAATTGACAAAAAACAAGAGGTTTAAGGGAGCAAGTTCCTCTTGATCAATTAACATATGCAGCTAGTACAAATCAACGAGCTGCTGGTAATATTGATGCCTCGAAACTCATAAAACTCTAAGTCAACAAGAGATACAAAAATACAGAAAAATTATAACTTCAGCAAAAAACTCCCACTATTAAGAAGCATACACCATCAGAAGCCTTATCAATTTTTATAGAAGCTGATCTAGCGAGAAAGCAAATGGAAATTATTCATAGTGCAAATAAGAATATTTACTAATTATTTTCTGATTAAGAAAGCGAAGAAGGATTGCTATATACATAGCTGCCAACTTTTACGCTTTTTCGCTACCACTAAAATTTAATAGCGATTTTCGCCTTGCTGAATCGCGAGATTTCGATGATTAAATAAAACAATATTTACTATAAAATTTTAGTGGTAGGAAAAAAGCGTAAATGTTGGCAGCTATGTATATAAGTGATCAGTCGATGAATGTGACAGAAACAAGCGCAGAAGTTAACCTACAGATCTTCTTGATCACACTTCTTTAAGACTGTGTAAATATTTAGAAGAAGTTATTCTAAATAATACAGAAGAAGAAAATCACAATTTCGAACAAATATCTAAATGGTGTTTCGGTGGCTCTCAACAGATCGCAATTTAAACAGATATTTCAGAATACTTCTGATAGTGATGCAAATATATTACAGAGTTTCCTTGTTCCTTTACGTTTAGAGACACTGTCCAGTGGACATAGAATTGATGTTAAAAAATTTCAAATTACGCCGAAGAAACTGCAATTCTTTATGTCGAATTATATGGGTAGCACCCAATGTTACCAACAGTACATAAAGTTTTAACACATAGGGCCACAGTAATTAAACATGCAGTACTGCCTATCGATAAACTTTCGAACGAGGCTGCTGAAGCTAAAAACAAACATTTTCGCCAATATAGGCAAACTTTTTCCCGAAAAATTTCTCGAGAGCTATGTAATAAAAATGTTTTGAATAGACGTTTACTAAATTCTGATCCTTTTATAAGTAATTCTAGGCCAAAGCTTAAGAAACAAAGGCCTTTTTTTAGCCAAACAACCAAAAACACCATACGGACAACATCCAAAATAAGAGGAAGATGAGGATGAAGACGAAACAGATGAATATGAATATGATTAGAATAGTAAGTTACAGAAAGAACTTGTTATAAATATGTTAAAAAAAACCCGGAATATTTCATTAATATCATAAATGTTTATTCTAAACTGATTTAAATAGTAGTTTACTTATTAAAAAGCAAAGATTTTTTGTAAATTCGTAAACAAATTACATATATATTAATATATATATATATATATAATGACTCTAAATAGCTTTTTACAACATTTCAACTTGATACAGCTCATAAAATAATTTTGTCCACATTTTTCAGAAAATACTCCTCTGTGCAGCGGTTAGTTTTTTATATGTTTTTATGTGTTAATGTAATTACGTTTTGTTTTTTCCTCGTTATCATGTGCCTTCTGTCCGAGGATTGGAAGTCTTTTAGGGAATCCAAGGATATCGTGGAAATTACCGGGTGGAGCAAATAAGGTTTACACCGGATCCCAGCGATCTGGTGATCTTGCTCCGCTGAGGCATAAAAATGAGTATGTGAAGAAAAGCTTTTTCTCATTTCCAAATAAATTTGTTTACAAATTCAAGAGTCAATCAATCCTTTCAGTATTTTACGAATAGAAGTACTTTGTCCTTGAAAGGGTTATTCGTTAACAATTCTATTATTACGAAATAAATATATTGTAAACGTTTCACTTTTCTATTTGATAAATATTAAAATGCATTCGATTTTCATGCTTTCTTAAATAAATATAATTTGGTCAAAGCGAAATCGCAAGGGTTTGAAATATTATTCTGCATTGGACACAATTTCGCATTATACTTAAGTATGTACGAATCTTACATATATATATTTAACTGCAGTGTTTACATTTTTGGCATTGCAGGAATGCCACTAGCGATTATGTTTATACTCTGCTTTGTAAATATAAATTTTGAAGTATATGTCTCTTGCACATGTTGTCAAAGTGTCTGCAAAAGATTTTTGTTTAGGTAAAGTGGTGTGAGATAGAATTAAAAAATAATTGCTAGTGTCAGCCCTGCATTGGTGTATCAATAGTTAGTATTGACTTTGATCTTAGGCTACAGCCACATTAGGGGTTTTCGGACATTTATAAACAGAGCAAAAACTATTTTAAAAAATGGATTGTATATGCAAATGACTTAGAACCAGTAGCAGTAGCCGCTCGTCATTGGGTTCACTGCCACTTTACTGCCAGAAATTTCTTTATGTTAAATTTCATCTTATTAATTAGTGGAATCTTTTACGATTAAACAAGGAGAAATTTTTATTGTTAAAATACTTGTAGTAAAGAAATTGTGAATCCCAGAAGAGTTGCTACTGCTTAGAAAGGGAAGAAATTTTTGAAATTTATATTGATTTTAGAGGAGAGAGAGAGACATTTCAGAGCTTATTACAAAATAAATATGTTCCGGCCCGAATGTGTGGCCTCATACTATTAAAAGCTGGCTGCGGGATTTTTTTTCTGACAGCTAAAATCTATTGTTTTTTATACATCGTGATTATGCTCTTTTTTATTTGAGATTACAGAATGGAGGACAAATGATCCGAATAGTGAATCTAATTCTACCGCATTAAAATTTTATCACATTTCCGCTTTATTAACTTTGTTTTGATGGCTTCTTTCTTTAGTGCTTTCTGTTTCAGCGTTAGACAAAGTCCGTTTCATCCAAAAATATCAAATCTATAGTGCATTTTTTTCTCGACTGGGAACGTTAAATTTGTTGTAATTCGACACGTTTTTACCTTATTTGCATTCCGGTTGGGAGATGTTTTACAACATTTATATTTAATGTTATTGTCTCATGTACGCAGGCATAAATCGATGAATGCTTCTTTTTTTATTTTAATTTTTAGAAGTAAATTCTCCTACATGTCTGTAAAAGATTTACGCCATAGCTGCTTTATACTTTACTTGAGAAGTTTCAGAAGTTTTTGACATACAAACATAAAAGACTACAGTCGTAATAACATAAGATAAATTAAAATTTGATATATCATTACGGATTTATTAGATAACAAAAATAACTTGCACACAAAATTCTTGAATTGATCACGCTGATTTTAAAACGAACATAAACGTTTAATTAATAAACAATTAAATTTAAAAAAATAAAAAAAACCCGACTGCGTAAAAAGCGAACTAATTAATTATTTCTCATCAATGTGAAACTATTTTTTTTTCCATTCCTACTATTAGCTCACACTTTCGCTATATATATCTTGTTCAAATTTTCAATCGTTAATAAAATACTTATTATTCATCCAATCAAGCTCAAATAATTTTTTTAAAATTTGTAGTGAATGACACTTTATGTTTATCCAGTCTTTTTCAAATATTAATTCATTAATTAAATTAAATTAATTAATTGTCAATAATCAAGAGAGCCCTCTTCTTGATCAAGGTATTTTAAGACCGAGAGAGCTCTCTTCTTGATCAAGGTATTTTAAGACCGAAAGAGCCCTCTTCTTGATCAAGGCATTTTAAGCACCACTCAAGAGGAAAGAAGAATGGGTGAAAAAAATTATCTTATTGACCTAAGTAGGAATTGACTTAAAAATATTTTTTTTATATTACTTGTTTATATTTCTTACCTACTTGTACTGATTTTGTATTTACTTGTATTTACTTGTACTGATGACTTTTAAGTTGTGTTTAATTGTTAGTTCCTATCTATAAGCACTGTTTTGATGAGGTCTATAGATGTCTATGATGGTTAGAGTTGCAGTAAAGATAGAGATCCTACCTACATAACTTCCAGGTTGAATAATATTTTAACGGAGCTTCTGACTGTAAAATAGTCGATGAAACATCGTCTTCATTTTGAAAGACCTATCCAATGATATGCCACTCAATAGGGTGCGTAATTTTTTTTTCGTCTCTACCACCATTTTGTATTTTACGGCCGCCATTTTGAATTTATAAAAACAAAACCTAGCCTATAACCATCGGGCCGTTAAGACGAATTGATAGAGACCTCATTCATTAAAATCCATCCAGCCGTTGGGATGTTTCGAGGGGATAAAGAAATCCACATACATAGATACGCGTGAGACACATAACCCTTCTTTTCAGTCGGGTAAAAACAAAATACGTAAATAAATAAGCAACACAATGTTAGACAGTGAGTTTACACGATCAACAATGGCCTTACGTCCAATTTACAAGAATAGCTTTACAGAGAAGTACTTATACAATCTCTATTCAAAAATCAGCCAGCCACATATGCTAAACCTTTCAACAAAACTAACAGAATTCTGTTCTAATCATGATATTTCATCTATTTTATACTAGTTCGTGCCTTTTTACATCAACGAATTGAGGTGTTGTACGTTCTTTTCTTATAAATGAATTATAAGTAAAATTATTGCGAAAAACTTATTTTATAACTTGTCTTTTTTTTCATGCAAACTCTACTTCCGATCATAAATCAGACAATGTAAATCTGATTCGATAATTACTTAATACAAATTAACAAAATGAATTATGTTTATATTATATTAGAATAGAAGAAAACCTCACACAAGTAAGTAAAATTTCTTTATATTAAAGAACTACTAATGATTTATTTCCAGTTATTCGAAATGAAAGAATAGGGCTACTGAGTACGCGAACCGATTGTAGAACGAATTAATTTAAGACTGACACCTTTTCAGATTCCATGCCGTTGGCTCCAGATTTTATTTCAAAATAAATCATGCTCGTTTTCGTCTGACATTAGAAAGCGCCATCTGGATCCCCCTACAAGCTTTTTATTTAACGAAGCTCTCAATATATTGGAACACAATTGCTAAAAATGAAATAAATATGAGAACAAGGAGCCAAAGAAAAATTGCAAAACCGTATTAATATGGCATGTTGTGAACAGATTACATATAAAACAACAGAGAGCATATTAAAAATATTTTCCAAATAAGATTTAAAATGGATAATATACCGTTACCTGACATAATATTTTTTTTTCTTTTAACCCCTTCAGGGGCAGAGGAATTCTGTTCATAAAATGATGAAATAATTGACTGACACCAGAATATTCAAACGAATTTCTTAGTAAGTAACAAAACGCTATTTTGCGCGTTCATTGCAAAAGCAACATTTTATTAAAATATTCTTGGTGCAAGTAGTCAGTTTTGGAATTAAAATTAGGTGGCTAGACCCTCTAGCCACCGCCCTTGAAAGGGTTAACACTAGAACGCCCGGAAGGAGTCGATTCGACTCCGACATCATGCTTAAATGTCCATTGGAGCCAGAATTTTTTTCATAAAATAAGTTAAATTCAAGCGACGCAGAATTACGTTAAATAAATCAGTCAAATAATTTTAAATAAAAATTCTGGGATGAAATATTTTAATAAAACCTGAGTAAAATTTCCGGACGTTTTAGTGTTAATATTTCAATCCGATATCTCACTAGTTTCCCGTATTTTCACTGTCACGTTTTCGATTAAATTGGACAAAATGCCTCGTTTGCATTTGAGAAACTGGAAACTTATTTAACACTATAACTCCCGGAAGGAGTCGATTCAACTCCGACCATATGATTAAATGTCAATTGGAACCATATAATTCTTTCATAAAATAAGTTTAAGTTAAATCGCACAGATTTACGTCAAATAAATCACTCAAACTGATTTAAATAAAAATTCTGGTGTCAAATATTTTTTTATGAAACTTGAGTAAAATTTCCGGTCGTTCTATTGTTAACCCCTTAACAGTGTGGCCCGAACTGGATTCGGGCAAGAACACTTTGCTTGCTTCGTTATTAAAAGTATTTTGATACCACTAATTTGTAACTGTGAATTTATCTTTATTGATTGTCAGATATTTTTCGATTAAGTAAGGTAAATATTTTAGTATGGAAAAAGTGGTGTCCAGCCCCATTTTTAATTTTTTTGTAAGAAAACAAATGTCACTGTTAAGGGGTTTAAAACCGTTAACATACAGTGTATGTGGAAAAATATTATTGAGAGGTTCGTAAGGGTCCTTGAATTTTAAAACTAAGAAATTCTTCGTTACCAGTATTTCCTTATCGAAATCCTCTTCTTAAATAAGGCGAAATTTCGCTCGTTTAAATTACTTTTATTTTTCTGTAAAAAAATACTGATATTTGGCCTTGAAAATAACGGTACCAGTGCGAACCCCGTATTGTACGTTTCGATTACATTTTACAGGTTGCGCACACTGTTACTATAATTTTTTATTTGGATTTTTTGCCTTATTTAATAGCAATAAAATAAGACTATTGCATATTCTGCGAATTAAATATTAAATAGAAAATTTCTAATCTAAAATAATTGTGCTGTACTTCTTTCAAATTTTAAGGAGTGTATTCACCTTGATTTTACTCAAAGCTCAATACGCAGTAAGTGTTGACGCTATCATACTAAGACCGGTTGTAACACTTCAGCCCCCATACCTCGGTAGTTTTTGCCGCTCGAAGCTCTCTACATTGGGAGGTGCCGTAGCGTATGGATAAATATAGATATAGATAGCGCATTCATAAGGAAAGGGACATTTGTCACGAGGCTCAATTAAGGCCCTGAAGGGCAGTTTGTTCATTTTAAACCACTTATTTCCAATTACGAAGTGCCACTTTGAAACTAGAATTTTAGAATGAAAATTTTATTTTTATTAAATACTTGAAGAGAAGCTTTTACACATTTTCAAATAAATTTGTTTCTAAGATTGTTGATTGTCACCGCTTTTTTTCAATATACGAGTAAATATTCGGCCTATTTAAAAATAGATTAAAAATTCCGAAAAATAAGGCGAATTATACTATTTTAAAAAAGTGGTGACAGTCAAATAATCTGAATTAAAAGCTCCCAATCTAGCAACACAATGGAGTTATGAATAAAGAGTAGGAGACATATAGTGTACTGTCTACCAGTTGCGCGTGAAGTAACTGAGGAGGTTGTCACAAGATGGCGGCTTCTTTTTTTAAAATCGGATCTGCAGTTTAAATATGCCGTTGGGCAAACTTCCCACCAGTATATTTCAATAGAAATTTTTATCGTATTTAACCCTCCGTCTACCAGACGGGTCCATTGGACCCGACAGGTACATACAAAATATTCATTCAAACCAGAAATTTCTTTAAAATAAACTAAGTATATAAACCAGACAAAAATAAGGTAAATAAATAAGTTAAATAGTTTTAAATAAAAATTCTGGTGTAGAACGTTTTATTAAAACTTGAATAAAATTCCCGGTAGATCTAGGGTTAAGCGTCCCATTCATGGAAATATTTTCTCACATATGTTTTCTGGTGTCAGTTTGGCAGTTAAACAGTCAGATTGCATTGCCAGTTGTCACAATAGCAGAAACGAAGGACCTGACTACCGCAAAAGTAAACTTACACCAATTAAAATTAAAATATTTTTCTGCCAATATTTATGACTATATTGATAAATATCATAAATATTATGACAATATTTATGACTATTTTAACATTTTCAACTTTGTTATTTTTTTTTTTTTTGCTTATTTCTATTTGGAAAAGTGCTGTTTTTAGTATATAGGAAGTAACTTTGATCCTTTAAGAACACATTTTAAAAGTTTTAATTCTCATAGCTGTTTTACTTTTAAAGTTAAAAGGGTGGTTATAATTACCCTACCAAAAACTCACAATCACATAAGTTTGGGGGTAATTAAGACCACTAGTGGGGAAATTATGACCACTATATATTCTCTTTATACTTGCCAATACACATTTGTTTGCGGGTAATTATGACCACTTTGAACTCCAAAGTAACAAATCCGTTTATCAAACATTTTATAGACTTAGTTTCAAATTGCTATTTGGATCTCAAAAAGGCTTCAGACTAGTAATAAAGAATACCTAAGATGAAATATACATTATGAGGTTAATATCTAAGCTTGAAACAAAATTTTACCATCACTCTCCAATATGACGGCTGTCATAATTACCCCACCTGACCCTATATATTTTATTTTATATGTAGTTACGTCAGAACAATTATGTAAAAATGATTCGTTTTGCAATTATCAAGATCAGTCTTGTGAAATCTATCTATCTATCTATATATATATACATAGGCGAATATACACTTAACACATTCACTGCAGCAAAAATTAAGAATTTTGAAATTTCTTCTTGAAAGTCGTTTGAAAACACAAATTCTGAAAGGTAAATTTTGCTCTACTAATACAGCGAAATTTCTGCCAATAAATAAGGTAATTTTTTTTATTTTAAAATAATGTTGAGAAAGTAATAAATTAAAGCCACGAATATTAAAGCTACGAGTATACTCGTAGCGGGGCAGCCAACGCGTTAAATGTATATATACATACAAAGCCCTTTTCTGAACACGCGAAATATCTGCAAACTTAGTAATGAATAATAATAATTTTCGACT
Source organism: Maratus speciosus (assembly GCA_963932465.1). Lineage (NCBI taxonomy): Eukaryota > Metazoa > Arthropoda > Arachnida > Araneae > Salticidae > Maratus > Maratus speciosus. The sequence continues at coordinate 312,104,980 of OZ010796.1, forward strand.
TATTTATCTGCGATTAAAAAAAGACGAAAATAACTATTCTAAATTACTATTTGAAATTTTTCATGTTGCACACATTCGAAATATGATAATAAATACGTGGGGATATCCAAAAGTTATTGTAATGTACATAAACTTAGTTAAAATCAGAAATTTTATTTAATAAGAAGGGGATCTTTTCTTCGTACACGCCTAATTTGGTTGTCTAAGAAAAGAGATGTCGTTAAATCTGTTTGAAATGTTTTCGGGGAACTCTTCAATCGCACCATGAATTTTTGTATACATATCGTCGGTACCATGTCAAACTATCCAAAGTGAAAACCGTCGGATACTTTTATTATATTCAGATTTCTTGATTTGTTCCACTTTTCTGAAATGGTAAAATTTTCCTTGTTTCCGCCTTAATTAATGTGTCATTAAATAAGGTTAAATAAGGAGAATATTACTATTTCAAAAAAGTGGTGCCTATCAAGAAATCTGAATTTGAAAAAAGTAACCCACAGTTTTCACTTTGGTTAGTTTGACACGGTACCGACGATATGTACTATAGTCGCTCTTGAAAACAAAACTTTTGCTAAATTTTAAACTGATAAAAGATCTACTAACATTTTTTTCGCTGAAAAGATGTTTTTCGGTTGGGTGTTTAACTATAATCTCAAAATTGTTTAACCCTTTGAAGAAGAAGGTTTAATTAATTTTATTCAAAACTTGTACCTGATTTTTTTAACAAAATATTGTTATTATATTTTAACTGGGAAAAAAAAAATGGAATTTTGTTTTAAGTGAAATTCTTCGTAAATTCTAGCGATTTTCCTAATTTCAGCAACGGAAACCGCTTGCTCCTTATATTATACTGTAATGAAATATTTTCAATCCTTTGCAGGCGGGAGACTTTGATGAAAGTCTTGAATAGAACAAGCTTTGAAAGCGGAATATACTATTCTCAGTCGCGTCATTATTATTCCGAATTTACACAAGAAATTTTTGAAGAGCGATTTTCTTTTATTTCATTCACAGAATGGCTATTATTATATAAAGCAAAATAACAATTCTGACTTTCTGGTGATAATTCGGAATTTCCGAATAACAAAAATCCACCATAGAAGGAAATAATACTGAAAAGTACTAATTATTCTTGTAGTGATCGTGAACTTTTTGATATTGACAGTAATTACTCAGAAGATAGTGAAATTATTCCAATGAAAGAACGTGTTTATACTTATTTATTTCCTAACAGTGATTCAGAAGCAGGTTATATACATATATATATACCGTAATTTCCGGCGTATAATCCGCGGATCAAACAATCATTTTTCGACACAGAAGCTTTTCTAAATAAAATGTAACTTATCAGATCGCTGTAAATATTTGGCTTCAATTATTAAATAAAATTTCTGGGTCCAAAGAGAATTGTTTGATCTGCGGATTACACTCCGGAAATTACGGTGCATACAAAATTGTTTTCTGTCGAAGCCGTCAATTTAATTTAAAGTACATTCGGAAAACTTTCGTAACGCACCTGGTACTAATATATATTACTACAGTTGCTCTAGAAAACAAAACTTTTGCTATATTTTAAACTAATAAATGATCTATAACAAATTTTTTTCTGACAAAGGGTTTTTTGGTTGGATTTTAAAATACTATCTCAAAATTATTGTTTAATTCTTTGAGGAAAAGTGCATTAATTTTAATTTTATTCAAAATTTGTACCAGAGCTTTTGAATAAAATATAGTTTTTAAAATTTACCTGAAAAAAAGGCAGATTTGTTTCAAGTAAAATTTTTAGTAATTTCTAGTGTATTTTCAACTTCACAGTAACAAAAACTGCTTCTCGATGAGGGGGTTAAAATGTAATGAAATTTATTTAACATTATTTTTTAACGGTTTATATCCTTATTTTTTATGTGATAAAAAAACATGTATTTCTCGCTATGTTTAAAATTTGTAGGTAGGAAATGGCAAAAAAACTGTGAAAAAGATAAAACAATACTGTAAATTTTGTGATCAATATCATTAACCCTAGATCTACCGGGAATTTTATTCAAGTTTTAATAAAACGTTCTACACCAGAATTTTTATTTAAAACTATTTAACTTATTTATTTACCTTATTTTTGTCTGGTTTATATACTTAGTTTATTTTAAAGAAATTTCTGGTTTGAATGAATATTTTGTATGTACCTGTCGGGTCGAATGGACCCGTCTGGTAGACGGAGGGTTAATAGTGTGATTTTTTACTATTGTCCCTATTGTTAAAATGCAGTTTGACAGTTATTTAGCGAAATGTTTTTTCCCATTTGCATCTTTACCGGAAATTTCAGAAAATTTCTTTTATTCAGAAATTCTGAATAAAAATTACGAATGAACAATTTTCACTTCAGGTAATCAGAAACGTCTGTCAATAAATAAATCGGTAATTACTATTCAGGATTTCTGGCACAAAATCGGAATTTCAGACTGAAAAAGAAATTTCTGAAGTGGAATTATCTATGTCATAATGATGAAAATTAGTTAACCATTTCAGGGGCAATGTAATTTATGCTACTAAAATGTTGAAATGATTCAATGTCACTAGAATTTATGAACATATGGATTTGAAAACTAAATAATACTTTTCGTTGCGTGCACTATTAAATCCAAAATATTTTTTTTTTTTAATTCTGGGTGACATTTGACTGCCCAGAATTGATATTGTTGTGAATAAAAAACATTGCTCTTGGGAGGATTAAAATACAATTTTGAAACCAAGAAGCGATTCCTTATTTAACCCTTTCAAGGACGGTGAAACGTTTATGAAATCACCTAATTTAAATTGCCAAATGCCACATTTGATCCTGAATTTTTGCTTTAAAATTTTCCGTTTATTATGTATGTGAAATACAGTTTTCTAGTATTTCCAATGTTGTTCATATATGTTTTCATAAATTCCGGTGTCATTCAGTCATTTCAACGTTTCAGCAATGGAAATGCCTTGTCCCGGAAACGATTAAAAACTTTCTTTTTGTTTTTAACACTATCAAATATAGTTGAAAAATGTTTATAAATTCGATTAATTGTCTGTCTGTCCGTGCTTTAGCTCGCGTAAATATACACCAAATAACATACAATATGTATATATTCGGTGATTGCAAAAGTTCGTGCCTGATTTCATAGATGGCAGTAGCTTGCAATTTTGACTGTGTAGACGTTTCTTTTATAAGAGGGTTGGACATGCTACAAAAAATATTCAAGGAGTTTTATGGATCATGCGCTCGCTCTTAGGACTGTTAAAAATTAGTTTTGTCGATTTCGAAATGGTGATTTAAATATAAACGATCAAATTTACTCCGGGCGACCTTCTGGCATTGACTCAATCCTTGACTCTCAATCTCTGACTTAATCCGTGAACTAGTAAATAATAATCCACAGATTACTACTGAAGAGATTGCTGAGAGATTAAATGTTGGCAATTCGATTGAATTTAGCAATTTAACCCCTTGAGTGGGTTGAGATATATTATATCCAAACGCCGATATAGGACGTTACGATATATTATATCCCAACGCCGATATATGACGTTATGATATATTATATCCCACCTAATTTAAACAAGATTCGCACCAGAATATTTTAAATAAATTTTATATTTTTAGCTTTGCGGGAAAAATATTGAAAAATTACTTTTCCTTTTTAAAATAAATTATTTCGATTATTTTGGTGAGAATTCAATATTAGAGAGACATTATTGTTTGCGCCTCAAAGGGTTAAAACAAATCGTGTGCACTACGAAACTCGATGAATTGGAAATCCGCAGTGTTGCCACCTCTGACTGATTTTTTATTTAGCCATTCCGAATTCTCACCAGTAAGTTTCAATAGTTATTTTTGCTTTATAGAATAAAAGACATTTCATAAATAAAATAAAAGTGCTATTCAAAAATTTCTGGTGTGAATTCAATATTTCTAAATACAACATTCGCCTGATTCAACAACTCTGGAAATCGGGCGCCAACTTTTGCAATCACCCAATATTTATGAAGTTCGCTATAAAATCTTCGTCTTAAAAATGAAATATGAAGCATTTATAGTTTGTTTACAGGGACACACAAAATAAGGCCGTTGCATTTTATTCTATAAAGAAAAATTATTTGTGGTGCATTATATTTAACACCTTGAAGGGCGGTGATGCCTTCACGGCATCACATAATTTTAATCCCTAATTGCCACATTGGCACCGGAATTTTATAATGAAAATTTCACCTTTATTAACCCATTAACCGCCAAAACTATAAGGGAATATTTTTTTTTTTATACAAATGATATTGGCTATTCATTTGAACATATATAATATTAATTTATAGTGGAAAAAAACAAAATTTATGTGAGCTTACGAAAAATGGAGTGTTGCGTTCACGTAACGTCAGCGGAATAAGAGTAATGATGTTTATTGAGTTCAACTGAGCATCAGCAGGGTTTTCTTGCATATTTGAGCACTGTAAGATTTTTTTTTTTTTACCTTTTTTGCAATTTAGACAGCAAACAATCACTTTAATGTAATTAATTTATTATTAAAATTTAATTTATTTTTTTATTCTAAATTACTGATCACATCCTGAAAACAGTTTCAAGTATCAAAATATTAGCTACACTTATGATGTAAATCAACATGACAAATGTACTGTAGCGATAAGAATTCTGGCTATGGCATAGCTTACAATGCAGTCTTCTGCTGTCATCGGACTTGACAATTAAAACTTTTAGGGGCGGTAGTATGTTTATGAAACCAATTAATTTTATTTCCCAAATGCCACAGTGGCACCAGAATTGTGGTAAAGTATTTGTCATTTATTATGTAATTGTTCGTAAATACCGGTGTCATTCATTAATTTCAACATTTCAGAAATTTAATTACTTTGCGCCGGAAAGGGTTAAATTTCCTCGTTCTGTCTGTAATGGCATTTGCATGGGGAACTTACTATGCCTTCTTTTGGCTGATTTGTTTATGGTTAACTCTTTACTTTCAAAGGGTGTTTGAAAAAGGTACAATGCAACTTCATGTCTGAAATCTAAGTGGGAGTTTTTATTTTCGAACATAATCTTTATACCTTCTCGCATTGGTCAAGGTTTTATGTTTTCTTCATTTTTTGGCTGAGTCATATTCAATTTTTCTACCTTTATCCTCTTCAAGTCTCCAGTTTTTTTTTTATTTGTATGCGTGACTTGCACTTCTTTTAGAGGGTACATACTTCTTTTTCACGCACACTTCAATTTCGCCAGCAGTATCGAAAGGTAAAATATCATTATCACTTTTTGATATATTATCATTTCCTTCTTCATCAATAATTTCTGATATTTCTGATGAAATAATGATAATATCTGTTTCGTTCCCGCCATCATTATATGAATCTTTATTAAAAATTCTTTGAAGACCTTCATCGAACGTAAGATATTTATTTGAAGCAGTTCTATGAGCACAGAATAAGAAAAAAATCCACAGAGTCGAACGATGCGAGTAAGTATTGGAACTACCCCTTTTTTGCTGACGTTGCGTAAACGCAACACCTACATTCTCTTCCTCCCCCCTAAAATAAAAGCAACTGATTCGTTGAATGTTCTTATGTACTTTGACCTTGTCTAAAAATTGATTTACTCTAAAGCTTACGTTTGTCTAAGTATATTTCTTCTGTGAAAACGACAACGTGAAATTTTCATTTAAAAATGCTTTAAGTTTCAAACTTGTTATTAAATAGAAAAAAAAAATTTGAAAGAAAATATTTTTCTATTGAATTAGTAACCGTAATATACCCTACTTAAATATTACTATTAATATAAAATTCATTTCATAGCTAATTTTTTATACGCGTTTATTTTGACTGTTGCGTGAACGCAACACCAGTGGTTAATGGGTTAAGTACGCGAAAATATACTTTTTCTTGTTTACAAATAAATTTTCTTGTAAATACTGGTGTTAATAAATTATTTCAACATTTTACGAATACAATTACCTTGTCCCTGAAAGGGTTAAATTGATTATTTATATATCACATTTATTGTACAAAAAAAAATAACATTTCTCAACTATATTCATTAACGTTAAAAAGAGTTTCATAACCTATTCTTGATGCATGATTTTTCGTTCTTTATTTTATATGAAATATGAATATCTCTGCTCATCAAATCTTTATATTATAAGATAGTACAAATAAAATTCATTTTTAGTAATCAAGCGATAAAAATAATCTTTTTCTAATACTTCTGCTCAATATTCATTTAATCATTTTAAATAGTCTCTCCTTTATTAACAAACTTTTCTGTAAATTGATGTCGTGTAACACTTCTAATCTTTTATTTGCAATGTATTACTAGTTAGATGAATTTTTCTTTTATGTGTCAATTTTTTATTCGGTAACCAAATAAAAAATGAATTTTTATTTCTTGTAATCTAAATGTATTAAAAAATAATTTCTCATAGAAAACGTAGGTAAGAAAGTAAGAGGGAAGAAATGGAGAAAAAATGGTATACAGTAAACCTAGAAAAAGAAACTTCTGTAGGAAATTGCTTGTATATACAAAGACAGTTCTTGTTATAGGAACTTTTAGCGCAACACAAGAGTACTATCTTCTAATTTATTTTTTTTCAGTATTTTTTGAAGTGCACGAAAGGAAATTACAAAAGATTTTTCTTCAGTATTACTTTCCTGTTCAATTAAATTCTCCTTTTATCACGCTGCAAAAAAGTTTTTGAAACTGAGATTAGGGTTTAGCTTACTTGAAAGTTTTCGTGGGAAAAAATTCTCAGTTAAGAAAAAAAATTGACTTATAATTTTTTTTATCTATTTACAAATACTGACTTTTCACTTTATTCTAGGTTACTTGTGGATAGAAGTAAAAGTTTGTAAATTTATTTTTTGATGCAGAGTGTCTCTTGATAGTTTTTTGAGTTTTCACGACCACTGATGAATGCTAGAGATGTCCGACAATTCAAAGAAAATAGCCCCCATACCATTACACAACCATCATCATGTTGTCGACTAAATGTACCCCTAAATAGCTCTGAGAAGAAACGTTCTAAAACTGCCATTCACAATGAAATAATTAGAAAAAAATAATTCAAATAAAATTAAACAGTCTGGAAGAAAAAGGATTTTGACAGTACGGGATGATCGACAAATATTTCGATTATCAATTCAAAAAGGTCTTTCAACTCGAGAAATTCCGAACCGTTTCTGCAAAAGAATCTCACACGTAACAGTTTGGAAGAGTCTGAAATGAAATGGTAATGCAAAATGTATGAAACTGTTGAAAAAACCGAGGTTAATGAAACATCACAAAGAAGAAAGACTGAAATGGGCTGAAAATGTCATGTCATGGGACAAGAAATGGAAACAAGTGATATTTTCACACGAAAAAAAAATTAACGGTCCGGTCTTGACGATCCGGACGGTTATAAACACTATTCGCATGATTTGAGGAAGGAACCGAAAAAAAGCTGCAGTCAACAAATGGGAGGAGGATCAGTAATGGTTTGGAGAGCTTTTAATCATGATGGATTGTGTGATTTAACACCTTAACGGTAGCATTAAATTACGGTTTAAAAATTCAAATTGCTTATTGGCACCACTTTTTTGAAAATGAAATATTCACCTTATTTTATGATGTGTAAAATGATACCTTAATAAAGCCAATTAACTATAAAATATATAATGTGAACATAAAAAATTCCGCAATTTTACTTAAAAGGTGACTAATATAATGAAAAGGATGTTACAAGTTTAAAATATACATTTTATTTAAAAACATCTTAGTACTTTCAAACTTTCCAGGTTCATCATCAGGAATATCTTGATAACTAAATGTTGTTTATTCATACAAATATGTCACTCTGTTTTGAAAATGAGAGAGCTAATGATTACTAGAGTTGAAAGTAGAAGTAGCAGTAGCAGTTTCATGGATTGAATTTTAATTAGGGGAAATATATGTTATTATTATTAATTGTAGTTCCATTTATTTTATGACATCACATTGTTTCTCATACGACACTTTCCATGGGTAGAAAAATATTTATTTTCTGTACTTTAAATTTTTTATTACGTCACTTTGCTCAGGTTTTCAGGATTTGTTTTCAGGATATTGAACCACAAACTAGGGATATTGTACGATCGGGCGTCGTTACAAACTTGATCGCTTTTGTACAGGATTTCTATTGATTCTCTTATAGTGGATTCATAATAATTGGATGTCGGGAATATGATTTTTTCCTGATCAAAATCTATTGCGATATTCTGATTGAAACTTAAACGAGAGAGAGCTGTGGATTGACGACAAAATTTTATGTCGTCTTTATGTTCTTTTATTCTTTCTTTGAGTTTTCTTCAGTTCATTATTCTATCCATTAATCTCAATTATCCATTAATCCCACTTCATTAATCTATTGCTGTCACTAATGGAGTACATCGGAATGACCGCCTTTTAATTAAAATTGTGGAATTTTTAATGTTCACATTATATATTTTACGTTGAATCAAGGTGAAAAACTGCTTTTCGTCTTATGATATTATTTGCTAATTAACTATTTTATAAAACTGGTGGGAATCAAACAATCTGAATAAAAGGCACAGCTCGTGAATATCACTGGAGCGAGAATTAAGGGGTTATCCCGAAATTCGGGACGTATGAACTCTGCGCGATATCAGGCTGTGTTATATGATCATTGGATACCGTTTGAACCTTTTTAGGGGGTGCTAACTGGATGTTTTAGCAGGACAACGCTTCTTGTCATGTGCCTATATTCACCCAGCAATGGTTTTAAAAAGAAACAATTCATGTTTTGTCATAACCAAGTCGAAGTCCAGATTTGACTCCAATGGAAAATCTTTGAGGTGTATTAAGCCGCAAAGTTTATGCTAATAATATACACAGAGTTGCCAAATCTCCGGCTTTTTGCACACCTGTATTATATTTGATTTGATTTGATAGCCTAAGAGGGACTGCTCAGACCAGGATCTAGTCTGTAGAGCATAGTATCCCTCCCGGTCACCTTTATTAAGGTTTGTTAAAAAAAAATACAATGAAATAGTTGCAATATTCAGCCGGAGCTGTACCCGCCGTTAAACGCGACAAGAGGCGGATTGAAAATAAGTTTGCTCCAGAAAAAATAATAATTATAAGCTATGGTCTAAGACCAGATCGGCTCTGCCAGGGAAGAACTCTCAACAAGACAGACGGCAGAGATTGAGAAGATGTTTTGCATTGAGAATTGCAGCTGACGGCTACTAGGTAAGGTTTGAGAGATCTCTGAGAAAAAGATATATTTTAAGTAGTTTACTGTTAAGAGCATGTTTATTAAAGATATTGCAAAGCCATTCCTTGAGAGGGATGGCAGGCTTTTTAATATGCCACTGTGCTGCTAACGGGCAGGTGAAATAATAATGGGAGGTGACTCCACTGCGCCACACTCGCAAAGGAATGTGTCTGCATATTTAAATTTGTGGAGGTAAGTTCGAAAGGGACCATGCCCCGTGAGAAACGCTGTTGTGTGTGGGGACAGGTTATAGGGGGTTACTGATACTTTCGGTATTAGATTATATGTCTGTCGGCCTTTGTCGGTATTGTCCCAGATTAATTGCCAATCCTTAATTATTTTAGCCTTAAGTGAACTTTTTATGTATGTTGGTGGAAGTGGGAGATGGATGTGTCTATGTCATTTAGCAGTTGCTTCCTTTGCGACTGCGTTTGCTGTTTCATTACCCTGTACGCCCGTGTGCACTGAGACGTGGCCAAGACCTACTCTGTTTTGGAGGGAATTCAACTTAACTTTTATCTCGAGGATTAGCGGATGTTTGGTTCTATGAGCATAGATAGCCTGCAAACCAGATAGACTGTCACTATAGATTTGCACGAAGGGGTGTGTGGTGTTTATTTGAACCCAGTGTTGCCAGTGGGCTACTTTTTTTAATTCAGATTTCTTGATTGGCACCACTTTTTTGAGACGGTAAAATAAACTTTGTTTTTGCCTTAATTAATATGTCATTAAACATTTTACCATTTCAAAAAAGTAGCCCGTCTGGCAACACTGTTTGAACCCAGTCTAGGTGCTTTTAAAATTGCATAAAGTTCTGCTTGAAAAACGGAGTTGTGATCATCTAGTCTGCAAGCCCACTGATGGGTAACGGCGCCCCTTTCCACTGCACAGAATGCAGATCCTACGCCGGTGGCTTTTCCAGACCCATCAGTAAAAAGAGTAATCAGAGGTGATGGGGAGAAATAATTCAGTTTGGTGTTTATTTGGAAGTGAGATGTCTCATCAGAGGGGTGTATCTGCCAGCTTGGAACTTTGTGTTGTATTGTGATGATTGGAAAGGATTCATTTGCAGTCAGTTCATGTTTGAGGGGGAGAATACGTCCCTTGATGTATTCATAATTGAGTATTGTGTAGATTGGTGGTATGCCTGTTATAGTATTTAGCGCCTCCGTGGAGATTGTTTTGTACCCTCGTGAGATTTGTAAGAGAAACATTCGCTGTAGTGAAATTAATTTAGTTATTGCTTGTTTTGTTAGGTGTACTCCCCATATACTTGCGCCGTAAGTTATTATTTTTTCTACTATAGTGCGATACCATATTTTAAGCATTAGGTTGCTAATGCCCCATGTTTTTTATGTCATTATAAGTGAGTTATGATAAAAAGCGATGAGTTTTAGTTTAAGATGATGTAGATGTGCTAGCCAATTTTGATGCTTGTAAGTTGTTATACCTAAAAGTATGAGGTATGGGACATGGTGCACACTGTCCCTGTTGACGCGAATAACTGGATTCCTGTTATGCGGGGTCCATGGTTTTGCAAATGTCAGTGCTTGAGATTTTCTTGGTGAGAGTTGAAGGTTTAGGGATTCCAGTAGCTGGCAGAACACGGGAAGAGCTGAAGCTGCCTCTTGCTCCAAGTCCAGACGGATACGGTCCGAGAAAATAAAGGTGAAGTCATCCGCAAACGCGTAGAGGAGGAAACCACTTTTTTCTAATTCTTTTAGGTTGGTTGGTTGGTTGTATAATGGTTAATGGCACAAAATGTAATTCTTTTAGGATTAAATTTGCTATTGCTTAACACCTGTATTATGTTAGGATAAACGCTGTTTTTTTAAATCCGCAGAATATTCCAATTAAATAAAACAATATTTTTGTATTAAAATACCGGTATCACAAAAGCCGGAGACTTGGCAGCACTGTAAACGGTTTTTATCTGCCTATGAACTAGAAGTAGCCATGGTAAAGAAAGGCATAATGTTTCTGAATCTGTACTTAATCACCTGGTCACTTCTATGAAAAACAGAGTGTTTGAGGTTATAAGGAAAAGTGGAGGAGAAATATCGTATTATTTTTGTTTTTATACAAGAGGTCTTATAATTTGTTAACAGTGTATTTTTAAATCGTTGCTTATATTTTTGTTAACATACTTATTTATTGCATTATTAAAATTATTGCGAACTAATTTTAATAATATGTTGTATTTTGATTATCTCATGTGTTTAAAATATAATTAGAACCTTTAATTACTTTATAATTTTCAAAATCAAAAGTGGTCTTATAATTTGTTAACGCACTGTAATTTCCGTGGTTCAAAGAATCATGTTTGCACCCAGAATACTTATTTAATATTTGAAGTCAAATATTTACCGCGATTTAACGCTTTCAGGGGCAAGGGGTTTCTGCTCCAAAAATGTTCAAATAATTAATCGAAACCGCAATTTATGAACAAATTTATTTGAAAATTATCAAAAGCTTTTTTTTTTCCGCGTATATTATGAGATCGAAATTGTACTAAAAAATTACTGGTGCCATATGGCAGTCTGGGCATTAAAATTAAGCTTTTGCATGTTGCAAACGGCGCCTCTGAATGGGTTAACATCTTATGAAATAAACATTCTGGGCCCAAAAATGGTTGTTTGATCCGAGGAATATACGCCGAAAATTACGGTAATAATACTGGTAGTAAAGACCGCCCTCTAAATCCAAGCCCTGAGTACTGACAGAAAAATGGCCGCTGTCGTAGGCGGATTTATTTTAGCGTTTGTACAGTCCCTTGAATCTGAATACCAGTCAGTTTTAAGTTGTTTCCAGTTTATTTTTCTGAGATTAATTTAAAGTCAAAGAAAACGTTTGAAAAAGTACTGGTATCTAAATTCAGGGGGTCGTTCAAATGCTGAAAAATCCGACTACGACAGCCGCTATTTAAATGTCAGCACTCAGGCCTAGTATTCCATGGAACTATTTATAAAGAGGAACCAACGCCGCCTAAATGGAGCTCCCTTGACACGCGTCACGAAAACGTCACACAAATCGGGCAAAACAAAGAAAAAAAATTGAACAACTTGCGTGTTTCGATATCGTTGGATTGTGGAATTATTCGTCCTTATGTTCTAATAAGAATTAATAATTCCACGAGCCAAAGAAAACGAAACATGCAAGCTGTTCGAATGTTTTCTTTGTTTTCCCTGCTTTCTGTGACGTTTACGTGACGCGTCTCAAGGCTTTCTCCCTCATCTAGGGACGATGGAGAAACTGCCATATCCTTAAAATATGGCGGCTTATGGAAGCTTAAACTGCAACCACTTTCGCTGAGATTGATCGACCAATAAATTTAAATAGAAATTTTCTCCTTATTTGTCTGTCTTATTAATACAAAACTTCAGTCATAAATAATGGCAAAAAGAGATATTCATATTCACTGGTGGAAATTTACTTCGACAGTAGTCATTCCCTGAGTTTCCTTCGTATTGTGACAACCCAGACAACCTCACATTAGTGTCAGTGAAAACGATAATAATATATGGACAAACTTCCACCAATAAGAACAAATACAAAGTTTAACCTTATTGATGAGAGAAATGTTTCGTGAAAAAGATTCTAAATTAAGGCAAGATTTTCTATTCAAAATTTACTGGTGAATGTTTGCTTCGGCAGTAATCAGAAGCTGTTGATCATATGTAAAAAATCAGCCGCCATCTTCTGACAACCTCCTCTGTTTCTTCACTCGCAACTGGTAGACAATACTCTATATGTCTCCTCCTCTTTATTCATAACTCCATTTAGTATTCAGGGGTGATGAATAACCCCTTAATTGTCGCGATCGATACATTCACGGGAAAATTGCACGTCAAACGAAAACGGTGACGATTAAAGGTTAACGCTACGCATTTGGTTTTTTATGTCTCAATGTGTTAACGCGTTTACAATGTCTAGAAGTATTTAGTGTGGAAATTATTATACGGCATTGCTTTAAAACGTATCTAATAATTACATTTTCTTAGGCGGGGCTGCCTTCGAATTTATTACTTGAAAGTGTAAACACCAAGCGTTAGTTACAGTGTCTAGAAACATGTGATGGGAGATGCACTTTAAATATTAGGTCATTAAGGATGAGACGTCCGATCTGAAAGTGGTTTTTTATTTAGAAATTCCAGATTCTCACAAGAAAGTTTTATTTTTATTTTATAAGATGATATATGTTCCCGAAATAAAATAAAAGGAAATTACTATTGAAAATTCTCTGGTGTGAATTCAGAATTTCTAAATAAAAAAAAAAGAAACGCTTTCAAATCGACGTTTCATATGACCTAATATTACCTAAATTTCCGTTCATTCCTAATGTATGGTGTGTTACAACATAAATCTTTTTAAATCTGTTTTTCGCAAAATCTACCTTTCAAAAATTAGTTTCAAAATTTGTAGTTGTAGTTTAAATTGAATCATTAATATATAAAAGTACACTGGATTAATATTCATTGGTAGCAATGGACTCGATCTTTGGACTCGATGGGTGACATTTTCGCCCTCTGGAGAAAATGTAATTTTTTGGATGCGGTTTCTCTTGTCGATTTTCACACTATATACTTCTAGACACTGTAACACATTGTTGGCCGGAAATTTTGCCATTTTAGTGAGTTTTTCTGATTCAAATCTCTACCACAAATATTTAAGAAAGCTTTTCGCTTTATTTAATGACAGACTTTCTTAAATTAATCCTGTCGCGGGCGCTGTCTTTAAAAAAAGGACACCTAATTTTTATGTTACTTGCACCCAGAATATTTAATTAAAATTTTCCTTTTATAATGTACTTCAAAATAAGCAAATTCACATTTTCTAGTAAATTCGTTAATAAATTCTGGTGTCAGTCCATCATTTCATCAGTTTATAAACATAATTATTCCGCACCGGCAAGGGTAACTCTTTCGGCCCTGACTTTTTTCTTAAAGTCCAAAAAAAATTAAAACTTTTGTCAACTTTTTTTTTTTTTACTGTTTCAAAGCTAGATGGTGCCACTTGTCCACTAAAAAGCCAAAATATAGAATGCACATATGTGATTATGATGTTTTTACGTAATCTGAAGGCGTTATTTATAGTTTAAAGCATTTTAAAAGTACGGAACATATTTGAGACCACCTGGGCTGAAAGTGTTAAAGAAAGCAGAGATTACTAGTTAAAAATTCTCGAAGACACATGAATACGTACTAACGAAAAAGAAAGGCTATCGCGGTGCTTTACACGTATTTTTTTTTTACAGACCGCTGGAGTCATATGATGCTGAATGCACCAATACATACGAAAAGATACGCGATGTATAAGATACGGACATATACGTAAAGAGAACCACGTCACACTAGCGGTCTGTAAAAAAGATATGTGGAATGCATCGCGGTAGCTGGCATTTTTCGTTAGCCTCACTTGAATAAAAATGACGCGCTAAGTGAGGCTAAAGAAATAGTTAGTACACCGCAGTGCATCCCACGTGTCTTATTTTACAGACCGCTAAAGCGACGTGATGCTCTTTTCGTACACCTGCATTGGTGCATCCGAGCATCACGTGACACCAGCGGCCTGTAAAAAAAGATACGTGAAATGCACCGCGGTAGCCTGTCTTTTTCGTTAGCCTCGGAGCTAAGTTAGTGACGATTAAAATCCGTGACCGTTCAATAACCTGTAAAATGGAAACAAATTTAAAACAAATATATGAAGACAAATACGGGTTTTTTAGGTATTCCTTTTCAGGTATAACATTTTACAAATAAAGTAACACAAGGTTTCATAATTTTTTTTTATAAAATTCTGAAAATTTTCTGCTCAAAAGTTAATTTCGAAAACATTAAAATTAATTTAAAATTTATATTATTTATTGCAAAGAAAAGTAATTTTTAATTTGTATTATGTCATTGTATCGAATATTTAACCATCATTTGTCAATAATGTATGAAAGAAAGTCTAAACTAAATTTATATAAATTAATGAGGACCTTATGTTTATATTTACAAATAAATACATTTAGACACATTTTATATATTTCCTTACCCCAGCAAAACCATTTAAATTAATAAAAATTTAATGATAATATTTATGAGAATAGTATATTCCTTTTAACATACATTTTCTTTGTAAGTTATCTTAATGTGAATACTTTCTTTGAAACTATTCAAGAACGCTGGTTGTTAGCATTAGTTAAAAATCTGTAATAATAGAAATAACGTGACAGGAAATTTATGTTGTTTTTCCTTTGAGACACCTAAGAAATAATAAATGTGTTTCAGGATTTACGATCTCACTTAAAATAGACAAATCTTCCCTTTTTCTTATATATTCTTCCGAATACAAAGAAAACAATTTATTAATTAATTGCAGCTGAAAGATATAAATGTATGCAAAATATTTTAAATACTTCTTTAATCATTGCATTGGTTACAATCGCAGACGATATCATCGACCACATGTTGTACTACAATTTCTTTCTTTTTTGGAAATTTATGATTTATTTTTGAGTAATCAGTAATAGTTACGTTACTATACAGGGTGTTTCATAAAATATGGGCAAAAATTTAAGAGGTGATAATACTCATCCAAACAAACAACTTTCATCAAAGAATGCATAGTCGGAAATAAAACGCAAATATGTTAGAGGGCACCAAATGTGATGTTGTTGTTATACCTCCATTATATTCAGACAATCAGAAATCGTGCCATAAATTAAAAATAGTATTTTTTGTTTTATTTAATGAGAGAAGTTTTGTATTTACATATAGTACAGATTTTTTTTTTAAAAAAGTTTCCGGTATAAAAGTGAAATTTCGAATTAAAAATTGAGGCCAAACTAGCAACCCTGTTATACAAGGCAAAAACACAAAAAGAACAATTAAGTGGCAAAAACAAGGTGGGAAACCGCTCTATGTAGATTCGTTGAGCCTCTGAGCCATTTTCCTTTGTAGATAAAATGCAAATTAGCCTTTTCCCTATTAGTGAAGGGCAACATCTTTCTGCACATTTCTACCGTGATTGACGGTTGCACAGCGGCTGTTACGTATTAATCGCGGCGAAATTTTCCATACGTGTTCTTTTTCATCCCCATATCACATTTGCATGCTATTAGTATCGTTCTTTTTCCGATAACTTGCAACAGGAATGGAGCTTTTACGTTTGCATCGATCAAATTTCCAAATGCGCCAGAACATTTGCTCCTTATTTTCGACTACAAATGAAAATGGCTCAGAGGCTCAACGATTGTACGGAGAGCGGTTTCCAACCTTGCTTTTGCCACTTAATATTTCTTTCTGTGTTTTTGCCTCGTATAACAGGGTTGCCAGTTTGGTCTCCATTTTTATCTCGAAATTTCACATTCATACAAGAAAATTAAAAAAAAAAATTGTACTATATGTAATCACTAAATTTATGTTATTAAATAAAGCAAAAAATACTATTTTTAATTTTTGGCACGAATTCGGATTTCCTGAATAAAAATGGAGACCAAACTGGTAATCCTGTCGTATAACAACATAGCCCTTGGTACACTCTAGCACATTTGCTTTTTATTTCCGACCATGCATCCTTTGATGAAAGTTGTTTGTTTGGATGTGTACTATCACCTCTTAAAGTTTTGCACATCTTATATGAAACACCGTGTATATAACATCTATTAATAAATATATATAACATACATAATATATTTAATATCTACTATGCAGGAAGAGCTTGCTCAGTAAAAACCAGAACAAAATTATCATGCAACTGGCATAGATTATGAAGCACTTTTGAACACTGATAGAATATTATTAAGACGTGCCATATTTTCATACAATGCAATGATATATCTAATTAAGCAAATTAAATAAAATGCACCGTAAAACATTTTCTTCCATATATAATAATGTAATGGAATTCTTTTGTGTATCCCTGTAAATGAACTATAAATGTAATGCACTTCATTTGTAATAGTGAAAATTCTATAGTTAATCTCAAAAAATTACATGTCAATCCGGGTACATTTACGTGGTTAGAGCACGGAAAGACAGGCAAATAAATCGAATTCATAAACACTTTTCAGTTATAACGGAAAGTGTTAATAATAATAAAAAATCGTACATCAACCATGCATAATAAGTAATTTTTATGTATTATGAGAAAAATTTTAAAAGACGGCTAACATTCTGTATGCTGAAAGGATATTTATATATAAAAAAAAATGAAAACGTATTTTATGCGGTAAATATTTGAGAACTAGCACGCATCTGCCACGATTTTAATGAAAACAAAATCCACAAAAACAAAGTAACGCAAAAATAAAGACTCAAATCTTCGTTTTTAATTAAGTGAAAGTATTTTCTGGAACTTTTAATTTGTCTGAGGGAAACGAAATTTACAAAAATGTTATCTTTAACAAACAGACCCTTCAATAATATATCTAGTCCATTTCTAAAATAAAATGTGTTATTTTAATTTTAATGCATTATTATTTATTAACTGTTGTGATAAACAATGCGAAAATTACAGTTTGGTAAAAGGTGGAATTTTGCTCCTGAGTTATTCACTCTGGTAATCGTGATAATTCGGATATTATGCATAGCCCAATTGCGATTAGGATAAAAAATCTTAACATTTTCACCTCAAGTAAATACTCACAATGTAAGTTTTTTTGCTTATACAGGGTGCATAGCTGCCAACTCTTCCGCTTTTTCGTACCACAAAAATTTAATAGAAATTTTTGCGTTATTTAATCGGCAGATTAAAACGATATAAAAAGGTAAAATTTACTATAAAATTTTTGGGATATCAAAAAGCGTAAGATGTTGGCAACTATGAGGGGCCCCTAAACTCATGCTACATATGTTAGGGGGTAATAAAACACAACTAGACAAGCACAGATCACCATACAATCTATGGTCGGAACGCAAGCCCTAAAGCGCCAGAGGGCGCCTCCCAGCGACTGCAATAAAAAGTCTGTTCACCGCAACTGTCTTCATTCGTCCTGTGGATCATCAATGATATGGTTTCGTACTCAAATCAGGAGAAGGCCGAGATACATTACATGTACAGAGCGGCAGATCATAATGCATTTGAAGCCCAATGGTTGTACCAAACAACTGGCCGGCCCTCTCACACGATTTGTCATGTCAGGACTTTTTCTTCTGGGGTCATAAGAAAAGTCTCAACTACAATGATTGTCCCATAGATTCCGTTATAGACCTTGTTGTCCGGATATCCGTAGTTGCTGATACCATACGAGAGATGCCTGGTATTTTCACCAATGAACGGCAGTAACTCCATCGACGGTGTGAAGTCTGCATTACTGTCCGCGGCCGCAATTTTAAGCAGTTGATGAGATGGGAGAAGAGGGAGTTGTTTACTTCCATTTTGTTGAATAAAATATTTTTCTTCATATCATCGGTTTCCTTTCATTCCATCGCTGTCTACCTTATTTCTCCTCATTTTGTGCCACAGTATGTTTCGAGCTCTAGCTTTTTACGACTTGCGTTCCAACCATGGATTGTACGGTGATTTGTGCTTGTCTAGTTGTGTTCTGTCACCCCCTAACGTATGTACCATGAGTTTAAGGGCACGGTGTATAATTATACAACGGAAAGCTTTCTTGTTGAGAAAAGGTTGAAAACATGTTTCTGCGACTGTTTAGAGAGTCCCATTTAACAAAGCAGTTCACATCACGTGACTTTTACCGTAAAACGTTAAAAAAGCTGTAGGACACACAAATAGAAAATGCATTGATAAAAGTACCGATATCTGTCCTACAGCAGCAGCGAGAACCTGTTCGTGACGTCACCTTGCACATCTCTATAATGAAAGTGAATATGTTAAAATGAATATATATAAATTATTCTATGTATCTGTAAATTTTTTGTATCTGATATATGTGCAAAAATGAGGATTCTTCCTATTTTAACTTTTGAGTATTGCTATTTTCAAATATAAATCTTTCCCATATTTAATAGTAATATTTCGTCACTAAAAAGGGATTTATTTTTCGAAAATAGTGGTTAAAGTCCTGAAAATATATGTTGTCAGAAAATCCTGCCAAGCGGAATATATGAGTTAATCGTTTACATTCTACTCAAGCGTATATTTTCTGTCTCTTATATTATATTCTATATCTTATATTTTACAGTCTCTTATACACGGGCATCAGCCGCTGATATATAATTTCGATTTCCCATATGTACTCACGTATAAGTCGAACACAAAATTCGAAAAAAAAATTAGGCTGAATACCAGCATTTTCAAATAATTGACTTTTCTGAATTAACTATTCTGAAACACTGGCATTCAGTCTTTCATCATTCCAAACGACTTTTCGAGTTCACTTAACCCGTTAACGATCGCATTAAATTACGGTTTAAAAATTCAAATTCCTTATCGGCACCACTTTTTTGAAAAAGAAATATTCACCTTATTTAATAACAGGTAAAATGATACCATTATAAAGCCAATTACACTGTTTTAGAAAACACCTTGAATCAAATGATCTAAATAAAAGCAGACCGTGAATATCACGGGAGCGAGAGTTAAGGGATTAAAAGCGGGATTAAACGATACTTCATGCCGTGTACATAAGACAAATCGATAAACTGGGCATTGAAAAAAAAATAAAGAAACATTTATTTTAATCACAATGTTTAATTAACCCTCCGTCTACCAGACGGGTCCATTGGACCCGACAGGTACATACAAAATATTCATTCAAACCAGAAATTTCTTTAAAATAAACTAAGTATATAAACCAGACAAAAATAAGGTAAATAAATAAGTTAAATAGTTTTAAATAAAAATTCTGGTGT
This sequence comes from Maratus speciosus, assembly GCA_963932465.1. NCBI lineage: Eukaryota > Metazoa > Arthropoda > Arachnida > Araneae > Salticidae > Maratus > Maratus speciosus. The sequence goes on from OZ010796.1 coordinate 312,125,057, forward strand.
AGAACGTTTTATTAAAACTTGAATAAAATTCCCGGTAGATCTAGGGTTAAGTATATTAGAAAGGTATGCAATTATTTTTAAATTATTTCCCCTTTGTGTAAATATACACTTTAAATTCATAAAGCGAAAGTTCTTTGTGTCTAACGAACATTTAATTTCCGGAAATTTAAATATATTCTATTGAAGTAACTGAAAATATTTTTTCTTCTAATTTTTCTAATTATTGTGGTACAAAGTCCATTTTATACACTATAACAAGTATCAGAAATTGCGAAATGCATGCTTAACCCTTCGAAGTCTGGTGGTTCATTATTGCACCAATTTTAATTCCTAAATGCAGGCGTGCCAGTGTCAAACTGTGGCCCGCCGGCTACCACTAAAATTTTCTACTAATCATTGTCTTATCTGTGAATCTGTCTGTGAGTCTGTGACTCTGTCTGTATGTGACACAAATTTCGTGGGCTCTCTATCTCAAGAACTAATACGCATAATTTAATAAAAATTTATATTCAGTTAGTCCCTGATATATATGGTTGCTGATTAGTTTTTAGTGTAAATCGCCCAACAGGTGGCGATATTATGTTGCATTTTCCACGAGTTCCACAATAGCCTCTATCTCAAAAACTAATGCAGGAATTTTTATCAAATTTCAGATTTAGTTAGACGTTGACATAAGTTGTTGCTGATTAGGTTTTAGTGTAAATCACCGATCTGCTGGCGCTACTATGCTGCATTTTGCAGGATATACACGATTTTACAGATAGCCCTATCTCAAGAACTAATGTACGGAATTTCATATCTTTAGAATCCTCATGATGGGTATAGATTGTCATTTATTTTAGCCACTGTGATAGAAAATTTTGAAGTATTAATATATATGAGATAGAAGAAAATTTTGGGATTGCCACATTCAACTAGTTATTATATTATATAGACTTATGCCCAAGTGTAATTTTTCTCTTAGTAATTTATTATTTAAAATTAACCAAAAAATGTAAATTTTACCCCCCCCCCTCCCTTTTTAAAATAATCTACAATGACTAATTTTTTTAAAAAAGGGTGGAGCAAAGGCCCTTCTTTGCCCCCTCCTTCCCATCGGCGCCCATGATTAACAGGAGCTTAGAGCCCAATAAATAAATTACCATGTGCTTGACAATGCAGAGTTGTGAAACTGAAGCCTTAAAAAAAATAAATGAATATATTATCTGCATATAAATTTTATTTTTTATTCGTCTTGAGAAAATCTTTCCTTTAATATATTTGTCGTTAAATAACCTTTTTTCACCGCTAGTGTCCACCATGTTGATTTTTTTATGATGTCCTAAACCAATACCCAGTGATTTAACTGGATTCACCCAATTATAATGACAATTTCTTTATTCAATTTCAGTGCGGCGCTAAGACGTAAATTCGGAACACTTAAAGATATAGCTTTTTGGGGGATGGTTTGATTAATTTTAGTGTGGGCACCAGTAGAACGAAATCAAGGAAAAGGCAAACTTTTTTTTTTCTTTTTTTTTTTTTGGGGGGGGGGGGAATTTTTTGTTAAGCTAATTCCTTATTATTAAGAGTACAACTCTTATCCTCAATCATAGTTTTTCTTAATGTCTAATTAATTTAGGTTACTTAAATGAATAAATTTTACTAGCTTTTTTTCCGTTTTGGTAAATATCATCACAGAGGAAGTAAAACATTCAAAAAATGGAAAGAAAGAATAAGAATATTTATGTATGCGGAATTAGCTGAAGAGAAAGCTGTGTTTTCCCTTTTTTTGAAAGTTTTCACCATGAAAAGTGAGCCCTTTACGAAAATCGTTATTTAAATATGAAATTTATTCGTACATTTTATGTTAAATAACGAGACAAGATTTTATTTTCCATAGTAGTTCTTTAATTGTAGTATTCCAAACAATATTCTTCTAAAAAAGTTTCTAATTTTAATTAAATTATTATTGTTATTTTCGTCCAATACCATGTGTTGTGCTTTGTGTTTTACTTTTGTATCGTAATGTTACACATTAAGATTGAAAATTTCTGCAAAATTGAAATTTTCCTTATGAGACTTGATTTTACAATTTATCAAATACAAACTCAAAGATTGGATTAAATTTAGAAACTTTTGTCTGTTTTTCAAACACTCTAAATTAATATCCTAAATAATTAGTATGTATAAAATTTACGAATATTTAAAAAAATTAAGAATATAAGTCAAGATTTTTTTCGTGTTTTCTTAAATTTTAAATAGCAACTCTCCGCCTTATATAATCACTTAATTCTGTTATTAACCTATGACGCCGTATTCGCGACGACTGGACATACGAGTGCAAAGGGTTAACACTGCACATAATGAGAATTTTAGTTAAGTTTTATAAAATATATATTACACACCAGAAATTGTATTTAGAACTATTTAATATTTTTATTTGAATTAATACTGTGTGATTTACATTTTATATATTTTGTTTAGAAATTTGTGGTTCGAATCGAAATATTTTCATTTGGCAACGGTCAAATAATCTGTTATTGCATGTAGTGTTAAGAATTAAATAGGGGATATTTGTATTAAAAAATAGTGGTAACTTAGAACTGAATATTTTTATTAAAGTTTAAATATAACCCCTTGAGAGTTTCATTTTTTTTTTTATACAATAAACTAAAAGTAGGGACCTTACACCATTTTTATAGTAGTAAAATGTTCGCCTTTATAATCGAAATATGTTTGCAATTAAACAAAGTGAATACTGCAGTTTAAAATTAGTGCTGTGGAAAAGCTTTCAGTAACGAAACAAACAAACAATGTATAAATGTTAAGTAACCGGCATAAAAAAGTACATAACTAAGCAGTAGGAGCAGCCGGTAGGAAAACGAACTAGGCGCCCGTCAGACTTATAACTGTTAAGCTGCGATTAGGCGGTCACCCGCCACGATACCAGGTATCAAACCCGTTCAGCTGGGCAACCCGGCAGGTAGGGGCCTGGTCATTGGTTAGAAAGAAAGAAAGTAAACTCTTCCTGCTCGAACGGTGTACGGGCAAACCTATTATACCTTTGAAGTTTCCAGTATGTTATTATTTTTTTTATTGTATGTTATTTATTTAATTTTAATTCATAATTGCCACATTTTAACCAAAATTTGAGAATTTAATTTTTCTTTGTATAATGTACGCGAAGAAAAGCTTTTACTTACTTTCATATAAATTTGTACATAAATCCCGGTGTCAATCAATCATTTTAACATTTCAGCAACAGAAGACTTTGCCCTTGAAAGGATTAACCCTTTCCGGCTTTGAGTAATTCTGTTTATAAACGGGTGAAATGATGGATTGACACCAGAATTTATAAACGAGTTTATTAGAAAATACGAACTTTCCTATTTTCAAGCACGTTATAAAAGGAAAATTTTAATTAAATATTCTTGGTGCCAATAAATTAAAAATTAGATGCCCTTTTATTAGGCCACCGCCCGCAAAATGGTTAAGGGGCTGAAGAGTTTCACGTGTGCATCGCTATGCGGTCTCGGGATAATGGCAAACATTCCAGATTAAATAAACCAAAGATTTCTACTTAAATTTTCTGGTAGATATTTCAAATTAATGAATTTTATATTAGTTAATTATCAGCTGTCTATTCGTTTTGAGTCGCATATTAATGACGAGTATATTCACCAGCGATCAACAAAGTGTTAACCCCTTCGGGACGAGCGTCTTTTACAGAATTTTTAATCTTTAATCACCGGTTTTTTTAAACAGAAATTTTTGCCTACTTGAATTGGGAAAATTATCGGATAAATAAGGCAATATTTACAATAAAAATTTACTGGTGAGAATAATCACCGATTCTGAGAACCTTACGCGGCACGAATACCGGTCGCTCGTCCCCAAGGGTTTAAATATATTCGTTAGTTAAATAATTCAATATTAACAAAAATATTTTTCATTTAAAATATCCTTTTCAAATACTTAATTTATCACGGATTCCGGATTTATCATATTTAATATATTGCTTTTTAAGTTAAACCGAGAATTCTTAATTAAATATGAAAGTATGCACAATGCACTTTATATCGTTTTAAAAACAGTTTTTCTCTTATTATACTGCTCTTCTCTTATATTAATCTGCAAATAAAGATAGAAAATAATTTAATACCTGCAAATACTTTATGCACTTTTTATTAATTAAATCTTGAAAACCGAGTAAAATAGAAACAAGTATATCAGATTCGTTTTCCAATTTTTTCTTCAAAAGACCTTTCAATTTTACATTATTTATAATGGAGGTGAATTTTTTTTGCTAATTTATTTAATCTTTTATTTAACACCAACTATTTATATTCATAGATTTTTTTTTTCTTTTCCCGATTTAAAACATAACATGTTTATTTTTTTTACTATTAAGGTATGCGCATATAGTTTGATAGAAAAATAAATAAAGTTATTTAATAACAAAATCTTAAAAATTGCCTGTTTCTATTTTAATTAAAAACATACGTTTAATTTACGAAATTTGAAAAATTCTATTGCATATTTTAAATGCATTAAAAAACCAGATAAAAATCTTAGTAGCGTTATATTTACAGAGTACCTTTAGATTACCATTCATTAGCAAGGATAATGTTTGTTAATAATTAGTGTTTTTTATTATTAAGATGAAATTTTATTTAGTATTTTAATTAAAAATTGCTTGCGTCATTTGTATTTAAATAGTAGTTATAAACTAAAAAAAAACATTTTAAACAAAAATGTAAACTTAAATTAGTAGGGGAAGAAAGGGTAAAGTGGCCACTCTAAGGTTTGATGAATTTTTACTATGCCTTTTTAATCAGTAAAGTTCTAGAAAAAAAAAAATACCAATAGTAACTATAATAACTGCAGTTCCAATTGTTATTTTACTTTTTTTTAAATTATTTTTTAAATGTACGCATTATTTTAAAAGAATGACTACAAAATAGCCACTTTGCCCGCCTAGGCTGGGTAAAGTGGCCAGCATAAATAAATGAACAAATCACATGGATTCAGGATGTATATTTAATCAACACAAGCTAAAGTAACATGCATTAAGAATAAGTATTATGTTTTGTAATATTTTAACTACCGCCAACTGGGGTAACTTTGGCCTTTTAAAGGTAACTTTGGCCTAATTGAGAAAAAAGATTAAACCTGCTGCATTTTCAACATCGCTTGAGGTATCGACAAAGTTTTGGTCTCAAAATATAGGTGGTAGCATTAGCTTGAGGCTGCAGGTCATTATACATAATTCGCCACGTTGCCATCGTGGCAGCACGAGTCAAACAAAAACGTGTGAAGACGATGAGAATTTAGCTCTTACAACTTTTGTCTGCCAAGCTGTAAATTAATTCAAAAGTACTTTGGTAAGTACGTGTTATTATAACCTCATTAGTGTAAATCAAGGTCTAATATGTAGGATTATGCGTTGTCTTTCCTGAGATAAAAAATAAAAGCGATTTTCTAAGTTGGGCCGAACATTGGCCGAACCAATTATCATTTAAATTTTTGTATATAACTCCCTTCAATGCATGGAAATTGTTATATTTGAAGGGAAGTTTTTTCTTATTTTGTTGAATTTAAACATTGATGTTCTTGAGGTAATGTTCTTTTTTATTTTTGGTATACTTATGAAAATAGACATTTATGCTTACACAAACAATAATTTTGTTGAAAATTCATCCCGTCTATTGCTACCAACTGAATCAATTAAGAAAGCTATAGATAAAGAGGACTGTAACGTTGGAAATTTTGTGCTTGTGCTGTTTAATGTCAATACCTATCCCAGAAGGATTACTTTGAAATCAAAGGAGGGTTGTATGTGTTTCTAGCTTAAATTTGTAATGCCAGATGGCAGCATCACGCAATTTTCATTCCGAAGTCATGGTAAATAAGTATCAGGGTAAATATTCTAATCTATTCTCTGATGTAGTATGTAAAGCGACGTGATTTTTTTCTTTTTGTTTTTGTTAATTCTCATCGGCTCTGCTCAACAAGCGCAGTGTTGCCAGTGGGCTGCTTTTTTAAAATTCAGATTGCTTGATTGCCACCAGTTTTTTTTAAATAGTGAAATTCACCTTACTTAACCCTTAATTGCATGAATTATTCTTTTAGAATTGTGTTTTTTATTTTTATATTAAGGATTAGACACCAGAAATCTTAAGATAGATTTTTAACTTTATTTAGTAGCATATTTTTGTAATTTTTAGAGGATTAATATTTCTATATAAATATAGCGGTTGTAAGAACTTAATTTATGTATTAAAAATTAAACAAAAAGGTGATGGAAATTTACATTACTATGCAATTAAGGGTTAATGACATATTAAATAAGACAAATTTAAGACTTATTATAACATTTAAAAAAGTGGTGCCAATCAAGTAGTCTGAATTTTAAAAAATTAGCCCACTGGAAACACTGAACAAGCGCAAAACTTTTTGACACATTTACAAATTCATTTTTTAACGGAAAGATAAAAAATTGGAAAGCCTGATCATGGAAGCGATTTGGAATCGAACTGTGTTTTCCATTTTTTGATCATTAAATTACCTATTGAATTATAAGTGATTTTGATCATGTGACAAATACCTTTTTCATCCTTTCTCGAGTGGGTTTTCACCTTTTGCGCGGAAGTTCGGTTCAAAACGCCAACTTTGACACTATTTTCTGAAAGATCCGCTTGGTTTTTTGCGCTTGCAAAAAACCGAAAAAACAGCTCTATTACACAGTTTCTGAACAACGATAATTGCTAGTTTCATGCATTTCCGTACAAAAATAAATTAAAACTTATGTCATAAAGTATTCGGATTTGAGAAAAAGCCTTAAGTGTTAATTAAACGTTTATTATGTATTTGTGCTACCTCTTCATTTAAAATTGTGCTGATTATTCATTAATTAATTATAAAGATATATTAATGGCGGCGCGGAAAATAAAAACGGACCACTACCAGAAGAAGTCTACCAAAAATAATGATTGGGCCGGGAAAAATGGCTGCTCTTCTGGTTTCACTTTTCTACTGTTGTTCGTAGTACTTCAATGTTGTGTTAATACGTCATCATCTTCTACAGTATTTTTGGGAGTGGTAAGTGATAACTTACATTTAGTTTTGCAATTTTCTCTTTTGCTGCATTTCATAAGTAAAAATGTTTACAACATTTAAAGAATTTGATGAAACAGTCGAAACGTTCACAACCTATGTAAAGAGTTTGGAAAAAAATGTCTTTTTACATGACCTCAAAGAGGAGAAAAAGATTTCTGCTATTTTATCTTGTATGAGACCGAAATTATATAGTTTATTATGTGATTTATGTGTACCTAGAGTTTGCGAATCTTTAAAATATACTGAGATTGTTGATATTTTGCTTGAACACTTAAGCCACGCCCACAACAAAATTATTGAGCGCATTAAATTTAGAAAATGTTTTCAAAATGAAAATGAATCAGTTCAGGATTTTGCTTATAGATTAAAAAAGAGTATGACCTTTTGTTCATTTACAGGAAATGCTTTAAATGAGAACTTACTTGAACAGTTTCTGTGCAGTCTAAAAAATGAAAGCATTCAGAATAAATTGATTACTCAAGTTGATGACTTAACTTTTGAAAAAGCTATAGATTTACTTAATGTAGATATTAAAATTTCTGAAATAAGGCATAAAAATTTCAAAGTAAATAAAATTCCAAGCACTAAAAATGTATAGCAAAAGAAATTACAAATTTGTGCTCAAAAACAGAATATCAGCAATCATGTAAATACTACACATTCTGACGTGAATAAAAATAAATTAATGTGTTACAGATGTGGGAATTCCTCACATTTAGCAAATGTATGTAGATTTATAAATGTTACTTTCAACCTATGTAAAATAGGGCCACTTAATTAAAGTGTGTAGAAGTAGAATTTTTCAAAAACAGATTAATTCTTTAACTACAGTAAATGTCTTAACTGTAAAATATGATAAAGGATAAAATCCTATTAAATTGTCTGTTTTAATTGAAAACAAGGATAGAGCTGATATGGAATTAGATACGGGATCTGGAATTTCTGCAGCTCCTTTAAAATGATTTCGCAGAATTTTTCCGGATTACAAAATTTTTCCTCTAGGTGTTCAAATTAAAACCTGCTACTGGTGAGATTTACATACCTGTAGGTTATGTTGCAATAAATTTTAATTATGAAAACAAAGTATAATATTTATATAGTAATTAACTAATAATAATTAAGATTACTCTGAATAATGAGGTCTCTGGTAGACAATTAAACATTTAATAAATACTTCACAAGCAAACACAACACTTACATAACATAGGTCACATGACTACACAGAAGTAAACAGAAGAGAATTCTCTGGAACGGAATTGTGGGAAGAAAAGAAAGTTTTGATGCTGCCATCTAGAGTTAATCAACTGAAATACAAACATGACAGCTCTCCCCCACTTAATATTTGAATCTGTCAGGAGGTCTTCTGTATCGACCGGATCGTCTCAGTAGCTGTGGAGAAGGAGAAGAAGAATTAGATTTAAGTTCAGCAGCATCAACTATTGAACTAGTGGGCACAGAAGGTTTTGGAGAATCAGTATGAAAGTCAGTTGGTGTAGGACATGGAGTACATGGCTCACGAGAATCAACTGGTTGTGGAGCTGCGATACTAGGCTGTATTGGTGGAAAATCACCTTGTTTCCCAATTGCATTTTCACTTCCGTAATTTCCTGTATCACTTTCTTCAGAATTTGTATTATTAACTAAAGAAATCTCAGAACCTACATTTGTTATTTGATCAACATGCATTTTCCAGATATTCGAACCAATTTCAACTCTATAATGTAATTTTTCCTCTCTTGCTATTATTCGACCAATTTTCCACTTGGCTTCTGGAGTATAATTTCTTACAGCTACTTTCTGGTTAATTTCAAATTATTTTATTTTAACTTTGGACTTTTTTGAATCTTGTTTATCATGAACGAAATTTGTAACATTTGGCACTATCAAATCTATTTTTGTCCTTATATGGCGTTTTAGAAATAGAGATGCAGGACTCTCCCCCATTGTAACATGTGGCATCTTCCTATATTGCAAAAGGAAGCTATTTAATTTCATTTGTAAAGAACCAGGATCGGAAGGTAAGGCTTTAAATCCACGTTTAATAATTTGCACATATCTCTCCGCCTGTCCATTTGTAGCTGGATGGTATGGAGCACTGAACTTATGTTTTACACCATGATTTCTCAAAAATGTCTCCAATTCTTCAGATGTAAACTGTTTAGCGTTATCTGATACTAAAGAAATTAGAAAGCCGTATCGTGCAAAAAGTGAAGAGAGACAAGTAATGGTATTTTCTGAACTTGTACTAGGAACAATAAAAACTTCTGGCCATTCGCTATGGGCATCAACCACTAAAAGAAGCATTTTTCCCATAACAGGACCAAAATAATCAATATGAATTCTTTGCCATGGAGCAGTAGGCCATTCCCAATGATGTGCATCAACTTTGGGAGGATTATTTTTCAAATTTACACAAGTAGTGCAATTTCGTGCAAGATCTTCAATATCTTGGTCTATACCTGGCCACCATACAAAACTACGGGCTAAAGACTTCATTTTAACTATACCAAAATGACCAAAGTGTAATTCTTTTAAGATTTGGTTTCTATGAATTTCAGGGATAACTACCCTACATCCTTTTAAAATACAACTGTGTTGAAGAGTGAATTCTTCTTGTTTACCACCAAAGAGTAAATTTTTAGGAATTTCAGAACCAGAAATGAGGTGATGAAAAATTTGACGTAAAAGGGGATCAAATTTTGTAGCTGAAGCAATAGATTTCGAAGTTAATGGTATGATAGAGAGTTGATTAATTTGAATCAGTTCAGATTCATCAATTGCATCATTCGAATTTAATTGTGGAGGTAAATCTTCACTACGTAAAGAAAGTCGTGAAAGAGCATCAACATTTCCGTGATCAGTAGTTTTTATATAACGGATATCATATTAGAACGTTTGTAAATAAATTGCGTATCGTTGCATTCGAGCAGCCGATAAAACAGGGATACTTTTAGAAGGAGAAAAAATAGACACTAAAGGTTTACTGTCAGTAAATAAGGTAAACCTGTTGCCATACAAATATTGAAAAAAAATTTTCACACCAAATATAATCGCTAATGCTTCTTTATCAACTTGACTATACCGTTTTTCTGCAGTAGTCAAAGTTCTGAACACAAACCCAATAGGCTTTTCAGTGTTATCTGGCATCATATGCGAAAGAACTGCAGAGATACCATAAGGAGAAGCATCAGTAGCTAAAACTAAAGGTAACTTAGGATTAAAGTGAGTAAGAACCCTGTCAGAAATAATTTCTTTTTTTTTACTTTTAAATGCTTATTCACACTTATAAGACCAATGAATTTTAACATTCTTCTTAAGCAAATTATTCAAAGGATTTGCAATAGTAAATAAGTTTGGTACAAACTTATCATAATATGTAACTAAGCCTAGAAAAGCTTTAACCTGAGATATATTTACTGGTCTTGGAGCATTTAAAATTGCTTCAATTTTATCTTGTGTTTTATGAATACCATGTTTATCAACTTTACAATCACAGTAAGTAATCTCATCTGCCATAAAGAATGATTTTTCTTTATTTACCCTAATGTTATATTCCCTTAATCTTTCTAATACTTGCTTTAATCTTTCTAAATGAATTTCATCTGTTTCACCTGTAACCCCAATATCATCTATAAAAATTGTAACTCCCTCAATTCCTCTTAAAATTTGCTCAATTTTACTTTGCCATATAGCAGGAGAACTGGCAAGACCCATGGGTAACTTCAGAAATTGGAATAATACTTTTGGTGTATTTATGGTCAATAATTCTTGTGATTGTTCATCTACAGGTAACTGAAGATAAGCTTGATTTAAATCAATTTTTGTAAAGTGTACACCACCACCTAATGTAGCTAACATATCTTCTATTTTAGGTAACGGATATTTTTCAACTTTCAGAAATTTATTTAATGTTACTTTAAAATCGCCACATAAAGGAATTTTCCCATTAGGCTTAACCACTGGAACTATAGGAGTTGCCCACTTGCTGTTTGTAACTGGTTTAATAATACCTGCGTCTTGTAATCTTTGTAATTCGTCATTGACTGCTGCACGTAGTGCATAAGTGACAGTCCTAGCTTTGCAAAATATGGGTGTAGCATCTTTTTCAAGATAAAGTTCTGCCTGTAAGCCTTTTATCTCCCCAGCCCTATCGGTAAATAAATCAGAAAATTCCTGTAGCAAACCTTGTAATTTATGAGAATAATTTACAACTTCATTCACAAATACTGATTTTAAATTATATGGAAAAATATCAAATTCAGATACCCAATCTCTACCAAATAATAATGGAAAATTATCCTCTTTTATCAAATACAACGTTACCTTTCTAGTTTTATTTTCATAAGTAACATTTACTTCAACATAACCTACAGGTTTGAAAATTTCACCAGTTGCAGTTTTTAACTGAACATCTGGAGGAAAAATTTTATGATCAGGAAAAATTCTACGAAATCTTTTTAAAGGAACAGCAGAATTTCCGCATCCAGTATCTAATTCCATATCAGCTCTAGCCTTGTTTTCAATGAAAACAGGCAACTTAATAGGATTAGAGCCTTTATCATACTTAACAGATAAAACATTTACAGTATTTAAAGAATTAACCTGTTTTTTAGAATTTGTACTTCTGCATACCTTGCTTAAATGGCCTTTTTTTCTTCAAAGATTGCAAGTAACATTTATAAATCTGCATGAATTTGCTAAATGAGAGGCATTTCCACATCGATAGCATTTTAACTTATTTTTATTCATGTCAGAATGTGTATTATTTACATGATTGTTGACATTCTGTTTTTGAGAACAATTTTGTAATTTCTTATTTTGTACATTTTTCGTACTGGAAATTTTATTTACATTGAAATTTTTATGCTTAATTTCAGCAATTTCAATATCTACATTATATAAAGCTAAAGCTTTCTCAAAGGCTTTTTCGAAATTTAAATCATCAACATGAGTTATCAATTTATTCTGAATATTTTCATTTTTCAGACCGCGCAAAAACTGTTCCAGTAAATTTTCATTTAGAGTATCACCAGTAAATGCACAAAAGGTCGTAGCCTTTTTTAATCTAGCAGCAAAATCTTGAATTGATTCATTTTCATTTTGAAAACATTTTCTAAATTTAATTCTCGCAATGAATTTAATGGGGGCGGGGCTTAAGTTTTTAATCAGAATGTCAAAAATTTCATTATATTTTAAAGATTCACAATTCTTAGGTAAGCATAAATCACATAATAAACCATATAATTTTGGTCCTATCAATGCTAAAATAGCAGGAACTTCCTTCTGCTCTGTTATATCATGCAGAATGAAATTTTGTTCCAGTCGTTTCACATAAGTTGTGAAACTTTCCACTTTTTCATCAAATTCTTTGAAGTAGGAAAACATTTTACTTTATTAAACGTAGCAAAAGCGTATAAATGTAAAATTAAATGTAAGATCACTTACCACCGCCGTAAATACTGTAGAAGACTACGAAGTATTAATAAAGCATTGTAGTATTCTACCGAACCGTAGAATATTGAAAACCAGAAGTATAGCCATTTTCACCGGCATGATTATCATTTTCGGTAAACTTTTCCCGGTTAAATTACCACCTTTATTTTCCAGCGTCGCCATTTATAATATTTATATAGTAATTAACTAATAATAATTAAGATTACTCTGAATAACGAGGTCGCTGGAAGACATTTAAGCATTAAATAAATACTTCACAAGCAAACACAACACTTACATAACACAGGTCACATGACTACACAGAAGTAAACAGAAGAGAATTCTCTGGAAAGGAATTGTGGGAAGAAAAGAAAGTTTTGATGCTGCCATCTAGAGTTAATCAACTGAAATACAAACATGACAGCTCTCCCCCACTGAATATTTGAATCTGTCAGGAGGTCTTCTGTATGGACCGGATCGTCTCAGTACGTGTGGAGAAGGAGAAGAAGAATTAGATTTAAGTTCAGCAGCATCAACTATTGAACTAGTGGGCACAGAAGGTTTTGGAGAATCAGTATGAAAGTCAGTTGGTGTAGGACCAGGAGTACATGGCTCACGAGAATCAACTGGTTGTGGAGCTGCGATACTAGGCTGTATTGGTGGAAAATCACCTTGTTTCACAATTGCATTTTCACTTCCGAAATTTCCTGTATCACTTTCTTCAGAATTTGTATTATTAACTAAAGAAATCTCTGAACCTACATTTGTTATTTGATCAACATGCATTTTCCAGATATTCGAACCAACTTCAACTCTATAATGTAATTTTCCCTCTCTTGCTATTATTCGACCAATTTTCCACTTGGCTTCTGGAGTATAATTTCTTACAGCTCCTTTCTGGTTAATTTCAAATTCTTTTATTTTATCTTTGGACTTTTTTGAATCTTGTTTATCATAAACGAAATTTGTAACATTTGGCACTATAAAATCTATTTTTGTCCTTATATGGCGTTTTAGAAATAGAGATGCAGGACTCTCCCCCGTTGTAACATGTGGCATCTTCCTATATTGCAAAAGGAAGCTATTTAATTTCATTTGTAAAGAACCAGGATCGGAAGCTAAGGCTTTAAATCCACGTTTAATAATTTACACATATCTCTCCGCCGGTCCATTTGTAGCTGGATGGTATGGAGCACTGAACTTATGTTTTACACCATGATTTCTCAAAAATGTCTCATATTCTTCAGATGTAAACTGTTTAGCGTTATCTGATACTAAAGAAATTGGAAAGCCGTATCGTGCAAAAAGTGAAGAGAGACAAGTAATGGTATTTTCTGAACTCGTACTAGGAACAATAAAAACTTCTGGCCATTTGCTATGGGCATCAACCACTAAAAGAAGCATTTTTCCCATAACAGGACCAAAATAATCAATATGAATTCTTTGCCATGGAGCAGTAGACCATTCCCAATGATGTGTATCAACTTTGGGAGGATTATTTTTCAAATTTACACAAGTAGTGCAATTTCGTGCAAGATCTTCAATATCATGGTCTATACCTGGCCACCATACAAAACTACGGGCTGAAGACTTCATTTTAACTATACCAAAATGACCAATGTGTAATTCTTTTAAGATTTGGTTTCTATGAACTTCAGGGATAACTACCCTACATTCTTTTAAAATACAACTGTGTTGAAGGGTGAATTATTCTTGTTTACCACCAAAAAGTAATTTTTAGGAATTTCAGAACCAGAAATGAGGTGAGGAAAAATTTGACGTAAAAGGGGATCAAATTTTGTAGCTGAAGCAATAGATTTCGAAGTTAATGGTATGATAGAGAGTTGATTAATTTGAATCAGTTCAGATTCATCAATTGCATCATTCGAATTTAATTGTGGAGGTAAATCTTCACTACGTAAAGGAAGTCGTGAAAGAGCATCAACATTTCCGTGATCAGTAGATTTTATATAACGGATATCATATTGGAACGTTTGTAAATAAATTGCGTATCGTTGCATTCGAGCAGCCGAATAAAACAGGGATACTTTTAGAAGGAGAAAAAATAGACACTAAAGGTTTACTGTCAGTAAATAAGGTAAACCTGTTGCCATACAAATATTGAAAAAATTTCTTCACACCAAATATAATCGCTAATGCTTCTTTATCAACTTGACTATACCGTTTTTCTGCAGTAGTCAAAGTTCTGGACACAAACCCAATAGGCTTTTCAGTGTTATCTGGCATCATATGCGAAAGAACTGCAGAGATACCATAAGGAGAAGCATCAGTAGCTAAAACTAAAGGTAATTTACGATTAAAGTGAGTAAGAACCCTGTCAGAAGTAATTTCTTTTTTTATACTTTTAAATGCTTGTTCACACGTATAAGACCAATGAAATTTAACATTCTTCTTAAGCAAATTATTCAAAGGATTTGCAATAGTAGATAAGTTTGGTACAAACTTAGCATAATATGTAACTAAGCCTAGAAAAGCTTTAACCTGAGATACATTTACTGCTCTTGGAGCATTTAAAATTGCTTCAATTTTATCTTGTGTTTTATGAATACCATGTTTATCAACTTTATAATCACAGTCAGTAATCTCATCTGCCATAAAGAATGATTTTTCTTTATTTATCCTAATGTTATATTCCCTTAATCTTTCTAATACTTGCTTTAATCTTTCTAAATGAATTTCATCTGTTTCACCTGTAACCCCAAAACATCTATAAAAATTATAACTCCCTCAGTTCCTCTTAAAATTTGCTCAATTTTACTTTGCCATATAGCAGGAGAACTAGCAAGACCCATGGGTAACTTAAGGAATCGGAATAATCCTTTTGGTGTATTTATGGTCAATAATTCTTGTGATTTTTCATCTACAGGTAACTGAAGATAAGCTTGATTTAAATCAATTTTTGTAAAGTGTACACCACGACCTAATGTAGCTAACATATCTTCTATTTTAGGTAACGGACATTTTTTAACTTTCAGAAATTTATTTAATGTTACTTTAAAATTGCCACATAAACGAATTTTCCCATTAGGCTTAACCACTGGAACTATAGGAGTTGCCCACTTGCTGTTTGTAACTGGTTTAATAATACGTGCGTCTTGTAATCTTTGTAATTCGTCATTGACTGCTGCACGTAGTGCATAAGTGACAGTCCTATCTTTGCAAAATATGGGTGTAGCATCTTTTTCAAGATAAAGTTCTGCCTGTAAGCCTTTTATCTCCCCAGCCCTATCAGTAAATAAATCAGAAAATTCCTGTAGCAAACCTTGTAATTTATGAGAATAATTTACAACTTCATTCATATATACTGATTTTAAATTATATGGAAAAATATCAAATTCAGATACCCAATCTCAACCAAATAATAATGGAAAATTATCTTCTTTTATCAAATACAACTTTACCTTTCTAGTTTTATTTTCATAAGTAACATTTACTTCAACATAACCTACAGGTTTTAAAATTTCACCAGTTGCAGTTTTTAACTGAACATCTGGAGGAAAAATTTTATGATCAGGAAAAATTCTGTGAAATCTTTTTAAAGGAACAGCAGAAATTCCGGATCCAGTACCTAATTCCATATCAGCTCTAGCCTTGTTTTCAATGAAAACAGACAACTTAATTGGATTATAGCCTTTATCATACTTAACAGATAAAACATTTACAGTATTTAAAGAATTAACCTGTTTTTTAGAATTTTTACTTCTGCATACCTTGCTTAAATAGCCTTTTATTCTACAAAGATATCAAGTAACATTTATAAATCTGCTTGAATTTGCTAAATGAGAGGCATTTCCACATCGATAGCATTTTAACATATTTTTATTCATGTCAGAATGTGTATTATTTACATGATTGTTGACATTCTGTTTTTGAGAACAATTTTGTCATTTCTTATTTTTTACATTTTTCGTACTGGAAATTTTATTTACATTGAAATTTTTATGCTTAATTTCAGCAATTTCAATACCTACATTATATAAAGCTAAAGCTTTCTCAACAGCTTTTTCGAAATTTAAATCATCAACTTGAGTTATCAATTTATTCTGAATATTTTCATTTTTCAGACCGCGCAAAAACAGTTCCAGTAAATTTTCATTTAGAGTATCACCAGTAAATGCACAAAAGTCCGTAGCCTTTTTTAATCTAGCAGCAAGATCTTGAATTGATTCATTTTCATTTTGAAAACATTTTCTATATTTAATTCTCTCAATGAATTTATTGGGGGCGGGGCTTAAGTTTTTAATCAGAATGTCAATAATTTCATTATATTTTAAAGATTCACAATTCTTAGGTAAGCATAAATCACATAATAAACCATATTATTTTGGTCCTATCAATGCTAAAATAGCAGGAACTTTCTTCTGCTCTGTTATATCATGCAGAATGAAATTTTGTTCCAGTCGTTTCACGTAAGTTGTGAAACTTTCCACTTTTTCATCAAATTCTTTGAAGTAGGAAAACATTTTACTTTATCAAACGTAGCAAAAGCGTAAAAATGTAAAAGTAAATGTAAAATCACTTACAACCGCCGTAAATAGTGTAGAAGACTATGAAGTATTAATAAAGCACTGTAGTATTCCACCGAACCGTAGAATATTGAGAACCAGAAGTATAGCCATTTTCACCGGCATGATTATAATTTTCGGTAAACTTTTTCCGGTTAAATTACCACCTTTATTTTCCAACGTCGCCATTTATAATATTTATATAGTAATTAACTAATAATAATTAAGATTACTCTGAATAACGTGGTCGCTGGTAGACATTTAAACATTTAATAAATACTTCACAAGCAAACACAAAACTTACATAACATAGGTCACATGACTACACAGAAGTAAACAGAAGAGAATTCTCTGGAAAGGAATTGTGGGAGAAAAGAAAGTTTTGATGCTGCCATCTAGAGTTAATCAACTGAAATACAAACATGACACAAAGTAAAAATGTAAAGTTGTATCTCATAAAAGAAGATAATTTCCCATTATTATTTGGCAGAGATTGGGGATCTGAATTTGATATTTTCCCACATAATTTAAAAACTGTTTATGTACATGAAATTGTAAATTATTCGGATGAATTACAGAATTGGCGCAGAATTGCATTAAATAAATCAGTTAAATAATTTTAAATAAAAATTCATGGGTGAAATATCTTAATGAAACTTGAGTAAAATTTCCGGGCGTTCTAGTGTTAAACTTTTTAATTACAAAAATAATTTAACAATTTAATCCTTTCGTATGGAATGATGCATCTATGCATCGTCAAAAGGTGCATGTGGAATTTGTTTTTTGCACCATAAATAAAAAAATAATAATATTTCACTTTTTTAATTAGAGTATTTTTTGGTATTTCACAAGCAAAAGGAAATGTTTAACCCCTTAACGGTCGCATTAAATCACGGTTTGAAAATTCAAATTGCTTATCGGCGCCACTTATTGGAAAAAGAAATATTCGCCTTATTTAATTACAGGTAAAATGATACTATAATAAATCCAATTACACTATTTTTTAAAACTGGTGGTAATCAAACAATCTGAATAAAAGACACAGCCCGTGAATATCACGGGAGCGAGAATTAAGAGGTAAAAAAAAACAGTGCATTACAAATAAAATTTGATTAACCCTGCAGTGTACAGCTTTGCATATATGAAAAGAACAGTGTTTAGAATTACATAGATTTTTTTTATCCGTATGTACCTAATTCATACCAGAAAACTAAAATGGCAATATTTGCTTTAATTAATAACAGGCATTCCGTATTTACATAAAGTAAAATTAACCATTGAAACTTTCTGGTGTACAGTCAGATTCTCTGAACTACGTAATTTCTAGAATGTATTCTATCACGTGAATTAAAAGGTTAAAGGTTAAGTTTTATAAAATAAATAATTATATAAAATAAGGTATTTGGAGACATACGTATTAAAATATTTACCAGTTTGCAATATTTTAGCGTAAAACAGCCGCACGACAGTAGTTTTTACTTGTATTGCAGATGTGTAGCAGAAGAACAGATTGGCGTATTAAATGAAAAATGTATCTCTGATTTTTTTTTTCCTGTGTAATAAACCTTTCAGAGAATCATGTATATTTTTTTTCAAAATAAAATAAAAAATCGCGCATTTAAGTGAAAGTTGTTGCGAAAGTGTTAAGTTCTAATAAATATTTGCTGGGGGGGGGGGGGAGAGGGACGACGTTTTAATTTTCATAACGGAAGGATAATGTAGAAAATTGTTTATTTATTTATTTGTTATTACAATAAAATAACAAATGATACAAAATATATAAACAAAAACGTAATTTGCAGAACAAATTAAAAACAAATCAATTTACTAAATACATTTTTAAGACGGAGCAGGGACATTTATTAATATATATCATTCAGTTACATCTACATTTAATGTTAAACTTTTGTAACAAATAAGTTAAACCAATGGAACATTAAAAAATAAAAACAAAATTCAAACAATAGGATACTTAAAACACACAAAACCTTACAGCGATTTTAGTTTTCAGAAAAATTTGCAGCGCTCTTGCTTTGCAAACCTGCAAAGTTGCAGAAAGAACGTCAAACAAGGAGAAAATTTAGTTCTGTCATGACTAAAGTACTTCAAATTCTTTTCCGGACACCCGGTATATATATTTATTTATTTTAAGATACATAAAGAAATAAGTATAACGTGATAGAGTTTATAAACGTGTTCCTCTTTTTGTTTATTTGGCGACGAGATGCCAAATACCTTTAACTGAAGATTGTGTTTACAATATGAATAAAAATATAGTTTTTGAATAAAGGTACTCTGCAATTTAAAAACTGGTTAAATTTCATTTTCAAAAGCTAACTGAAACTTTAGGTACTTTATTTTAGTTTCTAATGTTAAAGCCGCCCAGAAAATTATGAGTTTAAATGTACATCACCATAGAGTTATGAAAGAAATGCTGTCAGAGTTTTATCTCTTTTTATCACAGACTTTTAATCACAGAAGTAAAACAAGGCAAAAATTTCTAATCCAAAATATTGGCGGCAAATTTCTTTGAAATTTTAAGGAGTGCTCAATCCTTTAAAAGTATAATTCAATGATGGTAATTTCTAAAAAGAATTATATGTTTATTAGCGGACCAGCCCGGCTTTCCCCGGTACGTCAAAAAATCGCACGAAACATGAAACAATTCTAAATATCGTAATAAAAAATCGCAATTTTTTTCTAAATCGCTGCACAAATTCCGAATAAAGTTCATTCTAAAGAGAAAAAAAAAAAAAAAAAAAAAAAAAAAAAAAAAAAACACTGCATTGGTCTTAAAGATTGAAACCGGATTCCTTTTACTAATGTGGAAAAACTGCAGTGAATAGCGAAAAAATATTAAAAGTCACATTTCATAATTCACAGAAAAAAAAATTCGCAATTTCAATGTAAAAGATTAAAACAAGGTGCCTTTTAGGAAAGTCGAAACATTGCGGCAGAATGCGAATAAACATTACAAATCACCGAAAAATATTCGCGAAAACTTTAAAAATTGCTGTAGAAATTGTCAATACACTTTACTGAAAAGAGAGCAAAATTTGGTTATTATTGTGCTTGTTATTGTGCTATTATTTGTTGTTTATATTGTGCTAAAAAATTAAAACCGGGTTCCTTTTGCTGATGTTGAAAAATCGCAGTGAAACGCAAAACCCCCGCTAAAAATCACATAAAAAATCGCAGAGGCCAAAATTTAATACCCATGGCTGAAAAATGTAAGCAGAATTCTTTTAAGAATGCCAAAAATTCGGCGCGAAACGCGAAAAAACGCTAAGAATCGCACAAAAAATTGCTAAAAATTGAAAAATAACACCGGTCAAAACATACATATCGTTTTCAACCTCTCGATTTATTGAATACCTGTAAATTCTTAAAAAAATCTTCGCTTTATTTAATTTCAGAAATTGTGCGTTTATATGAAACAAGTATTTCTGCATAAAAGTGTTGGTAATAAAAAATATCGAGAGATTGGCAACTATGTTTTCATAGCGCTAAAAGTTTGAAATAGATTTCCTCATACGAATGTCAAACAATCGCCTCAAAACGCTAGCAAATGCTGAAAAATCCCATTTAAATCGTATTAAAAATCGTTAAAAATTCGAAAGTCGCAGAGGACAAATTTTACTACATTAGGCTAAAACTTTGAAACAGAAGGTAAAAAAAAAAAATGTAAAAAATCGTTACGGAACGTAAAAAAAAAAAAAAAAAAAAAAAAAAAAAAAGGCTAGAAATCACATTGAAAACCTCATTAAAAGTCAGAAATTATTAAGAAATAGCAGAAGACAAAAATTACTGCAGTAGACTAAAGAATTATAATAGGAATCCTTTCATGAATGTCAAAAAATCGCTGCGGGATGTTAAAAATCGCAATGAAAATCGCATTAAATTCTCTGAAATTTCAACAATTGCGAAAGACAGAAAATATTATGTTAGACTAAAAGTCTGAAACCGAAGTTCTTTTATTAATGTCGAAAAATAGCTGCAAAAGTCTCAAAAAATTCAAAAATCAATGTACCAATTCCGAATAATTTTTTCTGAAAGAGAACAAAATTTACTACATAGGGTTAAATTACTAAAATCTCATTATTTTTATTAATGTGGAAAAATCGCGTAATGTGTGGGATAACGCTCAAAATCGATTAAAATTTTAAATAAAAAAATCTATTAAGTCCAAAAGCGAGCTTCGACGTGCATAACTACAGATATACTAGATTTAACTGACAAATTTCTGTGCGTACACTGGTCTATACAGAACACAGTACACAGACAGACATACAAACTTCTATCTTTATTATTATACAGGGTGTTACCGAATTCCACAGACAAATTTAGCAAATTCGTACGACATATTCGTAGGCATCAATATGATGAAAAAATGTCATAGAACATGGGGTCGAAAACCACTTATTTAGTCACATTTATCATACAGAATGTTTCATCGTAACTGAATTTGGGTTGGCGGTAATAATTGTGAAAAAAATAAAAACATTGCAATTAAAATTCAACGATATGTATTTCGTTTTGTGTGAAATGTTATAACATCACAAAAAGTTCTAGAAAAACAGGGTGCTCAAGCAATCGATGATACCGCATGAACCCAGACAACCACAGTCGTCCTTCGGACGCTCTACAATGATCCTAAAAATCCTGTAGTCGTCATATCCTATAAAACTATCCTGTGTTGAAACCGTCCAGCTGCAACCGTCCTCAAAACGACCAGAGGATATTCCAAGACGGATCTCGAGAATGCAACCGTGAAACCAGCCAACCTACTTACCAGAAATGGCGTTTATTTTGATTCCTCCGTCGATGTTTAGATGAGATCTGTCGCTGGTCATGGTAAATTCAAATATGAAGAAAGTGAATGTGAGGTAAGAATTTTCTTTCATTTTGTAATGCATTTCTTTATAACTATTCTGTCTATATATTTATATTATGTTAGAAAAACTTTTACTTTATTAAGATGAAATTTAAAAAAGAAATTAGGCCTAGTCATCGCACGATTAAAACGTGGAATAGAAGGAAAAAGATGTCAGCAATTCTTGTCGGTTGAATTAAAACTACAATATATGTTAAAGTTAAAACAGACAGAATTAAATAAATTGTATTCTTAATTCCAAAATAAACAGTAAGCGTATAAGATTTTTTATAGACACATCAATTTAAGCTGACATTTTAAATTCATTCTTTAACCACTTAAAAATAAATTTGAAAAATAGCCGCGTTTTTCGACACCCCCTTTTCACTATTTGTTCACATTAATTTAATATTTATCAATGTTTATTTAGGTTCTAAACAGGGTAGGTAACTTGAACTTCTTATTACGATATTTTTTTTTTTTAATTTCTATGCAGGTATTTTTGCATATCAAAACATTAAATACATTTAAGGCTTTTCTTGAAAAAAAAAAATATTTCAGAAAATTAATATTACTTCTAGAAAAAAGAAATAATACTTCTGAAAATTACCATTACTTCTTGAAATAAAAAAATACTTCTGAAAATTAATATTACTTCTTGAAAAAAAATTAATAATACTTCTGAATAGTGTGAATTTCTCGGTGCATTAACAAAGTCATTTTTATAAGCGCATAAAATTTGGGCACAGATGTCATATTCGCCCCATATTGGCGCGATTTTTTTCGGTTGCTAATTTGACGAAAACATCAACAGCATAAACAACATAATCCGGGTTACCACATCAAGCAAAATAACGACACTTTGGCACAAGTTAAGTACCTGTTGCCTATATGATATTGGCAACAGAAAAAAATCGTGCCAATATGGGGCGAATATGACATCTGTACCAAAATTTGCAGGCATTAATATTCAAGTGCTATAGAATTAAAGGAATAACTTGAGTATTCGCCCTGAGTAAGCTATTTTTTTTTTTCATTTATAACCACT
Source organism: Maratus speciosus (assembly GCA_963932465.1). Lineage (NCBI taxonomy): Eukaryota > Metazoa > Arthropoda > Arachnida > Araneae > Salticidae > Maratus > Maratus speciosus. The sequence continues at coordinate 312,148,038 of OZ010796.1, forward strand.
TTAAGCTTAATTTTCGAAAATTCAAAGATTAAAAATAACAACAACAAAACAATCCAAATGGAAAAATTTTAAACAGAAATCGGCATTCTAAACCTCATTTGTAAAAAGAAAAATAGGGAGGGGGAATTTGTAAATAGCAGACAGCAAATATACATAAATTTTAAAACAATAGAATAAAGGAAATATTCATTTTTAAAAGTATATATTTCAAATTTACAGGCAAAAAAGATTCGGATATTAACATAAAAAATTTACAAATGAAGAAATTTAAAATCGGCAAAAAAAATCTTGCCCATCTCCAGGCGAATACTCAAGGGTAACTGAATTGAATTAGCATTGCCGATTTTACTATAAATGCATTATTATATTACATCTAGTAATCCATGGAAAGCTTATTTGATTTATATGTTCATTTCTCTCAAAACATAGCATGATTTCAGCTTAATTATTAAGATGCTACATGCCGCAGAATGATATACATTTTAAAAGCAACGTTAAAAATGCCAGAATAAACAAAAATTCGCAAAAAATTTTTGTTTATTCTGGCGTCTTTAACGTTGCTTTTAAAATGTATATGATTTCAGCTTGTCTTGATAATGTATGTCAATGATGAATTCAGAGGGTGGACCAACGGGGATATTCCTCTCCCTCTCCTGAAAATTCAAGAAAAATGCTGATTTCTATAATTCTGCCAGGCTGTTTTTTAAAAGAAATGTGAACACTATTTTATATGGTTTTCTTTGTAGAAAATATGTTTTGGTAGTTATCTCGTAGATACACCAATATTTCTTTTTGGTGCAAAAATCATAATGTTTTGTGTGGTATGACAACATGGCATAACAGATAGTGTGTTTTTTTATTAAATTAAACTTTGTGTCTGTTTTATAAAACAATTTGTGTTTTAAAAAAATGTGTAATGTTTTATTTATTATAGAGTAAATGTGTGTGCCTTAATAAAAAAAATGTGTTTTTTTTTGTTGTTGTTTTTTTTTTTGCAATAACGTAAATGTGTGTTTTATATAGTATATATAAAAAATGTGTGTGTTTTATATTAAAGTGCATGTGTGTGTGTTTTCATTATAAAATAAACTGATTCAAAATATAATAAAACTAACATGTAGTTTTTGCACAGTATGCCCAACAAGTATTTCAGACCAGGGTTTTCTTGCCAAAATGGCGCAAAAAAAAAGCACCAACCTTGGTGTGGCTGCAACATCTGTTCAATTTTGTTTTAGTATTTTTGATGTAGCAAGGCTGTTTAAAAGATTCAGATAATAAATCAATTTGAAAATGTTTACAATGATGTAGCAGGTCACTTTAAAAATTTAAGATGATTTGGATTATCAATTTTCTATTAATTACATGTTGTAAACAATATATTTTTGCTTTATTTTGCTCGATACATAAAAATATTCAATCCTGTGTTTTTATGTACAGGTCAGTAAAAAAATAAAGCACTCCATTGTTGCTCAACACTTTGTGTTGTTACATTTCAATTAAATTAAAAAAATTAAATATTTTTCTTTAATGTAATTATGAAATTTTAGATGAACTTCATGTTGACTCTAGAGAAAAAAAAAAGGGGGGGGGGGTTCTCGGATTGGAATTTTAAAAAAAATGGCACTTGTGTCGCAAAAAAATATTTTTGAATTTGTTTGTTTAGACTCCTTTTTATCAGTGGATTTTTGCTATATTTTCCTGCAGTTGAGTGAATTTTGCTAATTTTCTCCTTATTGATTGATGAGTTTCAGGATTTGTTCCGTGCAATCAGTTGATGAATTTTGCATTTTTTTCTGCAACTGGCTGAAAATTTTCATGATTTTCTCTCACGATTGACTGTTGAATTTCATGTTTTTTCCTGTGATTGATTAACAAATTTTGCTGTATTTCAAAGCAACTTCCTGAACATTTTTTTTTTTTTTTTTTTTTTTTTTCAGCGATCGACTTGCGAATTTCAGTTTCTTTTGAAAACTGAAAGGGGTCATTCCATGTCAATTCAGGCAGGCATGTAACCCACCATCACAGATTTTGATGAAACTGCGTGTGTTTGATCCTTTTATTAAGATATGATTCCCAGTATTTTTTTTTACTCCTTGGTCAAATAGTTTCTGAGAAAAAAATTGTCAAAATTTTGAAAAACTGCCGTCAGTTGGCATTCTTGACTGCTCGATTTTCAAATGTAGCATGACATAAATATGATCATATTTCAATATCTATTCTACAAATCATCTTCAAACAATTTATGCATAATATATAGGGTACGCAGTTTATGAAAAAAAAATACTGTTACGCTTATAACATTTTAAGTGTGTCTAAAAAAACGTTTAATCTTTGAAGTTGTGATTTTTTTTATGAAAAATAATGCATTAACTAAAATAGCATTATCAACAAAAGGCGGTATTTTTATTAAATTTATTTTTTGTGGGGGATATACTTAAAGGTGTCCTTTACCAGATTCTGAAATAAAAATAGTGGGATTTTGGGTGTTTTTAGTAGTATTTCCTATTTAAAAATATTTTGAGGCGTATTTCAAATCAAATTAAGCAGAGTCATTCCATGTCAGTTCGCCTAAGACATTTAATTCACTGTCACAAATTTCAATAAAACTGGGTATGTTTATAGCTCATTTTAAGACAGGATCAAGGAAATTAAAGGTGATTACAAGTAAAATATTTTTAAGATAAAAAAATATCTAAATTTTGAAATTTTTTTAAAAATGTTTTTAATTACAGATCTATATTCAAAGACTGCATAAAAAAAAAGTCATTTCAATATAAAATCACTAAATAAGTTTCAAATAATGTATATGTGACAAATAATGTAGGCAGATTATTATTTATTGCTGTTTGTCATGTTTAAATGCTAAGAGTGTGTTTAATCTTGTGAATTCTCAAAATCAAGAATTTTGTGAAAAGTAATGTGTTAATAAAAAATTTATTATTAACCGAAGGCAGGCTGTTATTACTTTTTTTAATTGTACGTAAAAATATCTTTTCAATAGTTATAAAATAAAAATAGTGAAAATATGAGCAATTTTAACAAAATTTTCATAAAATGTGAATGTTTAATGATAAATATTGAAGCTTTTCATGCTAAGATGTACTATAATGACTACGATATCGTGTATTGCTACTCTTGCTTAAATATAATACATACAATAATAAAATAACAAATATTATTTACAGCAATAAAAATTAAATTAAATAGTACCAGTTCCTTTACCAACACTACATTGCTCAACAGCCGACTTAAAATCAACAGTCCACTCTTATTGAAAAATACTTTCAACTGTTCAAATAATAAATGAACTGCATTTAAAAATCTTAATATCAACTTATTATCTTAAGACGATAATAATAACTAAACAACATAATGAATTTATAAATCAGATTTTAATTGAAAATTCATGAAATGGTCCCTTTAAATGTTGTTGTTCATCAAGTCAATCAAAACAAATTATAAAAAAAAAAATAGTGAACCTAATATGCTGACTGCAATGACACTTCTAACAAAACTAATTAATTCATTACCATCTGAAATCAAACCCGAAAGATGAAAAAGAAAAAAAAAATCATCTGTAGTGTGAATGTGACATACTCAGTGGTTGTTGAGTTAGGAATATCTTTGTGGCATTTTCACCTGTACTTCAATAAAATATAAACATGTAAACTTTTTTCATTCATCCAAATGAAGTAAAACAATTATAAAATTTTCTTGTCATTACACCAGATGTTAAATTTTTCGTTACATACTATTAGATAAGTTCTTTACTTTTAGACATTATTGACATAATATCATAAAATTTACTATACGTATTTTCTATAAGTGTGTAAACAATATATATTTGCTTTATTAAACATAAATGAATAATTTTTAAATAATTTGTTTGAGAACAGGAATATATATATACACACATATATATGTTGAAAATCCATTTTTCAGCAATATTGTGATGAAATAAATCAAATTACCGTAATTTCCGGTGTATAGCCCGCGGATCAAACAATCGTGTTCCGACCCAGAAATTTTTAAAAATAAAATGTAACTTTTTAGATCACAGTAAATATTGGTCTTCAAATACTGAATAAAATTTCTGGGTCCAAACTGAATTGTTTGATCTGCGGGCTATACACCCAAAATTACGGTACATATCATTAGAAACTGAATAAAGTTAAAAAAGTGCAACTCATTAAGTTTTAAATAATTTTTTAGATATAGTTATTTGAAAGATATAAATATAATGGATTATGCAATTTTTGCATATATTTAAAGCGCAATACATCAAAATTTTCTTCAAAAGAGTGAAATTTGGTATTTTTTTTTTCAATATTAGCAGTTCAATGCTAAATTTTCAATATTAGCAGCCAAATATGAGTTTAAAGATTAGGACTGTCATTTTGAAAATTTCTATTGGGCGGTGAGGAGCTAGTGATTTTTCTCTTTTTTGGAAAGAGATAATTGCTCTTCGTCCTAGAAGTTTTACTAAAAAAAAATATTGTTTATTTTTTTCCTTAAGAAACGAACATAAAAGATAATTTGAAAAATAAAATAAATGTATAAATAAAAATATTTCCAGGGATGATACATTGGATACATTTTACATCTGAAAATATTGATAATTTTAAATATGATTTAAATACTACTAAAACCAACCAAAATCCCACTATTTTTATTTCAGATCCAGTTATAATGTAGTATTATGCACAATTTAAAATTAAAAAATTAGTCATAGAAACTTCGCCTCTGATTGATAAAGATTTTTTTATAATTTCATTATTTTTTGTAAAATATTTTTGATTTCAAAGATTATACAATTTTTTAGACACATTTAAATATTTTTTAACATTACAGCAATATTTTTTTCATAATCTACATACTTTATTTACCTTAATTAAATTATTCGAAGAAGATTTCTTTATTAGTTATTGAAATATGATTTTATATATAAAATGAGGCCTTTGAAAATTGAACAATCATTAATGGCAACTCGTGGCATTTTTCCAAAACCTTGATAATTTTTTCTCATATTTTCACTATTTTTATTTTATAACTATATTTAAGATATTTTTACGTACAATTAAAAAAAGCAATAACATCCTGCCTTCGGTTAATAATAAATTTTTGATTAACACATTGTTTTTGACAAAATTCTTCATTTTAAAAATTCACAAGATAAAAGACACTCTTAGTGTTTAAACATGATAAAAAACAAGAAATAATAATCTGCCTACATTATTTGTCACATATACATTATTTGAAACCTATTTAGTGATTTTATATTGAAATGAATTTTTTTTTTTTTTTAAATGAAGTCTTTAAATATCGAACTGTCATTAAAAAAATTTAAATTTTTTTTTTCAAAATTTTGATATTTTTTATCTTAAAAAATATTTTACTTAGGATCAAGAAAATTAAAGGTGATTACGTCTTAAAATAAGCTATAAACAAACCCAATTTCATAGAAATTTGTGACAGTGATTAAATGGCTTAGGGGAACTGACATGGAATGACTCTGCTTGATTTGATTTGAAATGCACCTCAAAATATTTTTAAACAGGAAATACTACCAAAAATACCCAAAATCCCACTATTTTTATTTCAGAATCAGGTAAAGGACACCTTTAAGTATATCTCCCACAAAAAATAAATTTAATAAAAATACCGCCTTTTGTTGCTAATGCTTTTTTTGTTAATGCATTTTTTTTTATAAAAAATTCACGACTTCAAAGTTTAAATATTTTTTTAGACACACTTAAAATGTTATAAGCGTAACAATATATTTTTTTCATAAGCTGCGTACCCTAAATATTATGCATAAATTATTTGAAGATGATTTGTAGAGTAGATATTGAAATATGATCATATATATGACATGCTATATTTGAAAACCGAGCTGTCAAGAATGCCAACTGGCGGCAGTTTTTCAAAATTTTGACAATTTTTTTCTCAGAAACTATTTTACCAAGGAGCAAAAAAAATTTCTGGTGATCATATCTTAATAGTAAGAACAAACATACGCAGTTTCATTAAAATCTGTGATGGTGGGTTACATATTGATATTTTACTGCCTGATTTGATGTGGAATGCCCCAAAGGCAATTTTTTTATCCAACTGATTGATGAATTTTATGATATTTTATCTCTACCAATTAGTGAAATTTGCCTTTTTTTGTCCTTTGCTACCAATTTGCAAAACTTTTGGGGCTTTTTTTTTTTTTTTTTTTTTCCCATATAATCGGTACTTGAATTTCACAATTTCCCCATGGCAGATTGATGAACTCCAGATTTTTTTTCATGATTTACTGGCAAAACTTGCAAAGTTTTTTTTTTCCATGTGATTGAATGGCGAAATAAGCGATTATATTATTTTCTCATGACAGACTGAAGAATTTTGCAATTTTTTTTTTTCTCTAGCTAAATTAATCTGTCAAATTTCTTTTTTTCCCCCTCCTACATGACCGATTGACAAATTTCGCAACACTTCCCCACAAACAAATGCTGAAATTTATATAATATTTCCTGTAAATAATGGACATATTTCATGTTATCCCCCCCCCCTTCCCCTTACAGCTAAGAAAAGAAATGAGTTGAAAGGGTGCATCATAAATGTCAGCAAAGGACACAGGGTGTATAAAATAATTAAAAGGGCGGCCAGATGCATACACTGTGTAAAAAAGGCTGTTCTGACGCCACATAAACAAGTTAAAAAGAGCTGCCAGGCGTTGCGCCCTGCAAAATTGGCCTAGGGTCCACACTAGAATTGCATTTATAACTTTTTAAAATATCTTTATTTAAAACTGTACCGTAAAATCCTGTTATTTCCCCTCCCCCTAAGAAAGACATGACGAAAAATTGTAAAATAATCTGGGGGGGGGGGTGCTTGCACAAGATTTTTTCACGACATTTGTGGGGGATTTTGGGGACATTTGGTGAACCTTGCAGGAGTTTTTTTCGCATTGCTCTGACCAAAATCACGTTTCTTCCGTAATACTTTGACGAAATCCTTTTTTTTTTCATAAACCTTTGATGAAATGTGCAGGGTTTTTATTTCAATTCTTTGTTGAAATGTATCTATTTTCGCAATCCTTTGATGAAATGTGTGTTTTTCACTGGATTCTTTGACTGAATTTCTTTTTTCTGCAATCTTTTGACGAAATTTGCATTTTTCCAAGATCTTTTGATGAAATTCATGTTTTTTCTGCGGTCGTTTGACGAATTTGGCTTTTTTCGCGATCTTTAGACAAAATGTGCAGTCTCTGCTATCATTTGGTGTAATTTATGTTTTTTTTTTTTTTTGCAGTCCTAAGACAAAATTGGCAATTTTTTCTGTGAACGATTGATGAAATTTATTTTTTCTGTGACCGTTTGTCGAAATTCACATTTTATTATGTTCGAATTGTTGGACTATGGACTGATGCCTGATTTTTTTATTTTCTCAACCGAATGCGTAATTTTTCAGAAAATTCGGAACAGAATAATCCCTGTGTTGGGAATGTCATGTTTAGAATTCACGCCCCTTTCTGATGTGGCGAAAAAATAAAATACTTGGTATTGATTCTGACATTGACATGCAGGGTGGAACTTTTTTGGAAGTAGGTGATGCTTTCTTGGGATTTTTTTTTTTTTTTTTTGGTACTTCTTAGTTATCCCGTCGACCAATTTCGCCAAATTATATACATTGACATAATTTTTATTTTAAATAACGAAAGAACAAATAAATTAGTAAAACATTAATAAATAAACAAATAAAATGTCAAATTAATGGTTTTATTGGCCATTATTGACATTTAATCTTACAATTAATTAATGAATGGCAACCATTATTGGCATTTAATCTTACAATTTGGCGACAGTAATTTGGTCGACGGGATAACTAAGAAGTATCTTTTTTTTTAACAAAAGGTGGAGGGAGAGGGCGTTATCGAGAAAAGTGGATAAACGGGATATTATGGTGTACCAAAAAACCATGATAAGTACCTGTAGTTTTAGCTATAATATTTTACACATAATTTTAAATGTATACAGTAGTCTCAAAAACCATCTCTGTATAAAACTTTGTTTTTTAAATTGTACTTTGACACCATAATTATTATTAAAGTTATTCTTTTATTTTAGATACCTTGGAAATAATTAGTGAAAAATCTATATACAAATCGAGCTGCATGCTGTCAAAAAAAATCATCAAAAATTCTCCCCAACAGTGGTAAGTTTAACTGATTTTTTTTTTTTTTTGTTGTTGTTGTTTCTTCTAAAAAATATAAGATCATGTGAGCATGTATTTATTATAATATTTAAATTATTATATTTTATTATTATTTAATACAGTATAATATTTTTCTTTGAATAGTAATAGTTTTGGTTTCAAACATAATTATGAATTGTGTCAGTTTGGGATATTTTGATATTTAAAAAAAGAAAGTTTGCTTTGTTATGAAAACTGTTTTTTTTTTTCCGATAATTTTAAAAATGTTTCTGTTGTCAGAAATTCAACCTAAATTTAGAGCATAGACTTAATTTTAAAATGTAGTCCGTCCCGCTTAATTGCATACAGTTGGTTCCACTGAATTGTATGCATTTAAGCGAGGACATTAATTAATGTTATCAGCAAACGCTATCATTTGATTATATGCCACAGATATGATAAATATTAATGGAGAATAATTATTTACCTAATAAATTAAAAACTACTGTATTAATAACTTTAATAAATAAATTATTATTACTCTATATATAAAAGTATATGTAATAAAGTATAAGGTATTATAACACTATTTACGGTACATGGTTTAATTTTTCATTATAATTTATGTGAACATTAAAATGAAAGTTAAATAGAAAATTTTTGTTTTTAAATCATACCTTTGAAAATAAAAGTTTCTGCATAAATTCTTTTTTATTTTTCAATTATTTGTCAATTTATTTCTTTTTTTTTCTTTTGCCTACACAAAAAATCCTTTAGGAATTTTTTTTTTTTTTTTTCATATCTTGACATTGCATTTCTCCACTTCCAGCGCTAAATATTGATCTTTTATTGGTCTACTTTCCCCCGATTCCAGAATTTTTCAAAAAATACCCCCCCAGCATCTTGAGTCACTATATGTACGACAAGCTTTAAAAGAAAAACACAATTCACCAAATTCAACACTCTCATAAGTTGCCAGAATTAAGATAAGTCATCTTACACAACTATTTCTGCTCTTTGATTGTAAATATAACAAACCATTGTTACAAAAAAAAAAAAAGTTCTTCCTTTTTTTTCCATTCACCACTATAACATGAATTCATAAAATCCGGATTTCTACTAGTAGATTGGCGATATTTATGCAATTAACCGGGGATTGTTATGCGATAAAACGAGTACATTTAAAATTAGCCTTATGGGGAATGTCTCTGTTCCACGGCATTCTATGCATATAAGCGGGGTATGCAATTATCCATTACCCGATTAAGTGGGGCCGACTGTATTTTATAATTTAAACATTATGAAATGTTTTTTTTTTCCTGGTATTTTTCACATGAATTTGAGTATTATTTATGGATATCCCAAATTAACTTATGTATAGAAAATTACAATATCATACCAGCCAAAAAGCAATGACTATTAAAATGCTTATGTCAAAGATTTTTTTTTCAGTTGTGTGACTATTGAAATTTTCTATTATACATTTTACCTGCCAAATACATTTAATTCAACTTGTATTCTTTTTCAGCTCGAATAAATCTTTATTTTATGTTGGAAATTTTTTATGTTATGACCAGGGGTGTAAAAGTGTAGGTGCCCAACGCGTCTCTCACCTATAAATTTTATTAGTTTTCTTCGTTTAAATTTTATTAGCATTCTTACAAAAAATTTAGACGAAAAATAATGAATAAAATTTATTGATGAGAGACTGCCCGCTGGTGCTTAGATTTTTACACTCCTGGTTAAGGCTATGAGCTTTATTTCGAATGTAAACATTCTGAAACATATTTTGATTTTTAATATTTAAACTCTAGGTGCGTTTCTATTATATCAACACCATTGTACCAAGCATGATAGTTGGTGCCAAATAGAAAAAAAAAAAAAACTGTTGGTATAAAAGTGATCATTTAAAAAATATACTGTTTCAAACTTTCACACTATTTTACTATATCAACACAAATATATACTTACAATAAAAGAACAAATGAATATTATACAATAAAGTAAAACTAGGTTTTTAATTCAATCATGAAGTTATAAGTGTCTCTTAGCATTGTTTGTAGCAAACATTTGATTTATATATATATATATATATAAATAAATAAAGATGTCACACGATATCAATGACATATATTGCTTTTGTTATAGCATTTTGCGACGATCTATATTCTCTTAATAGACTGGGTATGATATTCAGCACCAACAAAATTATATCTAATTAGACTGTGAAATGTTCATAGTCGGTATCTCCAGGGGTCAATGCAGTTTTTTTTATTTTTTTTATGAGGCCTATTTTATGAAAAGTAAAAGTTGCTTTCGTGAAATTTAATTTTTTTTTGTGAAAAATAACATTTTTTAATGAAAAATGAAATCTAGTTACATAAATTTGAACCAATAATTTAATAATAATAGCTTATTTAAGTCCTTATGCTAAAGTTTTTCTTTCTGGCAAACTTTTTTTGTTTGTAAATTATAACCCAAGAAAATGGCATGGTTTGCAATAAAAATCTGTTGCATGGATAGGATTGTGATACCAGCATACATTTTGGCAAGGTGTTTGTAGGGATCTGTCCAGACTTTTCTGACAGGGTCCTGTTTTTGTAAAACTGAAGTTTTTCTTATTTTTGTGAAAATTCTACTCATAATTTTGTGAATTTTAAATTATCGATGTCTTCATGTTCTATCCTTGTATAAAAAGCTAAGTAATAAGCTCTTTGGTGAGTTCAACTGCTTACTTACAGGCCTGATTTTATTTTTAAATGACTAAATTTGTGGAAAAGTTCAATTTGAAAGCGAAAACATTCTATGAAATCTCTATTTAAGAGACAAATAATTTTGTGAAGGGTCCTGTTTTAAGATAAATAATTTTGTGAAGGGTCCTTTAAAGGACCTAAAATTTTCCTAAACATATCCCTGGTTTGTATAACAGAAAAGTATGAAACTCATTTAGTATTATTTAAGATATTTGTTATAGTTTTTTATGTTTATGAAAAAATATAATAGAATAACACCCCACCTGTCTTTTGGTTTATATAATAGCACCTCTCTGGCCCCTCTTTCAAAAAATTAGCACCCATCTTGCTGCTCATCCAAAAAATTTGCATGCTTCTTGTCTCTCAGTTGACAAAATCTTCCCTTTCTCTTTTTGGCATTAAAACAATTGTTTGCATAATAAAAACTGAAGTGCCCTAAGCAATCCGTAAAATTCCGTAAAGATTTTAATTCATTATATGTTGGTGATCAGTATATTGGTACATTATAGTAGACACAATTCATTAATGATTCATTAAATTAAAAATAGATGATCCTGCTTTATTTTGTATAATGTCAGTGTAATGTATTGATGCTCAATTTATTAATTTTATTTTTAATAAACGGAGAAAAGTGGTGAATTGTAATTATATAATGGTTATATATATATTATATATACACATCGAGAATTTTTTTCCCAATGAAAGTAGTTATTTTTAGTTTCATTCATCCCCCATTTTTAGTTTCAAAGTTATTGCACCATCCCTTACCCAACATGCCAAAACAAATTTCTGACTAAGGGCTTCTTGCATTTTAGAAATTGTTTTAGGTCTGTTTTGTTTAATTTTCTGAACTGTGTGTAGGTGGAAGTTACTGCGCTGCTGGTTGGATTAGCAGTTACCTTCTCTTTTCTTGCAGTGTGTGACATGCCTTATGTGGCTTCTCCTTGTGTCTGGCTGGGGTCGAGAGCTGCGATTCATGGCTTTGATCGCGGCTTGTGGTCTAGAGGAGCGATTTGGCCGCCCGTTCTACTCTTGTAGGCCTCTAAAAAGGATATCTTGAACTTTCGTTCGGTACCTACCTGGAAGGTGTTTTGTTACATTCCCCTCGAGGCATAATGCCTAGTGACAGTCTAGGATGCATGTAGCTTTCGGCTTTATGGAGTGATGGTTCTGCCCTGTTTGATGTGCAGAGTTCTAAGTGAGGTAGCTCTTGTGCTTGACACTTATACAGTAGACGCTCGTTTTTACGAACCTCTTTTTCACGAACACTTGCGATTTTACGAACTATAGCGTGGTTCCGAATACACTCCCATAGCAGCAATGTAATTTTTCGCTCCCATTTACGAACTACGGATTACGAAAATCTCTTTTTTGCGAACTCAGTTTTCATACTTCTGCATTTTTTTTTAAAATATCGGAATGCAGTGTTACGTCAATTAAATTCTCAACAGGTGCAATGAGACATCAGGTGCATTCGAAGAATGTGTTGTTTTCCCAATCTCTTTCGGAGGGAGATGGTATAGCAACAATTTAATGTAGTGGTTGTCAGGACAAAGGCACTTTTTTGAAGGGAAAAGTAACTGTGAAAGGATTTCAAGCATAGATAAAATGGAAAAATATATTTTCCAAAACGTGATTTAAAAAAAAGATAAGCGATTATTTCCATTCCTAAATTTTTTTCTATGTTTTGATCTAAATATGTTCACCTACTAAGTACTAATCCAGTCTGTGTTTTCATATGTAATGTTTTAAAAGCATAGTAACATATGTTTCTGGGTACTAAAATTTTTTTTGTGTATAAATTTGCATATATTTCTTTTATATTTAAAAATACATGGTTAACTTTATTAAATAATAAATAATCTTGAAATACTATTTCATCTATGAAAAGGGGGCAGTTTGATAAAATTAGATAAGAATAGCGTACGTATTCATATCATTTTTGGTGTTTTTCTATTTTACGAACTATTTTAGTGTTCCCTACGGGTTCGTAAAAACGAGCGTCAACTGTAGTACTTGAGGAGTACCCTCGAGGTATAATGCTAGCAATTCATGGTGAGAAGTTTCTGAACATGGAGTACTTGTTGGTTTGATGGTATCTGTTGTTCACCAGTGGGAGGCCCACTGGCTTTAGCCTACTTGGCAGCGTCTTATTTATTTTGCGACATACAGGGTCGGACTGGGCCAGGCAAAAGGGCGCAGACCTTGGATTTTCAGAGGACGCAAAAATTTTAAAGAACACAAGTCAATTTTACTGGATTGTGTTGTATCTGGTTTAACAAGGTTTAACACATTCGCACATTACCAAGTATGAAAATGGCTTGTTATATCTTTTTTTCTAAAACAAATAATGTAATATCTAAAAATTCCAACAAGGTGAACATAGATTTGCCTGTAATAGGTGACTGATATCATATAACATATAGTTTTTTTTATTCAAAAAATCTATCATATTTTTAAATATTGTCTTTATTTAATGATAGATTTTGTCGTGATTAGATTAAACAATCTTTTTAAATACATACAAGTTTTTCTAATAGTTATTTTACCATGAAAAGTATGTAATTAAATAAAGAGAAGATTAGTATTAACCGAAAGTTGTGGTTAAATTCTGTGAATGGAAAAACGCTGGCCGCAAGATTTCACAGCCTGCAGGATTGTAATCTAGAAGTGTCATCAAATTTTTATTCCTCGAAAAGAAAGATCATATTTTTTGATCAGCAATAAAAACCCCACAAAAAGTCTTTTTGCTTTCTGATACATCTTTCTTTCTTTTCTCAAGTTGTTTTCAAAAAGCACGGTTTCAAATATAGGTGCATTCAGGGCCGGCTTTAAAGGGGATGGAGAAACAAAGTAGTAAAAGCAGAAGGAATGAAAATATATGCAAAATATTTCTTTAAAATTAAATTCTATAATATATCATTCAAAGAACTAATGTAAAAAAAATCTAGCCCACGACGCCATGGCTATTAAAGCTTTCCCTGGATGCATGTTTTCACTCTCAATTGCAGGCCGACTTTGATTTTCGATCCTATCTTTAATTTCTTTGTTATAATAAAAAATAATGCTGTTTGTCTATGAAATAATTGTTACTCCCTAAACGAATTCTCGAAATTTAGTACATTAGTCAAAATGTACAATGAGGTAAAAATATTGGTGCGGCTTAGGGCGCGAATTTTTTCCTTGACAAGGGCGCATCGGGCCGGCGGGCCAGTCCGAGCCTGGCGACATAGCCACCCTTGTGCAGATGTTTCCTTGACTCTCGGACTCGTCAAACTATTCCATGTGTAATAAATTATCAGGCTGCAGCAGAGACTATGTTGTGTTGTGGCCTTCTGTCTTCCTCGCTTAGCTGTTTCGAATGGCAGGATGATGTCATGGTGATTGAGCGTCAGTTGATGCCTTTTGGGACAGGTTGCTACGTGATCCCCTAGAAAGGAGGACCGTATGTATCTGCTTGGCTCTGGTTCAGGGAACTTTGGTTTTTACATTCCTTAATCGGGAAGGTCTGTGTGTGTGTGGGGGGGGGGAGGGGGACAGGCAAACTAAACTTTACCCTGAGCACAGTTTTCTCTTTGCATGGTCCTGTTGCTTGTAATTACCATAATTTTTAATTATTAAAAATGGTATTCTCATCAGTTATAAATATTAACTCTCTTTTGATACAAAATGAGACAGGTGCTTCATGTTGATGTTTGACATAAAATAAGATGTGCAATTATGCTGCTTTGTACTTTTTAATAGTTTTTTCAAGCATTTCCTAGGGCTTAAAATAATAAAATTCCTAAAAATAACTGTAAATTTTACAAAAAGATCTTTTGAAGAAACAAACAATAAGAAATTATTGTATATCTTGTGTATATATATATTGATTTATTCCTTTTGAATGAATGTGATGCACCAATAAAGTTTAGTAGAAATGTATATTTTGTCTTTTCTTCATTATAGATGTGTGCAGCGTAAAAATTATTTTGTGACAAGTGCAGGCAGGAGAAACTGGAAAGTTGGATTGTTGTTAAAAAAAAGTTTTGAAACTATATTTTGTAATGTGGAAGGTTGTAAAAAATATTTGTTTTGTATTTTACTGTGAAAGTTTTAAATAAATATTTTTTGTATTTTGCTGTGAAAATTGTAAATAAATACTTGTTTTGCTTTTAATGTGACTGTTTTATTGTGTAATTTGTAACTTTAAGCTTTTTAATATAGGAATTATTTTAATAATTAATAAACAAAATAATTCAACAGCGATTATCATTTTTTCGTACTATCATTCTTAACACTGCAGAATATATTTTATAAGTATTTCTTTTAGTCTTTTATTTTTTTTTCCTTTACTGGTCTTAAATTAAATTAGGAGTAAACTTTGACTTTTTATTTTGAATAACATTTTCAGGTATTCACTTTTGATAATTTTTACGTAAAGATTAAACTTTTCTTTGTCAAATAATTTAAGTTTATTGTTTTATATTCAGCATTTAGTGTAATATGTGCAATCATTTAAAATGCAATTAAAATATAGAAGTTCTTATTCATTAAAATAAGAACAAAGGATGAAAAGAGTATCTTAACTTTTCTGCAGTTTGTGTTAATTCTTCAAGTTCATAAAAGGCATTTACTGAGCTATTACCAATTGTATAAAGTTAAATGTATCCATGGCACTATTTTGTTAAAGTAAGGTAATGTAATTAAAGGTAAGTAAAACATTTAATTTAAAGTTGTATTTTACAGCCAAATTATCACAACAGTAAAATGTGCTTTGGTCACTAAATATAAAATGGCATACTTTTTGTACTTTATTTATTTGACTTCAAAAATATTAAGATGTCTTATGCAGTAGCTTTTTTCTATTAAAAAAAAAAAAATGTAAAACAATCATCGGAGCAACAAAATTATACTTTTTAATTTCATGTGGCACTTCATCACAGGACAATCAAATGCATAACATTTGTTACAGATACTGGGTGTTCCTAAAGTGCATCAGGTAGTCCCATGCTTTTTTTTTTAGTAAGTATCAAATAATTGCAAAATGAATAAAATTGTCATTGAAAAAATGGTTCTTATGGCAAAAATAGTAAATTAGAAAAATGTTCAACTCCAGATATTAAAAAATATCTGCAAGACAACATCTTAAATAGTGATGAAGCTATGATGGAAAATTTTTAAATTGCACCATTTTGGATAATATTTGTTTAAATTAAGAATAAAGTATGTAAAACTATTATTGTATGCAAGTTAGTAATTTTACCAAATTTCTTAAATATTCTTGAATCTTATCAAAAATATGTAAGATATATTACTATCTTCAATTTGCATTTTTGAAATTCCTATATTGTCACTGAAACCATTTTTTACTTAATAAATTGTATAAACTAAGATATCTTGAAGATTGATTTTTTTTTTTTAAAGAAAGGTTTACTGAATAATCTTTTTACAGGCTATATAATTTATTAAATAATTGTTATAATTGATTATAATAATTAAAAGTGACAAGACATCAATGAATTGCCATAAATTTCAAAAATGGAAATTGTAGGCAGTAACATTCATTAAGCCATCCAGAGGTTATCGAGCCATCATAAAAAAGTCATCCACAGGATGTTGACAGGTGTGACATTTCGATAGCCAGGGGATGTCCTATTACTGTCTGCAAGACGACTGCATCCATCCACGGGATATCAGCTTATCCTGAATATGACATTTTTTGGATGATTTTAGGATGTCATTAGGACCATCCAGAGGATATCATACAAGTGTCCTATAATCGTCCAAAAGGTGTCATGAAATGACATCCGTAGGATGTTGACAGGTGGGACATTTCGAAACCCAGGGGATGTCCTAAAACGGTCGGCAGGACCAATTCATCGGTCCGCAGGATATCAGCCTGTCCTGAATATGACATCTTTCGGATGTTCTTAGGATGTGTTTGTGTTGTCTGGGAACTGGTAATCGCACTATCAATATTAATCTGTTATGCATATAAACTGTAATTATTTGCTTATTGAAATTGAAATATGATAAATTAAATGTATTTTTAATGCAAATATCATTCCCACACTATGTCCCCATTCGCACATGTAGGAAAGAAAATGCTTTCTCTGCCATTGCAGCAAGTATATTTATAATTTTTTTTTCTCAATCCATTAAACATACTTAAATAAATATTCAGCCATTTAATTATATTTTTATTTTATATAATGAAAGAATTAGGGCACTTTTTAATGATAGCCCTAGTATTTGTCATCATTCCCTCACATAACTATAAACTTGCCCATATTAGTAGAAAACAGCACATGCTTTATATATGTCTAGGACAGTTTGCACATGAGTGAAGAGAAGCAGTTATCTTGTTGTTTGCTCAAAAACATTCCTGAATACACACATGGCTTTCAAGTACTAGATCAAAGTAAGTATTATTATTATCCATCATTCCTTCATATATTATAAATTTAATAAAAACTACTGAAATGTCTTTTTTATGTTGTTATATTATTAGAAAAGTGTTTCAAAAGATATTTAGTAACTGAAAATATACATTAGACTAATCATTTTTGTATAAGATGGTTTTCAGAAGTATTTCATCATTCCCTCACAATCTCATAATTTTAATATATGAGGGAATGATCTAAATCCATTTATATATATACTAAACGGTAAAATAAGAAAATCTAATGCAATAGAATACACATTAACCCCTTGATGGGCGGTGATGCGGTCACGGCATCACATAATATTAATCCCAAATTGCCACATTGGCACCGGAATTTTATGATAAAAATTTCATCTTTATTAAGTACGCAAAAATTATTTTTACTCGTTTAAAAATAAAATCTCATGTTAAGTACTTTTATTAAACAATTTTTTTTTAAAGATTAGGCATATAACTACATTAATATTATTAGGTATCTATACATGTTTACTTCATGTTTCAAATGTAAGTTCGGTGTCCCATTTACCCCACAAATCTTTCAAGAATGGGGCAAATGGGCCATGCTGGATCCAGTGACTCCAATAGTTATAAGTAATTTTTTTTTTTTTGATTTTCTCTTGCTACGGGACATAAATTTATTCTTTTTTTTGCTCACAATAAAGAAAATTATAGAATACCTTATTAAAATTACGTAATTAAAATTAAAAAAAGCATATTGGGTGGCATCAAACCAGATTTCTTAATCCCTTGAGAGGCGGTGACGCCATTATGGCATCACATAATTTTAATCCCTAATTGTCACATTAGCACTGGAATTTTATGATGAAAATTTCTTCTTTATTAAGTACGCGAAAATTTACTTTTACTCCTTTACAAATAAAATCTCTCGTTAATACTGGTGTCAATAAATTATTTGAACATTTTACGAATACAAGTGCCTTGCCCCTGAAAGGGTTAAAAAACTCATAAGACTTTTAATTAACGTAAGTAAAGATAATACATTTTTAATTTTTATAATTTTCACAATGACACCAGACTTTTGATAATTTTTTTCTATTTAACATATATGTGAAATATAGCATTTTTCTTATTTATAAACAAATTTGTTCTTAAATTCCGGTGCCAATCATTTATTTGAACATTTTATCAATGAAAGTGCTTTGAAATTAAAATCTCAGAAGATCTATCAGGTACAGTTTGGTTCATATTATTTTTTGATAAATGTAGCAAAAAGGTTCTTGTAGGCTAAATTTTGAGATTTTCGAGGCAATTTTAATGGGCCGCAATTTTTTGTTTAAACAGCCACTTTTCAGAGAATGACCCATATGGGAGTTTACTTAGAAAGGCTATTGTATTTCTTAATTTTCGTTGCTTAAGCATTAATCTTTATTTAAGTGGAATATATTTGATAAAGTAGGCATAGAATGTTTATCTCTTAGAAAATTAAACGAAATATTGTATATTGTTTTCTAGAATATCCTGTGTAATTATTCCTTTATAATTAACTCAGTTTTCTTGAAAATAAAACAATGATAATACAGTACTAGAATATGAGATAATTATTACTTTTCACACCAGCACATTTCAGTTCATGTTAATAATTATAGTAATTTTATGCTTGAAAAGAATCCATATAAAAGCAACTAAAATAATATTTGACCATAAAATCTAAATATGATATATATAGATAAACTATCTCTATATCAGTGTGCATTAAGGTAGTTAAATTTGAGTATCAATATTCCCGTATAGTAGTTTCTTTTCATTATGCAATCACACAAATATCTGCTAACAGAATACAAATATTACTGATAAAAAATTGTGCTATCCAAAATTTCTACGAATTTTATATATTTATGGACAAATTTATTATGCTTTTATTAAAGTGGACAAAAAATATCGTACGGGTATGTTTATGTTATATAAACACAATAAATAAATATCCGGTCATTTGAAGAGCGAAAAAATGTGGAAGTAAAAATAAGAGCAAATTTCCGTTCATGCTTTTTCTAAAACTAGACAAAAAATTATGCATCCAGCATAGATTATGTAACACTTTGCAACACATTCAGATTACTGTAACACAACTTCGATCAATAATCAGAAAAATATCAGATTTTCTTTTTTTGCAGCCCTGTGTATGAACTGTATAATTTTATGCACGCTACATAGTAAGCTAATAATTTGTTCAATTAAACGAATAGCATAGTTGAAAATTTTCATTCAGAAATTTGCGTGAATAAGCGGAAATGTGCTTGAGAAAATTTTGTACAGCCCTGTATACGATTTATAGAATTTATACACACCAAGTAATATTTAAAAACATATTTCAGTTTAAAAACGCGTACCTGAACTGAAAATGCACTTCCATGCAAACGAACGATAAATTATGTGCACACCAAATTCTACAGTAAGCATCTTGCAGTAAACATCAGTGATATATAAATAAATTTCAATATTTTTAAAATAAAGTAATATCATTAAAATATACTGCAGACGATTTTCCCCCATAGACCGTAACATAAAGGAATTCATTGGTGTATCCCTGTAAATGAAACGTAAATGCTACACACCTCATTTTCAATATTGAACATGCCTAGTTAACCCAAATAACATATATCAATTTCATGACAATCCTACTTTATTTACGCGAGTTAGAGCGCAGAAAGACGGCAGACAGCAGAATACAGACGTTAGACAGACAAACCGAAATCATAAACACTTTTCAACTAAATTGGAAAGTGTTAAAAAGTGACGAGGTATGCTGCACAATTAGTTTCATAAATACTAAATGCAACTTTATTTGTGTTAAAAAATTATGTATATTATGTGATATACATAATTCGTAATAATTACATATACTTTCTTCATAAAAGTAAAATCTTAAATCATTATTTTTGGGTCCGTAATTAAAATTCAAACTAAATCCATAAGACTTTACACTACAATTCTATGCGTTACCATTGCATTTAATTGCATAATTTGTAATATTTATCTGGGAATAAATAACGCGAAAAATTTTGTTCAAAAACTGTGATAAAACTGTTGGGGGAAGTAGGACAACAGCGTTCAACGGATAAACCGGTAATATTCCCATTTTTTATCACAAAACTTACAAAGTTAAAGTAATGTGCATTTTATGATGAATTTTAAACATTTTCCGTCGCTATAAGTGCATCTTAAAAGTTTTGGTGATGGAAAACAGTAAAAAGTCTTAATCTTCAATAATAGCATATGAAACATTTTATTAATTCGATGCAGCCAAATCGGGATTCAGAGGCATTGAAACGACTTTTTCTGAGATTTTTCGATTTAAAAAGAAATAAAAAAACACAATATAATAAAACGAAGTTTGTGATACATTGAGCAATCCCAACAGGAGATGAGACTCTGATTGCAAGCATGCCTGTAAAAAGCACGGTTTAGGTTTCAGATGGTTAGGATAAATAAAGAATTAAAGGGTTATATATGAGGGCAAATCAAAAAATAAGTTAAACTTCCAAGTTATGGCTATTTATTAAACCACATATACATATGAAACACGGCTATGACAACATACAATGTAAGTTCACTTTTCCATATAGTCCCCAAGAGATTGTAAGCATTTCTCGGAACGGTCAACCAACTTTCCGATTCCGGATGCGTAGAAATCTCCTCCAGCGCTATGTAACCACACGGAGACAGCTAAATCCAAGGTGCTCGTGAACAATGGAGAACATACTGACGTACGAAATGTTCAGCTTGCTGGCAGAATTCTGGTTCAGCATGCACGGATATCACTGATGAATATCACGAAGGCAGGCCCGCAACGTCCCACGGAGTGGTATTTAGCCACAAAACATGGCCAAAAATGGTTATTTAAAAAATCGGTTCCCAACCCTGATTTATTATTCCTCAAAATGTTAAGTAGTTACTGTATCCAAATGCGAAACACTCGAGGTGCTTGCGCGACACAGCGCGATCAGTCGGAAGTTGCCGTTCGCTTACAGTGGTCGTGTGCTTTTCCGATGCTCTCAGATTTAAGTGTTTTAAAACCTCTTGTAGTTTTGTGTCTAAACAATTTAGTGGTTATTGTTGTTTGTGATGGATTATTCTGAACCATGTATGTACTTTATACACACGACATTTACATAATGAATATCCATCCGATTTTTGTCTATATGGTCGATAACGTAGGTTTAATTAACAGTAGCATAAATATAATTATTTATAATATTTAGAAAGGGTTTTGTTATATTTCCAAACCTATCTAAGCAATGAAAACTATTGTATAACATGCAGTACTTAGCATACAAGATAGTTATAAAACAATCAGCCGCCCGAAACCGCCCCCTTATTTTTAACGAATTTTTTTGTTGGTTTCTACAATTTCTGATATAAATTACTATTTAGTTTTTTATTTATTTTGTTAACAGGGCCTTCTGGATTGCGGCCTATGACTCGAAATAAGCTGTATG
Source organism: Maratus speciosus (assembly GCA_963932465.1). Taxonomy (NCBI): domain Eukaryota; kingdom Metazoa; phylum Arthropoda; class Arachnida; order Araneae; family Salticidae; genus Maratus; species Maratus speciosus. Next base: position 312,169,856 of record OZ010796.1, read on the forward strand.
CCATCATGCAACGCTTAAATGAGTCAACATCTGATGGAAAGCTTAAATTTATGGAGCAAGAATTATTAAGAAATTATTCTGAAGGTGATCCAAGGATAGCTGAGATGAAGCAAAAGCTCTCCGTTATTAAAAGCCAATTCAAACAAAAATGGTTAGCTGCTCATAAAACGAGGTCAAGATTCGAAGAAAACAATGCCGAATAGTTAAACGGCACTATATTGCTACCTATTGCACGTGCGTGAAACACAATAGATGCACACTATATTGCTGCCTATTGCACGTACGTTAAACACAATCGATGCAAAACCTTTACTTTATTATTATTTTGTGCTTCGTTTTTTCCTTACATTTTGTCTTCTGTGTAGTGAAACGAAAATTATTTTTATTATTAGATATCTATTAAATAAGTACTTTTTACTATTACAGGAGTCAATCCCGGTCGTTCTCGGGCCCATATCCCTCGTGTAGCTAATTGGCCGTCAACAATCAACCCAACCCAACCCGGTCGTTCTCAAAAATATTTTATAGATTCAAGTGAAGGAAGCAAACGCCGCAAAACCAAAGACCTTAGATCAAAAGACGTGGAAGTATTGACCTACGCTACCCAAATGAAACTGCGGGAGTCACGCAAATTTAGATGCTGCCAATATCGTAAAAGATATTACGAAAAGTCCCGAAAAAGCAAAAAATATGTAAAGGCCATGAAAAAAAAGTCGTGAAGAACAAGAGCAACCCCGCCAGTTTACATGCTTTGTCAATGTATACAGAAGCAGGACTTACTAAAGCCTAATATGAGAGAATACGAGAAATGGATAAAAGCTTTTTTCCGTGCTATTCTGTTCGCCAAAGGGTACAAAAGAATGCTATACAGAAATTCACAGTGCGACAGAGACATGTGAAGAAGTAAAAATGCAAAAATTGATGGATCATACGGCAACATGACTGATTTTACATCTTAGAGAAGATGTAGAATATTTGATAGATGACGAAAAACGGTCTTTAATTTTGAGAATGGTCACAGAAGCAATATAAAATGAAGTTTGAAAATGAAGCGGATTCTGACTCCAATATTTATCAAAGTTCTGTGAAAAACTAGCATCTCTATACTGTAGAGACTCCACTTTATTAAATGTATTATTAAATGCAATTTTATCGAATATAAATAATGTTTATTAAATGTAAATTAAATGTAATAATTATTATTAAAGCAAATTAAATTTAAATAATAAATTTTATAGATAGTAGAATTAAATACATTTAATTAAATATTACTAGTAAATAAAAAATCTATCAACAATTATTTTTCTCTCATAAACATTAAATATTTAAGGCTGCTAGTCACTCAACTTCCAAACTCTCTTCGGTAATGTTAAGTCTATGGGTATGTGATGAATTCATATTTTTAAAATATCTACTTAGTAAATTAATATTTTAACTCCTTTTTACTTTGTGCTCTTCTTAAATGATGTCTCTTTTTTTTTCTTAGTTGTCAAAATATTTATAAAATGTATACTGTTTATTATGTGAAGTGTTAAAATCTTACTTACGCTTCGTCAGCTTTTAAGATATAAAATATTTAACTAAGAAATGGATTTGTATACATATTACATAGTATGTTAAAAGTTAGTTCAGTGAAACGCATAGCACACTTAAACGTTTCCATTCAGCCGTATCAGTGAATAAACAGAAATTTACTTGAGAACTTTTGTGCAGCCCTGTATATGATTTACAGAATGTATCCACACCAAGTAATATTTTTTAAAAATTTCAATTTAAAAACTCATATCAAAACTACAAACACACTTCCAGCAACTATTGGTCATAGAGTGCAATAGTTAAAATTATTCTTCAGACAAATTCTTTTGTGTGGCCCTGTAAATGAACGATATATTCTATGCACACCATATTCTACAATAAGTGCCTTACTACACCTCAGTGATGTACATAAATTTCAGTACGTTTCAAATAGTGTCATATCATTAAAATACAGAGCAAGCGGTTTTTTTCCCATAGACCATAATGTAAGGGAATCCTTTTGGATGTCTCTATAAACTGTAAATGCTATAGACTTTATTTACAATACCAAACATACCATATTGATACCCAATAACGTCTAACAATTTCAAAGTAATCGGACTATATTTACATAGAAAAATATTTTTGGCCAGGATTTCGGGTCAAATACTCCACTGTGCGTCCTGTACTGTTGCAAATGTTGACCGTGTGGATGCGATCATTAGAGATAACCGGTGCATAACACTCCAGGAAATTACCAGCATGCTCAACATTTCATACGGCAGTGTGTTCTCCATTGTTCACGAGCACCTTGGATATCGCTGTCTCCGGGTGGTTACATAGCGCTGGAGGAGATTTCTACGCATCCGGAATTGGAAAGTTGGTTCACCATTCCGAGAAATGTTTCAGTCTCTTGGGGACTATGTGGAAAAGTGAACTTATATTGTACGTTGTCGTAGCCGTGTTGCCTATGTATAGGTGGTTTAATAAATGGCCATAACTTGGAAAGTGTAACTTATTTTTTGATTTGCCCTCATAGCATATTTGCAGTTTATATAAATGTTTATAAAAATTGAGTATCAATAATTTTGAATGATTTATCGAACATATGTATTTTTATCAGCAAATTGACTTCAAAAAATATGTCAACAAAGAAAAATATATAACAGATAATGAAACTGATCATTCAAATTTGGATATAAATGATTTCATCATGTTGAAATTATAACAAGGTTCGCACGATCCTTGGGAATGCCTAGGAGGTTGGCTCCACTATTAATTCCTTCAAGGGCGGTGGCTCATTTTTGGACCACCTAATTTTAATACCTAAATGGGCAATTGGTACCAGAATTTGGGTTTTAAAATTTTCATTTTATTAACTACGTGAAGAAAAGCTTTTACTTATTTTCAAATAAATTTGTTTCTAAATTTCGGTGTCACTCAATCATTTTAGTATTTTACTAATAGAAGTGCATTGCCCATGAAAGGGTTAACTATAAGAAATTTTCAATTCAATTGTTAAACGACAGAATTCGCAACCACTTCCTTTATTCAGAGAATTTGCCACATTTCTCTGCAGTTAAATAATGCGAAAAGATTAGAATTTATTTATGGAAAGTTAATGCAATCATTACATAAAACCCAGAAAATTTTATTTCAAAATCCTGGTGTCAATGTGACATTTGTGGATTAAAATTAAGTGAGAAAAAACTCACCCATCAGAGGTTAAGGCGTTTTAACATAGTTGCCAACATTTACGCTTTATTTATGATGTAACGGCTACATTTTAATCGAAAACTTTGACTTATGAGATCATAAAATTTGCGATTAAATAAGACCAAATTTTCTTTTCAAAAATCTCAGAAAAATGTATAAGACATGGCAATGATGCATTAACTTTATGAAATATTATACTTATAATTATGATTATTATTAAATTCATGGGAAGATAATTCTTAAATGCACAAAAGTGAAACATAAAATCAGCGCTGCATTAAATAACAATTGATACAATTTTGGATTTCCTTAATTTTTTCCTGTAGTACCATACACAATGTTCTATGAAAATTCAAAGAACACAAATGTAACACCAACTGTAATCTCAAATTCTTTATTTAGCTTGCTTGAAATAACTTAAATAAACCACTATTTCAGTATCAGGGCTCGCAGCGTTCCTAAAATTTTCGTACTTTGCTACCACTAAATTAAAACGATAATCTTAGTTGTATAATTCTATTATAGATGTCAAAAGGATATACCACGAAGAATTATTAATTAAATACTGGTAGCAAAGTGCGAAAATTTTAGGAACGGTGCGAGCCCTGCAGTATTCAAAAATTAATTGGAACAATAGCAAGATCTGAAATTCAAAAAGCCGAAAATTGGACATTTGGAAATGGGCAAATAACCGAAGCAAAATTTGCGACAAAGGAATAACGTTACAATTTGGCATAAGTATCGATTATCAGGGATTACATCACCCGCGATAGCACTCCGCACTCGGAATATGAGGTTTACCTACTAACACAAAAATGGCTGCTGCTGTAGGCGGAATTTTAGATTGCGTTTGTACGATTCCTTGAACAGAATACCAGTAATTTATAAAAGTATCTTCCTCCTTTTTTACTGAAGTTAAATTAGTCAATGAAGTGTTTTAGAAAATATTGTTGTCTAAATTCACGAGACTGTACAAACACTGAAAACAATCCGACTACGATAGCTGCATTTTCTGTGTCGGCGCGTGCGCCTAGTACTCCGGGGGCGGTGATAGCTCGTGTTGTCAGGTGTTCTACGTAAATAAGGGCTCTAAATGCTCTGGACACCAGAATTTTAAACTAATTTTGTTCGCCTTATCTAATGCAGATTTATGTGCGAATAAACAGGGTGAAATAAAACGTAAGAAATTAGTGGTGCCCAGAGCATTTGGAGCCCCAGTTTACGTGAAACACCTGGCAGTGCTAATGATAGCGCTCCTTTCAGAAGAAGTTAGAATTTCGTGTAATTCATTATTCCTGTTTCCCTCTAGTACTACGTTTTTTAAATAAGAGTAATTCTTAAGAAATATTTTCGTAATAGGGTGTTAAAACATTTGAAGTAGAAATAATCTTAGGAGTAGGTTTCTATAAAATTTGCAAGAAATATCTAAAGAAACAATTTTTGTTTTAAAATAATGATGATCAAAAATCGGATAGAGTGGATGCGAGCATTGCCCAAACAGCACAAAAGCATACCTTCTATCCACTACTTACACCAAATCACAGGAAATATCATTTCCGCACAGTCACGATGCCGTCGACTCACGAACATCGTTTTCTCGAATTTGAGATTCCCAAATACCGTTTATCCACGGCGTGTATTAATCTAAAAAAAAAGACATAACAATAGTGCAATTTAAATTTACTGGTCAGATTGAAATAAGAGGAACAAATTTGCTAATGATTTTTATTAATTATATGCGAGATAGGGCATTGACAGTCGTTAATTTTTCTAAACAGAATTCGCAAACCGCTATCTGCAAAAAGGGATAATCGTTTATTTATTGTCAGAAAGTATGAAATAATTTAAGATAAAAATTTCTATTAAATTAAGTTCTCGTAAAAGTTTCTCTTTTTACAAAAAATGAACCATGCGAAATTTCGGAAACAGAGAGATTTTATTGAAGTATATATGTACCTACAAAGAATAGTCTAAGAGCTAGCAAAGTTTTTGTCACCTGATTTTATCATGGCTCATTTTTTTATATGTTCTTCCCTTTTATGGTGTAGTACGTTTGCTACCGGCCTGGCAGTCCGGAGACGTTGCGTTTACCAGTTACAGAAGGGGGTTATGCAGGTCAAAAAACTTAAAATTACGTCATTTTATCAAGGCTCATTTTTTTTATATGTTCTTCCCTTTTATGGTGTAGTACGTTTGCAACCGGTCTGTAAGTCCGGAGACGTTGCGTTTACCTGTGACAGAAGTTGTTATGCAGGTCAAAAAATTTCAAAATTACGCCATTCTATCAAGGCTCATTTTTTTACATGTTATACCCCTTTTATGGTATAGTACGTTTACAACTGGTGGCTAGCAGAAAACCTATAATTAATTTGCCAGACACACATTCGGTTGCAAAGTTAATGCCAGACGGCTTTAAATATGGCAACCGAAGTGCTTGTTTCCAGAGTGGTTTATAGTTTGAAAATTAAAAGTCATCTTTACGTCATTTTATCAAGCATAATAATTACAAGATATTACTCTTTGGCTAGCGGACAACCTATAATTAATTTGCCAGAGACAAATGCGGTTGCAAAGTTAATGCCAGATGGCGAAATTTTTATGCTTGATAAAATGACGTAAAGATGACTTATAATTTTCAAACTATAAACCACTCTTGAAACAGGCACTTCGGTTGCCATATTTAGAGCCGTCTGGCATTAACTTTGCAACCGAATTTGTGGCTGGCAAATTAATTATAGGTTGCCTGCTTGCCAAAAAGTAATATCTTGTAATTTTTATGCTTGATAAAATGACGTAAAGATGACTTATAATTTGTAAACTATAAAGCACTCTTGAAACAGGCACTTTCGTTGCCATAATTAAAGCCGTCTGGCATTAACTTTGCAACCGAATTTGTGGCTGGCAAATTAATTATAGGTTGCCTGCTTGCCAAAAAGTAATATCTTGTAATTTTTATGCTTGATAAAATGACGTAAAGATGACTTATAATTTGTAAACTATAAAGCACTCTTGAAACAGGCACTTTCGTTGCCATAATTAAAGCCGTCTGGCATTAACTTTGCAACCGAATTTGTGTCTGGCAAATCAGTTATAGGTTGTCTGCTAGTCAAAGAGTAATATCTTGTAAATTTTATGTTTGATAAAATGACGTAAAGATGACTCATAATTTTTAAACTATAAAGCACTCTTGAAACAGGCACTTTCGTTGCATATTTAAAGCCGTCTGGCATTAACTTTGCAAGTGAATTTGTGTCTAGCAAATTAATTATAGGTTGTCTGCTAGCCAAAGTGTAATATCTTGTAATTATTATACTTGATAAAATGACGTAAAGATAACTTATAATTTTAAAACTATAAACCACTCTTGAAACAGGCACTTTTGTTTCCATATTTAAAGCCGTCTGGCATTAACTTTGCAACCGAATTTGAGTCTGGCAAATTAATTATAGGTTGTCTGCTACCCAAAGAGTAATATCATGTAATTTTTATGCTTGATAAAAGGATATAAAGATGACTTATAATTTTTAAACTATAAAGCATTCTTGAAACAGGCACTTTCGTTGACATATTTAAAGCCGTATGGCATTAGCTTTGCAACCGAATTTGTGTCTGGCAAATTAATTATAGGTTTTCTGCTAGCCTGAGAGTAATATGTCGCAATTTTTAAGCTTGATAAAATGACGTAAAGATGACTTATAATTTTTAAACTATAAACCACTCTTGAAACAGGAAAGTTCGTTGCCATATTTAAAGCCGTCTGGCATTAACTTTGCAACCGAATTTGTGTATGGCAAATTAATTATAGGTTGTCTGCTATCCAAAGAGTAATATCTTGTAATTATTATGCTTGATAAAATGACGTGAAGATGACATAATTTTAAAACTATAAACCACTCTTGAAACAGGCACTTTTGTTTCCATATTTAAAGCCGTCTGGCATCAACTTTGCAACCGAATTTGTGTCTGGCAAATTAATTATAGGTTGCCTGCTAGCCAAAGAGTAACATTTTGTAATTTTTATGTTTGATAAAAGGATATAAAGATGTCTTATAATTTTTAAACTATAAAGCATTCTTGAAACAGGCACTTTTGTTGACATATTTAAAGCCGTCTGGCACTTACTTTGCAACCGAATTTGTGTCTGAGAAATTAATTATAGGTTGTCTGCTAGCCTGAGAGTAATATGTCACAATTTTTAAGCTTGATAAAATGACGTAACGATGAGTTATAATTTTTAAACTATAAACCACTCTTGAAACAGGCACTTTCATTGCCATATTTAAAGCAGCCTGGCATTAACTTTGCAACCGAATTTGTGTCTGACAAATTAGTTATCGGTTGTCTGCTAGCCAAAGAGTAATATCTTGTAATTATTATGCTTGACAAAATGATGTAAAGATGACTTATAATTTTAAAACTATAAACCACTCTTGAAACAGGCACTCTCGTTGACATATTTAAAGCCGTCTGGCATTAACTTTGCGACCGAATTTGTGTCTGGCAAATTAATTATTGGTTGTCTGCTAGCCAAAGAGTAATGCCTTTTAATTATTATGCTTGATAAAATGACGTAAAGATGACTTATAAATTTTAAACTATAAAGCACTCTTGAAACAGGCACTTTCGTTGCCATATTTAAAGCCGTCTGGCATTAACTTTGAAACCGCATTTGTGTCTCGCAAATTAATTATAGATCGTCTGATAGCCAAAGAGTAATATGTTATCTATAAATGTGGATCTGGCAGGGTCTTATCGACATTAGTAACGTCTGGCAATAATGAATTAATATCGCAAATAGTTAGTATAAACAAATGTGACAAACGAAAATCCTGCTAAAATTACGTAATTTTGAAGTTTTTTGACCTGCATAACCCCTTCTATCACCGGTGAACGCAACGTCTCCACGACTGCCAGACAGGTTGCAAACGTACTACACCATAAAAGGGAAGAACATATAAAAAAATGAGCCTTGATAAAATGACGTAATTTTGAAGTTTTTTGACCTGCATAACCCCTTCTGCCACTGGTAAACGCAAAGTCTACGGACTGCCAGACCGGTTGCAAACGTACTACACCATAAAAGGAAAGAACATGTAAAAAAAGGAGCCTTGATAAAATGACGTAATTTTGAAGTTTTTTGACCTGCATAACCCCTTCTGTCACGGATAAACGCAACGTCTTTGGACTGCCAGACCCGTTGCAAACGACTACACCATTAAACTGAAGAACATATAGAAAAATGAGCCTTGATAAAATGACGTGTTTTTTGACGTTGCTAGCTCTTAGACTAAACCTTTTCCATCTCTCCGTAAGTCTCATAATGCCTTTTATCCAAAACGCTTGTGATTTGACAGCAAAATACTTATAGAGGTGATTTTTTTGTCATTAAAAGAGTCAATTATTTTTTTGAGAAGAGAACTTTTGAGAGAAAGACACAAAGAGTAGTCGGACTGAGCAATGTTCGGAAAGTAGGGAGAGTGGTTCAGAACGTCTCGATCAAATGCAAGCAGTTTGTTTCTGACAGTCAAAGATTGTCCTTAAAACTAGAACGCCCGGAAATTTTACTCACGTTTCATAAAGATATTTCACACCAGAATTTTTATTTAAAATTATTTGACTGATTTATTTAAAGTAATTCTGCGTTTTTTAAATTTATCTTATTTTGTGAAAGAATTTCTGGTTCCAATTGACATTTAATCATATGGTCGAAGTGACTCCTTTCGGGCGTTCTGGTGTTAAAGTTTATTTCTCAATTTACGTGATATTTTTTAATTCATCTCGGAGCACTTTCTGAAAAAAAAAAAATCTCAATTGTGAATAATCATTAAGAAAATTGAGGTAGATTTTTGGCTATCGTTTTACATGGGTCATCATTTGGTCCTTAAAAATAGAGTTTGGATACATTTATAGTTCCGTTGCATGTTACTTTAACCTCAGACATACTTGAAAGGGCATAGCCGGATTAGCATTGGAAACATGCCTTTCAATCAAATATCCTGATTTTTCTCCCAGATGTGGCTACATATCTGATAATGTATTTCCCCTATTATCACTCTATAAATATTGATATTTAATGAGCTAGAAATGTTTTTTCGATTCTTTAAAAAACGGATTTTCTCAAAAACTGCTGCACGGATTTACATGTCATTAACTCAGGATATATAGATACCAAAGATGCATAAATGGTAATTTTTGTATAATTTTCTGTTTATAAAAACTCTGTGAAATAGCGAAATACAAATTTTAAAAAGTAAAAATCGTATCTTATGGTTATCCGAAAATTACCATTTTCTTGTAAAAAATTCCCCATATGTGCCCGTATATTCTATATAAATGCCGAAAGCTTGTGTTGGGTACTGCATATAAATATTTACAAAAATGTATATTAAAATAATTGAAATTAATTTTAAGGCGTTATTTGGGGCGTAGCTACTCAACTTCGACACCCGAAGAATTATTGGAATAAACAGTTACAGAATTGCTGTATTTTAAATTTTAACACGTTCACGCAGGCGCGGTGGGTCACACTCGACTGTCTCAGAGTTGTCACGTCTCCGGCTTTTGGCACACCACAATTATTTTAGAGAAAATGTTGTTCCTTTAACTAGCCCAATTGTTCTAATTAAATAAAACAACATTTTCCTTATTAAAATACTGGTATCCAAAAAGCCGGAGACTTGGCAGCTCCGAAACAGTCGAGTGTGACGAACCGCGCCGGCGCGAATGTGTTAATGTACACATGAGCACCATTCTCAACGCTGTCGATATCAAAATGAACTTGATGTTGAAAAACATGGCTTATATGCTTAATTGAATCTAAAATACATCAGTTGACATATTGTCTGCTGACTTTGGTCCAAAAATTCTTCGGATGTCGAAGTTGAGTAGCTCCACCACAAATAACGCCTTAAAATGTATTTCAATAATTTTAATGTACATTTTTGTAAATATTTATATATAGTACTCAACGCAAACTTTCGGCATTTATATAGAATATACGGGCACATATGGGGAATTTTTTACAAGAAAATGGTAATTTTCGGATAAACATAAGATAGGATTTTTACTTTTTTTAAATTTTTAGTTCGCTATTTCACACAGTTTTTATAAACAGAAAATTATACAAAAATTACCAGTTATGCATCTTTGGTATCTATACATCCTCAGTTAATTGCATGAAATTCTGTGCAGCAGTTTTTGAGAAAATCCGTTTTTTTTTTTAAATCTACAAAACATTTTTATCTCATTAAATATCAATATTTATGGGGTGATAATAGAAGAAATATATTGTCAGATATGTAGCCACATCTGGGGAAAAAAATCATGAAATTTGATTGAAACGCATGTTTCCAATACTTATCCGGCTATGCCCTTTTACTCAAGTTTTATAAAAATATTCCACAGTAGAATTTTTGTTTAAAAATATTTAACTTATTTACTTAACTTATTACTTTCTGGTTTTTATATTTCGTATATTTTAAAGACATTTCTCGTTTGAATAAATATTTTGAATGTACCTGTTGGGTTTATTGAACCCGTCTGATAGGCGGAGGGTGAAATAAAAGCACAGATTTATATTCTGCTTTATTAGCTAAATTTAACGATTTAACAGCTTTAATACTTCTTGCAGATAGCGTTAAACAAGGGGTTGTCAATCTTTTACCATGAACGTTGTGTGACACCAAAACTTCCGAAAGCTAACATTCGACTTATTTAATCGTAAAGTTTCTTTCATTAGAAAAGATAAATTTTTATTTACTAACATAGTGGTAGTTTGGTGGACTGAGGGCCACAGGACTCAAGAAAACTTTAAATCATATATTTTTCTATTCGGAATATTTACCTTTCTTATTACTGCAACATCGATTAATCCCTTGAAGTGGGGTGGGATAAAATATATCCAACCTAATTTTAAATACAAAATGCCACAATGACACCAGAATTCAGAACTGAAAAGTTTAATTTTATTAAATACGAGAAAAAAAACTTTTATATATTTTGAAATACATTTATTTTTAAATTCTGGTGTGAATCAATCATTTTAGCACTTTACGAATAAAAGTTCTTTGTCCCTGAAAGGGTTAACCCTTTAGTGCGCAGCTGTGCATCTATGCAAACAACAGTGTTTTGAATTTATTAGAATTTTTTATTCGCATATACCTAATTCACACCAGAAAATTAAAATAGCAATATTTGCTTTAATTAAAAAAAACAGACATTCCGTATTTAAATAAAGCGAAATTAACCATTGAAACTTTCTGGTGTAAAGACAGATTCTCTTTACTACGTAATTTCTAGAATGCATTCTATTATGGGAAATAAATGGTTAAATGTTAAGCTTCATAAAGTACTTAATTATAAAAATTAAGGTATTTGGAGACTTACTTATTAAAATATTTACTAATTTCCAGTATTTTAGCGTAAAACAGCCACACGACAGTAGTTTTTACTTATATTGCAGATGTGCAACAGAAGAAAAGATTGACGTGTTACATGAAATATATATCTCTGATTCTTTTCATTATTTTTCTGTGTAATAAACATTTCAGAGTATCATATATAATTTTTTTGAAACAAAATGAAAAATCGAGCATTTAATGGTTAACATAAAACATTTTTATACCTAGAAAAGAGATTTTTAACCTTCCTACCCTGTTAAAGTTTTACTCAGCCTTGATAAAAGCATTTGACACAAGAATTATTATTGAAAACTATTTAATATATTTATTTTATTTAGTTCTCTCTTGTGTTTATATAACACACTTTATGAAGAAATTTCTGGTTCGAATAGAATGAAATAAATTATACAAACGGGTCAATTAGATCCGTTGAATGCCAGAACAGGGTTTCCAGCAGGGGTGTAAAAATCTAGGCGCCAGCGGGCAGTCTCTCATCACTAAATTTTATTAGTTACTTTTCGTCTAATATTTCTTCTAAATTTTGATAAATTTAACGTAAGAAATCTATTAAAATTTAGTTGTGAGAAATTGCCTGCTGGCGCCTAGATTTTTACATGCCTGGTTGTCAGTTTGTACTCCATTTTTATTTCGAATATTCAAATTCAAACCGGAATTTCAAAGAGAAGAACTTTTACCTTAGATAATCACGAAATGTCAGTTATTAAATAAAGCAAAGAATACCATTCTTAATTTCTGGTTTGAACTCCGAATTTCTCATTAAAAAGTGAGGCCAAACTGACAGCCCTGTGTCGGAAGATTAATGTATTGTGATTGTGACATGTCACAGCATCAACAGAAAATAAATACCGTAATTTCCGGTGTATAGCCCGCAGATCAAACAATTCAGTTTGGACCCAGAAATTTTATTCAGTATTTGAAGACCAATATTTACCGTGATCTAAAAAGTTACATTTTATTTTTAAACATTTTTGGGTTGAAACACGATTGTTTGATCCGCGGGCTATACACCGGAAATTACGGTATATTTAAGAGTAAAAATAATGTTTTAGAAAATCGTCACTGCTTTCTTAAGGCAAATAAATGTTGCTTAGGTAGAAAAATGTTTATTATATAAGTTTGGGTTTTATATCCTTTTAGTATAATGCTATTTTAGATGTAAAAGTCTCAGACGTGCACATACCCATAAAATTGATTATTGATCTATGTACGGATCTCTATTCATTTTTTTCATATTCTTTCAGTGTAATGTATTTAACTTTAATCTAAAAAATATATACATTATTATTTACAGAAATATTACTTAAAATAAACGTTCTTATGCGACTCTGATCTGCCGAAAACAACATTTAGAGATTAGTTTAGACGCTTGAAAAGGTAATAATTTTAAAGTTGAAGGTAAAGAACGCTCTAGCACACCAAAGGAGTTTGAAGAGGAAGAGTCATATGCTAGCTGAACTTGCACAATTAACCTTTTCAAGCCTAGATGGTCTAGCCACCTAATTTTAATTCCAAAACTGACAAGTGGCACCAAGAATATTTAAATAATATTTTGCTTTTGTAATGAAAGTGCAAATTAGCGGATTTTTATTTCTTAAGAAATTCGTTTGAATATTCTGGTGTTAATCAATTATTTCATCAGTTTACAAACAGAATTCATCTGCCCCTGAAAGGGTTAATAGGAGTTAATCACACAACAGTTTCGAAATGTTTGAAAGCATTAGGAATTATTCTAAAGCAAGGACATTGAGTACCATACGACTTGAAGTCGAGTGACGCCGATCGGCGTCTTTTCGCGTGTGAATAACTGCTTCATCGGAGGTAAGGAAAGGCTTTTTGTATCGTATCGCGTAGCTGCCAACGTTTACGCTTTTTTGCTACCACTAAAATTTAACAGAAAATTTTGCCTTGTTTAATTGCGAGATATCGACGATTAAATAAGACAATAGTTACTATAAAATTTTAGTGGTAGGAAGAAAGCGTAAAAGTTGGCAGCTGTGGTATCGCCACTAGCAATGAATTATGGATGCACTACAATAACCACGAGCGCAGAAAATCGTGAGGTAAGCCGGACCGTGCATCAACATCGTCGGCTAAGCCTAAATTCCATGGTTCTAATCTTCTGCTTTGTGTTTGGTTAGATCATCTGGGTGTAATTTATTATGATCTGCTCAAACCGAACGAAACTATCACGGAAGTCGCTATCGACTAAAATTGATGCGTTTGAGCCGAGCATTAAAGGAAAACGGACGCTATAGGAGCAGCGACAGATCAAAATGATTTTGCAACATGAGAAACTCACTTGTAAAAATCTTACATGGGAAGTCCTACCGCACCCGCTGTATTCACTAGACATTGCCCCTTCCGATTATGAGTTATTCTGATCGATAGCACATGGCCTGGCTGAACAGCACGTCCATGTTTATGAAGATGACAAAAAATGGGTAGGCTCTTGGATAGCCTCAAATGTTGTGTCGTTTCACCGACATGGAATTCAAATGCTGCCAGTAAGCTCTAATAGCTAGCTATGGAAAATACTTTCAATGACATGTGTCTTACTAATTATTTTAAATAAAGCATTAATTTTCACGAAGAAACAGCGAGAACTTATTCAACCTCGCAATCTCTTTGAAATAGTGTAATGTTATTAAAATACACTGCAAAGGATTTTCCAACGTATAGTTTTATCTAACAAAATTATTTTGTGTGATCCTGTGAATTGATAATAAATGCCTCGCACCAGAAAATCTAGAGAAAGCACACTTTACTGCACTTCATAAATGCTTATCAATTTCATTGAGTCTGAAATGGTGCAAGATCATCAACACGAGTTTGAAACGACTTTTCCCCGTTGATCGTAATGTAACGGAATGTTCTTGAGTGTCCCTGCAAACGAACTATAATTGCTACACACTTCATTTTCTATAGCGACCGAATATTGTAAAGAGTAGTAGCACATAAAAATTACAAGGGAATCCGAGTATATTTATGAGAGTTAGAGCACGGTTTGGCGTGCAGGCGGCCAGAAGCCGGACCTGATCAACCAATGTCATAAACACATTTTAACTATTTTGGAAAGTGTTAGAAATATAAAAATCGTCCAAAGATTTATCGAAAATCATTGCACACAGTCCTCAGCAAAAGTTTATAGACTGGTGATATTTAACCTTTAAATAAAAAATACGAACACTTGGGTTATACAAATGACTGTACTGATTTTTAAATATATTTTAAACGTTTTAGGACAGAAATAACGGTTTTAATGTAGGATATTATTTAATTTAACGGAAAAAGTGAAGTTTGCATATTGCAAAAGTTTAGACACTTTTGGGATTTTAAGCAACTGTTCACGGAACAACGCAAATTTCAAACTTATGTCGTGACATGCATGAAGTATTTAAGTGCACCTCGCGATAGTATCGGTTAGTGAATATGCCGCGAGAAAGAAATTTTCAGTCAGATGAAGTAATTATAGCATGGAAGATGAAATCGAAAGGGAAAACTGTTGCAGAAGTTTCAGCTACTTTGAATCGTCCAAAGAAGTCTGCCTATAAAGTACTGTCTAAGAGTGACTCTTTCAAAGCAAAACATAGATCTGGCAGGCCTCGTGTGGCCAGAAAACGAGATTATAGAAGAATCCATAAACTCCCATCTAGACAAATGATGATTGCTTATCGCATTAAAAGTGAGTCAGAGCTTTCTGTGTCAACGGATAGTTTCGTAGATGAATTAAAGAAAGAAGTAAATTAGTTTACATGAAAATATAAAACAACCAGCCTTGAAATCTCACAACAAATTGACCCCTTTCCTGTCGCAGAGTAATTATGTTTATAAACTGATGAAATAATGGACAGAAACCAGAATTTATAAACGAAGTTATTAGAAAATGTGAAATTGCTTATTTTCACGTATATTATAAAAGGAAAATTTTAATTAAATATTCTTGGCGCCGTTTGTCACTTTTGGAATTAAAATTAGGTGTCCTTTGCCCTCGAAAGTGTTAACGATTTGGCCTTCAGTTTGTTTTAATTCTCATGTATCTCTGGAGTTTCTCAATAGTCGCCAAGCAACATAAGACTACATAAACACATTGGAAAAGAATTAACAGCCATTTGGTGAACTTTTAGCTCTTCCAAAGTATGTATTTGAGCAAAATAATGCGTCTATTCATGTTGCATACAAATCAAAAAGTTGGTTTAACTCTCAAAATATTACTGTTTTCGACTGGCCCGCGTGTAGCCCTGATCTGAACCCAATCGAAACTTTTGTGGCATCATATCTCATACGGTTTATGCAATTGTTTGACAATACTCCTCTTTAAATGAACTTCGATCTGCTTTTGTACGTGTTTGGTACGAAATAGACCCCCAAGTGATGCGGGATTTACTTTCTTCGATGGAAAGTCACATTTTTGCATTAATAGCAGACAATGTAGGTGCAGTTCGATTTTAATTTATGGATATTTTTCTGTTAACAGAGAGACTGTCTATACTTTTGCCACAATGTTAAATTTCTATTTTGTCATTATATATTATGAAAAGTTTATAAATTAAAATTTATTATTTGTGAATGAAGGATATCTCCCCAGTAATATATGACAGTTGAGTTACAACAATTCGTTACATACTTCTCAGTACAGAAGCATAATCGATCATTGTCTAAATTTTTGCTGCGCACTGTATAACTGTAACAATAAAGGACGATAAAAGATCCTAATTTTTGAGCTCCTCTATTACCGAATGGAAATCTTCATCTTGTTTAATCGCAGAATTTAAACAATTCCTACGATTAAATATGGCAAACATTTATAAAAATATTTTTAAAAATCCTGAATATTGAGATCAATGCTAACTTCGCCACTACGCCTCTGTCGAAACCCATACAGCAAGGTTCATACAGTTTTTATTTTTTAATACCACTATTTGCGTACATCAATGTGCTTGTTATTTGCTACAAAATGTCTGCCAAAAAAACAGTCAATTTTTACTATACAGAAATAGTGTTTTTAAAATTTAAATACACGCATAATTTCAACTGCTAAATGGCTTTAGGCAAGGGGTTATTTATATAAACATTTTTTCAGCTACTATTCATAAAACAACACATATATTTCAAAATATTTTGCGATTCTGGGTTAATAAACTGAGATATTTATTTTGAAATTTCTGTTAGTGCCGCTAAAAATTTGTGCGCGACTGAATAAATTATGCTCTCGAACAATCGATCATACAAAGCTAAATATATATATTTTTTAATATTATGAGCTTTAATAAATGAAATACATGCAAAATCTTCTAGGTTAAGAAATGTATAAATGTTTGATATATTACGTATTTAATATATATATAAAGTTATACATGGTGAGTCTAAAATAATAGGCAAACTTTGAGAGGTAGTAGAGCTCACGATAACAAACACTTATTGTACAGGAATATATGACCGGAAGTGACGCGTTGAGGTGCAAACACCAGGGGGGAAATTTGGCACTTTTTTTATTTAAAAATTTCTCATTCATACCAGAAAATTCCTATATTCTTCTTCCCTTTATTCGAGACAGACATTTCATGATTACCTACAGAAAATATTCTTCTTTGAAAATTTCCGTTATGAAATCGAAATTTTTGAATAAAAAAAAACACAAAACTGACAAATCTGTCTAACACAGGAAATACATGAAAAGAAATAGAAATGAAGTTTTTTTTTAATTCAAAAAGTTCGATTTCATAACGGAAATTTTCAAAGAAGATTTTTTCCTTTGTGTAATCATGAAATGTCTGTCTTAAATAAAGAAAAGAACAGTATAGAAATTTTCTGGTATGAATGAGAAATTTTGAAATAAAAAAAGCGCCAAATTTCCCCCCTGTTGTATGTATCTCAACGCTTCACTTCCGGTCATATATTCGTATACAATATTTGTTTGTTATAGTGAACTCTACCACACCTCAAAGTTTGTCGAATGATTTTAGACTACCCTGTATAAATCTATCTTATTATAAAGAATGTGAGCCGTTGATTTTGAAATTGGTGCGTCTATTTCCTGGAAAACTATTTTAAACAAAATCTTATTATACATTAACATTAAATTTATATATTTTATCAATATACAATAAAAATATTTTAATATCGGAATAAATTTGTCACTAGTAATTTATTTGGTTAATGGTAAATTAAATATGCATAGCCCCGAACTCTTACGCTTTTTTGTAGCACAAAAATTTCATATTAAACTTTACTTTTTTACTTGCCCTCTGCAGATTAAATAAGACAAAATTCTCTATAAAATTTTTTGTGGTACAGAAAATCGAAAGGGTTGACAGCTATCAATACGTTGAGTTGTTTAAAAGTAAGAAACTTTGAGTAGAATTGTTTTTCATGTTACATAACACAGGATGTCTACAAATTAGTTGGCCAAAAAGAATGATTTATTGAATGGAATTGACAGGAAAAAAATTTAAGTACATATTGTTGTAAGATAGAAAAATAGTTGAAGTTTAACATTATCACAGATGTTTGATGTGACTTCCTTTCGTGACTCTACAGATATCCCATCGGTAAATCCTTTCTTGCCACAGATTTGTCAGCATGTTTCCGTTGATCAAATAAATTGCTGTGCAGATTCCTGATTTCAGTTCAGGAATGGATGCAGGAATGGGCCGCTTGTACAATTGATCCTTTACAAAACCCCCATACACAGATATAAAGCGGTGAAAGGTCTTGTGATCGTGGTGGCCATTGAATAACACATCCGCTCTGTAAGTGATAGCGTAATTTATGACACCTAACGCCATATGAGCAGTGTTGCCAGACGGGCTACTTTTTTTAAATTCAGATTCTTGTATGGCACCGCTTTTTTGAAACGGTAAAATGCACCTTATTTAATGACATATTAATTAAAGTGAAAACAAATGTAATTTTACCGTTTCAAAAAAGTGGTGGCAATCAAGAAAGCTGAATTATAAAAAAGTAGCCTACTGGCAACACTGCATATGAGTAAAGTTCGGCAATATTACTACTAAATTGACTTTCAGCTAGTTAACCCCTTAGTTCTCGCTCCCGTCATATTCACGGGCTGTGTCTTTTACTCAGATTGTTTGATTCCAACCAGTTTTATAAAATAGTGTAATTGGCTTTATTTTAGTATCGTTTTACTTGTCATTAAATAAGGCAAATATTTCTTTTTCAAAAAAGTGGTGCCAATAAGCAATTTGAATTTTTAAACCGTAATTTAATTCAAGCGTTAAGGGGTTAATTACATTTATTATTTCGAAAGTTCTTAACTTACAAAATTTCCCAACTAAATTGTAGACACCCTGTATTAAAAAACAGAATCAGAATTTCATCGGGGATAACTTAAAAATATTCACTAACTAAATTAAGAAATATAATTATATATAAAAAACGTGTTATTGAGTATTTTTTATTATTTGTTACACTTTTCACTAAAAAATCCTATTTTTTGTTTTGTTTTATTGCTCCTTTTCTAAAAAAGAGTGAAATACTGAAATAAAATTAATCAGTAAATAATATAAAATATTCAATTTTTTTAATTATGTATGCCATTCAAAGAAAATAAACTTTTCATCAAATCATTGCTTTTCCAAATGATTCATGTCAACCGTAATTTTTGTTCAGCAACACAGCTAACCATTATTGCATTGTATATTTACATAAAGATCTAAAGAGATATAAAACATTTCTGTTACAGCTTATGAATATTTTGAAACCCATTCAAATGAAAAACTTTAAATATCTAGCAGTAATATAAAATGAACTTGTCCCACTTTCAAAAGGAACGGCTCATGTATTGATATTTAGCAGAGATCTCTTTTCTTTTCAAAATCTAAAAAATATTAAAATATTTTCAAAACAAGATATCGCAAAATATCTAAAACATAAAAAGGTTTTCAAACTTTTGAAAGAAATTTTTTTGCAGAAATGGGACTAAATACAAAAGTATCTATCAGAAACTTTTATTCCTTCAAAAGAACAACTTGTTTATTTAGAAGCATAAATATTTCCAAAGTAAAAGATAATAGCGTCTCAGAACGCTTTATACGCGCAAGTACTTTTCTCAAAAAATTCCGTCAGTTATAATGAAAAAGTATCTTTTGTAAAAAAACAAAATAAGCATTACTCTTTATTTTGGTAAACTTATTGATCCTCAAATGGCGAACACATTTAACCCTTTCCGGCGCGAATTAATTCAATTTGTAAAATGATAAAATGAATGAATGACACCGGAATTTACAAACGAATTTATTTAAAAATAAAAACTTGCATATTTTCTCGTACTTTATACAACAAAAATTCTAATTAAATATTCTTGGTGCAAGTTCTCTTAAAATTATGTGTCCTTTTTTGTGGACACCGTACGCTAAAGGGTTAAGCATAAACTACAGCTGCCAACTGTTACGCTTTTTTCCTATCACTATATTTGATTAGAAAAATCTACTTTACGTAATCTTACGTTTTCGACGATAAAATAAGGCAAATGTTTCTCTCAAAAAATAGTGCTAGGAAAAATGCATAAAAGTTGGCAGCTGTGCATAAACTATATCTTGGATATATATATATATATATATAAGCCGTTCTCTGTGTGTATGTCCTTTATACAAATCTTCAATTTTTGGCCGATTTGCACAAAACTTCATGTACATACGTTTTAGACCGTGGAAAAGATCCCTGTCTACTTTAAAAAATCGTCAAACCCATATTTATCGCTTTTTTCTACTACCTTTCATAATTTAACATTATAGAAATATCTTTTTTATTTAATTTCATAAATCAATCATTTCTTTCCTGTTGCCACAACTTAAAAAAAACGGTGCAATAATTTAAAAAAAATTGATAACACGCGTACTTTCCTTTTATAAGCTAATAAAAAGTTCAGACTCAATCGCATTTTCGAAATTGATGCCATGCTAATCAAGAAATACACATTTTTCCGATATAAAATAAAAACTTTAACTAAATGTGTGTTCAAATGACGTAGTATATCTTTATTTGAATGCTTTTGAAGCTAAAAAATCTATTTTAATACAGGCGTTTCAATATCAAGAAAATAATTTAGGGAAAAGATAATAATAATAAAAATCGTTTTCTAGATATGACGTCAATTTCTGATTAACTGACACTGCTTTCTAATAATGTTTTATTCTGAAGATTTTACATATATATATGAAAAATGAGCATTTTCTGTTTAGAATGACGTCGATTTCAAAAATGCAAAAATACAGCTAGAGAATCTGAATTATTTTATTTGTTGCCACACCTTAAAAAACGACACAAATAATTAAAAAAAAGGCAAACACGTGTAGTTTTTTTTTCATAAACCAATACAAATTCAGTCTCTCTCGATATATTGTTACATTTTTTAA
Organism: Maratus speciosus; assembly: GCA_963932465.1. NCBI lineage: Eukaryota > Metazoa > Arthropoda > Arachnida > Araneae > Salticidae > Maratus > Maratus speciosus. The sequence goes on from OZ010796.1 coordinate 312,190,881, forward strand.
ATTTATGTCTCTCTAAGCAGAAAATGCGCATTTCTCATATTTTAAATAAAATCTTCAAGTCTTTGAGAAGACTTAAAACCCCCATTTAATGTATTTGAAATTACAATTTCACTAAAATAGAGGCTTTTTTATTCCAAGAAGAATGATCAGAGACACAAATCACTGAATACGGCGCCACTTTCAATAAATTATGACGTCAATTTTGATAAATATGGTCTCAAACTTGCTCTAAAAACCGGTTGCTATGATTATTTCCTATTTCTTTATAATGTTGTTTCTTCAATTATACCATTTAGGTAAATGTTTTAATATTTTAAATGCAGTGATAACATTCTACGGTTTACATCAAATACCATAATGTAAAATCTACTTTTATACGATTTATATTAAATTGAAATTAAAACATAACAACTATTTTTTTTTTGAGTTAGCTTTCTCATTTTAAACAAAGCTTCGTAGATTGCCGTCATTTTCATGTCAATCGCAGTGGATTTGTGTTTTATGATTAGTGTGAGTTTCCGTTTAAAAATTATGGGCAATGAATCTTAGGATACCCGTGTTTAAAGGTTCCTGATATACTGCGCCTTAACAGAACATAAATAAAAATCTTTTTTAATTTGAAACACTTATGTATTTAGTGTATTTTTTAGATTTCTTAAAAACTACATGAAAAAGCATTTTTGGTACTTTTGTATTATAGCGAGCAGTTAATCGTGAATATTTTCACTATAATTCCCTTATAATCTGAGTATCACATTTGGCTCGCTGTGCTGGTCGGTTTCTCCAAACGAATCTTGGATTAAATGAAATATATCGGTGAATTTGATGCGCCATTTTAATGCAATATGGTCTTTATCTGAAACGTCCTTCCGCGTAGATGAAAACGTTACTAACGCCACTGCGCTATTATACTTTCTAATGTTTAAGACAAAACTTCGGTTGTTAAGGGCCAAATTTTTTAGTTGATGATTTACAGTAGAACTTGGTTTAAGAATGATAGACCGATATGCAATATACTAAAACTATCCCGGAAAAATTATCTAACATTTTAAAAGGCTAATCATTCAGAATGGGGTTCAGCTGATTAGTAACTTTTCAGCTAACTCTATAACAAAACATGTAAATCAAAATATGATATACTAAAACCATTATAGGAAAATGTGTGCATAGTAACAGCGCAAATTCCATCAAAATCTGTCCAGTAGAACTTTTTAAAAAGGCTAATCTTTTATAATCGGCCTCATCTGATTATTAAACTTTCTTCCATAATTTTATATATAACTGCCTGACGTAAATGCAATATATAAAACCATCCGTGTAAAATTATCCAAGAAACGATGAAAGTTCCAAGGAAGTCCATTAATAAAAATCTTTTTTAAAATACTAATCTTTCATAATCGGGTTCACATGATTATAAAACTTTTCCCTATAATTCTATGACTAAGCAACATAAAACAATATGTTATACACTAAAACCTTTCCTGAGAAACTGATAGTTGCATTGAAATCCATTCAAAAGAACACAAGTTATAAGCAGCTGGAACGAAATTCCCATCAGAATTTTCTATACATAATAGATTATTTTACGTAGTTCGATTTGATATCTGTTAAATTCGTGTTTTATTTTATTTTATTTTGGCGTTTTAATTTCGTTTACCAATTTAGTTATGAAATATTACACGAGAACAAACAAGTACTGAATTATTTACAGCGTTTTTGAGCAATTGAGTTAATCTTTTGTAATTGCACGCACATTTAAAAAATATTCATGCTTGAGAATCACTTTAAAATCTATAAAAAATCTATAACGTGACATAAACTTTTCAAACAAATATTATTGAAAGCTTTTTTTTTCTGTTAGACGTTGGAACAATTGAATGTGCGATGTTTAAAAGTTAAATTGTAGTAAAATCGAAATTTGTGGATAGATTAGGTTGTTGTCACCAATAATATGATGGCAAAGTTACACATAGACATGCCTTTTCTTCATAATATTGCATTAAGAGCAAACGGGTTCATCTTTCGTAATGGTTTCGTTGGGCTGCGCACATTTAAAAATATCCATGTTTGAAAATTACTTTCAAACCCATTAAAATAAAAAAACTGAGATACAATTTTCAGATAAATTTCATTTGAAAGGAATTTTTGTTCTATTCGACAGCTTAAAAAATTAAATTGTGTGCTGTTTAGAAGTTAAGAAAAATTGCTGTAGAGGAATAATTAAGTCGTTGTTATGTCTGTTAGGGCGTTGCCATCAACAGTATGATGTCAGAGTTACTCACTGACATATTCTTACTTTATAATGTTGATATACGCCATACAAACGAGAATTTGACTGTATGATATGCCATTTGGTGGATTTGTTTTTCGTATTGTCAGAAAATTACAAATTTTTCTGTTACACCAGCCGAAGAAAACGGGCATTGTGATATAAAATCTCAGACATTTTATTATGGTGGCGAGACAATAAGGTATGCTTTCTAATTGTCATTTTAATGATTTGTGGACGCGAATGCACAAATCTCAGTTATTGTGATTACTATAGTAGTTCATTTTAATTTATTATTTTACATGGAAGGTCTCTTATAACTGACACGGGTAAAGCCGGGTAGTTCTGCTAGTATTAAATAAAACATGTTCAACAGTTACTAAATATTTTTAAGACAAAATATAGGAACGATTTCCCACAGGTTTGTACGCTTTCAAAAGGTACCATATACCCCCGATTTGTCGTTATGCTGGTGAAATCGAGAAACACAGAGACTCATTTTCGCAAACGTAAATATTCAATAGTTTTTTTTTTTTTAATAATGTTCGTGTCACCTTATTTAAATGCAGAATTCCTTTTATAAATAATCCGAAAATAACTATTCTGAGAGAGTAGTGGAAGTTCTTACCTGAATTAACAGGCATGTCGGATAATAGGTGAAGGGGGGTGAAAAGGGGGAATTTTTAACCCTTAACGGTCAAATTACTCCTCTCAGGCATACGCAAAGTTTTGTTTTTTAAATCTTCTATAGTCACTATGGGGCCAGAATTTCTGATAAAAAATTTTTATAAATAAATAAATGAATTTATTCCTGTTTATAAGAAAAAGAAAATTTCGTTTTAAAATACTGGTGTCAATGTGGCATTTGTGGATTAAAATTAAATGCGCTACTGTGGCGCATTGACCGCAAAGGATTCACTATATCATGGGGAAAGTAATTAAAAATTTGAAATTATGGAATATCTCCAGAATTTAAGGACAAATTGATTTGAAAATATATAAATACTCCTGATAAAGTACATAATCAAAGCAAAATTTTATTCAAAAAATGAGAGTGGCATTTGGCAAATTAGAAATTATATTGTTGTGATATAAATGATATACCAGCGCTTTTAAATTCAAGGGTTAAATAATTTCTAATGAACGTGTACGCAACTAACACATTCAAAGTTAGTAAAATTTAATAGTCCATTAGATTGAGATCTAGAGAGTACCGGGAGCCATTCTTGGCTTATTAAAAATTCTGGCAGATGTGACTTGCACCCTCCCTGTGTTTTTCCACAGCAATGAAAATACTAGGTCTACGAACTGACTTAAAAAATGGCGACAGTCTGAGGCAAACTTTTCTGGGCATTCGTACGATCCTTGAATTTGAGTACCACTGTTTCTGAATAGTAATCCTCAGATTATTTAACCACAGAAATATAAATAGAAAATGACCATTCGAGAACAATGGGAGTTGAAGAAAACCATATGAATTCCTAGCTTAATAAATCTCGCCTACGAGCACCCCCATCTTTCGAGTAAGTGTAATTTTTAGGGCTTATGTTGATCGCTTAGTATTTAGGGCTTCCACAGTATGCTAGAACAGGATCCTTTTGGAAAATCTATTGATATACTTTCAAAGTACTTTTAAAATTAAAGAATCAAAATATCCTTCAAGAGGTTTTTCCGGTCTGTTGGTTTTTTTTTAACAAAAGAATGCATGTTTTGAATGTATGACCAAATACTACCTTCGAGATCTTACATAATTAGTTTAACTGTCATTCCGTTGATGTTTATCTCGTCTAGGAATTTTTTTCTTCAGAAATTAAAGATTGCGTCAAGATATCTTTACAATGAACGTGCGTTTTTGATAACAGTTCTATTATAGGTTACGAATATTTAATACTAAACTTTTTATAAAATTTCTTCGTCTTATATAATCTACGATTCTACGCAGAAACCTACGATTAACCCCTTAACTGTTTCGCCAGACTGCCGCTCGAGCAAAAAGTGTTTGCTATCTTCGATACTAAAAGCTTTTGGATACCACTCAATTTAACTGTAATCTTTGGTTTGTTAAATGGCATACCTTTTTCAATTGCACAATGCCAAATATTTTAATAAAAATTGTGGTACCAAGCCTTATTTTTAATTTATTGTGTCAAAAAGAAGAAACAGTTAAGGGGTTAAATAAGGCAGCGATTTTTTAAAAAAGATATAAAGATATTAAAAACCCATACCCATTGGCGGATATGGTTGATTGTTTGTTTTCCCGATACCCCCTTGTCTGCCAACCTGGTTTCAGACGTCCTATACAATGTGCCCCGGAGCTTCCATTATTTCAACGATCCCACATTGCCTCATGCCAGCATCATGCAATACTTCAATCGCATTTCGCTCGAATATCATAAGTAAAACCGGCCACATCAACCTTTTTTCACGCTTTGACTATGTCAGAATTTAGCCCACTGTTGCCAGGTTAGGGGATGTTTTTATTTAACATTTCTACCATTATTTTCTCGTACTCTTCGCTTTATTTCAACAGTGAATGTCTATTGTTAAAGCTGAGTATATTTTTAGATCTGGGACTTCAACGGAACAACATGTCGTAAGGTCGTTTAGAGCAGTCAACCGATGGAACCATGAATGAAGAGGATTTGGCATATCCTCAAAATGGTGAAGCTTCAACGGTAACCAGTTTCGCAGGACTGATTACCGCTGGGTAAAACTTCCACCAGTAAATTTCAATAGAAATTTTCTCCTTATTTAAGCTCTGTATTCTTGCAGAATTTCAATTCCAATTATGCAAAAATAGCTATTCATGTTTACTGTTGGACGTTTACCTCGGCGTTACTAGGCGTTCGACGGGCTAGGGCGCTGCCACCGAAATACTCAAGGTCAGAAAACACGAGTGTGATGTCATCACTAATCGACCGAATTCAAACACGAGTGTGATGTCATCACTAATCGCCCGAATTCTTATTAGTGTTGGAATTCAAACCGGCAAGTTTTGAATAGCAATTTTCTTGTATTTTATTTGTGGAATATCTTTCATCTTATAAAACAATAATAACTATTTAAAGTTACTGGTGAGAATTCGGAATACCTAAATAAAAATTCAACCTGATGCAGAATGACACAGTGTTGCCGCATCTGGCTGACTTTTTACTGTGGGTTTCCAAATTCTCACCAGTAACTTTAAATAGTTATTATTGTGTTATAAGATGACAGATATTCCACAAATAAAAAAATAAAAAAATTCTATTCAAAATTTTCCGTCGTGAATTCCAACACTAGTGAGGACTCGGTCGATTATTGATGACATCAAACTCGTGTCCTCTGGCTTTAGTTATTCCGATGGCAGCGGCTAGGGGCGTCAGCCCCTTTATTTCCGCTATACTGTGACAACTTAAATCAATTTACTATCAGTGTCAGTGAAAGATATTATAATACTGTAACCAATTTCCACCAGTAAAATCGAAAAGAAATGTTTACCAATCTGTGAGAGAAATTTTGCATGAATAATTCGTTTAAATAAAATGACATTTCCTATTCAAATTTACTGGTGAAAGCTTGCCTTGTTGGTAATGAGAAACTGTCGCTCTGATGTACAAAAACTGCTGTCATCTTTGAACTACCTCCTCAGTTACTTCACTCGCAACTGATGGACTCTGTACTACATGTCATCTTCTTTTTATTCATAACTGCATTAGTAAGCCACAGCGACCGTAACGGCTGGAGTGCAGAATTACATTGAATAACAGATTTATTTATTTTTCAGAACCCTTATTTCTCAATAAAAATTTTTAGTAATCATTTGTAGTAAATTCTTGCAATTATACGCAAAGATTACTTTTCGATAAAAATGACTATAACCTTGACGTAATGTAACGTTTGTTTTGCTAACCATGCGTCCGGATACATACGTCCCAGGCTATTTTTCATTCTATTCTTGCGAATTTTCAAAAATAATCTCTGCCATACACTTACACTAGGATATTTCAGTTTCGTACGCTTCATGCACTTTCAAGGACCTCTTACCAGAATTTTCGTAAAGTAATTTTTTCTTATTTAATGAAAAAAAAATCTATCTTCTGATATGGCGATCAGTTCTTCACAAATTTCTTGGTACTAAAACACTTAAAATTCTTGTATACCTTGACGCGTACGAACTCTGCATTTTCAAGAGAAATATATTATATTATATCCCGCCTAATTTGAACAAGATTCGCACGAGAAATGTTTAATTAAATTGTATATTTTTAACTCTGGGGTCGAAATGTTGAAAAATTGCTTTTCCTTATTTTAGAATAAATTTTTTTGATTATTCAGGTGAGAATTCAATATTACAAAGACATTATTGATTGCCCCTCAAAGGGTTAAAGAAGACAAAATCTCTATTAATTTTTTTTTTTGGTAGAAAAAAGTGTAAGAGTCGGCCGCTGTAGTTACGGTGCCTCCTAATTCCACGAGGACTTCACGCCAAACACTACTGAGTTACGCCGCTACTATCTTACGTTCAGACTTACTGTTTGTGTGTTTTTTTGTGCGAGCAAAATTTTATAATATGTATACTCAGATTTTAAGAAGCTCACAAGAGAATTAAACAGCTCCTGCATAAAGTCACTACTTATGAACAAAAATTTAACTTTAGGGATAAAAAAAAATTGAATTTTCAAAAGAAATATTGCTTGTCAGAAAGAGGCAACAAGATATTCGAAAGGATAGTTTTGTATTCTTCAGGGAAAAGAAATTTCACTGGCTGGTTTCTTTCCTTAACCCTTTGAGTTCTGGGGTGGAGGGTGGGGGGGATTTCTTCAAAATGCCCAAATTTCACATTGGCACCAGTATTTTGTAAACAACAGATTCGGTTTATATTATAAAAGAAAAAATGCATTAATCTATTTTCTAATAAATCTGGTTGAATTTTCCGGTGTCAAAGTGACATTTGGTGATTAAAATTAAGTGGGAATAAATTCACCCATCAGAGCTCAAAGGGTTAACAATGACTGTTTCAAAAATTTTACTTTCATCAAAATCGATATTTGAGACTTGAAATAATTTCCTGTTTTAGCTCGTTAACCCCTTCAGAACGGCGTCGTTTAACGAGAAATGAAATTTTAATAGAAGTGATTGAGTATCGTATTTTTGCCCTAGTTTTCAAAAATATTTTCCAATAATTCTACGATTAGGCAATTCATAGATTATGATCATTCTGCTACTAAAGATATAAAAACTATACAAACTTTATTTGAGAGATATGTGTAGCCCGTCCTGAAATAGTTAAAGGATAGCTGCCAACCATTACACATTTTTGTTACCGCTGAAATTTAATAGTAAATTTTGCCTTATTTAATCTGCAAAATCTGCGTTTAAATGAGCAAAAAATTCTATTAACACTAGAATGGCGGTAAGGGGCTATTCTCACCCCAACCATATTGATATATGTTAGTTTGAATCAGAAATTTCTTTATAAAATAAGTTCAAAGGATACAAAGGAAAACTGGGCTAATTAAACAAGTTAAATAGCTTTAAATAAAAATTCTGGTATTAAATATTCTTTTTAAATCTTGAGTAAAAATTCCCGTCTCTCTAGTGTTAAATCGTAGTGGTATTAACAAAGTTTATAAGTTGGCAGTTATGTTTAGAGGCTTTGCGATTTTTTTTCTACAACCTAATAATAATAATTTTTTGACCAGAAATTTTGGACAAAATCTTAATTTTATATCTTTGATGGGAAAAAGATGTAAAATGGAATTAACTTATTTTAAAATAAATATTTTCGAAAATTTTGGTGCGAATTGAATAGTACTTAAGCTAAATTATTTTACCGGGTCAGTGTCTGATTACCGCCAGGGCAAACGGTTACCAGCAAATTTGATTAGAAATTTTCACTTATTTAACACGAGAACGGCGGGAAATTTTACTCAAGTTTTATAAAAATATTTCACATCAGAATTTTTACTTAAAACTATTTAACTTATTTATTTAAGTTATTTTTGCGCAGCATATATTATTTTTAAATTATAAAAAGTTTTCTGGTTCGAATCGACATGTATTCGTTTGGCAGGGGTCAAAATGACCCCTTGCCGCCGTTCTAGTGTTAAACGATTTAATCATACAGATTTCCTGTCATAAATAAGACAAATTTTTCTATTCGTTTTTACTGTTGGAAGTTTGTTCCTGAGATAATTAGATCCTGTAAACCTTTCATTTCAAGGGATTGAAAATAAAAACTATTACTGTTATGATTTATGAACCTCGATATAGATCGGCATTTTTTTACATTTTTTATTTTGTTACGTTTTGCTGACATTTATAAAGCGGAAAAAAGTTTTTGAAATTTAATTTTCCTTTCTGATATAAACTTTCACCACTTCACTTGTGATGCGCTTAAATCGTTTAAAAATTAATAGGAATATTTTGTAAAAATTTTAATTAATAATAAGTATCATGAAAATAACAACATTACTTATACTATCTATGTTAAATAACACCATTCTCTACATATTATGGATTTGGATGTCTTAAGAGAAATTAGTTTTAAAAAATTGGTATTATATATTCATCTGTAAATACATTAAACAAGAAAATCTCTTTCAACCCTTTCAAGGGCAGAATACCTTTATTCTTAAAATGCAAAAAATGATTGATTGACAGAAGAATTTATAAACATAGTTTTGAAAATAATTAAAAACTTTTACCCGCGTACTTAACAAAAGGAAATTTTTAATTTTAGAATTCTGGTGTCAATGTGGCATTTAAGGGGTCTTGTACCTTTTAAACGCGTCGAACATTAACGAAAAACTTCAAAGTTTGAATTAGTCTATCGTCAAAGCCTTTTTATGTATAAACATGAAATTTTGGACATTGATTAAACAGATTGTGCTTTGTAATATGCTACCATTAAAAATTTATTAACCCTTTACAGAATTTGTGTATTGTTGAAATCAAAATAGGTCTTTTTTTACCCCATAAGTCATTGCGCGCATATCTTGAGAAAGTATGTATGGATTGGCATGAAATTCGGTAAAGATACTAAACATATATGTGTGTTTAAAATGATCTACTCTTAGGCTAAAATTATTTCATTAACTATATAAAAAATATATTTTCGTAAAAAAAAAATGTATTTTTAATGAATAAAAATAGCCATAACTAAAAATATTACCATTGTAAATACTTAAAAGTAGATCATTTTAAACACACATATTTGTTTAGTATATTTACCAAATTTTATGACAATCCATACATACTTTCTCAAGTTATCATGCGCGCAATGACTTATGGGGTAAAAAAAAGAGCTATTTTGATTTCAACAATACACAAATTCTATAAAGGGTTAATAAATTTCTGTTGGTAGTATATTACAAAGCACAATCTGTTTAATTAATATCCAAAATTTCATGTTTATACGTAAAAAGGTTTTGAAGATGGACTAATTCAAACTTTGAAGATTTTCGTTAATTTTCGACGCGTTTAAAAGGTACAAGACCCCTTAAGGAGTAAAAAATAATTGGTCCCAAAATGAATCATCGCCCTTCAATGGGTTAACATAATACCACGAATACTTCGATAACGGTGAGAAAATGTATTTAAGACTATATAAAAAAAAAATACCAATATATAAAAGGCGTGTACACTCTTTAAAATATACAAGGAGTATGGAGCCGCTGTTTCACACTAGAAATTTTCTATATAATATTTAAATCACAGAATGTGTGATACTTTTCTGTAATTCAATAACACACACAGTTCTATTCAAAAATTGTGCTAGCAGAGCTGTGTTGCCATTGGGCAACATTTTTTTTTAATTCAGCTTTCTTGATTGGCACCACTTTTTTGAAATGGTAAAATTCCATTTGTGTTCACATTGGTTAACATGTCGTTAAATAAGGCGAATTTTACCATTTCAAAAAATTGTACCAATCAAGAAATCTGAATTAAAAAGAAGTAACCCTCTGGCAGCACTGTAGCAGACCACGCGACCTGTATAATGCTAACATTAGGAGAAAACTTTATTATTTGAGATATTTAAATCCTTACCTTCTTCTACATCGAATGTGCACATCTACATTTATAAAATAATAACAACAATAATAATAACAATCTGAAACAAACAAACAAACAAAAAAAAGACTTTTTCATTTTGCATCCCGTTTTCATTTAATTAGTTTTATTTACTGGTGTGATTTGAATTAAAAATAATATTCTAGTTATTGTATAAAATTTTCTTCAAAAAATAAGTTCATTCTATTTTAATATAAATATTTTATATATTTTTGTTTAGTCGGTTTTATTTTTTAAACATATGCATTTAGTTCATTTTATTTAAATTCTTAGAAAAGTAATTTAAAACTTCAGCAATTATTGAATTCTTAAAAAATTAATTTTAGACTGTAAATGAAATATTTTCTGCTATTTGGATAAAAATTATACGAAACAGCTTAATGTTTTTATTAAATAAAAACATATTTTTTAAAATGTCTTCGCTCCACCTAATATTAAGAATAATTTTATATACGTATAGGAAAACCACACCTTTTTTTATTTCCCCATTCTTTGATTATTAAATTTATTTAACTCTTAAATGCATAGTGATGCATATCTGCATCACTTTTTATTTAACTCTTAGCAACCATTATATTTATATAGAAATATTCATCCTGTAATAAGTTCAAAAATATGCTACTGAATAAAGATAAAAATCTATCTTAAAATTGCTGATGTCTAATCATTAATATAACAATAAAAAACACAATTCTAAAAGAATAATTCGTGCATTTAACGGTTAAGTTTTACAAAATAAAAAAAAATATACAAAATAAGATATTTAGATTCATGCTTATTAAAACATTTACCAATTTGCAATATTTTAGTTTTTACTTGTATTGCAGATGTGCAACATCAGAAAAGGTGGACGTATTATACGAAAAATGTATTTCTGATTTTTTTCATTATTTTTCCTGCGTAATCATATGTAATTTATTAAAAATTAATGTTTTAATAATTAATTATACTTGACAAAAATAAATTAGGGTATTTTATTTCTTCTTAACACATTCATGACGGGAACCTAGAATTCTCGTTTACATTCAGAAAACATCATTGACTAAGGGACATCATTGACTCACCACTTCTACATTACAAAAAATGCATTTATATCATATTGTCCATATTTTTTTAGATTGTAAGACATTTTTAATTAAATTAGCACATTGAAAGATATTATGCGATGCATAAAGTTTGGAAACTTGTTTACAACACCAATTTACAAAAGACTTTCAGAACAGGGAGGCGTTGTTTTAAAATTCAATTTAATAAAAATTGCCCCTCGGCAAAAAATATGGCTAATGTTAAAATATGGCTAACATTTTGTATAGCGAATTTCTTAAATTTTTGCTAACAACGCTTAATCCTTAGCACTCGTATATCCAGTCTGACTGGATCAGTGTTGCCAGGAGGCTACTTTTTAAAAATTCAGATTTCTTGATTGGCACCACTTTTTTAAAATGGCTAATTTCTCCTTGTTTTTGCCTTAATTAATATGTCATTTAATAAGGCAAAATTTACTATTTCAAATAAGAGGTGCCAGTCAAAAAATCTGAATTGAAAAAGAGTAGCCCACTGACAACACTGGACTGGAAAATATCTTTCTTTGCAAATATTATTTTTGGAAGCAGTAATGAAGGAAAATAAAATTTCCCTTATTTAATAGAGCATTTTTGAAATTTTATACTTGAAGAAAACTTCTTTTAACCCTTTCCGGCACACTGTGCCCGGGTCAGGATACCCAATTGTAATTCCAAACTTACGAACGGCACCAAGAATATTTTAGTAAAATTTTGCTCTTGCAATGAACATTAAAAGTAACATGTTTTTAATTTCTAAAAAAGTCGCTTTAAAATTCCGGTGTCAGTCAATTATTTCATCATTTTACAACAAAAATTGCCCGTGCCGGAAAGGGTTAAAAAGTGGTGTCAACCAAATAAAATTTGTGCAAGAGACATCCGAGTCGAAAGTGTTAAGATTCATTTTGGGGTGTTTCAGACGTTTGTCTTGTCGATGTTTACTTATGAAGTTGGTTTGTTCACTTAAAATAAGGGACATATGTGAAAATTTTTTTATTTGACACTCCTTTGACCCCTAATATATTTTTAAATCCCACTTTTTCGTCTTATCTTCTACGCGAGCCTCTAGTGAGTTACCAGATTAGATGGATCAGAATCTGGAGTAGTGATGAGTAGAATGAATGATTTTACTATTCGAATGAATCATTCGAGCATGCGCAAAAACTTTCGTTCCAACATTTGTATATATTTTAATCAATTTCTACCATAAATTTTACAAAAGGAACAGATCCAAAACTATAGTTGCCAGCCTTCGTTCTTTTTTAATCAATTCTCTTCAGAAACTTTGAACATAAATTTCTTTTTAAATATTTTTATGGGTTTTTTTAATTAATTCTAATTAAAATCAGAAACCTTTTTGATTCAAAATTTCTGGTAGAAATTGAATTAAAAAAACAAACAAAGGTTAGTATCTATACTTTTTCGCATGCCCGAATTAAATATTCGAAAAGTAAAATTATTCATTCTGTTCATCATAATCAGGAGCAACTTTTGCTGCTCTAGCACCCCATGTACACTTCAACTACGAAACCCGTCTTAGCTTCTTTTTCACGAGCACTGCTTGCTCAAAAAGAGTTAGCTTACGTCGTTACCAAATGCTTTTGAACACCACTAAATTTTAGCTATAATTTTTGCTTTATTAATTGGCAGATATTTTTGTATAGAAAATTGGTATTTTCTCCCTATGTTAGTTTATTGTGTAAAAAAAAAAAATTAAATTGTTAAGGGCTTATTCTAAAAATTTGGTATCTATATATTTGTAAGAATTGCTTATTTATTGGTAATGTACGTCGATGTCAGTAAATTTCAGTAACTCTTCCATAATTTTATAATTTTATATCAGCGATTTCTTTCATTTTATTCCCATTTTAATTGCCATAGTTTCTTGTCAATCGCCTGCTTATTTTGCTTTAAAATAAGCCTATATCAAACGAATGGATTTTAGTTATATCTTATGTATAATTCATATAGGCATGCTGATAACCGCTATGCTTGTTGGAAACATTTGTTTTCGAAAAGTTTGCTTTTCCTTATTCATATAATGAGATATCTCCGATTAAATAAGTCAATTTTTTTCCGTTCTAAAATACCGTAATTTCCCGCGTTTACGCCGCAGCTCAGATAATTCGATTTCCTATGACAATTTGATTTAAATAAAATGTGACTTCCTTTTGCTTAGCATTTATTTGACTTCATTTTTTTAAATAAAATTTCCGGTATCAAAAATACTTAACTAAGCCGCGGCGTATACGCGGGAAATTACGGCACTGGTAGCCAAAAATGGTAGCATGGGATTTACACTACAAGTTCTCATGGAACTAGCCATACGCACTAAATTCAGAATTTTCAGTTTTATTCATCTAAAACACATAACACAAATAAAAACTCACTCTCACAAATTACTATATTTGGACATTAATGTATCAAGTTCTTTGCGTAGCCCTGTATATACATTTATTTATAATCTGCAAACATCTTTCAGTGTACTAAATATATAACTCAGCTAGAAAATGCATTACACAATTAAAAACACCATTAAGCAATTTTCACCAATAGAAATTAATGCATTAGAATTCGTTTGTGTGGCCCAGTAAATGATCCAAAGAATTTATACACACCATGTAGTTTGCAAAAATTTGGTTAAACTTAAACATGCAAATTAGAGTTGAAAACGCACTTCCAACAATAATTTCTCATAGACCTTATTGCAACCGAATTCTTTTGTGTGTTCCCTGTACATGAACGATAAATGCTATGTGCTTTATATTCTACATTAAAAATCTTGTAATGCACCTTGATAAAATATATAAATTTCATTATGTTTGAAATAGCCTAACATCGTTCAAATACGCTGCAAACTATTTTCCCCCATAGACCATTATGTAACTGAATCCTTTTGAGTGTCTGTGTGATCGAGCTAAAAATTCTACATAATACGTTTTCAATAGGGAACATATCATGGGAAAGCACAATGACATAGATCATTAACCCCTTGGGTACGAGAGACCTGTTTACGTGCAGCGTACGTTGCTCAGAATCAGTGATTATTCTTACCAGTAAATTTTTATTATAAATTTTGCCTTATTTAATCCGAGCATTTTCACGATTTAATTAGGCAAAAGTTTCTGTTTTAAAAAAGAGGTGATGAAAGATAAAAAATTGTGTAAAAGACGCTCGTCCCGAAAGGATTAACGAAGAAATCGAAGCATATTTAATCCCTCCAGGGGCAAAGCACTTCCATTGCTAAAACGTTGAAATGACGGATTGACACCGGAATTTACGATCCATTTTATTTGTCAGTCAGAAAAGGCTACATTTCAGACATGTATTGAACAAGAAATAATTTTTACAAAAATTCTGGTGCAATTGTGGCATTTGGTAATTAAAATTAAGTGGTTTCATAAATATACCACCGCCCTTGAAAAGGTTAACCCTCTCGCTGCGTAATTGTTTTATTAAAATAGCGTCAAAATAATTGAATAACTTCTTTTGGTACCGGATTTTCTACACAAAAAATTAATTTTTTTCTAATTTAATCGGAAAATGCTCCGATTAAATAAGCCAAAATTTACAAAAAAATAATTGTTGGGAATAATCAAGGAGGATTAATTAGACGGAAAATGTCTGAGCATATAATACCAAAAAATACCCGAGCAAATCTCGGGGTGCGCAGCGAGAGGGTTAAACCTTTGAGGGGAAAGCAACTGCGTTTCTGTAATGTTGAATTCAAGTCGGAATATTGGAAAATTTTCATTTCTACAAAAGAAAAAGCAGTAATACAACTTTTTTCCACCGAAGTTTAATAATAAAATTTAACTATAAGTTTCTGTTGCAAATCTTCATTAAGCATAGATATCCCACCGCCCCTCAAGGGGTTAACCCTTCCAGGGGCAAAGTACTTGTATTCGTAAAATGTTGAAATAATTGAATGACACCAGTATTTACAAGAAAATTTATTTGTGAACAAGTAAAAGTATATTTTCGTGTACGTAATAAAAGTGAAATTTTCATTAAAAAATTTGGTTGCAATATTGGCAATTAGGAATTAAAATTATGTGATGTCATAGCGGCATCACCGCCCTTCAAGGGGTTAAGAGAGTCAGAATATGGAAGCCCAGATGGACACATATCCTTCCGAATTTATAAACATATTTCAATTATGATGAAAAAAGTTAACAGAATTTCCATCTGCTTTTAACTGATAAGTTTTACATTTTCAAATATAAATTGAACATTTTAATTTAAAATGACTTTTTATTATTTGAAATTAAAAGAAACTCTTATTTTAATCTCAATATTTTTATATTCTTATTAAAATTTAAATTATATGTTTCAACATTTTTCGGAAAATAATATTACTATTTCTTTTTTTTTTAGTTTTGATGAAAAATATTCCCAGAAAAATAAATAACTAATTTTCCATCCAAATTCTCTCCCACGAAAAAAAAAAAAAAGAATGACGAAGACTTTAATTAAGGGTTCCGTATAAAGTTAATAAGAATTGCATTTTTGATATTCAATAGTAAAAAAAATAAGCATATTTTATTAAACAGACGCAAACAAACAAACATTTAAAAAAAAAAAAAAAAAAAAAAAAAGACGAATAATATACAGAAGAAAAAAAATCTGTAGCAGATTCTTTTCTACAATAAAACAATGTTACAAAAAACTTTTATTTCTGAGATCGATATGCTTTAATCATACAAAATATGCATTTTTCATTTGTGAGTAGAATTAATAAGTAACTATGTCGCTTAACGAGGTTCAGACGAATTCTTAATTTTCAAAATCTGTGTTTCCGAATAGAAATATTTTCCTTATTTAATTGCAAAATTTCTGTCTTTAGATAACTCGAATATCACGGGGTGAAAACAGTTCTACCATAATATTTGAATAAAAATTTCCGTTTTCTTAACCCCTTCGAGACGAGCGACTTTTACAGTATTTTTAATATTTAATCACCGGTTTTTTAAAACAGAAATTTTTGCCTAGTTGAATCAGGAAAATGCTCGGATTAAATAAGGTAAAATTTACAATAAAATTTTACTAGTGAGAATAATCCCTGATTCTGAGCACCTTACGCGGCACGAATACCGGTCCCTCGTCTCCAAGGTTTTAAGCATAGAAATGATTACAGATTCTCCGATTAAAGTATTAAATAGGAAAAGTTTAACATAAAATATTGGTACCATTCTAATTGGAAATAATAAGGCATGTACTCACCTTGATATTCAGGTTAGTTGGGGTAACTGGACCCACGAGGAAACTGGGCCATAGACTATTTTATAAAAAAACTATTGATGTTTTTTTAAGTTTTAGCTTTTGTGAACAATGCACCTTAAACTCTACTTCTTAAAACAACGCGTGTCAACTCAATCATAACTCTCACTTTGCTGTGATAGTGTGTCAAAATTTTACGTTTCTTTTTTTTTTAAACAACATCAATATGTTGGAACTTCCTCGGCTTTTTATTAAAATACAGTAAGTACTTTTATTAAACCACCCTTTTTTTAAATATTAGGAATATAACAACATTAATATTATAAGGTATATTATTTAGGTATATTATTTAGGTATACATGGGGCATTCTCACAATCTTTTGACTTTTGGGGAAAAAAAAAATCTGGCGAAATTAAACTTGCTAAAATAACATTTTAATCTGATAGACGAATGCCGTAATGATTCAAAATAAAGAAAAAATGGTCAGCAGCGAAATTTTTTTTTATTTAACTGAGGTTTAAGTTAAACCTGCGAGTTTAATTTTCCTTACCGTTTTACCGCTATAACTTTTTATTTTCTTAAAAATTTTTCTTATAATGAATTTGCATAGTACCCACAGAACATTCAAATAAGAAATAATAACAATGTAGTACTTTTAATACAGAATTTTTCTATAACATTGTCTTAAAGGGATGTTAAAGTAGGGACGGTAAGGTAAAAAAAAGGGGGATGGTATTGGTAAAAAGGGACGAAACGGTAAAAAAAAGGGACGGTAAGGATGGAACGGTAAGGAAAATTATCACCTATTTTTAAGAAAATCATATTAAGACTAAGTGATAGCCACAATGTTCATTGATTTTTAGAAACAGTTGTTAACATTGGATTAAATTATTATTATTATTATTATTTTTTATTTACCTCGAAAAGTGCAGGAATAAACCTTGGGGACGGCGAGACTACCAATAAAGCCACGATGCTTGAAATTGATATTTAAATGCTGATTTAAATTCTACAGTAAATTTCCTGCCAAATAATTTTAGACATTATTTCTCTAGCGTACTTCTGTATGAGAAAAAACTTGGAAAAAATTCTGCGGCTGCATCTGAAATGATTTTCTGTATAATTTTAGAAGATGGTAAGGAATCTAAAACCCAGGGACAGAGTATAAAAAATGATAACAACCCTAAAAGTGTATGCAGGTTAATTTGCAGCTACATATTTATATAAAACAATAGTTCCAGTTTCAGAAAAAAATTACATCGAATTATTTTTATTGAAAGAATTTTATAGAGACAGCTCCAAACTTAACTAGTCGGATATACCAATCCCAAAACTTTCTTCTATATCATGCATGTTAATGCTTGAAAATTCGCTATCACACTACCAAAATTAAACGGCACTCTATGCCCATCATAATGTTTCTATAGATTAGAAATTCCGTACATTAGCTCTTGAGATATGGCTATCTCCGAAGTCGTGCAAATCCAGCAAAATTCAGATTAGCAGCGCCACCTATTGGGTACTTTACACCGAAACCTATGTTAAACAAAACTACCAAGCAACCACTTACGTCAAAGTCTAACTTAAGTTTGGGGAAAGTCCGTGCATTAGTTTTTGAGATAGAGCTATTGCGAAAATCATGACAAGGCATGCATAGCAGCGCCACCTATTGGACGATTAACACGAAAACCTAATCAGCAACAACTTGTGTTAACATCTAACTAAATATGAAGTTAGATGAAAATTCGTGCATTAGTTTTTGAGATAGAGCTATTGCGGGAATCGTGAGAAATGCTTCACAGCAGCGCCACCTGTTGAGCAATTTACACCAACAAGTACTCCGCATCAAGCCATATCAAGGACTAACTAAATCTGAAGTTTGATGAAAATCCGTGCATTAGTTCTTGAGTTAGAGCCATTGGGGAAATCGTAAAAAATGCAGCATAACAGCGCCACCTGTTGAGCAATTTGCACCAACACGTAATCAGCATAAAGACATATGAAGGACTAACTGAATCTGAAGTTTCATGAAAATCCGTGTATTAGTTCTTGAGATAGAGCCATTGCGGAAATCATTAAAAATGCAGCGTAGCAGCGCCACCTGCTGAGCGATTTTCACCAAAAACTAATCAGAATAAATTTCTATCAGGGACTAACTCAATATTAATTTTTATTAAATTCCGTGCATTAGTTCTTGAGATAGAGCGCCCACAAAATTTGTGTCACACACAGACACACAGACAGACGGACAGACAGACAGACAGACTCACAGACAGACATTTTGTGAAAACATGTTTTTCGGGATCTCTGACCTCTAAAACGTGTAAATCCGTCGAAAACCGGAATTCGAAAATTTTCATGAATCCAATACTTTCTTCTTGTAAAGATAGAAGAAAGTAAAAATCAGCATCAGGGACACGGGACGGTAGATGAGTTTTCCTGGTATTTGGACCCCCAACATCGTCCAAAACTTATTTATATAGTTAATATTGTTATGCAATCATGCAATGGGATGTTCCCCAATATATGAAATTAAAAAAAAAAAAACACAAAAAAGTATATTAAATAAAAAATTATTTTTCAGGGACATGAAAAATCAAAAGATTGTGAGAATGCCCCACATATTTATTTCATGTTTCAAATGTAAGTCCGGTGTTCCATTTAACCCACAAATCTTTCAAGAATGGGGTAACTGGGACAGGTATCCGGGTAACTAGGCCATGCTTGATCCAGTTACCCCAATAGTTATAATTTTTTTTTCAGTTTCTCATACTACGGGAAATAAATTTATACTTTTTTCCCCTCACAATAAAGAAAATTATTGAATACCTTATTAAAATTACGTAATAAAAATTTAAAAAAGGCATATTGGGTGGTATCAAACCAGATTTCTTAATCCCTTGAGAGGCGGTGATGCCGTTATGGCATCACATAATTTAAATCCGTAATTGTCACATTGGCACTGGAATTTTATAATGAAAATTTCACCTTTATTAAATACGCGAAAATATACTTTTACTGGTTTATAAATAGATTCTCTTGTAAATACTGGTGTCAGCAAATTATTTCAATATTTTACGAATGCAAGTACCTTTCCCTTGAAAGCGAGATAGTCAAACCTTGAAATTGTACGATACAGATGAAGTACTTAAGTACTTACGTAGCCGTTTTTTCGTAGATTTACCTCGCTATTTTTCCCCTTAAAATACCCATGTGACTTTTATACATATTACCTATACTAAAGTACATAAGTACGTACTTAATTTGTATGTTTTTGGTATAAATAAATCTAATATTTTCACTTTTAATGCTTTTTTTTAGACACATTGACAGCAAAGCTTTACCTTGCAACGCTCTTTAGTTGATATATAATTTACATGATCTGACTGGTTTAAGTTTCCTTATGTTGTTTACACTTTTTCAAACAGGACGTGATATTCCATATGAAAAAAAAATAAACGCGTGTGGAACATAGACTCTCCGGGTCCACTTACCACATTTTTATGGGGCAACTGGATCCATGAGGAAAAAAAGATGAAATATGCACATTTTTTTATTTTTAATTAATAAAATGTAATTTTACGCATTTCTGTCTGATAGAGGGAGCCTAACTGAACACATTTACAGAAGTTTAGACTTTAATTCAAATGAACATTATCTTTTTGAAGTTGAATTGCCAGAATCTCCAGAGTCACATTGTAAAATCGTGGCCCATTTGCCCCAGTTAACCTTAACACTAAATATACCAATAACAGGTCACTTGACCGGTACAAAACGAAAATTTTTAGATTTGAGCCAGAAATTCGGTCGTAAGATAAATTAAATGTAAAAGGTAAACAGTTTTAAATAAAAAAAAAATTTGGTGTTAAATATTTTCGTAAAACATTCCCGGTATGTTCAGTATTAATATAGTGTTATTCAAATGTAAGCATCCTTTTGACTCCTGCCATTGCTTTAACTCTTTCAGGGGCAAAGTAGTACTTCTAATGAAAAAACTTTAAAATGATTGACCAGTATTTACGAAGAAAATTATTTAAAATAAAGCTTATCTTGACGTACATTACATAAAGCAAAATTTAGTTTTAAAATTCTGATGCAATTGTAGCATTTAGGGATTAAAATTAAGTGTTATATTTAATATACCGTTGCCTTTTAAATGGTTAAAACGCAATTTTATACTTGCCAATGTTTCCAGTTGCCAGTGGGCTAAGTTTTTTTAATACAGGTTTTTTGACTAGCTCAACTTTTTTTAAATGGTAAAATTCGCCATATTTAACCCCTTCGGGACGGGAGCTTTTTACGAAATTTTTAATCGTTTGTCACCGTTTTTAAAAAACAGAAATTTGTATCTTTTTGAATCGAGAAAATGCGCTTGATTAATTAAGGCAAATTTTACAGTAAAATTTTACTGGTGAGAAAAAACAAGGATTCTGAGCTCTTCGTGCGGCACGTATACGTGCCGCTCGTCCCCAAGGGGTTAATGACATATTAATTAAGGCGAAAACGAGGGAAATATTACCATTTCAAAAAACTAGTGCCAGTTAAGAAATTTGAATTAAAAAAAGTAGCTCACTCGCAACACTGAATGTTTCATGATGTATGCTAATCAAAATATCAATAATACTACGTTATCATCATAACGATAAAATTTATATCATTTCAGAACAACGCATTAAAAATGTATTTTGAAAATTCCATATCGTAAATCATAAATTCCAAGGTTTACGGATTTTTAATGCCTCTATAGTTTAAAGAAATGCTTCGCTTTATTTAATCGTAGATTTCTGAGTAGAATATACGATTATACAAAGGCAAGACAACTTTTAAAAAATAGTGGTATTCAAAATCCGTAACCCTTGGAACACAGTGTACAGTGTTGTCAGCGGGCTACTTTTTTTTAATTCAGATTTTTTGACTGGCACCACTTTTTTAAAATGGTAACTTGCCCCTCATAAGGTTAAATGACGTGAATAAAGTTCTTGCACTCTATTGTCCTGCTGACCGAACACTTTGCGGTCCATCCCCGTGACCAGGGCTGTCAGAGGCGACTATTATGAAATACCGCGTCACTTGACTTCTCAAATCAAAAATTATTGACACGCTGTTCGAGAATGTTGGCAAGAGAAATATACTACAAATCTGTCCCTTTTTTAAATAGCGGTGCGATTAGAATAGTAAAATAGTCACCTTTGGCCGTCCTGCGAGCAGTGTTGCAAGTGGGCTAATTTTTTTAAATTGAGATTTCTTGATGGACAGCACTTTTTTGAAATGGTAAAATTCCCTTTGTTTTCTCCTTAATTAATATGTTATTAAATAAGGCGAACCTTACCATTTTAAAAAAAGTGGTGCCAGTCAAGAAATCTGAATTAAAAAGTAGCCCACTGACAACACTGTCTATGTATAGTAATGCATTTACAATGAGGATACCTGATAAAACTTTTATAATGGAGAATAAGAATATTTAAAGATTTATACAATAAGCGTACATTCCTTAAAATTTCCAAGGAGTATGAGACTCCTAGTTCAGAAATCTGACCTACTATGTTTCTTTTAGATTTATCGTTGAATTTGTGATATTTCATTACGATTAAATAAAGCAAAAATCTCTGTGCGTAAGTTGTGGTAAAAGTATGGAACTATGAATAAAACGAAATTCACATAGCCTTCAATCCGTGTAGATTAATCTGTAATCGATTCCCCAATGCCTGCTTACCGCCGGTGCATCCACCAGTAAATTGGAATAGAAATTGTTTTATATATCTTATTCATGGAAACTTTCGATCTTAATTAACCGTTCAAGTACGAGGTTTTAATATTTTCTGAGAATTCTTAGATTTACACCATTTGAACAAGAAATTTTATTTTGTTATATGTAACTTCTTCGTAGGAGGTGTCTATTTAATTTCATGTATTAAGGTGGAAGTTATACATATTTTTTTCTGGTGAGAAGCATTAAAACTTTAAAAAAAATTACAGGGATCATATAATACCCCATTGTTACAAGGATGGTTAAGAAATAATATTTATTCGTGTTTACTGGTGAAAGTTTTCCCCGTTTGTATAGTTAGTTCTTGTATTCCCGCCATATCGTGACTACATAAATAAACATACTGTGAATCCTCAGTGAACTAGATTATCCCCGGGGGCTAACTTTCACCAGTAAAGGGTCTAGCCGGATAAGCATAGCGAATTGTCCCCCATGGCCTAAATTTGAAATTACATGTTTGGTAATAAGTTTCACCATCAGAATACAATATAGAGTGTTTTTAGCCTCTGACCTTGAACTGTCCTTGACTTAATCGGGGAAGTATGCGCCGGCGCTACTATTTTTCAAATACGTTTTTCTCAAAAAGTACAAAAGTAAAAAAAAAAATTAAACCAATGCCAATTATTGAAGAATATATTAGTTCACATCATTTTTTTTTTTTTTTTTACATTTTTACACAAATTTTAACATAGAAAAATAAACATGAATATTTAAAAAATAATTATTAATGCAGTAATTTTACATTTACACCAACCAAAAAATTACAGAATAATGCTCAAAGTATGCCCTTTTAAGAAAAAATTCCTTAAAGTCGAAGATGCGCTTTTTGAGTTATAACAAAAAAAATGCTAGGAACTTGCTAAAATACTCGTAACTTTTCCCTGTTTGTATTTACAGAAATACGCTGCTATCAATGCATTGGTCGATTTGTGACATTCCTACTCGGGCAGGATGCGCAAAGCGCCAAAATAAGTGAATGTTACCGTACATACCACTTCCCTATAGGTTTGCATCGTGTTTGTAAATATTCTGTTATTTTGCGTATTGCGCATGCTTTTCGCGTAATAATACCAAGAACTGAGAAACAAAATGGCAACATTTGCCTACGATGATTTTCACCTAGATGAAGGCTATGGGGCTGTACAGTGTACATATATAACGCATCACTTTAGGGTGGAGTCAGTGTGGGTGGGGGTTGGGGAGGAGGAGGGGTTTGTCATTTGATATGGTTATCATTTTTTATAAAAGAAAATTTATGTTTTTGGTATCTTTTTCTTTACATCCGTTATCTTAATTTTGTAAGTCTGTTTTCTTCTTTTTATGGAAATACAAAGTTATTATTAAAACCCTTGAATGATTATAAAACATTTCATTCTAAAATATGGAGTAACCCAACGTTCGCCATTAATATTCTCCTACGTTATGCGTACATAATTAGTTGTTAGCGAAAGCAGATCCGAAATGATACTTGTTATTTTTGCTAGTAAAGAATGGGGAAGAATGTTGGCCACCTGTGCAAGAAGTGCAAGAAGAAAATATTACTGCTCAATGCATTATGTAACATAGATCTATTATTAAAAACTTTTAAATAATATTTCTTTAAAATGTTATTTGATATAAAGTTATTTATTATACAGCAGTGATATTTTATGGATTTCTTCTCTTCATTTAAATATACGAATAAAAAATGTACAACCATGTCTGTATATCATTGCAAACGTATAAAAAGAAAAAAAAAAGGAAAAACTTTAAAAATAAAAATAATTTTTAGACACTGATATTATTAGGGGGAGGGGATCCGAGGAATGATAACGTATGATATCGGAAGTTTGGGAGGTTCTGAAATTGCCAAAGAGTTGATAGTCTTACTTATTTATAGCCCCTACTCAGTTTCTCCTGCACAATGGACTAGCACTAGACCATCGACTTGATTACGCGAGAAGGATGCGTAGTACTCCAAAATAACAGAATATTTACAAACACGAAACAAACCTGTAGGAAGGTGGAATGTATGGAAATATTCTCTTATTTTGGCTCACTGCGCATCCTGGCCGAGTGGAAGTGTCACGAATCGACCAATACATTTATAGTAGCGTATTTCTGAAAATGCAAACAAGGAAAGTTACGAATATTTTAGCAAGTTGCTGGAATAATTTTTTTTTTATAACTCGAAAAGCGCGTCTTCGATTTAACGAAATATTTTTTTGTTAAAAGTACATACTTCGAGCATTATTCTGTAATTTTTTGGTTGGTGTAAATATAAAATTACTACATTAATATATTTTTTAAATATTTTTGCTTGTTTTTTTATGTTAAAATTTGTGTAAAAATGTGAAAAAAATATATGATGTGAACTAATATATTCTTCAATAATGGGCATTGGTTTCACTTTTTTTACTTCTGAACTTTTTGAGAAAAACGTATTTGAAAAATAGTAGCACCTGCGCATACTTCCCCGATTAACTCAAGGACAGTTCAAGGTCAGAGGCTAAAAACACTCTATATTGTATTCTCATGGTGAGCCTTATTACCACACATGTTATTTCAAACATCGGCCGTGAGGGCCATTTCGCTATGCTTATCTGGCTAGACCCTTTGAATAGAAACTTTAACCTTATTTAAGCGCCTTATTCAGGCAGAATCACTGTAGTAAATAAGGCATAAATTTCTATGTGTTTTTTTTTTATGAAAGTTTCCCTTAGCGTTAATCAGGCACCGATCCAATGTAAAAAAGTAACAGCCTCCATCTTTGGATTACATACTCAATTACTTAACTGGCAACCGGTGGATACTGCAGTTACACTATATATTTCCTTCTCTTTTTTCATAGCTGTATTGGTAAAACTGTATGCACCGTACAATTATTTATATTGAAAATCGACGACATTATTTTAAAAATCACTTTACAACAGATGTGATCTTATATGTTGGTGTTTCTGCTGGTTACATCTTGAGGCATAGAAGGCTATTTCTCAATTCTTTCTGGTTTCAGTTTGATGAAATATAACTCGAAAATTAATATTTCCTGTTCTTTGGAACTCCTCTGAAATCAGTACTATTTCGAAGATGGAAAATTATAAGCTTCTGTGACTGTTACTAAAAAATTCTCTTACAATAACATAAATAGGAATATTTTTTTATTCTCTCTATAGTGTTTTCAACCAGATTTTATAACACTATGTTTACGAGAAACAAATTTCCAGATAATACTATTTAAAAGTAAATTAAATACTGTTTTTTAAAAATTTGATGCTGAAAGAATTACAAACAAGTTGGAAATTGCTCGTCAAACGTGGCAAATGAGGTGCGTTCGTACCATAACTAGTTTTATAATTATTTTTTGCACCCCATATTGTACTGAATGTATATTGTTTTGCACTTCATAAGTGCATAGTCTGTAACATGCAAAGATAACATGTCTGTAACAGGTCTGTAACATGTAAAAATGCAAGTGCATTAAAATGCACTTGCATTTTTTTTTTTTCCCATTCCCCGTAATGCAACGGAAAACTTTTGACTGTCCCTGTCATTAAACTATACATCCGATTTTCATAAAATTTGAAATGGCTAGACAAAATTTTACAGCAATTATATATTTAAAATTTCAGACCATTCGTATTCTGTAACATCATTAAAATGAACTTGCAATAATTTTTTCCCATTGGCCGTAATGTAAAGGAAAACCTTTGACTGTCCCTGTAATTAAACTATACATCCTATTTTCATAAAAATGGAAATAGCTCGACAAAATTTTGCAACAATTATATATTTAAAATTTCAGACGATTCGGAAGGCTGTAACACCATTAAAATGAACTTGCAATAATTTTTTCCTATTGGCCGTAATGTAACGGAAAACTTTTGACTGTCCCTGTAATTAAACTATACATCCGATTTTCATAAAATTGGAAATAGCTCGACAAAATTTTGCAACAATTATATATTTAAAATTTCAGATGATTCGGAAGGCTGTAACAACATTAAAATGCACTTGCAATAATTTTTCCCATTGGCCGTAATGTAAAGAAAAACTTTTGACTGTCCCTGTAATTAAACTATACATCCGATTTTTATAAAATTTGAAATGGCTCGACAAAATTTTACACTAATCATGCATTTGAAATTTCAGACCATTCTGTTGGGTAGTTTTTGCTCTGTTATATGCGGACGGACAGACGGACAGACGGACAGACGGCCAGACGGACAGACGGACAGACGGACAGACGGACTGAACGACGACTATAGGTGCTACGTATTTATATAATTACGAACGCACCTAAAAACAGAAATTAAATAGCGCAAAATCAGTTTTTTTAATGGTAAATACAGAAAGATACGTACATACATGCGAACCTGCAGAAACTTTTTAATTAAAAAAAATCAAAAAGTTTATTTCAGGCATGAAATTATGTAAATTTCAATAGACTACCATCTAAAAACAAGACACATTTAATTAAGCCAATTTTTTGGCTCAAAGTATGTTGTTGTTTTTCATATACCCGAGGTTTCCAAGCATGTATATGCCAGAAAATCCATCACGCAGGCGCTAACAACGCATTGGGCAACCTTAAAACTACCGGAAATTGCACTCAAGTTTTATAAAAAAAAATATTCCACACCAGGATTTTTATTTAACCCTTTATCTACTGACGGTACTTATAAGGGACAATCAATTTAAACTTTCATCCCATAGGGAATATTACTAATATGCTAATGGTACTTGCAAAAACATTCTTTTAACTCCAGTCTATCCGGATGCATGGCAGCAGTAGTTCTAGGTTTGATATTTTAGAGAGGAGGGAGACTATCTTTCACACAGACGATGTGTTTTGTGCCGACATTTTGTAAAGATTATCACGTTCGACTTTTTATTGCTGCAAACACAGTAAAGGATATAAGATAAGTGTTGGATTTTTTATGTGTTCATTATGATCTCAGAATACAGTTTGACTAGCTGTTTTAGGTGAACGGTGTATTATTTGATTTAACAGTTGAATTACTCGGTGGTACTTATAAGTACCGTCATTACACCGGATGTTGGAGAAAAACTTCTTGTTTACTTTTCGTCTATGTAGTTATTTATCGTTTTCATCTGCTTTAAAATGTAATGACTAAAATGTAGTGTAGTAATGATTTCCCTGGTATTTCTTTTCTGTTTCATTGTTATTTTTTATAGGAAATCGAAAAAGTTGTGGCACCGGATCGTTCTTGCTATGCTAGAAATGGCATATGTAAATTCATATATTGCATATGTGGAGATGCGAGAGAACATGTTGTCCCTAGAATGTAGACGTCGCATAACTAAAGGACTGATAACAAGATCGAAACCTAAGAAAAAATAGTTTTTTTAACCCTTTCAGGGGCAAAGCATTTCTAAAGTGTAGGAATAAATGATTGGCACCGGAATTTGCCGAGAGATTTATTTGCAAGTTAGAATAAGCCTATATTTCATATACTTATTAAAAATTAAAATATTTTCTGGTGCCATTTGAATTAACTTGTGGGTTTTCTGTTATGATAATTTAGTCATAGTGTACTGACGGTACTTCAAAGTACCACTTTTATCATAGCTGCCAACCTTCCACTAATCTTCCGTAATGTCTGGATTAATTTAACCCAGGTTGACCACATTTCGAACCAGAAAATTTATTTCACGAATGCTTATTTATTTAATTCCAGATTTCTACGTGGAACATACTTAATTGCATTTCTGAAAAAAAAAAATCTGGTACGAAACTTATTAAACCAGGGTCAAATTAACACAAGTATTACGGAGGATTAGTTTGAGGTTGGCACCTATGACTTTAATTAATTACCTCTAATTAATTAAAGTACCACTTTAATTAATTACCTCTAAATAATTAAATATCTCACGGATAAGTATTTTTTTATGTTTAACCTTTAATTTCCATTGTAGTAACTGAAAAAAAAATATTACATGAAAAAAATTTCAATAGATCATAATGCAGTAGATAAAGGGTTAACCCATTAACGCCCCAGTTATCTTCTTCGTTTAAATTTAAATTTTGGATTTCACACCACTTTTAACGCTAGAACCGCCGGAAATTTTACTCAAGTGTCATAAAGCTATTTTAAACCAGAATGTTTATTTAAAACTATTTAACTTATGTGTTTAACTTATTTCTCCCTGGTACATGTTTACCTTTTTTTAGAAAAAAAAATTCTGGTTCTAATCGAAATATTTTCATTTCTTACAATGACCACTATGGCGGTTCTAGTGTTAAAAGAACAGAAGTTTTTATCTTATTTTATCAAGGAATTTGTCTCGTGAAAGAAAGTATATATATTTATCTCCGTATATACTGGTGAGAAAAGCGAATTCTTGCCACTAATACTAGCTATCTAATAATATGCCACTGGGCGTTAATGGTATAAAACTTATTTATTTAACTTATTGTTGTCATGCTTATATATTTAGTTTATTCTAAAGAAATTTCTGGTTTGAATAAATATGTTAAATGTAGCTGTCGGGTCCATTGGGACAATGAAATTACGAATAAAGAGTAGGAGACATATATTGTACTGTCTACCAGTTGCGAGTGAAATAACTGAGGAGGTTGTCACAAGATGGAGGCTTTTTTTCTTATCGGATCAACAGTTTCTGATTACCGACGGGGCAAACTTTCCTCCAATACATTTAAATAGAAAATTCCGACTTATTTAACCCTTTCCGGCGCGGGATAATTCTATTTATATACTGATGAAGTGAAGGACTCAGACCAGGATTTATAAATGAATTTATTAGAAAATATGAACCTGCTTATTTTCAAGTGCGTTATAAAAGGAAAATTTTAATTAAATAATTTTGGAGGCAGTAAACTAAAAATTTTGTGTCCTTTTTTAAGCACACTGCCCGCGAAAGGGCTAAGCGCCTTTTTCATTCAGAGGTTTTCTCACAGATATCTTAAAAATTCTGTTTGTTTTTACTGGTGTCAGTTTATCCGGGTATCATCTTTTTCATTGACATTGACAGGAGGTTGCCTAGGTTGCCACAATAATGCGGAATGCCACAGCGTTGCCACATCTGTCTGATTTTTTGTTGAGGGATTCCAAATTGTCACCAGTAAGTTTAAATAGTTTTTATTGTTTTATAAGATGGTAGATATTCCACAAATAAAATAAAATAAAATTGCTATTCAAAATATTCCGCTGTGAATTCAAACACTAGTGAGAAGTCGGTCGATTAGTGATGAGGTCACACTCGTGTCCTCTGGCCTTGAGTGTTTCGATGGCACCAATTGGATCCGTCTGGTAGGCGGAGGTTTAAATGCTCAGCCGTCCCCGTAGCGAATATATATTATTATAGATACAAGCAATTCCAATACAACCTGTCCACGGGATCAGGCGGCCTCGTGTGAATATGGTTCTAAAACATTTCAGGGTACATATATTAAAATATATATATATATATTAAAAGTTCGTGCTACGTAGGTTATGCAGAGCTCAGCAGACAAACGACACCTCATTCATGTGACAAAATAAAATATTTTATAGAAAAAATGGAAAAATAATATAATAGCGTAGTCCATAGAATAAAGAAAAGTAATAAATAATAGAATCATGAAATTAATCTGTAAAAGATTCTTAAACAAGATAGCATACAGAATATGGGTGTAATGTTCGCTTTATATGCAAGGTTATTCATATATCCCTCCGAGGTTTCAAATTGATGTAGTAAAAAAAACTAAGATGGAAAGAGATAATTTAAATGCGCAAAATGGCCTCAGTGGTGGTTACAGGTTACCAAAGTCGTTTAACGAAAATTTACAACGTACGGAAAAGCAGAATTTTATGATTAAATAAGACTAAAATATAAAAGAATGTAGTCGCACCTTGGATCCAACCCCTTACTTTCCGTGCTCCACTGTCAGGGTTGGGTTGGGTTGGGTTGATTTTTGACGGCCAATTATCTACACGAGGGATATAGGCCCGGGGGGAGTGCCCTCCGTGGGGGTCTTTCTAAGGGAACCTAATCCGTATTAACGCATGGAAGATCCACGGCTCGAAGAAAACCACGAAAACTCCGAACGATTAGGCCGACGGGCGCGATTGGGATCGAACCCAGCACTTCCCGTCTACCAGCTTCGAGAGCAGAACCTCTCGGCCACTGGTGGGGCCCACTGTCAGGGAATTAGGTCAATTGGGCCAAATTGTGAAGGACCATAAATGAGACAATGCTCTTGTATGCAAAATCTTAACGCAATAATAATATATAAATACTATGCAATGAAACATCTAAACTTCGAGAACAAATCAGGTAATACTTCACCGCTTTTAAAGCGCCCACTTTAAAAGAATTTCCCATAAAAATATACGGTTTTCAATATCATGCGCCCCCATCACCCCTAAATGTGGCAAATAATATAGAAAAGGGAATTACGGTATTGATTTTTTTACTTAAAAATAAAATAATGCCAACGACGTCAAGGCTTCGAACGTATGTTTCATCTACCTGAAGTGAAATCCGTAAAAGGTGGCGCGTTTTCAAATTACAGTTGTTCTAGAATATTCTACGCATTTCGGTAACTGTTATTTTTTTCAGAGATTAATTAGCCACGAATTGGAGCCGTTAAATGCGCGGAGGGTTTATTATATGTGGCAAATTCCAGTATTTTTAAAATAAAAGGAAACGTAATTCGAACCAATTATTTTTTTAATGAATGAAATTAACTCAAGCAGCAAGTAATCACCGGCCGAACCTCCACCGAATGTCTTAATCTGACTATTCTTCACTCGGTCGACCTCATTTCCTGAGATCGGCAGTAAAGGCTTTTTGGCCGCTCGGCAAACGATCTGAGGATCGTAGGAACCTGATATATTGTGCATAGGTTTTGGACAAATTGCCGATCTCTTTTTAACAACTGAGTTTAGGCTGTTTTCTTGTTATTTTCTACCCCATTCTCCCAGGTTTTTTGCCCTCTTGTTTTTGCGTTTTACTAACAGTGAACACCCTACCCTTTAAAAGTACACTTTGTATTAAAAGTAATTTAAAAAGAAATTTAATATTTATTTTCATGTGAATTATTAATCTATGACTTTAAAATTAATTTTATGTAATACACGTAAAAGTTATTTTTGTTGAATATAAATTGATTAGCAAATTTTGTACACAAATTAGTAAACTCTCATCTAAAAAAAAATAAATGACAGCCCGACTGATGTTGCAGAATTAACCTTAATATTAGAAGATTTTTGTACTGATTTTTATGAATTATGAAGGGTCATTCATATTTTAAAAAATATTTTGATGCGTAAAACGTAATGAAATACACCTGTTATACTCTTAGTTTAAATAATTGGGTATAAAAACTAGGTTACTGTGGGCGATTTAAATGAATAAAAGGAAAATAAAGTATGCAGATAATAGCTAAAATTTTGAATATTAAAACAATTATTTACACCAAATTATTTTTTAAAGAAAGCTTAGATAAATGATGAATTGAAATAATAAATTAAGCACCGCCTTTTTAAGAAACATGTCAAAAGATTTTTTTTTAAATTAATAAAATAATTTAGAACATTAAAACTTTTATCAGGTCTAAACTAATTCACTAGTAATAAACTAATATATTTCACGTTTTCTGCAATGCATTTAATTTATAAAAGAAAGTGTTATTTTATTTCTTGCAATGCACAAAAATTTATTGATAATAACTTTCAATAAATCCCGAAAAATAGAGAAATTAAATTCTCACTTTAGGTTTATCTTATCCTCCGCCCCCCCCCCCTTATTACAGTCTTTGCAAGGTAAAAAGTATTTAGTATTTATATTATAACATCTCATTCAAATAGGCTATTCTTTAAGGCAACATTTCCAGTTTTTCATATATCCCTTAATTCTATCTTAAAGAAGGGGTGAAAAAAAGATAAAAATGGAAACAGTTGTTTAATGTTTTAGTTTTAATATCAAATATTCTTTATTTTTAATTTATTCATGTAAATCACAAAAACAATCTAGTCTTTGCATCAAGTATATAATTCATTCTTTTTTTTTTTTTTTTTGAAGCAACTTTTTAAATATGTAGTAATTCCATAATTCCGTAACTTAATAATTCCATAACTTAATAAATATGTAGTAATTCCATCCGTAATTCCATAAAAATTATGCAAAAATTCCTTCTAATTTCTAAATATGTTTGCGGTACATATCGAGCGGTCGTTTATTTTTGAAAGGTGGAAAATTACTAACTTTTGAAGAAAATGCTGAAAAAATTATACTCACTCTCACACTTTATATAACTTCCTTCCATCCCCGTATCCTTTCTCAGTCTGATTAAAAATGACCTTGCTTGCAACATAAAAAGAAAAACTTTGAGGGGTGGGTAAGGTGGAAGATAAAGATCTTGGAAGGGAGTGGGCAGTCATGTGTTTTGGAAATACGCTGAAACCGCAGGGGTATTGATGAGGGGACATAAATTGTCGGGCATTAGTCGCCCCAGGAATGTCGGCCGATGTTAATTTTGGAGTAAATATTAAACTTTCAAATCTATCAGTTATTGAGATTTCCTGCCGATACAAGCATTGGACTACTTGAACAGAGTATGATCTATTAACATCATAATAATGTCAGTGGTCGATTACCGATATTCCCCCAATAATTCGGATAAACGGTCTAACTGATTTCGATATATTTTGCTGTCTGGGAAGTTGCTTTCAAATAACTATCGCTAACTAGAGCCAAGGCACGTTTCAATAAATATATTTTCTGATTAAAAGTACGCTGTAAGAAATCCAGAAACATTACTCAAATGGGGGAAGAAAGTGACCCGAAAATATGATAAATGTTTCTGTATATTTCGGAAAAGTATTTGAAACGGTTCCATATACTTCAGAAAACTATATGGAAATGTTTTTGTACGAAAATATATTCAAAAATCTTCCTGATTATGATACCAAGATTCCAGAATTTCTGTCTAATGTTTCTAAATATGATAGTATGATTTCCACTTGCATGCAAGTGTGACCTTACCGAGAATATTACTAAGGTTTTTGCATTCATCTGTAACATTGCCAGATAAGATAATACTAAGCTTCCTAAATAAACGGGTAATGTTATTGAAACTATATTATGATTTATGAGCCCAAGTATAACGTTTCTATTAATGATAAATATTAATTGGCACAAAGTGTCATCAAAATTACAACTTTCGAGAATAAAGAATGAGTGTTTGAGGCACAGTAGCACTACTTATGTATATACATATACATATATGTTACCTTATCATCGAATTGTTGAACCTAATCAGATTTTAGCTGTTACATTTACCCATTGAATATTTGAAATTACGAAAAGAAAAACTAAAGAGAAATGTATTTCAAGTACCTTGTATTGCAGATAAGTTTTGTTTCTTACGAAAGTTAAGAAATTAATGAAAGACGGTAAATTTTAAATAGGCACGAGGTATCACTAAAATTGAATTTTTTGAGTTTACAAATCAAAGCCGAATCGAAATTCCGAGATGCAAACTCTGAAGTTCAACGGTAGGAGGGGGAGGGGTGCGATATGAAAAGGGCGACACTTAAAATGAAGCGTGTAATCCTTTAACTATACCAAAGCAACACATTCTTTAAATATACCTAAACAACACGTTCATGACTGTAGCTATGTCAGTTCACCCTATATTTGAAACGAAGAGGGCTAAATTTTTTTTATTCTAATTATATCATACAAACGTATACTGTATGTGTACGTACATACATATATATGTGTTCTTTTTTTCATCATATAACAGCAAATTATGAAGATAATTTGCAAAACCAATTCATGACCTTTGAGAAACTTGATTATGTGGCACAATTTCTTTCTATTGTTACACATTGTGTGGCATAGATATGCATTTAAAGAAAACTGTTACCAGAAAAAATAAAATGTATTTTATCTCTTAATTATATTATAGACATACATTTTCAAACACGAATTTTGAAAAAAAAAATGAAAAATTACTATTTAATTATTTTTTTACGAAATATAATTTTTTGCAATGACTATAAGAAAAATGATTGATGAAAAGATTTCAGATATACGAAAGGAAAAAAAATTGTCAGGTTTTTCATTACAATCAATTTGTTTTCTTTGGTGATCGAAAAAAGATATTATGGCTTGGTTTTTTATATAAATCCCACGGGCTTGTCTGTTTCATTTAAGGACTCGAACATAAGTTGCGAAAAGATTTTTTTTTTTTTTTTTTTTTTTTACTAGCAGTTGAGTTGCATGTTTATAAAAGTTGAATGCTTTTATAATAAATACAGGATTTCTTTCAGAAATCAGTATATTGCCAAGAACGAAAAAATTATGACAAATTGTAATGCATAAGTTTATTTATATCACTACCGTAAATTTAATTTTTTTAAATATACCTACAAGCGCATTATTTCTTTGTTTAAGTGTTTAATATAACAGAAAAATATATTTTACTCTTCTCTTGTCTTTGTAAGAATAAAACTACTGATGGGCAGCTCTGTTGTCAGTCGGCTACTTTTTTAAAATTCAGATTTCTTGATTGGCACCACTTTTTTGAAATGGCAAAAATCGCCTTTACAACGGCAGATTCATTAAAGCGAAAGCAAGCGGAATTTTACCATTTCAGAAAACCTGTTCTAATCAAGATATCTGAGTTTAAAAAAGTGTCTTACGCTATTAACCCTCTCGCTGCGCAGCCCGAGATATGCTCGGGCAGGCATTTTCCCGTCAAATTAATACTATTTGTTCATTCCCACCAGTTATTTTTTTAGAGAAACTTTGTCTGATTTAATCAGGACATTTCCCCCGATTACGATAGTCAAAAATTTCTGCTTTAAAGAACCGGTGATAAACGATTAAAAATTCTGTAAAAGACGCTCATCGCGAAGAATTACTTACGTAGTGAGAGGGTTGAAAATAGCTTGAAAAATTACCTCTGTTTTTAAAAGACTGTCTATTTTCTGATAAATGAGAACACTGCATAAACACCTATGGAGCGTTCTCATTGCTCAAAAGATAGGTAGCCTTTAAAAAAAATGAAGTAATTTTTCACGATAATTTTAACAGTGCACTGGCAATACTGATGGGCAGAATGAATGATTTTACTATTCGAATAAATCATTCGGGCATGCGCAAAAACAAAGTTTCCAACATTTGTATATTTTTAATCAATTGCCACCAAAATTTTTATAAAAAGAAAAGAAGCAAAATCATAGTTGCCAGCCTTCAGAACATCGTTAATCAATTTTCTTCTGAAATATTGGAGATAAAAATAATTTTTAAATTTTAACCCGGGAGAACGCGCGCATACCCAGGGTATGAATGATTTTTACTTTGTCACCAATAAATACAAATAATAATCGTCACCTTATTCAGTCGGAGGCAAATGTCACAATTTCTCCGATAAAGTAAGTTTAAGAATACTTTTAAAAAATAGTGGTGACAGTTGTAAAAAACCATACGCACTCTGGGTCTATCAGGCCCGGCGCTAGTCCTCCCGGGTTAACCAAATTACCGCTGGTGTGGCGTTGACGCAACAGTAAAAATAAATGCCCATGCTTAAATTTATTATCACGCTACCATTATTTTCGATTTAAAAACATTTTCTTATTTAATACCGAAAACTTTGATCATTAATAAAGCGAAGGTTTTCTTTCAAAATTTGCGGTGGAAAACGTTTTTAAGTAAAAAATTGAAGATTCCTGTGTTATAGTTTCGGCGGTTAATAGGTTAAACAAAACTTTCGGTGTCTTATGTACACGAATAAATGGATTTACTTATTAACACAAAAATTTTATCTTAAATTCCGGTCCCATAGTGACATTTGAGGATTAAAAAAACAAAACTTTGCCTTTGTCTGAGAGCTTTACTTCGAACATTAACCCTTACCGGCGCGGAGTAATTCTGTTTATAAACTGATGAAATAATGGACTGACGCCGCAATTTATAAACGAATTTATTAGAATATAAAAAAATGCTCATTTTCATGTACATTATAATAGGAGAATTTTAGTTAAATATTCTTGGTGCCGTTTGTCAGTTTTGGAATTAAAATTAGGAGTCCTTTTTTAAGGACGCCGCGCCGGAAAGGGTTAACACTAGAACTACAGTGAGCCCTCCTTTTGACGGCCACCATATGAATATGTCTCGGTTCAAACCAGAAATTTGATTATGAAATATGTTTAAAAGATACAATGAAGAAAAACGTTGAATAATAAAGTGAAACTGTTTTAAATCAAAATTCTGGTGTGAAATATTTTTGTAAAACTTGACTTAAATTTCCGGCAGTTCTATTGTTAAGGGATAAAGTAAAGTTTGTAAGAAAAAGGAAAATATCGTTAAGGAAAAGTGATAATTCTTATGAAAATGTATACAACTAGAAAAAGGGTGTTCAAACTGCTGCCCGCGGAGCTACCAATAATTTCATTTAGTAATACTTTCCTTACACATGATGACAGAAACTCTGCGATTAAATAATTCAAAAATTACTGTTCCGAAAGTGTGGTGACAAGCAATTCGCATGCAAATTTGTTGGAGCGCCTGATCTAGAATAACCAGAGCTGCTAAACATCCAGATTTTTCAATACAACTCTTTCCGAATCAAAAGTTTTGTATCATTTAATCTCAGAATTTCTGCATTTATTAACGTAAATATTTCTGTATAAATGTAGTGATACTTAAAAAATCCCGAGGATTGGCAGCTCTGAATATAGTGATAATTCATAGCAATTTACAGATTAAGACATAAACAATATTCTTTTAAACTCAATAGCTATATTACCCACCGCCCGCGCCCCCTCAATACTAGGCTAGAGCGCTGACAAAAAAATGTCGGCTGTCGAAGGAGGATTTTTTTCAGTGTGTGTACAGTCCCTTGAATTTCCGTACCATCAATTTTTTTTTTTAGTTTCTTCCGTTTTATTTTCTGAGATTAAACAATTAAACGGAATTTTTTATAAATACTGGTGTCTAATGTTATGGGACCGTACATACGTTTAAAAATATCCGTCTACGACCGTCTAGATGCTAATATCCGTCTAGATGCTATTTTTGTGTCAGTGCCAGGTCTAGTATACAGGGGATGGTGTATTAACCCAGAAATGCTTCATCATAGCTGCCTACTGTTACTCTTTTTGTACCACAAAAATTTAATAGAAGATTTTGCCTTATTTAATCAGCCGATTACGGCGATTAAAAAGATAAAATTTACTATTAAATTTTGTAGTTCAAAAGGCAGAAGAGATGGCAGTTATGCGTAATTCATATTTTCAGTTGAAGCTTTCATTAATAAATTTATACACTATATGGCCAAAGGTAACCGGTCACTTGCGATTTTAGACGTTTTCTGAAATATCTAGAAAAATATATGGGGAATTATCTTGAAACTCCAAGTGTGTAAACAAAGTAGTACAGGTCATATATTTCCGCGAAGATGTTTTCCCCGAAACTCTATAGGGGACCGACAACAAATTGAAAATGAACGAATATCTTTAGGATAACCCTGTAAAAACTAACGTAGCAAAAGCGTTCAACACAGTAGATAATGATTAAGTGCCTTATTGCAATAAACTGTGTTCATTTTTATGAGACATGCATATTCGTAGAGAAATTAAAGTTTTATAAAATTAGTCCCAAATTTTGCCAAGTGTTTTATTAATAACTTGTAGAGTCCTTAATATAAAAAAAAAAGTTCTTTTCAGAAAATATGACAAACAAGATTGTACACAATATCCTGCAATCAGAATTAAAAAATATTAAAAATTGGATGATAAATGAGCAGATTTACTAAATAATGTTTCACTGCGCATGTGCGAATACAATCGAAATATAATGTGCATAATGTATTAGCTAAGTGTATAGAGTGTATTATACTAAGTGTATATATACTAACTTTCGCGAGAGTCTCAAAAACATAGCTTGAAAATTCTGAAAAATTCGTTGATGGAATAAGCTCGAAATCCGTTGTTCCCTAAATGAAGCAAAAAGTTGAGGGATTATATCCATATATCTATTAATTAGTGCCAATATAACATACAGAATATTGCACATACTACTGTATTTGGATACAGCCCCTTATATTTTTACTTCATTTCGGGAACAACGGATTTCGAGCTTATTCTATCAACGAATATTTTCAGAATTTTCAAGCTATGTTTTTGAAACTTTCGCAAAAGTTGCTCTATACACTTATCTAATACATTATGCACATTATATTTTGATTGCATTCGTGCATGCGCAGTGAAACATTTTTGAGTAAATCTGCTCATTTTTCATCCAAGTTTTGATATTTTTTAATTCTAATTACAGAGTATTGTGTACAATGTTGTTTGTCATATTTTCTGAAAAGAACTTTTTTTTTATATTAAGAAATCTACAAATTATACGCAAAAAACTTGGCAAAATTTGGGAATCTTTTTATAAAAACTTTAATTTCTCTACGAATATACATGCTATTCTCATAAAAATGAACGCAGTTTATTGCAATAAGACACTTAATCAAAATTTACAGTGTTGAACGCTTTTGCTATGTTAGTTTTTACAGGGTTATCCAAAACATATTCGTTTTTTTCAATTTGCTGACGGTCCCCTAGGGGGTTTAGGGAAAAAATCTTTGCGGAACTATATGACCTGTTGTATTCTGTTTACACACCTGGAGATTCAAGACAATTCCTCATTCATTTGTCTAGATATTTAAGAAAGCATCTAAAATCGCAAGTGACCGGTCATCTTTGGCCATATTGTATTTTCACAACCCTAGAAAGGGAGAAAGTTTCTTTCATTCAGATAAGAAGTAGAAATTACTTATCCCTTTCAGGGCAATGTACTTCCATTCGTAAAATACTGAAATGAGAGAGTTACACCACAATTTGCAAACACATTTATCTCGAATCAAGCAAATGCTTTTGAATATGTACTTAAAAAAAGGAAATTTTTTCATTCTAATATTCTGGTGGCAGTGTGGCATTTAGGCATTAAAATTAAGTGGTCCAAAAATGAACCACCGCCCTTCAAAGGGTTAATAGATAGTTTTATCAGGCTTCCCACATGATCCGTTTTTGAACACAACTTTTTTTAACGAAAAATCTCCTGCATTATTTTCTTTGAAACTTTCCTCGAAAGCCGCTTTTATTTCAATGGTTGCTAAAGTCTACAACGAATTTTTCTCTGTCACAATACTGGTTTGACCATTGGAGACCTGTTTTATGGTCGAAACTTTTACACACATTGAAGATCCATATGCACGATACAAAACATACGCATCTACGGATATTCATAGACACCACCAGTAGTGCAGTCAGGAAAAAAACAAAAGGTAGAGATAATATCACACCTCCCCTTTCGAATAGAATTCTTCGCCGAATTGCAAAGTTTTAGAAAGTGCAATAAATATATATATTTTTTTTCAATTTCGCAAAAATGGATTTCCGAAAACATTGTGAAATGCTTCCACCTGTCCAAGGGCTACCAGGTGTCCTGCGTAAATTGGAGCTTCAAATGCTCTGGACACCAGTATTTTAAAGTAACTTTCTTCACCTTATCTTATGGCAGAAATATCTGCGATTAAACATGGAGAAATAAACTGTAAGAAATTAGTGGTGCCCAGAGCATTTGGAGCCATGATTTATGTGGGACACATCTGGCAACAGTAACCTGGACACACCCTAGATTCCCCACTGGACAATACGATCTTATTTAGTCTGTTATTCAATGTTGAGTTCATAAACTTCTCGATAAGAACAGCTATTATTTTGCGCATTTTCGTGTGTGAGGAACACTGTGGGATATCTGATATATGAGCCGTTCAGTGCACCAATCTATTAACTCCATCAAATGAAAATGTTTAGTATAAACATTTAAAGTTATTATAACTATAAAAATATTGTATCTATATAATATTTTTTCTCGGGATATTTTGATTGAAGTCATCAATTTTCTTTTAATCAAGGGTAACTTTTTATCACTGTTTAAATATATAGAAAATTTCCAATGTTCCTTTGTTTAAAAAAACGCCACTTAAAAGGGAGTTAGTCGGATTGTCTTCTGAACGCCACATATATTAATTCATATTCAAAATGAAAAGAAATCTCAATTTCCGCAATTTTGGAATTTTTTTGCGTGGGGATTATGCGGTCTCGTTTAATCACATTTTACACTTGAAACTTTTATAAGCTTTGTTAAATGTTTTATACGAAGAAACATGGGCACACACTGCTCTTCGAATGATCTTTTGAGCATGGATATTTCTTTCCAGTTTTATAATGAGATAATCGACCACGACTCTTGCAGTGTTGAATGATTTTCTTTGAGAATGAAATAACCCTCGGTGAAAATTAAAAGGGACTGAATTTTGAACAGGCGGAAACTTCAGTGTTGAATATCACATGTCAAAGAAATTCACTATGTTCCTAATTGCCAGGCTGCCACAAGCGACTATTCCATTCACACCGCTATTTTAAGAGAATAAATTTTATAGTATATTTCTCTTACAGATGTCATAACGTATGCGATAAAATTTTGTCCTTTGGTACTATCTATAATCCGCCTGACTTGGATATCAGAAGTGCTGTCAAAATTGAATCTGAAAGTAATGTTAAAATTGTACCAAGAAATAGTGGTTGTCTTTAGAGAAGAAAAAGAAAATGCCGCAGACATATTCTCATTAAATTTTCAGCATAATGTTACAAAAAAAAATAAATAAAATAAACTAGAAAATTAGAAATAATGCCGCATACGTATTACCACAATTTTTCTTGTACTTAACGTTACGAAAGAGATTACCAAATTCGTTAGTAAGCTAGAGAAAGTGCCGAAAAATTAATTACCACAAATTTCCATATTATTATTTTTGACAAATTGAAAAGTTTTTTTTTGTTTTTTTTTTTTGTTTTTTTAATTTAAACATTTTTTTTATGCCATCATCTCAAGTATTTTGAGCGGTTGATAGTTTGAGAAATACCAGGGATGTCAAACTGTGGCCCGCCAGATACCACTAAAATTTTATAGAAATCACTGCCTTATCTAATCGTCGAATCTCTGAGATTCAGCAAGCCGACTTTTTCTCTAAAATATTAGTGGTACCAGGCGGGCCACAGTTTGACACCCCTGAGAAATACGGAAAGAACATTACATATTCAATGCAGAGAATAATTGGAAAAACGAGAAAAGAAGCCAACAGTAGGAGATATTCTGCTTTTGTCTTACTGATCGGTAAGTGGAAAATTAAAATTTAGTAATCCCATAGCTGACAAAACCTTCGAAAATTTTGAGTACCACTATTTTTAACCCCTTAACGGTCGCATTAAATTACGGTTTAAAAATTCAAATTGCTTATTAGCACCACTTTTTTGAAAAAGAAATGCTCACCTTGTTTAATGACAGGAAAAATGATACCATAATAAAGTTAATTACATTATTCAATAAAAATGGTGGGAATCAAACAAATCTGAATAATTTGAAAAAAAGACACAGCTCATGAATATGACGGGTGCGAGAATTAAGGGGTTAAATAGCAATTTTCTGTTTTAATTGCAAAATTCGGACTTTAAATAAAGTCAATGTTTCTGTTCGGAAAAAGTGGTGTTAAAAAATCGAAAATTTTGTCAGATATATAATTTTAATAATTACGAATTTAAATTTTAAATCTAAATTAAATTTGTTATTAATTTATTCTGATTTCACTGAATTCAAAATTTGCTAATGAGACGCCTAGTAAAATACTTAGCAGTGTTAGAACGAGCACAATGTAAAGTTGCTTATCCTCTAATGCTCATGGCAGCATTTATGCTACCATCAACACTGTTGCCTCATCTGGCGGATTTTTTATTTAGAAATATTGAATTCACAACAGAAAATTTTGAATACTAAAATTCTTTTACATTATTTATTGAATATATATCATCTTATAAATAATAAAATAACTATTAAAACTTTCTGGTAAGAAATCGGAATGCCTAAATAAAAAATCAGCCAGATGAGGCAACACTACGAAACGTCCATTTTCGGAACAGAAATTTAAAATAGAAAATTTTGCTTTATCTAATAACAGACATTTCACTAGCAAATAAACCGAAATTTACTATTTAGATTTTCTGATATGAATTCCGATTCTCTGAGTTACGTAATTTCTGGAACGTATTCCACCATGGGCATTAGACGGTTAAACAAAGGGTTACCGCGTCTGGCGGAGTTTTTATTTAGAAATATTGAATTCAAACCAGAAAATTTTAAATAGCAATTTTATTTTATTTTATTGAAGGAATAACTACCACCATAAACAGCAAAGGCAACTATTAACCCGTTAATATATCGTGATGCATATCTACAGAACTTTTTACAAAATTCTTAGCAACTAGTGTATTCCTATATAAATATTAATCCGGTAAAAATTACAAAAATATAAGTTAATAATCTATCTTCAAATTTCTGGAGTCTAATCTTTAATAATAAGAGTAAAAATCATAATTCTAAAAATACAATTTATGCGTCTAAGGGTTAAGTTTTACAAAATAAAAAAAATATATGTAAAATAAGGTATTTAGATTCATACTTATTAAAATATTTACTAATTTGCAATATTTATTTTTTACTTCTATTGCAGATGTGCAACTTAAGAAAAGGTATACGTATTGTACTAAATGTGTATCTCTGATTTTTTTATTACTTTTCCTGAGTAATAAACCTTTCTGAGAATCATAGATATATATTTTTTCGAAACAAAATAAGAAATCATGCATTTAAGGGATAATCGTCGAAATCTCGCGATGATACAAGACGAAGATCTCTATTAAAATTTAATGGTAGCATTAAATTACGATTTAAAATTCAAATTGCTGATTGGCACCACTTTTTTGAAAAAGAAATATTCACCTTATTTAATGACAGATAAAATGATACCATAATAACGCCAATTGCACTATTTTATAAAACTGGTGCGAATCAAACAATCTGAATAAAAGACCCCTGAATAAAAATTGCCCGT
The DNA here is from genome assembly GCA_963932465.1 of Maratus speciosus. Classification (NCBI taxonomy): domain Eukaryota; kingdom Metazoa; phylum Arthropoda; class Arachnida; order Araneae; family Salticidae; genus Maratus; species Maratus speciosus. The sequence continues at coordinate 312,234,213 of OZ010796.1, forward strand.
GAATATCACGCGAGCGAGAATTAACCCTTTCAGGGGCAAGGTACTTCCATTCGTAAAATTAGAAATGATTGAATGACACCGGAATTTATAAATGAATTCTTTTGAAAGTAAGTAAAAGCTTCTTTTCTCGTACTTAATAAAATGAAAAATTTCAATTCAAAACTCTGGTGTCAGTGTGTGATTTAGGGATTAAAATTAGGTGGTCCATAAATGGACCACCGTCCTTGAAAGGGTTAAAGGGTTAAAACAAGGATTCACCTTTTCATTCAAAAAACATCATTGTCCAAGGGAGTGGCAATGGGCGTAAGGGCTTGGCGTGGTTCGGGATTTCCTTACAGAAAATGTATTTATATCATGTTGTCCACATTGTTTTAGACTGCAAGACATTTGTTAAATTCGTACTTTGAAAGATATTTACCGATGCATAAACTTGGGAAACCTATCTATAACACCAATTTACAAAAGATTTTCAGAACAGGGAGGAACTTCTACTGTTTTAAAATTCAGATTTGATAAAAATTGCCCGTAGGCAATGTGTTAACCCTTTCAGGGGGAAGCAATTCTGTTTCTCTAATGTCGAATTCACACCGGAATCTTCCAAAAATTTTATTGCAAAAATAGAAAAAGCAATTTTACGTATTTTTCCCCCAAATTTAGAAAAGTAAATTTTAATAAAATTTTTCTGGTGGAAATCTTCTTTAATCGTAGGTGGGATATAATATATCCCACCTACACTTAAGGGGTTAATGGGTGAATATCACAAAATGTGAGATTTTGAAAATGTAAATCGTTTCAAAGCTTCTGATTTTTTATTTTGGTTGAACAGCTAAATCAGGGGTGGCCAACAGTGGCACGCCTGATACCACTAAAATTTTACAGAAAAATTCGACTTATTGAATCGCAGAGATTCGATGATTAGATAAGGCAATGATTACTGTAAAATTTTAGTGGTGTGGCGCGTGCCACAGTTGGCCACCCCTGAGCTAAATAAAGGAATTTATGTGTAAAATTGTTAATATTTGAAGAGCTTAAGTTCATTTTTATGTAATTATAATTATTTGTCATTTTCTTGGCATATGTATGACAGGATAATGACCGCCAGGATAATGAAAATTTCGTTCTAAAACATTTTTCACGTTCTTTTTTTTTTTAAATAGATATAACATTTTAATTTTGTTTAACACGTTCACGCCGCAGCGGTGGGTCACACTCGACTGTCTCAGATCTGCAAAGTCTCTGGCTTTTTGGTACCAGTATTTTAATACAGAAAATGTTGTTTTATTCAATTAGAACAATTGGGTGATTTAAAAAAACAATATTTTCTCTAAAATAATAGTGGTGTTAAAAAAAGTCGGAGATTTGACAACTCTGAGACAGTCGAGTGTGACCCACCGCACCGGCGTGAACGTGTTAAAGGAACATGTTTCCTCTATAGTACAGTCGTGGGAAAAAAAAAGTAAACACCCCCTACTAACTCCTCAACAAATTATCGTAGACGAAAGTGACTGGTACCGAACAATTGGAAACAAAGTCTACTTTTAAATGACGTATATAAAATTTGCTTAGGGGGCCATCTACATATTAAAACGAACCATAACTTTGTTTTTTTTCAATGGCAATACCCAATTTTAACGAGATATTTCAAATCTTTGGTTCAAACTATGCCTAGATACCAAATTTCAAGTCACTTGAATGATAAGTTTTTGAATTATAAACATTCAAAATTTAGTGTTTCTAATGTTAAATTACATTTTCATAATTTTATTTGTATCTCCTGAAATTATGCTCCTAATGTGCTAATTTTTTGTGTAGCAATAATACTAATATACCCAAACATAAATACACTGAATTTGACATTTTTACAATTTTATGATATGAATTATGAATTATGAAATTAATATTCGAAAAAATTATGAATTGCAACCTACAATTCTTTTTTTTATTATTTTTTTTTTTTTTGATTGGGTTTAGATTTATTAAGTCCTGCTTTATAGAAATCCAAAATTTCACATTTTTCTTCCAAGTAGTTTTCAAATTACGCTTAAAAAACGGCAAAATGATGGTTTAAGGGGCCGTCTATGATAGAAGTGATTAGATATTTTGAAATTTTTTCTGCTATTCTGCAATCTTTCAGGCTTCATTGACTGCTTGAGTAGCGCTTAAGGTGCCTTGATCAAGAAGGGGGCTCTCTCGGTTAGCAATCGAGTAACGAACTGCAATTTGGATACAGCCCTTAAAATACGCTCGTTTCAATACAATTAATTTCTCGGGAACTTGTGGTGCGAATTGCATAAAAATTTGCTTTTAGGCTAATTGAAGGGTGTAGAGTTCATTTATGTTGTCAGAATTGTGTACTGCTATTGAAAAAAAACAAAGTTATGGTTCGTTTTAATATGTAGATGGCCCTCTAAGTAAACTTTATATACGTCATTTAAAAGTAGACTTTATTTCCAATCGTTCGGTACCAGTAACTTTCTTCTACAATAATTTTTTGAGGAGTTAGTAGAGGCTGTTTACTTTTTTTTTCCACGACTGTACCTCAAATTCAGTGTAATGTTCAGTTTTATTTGTAATTTATAGAAGGCAGGAAAATGACATAATAAATGTCTACTCAATTTTACAAAGGCTTTAAACACATTATGTTCAAAGAAATGTCTAAAAGATCTTACTGGTAGCAATGATTTTACTACTTCTGGCTTGAACTATGTCAAGAACAAGAAGAAATACTCTGCAGCGCCATGTTTATACCTGATAAAGAACTAAAATGAGCAGACCAGGACAATGACATTCATTTTCAGTGACAATCATATTTTAATTATAGAAAGTTATTTGTAAAATACAGAACTTGTTATCTTCCACATTTATGTATTATATAAGGCATACTTATTAATTAGAAACAAAAAAAAAACTAGAAAAATATTTTGTACATGATAGCAGAAAGCCTTTCCATTGCACACATCATGACATGGCAGGAAAATTACAATCTGCATTTTAAGTCTGTTATTCCTTTATTTTTGTGTTATTCTGAATATAATATCTCTTGAAAATACTTCTAAGAGTATTTTTTATTAGAATGTAAAAAAGAAATTTGCTTTATATAACATTAAATAGAAATTTTATTGTGCGGACTGCAATTTCCGTATTTTGTAATATTGATCCTAACAGAACCAATTTTTTCTAATATCATCTTGTATTGCGTTACAAATCTTACGATAAATCTATATATAAGAAAATATAACATAAAATGTTGTAATTTTTTTCCTTTATTTTTTACAAAGCCATTTTTCTAAAAACATTAAATTAATCTCATGATTCAAGACGGTTTCGTAAATTTTATTCAAAAATCGCGAATAAAATTTTTTACAAGTTAAAGTGTTATCTGATAATCAAAATCGTTTTCATAAAATATTTTAAAGAATAACGTAAGGGCTTTAAACAAAAGGGCTATTTATTAAAATTTTATATTTTTAGGCTTTAAAAAAAACAATTGAAGAAGATATAAGTTCTTAAAGTAAAAATATATCTTTCTCCAAATTTTACTTTATCACAATCAATTTTCAACAAAATACCGTGTATAGAAATTCGAAAAAATATGCAAACAGAACGGTTAGATAAAGTTTACTTTTTGCATTTGAAGTAAATTTCAACATGAATTTTCTGAAATAAACATTGAGTTTGCTTGATAATTTAATTTCGTTAGCCATTGCCAATAGTTAGATGCCGTACGTCATTCTCAATAAAGGATTTTACTTATAATCTATGAATCATTTTCTTTTGTCTAAACTTTTAAAATCAATAAAAATTTATTAAAATATTTCATTGCAACATACATCTAATAATTAAGATGAATATTTTCTATAGAATATACCATCATAGAATATACAATTTTATGGTATGAATTATGAAATTAATATTCGAAAAAATTATGAATTGCAACCTACAATTCTTTTTTTTTGGATTGGGTTTAGATTTATTAAGTCCTGCTTTATAGAAATTCAAAATTTCACATTTTTCTTCCAAGTAGTTTTCAAATTACGCTTAAAAAACGGCAAAATGATGGTTTAAGGTATGGCAAAAGGCAAAAGGATGGTTAAACATACCTTTTATTTATTTTGTTACCTTTATACCTTTTATTCATTTGGCGTCAAAATTTATAATTTTTTTAAAAATAATGAATGATCATATAAAATTTATCATTTTTATAAAATTAAATTTGAACTATTACGGCATTTATCAGCAAGGAAAATAAAATTAATTGTTGTTGTTTTAGATTTGGTTAGTAAAAAAAAAGTGAAAAAATCGTCGATTTTATTTATTTATTTTTTTCACAATGAGATGTTATGTTTTGAACTATACATATTACTTTTCTTTCTAACAAGCTGTTAACCTTTTCAGGGACAAAGTATGTTTATTCATCAAATGCTGTAATGAAGGAATGTCATCAGTATTTCCATATAAATGTTTTTGGAAATAAGTAAAAGATTTTTTTCCGAGTTCTTAATAATATGAGAAATTTCAATCAAAAAATCTGGTGCCAATGTGGCACTTAGGAATTAAAATTATCTGGTCCAAAAATGAACAACCGCCCTTCAAGGGGTTAGCACTAAATCACAGCTGCCAATGCTTACGCCATAGCTCAGTGTTGCCAGCGGGCTACTTTTTTTAATTCAGATTTCTTAATTGGCACCACTTTTCTGAATTGGTAAAATTTCCCTTGTTTTCGAGTTAATTAATGCGTCATTAAATAAGGCGAATTTTACTATTTCTAAAAACTGGTGCCAATCAAGAGATCTGAGTTAAAGAAAAGTAGCCCACTGGCGACACTGCCATAGCTGCCAACATCTTACGCTTTTTCGTACCACAAAAATTTTATATTAAATACCTTTTTAAATCGCCGTAATCATCCGATGAAACAAGGCAAAAAATTAATAATAACTTTTACTCTTTTTGTAATCGCCGAAATTTGCCGATTAACACTAGAACGCCCGGAAGGAGTCGATTCGACTCCGACTATGTGATTAAATGTCAATTGAAACCAGAAATTCTTTCACAAATTAAGTTAAAATTTTAAAAACGCAGATATACGTTAAATAAATAAGACAAATAATTTAAAATAAAAATTCTGGTGTAAAATATTTTTATGAAACTTGAGTAAAATTTCCGGACGTTCTAGTATTAAATAATGCAAAAATTTATATTTCATTTTTATGGTACGAAAAATCGTAAGCTGTGGTAGCTATGCTAGATATACCAACAACAGGTCATTTGACCTGTACCAATGGAAAATATTTTGATTTGAACCAGAATTGTTTTCATAAAATAAATAAATAATCACACAGAATTAAGTTAAACATAAATGTTAAATTGTTTTAAATAAAAATATTTTTGTAAAAAACTTCTATACAGCTTAAATAAAATTCCCAATATATTTATTGCACGATTGACATTGTTGATTTTTATAGTTAGAAACTAAAAATGTATTTTGTTTTCAAATATTCCTTGGCTGAACAAATCATTTTTGTTAAATTTTCCAGGAAGTATGTGATAAAATTTTCTCCTAGAAATATTAGATTAAAGTTACTTATATTTCACCGACTTTTAATTCAAAGCATTCAACCTAGCAACACTTCAGAAAAGTATTATTTATCTTTTCCGTTTTCCAGATTCTTTTAGAAAGTAATTTAGTCTTTGAAATGCGTGAAAACTATCATTTATGTTTCTCTTATCTGAAAGACGAAGCTTTCAAGTCTTAAATTCTACTCTGATATTTACTGCCAAACCCAAAGTTGCTGTATCCAGCAATGATTAATTTCGGTAAGAAAATCAGTTAAACTGGGTCAGCCAATATTTACAGATGCTACATTAGTTAAATTCAAAGTGTATTTGTAAAATGTAATTACCGTAACTTTCGCCTTATAAGCCTCGGATCAAACAAACATGTTTAGACCTCAAACTTTACTTAATAATATAAAATTTACTTTATCGTGTTACATATTTGACTTCAACTTATTACATGAAATTTCTGGGACATAAAATGTTTGTTTGATTCGAGAATTATACGTCATAAATCACAGTATTGTATTATTTATTGATTTGTTTTATTTATTTACAAACTTAAAAATATACTTTTATATTTATTAACCCCTTGAGGGGTACCGGTATATATTATATACCACCTACGATTAATGAAGTTTTACACCAGAAAAATTTTATTAGATTTTACTTTTCTAACTTTGGTGGAAAAAGGCCGTAAAATTGCTTTTACTTATTTTGAAATAGAATTTTTCAAAGATTCCAGTGGGAATTCAGTATTTCACAAACGTATTTGCTTGCCCCTCAAGGGGTTAAATATGAAACATTCAAATAGCATGCATGTAGTAGTTTCTGATATTGTTCGTCGGTGAAGTGTCATAGGAATGCAATGATATCATACAGGAAGGAATATTTCTTTATGGGAGTTATTACAACTGTCATTAATAGCACGTGAATTAAATGCACTCGAGTAACTAAAAATTGTGCATAACCTTATAACATAGCTGCGTACTTTTACGCTTTTTTAATACAATAAAACCCAGATATTACATTTCCGTCTTTGTACGTTTTTCCTTATTTAACGTAATTTAACTCAGTTCCCTTGAAATCCGTATTCCAGTAATGTTAAAGTTTCCCGTTTGCAATGTTTGCCACAATAAGATTTTCCCATATCGTTCATTTTATGTTTGGGTCGATATTCTTTTCAAATGTCAGTTTCTCGAATATTTCTTGCTTTATTGCCGCTTTCTTGACATTAAGAAATCCTTCCGTGCTCACTTTCTGTAGGGTACAGAATAACAGATATAGAGAGACCAAGGCAGTCCTTTCAATCAAATGAGTGAGACTTATAGCTGCCAACTTTTACGCTTTTTACATACCACTAAAATTTAATAGAGATTTTTGCCTTGTTTAATCGTGACATCTCGGCGATTAAATAAGACAATATTTACTTTAAAATTTTAGTGTTAACAAGAAAGCGTAAAAGTTGGCAGCCATGGTTGAGCCTGCAATTACAGTGCAAATGTTCCAGGAGTTTATATGTGACAAACAGGTGCATCTTCATTATTGTTAGCAAGAGCCCATTAGGCCAGTGGTGTAGCGTTAGGGGTGGCTCATTCATTTTACTACCAGAATTATTGTATGCTAAATTTTGCTTCCTTTAATCGTATAACGTTCAATGATCAAATATGGAGAAATTTTCTATATAATAGTGCTGGTAGTAAAATGATCGATACCCCACCTGTATTAGACACCGAGACACTATAGACATGTCCGTAAGGAGTCTGACTGCCTGCCATGCAGAACAATGCAAAATATAATGGATAAGTCTTTGACCACTGTGCGCACTCTCATAAAGCTTACTGACCGTTCACCCTGCAGCCAAACTTTTCAGTCTGTTCTTTGCGGAAGCACTTATACTATCCTGTAAGTTACTGATAGTGACTATGTAAATTTATGACTGCTTAACTCAAATGTTTTTCTGTTTCGCAAGTACAATTGAAAAATCAAAAAAGTTTAACTTAGCAAAAATTAACAAAATAGAAAACTTTCTGCTTGAGTAGTACTTACACGTTAGCTCATGTAAAGTCCCTATCGGTGGAACGATAATTAAACAAAAAGAGTTAGAAATTTCTTCACGTAAGTAAGTAAGTAAGCACCCACCCTGGGAATCCGCTTTTGGCTTATGGTTAGGTGTAACCCCCAAGCCCAGGGCAGGGAAAAGTTTTACTACCTGCGGAAACAAGCCCAGAACCCCAGTCTCCGGGAAAGAAGACTTCAGAACGACCTGCCTGACACGCCGAAGAGAGCACAAGAGGCAAGTGCCGTGTCCCCGGACCGCCTGTGAAAATTTATTATTATTTAAGATGGCGATTCTTTACCAATCACAATTGGCTACCCTATTGTTTCAGGGCGAGCCTAGAAATCTTGGCTTCAAGGTTCTCACCGCTGCCATCGAAATACTCAAGGACTGAGGACAGGAGTGTGATGTCATCACTAATCGACGCTTCGCTCCCTGAATACTAGGCCTGAGCGGTGACACAAAAATGGCGGCTATCGTAGGTGGATTTTTAAACCTAAGCACGTTCCCTGAAATTTTGACACCAGTATTTTATAAAAAGTTCCTTTGATTTATTTAATCTCAGACAAGTAAAGCGAAAAAAAACTTTGAAAACCTATTGGTACGATAATTTAAGGGACCGTACACACGCTGAAAAAAATCCGCCTTCGGCAGCCGCAATTTTTGTATCAGCGCTCAGGCCTGGTATTTAGGGGGCGTCGATCGACGGACTTCTCACTAGTGTTGGAATTCACACAGGGAAATTTTGAATAGCAATTTTATTTTATTTTATTAGTGGAATATCCATCATCTTTTAAAATAATATCAACTATTTAAACTTACTGGTGAGAATTTGGAATCCCTAAATAAAAATTCAGCCAGATGTGTTATTCCACAGTGTTGCACAATCTGGCTGATTTTATACTGGTTTTACGTAGAAAACTTGCGTTAAATTATTAGTTAGTTGAAAACTTGATTTGTCTGTGTTTTAGAATTTCAAAAAATGTCTCTAGAGACATTTTTTCAACCAGCTGTTTCAATTTAACCCCTTAACGGTCGGATTAAATTACGGTTTAAAAATTAATATTGCTTATTTGCACCACTTTTTTGAACAAGAGATATTCACTTTATTTAATGAAAGGTTAAATGATACCACAATAAAGCCAATTACACTATTTTATACAACTGGTGGGAATCAAACAAATCTGAATAAATCTAAAGAAAGACTCAGTCTTTGAATGTGACGGGAGCAAGAATTAAGGGGTTAACACTTTCCGGCGTGGAGTAATTAGTCTATAAAATTAGGAAATGATGGACTGACACCAGAATTTATAAAGGAATTTAATAAGAAATAAAAACGTGCTTATTTTCCAATACTTTGTAAAAGGAAAATTTATATTAATTATTATTGGTGCCAGTACGCTTAAAATTAGATGTACTTTTTTGAGGATACCTTACACTAAAGGGTTAAATGTAATTTTAAATTTAATTTTATTAACCCTCTCGCTGCGTAATTGTTTTATCAAAGTAGCTACAAAAATTGCGCGCATTTAATTCCTTCGTGACAAGCGTCTTTTAAGAATTTTTATTATTTTGTCACCAGTTTTTCAAAACAAAAAATTTCGTCTGATTTTATCGGGAAAATGCTCCGATTAGATAAGGCAAAATTTACAATAAAAAGGAACTGGTGGGAATGATCAAGGATGGTTAACCCTCTCGCTGCGTAATCCTAGAGTTTCTAGGACAACGTAAAAGTAGCAAAATTTGTGCAACCCGAGATTTCATCGGGGATGCATTTGCTCCGTCTAATTAACCCGCCTTGATCATTCCAACCAGTTGCTTTTTGTTATAAATTTTGCCTTATCTAATCGGAGCATTTTCCTGATTAAATCAGATGAAAATTTTTGTTTTGAAAAACAGGTGGCAAAAGAATAAAAATTCTCAAAAGACACTCGTCGCGAAGGAATTAAGTACGCAATTTTTGAAGCTATTTTGATAAAACAATTACAGCGCGAGAGGGTTAATTAGACGGAAAAAAATGCATCCCCGATGAAATCTCGGGTTGCGCAAATTTTGCTACATTTACGTTGCCCGAGAAACTCTCAGGTTGCGCATCGGGATGGTTAATGCGTTTATTTTTGTGCTCTTTTTCTTCTAGTTATAACAAAATCCTTGCATTTTATCATACGGTATTCAACTTCTTAAAATTTAAAAATATTACAAAAAAACAAAGAAATATAATTTTTGCAAGAAGTTAAAATTTGTTCGCGGAGAAACAGCTTTACTTATTTTTCTGTTAGTTTATGTGCATTTTTTTAAATAGATTTCTTTAATCTATTTTCTACCAGTAATAGCAGGATTTATTTCCCCAGGTGTTCATGATGTTTCTTTCACAAGATGTCAAATAAAACACTTAATAGATTCAAGCTAAATGATTTTGATATTATTTATTTTTCAAGATTATATTATTTGAATACAGGAAAGTTTTCCCCATTTCTTTCTCTGGAGGTAAAAAAGTATATAAATTTAATTAAAAACAACAGATATTATGAGATATTTAAAACAATTGTTCTATTGAACTGATATTTTGCGGAATAAATTTGTGACTAAAAAATGAAAGTTAACCCTCCGTCTACCAGACGGGTCCAATGGACCCGATGGGTACATTCGAAATATTTATTCTAACCAGAAATTTCTTTAAAATAAACTAAATATGTAAACCAGACAATAATGAGTTAAGTAAATAAGTTCAATAGTTTTAAATAAGAATTCTGATGTGTAATATTTTTATAAAACTTGAGTAAAATTTTCGGTAGTTCTAGGGTTAAGAATGTTCGATAATATTTAAATACCGGAATTTCCGCGGTATAATCCGCGGATCAAAGAATCACGTTTGGAAACAGAAATTCTATTTAATAATTGAAGATATATCTATCGCTATTTTAAAAGTTTCATTTTATTAACCCTCTAATTCCCATGGTAGAATACGTTCAAGAAATTCCGTAATTCAGATAATCTGAATTCATACCTGAAAATTTGAATAGTAAATTTTGCTTTATTTAAACTAGTTGCGTAATAACCCTTTGTGTTACTTATGAATTGCATGTGATCATTCTACCCTCTATTAAATACAATATTTCAAATAATAAATTATACTTACAATTTAAGTTAAAGCTTTCCCAATAAAAATGTGCTTTCTGTAACTTTATTTGCCGAAAGCTATGCGCTATTCCAAAATTTGTCTTCGAATTTCGGAGCTGGTAGAAATGATGTAATTTCTGCCAACTTAAACATAAATAACTTTGTTTTGACGAATTTATGCGGAAGCATTTTATGTTTAACAATTAAATACATACACATATAGGAATATAGTTTTTCTCGCCACAAAATTTTGTTTTTAACGCCCACTTCTGAAAAGTTTTAATCTCTATATTAAGGCAACAATTGCACATTTATTTTTCTACTTTAAATTAAATAAAAATAACTTGCGAGTTTTCCAGTTAGTCGTCAACAAAATTTATCTCAATCCTCCAGTCGACAGGCGAATTTTTGCTTTTTAAAATAAACTGATTCCTGAAGCTTGAATATGTGAAAATTCTGCAAGTTTGTATTTCTTGAAATTTCCTTGAAAAAGTACAATTCAATCACAATATTAGTGTCACTATTTATTGAAATAAAAGTCAATTTCGATTTTAAAATGATGTCAAACAATGATATCTAACAATCCCTATCATTTCCTCTCTTTCACACTTTTATCTACAAAATTGCAGCAATTTAATTTCCATCCTTACAGAAATGCCATTAAAAATGACGAAACAATTTATATCTCGAAAACTAATTCAAATTTTAAAATTCTACGAACACTTTTGACATCCTCGGATCCATGCGGATAACTGGCTTTAATTGGATCGCCCAGCATTTCATATTCTAATAGGAGTATCTTTAAAATACAAACGGACTGTCACTTCTTAATATAACAGATTGATGAAGTTTTAATTTCTCTACAAAAAATTAGACAGTGACAAGTACTGAAGTATGTATGTTGTTTTAAATGCAAATGGGTTATTTCGTAATGGAGCCTGCACACAATGGAGATGATTAAAAAAAGTTATGCTAGAAAATTATAAAAGCCATAATAAAGAAATAAATGATGATAAAGTTTTCAAGCAAATTGCATTTGAAAGTAGATTTTTTCCCCTACCTAATGGCGTAAAAATTGGAAAGGTGCAATATTTAGAAATTTTAAAAATTGCAAAACGGAAATTTAACACTCGAACGCCCGGAAGGAGTCGGTTCGACTCCGACCACATGATTAAATGTCCATTGGAGCCAGAATTTTTTCATAAAATAAGTTAAATTTAAGCGCCGTAGAAATACGTTAAATAAATCAGCTAAATAATTTTAAGTAAAAATTCTGGAATGAAATATTTTTATGTAACTTGAGTAAAATTTGCGGGCGTTCTAGTGTTAAACGTCAAACGTTGCCATTCGCAAAATGACGTGAGTGTTACGCACGGACACATTTGTGAATTACAACTTTGCATGCGAAAATACATTCTTTAAACCAGAGATTCTAATCTCAGTACCACCGAGTTCAAATTACAGAAATTAATGTCTTTTAGATGCATTCGTGGTAAAATATTTAGTTTTATCAAAGTAAAAGATATATATATATATATATGTGTGTGTGTGTGTGTGTGTGGCTTTTACTGAAGCATTATGTCAAGTGTGTCAATCTCAGTATCGGCGGAATGAAAATATATTGAAATGTAACATAGCTTCTTTATGAAGAAAAATGCGTGGACCGTAATTTCCGGTGTATAGCCCGCAGATCAAACAATTCAGTTTGGACCCAGAAATTTTACTCAGTATTTGAAGACCAATATTTACCGTGATCTAAAAAGTTACATTTTGTTTTAAAAAATTTCTGGGTCGAAACACGATTGTTTGATCCGCGGGCTATACACCGGAAATTACGGTATTTTAATGCCTCACGTCATTTTCTGTTCAAAATTTTTAAAAAGTTACTTTTTATTGTAATGAGAAAATGGCATTATTAAGGATAAATAAACCCCGTTATTTCTTTTTTTCTGCAACAGTGGAAGTAATACGATTGCCACCATTTTGAAGAAATTTCATAAAATTTTTTTTAATTAAATTTAAAATATAAAACTAGGAATATTTAGAAAAAAAATCTAGTGCGGGCACATTTACAAATGAACAGCTTTCATTAAAAAAAATAATTAATAAAATTGGATTCGTAGAAAGTTTAGGGAAGATGTCTAAAAGAACTATTCTGTGTTTTTATCATATTAGATTATTTTTCTCTTTTACTTTAATAGTTGCCTAGCAACTCTATTTCGAAACTTATATATTTCGTACAAATTACATTTGAAAGCACTTTTCCCAATCCTTAAAAATTTAAATTATTCGGTAAGATGTATGCTAAATTCGTGTGTTTTTTTTTTAAATTCTTTTATCAATTTATTGATGAAGCCTTAATTTCGTTGTGGAAAATTAACCGGAGACAAACTCTGAACAATTTTTATTTTTTATGTGAAAATTCTTTATTATTATTTCGTAATGGAGCCGGAAGGCGATAGAGGTATAATTTAAAACAAAAACATGCTTGAAAATTATTTTATAAACCTTTATGAATCAGCCCCTTAAGATACAGTTTCCAAACAAATTGCATTTGAAAGCAGATTATTTTCCGTACACGACGGTGTAAAAACTGAAAATGTGCGGTATTTAGAAGATTAAAAAATTGCAGACGCGAAAATTGGAAAACGAAATTTTATTGTGAACTGTTGCCATTCGCAAAATGACGTCAGAGATACGCACAAATACGGTTCTCATTTTTAATATAGATATGGAATGCCCCATATTAAATAAAGCAAATATTGCTATTTTAACACGTTCACGCCGGCGCGGTGGGTCACACTCGACTGTCTTAGAGTTATGAAGTCTCCGGCTTTTTGCACACCACTACTTTTTTAGAGAAAATGTTGTTCCTTTAAATCGTCCAATTGTTCTAATTAAATAAAACAACATTTTCTGTATTAAAAAACTGGCATCCAAAAGACCGGAGACTTGTCCGCTCGAGACAGTCGAGTGTGACCCACCGCGCCGGCGTGAACGTGTTAACCCTTTCAGGGGCAAGGTACTTCAATTCACAAAATACATAAATGAGTGATTGACATCAGAATTTACAAGCAAATTTATTTCAAAATAAGAAAAACTTTTGCTCACGTACTTGATCACCCGACCGGAGCACCAACCAAAGAATGGCATAGGATGTAACGCTCCGGTGAAAAATCACCACACCAATCACCGATGCCGGACATCGGAAAGCACTCAAAATAACAAGGAAAAAGGCACATATTCTGACGAACTTACATAGTAAATCGTAAATTTACAAAACAATTGATGTTGCTTTCATCATAATAATAAAAATAAAACAAAAGTGAAGTGACTTAAATGTATAACAAAAGTTAAGACTATAAATCCTTGTTCAAGATTATGAAGTGTAAATGTTCATTAAAGTTCACTGTTCACTAATGTTCAAATGAGTTCAGTGTTCGAAAGAAAAAATGTTCATAAAAGTTTTATATAAGAAAAACTAACTTGAAGAAAGATCACCATAATGTTCAGACATCAAAAGAAAATCAACGCCAACAAAAATGTCAGACAAAGGACAGTTACTATAAAAGGCACAATGTTGAGCCTTTGATGTAGTGTCAGAAAACCACGCAATGTCCGTAGCGAACCACTGATGAGTATTAACAGTATGATAGAAGTAAATAGTTACAAGTGCAAAAATTATCAAAATTTATACCCAATAAATGAGTATTCCCTATTAAGTGCGTTGTACATAGCACACAGTTTTCTATAGTTTGAACGGTTGATGAGAACGTTTCGAATGTTCCATCTCAGTGTACAATTCCTGTTGAATTTAAATGTACAAGGCATTAACGGACAATGTCCAAACAAATAATGTTGTATACTTCCTACATCACCACAGTTACACCTGTTATTTGGGCGTTTTCCTATTTTAAACAGATACTTTGGAAATGCTCCATGTGAAGAAAGAAAATAACCTATCACCTGGGATTCACATAGAAATAATTCGTCAACCTTGTTTAATGTAGCATAAGTATCTCTTCCCTTCTCCGAATTTTCCCAAGAAACCTGCCACTGATCATGTAGAAGTGTTTTAAAATGACGCTTTAAAATAGAAGTTGGTGCAGGAATGCGTAGAACTTTATCATACAGATCATTTATAATAACTGATTTTGCCAACATGTCCGCTCTTTCATTTCCTGATATTCCAACATGCGATTTTATCCAGCCAATATATATGACTTTATTATGTAACAGGCGCAAAGAGTTGAAGATATTAAAAAGCTGACCGTTAGATGGAAATAAGGGCTGAAGAGCGTAAATTGATGACAAGCTGTCAGTATAAAGATGAAATGAATCATGCGGGGAGCCGATGCACCAACTGATAGCCTCGTCTATCGCAGCAAATTCTGCTTGAAAAACAGAGTTATAGTCATGTAATTTTAATCTCATGTCTAGCATAAAAGAATCCCCAAACCAAACCGTAAATGCAGCTCCTACACTGTTCATCATTCGAGAACCATCAGTATAATATATCGGATGATTCACCACTGGTACTGTATCAACCACTGGCTTAACAAATTTTATATTTAAGTTTTCAAAGAAGTAAGGATAATTATATGTCCTCAGTATATTCATAAAATCTTCACCTTTAAAACACATATTGTCAATCAAGATTGTACCATTTCCATAAATGATATTATAACGCTTAGAAGACAAATTCAGTTCTATGTCAAATGGTGGAGCACCCACAAATCACACAATGCGTCATTAGAAATCGTACGATATGCCTTTAAGACAGATAGCAGACATAGACGTTGACATGAGAGTAATCTTGTTATTCCATGTTGATTTAAGTCAAGCATCCAGATCTCATGCCCATATGAAATACATTTCTTCAAGACGGTATTGTACCCTATTTTAAGATAAATAGAAGAAAGACCTCTATCACGGATTCTGGTTTGGTGTATTTTACACGTGAAATCGTTAAGCCTAGTTCTAATCATATCTAGGTGATCCATCCAGCGAAAATTGCTGTCAAGTAGAAATCCCAAATAAAGAATATTGTCCTTTACACTGATACTTTTGTCATTAGGTTTAAAAATTGGTCTTCTTTTACTAAGAGTGTGGCTCCCAAACAGAATTGCGGCTGACTTCTCTGCACTAATTTGCAAATGATGTATAGAACAGATATCCGAAAAGTGATGAACACTGGTATTCATTTTATGTTCTAGCGCAGATCGCGTACCTGCGCCCTCTATAATAACGCTATCATCAGCATAAGAAATAATCAGTAATCCTCTCTGCTTGCAACTCTTTAAAATCCTGTCAGCAACTAGTGTCCAGATAAACAGCCCAAGACATGACCCTTGCGGGCAGCCACGGAATACATGAAACCATGTTAATCTATGCGTATATTTAAAACAAATAAGCCTATGACTCATGTAATTTTTAAGTGTAGACTTCATGTAATAAAAAATAGGTAAGATATTTATGATATCGGCTACAATACGCCAATCCTAAACGTCGAAGGCACCACTGATATCAAAAGAAATTATTGCACAGTATTTATATACTGATAGTGTTTCTCCAATGATATTCTTTAACGCAGAAAATGCTGTCAAGGTGCTCCGTCCCTCACGAAAGCCATGTTGTCCATTATCAAGATAATTAGAAGACTCCAGCATTGTAATAACTCGAAGTTTTAAAAGTCTTTCATATAACTTACCCATCATAGGGAGAAGAGTAATAGGTCGATTCGAATTAATTTTTTCAGCTGTCCTATTACGTTTTCGAAAAAAGATGATCATTCCTCGTTTCCAACATTTTGGGAAGTGACCAAGTGAAAAACAAGTATTAAATAGCGTCAACATAAGAGTTGCAAATCTGTTACACAATTTTTTAATAATTATTCCATCAATATCGTCCGGTCCTGGAGCTTTATTTATGTCCTGAAGGCGCAGTACATGAAAGAGTTCTTTTTCTTTAAATAGAACAAAATCAGGTGATGAGGAATAATTGAATGAGTTAATGTACTCATAAGGGACAGAGGGTCGATAATCCACGTCAAAATGACCAGACATAAGGCTATGTGCTACGCTATCATATGTGTCAAACATAGAAGATTCTTCTAATGTAGTAAAGATCATGTCGTTATGTTTCAGGGTTTTACCTGAGAGATGTCTGTATAGAGACTCATAACATTATCAGTGCGTTCACAGAATGATAGCCAACCCTGTCGTTTTGCACGACGTAAATTACTTTTATATTGTCTTCTAGCAGTAAGATATTTATCCTTGTAATCTTCTCTATTCAAATTCTTCCTATAACGCTTATACAAGGCGTTAATTTTGTTTCTTTCAACCCTAAGAATTTCTGTATACCATTTTGCCGTAGGTTTATATGATAATGAACCTCTTTTAAAACAAGCACTCATAATCTCATTGCAAAAGGTCATAAAAATTAGCCGTCCAATCTTCTAGTGCATCAGGACTAAAAATTCTACGTAAAGTGTTCATCAACTGAGGAAGATACTCCAAGAGTCTTTTGTTGAAATTATATAAACTCTTGCTTTTTGTTTTTTATCTTGTGTAAGTCTTAAATGAGGGCTCAAGAACAAGGTGAAACCTGATGTAGCGATGATCGCTGTATGAAAAGACACTATCATCTACAGACCAACCATCTAAAACCTGTACAATTTCGTTATCGACCAGCGTAAGATCTGGACGGCCCTTTTGGTCGTCTTGAACGTAACTATGAGGTGCCTCTGGGTCATTTAGAATAAATAGTCTGTGAGACATTAGTAACTCCAAAAGAGGCTCAGCCCTATCACTGTCGCAAGTATATCCCATCATCTTAGGCGGGACGTTGAAGTCTCCTCCAATCACATGCCTGAAAAAAATCTGGATAAAAGTCAGTCCATGGGTCCATGTCATCTTGAAAATTTCCAGAAGGTCGTGAGTACACTGAACCAATAATAATCAAACCTTTTGCTACTTGCAAGTTTACAAAAATACTATTTCTCGACTCAAAACTTTTCACACATGCATGCCCCGACAAAGTTGAAATAATAGCTGCAGTACCACCAAAAGAAATAAAATAAACCCAGTCAGGAGGATGACCAACAAAACAACCGTTAACCAAATATGGATCTTGGCAAAGTACAAAATGTACGTTAAAAGAAAATACGTATTTAATAAGAGCATCAGTGGCGTCCGCACAATGATGTAGATTTATCTGGACAAAATTTAATCCTTAATCATCAGCCGAAGAGCCCGAGACAACTATCACAATCGTTTGGCTAAAAGTCCATCGCTGTAAGCCTTAAAAGACGGACAGTTCTGGCTATCGGCACGATGGGAATGATAAATTTCATCATCCTGAAAGAAGCAATTACTGCAAGTAACTGTGTTCACGGTGCAATCCTTTATGTTGTGCTTTCCTGCACATTTTACACATTTTAGATCCCCAGCACATCTATTTGCAACATGAGCAAAAGCTTGACATTTATAGCATCGCACGATTGGTATATACTCAACCATGCGGTACCCCTCCATGTCTATACAAAATCCTACGACGTGCCAAAAGATAATCAAAACTTACCTTATCCATGTCCAATAGCCGGTTATGTCTAGCCGCTCTAGTCACAATCCTCCTAACAACCTCAAAAATATCTCCAGGAGTCTCAATAGTCCTATCTGAATTTTTTGCATCCACACTCAATCCCTCCAAAGCACATCTGACCGATCTCACAACCTCCTTTTCATCAACAACAGAATCAACACCCACAATCAATAATCTTTCTCTTTTCCTACGCGGAGTCTCCACTTTTATTTTGTCCTTGATTTCCGATTCAACAAGCAAATTCTTCAATTTTTCGCTATCACTCTTTGACTTAACCTTTAAAATCAATTGTCCAGCCTTTGTAACCACAACATCTGCCGGAGTCGGGATATCTGTAATTCCTCGCCACATATTCTTTACTTCTTTTTTAACATTGTCTATGGAATCATCTCCAGAGTACGTAATGATAACTGAGTAGTCAGAGTGTTACTCGTGTCTAGTTATAACAACGTCAGATTTGTTATGAGAGTAATCCAAAACCTCCCTAACAGTAGAGAAACGCTGGGCAAGGGCCTCATAGGCCTTGTTGTCAGTGACCATTGTTTTTATCTTCACCTCATTGGCAACACAGTCTCTGTGAGCCTTAACCAATCTTTCAGAAATGTAGTCAAAACAATGTCTGACAGTTGTCATAATATTTTCAGTCACTTTCCCACCTTTGTTCCGCTGATTCTCCAAAGTCTCATAAAGAAATGATTGAACTTTTCTAATACAGGTTGGAAACTCCAATTCCTCTATTTCCTCCAGTAAATTCTCCAGCTTCCTCATTACCAATTAACAATTACAAAGAAAAAACTACCACAGAATGACGTAGAAGGACAAGCAGCCGGTCACAAACGGAACAAACTCTCAGCATATATATATATAGCCACCCAGCTGGATCGACAAAAAGACAAATGAACCAAAGTGAAGCAAAACTACTAAAACTGAAAAAAAACCCAAATTGCCAACCGCCAAATACACTGAACATGTGATAAAAATAACCGAATAATCTACAAATCTCAAAGCGTACCCTAGAAACCACACACAAACTAAACCAAGTCCAGATTAAATTAACAAAATAAATGTAAATCATTTAGACAAGGCTAGCTCCATAATACAAAATCTCCAACACACTACACAACTTAATGCGTAACCCAGCAACAAATAAAATCTATATCAAGTACAGATTAAAATAACAAAGTTAATTGAAAGTATTTAAACAAGGCTAACTCCATAATACAAAATCTCCAACACACTACAAAATATTAGTCCGACAGTAGCATGACACATCTCAACTCTACAATGAAGCAAGATGGTGATTAAAACAAACGCAGCGAGAAACGCCCACCGGACACAAAAAGCCAAAATAAACCGCTAATTAATCAGGGACTAATAAAGAAAATACAACAGACTGAAGCTAATTGAAAGCCGAAGGTAATAAACTTTGAAAATAATTAAAAATAAACGTAAATAACAGAAGTATAAATGAAATAGCAAACTAACTGATGCCGCGAGCACTAAATTATGCCCCGGCAATGAACAAAAATTTACAAAGTCATAAGAAATAAGTTTAAAGTAGGCAAATTACAGAAAAATCATATAGAAATGAACAATATTTGATAGGAAATAAACATGCATGTGCTACTAAGTCAAAAAATGAATAATTACCAGTTAAATAGAAAACTTTGGTGGAGCTGCAAAAAATGCGTCAAACTCAATCGAAAGCCGCAGGGAAGACTTTTGTTCACGTACTTAATAAAATCTACTCCTACTTACTTATCTACATTAATCTAGTTAAGGAAATCTACATGAAAAATTTCCTTTTATTTGTTCACGTACTTAATAAAAGGAAATTTTTCATTCCAATATTCTAGTGCCAATGTGGCATTTAAGGATTAAAATTAGGTGGTCCAAAAATGAATAACCGCCCTTGACGGGGTTAAATTTCTTGTATAAATTTACAATATCCTAACTAAAAAATCTGCTAAATTCGAAACCAGGATTCGTACGCTTCAAGGACTTTCAAGCACCGTGTACCAGAATTTTTTAAAGTAATGTTTGCCTTATTTAATGCAAGAAAATTTTCTCTTCAGATATAGCTAATAGTATTTAACGAAATTTCGGGTACTAAAACACTTCTAATCTCCTGAATCAATGAATGCGTACGAATCCTGGAAACACTGGTGGTAGCATATTTGCTACCACGGGCATTAGAGGTTTAGGTAAAATATCTGGGTACACACTTGATTGTTTGATACGCGGATTATACTTCGAAAATTACTGTATATACCACTTTCAGTAAAGTTAAGAAAGACTATAATATTTCAAACACCGTAATTTTAGGAGTAAAATCCTCGGATCAAACATTCATGTTCTGACCCTGAAATTTTATTTAATAATTGAAATCAAATATTTACCGCTATTTAAAAAGTTACATTTTATCAAATAGAATTTCTGGGTCCAAACTTGATTGTTCGATACGCGGATTACACGCCGGGAATTACGCCATATACCAGTTTTAACAATTACTGATGAAGCGAAAGATAAAAGTTTCATAATTTATTTACAGGAATACACAAACATTATCTATAGTAAGATTTAGTGCAAGGTGGGTTAAACAAGTAAATAAAATATTGCGCACAAGAAAAATAAAGTAATTTATGCAAATTGTTAAAAATTTAATCCAAGCATTAGAAAATAAATGAAATGTAATTTTTTCCCTTCAACATAGTCTATTCATATTTAAAGGATTTACAGTACTTAACCCCTTGAGGGGCAAGCAATTACGTTTGTGAAATGCTAAATTCCCACCGAAATCTTTGAAAAATTCTATTTTGAAATATGTAAAAGCAATTTTAGGGCTTTTTTCCACCAAAGTTAGAAAAATAAAATTTAATAAAGTTTTTCTGGTGTAAAACTTCATTAATCGTAGGTGGTATATAATATATACCGGTGCCCCTCAAGGGGTTAAATACAAATATGAGTCATTCTCTCAAAAGTGGCAATTTTATGTCCCAGGGGTCTTGAAGATGTATTTTTAAAATTACAAAAATAAAAAGTGAATTAAACTGTCAATATTGATCAGTTATACACATAAATTGTAATTATTTTTCCGTTGTAATAAACCTTTCAGAGAATCATATATATCCATTTTCGAAAGAAAATAAAAAATCACGCTTTTAACCTATTACCTGCTAGTGTTCCGTTCACGCACTGGTCAAACTAAATGCACATATTTAAGTTATTTGCATATCCACCACTAATTTTCAGCTTAAATATTCACTTTACTTAACCCCTTAAGGCGCAGGCAATTACGTTTGTGAAATGTTGAATTCCCACCGCAATCTTTGAAAAATTCTATTTCAAAATAAGTAAAAGAAATTTTACAGTTTTCCGCCAAAGTTAGAAAAGTAAAATTTAATGAAATTTTTCTGGTGTAAAACTTCATTAATCGTAGGTGGTATATAATATATACCGGTGCCCCTCAAGGGGTATAAAGACATAAAATTTTAAGCTCATATAAAGCAAAAATTATCTGCCAGAGTTTGTGGTGGCAAACGGCGTTCAGCTAAAAAGTTGAAAATTTCAACCTTATAGTTTTGGCGGTTAATGGGTTGAGAGTTAACCCTTTCAGGGGCAAATTATTTCTGTTGTTAAAATATTTGAGTGACACCGGTACTTATGAACAAATCTATATGAAAGTAAGTAAAATATCTTCTTAGCGTACATTATATAAAGCAAAATCTATTTCTTAATTTCTGGTGCCAATGTAGCATTATGTGATATATTCACTATACTGGTGCCCTTCAAGGGGTTTAATGGTACTTTAAAGTACCGTCGGGGCAAAAAAGGTTAACCCCTTTGCTGCGGAGCCCGAGATTTCATCGGGGATGAATTTTTCCGTCTTATAAACCCTTCTTGATTATTCCCACCAGTTATTTTTTTAATGTAAATTGTGCCTTATTTAATCGGAGCATTTTCTCGATTAAATTAGACAAAAATGTTTCTTTTGAAAAACCGGTAACAAAAGAATAAAAATTCTTAAGTACAGAATTTTTGAAGCTATTTTGATAAGACAACTGCGCAGCTAGAGAGTTAAGGGGAATTAAAAGTAAAAGTATACATTTTTTGCAGTTTTATTGTGCTTGTTACAGAGTCATAAAAGGAAATATGTTACGGAATTATCTCCCATAAGCGTGTTTAAACTGATGTCTTACCCGTCATGAAACAACCACTATTTTAGAATAGAAAAAAAGTGTATTCTTTGATGACAGAAAGTTTGCGATTAACATTATTTCTACAGGTGTCAATTAATACCTTTTAAATTTTGGCTCCCGTTTGGTATTCGAAGGTATAATATAATGATTGATCCAAATATAATGTCAAATTTAAGTGTTTCTATTAATAAATATTCAAGTTAGTAAAATTCCTATATGTAGACTATACTCAAAGCATTTCATTAATGTCTAAGAATTGTGTTTACATGTAGACGTTATTACAAATGGATACATAATCGTTACATTACTATACGATAATTTGTATCAAAATTATTAGCGGTGATCACTTTTGGTTCCACATGCATGTACATTGTCCAATAAATTAGGGGTCTTAAACCCATGGAACAATTAATAATGGGGAACCGACATATCCTTAAAATAGCGGCGCTTCAACTGTAATCACTTTATCAGGAGTTCAATACCGCCGGAGCGGAAGTCCACAATTAAATTTTTGTAGAAAAATTCGTCTTATGAATGCAAAATTTCAGTCAGAAATAAATGCAAAACAGGTACTCATTTTTACTGGTGGAAGTTTGCTTCAGCGGTAGTCGAGCCCTGCGTTTCCACCATATTGTGGCAACCTAGACAATCTCCTGTCTGCGTAAGTGAAAAATATTATAATATGTGGGTAAACTGCGGTCAGTAAAAACAAATAGAATATTTTACCACATTTGTGAGAAACATTTTCCATGTATAAGGCGCTTAAATAAGTTGAAATTTTCTATTCAAATTTACTGGTGAGAAATTGTCCCGGCAGTAATCAGAAACTGTTTACAGAGGTGCCAAGTTCGCACTAATCTTCCGTAATGCGTAGATTAATTTAACCCAGTTTAACATCGTTTCGAACCAGAAAAATTATTTGATGAATCTTTATTTATTTAATTACAGGTTTCTACGTGGAACTTCTTTAATTTCATCCCTGAAAAAAAATTCTGGTGCGAAAAGTATTAAACCAGGGTTAAATTAACCCACCCATTACGGAGGATTAGTGGCAACTTGGCACCTATGTGTTTATCCAATGTAATAAAAAGCAGTTGCCATCTTCTGAAAACCTCCTCAGTTCAGGTCTTCCAAATGGTCCGCCAACTGAATACCAATATTTTTTAACAGAAAATTTCATGGTAGGTTTCTACAATATTTGCGCTAGAACTAACCTCAAAAGGTGGTTTCTGCACAATGTGAAGAAAAATTTAAAAGAAACTTATTCTAAGAAAATATTGGTTTTTAGTTGGGGGACCATTTGGAAGCCCTGTCAGTAATTTCTTTCGCAACTGGTAGACAATACACTATATGTCTCTTCCTATTTATTCATACCTCCATACTTTAACGTACGTGTGGGTCTCGTCTTCCTAAGCTGCCACTATTGTAAAACAGAAAAATCTGCCCTTAACAACACTAGAACGGAGATAAAGGCCAATTTGACCGGCATCAAATAAACATATTTCAATAAAGAAATTTCTCAATTAAAAGAAATATATAGGGGAGACTAGGCAGGGCTGACCCACTTTTAACATAATGATTTTTTATTTTTTAAATAATGAACGCAGAATAAAGTTTTATATATCATTTTATTCGTTGTACAATCAGTTATCAAAATAAAATTGCTACATAAGTATAATATAAAAGAAATTTGAAAAATGATTGATTTTAATCATGAGAAAATAATTGTCCAAACTCCCCACAGATGGGAGGGTTGAACGACTTCGTTTCATATTGAACTATTTGTGAAGAAAAATAAAATATGTTTAAAAAAAGCACAATAACTTTATGCTACATGCCTTAATTATTATAAAAATATTTTTGAAAATATGGTGCTTAACCAAACCTGTTTAGATGCAATAGCAAATCAGAGGAGAAAAATTTTGTTACAAACAGGATTTTGGCATAACAAAATTTAGGTCTGAGCATTATTATTGCACAGCGATGACAGCGATGACCACCTCGGGAACTCAGCTTTCGCTTTAGAGTGTTAGTGCAATCCCGAGGGGTAGACCACATCCACTCCTCCCGACTCTCAACCAGAGTCTGAGAGGGAGCGTCGGTTCCCTGATCAAGCTGCTGAGATTTATTTCGGTTACTGTGAGATTTACAATTACAATCACAATTGGTTACCCAATTTTTCTGGGCGAACCGAAGATTTCACATCGAGATATATGACTGTATGTAGTGATTACATGAGGATCATTTCACCTAATGTGATTGCATAATTGTTTACAATTTTCTTGGATATATATACGTCACAGTACATTTAACACACAATATTTAACATGACAATTAGAAACACATTACAACACAATATCAAACACCTACTATTTACATGACTGTATGTAGTGATTACATGAGGATCATTTGAATGTGATTGCATAATTATTTACATTTTTCATGGATTTACAGGGATTTCACTGTACATTAAACACACAATATTGAACATCAAAATTAGAAACACATTACAACACACCTACTATTTACAATTTGCACATACAGTGGTGGTCAAAATTATAAGGGAAAGGCGAAAATCGCCATATCTTGGCTACATTTGGCCGGAAACTTATGCAAATTTAATGGCTGGAAACCAATGAAAAATGAAGAATATTTTTATAAGTTTTTATGGAAATATGTGAAAATTTCATATTCATAAAATGTATTATGGATTTATACAGCCATCTAATTTGGACAAAATTATAGGAACAACTGTCTTTGCGTGTTCTAAAAAGTAAAATTTGTATGTTTTTTGCTCTGCACACATATGTCAACATAAACATGTGACATAAACATATGTCACGACCGCCTCTTACAAAAGTTCATAAGAGACTGAGCATGGAGTTTGCCAAAAAATGCATTACTATGGAAAAAAAGTGGGATGTGTTATCTTTTCCGATGAGAGAAAGTTTAATTTGGATGGACCAGATGGTTTTTGCTACTTCTGGTATGATCTACGTCGAGAAAAATAAATTTTCTCAAAGCGTGCATTTGGAGTAATGGTCTGGGTAGGTTTCGCAACTTGTGGAACTACTCCAATAGTTTTTGTGCAGTGTAGAATGAATTCTCAGAATTATGTTGATGTATTGGGCGATAATCTTTTACCGGAAGCACCATTAATAACGAGTGGAGACTGTTTTTCCAGCAGGACAACGCCTCAGTACATGTTTCCCAAACTTCAAAATCGTGGTTTGATGCTAATTTCGTGAAACTACGTGATTGGCCGGTCAGAATCCCTAATCTGAATCCAATGGAGAATCTGTGGTGTATTTCGACACACGAAGTATACAAAAATGGTATACAACATAAAAAGAAGCAATTGCTCATGTCCTCCATCAAAAAAGCCTGGTCAAATATTTCCAAGAACGTTCTTAAGAAACTGCCCAACTCCATGACGTCAGGACTGATAAAAGTGATTGAGAAGAAGGGGGAGATTATTAATTATTAGTGTGTTTCAGGCAAAAACATTCATTGTCTTTATAATTTTGTCCAATTTTTACAATGACATATTTTGTTAATCATGGCAAAACATTCATATTTTGCATTTTCCAATGTTTTGCATTCTACAATGATTTCTAGCCCAAAAAAGCATTTTATGTATAAATTTCACTTTATTTAGTTCAGAAATAATTTTTTTCTGTGCAATTTTCAATTGTTTTTATAATTCTGACCACCACTGTACTAGAGTTTGGAGAGATGCACAAGATAAAAATTCAAAAGTGATAGAAGTTTCTGGCACCCGCTAATAACCCGTTTCTCCCTCCATGCTACACCCTAGTGATAGAGTCGGACTAGAATGGCTCTGGATTTGAAAAGATGTACTCGTTTGTTTCTATAAATCTCATGCATTGTATGATCTTGTTGAGTAGTTGTGGTTTCTCTTTTACATCCCGCCACCAACTTGCTAAATTCATACGTGTGTGTTTTTTGAGATGATAATGTGATGTTAATGTACAGTATAATACATAGTGTAACGATGTTGACGGCAAGCCACAAATGCATAGTAGGGAGTCTCTTTTGTTAATTTTGTATAAGTGTTCCTGAAAGGGGCCGTGATTTGTTAAAAATATGTGAAAGTATCTGTTGTTTACGAAATACTTGTGGTCAACCAACAGCAAGAATTCCTTCGTATATCGGCCTGTGTCTGAATCCGTCCAGCGTTTTTGCCAATTTTTTAACAGACTCTGCTTTGTCTGTGATTTTAGTGAAGAAGCTGGATATGGTAAAAATGTATGTATTAGTGTTTCATCCGTTACTGCCGATTTTGCCAGTTGGTCAGCTGCCTCATTGCCCTCAACACTTGAATGTCCTTTTGTCCACTTGAACTATATGTCTTTTACTGTTGTTTGTAATTGTTGAAGAATTTTTAGTATTAAATAGTTTGTATTGTAAAAATTGTTTAATGCTTTTAAACTTGATAGGCTATCCGTTATGATTAAGTATTGAGAATGTTTGTCCGACTCTATCCACTCTAGTGCTGAAGAAATCGCGAAGAGTTCTGACTGGAAGACGGAGTTATCCTGGGACAGTTTCGCTCTCCAAGTATAGATTTGCTCGTTTTTTTCGTACACACAAAATGCCGAGGCTGTGCCTTCGGACATTTTGGAACCGTCCGTGTATATTGTAATTTTGCCTACATAGTCGTTTATTTCACAAATTTGTATTTCATTTGTTAGTGGTGATGTTTTGTATTTTGAGCATTTTGTATAGTATAGTGGAGCAAAAGCCTTTTCTGTTGACTTGCCGAGACGAATTGTCCCCGAATACTCCGCCTCCGCCTCCAGCTGCAAATCCAGTGGGGGGAGACCTGTGAGGACCTGAAGGGCACTTGTTGACGTATTGCGATATGCTCTCGTTATCAGCAACAAAGCTTTCCTTTGTTCCGAGAGCAAATGTCGACGACCGTGATATTGCGCCATACTCAGAAACCAAACAGCGCACGCGTAGGCCAGTTTCCTTTGTAAGATCGCCGAGTACCAAATGTTAAAAAATTCCGGAGGGAGTCGACCTGAGATTGATGAAAATTTATAAAGATTTTGAGTTATTTTTCCGATTTCTACTCTCTTTTGTGCCACATGTGGGAGAAATGATAATTGTTTATCTAATATTACCCCCAGGTATTTTAGTATTGTTTCTGATTTTATTGATTTATCTTGAAGTTTAAATGTGGGGCCCCGCTTAAGGTGTTTAGGTTTGCCAAAAGTTAATGATGAGGATTTTTCATGGGAAATTTCTATTTTGTTGGTTTCTGCCCAAATCTGAATAAATTTGAAAGCTTTCTGACCTTTTTGTTCAAGTTGCTGTCTCGACTGTGCCCAGATCAGTAATATCACGTCATCCGCGTATGCCACCAGTTCACAGTCCTGCACATCAAAGGTCCCCAACAGAGTCTCCAACAGAACCAACCAAAGAAAAGGACCCAGACACGATCCCTGCGGGCAACCCTTACTAAAGAAGTACAACAAAAATGGTGCCATCCAGTCCACCTGAGCTCGCCTACCCGAAAGGAAGTAAACGACAAGATTAATGAGTTGTTTAGAAATACCTATTCTTTGCAATGCTAGGATCACCTGGTCACAAGGGAAATTGTCAAATGCTCCTTTGAAATCCAGTGACACCAGTGATGTGTATTGTTTAGTTTGTTTGTGTTGTTCTACTAATGAAATCACTTGCTCCATAGCCGTTTCCGTAGATTTATTTTGCGTGTAGACGTATTGCTTACCCGATAGGAAATTCGTTTTGTCTAATGCGTGATGTATTGTCTTAGAATTAATTTCTCTAAGATTTTTCCGAATATTGGTAATAAAGTGATGGGGCGATATGAAGAGCTCTCATTCAAGGGTTGTCCCACCTTTCTAAAATACACGAGCTCTCCCAATTTCCAGTCATCAGGAAAATAGTTTAACTTTAAAAGACTGTTGTACATATCCAACAGAATATTAAGAATTTTTGAAAAGATGCACCTGTCAATCCTGTGATCAATTTGATCAGGTCCTGGCGCCTTGTTAATATTGAATGAGAAAATAACATTTCGCAACTCTCTTTTCGTGAATTTAGCCTGGTCGTGCGAGTTTAGTCGCTGTGGTAGTTGCTTTGGAATATCATCGCCAAAAATGTCCCTCGTTAGTTTTAAAAGGGTTGATGACCTGGAAGTGGGTGACAAAGAATCAAATTGGTAACTGATATGTGAGTCCTGAAATCGCTGGAAGGCTAACTTTTTCGTTAAACCAAAAGGATCCGTCTCTCTGCGACACAGGTTTGTCCACGCTTTTTCCGTCTCCGATAAAATCTGTTTTTGATAAATTGCCCTTTCCCTTTTGTATTGCTGGTTTATATTTGACTCGTAGTTTGAATTTTTTGCTCTTTTTAAAAGAGCTGCTACTTTATTTCTTTGGGCCCTCAATTGTGGAGAGGTTGCTGTGGAGAGGCTTGTTGGCTTTCTTTTTAAAGGATTTATTGGCTTGTAATAATATTTCTTGTTTAAAAGTTTCGTATTCTTCGTTAAACTGGTCTATAGTTTCTATGTCATTAAAGTTAATCTGTGAGTCTTTTCGAGTTAGTTGTTCGGAAAATTGTGTCAAAGGGATTCCCTTTGTTTTGAATCTTCTTCTTGGTAGTTTGGGTATTGTGAAATTTTGCTCTGTTTCTATTGGGTAGTGGTCTCTAAAAAGGGAAGGAATTACTTCCCAGTGTTTTATGTGTGAAAAACATAGCCTGCGTGCAGATGGACAGATCCGCCTCCCCAGGTTCTTCCCCGACTCATACGTTGGTGGACTGTATGAAGAGTTTAGAATAACTCGTTGATACGTTATGACTCTATCGATAAGAACTTTTCCCCTGGTGTGTTCACTCCTATAGCCCCAAAGCTGACTGTGAGCGTTAAAATCACCGAGAACCAACAGCAATGGGCTCTGATTTTTAGAACCCAGCCAGTTCTCAATATCCTCATCAAAGTCAGCACTCGGGGGGCTATACAGGCTGCCAATGCTTAAGGTTAAAGGCTTAAGGTCTAAATTTATAAAAACTGAGTTATAGTGTTTAGAAGAGAGATTATGTTTTAAGTTTTGGTCTAAGATTAAAATATGGGCCTTTTTAGAGCTTGAACTATAGCATGGTGTTGTTCGAGGGGGTGATAGAGGTCTATTTTCATAAAGGTATGCATCTTGAAGACAAACCAGGGAATAGTCCGAGTCTGAGAGGAATTTCATAAAAGCAGCGGTTTGTGATCTGTTGTTCTGTAAATTTTGTTGAATTAATTTGAATTTTTACCTCTATAAAACAATGACGCTAGCGCTTCTTGTTTCTTTCGCTGATACACGCTGCAGGATTGATCGTAAGATGAATGTTTTTCATATAGTCCAGCTATCCTATGGTCCCCCTTGTAGTAGTCGAGCACTTTTTTGCAGTTAACACACTCTTCATTTTCTGAGGCACAATCCCTGATGTTGTGGCCTTTGCCACATTTAGCGCAGGCCTCTTCATTCTGGCAAACTCTTGCTGTATGCCCTATTTCCTGACAGTGATAACACCTTTGAATGAAGACATACCGTCTTACCGTGCACCGGTTAAATCCTATGCACAATTTTCCTGCCATTAGTTCCAGTGCATCTCTCTCCAGTAGCTGAAACACCAAGTGCGAGGTTTCCTCGCCCTCTCTTCCTTTCAATACTCTTATCAGCTTATATTGCACCTTCCTCCTCAGAGCTTTTTCCAAAGCCGGATAGAGTACTTGTTTTTCATATAGCTCTTGTTGCTCTTCTAAGTTGTTCTGTGAACTGTCTGCTTCTCTTTCGACGTTTTTCTGTGTGACTACTGGGGCTTCTGGGGCTCCAAAGGCTATCACTCGGGCTGTTTTCGGGATCGGTTCTTTAATATCCAGTTTTTCCGCCATATCTTCTGTTGTGCAGATTTTATCTTTCACCTGTTCTAGGTCAAATCTGTTTTTAAATGTTATTATTATTTTGTTTTGTTTTGTTGTTTGGCAGTCTACTGGTGGTAATTCAGCCATATTCATAGAATTGAGAACTTTCTTTATTATTGGCATTTTTGTTTCCTTGTCTTTTGGTGTTAATATTAGTGCCGGTCTTTCTTGTGGGAGAGGTGGAAAATTTGTCATTTCTGCATATGTTGATCGGTCATTTTCTATTGCTGTTTCTCCCTCTATGATTAATTGAGTCCTTTCGGTTTTCTGCCTGAAGAGTGGTAACATGTTGACGAGTCTTTTTTCCATTTGTTCATGGTTCTGTTGTAGGATTTTGTTCATATCATTGATCAATTCATCTTCTCTTTCGATTTTATCTTGTTTTGTCTGTTTGATTAACTCTTCTTGGAATTTAATTCTTTCGCTGAGTTTCGTTATTAAGTGATCTTTTTCTTCTGTCTGTTGTTTGAGCTGCTTAAAGTTTTTGATTACTGATGACATGGTATTCTTTATCTTTACTTCTTTGATTGACGCTAACTGCGTTTGTAGTTGGTGCATGAGTTCTAGTACCTGGTCTGCAATTTTCGACAACGTGTCTCGTTCTTGGTGTTCTTCCTTTTCAGCCTTGTCGTGTTGTCTTACGCTTTCTTTCTCTATTTCCACCGTGTTCTCTTCCAAAAACTTTCGGTATTTTTGTGCATTTTCATTACTTCCTTTGTCGCGTTTCTTTTGATGTCTAACCATCTGATCTATTAAAACCAGTATCGTCATTCGTGATGATGTTTCGGCGTCAAATTGCAGCAGTTCATCTCCCGGCTGGTAATTTTTGTTTCTCGCTGTGGTAGCTGTGTTTCTTTGTCGTTAGACTTCACCCCGTCTTCATCTGACTCTGTTATGACAGAGGAATCATTCCTTTGCGACTGCAACTCTTTTTCATTTCGCGGATCACCCTGCTTCATTGTGAATATATATTTTTATAATATCAGTAGATAAAAATACTTCTGATTTTCTCTATCAGCTTATGTCTTCTATTATGACTTTTTCGGTCCTGATTATACTGTTTGCACAGCGTTTTCACTTAGTATAATTAATTCACTTTTTCAATTATGGGCCAGGCATCACCAGGACCCAACCATGCTCTTTGAAGGAAAGGGAAAATAGGAGAGTTTAAAGTAAAAATCAGCGACCTAGATCACCGTAAATGACTAAGATATAAAATTTTAATGATCGGACAGCGGGGGGTTTTTAGTAATCTTAAGGGGGAAAAAATATACAGGCTTTGGAAGATAAGTTACAAAAACTAGGGGACATAATTTTGAAGAAAACTGACCAAAAAAAAAAAAAATAAATAAATAAATAAATAAATAAATAAAAATAAATAAATAAATAAATAAAAAGAGTTTCAATGCTCAAAAACCTCATTGCTCTCGATTTGCCATTTACAAACATTTTTCTCTTGGTTACTTTCAAGTTCTTTTCATTTAATCTTTATTTACATTTATGTACACATTGTTGACAAGTTTATTCAAGTTTCCTGTTTCTCTCCACCAAACCTTACCAAAGATATGTGGCATGTCCTGTGAATGTTTTTCACATTTGATAATTACGCATTTTGCCATAGGTAGTTGCACAAAATGTCTAATATTAACTGTAGACCAGTCCTGCAGTTTTGAGGTTTTTCACTGAAGTAAAACCAGTCAGGGAATATTAACAACTAAATGAACTTTTTAAGGCTTGCCTGTGATTGAAAGAAGTTCATGCTGCACTTGGTATGATAAAAAAGTAATGGTGGGGGAAGTTGGGGGAGTAAATAACGTCAGGGATCATGAGTGTTCAACGAGAATTTTAATTTGATATGTCACCTGCCATGTTTCAGAGCTTATTTAAAAGAAGTTGAAAAGTTAACCCTTTTAGAGTCCCCTTACAATACCAAAATGGCAGGTAGCATATGCAATTGTGAATTTAATCTAAGAAGTTTAAAATACAGGCTTCCTGTACGACTCTCTATAAGATTTTGAGAAATGACTGAAAATGCGCCTCTTAAAGAGCCTACTGATGCCTAATTTGTGAGTTGAAATAGGGGATGAGATCATAGAAGAGCTTATGTCATGACCTTTCTGTGGACACCATACTTGGGGGTTTTTCAAGCACCTTTCAAAAAACGCCTGAAAACGCCCCCTGGAGGCTAAAAAAAGAACTAAAAAAGGAAACGAAAGTCAGGGTTGTGGAGCTTAGGTCAAGACCTAACTTTAGATATGTCACATGACCCCCCTGTGACAAAATTTTAAAAATGTGCTGCCATGTTTTCATACCTTTGGGTGCAGGAAAACGCAATGGTAAACCTACGAGTCGACCGCTAAAATCAGGCTTTTAGGTGTTTTCTACCAAGATATGACTTGCAGACCGATTGCGTTTTAATATGGGAATCGAGTTTTAACTAATTCTGGAATTTCAGTCTCCAACTCGATGAGGTGGTTGTCTTTGCTGCCGGTTCCCGGTCTATTACGCTTTTAATGCTTCAGTTACATCTATTTTTTATACGCTTGTAAAAAAGAGCACCATATGTAAGTTTTGTTGCTGGAGATTTAAATACTGTCTTTGGATTTTACATAACAGAATTTTCAGTACTGTTAATCATAGTTTAAATAAGTCAGATTTTTAATTTATTGTATGAAAATTTTCTCTGGTATACTAAATTTCAAAATCATAGACAACGTACTTTAGTGTGTTTTAATTATCCGAATTTTGAAATGAAAGATTTATTAACTCATTATTTTTCTGATCATTAAAAAACAAAATATAAGATTGATGCTTAAAAGTAAATTAAAATTATTTCTTTAGTAAATATATTATTCCAAAATATTTTAAATGCAAGTTAAATTTGAACCCTTCAATACGGTTAAAAGCAAGAAAAATGTTGTTATTGCAATAAGTTAATTGTTTCTAAATGTCTATGAAAACGTACGAGCTCTTATGATTTTTAAATGAAATAAAGTGTCTTTTGTTTTTCTGGATAATTAAAATAAATGTTTACTGAAAATTTTCGCATATGACTCGAATGCTTTTCGAAACTATATTTAGACTGACTTTGTTTATTAAATTGTAGTCATAAACCAGGTATTATTTTTTTCAAGTGCGACATTATTGATAATATTTTAAGAGTCATGAAAACGATAGAGATGTACATATATGTTTATTCAGAATTCTTCCATTTTTTCAAATAATAATATTCGCTATATTTAACATATCATTAAAAAGGGCAAATATAACCATTTAAAAAATTGATAGCAATATGAATAAAAAATCTCGCTCAAGGGGCCACACTGACGTCATGTCTTATATTTTATAACTGGTTTAACCATTATGTGAACCTGTAGATCTGCGGTTTGCTTTTTACTACATTTTTATATTGTAATCTTTACGTTATTAAATTATAGGATATTCTGTGTTTAACCCCTTAAGGAGCAAGCAAAAATGCCTCTAAATATTGAATTCTCACCGGAATAATCGAAAAATTTTATTTTTAAATAAGGAAAAGCAGTTTTTTAACGCTTCTCCTCCAAAGTTAAAAATATAAAATTTAGTTAAAATTTTCTTGTGAGAATCTTGTTTAAATTAAGTGGGATATATTTTATTCCACCGCCACTCAAGGTGTTAACCCTTTAATTCTCGCTCCCATGATATTCACGGTCTATGTCTTTTATCCAGATTGTTCAATCCCCACCAGTTTTAGAAAATAGTGTAATTGGCTTTATTACGGTATCATTTTACCTGTCATTAAATAAGGTGAATATTTCTTTTTCAAAAAGTTGGTGCCGATAAGCAATTGCAATCTTTAAGCCGTAATTTGCTGCGATCGTTAAGGGGTTAATTTAGTCGAAGTTTACTATTTTAAGGGATCGGAGTATATAGGATAAATTTTATTGTTCTTAGCAGTATTTTTTTTTATCAATAATCCTCATCATGTAATACTCCTATTGCATATCTTATAAAAATGTCTTTTGAAGATTATTGATGAAAGATACTGGTACAAACAATAAAATTTGTACTGTATACTCCGATCATTGTATTAGGGAAAAGTTGTAATAAGCGACCTGACTGTCAACAGTTTGGAAAACTTTGCTTTTATTTTAACATAGGAGTCAAGGATTACGAATTCGGAATACGACTATTTTCCACTAGTCATAACGAGTATTACTTTTCAAAAATAGCTGTATTCAAGATTTGTAATGCTTGTCACCTACCGTAAAACGGGGTTAATCGGAACACTTTTCAACTTTAACGCCAAAAAAGGGCAACTGCCGATATTTTTATTCTTTTATTTTTTGACTAGAAACTTCGGTCTTGTTTTGTTCTTGAAATTTTAAGCGAAAACAAAACATTTTTTACAGTTTTTATGTATATTTTTAATTTTTTTTAATGGTGTTCCGATTCACCACGCAGGTAGGGGTGAATTTGAACAAATATTATAATCTTTACTTGTTCCAATTCAGACTTTAATAGGGTTAATAAAATTAAGTAATAATGATAAGGGATGAAGAGGAGCACGTAATTATTATCAATCAAATCCATTATTTTCTATACTAGTAAAGGTATGACTTTTCAGAAATTAGAAAACAACTTTGAACTCAAGAAAGATTAAATTTTGTTCTAAGAAAATGTATTTGAATTGAGAAAAATGGGAATTTAATACAAATTCAATTCACTTATGTCGTTCAAAAAACTTATCATATCCTTGAAACAAGCAGATGTTTGAATGTTGTCCTTTAAGTGAAGTTTCTTTATGACATCTTCTGGAAGAAATGCCGTCTCCTCTTCCACTGTTTCTTGAAATCTCCAGGTATGGGGGACCCTTTTGTAAAATTTCCTCACATAACCATCATCTTCTAGGTACAGGACTTTGGTCACATAGAGTCTGTATGACTTTTTTCCCTGCACTTTAACGACAAAGAAGTCTCCTGGAGCAAATTTGTTCGAAAGTTGGGGATTTTCCAGGATTCCAACAACTAGGTCTTCTGATAAAGTATTAGGCTTTATGAACTCTTTATTACTGTCTTGAACAGAATAATTGGAATTTGAATCTTCATTGATGATCTTGTGGATAATTTCTTTCGTTTGTTTTTTTTTGTCCTTTTAAATCGCTTCATGTTTTAATACGATCTACTAGTACGACCTCTTCCTCAGCACTTAGTACTGTTTGCCCTCCTCTCTTTTTTAATTGGCTTCCCATTTTGAGATGTCTGTGTAATGTTGTGGTTGACAGAGAATATTTCTCTGCAACTTTTCTTAGGGATTTGAATTTTTTTTAATTATTCTACTGCCTGTTCCATATCCCTTGAATTGGGGATTGGCGTTTTTCGTTCAGTTAAGTAATTTCTTGGCATCTTTAAACTCTTCAAGTAATTGGAACAAACAAAATATTGTTATAAACGATATGG
The DNA here is from genome assembly GCA_963932465.1 of Maratus speciosus. Lineage (NCBI taxonomy): Eukaryota > Metazoa > Arthropoda > Arachnida > Araneae > Salticidae > Maratus > Maratus speciosus. The sequence goes on from OZ010796.1 coordinate 312,270,147, forward strand.
CATGAAAATATTACTGTATGGAAGAGTAAACCATGACAACAAAAGTGTGTTCCGATTCACCCCTTAAATCTTAAACCTATGATGTTATGAGAAATTTTCCACGTTATCACTGTGTAGTTTTAGAAATACATAAAATCTAATACATGATATCGTTTATAGGTCTATCTATACTAATAAAAGAACAAATCGCTCTGTCTGTCCGTCTGTCTATCAGTGTGTCTGTCTGTGTGCGATGGCTAGCAAAATCTACGGCACGTACGAGGTTTTTTTGAAAAGAGTCCAAGGCCTCTTCTAATGCACCGTATCCTCAGAATTTTAATATTCTAATTATTAGCTGAGTAATTAATTAATATTCGGACATCACTCTCATCAAAAGTATGCCTTTTTCCCTGAGATTACTTTCGGTTGGTTGGTTCATAAAATATCGCTCATCAAAAATACATTTCTTTGTTTCCGCTTTCTTTCGGTGGGTTTGTTGTATAAAGCTTTCGCAGAAATAATTAAGTAAACCGGGATACAATTAAATAAACCAATTTGAGTGCTTAATGTTTCAAGAGTGGCTGTTTTTTCAACTAAACATTAAATTTTAGCATGAAGGTGAAACACATGCTTTGAAAACATATTTAATAATAATGAGCGCTTAAGAGAAGGGATTAGTTTCAAATGACGTCACAACCAAGCAACCAACTTCACAACCTGGCAGGCTTTTTGTTTGCCACACTGTTTTCTGTTTTTTTTTTTTTTCTACTTTGTTTGGTTGAGCGATAATGTCTGCTAAAAAATCGGTGATTTTGGTCGATTTACGGAAAATTGGAGGTGCCTGTTTGAGGCTGATTTATTTAGATAGCAAGAAATGTGTTTTTTAATCGTTAAATAAAAGATTAGAATACTCCTTACTTGCTCTTTTACTACTAGAAATTAGAAATTGGCAAGTCCTTGCATTCTAATGCTTTCTGCTGCTATAGCGGGTAGCAACAGTTTTAATAGAATTTAAATTCTCATTTTTAATACTGATAATGATTTTTTTTTCAGAAGTGTTTTTTTATAGACATTTTTAACCCCTTGAAGGGCAAGCAATTACGTTTGTGAAATGCTGAATTCCTACCGGAATCATTGAAAAGTTCTATTTAAAAATAAGTAAAAGCAATTTTACGGCTTTTTTCCACCAAAGTTAGAAAAGTAAAATTTAATAAAATATTTCTGGGTAAAACTTCATTAATCGTAAGTGGTATATACTATATACCGGTGCCCCTCAAGGAGTTAAACGCATTTTTAATTGCTCTCTTTTAGGTTTTAAATACAGAAAAGTGTTCCGAATTTATCGCCCGCCTACTATACAGTGCCGCAGGCAGTTGGAACTCATGTCGGATGTTCGTACAGAACTTTTAGCACCCTTCATTTATGAGTGGGAGGCGCTAATTTCACTAATTGGTTTATTTCTTTTATATGCTTATTTTAAACGGTAGTCATGTTACGTTTTATTGTAGTGTTCTTCAGAACGGCGTGCGATTTGTAAAAATACAGCATAAATGCTACTTATTCGAGATAGAATTTTCAGAAGTCTTGATACCACTATTTTCAAAAAGTAATTTCAGCAAATATCTTAAATTCTTGGTTAAGACCGCCCTCCCCCCCATTCATGTATCTACGGGTAGGTTGCGTGAAGTGGTTTCGTTCATATAAGTTTTTGCTAAGAATCGAGTGCGCTCCCTGGTGGTGGAATGTAGAACTAACAGACCTCAATTTAATTTAAAGTAGGGAATCGAACAAGGCGATCTGTTTGAAACTTCAAGATAGTTTATAACACATTAGAAAAATTTTATATAAGAATGCGCGTGAAATTTCGGGAAGGTGGGGAGAGGAGGAGGGGCGATAGATTTCTTTTTTCTTTTTAACTTTTGCGGTTTTTTGACGGAGTCCTGAGATAAATGCGTCTTATTAAATGTAAAAATGTCAAAAGTTTGTTACCACTATTTCCGAATAGTAATTTCAAAAATATCTTAATTTCTTGCTTAAGACCTCCACCCCCCTCGAGTAACATATCTACTGATAGGTTGTGTAACGGAGTTACGTTCAGATACAGTTTTGTTAAAAATACAGTGCGCTCCCTGGTGGTGGAAAGTGGAAGTAAGAGTTCCGATTTCATTTAAAGTAGGAAATCTAATGAAGCGATCTGCTTGAAGCTTTAAGATAGTTTATAACACATTAGAAAAAGTTTATAAAAAAAGGCGCGTGAAATTTCGGGCAGGTGGGTGGGGGGAGGGGAGGGGAGGGGCGAAATATTTCTTTTTTTTTTACCTTTGCGTTTCGTACCGTTTCAGGTGCGGTTTTTTTGACGGAGTCCTCAGATACATGCTACTTAGTACATATAAATGTGACAAAAGTTAAGTTACCACTATTTCCGAATAGTAATTTCAACAAATATCTTAAATTCTTGCTGAAGACTGGAAACTCCTCGAGTAACATAGCTACTGATAGGTTGTGTAAAGGAGCTTTTGTTAAGAATAGAGTGCGCTCACTGGTGGTGGAATGTGGAACTAACATAACGCGATTTCGTTAAAATTAGGAAATCTAGCAAGGCGATCTGTTTGAAACTTTAAGAACGTTTATAACACAAAAGATAAAGTGTAAAAAAGAATGGTGCGTGAAATTCCAGGGTGGGAGGGAGGGGCTCTAGATTTCTTTTTAAAAAATTAGCGTTTCTGACTTTTTATATGCCGTTTTTGGAGGGAGTCATGAGATATATGCTACTTATTAAAAGTTACAGACCTTATCTCTGCTTTGAAAAACACCCACTTTTATTTTGAAGAGTAGATAAAAAGCATAGGGTAAAATTTTAATGGGAGTTCAAATTTAAACCAAAATTTTTAAAATACAGCATTCGCAGATTTTAAACTTTAGCTTCTTGGCCTATATTTGTAGACTAATTAAAAGTATGTAAATTTACAAAAAATGATTCAGGACTTTTTGTTCGAAACGGAAAAACGGAAAACGGAAATCTACTTTTAAAAAGAAAATGAAACGCATTTTTTAATAGAAAATGAACGCGAATTCGTTAAAATTTGGAAAACGAACTAACCGATCGACTTGAAATTTTTACGTAAGTTACAACAGCCCTTTGACCACTGTTTCGTAGAGTAATATTTGTATAGAACATATTGCGCTCCCTGTAGGTGGAAGGTTGCACTACCCTCTATTTTCGAATAGTAAATTAAGCAAATTTCTTAATTTATTATTTGAGTCAACGTCCTTATTTTAACACAATGTTTATCGAAGCATCAAAATAGACCAGTTTTACATCTCCTATAAAAATTTTGAAACGTGCGAAGGGGTAGAAATATTTTTTACAAAACAAAATGTCTGAAAATATCCACGAAACCAGTAAAAACCTGAGTGTTTTGTCGCAGTTCCGCTCGCTTTCGATACGCATAGACTCCCAAAATCAACTTACGCATAATAGTACGTAAGTTCAATTTAATATTTTTCTTGCGATTTTTTATATTTAAAAATATAAATTCAGACAAAAGGGAATTAAAAGTACAAAATCATACAAATTTGAGGTTCATTCATCACGGGCCGGGGCAACGCCGGGTCTGCTAGTCCCTAATAAAAAAAACACTACTCTTAGGTTTGGTATACGAAAAAGTTTGTAGTTATGTACAAAGTTTTCCAAATGTTGAAAATAGGAGGTTTCCGAGGATCGACTTGCAATTTTTTTATATAACACAGTAGTGGTGCCAACATGACAAAACTAAATTTCCCAACACTTCATGATATTACCTTCTTTTAAAAAAAATTAGCAACTCAAAATATTCTCACGCATATTTATTTTGAATTTATTTTTATGACTGGGAAGTTTCGTTCCTGTTCACCCCGCTGTTCCTATTCACCCCGTTTTACGGTATATGTTAATTACATAACTAATACATATATATTGCCAGTCATAAAGAAAGATAAATTTATTGCCATAAAATGCTCATTGTGATGCTATCTATGAAATCTTTAGGAGAATTTTGTTTAGAAAAGAAGGACTGAAATAAAATTATAATAATAACAAAATCTTATTGTCGTTAAAGAATCTCGTTTTTAAAATACATAAATAACATTTGATAAAATTTAAGAAAACTAATAAAACTATACACTTGAATTTCACCTTTCCTTCAAAGAAAAAATTAAATATTATAATAACATTAACGCTAATGCCAGACAAACGTCTTTTTGCACGCTTTTTTCTTTTTTTACACTTTCCCTACAGGTTTGCTACTATGTGTATGAATGGCGTAAGAGAGAAAAAAGCGTGCAAAAAGACGTTCGTCTGACATTAGCCTAAAAATATAAAAATAGCAGCATGTCTCGTACCACGTGGGGTTTTCTTTCATATATAATACATCTTTAGATGATATGTATATCTCTTTATAATGGTTACTCAGTAATTACTACATATCTATGCGTATAGTAATTACAACGGTTCTTCATCTACTTGTACAGTTCATTTAATTGAAAAGCATACATATATGATAAATTTTTATTACAACCACATATAGATGCCAACTCTTACGCTTTTTTAGACTAATAGACACTTTTGAATTATTTAATCGGCATATTACGACGATTATAAAAGGCAATGCTACAAAAAAAAAAAAAAAAAAAAGCGTAAGAGTTGGTAGCTATGCAATCAAAGCATTTTATTACGAAACAGCAGGTGAATTTACGTAAAAAAAAATCTTATTACCGGTAGATTTAGTTTGAGAAGCATAATTTAAAACTTTATTTTAGGTTCAAACAGATTTTGAGCTTAATAAATAGCCGGTTAAATTGAACAGTAAACTACTACTCTAATAAAAAAAAATAAAGTTTCTTTCCGCAAAGAACATCAAACAATTAAAAAAAAAATGCAATCTATAAAAGAACCTGCAAGTTCTTCCGTAAAGTATGAAGCATTGTTTAAAGAGCAAATAAAGACTTCTTCTAAAATCCCGTTTATTTCGGAGCCCAAAGTAACTTTTATCTATTATTATTTCTTTCTTAGCGCACTGTCTTTATTTATTTAAAAGATCAATAAAAGGAAATACTCATCTGTATATAAATTGCATTTTACTGAAGGCATATAAAATTATTTTTAGACTCAGTTAACCCTTTCAGGGGCAAAGTACTTCTGTGTCTAAAATACCGAAATTAATGAAATACACAAAGATTTACGAACACATTTATTTGAAAATAATTAAAAGCTTTTCTTCGCATACTTTATAATTCAAACTTTAGTTCCAAAAATGCTGTGACATTTTTTAAGTGGATTAAATTTAAGTGGTATATGTAATATAGCGAGAACCTTCAAGGTATTAAATCGGAAAGTAATAGGTGCGAATTCTTACGATTTTTTCGTACAGCTAAAATTAAACAAGGCAAAAATTTCTTTTTTGTGAAATCATTTATCTATATATTTTATGCATACTATGTAGTGTGGCAAAAGTTATTCCAATTAAACACATAGCACAGTTGAAATTTCCCATTCAGCTATTTCCACCAATAAACAGAAATATACTTGAGACATTTTGTGCAGCCATTCATTTGATCTATGGAATTTATACACGCCAAATAACATACAAAAAATAGTTAACTTTATGAACGCGGAATACATCTGAAAACGAACTTCCAGCAATTACTGTTCATACCCAGTACTGCAGCAAAACTATTTTGTATATCCTTAAATATGAACGATAAACACTGCGCACACCATTAAGCAGTAAGCGCCTTGTAGTACAACTGGTGATATACATGATTTTTAATATATTTAAAATAGCGTGATATCAAGAACATTCACCGCATGGTCAATAAATCAGATGAACGAGTAACTAAAATAGAGGAAAAGCTTCGTGAATTACCCGAAAAATTATCAACAATGCCTTTTTGACAGACTTATCACTTTGTCCAATGGATCCAGAATTAACATTGGAAGAAATTCGAAAAGTCTTAACACGTTCAATATGTCAAATCTTCCACAAGTGGTTGATAGTTAACCTATTAAAAATAGTGACTTCCGACTTTGTTGCAAAGACAGTTATCTTCGGATTTGTTCTCCCAATTACCGTAATTTCCCGCGTATGCGCCGCAGCTCAGATAATTCGATTTCCTACCAGAATTTGTTTTGAATAAGGTGTGACTTTCTTTTCCTTAGCATTTATTTTACTACATTTTTTAAATAAAATTTCCGATATGAAAAAGACTTAACTAAGTCGCGGCGCATACGCGGGAAATTACGGTAGAAATCATAGTTGAAGAACAACCAAAAAGTCTCGGTTCGTAATACTTGGGGTCCTAAATGTACCCTCTTTGCATGTTTCTGACAACGAAGTTGATCTGCAGATCATTATTCCAGATCTAAGGGGTCAAGTCAGCTCCTCTGCTAATTATAAGATTATTAAGGTCCTTGCGGCTCACAACGACGATCATAAGTCCCATTTGGTCATTTAGCTGCAGCCTGTTGACGCATCGAACCTCGTATCACAAATTTTATGTTTTGGCATAAATCACTGCCTGATTAGAAAATGCTTCGACATTAGTAGATGCTACCATTACCAGCGGTTGGGTCAGATGGCGCACCAGTGTAAATTTAGTCTTGCATGAGCTCATTGCACTGTGATCGCAAAGCTGATAATTCCTCAATACTAGATTGTAAGCTTTGCTGTCGTAATTGTCTCGATGTTCTAGCTTCAAACGGTGACACCTGTAGCACACTGGATCCAATACTACGCACCTGTTAAAATGGTAGCTGTCTGGCTGATAGATATGAGAAATAATCGAAATTTGGCAATAAATTTGAATAGAAATTTTCGCCTTATTTAAATGCCTTATTCATACAGAATTTCTATCATAAACAAGATAAATCTTTCTATTCGTTTTTACTGATTGAAGTTTTCCCCGGCGTTAATGAGGCACCGGACTGATGCAAAAAAAAAACAAGAGACACTATCTTGTGACTACATCCTCAGTTGCTTCACTCGCAACCGGTAAATACTACACTATACGTCTTCTCCTCTTTATACATAGCTCCATTGCCCCTACCCCTATGTGACATGTTTATTAGGTATAGGTACAGTATTGCTTCTTGTGGTTAGAAATTGTCTACAAGTTGAGATTTCATATGAATGTGTTTAAATGACATGAAATAAGTAACAATTCTTTTGAGATAATTTTTTGGAAATGTTTCTATATAGCTGAGTTGGAAAAACGAACCGAAGAACAAGCAAATATTATTACTTAAATACAACATTTTTCAGACAAGTGAAAAAATCTAAACTTTTTATACTTAGTTTAAATTAATAACAGCAACAAAAATTTATTTCACACCATGGTTCTACCATAAAACATGACTATAAAGTCGTTTTCTTATTGGGCTTTTTCTTTTTTTAACCTTCTCAAAGTCGATGGAATGTCCACTTCCTTACTTTCCGACCCTCAACCTAACTTCCGAAAAATGTCGGTTAATTTGGTATAGGTTAAAGACGTCACGAGACAAAAATATTTTAAAGAAATGAAGTCAAATATACTCCCCAGGGAAACATGAAATGAAATATATATTGCTACATGAAAAAAAAAATATTCCGGTTAGAAACGTCTTTAACCTGGATCAAATTAACCGACATTTTACGTAAGTTAAATTGAAGGTTGGCAAGTATGCACTTCCCACTTAAATTTAATTCCCTACTGATGAATAAGTAAAAAAAGTTTCTGAAAATACTTCTTTTATAATGTACAAGCAGTAAAACAGCCTTTTTTAAAAAATCAATTTGTTCGTAAATTCTGGTGGTCATTTTAGCATTTTAGCTACAGAATTGAAGAGCTTAGTGGAAGAACATGTTATGATACATTTTCTCAAAAATTGTTTTATTTTATGGATGAAAACGTTATGAGGTATTATATCATATTGTACAACTAAAATACTCAAATTCTATTTAGTATTGAATATATGAAGCTGTATCTTTAAAGATTTATTATTTTTGTATTTAATAATTTAAATGGCGAAAATAATTTATAATATTTAATAATTAAATGTTAATATGCTTTTCTACGAAAGTTTAGTATCACCTACTGACATTCTAACATATGCTAATAAACAGGAATTAATTAAATAACTAAATTACAACAAAAAACTTTCACTTCAATTCTCTCCAATTCTAATTTTTGTTATATAACATCTTCCACTCAGGACTTCAATTATTTTACCCGTGAGAGAGAAAGTAGCTGCATAATTTTTCAATCTGAGGATTTCAGATGCTAATATGAAATATTATTCCCGAGGCATGCATTTTACTTCAGTATCCGGTTTCATAGATAAAAGTAAATTTTAGGGATTTTAGGTAGATTTCGTATGAAATACTACCTATTACATTCTTCCCTATGTTGGAATTTCTGAAATTTCTTTGCAGATCTACACCGATCCCGATCCATAGAACCCAAAACCTCCCTAAGTAAAAAACGTTATACATATACATAAACGTTATACGTATCACTTTTTTTATGGACACGATAACTTCCATAATTCTGCACAAATCTCTTCCAAACTGATACATAAAATCAAAGGCATAACATCTCCGCCAAGTTCGTTAATGGGCAAAATCGGACCAAGGGGGTGGAAATAGGGAGGTGTTTTGTTAAAAGCGAAATAACTCCATAACTTCTCAATTTTTATGCATATAAAAATAGTTTAAAGTTTTTATTACTTCTAAAAAGAGGTCCAAAAATTTATGTATCACAGATATTCGATAAAATTAAAAATGGGCTCAAGGGGCGCAAAAATAGGGATTTGGGGAGAAAAAAATTCATAACTTCATCATTTCTCAAGATATGAAATCCAATTAAAATTTTTATGAATCTTCTTAATATTATCTACAACTTTTATATTGACAAGTTTTTGATAGGATCAATTCCTACCGAAAAAAAATTATAAACGAAAACAAAAAGGGGGGGGGGTGTGAAGAAGAAAAAATCCATAACTTCGTCAATTCAAAAGATATAAAATCCGTATAAATTTATTATAAATCTTCTTAATATTATCTAAAATATTTAGATTGACACGTTTTTGATAGGATCAACTCTTACAGCAAAAACAAATTAAAACTACATAGCGGTTGAAGAAAAAATCATCGTATTAAGGGTGTATTGAAATCCAAACTGGTTATTTTCTGATTCATTTTTAAACTCGTTTTTGCTCTCAAACGCATTCAATTGGTAGATTATCTTATTCAGAAACTATATAATGCACCGTAATGGTCGATTTATTGATAGAGGAGGAATATATTTCAAAAAATGATGTCAAAGTGGGCATTTTGAATCGAATTTCCCGAAGCGATTGTGATGGAAGCGAAAAATATTGTCCTACTGAGAAAATAATTGTTTATAAATTAAGTTTTAATTAATTGAACGAAAAATAAAGATACAGGTCGCTTATAAATATCTTCAAATATCACGTCAGCAAGTTTCATGTTTTTTCTTTTAGAAATGAGTCTGAAAATGTGTCAGAAAATTTTGAGTTGTTGAGCGTGGAAAAATATTTTTTTTAACCCCGCCTTAACATGATTCTCATAAAACCAGCTCTTGCAGAAAAATGAAATTAAAAACTCGTTAAAAGCGGCCAGATAAAATTGTTAAACTGGGTTTATCTCTAATCTTGATTTAGTTTTGTTTGGTGAAATAGAAATTAGTATTTAACTTTGAAATCTACCTGCGCCTATAGGCGAGCCGACAGGATTTATTTAAGTTGCATTGTAAGTATAGAATTCAGTAGTTGGTGAGGTCTCTCTTTAGGCTACCGTTATTTCCAAAGAAAATTTTTGAGGTTTTTTTTCTACAATATATGTAAATAAAATCTACGACAAAGTAAGATTTCTACAGCGTTCCATAGCTGCTAACTGCAGAAATTTTTTCACTACTGTTTCTGAACAGTAATGTTTGTAAAGTAATCGAAGATTTCTGCAATTAAATCAGGTGAAACTTAATTTTTAGAAACACCGGTGCCAAAAAGTGGCAGCAATGATATTTGTAAGATAAATCAAAAAAAGGAAATTATTGTTTAGTAAAAAAATAGCCAAGAAATAATTTCTCAGTCCTAACGAAATAAAATTTTTCGACTTATTTTGAACTATAGTAATAAAAAGGCAGAGTTCTTCAATAACAGCTTGCGACCTGATATTATTGTCGATTTATCGAATTGTGTTTTATTATAAAATTTTATTGCTTCCAGATGTTTACAAGACATTAACTATATCTTGAAGTTTTAAATTACATGGGAGAGAAAAATCCCCTTTAACAGCAAACAACCGGGAATTTAACTCAAGTTTTATAAAAGCATCTAATTCTTTACTTAAAGTTCCTTTTACTTATCTTCTGGGTTCTTACAGGTATCGTTATTTTCCAGGTGAAATATCAGTATTTTTTAATAAAAAAGTAAATCTAGTTCAAACTCGCGAAATTTCGCCTCGATTCCAGGAAAAATTTTCTGTAAGAAAATACTGCGGGGTTCCTGCGGGTCAGGGGATTTTATTCCAGAAGGACAATCAGTACATTTTTACATAAAAAGAAATCTAGCTTGAACGCGCGAAATTTCGCCTTCATTTAAGGAGATATTTTATTTAAGAAAATACGGGTGCCTAAGAATTTTCTAGTCTGTAAATTTCCAGGAGGCGTACAAACCCTGATACTGTTCGAAGAATCTCCTGGTCTGGAAATTCCAGGCCCCGTACGAACCCTGTATCTTACTTCTGCGTGATTTATGCCGGGTGGTCCAAAACTCTCTGATCCGTTTTAAAATTTAATATAAATTAACACTAGAACGTCGAGAAATTTCACCCAAACTTAATAAAAACATCTTAACACCAGAATTATTATTTAAAACTATTTCACTTATTTAACTGAATTTTCTCTAGATAAAATTTAACTGATTTTAAGAAAGAAATTATGGTTAGAATCGACATTTTATCATTTGATCGGAGTCGAATTGACACCAGCTGGACGTTCTAGTGTTAAAATAATTATCGCACGGAATTGCGGTTTAGACTAAAATGCTTCTCACGATGAACATTTTTTCTTGAATAAAAAATTTGTTCTAATCTAAGACCATAGATAGTGCTGTACAGTAAATCATCGGAAACTCAAGATAATTAGTTAAAGATCCATTAGTTTCCCACAATCAGTTACAGAGCATTTATTTTGTGCAATCTATTATCATATTTTTATGTGTGCTCCCAGATCGAATGTGTTGAGCCTGTCCGGAAAAGCACTCTTGTTTAATCCACGTGTTTTCTAGAAGATATTTCCGAATAGATTTTATTACATGCGTGATTCTCGTCTCCAATACTTTAATGTCAGCCACAGCGGAAGTATACACTGTCTTTTACATAACCCCGCAAGAAGAAATCGTGTGGAGTTAAGTTTAAGAACGAGGTGGTCATAATAGTGGACCATCTCGTCCAAGAATTCACTCTTTCAAATAGTCCCTTACAATTTTACAATAGTGTGGTGCTGCACCATCTTGATGCTAAAAACGTTTCGGTACAAATGTCAAACTTGGGGGGCAGCGAAAATTTGTATCATATCCGGTTAAACCTCTTTTTTAAATGTAGGCTCAGCGAAAAAGAATGTGCCAATGGCACGATTAGACATGAAGCTAGACCAAACGTTAAATTTTGTACTATCTCGGATTATTTAAAAAACGTGATGCGGGTTTTCTGATCGCCATACCCTCAGTTTGTGCATTTTGATCTTTCGACACAAATGACAAGTTCATAGCTGCCAACTTTTACGCTTTTTTGCTACCACTAAAATTTAGTAAAGATCTTCGCCTTGTTTAATCGTGAGATTTCGACGATTAAATAAGGCAATATTTACTATAAAATTTTAGTGGTAGGAAGAAAGCGTAAAAGTTGGTAGCTATGCGAGTTGCGTCGTCTGTAAAATTATGCATCGTAATAACTCAGCATCTGAGTCTATACATTTAAGCATTTCCCTAAGAAAGTTTAAATAACGTGGCATGTGGTTAAAATGAGGTTAAAATGCTTGCAGCATCTGCACTTTATATGATTGAAAAAATGGAGCTACGAATAAAAAGGAGGGAACAGATAGTGTAGTGTCTACCAGCTGCATGTGAAGTACCTAAGGAGATTCTCGCCAGATGGCAGCTGTCGTTAGTTCAAGAGCTGTTAAACATTTTAGGGAAGGTATTTGAGGCACCCTGAAAATTTGTGCAACACTTCTTTTGTAATGCCTGAATACAAAATCGAATGTCTGGCTGAAGGATCGTGGCCCAAAACCTGTGCCAGACAAAAAATGGCACTTGACACGTGTCTGGCACAGTTTTTGTGCCGACTAAAGTGTCTGTCATTTTCAAAATATTTTTTTCTAAGCATAAATATTATTGTGCCTCAATCTCAGCGTGCCTCAAATACCTTTTTTGGGTAGTCAAAAAATGGCACTTGACACGTGTCTGGCACAGTTTTTGGGCCGACTAAAGTGTCTGTCATTTTCAAAATATTTTTTCTAAGTATAAATATTATTCTGTTTCAATCTCAGCGTGCCTCAAATACTTTTTTTGGGGTAGTGTCAAAAAATGGCACTTGACACGTGTCTGGCACAGGTTTTGGGCCACGATCCTTCAGCCAGACATTCGATTTTGTATTCAGGCATTACAAAAGAAGTGCTGCACACATTTTCAGGGTGCCTCAAATACCTACTCAAAAATGTTCAACAGCTCTCCTACTATGTGTCTTGACATTTTATCACGTCCTGATTAACGTCAAGGCAAACTTCCACCAGTAAGAACGAATTGAACTTTTTGCTTCATTTATCAAAGAAATTCTACATGCATAAGGCATTTAAATAAAGCAAAAGAAAATTTAAACTTATTAGTGGAAGATGGCCTTTGTTGGAAATCAAATTCACTGACATTGATTAGTGGGTTATTTTGCGTTATCAATATATCGCAGAACGATGGGGCTTGACTACCGCCGAAGCAAACTCCCGCCAACAAAGATGAATAGGTGTTTTTCCTTAATTATGACAACATCATTTCCTATGAATAAGACATTTAATTATTTAAAATTTCTTTTCACATCTATTTGTGGAAGTATTATTCTCCGGTGGTAATCAAGACCTGTGGAAACGGTTATAGTTGAAGATTCGCCATTTTGAGGACATGTATTTATTCTTTATTCATCTTTATATCATGTATTTGTTCTTTATTCATTGTTCTATGGCTTGAAAGTTTAGTCTTTATGCAGATCGCGATGCACTTTTGTACGGGGAACAGCTTACTGTCGCGATACATTTATTTTCGTTATTGTTGGACTGGAAATAAATGCTAGTCAGATGCATGCAATATTTTCTTTGGATGTACTTGACCGCGCACTTTTTTTTAATATCCAAAACGCTTCCATTTGCTAAAACTGTCCTATTCCAATCTAAAATGTTTCGAGATGGAGATTTTTTTATACTTGGCACGAAACTTCCTTCGAACAGTAATGATGAATTTGGTTTCAACGTACCAAACCTACCCATTTAGCTTTTTCGATGGTAATCGTTATTTCTGCGTCACAGCGTCAGACGAAATCTGAAAATTAGAAGAAAAAAGCATGTTATAAACATAGAACTAATAATAAAGAAGAATTGACATATACTTAAAATAGCGAAGCTTCAACTGTAACCGCTGTGGTTGATTGAAACCGGGGAAAACTTCCACCGGTAAAATTAAATAGAAAATTTTCTCCTTAATTAAAAACTTTATTCGTCCTAAATTTCTATCATAAATAATGGAAAAACAGAGTCTCATTTTTACCGGTGGAAGTATCTTTTCGGTGGTAGCCAGGCCCAGTGTTGAGAGTGAGCTACTTTTTTAAATTCAGATTTCTTGATTGGCACCACTTTTTTGAAACGTGAAAATTCCCTTTGTTTTCGCCTTAATTAATCTGTCATTAAATAAGTGGCACTTTACCATTTCAAAAAAGTGGTGCCAGTCAAGAATCTGAATTTAAAAAAAGTAGCCCGTCTGGCAACACTGGCCAGGCCCTGCGTTTCCGCCATATTGTGACAACCTAGACAACCTTTTCTCAATGTCAGTGAAACAAATTATAATACCTGGTCATTGGCCACCAGTGAAAACAAATGAAAAATTTAACAGCATTTATCAGAGTAGTTTTCCGTGAAAAATTCGCTAAATTAACGTAAATTGTTTTATTCAAAACTTACTGGTGGAAGTTTTCTCCAGCGATATTAAGAAACTGTTGATCCGATGTAAAAAATCAGCCGCCATCTTGTGACGATCACCTCAGTTACTCCCTCGCAACTGGTTGACAATACACTATACGTCTCCTCCTCTTTATTCATAACTCCATTGTTATAAACTAAACAAAGGAACAAGTATCTATGCAGTAATTCGGAAATACGTTTTTTATTCATTTCAAGAAAACTTTTCATCATGAGAAGAATATTAGTCCGAACCTCCTTCCCGTACGATAATTACACAATGTTTTATTAAATTTTAAAATGTTTCAAGGATGTTTGTACCACCCTGAATTTTATTTATTTTATGGGAAAATTTATGCTTCAAATCGAAATATTTTCATTAGGTGTTGTTCAAATGACCGGTTGTTGGTATATTGAGTGTTAAGTAAACGAACATGAATGAGATTTAATAAACTATTTAAAAATTACTTATGATATACCGTGTTTAATTCACACATTTTCTACTGAGGTGGGAGGGGGGGGGGGAAGAGTAACATGCATTTTCAGGGGATGAAGGGCGTGAGAAGTCGAAACCCCATAGATATTTGAGAAAACCTTGACACGCGTCACGAAAACCTCAGACAAAGCAGTCAAAACAAAGAAAAAAATTCGAACAATTTGCATGTTTCGTTTTCTTTGGCTCGTGGAATTTCAAAAATTAGAGTTTTAAATATTTTCAACACGAGTTTTAAATACAGTAATACCTTAACATTCGCGCTTTTAATATTCGTCGGTTTTGAAATAGAAAATGCAGAATATTTCAACATTCGAACCAATTTTTAAAACGAAAAATATTTTACATATGCGTTGACAACATTTGCAAGAAAAGTATAATACAAAATGTTTTTTTTTTGTTTTGTTTTTTAAATATTAGTGCGAGCAGAATATAAAAATAGCAGTTTTGCGGTCGCGGTTTTGACGTTCGCGGAACCTAACCCTCGGGAATGTTAAGGGATTATTGTATTTAAACATTTTCGACTTTCTCCATGGTGGATATTCAACGATCATATGTACAGTCGTAGAAAAAAAAAAGTAAACACCCCCTACTAACTCCTCAACAAATTATCGTAGAAGAAAGTTACTGGTACCGAACGATTGGAAATAAAGTCTACTTTTAAATGATGTATATAAAATTTGATTAGGGGGCCACCTACTTATTAAAACGAACCATAACTTTGTTTTTTTCAATAGCAGTACCAAATTCTGACAGCATAAATAAACTCTACACCCTTCAATTAGCCTAAAAACGAATTTTTATGCAATTCGTACCATAAGTTTCCGAGAAATTAATTATTTTAAAACGAGCTTATTTTAAGGGCTGTATCCAAATTGAAGTTCCGTGCTGGATTGTTCACTGAGAGAGCCCCTTCCTTGATCAAGGCACCTTAAGCGCCACTCAAGGAGTCAATGAAGCGTGTTAGATTACAGTACAGCAGAATAAATTTCAAAATGTCTACTCACTTCCATCATAGACGGCCCCTTAAACCATCATTTTGCCGTTTTTTAAGCATAACTTGAAAACTACTTGGAAGGAAAAAGTGAAATTTTTGAATTTCCATAAAGCAGGACTTCGTAAATCTAAATCCATCAAAAAAATTGTAGGTTGCAATTCATAATTTTTTCGAATATTAATTTCATAATTCATAATTTATATCATAAAATTATAAAAATAGCAAATTCAGCTTATTTATGTTTGGGTATATTAGTATTATTACCACAAAAAAATTAGCACAATAGGAGCATAATTTCGGGAGATATAAATAAAAATATGAAAATATAATTTAACATTAGAAGCACTCAATTTTGAATGTTTATAATTCGAAAACTTATCATTCAAATGACTTGAAATTTGGTGTCTAGGCATAGTTTGAACCGAAGGTTTGAAATATCTCGTTAAAATTGGGTATTTCCATTGAAAAAAATGAAGTTTGGATTCGTTTTAATATGTAGATGACCCCTAAGAAAATTTTATATACATCATTTAAAAGTAGACTTTATTTCCAATCGTTCGGTACCAGTCACTTTCTTCTATGGTGATTTGTTGAGGAGTTAGTAGGGGTTGTTTACTTTTTTTTTCTTCCACGACTGTACATAGCTGCCAACCTTCCACTAATCTTCCGTAATGTCTGGATTAATTTAACCCAGGTTAGAAACATTCTGAACCAGAAAATTTACTTCACGAATGCTTATTTATTTAATTCCAGGTTTCTACATGGAACACATTTATTTTCATTTCTTAAAAAATTTCCTGGTTTGAAACGTATTAAACCAGGATCAAATTAACGCAAGTATTACGGAAGATTAGTTTGATGTTGGCAGCTATGTATGTACCTCTGTCTGACGATTATTTTTCATATATCGGAAATAGCGTTGAGTGCGTAGGGGTTCATAACATGGTTTTCCATTTGGCTTCCTTTTTTATTCAGAAATTTCCACTAGTAACTCTTGCTCTATTTAATCCCTTAACGGTCGCATTAAATTACGGTTTAAAAAAGCAAATTGCTTATTGGCACCACCTTTTTGAAAAATAAATATTCATCTTATTTAATGACAGGTAAAATGATACCATAATAAAGTTAATTACACTATTCCATAAAACTGGTGGGAATCAAACAAATCCGAATAAACCTGTAAAAAGACACAGCCCGTGAATATAACGGGAGTGAGAATTAAGGGGTTAAACACAGAAGTATGGAGATTCTGGGTTGGATTAACACTAAAACGACCGGAAATTTTGCTCAAGTTGCATAAAAATATTTTATACTGGATTTTTTATCGAAATCTGTTTAACATATTTATTTAACATTTATCTTCTTAGTACGGTTATGCATTTTACATCGTAGCTTTGTCCTACAACTAGACTTCTTTACTGCTGCTTCAATATGAGCTCTACGATTAATCATAGCCCGGGAGTGGAGTGGCTTCGCAACTGGGTATCTCATAACATCACATCCATGTTCCATGTTCTTAGTATCTTTTAAAGTTATTTTACAAAGAAATTTCTGGTTCGAACCGAAGTATATTCATATGGTAGGGGTCAAAATGACCCCTCACGGTCTTTTTAGTGTTAATTATATTAGTGAAAGTCCTGTTCCCATGAACAGAATATCAGCACCAATGAGATTCGTAGAGAAAAATGAAGTCATTTTTAGATATTATTATCCATACCTCTCGGACACTTCTTCAGACGATGATTTATCATTTTTTTTTGTTACATTCTTTGTTTCCATTCTAAATAGTTCTCGTATATATTAATTAATTATTATTATTTTTATTATTATTGGTATTATTGTTATTACTAGTAGTGTTTTTATTACTAATATTTTGTATTTATTATAAATCGTCATGTTTTGAAACAGGCAGCAATATTGTGAATCTTACAGTTTTATTTTTTGTTACTAAAGCATAAATATAAAGATTGACCAATCTTTTTAAAACTGCTGTCAAAAGGATGGGCTAACAAATGGATTTCGGCCGTCCGTTTGAAAACACTCCATTAGGCTTACAGCTTGGATCTACTGTTCGGATTTCCTTTTTCCCTTCCCTTTAACCCTTTCCGACGCAGTGGTCCTAATTTCCACCTAATTCCACCTAATTTCTCATTCAATAATTAATTGCCACCTAATTTCAATTTCAAATTTACAGACGGCGCCAAGATTATTTTAATACAATTTTTCTTTTACAATGAAAGTTCAAAATAACAACATTCTAATTTCTAAAAAAGCCGTTTATAAATGTCGGTGTCAGTCAATCATTTCATCATTTTACGAACAGACACTTTCTGTGCCGGAAAGAGTTAATGACAGACATTGCAGGATTACATCAAATAAAAAAAAATTCTTTCGGAATTTCCGGTTTGAATTTGAAACCGCTCAATAAAAATTAGCCAAACTGACAACACTCGTTCAAAAACTCAAAATGCCAATATTTTTGCTTAAGTAATGTAGTAATATTAGTATCATTAACTCTTAAATGCATAGTGTTGAATATTTGCATCACTTTTTAACTCTTAGTTACCACTATATTTATATAGAATTATTAATGCCGTAAAAGAATAAAAAAAACGCTGTTTTAAAAGAATAGCTCATACATTTAAGGGTTAAGTTTTACAAAATAAAAATATGTAGAACATAGGCATTTAGATTCATACTTATGAAATATTTACTAATTTGCAATATTTTAGTTACGACAGTAATTTTTACTTGTACTGCAGATGTGCTACATAAGAAAAGGATGACGCGTTATACGAAAAATGTATCTCTGATTTTTTTTCATTATTTTTCCTGTGTAATAAAGATTTCTGAGAATCATGCATAATTTTTTCTCGAAACAAAATAAAAAATCAGGTATTTAAGGGTTAATAAAATAATAGAATGTTTTCCTGTTTCATAAAACGACTTTATTCTTCCGAAGAAATTGGTATCCAGTATCCCTGAACTCCCACCATGGCTACCCCACCGATAATATAAAGATTAAGAAACTGAGGAGGGAAATATCGTAAGAGAAGATAAGAGAAGGAGGAGACCAGAGCGATTATATATAAAGTGTGCGCAGTACGTGTTAAATGTTTTAGCGCTTATTAGCGCCACTTTCCTCTCCTGCTTCAGCCCTACAAATACTAGGCCTACGCACTACACAAAATGGCGGCTGTCGCAGACGGATTTTTTTCAGCGTTTGAACGGTGTCCCCTCAGTTTTAATTCCAGTAAAATCTAAATATTTTTCTCACTTTCTTTTTAAAAATTAAATTTTGGGCAAAGGAATCTTTAAGAAAATACCGGCGACCCAATTTTAGGGGCTATAAAAACGCTGAAAAAAATGAAGTGCCTACGGCAGTATGACAACCCCCATTTCCGTACCTATTTACTGGGCCTTGTATTTTGAGGGCGGTGTCTCCAACCGGAGGTTGTCGAAACCAAAGCGCTTTCGCACCATACGTAAATTTTGTTCACGTACATGAGCGCCAATATCCTCCCCTTCGGCGAGTTCTTAACCCTTACCGGCGCGGTGTCCTTAAAAAAGGACACTTAATTTTAATTCCAAAACTGACAAACGGCACCAAGAGTATTTAACTAAAATTTTCCTATTATATTGTACATGAAAATAAGCAAGTTCGTATTTTCTAATAAATTCGTTTATAAATTGCGGTGTCAGTCCATTATTTCATCAGTTTATAAACAGAATTACTCCGCGCCGGTAAGAATTAAAGCAGAAGTGCGTCGCAAAATAAAATAAAAAACAACTACTAGTATTTAATAGGTTCCATTATTCGTTTCCCATCCCTTCCCGGACGCTAGCTTTATATACATGATTCTACTTTTCGATTCTATTCGCGCCATTATATTTTAAAAATAAATTTTACAGTACATTTCTCTTGAACATATTGTCGAAATACAAGTAAAAGCGTTTATTTAAAAATTATTTTTTAAACAACTATTGTACTTTGGTGTGGCATTTTTATTACAGTTTTTTTATTAATTTCACGTGCAGTTATGAAATAAGTAAAAATAACACAAATATTCTTTTTTTTCAGAATCCATAAAACATTTAATCTTTGAATGTTATCAAAATCTGAAAGAACATAAACATAAAAGAAGTGGTATCAACGGAATATAATTCGTATACCAGACACTGGTCCCGTTGTCACGAGGGAAGTGACATAAGACCGATAAGGGTTCGAAACCACTGTTGTCCGTTCAAGCCACTTGCATTTCAGAAGCGTGTTTTTCAGATTAACCCCTTGGGAACGAGCTACCGGTATACATGCCATTTATGGTGCTCAGAATCTTTCATTAATCTCGCCAGTTATTTTTTACTGTAAAGTTTATCTTATTTAATCAGAGCATTTTTGAGATTCAACTAGAGAAAATTTTTTGTTTTGTAAGACCGGTGGTAAAAGAGTAAAAATTAAGCAACATGCTCTCGAGGAGGTTAAGGGTCTAAACGTGACTTAGTTGTCTTCTTCGTCTCGATCAATATTTTTCATTTTCACTTTGTGGTTTTTCTGTTTTAATTTTTTCCTTTACAGGCATTCACAAAGACAATCAGTCGTAAGATGTCTCTATTTTCAACGAAATTTCTTCCATTCATCTTTAAAGACTTAATAATAATGGAGGAAACAGGAGCGTTGAGATAAAAGACAGAAAAAAAAGATTAAATCACACACATCAAGACGCAGAGTTGAGAATAACAACAAGCAAAGACACAATTTATGCGGGAACGAAGTAAGAATTATTTTGTCTTCCTTGCCCGATAAAATTTAGATGTTGAGAAGGGTATCAAGCGGTCATTTTTATTAAACTGAATTATATATTCTTGTTGAGTTCATGTTAATTTCTGGTCATTTTTAACTTAATAATGATCTTTTCGATAATTACTTTTCTGAAATCGAATTTTTTTCGTGTTTTTTTTTTTTTTTTTTTTTTTTTTTTTTTTTTTTTTTTTTTTTATGAAAACAAGAAACGTTATCCTTTTATTGCTGACTGTGTCATTTCTCAGATGCCCCTAAAATTCATAAACCTATACTTGCATTCCAGAAAACTGTTTCATACATTAATGCTGTTTACACTTTTTCTTACCACTAACTTTCAATAGTGAAATTTTACATTTTAACCCTTTTAACCGGAGTAATTTTGTTTTGAAAATGATGAAATGATGGACTTATACCAGAATTTACACGCGAATTTATTAGAAAATAAAACTTGCTTATTTTCCCGTACTTTATAAAAGGAAAATTTTAATTAAACATTCTGTGTGCCAGTATCTTAAAATTAGGCACTCTTTTTTGTTGATATAGCCCAGTAAAGGGTTAACCGAAGAAAAGTTTCCATTAAATAAGCCAGGATTAAATTTTTCCATTAAAAAATGGCAACAAAATAGCATTAAATTTGGCAATTGTGGCGTTATCACAAGACATAAGACATTGATGTGACACTGGTAAAAAAAAAATATTCACGTCTTAAAATGTTTTTTTATATAAAATCGATACCGTTGTATTATGATGGATAAATGTTGGATACATATAAATATATTTAATATAAATATTTGTTTTTAACCCTTTGAGCTCTGGGGGTGAATTTCTTCAAAATGCCCAAATGTCACATTGGACCAGTATTTTGTAAGCAACAGATTCGTCTTACAATATACACGTATAAATGCATTAATATATTTTCAAATAAATTTGGTTGAATATTCCGGTGCCAATGTGACATTTGGAGGTTAAAATTAACTGGGAAGAAATTCACCCATCAGAGATCAAAGGGTTACATTTTAAGTACAAAGCTTATTTATATCTAAAAGTGCCAGACACACTTGACACATTTGATTATAATTTTACCCACTGCACGTATCCGTCTAGAGCTAACATGTTCAGTTTCAACTGGGAAGGATTGCTACTGGTGACGATTTTTTAAAACATCGTCAACCATTATTTAACCCCTTGAATATCGGTGGTTCCTTTTTGGACCACTTATTTTTAATCCCCAAATACCACATTAGCACCAGAATGGGAATAAAAATTTTCCTTTTATTAAGTTTGCGTTTGCGGATAGCATTTTTTACTTATTTTAACCCCTTAACGCTCTAATTAAATTACGGTTTAAAACAGAGGTGGCCAACTGTGGCACGCAGCACACCGCCAAAATTTTACAGTAACCATTGCCTTTTCTAATCATCGAATCTCTGCGATTCATGTAATCGAATTTTTCTGTAAAATTTTAGTGGTATCAGGCGTGCCACTGTTGGCCACCCCTGGTTTAAAAATTCAAATTGCTTATTGGCACCACTGTTATGAAAAAGAAATATTCACCTTATTTAATGACAGGAAAAACGATACTAAAATATAGCCAATTTCACTATTTTATAAAACTGGTGGGAATCAAACAATTTGAGTTAAAGACACAGCCCGTGAATATGACGGGAGCGAGAATTAAGGGGTTAAAATAAATATGTTTTTATGTGTCAATAAATAAATTCATGATTTTACAGGGTTCGTACGGGGACCGTTATTACAAAAATGGAGTTATGAATAAAGAGGGGGAGACATATAGTGTTAAGTCTACATGTTGCGATAGTGAAGTAACTGAGCAGGTTGTCACAAGATGGCAGCTGCTTTTTTTAAAATCGGATATTCAGTTTTTGATTACCTCCAGGGTAAAAATCCAACCAGTAAAATTAAATAGAAAATATCGTCTTAATTAAACATGCTATTCATGGAATTTTTTTCTAAAAACATCCTAAAGATTTCGATTTGTTTTTACTGGTGTCAGTATGCCTTGTAAAATTGTCAGTTTGTTTCCCTGATCGTCACAATATGGCGGAAACGCAGGGCCTAACTACCGCCAAAGTAAACTCCTACCAGTAAAAATGAAAATCTGTTTCTAGCAATATTTATGACCGAAATTTTGTAATAATAAGGCGTTTAAATAAGTTGAAAATTTCTATATAAATCTACTGGTGGAAGTTTCTACCGGCGGTAAACAACTCCTGCGATAGCAATTACAGTTGAAGCTTCACTATTTTAAGGATATGTCAGTTCAGTGTTGCCAGACTGGGGGATTTTTTAATTCAGATTATTTGACTGTCACCACTTTTTTTTTTAAATAGTATAATTCGGCTTATTTTTCAGAATTTGTAATCGATTTTTAAATAGGCCAAATATTTCTATTTCAAAAAAGCGGTGATAATCAACAATCTGGGGACAAAAAAGTCCCCAATCTGGCAACACAGTGTCAGTTCCTCTTTATTAATAGTTCCATGATTTTAATGGTGAATATCAGTATTTTTTATAGCAAAATAAATCTAGTTTAACCCTCTGTCTACCAGAAGGGTCCAATGGACCCGACATGTATATTCAAAATATCTATTCAAACCAGAAAATTTCTTCAAAACAAACTAAATGTATAAATCAGACAATAATAAGTTAAATAAACAAATTAAATAGTTTTAAGTAAAAATTCTGGTGTAGAATGTTTTTATAAAACTTGAGTAAAATTTCCGGTAGTTCTAGGGTTAAATGCGAGAAATTTCGCCTCATTTATGCACAGATTTTCTATAAGAAAATACCGGTACCGAATAATTTCTTAGTCTGAAAATTGAAGGACGCGTACGAAACCTGTTTTACGAATAGAAGTACTTTGTTCCTGAAAGGGTTAAAATGATGAACTTTCTGTTACGTTTTTAGAAGAAATTTGGGTACAAGTGTGCAATAACAGAAAGGTATTTTCTGAGACGTAACCTTTTTCCCCCTTTTTTTTTTAAATTTTCACATTTAGTTAATAAAAATTTGAGTTTAAATGCTTGTGGTGATGACTTTGGATAGCGAATCCATTTTTGCTAAAATATCAGATTCTCATAAAGGAAATAGAAATCTGGGATTTTAGGTGCAGATAAATTATTGACTAATAATATAAAATAATAATGTTAAGTTGTTTTTTCCGTATGAGTAGAATTCTCTACTATTATTTTTTTTTAAATATAGCGATAAATAATTCCTTTAATTCAAAAATACACAAGCTTTAACAAATCAAAGGAAGGCAATTTTTTTTTTAATTTGAACCAATTCGCCATATATTTCTTATTGAATTTCATATAAGTTTTTTTAAAGTAAGTATTAATAAGCTTATTTGAACATTGTTCTTCTGTAAGTTTTGTCTTTTATCGTGAAGGGTTTAAGAGGTTTCGCCATATCGAAGCAATTTTATATAGAAATACAAAGGTAACACTAAGTATTGAAGAGAAAAATAAATCATTATATAAAATAGATAAAATTGTTATAAGCAGTCGCTGTACAGTAAAGAAGTTCATTGATAAAATACACGAAATATAAATAGATTAAAGATTTTCAACGGAAAGTAAGACAGGCAGAGATGACTAAGATGGAAGTGAGAGTCGTGGTAAAAAGATTTAAAACGAATCTAACTCCAAACCCAGCTAAAACCTCTGAAGAAATCATACAAAAATATAAGAAGTTAGAGAGATGAACTATATTCCCTTAAGACTGGAAGAGTTTTGGTAGAAACGAAATGTTTTGGATGTTTTCCATAATTAATAGGATTATGATTAAAAAATATTTTAAAAAATACCCAAAGTTAGGTTATACCAAGGGAGTATCCACGCAATTCTGTGGTGCAAGTTCGACTTTAAATCACACAAAAAGTGGAAAAGATTTTTTTCTTTATTTTTAGGATCACCTACAGAATTCTGTACGTCAGGTCTTAACCCTTTCGAGACGGCACCACTTACGCAAATTTTATTTGGCTGGTACCGCTTCTTTTAAAAAATTCCCTTTACTTGTGATATACAAAAAAAAGTTCTAAATAAAAAAGACAAATGTAACATTTATTTATTTACTAATGGTGCCAAAACCAAATTTCACGTGCATCTTGGCGATGCGTATGTGTAGGGATGTAAAAATCTAGGCGCTAGCAGGCAGTTTCTCAATACTAAATTTTATTGGTTTTCTTCGCTTAAATTTTATGAGCATTATTAAAAAAAAATTAGAAGAAAAATAACCAATAAAATTTAGTGGTGAGAGACTGCCTGCTGGCTCCTAGATTTTTACATCCCTGCATATATGCATCACTTGTCCCTAAATGATTAACACTTAAATGCACGATTTTTCATTTTGTTTCGAAAAAAAAATATATATGATTCTCTGAAAGGTTTATTACACAGGAAAAATTATGAAAAAAATCAGAGATACATTTTTCATTTAATACGTCAATCTTAATGTTCATTGCACATATGCAAAGCTGCGCATTAAAGGGTTAAAAGGAACACGGCTTTCTTTCAAGGATACATCGTAAGATGCTATAAAATTGATGTAAAGTTCTGTCGTATTTTAGTACCTAATTTTAATACCTTTACTACCGGTAAAATGTTAATAGCTGATAATGTTACCTATCAGTTCAAAGGAAGCAGGTATTATAAACTTATCAGGTAATAAAGTAAAGTAAAATTTTGTAGGTTATAACGGTGTTAAACCAAAACGATTTAAATGAGCATACAAACTTAATATTGGAATCGGACGTAAATTAACACAGTTGCGCCATCTTGTGGACGGGGTGATAATCCACATACGCGGGCTTTAAGTGTGACGTCATATATGACAGAATGTCTACCACCTGCGAATATTTCCTAAATCTTTAATCACTCACGGAACTGAATCTTGCTTACCACGTTTATTGCAAAATAATGACGTAGCGAGAGGGGCGCCCAGATGCATTTAGCCCTACGAAGCTTTCTTCGCCTTGTCAGAAACCTATCAGCTCTTAATCAAGGTGAAAAAAACTTTACAATTTTAGTGGTGTGAAGTATGAAACCGTTAGGTATCTTCCTGTATTTTAACACCGTCCGCTACGTGGTGTGACCTTTATTGATGTGACCTCGCCTTTAATCTTGCGGTTACCTCTCCCATTTAAGATAAGACGCTTACTTATATAGCTTTGGTGTTAAACTATCCTAATTTCACGCGCACCTCTGATAACTTTATTTCCTACCAGAATTTATTTTAAATAAAATGTGATTTACTTCTGCTTAGCATTTCTTTACCTTCATTTTTCAATAAAATTTCCGGTTTGAAAAACACTTAACTAAGTAGCGGCGGCAGTGGTGGAACATTGGCGCAGAGCAGGAGCCTATTGACACCACTAATATTTTATAGTATGCTTCACCTGAATAAAAACTCAGAAATTCTGTCATTAAATATGCCGAAAAATACTACTCAAATTTAGTGATGTCAATAGGCTCCTCCTCTGCGCCAATTTTCCACCACTGCAGCGGATACGCGAGAAATTACGATAATATAAATATATCGAATCTTCACAAATAGATAAGTTTCAATAAAAAAAGCGTAAGGAAAATTTTCTACTCTAAGATAGTGGTAGTTTGGTGGCTCAAGAGAAACCAAGTTGAAGACTCCTAATCGAAAGCAAACAAAATCGTCTGCGATTGCAA
Organism: Maratus speciosus; assembly: GCA_963932465.1. Lineage (NCBI taxonomy): Eukaryota > Metazoa > Arthropoda > Arachnida > Araneae > Salticidae > Maratus > Maratus speciosus. Next base: position 312,296,372 of record OZ010796.1, read on the forward strand.
AGAAAAACTAAAAACTAAAATGCAGAAATTCTGCTTTTTCATAATTTAGTGTCGCCCCCGATGGAAAAAAAAGTATATATATAAATGTAGATAGTGCAAAACATATTTCAGTTTTCAGACTTAAAATATATGCTTTTATTTTATAGTAAAGAACGCCATTTGCACCCGCGGACGAATTCCGCATTTCTGATCAAGTCTTAAAAGACATCTATAGAAAAGTATGAATATGACGTCACTGTCTCGAAATAATACACAAACCCAGCAAAGAGCAATGTCTTCATTCAAGAAACTCGACAAAAAATAGGTATCCAGGGATCCCAATCGATCCGCTTCTTGAGCACCAAGTTTTCCTAAAGAAAAATCTTCTTTATAAATTTCGTAGGAACATACCGGGAAGAACGCTTTTCCTGCAATTGTTGTAGAAACCTATCACGAATTTCTTTCTAAAAATTACTGGTTTCCAAAAAACGGACCAGTGGGTTGGGTTGGGTTTATTTTTGACGGCTGATTATCTACTCGAGGGATATAGGCCCAAGGGGGGGAGGAGTGCTCTCCGTGGGGGGGGGAGGTCTTTCTAAAGGAACCTAACCTGCATTTACGCATGGAAATCCAAGGTTCGAAGAAAACCACGAAAACTCCGAACGGTTAGGCCGACGGTCGTGATTGGGTTCGAACCCAACACCTCCCGTCTACCAACTTCTAAAGCAGAACCTCTCAACCACCCGGACCAGTGGAAGCCCTGGGTTTCTAATGATTCCTATGCCTCCATTTGTTTGTAACAGTAATATGAACACTGGAAATTAAATATTGTTTAAAACAGCTCCATGTTTTATCAGAAATCATTCAGTTTTATTTTTCCAAAATTCGGTTACACGCGGTTTAATAAAAGTGCATTCTTCCAGCTTGTTGATTGGAATTAAGTAAATGCCGAGAAAATAAATCGCACAAAAATTCTTTAAAATATATTTTTATAGCAGACGATAGTCTTGGAATAGCACGTATTTTAATTAAATGTTTTTTCAGTTGTTATAAGAAAATGGCAATAAAAATATATAGTAATCTTTTATTTCAATTTACTTTCTACAGAAATGGAGTACTTCAATTGCCACCATTACACAAATTGCATTAAAAACTAGTAAATATTAATATCTCAGAAATAAATTGAAATGCCGTTTTCAAACAAACTGCATTTAAAATTACTTTTTTCCCCTATATGATGGTGTAAAAATTGAAAATGTGTGATTTTTAGAAATAAAAAAAAATGCAGCAGATTATCAGTATTTAAACCCACAATGATACACTTGCTTCATACTGTGGGTGACTTACGGTTAGGTGTAACGTTATTTTTTAGTGACGATACTTTAATTGTTGTCTGAAAGAAATAGCATAATCCTCGGCTAATAAGGACTCAAAGTTTTTAAAGGGTTTTCTTTTCACTCATTAGCAAATTTGAAATTTTTGGTACAAAGAAGCTGAAAAGAATATGGCAATGAAAAAATGAAGATTTCAATGACAAGTATGTAACTCAATAGGGAATATTCCAAACTGTCAGTTCTACATTTTGACGAGAGTGGTACCTTTAGAAAGTTCTTGTCACGAGGATCAAGAAATGTAGAATAACCATACTCTCGAATCCAATAGTTCACGAGATGTGGGCCCTTTTCTGCTTCGGAAGAAAAGAAATAAAAAAGCGAAAAGCAGCATAAGATTCCTTCAAAAGTTTTTAAAGGCAGGAATTTTGCCATAATTATTCATTATAGGGTTTTTCTGCGTAAAGTTATTGAAAACACAAGAGCTTTCAACACTAGGAACAAACGATGAAAGCCATTATTTTTTTACAGTAAAACCGCTGTCTTGATCCATCCTGGAACTTCCCACCAAGGCCCCGACCATACCCTGTTTTTTCCCCACAAGATCAGGCAAGGAGCTAGTTCGTGTAACTAAAAATTACTGCAATGCAATTTGAATCTATTCCAAACTAATTCGCAAAACGGTTTTTAAATATTTTCTTCATCTTCTTTTCGTTTTGCTATTTTACATTGCTAAAATTTCGTGGATTCGGGAGTATAATTCCCAAACATTTTTTGATCCTCGTGTCAAAAGCTTTCGAAAGATGCCACTCTCATCAAAATCCAAAACTAACAGTTGGGGATGGTTCCTAGCAAGACGATATTAGATAAATTTTGATCTATGAATGTAAGGCAGCAACAGGTGTCGAATGAATATTGTAGTGAAAATGTATTATATTTAACTCTTTTGAGAGAAAGCATTGTCCCAAGCGTTGAGGCGTTAGGCTCCGTCGGAAAATTGATCATCCTACACGACAACGTGAAATCATTGAAAATAATGAAAAAGATGCTATTATATCAAATGATTATGCCTTTTGATAACTCATGGTAGTCCACAGACCTTAATTCTATTAGTACATCTCGAGAAAGAATAATGTAAAAGAACTACCTCAATTAGAAATAGTTGAAGAAAACTGTAATCTAAGAATGGTCTAAAATAGGGGTGTAAAACCACTGTCATGTGCACCGACAAGATATCGTCACAAATTTTACACAGAATAATTTGCCATACGTAATGACTGAAACTTTGGTACACAATAAATGGAAGATTACCTTTCGGATAGTCTGGTTGCAAACAACTTTCAGGCAAAAACGTTGTGCAGCACTCGACTAAAATTATGCCTGACGTGCCAAAAAAAGGTGGAAAAATAAATGTTAGGTGAAAAATGCTGAAAATTAAAAGAAAATCCATATCTCGAAAATTTCCGAATATCACAAATTTCATTCATTCATATCACAATTCATATCACAAATTTCCGAAAACTCGCCAAAGAACAGTAGCAACAGTATACTGCAATTAAAACATGAATATATTAAATATTTGATGAGATATGGGCATTTTTATGAGATAATTTTTAACTGCGCATGCGCGGAAGATTTTAAAATTTTTATTTCATAATTTGGTAGCCAGTATTTTGAGGCAACTTCTATAAAAAGTCCAGTTAAATGTTGTGAAAACTTAGAAAGATATAGGGAGCTGATTGGTAAGTTATGGAAAATCCCTTATAATAAAGCTATTTTTAGGACGCAACTCACTATATCGACCTTATCTTTGTTAATTTTCGCGATATTTGACTGGACTTTTTATATAAGTTGCCTTAAATAGCTGACTACCAAATTATATAATAAAAATTTTAGAATCTTCCACGCGTCCGCAGTTAAAAATTATTTCATACAAATGCCCATATCTTATCAAATATTCAATATATTCATGTTTTAATTGCAGTATATTGTTGCTACTGTTCTGTGTCAGGTTTTCGGAAAGTGGCGTTAAATTTGGTTGAAAATTCTGTATGCTATAAACAAAAAACTTTTGAATTTTTTACAAAAACGTTAACATCTTTACGAATATGAGTGCTTTGCTTACACAAATGCATACTAACATTGAACAGGACCCAAATAGTAATTTATCACAGTGACAAAACATTTCCAGCCTTTTCCGTTACATAGGTGATCGCAAATATTATTTTATTATTAAATTTATTATCAGCCCCCTAATTGTATTCCCAGATAAATCTTCACCGAGAAATATAAAATCAAACATTTTCTTTACATCCCGCCAATAATGTTAGTAGATATTCGACAAAACGTGTGCAACCGAAAGCATCCAGTCCTTTTCTTTAACTTTTGGAGGCCAGTGTATTATATTTACTAAAAGCTTCTATTTAACCCTTTAATTCTCGCTCCCGTCACATTCACGGGCTGTGTAGACTACTTTTTTTTATTAGGATTGTTTGATTCCCACCAATTTTTAAAAGTAGTGTCATTAGCTTTATTCTCGCATCATTTTATCTATAATTAAATAAGGTGAATATTTCTACTTCAAAAAAGTGGTGGCAATCAAACGAGTTGAATAAAAAAAAAGTAGCCTACACTTTTTGGGCGTGGCGCTTAACACTAAAAAAACGGGAACTTTTACTCAAGTTTTATAAAAATATTTAATACCAGAATTTTCATTTAAATCTGTTTAGCTTATTTAATTAATCATTTTTTTCCTTTGTATCTTTTCAACTTATTTAAAAAAAAAAATTTCCCCTTCGAACTGGATATACATATGATTGAGGCCAAAATGGACCCTCAGCATCATTCTAGTGTTAAGAGCAGGGGTGTCAAACTGTGGCCCGCCGAATACAACTAAAATTCTACAGAGAAACTGACTTATCTAATCGTAGAATCTCTGCAATTCAAGAAGTCGACTACTTCTTTAATAAATTAGTGGTATGCAGCGGGCAACAGTTTGACAACCCTGATTAAGTTGTAATCGTAAACGTAAATTTGTGATACTTGAATAGCAGTTAATCAACGATAACATAAATTAGTATCTATGCTCTGCAATACTTTTCTTTTCTGGCTCTGGTTTAGCTTATTTCGGTGAAGTAGCGACGAACAGTTATAAATAAATAAGTCATTAAAATACTAGTATGAAAGGACCTGATATACCACAGCCTTCTGAATACTAAACCCAAGTGCTGTCACAACAATGACCACTATCATGGGCAGATATTTTTTAGCGTCTGTATGGTCACTTGAATTTGAATACTAGCAATTTATATAAGTATTCTCTTGTCTATTTATCTGCGATTAAATAAGGAAAATAATACTTTAAGAAAATAATGATAATCAAATTGAACTGCTTACACAAAGTCGAAAAAAAAATCTACCTACGGTACTATTTGTTTCTCAGCGTATAGACCTAGTATTCAGAAAGTAGTGTATATAATTTTTTTAACGATAACGACCGAAATAGTAGAAATTGAAGTTATAATAATAACTACCTCACATCTTCGATTATAAAATTCAAGATGGCGAACCTGCGTGTCAGTGGTTCAGTTATCACCAGTATATCCAAAACGTAATCTTAGCCTTATTTAATGCTGCAATTTCAGTCTTTAACTCATCAAAGCGGGTTGGCAAGAAAACAGTGTTGCCAAATGGGCTACTTTTTTAAAAATCAGAATCTTGATTGGCACCACTTTTTTGAAATAGTAAAATGTGCCTTATTTAATGACATATTAATTAAGGCAAAAACAAAGTCAATTTCACCGTTTCAAAAAAGTGGTGACAATCAAGAAATCTGAATTAAAAAAAAGTAGCCCACTGGCAACACTGCAAGAAAACTTACCATGTAAAGGGAACAAAACTTTTAAATTTGAATACCAGTAGTTTAGCATAGAAATTTTCATATTATCTAATCTAAATTTTGAGCGATTAAATCAGGGGTGGCCAACCTTTGACACATTATCGTCTCAATACTCAAGGCCTCCGGACTGATTTCGTGACGTACCAAATGAGGATATCTTACCCTTGAAAGGCAAGCAATTGCGATTGTGTAATGCTTAATTCCCACCGGAAAGTTAGAAAAACTTTATTTCAAAATAAGGAAAAGCAATTTTACGACTTTTCTCCACTAAAGTCAGAAAACTAAAATTTCCTAAAATTTTTCTGGTTCAAATACTGATTAATCGTAGGTGGTATATAATATATACCGCCGCCCCTTAACACCTTGAGGGGCGATGCGATATATTTTATCCCACCTACAATTAATAAGGTTTTGCACCAGAAAAATTTTAGAAAATTTTAATTTTCTGACTTTAGTGGAGAAAAGTCGTAAAATTTCTTTTCCTTATTTTGTAATAAAAGTTTTCTAAATTTCCAGTGGGAATTAAGCAATACACAAACGCAATTGCTTGCCCTTCAAGTTGGTTAATCTTCATTTGGTACGTCACGAAATCAGTCCGGAGGCCTTCAGTATTGAGACGGTAATGCTTGGCACCGTTTCCTAAGAATTGTAATTTTGTCCTTTTTAAATTGCAGACCTTCTCTCATTAAACAATGCATTTTTTCTGTACATTAATACTGGTATCTCTGTGGCACGCGTGCCACAGGTTGGCCATCCCTGGATTAAATAATTAGAAGTAACGAAGTGGAAACAATTGGTGTCGAAGAATTAAAAGAAGTGTAAAAGAGGCTCGTCTTTAATGGGTTAAAAAAAAAAGATGAAAATTGCTATTAAAAAATAGTGGTCGAAGTTGTCGCTCTTGCACACGGGTTAGAATATTCAGGTGAAAGTTATTGTTCAAATTCAGAAACTAGTACTCATAGAAGTTTTAGAGATCTTATTGACCACAGTGTTGATTGGCAGTGTACACAAATTAATACTTTTTTATTTAACCCTTTCCGGCACGGGCAATTTTTGTTGTAAAATGAGGAAATGCTTGACTGACGCAGGAATTTTAAAACGACTTTTTCAGGAATAAAAAACACGTTACTTTAACTATTCATTGTAAAAGCAAAATTTTACTAAAATATTCTTGGTGCCGTTCGTAAGTTTGTAATTAAAATTAGGTATCCCGATCCGGGCACAGTGTGCCGGAAAGGGTTAAAATATCTACTAGAATTTTTGAACACGAGTTTATATGATTTTTTATTTCATAGACATTCCATGATTAAGTAAAGCTAAAATTGTCGTACAAAGTTTCTGGTCGATGTCTTGAATATAAGAACACATCAAATTACTGACGCATTTATTCGTCACCTATCAGCAAAGTGTTGAGCTTAACTGCTAACCGTTTCCAATAGGAATTTCAGAATACAACATAAACTATTGCTAAATGGAAAATATCATTCATGTGCAGTATAAAATAATATCATGAGTAATTTAATTGTTTGATTGTACGATTTGCTGATCTCATATTTCAACTATTTGCATTATTACCTCATGTATGTATCCATTTCAAGAATTACCTTTTTCATTCAGAAACTCTAAATTCATATAGAAAATTCCAAATATCGAATTCTTAATTTATGTAATCCCCAAACGTCTGACATTAGCAAAATAAAAATTACTGTTCTGAATTTTTAGAGTTAGTTTCGAATTTCTGAATAAAAAAGAACTTCGGGAAATGGATGAAAATGGGTTAATATACATGCCTAGGCAAATTTTAAAGCAAAAATATTTCTGAAACAAAATAATAGATTGGCCTCCAAAAGTTAAGGTACAGGGACTGGATGCTTTCGATTGTACACGGTTTGTCGAATATCTACCAAAACTATTGGCGAATTGTTCTTGAACTTATGGTATGTAAAGAACATGTTTGGTTTCATGTTTCTCGGTTAAGATTTAGTCGGGAGGACAATTAGGGGGCTAATAAAAAATTTAATAATAAAATAATATTTGTGATCGCCTCTAGAAGAGAAAATTCTGAATTTTTTTTTTTTCACAGCATTAAATGAATATTTGGGTCATGTTCAACGTTTGTATCCATTTGTGTAAGCATAGCACTCATATTCCTGAAGATTTTGTGTCTGTGAAATCTTCAAAAGTCTTTTGTTTATAGCATATAGAGTTTTCAACTAAATTTAGCACAACTTTCCGAAAACCCTACAAAGAACAGTAGCAACAGTATACCGTAATTAAAACATGATTATATTGAATATTTCGTGAGATATGGGCATTTGTATGAAATAATTTTTAACTGCGCATGCGTGGAAGATTCTAAAATTTTTATTTTATAATTTAGTAGTTAGCTATTTAGGGCAACTTATATAAAGAGTCCAGTCAAATATCGCGAAAATTCACAAAGATAGGAGCGATATAAAATCTAAAAATAGCTTTATTATAAGGAATTTTCCACAACTATTCAATCAGCTCATTATATCCTTTTAAGGTTTCACAATATTCGACTTAATTTTTATAGAAGTTGCCCAGAATAGCTGACTACCAAATTATGTAATTTAAATTTTGAAATCTTCCACGCATACGCAGTTAAAAATTATTTCATACAAATGCCCATATCTCATCAAATATTCAATATATTTATTTTTTAAATGCAGTATACTGCTGCTACTTTTCTTTGTCAAGTTTTCAGAAAAAGGTTCGGAAAATTTGGTTGAAAAGTCTGTATACTACAAACAAAATACTTTTGAATTTTTCACAGACACAATAACATATTCTCGAATATGACTGCTAAGCTTACACAAATGCACGCAAACATTGAACAGGACCCAAATAGCCGTTTAACCCTTTGAGGGGGAAGTAATTGTGTTCCTGTAACGTCGAATTGACACCGGTATCTTAAAAAAAGTTATTGCAAAATAAGGAAAAGCAATTTTACGTCTTTCTTTTCCACTTAAGTCAGAAAAGTAAATTTTAATAAAATTTTTGTGGTGCAAATCTTCATTAATAATGGGATAAAGTATATCCCAGCGCGCCTCAAGGGGTTAACACAGTGACAAACCATTTTCAGCATTTTCTGTTACATAGGTGATAGCAAATATTAATTTATTATTAAATTTATTATTAATACCCTAATTGTTCTCCCACCTAAATCTTCACCTATGAATATGAAATCAAACATGTACTTTACATACCAGAAGTTCAAGAACAATTCGCCAATAATTTCGATACATATCCGAAAAGCCGTGTACAATCGAAAGCATCCAGTCCCAGTACCTTAACTTTTGATGGCCAGTGTATTTTTACACCCTTGCCCATTTTGTTTATGTTTAGTTAACCCTTTATCTGCTGACGGTAATTATTAGTACCACTCACTTTAAACTTTCATCCCATAGTGAATATTACTAATATTCTAATGGTACTTTGCAAAAACACTCCTTTAACTTCACTTTATCCGGATACATGGCAGCAGTAGTTTAGGTTTGTTATTTTAACGAGGAAGAAGGCTATCGTTGAAACAGTCGACGTATTTTGTGCCGCAATTTTGTACAGATTGTCACGCTCGTCTTTTTATTGCTGCAAACACAGTAAAGGATATAAGATAAGTGTTGGATTTTTTGTGTGTGTTCGTTATGCTCATTTTGACTAGCTATTTTAGGTGAACGGTGTATGCATTTAATTTAACAGTGGAATTACTCGGTGGTACTTATAAGTACCGTCAGTACACTGAATGTTGGAGAAAAACTTCTTGTTCAGTTTTCGGATGTGTAGTTATCCATCGTTTTATCTGCTTTAAAATGTAATGACTAAAATGTAGTGTAGTAATAATTTTCCTTGTATTTCTTTTCTCTTTCTCTTTCATTATTATTTTTGTATAGGAAATCGAGAAAGCTGTGGCACCGGCTCTTTTTTGCTCTCAAATGGCATATGTATATTCATATATTGCATATGTGGAGACAGTGTTGCCAGATTGGGAACTTTTTTGTCCCCAGATTGTTGATTGTTACCGCTTTTTTGAAATAGAAATATTCGGCATATTTAAAAATGGATTAAAAATTCTGAAAAATAAAGCGAATTATACTATTTTAAAAAAGTAGTCACAGTCAAATAATCTGAATTAAAAAAGTCCCCAATCTGGCAACACTGTCTGGAGATGCGAGAGAACGTGTTGTCCCTGGTATATAGACGTCGCATAACTAAAGGACTGCTAACATGATCGAAACCTAAAAAAAAAAGTTTTTTTATCCCTTGCAGGGGCAAAGTTTTTTCACTGCTAAAGCGTCAAAATACCGTAATTTGCGGCGTATAGTCCACGGATCAAACAATCATTTTTCGACCCAGAACTTTTTAAAAATAAAATGTAACTTTTTAAATCGTGGTAAGTACTTTGCTTCAATAACTAAATAAAATTTCTGGGTCCAAACAGAATTGTTTGATCTACGGATTATACGCCGGAAATTACGGTAAATGACCGAAATTTGCCAAAATATTAAATACGAAAAAGTCTATATTTTACATACTTATTAAATTGAAAATATTTTACCACAATTTTGGTGCCATTCGAAATACCTTGTGGGTTTTCAGTTACGATATTTTCGTCATAGTGTACTGACGGTACTTTAAAGTACCACTTTAATTAATTAACTCTAAGGAATTAAATTTCTCACGCGTGAATATTTTTTTATGTTTATCATTTAATTTTCATTGTAGTAACTGAAAAATTTACATGAAAAAAATTGCAGTATATAAAAGGTTAAAGTGTATTGAATATCACATCTTATCAGTGATTTATCTTTAATTTTCGAAGGTATGCGGATTTGATGATAACCATTTTCTGAAAGAAATCATATAGAACGTTAGCAGTTGTTTGTAATATTTGACTGTGAAGTTTCTATAAGCATTTCAAATCTTACTTTCATAGGAAAAGAGAGAACTACGACCATATACTAACGGAATATTTTAGTAACTATCTAGAGAGTAAGCTGTCTAACTGTGGGCCGCAGGATACGACTAAAACTTTAAAGAAATTGCGGACAAGTTGAATCGCAAAAATTCGACGATTAGACAAGGTAAAGATAACTATAAAATTTTAGTGGTATCCGGCGGGCCACAATTTGACATCCTTGATCTAGAGTCCCAACAAAATCTCATAGCTTCCTATCTTTCGTTGAAGCGTTAGATTTTTTTCGAATCAGCTTGAAAAGAAAAGTAAAATATATTATTTTTAATAAACTTCCAACTAAATTTCTTTCAAAAAAGTCTATTCATTGATAAGCGGTTCTAAAAGAAATGCTTTTTGTGACACACAAACTTCAGAAATACAATAATGCATCTTTAGGATTTTCTTCTTATTTGAGTAAAGCACAAAAGATTAGATGAACTTTCATCTATTCTGTAACATAACGAATAAAGCCCTTTTGTTTTCTTTTAATCTAGATAAAAGAAACGAATGCAATATTTTCATCAACCAATCAGGTATTTCAAAATAAGCTAATGCTATCTGACATTAATGTTTTCTTAAATGTATTGCTATAATTGCACAATTTAGTTTTTCTAATCGTATGTTCAGTTTAAATCTCAAGAGGAATTTATTTCATAAATTTTAAATACATGCTACTCTTGAAATAAATTACAAAATTTTAGATAAATCCTGCGATAACGAAAGGTAGATTTTTTTTATTATAAAAGATCTTTTGTAAAATTTCATGTCGGCAATGAAAGTAAAAATAAAATATGTTTCGTAAATTATATTTAAGAAATATACTATTTAATAATTGGTATATAGGAAGGAAACCGGAAAATTTATTTAATGAAAAGCGTCCTTTTCTATGTGATTTTTATTTGATTTCTGTTATTAAGTAGATTTTCCAGTTCAATCTACAATTGTTGTACTTAAAAAAAAACTGGAATGTTGTGAGTCATGTGCTAATTTGTTATCAGTCTTTCTGGCAGGGACTGATTTTCAACGGGGCAAACTTCCACCAGTAAATTTTAAAAAAATGTCGTGTTATTTAGCCATTATATTCACGCAAAATTACCAAAGGCTAGTTCCAAGTGTACTTGTAGTGTAAGTCACAAGTGAAAATTGCTACGATATTTGAAGATTAAAGGGTTTTAGAACGGTAAAATGTGACTCACCATATCAGAGATATCTCATTAATTGAATAAGGCCAAGAAATCTTTCTGAAAATAACGGTATCAAAAAAGTATAGCAGTTATCAACAATGTCATGTACACCACGAAAACCCTTGGAACTAGCCTATAATGAATAAGAAAAAAAATCTATTCTTTTTTAACGGTGGAAGTCTGTCCCAGTGTTGCGAGCCCACTACTTTTTTTAATTCCGGTTTCTTGTTTCCCACCATTTTTTAAAAATATAAATATATGCGTTATTTAATGACAAATTAAATAATAAATAATGGGATTAAATATCTGAATTAAATAACGGGAAAATAAGGTAAATTTTACCATTTTTAAAAAGTGGTATGACCCAAGAAAACTCAATTTTTAAAAAAGCAGCGATGGGGAAAACTTGTTAGCCCCGTTGGTAATCATGTCCTAAGTGTAACATTAACCCTAGAACTTTAATGAAGTTTTATAAAAATATTTTACACAAGAATTTTTATTTTAAAACATTCAACTTACTTATTTAACTTATTATTGGAGGTTTACATATTCAGTTTATTTTAAAGAAATTTCTGGTCTGAGTAAGTATTTTCAACTAGCTGACCCGCCCTGCGTTGCCTGGGACCGTCGATTTTTCAGAACAAATTGCGAATATTTAAAATCTCGTTTCATAATAAAATTAAAAAAAAAATAATAATATCTGAAAATGTATTTGGAATAGGTCCTCTGTTGTCTGAGGCAGTGTATGCCGCGCTTGCTACACATTATGTTCGGAACAAACCTTGGATCCCCGCTGCCTAGGGCACCGTATATAGGACGTGATGTCGGAAATAGTTGTTTTTACAACTTCCATCCCCAGAGGGCGCAATATGTTCTAATGAATCTCCAAAACATGTCTCCGCTGACTGCGGCACAGTATAGAATGCGTGCTGTGCACGCTCTGCAAAGTCCTAGTTCCATTCTCCACCGGCAGGGGACGAACTCTGTCCTAAACAATCCACCCTCAGAACGAAATTCCGATACGTAAATAAGGCGAATATTTCTACTTCAATAACGTGGCGATAATCAAGCAAAGCGAATTAAAAATGTTTCAAACTGGCGACACTGCACGCGCGCTATCTTTACCATTATAAGTTCACCCTTACGTTTATAGTTTTGCATGATTTTAACCACAAATTTAATTCTATTGGATGTAGAAAATTCCTAGGGGATATTGACATTATTTATTTATTAAGTTTAAAATATTATTTTTTAAAAATGTGGTAAAAAAGACCCCAAACGTACTAGGAGGATTAATTCTTCGATCACGGGCCAGGATTACCAACTGTTTATGTTTAACCATACCGCATTCCATAAATATATTTCCTTGTTGGAGATTTCTCTTGAATGTTATTCGAGTATAATACTATAACAAAAATTATTTTTTAAATTTGATACGAATAGAATACAAACGTAGCTTACTGGTATCTATATGGGTGAATATCACAAAATGTGAGATTTACAAAACAAAAATTTTGAAAATTTAAATCGTTTCAAAGCTTCTGCTTTTTTAAAATGTTGGTTGAACAGCTGAATAAAGGAATTTATATGTAAAATTGTTAAATTTTGAAGAGCTTAAGTTGATTTTTATGTAATTATAATTATGTGCCATTTTCTTTGCAATGTATGTCAGGATAATGGCCGCCAAGATAATGCCAATTTCATTCTAAAATATTTTTCACATTCTTGTTTTTTTCGTTCATAGATCTAAGATTTTAATTTTGTTTAAAGAAACGTGTTTCCTCTATAGTACCTCAAATTCAGTGTAATGTTCAGTTTTATTTGTAATTTATAGAAGCCAGGAAAATGACATAATAAAAGTCTACTCAATTTTTACAAAGGCTTTATTTTCAAAGAAATTTAAAATATTTACACACATTATTTTCAAAGAAATATCTAAAAGATCTGGCTGGTAGCAATGATTTTACTACTTCTGATTTGAATTATGTCAAGAACAAGAAGAATTACTCTGCAGCGCCATCTTTATGCCTCATAAAGGGCTAAAATGAGCAGGCTAGGACAATGACATTCATTTTCAGTGACAATCATATTTTAATTATGGAAAATTATTTGTAAAATACAGAACTTATTACCTTCCACATATATGTGTTATATAAGGTATAATTATTAATTAGAAATTAAAAAAAACTAGAAAACGATATTTGTACATGATAGCAGAAAGCCTTTTACTTTGCACACATCACAGAAAGACATGCCAGGAGAATGACAATCTGAAAGTTTAAGTCTTTCAATTGCTTTATTTTTGTGTTATTATAAATATAATATTTCTTGAAAATACTTCTAAGAATATCTTTTATTAGAATGTAAAAAAGAAAATTGCATTATATAACATTAAATAGAAATTTTATTGCGCGGACAGCAATTTCCATATTTTGTGATATTGACCCATATGTCTCTATCTGTTGTCAAATAGTTAAAGAGGTACAGTCATTCAGGGTAACTTTGATCCACATTTTCTCTAATTTCATATACCACACTCTTATTTTATGAATATTGTTGCAACTAGGGGCATAAAAGCAGTGGTGGAAAATTGGCGTAGAGGAGGAGCCTATTGACACCACTAATATTTTATGGTATTCTTCATCTTAATAAAAACTGTCATTAGATAAGACGAAAAATTCTACTAAAATTTAGTGGTGTCAATAGGCTCCTCCTCTGCGCCAATTTTCCACCACTGATAAAAGGGAAGAAATGATCCTAAATTATTGTATGACTATAAAAAAGTAAGGAATAATAATGATAAAAGCAGTGAAAATGGATTTTTATCCTGGTTCAAAGTTACCGTGCCATTTAGGGTAACTTTGCACCATATGATAAATATTATCTAAAATAATTCATTATAAAAAAAGTATTATAGTTAGGACAAGTTTGAACCCCAAATAATGTTTTCAGATATGTAAAGACTCCGAATTTACATTTCCCAACATCACAAGATTTGTATAATTTATGATATTACAACAAATATTATGCATAAGAAAACTACTAAAGAACAAAACAACAAAGATTAGTGGAAGGTTGGCAGCTATGCATTTTTAACACATTCAGGACGGGAAACGGGAATTCTCCTTCTCATTCAGAAAACATCATTGACTAAGAGCATGGTTTCAACATTTCAGAAAATGCATTTATATCATGTTGTCCATATATTTTTAGATTATAAGACATTTTATATTAAATTCGTACATTGAAAGACATTTACCAATACATAAATTTGGGAAACCTATTTAGAACACCAATTTACAAGAGACTTTCAGAACAGGGAGCTTTAAGATTCAAATTTGATAAAAACTGTGTATTAACCCTTTCAGGCCTGATGGTTCAAATTCTGTCTCACTTAATTTTAATTCCTAAATGCCACAACGGTACTAGTATTTTAAAATGAAATTTTGACTTTTAAATTGTACATGAAGAAATGGTTTTACTTATTTTCAAATAAATTTTTTCGCAAGTCCCGGTGTCATTCAATTATTTTAACATTTTAGCAACTGAAGTACTTTAAGCCGGAAAGGGTTAATTAAATATGGACGTAAAATTTTGCAAAATTTTCCCCCCAAAATGGTCTGGGTGACTTTTTAAATATTAATATATGATATTAATCGGTTTTAGATGAAGCGAACAGATAGCTTTCTCTGATTTTAGGAAAACTCTGTTTTTTCATTTAATCCGGCTCAAAAATGGGACTATATTTTTTCGCCATTCTATGGGAATTTCATCTCAAGTGCGTAACAAGTCAATGTATTGGTTCGTACATGTTATTTTTCTCTCCTTTTGGGGAAAAACGTTTGTGAAAGAACTTGGTCAGTGGTTAACCCTAGAACTACCGGAAATTTTACTCAAGTTTTATAAAAACATTCTACACCAGAATTTTTACTTAAAACTATTTAATTTGCTTATTTAACTTATTATTGTCTGATTTATACATTTAGTTTGTTTTGAAGAAATTTCTGGTTTGAATAGATATTTTGAATATACATGTCGGGTCCATTGGACCCTTCTGGTAGACAGAGGGTTAAAGGCACTACGCTAGTAATCAGTCGGGTCTTAATAGTCACTCGGGTTGTGTCCTCACTGATGCTTTTACGTGTCTTTTCAGATGTTTGTTTTGATTTTCTTAAGTCAATTAATAAAGACTAGTTGACTTTTATTATCCGTTTCTTCGTAATTTTTGTATTGTCAATTAGTTCATAAAAAAAAGTTTTAATATTTTTTAAATTTTAATTAAGTTAAACAAAATTAAATTACAATTATAACTAAGTTAAATGAAATAAAATTTCATTTAAAATAAATTTCAAAAACAAAACTTTAAAATTTACATAGGCTATACTTTATTATTAAAACGCTTTATTTTTTTAAGTTTTTCTGCCTTATTTGTTACTTTGCAGTAATAATAAATCGATATGAATATTAAAAATTATTACAGGTGGTGGTGGAGAATTTAGATAGTCTAAATCCATCACCCCCTGACAATTTTGAATATTTTCGTATTCATTTGATCATTTAACTACAGCCTGTAATTTAAAAAATGAATTATATTTTATATACGTAGTCACAGAAGCAAAAAAAAAAAAAAAAAAAAAAAAAAAAAATCGAATTAAATTTGGATGAATATTTTTATTATTATTTTATATATATTTATTATTAAAAAAACATTGGCAGTTAAGAAAGGGAAGAGGGATGCTTGAGTCTGCTGTTGCTTTGAATAAATACAGCACACTAATTACAATACTTACAACTGGCGTAGCCGGTTTTATTTTGGAAATGGGGGCGGGGGGATTTTTAGCCTGCTGTCCTAAGATTCTGCTCTCCAGCTGCATATTTAACCCTCCGTCTACCAGACGGGTCCATTGGACCCGACAGGTACATACAAAATATTCATTCAAACCAGAAATTTCTTTAAAATAAACTAAGTATATAAACCAGACAAAAATAAGGTAAATAAATAAGTTAAATAGTTTTAAATAAAAATTCTGGTGTAGAACGTTTTATTAAAACTTGAATAAAATTCCCGGTAGATCTAGGGTTAACCCTTTCAGGGGCAAGGTACTTGTATTTATGAAATGTTGAAATAATTTACTGACACCAGTATTTACAAGAAAATTTATTTGTAAACAAGTAAAAGCATATTTTCGCATATTTAAGAAAGGTGAAATTTTCATTATAAAATTCCGGTGCCAATGTGGCATTTAGGGATTAAAATTATGTGGTGCCGTGACGGCATCACCGCCCTTCAAGGGGTTAGAAATCAGAAAATGTGAATTTTACTTCCACCATCAATATCAATGTATACTTCCAGAGTATAACGTAAAAAGTTCTATTTCAACTTTACATTTATACAGATATATATGTGTGTAAATAAGGAATATATAATTATAACCTTTATACCTTTGTATTAAGAACAATCTTACATGTTGGATAAGTTTGTTCTTTCTAGTAGGTTTGTTTTACGTCCACAAAACAGTGTACCCACAATGTATTTTGGCAATGTACTTTAAATATAAAGACAAATCATTTTCTTATCATCGATATACCTACTGTTACATAAAACAGTATCAACCGAAATTACTGTCACTACAAACCATCTGTCTGTGAGAGTTAGTTTGGAATCCTAAAACCGTATAGTAACAATTTATGCGCAGAACCTGCGTAATCTGATGCATGTGAAGCTAATGTGCAGTTTAAAAAGAAGTTAAAAAAATAATAAGCTTAGAAAAGTTAAATTGATTACATTATTATATTGGCCGAATGGAAATGCGGTTCAAACCACTAGCTTTTACAACATTTTCGGAAAAAATATTCTGCCTTTACCAACAAATGGAACAAATTGTTCGATTACACATTTTCTACATAAAAGAACTTGACGAATTTAGCGAATAAAAGAAATTCAAATATGTGTTAGAAAGTAGGTAGTTTAGGATTTGAAAACAGACTTAAATGTAAACTTGTATTTTGATTCATAAAAGGGAAACTTTATGATACAATTGCTTCAAAGTGACATAATTTTAATCTATTTTTAATCACGTCTATTTCGGGATTAAAACCTATGAAATGCAGAATATTTCTTATTAAAAAACTTGTAGAAAACGTTAGTTTTTTTACTTTATCTTATTAAATTCTGCATCAAATCCCATAATATCTGTTTTTTTTATCCTTTTATCATTAACCTAAAAAAAGTAAAGGTATCACTGCAAATATCCTTAACCCTTTAAGATCTGGTGGGGGAATTTCTTCATAAAACCCAAATGTATCATTGGCACCAGTATTTTGCAGGCAAGAACTTTGGTTTATTATACACGAAAAAACGCATTAATTTATTTTCAAATAAATTGGTCGAGTATTCCGGTGCATTGTGACATTTGGAGATTAAAATTAACTGGGAAGAAATTCGTCCAACAGAGGTCAAAGGGTTAACCCCTTCAGGGGTTGTGGGATACATTATATACCACCTAAGATTAATTATGATTTGCACCAGAAAATTTTAATTAAGTTTTACTTTTATAACTTTGGGGGAAGTGAATTGAAAAATTGCTTTTTCCTTATTTTGAAATTATATTTTTCTAAATTTCCGGTAAGAATTCAGCATTACACAAATGCAATTACTTGCCCCTCAAAGGGTTAACGGGATAAAAGTTTGTCACGCAGCACTTTAACTTATGGCTCTAAAATTTTAAATATGGATTTAAAAAAAAAATGACATCAAATTTTGAGTGGCTCTATGCTGTTAATTAATAAATATATATTTGTATTATTTATTTCAGCATTTTATTTTTGTTCTATATATAATCGCATGTGCAAAAGATATATTCAACCTAAAAAGATGTATAAAACTTTGTTCGCTGATGCTTTTTCATCCACATCTCTCGTAAATTCACAATATGAGTTTTAAAAGCTATGATATGGAATTTAAGTGACGCCTTGATGTGGCTTTAAAAGGTTTGTTTTAAAATTCAAATTAAATTATGTTTTATTTGGTTAAACTACATAGGGTGTTTCATAGAAGATGGCAAAACTTTAAAAGGTGCTAGTACTCATCCATACAAATAACGTTCATCATATAATGCATGGTCGGAAATAAAACGCCAATGTGCTAGAGAGCACCAAAGGTGATTTTGTTGTTATACCTCCATTTTATTCAGAAAATTGGAATTCGTGCCAGAAATTAAAAATAGCATTTTTTACTATTTAATGACAGCAATTTTGTGATTACTTATAATACAGATTCTTTTTTTTTTTTTTTTTTCGGTATGAATGAGAAATTTCGAATTAAAAAATGAGACCAAATTGGCAACCCTGTTATAATCAAGGCAAAAACACAAAAGGAACAATTAAGTGGCAAAACCAAGGTTGGAACCGCTCTATATACAATTTTTGAGCCTCAGAGCCATTTTCCTTTGTAGATAAAATGCAAATACGCCTTTTTCTTATTAGTGAAGGGCAACATCTTTCTACACGTTCCTACCGCGATTGATGGTTGCACAGTCGAATTAGCGGCTGTTATCTGTTAATCAAGGCGAAATTTTTCATACGCGTTCTTCTTCTTCACCATATCACATTTGCATGCTATTAGTATCGTTATTATCCCGATAACTTGCAACAGGAATGGAGCTTTTACGTTGGCATCGACCTAGTTTCCAAAATGCGACAGAGCATTTGCATTTAATTTCCGACTAAAAATTAAAATGGCTCAGAGGCTCAACGATTGTACAGAGAGCTGGTTTTCAACCTTGCTTTTGCCACTTAATCGTTCTTTCTGTGTTTTTGCCCTGTATAATGGGGCTGCCAGATTGGTCTCTATTTTTATCTCGAAATTTCACATTCATACCAGAAAATAAAAAAAAGAATCTGTACTATATGTAATCACAAAATTTCTGTCATTAAATAAAGCAAAAAATACTGTTTTTAATTTCTCGCATGAATTCGGATTTTCTGAATAAAAATGGAAACCAGTCTGGTAATCCTGTCGTGTAACAAGATCACCTTTGGTGCCCTCAGGCAAAATTTGCTTTTTATTTACGACTATGTATTCTTTGATGAAAGTTGTTTGTTTTAACATGTACTATGAACTCTTAAATTTTTCCCATCTTTTACGGAACACCCTGTATTTAGACATCAAAACAATACTTTTTATAATCCAATCCACTCTTAAATATATTGAATCTATACTATGCATTGAAATGTATATATTTCAAGAAATTGATTTATCTTTTGTGTCACGCTATTCAAAATTGCAAGTAAAATATTTTTAAATGGTTTTTGATTGCGTCATTCTATCCAAACTAAGTGAAATGTATGCACATGGATTGTTTGACGCAGGGTTGCCAGTTTGGCCTCCATTTTTATCCCGAAATTTTGATTTCAGACTTTTTGAAACTTTTCAGAACTTTTTGAAGAAGATTTTTTACTTTAAGTAATCAACAAAAGTGTGACATTAAATAAATCTGAAAATTCTTTTTGCATTTTCCGGTGTGGTTCCGAGGTTTTTTTTTTTTTTTTTTTTTTTATAAAAGCGGAGGCTAAATCGGCACCTGTGATTTGACACAAAGAGGCTATTTACATAAATTTCATTTGTTCGAAACAATTATACAAACATTTCAAATTTGAAAATCCTGTGGTAAAAGATAAAAAATTCTGTAAAGGACGCTCGTCTCGAAAGGATTAAGGGGATAAACTCATTGGGTTGCCAACCCATTAAAAATGACGCCTCTCTTCTGTACGTGAAGAAAATGTAACTTATTTTCAAAGAAACTTGTTCGTAAATTCTGGTGTCATTTAATCTTTTCAACATTTTAGCAACAGACGTACTTTGCCCTGAAAGAGATAGTATTAACCCCTTAAAGGGCGCCGGTATATTACATATACCACTTAATTTTAAATCCTAAATGCCACATTGGCACCAGAATTTTAAAATTAAATTTTGCTTTATTTAATGTACGTAGAGATATGCTATTCCTTATTTTCATATAATTTTTCTTGCAAATCCTGGTGTCATTCAATCATTTAACATATTTTCATCAGAAGTACTATGACGCTGAAAGGGTTAAATACAAACTATAAAACATTTATCAAAATAATTTTAACAAACAATTGCTCTTTCCCGCCCGATCTTTTTTTTTTTTTTTTTTTGAAAACCACTTATTACTAAGAATAAACTTATTTTTGCTTTCTCTTGCAAAAGAAATAACCGAGGGTTATTTCTGTTTCGGATGTTGGAAAGAACTACCACGAAAAATTGTCTTAGAAAATACTGATAATCGGAATACAGACCAGTAGTATCCCGGAAAACGTTACATAACCTAATGCATATTCCATTTCTTCACAATAAAAAGCAATAAAAAATAGAATTATGAGGCAATATAATATTTAACACTATAAACATTTTACAACAAGGCGGAAAGAAACATTTTATAAGGAACTTATAAATAAATTTTAAAAATAGAAGTATGAAACAATAAAATAACAAGATAAGCATCTTAAAGCATTGTGTCAAGAAATATTTTATTAGGAATTTATTTATTCTCTTTGTACCTCCTTCAATATTTTCAGAAATTCAATAGCAAGGGCACTTTTTATACTGCTGCTATGTAGCTTAAGTTTTTCTTCAATCCAATGATTTTATTTATAAAAAAAAACAAAAACGTATGTTTTTTAACCAAGCTAAGTTGCGAGAAAGTACTTTAGCTTCTCTTTATCCAACGTGGATAAATGAATATAAGAATAGATTTTTTTCAGCTACAAATAAGAACAAGCTTTCTAAAATATATCATTAGGAAAGTACAATATGCAGAAATCTTTCTATCAATTCTAAATATTTTTTTAGTTATCATTAACCCCTTGAGGGGCGGCGGGATATATTATATCCCACCTAATTTAAATAAGATTCGCACAAGAAACTTTTAACTAAATTTTATATTTTTAACTTTAGGGCGAAATGTTGAAAAAATGTTTTTACTTATTTTAAAATAAAATTTTCTGATTTTTCTGGTGAGAATTCAATATTTCAGAGACATTATTGCTTGCCCCTCAAAGGGTTACCCCTCATTGTACCAGGTTTTAGTATGAGGCTGTTTTTTTTTTTCAACCTCCGATGCGCCGTAAAATAAAGACTTGTGATAATAATAAAATTACTTTATAGCGTGTAGTTAAGTACAATCAACTACTTCAATTGGACACAGGCATAATGAAGATTGAGTCATTTGTCATACGGGTGGGGGATACCCTTTTCACAGACAGTTGCCGTCAACGTATTCAAATAGGTCTCTAAGGCGTCTTGAAGATTTTTGGTGGAATGGGAGCCGAATGGTGTGCTGTCGTCCTAGTTCTGTCTTCCGATCTTGAAATAGGTGACAATCACTCGGTGCTAGCCCAATAGCTTCTTTCACAAATCGGACACATCCCATCAAATTTGTGAGAAAAACTGCTGGCCCATGAGTTCGGCTGGATATATAGTTATCAGCTATGTGACTTACACTACAAAAAACCCATGAAACTAGACCCCAACAATTAGGAGCTGTTGTCGGTGTTTCATATTTAACGATGTAAACAGAAATGGGAAATTCCTCTGGAAGAAACACTCCAACCCTTTCAGGAGAAAAGTACTTCAGTCGCTAAAATGTTAAAAGGATTGAATGATACCAGGATTTCAAAACAGATTGACTGGATAACAAGTGAAAGCTTTCTTTACGTAAAATGTACAGCTAAAATGTTATTCTAAAAGAAGCTGATTAGCCCGCGTTGCCAAGGCGCCTTCATTTTTCCAAAAAAAAACCGTGTTTGATTAAAACAATTCATATTAAAATTTTCAAAAATACGAATATTTGAAAATGGACTTCTGGGACGAGTTTCCGTTTTCCTTTGGCAGCATACAGCGGACATGCTATGCACGTATCACTAACCATTAAAAAGATAGATTCAAACATGTTTCTTTCAAAATGAACCACTTGCATGGTTCCGATGACTTCGGCAGCGTACACTGTTCGTGTTAAGCAGTGTGTTTTAAACAAATCTCTTTTCGAAAGAACCTACAGTATGGGTACGGTAATGGTGCCTACGGCACCGTTTAGCAGGCGTGCTGTACACGTGTCGGAAAATCTGACAATAATCGTAAGCTGAGTGGAGAGAACCAATTCAGGTTGAAATAGGGCACATTGAACCAGAGGAAAAAAAAAATGCGACCTAACTGCCCAAAAATGGTGGTAACTCAAATCTATATTTAGAAACACATACGCTTAAACCTAACTAAAAGGGGAGTTGAAAGAACCAAATCCCGTTGAAATCTGTCCCATAGCATCCAAGAAAAGTAGACATTACTGTTCGAAAATGGTGGTAACTGAAGTCTATATTTAGGAAAACATACTTTTAAATGCAACTAAATGCAAAGTTAAATGAACTAAGTCCGGTTGAAATCGGACACATAGAACCCGATAAAAGAATGCGATGTTACTGTATGAAAATGTTGGCCACTGAAGTCTATATTACGGAAAACATACTTTTAAATGTAACTAAACGGGAAGCGAATAAAGAAATTCCAGTTGTAATCGGGCCCATAGATCCGAGAAAAGAATGATACGACGTTATTGTTCAAAAATAGTGGTAACTGAAGTCTATATTTATATAGCATACTTTTAAATTTAACTAAACGTCGAATGAACCAATTCCCGTTGAAATCAGGTCTATAGAACCCGGGAAAAGAATGCGACGTTACTGTTCGAAAATAGTGGTAACTGAAGTGTATATTTAGGAAAACATACTTTTAAATATATCCACTTGTGTAAAACATTTTTTTCCTAGTGCTTAGCAATTATAAATTCTATATTTTAATTAGATTTTGGAAGAATAAGTCGATATTGTTCAAAAATGGTGGTAGCTTTATTATTAACGCGATTTTTATGGCTGAAATTGACTCCCCTAAATTAAATCGATCACTAAAAGAAAATTTCTATTTTTCTGATAATAAAATGTTATTAAAAGCACAACACAAAAATGATTTCCACATGTCTCATCTTCTTATCTATAATATTTAATTTGTATCTCAATCAGTTAACTTAATTATCGCTCATTTCCAAAAACTAATTTATTACCTTTTGTTAGTAATTTTGTGCGTTGTCAATTTGTTTCCCTTCGGAAAGTAAATGAATAGGCGACAAACATATTTTAATGAAACTCAAAGCCTATCCCTCGTCTCGGTAATTCCTCTCGTGTCTAGGCTAGTTATACTCAAATATAAAAAAAAATTACTGGCCGAATAAAAAAAAAAAGGTTTTCCGATGCAGAAAAATTTTCTACATATTTACAGGGTGCTTCATAAAAGATAGGCAAAACTTTAAGAGGTGATAGTACACATCCAAACAAACAACTTATATCAAAGAATGCATGGTCGGAAATAAAAAGCAAATGTGCTAGAGGGCACAAAAGGTGACCTTGTCATACGGCAGGATTACAAGCTTGGTCTCCAGAAAATCAGAAAATCCGAATTCGTGCCAGAAATTAAAATTAGTATTTTTTTTCTTTATTTAATGACAGAAATTTTGCGATTACATGTAGTGCAGATTATTTTTTATTTTATTTTCTGGTATGAATGTGAAATTAAGAGATAAAAATAGAGACTAAACTGGCAGCCCCGTTATACGAGGCAAAAACACAGAAAGAACGATTAAGTGGCAAAAGCAAGGTTGGAAACCGCTCACCGTACAATCGTTGAGCCTCTGAGCCATTTTTATTTGTAGTCGGAAATAAAACGGAAATGTTCTGGCGCATTTGGAAACTTGGTCGATGCAAACGTAAAAACTCCATTCCTGTTGCAAGCTATCGGGAGACGAACGACACTAATAGCATGCAAATGTGATATGGGGAAGAAGAAGAACTCGTATGAAAACTTTCGCCTCAATTAATAAATAACAGCCGCTGATCCGACTGTGCAACCGACAATAGCGGTAGGAACGTGTAGAAAGATGTTGCCCTTCACTAATAGAAAAAAGGCTCATTTGTATTTTATCTACAAAGGAAAATGTCTCACAGGCTCAACGATTGCACATAGAGCGGTTTCCCATCTTGTTTTTGCCACTCAATCATTCTTTTTGTGTTTTTGCCTTGAATAACTGGGTTGCCAGTTTGGTTTAAATTTTTATTTCAAAATTTAGCATTCATACCGGAAAATAAAATAAAAAAAGAATCTGTACTATAAGTAATCGAAAAATTTCTGTCATTAAAGAAAGCAAATAATATATTTTTTTTTTTATTTCTGGCACGAATTCCAATTTTCTGCATAAAATGGAGGTATAAGAACAACATCACCTTTTGTTGACTCTAGCACCTTTACGTTTTATTTCCGACCATGCATTTTGTGATGAAAGTTGTTTGTTTGGATGAGTACTATCACATCTTAAAGTTTTGCTCAACTTATATGAACCCCCTGTATATAGAGAGAGTTTCAAATCCGTACTTCAAATAGATATCTTAGCACTATAAAGGCCGCAAACAGCAGTGTTGTCGAATCTGGCAGTTTTTTTATTTAGTAATTCACATGAGAAAATTTTGAATACTAATTTTTTTTCCGTTTATTTATTGAATATCTTTTACATCTAAAAGTAAAAAAAAATTATTAAAACTTTCCTGTAAGAATTCGGAATTTCTAAATAAAAAACAAGCCAGGTGTGGCAACAGCGTTGACAAATCCGCGTTTTGCAAATCTGCGTTGCCAAAAGTTTTTTTTTTTTTCAAAATTTTCGAATTTACATCAGAAAATTTTTTATACAAATTTTCCTTTATTTTATTCGCGAAATAACTGTCATTATAATAACCAAAAAGCACTATTCAAACTTTCAGGTGTCAATTCAGATTTTCTTAACGATAGCTTTATAAATAACGCATAAATGCGTCAGCAGCGTGTATATTGTTATTATTCGAAGCATAGTGAAAAATAATACACAAACAAAACGATTAAATGTCGATTAGAACTGGAAACTTTTTCTTAAAATAAGTTGAATATAAACAACACAGAAACAAATTCAATAGTTTTAAATCAAAATTCTGGTGGGAAATATTTCCAACAAGTTTAAGAAAAATTTTCGGACGTGCAAGTTTAAATTAATATCTCGTATAATTATCAAAAATTAACAAATATGAGTCTCAGGTGCATCAGAACCATCCTTGGACAGACTTCATCCAAATTTTCAGAGTTGTACGTTCGATAGATTTAGGCAGCATTGGTGGAAAATTGGCGCAGAAGTGGAGCCTATTGACACCACTAATTTTTTATAGTATGCTTCACCTTAATAAAAACTGAGAAATTTCTGTCGTTAGATAAGTCGAAAAATACTACTAAACCTTAGTGGTGTAAATAGGCTCCACCTCTGCACCAATTTGCCACTACTAAGCTAGGCATCGAAGACAGACAGACAGAGCGAAACTTTCTTTTATTAGTATAGATTCTCGTGCCATTTGGTGATTACAATTAAATGGGCTATACAATATCTCAAGGAGTTAAATGCAATGACATGTTTTGCGTTTTGTTCATGGAACTAAGAAGAAAAAGGAACTGACATATCCTTAAAACAGTGAAGCTTCAACTGTAACCGCTTTCGCAAGGGCTGATTACCTCCGGTCGCAGCTTCCGCCAGTAAATTTATATAAAAATTTTCTCAGTATTTAAAGGCGTTATTAATGTAAAATTTCAGTCATAAATAATGACAGAAAAATATTTTAATTTTAACTGGCGTGAGTTTACTTTTGCTGTATTCAGGTCCTTCGTTTCTGCCATATTGTGGCAACCGGTGATGCAATCTGACAGTTTTACCTGTAAAACTGACACCAGAAAATATTTGTGACAAAATATTTCCATAAATAAGACGCTTAAATAAGATAAAAATTTCTATTCATTTATACTGGTGTGAAGTTTCCCCTCGGCGGTATTTTGAAACTGTAGATCCGATTAAAAAAAAAAAAAAAAGCCGCCATCTTGTGACAACCTCCTCAGTTACTTCACTCGCAACTGGTAGACAGCACACTATATGTTTCCTCCTCTTTATTCATAACTCCATTGTTTTGTTCATGCAATGAGGATGTTTTATTTCGTCACATTTATGTAAAATACGTGCGTTTGTATTTCAAGGTATAACAATATTGTCGCTTTTATGGGTCATCCAGTTGCCAGGTCTCCCGCATAAATCAGGGCTCAAAATTGTCGTGATACCAGTATTTTAAAGTAATTTCTTCACCTCATCTAAGAGTATTTGGAGTTCCCGTTTACGCCGGATACCTGGCAACAGTAAATGAGTCCTCACGTTTAGGCACATTGTGCGTATTTAGCAGCTTTATTACCAGTTCACTGATACCAGTCAGATTTTTATAGATTAATTTCCTGCAGTATTAATAGGGGGCGATCACCTTTTTTCCAGGGTTGTATTATGTTATTTCATTTGATTTGTATTAAAAAAAATTAAGATGATATATACGCATCATACACGTCTTTTATAATTTTTCTTCTTCAACGATCGCAAACATACTATTAGCTCAAACAAAAACAGAAAAGAAAAAATATGAATGTATTATCCCGTTTCTTGATATAACACCAATGAAACACACAATTTGTTATGTGTTTTTTTATTTGTTTTTGCTCTAGCATATCAACTAGTTCAAAGGAAGCTAATAAACTGGAATAAGTTCACAAATCGTGATTTTCCTTCTGTGTCTTTCTTCAATATTAATTCGGCATTCTGCCAAATTGAGATTGTTCACGCACTTTTTTCTTGTTTCACTGAATTTTCATAACATTTTTATTACTCTGGTATACAAATGGAAAAAAGTTACATTCTTTTTTATATGACTTTCTTGCATGCATATCTCTGATGATATATTGCCACGAAACTGCATGAAATCTTAATGCAACTGTTCATATCTGTTTATCCGCTTGAATTCAATAAAGAACTCCAATATTTGCAAAACTTTTATTTTTAAAAATATTATTTAAAAGTATTTACGCAGTTGTAAAAAAATTGAAGAACAACCACAAAAATATGAATATAACTATAAGTATCTAAATGGAAAATATTGTCATACTTTAGATTTTACGATTTGTTTTTTAAAAAAACATAATTTCCACAGCTGTAATAAATTAATTCGTGCGTGTATCTTTATTCATTCAAATTTTGAAACACATGGAAGTTATAAATAATTATTTTATTTAACTCTACATTATTATGCTGCAGTATTAATAAACGCTAATTATTTCGTATTCGCGAAAATGCCTATAAGTGGAAGAAGCCATCCACAAATAAAATGACATAAAATTACTATTCTATTAAAATCTTCTGATGTGAATTCAGATTTTCTAACTAAATAACCAGTTTTCAAATAAGTCATTTCATATTTAATCTCTTAACCCTAAAATGCATGATTTTTAATTTTGTTTCGGAAAAATTATATATGATTCTCAGAAACTAAAATATTGCAAATGAGTAAATATTGTAAGAAGTATGAATCTAAATACCTTATTTTATAAAATATAACCCTTAAATGCATGAATTATTCTTTTAGAATTGTGTTTTTTAGTCTTATATTGAAGATTAGACACCAGAAATTTTAAGATAGATTTTTAACTTTATTCAGTAGCGTATTTTTGTACTTTTTACACGATTAATATTTCTGTATAAATATAGTGGTTTCCAAGAGTTAAATAAAAAGTAATGAAGATATGCATCAGTATGCATCTAAAGGTTAATTCTCGCGCTAGTGATTTTCACGGGCAGTGTAGGCTACCTTTTATTATTCAGATTGTTTCACTCCCACTTGTTTTCTAAAATAGTGAGATTATCTTCATTCTCGCATCATTCTATCTGCCATTAAATAAGGTGAATATTTCTACTTCAAAAAAGTGGTGGCCATCACACAATCGGAATTTTTAAAAAGTAGCCTACACTTATCGGACAAGACGCTTTAGGGGTTAATAAAAATATAATCCAAACAGTGATGTGTTCCTATTGTACGATTTTTTTTTTTTTTTTTTTTGAAAAAGTGTTCAGTATTTTTTCCACATATCTTTTGAAATGTCTACAATGAGGCTAATACAACTTATAAGTATTTTAAACCATTCCACGAGCAAAATAAATTTGTTGCTAAAATACAGAAACAATTAACAGCCACCTTAACACTAGAAAGAACGATAATTTTACTCAAATTTTAGAAAAGTTTTTCACACCAAAATTTTTATTTTAAATTATTAACTTATCCATTTAACTAGTTTTTCTCTTTGTATCTTTTAAACTAGTTTTATAAAAAAATTTCTGGTCCGAACCGAGATATATTCATTTAGTAGCAGTCAAAATGACTGCTCGCGGGCAATTAAGGAACAAATGGATTTGAAAATAAATAAATGCTTTTCTACACCTGCATTATGAAAGTATATATATATTTTTAAAACGTGGTACTATTTTGGCATTTGGGAATAAATTAACACGTTCAAGACCAGCAATCTTGTATGAAATATGGGTTTTAACTCTTATAGGCCTAATTTCACTTCCCACGTGATATCAGGACCCGCATACCTTACACAAATTTTATCCAGTTAGCATCATTTTTTTAATTAGGAAACACTTTTACTTGTACTTTACCAACATCTGCAAGAGAAATGTACTGCAAAACGTGATGATGCTAACTGTAAATTTTACCCAGTTAGCATCATTTTTTTAATTCGGAAACACTTTTACTTGTACTTTGCCAACATCTGCAAGAGAAATGTACAGCAAAATGTATTTTTCAAATATAGTGGTGCGAATAGAATACAAAAATAGAATCACGTATCAAAAACTAGCGTCCGATAAGGGTTAAAACAGTAGAGGTTCCATCCTCTCTGGATAGTATTTCGTAAATTGACTTCCTAGATATAGTTTTGAAGTTTATATATTAGTAAATGTCTTATAGCGTACGCAGACAATTTCTTACGCTCTAAAGATATATCGGCAAATTTCTATAAATGCATTTTCTGTAAGACTAAAGCCACTCCCTTATACAGGGATATTAGGTTAAATATAATCGAGAGTTCCTGTGTTTGGTCATCAGTGTGTTAAGTGATATAAATATAGATCTGGAGGCTGCTGCAG
Organism: Maratus speciosus; assembly: GCA_963932465.1. Taxonomy (NCBI): domain Eukaryota; kingdom Metazoa; phylum Arthropoda; class Arachnida; order Araneae; family Salticidae; genus Maratus; species Maratus speciosus. Next base: position 312,325,891 of record OZ010796.1, read on the forward strand.
AGACCATCACCTCGCCGAGTTGACGGCAGAAATTCCAGGATAAGACAGAAATCGATTAGCATTTGAACCTTTTAACGGTCACATTAAATTACTGTTTAAAAATTCAAATTGCTTATTTGCACCAATATTTTAAAAAAGAAATATTCACTTTATTTAATGAGAGGTAAAATGATACCATATTAAAGCCAATTACATTATTCTATAAAACTGGTGGGAATAAACAATCTACATAAAAGACACAGCCCGTGAATATCACGGGACGAGAATTAAGGGGTTAAAGTGCAACTGGTCTGCCATGTCATATCTTAGTGGAAACCCCTTCAAACACACTTTTAGTTGATTATAGGTTTATTATTGTGTTTTCCTGCACCCAAACGTATGAAAACATGGAGGACTGGAAGGAGGAATACACAATGGTAAACCTACCAGTCAACCCAGAGTTGTAAGTTTAGCCTTCAAATTTAGTCCGAAATTTCATATTCTCACCGGAAATTTCGAAAGCAAAACGTTCACTTCAAGTGATCGCCAAATGTCTCTCATTAAATAAAGCATAAAATACAATTCTTTATTTCTAGTATAAACCCGAAATGGCTCAATAAAAATGCAGGCTAAACTGGCAACCCTGAGTCAGCCACTAAAATCGGGTCTCTAGGTGTTTGTCCACAAGATATGGATTGGCAGACCAGTTGCATTTTAATATGCTAATCGAGTTTTAAGTAATTCTGGAATTTCAGCCATCAACTCGATGAGGCGGTGGTATCTGCAGACACCAACCTGTCTATATCAATACAGTACAGTATTGCCAGATTAGGGACCTTTTAAATTCAGATTATTTGACTGTCACCACTTTTTTAAATAGTATAATTCGACTTATTTTTCAGAATTTTTAATCTATTTTAAAATAGGCCGAATATTTCTGTTTAAAAAAAGCGGTGACAATCGACAATCTGGGGACAAAAATGTCCCCAATCTGGCATCACTGATACCGTGTCGAGTATGGCGTGCAAATTGCTTACACCGGTATTACTTTTGAATATATCCAAAACCACGTTTTCTTCATTGTTTCCAGATGAGCAACCTTTTTTTAAATCAGATTCTTGATTGGCACCAGTGTTGCCAGTGGGCTACTTTTTTAAAATTCAGATTTCTTGATAGGCACCTTATTTCTGAAATAGTAAAATTCCCCTTGTTTTCGCCTTAATTAACCCTCCGTCTACCAGACGGGTCCATTGGACCCGACAGGTACATACAAAATATTCATTCAAACCAGAAATTTCTTTAAAATAAACTAAGTATATAAACCAGACAAAAATAAGGTAAATAAATAAGTTAAATAGTTTTAAATAAAAATTCTGGTGTAGAACGTTTTATTAAAACTTGAATAAAATTCCCGGTAGATCTAGGGTTAATATGTCATTAAATAAAGCGAATTTTACTATTTCAAAAAAGTGGTGCCTATCAAGAAATCTAAATTTTAAAAAAGTAGCCCACCGGCCACACTGATTGCCACCACTTTCTTGAAAATGTAAAATATGCCTTATTTAATGACATATTAATTAAGGTAAAAGCAAAGTGAACTTTACCGTTTCAAAAAAGTGGTGCCAGTCAAGAAATCTGAATTTAAAAAAAGTAGCCCACTGGCAACACTGGTTTTCTTAGGTAGCAATGCCATCAAATTTATTGCTTGAAAGTGTTAACACTAGGCATTAGTTACAGAGTCTTGAAATATCTCGCGCGAAATGAATTATAAATATATGCCTGAATATTCGTTCCTTCCTAATATGTCGTGTATTGAAACATAAAACTTTTTAATTCTGTTTTTCGCAAAATTTATCTTTCAAAAATAAGTTTCCCACTGTTTAAATTGCATCTTAAATATCTAAAAACACACTGTATTTTTAATTCATTCGCAGTAATAAACTCGTTCATAGCGCTCTCTGGTGGAAAAAAAAAAATATATTTTTTTGATACGGTTTCGATTGTTTATTTCCACGCTATAAACTTATAGACACTGTAATATCACAGTCCTTTGAAGTCGTGGCGTAGCGTTAAGGGGGGGGGGGGGGTAATCTTTTTGCTACCAGCCCTATTATATAGAAAATTTGGTGTTATTTAATCATTAATGTTATACGATTAATGAAAGCAAAATTTAGCATAAAATAATACTTGTGGTAAAATGATCGACTCCCCCACCCCCTAACGCTACGCCACTGCTTTGAAGTGTCAAAAAGAGCTTTTTATTTTAACTAAAACAAAGAACCTTATGTCCATTGGCAAATTCTACCTGTAATTCTGTTGAAAGCTTACTAATTGTTTAAACAAATTGGCATTGTGTTATTCCATTGTCAGATTTATTGAACTGGTCTTTAGAATAATTTATGATTTTAAATTTCGAGCGATAAAAATCAAATAAATGTGTATAATAATGAACTTAATTACATTTGTCACAATCATAACACACAGAACTTGTTGCTTTCGGATGGCTTTATTTTAACATGTTATTGTACTAGAATTCTAAAACTCCTGGAGCATTTTCATTTCCTACGAATCACAGTAGTGAAAGCGAATAAGAACAATAATGTGAACATTTATGATTTCGAAAGTATTTTAAAACAGAATTAATTTTTAAAATTACAAACATATCTTTGAAGTATGATTGTGCGTTATTTTTACAAAAAAAATAATAATTAAGGGATGTAGACACTTTTAGTAATTGAAGGCCGTGGACGTGTCTGACACTTATACAAATAAAATAAATTTGTACTTACTGGGATAGCTGCCGACATCTTACGTTATGCTGTACCGCGAAAATTTAAAAAAAAAAATTCTTTATTTAATCAGCAGTTGACGGCGATTTAAGAAGGTAAAATTTACTATTAAATTTTTGTGGTCGAAAAAAAGCGTGTGTTCACAGCTATGATCACTGGGTATAATGCCGAAATATTTTAACTAAATATTTTTACATGTAATCAACTTTTATGTGACAAAATACTGCAGTGTCGATTTTTAGGGTTTTTTTTTTTTAGATGTAAGTAGTGATCGCAATGCGATTACAATTAAGAATTCATACGATCTAATGGCACATATATTCTTATTTTAACGATACCTGAATTTAAAAAATCGTGCGACGCTAAAATCCAATAAAGATCATGTCCTACATTGTCCAGGGCTGTTTTCTTGACCATGGTCACTGAAGTGTTATAGAGTATATTTCTCGGTCGGGTGGTCAGCCTAACGCGGAACCATCCCTCTTTAGTTCCGAAGCAGGCTTGGTACTCATTAAACTAATGAAACTTTGAATAAACCTTGTCCAGTCCAAACTACGGAATAGAACAGTGGACATATAGCGTGGTTGCGAGACGTGCTCACCGCTAAGCCTTTAGTATTTAGATTTAACGATACCACTCTTGTTGAAATGTAGCTTTTCTTATTCAAACGAAATTTGTATCATTCCAAAGCTCTTGTTACGAGAACAAAAACTAATGTTTGAAACACTCTCCCGGATTCAATTATTTGCAAAACGTAAGCAAGTATCTTTTGTCATTTCATGCGCAAAAGATAAATAAAGTAAGCGACAAGTTTTAAACACCACACCTTCACTCCCTTTGCATGTAAAACTTATAATGGCAGGATATCTTTTAACTACACTATGACCATAATTAAAGTATGGTTGTTTAAATAATGGTAGCCATAAACAATGTTTATGGCTAAACTGAAAAGAATGTACGTGGGCAAATGAAGCATTATTTCGCGTGCATACTATTTAGACCATGATGCATCGACTTTAAAATAGAAAGATAACTGTATTTTCAGCACCAGAGGCAAATGTTTTGATGCATATTGATTTGGGTCAGTTAATAAACATAAAAACTATAAAAAATAATGTTTTACGTTATTGGATAACATTTAAGTGACAATTTTTACCATAGAAATATTTTAGAAGCTGATTATTTCTTTTCGTTTTTCAATGTTTTTAATTTTCCTTTGCAAAAATTTTACGTGAATGTGGAAAGGTACGTAAATGTTTATTTTTCTGCCCCAAATCGAACTTACTTGCCCCTTTTGCTCCTGGAGCAGGAAATGTAATTTTTTTTTAAAATATATATAAATCTTTTCCCCATGGTCTAACTATTATGTGTACACAATGTTGTGCACTTGTTGCAGTAATTGTTTATTAATTAGGTCTAAACACATTGAAAATTCTAATGTATTTTGTATGAAAGTTTTCAAAATTTATTGGAAACATTTTTAAGCAGTTACAAATGCTATTTTTTTTTAAATTTTGAATGAATTTCGTCGGTGTTTCCAATCTATCCCGAAGGAAAGCATCCAGGTAACGTAGTATCCCCAACGTCGGTAGATCAAATAACACTGACAGGAAGGTTACACGTTATTTCTACTTCTATAAGTGCACATAGCTGCCAACTTGTACGGAGTTTGCCTACCACTAAAATTTAATAAAAATATTTGATTTATTTAAATAGTAAATTTGCTTGAATTTCGGCGATTCAATTTGCTAAAGTTCCCTATAAAATTTTAGTGGTATGAAAAATCCGAAGTTGGCAGCTATGAGTGTATAACGTTCAACTCTCAATTTACATATCATACTAGTGATGGGCAGAATAAATGATTTTACTATCGAATGAATATTTCAGGCATGCGCAAAAATATAGTTTCCAACCTTTGTATACAATTTTAATCAAATGCCACCAGAAATTTAAGGAAAGAAAAAAGTACCAAAGTCATAGTTGCCAACCCTCGTAATTTTTTTAATCAATTGTTTTCAGAAAGGTTGAAGATAAAAAAATTTTATATTTTTATGGGTTTCTTAAATTAATTTTAATTAAAGCAGGGAAAAAAAAAGTTCGACACAAAATTTCTGGTAGAAATCGAATAATAAAATAAAGGTTGGCAGCTATTCTTCTGCGTATGCCTGAATTATTCATTGGAATAGTAAAATAATTCATTCTGCCCATCACTATCTCATACATATCAATTAACAATAAACATACCGAGAATTTTACCCAAGTTTTTACAAAAATATTTCACATTGCAATTTTTGTTTAGAGGTATTTGATTCGTTTCTGTGTGATTTTTATTTTATTTATTTTATGATGAAGACAGTTCTGGTTCTAATCGAAATAGCTTAAATTTTTACAGATCAAATGAGCGGTTCTTGGTATATTTAGTGTTAACCTCCGGATCGCCGAGAAAAAGGGCAGAATTGTAATGTTGTTTTCTATGTAATTTTTTAAAAAGTCTAAAAAAAGAAGATTTTTCTAACATGATGTGAAAATTTTAATTACGTATAGGCCTTCAGTGTATTAATCATAACAAAATGTTTTTAAATAGTATTATATTTTCAGAATTATATTAATTAAAAAATGCATATGCTGCAGTGAAACCTACAGCTTAGTGAACGTATATATCAATTCGCGGTGCTGAGAAGGTTTTAAAAAGAATTTTAAAAATATTCAACTAAGTGTAAATTTAGGAAAATGCACATTAAACAAAAATCAACGTGTTCAAACACATGAATAATTTTATTTGTTATATATATTTATTATATAAATTATGTGTATAATTAGTGTAACTATGACCGTTTTTTTGTGCATTAACACACTCACAGCGGGAAACGAGAATTCTGGTTTTCATTCAAAAAACATCACTGACTAAGGGCGTTGCTTCTTACCTTACAGAAAACGCATATTTATACCATGTTGTCCATATTCTTTTTAGATTGTAAGACATTTTATATTAAATTCGTAAACTGAAAAATATTTACCGATGCATAAACTTGGGAAACCTACTTAACACCAATTTACAAAAGACTTTCAGAACAGTCTTAGGCATCTACACTTCCACATATAGCTAGAATATTGTCTGACAGGATTTACTTTGGAGGGAAATCTCTTAAAAATACTTTATTTCGGTTTATGTCATTATTTTCAATCTTATTTAGTTAGCCAGCGAGCTACGCCCTAGTTATAGAAGAAGTCAAATTCGATGTTTTAATACATTTCTCGTGCTTACTGCGTGTCTGGTCGGACAACAACTTCTGAACCGTGTATTAGATAATAACCGTGTATTAGATTAACCGTTCAATCTTTACTTGGTGACAGTTAACATGAAAAGTCTGAAGAAACGCTATAGAGAACGTAGATAATGTTTTTCTATTAAAATACTAAGTTGATTATATTAACGAATATTTATCTGAAGCTTGATACTTGTTCATTTGGTTCAGGGGGAACCTAAATAACTACAAGCCCTACCCTAGACTTAGTCGTTTGATAGCGGATGACTGCACCACTTTCTCATCGAGAGCCTTTACTTGAGTGACCATTATCTGCATGTAAAAATTATCCCTTGTCATTCCTCTGCATCTTTTTGTAGAGTTCTGAAGTTAAGTGGGTATCTTTCCTACTCTCCTGAATCAGTAGGACTTGATCATGAAAGACTTTCATTGATGACTGGTATTAACCTAACCCGCGCATTCTCGTGGATACGACGTTGTTTTCTCTGTTCCGGCCAAGACGATTCTAGCGCCGTCGCTTCGTTATTTATCGGGAGCGTTTTACTTACTTGTGCTCTTTTTTCCCTGCGCTGCCAGAATAGCGTTACATTTAAAATGAGATGTTTCTATCTAAAGTCACCTCCGTGAGACAGTGTAGTCAGTTTGGTCTAAAAAAATATTTTTATACCAAAATTTCGACTACAGACCGGAACTTCTTGAAGAAGAATTTTTACTTGAAGTAATCAAGAAAAGTCTGACAATAAATAAATCTGAAATACTTTTTGCATTTTCTGCTGTGAATGCGAGTTTTTCAATAAATGTGGAGGCCAAATTGGCAACCCTGCCGTGAGATCGGATGTTTGAAATAGTTTGGACCAATTTCGCTTATACGCAAAAGCTGTGGGACCTTGCATTTGCTGAAAATTTGGCTTGTGGGCCAATTTTATAGTATACTTGAATACTCGTGTGTAATAAAAAGAAATTAATAATAAATTAAACCCACTGCTAAATCAAGGAAACGTGTTCTAAAAAATAAGCTTTGTAACATAAAAAAAACTTAAACCGGTACTTTATTTCGTACACATATTTATTGCTATATATCACAGAAATAACAACTTTATTTTTAATGGAAAGACTTTATAACCCTTTATAATGCGTTTTTCGTCTTGCTGTATTCTTAAAAATTTAATAAAATGCACATAAAAACATTTGATTTCATTCTAGAAATGTGGCGGCTATTTTTATATATGTAATCGTAACGTAAACTACAAAAAAAAATTTCGGTAGCTTTTTCTTGAAAATATAAATTTAAAAAAAAATTAAATTTTTATAATGTTTATAATGTTAATAATTTTTATAAATAGAGATTATTTTTATAAAAGTCGTACGAACAGAATAAAAGATAGTTCACTGGGATCTATACTCCCCAAATCATAATCAAAGAGTTAAGCGCAAATATTTGTCAACACGCAAAGTACTAACCCAAACTAAAATTTCCGCCTTTCAAATTTCGCTTAATCTGATTACTTTCCGGGGGAAAATGAGGAAAGCTGCAGACGCAGCTTTGCATTTCTCTTACTCATACACTGGTTATGTCTTAATGTTCATGTTCGATTTCTGCGGGCGGTGGGAAGAGAGGCATAGAGAGACAATGTGGGCCTTCAATATCATGTTTCCTAGAGAACTCTCACATGCATATTCCCCTTAGAAGAAAGGCATTTAGAAGGTAATAATAAGATTTGTTTTCACTCTTTTTTTTTTTTTTTCTGGGAACACTTTGACTTTCATAGCCGGTTTTGAAAGTGTTAAAAAATCTGTAAACAAAGACGAAAAAGTACGAAAGTATCCGGTTGGACATCGACTTCAGATATCATACACTCTCAAAAATACTTTTTTTATATCACGGAAATATTCCTGGCAGCACAGCTACCGGAATATTTCAGTTATTTGAAGAATGTTCGTTTTTTCCCAGTGACAAGACAGGAAATATACGCCATTTGAACTTCCGTCCCATTTTTCCGTTGTAAGAGAAACATTTTCCGTATTTGAAGGAAGGAGTTTCTTAAAAAGTTCCTGTCTCTTTCTCCTGTGGCTGACTTTGGCGTTGAACCTGGAACCGAAATGTTTCAAATCGATTATCTTAACCACTAAATGTTTAAATAGACCATAATTCTACTGCTATCAGTGTCGGCGTCTTTTCTTATGGCCACGCGGTGTTTTTGATCTTTAATGGCTTTAAAAGGAAACTGACTGATTTCCTGAAAAAAGAGGAACATTTCCGTCAAGTAGAGCTAAACTCATTATCTCCTGACCCACTGTTGATTCCCCGCATTGTTTTATGAATAAATCGCAGAAATATCCAGAACTAAAGATTTCCTGGAAAAAGGTAAAAGGATGGCAGAACAAGCGTTTAAACGCAGCCTTAGATAGCGATCGTTTGCAATAGGTTCAGTTTAAAATGAAGATATGGGTTTGCTTTAAAACGTTGCCATCGAAATGCTCAAGGCCAGAGGACAAGAGTTGTGACATCATCATTAATCGGCCGAATTCTCACTAGTGTTGGAATTCATACCGGGAAATTTTCAATAGCAATTTTATTTTATTTTAAGTGTGGAATATCTAGCACCTTATAAAACAATAATAACCATTTAAACTTACTGGTGAGAATTTGGAATCCCCCAATAAAAAATCAGCCAGGTGCGGCAACAGTGTGGATCTCCGCATGCTGCTGAGTTTTTATTTAGGAATTCCGAATTCTCACCAATAATTTTAAATAGTTATTATTGTTTTATAAGATGATAGACACTCTACAAAAAAAGTAAAAGAAAATTACTATTCAAAATTATCCCTTGTAAATTCCAGCACTAGTGAGAAGTCGGTCGATTAGTGTTGATGTCACAACCCGTGTCCTCTGGCCTTGAGTATTTCGACGGCGACGTTCAAATGGGCGATTTAGTAAGATTTGATAAATTTCTTGTTCAGAAAGATTGCAATTTAAACGTAATTGTAGTAAGATTTCGTCGTTATGAGATAATGATTGGTGTTTTAACACTTATAGAATAATAGAGGATAAAAATGTGAATTATTTTTTTTTTTTAAATAAAACGTAAATCGATTGTAAGATGTAAAACATGAATATTTTATATTAAATTAAATTCGAGAAGAAATGTTTGTTTTTTTATTAAAATCGATTTTTTAAATTAATTATATTACTATATACTACTAAATGTGCTCGTTTAAAATATATTCTAAATGCGTATACTTTATAATACTAATTGCAAATAACTTTAACACTTAAATGCGCGATTTTTTATTTTATTACGAAAAAATTATATATGATTCTCTTAAAGGTTTATTACGCAGGAAAAATAATTAAAAAAATGAGAGATACATTTTTCATATAATACGTCAATCTTTACTTCTGTTGCACATCTGCAATACAAGTAAAAACTACTGTCGTGTGGGTGTTTTACGCTAAAATATTGCAAATTAGTAAATATTTTAATAAGTATGTCCCCAAATTCCTTATTTTATATAATTATTTATTTTATAAATCATAACATTTAGCCTTTTAATTCCCGTGACAGAATATTTTATAGAAATTACATAGTCAAGAGCAGGGGTGTAAAAATCTAGGCGCCAGCGGTCAGTCTCTCACCACTAAATTTTATTAGTTTTCTTGGCTTAAATTTTATTAGCATTCTTACAAAAATTTTAGAGGAAACATTACACAAAAAATAACGAAAAAAAATTATTGGTGAGAAACTGCCCGCTGGCGCCTAGATTTTTACACCCCTGGTCCAGAGAATCTGACTTCACACCAGAAAGTTTCAATGGTTAATTTCGCTTTATTTAAATACGAAAAGTCTATTATTATTTAAAGCAAATATTGCTATTTTAATTTTCTGGTGTGAATTAGGATTATACGAATAATAAAAAAAAAACTATTAAATTCCAAATACTGTTGTTTGCATATATGAAAAGCGGCGCACTAAAGAGTTAAATGAATGAGAAAATTGCTACTTTATTAAATTCGAAAACATTCTTTGTGTTCGCTTGTTTGTAAATAAATTAGAAATTTTAATTTATTGAACTTTCGGTTTTCCATTTTTAAAATAAATTCGAACGTCAGTATTAATAATGGAGTTATGAATAAAGAGAAGGAAGCATAGTGTACTGTCTACCAGTTACGATTGAAGTTACTGAGGAGGTTGTTACAATATGGCGGATGATTTTTTTTATTATTATTATCGGATAAACAGTTTCAGATAAGCGTCGAAGCAAACTGCTACTAGTAAATTTTGAATTGAAAATTTTGCCTTATTTTAGCGGCCCTTTCATGAAACATTTCTCGCACAAATATTGCTAAAATTTCTACTTGTTTTTACTGGGGGCAATGTGGCCAGGAATTATAACTATTTTCAATAATACTGACGGGAAGTTGTCACAATATGGCGGAAACGCAGGGCCTGACCACCGCCGAAGTAAACTACCACCAGTAAAAATTAATGTCTATTTTTGCCATTATTTACGACTGAAAATTTGCATTAAAATTCGTAAAAATAAGGAGAATATTTCTATTTAAATTTACAGGTGGAAGTTTGCCTCGGCGGTAATCAACCCATACGACAGCGGTATGTCATACCCAGCCTGGGCACTGTTATTACATTTCTCACCACTAATTTTCGAAAAGTAATCGTCAAATTATTTTTGTGAGCAATGTCAACGATCAAATAAAATGACGATTTTTGTTTGAATTTATTTGTGGCAAAGTGTTAATCGTTCATACCCTGGATATGCGCGAGCGTTCCTGGGGTAATGCAGACAATACGCATGCATGCAAGTAATAAACGGAATTAGTTTTTTCAACCTTTTTCAAGACTTTCCAGAAGTATTAGTGGCATGTTTTAACAATATTTTCTACGAGTATGGTAATTATATGTATAAAAATGAGGAATAACTTAATGTATAAACACGACTTTTTCTGAGAGTGTACACAAAAAAATTTAAATATATTAAATACAAACAAAGGTATGTAAAAGAACAATGCCATTGGTTTAACACTATCGTACGAGCGTCTTCGCGTTACAAGCATAGATTCTGACAGCATAATACGTTTACATTGACCAGTGCGGCGCCTTCACACCGCACATAACCAGAAAACCTCTGGTAGAGTGAGGAAAGGCTAGAGGGACGGCCACGTTTTTTTTTATAATTTTGCACAAATAATTAAAAAAATTCTGGTGATAAAAGAACGATTTTCTTATGTTAAATATAAAGTGGTACAATGATAGAACGCCCGAAAATTTTACTCAGGTTTCATACAAATATTTGACACCAGAATTTTTATTTAAAATTATTTGACTAATTTATTTAACGAAAATCTGCGCGGTTTAAATTTAACATATTTTATGAAAGAATTTCTGGTTCCAGTTGACATATGACAATCATATGGTCGGAGTCGGATCGACTCCTTCCGGGCGTTCTAGTGTTAAACGCTGCACGTACCATAGCGTTGCCTTTTGTCCCATGTAATAGATTATCAGAATTCTAGTAGTATTTTTTAAAACTATTTTAGATAAGAAATATTCGCTCATATAACTGCAGATATAATTGGACATTTCTGTGAGTAAACAAACTAATATTTTTTTTTTCAAAATTATTGGTGACATACACTCTTGGATGATTCAGCTATGCATCAAATTTAGAACACAAGAAAGACACCTGGTAGTTTTAGTGTTAATAAATAAACTCCTTAATGGGTCTCAGGACTATTAAAATTGGAAAAAATGAAAAAAACAAAAGACCATTTTCAACATTTATTATCTTAAAACGTACTTGATTTTACGAAACAATTTTAATTGGGATGAAAGAAATAAGTATGTTCTTTCCTTTCAAATATTTAAAAAATACAAGATTCAGAATTAGCATTTACAGGGGGCCCGAAACTATCAGACATTTGACTAGCAGAAAATCGGTGAACAGATTACTCGCAGGATTACAAAATAAATTTTGCAACTAGAATGAAAATTTTGGTACCTACTTTTACTTCAGATTGTAATAATCACTCTGAACCTAAATAAATTTGTATTTAAAGCCTTTTCATATTTTTAATATAAAGTTGTATTTAGCTAATGCAAAATTAAAAATATTTCCACTATATAATCACCTAAAACAACATTTTTTGAACAATAAAAAGGAAATTTTAGGTTCAGTTTATACAGGCTAACATGAAACATATGTTTTGAAAAGTTCATGAAAGAATATTTTGAACTTTTTGAGATATCGTGCGCTTTATACTCAAAAACGACATTGGAGAAAAATGACTTCAAAGTTTTGAAAATGCCGCTTCAGCCATTGAGCGGGTATAAATCTAAAAATTATAACTTCTATTCTGATGGGAATTTTAAAGAAACAATTGTATCAAAATGTTCAGAAAAAATAGGTGTTTAAAATATAAAAAATTAAAATTTCGAAAATTTCAAATATTTAATAGTCCTGAGACCTCCTAACGCACGAATTAAAATACGGTTTAAAAATTCAAATTGCTTATTGCCACCACTTTTTTGAAAAAGAAATATTTACCTTCTTTAATGACAGGTAAAATGATACCATAATAAAGCAAATCACACTGTTTTATAAAACTGTTGGGAATCAAACAATCCGTATAAAAGGCACAGCCCGTGAATATCACAGGAGCGAGAATTAAGGGGTTAATAGATTATTATCCATATTTTTAACTCTTTGAAGGCTGGTGCACAGTTAATCTACTATTGTTATATCGGCAATTTTTTTTTAAATTCATATTGCTTATAGCTATTTCCTATTGCTATATATGTATATTTTTATCTGCGTGTGAGACACACTAACTGATGCACACTTAGTTTTCAAATTACGAAGTATATTATACAAAAGAAGTACCATAGCTGCCAACTTTTACGCTTTCATCCCACCACTAAAATTTTGCAGTAAATATTGTGTTTATTTAATCGTCGCAATCTCACGATTAAACAAAGTGAAAATCTGTATTAAATTTTAGTCGTAACAAAATAGCGTAAAAGTTGGCAGCTATGAAGTACTGTAATTTCTTAGAAAACAACGGGAAAGGCTGTATAAAATTTTAATTAAAATCCTCGGAGCGGTCATTAATTTAAAACTTCTACCACCACTATTTCCTTACGAACATTTTCCGTTTAGAGTTATCTTGTATATGTCGTAAGAACCCGCTTTGTGGTGAGATTTTTTTTTTTCAATTCTTTTAGTAATCTGCCATAAAAGTAATTTCATAAAAGGGCATAGCCAGATAAGCATTGGAAACATGCCTTTCAATCAAATTTCCTGATTTTTTCCCCAGATTTGGCTACATATCTGACAATATATTTCCCCTATTATCACCCTATAAATATTGATATTTAATGAGATAAAAATGTTTTTTCGATTTTTTAAAAAACTGATTTTCTCAAAAATTGCTGCAAGGAATTTTATGCCATTAGCTGAGGATATATAGGTACCAAAGATGCATAACTGGTAATTTTTGTATAATTTTCTGTTTATAAAAACTGTGTGAAAAAGCGAAATAAAAATTAAAATAAATAAAAATCATATCTTATGGCTATCCGAAAATTACCATTTTCTTGAAAAAAATTCCTCTTATGAGGCCGTATATTCTATATAAATGTCGAAAGTTTGCATTGGGTACTACATATAAATATTTACAAAAACGTATATTAAAATTATTTAAATTCATTTTAAGGCGTTATTTGGGGCGGAGCTTCTCAAATTCGACACCCGGAGAATTTTTTGAATAAACAGTTACAGGATTGCTGTATTTTAAATTTTAATGAACATATGAGCAACATTCTCAACGCTGTCGATATCAAAATGAACATGAAGTAGAAAAATAATGCTTATATTCATAATGGAATCTAAAATACACCAGTTGGCATATTGTCTACTGACTTTGTTCCAAAAATTCTTCGGATGTCGAAGTTGAGTAGCTCCGCTTCAAAACACGCCTTAAAATGAATTTGAATAATTTTACTATACATTTTTGTAAATATTTATATGTAGTACCAAATGCAAACTTTCAGCATTTATACAGAATATACTGGCACATATGGCGAATTTTTTACAAGAAAATGGTAATTTTCGGATAACCATAAGATATGGTTTTTATTTTTTTTTAAATTTTATTTGGCTATTTCACACAGTTTTTATCAACAGAAAATTATACAAAAATTACCAGTTATGCATCTTTGGTATCTATATATACTGAGTTAATGGCAGGAAGTTCCGTGCAGCAGTTTTTAAGAATATCTGTTTTTTAAAAAATTGAAAAAACATTTTTATCTCATTAAATATCAATATTTATAGGGTGATAATAGGGGAAATACATTGTCAGATATGTAGCTATATCTGGAAAAAAAAATCAGGAAATTTGATTGAAAGGCATGTTTCCAGTGCTTATCCGGCTAGGCCCATAGTGGAGATTATAAAAGTGACCGCGACGAGCCCTGAAAAAAAGAAATGTTTATTATATTATCATAGCTGCCAACTCTTCCGCTTTTTCAGACCACAAAAATTTAACAGAAATTTTTGCCTTATTTAATCGGCAGATTACGGCGATTTAAAAAGGTAAAATTTTCCATAAAATTTTTGTGGTCTGAAAAAGCGTAAGATGTTAGCATATATTAAATATACAAATTTTCTTGTAATAAATTGAGTTAGGCGCCCTACCTATACGAGTCTCTCTAAGTTGAAGGCCAAGTGTATCAAATGAAATTCTTAAAATTAAAATTTAATTATTATTCTTAAAATTAAATTAAAATTAATAAAACTAGTTCACTCTCCATGCGTCGTTTGAATTTTTAACCCTTTAACCCTTTATCAACTAAACGGTACTTACAAGTACCACTCACTTTATACTTTCATCCTATAGTGAATATTACTTAAATGCTAATGGTACTTTGCAAAATCACTCTTTTAAGTCCACTTTATCCGGATACATAGCAGCAGTAGTTCTAGGTTTGTTATTTTAGCAAGGAAGGAGGCTATCTTTGAAACAGTAGATGTGTTTTGTGCCGACATTTTGTACAGATTGTCACGCTCGTCTTTTTATTGCTGCAAACACAGTAAAGGGTATAAGATAAGTGTTAAATTTCTTTTTTTTGTGTGTTCATTATGATCTTAGAAAACAATTTGACTAGCTATTTTAGGTGAACGGTGTATGTATTTGATTTACCAGTTGAATTACTCGTTGGTACTTATAAGTACAGTCAGTACACTGGGTGTTGGAGAAAATCTTCCTGTTTACTTTTCGTCTGTGTAGTTATCCATCGATTTCATCTGCTTTAAAATGTAATTACTAAAATGTAGTGTAGTAATGATTTCCCTGGTATTTCTTTTCTGTTTCATTGTTATTTTTTATAGGAAATCGAAAAAATAGTGGCACCGGCTCGTTTTTGCTATGCTAGAAATGGCATATATAAATTTATGTATTGCATATGTGGAGATGCGTGAGAACATGTGTTGTCCTTGGAATATACACGTCGCATAACTAAAGGACTGCAAACACGATCGAAACCTAAACAAATGGTTTTTTTAACCATTTAAGGGGCAAAGCATTTTCAATGCTAAAGTGTTGAAATAAACAATTTCACCGGAATTTGCTAAAAAATGCTTTTATAAATAAGAAAAAGCCTATATTTCACACAATTATTAAATCGAAAATATTATACCACAATTCTGGTGCCATTTGAAATACCATGTGCGTTTTCTGTTACAATAATATTTTAGTCATAGTGTACTGGCGGTACTTTAAGGTACCACCTTAATTCATTACCTCTAAGGAATTAAATTTCTCCCTGGTGAGTATTTTTTTATGTTTATCCATTAATTTTCATTGTAGTAACTTACAAAAAAAAATTACAGGAAAAAAATGCAGTAGATCATAATGCAGTAGATAAAGGGTTGCACTCGGGCGCCTCTTACACAACTTTTATTTGATTGACACCACTTTTCTAAAAGAAGTTTCCTTCAAGTACACAATTTCGAAAATGTTCTAATTAATTAAGGCAAATTTTATTTTCCTTTATTACTGATGCCAAAAATAAACTTCGCAAACAAAGATGATGTCTAGTGAGACTGGACATACCAGTGCTAATGGAATGAATCATGCGCAGTGTGTCCAGATTGGGGATTTTTTAAAGTTGATATTATCGAACATTCCTTTCGACTATCAATATTCATTTTAGTTTATCACGAATACTGATCACAAAATAAAGAGAAGAATGCTATTAAGAAATAGCGGCGGGTACTTAAAAAGTAATGGTAGTACTAAATCAGAGGTGTCCAACTGTGGGACGCCAAATACTACTAAAGATTTCAGGAAATAGTCAATTTCTTGAATCGCAGGGATTCGATGATTAGGTAAGTTAGATATTTCTATAAAATTTAAGTTGCATCGGGCGGTCATGATTTCACACACCTGTACTAAATAAAATATCCCAAAAATTGCAAACATTCACCATACAACAAACTGTCGTCGTCATAATACTATGTGCGTATGGAAGCTTAAACACTTCAACAGCGGTGGTTCACTTTTGGACCATTTAAATTAAACCCCTAAATGTCACATTGGCATTTTTTTTAATTCTGGTGTCAATGAATAATTTCAAAATTTTACAAATAAAAGTACTTTACCCCGGAAAGGGTTGCTGTTATAATGTTATTGAACATCTATTGAATGAGGGGCTCAAAACCATAGTAGACCAAGTCTACTTAAAAAAAAAAGAAATAGTTCATGTAAAAGGTGCGGTAAACTGTGTTTTATCTACTACCACAGTGCACTAAACCTATAGTTCACATAATATCTCATAAATTGCATCTGTGTTTAGAGTTGGTGAAGTAATACATGAAACCTTCACAACCATACTGAACCGAGTTCATTCATCAGTGTACTACTCTTTCATATGAGGTTCATTCTTGTCTAATTGCTATCAAAAAACGTTATAGTTTAAATAAGTGGCGATTTAAAAACTTCTGATGAAAAATAAACGTTCGTGACTCATCAGATGGATAAACTATGAATGATTATAATATTGTATACTAATATTGTTTTTGATGATTCTTCCCCCCTCCCCCCGCTCTCGGTAAACAAACTGTAAATATGCCGAAATCGTTTTTCTTAAAAAAAACATTTCAAGGAAAAAACACTGTACTCACATAGTGCGATCTTCGGCATAGACAGGAATTTACGACAAAGAATAAAAACCTCGCGAGAGAGAAATTTTATCACAAAGTCTTCAGCAAAAAGTTTAATTTACACTTCAAGCCGCCAAGTACAGATACATGTTAAGTATGTGATGACTTATCAATCAAAGCTTTCGACAGAAAATGGTGAAAACACTAGAAAAATTCAATTCTTGAAATCAAGCGAGAGTTCCACTTGTGGAAAGCTAAGCACGCTCGAGAGAAAAGGAAAACTGATAAAATTTAAGCCTCAGATGAAACTTACTGCTGTGCACTCGACATGAAAAAGCACTTCCCTTTCCTATGCTTTTAACCCCTTCAAGGGCGGTGGTTCATTTTTGGACTAGTTAATTTTAATTCCTAAATGCCGCATTGGCACCTGAATATTTGAAAGAAAATTTCTCCTTTATCAAGTGCTTGAACAAAAGCTTTTGCTTATTTTGAAATAAATTTGTTTCTTGTTTCTGGTGTCATTCACTCATTTCAGCATTTTAGGTATAGAGGTATCTTGCCCTTGAAAGGGTCAACATCCACAGATTCTTATAAATGCAATCTATATGTTTATAAATTTGGGGCATATTCCTTTAATAATAATGTGGGATACATGTACGTCTGGGATGGACTAGAGAGAGGAAAAGGTTCTCAATGACTTTCTAGCACTGTTGAAAGACACTTAAGAAAAAAACCTCTAAACATAAGAAAATTATTCCACATTCTGATGACTGCGGTGGCCAAAATAGGCACATCAGAATGACTTTTACGCTGTTGAAACTAGTTAATAGTATAAACATAACAGCAGAGTAAATTGACCATAAATTCATGGTGTCCGGCCACTCTTTCCTTCCGAATGACACAGAAATTGGTCGAATTGAAGCAGCAAGTCGCAAGAAACAACGCAATTATGATCCTGGAGACTGGGAGGAAACAATTGTGAATGCAAATAGGAAACTTCCAAAATTTGATGTCATTGAATTTAAGAATTCCGATATTGTATCTACTACAGCTTTGGCACTAAGTATCACAAACAGAAAGAAGGATACAGAGGGAGCTTGTTTTAGTTGGATGCATGTTAGATGGCTGTGAGTTGTGAGAGGTGATCTCTTCATGTTACTGTTCAAAGAAGTCCTCAATGAGGATCAACCTTTTCGCAAAATAAATTTGGATAAACGTGCTCGTGAGCGAAAGTTACTTTCTTTGTGAGATGTCAGTCAAGATGCATTGTACGCGGACCGGTGAAAAATCACTTTGGCCAAAAAGAAAGCTATGATGGATCTTCTGGCATACATGCCGCCAATTCACCATGCATACTTCAAGAATCTAACAGTAGATGTCAATACCAGTCTTCAGGTTATTTCCTCTGGAGTACATCATAGTGACGATGATGATGATGATAGTATTGTGAACAGTGAATGATTTACGATAACTGGTACCGTAATTTCCCGCGTCTACGCCGCGGCTTAGTTAAGTCTGTTCCGTACCGGAAATTTTATTTAAAAAATGAAGTCAAATAAATGCTAAGCAAAAGCAAGTCACATTTTCTTTAAAACAAATTCTGGTAGGAAATCGAATTATATGAGTGCGGCGTATACGCGGGAAAATACGGTAATATATTTTCCTCTTTGTGTTTAATTTAGAGTAAAAATAGAATTAGTAAATATAAATCAAAATCAACAGTTTTTGTAATCATAATAAACAAGTCTTTTTTTTTACACATGGAAATTTCACAACCATACTGGACCAAGTACTCATTAAAAAAAAAAAAAAAAAGTATAAATTTACAATAGCAATATTAGTTTGTCATTTATAAAAGTAGGGCACTATAATTGATACTTTCAGGGCTCCCACTCGGTCTGTTTTTTGAACACCACTATTTTTATAAGAAAAATTCCCTTTATAAATTTCGTAGAAACTTACCACGAAAAGCGTTTTTCTTCCAATTGTTGCCGAAACCTACCATGAAATTTTTTCTTTAATTATCCTGGTGTTCAAAAAACGGACCAGTGGGAGGCCTGTACTTTAAATTGAATATTGACATATATAATCCTTATAAATCACTTGACCTGAATTGTTTATTTATTATGAACTTTAAAGCGTTATTACTCACAATAGAGATAAAGGGACTTGGTTTACTATGGTTGTGAGAACCCTCATTTCATGCAACGAAATTCGGTGCAGTAGATTTTGGGAAAATGAGTTTTTTTAAAAAATCGAAAAAACATTTTTATCTCATTAAATATGAATATTTATAGCTTGATAATAGGGAAAATATATTGTCAGATATGTAGCCACATCCCGGAAAAAAATCAGGAAATTTGATTGAAAGGCATGTTTTCAATACATATCCGGCTTATCCTTTCTTAACCCTTTGAAGGGTGATGATGCCGTTATGGCATCATATAATTTTAATCACTAATTTCCATACTGGCACTGGAATTTTATAATGAAAATTTCACATTTATTAAGCACGCGAAAATATTCTTTTGCTTGTTTATAAATAAATTCTCTTGTAAATACTGGTGTCATTAAATTATTTCAACATTTTGCGAGTACAAGTACCTTGCCCCTGAAAGCGAAATAGCCAAACGTTGAAATTGTACGATACAGATGAAGTACTTAAGTACTTACATAGCCATTTGTTCATAGATTTACCTTGTTATTTTTTCCCTTAAAATACCCATGTTACATTTATACTTATTATCTATACTAAAGTACGTAAGTACTTACATAATTTTTATGTTTTTGGTATAAATAAATCTAATATTTTCACTTTTAGGGCTTTTTAAGCACATTGACAGCAAAGGTTTCCCTTACAATGCTCATTATTTGATATATAATTTACATGATCTGCGTAGCTTAAATTTTTTTAAGTTGTTACACTTTTTCAAACAGGACCTGATATCCCATTTGAAAAAAAAAAAAATAAACGCGTGTGGAACATAAACCCTCTTAGTACACTTACCCCATTTTTATGTGGCAACTGTTCTCATGAGGAATGAAAGATGAAATATGCATATATATATTTTAAATATTAAAATGTAATTTTGAGCATTTCTATCTGACAGAGGGAACCTATCTGAACACATTTACAAAAGTTCAGACTTTATTTCAAATGAACATTAGCTTTTTGAAGCTGAATTGCCAGAATCTCCAGAGTCACATTGTAAAACCATGGTCCAGTTGCCCCACGTAACCTTATTAGTTTATTCGTACAATAAAATTTGTTTTATTTAACCCCTTAACTCATTAAAGCCGGTTGGCAAGAAAACTTGCCATGCAAGGTGAACAAAATTTTTAAATTTAAATACCAGTATTTTACTTTGGAAAATTTCACATCATCTAATCTCAGATTTTAAGCGATTAAATAATTCAAAATTACAAAGTCGCAAAAACTGGTGTCGAAGAATTAAAAGTAGTGTAAAGGAGGCTCTTTTTTAATGGGTTAATTCTCCCTCCCATGATAATCACGGCCTGTGTCTTTTATTCCCACCAGTTTTATAAAATAGTGTAATTGGCTTTATTATGGTATCATTTTTACCTGCCACTGAATAAGGTGATGTTAAATTAATTTTTTCTAAAAAGTAGTGCCAATAATCAATTTAAGTTTTTAAACCGTAACTTAATGCGGCCGTTAAGGGGTTAATCAACGAAAGTTTTATTTCAATTTATGTGATTAAATAAGGTCAGCATTACTCTATAAAATTACTTGTAGTTTTACAGCCTCGCGATTGAGTTCTTGGAAACGTATTTTATCTGTGCTACAACCCTCAATGAAATTTCCTTTTTCATGGAAATATAACTTTACTTCTTAAGAAATGTTCCACGCGTGTAAACTACATTAATTTTGTAATACAAGTAAAGGAAACTAACTTAAATCAATAATTAAAAAATATATATGTGGCTTCTCACAGCCTTAACATGAATAATGATTTTTTTAACCCATAAATGTATAGTGATGGATATCTACATCCCTTTTTATTTAATTCTTAGCAGTTTATTTATATAGAAATATTAATCTTGTTAAAATTACAAAAATATAAAGTTAAAAATCTATCTTAAAATTTCTGTTTTCTAATCTGTAATATAAGATTAAGAAACATAATTTAAAAAAATAATTTATGCATTTAAGGGTTAAGTTTTACAAAAAAAAAAAAAAAAAAAATATATATATATATATATAATAAGGTATTTAGATTTATACAATATTTACTAATTTGAAATATTTTGGTTTTTACTTGGTTTGCAGATATGCAACAAAAGAAAAGTTTGCCGTATTATACGAAAAATGTATCTCTAATTTTTTTCATTATTTTTCCTGCGTCATAAACCTTTCAGAGAATCATATGTGCCGTTCAGTGCACAAATCGATTAACTCTATCAAAAGAAAATGTTCAATATAAACAGTTAAAGTTATTGTAACTATAAAAATATCTTATCTCTATAATATTTTTCCTCGGGATATTTTGATTGAACCCATTAATTTTCTTTTAATCAAGCGTTACTTTTTATTACTGTTTAAATATATAGAAAATTTTCGATGTTCCTTTGTTTAAAAAAAGCCACTTAAAAAGGAGTTAGTCGGATTGTCTTCTGAACGCCTCATATATAATTTTTCAAAACGAAATAAAAAATCATGCATTTAAAGGTTAAAAATTGACATACTTTAAAAAATATTTTTTTATATTTAACACTAGAAAGACGGCAAGCGGTCAATTTGACCGCTACCAAATGAATATATTTCAATTCGAACCAGAAATTTCTTTATAAAACTAGTTTAAAAGAAACAAAGAATTAAAATTAGTTACATAAATAAGTCAATAATTTAAAATAAAAATTCTGGTGTAGAATATTTTTATAAAATTTGAGTAAAATTCATCGTCTTTCCAGTGCTAAATTGTGTAAATTTATGTTAGGATTGAAAATACAGTTTTCTTACTGTGAAATGTTGTTTGCACTCTTAAAATCTAAGCCATTTTTATTATCTTAACACATTGCCGACTGGGAATTTTTATTAAATCTGAATTTTAAAACAGTAGAAGCTCCCCCCTCTTCTGAAAGTCTTTTGTAAATTGATGTTCTAGATAGGTTTTTCAAATTTATGCATAGGTAAATATCTTTCAATGACGAATTTAATATAAAATGTCTCAGAATCTAAAAAATATAGGCAACGTCATATAAATACATTTGCTGTACACTGCAAAAAAAATTTGTTGATTTTACAGTATAATACTGGCAGCTGGAGGTGCCGTATTAATACCGTAAAATAAGCAACAATATACCATCGTATAAATGCATTAAACAGTATATTACTGCTTAATGGTATATTAATTGCTAATTTTACTGTTTATTACTGTTAATTTTACAGTATAATACTGGCGCCTCAGCTGCCAGTATTATACTGTAAAATCCACATTTTTTTTTTTTTTTTTTTTTTTTTTTTTTTTTTTTTTTTTTTTTTTTTTTGCAGTGTAAGGTAGAAGCCACGCCCTAAGTCAATGATGTTTTTTGAATGAAAACGAAATTCTCGTTTTCCATCGTGAATGTGTTAAAATGGTATTGAAATAAGAACTTTTATTACCCACTTAATTCTCGCTCCCGTGATATTCACGGGCTGTGTCTTTTATTCAGCTTGTTTGATTGTTACCAGTTTGATAAAATAGTGTAATTGACTTTATTATGGTATCATTCTAACTGTCATTAAATAAGATGAATATTTCTTTCTCAAAAAAGTGATGCAATAAGCAATTTGAATTTTTAAACTGTAATTTAATGCGACCGTTAAGTGGTTAAGTCGTCTTGAAAGAGAATTTTTTTTATAAATGAAATCTGTTAGTGTTTGTGTATCAAGTATCTCATAATAGAAATTTATAAAATAGTTTAAAATTTTTCTTGCGGAAAATTTCTGTATTAATAAACTCTATAATTAACTTTTTAAAGGATAATTTAAATTTTTTTTCAATATTGCCCATTCCTCTATTTAGCGCATTGAAGGGAGGTGGTGCATTACTTATAGTGTTAAATTTTAGTTCCCAACTTCTAAAATTACACAGAATTTCGGAACAAAACCTCGTAATCAACCTAGGCTAACGAGAAAGACAGGCTAGAGCGGTGGGTCCGATTCTTCTGTTTTAAAGACCGCTGGAGTCACGTGATGATCTTTTCACGCACCTTCACTGGTGCATTCGAGCATCACGTGACTCCAGCGGTCTGTAAAAAAAGAAGAATCGGACCCACCGCGGTAGCCTGTCTTTTTCGCTAGCCTCGGTTTGATTAGAGCTGACGCCACACTCGTGTCCTCTGGCCTTGAATATTTCGATGGCAGCGGCAGGAGGCCACTGGGGAGTTTTTTTACATTCTATTTGTACCAGTATTTAAAAAAAAAACTTTTTTTAGTATATTTTTTCGGATTTTTGTCTAACTGTTTTGGAAAGATTTTTGCTTTCAAAAAGTGGTGCGAGATGAGTTAAAACATATCACGTGAATTGCGAATGAAATTTTCTTTGCATCTGGAATACATAAACGAGAATTGTGGACCTGCTACTTCATTTTTGAGACTGTTGCTTTTTTTCCGAATTGTCTTTTCGTAGAGAAATGTAATCGTTTGCTTCAGTATATCTTATTTCGTAGGAAAAAGTAAATGCATTTTGCACATTTGCAATTGTTTAATTTTTATTTCCTGTGTTGACGTTTTATGTGTAGTTATTTATTGGTAACACGATATTACATGCCCACTGAATGTTCATTAGCAGGACAGTCAGAGTTGACAAAATGGGGAATATCTTTATAGTAGGAGAGCTGTTGAACATTTTTGAGTAGGTATTTGAGACACCCTGAAAATTTGTGCAACACTTCTTTTGTAATGCCTGAATACAAAATCGAATGTCTGGCTGAAGGATCGTGGCCCAAAACCTGTGCCAGGCACGTGTCAAGTGCTATTTTTGACACTACCCAAAAAAGATTATTTGAGGCACGCTGAGATTAAAACAGAATAATATCTATACTTAGAAAAAAATATTTTGAAAATGACAGACACTTTAGTCGGCCCAAAAACTGTGCCAGACACGTGTCAAGTGCCATTTTTTGAAACTACACAAAAAGGGATTTGAGGCACGCTGAGATTGAGGCACAATAATTTTTATGCTTAGAAAAAAATATTTTGAAAATGACAGACACTTTAGTCGGCACAAAAACTGTGCCAGGCACGTGTCAAATGCCATTTTTTGTCTGGCACAGGTTTTGGGCCACGATCCTTCAGCCAGACATTCGATTTTGTATTCAGGCATTACAAAAGAAATGTTGCACAAATTTTCAGGGTGCCTCAAATACCTTCCCTAAAATGTTTAACAGCTCTTGGACTATTATTAAAATAGCTACCACGACTTCAGAATAGTAATTTTCGATTTATTAAAAGGCAAACATTTTGTGATTATTTAAACAGAAGATTACAAGTTGGAAAATGGGATGGTTACTTTTAACTCATTAAAGCCGGTTGGCAAGAAAACTTGCCACGTAAGACGAACAAAACTTTTAAATTTGAATACCAGTATTTTAGTTTGGAAATTTTCATATTATCTAATCTCAAATTTTGAGCGATTGATTAATTCAAAATTACAATGTGGAAAAAAACTGGTGTCGAAAAATTAAAAGATGTGTAAAAGAAACTCGTCCTTAATGGGTTAACACATTAAGCGCCACGTCAGTCACCGGTGACTGATACTGTACTTTCTGTTTAAAACGCGTCATTCACCGATGACTGACGGTCTAAAATATGATATAAAACTATATATATATATATATATATATATATATATATTGTTTTAAGTAATTACTAAAAATGTATTTAAAATTTACCTACCTTTTATTTATTACAGGAGTATACTTTCCTAAAAGTTACTTAAAACATTGTACATTTTTCAACTCAGTGTCAGTCACCGTGGCTCTCAACGTTTTAATGAAAAATTGATGGAGATTTGTTCCTGTGGTAATCAAGCTCTAGTAATAATAGTATTGCACCGGTATTGAGAAAGATATGTTTAGACAACACTAGGGATGTGCGATGTTGATAGATTTATCGATTTTATCGAAAGTACGGGCAAATTGATTTTATCGATGTCTCTACGGGTACTTCCGTTCATTTTTATTTTACTTCAAATGGGCATCGCGTTTGATATTTTGATACAGGCAGGGCTCACACTGGTCCGTTTTTTGAGAACCAGTCATTTTAAAGAAAGAAATTCGTAGCAGATTTCTGCAACAATTGCAAGGAAATCACCATCCGGCTGAGTTTCTAATAAATTTATAAAGGAGATTTTTTTAAAATAAAAGTGGAGTTCAAAAAACGTACCGAGTGGAGCCCTGTACTGGTAATATCGTTCATTTTTATTTTCCTTTAACCGTCTCGCTGCGTAATTGTTTTATTAAAATAGCTTCAAAATAATTAAAATAGCTACTTTTCACCGGTTTTCCAAAACAAAAATCTTTGCCTAATTTAATCGGGAAAATGCTCCGATTAAATAAGGCAAAATTTACCAAAAATATATAACTGGTGGGAATAATCAACTAGGATTAATTAGACGGAAAAATGCATTCCCGAGAAAATCTCGGGTTGCGCAGCGAGAGGGTTAAATCATCCGTACGGTCTATAATTCAATACGGGTAGCATCGTTCATTTTTTTCAATCCCAGCCAGGAGCTAACAGAGATAGATCTAACGGTAATAGATCGATATTTCTGACTCTAATTTGGCAGCTATATATATTCATTCTTTCGATTTTACCTTTTAGATGCAAAGTTGCTATCAAATTTTGTATAAGGGCATATTTCTGTCCAGGTTAAATTATTATATTTTTAGTTTGGAAGCCTAGTTATTTGGATTAATAGTTTATTAAATATATTTTTCAAGTTCATCTCATTTAAAATTTAATTACCGTAATTTCCTGCGTGTAATCCGCGCATCAAACAATCATGTTTTGACCCGGATTTTTTTAAACAAAATATAAGTTATTAGATCACCGAAAATATCGGACTTCAATTATTAAATGAATTTCTGGATGCAAACATGATTGTTTTACCCGCGGATTATAAACCGGAAATTAAGGTACCTTTAGGTTTAAATTAATATCAATTAAACTTATCTAGGGACGTGGTATAATAATAGTACCATTATCCCCGAATGCCAAATTTGTGCAAGAATTATTACAAAAACTTTTTTTACATTGTACGCGGAGAAAGGCAATTACATAGCTGCCAACCTTTACGCTTTTTTCCTACCACTAAAATTTTCTTGTAAATTTTGGCTTATTTAATGGTCGAAATCTCACGGTTAAACAAGGCGAAAATCTCTTCTAAATTTTAGTGGTAACAAAAAAGCGTAAAGGTGGGCAGCTATGCAATTATATGTTTTCAAACTAAAGTATGTGTAAACTGTTGTGTCATAAAATTATTTCAATATTTTAGGAAATGAATAACTGTGCCACTGCAAGGATTAAATGCAGCATTGCCAGTTGGATATTCGTATTTCTTAATTACCACTAATTTTTTTAAATAGTATTACTCGACTTACTTGTTCCTTTCCCTAAGTTACTTTCAATAAGACGAATGAATATGAATGACTATTTCGAAAAACTGATAGTAATCAAGCAATCGGAAAAAAGAACACGTCACAAACGTCAGTGCTAGTTAAACAAGAAATTCTTTAAAAATAAAAGGAATCCTAGATGCTCAGAAGAAGAAAATAGTTTTTAGTCTCCAGTACAAAAACTTTCTGAGCGGTGCGCATTAGTGATTCGTAACGATTGTTCCGAAAGAAACAAACAATAATTAAAAAAATTTAAATTGAATATAGAAATTTAGAAAGCAAGAATTTTCATACAAATGTTCTTTTGTCATTACCATTTAACTTTAAAATTAAATTTTGCAAAAAATGCAAAATATTTTCTTAAAGGTCACACAATAATAAATAATAAAAATCACACAATAATAAAAAAATAAGAAATATATAGACGAAATTAAACGATCGCTAGATATGTGCATGTCTTGTGTGATCAATTCACTGCGTTTTTTTTTTTTTTTTTTTAAATTGAGGTTGCTTTATTACTATCACTTTTTTGAAATAATAATATTTGACTTACATAATGGCAGATTAAATAAGGAGAAATCAAGAAAATATATAAGATTTTAAAAAAATTGTACAAATGAAGTAATCCGAACAGGAAAACGCAGAGACTGACAACATTGTAGCATACCTCGTGTAACTTCAATCTATATTTGAAGTGAATAGCAGAATTACTAACTTTCACACAGTACTTTTTCTTGTACAATAATCCTCTGGCCAAAGCGTTATAAGTAAGCGAACAAACTTAATGCTGGAATCAGGCGTAAATTAATATAGTTGCGCCACCTTCTGGACGGAGTGTTAATTCACATGCGCGGGCTTTTAGTGTGGCGCGTATTTTCCAAATCTTTAGTCACTCACAGAAATGAATTTTGTTTACCCCATTAATTGCAAACTAATGGCGAAGCGAGAGGTGCATCAGATGCACTTGACGCCACAGAGTTGTCTTCGCCCTATCACAAGCACTTCAGTTATTAATCAAGGTGAAAAAAACTTTACAATTTTAGTGGTGCGAGTAAGAAATCAGTTAGGTATCTACATGTAGTTCACACTCCATCCGCTACGTTGCGCATGACCTTGTTGATGTGACCTCGCTTTTAATCTTGCGATTACTTCTCCCATTTAAGATAGGGCGCTTACTTATATCGCTTTGCCTCTGGCCTGCTCTGTACAGTGTTGCAATCATATTCTTGATTCGCACCACTTTTTTGAAATGGTAAAATGTGCCTTAGTTAATGACATACTAATTAAGGCAAAAACAAAGTGAATTTTAACGTTACAAAAAATTGGTGCCAATCAAGAAATTTGAATTTTAAAAAAAGTAGCCCACTGGCAACACTGGCTCTGTATTTATCTTTGAAATAGCGTTATTTATTACAGACAGAGCCGAATTTTCACCAGTTTTTTATGAAAAGTGTTTTGCCATATTCATATGCAACTAAATAAGGCATAAATTAATATTCTGAAATACGTGTAGAAATTTGCGTATGTTGTAGGTATTTCTAAAATACCCACACTACAGATACAAGTGAATAAGAATATTTCATTAACATTTTTGTCGCATGAAGCCAATAATGTAAGTGTTTTAAAAAACTATCCAATTTATGACTAACATTTAAAGAAAATCTTCATAATTATAACCCTGAACAACTTTGAGTAAACATTTGTTCCAGACAAGAATAAACAAGGAATGAAAGTGTACTTCATTTAAATTGTTAAAAGATTTGTCATAATTATATATTTTAGAAATGATTAAACTATTGCAATAACATTATTTTTCCTACTTTCCAAAATATCAAATATATTAAATTTAGCTTAGATTTAAAATATTTGTCGTACGGTAGTTACCTAAGATTTATGGATTTAATTTACTTTAAAATAAGAAGTCTATTTTTAGTTCCTTAAGTAACAGAAAAATCGAGACTAGACACAGATTAATTATTTAATCCGGTTTATTTAATCTTGTTTGAATACGGAAGAAAATTACCTTTAAATTTAGACAGCCTACGTAAAAATGGTTAATAACATTCTGTTTTTAGGTTCAGAAATTATAAATTGAAGATTTTTGAACTGAAAAATGAGGGACTACATTTAAATATTAAAATTTAGAAAAATTATATCATATTTTACCTGCAAAGTTACAGACGTGTTTAAATTATAAGAATAATTGCGAAATTTATATTAAAATCTTGTTATATTACATTATAAAAATATTGATATATTTAATATTTAGTGTGCTTCCTCTTGTTTTTTATTAAAGATTCAATACGTCTTGGCATATTTTGTATGAGTTTTTGGTAATTAATTAGTATTTCGTTGTCATGATGCCAAATTTGGATGATTTTTTTCTATCAGAACATTCTTGTTTGTGATGTTGCATTTCTATAATTCAATTAAAGAAAACACTTCCATGGCCTCGAAACAGTACAAATATGAACCCCATAGAGAACCTTTGGGTCATTGTAAAGAAAAAATTAAAGAAATGCAACATCACAGACAAAACTGCTCTCATAGAAAGAATCATCCAAATTTGGCATTATGACAACGAAATACAAATTAATTGCCAAAAACTCATACTAAGTATGCCATCATTTCTTTAATAAAAAACAATTGGATGCACACTAAATATTAAATGTATCAATATTTTTTAGATATTTATTTAATATAACAAGTTTTTAATGTAATTTTCACAATTATTCTAATAATTTTCACACGTCTGTAAATATGTTAAATAATTTTTAATAAAAATTCTGTTGTAGAATATTGTTATAAAACTTGAGTAAAATTTCCGGTATAATTAATAGTTTTACCTTAGTTAGCAGGAGATTTCGACTATTACCGCCTGCAGGAACATGGGTGGTCTTCCAAAGGTGCATTACAGCACTTCTTTTAGATACCGGTAAAAAATAAAATTAATATCCGCCTTAATAACACATTCGTTGTCAAAGCTGAGATGGTGCATCTGTTCACTCACTACAAGGTCTTATCTGCATTTTTATGCTTTTAAAACTCTTTAAGCTCTAGTAGGTGAATTTCCTCCCACTTAATTTTAATCCTCATATGTCGTATTGGCACTAATATTTTTTAAGACAATTTTTAGTTTCTTATGTACACGAATAAATGCACTTATTTATAGACAGAGATGCTTCAGCACAAACCATCACCTCCTCCAGTTGACAGCTGCAGTTTCAGGATTAGTTAAAACTCGATTCGCATATTACAATGCAACTGGTCTGCTAAGTCAAATCTTGGAGGAAAGCACCTGCAAACCCGATTTTCGCGATTAACAGGTAGGTATTTTTTCCTGCCCCCAGTCCTCCATGGTTTCATATATCTGGGTTCAGGAAAACAAAATGATAACCTACCGACCAACCACTAAAACCGTGTCTGCCGGTGGTTTCCATAAGAGCCAGAATGCAACTGGCTTGGCAGACCAGTTGCATTTTAACATGCTGATTGAGTTATATCAAATCCTGTAATTTCAACAGTCAACTCGATGTGTCGACGGTCTGGGCAGCCCACTCCCTGCCTATTACATATAAATACATTTGATTGCAAATTCCGGTCCCATTGTGACATTTGAGGATTAACATTATGTGGGAAGAAATTCACCCACCAAAGCTTAACAAGTTAAATAACTTTCTTTTGTTTAATTATTTAGATATACGAGGTGATATCGTAAAGCTTCAATTACAGGCGATAATTTTTATGTTGTGTTAGCACAACAATTTTTAAAAATACATTTCTTAGAATATTTCTCTTGCAAATGTTCTCAAAGCGTATACGAAAGGTTTTTGTTTTGAAAAAGTGGTACGATGATGCATTAACCCTTTCCGGCGCAGACAAATTTTGTTGTAAAATGATGAAATGATTGGCTGACACCGGAATTCACAAACGACTTTTTAGAAATTAAAGACGTGTTACTTTAAACGTTCATTGTAAAAGCAAAATTTTACTAAAATATTCTTGGTGCCGTTCGTAAGTTTGGAATTAAAATTAGGTGTCCCCACGTGGGCGCACTGCGGCGGAAAAGGTTAAAAAAATTCGCCTGTAATTTAAACTTTACGATATCCCCTCATGTATATACCATACTACTTCTAATAACAAATAAATTCTCACGAGTATACTCGTTGTTCGCATATGAAATAATATGTTCGCTACCTTTGCCGTACTATAACATTACTCCTAACTAGATAAACATCTATACCCGAGTTATCTCGCAGCCGGCACGGAAATTCAGTTTGCCGACTAAGAGTTTTCTCTTAGATGATTCTCGTAGATGGGAGGGAACGTGTAAAGGCATTTTTGTGGTACACTTAACTATTTAAAAAAAAGTGGTGTCAAAGGAACAAAATTCGTGAAAGCGGTACTGGGCGCGAACGGGTTAAACACACTAAAAATTACTCTTAAATTTTTGTGGTAAGAAGAAAACTTGTTGGCATTCAATTCTCAATCAATCTGTTCCTAAATTCTGGTGATGTTGAATTACTTTAACATTTTAGCAACAAAATTACTTTCTCTCTAAAAGGGTTAAATCGAATTATCTCAACATCTTGTAGACAGTGGATGTGTATAAGCAAAATAAAATACTATTATTTTTTCATTATATTGCCAGTGCGTTACTCCTTTTATATTCAAATTACTTGATTACTATCACTTTATAAAAAATAGTATAACTTGCTTTATTTTGATCTATTTTACCTGCCATTAAAATTATGAAAATATTAACACTTCTAAAGAATTGCAGCAATCAAGCAATCTCAATTTAAAAAAAAAAAAAATAGCGTACAAACAATACTACTTGAATTCACTTATTTTTAAAGACCTTCTCATGACAGGTGAGCGATTTCGTGCAGCGACATTTGTTGCTCCTGCTATTTCTAACAATAATTTTGATATTCCGTTTAACCCTTAAATGCATGACTTTATATTTTGTTTCGAAAAAATATAAATATGATTCTAAGAAAGGTTTATTACACAGGAAAAGTAACAAAAAAAAAATCAGAGATATATTTTTCGAATAATACTTTAACTTTTTCTTATAACGCAAGCAAAAACTACTCTTATAACTAAAATAGTGCAAAACCAGTAATTATTTTAATAAGTGTGAATCTAGGTATTTTATTTTGTAAAGCATAACCCTTAAATGCCTGAATTATTATTTTAGAATTGTGTTTTTTATTGTTATATTAACCCATTAACAGCCAAAACTATAAGATAGGGATCTTCAACTTTTTTGCTGAAAAACTTTTGCCACCACAAATTTTGAAAGATGATCTGAGCTTTATTTTATGGTCAAATTTTCTATTTTTAAATATATCATATTTTTTAATTAAAAAAATAGTGGTATCCTGATAGTTAATTGAACCCCTTAACGGTCGCTTTAAATTGCGTTTTAAAAATTCAAATTGCTTATTGGCACCACTCTTTTGAAAAGAAATATTCACATTATTTAATGACAGGTAAAATGATACAATAATAAAGCTAATTATACTATTTTATAAAACTGGTGGGAATCGAACAATCCCGAATAAAAGACACAACCCGTGAATGTCACGGGAGCAAGAATTAAGAAACTAAGCATGCACACTTATATTTACTCTTACCTCAACGCAACACCAGCAGGTAATGGGTTAATGATTAAACACCAGAAACTTTAACATAGATTTTTAACTTTATTTAGTAGTATATTTTTGTAATTTTTACGGCATTAATATTTCTATATAAATATAGTGGTTGCCAAAAGTTAAATAAAAAGTAATGCAGCTATTCATCACCTTGCATTTAACCCTACAGCTCATATTCAAAATATTAGAATAATTATTTATTTTTCACAAACTGGAAATATCGTTTGGTAATTTAACATCTTTTAATGCAAATATGCAAACGATATTTTTATTAAGAACTTATTGTTGATTAAACTTATTTATTATCTTAAAATTAATATCATTTCTGAAAAGATTAATTGAAAAAAAAAATTAAAAGTCAAAATATTAGAATATTTATTCAAGTGGTTCTAAATATTAGAATATTTCGAATTAATTCTCATTTAATTATCACCATTCATAACTGGTGGCATCATTGATTATATTCAGACGATTTTATTTAAAATCGGTGTTCTTTTTACAGTTTGTTTGCTTTTTCGTCTTAAAATGGGTAGTGTGGGTGACATTCCTGAATCTATTAAACTTTGTATGGTTGATTTGTATGGGCACGGTAAAAATCAATGTTATATTGGGAATTATTTACATTTTTTCGCAATCAAGCGTTAGTAAAATACTAACACAATATTAAAAAAATGGAAAATTTCAGAATAATCGCCGATATGGCGGCCGAAAACCAAACGCATCTGCTAGAGCTGACAGGAAACTGAAGGGTATAGTTAAGAAAAACCGTTTTAAAAGTGTGCAATTCTGACACAGAAAATGGAAAAAGAAGGAGTTGAAGTTTCTACATCGAGAACATTAAGACGTCTCCATAAATTTAAGTTTGAATCTCGTATACCGAAAAAAAATCTCCCATGACTGCAAAATAAAAACGTATAAGATTCAATTGGTGTAAATCAAGACGTTTATTGAGCGAAGAAGATTGGAAAAATATATTATTTAGTGATGAAAGTATGTTTTGTATCTATACAACATAATTTCATCACTAACTAATATGTTTCTCCAATCTTCTTCGCTCCATAAACGTCTTGATTTCCACCAATTCAATCTTATACGCTTTTGTTTTGCAGTCATGAGAGGTATTGTTTTCGGTACACGAGATTCAAACTTAAATTTATGGAGACGTCTTAATGTTCTCGATGTAGAAACTTCAACTCCTTCTTCTTTCCATTTTCGGTGCAAGAATCGCACACTTTTAAAACGGTTTTTCTTAACTGTACGCTTCAGTTTCCCGTCATCTCTAGCAGATGTTTTTAGTTTTCGGCCGCCATTTCGGCGATTATTTTGAAATTTTCCATTTTTTAAATATTTTGTTAGTATTTTATTAACGCTTGATTGCGAACAGTGTAAAAAATTCGCTATATATCATTGATTTTTACCGTCCCAACACAAATCAGTAGTCCTAAGTTTAATAGATTCCGGAAATCACTCACACGACCCATTTTAAGACGAAAAAGCAAACAAACTGCAAAAAGAATATTGATTTTAAATAAAAACGTCTTAATTTAATCCATTATGCCACCAGTTATGAATTGGTGATAATTAAAGGACAATTATTGTGAAATATTCTAATATTTTGAACCACCTGAATAAATATTCTAATATTTTGACTTTTCAAAATAATTTTTTTTTCAATTAATCTTTTCAAAAATGATATTAATTTTAAGATAATAAATAATCTTTATCAACAATAAGTTCTTAATAAAAATATCGTTTGCATATTTGCATAAAAAGACATTAAATTTTCCAAACGATATTTTCAGTTTGTATAAAAAAGTAATTATTCTAATACTTTGAATATGAGCTGTATATCTACCGATGGTACTTATGAGTACCACTCATTTTAAACTTTCATCCAATAGTGAATATTACTAATATTCTAATGGTGCCCTGCAAAGCACACTTTTAACCCCTTTACTGGTTATTCTTTTTTGACACACTAAATTAAAAATAATGACTCGGCACCACTTTTTGTTTACTAAAATATTTGGCTTTGAACAATTTTTGAACAATTGAATTTGAAATTTCGAATTAAAATTGGAGGCCAAATTGACAACCCTATCTAGGAAAATAACATTTATCCAGATTAAACTATAGTGAAACATAGGATCCTGAACTGATTCATACTTAAGTCATATTATTCATATTACTGCTTTTGTATACCAGTATTTTCTTAGAGAAAATGTGGTTCTTTTGAATCTCAAAATGCTCAGATTGAATAAAAGTACATTTTCTGTAATAAATTACTGCAATCAAAAAGCCGTACACGTGGCAGCTCTGCATACCTTAGTATATAGAGGGTTCTAACATTTCAGGTAAATACCGGTATTTGTTTATAGAAAAATAAACCTAGATAAATCGCACGAAATTTCGCTTTATTTAAGGTGAGTTTTGTTTTAAGAAAATACTGGTACCTAAGTATTTTGTAAAAATATCCTGAACTGTCAGAAACCTGATAAACTCCAGCAAACGAGATATAGCCATAGATGACAACATTTCTTAATTATTCTGGAGTCTGATCCAAAACAAACACGTTTTCAAATTTATTTAACCAAACCTATAGTTCACATACTTTCTCATAAATTGCATCTGTGGGCAGAGTTGATGAAGTAATACAGGAAACCTTCACAACCATACTGAATCAAGTCCATTCATCAGTGTACTAATCTTTCGTACGAGGTTCATTCTTGTCTAAATCTTACCTAATTGCTATCAAAAAACGTTATAGTTTAAATAAATAGCGATTTACAAACTTCTGATGAAAAATAAACGTTCGTGAATCATCAATGGATAAACTATGGAAAGTAATATTGCTTTTGATGACCCCCCCCCCCCCTTCTCTCGGTAAACAAATGGTAAACATCCCGAAATCGTTTTTCTTAAGAAAACATTTCAAGGAAAAAAAAACTCTAATCACATAGTTCGATCTTCGGCCTAGAGAGGTATGTAGGACAAAGAATAAAACACTCCTGAGAGAGAAATTTTATCACGAAGTACTCAGCAGAAGTTTAATTTACACTTCAAGCTGCCACGTACAGATACATGTAAATTACGTGATGACATATCAATCAAGATTTCGACAGAAAATGGTAAAAACACTAGAAAAAGTCTTGAAACCGAGCGAGAGTTCCACTTGTGGAAAGCTAACCAGGCTAGAGAGAAAATGAAAACTGATAAAATTAAAGCCTCAGATGAAACTTACTGCTGTGCATTCGACTTGAAAAAAGCACTTCCCTTTCCTAAGCTTTTAACATCCACAGATTCTTGTAAATGCAATCTATTTATGCAGTCTAAATGTTTATAACTTTGGGGCACATTACTTTAATAATAATGTGGGATACATGTACGTCTGGGATGGAAGAGAGAGAGGAAAAGGTTCTCAAGGCTTTTGTAGCATTGTTGAAAGACACCTAAGAAAGAAAACCTTCAAACATAAGAAAATTATTCTATATTCTGATGCCTGTGGTGGCCAAAATAGGAACATCAGAATGCCTTTTACGCTGTTGAAACTAGTTAATAGTACAAACATAACAGAAGAGTCAATTGACCATAAATTCATGGTGTCCGGCCACTCTTTCCGTCCGAATTTGGTCTTATTGAAGCAGCAAGTCACAAGAAACAACGCAATTATGTTCCTGGAGACTGGGAGGAAACAATTGGGAATGCGAAGAGGAAACTTCCAAAATTTGCTGTCATTGAAGATAAGAATTCCTACTTTGTTCCTACTACAGCTTAGGAACAAAGTATCACAAACAGAAAGAAGGTTAGTCAACGAGGGAGAAACAAGTTGGATGGATATTAGATGGCTATGAGCTGTGAGAGGTTCTCCTTTCATGTTACTGTTGAAAGAAATAATCAATGAGGATCAAACTTTTCGCAAAATAAACTTGGAAAAACGTGCTCGTGGGCGCAAGTTACTTTCTTTGTCAAATGTCAGTGAAGATGCATTGTACGCGGGCCGGTGAAAAATCAGTTTGTCCAAAAAGAAATATATGATGGAAGTTCTGCCGTACATTCCACCAATTCATCATGTATACTTCAAGAAATTTCCAGTAGATGTCAATACCAGTCTTCAGGTTATTTTCTCTGGAGTACATCATGATGACGACGATGATGATGATAGCATTGTGTACAGTGAATGGTTTACGTTAACTGGTAATATGTTTCTCTCTTTATAGAAATCTCGCAACCATACTGAACCAAGTCCTCATTTATTTTTAGAAACGTATAAATTTACAATAGAAATATTTGTTTGTCATTTGTAAAAGTAGTGCACTATAAAAATGATACTTTAAATTGAATATTGACATATAAAATCCTTATAAATCAATCGACCCGAATTATTTATTTATTAAGAACTTTAAAGCGTTATCATTCACAATAGAGATAAATGGACTTGGTCTACTATCGTTGCTGCTAATTGCTTAAAACGCAATTTTAATTTGAAATTTGATTTTCATTTGAAATAATGTATGCAAGGCGAATGCTTCTCTCTGGAAAAATTTCCAAGCATTAATATAGTTTCAATCGATGGTGGATTTAATTAAGTTTCGTGTTTGCGCCATGTTGGTGGCTCACGATAAATATTCCATCTTGTGCTGCGTTTGTAGCCTTGCCAACATATAATAGTGAGAAATTTTCTAGGCTGGGTATCGTACCATGTGGTTTAGTCGGTAGAATGCAAGTGCGCTATGCTGATGGCCCGGGTCCGAGTCCCGGCATGGAATCTTTTTTACTATGTTGGCCTTTGCGCCTTTTAAGCAATTAATTTGAAATTTGATTTTCATTTGAAATATTATATGCAAGGCCAATGTTTCTCTCTGGAAAACTTTCCTAGTATTAATACTGTGATGATTTTTGTCATAAACACTGTGATGAATTTTAAAATGCTCAATTTTAAAAGAAAGTTTTTTTTAAATATAACATCTTATCTTTTTACCGTACTTTTTAGCAAAATATCGCTATTTTGGTGTCCTATTCTTCTAAAATATTTTTAAATTTTCCATTTAAAATGTAATGCTTATCAACTGACATATTTTTTTATTAAGTTCTAAGCTTGATCTTGAGTTCAAACTTGATATTAGCAATGTGTAAGTTTTTCAATGTGTTATGATTTGTCATTGCTTTATTAACCCTCCGTCTACCAGATGGGTCCATTGGACCCGACAGGTACATACAAAATATTCATTCAAACCAGAAATTTCTTTAAAATAAACTAAGTATATAAACCAGACAAAAATAAGGTAAATAAATAAGTTAAATGGTTTTAAATAAAAATTCTGGTGTAGAACGTTTTATTAAAACTTGAATAAAATTCCCGGTAGATCTAGGGTTAAATACGAACATGAAGTCTAACGGATATTAATACAACTCTTATTTATAGAATGACATGATAAGCCATATTTATTTAAATTTTTTATTTCCGTGTATAT
Source organism: Maratus speciosus (assembly GCA_963932465.1). NCBI lineage: Eukaryota > Metazoa > Arthropoda > Arachnida > Araneae > Salticidae > Maratus > Maratus speciosus. The sequence continues at coordinate 312,363,861 of OZ010796.1, forward strand.
TGTATTTTGTGAATATGAGCTAAATAGATTTGGTATGTTTTATAGGAAAAGACTGATCTGGGAACTAGAAAAAACAAATAAGAAAATTATGCGTTAAGCATAGATTATAAAACACTTTCCAACACTTCCTGAAAGCTTTAACAAGACATCGTAATTTATGGAAATAACGTAAATAAGATAACTAATTAAACATTTTAGAAAACGCATAAAACATTTGAAAAACTGATTTCAGCAGTTACCGTCCATAGCCAAATATGTTTTCTAATTCTTTTGAACAGTCCTGTATTTGATCTGTAGGTTGATACTATATATACTATATAATGGGGAAATTTATTTTAGAAAGAAAACGCACAACAGGTTGAAATTCTCTTTCAGCAATTTATACTAATATATGGAAACATACTTGAATACTTTTGTACAACCCTGTAGTTTACCTAGAACCTTTATTACTCGCCACTATTTAGTTAAAATTTAATTCAAACTAAAACACTCTTAAAACTGCTGAAATCACATTTCCAGAAATTATAATTTATAGACGGTCATGTATCCAGTTCTTTGCGTGACCCTGTATATCATTTTATTCATATTCTACAAATATTTCTTAGTAAATTAAATGCAATTCAGCGTAAAAATGCATAACTCATTTAAAAACCACCTTCAAGCAATTTGCGGCTATACCCAGTAACCCTTACGAATACTCTTGTATAGCCCTGTATATGAATTATAGCATTTATATACACCATATACTATGCATAAATATAGTGAATCATAAAAGCGCATATCATAATTAAAAATGCATTTCCAGCAGTCATCGCTAATGAACAGTACTTTGGATACAATATAGTATCTGAAATATTCTGTGTCCCTGTAAATGCTATACACACTTCGTATTATACATGAAATAATTTATAGTATGTAAATCTCAGCGATGTATATCAATTTCATTATATATGAAATAGAATAACATAATTAAAGTACGCCACAAACAATTCCCTCCATCCCTATATCATATATTGGAATTCCTTTTTTAGCCCTGTAAATGAACAATAACTATTCTTTGCATCGCATATTTTACAGAACGCATATTTTAGTGCACTTCATAGATTCATATCAAATTTATTCTGTTTGAAAGCGTGTAAAATCATTAAAAATCGTTTGAAACGATTTTTCCCATAGGCCGTAATGTAATGGAATACTTTTGACTGCCCCTGTAATCGAACTAAACCTTCTACAAACTTCATTACAAATAGGGACCGTGCTATGGTAAACATCAATAACATCCAAAATTTTCAGGGCAATCCGAGTATATTTACTAGAGTTAGAGCGCAGACAGCGGCCAGCCAAACCGAAGTCATAAACACTTTTCAACTATGTTGAAAAGTGTTAAAAAAGAAATCTAAAAGTAAAATAAATGACTGCATATGAAGTGTTTTTATTGTTTGAAAAACATTTGAATGTAAAATGTAATTATTAATCTCTCTAACCTTTTCGAGGACGGTGTCCTTAAAAATGGACACCTAATTTTAATTACAAAAGGGACAAACGCTCCCAAGAATATTTAATTAAAATTTTCCTTTTATAATAATAATGAAAATAAACAAAGTTTTACTTTCTAATAAATTCGTTTATAAATTCCGATGTCAGTCATTATTTCATTACTTTATAAACAGAATTGCTCCGCGACGGCAAGGGTTAAAAAATATTCAGTCCTATATTATGTAAATAAATATCAACGTTTTAAAAAATATACTAAAGCAGTTTAATCTATAAATTTATTATCAAGCATGAAAAACACTTCATTTCAATGCTTAAGTATCATATTTTATTTTTTAATGCCAATAATTACGTGTATGGAAAACGTAAAAAATGAGTTTACAATCGAAGAAAATTTAATAACTGATTCTGAATGTCTACAATTAAATGTTTGATTAAAATCACAAACATAAAAAAAATTCTTTCACACAATTTAAAAAAATAAATATACCCATTTCAAAAACACTAAATAATTAGTATTTATTAGTACTATTAATCAACAGCAACCTACAATACATGAATTAAATGCATTATTAGATTTAATAATTTCTCAAAAATCTTTCCATATCTTATAAGAAATTCCTATCATTTTATAGTTTTGGCAAATGTTAAATCAGAAAACATTGGTATGAAGATTTAGGATTTTAAATACTAATTAAAAATGTTATTAGCATTGAAAAAAATCTTTCAAAAGTTTCACTACTATAATATGTAAAAAGACATTTTCCCACGATAATGTTAATTTCTAATCTGAAACAGTTTTGTAATATCATAATAATCGAATATCATATTTAATTCAAAAATAATAATGACGTTAAATACTGTGTTAGTAATCAGAAAACAGTAAGCAACCGAAAAAAATCCACATCACTGTCTCAACGCATTTTCAATCTCAAGTAACTGTAAATTATTGTTTACATTCATTCCACTATGAATGTAGGCATGAATCCTTCTCTGCGTCAGGTTTTTTTCTGAGCGATGGTAGATTAACATATTTTACAGTATCGAATCGGAAAATATCGCTTTTGAAAACGAATCCAGATCAGTCTCATTCTATATAACATAAAACTATTTAACTCATGTAATAATATACAAAACAGCAATAAAAGATTTAAATTAAATAAGACATACCTTTCTGCTCCAGAAATACTGTAATAATGTTCGTGTTTTATCCTAAACTGGCGGACGACTTTCTCTTTAAAAAAGCGTTCTAGACTTGGTGATACAGTGAACTAACTTTCCGCGTCTAAAGTTCACTGATCCTTATTTATTCTGCGGTCAAATCGAGCACAGACGACTTTTAGCAAGCAGATATTTTTACTGTATTATTATTATTTTTTTTTTTTGTATACAACAAATTTGGAACTTAAATGTGCAATAATTTTACGAGAGTGTCTGTAATTAAAATTTGCTATTTGAATGAAACAACCCCCCCCCCTATTGTTTTCTTTTTTTAAGTAAAGTTTGTTTCACACATAATAAATACAAAATATTTTCCTGATAAATGAAAAGAAGTATCGAGGGTAAAAAAAATTCTTTGTCAATCTGTCATTCTTTTCATATTAATTTTCTGTAGCATAAAATAATTTGTAAAATAACTTTTTTTAAAGTCAAAACACAATCAAAGTCAAATCTCTAAAACACAAATTTGAAATACGAATAATTAATTATATCATGGGTTTTGTATAAATTTTGTAGATATATATATATATTTCGGAAAATGCCAATTTTATTTAAAAAGTCTGAAAGAAGTAGAATTTTTTTTTAAAATAGTTACTTAAAATAGTTAAACACGAACAGGAAAATATATGACTTGAATGCAAATTATAAAGCAAGAAATGCACATAGGACTAAACTCTGAAGACTACATGCTCATTAAAAGCTGCAGACATAACTGTAATAGAACATTTTTAGTTTGAAACCACAGAAGTGTTTCGAATACCACTGGTCGACAAAAATATAAAACAATTTCCTCCATGCAAAGTAAATATGTAAAGTGTACATAACATTCCTAATCCTAAATATGTTATCCAAATATCTCCAGCACTTACCATTTTTCCTAGAAACACAATTACAGTGGTGGAAAATTGGCGCAGAGGAGGAGCCTATTGACACCACAAACATTTTATAGTATTCTTCAGCTTAATAAAAACGAAGAAATTATGTCATTAGATAAGCCGAAAAATATTTCTAAAATTTAGTGGTGTCAATAGGTTCCTCCTCTGCGCCAATTTTCCACCACTGCAATTATAATAATAACAATCAGTGAAGGATTATTATATTAAATTGCAATGCTAGGTAAAATTGAAATCATGAAAAGAGTATAGTTTCACTGTCTTAGATATCAAATTTATGAAATATAGCATGAAAATCTCGTTTGTTGATACTTGCACCGTGCATTTTCCTTTTTATGCCCCATCCCTCTTTTCCTGTTCGAATATACTACTTGCTATCCACTAATATATTTTCATTCCTTATGCCGCTGTAACTCGGGACTGTTTAAAATGTTTTTCTTCATTTTCAAAGATTTTTAAGTTCATATTTTTGTCACACTGTGACTTAAAATATGGTGGCTTTTTTCGTCACATATGTAACGTGACTTACATTGCATGCGGTGACATAACAATGACGTCACAGTTTTTTAAATTGCCAGAAAGATATAATTTTACATAAATAACATGTTTTGCATAATTTTTGTAATTTTTTAAAGTTTTCAAAGAAGTTCACTTCTCAGTCATAATGTGACATCACTGAGTGGTGGCATTTTGATCACAGATATGACGTGACCACTGGGATTTACAGTGACGTCACAACGACGTCACTGTGACCAAGCATGCTTTGAGGTATTTACCCCTGATATATGTCCCAGTTACCTCATTTTTGAAACATTTATGGGGTAACTGGGACACCGGTCTTACGTTAGAAACAGAAACAAAGATGTATAGATACCTAATAATATTAATGTAGTTATATGCTTAATCTTTAAAGAAAAAAGATGGTTTAATAAAAGTACTTACAGTATTAATCCGAGGAAGTTCAACCAAACTGACGTTGTTTTTAAAAAAAGAAACGTAAATTTTCGACAAGCCTATCGCAGCAAAGAGAGAGTTATGATTGAGTTGACACACGTTGTTTTAGGACAGGGGTGTCAAACTGTGGCCCTCCAGACACCACTAATTTTTTAAAGAAATAGTCGACCTCTTGAATCGCAGATATTCGATGATTAGATAAGGCAGAGATTTCTATAAAATTTTAGTGGTAAATAGGCGGGCCACAGTTTGACACCCCTGTTTTAGGAAGTAGAGATTAAGGTGCATTGTTCACAATAGCTAAAACTTAAAAAAAACATCAACGGTTTCTTATAAATTAGCCTATGTTCCAGTTACCCCAACAAACCCTAGCCCAGCTAGCCAATGTTGAGCTGCTTAACCCTTTCAGGGGCAAAGTACTTCTGTTCGTAAAATGGTGAACTGATTGAATCACACCAGAATTTACAAACTATTTATTTGGAAAAATGTAAAAACTTTTATCCGAGTACCGAATAAAAGGAAAATTTTAATTTTAGAATTCTTGTGCCAATGTGGCATTTATGGATTAAAAATAAGTGGCCCAAAAATGAATCGGTGCCGGTTAAAACCTTTATCGAGTGGTCGGAATCCCACTTATTTTTTTTTCAAAACTGATCGATTCGAGTCGGAATTTTTAATAAAATATATATTTTTATAATGCACGTGATGAAAAATCCGCTTTTTATTTTCAAATCAATTTGTTTGTAGATTCTGGTGCGGTGAATCGTTTCAACATTTCAGTCACAGAATTGACTTTCCCGATAAAGGGTTAAAATCCTTGCTTTATAAAGCTTAATTCAGTATTATTTACAGTATCATCCAGTGCAGATTTATTATTTTATTATGATGGAAGTAATTACTGTAATATCCGGCGTATAATGCGCGGATCAAATAATCATTTTTTGACGCAAAACTTTAATTAATTGAAGTCAAATATTTACCGGGATGTGATAAGTTACATTTTATTAAATAAAATTTCCGGGTCAAAAAATGATTGTTTGATCCGGTGATTACGACGGAAATTGACGTAATTAAAACGAATATAGAAAAATATTCTTGGCAAACTTGATAAGCAATGTAAGCATATCATGGTACGTAGCTGCCAACGTCAACACTTTTTTAACGCGAAGAAACAAGTTTTGCACTAAAAAAATATTAAAAAGTGCGTTGGGTTTAACTAACGAAATATATTACATACCGTATTTTATTTATTAAGTAACATTTCTAGCTTAGATATACTTAACTTAAGAAAGCGTAGAAAATGGCAACCATGCACGGTGAATAGAAATGCAACAGGTGGGATCATTTAGTCTTTTTTATCCCGTTTTTAGCATTTTTTTCAAAAGTTCTAAAAACCACGGGAAAATAGCAATATTAAAATGGGCAATATGTAGGGATAAGGGATGAAACAGCTTTTTCGGAATTACACGAGATAAAGGCAACAAGATTTTGTTCGAAATTATGAAACTGGTGATATTTGATATAAATAAATTTAGCGATAGACGTAATGAATTCTTTTATAAATCAAATAAATCATCCAGGCGTTCGAAAAAGCATAGTTACCAACATTTGTATTTTTTAATCACAGTTTGTAATTTTTTATCCAATAACACAGAGAGTTGTAAAAAAAGAACAAAATCATAGCTGCCAATCTTCGTATAATCTTAATCATTTATCTCCAGAAACTTTGAAAAGGGTATGGAGTAGTGATGGGCAGCATCGCTGCTGTCGAAAATACTCAAGGCCTGAGGGCACGAGTGTGACGTCTTCACTAATCGACCGACTTCTGTCTAGTGTAGGAATTCTCACCGGAAAAATTTAAATAGCAATTTTCTTTTATTGTATGAGTGGAATATCTATCATCTTATAAAACAATAATAACTAGTTAAACTTGCTGGTGAAATTTTGAATCCCCCAATAAAAAAATCAGCTAGATGCGGAAATACTGTGGCATTCCGCATCTGGATGAATTTGTATTTAGATCAGCGGTAGCACACTGTGTCATGCTCGACACCACTAAAACTTTTTAGTAGTCATTGCATTATCTAATCATCGAAACTTTGCGATCAAGAAGTTGACTTTTTTTTGTAAAAATTAGAGGTACCCGGCGTTCCACAGTTGGCCATCCCTGATTTTTGGATTCCGAATTCTCACCAGTAAGTTTAAATATTATTGTTTTACAAGAGTGAGTATTTTTACCTTGAATATTACCTTGAGTTACTTTGAGTATTTCGATGGCGGCGGCAGAATGTATCATTTTGGAACGTGCAAATCGTAGTTTCCGGTGTTGGTATATCCTCCTGAGACCCAAGAAAATTTTGAACACTTTAGCTTTACTAATTTATTTTCATTAAAAGGTGAAAAAAGTATCATTTTTAAAGATATTTAATTTTTTTCTTTTTACTTTTTAAAATTGTTAAAGACTGTATCCATTTTAATGGATGTTGAGTTCTTAAGTATGATGAAATGTAAAGACTTATCAGTTACACTTTTCACATGTAAAGTGATACTAAAAATCACTAAACTGTAAAATAAATTGAAACATATACATATTTATTATTAACTTAATGAGCAATAATGAATTATTTTGTACGTATTTAATCTAAATGAAAATCTTTGAAACAATTTCTTTCACTGCTAATGCACAAAAACATATTGTAACTTTTACATCTAAATTTAGTTTTCTTTTGAATACAGATTATTATCAATGTGATTTTAAAAATACTCATGTGATTTAAATTTTATGTGCATTTGTGCTTGATTTGCTAGCTGTTGTGAAATATCAGGAGGATCGGGAATGCTTGATTCAAACCTAAAATGAAACATATTTAAAAACAGATTTCAGAATGCTTGTGACAGTAAACGTAAAATATATTTAATTGTATTAATTTATTTTTTTTGTTTATATTTATGAATTTCTAATAAAAGAAAAAGTTAGCCGAAATAATTATATTAATTTACATATTAAAAGAACTTGATATGTACATCTTTTACAACTTGAACTTACTTCAAAGATACCTTCAAAATCAAAGTGGGCTTTTGATATTTAACTATTTCTCTTTCGTTAGTTTGGCTAGAAAATTATTGACTGATTCTTTAGTGGCCTCATTTTCAGCTTCAGAAAAATCTTCATAAATTTTATTAACATGGAAAACTTCATCACTAGAATCACTAAAATCAAAATCAGAGTCATCCCAATTTGCTATTAATTTTAATGCTTCTAATGTTGTTAACCTTTTAGCTAAAATAATAAAAAAAAAATGGTTAAAACAAACAAAAAAAATATGTCATTTTCATATCCCCAATTAGAAAAAAAAAATTTCTGTGTAAAATAGGAAAGAACACTTTGTATGTATTTTTTTTTCCATTAAAATAATCAGTAAGGTGTTTAATAGGAAAAAAATGTTTAAAATTTTTTTTTATTTAAATTATCCATTTTTATTCATCTTGACTAACAAAACAGTCTGTCCAAATAACTGTAGGCATAGTTTTCAATTAAGATTTTAACGAATAATATTAAAAATCCCATTTTTAACTGGCTTTATGTAATCATAAAACATAACATAAAACAAACATAAAACATGTAAACATATATATTAAAATATCAGAGAAGATATACTAGAGCCATTTTGAATTTGTACTCTACACATATAGTCAGTGAGCTGAAGCTTCTGAATTCCAGGTTAGTGTGTTTTCTGTTTGCAACCACTGATGCATAAATTTTAAATTTAAATATCGTCATTTTAGTTAAAGCTTTACTTTTGTTATATGAAATTAAGTTAATTCAATTTAAATAAATGCAATATTTACGTATTTTTTATAGAAGTATTGAAAATACAATTTATTCTTCGTTAAATGTAACTTCTGTTATTACATATTTGTAACAGATATAGATAAATTAACAAAATGTGGTTTAAAATTCATATGCATAATAAAAATCTATCAAAGTGATTCAGTGGTGCCATTGTTGTTAGATTAATGTAAATATACTTCTACTGTCTAATTTAAGTTGCTTGATGTAACCTCTGTTACTACATATATAATTTCTGTTACTCGCGCTTTTTCTCTATTTTTTTTCTTGTTGTATATGAGTAGCTCTTAAAAAATGTTCCCAAAACATCAAAAGGCGTCTCTTCTTTCAGTATACTAAAACTATTTCACTATTTAAAAATATATTTAGTACAGGGCACTGAAAAGTTTGGCTGTAATGCTGAATACAAATAACTGTGGTTATATATTGTTATATACATTAATCCACATTACTGCTTTCATTTTAATATAAAATTAAATACTGAACTGTAATACACTAATGAGGATACAACAAACTAAAATAATATATTGATAGGAATATAAATGTTGTAAATTTAGTGGATGTTGTCCAGTACAATATTCATCTTCAACCCTTTAAGGGGCATGGTACTTCTATTTGTAAAATGCAGAAATGAATGAAAGGTACAAGAATTTACAAACAAATTTATTTCAAAATAAGCAAAAGCTTTTGTTCATGAACTTAATTAAAAAAATTTTTCATTCCAATATTCTGGTGCCTATGCGGTATTTAGGAATTAAAATTAAGTTCGGGGTTAAGGCATTTTAAGATGACTGTATTTTTTTTCTTAACTATGAATTTAGCTATGCTGTAACAGATTTTGTGTAGTTTGTATACATATAAACACAGAAAAAAATGTATTTGATGAAAACTGAATACTAAAAATAAATAAATAAATTAGTAAAAAAAAAAAAAAAAAAAAAAAAAAAAATATTGGGAAAAGAACATAAATTTTTTTTTGACCCAAATATGTTATATTTGTTGCCTTAAAAAATAAAGAAAAGAATTAAAGAAAGATTAAATAAACATCAAATACTTGGAAATCTAGCACATGATTAAAACCAAAACTAATGCTACATCTAACTATAACTTTATTCAAGCAAAACCCAACATCCATTTTATTGGATGATTTTAAATTGAGCTTTAAAGCAATAAACATATCAAAATTATATTTAAAAACTATCTAGAGTACTGCAAAAATATTAAAAGTAACTTATACAATCTAAAATGTACTTAAAAAACAAAATAAGTAAAGAAAAATTGGAACTTACTAGATGGTCGATTACCAACTTGATTCACCCACTTCGCCATATTACAGACAAAGGAGAAGCCGTTCTCAGATTCTAAAACTTAAAAGTAAGATTAGAAGTATATATTATATGGGAGTATCAGGAATTGCTTCAAAAGAAACATTTAATGTGATTAGTAGCAGGGGTAGTACTTGTCCTGAAATTTCACGACCAGGAAATTCTTCGCTACCAGTACTTTCTTAAAGAAAATCTCTTCTTAAATAAGGTGAAATTTCGCGCGTTTCACCTAGATTTATTTTTCTGTAAAAGAAAATACTGATATTTCTTCTGAAAAGTTCCCTGAAGCGTACGACCCCTGTTAGTAGGTTAAATAAAAACATGTATCTTAACCCTTTCAGGGGCGCCGTTTGCAGACTGCAAACGGTTCATTTTACTGCCCAAAATTCCAAATGGCACCAGTAAATTTTTACTATAATTTCGATCTCATAATATACGTAAAAATGTGCTTTTGATTATTTTCAAATAAATTTGTTCTTAAATTGCGGTGTGAGTTAATTATTTCAATACTTTTGGAACAGAAATGCTTTGCCCCTGAAAGGATTAATGGATGCAGGGTTTCTGGAGGATATGTTTTTAATCAATTAGCACCAGAAATTTAGTAAAAAAAAAAAAAAAAAAAAAAAAAATCATAGTTGCAACGTTCGTAATTGTTTTTCACTTATCTTAAGAAATTTTGAAGATAAAAATAATTTTATATGTTTATAGGTCTCCAATATTAATTCTAATTAACCCTCCGTCTACCAGACGGGTCCATTGGACCCGACAGGTACATACAAAATATTCATTCAAACCAGAAATTTCTTTAAAATAAACTAAGTATATAAACCAGACAAAAATAAGGTAAATAAATAAGTTAAATAGTTTTAAATAAAAATTCTGGTGTAGAACGTTTTATTAAAACTTGAATAAAATTCCCGGTAGATCTAGGGTTAAAGTAAGAAATTATTTCCGATACAAAATATCTGGTAGAAGTTGAATTAAAAAAATAAAATGTTTGCAGCTATGCTTTTGCTCAGGTTCGAATGATTCATTCGAATAGTAAAATCATTCTTTCTGCCCATCACTAGAATGAAGTTTCTTATTTTTATGTGTCTAGTAATTTAAATTGTAATTAAAATAAGAATTTTTTTCCACAAAATATCTGGTTGTAAGTGATTAAAAAATAGGAAGGTTGGCAGCAATGATTTTGTGCATGCCCAAATGATCTATGTAAATGTTAAAATCATTCATTCTGGCCATATACAGTGGCCAAAATAAGTATTCGACATGATTGAAGTTTCCATTTTTTTTCTTATATTACAAAAAAAAAAAAAAAAAAAAAAAAAAAAAAAAAAAAAAAGAGAGAGAGAGAGAAATCTCTATATTCCAGTTGATGTTCATTAGCTAATAATAGCTGCTACTTATTTCAATCAATATTTTCTAAGTAATAACGAAAAATAGCATTTAATTCATTAACATCCATAATTATGAGATCAGTCTTGTCAGTGGGCTGCTTTTTTTATTTCAGATATCTTGACTGGCACCACTTTTTTGAAATGGTAAAATTTCCCTTAATTTAGCGTTATTTATTATGTCATTAAATAATGCAAATTTTACAATTTCAAAAAATTGGTGCCACTCAAGAAATCTGAATTTAAAAAAAGTAGCCCACTGGCAACGCTGTACGGGATTAAAAAAGTATTCGACAGCGGTAATATTGTTGGAAATTCTTGGCTCTTCGCCAAAAATCAGCCTTTAAAGTTTTGGAAATTACTAAAAAAGGAAGTTTGATAAGTTTAATCTGTGTTTGTTTCATGCATTTTCTTTAAGAATTTGTGAAAAATGGAGGAGAGCACGAGCAAGCAAAGAGACACCAACTGAACTTAAAAATATTATAATTCACCATTTTCTTCAAGGAAAAACAAAAATGCTGCTGATGAAATTGGGCAAAAGCGTAGAATAACTATTTACTATATCGTTAAAAAGTATAAATAACATGGAACGGTGTAAAATAAGCCTAGAACGGGCCGCCCCAAGAAAATGACCTTGACTGATAAAAGATGAATTGTGCGAGAAGTTAAAAAGTTCTTCAATTCCCAAGTTAGCAAAAATTGCATCAGATTCCATGAACATTAGTGTTACTCTTCAAACAATTAGAAAAACAGAAGAAATATAATTTTCATGCAAGATCTTTCCGAGAGATCTCAAAGAAAAACAGGCTGGTTAGACTAGAGTTTGCTAAAGCGAAATTTAATTAACCTCGAAATTTCTGGATGGATGTTATATTTGTAGACGAATCAAAGTCAATCTTTTTAGATGTAATAGCAAAATTTAAGTGCAAAATCTGTATAGAAAGCCAAATACACAGATCTGGGAAAATAATTTGGTGCCCACGGTAAAGCACGATGGTGTGGCGGGTGCTGCTATGGGTATATATGTGAACTTCGGTTGTCAGAAATATAGTTGTACTTTAATTTTCGGCGTATAATACGCGGATAAAAAAAATCTGTTTGGACCCAGAATATTTATTTAGTAATTGAAGCCAAATATTTACCGCGATCTAAAAAATGCATTTTATTTTTAAAAATTTATGGGTCGAAAATTGATTGTTTGAACTGCGGATTATACACCAGAAATTACGGTAATAGAACTCATACACTGATATCCTCAAAGAAAATTTGCTACGAAGAGGAAATAAATGGGTCTTGCTCAAACTTATACGTTTTACCAGGATAATTATCCTAAACTTACCTCCCTCAATACACGACATTTGTTGCTATACAACTGTCCAAATATCATTAAAACTCCGGCTCAGTCTCCAGATTAAAACCCCGTACAACACCTGTGGGGTCATTTGGAAGATAAATTACGCGAACGTCACTGTTCTTCTAAGACGGAGATGAAGGAAGTGTTGATAGAAGAATGGGAAAACAAATGACAACTTTGAACTTTGAAGGGAGGAGGGGAGGCTTTGAGACCTATAGCGGCATGGCTGTCGTCTCAAATGATCCATCCAACCAAATAAAAAAAAACATGTAAAGGCATCATTAAAAACGATTAATACGATGCAATAAAGCTATAGTTGACATTCGAAAATCACCAGAAGAAATAAACTTATCTAAAAAGATCGGAAAAGACCGAAAACAATCACTGTTAAGAGTTGAAACGTTCCAAGATAAAGCACGCTGTTGCCGTTACTTTATACAAGAAAAAAGAATTTGCTCCAAAGAGTCAGGAAAATGACATACACTGCAGTTACTATCATTTGCCAAGCCAAAGCGAGCTAACGTAGCCGGGGTGATCGCCATCCTACACATTAGCCCAGAAATTAGTATGTCCTCATGCCTGTTCAAAGCCAATGAATTGGACTGAGTAATGCTGTGGATATTACCATGTGACTGTAGATATTTTCTAGCAAAGACAATCTGGTCACACCGATTCCTAATATTTGATTTGCACGAGCGAGAGAGGTCTTCTTTTGAAAAAGTAACAAAAAAGTTAGTCAAAACAATGCCAAATCGATAAAAAGATGTGATTCGCCGCTGAGTAAAAGCTGCAAGGTATTATGTGTTCACTGCATTTTTGTAGGGTATCGTCGACAAGTATCTGGTAAATCGTTTGCGTTTGCAAATTGATATTACATTCAATTACATTGTTACATTCAATCAATTACATCATTACAGTGGCATTGACATTAGCATTATCATTTATTATAAATAAATAATTTCAAAGGTACTTCTCGAATACTTTTTTGTATTGTCATAGGAATGTTAATGAATTAATTGCTATTTTTTTGTTATTGTTAAAAGTTTTTAATAAACCACCGATTGCAATAAAAAGTAGATGTCCTAATCTAAATTTTAACTGCTACAAGGCATTTGTTTTTGTTCATTTTAATAAAGATATAAGACAAAGCATTGAAATCTTTATGTATGCAGTGTTGGCAGGTTGGCCCTTTTTTTATTCGAAAATTTGCAATCGTACCAGGGATTACTGGTAATATTCTTTTCTTTTTGTAATTAAAGACATTAGGCAATTACTTAATGTAAAAATCTTAACTTAAAAATTTCTGCTACAAATTCGAAAGTTTTCAACTAAAAAAAATGCTAAACTGGTAACCTGCATGTATGTCGAGTACCCGTTTTGATCACCGCATAAGTGAATTGGTGGGAATTTTATTCGAACGAAATTCAATTTGCAAACGCAAACGATTTACCAGATATTTGTCGACGATATCCTCCAAAAAAGCAGTAACAGCGTTTAGTCAAAAGTTATATTCGTCTAAATTTCTGTATTTAAATTCTGGGAATTTTTACATTGAAATTAAAAATAATATCACACCTTTAAAAAGTTTTTCTTTAGTTTATTATTGCCGATATTTTCAGCAATAAAAATGTGAAAAATATTTTATAAATTTATATTATAAGAACTTTGTAAGCTGACTATAAACAATAAATTTCATTTATAATAAAAAATACATAACCTTTGTATTTGATTCACATAAAATTCTTTGTTTTGCTAATACTTCTGTGCTATATTAGCCCCATATTAACCGGAAATATTTCTCAAGTTTTATAAAAATATTCTACACCAGAATTTTTATTTAAATCTTTGTAACTCATTAGCCGCGATATTCTATTTCTCTCGGACTACAATTTACTTTTTAGCGGACGCTGTCCATAAAAAAGGACACCTAATTTTTAAAGTACTGGCACCAAGAATATTAAATAACACTTTTCCTTTTATAAAGTACTGCAAAATAAGTAAGATTTTATTTTCTAATAAATTCGTTTGAAAATTCTGGTGTCAGTCCATCATTTCATCATTTTACAAACAGAATTACTCCGCATCGGAAAGGGTTAAACTGTCGCCCCTAAAAAAAACCTTTCCGTTACATAAGTCAGACACAAAACGAAGCAGATGTATCATTGTACGGTATTATGTAATAACATCCTTTCCAATTAAAATCAATTTAAAAAACCATTTTAAAATATTTAATAAAATCAAAAAACTTCTTTACTTTCAAATTTTAAATGCTACCTTTAAATATTCATTAATTTTCGTTAAGTTCGTTTTTCAGTTAAATTTCACTTAAAAACAATTTTAATTTAATCGCCATAAAAGATCGTCAAAAATTATCAATAATAAAATAATAAATCTTAAAATTAATACTTTCTACTGTAATAGAATATTTTTATAATAATTTTCAAATCTAAAATTCAAATTCATCACTTAACGTTATTTTATTCAAACACTTCTATTACTCTGTGTGGCATCGATTTTAAATCAATCAATCAACATCTTTGGCGCCGAACGCACGTTCGTGGATAACGTCCTCTCGCTCTCTTGTGCTTCGGACAGCAACGTGCCACCAAGGGCATGGAGTCGCTCCACAAAATTCTTTTTTTTTTTTTTTACCGTTGGATTAACCCTTGATCTACCGGGAATTTTATTCAAGTTTTAATAAAACGTTCTACACCAGAATTTTTATTTAAAACTATTTAACTTATTTATTTACCTTATTTTTGTCTGGTTTATATACTTAGTTTATTTTAAAGAAATTTCTGGTTTGAATGAATATTTTGTATGTACCTGTCGGGTCCAATGGACCCGTCTGGTAGACGGAGGGTTAAACAGATCCTTTGGTCCTTTTGTTTCTCATGATTTTACTTTTAAAAGGAAATGTCCTAATCAAAAGGGTGCTGCAAAGTTGATGTCTACGAATTGGTAATTATCGGAAACTTCGTAATAACGTTGAAGATGAGCGGTGTCAAACAGTTACAGAAAAGTTACAATGAAAAGCTTTGGAGTCACGGACTTTAAGTGACAGAAAATTCCCACTTAGAAAAATTATAGTGGAAAGAGGAAAAAATGTGCTACAAGAAACATATTGGATAATGGTATTGTGATTTTAATCGTTTCCTGAATATTTTACAAGATGTTGGTATGTAATCTTGATTCTTAATACTAACGCTACGTATGTATGGATGAACGCCAAAGCGATATAAGTAAGCGTCCTATCTTAAATGGGAGAAGTAACCGCGAGATTAAAAGCGAGGTCACATAAATCAAGGTCATGCGCCACGTAGCGGATGGAGTATGAACTATAGGTAGATACCCAACAGTTTTCTTACTCACACCTCTAAAATTGTATAGTTATTTTCAGCTTGATTAATAACTGAAGCGTTTCTGATTAGGTGAAGAAAACTTTGTGGTGGCAAGGTCATCTGGAAGCCCCTCTCGCTTCGCCATTAGTTTGCAATAAATGTGGCAAACAAAATTCCTTTCCATGAGCGATTAAAGAATACGCGCCACACTAAAAGCCCGCGTATGTGAATTATCACTTCGTCCACAAGGTGGCGTAGCTATGCTAATTTACGCCTGATTCCAGCATTAAGTTTGTTCGCTTACTTACAACGCTTTGGATGAACGCCCTTTCCATTACAAATAATTTTTGACATTGTAAAGCTAATAAACTGATAATCCATCTTTCTTAAATTATACTGGATGACACAAAAAGAAACAGTGATCCAAAGACTGTAAATTGACTTTGAACTAATTTTCAGAATAATGGACTCAACTACGAATCCCGATTTTTCAAAATTCGTAAATTATGATCAACTTATTCAAACAAATTTATTTTATTGATCTTAGAAAAATAAATGTTATCTAGCCCATAAGTGTCAATATTATTGTTGAAAAAATATATGCCATGAGTGATTTATTAATATTTGTATGATAAGTGTACATTTCTCCCTCTCCCCTCCCCCCGTTCAATAAATATAATATTCTAATAAAGGAATTTGTTTATTTAAATATATTTGTGTATTTTCCTGTGTTTTAATTTATGTATCTCTTAATTTTATCATAAAGTGCCAAATTATTTATTGCAATGACATATTACAAAATAATTAATTATAAACGTCTAAGGTAAATATTCAATAATTGGCACAATTTAAAATAGGCTAGACGGAGTCACGATTTCAGGTATGATAAATTAAATTGATCAGTTTTCTTGAGCTGGTTCAAGGGAGTTGAATTTCATTATTGTATTTTCACCATGAAGTTGTCAGTTTACGTTTGTTTACCTTTTTTTATACGTAATGTACTATATTTATTAACCACTAACGATCTTTTGGCCATAATTAATAGTAAACTTTCTCCTTTCTAATTCATATTAAAATTCACACAATATATTGATAACTCCCAATTTTAATAATAATTTTAATTCATTTTCTCTTTTCCTCTTATTTTCTTTTTTTCTACCTAACATTTATGGTGCCTTTGCCAAACTTTCGAACTTCTATTTTTTTAATGGGACTCTTTCTGGGTTATTTATTTCAGTATTGTTTATTTATTAAAATTCAATAGAAAATCTCGGAAAATTGATATAAATATATAAATTTTTCAAGCATTCTCCGGGACTTCTTCAGGAAATAGACTTAATTGTTGTTATATATTTATTGTTATTATTTAAGATATACATTTTATTTTGAAATAATTATATACATATTGAGTTAAAACATGTCTGAAGTTACATTTTTTAAAATAAATATCAGACTATAAATGGTTTATTTTGCAAATAATTTCTTTTCTGTTACTACATATTTTTAAATATATAAGGATAATTTTGAAATAATGATTTACAATGATATTATTTGATTACAAGGTCAATATTCCATAAAGTAAAAATTTCTTTTTCTGTGATCACTCTTATCAGTGTGTGGTTGTAGAGACCTGATCAATCTTTACCTCCATTTTGTTATTATGTCCCTGATCCAGACATTTTCACATTAACATTGATTTGAATGAATCACAATTCATTTGGTGTCATTTTTTTTTTTACTCTCAAGATTGTGCAATATAAAAATTTTAATAATAAAGGACTTTACGTTGTAATATCGATACAAAACAAATAGGTGTTGCTATCCAACGTACAATTTATTCACAAGTTTAACATAAAACTCTACGTTTCGGTTTAATCTTTAAAACCTTCATCAGGAGAAAAAATTTCTAAAATATAAATCGACAACAAACTCTTTACATGCTACATTTTGAAATCAATTCAAAATACAAAACTTTCTAACGGAAACCTCTTACTCCCAAATAAACAGTTCAGTGGCGCCATCTTTAAACCAAAGATGCAAACGAAGAAAGAAATGCCGAAAAAAGTGGAATTTTCATTGACTTTTCAAAATTGAAAGCCATATTTCTGGGATGTGAAAGGACTTCATGGTTTCTTAGACGAATTTCTAAAGATTCACGAATAATAGCATTGCGCGGAATAACTTGCTTGGAAATAACTTTAGCATGGTCAAAGTCTATAAATGAAATGAGTCCTTTATGGTAGCTTCTTGAGAGTGCTGTAGAAAATTTACGAAACTTCAAATCGTTTTTATGTTCTTGCAATCTTTCGAAAAATCGACGTTTAGTCATACCAATATAGGAAGAGGTGGTCCCATCTGTAAATTTAAAGGGAATTTCATACACTCCAGAAAAAGATGAAAAAGGAATTGGATTTATTTTTTTACACATAAGATTAAACAATGTCATAGAATTAGAGGCAACAAGTTGAATGTTGAATTTCATGAAAGACTTTTTTAACTTTTCAAATAAGATAGGAAAATATGGAACCTTTCGGTAAACTTGATTAACTTTGGGGGAGGGGGGATTAACGGAAACTTTATACTTATCAACCAATTTATAGATAAGGCTTGAATTAAAACCATGACATAATCCAATATTAACGATGAAATTGATTTCATCATCCAAAAATTCATCGGAACAAACAAGTAATGCACGCTGGATAAATGACCTAAATGCTGCAATCTTATAATTCCATGGGGCAGCTGCAGTGACAGGAATAACATTGTTTAATTACATAGATTTCCGGAAAATTTTCCGTTTTAAACAATTGTTTTCTTTAATAAGGAGAACATCAAGAAAAGGAAGCGAGTTATTGTTTTCTAACTCCATCGTGAACTTAATATTGTTATCAAGTTGGTTAATTTCGTCAAAAAAATTTTCTAAGGATTGTTTCCCTTCTTCCCAGATAATAAAAATGTCATCGACATACCGTAACCATAATGAAGGTATAGGAAAATGCTTCTTAAAGATGAGTTCTTCTAAAGGACGCAATTTGAATTCTGCCAGAATACTAGAAATAGGTGAACCCATAGGAGCTCCTTTCTGCTGTTTAAAATATTTATCTTTAAAAATAAATACATTACTTTCCTTAATTAAGTTTAAGCCCGACTTAATTGAAAATTTCATATTATCACTTAAATGAGGTAACCCATCAATGGATAAGCCTATGGAAAGAATAACTTCTTCCACATCGATGGATGGAAACAATGACACAATGTCAAAACTTGCCAAAATTGCATTATTAGGAAGATTAAAATCCTTAATTCGATTAATGAATTCCAACGTAGAAGAGATAGAAAAAGTTGAAGAGGGGAGAATACTTTTAAGAAAAAATGCAAATGCTTTTTCAACAAAATATAACGGCCCTTGGTATCGAGAAACAATAGGACGAAATGGAAAACCAGTTTTGTGGTCTTTAAGACGAGCAAAAATACGTGGGGTAATCCCAGTGGGGTTTAATTTAATTTTATCTTTGATCAAAGTAGGCCATTTACCATTTCTGATCAGTTCCTGTGTTTTACGAAAAAGCTTAGGATTTGGATCTTTAACAAGCGTTGAGCATGACAATTTTTGAATGCATTCATCCATCTTCAAAAAATACTGGTCTTGATCTATAACGGCAATTTTTCCGGATTTATCTGTTTTCATAAAGAAAATGTCAGAATCTTTCTTTAATTTTGAAAGGACATGTGGAATTCTACAATTAGGAATTTTACTGTTTAAAAACTTCATGCTAATATTACAAACTTGATGTCTGGCCATTTCTCTTTCAGAAACTGGTATAACTTGAATTATACTTTCTAAATCTGAACAAAAGTCACTCTTATTTATTATAGCAGGGAATGAATATTTGCCACCTAAAGAAATCAAACGTTCTTCTTCCAATGAAAATACTTTACTGGAGAGGTTAATAAAAGGAACAGGCTTGACAATTGGACGTTGAGAAATGTCCGAGTTTACACATAAGCTATGAATTTTCTTAGTATGGCGAAACGTGATATTCTTACTTTGGGCGAATCTAAGACCTTCAACGGCATAGATAAACTTGTCAAATTGGGTTTGGAAAGTGGCTTTATCCAATTTAAAATATAAATCATAAGTTCTTGATGATAAAATGTTAACATATGAAAACTTACTTCTAATACACTTATCCAAGCTAGAAGCTTCAAATTTCCGTTTCAGCTTTCCAAAACCTTTAAGAAAATGATTGTTGATACGCAGAAAATTAGGAATAACATCAAGTCTTTTACAGGTCTTCAAAAATTTTATGTTTAAGAGTTCACGATCTAACTTCAAAATGGTCGATTTATACTCCTTGAAAACTTTAATATAGTCCATATTGCCCAGCATCGGCTTGGTCATAATAATAATAAAGGACTTTACGTTGTAATATCGATACAAAACAAATAGGTGTTGCTATCCAACGTACAATTTATTCACAAGTTTAACATAAAACTCTACGTTTCGGTTTAATCTTTAAAACCTTCATCAGGAGAAAAATTTTCTAAAATATAAATCGACAACAAACTCTTTACATGCTACATTTTGAAATCAATTCAAAATACAAAACTTTCTAACGGAAACCTGTTACTCCCAAATAAACAGTTCAGTGGCGCCATCTGATGGCGCCACTTCTGGTAGGCGGAGGATTGTCTTTTACACTTGTTTTAATTTTCGACAACTGTTTTTAAAATTGTAATTTTTACAGAAATAATTCCTTGAAAAACTCTGATTGTATTAGGTGAAAAGGGCACAGCCGGATAAGCACAGACAACATGTCTTACAATCAATTCTTTGAAACTTTTTTTCAGATGTTGCAGTAATTTATCTCTTTCATCATCATATAAATGTGGATAATAAGATGATTGAGATAAAAAGCTAAACTACATAATATGAGCTTTACAAAGTTCACTGTTCCCTTACAGGTGACAAATAATAATAATAGAGATGTTAAAATTTAAAAATATACATTTTATTTAAATTTCTGAGTACGTTCGGTCTGCAAACCCGCAGCCATCGTCAGGGGATATTTTTATTATTTGCCGTTTCAATCATTCAAATAAGTCACTTTGTTTAAAATGGGAGAGAATAGCTGCCAACACTTCAGCTTTTTGCACCACAGATAATTAATAGAAATGTTTTGCCTTATTTAAATGACAGTTTACGGTGACTACAAAAGGCATACACGCCAACCTCCGGCTTTTTTAAAACGAAAAAACATACTTTGAACCAGAAGTTTTTTTTTAATTAAATGCGCCTTGCATTAAATGTGGTAGGCAATTGAAAACTACTGATTTTCACTCATTAAATTAATTTCTGGTTCGAAGTATAATTTTTTAGTAAAAAAAAAAAAAAATCCGGAAGGTTGTCTTGCCGTCGGTACCATGTCAAAATATCAAATGTGAAAACAGTGGTCTATTTCTTTTTAATTCAGATTTCTTGATCGGCACCACCTCTTTGGAATAGTAAAATTCGCTTTATTTAACCTCATTTAATGACATATTAATTAAGGCCAAAACAAGTGGAATTTTACTATTTCAGAAAAGTGGTTCGAATCAAGAAATCTGAATTCAGAAAAAGTAGCCCATAGTTTTCACATTGAATAGTTTGACATGGTACCGACGATGTATGCAAAATGTCAAATTTACTATTAAATTTTTGTTGTAAAAAAATAAAGTGTTGGCAGCTATGGGAGAGCCTATAATTCTGAGGGTAACTAGAAGTAGAAGTATTAGTACTTTGGATTAAACTTGTGTAGTGAAAGGTATTTAACTGCCATTCCACTCCTTTTTAATACGTCACTTTGTTTTAAATGCGTAGCAGGAAAATAGCAGAAATAGTAGTAATTCGGATTAAACTTGTCTAGAGGAAAACATTTTCCCCTGCATGTCCTCTTCATTACTCTCATGCTGTGTATTTTATGATTGGATCAAGGTGGAATATTGGATTTCGCCTTATGATTTTATTGAGATAAAATGTTTTTCTATTTTACTAAAAAAGAATTTTCTGAAAAACTATTCCACCGAATTTCATGCCATTAAAATATGTTACATAGTTATGAAAGATGCATAGCAGGTAATTTTGCCCCGTCTTTTTAGAAGTCTATTAACCCCTTAAGGGGACAGTGGACGTTCAATGTCGCAAAAAACATTAAAAAAATCAATTTTTTTTTTTTTTTTTTTTTTTTTTTAGGAAAAAACATGTTCTGGCAATCTTCCATATAAAACAAAAAACATTCAAATCCGATATTTTTTTGAAGTGAAACAGCTGTTTTTCTAACGTAAATCTACGTAATCTAAACTTAAAATAAAACTTTAAATCAAGTTTTCTCAAAATGACAATCTTCGCCGACTGAGTAATTTCAAAATGCTCCATGCGTCTTAATTTTATACCAATTTTCATAATACTTGATAGTATTAATGTTGATATACTTTATTACAAAACTTGCTATTAATAGGTGTACATTATTTCATATAAAGGTAAAAAAGGTATTATTTTATGATTGAATTTTATCCGAAATGATCGATATTATATGTTTATAATTTTTTTCTGCCAAGGTACTTAGTATCCTTTTTAAATATACCAATTTTTGATATAATATCATAAAGCTATCTTAGAAAAGATTTGCAAGTTTCTGAAACCAAATTTAATGCGCATGGAGTATTTTTAATTTGTATCACTAATTAGCATATTATTAATTAATTACTCGTTTGCATATTAATATTATTTAATGAAATTAAGAAATTTTCTTAATTATTGCACAAATTATACGTATTAAATTTCAAAACAATTGAGAAAAAACTGTAGAAAATGTTTTTGAACGTCCACTGTCGCCTTAACTGCCGAAACTGTAAGATAAGAATCTTCAGCCTTTTTCACGTTTGCCACCACAAACACTGAAAGATAATCTTCCCTTTATTTAATGTTCAAAATTTCTATAATTCATCAAGAAAATTTTATATTTCAAACATCGGGGTATTACGATAGTTAATTTAAATTTATTTTTAACGTGACAAATTGTTTTCAAGAAAGACATTACAGATGAAGTATTTCAGAGGTGGCAAGCTCGCACTAATCTTCCGTAATGCGGGGATTAATTTAACCCAGTTTAACGAAGTTTGGAACCAGAAAAATTATTTGATGAATCTTTATTTATTTAATTCCAGTTTCCTACGTGGAACGTATTTAATTTCATCTCTGAAAAAAAATTCCGGTACGAAATGTATTAAACCAAGATTAAATTAACCCACATATTACGGAGGATTAGTCGCAACTTGGCACCTATGAGTATTTAATCGCGTGATATCCAAAATAAATGAGTGAAACTGTGGTGTCTACCTGGAACTTATTTAAGTTAATTTCTTTTAAAAAATTCTGGTTCGAAACGTATTAAACCTGGGTCTAATTAACACACGTATTACGGAAGGCAAGTTGGAAGTTAGCACCTATGCGCAAAATATATCTCTGAAATAACTAGATATTTTTAGACGTTGCAGATATTATCTATATCTTAAGACTGAATCTAAATATGCTTGTTGTTTCATCTAAAATAAATATGCAAATAGAAACTGTGAGAAAACAATATGCATTAAATTCAACTTTATTTTTAAAATATAAGTATTGTTAACATATGCATCCAGTTGTGGCCAAAACTGTGGAAACCTTTTTTAAAAGGTGTATTTCTTAATTTTGTTGGTTCATAACATCATTTTCTCTTTAAGTAATACTGTATAGTTACATACCAATAGAAAGACACATTAATTGACAATGTGTTGGAAGAAATTTAATGAAAGAACGGTTATTAAAACAACAGTTATAAAGAGAAAAAGTGAATCACCGAAAAAAATGAGGTATATAAAAAATATTACAACATACTTGCCAACGTTCAATTTAACTTCCGTAAAATGTCGGTTAACTTGATCCAGATTAAAATCGTTTCGAACCGGAAGTATTTTAAAGAAATGAAATCGAACAGATTTCCAGTGGAAACATGAAATTAAACATGTAATGTTACATGAAATAAATTTTCTGGTTAGGAACGTCTTTAACCCTTTCAGGGCCAAAGTACTTTCACTACTAATATGTTAAAATAAATGACTGGCACCGGAATTTACAAACAAATTTATTTGGAAACACGAAAAAGGCTATATTTCACATACATATTAAAAGGAAAAGATTTTAGCGTAATTCTGGTATCGTTGTTGCGTTTGGAAATTAAAATTAAGCGGTTTCATAAACATACCACTGCCCCTGAAAGGGTTAACTTGCATCAAATTAACCAATATTTTACGGAAATTAAGTTGAAGGCTGGAAAGTACGTTAAAATTTCATTTAATAGTTAGTTGAGGAACATTTACTGTTAACCATTTAACCGCTTCACTTACCAATTAAAATAAAAACTGCAAAAATGTATCACATTTTTTGCAATCACATCATTGCATTTCATCATTTGCATTTCACATCACAACACTTAGAGAACTGTCAATCGAATGTTATATATAATTTATTATATTGTATAAGAATATTTTTTTTTTCTTTTCAAGCTTCATGTCGAGTAAAAACGTCATAAAACAAATCGTGGTGACAAATTATGCCACGCACGAGTTTTCTCGTGATAATCATTATCGTAATATATACGAACACGATATAACTCGGGATAATAATTGAAGCGGATAACAGTTTTGCCCGAACGCCGCTCGCACAAGAAGAGTTTGCTTGCTTCGTTACTAAAAGCTTTTGGACACTACTAATTTTTAACTGTAATCTTTGTTTTATTGATTGGTGGATATTTTTCGATTATACAAGGCAAATATTTTAGTATACAAAAGTAGTGTTTCGTCCCTATTTTTACTTTATTGTGTCAGAAAAAACTGAACTGTTAGCGGGTTAATTACGAAATTACAAATCCTTATTATGGGATCAATGAAGTCTTTCAGTATTGAAGCTTTTATAATGTGATACAAAGACTGAATTATTGCTTTTATTATTTTAATTTTATTGTTGGGTTGCTTCTGTGCAAGAAGCTCCTGTAGTCGGTAACATAGATTTTCAAGTTTTTTAAGGTCTATGTTATTGACGGGGCATTCTAGCACTGGAATGTGATTATGTTGAAACCATTTTTTACACATTTTTAGCAACATGATATGGAGCTAAATCCTCTTTAAATATAAATGCTTAATGATCTTTGTAAAGATAACATTGGAAAGCTTTAGCTGGTATTGAAGTAATTTCTTTATATATTTTTGAACATTTATATTCGAAATAATCACACAAATTCTGCCCACACCTTTTGATATCATATAACCATATATCATAACACTGATTGAATGCATTATGGTGTGTGTAATACAATTAGAATGCAAATCTTCTCCGTTTCTTATCCTTACGTATTTTAAGCCATCACTAGCAAACAGGGAGGTTTTCGTCTTGTCAGACCAAAAAAGACTGTCGTCCCGTTGTCAAATTAACATGATTTTTAGACCGGCTTAGTCATTTCAACCTTTGCTGTAGAGATAAAAATGCGTTTTTTTCGTGGAAATATAGCATTTAAACCAAATCCTTGCCGTTTGAGCAGAACAGTCCTTGCATTCAGCATCACATGGCATGCCCCATTTCACCTTGTAGACATCCAGTAAATTTCCTTCTGTTACCTATGCAGAGTCTCTTAATTCTTCGATCATTAATTGTTGTGGTACACCTTTTCCTGCCTTTACCAGTTTGGTTTTGAAGTGACAAAGTCTCCTTATACCTCTTCAAAAATTTAAAATGCCACCATTGGTTACATTTCAACCAACTTGTCTTTTAGTATCTTCGTAACTGTAATATATTTGACTCACTAGTACTAGTTTACATCGCTTTCTAGGTGAACAGTCAACACTTTGTGCAATTTCTTTAATGGTCTTAAGTTTTACATCCCATTCTAATAGCAATCTCATAAAGCACTGACAAATGTCATTCTCACAGTCCACAAATGCCCTCCAAAACATATCAACAACAGTTGAATCCTTGCGTATTGAGTGTCCTAAAGATTATTTCCTGATTGAGTCACTACTAAAATAGGATGACACCTGTTTGGCTCTCTAAACATCCATACTCATTGTCTTGCATTCAAATAAAGCAGAGCTTATTCATGTTACCCTAAACAAGTTGTGTTTCTTTTTTTGTTTATTTGTCTGTAACTTTTTATTATATGCTAATAATTGAACAAAATTTGTTTCATTCAGATATTGAATACCATTATTTTAGGCTAATTTCATGAGATTCTGAAATGTAAGTCACATAGCTGATAACTGCTATGCTTGTTGGCCACCGTTATTTTCAAAAAGTTTGCTTCGCCTTATTCAATTAATGAGATATCACCGATAAAATAAGTCACATTTATCCCTTCTTAACCCTTATGTCAATGACCGGGTACCCGGGTGCCTTTTCTCTCTTATCTTCCCGTTTTCAGGGTGTTAATACCAAAAGAAACTAAAATCAGTTTAAATCCCCATTATTTGTAGTATTCACTGTCCATTAGTATAATCACTTTAAAATTTGGAATTTTTTTATTACTTTTTCGCGGCATTAAACATTTTTATACCTGTTATCAACGACCAGGGTACCCGGGTACCCATGCCAATTTTCTGTGGAAAAATACAGAAATTAATAGATTATTTAGATTTAGATCATCAAAACTTGAATTTAATTTGAAACAAAGTGTTAGACATATTTTTAAGGTAAAAAATATAAAAAATAATAATAAAAATATAAAAAAATATAAAAAATATTTTTTACCTAAAAAAATATTTCATTTAAGTGAAATTTTGTGGACAAGCTGTACAATATCAAAAAGTGCAGAAATGTACATCACATACTGGCTTTCCACATTGTTTACATGATTTTCTGGTTTTTCTGCGCCGTTATTGAGGTTCTAATAAGCACACCTGACACAAACTGCTTTTATCTTTCTTGTTTCATCTCGTCTTAAGCTTTCTGGACTGGATTCTGAATGTGTGGTAGCTTTAAATACAGTCAAAGATTTTTTCAGTTTGCTTTCAATTCCGGATTTGGTCAAAAAATGTCTCATATACTGTGCATTTTGCATTTGATCTTAAATTGTTGGAAGCCTCAAAATCTCACCTAATTCCTGCAATAACAGGCGACGCTTGTCTGTTTTATTTATAACCATATCATTATTTGCAATATGTATAATGTAAGTATCAAGTTCTGCTATATCCACAATATAGAAAAATAATGCAAGCGGCCATATTGTTGAACGCCTATGCGTTGTATATTCCCCACTAATTTATCCATTATATCCACTCCATATTTCGTTTCCTTATAAAACTGAATCTTTTCGAGTTTATAATTCGGTCCTGTGATGGTTTTATCATGATGCAAAGTAGACATTAGAATGACAGTTTTGTTCCTATTTTGGAACATACGAACAAATCCAAGATTTAGATGGCCTTATTTCTTGGGGAATATAAGGTTTGTTTCTTTTCAAACTGCCAACCATTGTGATATTCCATTATAATAAATGCTTGGCCAAAGAAAAGGAGGATAAAAAATTGTCCATGGTGATAATTTGTCCAGAATCCTTGAATACAGAGGTGAAGTCTTTCACAACTCTTTCATCTTGGTTTATTCTACGTCTGTACCTGTTTTCGGGTGCATAGTTGGCGGATAAGAAATTAATAATTATTTGCATCACATACAACCATATTTTGATCTCATATTTAGCCAGTTTAGACGGAATATACTTGGGGAATCTTTTTCTTCCCCGAAGCGGAAATAACTGCTCATCAACCGTTTACTCTTCCGTCGGTATATATTTTTTCAATAGGTTAGAATTTAGTATAGTCCATAAATCACGAATTGCTGCAGCTTTAGTATTTTGAAGGCATTCCACTCATGTGTTCTGGTTGTTAAAACGAATAAATCTAAGAATATTCAAGAATCGGTATACACTCATACTTGGTTGATAATGCGGATATAAGTTTTCGACACACTGTAAAAAAAAACACTGTAGATTTGCCAGAACAAACTCGATAACAGTGAATGTGCTGTATCTTTCTTTGGTTTACATACTATATTAACATGGATAATACAGTAGTTGCGTAAAATTAACAGCACAATACGCTGGCAATTTGGACGCATTTTTTTACAGCACAAACTGCTGGCGTCCAAATTGCCAGCACATTGTGCTATTAATTTTACGCAACTACTGCATTTTCCATGTTAATATAGTCAGGAATCAAAGAAAGATACAGCACATTCACTGTGATCGACTTTGTGCGCGAGATGAATAGAACTTTGTACTGTAAAAATGACGTTTTTTTACAGTGCATTTCTAATGTGTGAACTTTGTTTGAAATGTTGACACCTGAAGTACTGTAGAATCCCAATAATCAGAAATTCTGGTTAATCTGAACCGATTTTATTTAACGGATAAATGTTGGGAAAAGTGTGTAGAAGTTAGAATTAAACAAATAATGGCAGTAAAGCATTTTTATTTCTTTAAACAGCTTGAATAGAATTAACAATATACTGAATAATGTAAAAGTACAACATATGTACACCAATATAAAATAAAAGCATGCTCTGTAGACCTACTGGCAGAAACCCATTTCAAAAAATCTCGAATATCAGTTTGTTTGGCATTACTATAAAATTATTTTCTAAAATGCAAAAAGTTTTTAATTCGGATGGTAAAAATTTATTTTTCCTTTCAACAGTTTGATTCTGCAAATTATCTACAGAATTTTTTTTCATACACCTCGTCGACGTGGTGACAGGACTATTTCCAGATTCGCGATTTTGAACCGTTTGTAATGGGTTGTTACGTAATTCCTCATCCTGAAGTTCCATTGAATTATTATAAACATCAGAAGTGAATAAACAACGAATATTTTTTTTTTGCCGAAAGTCGAACCGGATTACCCAGCATGCCGGACCTTAGGATGCCGGATTAGAGGATGTTTACTGAACTACTGAGTACTTATAACTTATATTTTTTAGCACGCATCTTTTTCTTTTCTATTTTTATAGAAATTTCGGATAATCCGAATTTTTTGTAATCCCAATAGGCACCGGTCCCAATTAGTTCGGATTAGCGGGGTTCTACTGTAATTATTATTTATAAAAATGCATCAAATTCCTTTTCTCTAAAGGCAAGCAGATACACTGTATGAAATAGGGGTGTTTTATGATTTGCGCATGTTAAAACCACAGCAGGTACCCGGGTACCCCGGTCATTGGACACAAGGGCAAATTTTGGTCATTGACATAAGGGTTAAATACTGGTATCAAAAATTGTATTATGTGACTTACACTATAAGCACTCATGGAACTAGCCAATAGTGATCTTCGTCATATTTAATCAGTGATTTCAGTTTTTATATAAAACGAAGGTTACAATTAAAGATAGTGATATTCAATGTCTGTAAACCATTAAATCTATAACCCTGTAAAAATAGAATTAGGTTTAATCTTCTATGTATATTATCATTATACTTATAACTGATAGCCCATCTATCATAGCTATACGAGGACTTCACTATCAAGTACGAAATAGATTATTCAACCAATCTTCGACGTAAAGGGTCTGTCCAGGAAGTAATGAGAGTGAATTTTTCGCGCCAAGAAAAAGGCCAAATGTGAGGAGTTTGCGGGCGGAACATGCGGTGAGGGCTGTCAGCTACAGAGTCTGGCGGAAGTCAGTAACCTTGGGACTTTGCAGAATACGGATCGCTCGTGAAGAAGTCACGTGTTTGAAAGTGGCGTTAAGTTTTCAGAACTCAGCGGAGTATCGAGCAGCGATACGCCATAAAGTGTCATGTAAATCTAAACAAATCGGCTACTGAGACAATTGCCATGTTACAAGAAGCCTACAGAAAGGATGTTTTGTCCAAGGCTCAAGTGTTTAGGTGTCGCAAAGCCTCCAAAGACGGAAGAGAGTTCTTCGAAGACAAACAACTCACAGGGCGTCCATTAAGTTCTCGATCTTCAGACAATGTGGTTAAAATTAAAGCGCTTTTGGACTCTGATCGTAGGATGATTGTCTGAATGATTGCGGAGACGTTGGGACTTACAAAATCGATTGTGAATCAAATCGTGATGGAAGAACTTCAAATGCAGAAAATTCGTGCCAAGCTGGTTCCAACACATCCTTCAAAGTGACTCAGTTCCTGGCAAAACAGAACTGTCGCGACGTGCTTGAACCACCTTACAGACCTGCTCTTTTATCACCGGACTTCATTATATTCCCTCGGTAAAATCCAGCTTTAACCCTATAATGCCCATGGTAGTAATAATGCTACCATCCGTATTTCCAATTTAGTGGATTTTTTAAATTCAGATATTCCGAATTCATACAGGAAATTTAACATAGAAATCTTTACTTTACTTTGTAACAGACAATTCGATATTAAGGAAAGCGAAATTTATTAGTTAGATTTTCTTGTATGAATGCGGATTCTTTGCATCACGGAATTTTTAGAACGCCTTCTACCATGGGAATTAGAGGGTTAAAGGTAATTCTTTTGACAATCTGAAGAACTTGCAGAAAAACGTAACGCGCCTTCTGAACAGCATTCCATTTGAATACTTCCCGGCGGGGTTAAATGAGTGACAGTGTCATTCCAATAGTGTATTAATGCAGGAGGAGGCCATTTTGAGGAACATTAAGTGTCTGTAAAATTATCTTCAAATAAACGAATTTTATGGAATCAATCTCACTAATTTCTGGACAGACTCTGTAACTGACTGTGGTCTGATTGCGGCTCTGTAATTATGAAGTGAACTTTATTAATCGCAGAATTTCTGAAATTAAATAAAGCGAAATTATCTCTTAGAAATTAGTGGCTCCATGCGAGACGAAGTGACCACATTGGCGTTAGTAACAATACCGTGGGATTCGAGACAGAGGTTATAAGTATTTTTTCTTAAACGCCAGATGATATAATCATTCTTCCAAATTCAAAAGTGTCTATTTCAAGTATAGCTTTTAGACCGCGATTTCCGTTAGGTATCAAGTTCGTTCATTCTTACATTTTTCTTCAAAATCGCAGTCGAAGGTTTGCCACAGCTGACTACATTTATGAACTTGACTAAAAAAAAATTCTTGGTAGTTTTCTACAAAAAAATTACTAGAGAATTTACAAAAAAAAAAAAATAAATAAATAAACCATCCCGTATTCCAGGACAAGAAAGTTTCAAAATCGAGCTTTACGCGGATAGTGAGGATATGTGACCAGTGACAACGAATTCGCGGCTTTTGCATATGAATAACTGCATTTGAGGGCGGTAATTTGCATTTTAGGCAGAATCCCAAAACAGGCGAGACACCCCATTTGGCGACTTTTCTGACAAGCGCCAAACACCCCACATACGCCAACCTACAATGCGGCAACCTGAAAACTAACGTGATTCGTCGACTCTCCTGAAAGCTTCGAGACTTTTTTTTTCCCACGTCATCACCCTGGAATCATGGGAAACAAAACATTTATAAATAACGACGTATTAGAAAACACAGGAAAGCTGATTTTTATGAGATTCAAACTAAAACAAATGATTTCAACATAAGTTTGTTGAAAAATGTGAAATTTTTAAAGTACCTTTCCAAATCAGATTAACGATTTAATGATTAAAATTTTCATTTCTCAACAACCTTCAGAAAAAATCATTGCGTCATTTAATATTTTAAAGTACGTGCCTATATCAGAGTAAACATTGAACATATCATTTCTAACTTACGGAAGTTTGAACACTTCGCGTTCATAAAATAATAATATATATCATTGAATACAGCAGTTCTCGTTCTGTAGCAATCTCAAATTATACAAAACTCGTTAAAACGGCAATCAGTAATCGTCGTATGAATGCTTACGCGTTCATTAATCGAAAAAAATCACTGGATTCAGCAGTTCTCGCGGTGTAGCAATCTCAAAATGTACAAAACTCGTAAGGGCAGCATACATGAGAAATATACAATAAACGGCTAATATAAAGCGCTACAACAAAAAGTGCATAAATTATTAACATACCTTAACAGACATCTCCTTTCTTGAAAGCCAACTCTAAAAAATGTTGAATTGCCATAATTTCGTAAATTTCCAGTCAAACTTCATTTAACATTCCATAAAAAAATGAACAAATACTCACAATTTCAAATTAAATTACACAGGTACTTTAACTTTCAAATTTTACAACTAAAAACAGCAAAAAATAAATATTAACAATAACAAACTTTTGATTTGCCGACATTCTATTTTTACAAATGCGGAGTTGAGTTGCCAAAACACCGCTGAGCTAATTGTGAATAAAAGTTTTCAGGTAGGCGTAACCATCCAATACACAAGAAATCATCCAATCCCAATTCAAGATCAGACCACTGTAGGCATGGAAAGAATTTACGAAATGAACTGGTAAAGACAAAAATCCATTTATCGCCTCGCCAAATTGACTGATGCCAAGTGTCTCGGCTGTTTTGGGATTCAACCGCATTGGATGATAGATTATTTAATAAAAATATACACAATATTTCTATTTAAGCAATCAGTGAACTATGCATATGGATACTTCCGTTAGAAACATTACTATTATTATATACATTCATTTCTAATATCGTCGGTGCCATGTCAAGCTATCCAATATGTAAAATGTGGGCTACTTCTGTAAAATTCAGATTTCTTGATTGGCACCACTTTTCTGAAATGGTAAAATTCTTTTTCTTAAATACCCCTTGTTGCCTTAATTAATATGTCATTAAATATGGCGAATTTTACTACTTCAAAAGTGTGGTGCCAATCAAGAAAGCTGAATTTTAAAAAAGTAGCCCACTGTTTTCACATTGGATATTTTGACATGGTACCGACGATATAATCACGATTCCATAAAATGTTTTTTTTTTTTTTTTTTTTTTTTTTTTTTTTTTTTTTTTTAAATATTGCAATGTACAAGTGTGGCGTACATGGCTGGGAGTTAATGAATACATAATTTCTTGTTTACATGATGAAATATTCAATAGTAACTCTCACTAATAGGTGTTCATGTCTAAAAGACCAAAATCAACCATTATGAATCCACTCATATGCGCCGACTTCACGGGAGAAATATGGGAAATAAGGGATACTGCTACCACTAACTTTGTAAAAGTTATTTTATCTCATTTAGTCACTGTGATTAATTAAGAAATAGAGTTATGAATGAAGAGGAGGAGACATATAGTGTACTGTTTACCAGTTGCGAGTGAAATAACTGAGGAGATTGTCACAAGATGGCGGCTGCTTTTTTAAAATTGGATCTACAGTTGCAAAATACCCCCAGGGCAAACTTCCCACTAGTATAATTTAATGGAAAATTTTGTTATTTAAGAGTCATATTCATGGAAATATTTTCTCACAAATATTTTCTGGTGTCAGTTTGATAGGTAAAATAGTCAGATTGCATAACCGGTTGTCACAATACGGAAGAAACGAAGGACCTGACTGCCGCAAAAGCAAACTTACACCAGTTAAAATTAAAATCTTTTTTTCTACCCTTATTTATGACTGAAATTTTGCATTAATAACGTCTTTAAACACAGAGAAAATTTCTATATAAATTTACTGGTGGAAGCTTCAACCGGAGGTAATGATCCCTTGCAAAAGCGGTTACAGTTGAAGCTGCACTTTTTTAAGGATATGTCAGTTCCAATAGTTCCATGAATTAAGAGAAAATTAACTTTTGTACATTAACGGTGGAAATTTGCCTCATTTACTCCTGTCGCTCTCGTTAAGTCAGCGCCAATGAATGTGTTAAAATGCAAAAGTTTTTACAAACTTTCCCTTCTCTTATGGGCCCCACAAGTGGCCGAGATGTTCTGCTCTCAAAGCTGGTAGACGGGAGGGGCTGGGTTCCAAAACCCAACATCGCACGTCAGCCTAACGTTTCGGAGTTTTCAATGGTTTTCTTCGAAACATGTATATCCTTGCGTAAATACGGGTTAGGTTCCCTTAGAAAGAGCCCCCCACAGAGGGCACCCCACTTCTGACGTATATCCCTCGTGTAGATATGAGCAACCATCATAAAAACGTGAACAACATTTTGTTATGTCTTTAGTTTGATAAGAAAGCTGTAGATGGCAGCACCACTTGTAATGTTCTTAAATTTCTCTTGTACGGAACTATTTGTTATGTTGCAATAAGTCTTTAATGTAGGGTTACATTTTGTGCTCATATTGTGATTTAATAAATGTTTAATATGTACATGTTAGTTGTGCACCTCATACACCTGGTGTTATTTTTATAATTAAATAGTGAAAATCCAATGCCTTCATTGTTGATTTGCCTAAACTTTTCTAAAACATCATATTAAAAAAAATTACAAACTTTAAAACAATACGCTTACTATGTGAAATGATCTGAGTTAAAAATATTTCAATATCTTTATATTTATACACATTCTTATTGAAATAGTTCTTTCCCCTACTTTAAAATAAATATTGATTTTCGAAAGACTTGTATTGAAGTATAACATGGAAGTTTAAAGATTATATTTGAGGCTTATTTAACCCTAGATCTACCGGGAATTTTATTCAAGTTTTAATAAAACGTTCTACACCAGAATTTTTATTTAAAACTATTTAACTTATTTATTTTCCTTATTTTTGTCTGGTTTATATACTTAGTTTATTTTAAAGAAATTTCTGGTTTGAATGAATATTTTGTATGTACCTGTCGGGTCCAATGGACCCGTCTGGTAGACGGAGGGTTAAGCAACCCACATAAAGTATATATTTTACAGTATCTACACTGTATCGATTTTTCAACAGGCTATCGAATACATAAAATATTCAGATACAGATAAATATACAGATAATATTTTCTTAATAGAGGTTATTTCATTCTAGTAGAAGAATAAAAATCCCATTTTTTTATTACGCATGCAAAATTGCAATTTTAGTATATTTTAAAGAATGATGTCTTTTTAAGCCAGTTGCTTTATTTCGAACTAATGAAAAAATAGTTTGAATTTCTTTAACACATTTCCATCATTTGCAAGTATATGCGTCTATTTCATGTGTTTCTTTTTTATACAGAAATTCTGAATCCATACCGGAAATCGCAAAAGTAGAAAATTTTACCCAAATAAAATAGAAAATGTATATATATTGCAGTATCTACACTGTTTCGATTTTTCAACAGGCTATCGAACAGATAAAATATTATTTTCTTAATAGAGGTTATTTCATTCTTCCGTCTGTGTAATCTCGGAACGTCTAACATTAAAAACACAAAATCTTCTATTCAAAATTTCATTTATGAATTCTAAATTTCCGAATAAAACAGGAATTTCTGAAATGCAAGCTAATGATGTAAATAGGTTAAATGTTACTTTTAATTCATTTTTAACTCTTTTCAAGATAGTCGAAAAGTGTTTATGAATTCGTTTTGTCTGTCTGTATATCTGCCGGTGTTCTATCTCACGTAAATGTAGTCCGATTGCCATGAGATTGATATAAGTTATGGGGGTTTACTATGGTATGTTCTGTATTAAAAGTGAAGTGTGTAGCATTTTCGGTTCATTTATAGGGCCGCGCAAAAGTATTCCGTTACATTACGGTCTATGAGGAAAAATCGTTTGCCGTGTGTAATGCTATTCCAGTATTGTAACCCTTAAATGTATAGTGATGCATATCTGAGTCACTTTTATTTAACTCTTAGCAACCACTATATTTATATAGAAATATTAATGCTGTAAAAATTACAAAAATACGCTACAAAATAAAGTTAAAAATCTATCTTAAAACTCCTGGTGTCTAATCTTTAATATATATATATATATATAAATGCAATTCTAAAAGAATAATTTAGGCATTTAAGGGTCAAGTTTTACAAAATAAAAAAATATGTAAAATAAGATATTTAGATTTAGATTTATTAAAATATTTACTAATTTGCAAAATTTTAGTTTTTACTTGTACTGCAGATCCGCAACATACGAAAAGTTTGAAGTATTATACGAAAAATGTTCTCTGTTTTTTTTTTTTTTCATTATTTTTCTCGTGTAACAAACCTTTCTGAGAATCATATGTAACATTCTAGAAACAAAATAAAAAATGATGCATTTAAGGGTTAAATATATTGAAATTGATATACATGACTGAGGTGCACTACAAAGGTCTTACTTAGAACATGGAGTGCTTAGAACTTAACGTTTATTTACAGGGACATACAAAAGAATTTGGCTATAGAAGAAAATGAGCAATAATTGACTTATTGAAGCCTACGAACAATAATTGACGGAAGTGCGTTTTCAGTTGTGGTAAGCGTTTTTAAACTTAACTTTTAAAAAAATATTACTCGGTGTGTATAAATTCTATAGATCATATACAGGGTCGCACAAAATTTCTCAAAAATATCCGTTTATTGGCGGGAACTGAGTGGAAATTTTCAGCTGTGATATACGTTTAGCTGAACTAACTTTTAGCATTTTATGTAGTATGCATTCATACCTTTAGATCATATACAGGGCCGCAAACAAATCGTATATTTTAACGGCTATCCATGTTAGTAACAGAAATCGGGCTTTCAAATGCGTTATACGTTTTCCAAATTTTTTATTTAGACGTCATCTTTCACCCTAGAAATCTGAGAAATTTTATTATAGTAGTATTCTGAATGTGC
This sequence comes from Maratus speciosus, assembly GCA_963932465.1. Lineage (NCBI taxonomy): Eukaryota > Metazoa > Arthropoda > Arachnida > Araneae > Salticidae > Maratus > Maratus speciosus. The sequence continues at coordinate 312,400,378 of OZ010796.1, forward strand.
TGGAAAGTGTTTCATAATCTATACTGTACCATGATTTTTCTTTCTCGATTTTTCTGTTGGAAATATGTTTTTCTCTCATATTTAGGGTAAGACACCAGAAAATTTTCGTCTTTTTTAATAGAAGACATCTGTGAAATATACGACAAGTATTTTTATTTTTATATAACGGGTACGTTGGAATTAAACTTATTTATATTATCATGTCAAATTTGAAACAATTCATATACGCATCCACTACGCGGTATACGGTTAAAAAAATAGAAATTATAGGTACGGAATAGTTTGAATTGAGAAAGTCTCACGCAATCGGAATATACAGAATGATTAAACCAGAACGATAAAAATATTTTTTTCATATATGAATTTAAAAAGATGTCAGTTCTTGAATAATTGCTACCCACATAGCATTTTTAGTTTGCAGAAAATTCGCAGAAGTCTTGCTTTGAAAACCTGCAAAATTGCAGCAAGCTCAGCATGACAAGACTGAAAGTTCATAACAAGACTGCAGCAAGATAACGCAAACGCCGACCATACTTTGAAGTTGCAGCTAACTTGTCTTACAAGTTAAATTCATGCAGTGTCAAATTTATTGCATATTAACGGCAAACAATTAATCAAAAATTCTGCAAACTTACTGCAAATTAATAATCTTTCCATGATACATTAGCAGTTTTCAACTGTTACGCTATAAGTTTAACCCTCTCCGACGGGGTCCATAGACCTGACCAGGCCTATTAATGCACACGCACCATTAAGGCACATGCATTGTTTTTACCACCATGACAGTGTTGCCAGTGGGCTACTTTTTTAAAATTCAGATTTCTTGATCGGCTCCACTTTTTGAAACGTTAAAATTTCCTTTGTTTTCGCCTTAATTAATATGTCATTAAATAAGAGGTATCTTACTATTTCAAAAGAGGTGCCAATCAAGATTCTGGATTTTTAAAAAAGCAGCCCATCTGGCAACACTGCATCATGAACAAGTTAGGGTAAAATATTTGTACTTTTCAATTCGAACCTTTTTTGGTATTTGAAAACCATAGCATTTAAAAAAAGCGGTGCCAAACGAATAAAATTTCTGCAATTTCTGCATATCTGCTGATTTTCTATTCTCTCAACAGAGGAATTTTTTGCTTTCGTCTCTTTCGTGAATTAAAGATAGTCTTGCCGTCAGTTTCACAACAAACTACTCATGCAAGTGGGTGATTGTATACCTTGCGGGAGATTTGGTGCGAATTTCTCAATTCAAATTTGTCACGGCAAGATAATATCAGAAAAAATCAAATTTGCTGCTAATGTTCATGCTATCTGGGTAACTGCTACTACTTTTTCACAATTATTTCCGAACAGTAATTTTCTTAATAGCATTTATTTATTCGTATAAGTAACACGTTTGTAATAGATGAAAGAAAAGAATTAGTTTCGTATTTAAATTTCAAAGCATGGACATAAATATATGAGTAGGACACTAAATAGAAGATAAAATACAAATATACAGGTATCTAAAAAAATTAAAAATTAAAGGGCTCCAAAATGGTCCGCTTTTTGAATATCAATATTTAATAGAAAACTTTTTGTGGTAGGTTTCCGCAACATCCGCAAAAGAAAAAAATAACCTTCGTGGTTGCTTTCTACTAAAGGAGCAAGAGAAATCTAAAAAGAAGATTTTTGTTTAAAAAAGTGATATAAAAAAAAAAAAACGGACCATCAGGGAACCCATGATTTTATCAACCCGTTCTCTTACTCACAAGGAAGGTCTCCATACGGGCATATTCGGAAAAATCTGAAAAAATTACGGAGTGTTCTTCTCATATTGATATGTAAGTTTATAAAAAAAAATTTGACGGAACCTCAATAGAACGTTCGTAAAAAATAATGAAAATTTCGTTCATTTGGCGATTTATCATCGGTTGGCGATGAAATGAAATTTCGAAAAATACTTTTTTATGTCGAATACTATTTAAGATAACAATGTTTCATATTGAACTTGTTTAAATAAATTTAATGTAAATAACTTTAGTTTTGTCAGTTTTAGTTTGATTTAACTATAGTTTTGTCATGTATATATATATATATATATATATAATGAAAGTTAAATATAAAATTTTATGAATTAAAGCAAAATTTAAATAAATGTAAATTGCTTCAATATCTCAAAATTAAGTCCAATTGAGCACTGTCGATCCAATTTTGTTGTTATGGAAACGACGAATTCTATTATATTGAACTGAATAACTGCTAAATGAATCTTGTCTTTATTTTGGAATACGCTTAAATATATGGAAGTATTATTTTTTATGTGAAATTCTTTTTAAAGTAATAAAATTAAATCACAAGCAACATAAATATGTAATACGAAAAATGTATTTATTAAACTCTCTCATTGTTTATGCTTAAATTCATTAAATACTTTTAACACGCATTCTAAAAATCAATTAAGAAACAATTTTCATGTGCATTAAAATCGTTTGCTTTTGGCAAGGAAATGTACTGCTCGCCAAATCGCGTGACGCTTTCGTCTTTTCGCGCCAAATACTCGAAAGTATTTTATTTTTTTTACAGACTTTCTACTGTAATTCCGCCGATAAATTTGACTGATCCTTTATTACAAACATAAGTAGTTTAATTAGTATTTTTTTTTTTCAAATTATTCTGAGTATGCCCAGTAAGTAGACCTTCCTTGTCAGTCCGTTTTTTTTAAACCACATATTTCATACAAATATCTTCTTAGATTATTTTTGAAAATTTGGCAGAAACGTATCACGAAAATTATATGTCAAAGGTTGTAAAAACCTACCATAAAAATAAATTTTAGGGATTACTGGTACTCCAACAGATGGAGTGGCCAAATAGATGAAAATTTAACAGTCGAAAAAATAGGTCAGTCTTCCTCGCAGCTGGATCGACATAATACATTCAGCCACTGGATGTTGACTTCTTCAAAGATTACAAGTACCGTAATTTCCGGTGTATAGTCCGCGGATCAAACAATCGTGTTTCGACCCAGAATTTTTTAAAAATAAAATGTAACTTTTTAGATCACGGTACATATTGGTCTTCAAATACTGAATAAAATTTCTGTGTCCAAACTGAATTGTTTGATCTGCGGGCTATACATCGGAAATTACGGTACTTGGTAAAGGAAATAGGAGATTATTCAAAAACTCATCGAAGTATTATCTGTGATGTTGATACTATCACCTAGGAGGAATACTAAAATATATCATTAGGTTCTCGCCCAGTTCTCTTCAACTACTTTCGATGCCTTGTTGCCAGCGCGCTTTCTAAAAGGCTTTAATGCGAAAAACAGATTCAGTATTCCGATATGTAAAGCATGTCTGCTTCATTCTTATTAACTCTTATTTAACTCTTAGCAACCAGTATATTTATATAGAAATATTAATCCTGTAAAATTTACAAAAAATATAAAATTAAAAATCTATCTTAAAATTTCTGGTATCTAATCTTTAATATAAGAATAAAAACTCATATCTCTAAAAAAATAATTCATGCATTTAAGGGTTAAGTTTTACAAAATAAAAATTTTTATAAAATAAAATATGTAGATTCATACTTACTAAAATATTTACTAATTTGAAATATTTTAGTTTTTACTTGTGTTGCAGATGTGCAACATAAGAAAAGGGTGACGTATTATACGAAAAATGTATCTCTGATTTGTTTTATTATTTTTCCTGTGCTATAAAATCTTCAGATAATCATATATTTTTTTTTCGAAAAAAAATCTTGCATTTAAGGGTTAAAGAAACCGAAGCTGACTGTCAAAAAATAATGCCCGTCATAGTTTGTGCGTGGTGTTGGAAAAACTTGTGTTTTCAACACTTTAACGTAGAAAAATACTATCATGGTTAATTAGAAGACAAAACAGAAAAAGATCCATACCTCGGGAAATATTGGATTCGGGAGTGCAGTTCTTACACATTTCTTGATTCTCGTGGAAAGAGCTTTCAAACGATAATACTCTCGTCAAAACCTAGAACTGACAATGGAGTTATGAATAAAGAGCAGGAGACATGTTTACCAATTGAGAGTGAAGTAACTGAGAAGGTTGTCACAAGATGGCGGCTGATGTTTTTACTTCGTATCAACAGTTTCTAACAACCGCCGAAGCAAACTTCCATCAGTAAATTTTGAATGGAAAATGTTGCCTTAACCCCTTAACAGTGTGGCCCGAACTGGATTCGGGCAAGAACACTTTGCTTGCTTCGTTATTAAAAGCATTTTTATACCACTAATTTGTAACTGTAAATTTATCTTTATTGATTGTCAGATATTTTTCGATTAAGTAAGGTGAAAATTTTAGTATGGAAAAAGTGGTGCACAGCCCCATTTTTAATTTTTTTGTAAGAAAACAAATGTCACTGTTAAGGGGCTAATTTAAAAGCTTTTTCATGAAAACTTTCCCTCACAAATATGGTTAAAATTTATATTCGTTTCTACTGGTAGCAGTTTACCCAGGTATTATAATCATTTTCACTGACACTGAGAAGAGGTTGGCTCCGATGTCACAATATGGTGGAAACGCAGTCCCTGACGACCGCCAAAGTAAACTTTAACCATTAAAAATCAATATCTCTTTTTCCCATTATTTATGACTGAAATTTTGCGTTAAGAAGGCGTTTACATAAGTAGAGAATTTCGATTTAAATTTACTGGTGGAAGTTTTACCTGGCGGTAATCAAATCTTGCTAAAGCGGTTACAGTTGCAGCTTCAATATTTTAAGAATATGTCAGTTCCTCTTTATTAATAGTTCCATTGAACTCACAGCTGAGGATGTTCTTTAGTTACATGGATTACAGGGCTCGCACCGTTCCTAAAATTTTCGTACTTTGCTACCACTAAATTAAAACGGTAATTTTTGTCGTATAATTCTATTATAGATGTTAAAGGAATCCACCACGAAGAATTCTTATTTAAAATACTGGTAGCAAAGTGCGAAAATTTTAGGAACGGTGCGAGTCCTGTGGATTCTACATGTCACATAAGTTTTGAGAAAAGTCCCGGTATTTTCTTTTGGAGAACTCTTTTTATGTAACCGAGCGATTACATGCACAGAGTTTTTGTATTAAAAAAATACTAATGTTTCTCCTGAAAAATTCACTGACCCCCCTAAGAGCCCTATAGTTAGTACAAATCTATTTTAGGTGTGAATGTATGAGACACTTACACACATGTACGAATGAATTTGCTAATAAATGAAACTGATTTTATTTCCATGTAAATTCTAAAGACAAAATTTTATAAAAAATACTAGTAAAAATTTTCATTAGAATCAAGTACTATAATTAATATACAACCAAATTTTAAAAGGGTTTTAAAAAGTAAATAAATAAAATAAGAGCAAATAAATCTTTTTTTTTTATTTGTTTTTGGAATTGGCATTCATTATAATCGCCGCAGTTGAATTTAAAATTTTAATTTGCAAGTGAAAAGTTTTGAATTTTTAACAAAATATGGAATAAAAAAAATCCTCTTTCCTTAAATATTTTTTATCTCATAAAATAGCGTTGTTGACTGCATAAAGCAAAAAATAAAAATTACTGAAACATAAACTCTCACAAAATTTTTTCGATACAAAATTATCAGCAAAAATCAGACATTTTAAAAGAATCTTAATTTATAAAGCAATATCTTCAAAGAGTAATAATTTACTTCTATTTCAACTGTTAATTAAAGATTCCAAAAAGAAAAGTTTGAAAATGATTTGAATATCTGAATATATTACGATAGTAAGTTTTTCATGTTTATAAAAAGAATATAAGTATTATTTTCATTTATTTGGTTTTTGAATCCGACTTTAATTATATTACTAAATAGATGTTTCATTTTCATTTTTTAAGAATCGGATTATTTTATTACGAAATATGTAAAGGAATTTATAGAAAAAAAATATATTAAAAAATAGAGCAACTTATAAAGAAATAAGTTAATATATTAACTACTGAAGATTTTATCCAGTAAAAATGTGTATATGTTACTCCAGTAGTCAATAGGCTAAAATTATGTGATATATTCTCAAACTGAAATCGCTGCTAAATCTTTGAACACGCGTACTAAGCATGAAAAAACAAGTACTGTATATATTCGCGTATAAGTCGACCCCCTAACTTTTTACTTCAATTTTGCACATAATCAAATCAAAGATTTCAGTTGCCAATGCAAAAAGGTAGTAAGTAAACAAAAACAAATCATTGAATTTTTTTTAAATGATAAATTATTGTTATTTGTATATTTTATGTATTATTTTTTTATTCATACACATAAAAAGCCATAATTTTGCAGTATTCGAAGTTTTTGGTTTTTCTTTTTTAACTGGCTCGCGTATAAGTCGACCCCCCAAATTTGCTTACCGAAAATTGTCAGAAATTCCTCGACTTATACGCGAGTATATACGGTACTTACTCATGTATAATTTGCAAATTTTCCCGAAAATTTTAAGTCTAAATATTTGGGTGCGCATTATATGCGGAATATTTCCAATAGCTATAGGAGATCATATCGCTCACCTCCATGAGAAGTGATACAACTCAAAAATACTATATTTCACAGGAGAGCAGAAGATAATTTGCATGTTTTTAAAAAGTAACATACATTAGAGTGCTTAGCTCTGCATGTAGCGGGAAAAGCGTGCAAAAAAGCTTTAAATAACTAATAAATACGTATATGATGTTTGGAAGATTGAGTAATTTTATCGCCACTCACAATTTGTTCTCCTTATGTGGTGGTAATTAGGCATGTCGTGCAATATAGTAGTTTTCCCGATAACAACACTTATGATGCTTTTCCTGTAGCAAGATGCATATAAGTCAAGCCTATTAGTACAATAATACAAGGTGCGTCTAAAAAGTTCAGTGATGTATATCTCACAAACAACGTGAGTTAAAATGCGTCCCTGCTCATGCGCAGATAGAGACCAATGGAAAGACTGCGCGTAGCAAGAAACGCAAGAAATCAAGGTAGAATAGTCTGCTATGGGCAGTCGAGCGGTGTATGTTTGAAAACTCGCGTCATATTGAAATGAGCAAAGGATAAACATCGCGTTTTGCTACAAATTGGGAAAAACACCACTGAAACACATGCAATGTTGGTCCAGGTGTACGGAACAGACGCAATGAGCAAAAAATGCGTGTACGACTGGTTTAAACAATGGAGATATGAATAAAGAGGAGGAGATATATAGTGTATTGTTTGCCATATGCGAGAAAACCGACGGGGCAAACGACCCACCAGTAAAATTGAATAGAAAATTTTGTCTTATTTAAGCGTCTTATTTATGGAAATATTTTATCACAAATGTGCTAAAAACTTCTATTTGTTTTTACTGGTGTCAGTTTAACTGATAAACCAGTCAGTTTGTTTCACCGGTTGTCACAATATGGCGGAAACGCAGGGTCTGACTACCGCAAAAGTCAACTTCCACCAGAAAAAAAGAAAATCTGTTTCTGCCATTATTTATGACTGAAATTCTACATTAATAAGGCCTTTAAATGCGGAGAAGTTTTCTATATAAATTTACTGGTGGAAGTTTCCACCAGAAGTAATCAGCCTTTGCGAAAGGGGTTACAGTTGAAGATTCACTATTTTAAGAATATGCCAGTTCCTCTTTGTTATTCGTTCCATGGTTTAAACGCTTTCAGGAGGTAAAGGAAACCGTGGATGACGAACCACGTTAAGGTCGACCATCAACATGTGTGACGATAGACAATATTGAACGGGTGCGACAGATACTGTTAAACAATCGCCGACTGCCTTTACGATGGATTAAGGAGGAATTGGGAATAAGTAAGGACGTTTATCCGACGACGCGGGACTTAGGTGCTTCTGTCGATAACAAAAGAGGCCTTCGCTGACTCATTCTAGCAGCTTTATCAACGATGTCACAAGTGTATTGTGCGCAACGGATGTTACTGTGATGGTGATTAACCCTAGAACTACCGGAAATTTTACTCAAGTTTTATAAAAACATTCTACACCAGAATTTTTACTTAAAACTATTTAATTTGTTTATTTAACTTATTATTGTCTGATTTATACATTTAGTTTGTTTTGAAGAAATTTCTGGTTTGAATAAATATTTTGAATGTACATGTCGGGTCCATTGGACCCTTCTGGTAGACAGAGGGTTAAAGGTATTTTAATGTTTCCATGTTTTGTTTTGTTTTTTGTTTTATGCTTCAATTCACCGAACTTTTTAGACGCACCTTGTATTTTAATGTTTCCATGTTTTGTTTTATTTATTTTATGTTTCCATTCACCGAACTTTTTAGTTGAATGCGCACCTTGTATGAAAAATGAATCTGTTAGAGTTGTGTCACTTTTCTTGCTGCTGGGTGATATACTTTCACTAAGTCACTGAATTTAAAGCATATATACTCTGAATGCACTCTAAATGAAAATGTCTAAAATTCAGACAATTAGGTGTATGAAACAGACGCTTTAACCCCTTAATTATTGCTCCCGTGATATTCACGGGCAGTGTCTTTTATTCAGATTGTTTGATTCCCACCAGTTTTATAAAATAGTGTAATTGGCTTTAATAAGGTATCATTTTACCTGTCATTAAATAAGATAAATAGTTATTTTTCAAAAAGTGGTGCCAATAAGCAATTTGAATTTTTAAACCGTAATTTAATGCGACCATTAACCCCTTGAGCGTCGGTGGGATACATTATATCCCACCTACGATTAATGAAGATTTGCACCAGAAAATTTTTATTAAATTTCACTTTTCTAATTTTAGTGGAGAAAAAAAAAAAGGTCATATAATTGCTTTTTCTTATTTTGAAATAAAATATTTGAAATATTCTAGTGACAATTTGACATTACAGTAACGCAATTACTTGCCCCTCAAAGGGTTAAAGTGCAAAGTCTCCGGTTTTTTGTACACCAGTATTATCTTAGGGAAAAAGTTATTCTTTTAAATCGCGCAAATGTTTCAATTAAATAAAAGAACATTTTCTGTATTAAAATACTGGTAACTCAAAAGCCGGATACTCGGTAGCTCTGAAAGTGTCTCAGTTTTTTCAGACATTTTTTACGTCTGAATTTCAGACACTTCAAATGTCTGAATCGTAGCCTTTTTATTTATTTATTTATTTATTTATTTGTAAGCATTATACGTAACTATGTTTGACAACGTTGAATGCTAGAAAAATATTTGACCATAAAGCACGGCTGCGTTTGTTACAGAAGTAGAATCTGATTATAGTACAGACAGCTGAGGTCCTCCTCCTCCCTTCCCACACAGCCTGATTTTAGGGGCTCACAAATTTGGTATGGAATTTTCGTAGAGCTGATAATTTAAATCATTTTCGACTTTGTATGGATTATAATTAATATTTAGAAGTTCTAGAGTAGAATAAGATTAAAAACAAAAACATATTTATCACAATAGAGTAAAACATCTCAAAAGCGGACACCTCGGGACCATGAAATTTGCAATATAAATGTTGTAAATTGAGTGGATATTGTCCCGTAATATAGGTTACAATATTTACCTTTAAGGGATTTTCAGGTGGCTTTATTTTTATCCTAACTATGAATTTTCTATGCTGAAATTGATTATATATAGGTTGTATACATAGAAAAAGAAATATATTTTTTTTAAACTGCATACTTAAATATATATATATTGGGAAAAGGACATAAAATTCTTTTATCACCTATATAAAAAATATGTTTCCTAAAAAGTGATGTCCTCTATTTAGGAAAGCCCGTTATTGCGTTTTTACTCCAAAACTTTCATACGGACTACTTTCTTTAGCGAACACTTATCTTTATCCACATAAATATATTTTTTACCTCAAATAAGTGAACTCCATCGAATAGCAGACAAATGCAGCGTTCCCGAGGTGCCCCCGATTTAGAGTTTTTACTGTATTTCAACAATTTTGTATTTAGTTTTTAATCTTATTCTACTTTTAAAGTTCAAAAAACTGATTATAATCAACAGAAAGTCCAAACAGATTTAAAATATATAAGCTTTACAAAAATTGCATATCTAATTTGGGGCATCTACAGTCGTACGGGGAGAAGGGACACTGCCCAGTTTGCCTATGTTTTAATCAAGTCCTCTTCTGGAAAAAGTTCAACAGCTAAATAGAAGTGTCAGCTTTAAGTGCAAAATACAGTTCTGTAAGTAAATATTACATAAAATTCTACCTTTTTATAGATATTCATTTTAAATTTCAAATTATTTTTTACTAAAATTAATAAAAAAAATCAATATTATGATACATATCAAATCAAAGATACATATATATATATATATTTTACTGTATGTTTACAATTAAGTTAATAGCACATAATTACATGAATCTGAGAATCTACAAATAATCATTAAAGCCTGATAAAGTGGCTATAAAGATAAGAAGAAATGACTTTCTAAATCATTAAATAAGATTTATTGACGCCATCAACGAAACGTTTCCCCCACGCTCAACGCCTAGTGACGTCATATGATTTCTGAAGAGAATATCAAGACTAAAATGTTTCGGTTTTGAATCGACCATCTTGAAAGTTAAAAAAATTAGAAACTGACAATTTTCAGTATAGCAAATGGAATACTTCTAAAACCCCTGGAAACACCGACATTATAACAAGGGGAAAACAGAGATTAATTTACTTATAATGACCGGATTTAATGAGTTTCATCAGTCAGAACTGTTTAAAATAATGAAAGGAAGACAAGTAATTCGTTGAATTAAATCTATGGGAGAATCAATGATATGGATGAATATAACCATGTTCAAACTACATTCTTTTAAATACTTAAGTTTATATTGATTTACAAACATGACGCGAAGAAAACTTCATTATAAAAAGAAAGCATACATCACATTTAAAAGCAGATATTAAATAGCATAGCTACCAACTCTTACGCTTTTATGTAACTGAAAAATTTAACCCTTAAATAGGGTTCATACACGTCAGGAATTTCCATGACTTTTCCCTGACTATACACTATTATTTTCTTAGAGAAAAACTCGCCTTTTTCGATAGATCGATTATATCGCGTTATTATAAATCCAAATTTTCTACATAAAAATTTTGGTAACTCCTCAAAGTGTAGGAACCTTATTAAATGCATGATTTTTAATTTTGTTTCAAAAAAATTATATATGATTCTTTGAAAGGTTTATAACACATGAAAAATAATAAAAAAAATCAGACATACATTTTTTGTATAATACCTCAACATTTTCTTATGTTGAACCTCTGTAATACAAGCAAAAAATAAAAATTAAAATATTTACTAATTTGCAGTATTTATTTTTTACATGTATTGCTGATGTGCAACATAAGAAAAGGTTGACGTATTACACGAAAAATGTATCTCTGATTTTTTTTTTCATTATTTTTTCTGTGTTATAAACCTTTCAGAGAATCATATATGATTTTTTCGAAAAAAAAAAAAATCATGTATTTAAGGGTTAACTATGAAGACATGCGAATTCCAGTACATATCACATGATTAACCTATGGTTGAAAAAAAAACGATGTACTCATTACAAATGCTGCCACTTTAAATGCTTCTAAAATTATTTTATATATAAATAGAGCCTTAAAACAGTATTCCAGTGTGGTATTTACTCCAAAGTAACACATTTAAGGAAGTCTTGGTGGTAATAAGGAAATTGTGAGCTAATCAACAGGTTCTGTCCCTGCGATTTTTAAAGTAATAGCTTACGTTGAGAAGGCTTAGGATTGTGAAACTCAGTAAATTCAATAACCGCTTATACATCCTGTTAGATTCACTAAAATTGATTTTAAGGATAACATTGGATAGAAAATAATATAGAAACATGATTGCAGATGATATGAAGAGTAGAAATTTAAATACTAGCAAGATGAAATTTTAACATGAAAATCCCATACCCAAGATGGTTTAAGCAATGTTTGGCATAACTCAGAAACTAATAAAGCTGGAGGCTTGTGCGAGAGTTCCATTTAAAGAGATGACTTTCAGAGAGAATTTGCGATGCATAGTGAAGGTTCTATTTACCTGGAATAAGGTGTAATTATTACAAAAGCACAACCGCTCGTATGACTTCAGGATTGGAGGCTAGGTCAGTATCCGTGCGGAACACATATTTGCATATTTAAAAGAAAATTCCTTTATATATCCGGCTAATTATATTGAAATAATGACAATTTTTCATACTCAAAACATGACCCGCCAGACAAAAGTTCTCGTTACCTGCTTTGACAAGACAAAAGACCCATTATTATTTATGTAAATTAATACGAATTAACACTATGTCGATATGAATTAAATTGCGGAACTTCACATTCTGGAAAAGATGAATGAAGTCAAAATAAATTATTAATTAAAATCTACGCGTACATAAAACAAACATTCAGATAGAGTTACAAACGAATATCAAATTCGAATGAAAGAAATCTAAAACGCATGCGCAACTGAGAGTGCCCCCTGGTGGCTAATACGGAACAGAAGCAAGAAAATATCTTAAAATAAGATGTCTGTGGATTTTTCAGACACTTTTTTTAGTTCTTTTACTCCATGATTCTAGAAAAACACGTATGTGCCTTAAATTAAGACATCTATTATATCTGAATTTTCAGATACAGATATTTAATTCTCTGAAATTCATTTTCAGTCACATATGTGTCTGAATTTAAGACGCCTCTATTTGCAGTGTGGTCAAAATATTATGACCACTATTCTTACCCTTGACTTCTCTAGCTTTGATGACAGCAAATATTCTTAAGATAGGTTTTAAGATGCATCTAGTAAAATACAGATATACTTTGCGATGACCCTGAGTTGTATTGCACTAATTTTTTTTTTGTTGTACCTTTTATGTTGTTGCAAACGATATGTGTCAGACTCCTTGCACCTGTGTTCACAAGCAATTTTTGCACACAATTGCACTTTTTGATGGAATGTTTTGGCTTAGACATAATTATTTGAAGACTCGAGACATTCTTAACCCTTTGAGCTCTGGTGGTCGAATTTCTTCCCACTTAATTTTAATTCCCAAATGTCACAACGGCACCGGGATATTCGACCAAATTTATTTGAAAAGAGTTTAATGTATTTTTCGTGTATATTTCAAACCAAATTTTTTCATTTTCGTAATACAGGTGTTAATGTGCCATTTGGAAATTTTGAAGAAATTCTACCGCCGGTGCTCAAAGAGCTAAACGAGAAAATCCAAAAAAGATAGCGATTTCTGATATACTGGAATCGGTCTTTCTGGCGCTCACAATCATGTTACATTCATAGTAGCTCAAGCCTGTTATTTGTTGCATGAATTGACAAAATGGACCATTCTATGGCGATTCTGACTAAGTGCAGTATTGCCAGCGGGCTATCTTTTTAAAATTCACATTTCATGATTGGCACCACTTTTTTGAAGCAAAATTTACTTTGAGGTAATTTGTTTTGAGGTAAAATCAGCCTTATTTAATGACATATTAATTAATGAAAAAACAAGGGTAATTTTACCATTTCCAAAAGGAGTTGCGAAGCAAAAAATATGAATTTTTTAAAAAAAGAGCCCACTGGCAATACAGACCAAGGACAAACATTTGTTGAGAAAATCCAGTTTATTGTTGTTGATTAGTTGTTGAGGAAATCTAGCAGCGGGCATGCTGCATGGACGAATCGAAATCTCAGGAAGGAGTGGTCATAACATTGTGGCGACTCTGTGTATTTAAATAACGTTGTATGAATATTGAAATAGAGAGTGAAATAAGGTAAATTATTGCAATATAACGGGACGTCGCTTGTGTATTATTACAAAGGAAGGGAATCAGATAATGAGGTAATCAGGAAATGAAAACTAATGATACAGCAGGGACCTACTCGGTCCGTTTTCTTTTAACACTAGACAGACCGCAAACCTTGTTGCCAAATCTGACGTTTTTTTATACAGAAATTTTGAGCTCACAAGAGAAAAAAATTAATACAAATTTTCCTTTCTTTTATTCACGAAATATCTATCAGGGTTCATACGGGTGTTTGAATTTACAGACTAAGAAATTCTTCGGTATCAGAATTTTCTTAAGAAAAATCTCTCCTTAAATAAGGCAAAGATTCGACTTTTAAAACTAGATATATTTTTCTATAAAAAAAATATTTATATACGGCCGTAAAAATAACGGTAGCCGTACAAACCCTCTTTAACATTATAATAACCAAAAATAGCTTTTGAAACTTTTTGGTGAAAATTTAGAATTTCTTAATGACGCGAAAAATCGTCAGTGGTCTGTATAGTGTTAATACCTCTTTAACACGTTCACTGACAAGACTGTAAAGTAATAATTTTCAAATTTCTTCTTGAAAGTCGTTTGCCACCACAAATTCAGGAAGGTAAATTTCGCTATACTAATACAGCGATCTTTTTGCCAATAAATAATTATTTTAATTCTAAAGTAATGGTGACAAAGTAATTAATAAATTAAAGCCACGAATATTAATGCTACGAGTATACACGTAGCTTGGCAGCGAACGTGTTAAAAAATCCACTGTTTAAATTTCCGTTGCAAATTTCATGGAAATCGTCTCTGAAGGTTAATTTAGATGCAAATTTTTTAAAAACATACCATATATTTTTTCTTTATAAGTACTGGTATTAAAAAGAACGGACCATTTGAAACTAGGAAAACAAATAAAAAAATCTTCTATAGTTGCGCACATCTATAACGCACTTCTATAGTTGCGTAGTTCCATGAGTTTTTTTAGTATAAGTCACATTGCTGATAACTGCTATTCTTTTTGGCCACCGTTACAGGGCTCCCAAATGGTCCGCCAACTGAATACAAATATTATTTTAGAAAAAATTTCTTTTTAGATTTTTCTTAAAAACCGCCCCGGAACCACCTTTAAAAGTTAATTCTTGCGCAAACCTACCATAAAAATTTCTGTTAAAAATTATTGGTATTCAGTTGGCGGACCATTTGGGAACCCTGCCGTTATTTTCGAAAAGTTTGCTTAGCCGTTTTCAATTAATGAGATATCTCCCTTAAAATAAGTCACATTTTCCGTTCTAAAATACTGATAGTCAAAAATCGCAGCCTGTGACTTACACGACAAGTGCTCATGGAAATACCCAGTTTCTGAAATCGGCACTGACACACAGCTGCCAACTTTTATACACTTATTTGTTCCCGATGAAATTTAATAGAGACTTTGTTCCTTATGTAATCGCGGGTTTCGTCGATTATATAAAGACATAATTAACAAATAAATTTTACTCGTAAAAAAAAAAAAAAAAAAAAATAAATAAATAAATAAAAATCAGAGTTTTTAGCTATGCTGATACATCCTATAATTTCTTAATTTGCATCATCTTCATTTCCACCAATCTCATTTGAAATTGCAGTTACTTTAAAACTTGAAATGACCATCTACACACAGGTAGGGTACACACGCTTTTTTCAAAAGAAGAAATACTTTAGTTAATTACAAATTTTCTGCCAATAAATAAGGCGAATAACCTTTTTTGGAAGTAGCAGTTTCAGAATACTTTCTATAAAAAGTAGAAATTACCGCTGTATTAAGCTTTACAGCTAATATATATATATATTTATAATAGTATGATATGAAAATCGCATATTAACCGTTAACCGGAAACTTGCCGTCTGTGAGACGGTTGCGTCTACATATCTACCCTTTACACAAAAATGAACGCGTCCCCAATCTTATCGCACAATCTAATCCTCACGCTACTGGTCCTCTGCCTCCCCCACCCATTTGTAACAACTGCGCATTTTTAGTTATTGAAAGAAAAATTATTTTATTTTCAACGCAATCTGTGGGACGGCATGTTTCCGTTTATGTAATTTTTTGCTCTGGGGTATTGATATGGAGGAGCCGTCAAAGCGGGTACGATACAGTAATAAAAAAGTCTGAAGAAAGTGCTTTGAGATTGTTTGATGAAGTAGTAAGTGACATAAGCGATACTGAAAGTATGTCAGATGTTGAATATATAAATTCTGAACACGAAAGTGAGTCAACATTGTCAAAAATGCATAAAAAATGCAGATATTTAGAACATGCTGCAATATTTACTATTAAATGTTTTGTTAATTTTACTGCGTAATATTTTTTTCTAATTCATATCGTACCGAAATATACAAAAATATTAGCATTTATTTAATTATTATGACGAAAATTTTATATTTTGGACAATAAATTATAATTTTAAAATATTTTGTGTCTCCGACATTCAAAACTTATTTTTATGCTGTCATATTAAAAAATTGGTCCTGTTAATGCATTACTATTAAATATTAAGTGTATAAGTTCCCTATTTGGTAAATTATTAAGAGTTATTTTCCTTTAAAAATTTTACAACAATTTTTTTTAAGTTAGCAGTCTCCCAGACGACACATTTCCGTTTGTGTACGGGATTTTAATGTTTCCGGTTAAGGGTTAATAAAATTTCCGCTTACCTTTCATTTTCCATCCTAAAATGTCCGCTTTTCATTAATTTAAGCTATCATTCTTTTGAAAAATAGGTAGTTGTATCGCAATAGACCTATAAAATAACTATATTAACTTATATATAAATAACTTCGTTTTTATCTTGCAATAAATATATCATCCCCATTCACTACTAAAACTTAAATTATTTCCTTTCCTCAACCGTAAACATTAATGTCATACCTTATTTCGTCCTGCAGTTATCGAAACAGGCCTAACGATTTTATCCAGATGAAAAATTTGCTTGCATCGACTTTTTATTTTGACTGCTATACTTCAATGAACTTACTCACCATTTCTTTTATCCATTTTAAAATAACATAAGGATTTTAGATAGCTATGCTTTGCATATACAGAGGGGCTAGCGAAGTAAGCCTACGACTTGCGACCGCCTGCCATATAAGGAACACGATCAGGAAATATACATGGGAAAGAAGTAGTGCGTAAGTTCGTTGGAGCATAGCATTCAAAATAAAAAGTCTATGCGAGCAAAATTTTCATCCGGATAAAATCGCTAGGCCTGCTTTGATATGTACGTGGCCAAATAAGTGTATGGTATTAATTTTGACGGTTGCGGAAAGAAAGTAATTTAAGTTCAATTACAAGAACATGGGAGACAATTACTTCCAATCGCATTATTTTTCAAAATCGCTCAAACATGCAGAAAAGCGTTTTCCAGCAGTGGAATTGGAGTTACCCCATTAACCCCTTAAGTGCCACATACGTATATATCCGTCGCGCATAGTCGATGCGTTAAGTGCCACTGACGTACATATACGTCAGTCCAAAATGTTGTCCTTTATACTGCGCTGTACCAGTAAAACCACGCCCGAGACTTTGGAATAACAAAAAAGAAAAAGAAAAAAGACTTTGAAGGTGTGTTTGAAAGACTGATCTATTTCAGAGGAGAAGGGGTAGAAGGAACTACCTTCATAAAAACTATCACACTGAGTTACTGACGTGAAAATACAAGCGAATATTTTTCCATATTTGACAAGCTCCGCCCTTTTTGTACACCACTATTATTTTAGAGAAAATATTGTTTGGTTTTCCGTTCATTTTCCGCCTTTCTATCGCTTTGCTATTTTGATGTCACTACCTCAGTCTCATAACTTTAGCCGTGCTGTTTCTCGAATTTCTAGAATTTCGTAGGAGTATGTCCGATACTGATGATAGTGAGTTGGATGATAACTTTCCGTCATCTTCTGTATCAGAGACGTCAGAATATGACATGACAGATGAAGAGGATTCAGATAACGACTATTCTATGAAAGATGCCAGAAACTTGGTACGATTGGATATAAAAATTTACCTATGCCACCTTCACGGTTTCCATTTTCGAGACAACCAGGAATAAATAAAAATGTGACAGATGTTACGAACCCACTTTTATTTTTTGAATTATATTTTTATCAGAAGCTGGTGCTTCATATTGTTACAGAAACTAACCGTTTTGCTGACTAGTATAACAACCAGCATCCTGGAAAAGAGAAATCAAGGACGAAGTTGTGGCGTCCAACAACTTTAGAAGAAATATATGTTTTTTTAGGTATACTTATTCTGCAAGGAATACTTGTAAAACCTCACGTTGCGCTTTACTGGTCTAAAAACAAATTGATCGAAACTCCAATTTTTGGGAATTTTATGAGCAGAAATCGCTTTCAACTTATCATGAAATTTCTGAACTTTTCTGATAACGGTACTTTTGATAAAAATTCACATCCAAATCCAAAACTAAGTAAAATATGGCCTGTTTTTTCTGACATGAAGAAGAAATTTTCAAGTGTCTATACACCTGAAAGGGACCTGAGCATTGATGAGAGATTGATGCTTTTCAAAGGCAGGCTATCATGGGTACAATACATACCAATGAAAAGAGCTCGCTTTGGAGTAAAACTCTTTGTACTTGCTGAAGCAGAGACAGGATATATTCACAACACGATCGTGTACACAGGGCAGAGTATAATCTTTGATAAAAAGTATGAGAACTATGGAGTCGCAACAAAAGCAGTGATGACGCTTATTGAACCTTTTTAGGGAAAAGGTTATTGTGTAATTGCGGACAATTTTTATCTCTCACCAGAATTAGCAGAACTTCTTATCCAAAATTCAACTGACGTATATGGAACTCTTCGTCCTAATCGACGTGATTTGCCGGAAAATTTCAACAAACTTACTTTGAATAAAGGCGAAATAGCCGCTTTCCAAAGAGGCAAAATTACCGTGTTGAGATGGCGTGACAAAAAAGATGTTTCGCTTTTTAGTTCTATCAATAGAGCAAATTGCTCTGAAACTGAAAAAAAGCCAGCTATTGTTATAGATTATAACTTGAAGATGGGTGGGGTTGATAGAGCGGATCAGGCTTTAGTTTGTTATTTAACAACACGAAAAAGACAGAAGAGGTATTATTTAAAAATATTTTGCCATCTATTAGATATGGCTATTTGGAATGCCTTCACATTACAAAAGAAACAACTCCGAAACGTTGATAATTACAACTTCCGCATGAATTTGGTGGAACGTATATTTGAGAAATTTCATATTACTCCCCCACAGCCTGCCAAACGACAGAAATTAGAAAGTGGCTGTCCTTTACGACTTTCTGCTAGACATTTTCCAGACTTAGTAACATCAACGTCTTCAAAGAAAAATGCATCGATAAGATGTGCGGTTTGTTCAATGAAAAAAATTCGCCGTGAATCCTGCTATCAATGCACTGAATGTGATGTTGGTTTATGTGTCCAACCATGTTTCAGGATATATCACACGGCCACTAAATTCTAACATCTTTTTTATCATATTGTTACACTATAATTTTACATTTTTGGTATAATTTTTGTACATAATTTTTATATTTTCATTTCTTTTTATATTTTCGTGGAAGTACACAATTTTTATATTAAAAGCTTGTCTCTTATTTCTCCCAATACACCGCATAATTACGTGCACCTTTTTGGAAAACTGTGGCACTGGGAATGAATCTCGTAAGTTTTTCTCGGCAGGTAAGAGCTTACAATAACTACTGATTGTTTAATATTTTACTTATGACTGTAATTTTTGCTCGTGTTGCAGATGTGCAGTACAAGAAAAAAGTTGACGTTATACGAAAAACACATCTCTGATTTTATCATTACTTTTGCAGTGCAATAAACGTTCCATTAAATCTCATATCATTTAAAAAAAAAAAAAATCAAATAATGCATAAAGACATGACATAAAGAATCCGACTAAAATGAACGCAAGAAAAACTTTTTTCGTATAATGAAACGAATAGAACCAATATCGTTACCAACAAATTGTTGGTTCTAAAGCGTACTTATTTATCGGAAGAGAATCAATAAATCATATTCGAAAAATATGAATTATTTACCTAGATGAATTTTTAGATAAAAAGTTTTTTTTTCGGAAATATGGTTTTGTTCACTTAAAACTCACTCCTGACTCTTTTGTTCGAGATATATACAATAGTTTCCTATCGGTAGCTTAAGGGCACAGCTTTCAGTTATTAGTGAATCCACAAAAATTAAAAATTGAATGGAACATCTTCTATCTCTCAATGATTATTTACAGAGTTCGCACGCTTTTAAGCCACGCCCCATTTTGTAAGGCCACTAAGTTCTAACTGTGGCACTGGGGAGTGAATCTCGTAAGTTTTTCTCGGCACCTAAGGGGTTAAAGACTGACGTTGCGTTTTCGCAACATTATATTTGTTATTTTTTATTTTTTTGATAGCAGTAAAAAAAAAAAAAAAGTAAAAGTTGCTTTATTTAATGAGCACATTTCAGTGATTCATAAAGTAAAAGTAAGTGTTTAACAAAAAGTGTTGTGAACAGAATAAAATTCCTGTAAAACATGCTAGTCCTTAATGGGTTAACTTGCTTGCATTTAAGCGTGCATATCATTAATTACATTTTTATTCAGAAATTCTGAATTCATACCTGAAATTCGGAATAGTAATTTTTGCTTTCATTTAATAACAGGCGTTTCGTGATTAGACAATCTAAAAATTCTTCTTTCCGAAATTCCGGTATGGATCTGAAATTTTTGATTAAAACAAAATTCCTGAAACGGAAGTATATATGCGATAATGATCCAAATGGTTTAAATGTTTTTCTTATAAGAATCTATTTAAGAAATTGTTATGTCACAATGCATTTACTTAGTTTGAAATGAACTATTTGAAAAAGGAGGCATTTCATCTTCTTCTTTTATCTAGATTGAAAAAAAAAAACATTCATTCATTATGTTACAATGGATGATAAGCACCCTCTTTCAATCTTTTGTTTCTTGATCAAATAAGACGAAAATCATATAAATGAAAGATTGTATTTCTGAAAGTAGTATCTCACGGAAAATGTTTTAGAACCGAAAATGCTTTCTATCATTTCATTAATCTTTTTGATCAAATCACAAAAGCGAGTGAATCAGATTCTTTTATTCTTCGTCACGAATTGTTTTATGAATCTCATTTCTTCATTCGTGCACAGGGTTTTCCGTAGAAACTTCAGCTTTTAAAAAATATATTTCTTCTATCAATACCTTTGTGATTTCAAAATTTATTCAAAAATTAAATTCGAAAATCTGGATTTTTATGTAAATATAGTACTGAGCAATATAACAAACTTCTAATTTTTGTTGGGTCTTTGAAACATTTTGTTATTTTTTGAATTTTTCATTTTGCTTTCGTTGAAATAAGATCCATTACGAGAATTATAAAATGTTAGTTTTATGAAACAATTAATAAATTAATTCTGTCGACATGCAGTGAATAGATTTTTTTAGTTTGATTTTACTTTACAGTGATAAATATAATTTTGAAATTTCATTAAAAATATGGAACATCACTATTAAGTATTAACTACCTAGCCTTTTTTTTATTGAATCCAAGATGTATTATAAAAATTAATTTCATTAACCCCTTAACTGTTTCTTTTTTTTGACACAATAAATTAAATATAAGGACCGGGCACCATTTTTTTAAACAAAAGTATTTGTCTTTGTGCAAACGAAAAAGGTATGTCATTTAACAAACCAATAATTACAGTTAAAATTAAGTGGCATCCAAAAACTTTTAGTATCGAAGATAGAAAAGTTTTTTTGCCAGAGAAGCACTAGGGCAAAACTGTTAAGGGGTTAATCGAGAATCAATAACGTGGAGATTATAATTCGAAAATAGCGATAGTGATATTTAATGCCATTATTGCCAGATTGTGGATGTTTTTATTCAAAATGGCTTCCAGTCTCTCAAACTACTAATCTTCGATTTCTTTGCTCATAGAATTTCTACCATTATATAAAGCGATAATTCTACTCAGAAAAGGAATTAGATATGAAGAGTAAAATAAATTCCCAACTTAGACACATTGCCTTTGCACTGTGTTACATTTTAAAATGTGCAGGTGGTGCAACTTTTGAAATTTAAATGACTCCTATATCGGAGTTAGCACGCATATTATAAAAGAAGAGAATATTCTGAGTCCAATGAACCCATTGTTGTGATTTCATAGAAAACGAACTGCGAATAAAGGCGGATGTATTGATTTTTTATAATGACCATACAGAGCTAATTAAGGTGAAAAAAAAAGAAAAGCTCCATTGATTGAACACTAGATAAATGTTTACACAAAAATATAGTCAGCGGCATCGAAAACATTGATATTTGCTTTTTCATCACATTTTTATTATTAATTTTCCAGATATAGAGAGCCTATTACTTTTCGATGTAGTGATGAGTAGAATGTGGAACTACGACTAAAGAGGATTTGACATATCCTCAAAATGATGAAACTTCAACTGTAAACGGCTCCAACAGTGGCTCATTACCGCCCGTCGGGTTAAACTTCCATCCGTAAGTTTCAATAGATTTTTTCCTTATTTAAATGCCTTACTAATGCAGAATTTATGTCATAAGTATGGCAAAAACATATATTCATTTTTACTGGTGCAAAATTATTTCGACGGTAGTCAGGTCATGTGTTTCTGTCAGATTGTGACAACCTAAACAACGTCCTGTTAGTGTTAGTGAAAGAAATTATAATACCCGGAGCAACTTTCACCAGTAAAGAAAAATAGAAATTTTTACCCTATACGTGAGAAAAAAAATTTAATGAACATGTCGCCAAAGTAATTGTGAATTTTCTATTCAAAATTTACTGGTGGAAGTTTGCTCCGGAGGTAATCAGAAACTGTTGACCCGAAGTAAAAAATCAACCGTCATCGTGTGAAAACTTCCTTAGAGTTACTTCACTCGCAACTGTTAGACTCTACGCTATACGTCTCCTCATCTTAATTCATAATTCCGTTTGGCAGAATAACTGATTTTACAATCGAAAGGATAACAGAATTTGGGCATGCGCAGAAACATAGTTCCCAATCTTTGTATATACTTTTCACCAAATGCCACCATAAATTAGTGTAAAATAAGAAACATAATCCTTGTTGCAAACTTCGTAATGTTTTTAAACACTTTTCCTCAGAAATTTTAAAGATAAAAATAATTTTTATATTCTTATCGGTTTCTTAAATTATTTCTAATTAAAATAAAAATTTTCTTTTCGATACAAAATTTCTGGTAGAAATTGAATTAACGCCCGGAATTATTTAAAATGTGCAGCTCATTTTAAATTCCGGAATTTCCGGAACGCCCGGAAATTTTACCCAAGTTTCATAAAAATATTTCATGCCAGAATTTTTATTTAAAATTAGTTAACTGATTTATTTAACGTCATTCTGCGTCGCTTCAATTTAACTTATTTTATGAAATGAATTCTAGCTACAATGGACATTTAATCACGTGATCGGTGTCGCATGAACTCCTTCCGGGCGTTCTAGTGTTAAAAAGAAAAAAAAAATTAGACAGCTATTCTTTTGCGCATGCCCTAATGAAAAACTTAACCACGGGCTGCAGAACAACAAGTAATAGTAGAAGAAAGCTCAACTTATTTAACCCTTTCAAGGGCAAAGTTGTTAAAAGTTGTTGCTAAAATGTTAAAATGATTGAATGACATCTGTATTTATGAAAAAATTTATATGAAAGTACCGTAATTTCCGGCATCTAATCCGGGGATTAAACAGTCATTTTTCGACTCAGAAATTTTTGTACATAAATGGCTTCCATAACTAAATAAAATTTCTGGGTTCAAACAGAATCGTTTGATCCGCGGATTATATGTCGTAAATTACGGTAAGTAAAAGCTTGTCTTCGCTTACATTACATAAAACAAAGTTTAATTCCTAAATCCTGGTGCCAATGTGGATTTTTGGAATTAAAATTAAGTGGTATATATAACATACCGGTGCCCTTCTTCGGGTTATTCGCAAAATTTAAATAAACTTTCTGCGAATAAATGAGACGAATCTTTCTATACAATAAAAATAAAGGTATACGGCCTTCGGTTAAGTTGTTGGAAAACCCTAGTCTAAGGGGACCGTCTGCCATTAACGTAGAAAAATTCTACAGGGGCTTTTTTTAGAATTTGTTAGTTTATTTTAAATTTAGATTTTCAGAAATGTTATGTTTTCTAATTTTATTATTTTCGGTACTTTTACCTGTAAAGGTGAAATTCATGGGGGCATGTGTTTTCCTCTTTTACACCTTAACCCCTTCAAGGGTGGTCGTTCATTTTTGGACCACTTAATTTTAATTCGTTTTCTAATTTTATTGTTTTCCGTACTTTTACTTGCAAGGGTGAAATCCAGAAGGGCGTGTGTCTTGCTCTTTTGCACCTTAACCCCTTCAAGGGTGGTCGTTCATTTTTGGACCACTTAATTTTAATTCGTTTTCTAATTTTAATGTTTTCTGTACTTTTACATGTAAGGGTGAAATCCATGGGGGAGTGTGTCTTGCTCTTTTACACCTTTACCCCTTCAAGGGCGGTCGTTCATTTTTGGACCACTTAATTTTAATTCTTAATGCCACACAGGCACCCGAATATTGGAAGGAAAATTTCCCTTTTATTAAGTACGCGAACAAAAGCTTTTGCTTATTTTTAAATAAATTTGTTTGTAAATTACGGTGTCACACATTATTTTTATTTTTACTTCTAAAATGTTTTTATTGGAACAAAACTTCACATGATTGAGTCATATTAATTGCTGGAAGTTATCGCAGTTGCCTGTTTGTCTAAAGCTCCTCCATGGATACTTCATGAGTAGTTATAGCAAGAGTGCTTGGGATACAAACATTCCATGTTTATTCCCAAACACAACATGTTAGATGTTTGTCAAAACTTGTAGTACATAGCTGCTAACATCTTACGCTTTTTTGTACCCTGAAAATTTGATAGTAAATTTTATCTTTTAAAATCGTCGTAATTTGCCGATTGAATAAGGCAAACATTTCTATTAAATTTTTGTAGTACAAAAAAGCCAGAGTCTCCGGCTTTTTGCACACCACTATTATCTTTGAGAAAATTTTGTTCTTTTAAATCACCCAATTGTTTCAATTAAATAAAGGAAAATTTTCTGCATTAAAATACTGTTATCCAAAAAGCCGGAGACTTGACAGATATGCAGTATAACACTTATACAAGGTAATCAAATGTCAAAAAATCCTATGTCTTTCTGCATATCTAAGCGCACAATTTGTGTACTTCTGTGTTTACTTTTTGAATTATTCATTTTTTTTATTTATTTTATAACTTTTTGATGACCCTGTAGTTAAGAATTATTCATTTTTTTTTCTATTAGAATTCACACCAGATCTAAAATTACGATGACAGAAATGATGGTACACTTTAATCCTACGATTGCATATTAACTCCATATTATAAAATTTACTTTCCAAACTTCTAAAAAAGACATATTTGCTTCTAAAATAAAATTTCAAAAATGTTCGATCTAATAAGCTACAGTGAGCAAAAAAAGTATATTCACACGAGGTAAATTTGTTGTAGCATATATATATAAATAAAAAGCAACTAAGAATGAAAAATATCAACACTTTTACAAAACAAATAAACATATTTAATATCTGACTTAATAATTATATTTAAAATATGAAAACATAAAAAAGTAGCATTTGTACTGCCAAAAAAATATTTGCACACTAAGAATAAAAATAGAACTAGAGGAATTATTTATAAGTTAAAAACTGTGTAATATTTAGTATGCCCTTTGCTTCAATTACAGATTTTAATCGTCTGGGCCCTGATTCTGTTAATTTGTGACATGTTTCACTGCTGATTTGTAGCCATTCTTCCCTAAGAGCTTGCTTAAGTTCTGATTTATTAGAAATTTTCTTTTTCTTTATTTTCACATCCAAAATATGCCATAAATTTTCAATCGGATTGAGGTCTGGTGATTGTGGTGGCGTTTTACATTATAAAGCAACCATGACCTCGTAATATATGCAGTTTGTTTCGGATCGTTATCCTGTTGGAAATAATATGAATTAGGAATTCCTAATTTCAGAGCACTATTAGATAAATGATCTCGCAGTATATTAATATATTGTTTAGCATTCATATTGCCTTTAATAAAGGCCATTTCACCAACTCCGTTAAAAGACATGCATCCCCAAATCATTACATGATCACCGCCATGTTTTACAGTTGGTTTCAAGTTTTTAATTTGAAGAGAAGTATTTGGCTTTCGCCATACAGTTTTCTTACCATCTGAGCCAAAAATATTGAACTTGCTTTCATCAGAAAAAATAACAGTTTTCCAAAACTCTAGTGGTTTGCTGACATAAGCTTTTGAAAATTCAAGTCTTTTCACCCTATTTGATTCACTAATAAATGTTTTTTTCGCGGGGCTCTTCCTCGAATATTTGCATCATGAAGAATATTTCTAATTGATTGTGGTGTAACTATTGTTCCCGAAGTTGAAGCGACATCAACAGCCAATTCTCGAGCACTTAGAAAAGGGTTTTTGAAGATTCTTTTATGATGGCTCTCCTTTGCCTGGTATTTAGCTTTCTTGGACGCCCAGTTCGCGGCTTATTTATTGTCGAACCAGTTTCTTTTTTCTTCTTAATTACATAACGAACACTAGAAATGTTTAGATTTACTTTTTTACCTATTCCTAAGTAACTTAATCCAGAATTGTGAAGAAATATAATCTTCTCACGGGTAGCAACAGACAGTTCACACCTTTTCGGCGCCATTAGAACAAAAACTCTCCAGAATCCCTACTCCAGTTAATATATTACGTGACTTTAAAGTGCGGGGCTAATGTACTGCGGGACTGATATGCTAATGATTTGCATAATGTTCACATTTAATGCCTTTTTTAACAGTCAATGCTTCTTGTGCAAATACTTTTTAGGTATGAGAAAATATTAATTTATTTTTTGAAATGTGTAATATTACTGTTTAAGAAAAATGGGTAGTTATTTTTATTTTCTTCTTATTTAAATAAATGAATAATTAAGAGAACAGTATCAAATTTGCTTTCTATATTTACTTATGCAAACAATCGTCTGCGTGTAAATACTTTTTTTGCTGACTGTATATTTCTATTCATTCTGATGTTTCTTATTTTATGTTTGCGTCCTTGAATAGTCGAAGAATTTCCTATTCGTCGCAACTAGTCTCTAGGAATATTTGAAATACCATTGAAGGTTCTCTTTTCAATGTCATTTGGAATCAACTCTTGAAATAAATTTTGCATCAATTCAAATTCCATACCGTGTTTTCATGTGAGGTCAATACGTCTGTGTTATGTATAAAGAATTTTCTACGGCAAATTTCTAGAGTAATTCAATAATCGAAGGCATCATGGATTCCAAGTGCTATTCGTAGTTCTCTGATGTATGAATTATTTTAAAAGAGATTTTAAACACATATTATGCACGTAAACTAAATTTCAGATGGATTTTTAAGAACAAATAACGTTGATTTTAAAAATGACATTTATAAAAAAAAATTAAGAAAAGGTCTATGAGTAGAAAACAATCATTCTTAACACTTGTTGAATGAAGCTTTTTTTTTTTTTTTTTTTTGGATAGTGTAATCTTTGGGCAACGTGCGACAAAATAAAAAGTAAAAGATATAGTTTTTCCTGTTTCTGCTTAGAATCAAGAACAGAAATAGTTTCAGAAAATTCCTCTGGTGCAGAAAAGAAAACAAAATTGTCAAACGATTGTCAAACGTAGATTTTTTAATTGGATATTCAAGAACGAAACGTCCATTACATTTAATACTATATTTCACAAGCATTATGGAACTTCTTAGGAGATTTATATGACATACAGGAATAAAAGTACATTATGCGCAGTTCACTGAAACTTTGTATTTCAATATCACCTTATAGGAGGCATCCATGCCACGGAACTATTAATAAAGAGGAACTGACATACCCTTAAAATAGTGACGCTTCAACTGTAACCGCTTTTGCAGGGGTTGATTACCACTGGGGGAAATTTCCACCAGTAAATTTAAATAGAAATTTTCTCCATATTTAAACGCTTTTTTAAAGCAAAATTTCAGTCATAAATAATGAACGAAACATACATACCTTTTTACTGGTGGAAGATTACATTGGTGATTCCGCCATATTGTGACAACCTAGACAATCTCCAGTCAGTTTCAGTGAAAAAAATTATAACAGCTGGGCAAACTGA
The DNA here is from genome assembly GCA_963932465.1 of Maratus speciosus. NCBI lineage: Eukaryota > Metazoa > Arthropoda > Arachnida > Araneae > Salticidae > Maratus > Maratus speciosus. The sequence continues at coordinate 312,428,416 of OZ010796.1, forward strand.
CACCAGTAAAAACAAATAGAAATGTTTACCATATTTGAGAGAAAACATTTTCATGAATATGACGCTTAAATAAGACGAAATACTCTATTCAAATTTACTCGTGGAAAATTTGGCCTGGCAACAATCTTTAACTGTTTATCCGATTTAAAAAAAATAACAGCCACCATGTTGTGACAACCACCTCAGTTACTTCACTCGAAACTGCTAGACAGTACACTATATGCCTCCTCCTCTTTATTCACAGATCCATTATCTATGCAAGACAAATTTAAAACCGTATTTTTAGTGCCAATGTTTAATTCTGGATGAATGTTTACAGCAAAAATTGAGCGAAGAAACTAAATATTTTTTTTCCTCAACTGGTTATTGCATGGCTCCCACTCCGTCAATTTTGTAAATACCACTTATATTTAAAGAAAAATCTTGTTTATATATTTTTACATTCTGGTAAGAGCGTTTTCCTCGCAATTGCTGCAGAAACCTACCACGAATTTCTAAAAATTTACTGGTTTTCTAAAAACGTACCAGTGGGAGCTAGTGATGGGCGATAACGAGATGTTTTTCTCGATTTTCTCGATTGTATGAACATCTCCATATTTTTCGATTGTGTAATTTTTTTCTCGATGACTCCAGTTTGCCAATTGCTTTTATACATCATATATTATATATTATATACGTCATACATTTATCAAGAATCGTCTGCTTGTGAACTGGAATGAGTCGGTGTTAATAAAGACTAGGTGTCTTCGCCCGCTAGTGGGCCCCTCCTTTAATCGGGGCCCCTAAGTTATACGTAATCGTGTAATATGAAATCACAAACAGGTTACCCGCTATATACGACACCGTATAGCAGGCGTGGTGTGCACGCACTACAAAATCTTGTAAAAAAATATAATCTCGAAACGAACGAACCTCGGACCAGATCTCTTGGGGGAGGGGTCAAAGTGAGCGGAGGGGCACAGTAGCTGCATAATATGAATAAGTCGTCACAGGTCTTTAGGCCTTTGGAACCATATGTCACATGAAGGGTCTGGATCTGAATTTATAAAAATGGCCTTCCCGTGAGGGTAAAGAGGGGGAGGGGTGCGGGAGGTGGATAACATGAGTAAGTGGTCTTAGGTCTTTTCAACAATATGTCACATGAGGGGTCTCGTCTAAATTTAGAAAAGTGTCCCCAGTGGGGGAAAGGGGTTGGCGATCATCGGAGATGCATAACATCAATAAGTAGTCACAGACCTTTCCAACGATATCTCACATGTGGGGTCTTGGCTAAATCTGGAAAAGTGTCTCCAGGGGGGACAAAGTGGGGAACGGACACCGGAGGAGCATAACATCAATAAGTAGTCCCAGACCTTTCCAACGATATCTCACATGAGGGGTCTTGGCTAAATTTGAAAAAGTGTCCCCCGTCGGGGCTCCATAAAAAAATCCGATCTAAAATGATAAAAACGGAAAAACTACCCCCTCCCCCCCGCAGTCGGAGCAAAATTGGGGACGGGAGGAAGAAAGTCTCATAATATGAAAGAGCCATCCGAGAGCTTTCCTATAATATATCACATGACGGGTCCAAAAAAAGTTTGAAAATTGCTCCCCCTCCCTCCCCCCTCTTTCTCCTCGGAATTCGCGCAGCCCCCGCTTTAAAATTTTTATGTTCAATAAATAATATTTACCGGAAGACTGCATAAAAACCCACATCTAAAATTATATTTAAATTTATTATAGAAATCGGCTACGGTTTTAAAAATTTGTTCGACCCCTAACCCCCCCCCCCGAATTTCACCTTCGGAGGGGGAGAAAGGTTCATAATATGAAAGAGTTGTCAAAGGGCTTTTCGATAATATGTCACAGGAAGAGTTCGGTAAAATTTTTTAAATTGTGCCCCACTCACTCTCACGTCCTCGGAATTCACCCGACCCACCTTCCTCTTTGAAATTTTTATATTTAATAAATAATATTTATCGGAGGGCTCCAGCTATGTGACAGCTTGGTAGTGCTAAAATTTTGAAACTTTGAAAATTAAAGCTGCATTTCACAGCTCATTGTCATGCCTATTTCTCTGTCCAGCTCGCTCCTCGATATCTCATCACGGCCCTTCTTGGCCGTGCGTGAAATGACAATCATCGAGAGTAACATTTCGAGAAAGGACGAAAACTGATTTCTCATTCTCGACAATGTCATATGAAATGTTGAACAGAGACCGAGAGCGACAAACGAGAAGTGACAATGGAAAGCGATGAGTTACAATCAATGAGATATCTCGAAGTAAGCGAGAGGTTTGCCATCGAGCAGAGATGTCTCCTCGAGGTAAAACGAGCAGTTTGCATCCAGAAAATAAATCTCGAAGTGCGAGAGAGAGAGAGAAAGGAAGCTTTCAGAAGAGTCAAACGAACCGCGCTTCTGGTGTAAGTCGTGATTTCCCAAAGGAGTACATGTTCTTTTCCGTTCGCTTTTGTTATTAACCGATATGGGTTAGGAGGCACAGTGGTTTAAGTTATCAGTTCGGGTTTCAGTTGTTGATATAGAAGTTTTCTAGTGAATTTGGCGCCAGTTTGTCTTTGATTTTCAATGTTTCTCTTATTTTAGCCCTCCTAAGCTGTCCCATATCTCTTAATATTCGAATGATATTGTTAAAACAAAACTGCACTGCAAATTATGTGTTTTCAAGATTTTAAGTGTCGCCTCAGGAAAGAGGATTTTTCAAAATTATTTTACTCCGCTCATGTAATATATTAAAATAAGGGTAATCTCATAACCTTTGTAAAACTACCTTTCCTTTGTCAATACACCGTTAATTTCAGACCCCTGGGCTTAAAATGCTCTAAAAGAATATACTTAGCGGCGGTTTTTTTCGTACTCTGGTACGGTATCTTCCACTCACGGGAAAGTTATAAGACTAACATCAAATTGTGTCTAAAATCGAATAAAAAATATGGATATATGTTTCTTAATTTTAACTCCCTTCTTCGCCTCAAGAGGGCGCTTTAATGTTTTGTTTCTTCAAACATTTAGTATACTGTTTTTCCAAAAAATATAAAATTCACAAAATAAAGTCTTTTCACTCTCCCCTATCTTCTCGTATCAATTTTATATTTACTATCACCAGGGGACGCCGCCCAGTGAAACATTTTACTTTTAGCCTCAGGGTATTGGTATTTTTCATCTGTTTTTCATAATATTTTGTCTCATTGTTTTTCTCCATTGTAGATACCATTCTCGAAGTTCTTTGCCCATTCTGACCATTTTGGGACTCATTCTGGACCAGCTTTGGCCCATCGGGTCCCTTCTTATTTGTCTGGCTCTAATCACACGCTTCACTTGTTCTTTTACCATTTCTTCTTTTTCTTCAATTTTTTTCTTATTCAATGTTTTTTTTTTATTTTTTTTTTTACCATTCTCAACTTCCCGTAGTCCTCTCTTACATCAAGTTAACTTTCATCCTTGGTCTGCCCTACTGTCAATTTGGGGCCTAGTGCCCCTTCGGGTGGGGGGGGGGGCGTTTCTTCTACCTTTTCCAGACCCATCATCCAATACCACATTGGTAAGGATCGGAAGATTAAAATTATCCGAAATACCAAAAATGAAGTCCATTGAAGTTTTATTTTAGTTATAGAATTCCCTATTAGCGGACATATTTGTATGTTTACCTTTCCATTTTTCGATAACACTCCTTTGTTTTCGATAAACGGAGAAATTCAACAGCATTAGACACACTTTAGACATTTAGGGAACTTTAACTTGTATCAAACCTTCTGCCTTTATCGAAAAGAGCAAAATGCTAACCAATTCTAACTAATGTGCCTAAAATAAAAAATAAGTTTGTAAGTGTGTCAGAAAGTAGCGCCTTTGGATTTCGATACAGACTTAGAATCATGTTGGAATCGCTAGTCACTAGAAAACAATTTCCGTGTTAGACAGGTTGCCTCCTAGCAGGTATATTTGTCTGGTGTTCCTTACGTTTTTCGATAAAGCTGTCTTGTTTTCGATAAATGGAGTAATTCCACAGCATTTGACACACTTTAGACATTTAGGCAACTTTAAGTTCTATAAAACCTTTTGCCTTTATCGAAAAGAGGGAAATGCTAATCGATTCTAGCTAATGCGTCTAAAATAAAAAAAGAGTTTATAAATTTGTCATAAAGTAGCTACTTTGGATTTCGATACCGACTTAGACTCATGTTGGAATCGCTAGGCACTGGAAAACAGTTTCCGTGTTAGACAGGTTCCCTCTTAGCAGGTCCTCTTACTATCCTTACGTTTTTCGAAAGAAACTTTTGTTTTCGATCAATGGGTAAATTCCATAGCATTTGACATTTAGGGGAACTTTAAACTGTATCAATCTTTTTGGAATTATCGAAAAAGTAGAAAGATTATTTGATTCGTCAAATGCGCCATTGTTACGCGATTTGGACATTGCAGTTTCATAAAGAAGAAAGGGGAATTTATTCCAATGCAAAGAAAATCATTTTAAAATACTGAAATTCAAATGAGATATCTTTATAATTTCTTCCATAAGATTAGCATTAGCGAGCGGGTCTTTTAACTTGTCTGAAGTAACCCCTTAAGCCTAAGTCAGGAGCAAATAATTGCGATAGCATAATTATCGAGCAAGTATGCCCTATCACTACTATGAAATTTTCGGCAAGAATAATAGCTAAGTTTTCTAACAACTGTTTTTAGCTTCTCTCGTTATAATCGATTGTAAAACATCTCGATTGTAGATTCTAGTAATTAATCGATGGGTGTATCGATTGTGATTTTTTACGATGACGATTTTTCTCGATTGTCGAATTCTCGAGAATCGCCCATCACTTGTGGGAGCCCTGTGAATACCAATATAGTTAACATTTTGTAGGAGATTCAGTTTAATCTCCAGCATATGGCTTAGGAATCTACGAGAAGATGGCCAACGCAAATTCCACGGAGGATTGTATAATGCCAATTACATATATTCCACAGTAAATCGCTAATATAATCCTGTTAACCCTTTCAGGTGCAAAGTATTTCTGTTCCTACAATGTTAAAAGGATTGAATGACACCTGGTTTTATGAACAAATTTATTGTGGTGCCAATGTAGCATTTCGGAATTAAACTTGAGTGGTATATATATATATTATATCAATGACCTTCAAGGGGTTAAACAATGAATGGCATACATAATTCTAAATTATCTTTGTACTTAAAGAGTCAAACTTTAAATTAGTTATTTTTGTTTAACGAACATTTATGTATCTAAATGTAGCAACAAAGATTATCTATTACATAGTTATCATACTTGACCCCACCGCAACGAGCGGCATATATACGTGCCGTTTAAGGTTCACGAATATTCCACTTTCATTATCAGTATTTTTTAGCCCACAAATTTTCGCGTTATGTAATTAGAGATTTTCAGTGAATAAAAATTTTAATATGGAATAACTGAAGCCTAAGAAATAAAAGTTTAAAAGACGCACGTCGGGAAACTTTTAACACTTTTAGGGGCAAAGTACTCATAAATTTCTGAAAAGGTTGAATGGCACCAGAATTTTTAAACACATTTATAATTTGAAATACGTAAAAGGTCATCATGCACCCCTTAAGAGGGAAATTTTCATTGCAAAATTTGCAAAATTCTAGTGCCAATCAGTGTTGCGAGTGGGCTACTTTTTTTTTAAATTCAGATTTCTTGATTGGCACCACTTTTTTGAAACGGTAAAATACACTTTGTTTTTGCCTTAATTAATATGACATTAAATAAGGCACATTTTACCATTTCAAAAAAGTGATGCCAATCAAGAATCTGATTTTTAAAAAAGTAGCCCATGTGGCAACACTGGTGCCAATGTGGCATTTAGGGGGATAAACATTAAGTGCTCCAAAAATGAAACACCGCACTTCAAGGTGTTAAAAATGCTTCCACAAGGTCCGTTTTACGACCACCACTTCATTTCAAGGAAATAACTCCCTGATAAATTTCGCAGAAACTTACATCGAAAGAATTTTTTGTTGGAGTTCTTGAAAAAACCTACCTTGAATTTTTTTTTCTAAAAAAATACTGGTTTCCAAAAAACGAAGTAGTGGGAGCTCTTCTTTAACCCTTTAGTGCGCAGGTTTGCATATCTGCAAACAACAGAGTTTTGAATTTAATAGATTTTTTATTCGCATATGCCTAATTAACACCAGAAAATTAAAATAGCAATATTTGCTTTAATTAATAACAAACATTCCGTATTTAAACAAAAAGAAATTAACCATTTAAACATTCTGGAGTAAAGTCAAATTCTCAGAACTACGTAATTTCTAGAACGTATTCTATCATGGAAATTAAAGGGTTAAAGTTTAAGTTTTATAAAATAAATAATAATATAAAATAAGGTATTTGGAGACATACTTATCAAAATATTTACCAATTTGCAGTATTTTAACGTAAAAGAGCCACACGACAGTAGTTTTTACTTGTATGCAGATGTGCAACAGAAGAAAAGTTGACGTACTATACGAAAAATGTATCTCTGATTTTTTTCATTATTTCTCCTGAGTAATAAGCATTTCAGAGAATCATATATAATTTTTTCGAAACAAAATAAAAAAATCACGCATTTAAGGGTTAAAGATATATTTTTTCTTTGTTGCAGGTGTGATATGGCTGTCACACCCACATCAGAAAATAAATGTTTCTTTTAAGTATGAAAATGTTTAAAAAATCGATGTCACAACATTTAGATAACATCGTTTTTCTGAAAAATAGAAATATATTTTTTAAACGTATGTGATTTATTCGCATTACGAAACAAACGAAATTTTTGCGCATAATTTTCCGACACGCCCTCGCCCATATGCATGGATTTGGCGTCAACCAAAACAGGTGGATCGACACTATACACCTCGAAATTCCAAGGAATTTTCTTAGAAAAACGGCACTTTTTAAATGAAACTATACATTGTAAGAAAGTTTCAAAGAAAAAATATTATTAGTAATAGGAGGATAAAAAATGAGTAATGAGTTGCTGACAACGAATTAAGGACTCAGGGTTGTGACCAGTGCTAGCAGCGTTCCTAAATTTTTCTACCTGTCCAACCACTATTCTAAATAAAGAATCTTTGTGATAAGTCCTTTTTATCTGCAATAGAAATATACAATATTTATTATACTTTTAAAATAGTGGTAGGGATGTGAGAAAATTATAGGAACGCTGCGAACCCTGGTTATGACATACGAAGTATGTGCACTATATTTATATTTGTCACTACTGTTTTTCGAAGTTCTCCTCAAATTATTTTATTGCAAAGTCCACAACAAATGCCTAGGTTTAAATAAAGTTAATATTTTTATTTGCATTTATTATTTGCAAAGTTTAAATCGTATATGTTATGGGCAATTCCGTATTACATAGCTGCCAACTTGTACGAATTTTTGCTACCACTAAAATTTTACAGAAATTTTTTCCTTATTTAATTATCAACATTCACTGCAATTCGGCGATTGAATTAGGCAAAATTTTCTATTAAATTTTAGTGGTAGCAAAAATGCGTACAAGTTGGCAGCTATGGTATTAACTCTTTATCTACGGCATTGTGATCTACTGCAACTTTTTTCATGTAATATTTTTTTTTAGTTACTACAATAAAAATTAAAGGATAAACATTAAAAAAATTCTCACCCGTGAGAAATTTAATTATTTAGAGCACAGGTGGCCAACTGTGGCACGCGCCACACCGCTAAAATTCTACAGTAATCATTGCCTTATCTAATCATCGAATCTCTGCGATTCAAGAAGTCGAATTTTTCTGTAAAATTTTAGTGGTATCCGGCGGGCCGCAGTTTGACACCATTGTTGTAGAACATAGTCGAAAAATTTCTATGACTTCTGTTAGTATCTCCGTGCTCTAACTCTCGTAAATATACTCGAATTGTCACGTAATTGAAATATGTTATTGAGGTTTACTATGGAATGATCGGTTTCAAAATGTGTGGAAGCTTCTTCACCAAGGCTGCCACAGGCGATTATTTTTAAATTCTATTCGCACCACTATTTTTAAAATGCACATTTTGTAGTATAATTTTTTAGCACATGTTTGCAAAGTGTAAGTGAAAGATTATTGTTTCGAAAATGGTGGTTCGATATAGAATTAAAATATAGTCACCTGTGGCAGCCCTGCTTCACGTACACTATAAATGCAAAAATTTGTTTCAAAGTAGTGGTGCTATTGTGGTACTTGATAATTAAAATAAAGTGGGCCATATACAGCAGGGTGAGTCGAAAAAACCGAAATATTTACAATCGAAATGTAACAGAGCGGAAAAGTTTCCTTTTGTAATAAAGAATAAATTCGTAAAATATTATATCGATCGGTTAATATGTTTTACCGCCGCCTGGGGACAAAGTTAAAAAAAAATCGCAAAAAACTTGTTTTTTTTTCAATATATTTTTTTAATTATCCAAACGTACGAATACAATTTCTAATAGGACGCTATAGCTACATGAAGATAAGAAATGTCCCGGTAAATGTTCATTATGATAAAATAATATCTTTTACTGCCGCAAATGGACAATATTTTAAAAGCGAATCGTAAAAATTTCAAATTTTCATTTTTTGTATATTTTTATAATTTCTATAATATGTGTAGAAGTAAATAAATTTACTTTATATCTATTAATATGTCATAAATTTTGTTAACTATTTGTCATAGACTGAAAATAAAAAAGGTAATCATTCACTGTTCTTTACGATCGCTTCGTCTTCTGCTTTTTTACTACATATCAGCAGTTCATATACCACAAATCACAAAAATTATATAAAATCATAGCTGCCAACTTTTACGCTTCTTTCTTACCACTAAAATTTAACAGAAATGTTTGCCTTATTCAAATTGCAGATTTCGGTGATTTAATAAGGGAAAGTTTTCTATTAAATTTTAGTGGTAGGAAAAAACCGTAAAAGTTGGCAGCTATGTAAAATGAGCAAAATATTTTAGTATTTTATTAATTAAAATACAGAAATGTTTAACCGAAACGGATTAAATAAACTTAAAATGAAGAAGCATTTAAAGTAAATGAATTTTATAATATGACTTGCTTTCAAATAAAGCCATTGTTCCTCGAGAGGCCGAAATTGATCTTATGTGCTCCTCACTCTGTTCTGGTCCACAAACTTTACCAGCACTTCAGAGACTAATTTCACGCATCTTTCTACTGACTGAGTGGGACAAGGAAAGTTATAATAGCTGGCATATTTAATCGAACATTCTAAACTCACCAGCGTTGTCAGATTGTCATTCAATAGACAAACCGTAACAGGTGGTTTCGTTAGTTTACAGTTTTGCCTTTCGACTAAAGCCATACAATTTTAAGCTTCAAAGTTCAAGTCTGGAATGACGAAATGACGGATGGCACTCTTCGTGTCCACAGAACTTCGTGCTTTGGCAAATTTAAATTTTGGCAATCGGCTGATCTGCATGTACTCAATGAGTACATCCTGAAAGTGTACTGCATCAGTTGGTTCACAATTAAAATGAATCCATCATGTTTTTCCGATTCTGTGGACTATAATTAGTAACCCCCGTTACATTATATCATCTACAAAAGATTATCATTCCTGTAATTTCACGAAATGCCAGTTTCGCAAATCATGAAAATACCCTAATTGAAATGATAGCATATGAAGGAGAGGAAGGACATCAGAAACCCAGCCATAAAGAAAATTGCCAAAGCACGAAGTTCTGTGGACACGAATAGTGCCATCCGTCACATCGTCATTCCAGACTTGAACTTTGAAACTTAAAATTGTATGGATTTAGTCGAGTGGCAAAACTGTGAACTAACGAAACCACCTGTTACGGTTTGTCTATGGACTGACGATCTAACGACGCTGGTGAGTTTAGAATGTTCGATTAAACATACCAGCTATTATAATTTTCCTTGTCCCACTCAATCAATAGAAAAATGCGTGAAATTAGTCTCTGAAGTGCTGGTAAAGTTTGTGGACCAGAACAGACGGAGGATCACATATGATCAATTTTGGCCTCTCGAGGAACAATGGCTTTATTTGAAAGAAAGTCATATTATAAAATTCAATTACTTTAAATACTTCTTCATTTTATGTTTATTTAATCCGTTTCGGTTAACCCTTTGAGGGGCAAAGAACTTCTGTTGCTAAAATGGTAAAATGATTGATTGGCACCAGAATTTACTAGAAAATTTATATGAAAGTAAGTAAAAGTGTTTCTTCGAGTATATAGAGTAAATCAAAAATTAGTTTTAAAATGCTGGTGCCAATATGGCATTTAAGAATTAAAATTAAGTGGTAAATATAATATACCGGTGCCCTTCAAGGGGTTAATCATGTCTGTATTTTTGAAATACTAAACTATTTTGTTCATTTTATATCATTTTTGTGATTTTTGGTATATGAACTGCTGATATGCAGTAAAACAGCAGTAAAGAAAGCGATCGTCAAGAATAATGAATGATTGCCGTTTTTTTTCCAGTCTATAACAAATTGTTAATCAAATTTACGACAATATTAATAGATATGAAGTAAATTTATTTAATTCTAGATATTATAAAAATTATAAAAAATTAAAAAAAAATAAAAAAAGTGAAATTTTTACATTTTTTTTTTTTAAATATGGTCCTTTTGCGGCAGTAAAATATATTACTTTATCATAATGAACATTTACCAGGACATTTCTTATATGTTCATGTAGCTATCGCGTCCTATTAGAAATTGTATTCGTACGTTTGTATAATTAAAAAAAATACTGAAATAAAACATGTTTTTTGCGATTTTTGGAAATTTTGGCCCCTTGCGGCGGTAAAAGATATTAACCGATTGTTGAAATATTTTACGAATTTATTCTTTATTACAAAAGGCAACTTTTCCACTCTATTACATTTCGATTATAAATATTTCGGGTTTTTTGACCCATCCTAATATACAGTGTATCTGTAAAGTAATGGTATTGGATCATGATGTATCCATTTGAAACAAATAATCACAGACGTTATTCACTTTGGAACACCAAACGTCTTTAACCCATTAACCGCCAAAACTATAACGTTGAGTTTTTCAACTTATTAGCCGAACGTCGTTTGCCACCAGAAACTCTGAAAGATAAATTATGCTTTATTTGATCTTAAAATTTTGTGTCTTTAAGGGCAATTTTTTAACTGAAAAACAGTGGTGGGTATGCAAATAATTTAAAAATGTGCATTTATTTTAAACGCTGCATCAACGCAACGCCAGCGGGTTAAAGTTAACACGTTGACTGACACTCTACGAGTATACTTGTAGCTTTAATTAATATTCGTGGCTTTAATTTATTACTTTCTCAACATTATTTTAAAATAAAAAAAATTGCCTTATTTATTGGCAGAAATTTAGCTATATTAGTAAAGCGAAATTTATCTTTCGGAATTTGTGGTGGCAAACGACTTTGAAGAAGAAATTTGAAAATTCTTACTTTTTGCGGCAGTGAACATGTTAACTGTGTGTAGAAAGAGCTTGAATATCGTTTAAATATGTGTTGGGCAACAAATAGAGTCTACATCGAACTGCACTGAACAGGTATGAAACTTGGGGAGTTTTTTTTTTTTTTTATTTGGTGAAGATTTCATATTTCCATCTTGTTTCGTTGATTTCCCGTGACCGGTTAAAAAAGCACCGTGATTTTACGATTGGTTGTATGGTGTTTTATGGCGCAAAATCGCTTAAGGGACAGGCTGCGCCCATGATTTTACGGACGCACTGTATATCCCACCGCCCATCGAGAGGTTAAAACTAGTACGCCCAACAGGAGTCGATTCGACTCCGACCAAATGATTAAATGTCAATTCAAGTTAGAAATTTGTTCATAAAATACGTTTGATATAAAACGCACGGAAATAAGATAAATAGTTGAAAATAAAAATTCTGGTGTAAAATATTTTTATAAATATTGAGTAAAATTTCCGGGCGTTCTTGTGTTAAAAGTTTTATTTACCTCGAACTTTTAAATTAAATATTTTTATGTTTATCAAACATCTACTTTATTAACCCCTTAACTGCGGCCGAAAAGAGTTTGCTATCTTTGATACTAAAAGCTTCTGGATACCACTTAATTTTCAGTGTAATCTTCGGTTTGTTAAATGCATATAATATTAAATGCATAAAATGCATACGTTTGTTTTGCATACCTTTTTCGATTGTACAAAGCCAAATATTTTAGTAAAAAAAAAAGGTGCAGGGTCCTTATTTTTAATTTATTGTGTTAAAAAAAAATAAACACTTAAGATGTTAATATAGCATATCAATGTCATAAATCATCATTTTGTTATTGAAAATAACAGCTTTTTGTGATGGGAGTCCAACATTTTAAACTAGTCGTTAACATTAAATATCTGCGTTTGAATGATGCACTGATTTCTACTATTCCAAACCGGTTATTATTATACTGGTGAGCCGATGTTCGGCACGCCTTATACAGATTTCTTTTAACCGGGGAGAACGTGCCCACACCCAGAGTATGGAATGGTTATTACTTGATCACCAATAAATATAAATAGTAACTGTCACCTTACTTAGCCGGTGACAGTTTTTACAAATTCTGCGACAAAATAAGTTGACGATTACTTAAAATAATAGTGGTGACAATTGTAAAAAAAACATACGCACTCAGAGTCTATCAGGCCCGGCGCGGGTCTCCCAGGTTAATTATTGTGTGAAGTATGAGAGTTACTATAAAAAAAATCAAAGGGTGGAGTAACCTCTTTTATATTTTCTACTGTTTCCAAACAATAACTTTCGTTTTATATTTATCCTGAAAGTGCTTAAAAAAAGAACTCTGTTATAGGAATTTAACTCAAATAATGTAAAAATGTAATATGATAATTACTGTTTGAAATTAATGGTAGATAAAAAATTGACCACCTAATCCTGGAAAAAATTAAATATTGTGTTGATTTTAACCTGTTGAAAGGCGTTGGGATATTTATTGCGGAAGAAGTTTTATACATTTAATTTTATTCACTAAATAGATACATTATACATTAAATGCAAGAGTTTTTATTTTGTTTCGAAAAAATATATATATATGATTCTAAGAAAGGTTTATTACACTTGAATAATAATGAAAAAAATCAGAGATAAGTTTTACGTATAATACGATAACGTTTTCTTATGTTGCACATCTGCAACGCATGCAAAAGCTACTGTTATAGCTAAAATACTGCAAAATTAGTAATTATTTTAATAATTATTAATCTATGTAAATTATTTTATATGAATTTTATTTTGTAAACTTAACTCTTAACCCTTCACTGCACCACGTGCCATATCTGAAACATATTTAAAAAATATATATAATTTTCATTATGTGCCAAGAAATTCGCTAATTTGATCACTATAACTGATCAAAAACAATCCGAAGAATGGGATAACACTTAATTCGTCCATGCCAGAGGGCTGCATTAGATGAAAAGTTAGAATTTGTTCTTCAGAAACAAAACAAAAAAAAAATCGATCAATCTATTAAAGTAACATTTACTTTAATCATTTTTACTGAATGCTTAAAAATGATAATATAAAAAAAGTTGCACAGTGTTAAGCAGATAAAATGAATTAATTTAAGCTGATTTAGTTTCAAAATATAGCAATACAATTTTTTTAAAACCCTAATTGTGTACTTGTGGTACACACACCATAAAATATCAAATTTTAGCTGAAAATTTGAAATTTAATTTTTTTTACTATTTTTCCCTTTATTTGACCGATATCTAGATTCAAATAATTTTTTTTCATAAAAATAGAAAAAATCGTGCAGTGAAGGGAATGAATGATTTTTTTTCCGTTAGAATTGTGTTTTTTATTCTTATGTTAAAGATCAGTCACCAGAAATTTTAAGATAGATTTGTAACTTTATTTAGTAGCATTTTTTGTAATTTCATACAGGAATATTATTTCTATATAAAATAGTGGTTGATAAAAGTTAAATAAAAAGTGATGCAGATATGCATCACTATGCATTTAAGGGTTAAATTTTATAACTTCGGCGAAAAAAGCTATAAAATTGCATTTAGTTATTTTCAAATAAAAATTTTCTAAAATTCGGATGTGAATTCAGCATTACATAAATAAAATTACTTGCCATGAAATAGTATAATACTTAGATAATCTCCTCAGGAAAGAAGTACAACTACTTTCTTTAACTACGCATATTTATTTTAACATAGCTCCCAATCTTTCCAATTTTTGAGTAACATTATTACCGAATAGTAATCATCGTCCTTTTTACTCGAAATTAATTCAATTAAATTAAGCGCATATTTCTATTCTGGAATTGCAGTTCTAAAAATTTTGAATCTTTGACAGCTACATTTTAACAACAATTATTTACCCAATTTTAATTGTATAAATCGGACTATCCTCTATACATATAGTATGACTTATTAGTTATAGTCTAATGCAATCAGTACTATGCAATAGACATATCTTAATCTTAACTGCCTACAAAGATTTCTAGTGTTAATGCGAATGTCAAGAAGCACATTAGATAACTCAAATATATTGGATAAATACAGATTGCGTTTAGTTATCAGTTATGTACAGTACAGTCTTGTAAAAAACAGTAAATACCCTTATTTAATCTGCCGTAAAACAGCATATTAAAATATGATTGGTACCAATCAATCTGTAATACCTAATCCTGGAAAAAATTAAATATTGTGTTGATTTTAACCTGTTGAAAGGCGTTGGGATATTTATTGCGGAAGAAGTTTTATACATTTAATTTTATTCACTAAATAGATACATTATACATTAAATGCAAGAGTTTTTATTTTGTTTCGAAAAAATATATATATATGATTCTAAGAAAGGTTTATTACACTTGAATAATAATGAAAAAAATCAGAGATAAGTTTTACGTATAATACGATAACGTTTTCTTATGTTGCACATCTGCAACGCATGCAAAAGCTACTGTTATAGCTAAAATACTGCAAAATTAGTAATTATTTTAATAATTATTAATCTATGTAAATTATTTTATATGAATTTTATTTTGTAAACTTAACTCTTAACCCTTCACTGCACCACGTGCCATATCTGAAACATATTTAAAAAATATATATAATTTTCATTATGTGCCAAGAAATTCGCTAATTTGATCACTATAACTGATCAAAAACAATCCGAAGAATGGGATAACACTTAATTCGTCCATGCCAGAGGGCTGCATTAGATGAAAAGTTAGAATTTGTTCTTCAGAAACAAAACAAAAAAAAATCGATCAATCTATTAAAGTAACATTTACTTTAATCATTTTTACTGAATGCTTAAAAATGATAATATAAAAAAAGTTGCACAGTGTTAAGCAGATAAAATGAATTAATTTAAGCTGATTTAGTTTCAAAATATAGCAATACAATTTTTTTAAAACCCTAATTGTGTACTTGTGGTACACACACCATAAAATATCAAATTTTAGCTGAAAATTTGAAATTTAATTTTTTTTACTATTTTTCCCTTTATTTGACCGATATCTAGATTCAAATAATTTTTTTTCATAAAAATAGAAAAAATCGTGCAGTGAAGGGAATGAATGATTTTTTTTCCGTTAGAATTGTGTTTTTTATTCTTATGTTAAAGATCAGGCACCAGAAATTTTAAGATAGATTTGTAACTTTATTTAGTAGCATTTTTTGTAATTTCATACAGGAATATTATTTCTATATAAAATAGTGGTTGATAAAAGTTAAATAAAAAGTGATGCAGATATGCATCACTATGCATTTAAGGGTTAAATTTTATAACTTCGGCGAAAAAAGCTATAAAATTGCATTTAGTTATTTTCAAATAAAAATTTTCTAAAATTCGGATGTGAATTCAGCATTACATAAATAAAATTACTTGCCATGAAATAGTATAATACTTAGATAATCTCCTCAGGAAAGAAGTACAACTACTTTCTTTAACTACGCATATTTATTTTAACATAGCTCCCAATCTTTCCAATTTTTGAGTAACATTATTACCGAATAGTAATCATCGTCCTTTTTACTCGAAATTAATTCAATTAAATTAAGCGCATATTTCTATTCTGGAATTGCAGTTCTAAAAATTTTGAATCTTTGACAGCTACATTTTAACAACAATTATTTACCCAATTTTAATTGTATAAATCGGACTATCCTCTATACATATAGTATGACTTATTAGTTATAGTCTAATGCAATCAGTACTATGCAATAGACATATCTTAATCTTAACTGCCTACAAAGATTTCTAGTGTTAATGCGAATGTCAAGAAGCACATTAGATAACTCAAATATATTGGATAAATACAGATTGCGTTTAGTTATCAGTTATGTACAGTACAGTCTTGTAAAAAACAGTAAATACCCTTATTTAATCTGCCGTAAAACAGCATATTAAAATATGATTGGTACCAATCAATCTGTAATACTTCTACTAATTAATACTATTGTTAAATTTTTCTGAGGGTGTCCTCTACATACGGAAATTGCACCAAATTTAAAAATTTCGGTAAATTTTACATATGGTTAGTAAAGATGAAGTCATTGAGTCCATTTGTTTTGGAATTGTCCTGATTTCACCCATTAAGGACCAGCATATATTACAGGAATTTTATTCAGTTAACACCACTTTTTGTTAAACACTTAATTTTACCTTAAGAATCACTGAAATGTGTTAATTAAATAAGGAAGATTTTTCTTTTTTCCTTTACTGGTACAAAAAAAAAAAAAAAAAAAAAAAAAAAAAAAAAAAAAAAAAAAAAACTGTTTTTTTAACCCTTTCAGGAGCAAAACATTTTCAATGCTAAAGTGTTGAAATAAATGTTTGGCACCGGAATTTGCGAAAAATGCATTTGTAAATAAGAAAAAGGCTATATTTCGCATACTTATTAAATCGAAAATATTTTACCACAATTCTGGTATCATTCGAGATACCGTGTGGGTTTTCTTTTACGATAATATTTTATTCGTAGTGTACTGACGGTACTTTAAAGTACCACTTTAATTAATTACCTCTAAAAATTTAAATAAATACTCACTCGGGAAATATTTATGTTTATGCTTTAATTTTCATAGCAGTAACCGAAAAAAATATATATGAAAAAAATTGCAGTAGATCAAAATGCAGTACATAAAGGGTTAAACCCACTTTTCATTCAAAATTATTGTCATGAATAGGGAAATAATTTCTATTCCTTTTTACTGGTGGGAGTTTCTCCCGTTGGTAAGCAGGCCCTGCGCCTACTTAAATAATCATCGTAAATAAATTTTCCGGTTTCATATAGTGATGGGCAGTATGAATGATTTTACTATTCGAATGAATCACCCTGGCATGCAAAAAAAAAAAAAACAGTTCCCAATCTTTCTATTTAATTTTAATCAATTACCACCAGAAATTTGTGAAAAGAAAAGAAACAAAGCCATAGTGGCCAGCCTTCCTAACTTTTTTAATCAGTTATCCTCAGCAATTTTGAAGATAAAAAAATCTTTTGTATTTTTATGGACCTTCTTAACACTGGAATTACCGGAAATTTGAGTCAAGTTTTATAAAAATATTTCACACCAGAATTTTGATTTAAAACAGTTCAACTTTACTATTTATCGTTTTTGTTCTTTGTATCTTTTAAACTTATTTCATAATCAAATTTGTGGTTTGAACCGAAAAATATTCATATGGTAGCCGTTGAAATGACGGCTCATGGTAGTTCTAGTGTTAACCCTTAAATGCATAGTGATGCATGTCTAGGCAAATTTTGTTTAATCCTAGCAACCGGTATATTTATATAGAAATATTAATCCTGTAAAAATTACAAAAATATAAAGTTAAATATCTATCTTAAAATTTCTGGTGTCTAATCTTCAATACAAAAGTAAAAAACAAAATTCTAAAACGTAATTTATGCATTTAAGTGTTAAGTTTTATGAAATAAAAAATTATATAAAGTAAAAATTATATAAAGTAAGGTATTTAGATTTATACTTATTAAAATTATTTACTAAGTAGAAGATATCTCGTCATTCTGACGAGTTAGCCTTTTCAAAGAATGATAAAGCATTGCATTATAAAAAGAATTATGAAGTAATAAATTATATCTTATCTAATAAGGTCAGGTGGGGTAAAATAGTTATAAAAACAGCCCATTTTTCATTGAAATTTAATTTCCAAGAAAAACATTAATTGAATTTTTAAAATAATGACATAGAATATGCAAATGAACTTCACTCACAAAATTTGAAGAACTATTTCACACACACACACACACACACAAAAAAAAAAAAAAAAAAAAAAAAAAAAAAAAAAAAAAAAACTTGCAAATTTAAACGTGCTATTTTAAAACATATAGTCAATTAATTTTCGTCTTCGTTCATTCCATTTAAAAAATTCCCTAACATTCAATTTCTTATAAATCAGAAAAAAAATAATAAATAAGAGTCATTCACGGCTGTGAAGAAAAAATTAAAACAGCCCGATATAAAATTTCTAACAATATTACATTTAATATACACTTCGCTTGCCTTAAATTGTCATTTCTTAAGAAGGTTTTTTTGCGTGGAGTTCCTTCAGATCGCTATATTGCCAGTGAACTCGATGGTCTGTATTTTAATGAATCTCAAAGGAATGAATCGGAATCATTCATAATTAAACATTGTTTTTGAATACAGCTTTATTGAAAAAAAAATTCTGAAAATTAAAGTAAAATGACTGATTTTAACGAAAGATTATCGGGACCCGCATGAGTTCACTTCGTAAATGCTATATACCTAGCGCTATTACACTGCTCAGCAAAAGTTTAGACACTGGTGATTTTTAACCTTTAAATAAAAAATACGAACACTTGTGTTATACAAATGGCTGTACTTATTTTTTAATATATTTTAAACGTTTTAGGACAAAAATTACGGTTTTAATGTAGGATAATACTTAATTTAATTGAAAAAAGTGAAATTTGCATATTGCAAAAGTTTAGACACTTTTGTGATTTTTAGGCAACTGTTCACGGAAAACGCAAATTTCAAACTTATAACGTTATATGCATGAAGTATTTAAGTGCACCTCGCGATAGTACTGGTTAGCGAAGAAGCCATGAGCAAGAAATTTTCAGTCAGATGAAGTAATTAAAGCATGGAAGCTGAAATCGAAACGGAAGACTTTTGCAGAAATTTCAGCTGCTTTAAATCGTCCAAAGAAGTCTTTCTATTAAGTACTGTCTATGGGTGACTCTTTAATAGCAAAACATAAATCTGGAAGGCCTCATGTGGCCAGAAAACGAGATTATAGAAGGATCCATAAATTGATATCTAGACAAATGACGACTGCTTATCGCATTAAAAGTGAGTCAGAGCTTTCTGTGTTAACGGATACTTTCGTAGATGAATTATAGAGAGATGTACATTAGTTTAAATGTAAATGATAAAACAACCAGCCTTGAAATCTCACAACAAATTGACCCCTTTCCGTCGCGGAGTAATTCAGTTTATAAAACTGATGAAATAATGGACTGAACCCAGAATTTATAAATGAATTTATTAGGAAAACCGAACTTGCTTATTTTCACGTACATTATAAAAGGAAAGTTTTAATAAAATCTTCTTGGTGCGGTCTGTCAGTTTTGGAATTAAAATTAGGTGTCCTTTTTAAGGACACCGCCCTCGAAAGAGTTGATGATTTGAGCCTCACTTTGTTTTAATTCTCGAGTATCTCTGGAGTTTCTCAATGGTCGTCAAGCAGCGTAAGACTACATACATACATTGGAAAACAATTTACAGAAATTTGGTGAACTTTTAGCTCTTCCAAAGTATGTATTTGTGCAAGATAATGCGTCTATCCATGTTGCATACAAATCAAACAATTAGTTTAACTCTCAAAATATTACTGTTCTTGACTGGCCCGCGTGTAGTCCTGATCTGAAACCAAACGAAAACTTTTGTGACATCATATCTCATACGGTTTATGCAATTTTTTGACAATACTCCTCTGTAAATGAACTTCGATCTGCTTTTGAACGTATTTGGTACGAAATAGAACCCCAAGTGATGCAGGATTTAGTTTCTTCGATGGGAACTCACATTTTTGCATTCATAGCAGACAAAGTAGGTCAAGTTCGATTTTAATTTATGGATATTTTTCTGTTAACAGACAGATTGTCTATACTTTTGCCACAATGTTAAATTTCTTTTTTTGTCATTATATATTATGTGAAGGGTATAGATTAAAATTTATTGTTTGTGTTTGAAAGATAAGTCCCCACTAATATATGACAGTTGAGTTACAACAATTCGTTACATACTTCTCAGTACAGAAGCATAATCGATCATTGTCTAAACTTATGCTCAGCAGTGTGTATATAATGAAAACAAAGTTGATGACATGCAGAATAAAACACAGTTTCAACAAAAAATTTATTTGCTTTTATTAATTGCCGATTGCTGGCACCAAAATAATAATTATATAACTTAAATTTAAAAAAAAAATCTCAGCTTAGTTCCTGATTTTTATAAGAACATGCATAAAGAAACCTGTAATAAATGTTGATCATTAAAAATCATCTTTTATCACCTAAGTGAATTGCAACTATTAATAGCATTAACAGATTTTTTTCTTTCAAATTATTTTATTAAATTACAAATTTATTTTCCCTACAAAATACAAAATTTTATTTGCATTGATATATATATTATATATATTGATCCATTGATATATATATTATATATATCAAACCATTAAAAGCATTGCAAAATGCCAACAAAAAGCGTGAAATTAATTCTAATTGCATTTTATAAGAAATATTCATTTTTTCCCAATGTCTTTAGAATTCAAAGAATTTCAAAACATTTTTTTCTTTTATTTTAGCTACCGATAAACGGCTCCAACAAATCCTACCTGTTCACAATGAATGCGATTCGAACGAATGTTTACTTTTATGCAGGGAGAGGATGAGCTGTCAATCTAATTTCAACTGAAGTTATCTCAGAATATATACATAATTGAATGCAATTCATCTCTCAAATGTTAATTTGTTTTAAATAATATTTCTAAAAATGTAACTTTTATGAAGTTTTATTCGAAAAAAATAATTTTGAATAAAAATGGCCGAATGGAATTCGATAAAGTGAAGTGGTGTATCGATATCCGGATGTGAACACTCCGGAAGCGTTATACACTTAGTGCTATTATATATCCTATAATTTGCAATATTTTAGTTGTTACTTGTATTGGAGATGAGCAACGCAAGAAAGGGTTGAAGTATTATACGATAAATGTATCTTTGATTTTCTTTCATTATTTTTCTGTGTTACAAACCTTTCAGAGAATCATATATATTTTTTTCGAAACAAAATAAAAAATCATGCATTTAAGGGTTAATTCTAATTAAAATAAGAAACTTCTTTTTCGGTACAGAATTTCTTGTAGAAATTGAATTAAAAAAAACAAAGATTGGTAGCTATGCTTTTGCGCATGCCAGAATGATTCATTCGAATATTAAAATTACTCATTCTGCCCATCACTTATCCAAATTTTTTTGCTTGCATCCACAATTTCTGAAAGGTAAACTTTTCTTTATTAATTTACAAAGATTCTGCAAATGAAGTAAGGCAAAGTGGTCTAATCTAAAATAGTGGGAGCTTTGTGGCCGGAAGGCTAGGGTGTGAAGAACCCTACCTCAGAATTTCCAATGAATACGATACTACTTTTGCACATATGAAAACGTTGACATTTTTTTTCTTTAAATTATAAATCTTTGTAGGATTATTTTCGGAATTTGTAATCATTTTCTACCATTAAAAGGACAAAATTGTATTTCAAAACTCTATTAGAACTGCAAGCACTCTCAAAATGTTTTCATAAATTATCTAAAGGTCCTAAAAATGTGTTAACCCTTTCAGGGGCAAAGTACTTCTGATGCTATAATATTAAGATGATTGACAGACACCGGTATTTATGAACAAATTTATATGAAAGTAAAGTAAGTAAAAGCATTTCTTCGCGTACATTATGTATGGCAAAATTAAATACCTAAATTCTGGTGTCAATATGGCATTTGGAAATTAAAATTAAGTGGTATATATAATTTACCGGTACCCTTCAAAGGAATATTAAAATACAAGATTTTTTAAATATTGAATAAAATAAGGGATGCGGGCTAGTTAAAAAAAACAACCATTATGGAAAAATATACTACTCTTAATGCCCCCTTTACTTATTATTGCCTAAAAAATAGTTCAATTCTCGGATTTATTTTGAGACAATGGAAAAACCTTATAAATATTATGTTTCTTTTGTTGTTGATTTTTTTTTTTTACAAATGCGTAGCTGTCAACTCTTGCGCTTTTTTGTACCACAAAAATTTAATAGTAAGTTGTACCTTTTTTAATCGCCTTTGCGCCGTTCAAGACCGGCATCTTTGACACGAATTTTATTAGTTTGGCATCGTTTTTTGTTAGTTATTTGGCATAACTTTGTAAATCGCGGAAATGTCGTAATTAAATAAAATCAATTTTACTTTTCTTTTTTACTGGTATCAAACTCAAGCGTTTTAAGCTCTTTTTGAGGGTGCATATATGTACCCATGGTCCCGAACGGGTTAACTGTCGCTGAAATAAAGCAGAAATTTCTGTTAAATTTTTGTGGTGCAAATAAGCGTAAGAGTTGGTAGCTATGCCAATCTAATTAACCTTTGAAGAATTGGTTCATATTTCTTCTAATTAAAAAACGTTTCGAAACGGCGTTTAATATGTCAGCCTGTAGAATCACGGGTTTGAAAAACACACCCAATCTGCCTGTGTTCTATCTTATATAAACATGATCTGAAATAAGAAATGTATTTCTTTGTAGTAGTTAACATAGTGTCTTAACATAATTAAAAACATGGAAAAAGATTTAAAAATTATGAATTACTGGTCACTTGAAATTAATATTGTTAATTTTGCCCTTTTTTACACTTAGATGTGCTTAAAAAATATCTAATATGGTCAATTTTCGAATATCGCACCCTCGCTTCAAAAGTGCCATAACTAATAAAGCACCGTTAATCAGAAAATGAGAAAAACTGTTTCCGGGCTACAGAAGGGTCAACGGCCATCTTGCAAACACTACTGCAACCTGGTGGCTGAATTTTCAGTGTACTATCTGGTACTTAAGGTGATTGGTATAGGCATAAAAACCACGTAGAATGGTCGCCAAAACTCAAAAAATCCATTTTTTGAGTTGTGTCAGTTTTGAAGCAAGGGTACGATATATTAGGTTCATTCCATGGTTAGTCAAACGTGTTCACTTTGCTAGGATCAATCAAGTCAATTTAGTTGAAAGATTGAGTCACTAGAATTTTAAAATATTCTTCCGACGAAAACGCGTTTAAAATTTCGCAAACCCTTTGATCAATGCATCTTTTGTTAATCATTCGTTTTGCGCTTTTTTTTTGGGGGGGGGAGGGGGGATTGGGGTTTTTTTGAAGACGAATGTGAAAATATTTTCCAATTTTGAAAGGGCAATAGATAAAAAAATAACTTTAAAAAATATATATTAACCCTTTTTCCTCGAAAGTAGACTCTCACTCACCACCAGTGTTGCCAGGTGTACCGCGTAAATTAGCGCTCCAAGTGTTCTGGACAACACTGTAGAAAAATTATATAATATGAGGAAAGAAAGAATTTATTATGTTACGTTTTAACAGGAAAATTACAGTACGAACATCTACTCACTCGCCTCGCCGGTAACTGCGAAAAGTAAACATTGTGAGAAAAATGCATCGGCACAGCGCCGTCTATGTGAGATAAGGAAAAGTACAATTTTATTTTAACACTCTCCCTAAAATTGGACTATTCCTGAAATATGAATAGTTCACAGTCTTAAACGAGTCCAATATTTGCGCATAGTTCTTTTAAACGTAAATGTCCCATAGGCTTTGTCATCATATCTGCTACTTGATTTACAGAGTCCA
The DNA here is from genome assembly GCA_963932465.1 of Maratus speciosus. Lineage (NCBI taxonomy): Eukaryota > Metazoa > Arthropoda > Arachnida > Araneae > Salticidae > Maratus > Maratus speciosus. The sequence continues at coordinate 312,452,349 of OZ010796.1, forward strand.
CATACTCTATCAAGATCTTTTTCTCTTCCACTAACTCTCTTATATGATGATATCTAATATCTATATGCTTGGTGCGTCTATGGTTAGTTGGATTACTAGCTAACCGAATTGCACTTTGGTTATCAACGAGTAGACGTCCTTGTATTCCAGGTTGAAATTCACTTATTAAATTGGCCAACCATACCAACTCTTTGGATGCTGTTGATGCAGCCATGTACTCAGATTCTGTCTTAGAAAGGGCCACACATCCTTGTCTTTGGCTACTCCAAGTAATTGCACCATCACCTAAGATGGAAATGTATCCTGTTGTGGATCTTCTTGTTTGCACATCACCAGCATATTCAGCATCAGAAAACACATTGATATAACCGTCTGTTGAGCCACTGTAGTGGATTCCCATGCTTATTGTACCTTTCAGATACCTCAAAATATGTTTAATGAATTTCCATGATCCAACAGTTGGTGTTGACATCCACTGTGCAGCTTTTCCAACTGCGTATGCCAAATCTGGTCTGGAAACAACAACTAAATACATTAATCTTCCAATAGCTGATGCAACTGGATGTTCAGAATCTAATTCAGTTTCACGATACAGAATATCTAAAGAACTTTTATCTACTGGCACTTTAGCAGGTTTACAGTCACCCATTTCAAACACTGACAGTGTTCTTTTAGCATAAGCTGCCTGATGAATTCTTATGCTGTCTTTCATTAATTCAATTTGAAAACCAAGAAATTGTCTGACATTTTCACAAATCGTGATTTCAAATTCAGTTTGTAACTGGCTAAGAAGTGTTTGAATATCTTCCTTATCAGTGGCAGCAATCAGTCCGTCGTCAACATATACAGCAATAATGACTAAATTTTCACCAACATACCTCAGATATGCACAAGGGTTATAACTACTAGCTCTAAATCCAACGCTTGTTAAAAATTCAGTTAGTCTTTGATTCCAGCATCTAGTTGTCTGTTTTAGACCATATAGACTTCGAATTAATCTGCAAACACGTTCAGATCTATCATTATAACCTTCTAGTTGTTCCATGTATATCCGTTCATCAAGTGTTCCATTTAAAAATGCAGTCTTGCAATCAAATTGTGCTATTTTTACTTTCTTAAAATAAATAAACCAAAATAGATAACGTACAGTATCATACCTTATAACCGGACTAAAAGTCTCTTCATAGTTTACTCCATATTGTTGCTCAAATCCTCTAATCACCAAACGTGCTTTAAAGCGTTCAATTTCATCATTTTCATTTGTTTTGACACGAAAAACCCATTTGGCAGTCAATGGTTGCATCGTGTTATCACGTTTCACAAGTTCCCAAGTGCCGTTCTTTTGATGGGAATGCATCTCATCTTCCATAGCTTCAATCCATTTTTGTTTCTCAGGTACTTCCATAGCTTCCTGGTATGATTGAGGTTCAATTACCTTTTGACAAAGATGGGAATTGCGTATAGGTGGTTGTATCGTTGAACGATCTCTCAACTGGTATCTTACTGGTTCTTGTTCTAATTGGTTATCTTTGTCTTCCTTCTCTACCAATTCCACCTCTTGCTCTCCCTGACTCCAATCTATCAATGTATTTGGCACTGAAACTTCATGAAATTCAACATCTCTGCTTATTTCTATTCGATTTTCGCCTGTGTACACTCTATAATTTCCAGTGACTTCTTCATAGCCCACACAAAATTCCCCGTATACTTGTTTTACCAAGCTTCTTGTCAACACGTCGTTGCTTAGGAATTTGGACAATACATTGGCTTCCAAAAATTCTCAAGTACTTTAATGAATATTCCCTTCCATACCATGCTTCATAAGGTGTTTTACTTTTATCACGACTCTTACCAGTACGATTAAAGATATATGCAGAACAGTTCACTGCTTCAGCCCAGAAGCGTTTTGACAATCCCTTTGTCAACATCATTGTTCTCGCCATTTCTATCAATATTCTATTCTCACGTTCAGCACGTCCATTCTGTTGAGGTGTATACGCAGCTGATCTTCCAATTTCAATTCCATTTTTCACTAGGCAATCTATGAAATCTTGATCTGTATACTCTCCTCCATTATCTGGCATAACTGTCTTGACTGTATTTCCAGTTTGAGTTTTAACATATGCTAAGAACTGTTGTAATTTATCTTTCACTTCACTTTTATGTTGCATAAAATATACTTTACGGTACTGGGAGTAATCATCTTTGAATGTAACAAAATATTTAGAACCTTGAAAAGATGCTTCTTGCATTGGACCACAGACGTCACTGACAATTAGTTCACCAGCTTTACTGGCTTTTGGCATTTCTCGAAAAGTTGTTCTCTGAAACTTTCCAGTTGCACAACCATCACAATAGTCACTCTCATCAGTTTGAGATATTTCAATTCCTTTTATTTTCAGCAATTCTTTTGTATGATTTTTACTCTGATGACAAAATCTTTCATGCCATACTTGAAGAGAATTTTCTTTGAGATTTCTTACCATAAGGCTACTTTCTTCATTTTCCAAAACATCTATATCTAGAAAGTACATAACTCCATATCGATATCCTCCAACAATAAGTTTATTATTTTTCGTAAATTTCCATTTATTTCCTTCAATCGTTTGTATGAAACCTTTCTCTGCTGCTGATTTTACAGAAAATAAATTTGCTTTCATTTCAGGAACATACATAACATCACAATAAAAAAGAAAAATGCCCAGCTAAACTGATGGCATTGAGCTCACAGGCTATTCACACTAATTGTATATCATACTCTTATTTTAAAGAATAATGCCCCTCAAAAAAATAAGTGAAGGGGAATTAGCCCCCGTTTCACCCTTTATACTTAACCAGTGAACCTCCAAAGCTAATCAGAGAAGCTCCTTATCATAATAAACCGGTATACCAAATTTGGAGCAAATCGAATAATCCTGAAAAAAAACCATTTATCTAAATTAAGAGGGTGGACTAGCCCCCCCCCCCCTTATCCTTAACCAATGAATCCCCAAGACGAATCAGGGAAGCTCCTTAACATAATAAACAGGTACACCAAATTTGGAGCAAAGCGAATAATTCTGCATGAAAAAACCATTTATATAAATTAAGAGGGGGGGATTAGCCACCCTTTCCCCTTTATCCTTAACCAATGAACCCACAAAACTAATCAGGGAAGTTCCTTAACATAATAAACCGGTATACCAACTTCGGAGCAAATCGAATCATTCTGCATGAAAAACCCATTTATCTAATTTAAGAGGGGCGGGCTAACCTCCCTTTTCCCCCTTTATCCTTAACCAATGAACTCCCAAAACTAATTAGGGAAGCGCCTTAACCTAATAAAATGGTATACCAAATTCGGAGCAAATCGAATCATTCTGCATGAAAAACCCATTTATCTGAAAAAAAGGGGTGGACTAACCCCCCTTTATCCTTAACCAATGAACCCCCAAAACTAATCAGGGAAGTTCCTTAACCCTCTGTCTACCAGAAGGGTCCAATGGACCCGACATGTACATTCAAAATATTTATTCAAACCAGAAATTTCTTCAAAACAAACTAAATGTATAAATCAGACAATAATAAGTTAAATAAACAAATTAAATAGTTTTAAGTAAAAATTCTGGTGTAGAATGTTTTTATAAAACTTGAGTAAAATTTCCGGTAGTTCTAGGGTTAACATAATAAACCGGTATACCAAATACGGAGGAAATCGACTGATTCTGCATGAAAAACCCATTTATCTGAATTAAGGGGGGTGGACTAACCCCGTTTTTCCCCCTTTATCCTTAACCAATGAACTCCCAAAACTAATCAGGGAAGTTCCTTAACATAATAAACCGGTATACCAAATTCGGGGCAAATCGAATGATTCTGCATGAAAAACCCAATTATCTGAATTAAGGGGGTGGACTAACCCCCCTTTTCCCCCTTTATACTTAACCAATGAACCTCCAAAACTAATCAGGGAAGTTTCTTAACATAATAAACTGGTATACCAAATTCGGAGAAAATCGAATCATTCTGCATGAAAAACCCATTTATCTGAATTAAGGGGTTGGACTAACCCCGTTTTCCCCCCTTTATCCTTAACCAATGACCTCCCAAAACTAATCAGGGAAGCGCCTTATCACAATGAACCTAGGAAAAAATTTTGAAGCAAATCGGATGTTTCTATCAAGAGTTATCGCGTTACGTACATACATACATACATACGTACGTACGTACATACATACATACATACGTACGTACGTACATACATACATACATACAGAGCGGGCGGGCACATTATCTCTCAGGCTTTGATAGCCTGTGAGCTAAAAATGATGTTCTTTTCCATCTAGATTTGAACGAATTTTGATATTACCAATACCTTTGGCTAAAATTTTTCTGCCATCACCAAGTTCAAACTTAACCTTTTCTTCTAATTCTTTATATGTTTTAAAATATTCAAGTTTCCAACACACATGTTGAGTACATCCAGAATCAATTATCCACTTTGATCTTCCTGATTCATCTGCCTGAAATGTATTTACAAAGGCAAAACCGTGACTATCTTCTTTTTTCTTATCAGAATATCTATTATTTTGTTGATTCTTTATACAATTACGCCTCAGATGTGGCCCTCCACAAGTCCAACATCGTAATTTTGGTTTCTTTTTGTCATACTTGCCTTTTTCATTATTGAAATGAACATTTTCTACACTTCTGGTTTTGGAAAAATTCTTATTTGGCTGTCGTTTTCCATTACCAATGCTGATTCACGATTTATATTCACATCAACAATACCTAATCTAGTTTCTTCAATCATCAGTCTAGATGTTAATTTTGACAATGTACGATCATCCAAAGGTGTTGAGTCCCAAGCACTATGAAAATGACGATACTGCGATGGTAATGTATTCAAAATAGTTGTTATCACTAGTGAATCTGATAGTGGTTCTCCAAGTTCACGTAATCGTCGAGCAAAAGATTCGATTTTGCTAATATGTGTAGCTATATCATCACCAGCAACATAGCGATACTCTCGGAATTTAGTTTGAAGTAAATAAACAGATTTGAAGTAATAAAACGCTGATCTTTGCTCATACGCATCCAATAATTTAACCCACATTTCTCTAGCATTTTCACAGTTCATAATTAAAGCTAAGGGCTTTTTATCCACCATTGTCGCAAAAATCTCTTTCGCCATTTTGTTTGCTTTCTTCCATTTCTTCATTTCAGCATCGTAATTATCGCTACCAATTGTCGGTTGTACATGTTCCATCAATCAGTTCTAACGCATCACGAGCATCTAAAATCGCCCGTACTTGGAATTTCCACTGTGTCCAATTATTTGAGTCCACAAGCTTTTCTATTTTCACTTTGTCACTTTCTATTTTTGTCAGGAAAATCGAAAACAAAGTCCAGAAAACAGTTCAAAGAAACGCTTACTTCGTTAGGCTTAGCGATCGCCGTAGAACTCAAAAAACAAAACGCAAACACAAGTTAAATTAAAACTATCAAATTCTTTCCAACAGAAAATCTTACAAGCAGTCCGGAAACGTGACTGGGCCCGATAACCTGTAGAAAGATTATATAATATGAGGAAAGAAAGAATTTATTAAGTTACGTTTTAACAGGGAAATTACAGTACGAACATCTACTCACTCGTCTCGCCGGTAACTGCGAAAAGTAAACATTGTGATAAAAATACATCGGCACAGCGCCGTCTATAGGAGATAAGGAAAAGTACAATTTTATTTTAACACTAGAACGGCGGGAATTTTTACGCAAGTTTTAAAAAAATATTTCACATCAGAATTTTTACTTAAAACTATTTAACTTATTTATTTAAGGTATTTTTGAGCAGCATATTTTAATCTTATATTATAAAGAAATTTCTGGTTCGAATCTACATGTATTCATTCAGAAAGGGTCAAAATGACCCCTCGCCGCCGTTCTAGTGTTAAGAAACACTAAGTTCTTACAGTTTATTTCGCCATCTTTAATCGCAGATAATTCTGCCATTAGATAAGACGAATAAAATTACTTTAACACTAGAAAGGCCACGAGCGGTCATTTTGTCCGCTACCAAATTAACATATTGCGGTTCGAACCAAAATTGTTTTTATAAAATAAGGTTAAAATATACAACGAAGAAAAAGGTTAAATAAAAAAGTTAAACAGTTTTAGTTAAAAATTCGGGTGTGAAACATTTTTATAAAACTTGAGTAAAATTTCCAGCCTTTCTAATGTTAAAATGCTGGTGTGTCCAGAGCATTTGAAGCCCGATTTACGCGTGACGCCAGGCAACACTATTTGTGAATGAGAGTCACCGTTCGAGTTGTGGGAAGAATTAACCGTAGTGGACAACATCTTACGCCCTTTTTCTTTACACACACACACACACAAAAAAAACTTTTTAAATGGCCGTAACCTGTCCATTAAATAAGGCAAAGATTTCTAATAATTTTTTTGTGGTACAAAAAAGCGGAAGAGTTGTCAGCTATCGATTAACTTAGTCGGCTATTCCTCGGTTTTACAGGAATCCTTCGTCTGCCTCACAATTTTACAAGTCAGAAACTTGTTGTCCTTGTCTAGCAATGAGAGGACTTCTCGCAGCGCTGGAGATACCACGTTAGGCATTCTGGACACGAAATTTATCTTCATTTTCTGCTTAACCCCTTAACTTTCGCTCCGGTGATATTCACGGGCTGTGTCTTTTATTCATATTGTTTGATTCTCACCAGTTGTATAAAATAGTGTAATTGACTTTATTATGGTATCATTTCATATCATTAAGTAAGGTGAATACTTCTTTTTTTTTAATTGTTGCCAATAAAAAATTTGAATTTTTAAACCATAATTTAATGCGACCATTAAGGGGTTAATTCCTTGCTTCCAAACTAGCAGAAACTCCCAAAACGTTCATTGTTCTGAATAAAGAATATTTCTCTCCATTAACTAAATTTTCACCTGCAGACGTCCAGATTTCTTTTTAACCTGGCTGATCCCTTTCAGCGGGAATACAATACGTTTGGCTGGCTAAAGCAACGTAAACAGTAAATGAATTTAAAATAATTTTAACCCTATTCGGTGCGAAGTAATTATGTTTGTAAAATGGTCAAATGATTGACTGACACCTGAATTTACAAAAGAATTTATTAGAAAATAAATATTTGCTTATTTTCACTTACCTTATAAAAGAAAAATTTTATCCGGGTGCCAGAAAACCTAAAATTAAGTGTCCTTTTGTGCGGACACCGACCGCGAAAAGGTAAACAGCACATATCATACACTTGTACTTTTCAAAAAATGCACAAAAATTACTTTTTTCAAAATTTATTAAGGAAACGCGTACTTAAATAGAACTAAAACTCAACTTTTTTTTTTTCATCGATATCGTCATTTTTATTTTGGTAAAATGTTTTCAATCACCACCGACTACATATGTATTAAAACTTTAAAACCAAATATTTATTTATTCAAACATTACTTTAAAATAATACCATACAAAAGTACTTACTGTTTTGATAAAAGAAAATAAACATTAAAAAAATATGTACTTATTAATTTTGAATAAAAAAATGTAATTCATGTTTAAAGTTTTCTTCTTTTAATTTTACTGAACGACTTCATTCATCCAACTTTAAAGCACTGACACATAGTTGCAAACTTTTGCGCTTTTTTCCAACTACTATTTTTAATCAGAAAAATTCGCCTTATTTATTCCTATGTTTTCGAAGATTAAAAAATAAAAAATTCTCAGCTTCAAAATAGTGGTAGTAAAAAAGCGTAAAACTTGGCAGCTATGCTGATAGCAAATTTGATAAAGCTTTCAGTAATAAAAGTATGTTGTTTCTTTTTTTTCTGTATCTAATTTGACAACTAAAGAAAATTTATCTGTTACACGCAATTTAATGTTAAATTTGTAGTTTAAGAGATATTCTGTTTTCTGTTATATAGTAATCGAATAAATTCAAATCAATTTGTCAGTGAAGGAAAACGGAAAGTAATAAATTTTACAGAATATTTTATCTTTCTAGAAAACATTACATGTGACAGTCTAAATTTAAATCTTTATATATTTGTTTCATTTTATTTTATATATATATATTTTTATGTTCTACTTTTTAACAAAATAGAAAATATTTTTTAACAGTTGTGTCTGGAAAATGTCCTATGCAGATTAAAAAAAAAAGCACTCTTCAAGAAAAAGTATTTTATTGTTTAACACATCGCTGCCAACATCATACGCTTTTTTAACCACAAAAATTTTATAGTAAATTTTATTTTTCTAAATAGTCGTAACTGCCGACTACATAGCTGCCAACTTGTACGGAATTTTCCTACCACTAAAATTTAAGGAAAAATTTTGCCTAATTCAATCGCCGAATTGCTGTGAATGTTGATAATTAAATAAGACAGAAATTTCTGTTATATTTTAGTGGTAGCGAAAATCTGTACAAGTTGGCAGCTATGCGACTAAATAAGGCTATTCTACTAAATTTTTGTGGTACGAAAAAGTAAAACGTTGGCAGCTATGGTTTAACGCTTTGCACTCGAGGGCTCCGATGTGGAGACATAAACTTTCTTTGCAAAATTTGTTTTGGGCACCAGTAATAAAGGAAAATAAAATGTACCTTAATTAATCAGAGCGTTTTTGAAATTGTGTACTTGAACGAAACTTCTTTTAAAAGAGTGGTGCCGATCGAATAAAATTTGTGTAAGAAACGCCGAGCACAAAGGGTTAACACTTTGTGATTCAACAACTCCGATTTGAAATATATTTTAAATATATCATTTTAAGTATGTAAAAAAAAAAAAAAAAAAAAAAAAAAAAGAACATAAAAATAGAAAATTATTGACTAAGAGGGACCTTTTTTCGCATCTGCAAGAAACAGAAATATACATATTTCTCATAAATATTGTCACTTTTCTAATACAAAATTGTAAATTATACGAATTTGTATAAAAAATATTTTTGACGCCACTGGCATTTTAATTAGACAAAGTCACGAAGTTCATTTTAACAATAACGATGGTCAGGAGTGTAAAAATCTAGGCGCCAGCGGGCCGTCTCTCACCACTAAGTTTTATTAGTTTTATTTCCTTAAATTTTATTAGCATTCGTACAAAAAAAATTAGAAGAAGTATTAGGGGGAAAGTAACGAATAAAATTTAGTGGTGAGAGACTGCCCGCTGACGCTTATATTATTACACCCCTGACAATGTGAAACTGCTCAAATGATAAATAACACTTTGGCATGAAAAACTAACTCACTATCGTCGTCTGTTGATAATTATGTGAGCAATTTACATTGATTGTTATGTACATAACAGTAATAAATAAAATCCACTTTTAACCCCTTTAAACCATTCAAGGGCATTTACGTAATTTTATTAAATGCATGAAGAAAAGCTGTTACTTATTTTTAAATAAATTTGTTTGTAAATTGTGGTGTGATTTAATCATTTGAGCATTTTACGAATAGAAGTACTTTGTTTTAACAGCTTACCTTATTATCTCGAGTTATCTCGGATTCATATATATATATATATATATTGTAATTAATTATTATCCCGAGTAAACTCGGGCGTACACGGCTGCCGCTGGCTACTATTTTTATATTGTATTCAGGCCACTATTTCTAAAAAAATAATTTTGCAGAATATATCTGTTGCACGTATTGTCAAGGTACATGTGAAATATATTTGTTTAGAGAAAGTGGTGCGAGAAAGAATTGAAAAATAGTCGCTAGTTGGGATAGTAAACTGATGATAAAACCAAATGCTTTAATACCGGTAAAAAATTAAAAATTCAACTTAAAACCTGTGCATTATGGTTTGTTTCATTTCCTTACAATTATAAACGGAATTTAAAAAAATATGATGCTTTTTTGCAGATTTTTTTTTTCAAAACAATTGTCAAGGGAAGTGGTTAAAGTGTTAAAATCCTCCGTATAAGTAACATTGACTTTTGGGTATGTTGCAGATATACAACGCGCTGATACAAAGAGTTAAAGTAATGGTTTTCAACCTTTGTTTCTGTCTTTTGTCACTAACAACACCAAAATTACTATATTCGCATATTTTTCTCTCAAAGTTTCTGTCCCTAAAAAAAGGCTAATTTTCTATTCTAAGTTAGTGGTATCTCGTCGGTGGACCGCGCTTACAGGTTGAAGACCCCCTAGTTAAAGTTTTAGATGAAAATGAGTATCGTAATTTAAAAAAAAAAAAAACGGCAGATCATTGTATAAATTTCATTCTCAGATGAGAGTAAATACATTAAAGGAATGTTTTTAATGATCAATTCATAAGCTTATAAGTAATTCCATATATTTACTTCCTATATGTAACTATATATCAAGTAATACAAAAAATCGCCAACTACTCATATTTTTTATGATATTTTCCTAAATATTCCATGTTAAACTGATTAACCCTTAATGCCGGGTGTTGCCTTTCGGCGGAGTACCCAATTTAGGCTGATAAATATTATTAGAATAATATTGAAGCTATAATGTCTAATGTTGCCAATAAAATACATTCTGAAAATATTATTAAATCGATTTTCAACATTTAGATGGCAACACTTGTGCTGTTTAAGAACAAAGATAGATTTATTTTTTCAATTGTTTATAGATGCTCTTTTTGTTTTGTTTGGAGGCTTGCGAAATACCCGGTTTTGTTCTGCAGTGAGCAAGTAAAATTTATTTCTTATCATAGTTCTCAAAGTTCTTGTGTGTTTAATATTATAGAATTTTATCAAGGAAAATTATTTTTTCAAATAAACACCAGTATTGCCGATTAATAACAAACAGTTTTTTAGCCGTAAACCATACTTAAACAAAATATGATTTTTAAAAGTATTTTTCCCATGATTTATTTAAAAAAAGAAAGCCGAAAAACATTTTTTAAATGATTTTTGAAAACTCAGGCATTTAAGAGTTAAAAAAGCTATATTCCATATTAAACCCATAAATAAATGCTAAATATTCATTATTCTGGAAAGTTGTAGGAATTAATATTTGCATTTATATAAATCTCTTGATAGACATTTGGGAAGAAAGGAAATTGCGTAGGTATTCATAAAATCATAGATGTCAATGAGATAAATACGCAGTTATTTTATGAATAATAACAGAAAACCTTACTTTTCTACTGACACATGATTTAAAATATCCAAGTTTCTGTTTTATCTACAATAAAATGGTGTACCCAGTGTTGCCACTGGGCTACTTTTTTTAAATTCCAATTTCTTGATTGACACCACTTTTTTGAAATGGTAATATTCCCCTTGTTTTCGCCTTAATTAATATGTCATTAAATTAGAGGAATTTTACGATTCCAAAAAGTGGTGCTAATCAAGAAACTGAATTTTAAAAAATTGCCCACTGGCAACACTGGGTGTACCCTGGGTGAGGTAGAAGGGAAGGTGTGAAGTTATATACATTTACTTCCGAAGAATAATATTCACCTTATTTAATCACAGAAACTTTTTACAACTGTGAAATTAAATAAAGCGAAGTTTACTGTTCGACAATACTAGTACATTGCATCACTCCAATAATGGGCTGGGGTACGCCACTACTCGTATACTTTTACATAGTCGCTGAAATTTTCTGTACAAATATTAATAAAAACTGAATGTCAAATCTAGAATTTCTAAAAATCGCAAGTTAAGCAAATATATGTAAAATTAATTATCTGATAGGAACAAAACGTGATGCTAAATAATAAAGTAATCAGTAGTATGCTGAAATAATGCGATAATTGTGATAAAATGGCGTTGTAGTGGTTAGCGTAAAAAAAAAAAAAAAAAAAAAAAAAAAAAAAAAAAAAAAAAAAAAAAAAACATTAACCCTAGAGCTAACGGATATTTTACTCAAGTTTTATAAAAACATTATACCCCAGAATTTTTATTTAAAACAAATTAACTTATTTATTTAAATTATTTTTGACGGGTTTATATATTTAATTTATTTTAAAGAAATTTCCTGTTTGAATAAATATTTTGAATGGCCTGTCGGGTCAATGTTACCCGTCTGGCAAGCGAAGAGGTAAATACACCACTAATTGTTATGTTATTTTAAATGTCTTATTACTTCTAAATTTATGTCATAAGTAATGCACATTTTTCTATTTGCTTTTACTGGTGAAAGTTTAGCCTGTAGTTAATCCGATGCAAAGAAGCAATAGCCACCATCTTTTGACTACATCCTCAGTATCTCTCACCCCCTCTTCCTTCTTCTTTCCCGGTTGGATTTTACAACATTTTGCAACGAAAAGTGCCTTTGTAGTTTTGCCAGTGGGCTAGTTTTTTTAAATTCAGATTTCTTGATTGGCACCACTATTCAAAAATGGTAAAATTCTCCTTGTTTTCGCCTTAATTAATATGTCATTAAATAAGGCGACTTTTAACACTAGAACCGGCGGTTACTTTATTCAAGTTTTATAAAAGTGTTTTAAACCAGAATTTTTATTTAAAACTATTTAACTCATTTAATTAGCCTGTTTTTGTACTGAATACATTTAACATATTTTATGAAGAGATTTCTGGTTCGAACCGACTATTATCAATTCGGCAGGGGTCAAAATAACCGCTAATGGCGGTTCTAGTGTTAATATTTCAAACAAGTGGTGCCAATCAAGAAACCTGAATTTTAAAATGTAGCCGACTGGCAACACTGTTGTAGTAGATTTCTACAAAATTTGCAATCTAAAGTAAATATTTTTCTTTGAAAAATAGTGGTTTTCAAAAAACGGATAGAGTGCGAAATCTGAAATGGGCATGACGTAGTCAAAACTTACATCAAACAGTCAGGGCCTGATTACAAACGGGACAAACTTCCACCAGTAAAATTTAATAGAAATGCTTGCGTTAATGAAAGGCACTTTTCATGCAAAAATACTAACATGAAAAAGTAAAATAAATCTATTCATTTTTACTGTTGGAAGTTTGCCCAGTTGGTAATCCGGCCCTAGAAACAGTGTTCCTAGGGAGCTACTTTTTTAATTCAAAATTCTTTATTGGCATCAATTTTTTGAAATAGTAAAATTCGTCTTATTTAATGACATATTAATTAAGTTGAAAACAGCGGGAATTTTATCATTTCAAAAAAGTGATGCAAATCAAGAAATCTGAATTTTAAAAAAAAGTAGCCCATTGGCAACACTGATATAAAAAACTAATGTTGGGTAATTTAATATTTAACCAAGTCTTATCTTATTACTGCCATTATAAAGACAGTATGCTGCGTTATTTATCCTCATAGGTCATTGTTGGCTTTAATTAAATTCATTACTTGTCCAAAATGGAGTAAATTTTTATTAGATGGGGAACAATAAACATATTATGTATATGCGGAGTTATGTAATTGGAAAACTTAATTTTCTCTGAGTACACATAAGAAGGGAAAGTAGTAAAAAATATAAAAATATGTTCTACAGATGTTTAACAAAAATGGAATTATATTAAAAATAAGACACTAAGTCTAGTGTAGAAAAAAAGAGCTAGAATCATGAACATTTATTCATCACGGTTCTACCTCTTTTATTTACTACTCTTAGACTTAGCAACTTCTCTTAATTTAATTTTTCTAATTTATTTTTTCTTTTGAAATATCTTTAGGGTCTCTTTTAATATTTAATTCTAGTTTTCGTACTTATGGGTACTCACAGAAAATTAAATGAGCTATATGTATTATCTTACCGACTACGCCAGTAGGGTTTTTGCGATACGTAGCTTCTTTAACCCTTTCCGTCGCGGAGTAATTCTGTTTATATACTGAAGAATAATGGTCTGACACCAGAATTTATAATCGAATTTATTAGAAAATAGTAACTTGCTTATTTTCACGTACATTATAAAAGGAAAATTTTAGTTAAATATTCTTGGTGTCATTTGTCAGTTTTGTAATTTAAATTAGGTGTCCTTTATTAAGGACACCGCCCTCGAAAGGGTTAACCATCAAACTCGCAGCCGAGTATCATTCCACATAGGGAGCCATTGAATAATTTCACACCACTCATATAATCTTGAAAACCAAACAGAATTAAAAACTTAACACGTTTAATACTCTAAAAACATCACATTTCTTTAAAAAATGAAAACCAATAATTCAGAATCACATAAACACTCCTCCACCTTCTATCCCTTCCAAATTCCTCTGCACCAGCTCTCACGATCCTCGGTCTCCTCTCGTTGCCAGTTGCGTTACCTAAAGTTTGGCGACAGACTGTGAATTTAAAAAAAACGTCCATTCTAGGCATTTAAGTTTGTCCGCTGGCTTTCACAACTCTGATATAAAAGACAAACGTATCTTTGCTTAACGCCGACGTCATTTTGCGAATGGCAACAGTAGACGATCAAATCTAACTTTTATTTACTTTTATTGCGATTTTTTAAATTTCTAAATAACGCACATTTTTAATTTTTACACCATCGAAAAGAGAAAAAAAATTACTTTCAAATGCAATTTCTTTGAAAACTATATCACAATTTATTTATAAACTGCATCGCAATTTACTCAATTTTTATTCCTTTTAAAATAATTTTCGAGCATGACTTTTTTAGCTCACAGGCTATCAAAGCTTAAGAGCTAATGTGCCCGCCCGTTCTGTATGTATGTACGTACGTACGTATGTATGTATGTATGTACGTAACGCGATAACTCTTGATAGAAACATCCGATTTGCTTCAAAATTTTTTTCCAGGTTCATTGTGATAAGGCGCTTCCCTGATTAGTTTTAGGAGTTCATTGGTTAAGGATAAAGGGGGAAAAACGGGGTTAGTCCAACCCCTTAATTGAGATAAATGGGTTTTTCATGCAGAATCATTCGATTTGCTCCGAATTTGATATACCAGTTTATTGTGTTAAGGAATTTCCCTGATTAGTTTTGGGGGTTCATTGGTTAAGGATAGAGGGGAAAAACGGGGTTAGTCCACCCCCCTTAATTCAGATAAATGGGTTTATCATGCAGAATGATTCGATTTGCTCCGAATTTGGTATACCGGTTTATTATGTTAAGGAACTTCCCTGATTAGTTTTGGAGGCTCATTGGTTAAGGATAAAGGGGGAAAAGGGGAGTTAGTCCACCCCCTTAATTCAGATAAATGGGTTTTTCATGCAGGATCATTCAATTGGCCCCGAATTTGGTATACCGGTTTATTATGTTAAGGAACTTCCCTGATTAGTTTTGGGAATCAATTGGTTAAGGAAAAAGGGGGGAAAACGGGGTTAGTCCACCCCCCCCCCCGCCTTAATTCAGATAGATGGGTTTTTCATGCAGAATCATTCGATTTGCTCCGTATTTGGTATACCGGTTTATTATGTTAAGGAACTTCCCTGATTAGTTATGGGGGTTCATTGGTTAAGGATAAAGGGGGAAAAAGGGTGGTTAGTCCACCCCCTTAATTCAGATAAATTGGTTTTTCATGCAGAATCATTCGATTTGCTCCGAATTTGATATACCGGTTTATTATGTTAAGGAACTTCCCTGATTAGTTTTGGGGGTTCATTGGTTAAGGATAAAGGGGTAAGGGGGGGGGGGGTAGTCCAGCCCCTTAATTTATATAAACGGGTTTTCCATGCAGAATTATTCGCTTTGCTCCAAAGTTGGTATACCGGTATATTATGTTAAGGAGCTTCCCTGATTCGTTTTGGGGATTCATTGGTTAAAGATAAAGGGGGGGGGGGGTAGTCCACCCCCTTAATTTAGATAAATGGTTTTTTTTGCAGGATTATTCGATTTGCTCCAAATTTGGTATACCGATTTATTATGATAAGGAGCTTCCCTGATTAGATTTGAAGGTTCACTGGTTAAGTATAAAGGGGGAAACGGGGACTAATTCCCCTTCACTTATTTTTTTGAGGGTTATTATTCTTTAAAATAAGAGTATGATATACAATTAGTGTGAATAGCCTGTGAGCTCAATGCCATCAGTTTAGCTGGGCACTTTTCTTTTTTATTTAAATCTGTTTCTGTCACTTTCAGACAGACGATTACTAAAGATAAATATGTTTGCACTTAAATTAGCATAAATAAATTAGTTCAGCATTTGTTTCCGGCTTATATACCATAATGAAATTTAAACATTATCAATCCATAAATAAAACACAAATTCAAAACATGTAAATGAACCACGCTTAAACCACTGAAATTGTCAGAATAAAAAAAAAGACTAACGATCTTTGGCGATTTCTTCGACTATTAATTCCTGGCACGAGCCGATACAAAAGTATCGCTTTTAATAAATTTCAAAATTTTATTTGAATACAAATTTGGTAACATATGAAAATGACTGTTGGTATTATTAATTAGAAATGTAAAAAATATATATTAAATGTAAAACAAATCTGTTAGCGTTTACAATTTAAAAAATACATGTATATGGTTTTTACCTGTATTCCGTAAACCGAGAAGAACGGGTTTGGAATTCATTGTTACACAATAACTTAAAATAAGATAACACGATAACAAATATAATCAAATTAAATAACATATTTACAATAAAATTACTCACTTAGGCATTATTAAACATGTTCCTACGGGTCAGGGAACTTTTTCGGAATAACCACTAAGGCCATTTTGCCTATATACGACGAACCCTAAATGCGACAATGTTCTTGGTCTTAAAATTGTATGGAAAGAATAATATATAAACGCCACATAGTTAGACATCCAAACTTCATTAACAGATTTCGAAACATTTCTCTGCATTTAAAACGTTTTCTATAAAACAAATTTCCCACTACAATGCAAATCTTTCACTTTAACCCCTTCAAGGTCGGTGGTTCATTTTTGGACCACCTAATTTTAATCTCTAAATGCCACATTGGCGCCAGAATATTTGAATGAAAAATGTCCATTTGTTAAGTACTGAACAAAAGCTTTTGCTTATTTTTAAATTAATCCGTTTCTAAATTATGGTGTCAGTCACTCATTTCAGCATTTTGCGAATAGAAGTACCTTGCCCCTGAAAGGGTTAAAGCGCGCTCATATTCCCTAAATGCAGCGGAAAATACCGAAAATGATACACGGTTTTTCTTTTTTAACTTTAAATATGAAATAAAATTACGAACGTAAAGGGCTACGACGTGTGTTTCATTTAACTGGAGTATAAGCTTGGGATAAGGTGGCAATTTTTCAAATTAGAGTTCTAAACTACTCTACGCATTTAGGCGACTTGTGTTCTTCGGGGACCTATAAACAGCGAACCTAAATGCGGAGAGACTTTTAGGAGATTAACTAATATATGTTTACACGGTATTTAGAAATGTTGTATTAAAATTATGTTTAAAACAGTAGTTATGCTTAACCTCTGCAAGGGAAGTGGTTCACTTTTGGACCACCTAATTTTAATTCCTAAATGCCACATTGGCACCAGAATATTTGAATGAAAACTTTCCTTGTATTAAGTACGCAAACAAAAGTTTTGCATATTTTGAAAAAAAAAAATATGCTTGTAAATTCTGATGTCAGTCACGTATTTCAGAAATTTGCGAAAAGAAGTACCTTGCCACTGAAAAGGTTAAACAAGCAATGTTGAGTCAATAAATTAAGATATTCAACATGATCCTCCATTATCGATTTTTCATGATTTTGCAGCGCGTCCACAGTACGCTTGCTGTACGGTGCCGCTGGCAGCGGAGACGCGGTTCGCGATTCGGTCGGTTCAAGTTTTAATATGAATTCAAGGACCCAGATATAATTAGGGGCCCGCTAGTGGGCGAAGTCAGTTAGTTTAAACTATTGATGTTGGTAAAGGTCTGTATGTGTTTCTGTCTGTTTGTGCGTTTTTCCGCAGTCGGAACTACTCTTCTCTCAGTCGCGGTAGAAAGGTGCGAGATGCGTAAATTCGTGGGAGCCCGTAGTTTCAAGTTTCTAGAGAATCGTGTCGTAAGTAACGAAGAAATTAATTAAAATCCTTCTCATTAGAAAGCATTGAGAAACTCAACCTAGAAACGAAAACCGCAATTGCGCGTAAAAGAGCGCAAATTGATATTCGCTTTTGCAGGTCAATTCGCGGTTTCGTGAATTTATTAAAATCAAGAAATCTAATGAACTGGGCGATTTTAAAATTTATATATATTATAACACATAATAATAAAAATTTTAAAGAAGGAGGGGGGAATTGAATTTCGTGGGGGGAAGAGAGGAGGCCCGAACAAATTTTTAAAACCGTAGCATTTTCTCCAATAAATATCGTTTTACATGTGTTTTTTTACCGAGCCCTCCGATAAGTATTATTTCTAAAATATAAACATTTCAAATAGTTGGGAGGGTTTACTCAGTGTTAGCGACAGCAAGTCCCCAGGGGGGGGGGGGGGGGCAATTTTCAAACTTTTTCCGAGCTCTTATTCTACATACAATCTGAAAGCCCTTTGTCGCCACTCTTTCACATTATGAACCTTCCTTCCTCTCCCACCAAATTTGGCCACAGCAGGGGGCAGTTTTTTTAATTTTTTTTTAATAGTAGCGATTTTTCAACAATAGATATCGTTTTAGATCTGAATTTTTTACGGAACTGACAGATAAATATTATTTATAAAATATAACAATTTCACAGATGGGGAGGGTTTATTCCGGAGCGCGATAATAGCCTCCGGGGTGATATTTTTAACTTTTGCCAAACCCCTCATGTTATATATCATTGAAAATCCATATGGCCACTTTTTCACACCTCCCGCAACCTCCCGCTCCCGCAACCTCCCGCTCCCGCAACCTCTCCAAAATCCCCTCCGTGGGACACTTTTCTAACTTTTCCATCACCTCTCATGTGATATATCATTGAAAAGATCTGTGATCACTCTTTCATATTATGTACCTCCCGTCTCCCCTTCCCCAACTTTGCGCCACCGGACTCTTTCATAGCGGAATTTCATATACAATACATTGTGTCCTTTGGCGGTGAAAGCTGAAACTAAAAATTTTGAAGCGCGTGGTCATCGCACCTGGTATATGGTGATCCTGGCATTGGGGGCATCTCTCGGCGTTTCGTTCTGAAATTCGTTGATTTAGAACAGAATGCACCCATGGCGGTGGAAAGTGGAACTAACATATTTTGAAGAGTGTGCGCAACACGCCTAGTTTACGTTGCCGCACAAAGCGGGGACATGTTTCGGTTCTTTATATAGAACTTATCACTTTATCTGGCTCTGGAACTAAAGGATTTCGCAGCGCGTGCTCAACACGCCTGCTATACAGTTCCACACATTGCGGGGTCTCAGTTCAAGGTTCGTTCGGTTGGATATTGTTTTTTTTGTAAATTTTTCATATTACACGATTTTCCGCCGCTTGCGCAGCATACCCGGTATATGGTGCTGTAGACAGTGGGAATGTTGTTCGAGGCTCGTTCGGTTCGAGATTTAATATGAACTGAAGGACCCCCGTGTAAATAAGGGCCCACCAGCGGTCGCAGCAGTCGATTAATATATTAAAATCCATGAGTTATACCGAGTAGTCAGACCAAATAAATATGTTTAGAGCAAAAAAAAATCTTATTTAGTAAAACATATTAAATAAACACTTTAAGTTATTTTTAGGATATAAAATTTCTGTTGCTAATACACTTTTTTTATTTAGTGGGCCAAAGCTCCTTTTAGTGTAGGCCAAGTATCCATGAAGTGGGGTTGTTTGACCAGTTAACAAAGGTATGGGAAATATATTTTTTCAAACCATTTAGTGCCTATTCAACAAATTTGACACTGTAAAAATTTCGAAGACTATATAAGCTTTAGATTAGGAGTGTTCAACCTGTGGCTTCAGAGTCACCAAAATACCACTATTTTAAAATAGCGTTATTAATGTTAAAATCTTTGCGACTAAATAATGCGAGGATTGCCTTCCGAAATTTGTGTTGACTAGATAATTTCAGGCAAAAATTTGAAGATCTAGATCTCATCTGTTATATTGTAATAAGACCTGCACTTCTGTAATGCAATTGTCGTTTTATTTACATAATGCTTTATAACTTACATGCGTTTATTTAACTGAATGTCTAGTGTAAATTCCTGAATTATGCACTATATGTATCTATGGAAGGAACTATGTGAATATGTTAATCCCTTGCTATCATATGACATCAAATATTACTGAGTAAACAATATTGATACTATAATGTATATTAATGGGTGGAAACATAAATGTATGCAGATGTCGATAACTAAACAAATATGCCAGTTTCTCAAGTATTTAGAATTTAAGCATTTCATAAAGATTTTAGGAAGTTGCAATCTTAGTCAAATCTCATGAAAAAAATACGCTTCTATTTTCTGAGATGTGTAATTCGTTTTAGTCTATTCTTTTAGTTCTATTGTAAGCATTTATTTCAAACTATACAACGAAAATTTACTCTTTAAAAATTCTATCTATTAAATGAAATCTAAAAAGAACTTTCCTGTCATCCACAATAAATTGCCCTTCAATTTAGTTTTTTTCCTGAATCAGTCATTAAAATATCCCCTATCAATAGATCAAAATTCTTTTCTGAATTTAAACTATGTTGTTCTATTTGACGCAACAAATTTATGTCTTTGATAGATTAGCCCTTCGATTTCGAGCCATTAATGGTAACTATATTCATATTCTATAGAAGCACAATTTAAAAAAAAAACATCCCATCTGATAGATTTCTCTAAAACATATCCCAGTATAAGTGTGTGGTAGAAATTATTTTTCAAAAAGTGATATCAGTACAATACAAAATAGCCTACTATATGTCGAACCATTAATAAACGGGTTAATGAATATACTCTCTCCCGAAAAAACAATTATCAACCCCTACTAACGCTGCCGAAAATCATCGTAAAACATATGACTCGTACCAATCGATTAATAATAATATTTACTAATTAATTCGATATTTTAATTTTTCTTAGAGGTTGTCTAAATATAGAAATTGTACCAAACATGAAACTTTTTAATACCAGTTGTTGCCAGAGCCTCATTACCAAAGGAGAAAACTTCCACCAGTAAATTTTAATAAAAATTTTAGCATTATTTCAACGCGTTATTCTTGCAGAATATCTGTCATGAAGAAGGTAAAACTTTCTATTCATTTTTACAGGTGGAAGTTTGCCCTATTTGTAATCAGGCTCTGACTATTGTTGGTATTTAAAAGTATCATTTTTGAATGCTGTTAGTATTGAAAGCATAGTATTGAAAGCATCATATTCAGGGCTGCTACAGCTGACTATTTTTGTATTCTATCTCGCACCATTTTTTTAAGAAACAGAAAATTTTTACATACACTTTGACAGCATCTGACAGAGAAATATAATACAAAATTTATTTTCCTAAATTAGTGGTACGAATAGAAAATAAAAATAGTCGCCTGTAGCAGCCTTGCATATTTGAATTCTTCGTTAAATATCACCATAGGATACCAAAAGTCAGCCGTTTGGTCAAGTAAATAATATATATGTATTAAATTTTGAAGTCATAATGTTGAATCATAGCTTCCAACAATTGTACTTTTTTCTTACTACTAAATTTTAATAGTAAATTTATTTTTATTTAGATGTCAAATTGTGCGATTAAATAAGCAAAATGCTCATTAAAAGTACTGTAACAACAATGCGTAATTGTTAACAGGTAAGGCTAAATTATCTGTAAATCTCTGCAAAACAGATTACGATGCGAACGATGTTTTAAACATTATCACAAACTTACTTGGCAGAAAGAGCGGTAATTTTGGAACCGCTTGTTTGAAGTTTCTAAAAGTCGATTGCTGTTAAAAATTTCAAGTTACAAAAATTCAGTTTACAATTCATGTTATTTCATTTATTAACCAATTTTTAATATATTCATACATATCACCTACAATAATTTATTTTCTATATTTTTTATCTGTGGTGTTAGTATTAATAATTCCAAACATTATTATTTGATATTCATACATTTAGAAATATATTGCGAATTGAATTATGAAGATTATGTTAAAAAAATTATGAATTATTTTAAAAGAAATTTATTTTTAGAAGCTTCGTGTATGCGTATGAAAAATTATATCTTTATTATTATTATTATTATTATTATTATCATTATTATTATAGCTGTATTATTATTTTGAAATGTTTAAAACACCACCAGCACAACAATTTTTGGAAAAAAATTGCACTCTATGACCTGTTAGGTATATAAACATAGCTTTTTCAGAATAGAAATCTTTACCATTTATAATCATATATTTTCTGCTTTAAAATGAAGCGAGTTTTTTTATTCGCAATCATTGGGGATTCTGCAGCCCGAGAACCGCATAGTGTATAGCCCTAATCTAAAAACTTATAATAAATTTAACTACGATCTTCATTACTTATTAAATATTTAAATGATTTATTTAGCGTTTTTCTCGCACAAATCATAGTGCTAACAGAGGTAATATTGAATAGTAAAATAGAATTATGTGTAAAATTTGTGTTATATCTGAAACTTAACGATGAAATGTGAACAAACTGGTGTGAAAGAATGAAAGTAAAAAAACTTCATAATAACACCTTAAAATTAGGAAATTCGCTAATTCTCGCGCATATCCTAGTTTTATGGTGTTATTATGAAGTTAACGATTTCACTTCTGAGATTTTCTATTAGAAAATATCGGTGGCTAAAAATTTGTAGCAGTTGGCAGCTATGGATTTGGAGAATAAAATGTATGGCAGAGACGCCGAACCCACGCCCCAGAACAATTCCCTCCACATTATCTGAATAATTTCCTTCGCCTTATTTAGTCTCAGAATTTCTTTTAATGAATAAGTGAAAGAACATTTTTTTTTTGAAATAGTGGTAGTATTTGGCCTTCTGGAAAGCGGGTCAACCGTCCTTGGTGTAAGTGTTTTTCTTGATTTTTTTCTTCTTAGGCGCCTGTACGTGGAAAAACATCCTACATTTGCTCTTATTAAAGGACCTCTTAAGTAGCATGCCAAGGAGTATACGAGGGTATCATTGTTTCCGAATAGAAAAATTTTCCTTATTTAGTCCCTTAAATTCTGTTATTAAATAAGGCGAACATTACCATTCTAAACAAGTTGGACATTTCACGTTTAACGTGGCAAATGAGGTGTGTTCATGTGGTATAGAAATCTATACACACAGCTTGTTATACAATTAAAATATTTATACAAAACAGAACAACCTATTATTATTCAAGAGAAAATAATAAATGGCATTTTGACAAATATTTCTTTATAAAATAAATAAAGTAAAGTAATTTGAAAAAAATCTTAAGAGTATTTAGATAAAGAAAAATCATAATTTATAATAAGTATATGGATGCATATATATGTTTTTGGTATCATTTCATTTGTAAAAAATTAAGGTTTGTGAATATTGAATGTATTTCGTAGTATGGCAATTAATTAAGAATTTTGTAATATTTTATATGAAAATTAACAGTGTGATAAAAATTCACATATACTTCAGACGAAAATAGGGCAATAAAACTTATAGAAAGGGCACATGGACGCCATATACGACATGTTAATAATAAAGCCAGTCACAATAATTTATGCACTGACAGGGCTACTATTTATTGGTATCACCGTGTGTGGCAAAGGGGGTCCGAAGCTCACAGGTGACGTCAGATCCCCGTAAACGAAGAGAAAAAATTAGCTATGCGTTGAAAAAATACGGAGACGCCCAGACGAGGGGATCAAAAGCGAACCACAGC
The DNA here is from genome assembly GCA_963932465.1 of Maratus speciosus. Lineage (NCBI taxonomy): Eukaryota > Metazoa > Arthropoda > Arachnida > Araneae > Salticidae > Maratus > Maratus speciosus. Next base: position 312,475,984 of record OZ010796.1, read on the forward strand.
CAAGAGATCAGGCGCACCAGTAAGAGAGAAGCACCAATCGACGAATAAAAAAATCATATTGTACTAATGAAATACGCCCATTTTTTTGTGGAGGAAGATTTTGAAAAAAAAAGGAGACACTTGGATTTTGTCTTCCACCTATGTCGCTCCTCCTGAAGGAAGCTCTGGGATTAGTCTTGCGACCAAAAGGGCTAGGTTGATAAGCTGAAGTCTGCGAAATCCTGCATCACCCTGTATCGGATATGGAAAGAAGTCTGATCTCGGAGGTCTCCAACATTTCTAATGGCTATTGATGGATGGAACTCTGCGAAAACTTTTCATCATCCTGAATTGATTATGGACAGAACTCTAGCCTAGGAGTGCGACATAATTTTTCTGATTGCCATTAGCGGATGAGATGGGATGCCACACCGAAAAGTTCCAGTTATCACCGTGATTGTATAAAGAGTTCAGTCAAAAGAGACTATATGAACTTTAATGTGCTCGGTTAAAAGTGACTTTCAAAATTTGAAAGGTGCGGACCAAATCTACCTAGTGATAAGAACTATCAGTGCTCTACAGGAAGTGCTTTCGCCCCTTTCGTCTGAGGTATATGGTGAGATAAAAAAAAAAATTCATTACTTAATATATGGCCATTATTTTATTATATATTTATGTTGTGTGCGTAGGATTTTCTGTGTCTAATATTTTATAGGCAAAATTTTAATGCAGTTATGAGTATTTGCCATTATTATGGACTAATCATAACATTAAATATCAGCGTTGGAAATTTGTCAATAACTTGGCTAAGAAGCCCATCTATTTGTGCTGTGAGAACTTCAACCAATGTTTTGAATCCAAAATTCCACCAAGATATGACTCATAATTATCTTGTTATGAGATCTCATGAAACTGAGTATGCTGTCAAATTAATATGCATTTAAAAGTAATAATGTTTGATATATGGAAGTTATGTGCTTGAAAATAATAAAATTTGATTCTATATGTGCATTTCCTATCTTTTCTTTGAAGCATTATTCTTATTCTTTCTTTTCAGAGGTGTATTAAATTTATGAGTTTTAAGAGTTTAATTTTAGAAAATATTAAATCGAAGAATTATCTATGCAATCCACTGAATCCTGAATATAAATTTTAACGTTAAATAATTCGATTCTGAGTATTGACGTATAATTTTATTCAAAATTTATTCTCCTCCTATTTTATTAATTAATATTACCCTCTTTTGATCTTTCACAACGCGGATCGGGTAATATTTCTATCATTTGTACTACCACTTTATTGTCGCGTGACCAAGTGTGTTGGTGATGGATCGTCACCACAGTTCGTACTATAACTAAATTTATAAAAAAAAAAAATTGCACCGCATATTGTACTGAATGTATATTTTTCTGCACTTTATAAGTGCATATCAATTTCATTCTATTCGGAATGCTGTAACATCACTAAAATGCACTTGAAATAATTTTTTCCTACTGGCCGTAATGTAACGGAATTTTTTTTGAATGTCCGTGTATTTTCATAAGATTTGAACAGTCTCGACAAAATTTTGCAACAATTATATATTGAAAATTTCAGACCATTCGGTTGGGTAGTTTTGCTGTGTTACATGCGGACGAACGGACGGACAGACAGACGGGCCGAACGATGACTATAGGTGCTACATATCTACATAATTCTTCCACACATATCTACATAATTCATAGCACACTTCCGCTTACCTCTATTATGGCTCAATATAGTTTGTTATTTAAATTAGGTGTTATTGTATTCCTGATTTTCAAATTTGCTATCTCCGAATAGTAATATATCATCGCCTAGTTTTTAATAGTGGCCATTAAAACCCGGAAACAAAAGTAACCTCGTGAATATTTTACGAAACCAACAAATATGAAAGATTAAAAAACTTTATGCAATTCATCACAGCTGCCTGCTGATACGCATTTATGTTGCCACTATTTCCGAATAAGAATTTTCGCTCTATTTAGCAACATAATTTTGTGATTAAAGGAAACAAAGATTATTAGTCGTAAAAAGTGGCGACATAAAATTAAAGCAGCTGGCAGCTATGGCTTTTATATGATAATTTTCGTTCGATTTTCAGTTCCCCAATTAAAGAAAAATATTTACCAATTTAAACACTACCTCTAGATTATCTTATGCCCTGACGCCATAAAAAATTATGTAATCTTATTTGAAAGCACTCAAGAAGGAGGAAAATAATAAAAATTTTCTTAGGATGCAAAAAAAAGTAGGATACCAAATAACATTTAAATATAGATATATATAAAAAATGAAAATATATGGATTCCATACTGTTAATTTTAATCTTCTTTATATAAGCCAAGGGTAACCAACCTTTCTAGCTTCCCTTTCAATTTTCGGAACTGTTTCGTAATCAAATTTTGCTCTTAATTTTTATATGAACTTCTTGATATGAACGAGCGCAGAGTATACGTGACGTATAGGTTTCGTCCAATCGTTTATTTTTCTTACCGATATTGTCGAATTGTAATTTTTGCCTTCCTTCATAAGTCAATTTCCGAGATTAAACTAAGCAAAATATTTCTGTTTACAATATTGATTCTAATTGTTTAAAAATTGACCGAAGGGTTGCCGCGAATGGGTTAAACAATTGATTTTTGTTATATAATTGATTTTTTATATTATGTTAAATAACTTATTATTAATTATATTAAGTAAATAAACTAAGTCATTAAGTTTGGCGACTTTTATCACTCGGAAATAGGGGTATAATAGCGGTCTATTATTTGGACAATCCTGATTTAGTATTATGCTTTAATTACATTCTTAAGAATGAAAGAATAAACAGACTAGAAATCACATTCTTCTGAAATGCATTTCTTAAAATTTGTAAGAACATGTAAGGTATATACGTTAGCAGGGTTCGTACCGATCCAAGAATTTCCAGACAAAGAAATTCTTTGGTACCAGTATTTTATTATAGAAAATCTCACGTTATGTAAAGCGAAATTTCGCTCGTTTCAACTATATTTATTTTTCTATTAAAAAGTACGAATTTGGCCCTGAAAATAACGGTACTCGTACGAACCCTGGTTAGTTCAGGTCAAAAGAACATCTTAGCAATATCATAAAAATAAATAAATGCGCAAGGCTGTTCAAATTAACTTTTTCATTCTTCTTGAGGCGTTGATAACACGTGCTACCACTTTGAATGCAGGAGCAGAACCGCAGTGCGTGGATGCAGGACATGTGTTCAGATTTTTATACGTTTATTCATCCAATCCTTATTTGCGCTTAAACTTTTTCTATATGTTTATTGAAATGAAAGCAAAAATTTATGATGAACTTTTAATTAAACAATAAATAATTTTTTATTTCAATAGAAAAAAGAATAAAAGAAGATCGTAAAAAAGCAGTTAAATATTAACAAACTGGTGAATTATTTTTGATATCCCATGTTTTATTAATATATCAATTTTGTATGTTAAATAAAACTTATACTTTGAAATAGAAAATTTATTTAATTGTCTTTTGTTTGTATGCAGTAGTTATTTGAAATCTACTTGATTTTTTCCAATAAATAAAATTTCTTGCGAGAGTATGTTTAGGTAAACGTCAGAGTTGGCAGATATACGATATGAACGGTATGTACCCTCCTTGAGAATTTCAGAGTCTGCCACTACACTTTAAGAAAGGAATTTTTTTACTGCGAAGAAATTGCAGAACTTGCAATTGCTTACTAGAACTTGCAATTCTTACATAAGGCGTAAAAACTGTATAAAAAATGCGATTTAAATGTGTACTATGTGGATGTCACAACAATCAATCATTACTATATTAAAAGATATACTTCGAAAAAGACCATTTTTTTCTTCCTTTAGCCATAAAAAATCTCCTAAAATTTATTTAAAACTAGCGACTCAATCCTAGCTTCCCGGGTTACAGAGCATAAGTAAAAATTACTTATAATTGAAGACTGCAATAGATATTTTTAGATTTAATAGATATTTTTTAGCTTGACTAACAATTACACAAAACAATATATCAAAAATACCAATTATGCATTTCAATAAAAAAGCTTTTAAATTTACTGAAAACGGTAAATTTCGTATTAGCCGTATGCCAGCCATTAATAGATAATTCAATTGACAAAGATTTTCCTATTTATTGGAACTTTTTTTGTTCTGATTATATCGTCGGTACAATGTCAAGCTATCCAATATGAAAATAGTGGGCTACTTTTTTAAATTCAGATTTCTTGATAGACACCACTTTTCAGAAATAGTTACATTCCCCTTGTTTTTGCCTTCATTTGTATGTCATTAAATAAGGTTAAATAAGGCTAAATTTACTATATTAAAAAATCGGAGCCATTCAAAAAATCTGAATTTAAAAAAAAGTGGCACGCTGTTTCATTTTGGATAGTTTGACATGGTACCGACGATATCATTGTCTAAGAGCATAGTTCAATCACACATCATATAAACTTTTGTTTTATTTATTTAGTTCTTTATATTTTAGTGAAATTATTTAAATTTTGTTATGGAATGTTAGCCAGAAATAAATACTGAACAATTTATATTTTTTCAACTGCAAACATGTAAATTTTCTAAAACTGGGTTAATTTAATTGGGTGGATTAAAAATAGGTGCTTGGAAATAGTTTTAAAAAACATAAATATCAGTAACACAAGATACATTTATGAAACAAATTCCATTTGAAAGAACAATTGTTTTCTTGTCAACACTTTTAACTCTTTTCGACGCGAAGTAATTCTGTTTTTAAAATGGTGAAATATTGGACTGACAACAAAATTTACAGGCGCATTTATTAGAAAATAAAAACTTGCTTATTTTCACGTAAGTTATAAAAAGAAAATTTTAATTAAATATTATGGGTACCAGTACTCTTAAAATTAGGTATCATTTTTTGTGGACACTGGCAGCTAAAGGGTTAAGGAGCAAAGCACTTCACTTCCATTGCTAAAATATTGAAATGAATCAGTGACACCGGAATTTACAGACAAATTTATTTGGAAATAAGAAATAGCTATATTTCACATACATAATAAACGGAAAAATTTGTACTCAAAATTCTGGTGCCAACGTGGTATTTGGTAATTAAAATTAACACTATGCCATCTGCACCTCTGTTCTAGATTCTTTCGTGTCGCACAGGTAGAACAATGTGGTTATGAATAAAGAGGAGGAGACACAAAGTGGAGACACCTCTATCTCTACGAGTTGCGAGTGAAGTAACTAAGGAAGTTGTCACAAGATGGCGGCTGCTTTTTTTAAAATTGGATCTACAGTTGCTGAATACCGTCGGGGCAAACTTTCCACCAGTAAAATTTAATAGAAAATTTTGTCTTATTTAAGCGCCTTATTCATGGAAAATTTTTCTCTGAAATTTGGTGAAAACTTCTATTTATTTTTTCTGGTGTAAGTTCGCCTGGTAAAACAGTCAGTTTGTTTCACCGGTTGTCACAATACACTGTAAAAAAATTCAGAACCGTTACAGTCTATAGCGTAAACGTTTCGAAAAATGTAGTCTAAACTATTAATTTTCTTGAGTTATTGAATAAATCGGAATTGTTACTCTCATTTCTGTATAAAGCATTTGAAGCGAATACATTGTAAAACAAGCGGGTAATTGTGATCACAGATCGCACAGAGTGTTTCGTTTAATATTCCTTTCAAAACACTTTATCCTTTTGCAAAATCTCTTAGTTTCACATTTCGCAACGAGGGTTCACACTCTACTCTACACATTCCTCTATCCGAACGAAACTCCGTTTTACAACCTATCCGTAGATATATTACTCGAGGGAATCGGGCCCATAGCACCCGAGATAGGTCGGCGCCCCCTGACGGTAAAAAATGGAATTAAAAAATATAAGTCTATGGTGCATAACGTGAAAGAGTGGTCAAAGGGTGTCGGCAAAAGTTTAAAAAGTGCCACCCGGGTGAAAAAGGGGAGGAAAAAAATTGCTTAAAATACACAAGTTAGAGCACAGAGGATTAAATATAAGATTTTTTTGAAATTTTATGATTTGTCGTTTGATAGCAAGTTTTTAGCTACAATTATGCACAATTTCAAGTCTTGAACTTAATTAGGGGCTGAGTTAGAAATAAAAGCTTAAAATACACAAGTTAGAGCCCAGAGGGTTAAATATAAGATTTTTTCGAAATTTATGATTTGTCGTTTGATCGCAAGTGTTTAGCTAAATTTTCGCAAAATTTCAAGTCTTCAACTTAATTAGGGGCTGAGTTAGAAAGAAAAGCTTAAAACACACAAGTTAGAGCCCAGAGTGTTAAATATAAGATTTTTTCGAAATTTTATGATTTGTAGTTTGATCGCAAGTGTTTAGCTATAATTATGCAAAATGTCAAGTCTTTAACTTAATTAGGGGGTGAGTTTGAAAAAAAAAAGTTAAAATACACAAGTTACAGCCCAGGGGGTTAAATATAAGATTTTTCAGAAATTTTATGATTTGTCGTTTGATCGCAAGAGTTTAGCTATAATTTTGCAAAATTTCAAGTTTTCAAGTTAATTAGGGGCTGAGTTCGAAAGAAAAGCTTAAAATATACAAGTTAGAACCTAGGGGGTTAAATATAAGATTTTTTCGAAATTTTAGGATTTGGCGTTTGATGTGAGGTGTTCAGCTATAAGTATGCAAAATTTCAAGTCTCTAACGTATATGGGCGGTTCTCAAAAGGTGGGCACTGGACACACGTCATAATTTTAAGCCTTTCAAAAATAACTTTAATTATCATTGACTTTATATATTTATTTTTTTTTTACACTGAGTTTTAATTCTATTCAGAGACAGAAAATGATATAATTTATTGTAAAAGCTTTGAATAAATATCTTAAAATTTTATTATTTTATGCTAAAGAGGCCAATTTTGGACATTCATAGCGTTAACTGCTCCAATGTACCACCAAGAAAAAGAGTTTTAACTTGCTTCCAGGTGATTCTAATGGTAAACAATGAATGCATAAAGGAAACGGATGATTTTCTTATAATTTCCTTAAAAGATGGCAGGCTGATTTATTGCTTTTTGGCAGATAGAAGGACTTTTCTATAAAGCATTTTTATGTATTTTGTTATGTCCAAAAGTAACGAACGCCACAAAGCTATCATTTCCACGAAAAATATATCCAGTAAGTACTTTAAAATCTTTTATCTAACTTTAAAATCATTTAAAAAATTAAAGTATTTGTATTTGTTTTTGTAAGATTTTTTTTTGTAATAAATACACTTTTCTCAAATAAGACAGTGGAATGTCCAAATCGCGTAACGGTGGAAACGCCGATTTTATTTTCGGTAAATTTATTTTTAAAGGTTATTTGGTGTCCTGAAACGTATAAAAAGGTATATATTATAACGTTTTATCGTAAAGAATTACCGTGTTTTGTATAAATAAAGTCTATTTACTACGTGTGATAATATAACTTGACTTGAAGCATGCTCAACTAATCTGTGTAATGATCGGCACAAAATGACGACCGCTGCGATCATTACGAAATTTCTGACATGCTTATTTAAAAGTATGATTTAAAATTAATAGTAAAACTTCTTTTTTTTTATTTCAAAAGTAATTCTTCAGTGATCTTACGTGTTTTTATGTATTTTGCAAAGTTTTCTTTGTAGCAAATGTACCCCAAAAGATTATTTATTAACAATGTCCAAATCGCGGAACGATATAAGCATTAATGATTTTAATTTTCTAAATACATAAATAAATATAGTATAACAGAGTCCATTGTTCTAACATACATCTTAAAAAATAAAATAAATATTTTTTTGTTAAATTATTGCACTTGAGTACTTTTTTTTAAATTCAAGGTTTAAGAATCCCCCCTCCTTAAATTTCCATTCTTCCTATTTGCTTCCCCACCAAAATGCAATGCAAATAAAAAGTTTAAGCCACTACGTTCTGTAACTTTGGTATAGAAAAAAAGAAAAAAAAAACACAGAAATTGACAGTACTTAAAGTATAGAAGACAGCCAGCGAAAATTGTTAAAGGTACTCAAAAGATTCACTCCGCACAAACGACAAAGAAATTTGGTACTATTCGAATAAAAAGTAGATCTGATTTTCGCAATCTCTGTAAAACAGAATCAAGAATGCATTACCAGTGAAGCTGGTGAAAAAAAAATATTGTTTCTACAATTCACTCCTCACGCAGTTTAAAATAGATTGACATTGGTGACTGGTGTTTTGTATTAACTCATGATGAAAAGTTATTGCCAGGTATTATTAAAAAGATCAGCATTCATAATGGTGAACAAATATTTTCTATAAATTTATTGACTCTTCAGGCAGACATTGATTTTAACAGGTTTCGATATCCATCTAAAAAGACAGCACAAATTTAAAATATCAAGATATTTTGTTGAAATCACCATATCCACCTCACCCGGTTACAGCAAGCGGACACTTTTATTTTGATAAAGAAATTATAGATATGTGCATTAAAAAAAAGGCAATATAACTTTTTTTTGAGAAAATAAAAAGAATAAATTATATGTTGGATACTTCTAATATTGTGCAAAGGTATGTTTTTTGCATAATGTGTAATTCCTATAAAATTAAGATATTACTTCTAAAAAAGTAGTAAATATTTTAATATCAATGTTTAACATTTGATTTTATTATTATTATTACTGGATAACAAAAAGTTAATTATATATATATATATATATATATATATATATATATATATATAATAATTACACACACAATTATAGAATAAATTTATTACATTCTTAGTTTTAAGAATTTTTTAAATACTAGGCACAACTTATTTCTTGAAATGTCAAAACTGTGTAATCTACATCTCTTCAATGTCCAAAATCTGTTACCTACATGCCAGAAATGTCCAAAATTTGTAACGTACAGATCTACTAATTAAATGCTTTACTAATTAATTTTCCAGAATAGTGGTTGTCTTTTAACGATTGTGTATAATTTTGTAGACTTATAGAGTAACTCCGGGAGAGTTGGGATAGATGCCGCACACCTTGTATTTCTTGTAATTATCGGTAGATGATCGCCAAACGCATAGTATAGGTGCGCAATGAGATTATTTTAACCTTTGTATAGCATGAATCCCATTTCGATGTTTACTTGTAGAAATACAATGCTTAATTTGACGTAAGTGCATGATTTCACTATCCAAACTTTGAACCACGTTATGTTTAAATAATTCTCATACGCTAATTACTAAATGCATGCATGATTTCGAAGTCAAAACTAAGTGTAGCGTTTGTATAGAGTACTCTGTGTATGGTTACGCCATTCCCCGTAGCAATGACAGGTAACTGTGATGGCCGACGTCTGCACCATGCAAAATAGGATACATGCCGCACTGCTATTCGGTATAAATGCTGCAGTTTATTTTGTACGGGATGATTAAGTGTTATTAACTTTTCCTTTTCTTTTTGAACAGACTAACTATGTTAGGCCTGTTATGAAGTTTACTAAAACCAAAGCAGAAAAAAGGGGGAAATAAAAAGTAAGAAGAGCAAGGAAGATGAAAGTCATGATGATAATAATGAAAAATTGGATTACGCGTAACGCAGACGTTCTTTGCAAACTACTCCAAAAAAGTGGAAGTGTAATTGTCTTCGTTGCATCATGTGTTTAAATTGAGTTACATAAAGACTGTACTTTTTCGACACTTTTTCTGTAGATTGTAGTAAAAAAAACAGGTCACTTAACCCATTCGGGACCATAGGTGCATATAAGCACCTTCATAAAGAGCTTACAAAATTTGCTTCTGGCACCAGTAAAAAAGAAATGTAATATTTGCTTTGTTTAATTAGAGCATTTTCATGATTATTTAAGCAAAGGTAACTTCTTTAAAAAAAGTGGTACCAAACGAATAAAATTTGTGCAGAAGCCACTGGTCCCGAAAGGGTTAACAAATAAATTATATAAACACAATTTTACTTTTTTTCTTTTCCCTTTCTAATAGATTGATGTTACGTTGTTGCTGAAATAGCAATTAAAATTTAATGTAAAATAAAATAAGTCAATAATTTTAATAGTGAAAGCAGGGAAAAATTATTAATTTGAATCTACTAATATGTTTCAATGTACTCATTTAGTTTCATTTTGTTATTACATCGTTAATTATAGTCCAGATATGGATATTTTTTTAAATATTTTTATTTATAATTTCATTCTGTTCTTATTACAAGCGCGGCATAACTACCGCATAAGTACGGCGTCTCAGCCTGAATGTACGGGTGACGCGCCGCAGTGTAATGTTTTAGAAAAAAAATTGTTAAAAAAAAATAATAATTTGTTTTGAGTTTTTTGTTGCAGTACACGCGTTGTATATTTAACATTAAATAGCACAGAATGATTTTTTTTATTTTATGTCCTACCATGGGACTTTATACACAAGTTCAAAAAACTGTGCGGCATAAATCCCGGAATTACCCTATACTATACTATTAAAAAAAATTGGCCTTAAATTTGAAAATTAAAAAAATTACATATAGTTAACGTTTAATGTTCCCACCTTTTGAGAATCTCCCATAAAGTTTCTGAAAACGGGCTCTGTGACGGACAGACAGACAGCGGAGCGAGACAAATACGGTTTCGTCAGATGAACGAAACCCTAAAAAAACCATAAACGTTACAGTCCATAGCGGAAATGTTTCCGAAAATGTAGTGTAAACTATGAATTCTCTTGAGTAACTTATTAAATCGGAAATATTAATCTCGTTTTCGTGTAAAGTATTTGAATGCAAATAATCGGATTTTCTGCACATTTCCAATACGTTCTACCGCAACGTCATGGTCACGTAGTGATGGGCTATTTCGATTTTTTTAATCGATTTAATCGATTCTATGGCCAACTCGATTTAATCGATTCTATAAATTTTTGAATCGATGTCTCTAAAGGTAATGTCATTTTCCTTTTTCTTAAAAAATTGTTGGTAAAGTAGTCGGATGTGCCAATACCAAAACTTTTCTCTATCTCAAACATGTTAAAACTTCAAAATTCGCTATCACAGTGTCAAATTTAAATGATAACCTATGGCATCATGAGGATTCAAAAAGTATAGGTTCGTTGAAATATGTGCATTTTAAAAGAATGCATTTTCCGAACAAATAATTGAATTTCGGCCCACACCCTCTTATATGTCTGCAACAAAAATTCCCAATTCAGAGAGCATAAAAGCGAAACCTGTTGGGCAGTGTACATCCAAGCCTAATAAGGATCTATTCATGTGATAGTGTAACAGTATATGAAGTTTGAATTAATTCCATGCATTAGTTTTTAGATACAGCTATCACGAATATCGTGTAAAATGCAGTATAGCAGCACAGCCTATTATATGATGTACACGAAAACCTAATCAGGAACAACTTATGTCAATGTCTAACAGAATATTAGGTTTGATGAATTTCCGTTCATTAGTTCTTGAGATATTCTCGGTAACATTGTGTAAACCCTGAAAAACGGTGTTGAATGCAAGGGGTGGTACCGGAAGACATCCCCCCGGGAACATTGAAATGTCCCCCACGAAGATTTGAGATTTTTTGCTTAATAGACAAAAGTCTATCCCCCCCCCTCCCCGGAACTCCAGAATGTCTCTCTCTAGAACCGCAGAAATCCCTCCCGGAGAAAAATGTCTGAATTAAATTTGCTGAAAACACCAGCATAGCACAACCTGTTATATGATTTGCATGAAACCCTAATCAAGAACAACATATGACAGTGTCTAACGGAATATTAAATTCGATGAAATTTCGTTCATTAGTTCTTGAGATATGATCTCTAAAATCGTGTAAATCCTGACAAACGTGTTAAATTCAGGGGGTGGCCCGGGGGGGGGGGTGACATCCCTCCCCCGAACATTGAAATGTCTCCCCAAAAGGTTTGAGATTTTATGCTTAATGTACAAAAGTCCAACCCCCCCTCCCGCCCTCTGAAGTCTAGAATGCCCCTCGCTGGAGCCGCAGAAATCCCTCCCGGAGAAAAATGCTGAATTCAATTCAGCATAGCAACGCACCCTGTCGCGTGATTTACACCGAAACCTGATAAGCAACAACTTATGCCAGCGTCTAACTGAATGTGAAGTTTGATGAAAATCCGTGCATTAGTTATTGAGATAGAGCTGTTGCGAAAATCGGGGAAAATGCAGCATAGCAGCGCCACCTACCAGTAAATTTACATCAAAACCTAATCATCAACAACTTACGTCAACGTCTAACCGAATCTGAAGTTTGGTAAAAATTCGTGCATTAGTTTTTGAGATAGCGATCATGCAGAAATCAAGAAAAATACAACATAGCAGCGCCACCTGCTGGGCGATTTTCACCAAAAAGTTATCAGCTCCAATTTACATGAAGGTCTAACTGAATCTAAAGTTTCAACAGATTGCATGCATTAGTTCTTTAAATAGACGGTCCACAATCTTTTTGTCAGAGACAAACAAATAGACAGACTAACAGACAGACAATTTATAAAAATAGTCAAATCGTATTCCAGACAAGACCTTCTAAAACTATAAATCCTGCGAAAACCGGTAGTCGAAATTTTTCACGAATTCAACACTTTTCTTTTCTAAGTACAAAAGAAAGCAAGAAAAAATGAACGAATCTATTCTACCGGTAACGTAGGATCAGAAGTAGCGAATCGATTCAGTACACAGTTTCGATGTCGATCGGGTTGAATCGTTTTCAAGACGATTCTTTAGACGCGGGTAGATCGTTTTGCGGACGATTCTTTAGATGAGGTTAGATCGTTATCCTTTAATTTACTTCAATTCAAATCGAATCGCGATCGATCTACGATTCGGGATCGGGTGTTGAATCGTTATATTTTTTCTTCCAATTTTACTGTTTTAGTAGCAGAATTGACGTAAAATTTCGTATAAGGAAGGATTTTTTTTTTCTTTCTTGGTTACATCAGTGTTGAATGCAGGTAATTTTCTACGGGAGCGATTTCTGCGACTCCGGAGAAGAGCATATTTTAGAGATCCGTAAGGGGAGGGGGGAATTGCACATCTGCCATTAAAAAGCATAAAATCTTTAAACTTCCGGGGGGGCTTCTATGTTCCGGGGGAATGTCCCCACCGGAAAATACCCTGAATTCAACGCTAGGTTAAATCGTTATACTTTTGTTTAGAAGCACAGTTATACAGGTTACTAGCTTATTATGTTGTATTTTTCAAGTTCGTCCCTTCTAATCCCACTCCCTCCCCTCCCCTTCCTCGCCAATCTTAATTTACAAGGCCGTTTAAAATATGCATGCAATTTTTAAAATGCCGAATTCTCGTTCTATTTTATTATAAATCAACATTTTGAAACCTTGACTAAAGATACATTTGAGGTCGCCCTCTCCGACCGTTTGGGACTTACCTCTCCCCCGGGGGGCATAGTTATTGTTTCTTCCAAACCATCTCGTGTAACATATCGTTGGAAAGCTTTAAATGTCCTCTTTTATTTTCTGTCCCTCCTTCGCCCCCCCCCCGGTAGTTACACGCTTTTGGCACTTTTTAGCTCACGGGCTATCAAAACCTAATGAGAGCTAATGTGCCCGCCGGTTCTGTATGTATGTATGTATGTACGTACGTAACGCGATAACTCTTGATAAAAATATCCGATTAGCTTCAAAAAAAATTTTCTAAGTTCATTCTGATAAGGCGCTTCCCTGATTAGTTTTAGGGGTTCATTGGTTAAGTATAAAGGGGGGGAGGGGGCTAATCACCCCTTAACTTAGATAAATGGGTTTTTATGCAGAATTATCAGATTTTGGTATACCGGTTAATTTTGATAACGAGCTTCTCTGATTAGATTAGAAGGTTCATTGTTATAGTCTAAAGGTGGGAACGGGGGGCTAATACCCCCTAATTTAGATAGATGGGTTTTTCTATCCGATTTGCTTCAAATTTGGTATACCGGTCTATTATGATAAGGCACTTCCCTAATTAGATTTAGAAGTTCATTGGTTAAATATAAAGGGGAGACGAGGGCTAATACCCCTCTTAAATTTAGACAAATGCTTTTTCCTATCCGATTTACTTCAAATTTGGTATACCGGTTTATTTGGATAAGGCGCTTTCCTGATGACATTTGGCGGGTCATTGGTTAAGTATAAAGAGGGGAAATGGGGGGGGGGACAATACCCCCTTAATTTATTTTTCGAGGGGCATTATTCTTTGAAATAAGAGTATAATATACAGTTAGTGTAAATAGCCTACGAGCTCAATGCCATCAGTTTCACTGGGCACTTTTCTTTTTAGCTCACAGGCTATCAAAGCCTGAGAGCTAATGTGCCCGCAGGTTCCTGTATGTACCTATGTATGTATGTACGTAACGCGATAACTCTTGATAGAAACATCCGATTTGCTTCAATTTTTTTTCTAGGTTCACTCTGATAAGGCGCTTCCCATATTAGTTGTGGGGATTCCTTGGTTAAGGATAAAAGGGAAAAGGGGGGCTATTCCCTCCTTAATTTAGATAAATGGGTTTTTCATGCAGAATTATTCGATTTGCTCCAAATTTGATATACCGGTTTATTATGTTAAAGAGCTGCCTTGATTTGATTTGGAAGTTCCTTAATTAAGTATAAAGGGTAGAAAGGGGAGCTAGACCTCCAACCTCAATTTAGATAAATGGGTTTTTCATGCAGAATTATTCGATTTGCTCCAAATTTGGTATACTGGTTTAATATCTTAAGAAGCTGTCCTGATTAGATTTGGAGGCTTATTGGTTAAGTATAAAGGGGGGGGGGGACGGGGGCTAGTCCCCCCTTTTTAGATAAATGGGTTTTTCATGCAGAAGTATTCGATTTGCTTCAAATTTGATATACCGGTTTATTGCGATATGCCGCTTCCTTCATTAGATTTGGAGGTTCATTAGTTAAGTATAAAAGGGGAAAAGGGCGCCCATAAATGGGATGAGGGGTGGGAGGTAGTTGTTACGACCCTGCTGATTCGCTACGTTTTGGAATTACTATTTTTGAGCTTATCTGTGAATATCGAAATATCGATTCAAGTATCGATTCTAGAATTTGAAGATCGATTCTTATTGTGATTGATTCTGTTTTATACGATGTCGATTTTAATCGATTCTCAAATTTTCCAGAATCGCCCATCACTATGGTCACGTGACTTTTATTGTTCTGTGGTTGAAAGTAATGAAGAGACATAACGGCTATTTTGAAGAAAGTGAGCATTTATGTTTCATATTTTTTTTATTTAAGAAAATAATACGCTTTTTTAAAAGAATTTATATTATTCGATTGAATTTTATTAAATAATAAAATTAGAATTACTGTTTATAGTTTGTTGCAGATACAAAGTTAAATAACTCGCTCGAAATATGTACTCTTGTTCATGAATCTATGTAGACATAAGATACTAGATATTTGATTAATGAATAATAACAGGATTCGTACGCATCAAGGTATTTTAGGTGTTTTCATACCAGAAATTTCGTAAAGTGCTGCTTGGTGTACCTGAAGATAGATTTTTTTCCCCATTAAATACGGCAAGTATTAGTTTACGAAAATTCTCATAGAGTGGCATTGAAGCGTACGAACCCTGAATGCTAATGTTAGTGAAGTACTGATAGCACTGTTTATGTTTTTTATGATCTTTTCATTTTGAACTTATGTTCCATTTCACGTTGAAATATACCATTTATATGACAGAAGAAATGCATGATTTCACTTATACTGTAAGTTTTATCCAATTTCTTTATTACTGATATATTTGTAAAAAAGATCTTATAGAAATTTGATCTCTAGATCTATAAAAAATTATTTTTAAAAATTCCATCTCGTGAGTTCCAGCCTGCAAACACTTTGAAAATTTTAATTTCCCTACGGAAATAGATGGATTTTTTTTATACTTTTTAATATTTGTTTTTTTAATTCTCATAATTATAGAATACTATTTCATAATATTCCATATCTGTTGAGTAATTAATTTATTTTCTTGATTTTAATACTTATAAATAGATATATTTTTGAAAAAGCTTTCTCTATTTGTAAGTACATTTTTAATATATTGTTTTACAATTACCATGGTTTTAAATATATTCCTTTAAAAGTATTTATTTTATTTATATAATTTGAGAAGTGCTGAGATAATCTGAGAAAATGTATCTATTTATTAGTATACAATTCATGAATATAAAGTAATTAATCGCAGATATTAATTATTTTTAATCAGTGTATCTTTTTATACGAAAAAAAATTTAAAGGTATAAAAGAATCCGTATATTTATATGTAGTGAAATTAAACGTTTTCATAAAGTACAGGATAGAGCTCACGAGTCCGCATCTTAAAAAAGAATTATTTATATTGAAAATCAAATTTCCAATATTATACTTTTACAAATATGTAATTCATAAACGAGGATAAAACGCATTAGTAGAAGTGAAATTATCAATTTCTTTGGTCATATAAACGATATGCACTTTATCATTTCAAAAGTTGTGAATTAGAACATAAGTTCAAAACGAAAAAATGAAAAAACGTCTAAACAGTGCTATTTCTACTTTACTAATACTAAAACTACATTATTATTCATTAACCCATTAAACGCCGCTATATGAACCGCATCCCAAAAATTATAATTTTTATATTTTTTTAGGTTTAATATACGTCTCTAATCATATGCAGTTTAAATTTCTAAAAAATCTTTATTTGGTTAGAAAATATGATATAGTCCCAAAATGGGAGACTTGGCGCCTAATGGGGATAAAATAGAAACCTCCACCAGAATGTTTAGAGTTGAATGTTTAGTTTTAAAATATTTCGAAATCGAGTTATAAATCCCCAAATTTATTTGTATATGGTAAATAAAGTTAATTATCAATACCTTAATTGCATATTAAATATATTCAAGCCATAAAATGAAGAACTCGTAAATGTTCTTACCTTTTTAATATCTTTTTTCTTTTACATTTTTGTATGAAACGGTATTAGGCAATTTTTGTGGAGCATTACCTTACATTTCTCGCACCACAGACGAGTATTCTTTTTACAAAGTTTACATTTTGATTGCTTTCCTGCCTGTGTGATAAAATGATTTACACCATCAAAGCGTATGTTACAGTTCACTGGTGTGTGTGGTCCAAGTTGAGGTATTGGCAACGATTGCAGTCTGTCTGATTTCATCAACCCCATCACAATGTCTCGTAAAAATGTTAACTGAGACATTTGTCCATTCATCTCACGATGGATTCTCCAAGCCGCTACCACAGCCATGTTCAGTGTGTTGGTGAAAAATGGCCACCACCATTTCTTACCCTTTATTCTGGGTCGGTAACTACTCAAAAATCGATCAAGAAGATCTACGCCGCCCATATTTTTATTGTAAGATCCAACTATTCCTGGTTGAGGCAAATCAATCTTCTTTTTAGATTTTCGGCACCAACGCTTTGCTTGCCCCATAGGCTCCATACATTCAAAATTCGATGCTAAGCATACAACTTTATTGTCTTCCCATTTTACTACACTTAAATCCTTTGTTATAATGTAGTCAAATGTCCCTCTTTCTTTTTTTACCAAAACTTTACTATCTTGTAAAGGACAGTTCTGCAGTCGGTTCTCTCTCACCGTTCCAGTTAGACGGAATTCCCTTCTTCGCATTTCTTCAAGCAATGGCAGAGAGTTGAAAAAATTGTCAACATACACTTTGTGTCTTCTACAGTTTTCTACACATTCTATTTGATCCAAGACAACTCTTGTTCCAAGGGGAGTTTTGTCTTCGGCTGCTGTTTCTTTTTCCACATAAACTTGTAAATTGAATGGATAACCTTGAGAAGAAGCAAGAATCCATAATTTGTAACCAAATTTTATTGGTTTTCCACGCATATACATTTTGGTAGAATGTCTGCCTGTATAAGGGATCATTTCCTCATCAATACTTAAAGATTCAGAAAATGTTCCAAATTGCTGCAGTTTTTTTCCAAACAACTCTATAAAACATCTAACTTTGGCCAACTTGTCAGAGCCATCAATAGAATTATTATCACATAAATGGAGATACTTCTTTATATCTCTAAATCTCTGTCTACTCATGGCATTTTGTATGAAAGGCAGATTACAATCTTCTGAATTGCTCCAATATAAATCTTCTTGAGGCAAGGAATGATATCCGCTAAACAACAGAATTCCGAGAAATACTTCCAATAACTTTTCAGATAATGAAAAGGTATAATTATTGTTTTGCGTAGCATACCTTAAAGTTTCTTCTAAAATAAGATTCATGATATCAGAATCAAAATACATTTTGAATAATTCATAAGGAGTTTTACTTGCTAACTCAGGATGGATCTCTTCTAAAATTGGTGTTTTTTCAGACTTAATTGGATCTAATTTATCGACTTTTTTTCCAAACATATGGTTTCGTTTTTGGCTCTTTCTCATTCTTTGTCCTAATAGCTTTATTTATTTTAACCTTTTTTTTCCGTTTTGTCAATTTTTTGGACTCTGTTTGTTGGTTTTGACTTTTGTTGCAGTCATCTTCATCACTTGAAAAATAATTTTCTTCTGGACACCTCTTCCTCTTTTTATATGTTACTTTCTTCTTTGAAATATCTAGTGTTTCACGACGTCTTAAATTAAGTTCGACTTCTCCGCATACATCCACTGGTTCTACTTCATCTAAATAATTTTCATTAAAATTTTCCTCATCAGTTATCTGATCAGGATTTGGTGGCAAACAAGTGATTGTACACTCATCTGCTGAGAATTCGTCCGAATCTAATGTTTCCATATAGTCTAAGGCTTCCTGCACAGTTTAAAACTTAGACGCCATTTTTACAATTTAAATAAAAGTACAGAAATTTCTCTATTGAAAATGAACCTTGCTTACTGAGTGCCTAGCTTAGACTGCTGACCAAGAATTTATCACACGTTATCTAGAACATTCTCCAGAACGTTATGAATAGAATCAACTGTTTTGATAAAAACATCTGGACTTCAGCAACAAAAGAGGGGTTACTATGTTCAATAACAAAAGAGCCTGACCTTCAACGGTAAAGAATAAACAGCAGAGAGGTCAACAGATGTATTCATGGAAAAGGGGTGAGGACTTTATTTTGCTAGTCAGAAAGGGCCAAGTCTCCCATTTTGGGACCTTTCTAAATAAACAACTGTAAAACCCTTTTAAATTATTTTTCTTGATCTATGTTTGTTATGATTTAAAAAAATAACTATTTTTTTTTTCATATTCAATGTTTCGAAACTTTCGCCGTCGAATTAATTATTTTTAGTGATTTTTTTTCTTATGAAGTAAATATAGTCAATTTTCCTTAAATTTGAAAAATTTTAAAAAATAGAATTTAAATTACAAACTTTTTGAAAAAAATTCCAACCATGCTAAGTACTTCAATATTCAATAAAAGTAATATAAAATGTATGTGTCTTAATTACTTGTGGAGAAAAAAAATCTTAACAAAGGTTCCCAAAATGGGAGACTTGGCGCTTAATGGGTTAATCAAATTTATAATATATAATATCTATTATAGATTCATGGACAAGAGTATATATTTCGAAAGAGTTATTTAACTTTGTATGTGCAACAAATAATTTACAGCAAATCTAAAATTATTATGAAATAAGATTCCATCGGATAATAGTAATTCTTTTTTTAAAAAAGTATTACTTTCTTAAATAAAAATATATATGACATAATTCAGGAAAGTTTCCTAAATGCACAAAAACATTTAAGAAATATACTCAAACATATCCAAAGTTACACAAACATAATCGAAATATACACAACATATTCGAAATATACACAATCATATCCGAAATATACAGAAACGTATCCGAAATATACAGAAACATTTCAGAAGCACGCAGAAAGGTTTCAGAATATTCTACTGAAATACGCGGATACGTTTCCGAATATCTGACCGATGTATGCGGAAACCTTTTGCGGATATCCGACCGAAATATTCGGAAACGTTACGAAAATCTGACCGAAATATGCGGAAACGTAACAGAACCGTTGGGCCACATTGCTGTCTCACCAGGTAGAGAAACGTTTCCGAGTTTGTTTTACAGTATATGGCGGAAATACCGGGCCTGACTACCCCAAAAGCAAACTTCCACCAGTAAAAATGCAAATATGTTTCCGCCATTATTTATGACTGAAAATTTGCATTAATAAGGCTTTTAAATAATGAGAAACTTCCTATATGAATTTACTGGTGCAATTTTTCGCCGGAGGCGAACAGCCCTTGAGAAAACGTTTGCAGTTGAAGCTTCACTATTTTCAGGATATGTCAGTTCCTTTTTATTAACTGTTCTATGGGTAGAACTGACTTACGTCATTTCGCTTATCGCCGGCGATTTTTCGAGGTTCTTCGAAAACAATAAATCGTCAAGTTTACAAATCTTGTCGTCAGTTCCCTTAAGTTCTCAATCCTGTCCCTCTATTTTCTCGAAATTGTGAGGATATACATACGTAAATAAGTACAAGATTTTTTTTGTATTACATGTTTATCTATATATTTATATTTTGTTCGTTGGGTTATCGCAAAACACGGCATTATTAGCCTTCGTTCGACAGTTCTGAATAGCACAATAGACCCACCGGCACTTGCCTAATAATTTCCGCATGGCACAAACGTGGACCCACCGGAACTTGCCCAATAATTTCCGTATGGCACCAATGTGGAGCCATCGGCTCTTGCCCGATAGTTTTCGCATGGCACCAACGTGGTGCCACCGGACGGCATAGTGTTAAGTGGTTTCATAAACGTACCACCGCCCTTTAACACTAAAACGCCCGGAAATTTTACTGAAGTTTCATAAAAATATTTCACCTTAGAATTTTTATTTAAAATTATTTAACTAATTTATTTAACGTAATAATGCGTCGCTTAAATTTAACTTATTTTATGAAAAAAAATTCTGGCTCCAATGGACATTTAATCATGTGGTCGGAGTCGAATCGACTCCTTCCGGGCGTTCTAGTGTTAAAAGATTAACCGGTGTAAAGACTGAAATTGTGCGATGTTTAAAAGTTTAAAAGAATTCCGAAAATGCTAAATTTATTGCTCAGTCACCGCCCTCTGAATACTAGAAATATCGGTGTTGCCGAATTTGGCGGTTTTTAATTTAGAAATTCTGAAGTCACAGCTTAAAATTTATAATAGTAATTTTCTGTAGCAACTCTGGGGCCAAAGCGATGATATAAAAATGGCGGCTATCGCAGCTGGATTTATTTTTGTATTTTTACAGTGGAGCTATTAATAAAGTTGAGGAGACAAATAGTGTAGTATCAACCGATTGTGAGTGAAGTAACTGACAATATTGTCACAAGATGTCGAATGTTGTTTGTTTGCATTGGATCAGTGCCCACTTAATGCCTGGACAAATTCCCACCAGTAAAAAAAATAGAAACTTTTGACATACTTATGACAGAAATTCTGCATGAAGAAGTTCTTTAAACAAGGGTGAAAACTTCTGTAGAATTTTACTCGTGGAAGTTTGTCCGTCGGTAATGTAATTTGCTGGCATTGATAGGAGGATTGTTTAGATTGTCGCAATATGGCAGAATAGCAAAATCTGACTACCGCAAGAGCAAATTTTAGAAATAAGAAGGAATAGATATTCTTGACTTAATTGTGACAAAAAATATTTCATGAATTAATATGGAGGAAATTTTTATTTAAATTTACTGTTGGAAGTTTGCTTCTGTAGTAATTAGAACTTTCAGGACCAGTTACAGATGAAGCTTCACCATTTTGAGGATATGCCAGTACCTCTTAATCATGGTTACGTGATTTGTATGGCCCCTTGCGTGTTGATATCGTGAAATTCTAAAAGATTTGTTCGTCTTAATTTAAATAACTAAATAAAGATGGATAAATCAATAGAATACCGTTGATGCATTTCTAGGACTATACAAACTCTGAATAAACCTGCCTACGACAGCCCATTTTTGTGTCAGCGCGTAGCCTTGTATTCCGAGGGCGGTGGGTCAGACGTGGCCACCCTGAATAGGGCATCGGCGGTAAACAAGGAGATGCTTTTGCTTTTAAATATAAATTCTCAATTATGTCACTAATAACGATGGCTTATATTTTATTTGGGACATTGCTTAGAACTGGATAGATTTGCAGTGAATAGCTATTTAAAGCTTAGTTCTATAGGAATTAGGAAACTTTAACCCGGAAGAAATCGTGCATTCCTACAGTGTGAATGATCTTTACTTTGTGACCAATAAATACAAATAATAATCCTCGCCTTATTTAGTCGGGGGCAATTCCTAAAATTCCTAAGATAAAGTAAGTTGAAGATTAACTTTTGAAATATAGTAGTGACAATTGTAATAACCGTACGCACCCTGGGTATGTCATATCCATCACGACTGCTCGAGGGTTAATGCTTCTTTAGTGGGAGATTAACAAAAGGTGGGATCATTAAACGTTAACTATATGTATTTTTTTAAATTTTCGAATTTAAGGACAATTTGTTTTTAATAGTATAGTATATAAGTCTACAAAATTATACACAAACATTAAAAGACAGCAACTATTCTGGAAAATTAATTATTAAAGCATTTAATTAGTAGATCTGTACGTTAAAAATTACGCAAAAAAATCTTACAGAAACATATACAAATACTTTAAATTTTATTTTAAAGGATTTTAAAGTTATATAAAAGAGTTTAAAGTACCTACTTGATGTATTTTTCGTGGACATGACAGCTTTGTTACGATCGTTACATTTGGACATAACAAAATACAGAAATATTTTTTCTAGAAAAGTCTTTCTATATTCAAAAAGCAATAAATTCATGCTGCCATCTCTTAAACCCTTGAAGGGCGCCGTTTGCAGTCTGCAAACGGTTAATTTTAATGCCCAAAATTTCAAATGGCACCAGTAATTTGATAGTTCAAATTAGATCTCATAATAAGCATGAAAAAAAGTTTTTCATTATTTGCAAATAAATTTGTTCGTATAAAGCGGTGTGAATTAATTATTTGAACATAATCGGAGCAGAAAAGGCTTGCCCCTGAAAGGGTTAACGAAATTATCAATAAATCACACCTTTCCTTTATGCATTCGTTGTTTACCATTAAAACCACCTGCAAACAAGTTAAAACCCCTTTTCTTCGTGGTACACTGGAACAGTTAACGTTATGAATGTCCAAAATTGGCCTCTTTAGCATAAAATAATAAAATTTTAAGATATTTATTCAAAGATTTTACAATAAATTATATCATTTTCTGTCTCGGGACAGAATTAAAAACTCGGTGTGAAAAAAGTTAAAGGCAATGATAACTAGATTTATTTATTGAAGAGCTTAACCCCTTAATCCTCGCGCCCGTGACTGTCACGGGCGGTGTAGGCTTCTTTTCTTTTATTCGGATTGTTTTATTCCCACCAGTTTTTTTAAATAATGCAATTAGCTTTATTCTCTCCACATTTTATCTGCCATTAAATGAAGAGAATATTTCAACTTGAAAAAAGTGGTGGCAATCAAACAATCCGAAGTTTGAAAAAGTATTTGACACTTATCAGGCGCGACGATTAAGGGGTTAAAGTTATGATTTGTGTCCAGTGCCCAACTTTTGAAAACTGCCCAAGCAGCTGGCATAGCAACACGATGTGATACCAGCAGGTTACTTTTTTTAATTCTGATTTCTTGATTGGCATCACTTTTTTGAAACCGAAAAATTCCCCTTTTTTCAGCCTTAAACAATGTGCCATTAAGTACGGCGAATTTTACCATTTCAAAAAAGTGGTGCCAATCAAGAAATCTGAATTTAAAAAAAGTAGCCAACTGGCAATATTATGTGATGCATTTTCGTTGCATGCGATCTTTCTATTTTTAGTGAAAAAATGAATCTAATTTTATTTAATATTTTCAAAATATTTGTAATATTATATTAATTTTTTATAATTCTCTTATTATACGCAAGGAATCAATGTTTACAATGCAAATTAACTGAAACTTTAGAAAAATACATATTGCCAGTTACGTGATTTTGATGCAATTACAAAAGATTGCATTTATAATGTGGTATTTATGATTTAAATTTAAATGGTATATGTAATATACAGGTGCCTTTCAAGGGGTTAATGCGTGAAGCGATTGAGATTAGTACAGAAAATTCCGAGATTTGCAATGATATAATGCACGTCACAATTGACAACGGATGGCGACACCTGTTATATTAAAAAAAATACGGGAAACTCGAACGAAATCCAGAGCTTATCACCGTCCCCTAAATACTAGGCGCTGACACAAAAATGGCGTTGCCGAAGGCGGATTTTTTTCAGCGTGTATACGGTCCCTTGAATTTTGGCACGAATAATTGCTCACAGTTTTATCCGCTTTATTTTTCTCAAATTAAACAAGTCAAAGAAATCTTTTATAAAATACTGGTGTCAAAATTTAAGGGATCGGGCATACGTTAAGAAATGTCCTCCTTCGGCAGCCGCCATCTTTGTGTCAGCGCTTAGGCCTAGTAGATTGTTCCCGTTGCCAGTGGGCTACTTTTTTTTAATTGAGATTTCTTGATTGGCACCACATTTATGAAATGGTAAAATTCGACTTATTTAATGACATATTAATTAAGACGAAAACAAGGGGAATTTTACCATTTGCAAGAAGTGGTGCCAATCAAGAAACCGGAATTTTAAAAAAAGTAGCCCACTAGCAACACTAGCCTATTATTCAGGGGGCAGTGAACCGATGAAGAAAAACGTCAGTAAACTGAATTTGCTAGAGAGTGAGGGTAAAAATCTTTTTGAACATTTTTACGAACCCATATGAACCCATATGTTTTTAAAGACTCACTTCTCCTGTCCAGAAGAAAGTTAAGTACATTTTTAAAATATGGGTATCTACATAATTTTTAGGTGTGAAACGATTATTTTAATGTCTGTACCATACAACTATTAATAAAGAGGAATTGACATTTCCTGAAGATATTGAGGCTTCAACTGTAACCGCTTTCGTAATGTCTGATTACCTGCGGTGAAAACTTCCACCTGTAACTTTATATAGAAATTTTATCGGTATTTAAGGCCTTATTAACGCAAAATTTCAGTCACAAATAATTACAGAAAAGGATTTTCATTTTTACTGGTGTCAGTTTAATTATGCGGTAGTCAGACCCTTTGTTTCCGCCATATTGTGACAACCGGTGAAACAAACTTACTGTTTTACTAGTGAAACTGACACCAATAAAAACAAATAGAAGTTTTTAACATATTTGTGAGAAAATATTGCCACAAATAAGACGTTTAAATATGGCAAAATTTTCTATTCAATTTTACGGTTGGGAAGTTTGCTCCGGAGGTGTTTAGAAACTGTAGATCCGATTTAGAAAAAGCAGCCGCCATCTTGTGACAACCTCCCCAGTTACTTCGGTCGCAACTGTTAGACAGTACAATATATTTCTCCTCCTCTGTATTCATAATTCCATTGCCTGTATGTAGGTAAATATAAAGTAAGTCTATGTGATTTAATTATATACATTATTATAACTTACTTACAATCTAAGACAAATTTTTATGTTAAAAAATAGCGATAGGAAAAAAGCGTAAAAGTTTGCAGCTATGTATCTAAAATTTATAATTCTAACTTATTTTACGAACATTTTCTGTCATATCCTATTCATTTCTATCATCCCGTACATCATTTCACCATCCTTTTTTTTCTTGTTCCTATAAAATTAAATAAGTCTCTCGAATCTCAATTTCTTCGTTACTTTTAGAACTAAAAATAGACATGATATTTGAAACTAAATTAAAAACATAATTATTAAGCAACTATATCAGGAGAAATATTTTAAACCTAAGTTAAATATGAAATATTGAAAATTTTGGAAAGAAAGAAAAATGATGTTATTGCAAACAACTTAACCGTTTCTAATGTTAATAACAGGGTGGCAGTCTTAATGATTATAAATAAAGCGAACTTTCATTTGTTTGTTCTTGAGACTTTAAACTGTTTACGGAATGTCGTTGATACTTATTTTTAAGAAGCTTTTCTCCTTTATAGTATATTTTAATCATAAATTTCATAATAATTTTAATACAGTCTGGTTTTATTGGAATAAAGATTTGTGTGACAGAAATATTAGTAAAATATTTGGATTGCCGTGTATCTCTATTAAAATACTCTATATCAATAATAAGTATATTACTTCACAAAATCTGCCAAAAGTGCGAATAATTCCACCACTCTACAATAGTGGTACAATCTTAAATCTCTACGTACAATATTGGTACAGATGTTTGCTAATATTTTGTGTAATATTGAGTTACTAAAGATTTATTTTCTATATTTATTATCAGAACAGTTAAAATATGATTGAAACAGTATAGTTTGACTTTCGTTTTTGGATTAATATAAAGCAGTTTGTATTATTAACCCTAGAACTACCGGAAATTTTACTCAAGTTTTATAAAAACATTCTACACCAGAATTTTTACTTAAAACTATTTAATTTGCTTATTTAACTTATTATTGTCTGATTTATACATTTAGTTTGTTTTGAAGAAATTTCTGGTTTGAATAGATATTTTGAATATACATGTCGGGTCCATTGGACCCTTCTGGTAGACAGAGGGTTAATCTTTTCGGGGGCAAAATGCTTTTTTTTTGCTAAACTTTTGAAATGGCTGGTTGACACCAGGATTTAAAAACAACTTTATTTGAAAATAAGGAAAAGGTTTTCTTCACGTACACTATACATGAAAAATTTGATTACAAAATACTGGTACCATAGTGGTATGTTAGAATTAATATTTTGTGGTATAAAAATGTGTCCCCAATCTTGAAGGGGATAACCATTGCCTAGTCAGGTGAAGGTCTCGTCACCTGATCAAGGTTCTAAATTTCGAGATCAACTCGAGTAGGGAGAGCCGCCCTTCGGGATCTTGGCAATGATGCATAGGTGTGCGATGCAGCTGGAAATTAAACAAGTAAATCCACTTTATGTAATCGGCCAACATATAGACAAAACAAAGTAAAATAGAGCAGACATAAAGACGGCGTATGTGCTTTCCCAGCAGACCGCCGCCATGCGTAGATCAGGCAACTTTGCCCCGTTCCCAGAAACTCAGACCCTTAAAACTGGGTTATAGCCTGGTAGCAGTGTTGCCAGATTGGGGACTTTTTAAATTCAGATTATTTGGCTGTCACCACTTTTTTTAAATAGTATAATTGGCCTTATTTTTCAGAGTTTTTAATCTACTTTTAAATAGGCCTAAAATTTCTATTTAAAAAAGCGGTGGCAATCAACAATCTGGGGACAAAAAAATCCTCAATCTGGCAACACAGTCTATTAGGTAGGGGACTGGTCAGCGGTTAGAGCGAAAGAAAGTACTCCTACCATTGACCATGTAAAAGTAAAATTAATCTATACCTCCAAAAATAATTATTGTAATGAGTTGTAAATTTACACAATATGATTTTGGCGACAGTATTTCCTTTTATGTAAAAAATGATATATGTCCTAATTTATATATTTTTAATACCAACTTATTAATATTCACAATTAAAATTATTTCTTTGAATCGAAAAAATATCTCGAACATGTGTGTGTCTATTCATTCTCTCTCATTGAAAAATTATCATTAAAATCTCACTTTAAAAAAAAAAGCTTCTCTTCGCGCACATTTCAAAAGCAAAACCTTTTTTCAAAAATTCTAGTGCTATTCTGGCATTTGGAGATTAACATTAAGTGGGATATATAATACCTCGTTGACATTAATGGAGTTAAAGTATCTGGTTATTTCAGAATAAAGGAGGATTTATCATGGTTTAAGTTGCGATTTCATCTTAAGGTAAGACTAATCTAGTTATTGTCTCTGAAAATGAGAACTTAAAAGTGTTCATCCGCATTTAAAAAAGACATATTTTGGAATATCTTTGCGTTCATTACAGGAAAAATTCATTTTCTAACAACATAACTCTCTCTGTTGCTATACCTCTATAGCAGGATGTCCAAACTGTGCACCATCAGATACCAGTAATATTTTACATTTATCTATGCCTTATCTAATCATAGAATAACTGCAATTGAAGAAGTAAACTGTCTGTTTAACCCTTTGCGATGCAGAGTAATACTGTTTGTAAAATGATAAAATGATTGACTGACACCAGCATTTACAAAAGAATTTATTAGAAAATAGATATCTGCTTATTTTCACATACATTATAAATTGAAAAATTTATTTAAATATTCCACATGCCAGAAGACTTAAAATTAAGTGTCCTTTTTTGTGGACACTGGCCGTGAAAGCGTTAAAAAATAAGCGGTTTTCGGCGGGCAACAGTTTAACACCACTTTTCTAAAGCTACCAAAAAGTGATTCAACGGTAGTAGTGTCAGATTATTTTATTACCTGCTTTGATTTCAAGCTGTGCACATTATAATAAAATTAAGTGAGTTTAATGGTGAACATTTTAAAGTAAAAGGCAAGAAATATTCATTCACTGCAGCTCTTGGGGGAGCAATTTACAGTCCTTGGTTAGTTATACTCATAATTAGCAAAACTTGTACCAAGAATATCAAATATTATGGCCGGATGTCTCCAACATAAAGCTAGTTTCATTTTTATTAGAATTGTAGGTATTCGTATTAATTGCGGTGTATTATTTGATTCAATAAAGCGAAATATACAATAAAGGCCTTATAAATATGACCTTATAAAAGTTTTAATATATTTTACATATTTCGTATATTTTTAAATATGCATTTAATTTTTAAACATGAATGAGTAAGATTGTTTAACACTGTAACCCTTTCAGGGGCAAGGTATTTCTATACGTAAAAGGCTGAAATGAGTGAATGACACCAAAATCAAGAAACAAATTTATTTCAAAATAAGCAAAAGCTTTTGTTGAAGCACTTGATAAAAGGGAAATTTTCATTCAAATATTCAGGCGCCAATGTGGCATTTAGGAATTAATGCCCATGGTATCATTTATGACACCATCAGTGTTCCCGATTTATTGAATTTTTTTAATTTACGTATTCCGTATTCCCGCCAGAAATTTAAAAGAGAAATTTTCACTTCGTTCAATGACAGCCATTTCATTATAAATAAATCGAAATTTACTATTTAGGTTTTCTGGTATGAATTCTGATTCTTTGAATTACGCAATTTCTGGAACGCATTCTACCCCGGGCTTTAAAGGGTTAATGTTTTTAATACATGAGATACTATCAAATGTATGAATTTTTATTTTTGTAGTTTTCCATAAATTTTTGGCCAGGAGAGTGAAGTCGGTATACTGAACAGTTGCAAACTACCAACAGTGTTGCCAGTGGGCTACTTTTTTAAAATTAATATTTCATGATTGACACCACTTTTTTGAAATGCTAAAAATTCCCTTGTTTTCGACATAATTAATATGTCATTAGATAAGGCAATTTATACCATTTTAAAAAAGTGGTGCAAATCAAGAATTCTAAATTCCCGCTGACAACAGTGACTGCCAACAGTGAAAGAGAATATTGACTTTCACTTTACTTAATCGCGGATAAATAAAGCCTAAATTGCTGTTCTTTTTTACTAGTGGCAGTTTCCACATGTCGAAGGTGTTCAAAATACGGCCCGTGCGTAATTCACTTTATTTAACCCTTTCAGGCCGGCGTGCATCACCGGTGTGTCATGCTCGACTGTCCCATCAGGCGGCGTGCATCACCGGTGGGTCAGGGATTACTGTCGCATCAGGCGGTGTTCACCACCTGTGGTCACGCTCGACTGTGCCATAGAAGATGTGTACTACCACTGCCATCGAAATACTCAAGGCCTGAGGACACGAGTTGTGACGTCATCACTAACGGACCGACTTCGAAATAGTGTTGGAATTCACATCGGAAAGTTTTGAATAGCAATTTTCTTTTATTTTATTTCTGGAATACCTATAATCTTATCAAACATTAATAACTATTTAAATTTACTGGTGAGAATTTGTAATCCCCCAATAAAAAATCAGCCACACGCGGATACGCTCTGGCATTCCGCATCTGGCTGAATTTTTATTTGGGGAATTTGAATTCACACCAGTAAGTTTAAATAGTTATTATTCTTTCATAAGATGATAGGTATTCCACAAATAAAATAAAATAAAATTGCTATTCAAAATTTTCCGGTATGAATTCAAACATTAGTTAGAAATCGGTCCATTAGTGATGACGTCACAACTCGTGTCCTCTGGCCTTGAGTATTTCGATGGCATCGGTGCTATAGGTAAGTCACACTCGACTATGCTATAGACGGTGTGCACTAAAGGTAGGTCAAACTTGAATATTCGAAAATTCAGTAGTTAAAACAGTTCATTATTATAAACTTAATACATTCACGACGGGAAACGAGAATTCTCGTTTTCATTCAAAAAATATCATTGACAAAGGCCGTGGCTTCTACCTTACATAAATGCATTTATATCATGTTGTCCATATTTCTATAGATTGTAAGGCATTTTATATTAAATTCGTACATATGTAGTCAATAAAATCATATCTCTACATAATCTGCTTACTCCTTACAAACTCTGAGACTTTCACAATCAACCCTGCTTTTTATATTCGAGTTTTATCCATTAAATATGAGTGGGGCGGGTCATTACATACAGTGTCTGAATAATCGACAGTACCGCGCCGCCAGATTAAGCGAAATATGAATTCAATCGCCGTCTCACAGCGAAAAACATGAATATCGGCGCCGGCAAGAACGTGTTAATTCACTGAAACAAAACTAACATGAGCGATTTTTAGTACCATAATTGTCGGCGTAAAATCCACAGATCAGCTAAACAAGTTTTGAATAAAAAATTTTACTTAATAAAAAATGACAAATAATCACATATTTGGAATAAGTTACACTTTATTATATAATGTTTAAAACTCGATTTTTTTATTATTTTATGCGTGTATTATGTACCGGAAAGTACAGAACATATTTCTAAACTTCTACATGACATTAGGATGACAACAATCTTTAGTTTTTACTATATAGGGATTATGAGTTGTGAATCTTGCATTCCACAATTTCTGATTAGTAATTTTCGCCTTATTTAATCGCAGAAATCTGAAAATAATAAAAGGAGAAGATTATTATTTCAAAATAAATGTATTCAAAATTCTTAACTCTCGACACCTATGCTAACATTTAAAATGCATTGGATGAGTAACACATGGTGCGTCTGTTAGTGTGTTATTTAAGGATTCCTTTGATTAGGGGGTGGGGGTGGGGAGTTGTCCATCCTGTAGTTGTACAAATCGTTTCTTAGCACTTTTTATGGATTAACCTTTCTTTTATTTAATTGCGGAATGTTGTGAATTTCAATACAGCAAAAATTATAATCTAGAAAAAGTGATAGGAAGCGGACAGCCAGATAAGATGTCACACTCTTGGGACACTCTTGGGACACTCTTACTTTAGATTTTTACCATTACACAAAATGTTAAATCTCACCCGCAGATAAAAATAATACATGTAAAGATAAGTTATTTAATGAAAGTAAAAATGGATAAACTCAACTAAAATTTTCTTGTAACTATCCCCTAATAATAAAAATTACTAATAAGAATGAAACATAAAATTTAATATCAAACTGACTACATCATTAGGTAAAAATCTCTATGAGGTGGATTATAGTACTGTTCTATACAAGAAAAAAAAAGAAATCTATTAAGCTCTGTGATATACACACATGGTAGAAAGTTCTAGAAAGATTAACCATCTCTCGTGTACTTTTCTACTCAGCATTTAGAAATACCTTTGCCTTTTGTAGACAATTAACTTAGTAAATAAAACTTTAATTGTTAACGTGCACATTTAGAGTTTCAGCGAATTAACCTTCTCAGGACAAAACAATCGCGATTCTGACATGCTGAATTCAAACTAAAATTTTCGAAAAATTTTGTCAGAAAATATTGGAAGGGAATTTCTTAGATTTTTTTTATTAATGCTATAAAAATAAAATTTTATTCAGAAATATAATTTTAATTAAAATTAAGTGGAATAAAATATAGGTCATCGCTCTTTAATGGTTAAATGTATGTAAAACGTAACATAGGTAATTTATTTTAGCTAATATTGATATAGAAACATCAATTTATGCAGTATAACCCATTCACAACTAGAATCTGTTACCGTACAGGGGTCGCAGCATATAGGACAAATTTTATTGCTCTTACCAGTAACTTTCACCAATAATCTCCCTGGTATAGTCCTATTGCATATCTTATAAAAATGTCTCTTGAAATTATTGATAAAATATAATGGTAAGAACGATACAGTTTGTCCTATATGCTGCGACCCCTGCCGTAAATTCCCGCGTATACGCCGCGGCTTGGTTAAGTCTTTTTCAAACGGAAATTTTATTTAAACAAAGAAGTCAAATAAGCAGAAGTAAGGCGAAGCAGAAGTAACTCACATTTTATTTAAAATAAATTCTGCTAGGAAATAGAATTATCTGAGGTGCAGCGGACACGTGCGAAATTACGGTACACTTCTTTTAATTTCTTGTCACCTGTTGATAACGGTTTTTTCGAATTGTAATTTTGATTTAATCTCTCAAAATTTGATATAGGATAAAAGGAAATTTTCTGTACTAAAATACTGTTAAAATTTAAAAGTTTCGTGCGTCTTAACCCCTTAAAAGTTTCTTTTTTTTTACAATATAAACTAAAAGTACTAGCTTAATACCATTTTTTCCTAACTAAAATAGTCGCCTTATTTAATCAAAAATTTTCTGTCATTAAATAAAGCGAAGTTTACAATTAAAAATAAGTGGTATCACTTTTTTTAGTAAAGGAGGAAACATTTTGTTCTTGCACATACAGTGTGTGTGCTGTTAAGGGATTAACACTTACGTTGCCCACAGCGGGGTACTTTTTTAAAATTCAGATTTCTTTCGATTGGCACAACTTTTCTGAAATGGTAAATTTCCCCTTGTTTTCCCCTTAATTAATATGTCATTAAATATGCCGAATTTTATTATTTCATCAAAGTGGTGCGAAACAAGATATCTGAATTTAAAAGAAGTCGCCCGCTGGCAACAATGTACCCTTGTCGGTACTATGTTACCTCCCACGTGACTTCGGTATTTTGTGGTATTGGTCGTATGGCTCGTGTGAGGTAACAAGATTAACCCCTTAACATTGCACCCTTTAAAAAGAAGGCTACATTAAAAAAAAAAAAATCAAATTTTTGATTGCCACTACTTTTCGAAGTTGAAACATTCACCTTACTTAACCCTTTCAGGTATTTCTGCTCAAACAATGTTCAAATAATTAATGCACACCTCAATTAACAAACAAATTTAAGTTAAAATAATCAAAAGCCTTTTCTCACGTTTATTATCAGATCGAAATTGTACTAAAAAATTACTGGTGCCATTTGGATACTTAGGCATTAAAATTAACCGTTTGCAGAATGGCTAATTCCATGAAAACTTGTCATGTCTGTCACATACTACGATTTTTGGCTACCAGTATTTTAGAGCGGAAAAATGTGACTTACTTTTTCGGAGATATCTCATCAATTGAATAACCTAAAGCAAACATTTCGAAAATAACGGTGGCCAACAAGCATAGCGATTTTCAGCTGTGTGATGACAGGACAAGTTTTCATGGAATTAGCCGGACTGCAAACGGCGCCCCTCAAAGGATTACCGGCATATAGTACGATGCGTGAATGAAAATCACCACACAATAATAAATGACAAGAGGTATCCACGTTCTGGAGCCCACGTTTGACCTTGTTTCGCTTCGCTAGCTGGATTGATGTTTCTCAATTTCACTTTCTAATATTTCTGATGTAAACTTTTCATTTTACAGCATGCAAAAAGAATATTAGACATAAAAGTTGCTATTTTAACCCATTAAGGACGAGCCTATTTTACATTTATTTTAGTTCTCCAACACTAGTTTTTAAAACACTGTAATGTTGAATTATTTAATCGCTCAAAATTTGAGATTAGATAATGTGAAAATTTCCTAACTAAAATACTGGTATTCAAATTTAAAAGTTTTATTCACCTTACATGGCAAGTTTTTTTGCCAACAGGCGTTAATGAGTTAACCCATCCACCCCTTGAGCGGCAAGCAATTACGTTTCTCTAATGTTGAATTCCCACCGTCAATTTCGAAAAAAAATTATTTCAAAATAAGGAAAAGTTATTCTTCAACTTTTTTCCACCGAAGTTGTAAAAGTAAAGGGAACAGATGTCATAAACTCTCATAGGCGCGATATTGGAATTTTTCTTGGCGTGAAAACCCCTTTTCCGCCTAGTAGTATATGTCGACAAGCACCGATTTATACGCATGTTAGGCTTAACGAAAATAAAATGTAAATAATAAACAAAACTCGTTAAAATGGCAATCAGTAATTGTTGTATGAGCACTCCGCGTTCATTAACGAAAAAAAAAAATCACTGGATTCAACAGTTCTCACTGTGTAGCAATCTCAAAATTCAGCAGTTCTCGCTGTGTAGCAATCTCAAAATGTACAAAACTCGTAAGGCAACAAAATATACATAAAATTATCAACATACCTTAACAGAAATCTGCTTTCTTGAAAGCTCAAGTATAAAGTACCTGCTAGCGTCATCGTCATTTTCCAAAATAGGCTTATGAATACGCACTGACGCACTGTAAACAAACCTCCTTTATTCGTCAAAAGTTCCTCATATTTATTAATTACTTCAGCAAGAGCCTTTAAACGGACTACAGAACCCATATTCAATCAAATACATCCAATAAATTTAACATAAAAATAATTGACAGAAACACAACACGATATCACAAGCATAAACGGCGTTCTTGCGTATTCGAAACACAATCTCGATAAAAAACAGAGTTGCAAGAACACGTCCCACCAGAATACACACGTCAGACGGATTCCACATCGATAAAGATCGCCAACATAAAATTGCCAAGAGATCTCTAAACATCCAAGATGGAGGCCAAGGTAACAAAGCGATATAAGTAAGCGTCCTATCTTAAATGGGAGAAATAACCGCAAGATTAAAAGCGAGGTCACATCAATCAAGGTCATGCGCCACGTAGCGGATGGAGTGTGAACTACAGAAACTATCTAACTGTTTTCTTACTCGCACCACTAAAATTGTAAAGTTTTTGTCACCTTGATTAATAACTGAAGTGCCTCTGGTAAGGCAAAGAAAACTTCGTGATGTCAAGTACATCTGGATGACCCTCTCGCTACGCCATTATTTTGCATTAAATGTGGCAAACAAATCTCATATTCATGAGTGACTAAAGATTTAGAAAAAACGCGCCATACTAAAAGCCCGCGTATGTGAATTATCACTCCATCCACAAGGTGGCGCAACTGTGTTAATTTACGACTGATTCCAGCATTAAGTTTGTTCGCTTACCTATAACGCTTTGCCAAGGTAATAAACGGTATCTAAGCCAAGTAAAGTTTAATTAAAGTTTTCTGGTGTAAATCTGAGTTAAAATTAGGTGGTATATAAAATATCGCACCGCCCCTCAAGGCGTTAACGCCCAGTGGCATACATATATTGATCGTTAAATTTAGTTGCAAGAAAGCGCTTTTCACACCAGTAAATATGAAGACAAATATATACATTCTTTCACGAGACAAACTCCTTGATAAAATACGGTAAAAATTATTCTTCTTTCAAAAGGGGTGGGACATCCAAAATTTATATTTTAACGGGGAAAATAATTCGGGCGTTAATGAGTTAACTTGCGAAATTTCTTCAATACATCAGCTCAGTCTTATTATACAGGGATTCCAAAATCCTGGAAAGATTTAAAAAATCAATATAAAATCAAGTAATTGTCGTACAGGAGTGCAGTGTGGACTAAAATGCTTCTAAGGATGCAAAATGTTTTTCAAGAGAATGAAAATAATTAATTCCAATATTCAATCATAGATGGCGCCACTTGTCAGTATGTTTGCTTTCAAACATGCGTTTTTTTCTGGTCCTCAAATTAATTTTGGCACATGAAATGAAGACTTCGAGCTCATTTCTGTGTCACAGCGTCAAAATTAATCTGAAAATCAGAAAAAACGCATGTTTTAAAGCAAATATACGGATAGGTGTCGCCATCTTCGATCGAAATTTGGAACTAATTATTTTCATTCCCTTGAAGAAACCATTTTATCCTGAGAAATATTTTTACCCAAACAGAACTCCTGTAAGTCAATTACTTGATTTTATATTGAATTGCAAAAAGGGTTTGTACGGGTCCTGGAATTTCCAGACCAGGAAATTCTTCCGTACCAGTATTTTCTTACAGAAAATCTCTCCTTAAATAAGGCGAAATTTCGCGCGTTTGATCTAGAATTATTTAAAAAAAATAAAAATACTGATATTTCCAGTGGAAAATAACGGGACCCGTACAAGCCCTGTTAAAATGTGTCCTGGATTTTTTGGACACCCTGTATAATGGCTTTGATTAACAGAGTGTAGCTTTAAATACATGATTCATTTTTTATATACTATATGCACCCCTATATTTTAAAAGTAAAGTTTTTTAGTAAATTTCTTTTGCACTAATTGTCAAAATACTAGTAAATGTGTTTCTTAAAAAACAGTGGGGCCAAGTGAATAAATTTGGATAAGGGCGCCAATGCCACTTAATTGGCGGTATTGGTCCGAAAATATTAAAAGGGTTAACTACCACCTGACTTAACATACAAATTAATATGAAAAATAATAAACGCTTTTCTTCACCTACATTATAAAAATAAAGTTTCATTAAAAAAATTGTTTGTGCCATTTGGAAATTTGGAATTATAATTAAGTTGTATATATAATCTAGCGCGACACCTTTCCCCAAGTGATTAAAGATTTAAAGTCTCTTGTTGAAAATGGTATAGCCAAAAATGCCAAATTTTACGCATTTTTCCTGCAATCATTTTTTAACCAAAAAATGTGCTTTATTTAATTTACATTTTCGGTGATTAGGATTTTGATTAGAAGTCAGGTGACTATTTTTATGTTACATCGCACCACAATTTATAAAAATTTTCTTTGTAGAATATTTAAAAAATATCATACTATAAGAGTATGACAAATACTTTTTTTAATGGTCGCTGGTATGCTTACGTCCCAACACAGTAATCAAAGGTTTAAATAACAAATTTTTCTATTATATTATTTATTTTCTATAAAAATAGCGATAGAAAAAAAGAGTATAAGTAGGAAACTATATGTATCTTAAAAAGAGCAATAAACTTATAACTACCTCATGCCATAAAAATGAACAGATTCAATATCGTTTACAAGATATGTATGAGCATATGTCTTCTGTTTCTTCATACTTAAAACTTAAAAAAAACTATAAGAATATATTTCAAAATCTTTAACCCTTTAAGGGGGAAGGCGTTTCTGCTCCAAAAATGTTTACAAAATGGACTGACGCCACAATTTACGAACAAATGTATTTGAAAATAATCAAAATCATATAAAAAAATAATAATCAATATATTATGAGAGCAATATCGTACTTAAAAACTCTTGGTGTGAATTGGCATTTTGGGAATATAATTTAAGCGTTCGCACCATGCAAACGGCGGCCCTGAAAAGGTTAACTCACTTTGTTTTTAACCTCTTGGGGAAAGGTGGGATGTATGTTATCCCACTTCATTTTAATCAAGAATCGCACCAGATTTTTTCTTTAAAAAATTTTTAATTACAACTTTGGTTGAAAAAGGCTGTAAAATTACATTTCCTTATTTTGAAATTAAATTTTTCGAAAATTCTACATGTGAATTCAACATCAGAAAAACACATGGAACTATTAATAAAGAGGAACTGACATATCCTTAAAATAGTGAAGCTTCAACTGTAACCGCTAGCAAAGGGGTTGTTTATCGACGGTGGAAACTCGCACCAGTAGGTTCATATAGATATTTTAAACTTATTTAAACGCCTTATTTTTACAAAATTTCAGTCATAAATAGTGGAAGAAACAATTTTTCATTTTTACTGGTAGGAGTTTTATTTGGTGGTAGTTAGGCCCTGAGTTTCCGCCATATTGTGACAACCATGGATACAAACCGACAGTTTTATAAGGCATACTGACACCGGTAAAAACAAATAGAAATTTTTATGACATTTTTGAAAAAAAATTCCATGAATAAGACGCTTCTTTAAGACGAAATATTCTATTCAATTTTACTGGTGGGATGCGTGACCTATCGGTAGTCAGAAACTGAAGAACCGATTTCAAAAAAGCAGCCGCCATATTGTGACAACCTCCTCAGTTACTTCACTCGTATCTGGTATACAATACACTATATGTCTCCTCCTTTTTATTCATAACTCCATTGAAAAACATAATTACTTGCCCCGAAAGGGTTAATATTCATAATATTACAACTATTATATCGTCTGTATAGCTGTTAACACTTTCAAGCGCAGAGTGATTCAATTCGTAAAATATGGGATTGATTCATACCAGAATGTACAGATGAAATTCTTAGGAGATAAATACTTTTTTTTTCTTCCTGTTCATTATAGAAGTAATATTTAATTTTAAATTTCTGCGTGCCGGTAAGTAGTTTCAAATTAAAATTAATCGGTCACATTTCTATGACCATCGCCTTTGTAAGGGTTAAAGTTTTTTCGTCGCAATTAATTTTAATTCCAAAACTTACAAATGGCTAAATTAATATTTAAATAAATAACTTAGCTGACATAATATATTTGTAGAAAGGCTTTCAATTATTTTCAAATAAATTTCTTCGTTAACTCTGTTTTCATTTGATTATTTTAACATTTTACCAGCAGAGCAGGGGCAGCCATGCTTTGCCCCTGAAAAGGTTAATCGTAGCTTCCTGTGTAGAATCTGTGATTATATAAAACGGAGAAATATTATAAAAAGTACTGATATTTAAACTACCTAACCCTTCGCAACAATGTATTTTTTTATCCCATAAACAACCAATTATTTTTTTCTTTACTGATAGAAACTAGAGCGCTGTTCAATTCATGGGCTTTTCATGGTCATTTTTTTTTCAAGGTGACAGTATTTCCAGTGCGCTAATTTTGTAAAATTCAGACTGCTTGATTGGCACCACTTTATTAAAATGGTATAATAAATCTTATTATACCATTATTTTAGTCTTATTTCATCTGATATTAAATAAGGAAAATTTTACTGTTTAAAAAAACTGGTGGCAATCAAGAAATCTGAATAAAATAAAAGTAGAAATCTGGTATGGTGACGTTTTGTTTTTCGAAACAAAATATTTTGTTTTCAGCTGTAATAGGGGAATATATTTTTTTCTATTTCGTACCAATTCTTCAAAACAAAACAAAAAAAAAATTCCACAAGCTTTGACAACATTTGCGAGAGAGTTTTTTTAAATATTGGTGCACAGAATATAAAAATAGTCGCCTGTTGCAGCTCTGTGTTTTCGGGAGGTACTGTCGTGGAAAAAAATGTAACCCTCCCCCCCCCCCCAACACTAAATCTGCAACTAATTATAATAGAAGAAAGTTACTGGTACCAAATGATTAGAAATAAAGTGTACTTTTAAATTATTTATTTAAAATTTGCTTAGGGGGCCATCTACAAATCAAAACCAGACTAATATCTGTTATTTTCAATGGCAACACACAATTTTGCCAATAATCGAACCTAAAGACCTAAAATCGAAATTCCAAATCATTTGGATGATAAGTTATAAGCATTAAAAATTTAGAGCTGCTAATGTTAAATTACATTTTCATATTTTTATTAATATCTCCTGAAATTATAATCTTAATGTGACAGTTTTTATGTGAGGTTATAATACTAATATTACAAACCCAAACATAAATATAGTGAATTTGTAATTAAAAAAATTATAATTTATAATTATTTTGAATTTATTTCGAATTATGAAATTAATATTCGAAAAAAATATGAATTCCAACCTACAATTTTTTTGATAGGTTTAAATTGATTATGTCCTGCTTTGTGCGAATTCTCAATTTAAAATTTTTCTTCCAAGTGTTTTCGAATTATGATTAAAAAAGTCAAAATGATGGTTTAAGGGGCCGTGTATGATCAGTGTTGCCACATCTGGCGGATATTTTATTTAGACATATTGAATTCACACCAGAAAATTTTGAATAGTAATTTTCTTTTGCTTTATTTATGGAATGTCTATAATCTAATAAAGCAGAAATAACTATTAAAGTTTACTGGTGAGAATTTGGAATACCTAAATGAAAAATCAGTCAGATATGGCAACATAAGCCAGTAATGTAAAAAAAAAGCATAATTTTTCAAAAATATATTTTACTCATTTCATTGAAACATTTGGGCTGACAATAGACAAAGTATATTAAGGGAGTGAAATTTTGATATTGGAAAGAAATGTTACACTAAAAGAAGTGACATAGTCATTCTGTAGCATTTCAGCAATCGAGTACCTAACTTAAATTTGGACACAGTCCCTAAAACAGGTTCATTTTAACCCCTTGGGGGGCAAAGTATTTCGGTTGCTAAAATTGTAAAATCATTGACTGACACCAGGATTTAGAAAAAAAATTATATGAAAAGTAAAAGCGTTTCTTCGAGTATGTAGTATAAATCAAAATTTAGTTTTAAAATCCTGGTGCCGATGTGGCATTTAGGAATTAAAATTAAGTGGTATATGTAATATACCGGTATCCCTACAGGGGTTAAAATAATTAATTTATCTGAAACTAATCGTACGAATTTCATGAAAATTCGTTTTTAGGCTAATTGAAGCGTGTAGAATTCATTTATGGTGTCAAACTTGAGTATTGCTATGAAAGAAAACGAAGTTTGGGTTCCTTATGACATGAAAATGGCCCCCAAAGCAAATTTGACATACATCATTTAAACGTAGACTTTATTTCCAATCGTTTAATACCAGTAACATTTTTTTTTTTTTTTTTTTTTTTTTTTTTACAACAATTTGTTGCCCCGTTAGTAAGGGGTATTTACTTTTTTCCACGACTGTACATGATATCTAACTGATATAAAAATTTAAGAGGAAACAAGTGGGGATAGCTTTTTAACCTTTAACCCTTTATTAACCCTGTGGGCGTTGTCCATAAAAAAGGACACCTAATTTTAAGAACACTGGCACCAATAATAGTTAATTAGAAATCACCTTTTATAAAGCACTGGAAAAAAAGCAAGTTTTTATTTTCTAATAAATTCATTTTAAAATTCTGGTGTAAGTCCATCATTTCATCATTTTACAAACTGAATTACTCCGCGACGGAAAGGGTTAAAGAAACGGGTGATTTTTTATAACAGGAAGATATTAGCGGCTCACTATAGGCGTCATCGGTTTTGAAGTCTAAATAATAACTTTTAATCATATTCATTGTTAATCAAATGAATAGTAGCAGTATAAAAGTTCAGGGCTGCCACTGACAAGTATTTTTATACTGCTTTCTCATCACTAATTTAAAGAAATAAATTTTTTAGTAAATTTCTCTTGCAGATACTGTCAAAGTGCATATGAAGCATTTTTGTATTGAAAATTGGTGCGGGATAGAATTTAAAATATAGTCGCCAGTGGCAGCCTTGCGACTTATAAACATAAATTAAATAAAAAAATCATATTTAATTAAATTTTATGTAACATGAGCAAGGGTGGTCACAAACAACATGGGGAAATTTTTTTTTTACATTTTCTTCCGGGGGACCCCTCTAAAAGTTTCCAATCAGTTAGAAAATAAGATTGGCAAAGTTTCAGCTCAATTGAATAATATTAACCCGTGCCTCATCGAGGTTGAATTCTTGAAAATTTGCGATTTTTGGCGAAAAACCGTAGTTTTTCTTTCATCAATTGAAAACTATTTGTCTTAGAAACCTGATTCTTATCTTATTTCATAGAAACTGTTGTTGCCTTGAACTTTTACTCTCATCAAAACTTATATTTAATGACATTTAGTGTTTCTGAAGCCAGCTTATTAACCATACACTCAAATTCTGCATTTTAAAAAAATAAGTAAAAAATGAGAAATGAATAATTTTTATTAAATTTTATATTATTATTTTTATTATTTGCATTAAAAGCAAAAGAAATTAGACATTTTTTGTAATTTTAACAATATTTCACGAGATATAGTTAATTATCAGTTATCTATTTCCATGCATGGAAAGAATTCCCAATTTGTATTGTAGTTGAAGCGCATTTAAAATGAACCTCTGAATTTCTCTTTTTATTACAAGGCTGTTTTTATTACCTGCTATCGTTATTTATTTTTTAAAGCGACAAAGCATTCCGACCCTCACCCCCCTCTTTCGGTATCATGGTAGCAATGCAAGATTTTTTTATTAGGCCACATGCCCATCAATTCACCGGCAGTAAGTTATCAACTAATTGTCAAGTTTTATGTATTTTGTTTCATAATATTCCCAAGTTAAACTGGACACCAGAGAAGCTGCTAGACTTACAATACACCCACCAGTTAATCACAAATTTTTATTTTAAGTAGAAGTGTAATAGGGCTTCGCAAACAACTATTTCGAAAATAAAGAACTGAGTTCATCAAAAACAGATTTCACAATTCCGATTTACAGGGAGCTTTTGTTAGCTACGATGGAAAACTGTTTCTTCATTTTTAAATAAAGAAAATGTCTACAATTTATTTATTCAAAAGAGATAGCAGTTGATTGTGGATAGCAGTTTTAATTAGTTGTGGAGATGAGGAACACTTAATAAGAGTTCCTCATCTTAAAAAACAGTTTCGGAATAACTCGGGCAAAAACTGTATTTTCAGCAGTTGAAGAGTGGCCGGAAGTTGGTAAAAACCAAGCAATGTGTTTTGATACCACTGCAGTAAACCTTGGTCGCCTCAGAGGAACTTGCATAGATCTATATCAATTATTAAAGTAAAACCTTCTGTATTTACCATGTCGCCACCATAATTTACAAATTAACATAAAAGCTGTTTTCAGCCAGTTATTTAAAATAAGATTCAGATTGGATGTCCCAAGTTGGACCAGATTAAGAATGAAAATGCTATTAATGGTAAAATATTAGATATAAAATACTTAATTCAGAAGAAATTTCAAGTTTTCTTATAGAACATTTAAAAAAGTAATAGCCCATGGGTGATTATAAAGAATTTATCTAACTTTGTTTAATTTTTACAGGATGTCTTCCTACAAAAGACATCCAATTTCAATTCATCGACGATAGGTATCACAAGTCATTTATCCTTTCAAAATATATCTTTTCAGGAATATCTTTTCAAATTTAGAAAAAGAAGGTGTTAGAGACATTTGATTATTTATAATTAATATTTATGTAAAAGCATGGTTCAACGCTTCCACTTCCCTGCAATCAAGACCTGTAATTATTAAAATTATTTGTTGAGTACAGAAAAATTTATAAATAGCTTGCAGACAAAGCACTCGCTAAAATGATAAACCACCTTTGGTATCTGAACTCTGTTCAAGTTGCATTTTCATTTTTTGATAATACTTTGGGAAAAAAAGTGAAAATAAGCTTGGCTGTAAAATCAGTATTATTTGAAAAAGAAAATGATGTTGATGATAGGAATGTAAGAGCAACAATAGGTTTCAACCAAGTGGATTATTTATTGAACAAATAAGTCAATGTTTTTGTTTAATATCAAGATGATTTTTTTATTAGTTTATATATTAATATACAATTTCTAAATACTGATCCTGATGTATGGTGTGAAAATAAACATTATTTGAAATCAAGAAAAATACTGAATGATTTTAAGGTAACACAGCTGAAAGGGGAATAAAATTAATCCATGATTTCAATTCCTGTTTAACAAAAGACGAAGAACAAAAACATTTTTGCTAAAAGTTGTATCTGAATGTAGAAAAACATTTCAAGATAGACCTTATCTAAACCATTACCACCTTAACATGACAACGGGGTATATAATGTAAGGAATAGTAATTTATTTATCTATAATGCTTCCTTTCTTGTAACACAACTTTAACCCTCCGTCTACCAGACGGGTCCAATGGACCCGATGGGTACATTCGAAATATTTATTCTAACCAGAAATTTCTTTAAAATAAACTAAATGTGTAAACCAGACAATAATGAGTTAAGTAAATAAGTTCCATAGTTTTAAATAAGAATTCTGATGTGCAATATTTTTATAAAACTTGAGTAAAATTTTCGGTAGTTCTAGGGTTAATAATAAAGTGCATTTTAAAATATTTGTTCCCATTTTTATACTTTCTTTCTCCTTTTTTTCTTTTAAATCTTTCAGTTTAAACTTCAATTTTTATCACAATTAAACCCTTTATCATATACAAAATTTTAAAAAAACAAACAAACAAAGAAAAACAAAATGTTGAAAGCAGATGAAAGGAGATGTTACATTGTTTTTTCGCGTTTTCATAAAAAGTCAATTTTTAGGATTAGGATCAAGTCTGGTCTTGTAAAACGCACATATGTTTAAATTTATACATTTTTACAAAAATGTAGCGGGTGGTTTTTCAAAGCAAACATATTTTTTATGAAATGAGATCAGCATTATGTTTCTAGGTTTAATTTTATTCATTTTATGAAGAAAAAAACAGCATTTTTTGCGAAAAATCACGTTTTTTCCGAACTTTGACCTCAATGAGTCACGGGTTAATATTATCCAAATGAGCTGAAACTTTTCCAATCTCATTTTCTAACCAATTAGCAACTTTTTGGGGGGTTCCCCTGAAACAATTTGAAAATTGATTTCTTGTGACCACCCTAATGAGCAGTTTCTGGTAAAAAAAAACCACGGTTGGCGTAATCTTTGCGGCAACTCCTTCTTAATCCTGCTGATGAAGAACATTATCTAATGTCTAGAAATAGTATAAAAGTAAAATAATATTTTATTTATAAAAATGCTTAACACGTTGAGAGCCGAGTCTATTTTGTCTGTCTTTCCATTTGGGCCGCGAAATAATATTCCCGTTGCGCAATGTACAAAAAAAAAAAAACCCTGTAAAATCTGTAAAGTGCGGTGGTATTGT
Source organism: Maratus speciosus (assembly GCA_963932465.1). Lineage (NCBI taxonomy): Eukaryota > Metazoa > Arthropoda > Arachnida > Araneae > Salticidae > Maratus > Maratus speciosus. Next base: position 312,520,930 of record OZ010796.1, read on the forward strand.
AAACTATGCACCGAAGACAATTCGGCACAATTTGGTAGAGGAATGGCCAGTAAATTAACTAAGAGAGTTTCCACATTTTGTGATACCTGCGAAAGACATCCTTTTTTATGTATACTGTATTTTAACGCTTTCCGACAAAGTGGTCCCACGTTGGGACCACCTAATTTAATTCGAATCTTACAAGACGCACCAAGAATATTTTAATAAAATTTTGCTTTTACAATGGAAGTTTAAAGTAACGAGTTTTTAATTTCTAAAAAAGTCGTTTATAAATTCCGGTGTCAGTCAATCATTTCATCATTTTACGAACAGACTTGTTCTGTACCGGAAAGCGTTAATAAAACGCATTAATTCTCAACTCAACATGAATTCTTCACTGTTACCAGTGTAAGTCACCAGTGTTTTTATAAGTAAATTTTCTGATTTAGACAAAATCACTTACAGCACACCTGTCAACATCGCTATATTCTTCAGTAAAATGTGGGTTAATTTAGCTCGCTTTAAACATGTTTCGAACCATAATTATTTAAAGAAATGATATAAAAAAACTTCCACATAGAAACATGAAACTAAATAATTAATGATACATAAAAAACATTTTTGTTTGGAAACGTGTTTAACCTGGTTTAAATTAACTCACATTTTACGGAAGTTTAGTCGGAGGTTATCCAGGGTTGACAGTTTTCCCTTCTTTTTTATTCCGAAATTTCAGGTTTCCACCACAAATTTTCAAAGAAAATTTTTTATTTAAGTTATCACGATATGTCCCTCATTAAATAAAACAAAATATACTATTTTTGTTTCTGGTCTGAATTCCGATTTTATAAATGAAAATGGAGGCCAAACTGGCAACCGTGAGATTGGCAAGTGTGGTTATAGTAATTTGTAAAAATGTTCAAAAGTAGTTTTTTCCTTTTCATATTTCGAAAACTATAAGCTTAGAAAGTTATACTTCACAACATTTTCCTGCAAAATGTATTTTTGTAACAATAAATCTAGACATGTATGTTTGTGTTTTTGTTATAATAGTTACGAATATTGAAGTTTTTTGAAGTCTCTATAACTGTCCAAACAATGGACTTATCAATAAGGCGGGGGTGAAATAAAGTTTACTGTCTACCAGTTGCGAGTGAAGTAACTGAGGAGGTTGTCGCAAGATGGCGGCGGATTTTTCTAAATTAAATCTTCAGTATGTGAATACCGCCGGGGCAAACTTTTCACCAGTAAAATTGAATAGAACATTTTGCTTTATTTAAGTACCTTATTCATGGAAATATTTTCTCTTAATATGGTAAAAACACTTATATATTTTTACTGGTGTCAGTTTGACTGGTAAAACAATAAGTTTCTTTCACCGGTTGTCGCATTATGGCGGAAACAAAGGGCGTGACTACCGCAAAAGTAAACTTATGTCAGTAAAATTGAAAATATTTTCCTGCCATTATTTATTACTGAAATTTTGCATTAATAAGGTCTTTAAATGCGGAGAAAATTTCTATATAAATTTACTGGTGGAAGTTTTCACCGGAGGTAGTCAGCTCTTGCGAAAGCGGTTACAGTTGAAGCTTCACTATATTAACCCTTAAAGCTCCGGCGTCTGTTACACAAATTTTATTCGATTGGCACCACTTTTTAAAAAGAAGTTTCCTTCAAGTACGGAATTTCAAAAATGCTCTGATTAAATAAGGTAATTTTTTTTTTTTTTTTTTTTTTTTTATTACTGGTACCAAAAACAAATTTTGCAAAGACTGATAATGTCTCCGCAGCGGAGCCAACGGAGTGGTAAGAGTTAACACATTTTATGCGGGACACGCACTAGTATGTTTTTGTGGGTTGGGGACAGAAATTATTACTGGCACCGGACATTTTGTACGGACGAAAAAAGAAAGTGTAATCCTAGAATATTTGTTTCTTATTGGTTGTGAGCAGGTTTTAATTTGCAGTGAAACTTGTGAACGTAAATATAGAGCTCATTTTCGAAAAATTGCCCGCATACAATGTGTTAAGAATATTTCAGTTTCTCTTTATTAATTGTCCTATGGTCCAAACAGTCGTGTAAGCATTCAAATTATTTTCTTACTTTTAAATTTATATTTATAATATGAACAACAATATGAAGCAAATTGTTATGGATAATGACTCAACGTTCACATATGTGTGATTTTAATATATTTTGATTGGCATAAAAGCAATATACAGGGTGGTTCTAAATTCACGGTACAAACTTTAACCATTTAGTGCGCGGCTTTGCATATATGCAAACAACACTGTTTGGAATTTAATAGATTTATTTTATTTGCATATAACTAATTCACACCAGAAAATTAAAATAGCAAAATTTGTTTTAATTAAAAAACAGATATTCCGTATTTAAATAAAGCGAAATTAACCATTGAAACTTTCTGGTATAAACTCAGATTCTCTGAACTACGTAATTTCTAGAACGTTTCTAATATTCTAGAACTGGGAATTAAAGGGTTAAATGTTAAGTTTTATAAAATAAATAATTATATAAAATAAGGTATTTGGAGACATACTTGTTAAAGTATTTACTAATTTGCATTATTTTAGCGTAAAACAGCCACACAACAGTAGTTTTTACTTGTTTTGCAGGTGTGCAACAGAAAAAAAGATTGACGTATTATATGAAAAATATATCTCTGATTTTTTTTCATTATTTTTCACGTGTTATAAACCTTTCAGAGTATCATAAACAATTTTTTCGAAACAAAATAGAAAATCGCCCATTTAAGGATTAAGGGTTGATACAGGAAACTGTAAAAATCATTTATTATATAGGAATGTATTGTCGTAAGTGATGCTTTGAGGTACAAACACCACGGGTGCAATTTGGCCCCTTATACTATGGTTTTCTTTATTTATGACAGGCATTTCATGATTACTTAAAGAAAAAAGTCTTCTTTGAAATTTTCCGGTACGACCCCCCCCCCCAAAAAAAAAAAAAAACAATAAATAAATAAATAAATAAATAAATAAAATAAAAAAACTGGCAAATCTGTCAAACACAGGAAATAAATTAAAAGAAATAGAAATGGGGTTTTTATTTTTCAAAAATTTCGTTTTCATACCGATAATTTTCAAAGAAGATTTTTTCATTATGTAATCATGAAATGTCTGTCTTAAGTATAGAAAAGAATAGTATAAGAATTTTCTGGTGTGAATGAGAAATTTTGAAATAAAAAAAGGGGGCCAAATTCGCCCCCTGGTGTTTGTACCTCAACGCATCACTTGTCGCCCATACATTCCTATACAATAAATGATTGTTACAGTGTCCAGTATAAACCCTTAAAGTCTGCACCATGAATTTAGAATCACCCTGTATATACTGTTTTAAAAACTGTTTAAAAAAATCATTTGTTCTATTTTGTATTCTTTTTAGAAAATTAAAAAATATCCAGGTAATTAATTACGTTTTATAGGAATGTATTGTTCTAAGGTTAAACCGAGCTAAATTTACCTTTGATTTCTAAAAAATAGTTGAAAAATTACTTGATTTTCGAAGTTATGTCTGCAAAAATTGTATCGATCCGAAATGTATTTATTTCTACTGCATTCATTTTTATTCATATTTTGAGTTTATGTTGCTCCAGGGCCCACAAATGTGAAAAAAGGATTCGAAAACATCTATTTAATAACATATATCGATACAAATTACCAAACATAAATAAGAATTTCATTTTCCTAAAAATTATATTTTTCAAAAAGATCTTTGTTTGACGACAAATTAAACAGTTTCAAACGCTATTTCTCTTATTTAAAATGTAAACTGCAGAAAACCTTAACATTTGAATTGATTTTCTTTTATGACAAATCATAAAATCTTCGATAAAACTTTATTTTCTTTATCACGAACAGAATTATTCATGTTATTGTTGACATGCTTCAAAACTTTCTACAACTGCTTGCATTTGTAAATATTGAATTTCTTGACTGACATCACGTAAATATAAATGGACGCGAACAGCTGCGATTAGACTTAAATCATTTTTGTGCCAATATATATCATCAACATTTTTATAAAAATTCCCTTAACGTAAATTATGCGTTTATTAACGTAATAAATATTTTCTGAAAATTAAGTGAAAGAAAAAACATGCGTGCAAAAGTACAATATGACTGAATTTATTATGAATTGAACGAAAATAATTAAGACACGAAAAGCAAAATTTGATAATTTATCATGAAGCCTTTTCTTTCATCTATACTAATTAAATGTCATAAAGCATGCAAGTCTAAAAAAGATGTCAAATCATAGAAACATATGAACAGACAGAAAATCACATTTCATTAACCGTTTCAGGGGCAAGGTACTTCTATTCGTAAAATGCTGAAATGAGTAAGTGACACCAGAATGTACAAAACAAATTTGTTTCAAATTAATCAAAAGCTTTTGTTCGAGTAGTTAATAAGAGGAAATTTTTCATTCTAATATTCTAGTGCCAATATATCATTTAGGGATTAAAATTAGGTGTTTCAAAAATGAACCACATTCCTTGAAGGGGTTAAGTAACAAAACGACAAAATGCATTCAGGTTTCTTTGTGTGTGTATCAAGGTTACCAGTTTGCCATTCTTTTTTATTCTGAAAATCTGAATTCATACCAGAAATTCCAAATAGTAAATTATGATTTATTCAATAAGAAACCCTTCATGATTATTTAACCCGTTCAGGGCCGGCATCTTTTACACGAATTTTGTTCGATTGGCACCACTTTTTGTTAATTATTTTACTTATATTTTTAGATCACGAAAATGGTCGTAAGTAAAAAAAATCAATTATACTTTTCTTTTTTACTGGTATCAAACTCAAGCGTTTTAAGCACTTTTCGGGGGTGCATATATGCACCCATGGTCCCGAACGGGTTAAAGTAAAAATTATTCTTTCTGGGTTTCCGGTATCAGGTCGGAACTTCCGAATTTAAAAGGAGGCCAAACTGGCAACCTTGGTATCTATGAGTGTTTGTGCTAAGAGCTTCCTTAGAAAAAGGGAGCTGTGTATAAGGAGGAGGAGACAGATAGCGTGGTGTTTACCGCTGCAATTGAAATAAATGAGAAGGTTGTCATAAAATGGCAGATAGTGTTTGTTTACATTTTATCAGGGCTTAATTAAAGCCAAGGCTAACTTCCATCAGGAAAAACGTATAGAAAGCTTTGATTAATTTATGACAGAATTTCTGCAAAAATAAGGTGTTGTAATAAAAAGAAAATTTTTATTAAAATTTACTGGTGGAAATTTTTCTTGTCGGTGATCGACTTCACTGACATTGACAGGAGGATTGCTTAGCTTGTCAAAATATGGTGGCAACACAGTGCTTGATTACCGCCGGGGCCTACTTCCACCAGTAAAAATGAACAGATATTATTTTCTTAATTATGACGGTATGGTTTCGCATGAATAAGATGTTTAACCTTTTCAGCGGCAAAGTACTTCTGTTGCAAAAAGTTAAAATCATTGAATGGCACCTGGATTTATGAGCAAACTTTTTATGAAAGTAAGTAAAAGCGTTTCTTAGCTAACATTATGCAAAGCAAAATTTAATTCCTAAATTAAAAAATATGGAATTTTGGAATTAAAACAAGTGTTATAGATAACATACCAATACCCCTCAAGGAATTAACCCTTTCAGGCGCAAAGCAATTCCATTGCTGAAATGATTTCATAAATGAGTGACACCGGAATTTACAAAAAAATCTATTTCTAAATAAGAGAAAGCTTTATTTCACATACATGATTAACGGAAAATACTTGTACCAAAATTATGGTGTCACTGTGGGATTTGGGAATCAAGCTGGGTGTTCCATGTAATGGATCACTGAACAACAAATAGTTAAATAAAAAGGAAATTTATATTCAAATTTACAGGTAGAAGTTTAACCTGGAGGTAATCACACCTGTGGAACTGGTTACAGTTGAAGGTTCACCATTTTGAGTATACGTCAATTTCTCTTTAATGACACTTCCATGCTCTAGAACACCGGGGAAGCCAATCAAAAATATGCATAAATATATGATGCTTATATGAATGGAACTATTAATAAAGAGGAACTGACATATCCTTAAAATAGTGAAGCTTCAAGTGTAACCGCTTTTGCAGGGCTTGATTGCCGGCGGAAGAAACACTCACCAGTAAATTTTAACAGAAATTTTCTCCTCATTTAAACGCCTTATTAATGCAAAATTTCAGTCATAAATAATGGCAGAAAGATATATTCATTTTTACTGGTGGATGTTTACTTTGACGGTAGACAGTCCATGCATATTCTCCATATTGCGACAACCTCTTGTCGGTGACAGTGAAAAAGTATGTAATACCTGGCCAAATTTACACCACTAAAAAGAAAGATAATTTTTACCATATTTGTGAGAAAATACGTCCATGAATAAGAAATAAGATGAAATTTTCTCTTCAAATTTTCTGGTGGAAAGTTTATATCCGATTTAAAAAAAACAGCAGCCATCTTGTGGCAACCTCTTCAGTTACTTCACTCGCAACTGGTAGACAGTACACTACATGTCTCGTCCTATTTATTCGAAACTCCATTGCTTATATGCAGGGTTCGTAGGAACATTTTTCAAAACTAAACACAAAACAATAATAAAGTACTGTCATTAACGCATTGTTGGCTGCTCAAACGTATACTCGTGTTTGAGTAGCTAAAGTCTTTTATGCTTTTATATTACCACTATTTTTTAATAATAATCTTTGCCCTATTTAATCGTAGACACCTATCATAAAGTAAGGAGAAGACTATTATAAATATACGCCATAGTCTCTTACTTCTAATCAATGCATTCTGTATAATATTTTCATAACGTAGGCATAAATAGCACAAGATACATTTGAAAATATGAACTATTCTTTTCCCTTTACCATAAAGCATTCGCCCATTTCACAACATTTGTGGTGCAAATTTATCTCCAGTATGACAATTTGTTAACTTCTTATATTTTTTTAAAAAATGAGAGCGGACTTACGACTCACTTTATATATGAAGCTCTCTTGAAGATGCGACATCGTATTCATAATTTCTTTTCTTTTTTAATTTTCATTGATATCATAACTTCTTTATTATTTTTTAATTTTCCTCGCATTCATATTTTCTTGATTATTTTCAATTTTCTATAATTCTTGTTGGTTATGCATTTTGATTTCTTTTGTATTTTTTATGTATTGCATTTATTTCGTCAATGTTTCACAGCTTAGTCCATGTGTATACTATGTACATCTTTAAAATTCTTCCATTAACCCTCCGACTGTCTTGGAAAAGGGCAAAATTGTAATGTTGTTTTCTCTGCATTTTGTTTTAAATGCTAAAAAAAAATTATTCTTTGAACATTTTATAAAAAAAACTTAATAACGAATATGAATGCAATCCTTGGAAGTATTAATCATTGTTCAGTGTATTAGAAATACATTAAATCAATAGAATTATATTACTTTAACCCTAGATCTACCGGGAATTTTATTCAAGTTTTAATAAAACGTTCTACACCAGAATTTTTATTTAAAACTATTTAACTTATTTATTTACCTTATTTTTGTCTGGTTTATATACTTAGTTTATTTTAAAGAAATTTCTGGTTTGAATGAATATTTTGTATGTACCTGTCGGGTCCAATGGACCCGTCTGGTAGACGGAGGGTTAAATATTGCTTGTATTGCAGTGAAACCTGGAACTTAGTGAACGTATTAACACGGTCTTGTCAGTGAGGGGGTTAATGTAATTTTTTATATTGATTTTCAGTTTTGGCATTCTATGCTTTATATCTATTTACACCCATGTACTTCCTGTATTCACTGGACAACTTATTTTTTGCCTAAAAGTGATTCATAGCACAATTTTCAAAAGGGTAATCTTCTCTTTTTTAATTCCGAAGATTTTGCCATTAATTATTGCAAATTATTCCTTTCTAAGAATGTGGTAGCTTTGTTGTTCACAGAGACCTCCATATATAAATTTACAATAAAGACTACAAAGAAATCATCATACGCAAATGGGGAAAGTACAATCGTCAAAATGAAAGATGAAACTCAAACCTGTTATGAAAATTATCTTTAAAATAGCCAAAATAGAAATATTGGAATGAATGAAAACATATGAAATAATTGCTAAAAATGTGCAAGATTTAATCTATCATATATGTAACAACTTAAATTATTTATAACAATTATAAATAAATATAATGTGCAATTCAAGTAAATTTTCAAGCAGAATACAAAAAGCATGCGCATAACAGGAAAATTACAGGCATAATTTGCAAGACGACATTTTGTGGCAAATCAAATTTACAAAATTTACAAGTTGGAAACTGCTCGTCAAACGTGGCAAATGAGGTGCGTTCGTACTATAACTAGTTTTATAAATATTTTTTGCACCGCATATTGTACTGAATCTATATTTTGTGCATTTCAATAAGTGGCTATCCATTTCATTCTGTTCGAAAGGCTGTCACATCATTAAAATGCTCTTGGTATAATTTTTTCTCATTGACCGTCATGTAACTGAAAAATTTGACTGTCCCTATAATTAAATTATGCATCCAATTATCATAAAATTTGAAATGACTCGACAAAATTTTGCAACAATTATATATTTAAAATTTCAGTCCATTCGGTTGGGTAGTTTTTGCTCTGTTATATGCTGACAGACAGACGGACTGAACGACGATTGTAGGTGCTACGTATTTATATAATTACAAACGCACCTAAAAAATGACTAAGGAATGAATCAACTGAGTCATGACTCACAAGGACTGATTGGCAGATTAGATGTCGAATAGAATGAGTGAATGTCAAAGTTATGCAGTTAGAAATAACTTAATAAGGTAAATTATGCTGCTGCCATTTAGCAAGTAAAAATTTAAAATATAATTTGACTGAACTTGATTGTATTCCACGAAACCGTTTGCGCTCGAGAGGTGACTCTTGCTCACAGCTAGTGTGCCAGATGTCATGCGTAAATCGGGTCTACGAAAGCTCTGGACACCATTTTTTAAAAGTAATTTTCTTAGCCTTATCTAATTGCAGAATTATCTGCTATTAAAGATAGAGAAATAAACAGTAAGAAATTAGTGGTGTCCAGAAAATTTGGAGCCCTGATTTACGCTAGACATCTGGCACCACTAGTAGTGAATGAGTGCAAAGACTCGATTGCAGAAAGTTAACTGTAGTGGAAGGAATTTACAAGTTATATGATGGAGCTAAATATAAAATAAAAATTAAAAAAGTGAATAAAAAAGGGGGGGGGGTAGGAGAGAAAAGGAATTAATTATTAAATAAAATTAAAAAGACGTTTATTAGAATTAGTAATAATGAAGCTTAAACAAAAATATAAATATATGAAATATTAAAAACAGGAAAAATAGGGTATGAAAAAGAAATATGTTAGACAGTTATATAAGGCTAAATATGTTGAGTTAAATAAATTTAAGATCGTGGCGAAATGAAGTGAAATATACTGTGTCATTGTTCCACATAAAGCTGAGCAGTTAATTAAAAATATAATTAAGTTAATACAGCGATAAAGAAATGCGGTGAATTCATGGTGTAAAAGGAAAATGAAGGATATAAAAACAATTAAAGCATAAAGCAGGGGTGTTAAACTGTGGCGCGCCGTATATCACGAAATTTTTTAGTTATCTTTGCCTTATCTAATTATAGAATTTCTGCAGTTTGACTTCCCGACAATATCTTTCAATTTAGGGGTATCCGGCGGTCCACAGTATGTCAGCCCTGGTATAGAGAGAAGAAATTAATTTATGATTGGTTATACAATAACCCATTTTTTTATAATATTAATTATTGAGTATTACATTTCCATACGACGACACCCAACTTGTACCTTTCCGTCTACTAGCAATAAATAATTTAATTTATTTTCTGTTTTTAATTTTATTTCTTTATATTTATATATATTTTTTCTCTGTAGTATAAATTTACGCAATGGTTTAATTTTGTCCATCCAAAACCGCGCTCCATCATACTTTAACATCTATCTACCCGATCATATCCTGGTGAATATATATGAGGTCGCGAATTTCAAAACTCGCAATACCCAGAAAATCAATTTTTGGGAAATAGCGAAAAGCCTCTACCTGCGTCCATTGGTTTTCATTTTAAACCAAGATTTTACAACTGCAGAAATACAGTATAAAACTAGTTTTTTTTAGGTAATGGTGTGTTTTCGGCGGCATTACTATTAGAATATATTGATAGAGGAAAAGAGTTTTTAAACTTGGGATAAGGCAAGATTTGAAACTCACGTCCTCAAATATATATCATCGAAATATAAATATAGAGGAATTGACATTTCCTTAAAAAGCATGGAACTATGAATAAAGAAAAGCTGACATATCCTAAAAATGGTGAAGCTTCAACTGTAAACAGATTTTAATTTCTGCTTTCCACAAAAGCAAACTTCCACCAATAAATTTGAATAGAAACTTCTTCCTTGTTAATTCATGCAATATTTCTGTAATACTTAAATCAAAAATATCAATTCCTTTTTACTGGTGGAAGTTTGCTCTTGCGATAGTCAGACCTTGCGATTCCGCCGTACAGTGTTACCAGTGGGCTACTTTTTTTGAAATTCAGATTTCTTGATTGGCACCACATTTATGAAATTGTAAAATTTCCATTTTTTCGTCTTGATAAACATGTCATTAAATAAAGCGAATTTTATCATTTCAAAAATTGTTGCCAGTCAAGAAATCTAAATTAAAAAATGTAGCCCACTGGCAACACTGCCGCAATGTTGTGCAACCTACAGAATACTCCTGCTAATGCCAGCGAATTAGATAACCGCCATGACACACTTCACCAGTATATTTGTATAGTTATTTTCATCCTTATTTAAACGCCTTATTCATGCAGATTTTTTTCCTAAATATGGCAGAAACTTCTATTTCTTTTTACTGGTGGAAATTTGTCCCGACATTAATAAGAACATGATCCAATGGAAACGAACAGCAGTTGCCATCTTGAAACAACTTCTTCAGTTTCTTCACTCTCAACAGGTAGCTACCACAATTTGTGTCTACTCCTGTTTATTCAGAGCTCCATTTTAAAAAGATGAAGACTCAATTTTAACCGGTTTCTCAGTGTCCAAATACCGACTCACAAACTCCCACCAGTAAATTTGAATAGAAATTTTCACCTTATTTAAACTCCTTATTTTTGAAAAACATTTCTAATAACTGAGGCATCAATATCTATTTGATTTTATTGGTAATTCTCGCAACAGTGATAGTTTTGCCCTGCGGTTTCGCCACATTATGACAGCTTAGTAAACAATCATCCAATCAATTTGAGTTAATTTAATTGCGCCAGGGCAGTCTGACACCAGTTTTTGCCTTATTTAAGTGTCTTATTCACTCAGAATTTGTGTGATAAATATAAATAATTCTATTCGTTTTTACTGGCGGAAGTTTACCCCGGAGTTAATCAGATTCTGATCTAATGTTAACAAACAACTGCAGTCATTTCGTAACTACCTCCTCAATTACTTCACTGGCACTACACTCTTTTCTACTCTTTATTTATTACTCTGTTATATATCTAGGGTGTCCCAAAAACATTGACGTTGGCTATTATTTCTTAAATATTTATCATAGGCATACATTATAAATTACAATGTTACGTAAAAAGAAGTACAGAATTTCAGAATTTTATAAAATAGATTAAAAATTTCAGGGTTTTATATTGAAGAAATACAAAATTTAAATTTTCACAAGGCCCCCTATACAAAAATATTTCCAAACAGTCAAAAGTGTCCCATACACTAAATTCATGAGCAAAATTTCCACATTTTATCATTAAATGTCGCAGAGATGTGTTTAAACAAAGTTGGTGAAGAGTTAATCATAAACTAAAATGTACATGTTTACAGCTAGAGTAGCAATCATTTTTTTCTATAGTAATTTGAATACGACCCCAAAAATGCAACCATCCGACATGTTTTTTCCCTTTTATGAACTCATATCAAGTCATCGAAAATATCTTTTATGATAAAATGCTAAAATTTTGTACATGATGTTATTAGTGTATGGGACACATTTTACTCACTGGGAATTTTTTTGTATAGGAGCATTATAAAAGTTTGAATTTCGTATTTCTTCAAATATAAACCCCTGAAAACATTAATCGATTTCTAAAATTTCTGTACCTTTTTTACGCAACTTTGTAATTTATAATATATGTCTATAATCAATATTTAAAGAATAAATTCCGATGTTAATGTTTTAGGGGCACCCTGTATGTATCATAAAAGCCAACCTCTAACAAATCTTCATTAATATATGGGTTAATTTGACCCGGGTTTAATACGTTTCGAAATAGAGTCTTTTTTAACCCGTTCGGGACCATGGGTGCATGTATGCACCCTCAGAAAGAGCTTAAAACGTTTGAGTTTATTACTAGTAAAAAAGAAAAGTAAAATTGATTTTATTTACGTCATTTTCGTGATTTATAAAGTTAAGTCAAATAATTAACAAAGAGTGGTACCAGACGATTAAAATTCGTGTAAAAGACTCCGGACCTGAACGGGTTAAGAAATGAAATTGGAAAAATTCCATGTAAAAACCTAAGATACATTAAATAAATTTTCTGGTTCATCAAATAAATTTTCTGGTCAAATTAATAAACATATTACGAAAGACTACAGGACTCCCACTCGGTCCCTTTTTTGAACATCATTTTTTTAACAAAAAATCTCCTTTATAATTTTCGTCGAAACTTACCGCGAAAGGCATATTTATTGCGATTGTTGCTAAATCCTACCACGATTTTCTCTAAAATAACACTGGTTTTCAAAAATCGAACCGGTGGGAGCCCTAATATATTATTTTTTCCTACTACATTTTGTTCCGTTTGTGATTATTTCCTTTTTATGTCAATTTTATTTGGTATCATTCATATCGTCGTTAACATGTCAAACTATCCAATATGAAAACAGTGTTGCCAAATGGACTACATTTTTTAAATTCAGATTTCTTGATTGGCACCACTTTTCTGAAACGCTAAAATTCCGCTTGTTTTCGTCTTAATTAATATGCTTAGCTGCCAACTTCTACGGATTTTTCCACCAGTAAAATTTAACAGTAAATTTTACCTAAAACAATCGCTGTAATCTATTTCCAACGCTAAAACGTGACTAAAAATTCTGTTAAATTTTAGCGGTATCAAATACCTGTACAAGTTCGCAGCTATGAATATGGCATTAAATAAGGCGACTTTTACTATTTCAAAAAAGTGGTGCCAATGAAGAAATCTAAATTTAAAAATGTAGCCGCCTGACAACACTGTTTTTATAATGGATAGTTTTACATGGTACCGACGATATATTAAACTGGTTAGGATTGTTAATATTTCGATATTTCCTAGTGGGTTCTGTATGCTAATTAGCTTTTATTTAACATACGTTTTAGTATAACGATTAATGTACAATATTATTACATGCCATCTTCATTTGGAATTTTGGATAATATTGTTATATAAGCTTGTAAGATAAATTTTGATTCAAATGTAGTATATATACACCGGTTTCCAAAAATTAAGGAAAAACAACAAAAGTAGCGATTACTCAAAATGTTACAAGTAGATTTTAATAAAACTGATCCACAATGTACAACACATAGTAAGGTATAAAAAAACATTAAAATAAATCACCAGACAATTGTGGTGTTTCAGAAATTAACACAACTATAAAATAAACAAAATAAATGAACCAGTTTGGTGCAGGAAAAGTACCTTTAATATGGAGTATGATCACCCCTAGAAGCAATACAGCACATACAGCGATGTGTGACACTGTAAATTATGCGATCAATGAGTTCGCTGGGAAGTGAGAGCCATTGCTCTTGTAAAGAAGTTGTCAGTGTGGCAAGGGTCTGAGGAGGGATATTGAGGGCAGACAAACATCTTCCTAAGACATCCCAAACATGCTCGATGGGATACAAGTTCAGTGATCGAGCTGGCCATCCCATGCGCTGAATTGTTATGTGCTGAAGATAATCTTCTACGTTGTGAGCCCTGTGCGTTATCGTCCTGTAACAGGAAATCATTAACAATTGTACCGGCATAAGGGCGTACATAAGCATCAAGAATGTTATCTCTATAGACGTGAGCATTCACAGTTCCACATGGAAAGACATTGAGATGTACATCCGCCCAAAAAGATACCATCCCCCACAGAGACATTGCTTCCTCCATATGAATCTCTTTTACGAATGTTTGATAGCGTGTTCCATGTTCTGTCCAAATCAATCAACGACTACTGTCGCTTTGGAGGCTGAACAGGAACTCATCAGCGAAGAGAACACGCCACCATTGATCAGCTGTCCAGTGGACATGTTGATGTGCCCAATTTAAACGTTCCCTCCGGTGACATGAGGTAAGCGGCACACAAATGTCTTGTCGTATCGCATAAAGACTGCCTTCATGAAGCCTTCTACGCACAGTAATCTTTCATACCAACCTTCCAGTGACTTCAGCAAGAGATAATCTAAGATGAGAAGGTGTTGATGTTCTATTACTTCGTGCACATAACCGCAAATATCGTCATCGGTGCTTGACGTTAGTGATGGGCGATAACGAGATGTTTTTCTCGATTTTCTCGATTGTATGGACATCTCGATATTTTTCGATTGTATAAATTTTTTCTCGATGACTACAGTTTGCAAATTTCTTTTATAAATCATATATTATGTATTATATACGTCATACATTTATCAAGAATCGTCTGCGGGTGAACTGGAATGAGTCGATGTTAATAAAGACTAGGTGACTTCGACCGCTAGCGGGCCCCTCCTTTAATCGGGGCCCCTAATTTATACGTAATCTTGTAATATGAAATCACGAACAGGTTACCCGCTATATACGGCACTGATATATGATAGCAGGCGGGTGTGGTGTGCACGCACTACAAAATCTTGTAAAAAATATAATATTGAAACGAATAAACGTCGGACCAGATCTCTTGGGGGAGGGGTCAAAGCGAGCGGAGGGGCACATCAGCTGCATAATATGATTAAGTCGTCACAGGTCTTTAGGCCTTTCCAACCATATGTCACATGAGAAGTCTGGATCTGAATTTATAAAAATGCCCTCCCCGTGGGGGGAAAGGGGGGAGGGGTGCGGGAGGTGGATAACATAAGTGGTCATAAACCTTTCCAACAATATGTCACATGAGGGGTCTCGGCTAAATTTAGAAAAACACCCCCGTGGGGGAAAAGTGGGGGGGGGCGGTCACCGGAGGTGCATTACATCAATAAGTAGTCACAGACCTTTCCAACGATATCTCACATGTGGGGTCTTGGCTAAATTTGGAAAAGTGTCCCCCGGGGGGTTTCAAAATGGGGGGATGGACACCGGAGGAGCATAACATCAATAAGTAGTCACAGACCTTTCCAACGATATCTCACATGAGGGGTCTTGGCTAAATTTGAAAAAGTGTCCCCCGGGAGGGGCAAATAGGGGGAGACTGCCACCGGAGGTGCATAACATCAATAAATAGTCACAGACCTTTCCAACGATATCTCACATGAGGGGTGTTGGCTAAATTTGGAAAAGTGCCCCCGGGGGGGGGGCAAATTGGTGGTGGGGACACTGTAGGTACATAACATCAATAAGTAGTCACAGACCTTTCCAACGATATCTCACACGAGGGGTCTTGACTAAATTTGAAAAAGTGTCCCCCAGGGGGGCAAAGAGTGGGGGCGACTGTCACCGGAAGTGCATAACATCAGTAAGTAGTCACAGACCTTTTCAACGATATCTTATAAGAGGGGTACTGACTAAATTTGGAAAAGTGCCCTCCGGGGGGGCAAAGTGGAGGGGGGCGGCCACCGGAAGTGCATAGCACTAATAAGTAGTCACAAACCTTTCTAACGAAATGTCACATGAGGGGTCTTGGCTAAATTGGGAAAAGTGTCCTGAAATTTCATATATTATAAATAATATTTAGCGAAGGGCTCCATAAAAAAATCCGATCTAAAATGATAAAAGCGGAAAAAAATACCCTCGCAGTGGGGGCCAAATTGGGGAGGGGAGGAAGAAAGTCTCATAATATGAAAGAGTCACCCGAGAGCTTACCGATGACATATCACATGACTGGTCCAAAAAAAGTTTGAAAATTGCTCCCCCTCTATCCCCCCGTGGGCCCACTCTTTCACCCCGGAATTCACACAGCCGCCACTTTAAAATTTTTATGTTCAATAAATAATATTTACCGGAAGACTGCATAAAAACCCCATATTTAAAGTGATATTTAAATTTATTATAGAAATCGGCTACGGTTTAAAAAATTTGTTCCCCCCTTCCCCACCCCCCTTTGAGCGAAGAAAGGTTCATAGTATGAAAGAGTGGTCAAAGGGCTTTTCGATTATATGCCACAGGAAGGGTTCGGTAAAATTTTTAAAATTGCACCCCATGAGTCCACTCTCACGTCCTCTTCCCTCGAAATCACCCGACCCACCTTCCTCTTTGAAAATTTTATATTTAATAAATAATTTTTATCGGAGGGTTCCAGGTATGTGACATATTGGTAGGGCTAAAATAAGAGAAACTTTGAAAATTAAAGCTTCATTTCACAGCTCATTGTCATGCCTTTTTCTCTATCTCGTCCCTTGGTACTCTCGATAAATTTTCTTACATTTCTTCTCTGCCGAGGACGAGAGAAATCCTCGAAAAGCTTCTCATAGCGAAATGTTGAAAAGCGCGAGAGAAATCCTCGAAAGGCTTTTCATTGGGAGATTTCGAAAAGAACGAGAGTAACAAGCGAGAGGCTTCCCATCGGGAAAGGTTGAAAAGGGCGAGAGGAAACTCTCGAGAGACTTCCCATCCCGAATGGTTTAAAACCGCGAGAGAACCAACCATCGAGCATCTTGCCATTTGGAAGCGTCGAAATGCTGGAAAAATCATCGAGATGAGATTTGCCGAAATGCGAGATGGAAATGAAGCTTTCAGAGTCAAACTTACTGCATTTCTGGTTTAAGTCATAATTTCTTAAAGGAGTCCATCTGCTTATCCAATCTCTTTTTAGCTCACAGGCTATCTAAGCCTGAGAGCTAATGTACCCATCGGTTCTGTGTGTATGCATGTACTGTACGTACGTACGTACGTATGTATGTACGTAACGCGATAACTCTTGATTAAAATGTACGATTTGCTTCAATTTTTTTTATGTTCATTCTGATAAGGCGTTCCGCTGTTTAGTTTTGACGGTTCATTGGTTAAGGATAAAGGGAGAGAAGGGGGCTGGTCCCCTCCCCCTCCTTAATTTAGATAAATAGGTTTTTCATGCAGAATTCTTCGATTTGCTCCAAATTTCGTATACCGGTTTATTATGTTAAGGAGCTTCCCTGATTAAACTTGGAGGTTCATTAGTTAAGTATGAAGGGGGGAAAGGGGGATAGACCCCCTCCTTAATTTAGATAAATGTGTTTTTCATGCAGAATTATTCGATTTGCTCCAAATTTGGTATACCGGTTCATTATGTTAAGAAGTTGCCTTGATTAGATTTGGAGGTTAACGGGTTAAGTATAAAGGGGGAGAAGGGGTCTAGACCTCCCCCCCTTAATTTAGATAAATGGGCTTTTCATGCAGAATTATTTGATTTGCTCATAATTTGGTATACCGGTTTATTATGTTAAGGAGCTTCCCTGATTAAACTTGGAAGTTCATTGGTTAAGGATAAAGGGGGAGAAGGGGGGGCTGGTCAGCCCCCACTTAATTTAGATAAATGGGTTTTTCATGCAGAATTATTCGATTTGTTCCAAATTTGGTATACCGGTTTATTACGTTGAGAAGTTGCCTTGATTAGATTTGGAGGTTTACGGGTTAAGTATAAAGGGGGAGAAGGGGGGCTGGTCCCCCCTTAATTTAGATAAATGGACTTTTCATGCAGAATTATTTGATTTGCTCCAAATTTGGTATACCGGTTTATTATGTTAAGGAGCTTCCCTGATTAAACTTGGAAGTTCATTGGTTAAGGATAAGGGGGAGAAGGGGGTCTGATCCCCCACTTAATTTAGATAAATGGGTTTTTCATGCAGAATTACTCGATTTGTTCCAAATTTGGTATACCGGTTTATTATGTTAAGGAGCTTCCCTGATTAAACTTGGAGGTTCATTAGTTAAGTATAAAGGAGGGAAAGGGGGGTAGACCCCCTCCTTAATTTAGATAAATGGGTTTTTCATGCAGAATTATTGGATTTCCTTCAAATTTAATATACCGATTTATTCCGATATGGTGCGTCCTTCATTAAATTTGGAGGTTCATTGGTTAAGTATACAAGGGCGAAAAAGGGGCAAGTCCCCTTAATTTAGATAAATGGATTTTCATGGAGAGTTATTCAATTTACTTTAATTTTTTTTTCTATGTTTGTTCTGATAAGGAGCTTTCCTGATTAGATTTGGAGGTTCATTAGTTAAGTATAAAAGGGTTAAAGGGGTTAGACCACCCTTAATTTAGCGATATGTTCCTTTTTTTCATGCAGAATTATCTGATTTGCTTCAAATTTGATATACTGATTTATTATAGTTAAGGAGTTTCCCTGATTAGATTTGGAGGTTCATTGGTTAAGTATAAAAGGGGCAAACGGGGGATATTTCCCTTCATTTATTTTTTGAGGGACATTATTCTTTGAAATAAGAGTATAATATACAGTTAGTGTTAATAACCTGTGAGCTCAATGCCATCAGTTTAACTGGCACTTATCTTTTTATTGCTATTAACCTATGTGGGTTATGAAGCATAGTGGTTTATGTATTCAGTTCTGTATAGTCCTAGTTTCAAACTTTACTGTTAAATTTAGTGTCATTTTGCCACGAATTTTCAATGTTCCTCTTATTTTAGCTCTGCCAAGCTGCCCCATACCTGGAGACTCAGATAAATACTATTTATTAAATATAAAAAGTTCAAAGAGGAAGGTGAGTGAATTCTGGGGTGCGCGAGAGTGCACAAAGGGAGGGGGGGGCGGGTAATTTTCAAACTTTTACCAAACCTCTCCTTGACATATCATCAGAAAGTCCTTTCACCACTCTTTCATATTATGAAACTTTCTCCTCCCAGAGTTGAATTCCGGAAGGGGTTCGGGGGGGGAGCGGTGCGGGGGTGACTTTTTTTTTTAATTGTAGAGATTTCTACAATAAATATCATTAAATGAGGTTTTTTAATGGAGCTCTCCGATAAATATTATTTATTAAATATAAAATTTTAAAAGTGGGGCTGCGTGATTTCCGGGTATATTCTAGGATAAAAGAGGGAACCCACGTGGGAGGGGTAGATTTCAAACTTTTTTTGGACCAGTCATTTGATCTATCATCGGAAAGTTTTCGGTTATCATCGCAAAGTTACTCTTTCATATTATGAACCTTTCTTCTTCCTTCCTTAGTTTGGCGCCCCGAGAGAGGCACTTTTCGAACTTTTTGGAAATCGTAGCGTTTTTAAACATTTTAGATCGGATTTTTTTACGGAGCCCTCTGATAAATAATTTTTAATATATGAAGATTTCAAAGAGAAGGATGGGCAGGGTATATTTCGGGGGGGGGGGGACACGATAATTGGAATCCTGGGAGTTGGGACTCTTTTCTATCTTTTGCTGACACCCCTCATGTGATATATCACTGGAAAGCTCTGTGACTACTATTTCATTTTATATATCGCCCGCGCCCCTCCCCTTACTTTGCCCCCGAGCGGGGGCACTTTACTAAATTTAGCCGACACCCCTCATGTGCCATATCGTTGGAAAGTCCTGTGACCACTTATTCATATTATGCACTTTCCTTGCCCCTCCCTCCTACTTTGCTCCCCGCGGGAGTTCGTTTGATGTATTCCAGTTGAAGACTTTATAAAAATGGGGAAATTAAAGATCCAATCTCAAATGACGTAGAAAAATCAATAAAAAATTTTGATCCCTTTTATCATCCTTTAGTTCATATTTTTGCCACTAGGGGGTGCTTTTTATTCTTATTTCTTTGGCCATTTTGGTACTAATTGCCGAAAAAGTCTAATTTTTGATACTTAAACTCCCCTTACCGCTTCATAGCTACTCGCGTTTTTTCAGCTTTTTTCAACCAGGGGGCACCCTTACAAGAGTTTTCCAGTCTTATGGCTCCTTTATAGTTTCCCTTTGGTTTGTTGTTTTTTTATTCCATCTGTTTTCAGTTACCCTATATTTAATAAAATCTGCCTTATATATATGTAAAAACAATGATTTAAATAATCGATTCTAGAACATCTCCTTTGTAGATTCTCGAAAGTAATAGATGACTGTATCGATTGTGTATTTTACGATAACGATTTTTTTCGATTGGTAAATTTTCGAGAATCGCCCATCACTAAGCCCTATCACTACTATGAAATTGTCGGCCAGAATAATAGCTAAGTTTTCCAATAACTGTTTTTTCCTTTTCTCGTTATAATCGATTGTAAAACATCTCTATTGTAGATTCTATGAATTAATCGATGGCTGTATCGATTGTGATTTTTTACGATGACGATTTTTCTCGATTGTCGAATTCTCGAGAATCGCCCATCACTACTTGACGTAGCTCTTGCCGGTTATTAGCTAAACCTTCTGGAGGCCGAACCAGGAGTTTGAAATGGTTTACAAAGCCTAAGAACAGCAGAAAGGCTCAGATTTAGCCATCTGACAACCTCTGACTGACTTTGACCTACCTCCAATCTTCCAATAGCTCTATATTGCAGTTATGCGGACAAATGATACTTCGAGGTCATACTAATGAATTGGCTATCTCAGTTTTCATATATCATAATCACAGCAACCCCAGCAGCCGTACTCTCTTGCCTGCATTTTTATGTTCCTCACAGATGACGCAATCCGATTGCAGCGCCACTAATTTGCATTTTGTAATTTTATTCAGTATCTTTTAGTTAACAACATATGCCAATTTCTTACGGATACGTACATTTTTGAACGAGTTATCTCTCTTTTTGTGATTTTTCCTTAATTTTTTGGAAACCAATGTATACATACATATATTGCAAAAACAAATCTTGATTTTATTTATTACCCTGAGACTTTAAGATTAGACCTCTTCTTCCGAGACAAAATAAACATATATTATAAAGATGTGAACATGAAATTGGAAAATGACAAATTGGTTACAATGGTTTATGACAAGTGTGTTGAATTTAATTTTAACCCTTTGTTCTCGACAGGTGATTCTTACGCATCTCTATTGTTGTCAGGTGTCCCGAGTAAATCAGGCCTCCAAAGGATTTTTTGCAGTTGATTTTTTACAGTTTATTTCGCCACCTTTAACCCTTTGAGCTCTGGGGGTGAATTTCTTCAAAATGCCCAAATTTCACATTACCACCTGTATTTTGTAAACAAAAGATTAGTCTTATAATATACACGAAAAAATGCATTAATCTAATTTAAAATAAATTTGGTCGAATATTCCGGTGCCAATGTCACATTTGGAGCTTAAAATTAAGTGGGAAGAAATTCATCCATCAGAGCTCAAAGGGTTAAATAACGACAGATAATTCTGTCGTTAGATAAGGCGAAGAAAATCACTTTAAAATACTGGTGTCCAGATCATTTGGAGCCCCGATTTACGCGGGACACCTGGCAACATTTCCAAATCGACCGATCCACCTCTCGAGTGAAAAGGGTTAAAACAATAAAAGGTTTTCCATTTTGATTCAAATGTACGCATTTCAGTATTCAGAAATGTACTTATGAATGGTTTAAATTGAATTGAGAGATTGAGTTCAAAAGTTAACGATCTGATTGGCGAAGTTATAAAGTGGTATAACCAGTACTATTATTTTTAACACAAACATTCTGATTGTTAAAGTTATCACACGATTTGAGTATTTCCAACTGAGGGAAAAAAGTTTCATTTTCTCGTTCAGTTGGAAAAATTCAATTCTTATGATTACTTTAACAATCAGTATGATTCTGTTAAAAATAATAGTATAGGGCAATTCCGCAGGAAATTTCCTTTTTTGGGGGGAAATAAAATTTCTAATACAGTAAACTCTCTGTAAGGCGGACTCTGTATAAGACGGAAATCTGTCTAACTCGGAAAGATTTTCAAGTCCCTGTGAATCCATAGACAAAGAGTAAAATTTGTGTAAGGCGGAATATAGTCTACTTCGGAAAATTTTCTCGTCCCAATCAATTCCGCCTTAGACAGAGTTTACTGTATGTTTAATTTAAGGGTATGATTGTAAAGCTTGATATTTGTATGTTCTATAATAAAATCCTAATAAAAAGGCATAGTAAATTACTGTTTACAAACTAAGTTAAGTACCATTATTGTCTTTGTAAAGTCATAATGTTACGTCAGTTACACAATAAAAGTTAAGTCAGTTGCATGTGTAAATGACATTTTGTTATTTTTTATTGTTCATAAATTAATTAAACAAGTTACCGGTAAAATTTGTCATTACTTAGTGTTATTGAGAACATTAAATCACTTTTTTTAACGGGACAGTTTTGGTAATTTTTACTCTCCAATGAAGGCAGAAAAAATGTTTGTCTATTTTATGTTACGTCTGTTACAGAATTTTGAATTGCAATTTTTTGGACTAAAAGATAGACTGGAATAATCTGCAGGTATTTTGGTATTAAGTCCTTAGTAAGAAATATTTTGAATTGTAAAAATTAGTTCTAGCTTTATTAGTAAATTTTCTACACAGTTTTGAAAACGAAATTCGATGAGAAAGTGTTACGTCAGTTACGATGGAATTTACCTATATCTACGTACCCATCGTTTATATAGAGTTCCTTTACCTGTGGTTTATTCTGTTGAGCTGTTTACATGGCAGGTAAGATGATATTACCAATAAGGTTATCTGAGCAAAATATGCTCGCCGGTTGTCAACTCAGATAGCTTAAACGGTAGAGCATTGGCAATGTAAGCCAAGGATTTGGGTTCGTTTCCCGGCTTGGGTATGTTTTCGCTCATTTGGAAATATTCAATTCGTACGGTATAAGCAGTCTTTGGTGCAGAGTTACCCAGTGAGTTTTCTAATGTGAATGACGTTTAATTTTAATAAAAGTAAATATCGGACTAAGTTGAATTTATTTTTAAAGGTTAAAGGCGGTCTGGATCCTTTGAATGACAAGATGAGCTAGAGAACTATTTCGTTGCATGTTGTTTTGAGTTTGAATTATTTGATTAATTTAATTTTGCTTTTGACAAGTGAAGGGGGACATTGAATGCATAAACAAAAAATTTAAACCTGCTGTGCATGTCGTTAGCCATGCCTCCTGTTTACTAGTTTGTTTTCACCTGTGATATTTTTCCGTTAGTTATTTATAGTTTGATGAATAGTAATTTATATTATAGTTCATGTTCAGTGTTGCCAGTGGGCTATTTTTTTAAAATTCAGATTTCTTGATTGACACCACTTTTCTGAAATGGTAAAATTTCCCTTGTTTTCGTGTTAATTAATATGCCATTAAACAAAGCGAATTTTACTATTTCAAAAAACTGGTGCCAATCAAGTAATCAGAATCTAAAAAAAGTAGCCAACTGGCAACACTGTTCATGTTGGTTTTATTTTAAAGTTTGACAAAATTGTTGTTATTTCATTTCAGTCTATGTCGGGTGGTTGGCGTTGATATTCATATTTGCATTTTTAATTAGTATATATATAGATAGATATTCGCTGGATATCTATAGATATGTAGATATTCACCCACATACTTATATATTCTCCAATAAGTGGGCAAACACAAATTTTAAAACACAATTGGTCTGCCAAGCCATATCTTGGTGGAGAACACATGAAAACCCGATTTTAGCAATTGAGTCATTGGTTTACCATTGTGCTTTCCTGCACTCAAAAGTATGAAAACATGGAGGACTGAGGGCAGGAAAACACAATAGTAAACCTACGAGTCAACCACTAAAATCGGGTTTTTAGGTTTTTCCACCAAGATATGACTTGGCAGACTGGATGCACTTTAATATGAGAATCGAGTTTTAACTAATTCTGGAATTTCAACCGTGAACTCGATGACGTGATTGTCTGTGCTGCCGGCGCCCTGTCTAATATAACAACAAGGGAAATTTAAGTACGGGATGTAGTGACAGGTAACAAACATATTCTTCTCTTTCTATCTATTTTGCAGCTTGTAACTGCTTTCGAAGCTCAGATAACTAAACCATGTGACTTTCCCAGCAATCAATATTACTGCTTCTACTAAATGTAACCCTCATTCAAATTTATCTTACCTCTGGATGGTCACATGAACAGTTTTACACAAGGGGCCAGTAGTGACATAAAAATTGGGACAAAATTTCTCTATCTTGAATAAATATATAATTACTTATAATTTAGAATAAAAAATCTTTATTCTATACTTTAGAATGTAAATGTTTATTTTGTTTCGTAAAATTTCTGAAAATAGCCCGTCATTACTGTTAAAGTTTTCCAAAAATCTGTGCATGAGGTGGTGGACAAGTGACAGTAGTAACAATTTCAATATTTAAAATATTATTGGAGTAAAATTTACACTTATTTCCTTGAAAGTTCTTTTCGAAATTGTAGAACGGCATTACAAACTACATTTTATGTTTACGAAAATTATACAAATGATAAACTGTAGCATATAACATCAAGGGACACAAATTCCCCACTTATTGGAGAATCGCTCATATATATAATAATTCTAACAACAACACGAACAGAAAAAAAAGCGAAGAATTCAACTTAAAACTGATAAAAAACTGAATTAATATGGGTTGCATCATAAGAAATATCCTCGTATGTGGGGAGGGGGATTCCCAAAATTAAACTCCAAAATGTGGTATTGCTGTCAATAAACTATGTATTATACTTTAATTTCATACTAAATACAACCTTACTGCACAGGATTTTCAACGATTAAACAAAGCGAAAATAACTACGAAATCAGTGGTATCCAGAGTATCTGAACACCTACCATACGCCACTGCAATAAAGCAATCTGAATTAAAAACATCTGATAAACAGACATCACTGAGTTCCAATGTCAGTTGAACTTTTTTTTTTTTATTATAGGAGCTTTCGAAATTATATGAAATATATTATGAAACTTTGTTTGTCTATCCGTCTATTCGTAAATAATTTTGGAAAACTTTAATAAATATGACATTAGGTACTAGAGGAAGTACCGCAAGAGGCCCCAGTTTTTTTTTTTTTTGTTTAAGGTACTATTAACTCATATTAACCATTTTCTTATAGACATTAGCACCCCATCGTTGATCCATGGTGAAAGGGCTTGGGCGCCAGAATTTTTTTCATACTTTTGGCGTCATTTTTTTAAACATATGAATAACGGCACAAAGACGGGTCTGCATATTTCAGACACAGAGTAATTAACTATAGGCTAGTTCCATGGGTTTTTGTAGTGTAGGTCGCATAGTTGATAACCAGTGTTGCCAGTGGGCTATTATTTTAATTTAGATTTCTTGATTAGCACCACTTTTTTGAAACGTTAAAATTCCCATTCTTTTCGCTTTAATTAATATGTCATTAAATAAGTGGCATTTCACCATTTATAAAAAGTGGTGCCAAACAAGAATCTGAATTGTAAAAAAGTAGCCCATCTGGCAACACTCTTGATTACTGCTATACTTGTTGGCCACCTTTATTTTCATAAAGTTTGCGTCACCTTATGCAATTAATGAGATACCTCCGATAAAATATGTCAATTTTTTTCATTCTAAACTACTGGTAACCAAAAATCGTAGCGTGTGACATCCACTACATGTACTCATGGAGCTAGCCCATATAGAGTTCCAACTTTGCTTGAAAGAGCGATATCGATGGATGACTTAAGCCTTAAGCACCAGGTTGATGATTTTTATCATCGCAACTTATGCGAATAGCAATCTGTTCCTTTTTGGGGCGCTTTGCTTTTTTGTCATTTGCACATTGTGAAATTTCCGACTTTCCCGAGAACGAACGTTTCCGCGAAAACAATAGTTTCGAAAGTCACCGCTAGGTATGTGGCGGTGTTCTTTTAGTTGAATCCTTCGCCCGGTTAGCAGTTGAGGACTTAAGCCCTAAGCATAGAATTGATGATTTTTATCATCGCGACTTATGCGAATTGCAACCCTATTCCTGTTTGGCGCACTTTGCTTTTGTGATTTCCACATTGCAAAATTTCTGACATTCGCGAGACGGAGAACAAAGATTTCTGCGAAAAACCTTAATTCCAAACATCACCGCTAGGATAATATTCGGTGCTGTTTTTTTGTTTTTGTGGATAAATCCCTTGCCCCCGCCCTGCTCCTTGTTAAATCATACAACAAAAATTGGCTCTATTATTTCAATTATATAGCGCTACAGAATACGCTGCGTACTGTCAGTTTAAGTATGGCCCATTTATATATCAGTGACAGCAGTGTTGCCAGATGGGCTACATATTACAATTCAGATTCTTGTTTGGCACCACTTTTTAGAAATGGTAAAATGCCACTTATTTAATGACATATTAATTAAATCGAAAAGAATGGGAATTTTAACGTTTCAAATAAGTGGTGCTAATCAAGAAATCTGAATTAATAAATAGCCCACTGACAACACTGAGTGACAGTGAATCTGCTTATCATAAGTCCGAGTGTTTAACCCTAGAACTACCGGAAATTTTACTCAAGTTTTATAAAAAGATTCTACACCAGAATTTTTACTTAAAACTATTTAATATGTTTATTTAACTTATTATTGTCTGATTTATACATTTAGTTTGTTTTGAATAAATTTCTGGTTTGAATAAATATTTTGAATGTACATGTCGGGTCCATTGGACCCTTCTGGTAGACAGAGGGTTAATAGATATCTTCGCATTATTTAATCTCAGAATTTCATTCATTTAATATGGGGAAGAATATCTTCCAAAATAGTGGTAGCAATTGGCCTTCTGGCACGCGTGTTCGCCGTTTTATAGATGAGACATTTTTCGCAATAATTGATTTTTTTTAATTGGCTTAAAAAATTCCTTGAACCTTCCTGAATCCATTGATACGCCCTGTTTTTTTCTGACCATTAGAAATAATTGTAAAAATTCAAGGGAATCGAAGACTGGGACGACACGCCCACTCACTTTAGGAGAAGACACGACTGGGACGCCACGATCAGATACATTAATTTTACTCAAATATTTTATACTAATTTATTATATGTAAAACGTTTTTATCCAAGTGTTCATATATACTTTAAGTCATGTGTTTGATAAAACTGTGCAAGAACGTTTCACAAGTTAGAAATGTCAGTTTTTTATCTCTCCGAAAAATTGCATTTTTCAGCTATAAAACCCATTAATTCCTAATGCACTCTAGCGATTTCGATAAAAAAATATTTGGTGTTAGAGTATAAATATAAGATGTGGCAGACAGTTTAAAAAAACTTAATTGGTTTCAGGAAAATAATTCTGAAAATAGAAAATTTCTGAAAAATTGTCATTGCTCTTAAATAAATAGTTTTGGCCGCAGAAAAAACAAACTGTCTGCCATAAGTCTTAAGCATAATCCAGTGAAAATGGATTCCAAATTTCATCAAAATCTGTCTGGTAGTTTTCGAGGAAACAAGTCTTAAAGCTCGAATATTTCCTCTATGATTGCACTCAGTCTTGTCTTCCCTCAAAAACAATTTTCGGCTTTGTCATTTTGTAACACAAAGTACAAGTTCAAAAAATACAAGTCACAGTTCAACACAAAGCAAAACACAAAAAGTTGGCTTCATTTGATTGAAATATAAGAAGGTTTTAAAAAGGTTTTTCAAACATTTGACCGACTATCGACACTCCCATTGTCTGTTCTGTCGATACATAGCAAAAAAACTCGATTTGTCATTCGCAAAGAGCGGGAATTGTGAATATTTAAGTTGTTTGCCTTTCCTGAAAAATCGCAATTTTCAGGGAAAAATTCCATTATCTCATAACGTACTTGAGCGATTTTGATAATAATTTTTGTGGTGGAGTATGAATACAAGATCATATGTGGAGCACAGTTTTTAAAAATTTTAATTGATTTCAGATTTTTTTTTTCCTGAAAAATGGAAAATTTCTGAAAAATTGACATTGCTCTAAAATAAAAAGATTTAGCCGCAGAAAAAAACTGTCTGCCGTAGGTCTTGAGCCTAATCCAATGAATATGGATTGCACATTTCATCAAAATCGGTCGGGTAAGTTCAAAGGAAACGGACCTTAACTGCTGCCATCGAAATACTCAAGGCCAGAAGACACTATTTGTGACGTCATCACTAATCGACCGACTTCTCACTAGTGTTGGAATTCACACCGGGAAATTTTGAATAGCAATTTTCTTTTATTTTGTATGTGAAATATCTATCATCTTATAAAAAAATAATTATTTAAACTTACTGATGAGGATTCGGAATCCCTAAATAAAAATTAAGCCAGATGCGGATTGACACAATTTTGCCGCATCTGGATGATTTTTTTGGGGGGTGCTTCCAAATTCTCACCTGTAAAATTAAATAGTTATTACTGTTTTATAAGATGGTAGATATTCTACAAATAAAATAAAAGAAAATCTCTATTCAAAAATTTCCAGTGTGAATTTCAACACTCGTGAGAAGTCGGTCGATTAGTGATGACGTCACAACTCGTGTCCCCTGGCCTTGAGTATTTCGATGGCAGCGGTCTTAAACCCTTGAAGGGCGTCGGTATATTATGTATAACATTTAATTTTATTTCCAAAATGCCACATTGGCACCAGAATTTAGGAATTAAATTCTGCTTTGTGTAATGTACGCGAAAAAAAGCTTTCACTTACTTTCATTTAACCCCTTGAAGGGCACCGGTATATTATATTTACCACTTAATTTTAATTCTTAAATGCCATATTGGCACCAGCATTTTAAAACTAAATTTTGATTTACTCTATATACTCGAAGAAACGTTTTTACTTACATTCATATAAATTTTCTGGTAAATTCTGGTGCCAATCAATCATTTTACCATTTTAGCAGCAGAAGTTCTTTGCCCCTCAAAGGGATAAATCTGTTCATAAATCCCGGTGTTAGCCAATCATTTTAACATTTTTGCAGCAGAAGTATTTTGCCCCTCAAAAAAAGCTCGCATATTTCCCATAGGATTGCACCCAGTCTTGTCTTCCCTTAATATATTATTTAATTAGCGCTATTAGAAATTAATATGCAATCATTTTAAAGTTCGAGCGAGGAAAATATTTATAATTAAAAGTTTTCATAATTTTAACACACTTAAAGAAGAAAGAGGAAATAATTACTTAAATAAGTTATCTGAAGCCGTTTGCAGTTTCATGAATAATTAATTTTCCTTTGTAGAATTATTTTCGTTGATTTAAGCTGCAAGAGTTATTCACTTTATTTTTCTATAATTTAAAATCAAAAGAATAAAGCTTTTATTTTCTAAAATAAGGGAATCGGTTTATGATTTTCCTTAAAGTAATGTCATTAAAATTCATATAAGATTTCACGATATTATTATAATGTATAAAATTCTATATAAAATAAAAGAATAAATTAATGGTTTCTTTAAACTGTAATAGCTCCACCACTGCTGTTAATTTAGTTTCATATATATTAAAGTTTCAAATAAAAGCTGTATTAAATAAATTGTTCAAACACATGTTGTGAAGTAGATTATTCTACAGGGTTCGCACTCTATTAAGCTACTCCCCATTTTTTAAGGACTCTACCACCAGTATTATTATGAACATCATTTTTTTAACGATTCATTAGCTAGAAGATAGTTTTATGCGATTACTTGTGGTAGAGTCCTTACAAAATGGGGCGTGGCTTAACAGCGTGCGAACCCCGTTCTATATCATAGGTTTCCACGTACTCAACAATGAACGCCGAGATACTATCATTTATGATTAATGTTATTCGTCGTATTTAATAACAGAAGTTCTGTTGTCATATATAAGCTGACGATAAGTATTCGGAAATAATGTTAGTTCTGCCGCTCGTGGTTGAGTTGTACGAAACCTTTGTTCTAGACATGATGTTTTATACATGATGTTTCATAAAAGATGGGCAAAAACATTAAAAGGAGATTGTACACATCCAAACAAGCAACTTTCATCAAAGAATGCATGGGCGGAATTAAAACGCAAAGGAGCTAGATGGCCCTGTAGGTGATGTTGTTATAGTTGCAAAAGCACACATAGAACGACAAAAGCAAGGTGGATAACTGCTTTCCGTACAATTGTTGAGCTTCTGAGCCATTTTCATTTGAAGTTACGTAGATAAAAAGCAAATCAGCCTTTCCTCTATTAGTGAAGGACAACATCTTCCGATACCTTCCTACGCGAATGACAGTTGCATACTCGGGTCAGCGGCTTTTATATATTAACACTAGAACGCCCGGAAGGAGTCGATTCGACTCCGACTACATGATTAAATGTCCATTGGAACCAGAATTTTTTTCATAAAATAAGTTAAATTTAAGCGACTCAGAATACGTTAATTAAATCTGTTAAATAATTTTAAATAAAAATTCTGGAGAAAAATATTTTTATGAAACTCGAGTAAAATTTCCGGGCGTTCTAGTGTTAATCGAGGCGAAATTTTGCATACGCGTTCGTCTTCTTCCCCATATCACCTTTGCATGCTATTAGTGTCGTGCTTCTCCCTATAACTCGCAACAGGAATGGAGCTTTAACGTTTGCATGGACCAAATTGCATGGAAAATGCGCCAGCACCTTTCCATTTTATTTCCGACCATGCATTCTTTCATGAAAGTTGTTTGTTTGGATGTGTACTGACACTTCTTAAAGTTTCCCCATCTTTTATGAAACCCCCTGTATTTCAGTTTGATGTAAATCAGGGATATCCAACCTGCAGATATTCAGCCCGCTTCTTACGTGTATTTTGGTATACTAATCATATCATTCTGTAAAAATTTAATTTTAAACACAGGGTCATCGAAAAATAATGCCTAGATTTAAAAATATCATAACATCGAAACCTTTTATGTTAAATGAGTAATTCTTTCACTACAAGATAACTGGTGAACCCAAGTTTGATTTTAGTTCACCAGATTTCATTTGCGTGTCTATGCTATGCGTGGATTAGTTGCGCAGTCGTCAAGGTCAGCCAATGCGCCAGGCTGCAGCTGCTCAGTACATGGTTTTATCTTCGAAAAAGAAAGGTCCAATAAATTTGTCATGAAATAACCCGCATACCAAATCACGCACTGTGCTTTTTGTTGCACGGTCAACATCGTACTGAGACGTCACTTCAATGACCCTGTATATTGTATTATTTCTGTAAATAAATGAACACTTAGATTTACAGTATCTTTAATAATTGTACAGTTCAATTTTCTCTTATGTTGTTTCGCGATCGTGAATAATTTCAAAAGGTCAGGCTATATCCGGCAACTGATACCAGTGAATCTATTCTTTCACATAGTGTTAATAAAATTTCCCTACATAATTCATTCACCGTGAAATTCGATGACATATCAATATGTGTATGGCAATATAATGTAAAATATTAAGTTTATAGTATTCCAATAGTCAGTCGTTATATTTATATTGTCTGTATGTGATGTCATTTTCTGTCCTATATTTTAGTCTCCGGGGAGTCGTACCAAGATATGCCAGGCAGGTCAGAACATTTTTTAAATAAATTCTTTAAACTTTTATTTATCACGAATTTATCTCGAAATTTGATGACCTAATAGAACGTGAAAAAATATGAATTCGCGAGCCATGTTGCTTTTATCGTATCAAGGTATTCCGACGCTGACCAGCATTTTTTTTCACGTATTGGTAATCACATTCTGATAAATGACAAGTATCAATAATATTATCCTACATCATAATTTCATTTTGGATACCTACCCCTGAATAATAGGCCTGAGCGCTGACACGGAAACGGCGACTGTCGAAGGCGGATTTCTTTAAGCTTTCGCGCAGAGGTGAAAAAAATTACGTCCTTTTCCAAATATATATTTTTCTTTTTTTAAGTATGCTGTTTTAATCAAATAACTTTTTCTGTTTTTATATAAGTTCATTGTGCCTAAATGAGACGCGATTCCCCATAGTTTTGTCGCATTTAGGGTATATTTGGAATTTTGTTAATAAATATAAAATTTTTATGAAGCTGAAAATTATTGAATACTGTGCTTTAGTTCAAAACTAACTTCTTTCGTAAAAATTAAATCGTAATTTTTGCTATTAGCCAACAGTATACAGTTGTCGTATTTAGGTTGTTTTTGTCGCATTTACGGCAGTTAAATCCTAAATGAGACGTCCATTGTCCTAAATGTGACAGTGCGTTTTATACATGTCAGTTCATCTTAAAATAGTCCTTTAATTGCTATTCATATTTTAATTACTTAATAAAGAGTTAAGATGCATAAAATTGAAAGTTGACTAGCTAATTATTGAACAATTAGATAAACTAATAATTTAAATTAAAAATCATAACGGTACATTATCTTGAATACACTATACTTAACTAATGAATACTTCAAAATCCATATTTATAGATTTTTACAGTGGTTACTTTTTTAAAATTCAGGTTTCTTCTTTGGCACCACTATTTTTAAATCGTAAAATTCGCCTTATTTAATGACATATTATTTAAGGCTAAAACAAGGGGAATTTTACCATTTCAAAAAAGTTGTGTCAATCAAGAAATCTGAATTACTAAAAAGTAACCCACTGGCAACACAGCTTTAACTTTGACCATCGATAAAACAAAACGTAAATAATGAATGACTGATACAATAAATTTTACTATATCCTTCACTTTTCAGATTTCTTTTAGCTCATTTTTGATTTTCACCTCCCTTCTAGGCCTTAATTTTTCTTTTTGATTTCTAAATGGTATGGATACATATAGATTAAGATTTTGGTTGTTGCAGCTTTACTTCCAGGTTGAGTTAGTAATTGACTTCAGGTTTCTAATGAATTTTGTTTTTAAAATGCTGATTTTTATTTTTTTATGCTTTAATTATTCTCTCTTTTTCATTTTTTGACGCTGCTTTTGTTTTTTCAGTGTCCTATTTTATTTTTCCATATACGCTACAATTTTTAAACGTGCAGCAAAGATTGACTCTGCGGCTTTTCGCAGGATTTTAAATTGTTTGCGAAACTGTTTTTAACAATTGGCTTCCAAGCGCAAAAAGATGGATTTGCTTCCGCAAAGCACGAAAATGCAGGAATGTCTCATGAAAATAACGGCCATTTATCCCACAGGTCCATTTCAAAAGAACAAAACGACAATGACAACGCACAAATTTTTAGCACGCAATAGCAAACCATTGCTCGGTACGGTACCGTTTTCCTTCAAAGAACACACGAGGAGGCAAGTGCAAACCTGAACGTGTGAAGTAAATTTACAGATCATATTCAAAATATTAGAATAATTGAGATAAAGTAATAATAAATTATTTTTAATTTATTTATGTTTGATACTAAGTAAATGCAATAATAAAGCTCATAAAATTTCTTATAAATTCAATCTGGCATGTTTAGATAAGATTTTAACATTTACAAAATATAAAATACAGTACAATAAATTAGGTATACAGCTTTCTGAAACACATCAAAATATTAGAATGAAATTTAGATTGGTTCAAAATATTAGAATATTTTATTTTACGCAACAATATTACCTCATGAATATGAAGTAAATGGTAGTTAATATTTTGTAGCATCCCCTTTAGCTTTCATATCAGCGCACAATCGAACTTGCATGCTATACAAGGTGTTTACAAACATTTCTATCAATATTAGCCCAAATAGATTTTATACATGCCACTAACTCAGTATTACTTGAAAGAGGATTTTCTTGGAGTTTTTTCTTCATTATATACTATAAATTTTCGATGGGATTAAGGTCTTGTGCGTTTGGCGGCCAAGAAAGTACTTTAATGTTGCGTTGGCGGAACCAATTCTTAGTTGACACCGTGGTATGCGGTGACGCTAAATCTTGTTGAAAGATGAAATCGTCTTAAAATAAATCTTCCGATGATGGAATCATGTAATATTTCAAAATTTCTTGATATATCTGGAGTTAACATTTTCGTAGATGATGCTTAATTTTCCAAGTTCTGCTGCACTCATGCTATCCCATACCATGACACTAGCAGCAAATTGTACGGAACGTTTAACCCCTTAATTTTCGCTCCCGTCATATTCACGGGCTGTGTCTTTTACTCAGATTGTTTGTCTCCTACCAGCTTTATAAAATAGTGAAATTGGCTATATTTTAGTATCGTTTTACCTGTCATTAAGTAAGGTGAATATTTCTTTTTCATAAAAGTGGTGCCAATAAGCAATTTGAATTTTTAAACCGTAATTTAATTCGAGCGTTAAGGGGTTAAGGCATTCTTTATCATATGCTTCTTACTTCATTCTCCAAACTCGAATACGTTGATTACCATATGAAACACAAAACATGCTTTCATCACTAAATAATATATTTTTCCTATCTTCTTCTCTTCATAAACATCTTGATTTACACCAATTAAATCTTATACGCTTTTGTTTTGCAGTCATGAGAAGTTTTGTTTTCGTTGCACCAGATTCAAACTTAAATTTATGGAGACATCTTATATGTTGTCGATGTAGAAACTTACACTCCTCCTTCTTTCCATTTTCGATGCCAGAATTGCACACTTTCAAAACGGTTTTTGTTAACTATAGGCTTCAGTTTCCTGTCATCTCTAACAGATGTTTTTCGTTTTCGGCCACCATTTCGGCGATTATTTTGAAATTTTCCAGTTTTTGAATATTGTTTTAGTATTTTAATAACGCATGATTGTGAGCAATGTAAGTAATTCGCTATATAACATTGATTTTTACAGTGCCGATACAAATTAACAATACGAAGTTTAACCCTTCGCGCTCCGGCGTCTCTTACACAAATTTTATTCGATCAGTACTACTTTTTTAAAAGAAGTTTCCTTCAAGTACACAACTTCAAAAATGCTCTGATTAAATAAGGTAAATTTTATTTTCCTTTATTACTGGTGCCAAAAACAAATTTTGCAAAGAAAGATGATGTCTCCGCAGCGGAGCCAACGGAGTGGCAAGGGTTAATAGATTCAGGAATATCACTCACGCGACACATTTTAAGACGAAAAAAGCAAACAAACTGCAAAAAGAATACTGATTTTAAATAAAATCGCAATCGCCTGAATTTAATCAATGATGCCACCAGTTATGAATTGGTGATAATTAAAGGAGAAGTAATGTGAAATTTTCTAATATTTTAAACCACTTAAATAAATATTCTAATATTTTGAGTTTTCAACATAATTTGTTTTCAGTTAATCTTTTCAAAAATGATATTAATTTTACGATAACAAATAAGTTTAATCAACAATAAGTTCTTAAAAAAAAAATCGTTTGCATATTCGCATTAAAAGACGTTAAATTACCAAACGATAGTTTCAATTTGTAGAAAAGAGTAATTAATCTAATACTTTGAATATGAACTGTATATTTCCACGTTGCTTTTAGTGGAAACTGGTCGCGATGAAGTTTTACATAAGTAGATTAAAAACACCACATCGTAAGCATATTTGAAAGCAGTTTAACATTTTAATCTTTAGACTGGAAAACAAATTATAATGTTCCACGTATATTCCACAGAACTTTGTTGTTTTGTAGCTTTTTTTTATAAGTATTGCAGCATTTCTTAAATATTCTATTTGTTTTTTTTTATCTTTTTAAAATTTTAGTTCCATAATTTTTATCAGTAAATGAATTGCTCTTCAGAAATAGTGAAGCAGTTTGTCCACTAGCAACGGATTTGCCACCCCTGCCTTACAAAATACAGATTCGTATTATGAAATTAAAATTTTTCAACAATTTTTTTAATTGTTTACGATGTAATAATTTTCCCCGGATTTGACTAACAAACAAAAATTTATATTGCCACCAGTTTACGCTAAAAGCATTGTTCAGATACATATTTATCCTGTGTCCTTCACTGTGTTCTGGCATCGGGTATAAAAAACTCGTTCGTTGTCCGTGAAACTTTATTTTGCAACACGAATTGTGTCTGCGTCCTGTGTTGCCTGTGGGCTACTTTTTTTAATTTCAGATGTCTTCTTTGCCCTCGCTAATTTGAAACGGTAAAATTCCCTTTGTTTTCGCCTTAATTAATATATCGTTAAATAAGGCGAATTTTATAATTTCAAAACAGTGGTACCAATCAAGAATCTGAATTAAACAAAAAGTAGCCCATCTGACAACACTGTTTGCGTCGCGTGATATGTCTTTATTTTAAAAAATGCCGGAAATGTTATTAAGCTAACTAAAAATTTGCTAAATTATTTTGGAACGTTTTACTGAAAAATCTGTAAACTTCCTGTGGAATGAACAGATACATTGGTGGAGAATGCGCGTGCTAGCGAGTTAATTGTTACCAGTACATACGAGTAGTAAGAATATGCCAGAAAATAAAATTGTAACTTCCTGTTATATAAACTTATGAAAAGGGAAAACGATCCCGATATATACGCGGAACGTTACCATTTTTTATGGTGCACTCACTGAATTTGAAAATGCCATTTTTTAAATTTAAAAGATGGGTATTTTGCTAATTTTGATCATTTCAAATATATGTTTAAGTACGCAGTAAAAGAAAACACTATTGGAGGATCATGTTGAAATTATTAATGTTTTGTCTTATCACAACTTATTTAAACACAATTTCTGCTTTAAACATAATTTTAATGCAATTTGTGAAAATACCATACAAATTTACCTTAGTTAATATCCGAAAAGTCTCCCCGCATTTAGGACATTATCTTTGTCGCTAATAGGCCACTGAAGAAAATAACTTGCCTAAATGCGTGGAAAACTTTAGAACTGAAATCTGAAAACTTTTCGCGTTTTCCCGAGCTAAATTTGCTGGTAAATTAAACACACATGGTAGCCATTGACGTCAATAATTTTATTTGATCTTCAAAGTTAACAGAAATAAAACTTGAACCAATTTCGGGATTTTTTATCGCATTTAGGAAACATTGGAGCGCTATATAATAAGCGACATCCATTGGAATGGGAATTTGTTTAATATAAAACGTTTTAAATGCATATAAATGTTTCGGGTTTTGTTCATTAACCCGGGATTACACGCGCAGGGTATGACATTCCCACGGTGGGTACGGTTATTACATTTCTCACCACTAATTTTCGAAAAGGGATCTTTTAATTATTTTAGCGTAGAATTTGTCAGCAATGTCAACGATTAAATAAACTGACGATTTCTCTTTGAATTTATTGGTGGAAAAGTATAAATCGTACATATCCTGGGTATGCGCGAGCATTTCCGGGTTAAGATCGGATGCCTCATTATACAGTATTTATTTATAATTCTTGCATTAAGATTTCAAGGAAAAGAACATTATGTCACTTATCGGTGTCATTTAAGCAGGCACACTGACCTTATATACAACATATATAAAATCAGTTCCAGCATAGAAAAATTCATAGTTAGGATAAAAATACAGTTACTTGAAAATGCCTTAACCCCTTCGATGGCGGTTGTTTATTTTTGGACCACTTAATTTTAATTCCTAAATGCCACATAGGCACCAGACAATTGGAAAGGAAAATTTATTTTAATTAAGTACGTTAACAAACGTGATTGTTGAGGGGATTTTCCACCGGAGCGTTACATCCTATGCCATTCTTTGGTTGGTGCTCCGGTCGGGTGATCAAGTACGTGAACAAAAGCTTTTGCTTATTTTGAAATAAATTTGTTTGTAAATTCTGGTGTCTCTCACTCATTTAAGCATTTTATGAATAGAAGTACGTTACGCCTGAAAGGGTTAAAGCTGAATATTGTACTGGACAACAGCAACTCAATTTATATTATTTATATTCCTATCAAAATATTTTTTCTAGTGCATTATATCATCATTAGTGTATTAGACTTCTATATGTAATTTAACATTTACATGAAAACTGTGACGTGGATTCATTTATATAACAATATGTAACCCGAGTTCTTGTATTCAACATTACAGCCTAAATTTTCAGTGCCCTGTAAGACAAATATTTTTAAATGTTTAAATAGTTTTAGGGTCAATATCTGAAAATTGGACAATTTGCGTCCACTGCCAATAATATTTCATTAATTATACTAAAACCAAAATCTGAAAAACGTAATATATTGTAACATTTGTTATATCAATTACCAATGATAAATGGACATATAATGATCAGTGGCGTGGCGTCCGGTCATCGCTGGATGCGGCGATGACCAAGCAATATTTTAAAACTCTTAATAAGCTTTTAAAACTCTACGATCCAGTTTTAGCAGAACATTTGGAGTTCATGTATAAGTGAAGGTAAGATTTAAAGTTTCTTTTTTGAACATTCAACGATTGAATTTTAGAGTTAATAATTTTTCACCACAAACATAAATAATTGCGATGACCACCGAAAATTTTCACGCCACGCCACTGATAATGATGTATAAATAATTGGTTTTAAGCTTTAAACAAACGAAATCATCATTTCAGTCCCTATCCCATGGTACAAATATCCAATATTAAATGTATGCTGTAAGCATTTCTATAAATATTATTAACTTTTGCTATTATATATTTATACCTATATATATAAAGTATAGGAAAAAATAATTATCTTTTTTTAGCAGAGATTGTATAGTAAAATATTGTAGTAAATATATTTGTCCCTGAGGTTGACCATCATCTCAGTCCCTCTAAACACACATTTAGGTTAACAGATACTAGGTGGTGCTGGCAGAATCATTTCCATTGCAACAGCAACTAAAGTTCAACTAGTCACCACGGATGAAGGTAAGTTGTATTTATCTTTGTTTCATATTTAGAAATATTTAGTTTTTGTTCTGAATAGGGATGAGTAATTTTTTATAGCATCATTCATGTCCCCCTATTTAAATTTTCTTTTATAAACAAAAAGTTTATAGCAACTTTATTTACGTAACATACAAATGTCACATGGCATATTTAATAATTTACATATACGCAAAATGATTCAACAAAATGGCTGTGCAGCTTTTAAGACAAAAACATCCCCCCAGTCCCCATCATCTCAGTCCCAATTATTAGACACTGATTATTATGTTAGCAGACACTTTCTTCCATAAAAGTTTATCCTACGCATAAAATATACATCTTTGATTTCAAAAGACTGGAGCATTGAAATGACAAAACACATATCACAGTATATAGTTGAATTTGGATGTTGGTCTCTAATTCAAAAAAATAAAAATTCTGGAGTGAAATTGTCCAGTTTTCAGATATTGACCCTTTAGTATATTGAAAGAAGATATGCCTTTGAGTTTTGGGAACATTTTTTAAGAGCTACTCATATGCAAAAAAAAATAGAGAGAGAGAGAGAAAAAGTGCAAGTAAGAGAAATTATATATTTAGTAACAGATGTTACATATTTGTAACAGAAGTTACATTGAGCAACACAAATTAGAGAGTAGAAGTGTATTTACTTTAATATTAAAACAATGGCACCACTGAAGCACTTTGATGGGTTTTCGTTATGCATATGAATCTTAAACTAGATTTTTGTTAATTTATATACATCTGTTTCTAATATGTAGTAACAGTTGTTACATTTAACAAAGAAAAAATTGTATTTTCTATAGTTTTGGAAATATATGTAAATATTGCATTTATTTAAATTAAATTAGAATAATTACATTTAATAAAAAAAAAAACTTTAATTAAAATGACAATATTTAAATTTAAAATTTACGTAAAAGAGGTTACAAACAGAAAACACACTACCCAACAAAGACGAAATTGCTGGCCAGCAGCAAGATAGGTTCTGGCAATGACGGAGAAGTGCTGGCTGATGGTCGACCACCGCATAACCACTGCTGGACAGCTTCAGTCAACTTTGCTGTTGGAAATCATCAGATAAAATTCTGGTGGGCATCCATTTTATCTCATGCGCTGGCCCACCACTACATGGAAGTGCACGAACTTTTGCAGTATTATTGCTGGGAATCCTTACGCTAGGTGGCGCTGCAAATATCGAAGACATTGAGTATTTGAACACAACTCTGAAATGAATATCTTAACACAATTTAAGTTGTCAAGCTATTTTTTTTTTTTTTGAAACTGTAAAAAATGTAGCGCCACTGCCACCAACAAAATAAATAAGTAAATGAATAAATGAATAAATTCTTTATTTCAACGCAATTTTTTTCTCCTTAAATCTGGTTTTACTAGGTTACAAAAGATTTCGGTTTTCATAATTTACGCAGCTCAGAATCAATAATAAAAAAAGCATATAAAATACGTAGGATTTCTATACAATGGAATAATTTGTATACCAGTTTAATGATTGGGAACGTAAATCACAAAACAAACAAACATGAAATAGTGTAATGAGAGCTGAAAAAACTACGTGCAGTCGTAGCGTACGCTGAAAGCGCTTGTTCATGTCCGATCACGAAAAACAAGCAGCGTCGAGCGCGGTCAGTACTTGGGAGGGTGACCACATACAGTTCAAATATCTCTATAGACATTTCTACTATAGACACTTCTACATATATTTCTATAGCTCTTGGCAAAACTAGCTTATAGAAAAAAGAGTCATAATTATATAATACTTCGTTTTTCTATAGAATTCTATGAGAAATTTTTGTAAGGGAAAGTGCTGGGCCAGCAAAGGAATAGCAGTGGGAAAAATGCTAGCACTGCAGGAAAAGTGCCGGATTGAAGTAATGTGCTGGCATACCATGCTGCCCTGCTGTTGGCCATCACTGATGGGCCAGCTGCATTCGGCTTGGACACTTTTCGACAGGTTTAAGTAATGGCACCCTTGCACTTTACCGCTGATGGCACTGCTGGCTGCCATCTTTTTTTCTAGCTGATGGCCCACTGTTTCTTTCTTTGCTGGGTAACATGTAGTTCAGATGTCTCCGCTCGCTGACCATATGTGTGCAGAACTAATTCAAAATGGCTGTGGCATATCTTTTCTAATATTTTTACCTACAAGTAAGCGCAGTAGTAACCTCTGTTGGTGACAATGGAAGTCATTTCTTTGGTAAGAAAAGTTACAGTAACAGAGATTGAAAATTCAATGTATATAATTTAATCTTAATATATTATAATAATAATAAATAAACAGTTTAGTGTTTCAAGCCTAACCAGTTAAAAATGTGATTTTAAATATTGTTAGTTAAAAACTTAAGTTTAAAACTATACCTACAGTTATCTGGATAGACTTTTTCGCTAGTAAATATGAATAAAAATGGATAATTTAAATTAAAAAATATCGTTTTGAACATTTTTTTCTAATGAAGGTTTTACTGATTATTTTAAAAGAAAGAAAAAATAAAAATATTTCTTTCCCATTTTACCCAGAAGAAAAAAAAAATATTCTAATTGTGGACATTAAAAGGACATAATTTTTTTGTTTCACTCACAGTCCCCTGAATTTACACACCACTATTTTCTAAAAAAAATTATACTTACCGAATCTCTGAAAAATAAAGCGGATAAAACTTTCAGAAATTATTGCTATTCAACTTCCAGAGCTTGTACAAACACACACAAAAAAAATCTACCTACAACAGCCGCGTTTTTTATGTCAGCGCTCAGGGTTAGTAATAAGAGGGTCTTCAGTCTTG
This sequence comes from Maratus speciosus, assembly GCA_963932465.1. Classification (NCBI taxonomy): domain Eukaryota; kingdom Metazoa; phylum Arthropoda; class Arachnida; order Araneae; family Salticidae; genus Maratus; species Maratus speciosus. Next base: position 312,562,545 of record OZ010796.1, read on the forward strand.
GAACTCGATGACGAAGTCATTTTTGTCGCCTTTACCCAGTATATAATGCCTATTTTTCTTCAAGTCAAAATTTGTTTAAATTCATGCAGATAAACACTAAAATAAAAATATTATATTTATCAATATGTTGGAATTTTTTGTAATTTCCGCATATTCGCCGTTGCAATGTCCTGCATCCCATTTCCAAAACTATATTGTAGAATTCATCAACCTGTGGAACCGCTAGCTACCAAGCTACTACTATCGTCGTATAGAAAACGTTGCCTGATTTATTGACATAAATTTTGAGATTAAAACGAATACCGTATGTACTAGCGTATACGTCGACCCCTAAATTCGTGAAAATAATATGTTGTATACCAGTATTTTCTTGTAGCCATCTTCATCTTATTTAATATCAGCATATTCTGCATTTAGATAGAGCGAATATAACTTTTTTAAAATACTGGTATTCAGTCTGTTATTCCTTCCGAATTTGGGGTCGACTTATACGCGAGTATAACATTCGAAATTTGTGGCAAACCATTTTTAGGCAAAAAAGTTTGAAATCTCCTATTCTATCGATACACATGCTTACGCAATATTTCACAAAATCAACCAAAAGATAGCACAAGAAATTGCAATTTTAAAAGCTTTATATTATAAAAAAATGAAATAAAAGTTTTTTATGTTATTAACCACTTGCGCTCGATTGGTGTTAGCGGATGTATCTCACTAGCCACCAGTGTTGCCACATCTGGAAGATTTTTTTTTGTTTTGTTTTTAAAGAAATTTTGAATTCACACCACAAAAATTTAATTCGTATTTTTCTTTTACTTTATTTATGGAAAATAAATCATCTTATATAGCAAAAATAAGAGTTAAAACTTTCTGGTGAGAATTCGGAATGTCTAATTAAAAAAATCAGCCAGATATTTTCGGTACCATGCCAAAATATCCAATGTGAAAACAGTGTTGCTAGTGGGCTACCTTTTTTTAAAATTCAGATTTCTTGATTGGCATCACTTTTCTGAAGTGGTAAAATTCCCCTTGTTCTTGCCTTAATTAATGTGTCATTAAATAAGGCGAATTTTACTATTTCAAAAAATTAACCCACTGGCAACAGTGTTTTCATACTTGATAGTTTGACGTACGGTACGCATGTCATCATCGGAAATGACCAAAATAGCATGTCGTACGCTGTGTACTTCATAGAGCTCTTGAGGTTAAATTTCTCGTCAAATAACGTTCATTTTAACTGAAAATTTATTTTGAGAAAAAAAGCAAGATATTAGAAAGGGAAAAGCATGGGATAATGTTTTTATCTTGACATAGAAATAGAACAAACTTATTATTTCCATATTTTACACTAGTTAATTCTTTCATTCTTTTCAATTTCAATAATTTAGCTTTCCATTATTTAATTTTTGAAATTTTTCTTTTAATTTTGAAATATAATGTATTGCATTTCATTGTGTGACTGTAAAAAGAATAGAGAGCATAAATCAGACATTAGACAAATTTAGACTACAAGTTATATGTAGATAGAGAAAGATATATTTATGAAATATAGCAGGGGTGGCCAACAGTGGCACGCCTGATACCACTAAAATTTTAAAGAAAAATTCGACTTCTTGAATCGCAGAGATTCGATGATTAGATAAGGCAATGATTACAGTAAAATTTTAGTGGTGTGTCGCGTGCCACAGTTGGCCACCCCTGAAATATAGGGTGTTTATGGCCCTTGAAATTTAGCACCGCTATTTCGGCATAGTATTCGTGGGCTTTTTAAAACATAGAGTATTATTAATTTTCTGCGTTTAACCATAGCTGCCAACATCTTACGCTTTTTTTGTACCCCAAAAATTTAATAGAAATTTTTGCCTTATTTAATCGGCAGAATACGGTGATTTAAAAAGGTAAAATTTACTATTAAGGGGTCTCAGGACTCTTAAAGCTTTAAAATTTGCGAAATTTTAATTTTTTTAGATGTTAAACTCCTATCTTTTCTGAACATTTTGATATATTTTTTCCTTGAAATTCCTATTAGAACTGAAGTTATGGCTTTTACATTTATAGATGTTCAACAGCTGAAGCGTCGTTTCGGAAACTTTGAAGCCATTTTTCTCCAAATGACGTTTTTGGGCATAACGCGCACGATATCTCAAACACTTACGAATATTTTTTCATGAAATTTTCAAAACATATGTTTCAGGTTAGTCTGTACAAATTGAACCTAAAATTTCCTTTTTATTGTTCAAAATAATATTTTTTTAGGTGATTATACTGTTGAAATTTTCTTAATTTTGCATTAGCTAAATACAACTTTGTATTAAATATATAAAAAAGCTTTAAATACAAATTTATTTAGGTTCAGAGTAATTATTACAACCTGAAGTATAAGTAGGTACCAAAATTTTCATTCTAGTTGCAACACTTATTTTGTAATCGTGCGCGTAAGCTGTTATCCGATTTTTTGCTCGAAAAATGTCTAAAAGTTTGGAGCCCCTGTAAATGCTAATTCTGCATCTTATAATTTTTTAAATGCATGAAATGAAAGAACATACTTATATATTTTATTCCAATTAAAACTGTGTCTTAAAATCATATACATTTTAAGATATTAAATGTTGAAAATGGTCTTTTTTTTCATTTTTTCCAATTTTAAGAGTCCTGAGACCCCTTAAATTTTTATGGTACAAAAAACCGTAAGAGTTGGCAGCTATGCACGAACGTAGACAAACTCTTTTCTGTTATTTGTACAGATTAAATAAATATTCTGGTTCAAATATTTTTATGTGCCTTTATTAATATGACATTAACCCCTTAATTATCGCTCCCGTCATATTCTCGGGCTGTGTCTTTCACTCAAATTGTTTGATTCCCACCAGTTTTATAAAATAGTGAAACTGGCTATATTTTAGTATCATTTTTCCTGTCATTAAAGAAGGTGAATATTTCTTTTTCATAAAAGTGGTGCCAATAAGCAATATGAATTTTTCAACCGTAATTTATTTCGAACGTTAAGGGGGTTAAATAAGGTGAATTTTACCATTTTAAAAAAGTGGTGCTAATAAAAGAATCTGAATTTAAAAAAAAAGTAGCCCACTGGCAACACTAGTTACATTTAATATATTCTCTTGAATTATCTCTCTTGAAGTATATCTTGAAATACATCATACTGCATTATTGGTAATTTTGTACATGTTGCAAGCTAGCGGTTTGTACCAAAACATTTCACGAGATAGCTTTGTTATTTTAATTATTTTCGTACTTAACCCTACAGTGCACGAATTTTTCTACTGCAAGATTATTTTTCATAATCATATTTACCGTTAGAAATCAGAAATTTCACTGAGAAATTCTATTTTTTTTTTTTTTTTTTTTTTTTTTTTTTTTTTTTTTTTTTTTTTTTTTTGTGTGTGTGTGTGTGTGTGTGTGTGTGTTAGAGAAAATAATGATATTTCATTTAATCGGCAAATTGTCGCGATTTAAGAGAACAGCATTTTCTCTAAGAATATGCTGGTGTGGAAAAACGCGGAAATCTCATCCCTGTTAATTGCACAAGTATTTATGAAAAAATATACTGGTAGCAAAGAACCGATTTTATTCCTTAAAAGTATAATTTCAATTGATTCAAATGTGCATCAATGCACAGTGTAGGGTTAATTACGGGATTCAATTACCTACCTGTTAAATTTGTATTTTATTTATATATTTATTTATTCAAGAAGTTTTCGTTTTCTTTGGAAATTTAGTTATTGAATGTTATACGAAATAAAAACAAATGGTGAATTAATTACATTGTTTTACGTGCAAACGGTTTATTCATCCGTAATTTGGTTGAACCCAGATTTAAAAAAATCAATCTCGAAATTTATTTAAAAACCATAAAAAATAAGCAAATTGGGATACAGTCTGCAAAAAACTGTATCTGAAGATACTATTTATTTCTGTTGTCGATGACAAAATATAAATTGTGCAGTGTTTCGAAGTAAAAAAAAAAAAATTGTATTAAAAGCAAAATTTATTGCTTAGGTCTTTGTAACCGTCACCATGAACCTAATGCTATTTACATACATGTTTTTCCTTTAAAATAAAGATTTAAAGTCCTTTAAATTGAAAATAAAAACATTTTTGATGTACTAATTACGGTCGGTTCACAAAACGTTAACGTGCTTTTGTATATTACACATTTCATCGTCTTCTGCATTGTTGTCAGGTTGAGAAAATTTTTATTAAAAATATCTACCAATATTTCAAAAGGGAAATCTTTACTTTATTTAATGAGAGTCATACCGGGATTAAATAAAGCAAAGATTACTAGTCAAAAGAAAAAAAAAATTCTTTAAGTAAAAAATCCTCAACATGGAAAGATTTGTCTACTCAACATCACACACTAAATATTCCTCGGCAGTAACTAGTATAATCTCTGCCATCGAAATACTCAATGCCACAGGACACTAATTGTGACACCATCAATAATCGACCGACTTCTCACTAGTGTTGGAATTCACACCGGAAAATTTTCAATAGCAATTTTATTTTATTTTACTTGTGGAATATCTATCATCTCATAAAACAATAATAACTATTTAAACTTACTGTTGGGAATTTGGATTCCCCCAATAAAAAATCAGCCAGATGCAGCAACACTGTGGCATTCCTCATCTGGCTGAATTTTTATTTAGGGATTCCGAATTATCACCAGTAAGTTTAAATAGTTAGTATTGTTTTATAAGATTATAGATCTTTCACAAATAAAATAAAATAAAACTGCTATTAAAAATTTTCCGGTGTGAATTCCAACACAAGTGAAAAGTCGGTCGATTGGTGATGACGTCACAGTTCGTGTCATCTGGCCTTGAGTACACCGCCCCCTGAATACTAGGCCTGAGCGCTGGACCAAAAATGGCGGCTGCCGAAGGCGGATTTTTTTCAGAGTGTGTACAGTCCCTTAAATATTCCTACCAATATTTTTTTGAAGTTTTTTCCGCTTCATTTTTCTGAGAATAAACAAGGTGGATAAATCTTTTATAAAATACTGGTGTCTACATTTAAGGGACCGTACCTATGCTAAAAAAAATCCGCCTTCGGCAGCCGCCATTTTTGTGTCATTTTTGTGTGAGCGCTCAGGCCTATTATCCAGGGGGCGGTGCTTGAGTATCTCGATGGCAGCGGTATAACATATAATATATATTCATAATCTGGCAATAATATTAAGCCGCTAAACATACATGGCATTATGAAGATGATGACTGTTGTATGGTGTGTGTTGCTATTTTTGGGGATTTCTTATTTAGTACTACCACTAGCTTTTAAATAACACCGCTATTTCAGAATAGTATTGTTCTCTTTTATTTTATGATTGGCATTCCGTGATAAACTACAACGTAGATTGCTAGTCGAAAAGAAGGGTAGATATTTAAAATTTAAAAAAATCCCCAATCTAGCAACACTGCGCATAATTCATTGCATTAATCTCTTAGCGGTCGCATTAAATTATGGTTTAAAAATTCAAATTGCTTATTGGCATCACTTTTTGGTAAAGAAATATTCATGTAATTTAATGACAGGTAAAATGATACCATAATAAAGTCAATTGCACTATTTAAAAAAATGTTGGGGATCAAACAATCTGAATAAAAGACACAGCTCGTGACTATCACGGGAGCGAGAATTAAGGGGATAAAAGTTCATACGACGCATGGAAAGTGATCTAATATTATTAAATTAAATATAAATTTATTTAATTCTTAGAAGTATTAACACTAGAACCGCCAGAAATTTTAGTGAAGTGTTATAAAAATATTTTTCACCGGAAATTTTAATTGAAACTACTTAACTTATTTATTTAACTTATTTCTCCGTGGCACAATTTTAACTTATTTTAGAAAGAAATTTCTGGTGATAATCGAAATATTTTAATGTGCTAGCGGTCAAAATGACCACTACGGCGGTTCTAGTGTTAATACATTTGGTAGACGACTTAGACAGTCTTGTACAGGTAACTAACTCAATTAGTTCCTGAACATTTGTGTATAAAATCTAAAAGACCTGTGGCTCTAATTCATTGAGTGCCAGTTTAAAAGTGAAGCTTTTCAAAGAAAGAAAACGGAAACTTTACTTTGTCTAAATAAACAATCAAATTCTTGATATGTCAGTCGTCTATAATGAACTGCATTTAATTGAAAAAAAAATAAAAGAAGTCACACACTTATATTTATATATGTAAAACATTTTACCTCTTAAAAATAGAAAGCCCTATTATTTTCCGCATGTGCATTTAAAGTAAGTTTTCGACGATTTCGATTGTCTGGTTATTTGCAACTATGCAAATTATCGCATCCGCAACTGATGGCATGTGTTGTTTAAGAGAACAGAGGTTTCAATTCAATTAACCCCTTAACAGCTTCATTCTTTTTGACACAATAAACTTAAAATAGGGAAGGAATGCTACTTTTTAAATACTGAAATATCTGCCAATTAATAAAGCAAAAGTTATAGTTAAAAATTACTGGTGTTGAAAAGATTTTAGTAATGACGTAATCAAACTATTTTTGTGCGAGAGGGGTTTATCAAAAACTGTTAAAGAGTTAATAAGAAGAAAATGTTTGGTAGACTGACGGTCGAGTTGCGTAAAAAGATAATCGAAAAACGAAATAGACGGTGCCTAATGAGGCAAAAAGGTAAGGTTTAATGATTCCTGAATCAACACATTGTTATATTTTGAAAACTTTCGTTGCAACTGGTGATATACAGCCAAAAAACAGTACCGGTCACCCATCAAGAACAACGGACCGAGACGCTGCCGTCGAACTGCCGAGACGCTGCCGTCCAGAGGACACGAGTGTCCTCTAATCGACTGATTTCTCACAAGTGTTGGAATTCATACAGAAAAATTTTGAACAGCAATTTTTTTTATTTTATTTGTGGAATATCTATCATCTTATAAAACAGTAATAACTATTAAAAATTTATTGGTGAGAATTCGGAATCCCTAAATAAAAATTCAGCCAGAAGCAGAATGCCATAGTGCTGCCACATCTGGCTGATTTTTTATTGGGGGATTCCAAAATTTTGCCAGTAAGTTTAAATAGTTATTATTGTTATATAAGATGATAGTTTATCCACAAACAAAATAAAAGAAAATTGGTATTCCAAATGTGCCGGTGTGAATTCCAACACTAGTGAGATGTCAGTCGATTAGTAATGACGTTCCACTCGTGTCCCCTGGCCTTGAGTATTTCGATGGCAGCGCCAGAGACTTTCGAATGTTGAGTCGATTGGTAATGAATAGCAGACCAGGAAGGATGACAAAAGCCGTTTCCCAATGGCTTGCATAGCTGCCATTTACGCTTTTTTCTTAAAAATAAACTTTAACAGTAAATTTTGCATTTATTAATTGCCAAAATCTTCGAATAATTAAGTATAAAATATCTTTTATATTTTAGTTTTATCCAAAAACAGTAAAAGTTCGCAGCTATTGACTGTACAGCATACGGCGAGTGGTGACTCGGAAAATGGGTACAAAGTTATTGCATAAAAAGAGCTTCAAATCTTACAAATCAAACGAAAGCGGCCGTTATATACTGTTCATAAAAAGAAAATGTTTTCTGTGGTCTGTGGAGTACTTAAAATAGACATACCAGCATTAGCAAAGTGTTATATGGTCGAATGAATCCCCTTTTCCTGTTTTTTACGTAAATATCGGTCGTCGTGGCAAACGGTAAGCAAATGAAGCTTTAAACCCAAAATGCGTCAAACAAGACTACAAGTTACCATCATATGTTCAAATTTGGGAATATTTTGGCTATTTGATGGCCACATGATGCCATATGATGGGATCAGTGTTGCCAGATGGGCTACTTTTTTAAAAATCAGATTCTTGATTGGCACCACTTTTTTGAAATGGTAAAATGTGCCTTATTTAATGACATATTGATTAGAGCAAAAGGAAAGTTAATTTTACCTTTTAAAAAAAGTGGTGTCAATCAAGAAATCTGAATTTTAAAAAAGTAGCCCCCTGGCAACACTGGATGGGATAATTAATTCACAACATTATCAGGACATATTGCACAATCAGTTGTTGCCTTCAGTTCAACAACATGTGTATCAATCGGGTAATCTCTTTTAACAATACTTGACCAAACAGCATAAAGCTATGACAACAAAAACCTTGCTTCAACGACATGATATTCTTGCCATAGATTGGGTTCCGAATTCAGTGAGCATCAATCCTTTCGATGATTTGTGGCAGTACTTAAAGAAGGAAGTTCGATATAGGAAACCACGTGACAATCAGCTGTTGAAAAGAATTCTTCTTGAAAAAGGCAAACAATTCCCATTTCTGCGTGCCAGTGATTAGTTTCAACTATGTCGAGAAGAGTGAGATATGATTACGCTGCCAAAGGAGAGCAAACGAAGTGGTAAAACTCACTCATTTCATCTCATTTGAACTTGCGTAAAACATCAGGGGCATAAAAAAACTTGGGAGGAAATGGATTTCATTAGCCACAAAGTTTGTATCGTTTATTAATTTTTGTTCGACATCACTATGTAATAATAAAATGCATCATTTTCTATAAAAAATAATTTACATGAAATGTTTTGAATTATTTTTTACTTTTATTGTCAAAAAACATCGATAAACTAATATGCAAAATATTAGGGCCACTCGTAAGGTATAATCGTGGAACTAAAAATAAAGAGGAACTGACATAACGTAAAAATGGTGACGCTTCAACTGTAACCTGTTCTTCAGGTTCTGATTTCCTCAAAAGTAAACTTCCACCAGTAAATTTGAATAGAAATTTCCTCCTTATTACAGTATATACTCGCGTATACGTCGACTCCAAATTCGAATACCAGTATTTTTAAAAAGTTATCTGCGCCCTATCTAAATACAGAATTAGCTGTTATTAAATAAGCTGAAGATGGCTACAAGAAAATACTGGTACACAATATATTGTTTTCACGAATTTAGGGGCCAACTTATACGCGAGTATATACGGTAATTAATATAATATAAACGTCATAACTAAGTCAAGAATATCAATTACTTTTTACTGGTGGAAGTTTGTTCTTTTGGTAGTCATACCTTGCGATTCCGCCATATTGTGATGAACTAAACAATCCTAATGTCAATGCCAGCAAATTAGATTATTGCCCGGGCAAAATTCCACCGGTAAATTTGTATAGAAATTTCCATCCTTGTTTAAACGCCTTATTTATGCAGAAGTTCTTTCAGAAATATAGCAGAAATTTCTATTCGCTTTTACTGGTGGGACTTGTCCCGGCATTAATAAGAATTCGATACAATGGAAACAAATAGCAGTTGCCATCTTGGACAACCTCCTCAGTTACTTCACTCAAAAGCGTTGCCATAGAAATACTCAAGGCCAGAGGACACGAGTTTTGACGTCATCACTAATCTAACGACTTCTCATTAGTGTTGGAATTCAAACCGAAAAAGTTTGAATAGCAATTTTATTTTATCTTTTCGTGAAATATCTATCATCTTATAAACAATAATAACTATTTAAACTTACTGGTGATAATTTAGAATCCCCCAATAACAAATCAGCCAGATGCGGAAACACTGTGGTAATCCACATGGCTGAAATTTTATTTAGGGATTCCGAATTCTATCACTAAGTTTATATAGTTATTACTGTTTTAGAAGATGATAGATATTCCACAAATAAAATAAATTTGCTATTCAAAATTTTCCGCTGCGAATTCCATCACTAGTGAGAAGTCGGTCGATTATTGATGACGTCACAACTCTTGTTCTGTGCCTTTGAGTATTTCGATGGCATCGTCAAAACCCGTAGATACCATTCTATGTGTCTCATCCTCTTCATTCGTAGCTCCATTGGTATAGTTTCAGGCCTCGGAGTGGTCACTTTTATTGCTACCACTAATTTTACTAAATTATTTTTAAGGCACATTACTACAATAATTACAAAAAAAGCTCGCCAAGAAGCGGATTCTTACGACATTTACAAGATAAATCTAAAACTAAAATTTTGTTAAGGAAATAGTGGCGGTGGAAGTTTGATTTAGTCTCTATAAAAAAAAAAAAAATTTCCCTAGGCCTGTTTTTTTAAATCAAAATTTTACAGCTTTTCCAGTTTTTTTTTTTAATTTTTTTCCAGCTTTTTATTCGTTCGTTATTAGAATGTAGTTCGTAAGTTGAAGACTAAATGTGCATTAGTCACACAGCATTTAAAAAAATTATAGCTATAGGAAATAATTTTAAGCAATCTGAATTTTTAAAAAAGTTGCCCATCTGGCAATAATGGATTGACTTTGCACCGTCCTTGAAAGAGTTAAGGCTGTTCTTAACTGCTCTACGCAACAAGTGAAAAACTTTTTGACGCATTTACAAATTAATTTTTTGACGGAAAGGTATAAAATTGGAAAGCCTGGCCATGGAAGCGATTTAGAATTGAACTGTTTTTCCATTTTTTGATCAATCGATAACCTATTGAGTTATAAGGAATTTAGATCACGTGAAAAATACGTTTTTCTCCCGCTCTTGAGTCTCTTTCTTCCTTCTCGCGGAAATTCGGTACAAAACGCCAATTTTGACACTATTTTCTGAAAGATCTTCTGCGTTTGAAAAAAAAAATGGAAGAACAGCTCAATTACATAGTTTCTGAACAACAACACTAGCTAGTTTCATGAATTTTCGAACAAAAATAAATTAAAACTTATGTCAGAAAGTTGCCCTGTCGGATTTGAGAACACCATTAAAAACATGTGGAATAATTGATTAATTTATTAACACTAAAACTACCATCTGTTCCGTTTTGTAAATTTTGTGCATGGCTGCAAACGTCTAAGAGTTTATGTCACCAATAATTTGGAAAAACGATATTCGGTTGTTTAATCGCAGAAATGTCGATTATATCTGCAGAGAAGCAAAGATTTCTTATCTAAAGTAGTTTTGAGAAACACTTCTAAAATTTTGATGATGTATTACATGAGTCAAATGATAATTGTACGGTACGTTAAGCGTTAAAAGTCTTTATACCACTTTATATATAACATAAGAAAATCGTTCTTTCATCGCCAGAACCTTTTTTTAATGTTTGTGCAAAATTATCAATAAACGTACACGTTTTCTCTAGCCTTTCTTCACTCTACCAGATTATTTCTGGTTATATGTGGCGCGGAGGCGCCGCACTTGTCCCTATCAAAGTGCTGTACCATAAGAATGTATGCTTGTAACCCGAACACGCTCAAAAGCTATTGTAAAAAAAAAAAAAATGGCAGCGTTCTTTTAAATACCCCCGTTTGTATTTTAACCCTTTAACCCAAGGGTGGCCAACTGTGGCACGCGCTACACCACTAAAATTTTACAGAAATCATTGCCTTATCCAATCATCGAATCTCTGCGATTCAAGAAGTCGAATTTTTCTGTAAAATTTTAGTGGTATCAGGCGTGCCACTGTTGGCCACACCTGCTTTAACCCTTTCTGGCGCGGAGTAATTCAGTTTATAAGCTTATGAAATTTTGGACTGACACCAGAATTTATAAACGAAATTATTAGAAAATTCGAGCTTGCTTATTTTTACGTACATTATGAAAGGAAAATTTTAAATAAATATTCTTGGTGGCGATTGTCAGTTTTGGAATTAAAATTAAGTGTCCTTTTTTAAGGACACTGCCCTCGAAAGGGTTAAGCTTTGGTCGGTAAATTTCTTCAAAATTCACAAACGTCACATTGGCACCAGTATTTTGCAAACAAAAAATTCTGTTTACGATATACAGGAAAAATGCATTAATTTATTTTCAAATAAATTTGGTCGAATATTCCAGTGCAATTATGACATTTGGGGATTAAAATTAAGTGGGAAAAATTCAACCCCCAGAGCTCAAAGGGTTAACTATTTCTTTTTTTTACAGAACAAATTAAAAATCAGAGCACGGCACCAGTTTTGTAAAATAAAATATTTGGCTTTGTACAATTGAAAAAGGTACGCCATTTAACAAAGCAAAGATTACAGTAAAAATTAAGTGGTATATAAAAGCTTTTAGTATCGAATATAGCAAACACTCTTTTCCCGAGACGCACTCGGGCACGAGAGTTAGAGGGTTAAGTTATTTATCAGGTTGAGGAGTTCCACAGTGACTGACACTTAAGCTGGAAACTTTACAATGTTTTAAATAATTTTTAAGAAAGTATAATTCTGCAATAAATAAATGGCAAGTAAATTTAAAAAAAAAAATCAGTAATTGCTTAAAACAATGTATATATATATATATAGTATTAAATCATATTTTAGACCGTTAGTCATCGTTGACTGATGCGTTCTAAACGGAAAGTTCAATGTCAGTCACCGATGACTGACGTGGCGCTTAACGTGTTAAATGTTGTTTGTTTTTCTGTAAGGTATCTGAAGTCGTTACCCAACTGGATATTTTCGTACATTTTCGACTTTGGTTGCAGTTTTTTTTTTTTTTTTTTTTTTTTTTTTTTGTAAACACTTTTGAAACCGGTTATAAAAGTGAAAGTGTTCTCAGAAATAAAAAGAATGAAAAATATGTTATTACCATAATTTCCCGCGTATCTGCCGCGGCTTAGTTAAGTCTTTTTCAAACCGGGAATTATATTGAAAAAAAGAAGTCAAATAAGCGCTATCTAGTCGCATTTTATTTAAGGGGGTCCGGGACACATTTTGAAAAAAAATTTATTTATTGAGTTAAAATTTTGAAATTTTTTGATGTGGTTAACTGTATCATTTGTAAGCAAAATCGCATCATAAATCTTCTCATAATTTTTTTACAAAAATTTAAAATTTAAATTTTGTTAAAAAAGTGGGGTAGTTTCAAATCGTTATAACTCGAAATATTATTTATAGAATTTCAGTTTTTTTTTCATTTAAATAAACAGAAATATATAAGTTTTAATTTAGATTCAGCATTTAAAAAAAATATTAATAAAAAAAGAAAATATTTAAAGTAAAAATTAGAAAAAAAATTATGTAACTTAAAAAAAAAAAAAACCATATTTTCAAAAGTAATATATATTTTTTAATTTGCTGAATCTAAATTAAGGAAAAGCTATTGAAAAAGACATGTTCCAAGTTTGAATTATTTATCTATAACGGTTCTTGATTTATAACAATTTAAATATGAGTAATGGTGAAAAAACCCATCATGAAGAAAAATGCAATTTCACAAGAAGTCGTTTCCTTGACAACCATAGCTAGAAAGGTATAATTTGAAAACAAACCATATCGAAAAAATTAATACTTCCTGTTCTAATTAAGATAGAAACATGATTTAATGTCATTTTAAGCAGAAAACGGCAGAGAAAATTTTAATCCAATAAAAAAAAATTTTGAAAATTTGAAGATTTTTGTGTCCCGGACCGCCTTAAGATACATTCTGGTAGAAAAGCGAGTTATCTGAGGTGCGGCTGATACGTGCGAAATCACGGTAATGCCTACTAAATCCCTTTCTTCTTAGGGGAAAACTTTTATGAGTGTCGCCTAGGAAACATACCCAAAATGCGTCAAATCTATTATTAATCGCTTCGCATTTGGGCACATTACCTTACGCAATATTTTATAATTTTTTTTATTAAGATTAATTAAATATTTTAAAAGTATGTTTTTGATTTTAGGAACATCTGAGTGTGTTTAATTCATTTCAATGCATCTTGTTAAAAAGAAGCAAACTGAGAATCTTTTGTATTTCGACAGATTTCCGATAAATAATATCTAAATGCCTTCTCCCTAAAATATCTCCCAAACGAAACATCTAAGCAAAATTTAAAAGCTTTAATCTTTTTTCAAATTTACTTCTTTATTTGTTATTTTATTGCAAAAATATTTAATCAATCATATAAATTTCCCTCCCCGCTCTCCCATTCGTAAAATGTTGAAATAATTTAATGACACCAGTATTTACAAGAGAATCTGTTTGTATAAAGTAAAAGTATATTCTCGAGTACTTAATAAAGGTGAAATTTCCGTTTTAAAATTCCGTTGCCAATGGGGCGATTAGGGATTAAAATTATGTGATGTCATAGCGGCATCATCGCCTCTCAAGGGGTCAAGAAATTTGGTTTGATACCACCCAATATGCTTTTTTAAAATTTTATTACGCAATTTTAGTAAGTTATTCTATAATTTTCTTTATTGTGAGCAAAATACAATGGAGACATTTATTTCCCGCAGTAAGAGAAACAAATAGACACAAGAGACAAAAATATTTATAACTATTTGGTGACTGGTAACTGGTATGGTCCAGTTACCCCGAATACATCTCCCAGTTACCCCATTTTTGAAAAAATTATGGGTTAACTGTGACACCGCGCTTACATTTGAAACATGAAGTAAATATGTATAGATACCTAATACTATTAAAGTAGTTATATGCCTAATCTTAAAAAAAGTATTGTTTAATAAAAGTACTTACATTATTTTAATAAAAAGCCGAGGAAGTTCAACCATATTGACGTTGTTTTTAGAAAGATAAACGTAAATATTTGACAACTTATCACAGCAAAGTGAGAGTTATGATTGAGTTGACACACGTTGTTTTAGGAAGTAGATATTAAGGTGCATTGTTCACAAAAGCTAAAACTTAAAAAACATCAACAGTTTTTTATAAAATAGCCTATGGCCCAGTTACCTCGTGGGTCCAGTTACTCCAACTAACTTTACTTACCATTTACTTTTTATTGAAGTGATCTATTCGCACAGGAACATTTTAAAAAATATTTTGTTTTTATAATGCACGTGATTTTCTATTTTAAAATAAATTTGTTTGTAGATTCTGGTGGCAATGAATCTTTTCAACATTTCAGCCACAGAATTGTGCATGTATGGTATTTGTAAGCTATTTTCGCATTTTTATTTGTGAAACTCTGAAGACGGTAAAGCTTCCTGGAGTTACATATGCATTTAGCGAAACTTAAATAAATGACACAAAAGGTCACGTTCAGGTACAAACAGCGTTGCCAGTGGGCTACTTTTTTTTAATTCAGATTTCTTGATTGGCACCACTTTTTTGCAACGGTAAAATTCACTTTGTTTTTGCCTTAATTAATATGTCATTAAATAAGGCACATTTTACCATTTCGAAAAAGTGGTGCCAATCAAGAATCTGATTTTTAAAAAAGTAGCCCATCTGGCAACACTGGGTACAAATGTCCGAATTCAGAAAACAACGATCGCACGTAAAATTTCAAAACTCACTGGTCCACTATATTACCCCCATAAAAGAATAGCTATACACTCTGCCACTATTCTTGAACTACAGGTTGTACACCTTTGCTTTACACATTTCTGGGCACCTTCGACCTAAAAACTCCAAGTAACAAAAGTGCGTGCTAATAGTTTCAAAAATGAAAGTTTGTGCACTTTTAATATTTCAGACGACCCCTTACATAGAAATAAACTACACATGATTATAAAGTGAATTGGAAAATTTAAAGAAGTCTTTTTAATTCTTGCATTAATTAAAGTTGAAGTTATAGCCATCGCCTGGATAGCTTTTCACGCGCTGTACTCAAAGTTATAATATAAACAGGGATGAGAGCGCTCCGACCTAATGACTGATTGCTACCACTAAATTTTAATGGTATTTCTCGCGTTATTTTATGACAAATTTTCTAAGATTTATAAAAGCAAATAATACTATTAAAATTTAGTGATGAGAATCAACTATTTGGGTCGGAGCGCTCTTATCCCTTTATAAAACAAATGTAAAAAAATACACAAAAACCTTTATTATTTTAAGAAACATATTATTATATAACGATACGTTGAAGAGCACATTTATGTTTCACTCCATCCATTTAGTTTGAAATGAATGATTTTCCATAGGAAATATTTCATATTCTTATTTTATCTTGATTAAAAAAAGAAAAAATACTCATTATTTTACAATATTGATGATAAGCAAACTCTCCTAATCCTTTGTTGCTTACTCGAATAGGAGGCACTCCATAAAGATGAATAATAGTCTTTCTTAGATTTATAAAATGTCACGAAATATATCTTCTTTTTAAAACTGGAAGATTTGATATCAATGAATAAATTATTTTTATAAGTAAGAAAAGTATTTTTAAGGTAAACTATGTTATCACTTTCCGAAAATTTTTTAATCAACGGAATATATTCATACATATAACAATGAAATTTAATAAATGGAAGCTGTCAAGGGTATTAATTGTTTATAAAATATCCAGTTAGTAAATCACATATATTTTTGCCTAGCCGAGGTACGCACGCTCAATGGAGTTACAAATAAAGAGGAGGACTCATATAGTTCACTGACTACCAGTTGCGAGTGAAATAACTGAGGAGGTTTTCAGAAGAGGGCGGCTGTTTTTTTAATCGGTTCAACAGTTTCTGATTACCGCCGGAGCAAACTTTCCACCAGAAAATTTGAATAGAAAATTTCATCTTATTTAAGTGCATATACATGGAGATAATTTCTCACAAATATGGTGAAATTTTATTTTGTTTTTACTGTTGTTAGTTTGCCCAGATATTATAATATTTTCACTCACACTGATATGAGGTTGTCTAGGTTATCACAATATGGATGAAAGCGAATGCCTAACTACCGCCAAAGTAAACTTCCACCAGTAAAAATGAACATCTGTTTCTGCCAATTATTATGATTGAAATGTTGCGGGATTAATACGTTTCCGGGTTGCCAGTTCGGATCTGCTTTTAATTTAAAAGCTTTGAAACCCACATAGGAAATTCGAAAAGAATATTTAATTTAGGTCACAGGGCGTCTGCCATTAAATAAAGAAAACAAAGCTGTACAGATTTTCCGGCGTGAATATAAAAAGCCATAATTAAAAAAAGGCAAATCTGGCAAACCTTAGGCGTTTATATAAGGAGAAAATTTCTGCTTAAATTTACTGGAGGAAGTTTCTTCCGGTGGAAATCAACCGCTGCGAAAGCGGTTACAGTTGAAGCTTCAATATTTTAAGGAACACAAAGCTGTACAGATTTTCCGGCGTGAATATAAAAAGCCATAATTAAAAAAAGGCAAATCTGGCAAACCTTAGGCGTTTATATAAGGAGAAAATTTCTGCTTAAATTTACTGGAGGAAGTTTCTTCCGGTGGAAATCAACCGCTGCGAAAGCGGTTACAGTTGAAGCTTCAATATTTTAAGGATATGTCAGTTCCTCTTTATAATAGTCCCATGATACGCTCCTTAAACTTTCCAAACAGTCTGGCACGAGCATTTCTGTTAAACAATTTTGTATTTTAATATTAACACTAGAACGCCCGGAAGGAACCGATTCGACTCCGGCCAAATGGCTAAATGTCCATTGGAGCTAGAAATTTTTAATAAAATAAGTTAAAACAGATTTTCAAAAATGCGTTAAATAAATCAGCTAAATATTTTTAAATAAAAATTCTGGTATGAATATTTTTATGAAACTTAAGTAAAATTTCCGGGCGTTCTAGTGTTAAAATGGTGGAATTCAGAATCACTTCGTTAAGCAGATTTTTAAATATATATTTTTAGAAGGCGATAAATGTTATTAAAAATTGCGGTAAGACTACGACACCTTGCTAATAAAACAATATTTTAGTTACCTAAAGAATTGCTATTGTGAATTATTATAAAAAGCTGATACGATTTAACCCTATAAACGCCGCTATATTAACCACGTTGAATAAGTAGAGTTTATATATATATATATATATATATATATATTAGGTCATCAAGTATGAAACTTGTGATTACAAACGGGCCAGACTACCAACGGGGCAAGCTTCCACTAGTAAAAAAGAACAGAAATGTTTGTGTTGTTCATGACAGTAATTTTTCATGAACATGGCGTTTATATAAGTAAAAAATTTCTATTAAAATTTCTAGGTGGAAGATTGCACCGTTGGTAATCTGGCCATGTTGTAATTACAAGTTTCATAATTGATGACCTGATATTAAGCATTTAAGTAATCCCTATTATAAAGCAGTTAATTTTTTTAACTGTAACTGTTTATAAAATGTAACATGTTCTCGTATCAGAAGCATTGGCATTTGATGGGGATTTATCATAACCAATATATACGTTGACAATTTAAAGAAGCATTCTGCTTTTTCGACATTCAACATCTCCAGTGTTCACTGTTGCCACTTTCCAGAAACATGCTTGTATCTATTTCCATACCAATTTTTAAATGAGCACAATCATCCACTTGACAGTTAAAATTTTTTGCTGACAATCTTTGCTATCCATGAAGTTTTCAGTTTCTCTACTAGCTATCAACCTCTTCAAGGGCCGGGGCTCATTTTTGACGACTTAATTTTATGCCTTAAATGCCCCATTGGCACCAGAATATTGGAATTCAGTGTTGCCAGTGGGCTACTTTTTTTTTATTTCAGATTTCTTGATTGACACCACTTTTCTGAAATGGTAAAATTGCACTTGCTTTCGCCTTATTTAATATGCCATTAAATAAGGCGAATTTTACTATTTCAAATAAGTGGTGTCCATCAAGAAATCTGAATTTTAAAAAAAGTAGCCCACTGGCAACACTGTTGGAATGGCAATTTCTTTTACTAACAAAGGAACCCCTTTTGGTGCTGTTCGCACCTAACATATAGATCTGGTTCATTTTGTAGCCTTATACATAAAAGTTAGAGCACCGATAAAATTTCTTTGTTAAAATCATACTTTATATAGTTTTTCATACTTTTAATTTTTTATTATTACATTTTTATTTGTTTATTTCACGCCGAAAGTCAGTTAAGACGTCAAATATTGTGCTACATTTTTCCCGCCCGCTTTAAGCAAAGAGTAAATGTACAGTACATATTACTAGAATTATATCAAATTATGATTTTTCTTTTATAATTGATAGTATAAGAAACAAATATTAGGCTTTTCTTTTTTAACAATTTCCAAAAAAGTTGAAAAGTGTTTATGACTTCGGTTTGTCTGTCCGTCTGTCCGTCTGTCCGCCTGGCCGTCTGGCCAACTGTCCAAGCTCTAACTCTTGTAAATATGCTCGGATCGTTCTGAAATTTTTGGATGTTAGTGACCTCTACCATATCACGTTCCCTATTTCAAATGAAATTTGTAGCATGTTTAGTTCATTTACAGGGACAGTCAAAAGTTTTCCGTTACATTACAACCAATGGGAAAAAATCGTTTCAAATAATTTTTGATGGTGTTACACTCTTTCAAACATAGTAAAATTAATATTCATTTATGAAGTCCACTAAAATGTGCATTCTGTTGAATATGCGGTGCAGAGAGTAGTTAATGTTCATTAGGGTGGTGCGAAAAAAGTCAAGTTGATATTTCCGAGTCGCTATAGTGCGGAAAAGTTGCGATTGGTAAATACAAGAAAAACGAAAAAAAAATTCTTCAAATCGGACTTTATCTTCCGATCCCGCAAACTGCCTAAAAATTCAGAAAAATTGAAAATTTCCGATTTCTTCAGAATTAATTATTTTTTTTACGTTTATATATCTTTTATCGCTATAGTGACAAATATTTGCAGATTGTACTGTTTAATAATTATAATAATAAAAATTGTGTTTAGAGAATATCTTCCGATCGTGCAAGCTCAATAAAAATCGGCAAAATTTCACTTTTTGAGTGATTTTCATGCATTAAGAATATAATCAACTGAGGTCAGTTTTCGGTCTCAGGTTAAGATTTAAATGTTAATTCGTACTATTGAGCATATTAAGTTATTTTTAAACAACCTAGAACTTACTACGAAGAGTTCGTTCTAGGTCTGAAAAGTTTAGTAGTTCACCCAACTGCTGTTTGCCACGTTGCAAAACTGCGCTGAAGTCGGCGTACGCACTCCCACCTAGTCTCACCTAACTCCATAAAATTTGCAGCAAAGTCAATTGGATTCAGATTAACTACATGGCATATATTTTGACGGAAGAAAATACCCTAGTTAATGAAAGGATATCCTTAGATCCAATATTGGATCTAAACAGGTTCTTCGAAGTATTAAAGAGGGACACTATTCTATCATAAAAGAACGAGACTCAGTTTATTTAGGCCATGTGTCTCCAACCTCCAGGTCTGCAAAAGACATTGTAGCTTTCATAGTATCATGTCTTACTGAACTGTGGTGGTACAAATACCAATACTGAACAGAAAGGTGTTGCCATTAGACAGCTTGAAATGCATCTCGAACGACCGCTGCAGTGGGTTTTTTATTTATTCCATTTTGTTGAATTACCTTTCCGCCATCTTTTTTAACATTTGGATGGTGAAACAACTGGCCCAAGATCATTTAGTAGACCAATTGGGCAGAATCTCATTGTTGTGTAAAGCTCTAGGTCATAAATTTTTAATTGACCTATTGTGAAATTCCAGACGTGAACAGACAACTATTGAGCAAGGACTAAAGATATCTTATTGACGTAAGTCAAGCAATAAAAAGTGGCAACTTTCCAAATGACTTATCAAAGTGTAACCCAAGCCCAATTTCACATGCCAGATGACTCACTTGTGCAAAAAGTGTCCTTCGAATTTACGTGAGCGTGGAAAAACCATCGGATGCCTTAAAAGCCATATTGACATTTATTTTAAAATCCTACATGCCAGTTTGGTTTGAAATAAAATGCAGTAAGTACAGAAGGTCCTATTCATCTGTACAGAGCAATAGAAACATCTCGATACTTGCGTGATAACCTGAAGAAAGTTTAGTCCCTGATATTGAACGAAACTGGTTCTTTGCTCATCCGGAAAATCTACTGATGGCAATGGTCTTTGGTAAGAGGAGGCACATAAGAGAGCTAGGGTTAAGAAGAGTGTTAAAAGCCAGGCAGAATGTTTCAAAGGGTAAAGGCATCTGAATATTTATCACTCCTACTTTAAACTTCGATGCGGCAGACTATACAGAATTAATTGATTGGAATGTAGCAAAATTATCATCTCCTCCTCTTTTTCGGAGAATAACCAATGAAGAAATACATTTCTTCGTTCAATCAGATGATATCTCAGGCTGGGATGATAAAAAATTTCCCTGCCACACGCAAGGTGTCAAGCTGTGCGTCAAACGGTGGTAACGGAAGCATGGTTTAAGGTCTGTAGGACCCAATCAAGAGATGGATTCATCAGGGCGACACTGAAATCAATGTCCATGATACCAGACATTACCACCAATTTTCAGTACAAAATTACGTCTAAAAGTCACACTTAAACAAATGAAAAAATAAATCACATCTTATACTGTCACGACACTTGTTTTTAATACAGTGTTTTGACTCGATTATAACAAATTATGTATTTAATTAATGCAAATAGCAAACACCCTCATTGGTTGGATGAAAGGAAAGGTGTGGATTGAACTCGAAGTGCAGCTACATTCCCGTTGTGAGTTCTGATTTGTTTAAATATTATTTTGACTCGATTATAACAAATTATGTATTTAATTAATGTAAATAGCAAACACCATCATTGGCTGGATCAAAGGAAAGGTGTGGATTGAACTCGAAGTGCAGCTACATTCCCGTTGTGAGTTCCGATTTGTTTAAATATTATCAAATATCTAAACAAGCAAAAGATTGTACAATTTATATGTAAATGTTAACATTGGAACGCAAAGTGATCTCAGGTGATTATTTTCTTTATTCATTAAATTCACTGAAAGTTGAATTTTTCCCGATTTTTATTGAGCTTGCGCGATCGGAAGAAATTCTTTAAAAGTAACTGTTTATTCTTATTATTCTTATTAAGCATTATAATCTGCAAATATTTTAAACTATAACGGTAAAAATATATATATATACGTAAAAAAAAAAAATTGTGAAAATATCGGAAATTTTCAATTTTTTTGAATTTTTAGGCGGTTTGCGGGATCGGAAGATAAAGTCCGATTTAAAGAAGTTTTTTTTGTTTTTCTTGTATTGACCAATCGCAACTTTTACGCACTATAGCGACTCGGAATTATCAACTTGACTTTTTTCGCACCACCCTATTGTTCATTTAACCTTCCGTCTACCAGACGGGTCCATTGGACCCGACATGTACATTCAAAATATTTATTCAAACCAGAAATTTCTTCAAAACAAACTAAATGTATAAATCAGACAATAATAAGTTAAATAAACAAATTAAATAGTTTTAAGTAAAAATTCTGGTGTAGAATGTTTTTATAAAACTTGAGTAAAATTTCCGGTAGTTCTAGGGTTAATGGGCCACACAAAAGAATTCCGTTCATAATGGTATAGGGGAAATTGTTTGCGGTGTATTTGAAAAGATTTCAGACACTATATTGTATCTGAATTACCGTATATTAGTAATGATTGCACGAAATGCAGTTTTAATTATGATATGCACTTTTTTAGGGATTCGTTCATCTGACGAAACCATATTCGTCTCGCTCCTCTGTCTGTCTGTCCGTCTGTTCGTCTGTCACAGAGCCCGTTTTCAGAAACTATACATGTTGAGCACTCAAATTTTACATGCTTATAGCTGAACACCACACATCATATGACAAATCATAAAATTTAGAAAAAATCGTACATGTAACACTTTGGGCTCCCACATGTGTATTTTAATCAATTCTTTCTAAGTGAGCCTTAATTAGGTTGGAGGCGTGAAATTTTGCATACTTATAGCTGAACACCTCACATCAAACGACAAATCATAAAATTTTGAAAAAGTCGTACATTTAACCCCTTGGACTCCCACATGTTTATTTTAAACAATTCTTTTAAGTGAGTCCATAATTAGGTTGGAGGCGTGAAATTTGGCGTACTTATAGCTGAAAATATCACATCAAACGACAAATCATAAAATTTAGAAAAAGTCGTACATTTAACCCTTTGGGCTCCCACATGTGTATTTTAAACAATTCTTTCTAAGTAAGCCTCTATTTAGGTTGGAAGCGTGAAATTTTGCATACTTATAGCTGAACACCTCACATCAAATGACAAACCATAAAATTTTGAAAAAGTCGTACATTTAACACTTTGGGCTCCCACATGTGTATTTTAAGGGGTCTTGTACCTTTTAAACGCGTCGAACATTAACTAAAAACTTCAAAGTTTGAATTAGTCTATCTTCAAAGCCTTTTTATGTATAAACATGAAATTTTGGATATTGATTAAACAGATTGTGCTTTGTAAGATGCTACCATTAAAAATTTATTAACCCTTTATAGAATTTGTGTATTGTTGAAATCAAAATAGCTCTTTTTTTACCCAATAAGTTATTGCGCGCATGATATCTTGAGAAAGTATGTATGGATTGGCATAAAATTTGGTAAAGATGCTAAACATATATGTGTGTTTAAAATGATCTACTCTTAGGCTAAAATTATTTCATTAACTATATAAAAAAAATATTTTTGTAAAAAAAAATAAAAATTTTGTATTTTTAATGAATAAAAATAGTCATAACTAAAAATATTACCATTGTAAATGCTTAAAAGTAGATCATTTTAAACACACTTATTTGTTTAGTACATTTACCAAATTTCATGACAATGCATGCATACTTTCTGAAGATATCATGCGCGCAATGACTTATGGGGTAAAAAAAGAGCTATTTTGATTTCAACAATACACAAATTCTGTAAAGAGTTAATAAATTTCTGTTGGGTGTATATTACAAAGCACAATCTGTTTAATCAATATCCAAAATTTTACGTTTATACATAAAAAGATTTTGAAGATAGACTAATTCAAACTTTGAAGATTTTCGTTAATTTTCGACGCGTTTAAAAGGTACAAGACCCCTTAAACAATTCTTTCTAAGTGAGCACCTAATTAGGTTGGAGGCGTTAAATTTTAGAATCTTACAGCTGAACACCTCACATCAAACGACAAATCATAAAATTTTGAAAAAGTCGTACATTTAACCCTTTGTGCTCCCAAATGCGTATTTTAAACAATTCGTTCTAACTGACCCCCTTATTAAATTCAGAACACCCGAGGCCAGGCGATAAATCATAAAATCTTAAAAAAGTCTTACGTTTAACCCTTTGAGCTACCACATATGTATTTTAAGCAATTCTTTCTAAGAGAGCCCCTAATTAAGTTGGAGACATGAATTTTTGCATACGTATAGCTGAATACCTCAGACCACACGACAAATCATAAAATTTTTAAAAAGTCTTACATTATTTACTCCTCCGGGTTCTAACTTGTGTATTTTAAGCATTTTTTCTAACCTCCGCCATTTTCACCCCTTTCGCCCTTTTGGCACTTTTCCAACTTTTGCCGACACCCCTTTGACCATTCTTTCATATTATGCAGCATAGCCTTACATATTTTAGTTCCACTTTTTACCGTCAGTGGCGCCTACTTATCTCGGGTGCTATCGGCCCAATCCCCTCGACTAATATATCGACGGATAGGTTGTAAAACGGAGTTTCGTTCGGATAGAGGTTTGTTTAAAATAGAGTGCGCCCCCTGGTTGTGAAATGTGGAACTAACAGATTTTGCAAAAAGATAAAGTGTTTTGAAAGGAATATTAAATGAAACCCTCTGTGCGATCTGTGATCACACTTACCTACTTATTCACTATATTTATGCATACTATAAAGTGCGTATAAATGCTATAGTTCATATACAGAGCTACAGAAATGAATTCGTAAAGGTTACTGAGTATGAGTATAAATTGCTTAAAGGTGGGTTTTAAAGGAGTTATGCATTTTTACGCTGAACTGAATTTAGTGTACTAAGAAATATTTGTAGAATATAGATCAAATGATATACAGGGCCACGCAAAGAGTTGGATACATGGCCGTCTATGGGTGATAATTTCTTTTAAGCGTTTTAATCGTGTTTTAGTTTGAATTAAATTTAAGCTAAATAGTGGCATCTAATAAAGTTACTAGGTAAACTACAGGGCTGTTCAAAAGTATTCAAGCATGTTTCCATCTATGAGTATAAATTGCTGAAAGATGAATTACAACCTGTTATGCATTTTCTTACTAAACTAAATTTTCGCATTATATAGTATATATATCAACCTACAGATCAAATATAGGGCTGTTAAAAAGAATTAGAACACATATTTTGCTATGGGCGGTAACTACTGAAATTATATTTTTAAATGTTTACTTAGTTATCTTATTTACCTTATTTCCCTAAGTAACGAAGTTTCGTTAAAACTTTCAAGGAGTGTTGGAAAGTGTTTCATAATCTATGCTGTATGCATGATTTTTCTTACTCGTTTTCTATGCAGACGATAAATAAATAAATAGTAAATATATTTCTATAAAAGCTTCCAGGATCATTGAAAAATTTTTTTAGTGAAATACAAAATAAGCAAACTATTTTCTTTTGAAATCGAATGGAAAAATGTTTCGAATGTTTAAAATGAAATGTTGCTGTAGTAAATAGTTCTTTGGTAAAAGTAATCATAAAGTAAATTAATATTTTTACACAATTTAGAAAAATTACTGAGGCTAATTATGTCGTACATCACAATTTCTACTTTAGTCCAAACCACTCCTCACACAAGACAAACAGCTATGACATTTGGCTAGGGATGAGGAAAACTCTACTGTTGAAAAACAACGCCAACTGTTTCCCCGCCAAAAATGTGAATATAATGTTGCAATTTTTCAAAATCAAATTCGTGGGTTTTTGAAAGAATTTTTATACATTTTTCAATATTTTACACTTATTATTAACTAGTTTTTATTTTTAAATGCTTTTCTTTAAAAAACTTCAATGTCAATAGTCCGATAAGTGGTCTCGAAAATTGCATTTTCAGAAAGTTATGCTACTGTAAAATCAAGAAATATTATTTTAACAGAGAAATTTTATCGCTTCTCAAACTTCAAAATATAGGGCTTTAAAATGCACCAGGTCTCAATGCTAGGTGCGAGCAGCACCAAAAGTGGTCCCCTTGTAAGTACTTGAAGAAAAGCATTTTCTTATTTGGATTTTTTTTTTTTTTTTTTTTTTTTTTTTTTTTTTTTTTTTTTTGTAAATTCTGGTGTCATTCACTCATTATAGCATTTTGCGATAGAAGTACCTTGCCCCTGAAAGGCTGAAGAGATATTTTCAAACTTCGAACTCGAATGGGCTCTTCAAATAATATGTTTTATACGCCAATGTATTTCTTGGTTTTTACCTTCATCTCTTGGACAAATAAGCAACTATAATTTTTTCGATTGTGACTAGATATTTTAGCATGGTGCATAACATTGATCGCGAAATAATTATTGATTAGAATCTTTTTGTTTATTTACCAATAGTCTTCTGAGTCATATTTATGTATATTTCCCGATTTATCTGACATATATAGTGCCTTCCTTTTGTTTCTATGACTAATGTTCCTATTAAAAGAAAATTTGCTAAAACACTACACATACTATCGGAGACAACTTTACTTCAACGTAACACGTGGTTCAAGTAACTCACCGGTTGGGAATAAAACAGAAGCTACCTGGCATCAGAAGAATGTAACGGAAAATAGAATTGAAAACGAATAAAAGGTTCCCTTTCTCTTAAAGTGCGTTTAAAAGCAGACAATACTAACAGGGCCTCATTTGCTTACAGTGTACTTGAGAATAAAAACAATGTTCGACAACGTACACCACGCAAAAAAAGAAGTAACAATAAGCGTCAAAAATTCATTCATATCTCTCTACATGTGTAAAATCACTCGCGAAGACAGTGAGAAATAATAGTAGGACGCGGAAACAAACACCAATTGCAGTGTTGTTAATTTAGCTGGATTTTTTATTCAAAGATCTTCAACTATTAGTAATATTCGACATCATAAATATGTCATTAAATACGATGAATATTTAGAAACAGTGGTAGATAATTGAATACAACATTCTCCTAAATTGACAACCCTGGAGAAGAGACAAGAAATTCGCGTCTTTTTCAGTGAATTTGGATAATAAACGAGATTTTTTACTTCAAGAAAGAGATTTCTCTCGTATTAAGCGGGGTCCTGCAATAACAGTCCGCGTATTAAACGTGGTATATTTGCAATAGTCTTATGGACAATGTTCAAGGCAGTGATAGGCAGAATGAATGATTTTACTATACGAATAAAATCATTCGGGCATGCGCAAAAGCATAACTGACTGTTTTTTAAAATAAAATTTGTACAAGAATTTTTGTATCGAAAAAGAAGATTTTTATTTTAATTAGAATTAATTTAAGGACCCCATAAAAATATAAAAGTTCTTTTTATCTTCAAAATTTCTGAAGAAAATTGATAAAAAAAATCACGAAGATTGGCAACTAAGCTTTTGATTCTTTTCTTTCTACAAAATTTCTGGTGTAATTGATTAAAAACATATACAAAGGTTATAGACTATGTTTTTGCTTATGCCCGGATGATTCATTCGAATAGTAAAACCATTCATTCTGCCCATCACTATTTCAAGAGCCTGGAAAAAGTCCGCGTATTAACTTTGAGCTTCTTAACTTTTCAGGGGCAAAATACTTCTGTTTCTAAGATGGTAAAATGGTTTACTGATAGCAGAATCTTGCCGTAATTTCCGGCGTGTAATCCGCGGATCAAACAATCATTTTTCAACCAAGAAATTTTTTAAAACAAAATGTATTTTAAATAGAGATAAATATGTGGCTTCAATTACTAAATAAAATATCTGGGTCCAAACAGAATTGTTTGATCCGCGGATTATACGCCGGAAATTACGGTACATGAAAAAAACTAAAAGCGCGTTTTCGAGTACATAGTGTAGATCCCAATTTAGTTTTAAAATGCTGGTGCCAATGTGGTATGTGGGAATTAAAATTAAGTGGTATATATAATATACCGGTGCCCTTCAAGTGGTTGCACGGGTTCGACCGTTGCTACCGAAATACGAGGGACCTGAGGACACGAGTTGTGGCGTCATCACTAATCGACCTAACTCTCGCTAGTGTTGGAATTTAAACTAGAAAATTTTGAATAGCAATTTTCTTTTATTTTATTTGTGGAATATCTATCATCATATGAAACAATACTAACTATTCAAACTTACTGGTGAGAATTCAGAATCTCAAAATAAAAATCCGGCCAGATGCGGAATGCCACAGTGTGGCCGTATCTGGCTGAATTTTTATTGGGGGATTCCAAATTCTCACCAGTAAGTTTAAATAGTTATTATTGTTTTATAAGATGATAGATATTCCACAAATAAAATAAAATAAAAATTCTATTCAAAATTTTCCGGTGTGAATTCCAACACTAGTGCGAAGTTGGTCGATTACACACGAAGTCGGTCGACGTCACAACTCCTGTCCTCCGGCCTTGAGTATTTCGGTGGCAACGGTTCGACTAACAGTCGAAAAAGTTTCTCGGTCACAATAACTTCAATTGCGGCAGCAGCAGTAGCGTTAGTTACTTTTTAGAATAGAGAGATACAACAGCATCGATTTTTTAAATAGCACTTTAAAAAATATTTATGTGTTTTATGTGTGTTATGGATATCCCATGTAGTTCAATCGAAATATTCATGCAGTGTTGGGTTAAATTCAAAAAGGGATATTTTTATTTCATGTGAATATAATTGTCTGTAAGCTATTTTTTAGTTTTGCTGAAATCGTGTAACATTTATTGCAAAATTTTTAATTTCTGCACTGTTTTTCAATTGTTTTTAAAAATAAATAAATATCACACAGGTCTACAAACTCAACAGTAAATCAGGGACATTTTTATTTTTGCTCTTACCCAGATAGCATGCATATTAGCAGCAAGTTTGATTTTTTTTTTCATATTACCTTGACATGATTTTCATATTATCTTGCCTTGATTTGACAAATTCGCAGTTAATCTCCTGCAAGGTAGACCATTATCCTCCTGCATGAGTAGTTTGTTTTGAAACTGATGCAAGACTGTCTTTAATTCACGAAAGAGACGTTAGAAAAAAAGCCCTCTGATGAGAGAATAAACAAACAGCACGTAAGCAATTGGGTGCTACTCAAAGGCAAGACACAAACATTATTGTTACCGTTCTGGAATCTCATTTTCATTGATTAATTAAGTTAAGGAACCCAGAAAAAGTTATTTATTATTTTAACTGCTCAAATGTAGTTATTTTTTGTAAAGTAACATTTTATCTATAATCTACGTCTTATTTCATATAAAAATTCTTACAAATTAAAAAGTTACGTTAATTTACTAAATTATATTTACGTCTTCAGCCATTTTAAATTTATATTGAAAATTTGAATTTTTAGATAAGTGTTTCTCAATATTATTGGATTTTTCTAAAATACCGTTTTAATTGATATTGATTTATTTATTAATATATTTATTTTTACCTTTAACCTCATTCGAGTCTATGATTTTTAACCCTTTTGGGACCGAATCTCTTACACAAATTTTATTCGGTTGGCACCGCTTTTTTTAAAAGCTTTATTTTTCAACTACCGAAAAAGACTCAAGTCGAGAAGTACAAATATTAAGTTTATTTGTAAATGGTGATACAATTGACGCATTCACTTTCTGATGTTGCGTGTACGTCACTGCCAAAGCGATATAAGTAAGCGTCCTATCTGAAATGGGAGAGGTAACATCAATCAAGATCGCACGCCAAGTAGCAGACGGGGTTAAACGACAGGAAGGTGCCTAACTGTTTTCTTACTTCACACAACTAAAATTGTAAATTTTTTTTTCAATTTGATTAATAGCTGAAGTGTCTCTGACAAGGCGAAGAAAACTTCGTGGTGTCAAGTGGATCTGGACGTCCCTCTCTCTACGCCATTATTTTGCAATAAATGTGGTAAACAAAATTCAGTTCCATGAGTGACTAAAGATTTAGAAAATATGCGCAGATGGTAGATATTCTGTCATATATGACGTCACACTAAAAGCCCGCGTATGTGGTTTATCACCCCGTCCACAAGATGGCGTAACTGTGTTAATTTAAGCCCGATTCCAGTATTAAGTTTGTACGCTTAGTTATATCGCTTTGATCAGTGCGTATATATCAATAGGCTTGAATGGGTTAAACTTATAGTGTGACAGTTGAAAACAGGTATGTAGCATGACAAAGTTACTACATTGGCATAAGTTTGCAGTATTTTTGACAAGACAGAGCTAATTTTTCTACTAGCTTGCAAAGAATTTGCAATACTTTAGTCATGACAGAACTAAATTTTCTAATTGTTTCCCGTTCATTTGCAATAAATTTGATACAGCAAGAGTTTAACTTGCATGACCAGTTAGCTGCAAGTTCAAAGTGTGGTGGCTTCGGCGTTTGCGTTGCCTTGCTGCATTCTTGTTATAAACTTTCAGTCTTGTCGTGCTGAACTTGCTGCAAATTTGCAGTTTTGCAAACCAAGACTGCTGCAAAATTTCTGCAAACTAAAATTTCTATGTGTATCACCACGCAAAATGCAGTTACCGATCTTCCGTGCTTGGTGCTAACTCCTGCCGTAACAGCGGAAATCTTGAAATGGTCATTGAAAGTGCAGGGATTACGCATGTTTCGCAAATGACGGCCATCTAAGTGTAAACTTATGGCTCGAGGATATATCATTATCTTTATAAGGAATAATTCCCCTAATTTAATAACATATTCATGACATAGACTTTGTAAATAAAGAAGATGAAGAACTTTATTTCGAAACGGAGGCATAGCTGCCACTTTAATAGAAATTTTTACCTTATGTAATCGGCAGATTACGTTAATTGAAAAAGGTAAAATTTACTATTAAATTGTGTGGTTCAAAAAAGCGTAAGTGTTGGTATCTATGAGGAGGTGACAAACGGTTTTCAGGCAAAAAGGTTGGGAGCCCCGCAATAAAAAAACTCCCTTATAATAGTAATCAAATTGTTTGTGTTTCTCTTTCTTTGTGTGTGTGTGTCTGTGATACCCAGGAAAATCTATCGCAGTTAGAGTTCTGTAAATTTGGCTCCGAATAGAGAAAGACAGATCCCAAGCTCCTGATCCTCAAATTTTCTATTTTTATTAGATTTTTATTTTTATGTTTTATTCGAATTTTTGACATTTGTAAGCGTAACCCTATTTCAATATTTTTGGCCCATTGTTGTAAATTCTAACCTATTCTCTATGACAGAATTCGTCCGGATGCATTTTTTTATATAATTTTCTTCAAAAAGTAACCTTCGCTTTATTTAATCAAAGAATCTTACAATTAAAGAAGCCAAATATTACTTTTCAGAAAAAGAGTTATATCAAAGTCAGCATCCGTACGAACCCTGCGTAACATTTATTTGGATTCGTACAGCAATTTGTCGAAATCTCAAAATTTTCTTTTAAAGCAATACATTTCTAAATTGTGAGAAATTTGAATTTTACTAAGCGATTTCCGTATGAGTTCTTTGCCACCCAATCTTATGTTTTATATCACTATATAATCAAACACATGGGAAAAATTTAATATATTTTTTTCATATTATATCAAAAAGATTAACTTTACAAATTTTAAAATAATTCTTTTAAAATCTGCTATACACGCTACTTCTTACCTGAAATGAAGAAGCAAGAGTTCTCCTATTTCGCAATAGTAGATAGGAATGATATATTATCACATGACAATGTACTATTTTATATGCGAAAAGTTTAAATCATTTGATAAATAAATGAAATAATTTAGTAGTCTGCATAGCTGCCCTACATAATAATTGTGCTTTTACGCTTTTTTATGCTAGAAAAAATACAAGAAATTTTTGCCTTATTTAATCGGCAGATGACTTCGATTTAAAAAGTTAAAATTTGCTATTGAATTTTTGCGTAGGAGTTCACAGCTATGAGTCTGCACGGGCCGAATTAACAAAAAAAGTTTTCATTTTTAAATGTTTATTTTTATGTTGTTTAAATATATAGCAAAGCTGCCAACCCTCTGGATTTTTTAATGCCAGTTTCAGAAAAGTAATCCTTGTCTTATTTAATCGCAGAATTTCTGCATTATACAAAGCGATTTTTTGTATTCGAAAGTATAGTACTTAAAATTATGTAAGTGATACAACTTATTTGATGTACAACTGATCAGTGTTGCGAAATCTGGCGGGTTTTTTTTTCAGACATTCCAAATTCTCGTGAAAAAAATTTTTAATAGTTATTTTTGTTTGACATGAAGTAAACAATACGCGAATAAAATAAATAAAAATTACTATTAAAATTTTTCTGGTCTGAATTCGGAATTTCTGAATAAAAAACCCGCCAAATTTTACACCACTGAACTGATATTCAATTATTTTACCACAAGAACCTCCGGCTATTTTACTCAAGTTTTATAAAAAGTGTTTCACACCAGAATTTTTATTTAAAACTATTCAACTTATTTAATTAGCCTGTTTTTGTGCTGGATAAATTTAATGTATCTTATGAAGAAATTTCTGGCTCTAATTGACTATTATCAATTTGGCAGGGTTCAAAATGACCTTTAATGACGGTTCTAGTGTTAATGAAGAAGAGTTTTTTTTCTTTTTTTTTAATTGCTTTATCTCATGTTTCTTATGATTTCGTGTATTAACGAAATACGTACTCTTTTAACGAGGCGACGGGCCCGAGTTATACTGATTATTGTTTAAAAAATTTATGCAGTATGTTGAAACGAGCCACGAAGCTACCACTATATTAAAAATTTAAAAAATCTTTTTTAAAATGTTATGAAACTTTATTATCAATAATGCGAAGATTACCATTCAGAAAATTTTGAAGCAAACCACTTTCACGCAAACAATTGATAAGATTAACCCTAGATCTACCGGGAATTTTATTCAAGTTTTAATAAAACGTTCTACACCAGAATTTTTATTTAAAACTATTTAACTTATTTATTTACCTTATTTTTGTCTGGTTTATATACTTAGTTTATTTTAAAGAAATTTCTGGTTTGAATGAATATTTTGTATGTACCTGTCGGGTCCAATGGACCCGTCTGGTAGACGGAGGGTTAAGCCTCTGATGCCCTTGGTAGCATTTATGCTACCAAATGTGTTCCCGATTTAGAGGATTTTTTTAATAATGTATTCCGTATTCACACCAGAAATATAAAATAGATATTTATGCTTTATTTAATAACAGCTATTTTGTTATTAAATAGAGCAAAATTTTCTATTTAGATTTTCTAGTATGAATTCCGATTCATGTATAACGACTTATGTGTTTTCTGGAACGCACTCTACTATCGCCATTAGAGAGTTAAAAGCAAAAACTGCATACATATTAAGCGTCCTATCTTAAATGGGAGTGTTAACCGCAAGATTAAAGAGGAGGTCACATCAATCAAGGTCACGCGCCAAGGAAGCGGATGGGGTTGAACTACAGAAAGATGCCTAACTGTTTTCTTACTTCACACCACTAAAATTGTAAAGTTTTTTTACATTGGTTAATAGCTAAAAAAGGTAAGGTTAGATAGAGCGGAGAAAACTTCACGGTGTCGAATGCGCCTGGATCCCGCCCTCTTCTCGCTGTGGCATTATTTTGCAATAAATGTGGTGTTCAAAAGTGGTATTCCGTGAGCGACTTTAGATTTTGAAAATATTCGCTAATAATAGATGTTCTGTAATACAGGGGTGTCAAACTGTGGCCCGCCGGATACCAGTATAATTTTAAAGAAATTGTCGACATGTTGAATCTCAGAAATTCGACGATTAGATAACACAAATATAACTATAAAATTTTACTGGTATCCGGCGGGCCACAGTTTGACACTCCTGCCGTAATATATGACGTCACACTAAAACCCCGCGTATGTGGATTATCAACCCCGCTCACCACTGCGTTAATTTACGCCCGATTCCAGCATTAAGTTTGTACGATTAATATATATGCAGTTTTGGTTAAAAGCTCTGTTATAGGGAATGCTCCCATTATAATAATCGCCGTATTAAAATCAGGGCTCCCATTCGGTCCGTTTTAAAAGCATCACTTTTTTTTCGAAGAAAAATCTTGTTAATAATTGTCGGGGAAATTTACCTCGAAAGGCATTTTTGTTGCAATTGTTTTAAAAATCTAACCCCAATTTTTTTTCTTAAAATATTCTGGGTTACAAAAAACAGATCAGTTTGACCCTTGTAAAATTTTTCACCGCTGAAAGAGCGGATAAATATTTTTCTTGTTTCTTCTTTGTCTACATGTTTTTATCTTACAAAAAAAATAATAAACTTTTTAATTGTTAAAATTGTAAATATTGAAAGTAATTACGATCAACACTGACTGCGTCTGTTAGTACATTATGAAAATGTATAGTACTTTCTTTATGCCACTGTAACTAGAAGTTCATTTATGTTTTTTAATATGTATATCAGACTGCCTTTTATACATAAAGTATGATTTAATAGTTAAATGCTAATGCAATCAATGTAATGCATATCCAAATCTTATCTATCTGCTGCAGTATATAGAGGTAATGTCAATGCAAAGACACACATTAGATTGCTCAAATATATTTGATAAATACTGACTCCATTTAGCTAGCAGCTATTTACCAAAGCAAACATTACTATATCTCAGGTCTGCCATCAAATCTAAAAAAGATTTTGTTTTAGATTATTCGCATCTGTGTAGGGGAAAAGTACGTATTGTGAAAATCACTACTTTTCTTATATCAAATATAACACATAATGTGCTTGATATATTTTTATTTTAACGAGCATAAATCGATTGCTTATTACATTTTCATATTTAGCAGCATTATATGCGTTTTCATTATAAGTAAAATAAACTTTATGCAGTTTTGGAGGTTATATTGAAATATTTTTAATGCAAAAGGTTTCAATGAGAAATATGTAGTGATCACTCATTTACACGCGATGTATGATATCTTTTTCCGTAAAATGGGTTTATAGTGCTATAAAACAATGTAATCCTACGGACGCGTCACACTAAAGCACTAAATAATTACGAAAAATCTTTGAATTCGGCCAAATTGTTTAACATGGATAATCAATAGCTTATAGAGTATTAAAAAAAAAAAAAAAAAAAAAAAAAAAAAAAAAAAAAAATCGTTTTTTCACCCGTGAAAAAGCAACCCCCCCCCCCCCCTCACCTAAACTAAAATATTATCTGGATACATAATCTCTGCCGCATTTTCATACTTAATTTTAATATCTTTAAAACCGGTAAAATTTACCTAATAGGTGAAATTATCAGGTATTAAAATACGACAGAGCGTTTATATCAACCTAATAGTTACAAACCATTCCTGAAAAACAAGAGTAATTTTTCTTCTCTTTAATTTCCAACAAGAGAGATAATAATTTTTTATTCATTTTAGATTTTATATTATAATTTTTTTTTATTTTCACGTGTAATGGAGAAACAGCGCAAAAAAGCAGTGTATAATGAATTGCGACTCAAAAATATCGAATCTAGACTTCAAATTCGAGGTAAAACTAGTTCTGCAAGTTTACCTGTGCTGTACAATAAGGGTGTCAAATTGTGGTCCACCTGAGACCATTAATTTTTCAAAGAAATAGTTGACTCTTTGAATTGCAGAGATTCGATGATTAGATATGGCAATGATTACTGTAGTTTAGTGGTATTGGGCGGGGCACAGTTTGACACGCCTGCTGTACAATGCTAAATCGTTTGTTCTAATTTTTAATTACCGTATATACTCGCGTAGAAGCCGACCCCTACATTTGTGAAAAAATATATTTAACATCAGTATATCAGACTACAGTGCGGCGCAAAAGTTTATGCACAAGATAAATGTTTTTATAAAATGAAAAATATACACTGGAATGCTTTGAAATCTTTATTGTAACTAAACAATTGGATTACAGATTCATGTTTCGAATTCGGAAACAATTCATCGTAAGGAAAATAATAAATTAAAAAAATATATATAATTATGATGTCGCAAAAGTTTCTGCACAAAAACGAAATATTTACATTTCAGAAAGCACAAATGTCCTTTAGTAGTCTATGGTGTTTCCATTGCATCTGATGAAATCTAATACGCGAATTTCCATTGATAACACGAGAGTATGGAAGTGTTTGGGAGCGAGTTTGCATCAGGTTACCTCGATCGCTGATTTGAGCTTTTGCACGGAATAATAGGCTGCTTCCTATTCTTGTAGACGTAACGTGAGAGGATTCCCCAGATGTTCTCTATCAGATTGAGATCTGGCCTGAGTGCTGGTCAGTTCATCCTACTGATATTCTGAGATCTAAGCCATTCTTTTGTGCAACGGGCACTGAGTATCGATGCGTTGTCTTGTTGATAGATACGGATGGGACAACCTAGGAGTTCACCAAACGTAGACAAATACACACTCAGAGTTTCCTGATAATTTTGTGAATTTTGTCGGCCATTTAAGAAGCAAAGAAAAGTTTCTTCATTGTGGCCAAAAACGCCTCATACCATAAGCGAGCCACCACGTTGTTCCCTGCTGAATATGCTATTCGGATCTTTCCTCAAGTCACGCCAATAGAATGAGAAGCCATCTGAACCATCCAAATTCCATTTTTTTCATCAGAAAAAAAAAACATTTATCCATTCATCATGATAATATATGTGATGTTTTGGCCATTGAAGTCTTGTTTGTTTGTGATACTGTTTCAGAAAAAGCTTACGAGCTAAATTTTGTTTTTTGACGAATCCTGATTCGGTTATTCGTTTGCATATGCTGTCATCTGATATTTTTGATCCAAGTGGATTTTTTTTCTCATTAAAAAACCAATTGCTAGTTACAGTTAATCTTTTAATTCTTCAATCCTCACTAAATGTGGCTTTACTCGACCTTTCTGAGCGATACGCATTTTTGCATTGTTTTCCACATTGCAAAATACTATAAATACCACGTTTAGGCAGATTTAAAGAAAGCGAATTTGCAAAACGGATTTATCTTCAGTTTTCAGCTTCCAAACTTCTACAACTTCTTCAGGAGAGAACTGCAGAGATTTCGGCATTTTGATATAACTCTTGTAATGATCGCTACACTTTATACTCTAGGAAAGTCTCGCTGATCCTCCACCTATCATGTGTAAGGAGATATTTGCATAAAATCTCATTTGTGCATAAACTTTTGCGACGTCACAAAAAATGTTTTTTTGTAATTTCTGACTTTCGTAACGATGAATATTTTCCAAACTTGAGATATATATTTATGATCATAGTAGTCACCAACAGTGGATATTTGAAAGCATTCCGCTGTACAATTTTATTTTTATTAAAATATTTCCTTTGTGCTTAAACTTTTGCGCCGCACTGTAGTTATATTCGCCTTATTTAATATCAGACAATTTTTGCAAATACTGCAGTTAAATAAAACGAAGGTAAAATTTTTAATTACCGTAATTTCCGGCGTATAATCCGCAGATCAAACAATTCTGTTTGGACCCAGAAATTTTATTCAGTAATTGAATACAAATATTTACTGCGATCTGAAAAGTTACATTTTATTTAAAAAAAAAAGTCTGGTTCGAAGCATTATTGTTTGATCCGCGGATTATACGCCGGAAATTACGGTAATGGTAATCAGTCTGTTATTCTCCTCGAATTTGAGATCGGCTTATACGCGAGTATATGCGGTATTAACAGTTTATTTCTGTAAAAAGTGAAAAATAAGTAATATCTAAATTGGTTACAGAGTTTCTAAACCACAAATAAACTTCAGTCTATTTCCGTCATTTTAAACCTTTCTGCACCTCTTAATGGATCATATACCGGGTGTCCTAAAATTGACTGTTGGATTTTAAAATTCCATTATTTGCAAACGGCGACAGATATTAAGAAAATTATTGCAGGAGTGTTATGAAAGATGTCAGGAATTTTTATGCTGAGATTCTCAGTTTTAGTTACAAATAGCATCGGTAGATTGCACTGCAAGCATACCTCGCTCTATGTATTGTTTTGATAGGGCAGGGATACAAAACCTTTTTTCTTGAAAGTCGTTTGCCACCACAATTTACAAAATTTCAAATTCTTTGTTTTGTTTAACCACAAAATTTCGGTCATTATATAATGCAAAGTTTTCTTTAACCCCTTAAGGGGCAGTGGGATATATTTTATCCCACCTACCATTAATGAAGATTTGCACCAGAAAGATTTTGTTAAATTTTACTTTTCTAACTTTGGTGGAAAATAGTCGTATAATTGCTTTTCCTTATTTCGCAATAAATCTTTTTGCAGATTCCGGTGTGGATTCGACATTTCAGAAACGCAATTACTTGCCCCTCAATGGTTAATAAATTAGTAGTAGTTCGTTGGCCCGCAGGACAGCGGTTATGCACCTATATTTTTGCGGTTGCTCCTGCGCAAATTCAACGACAAACTATAATATTTTAAATGTTTTTTCAAAATTGTCACGTAATTTGTCTGAAGGCAATTTTCTTACTTCTGTTGACGTTTCCCCTTCAACATAACACTGGTGGACTTCGATTTAAAGTTCAATGTGGTGCGTCTTTGATAGAATTTTGCTCTGTGTGGAATTTATTGTGTGCCAGATGGTATGTTTCGGCGAGAGTGTTTTTTCACAGCAGAAAGGGTCTTCTAATATTATTTTATGACTAACCACATTCAGTTTAATTACCTTTTTTGGCAGTAGAGTGCCTTTATAAATAAATGAGTGGCGTTATTGCAAATAGCACGGTCTCAGAATGGACGTTTTGCCCAACTTATGTAAATGCGCAATACAGAACTTGGTAATAGTCACCCGGGCAAAATTGATTAGGAAATGAGACAACGAATTTTTGTTTCGTGATATTTTACATTCACTAGGTTTTTGCCAAAAATCCTAATGGGCAAATTAAATTTGATTGTCCAAGTGTTAACTCTCTGTTACATTTAAAGACTCTCTAACTTCCGCTCACGTTTTACTAGAATTGGAAATATAAATGTTTATTCCCAGGCTTAAACCTTTTTTGTTCCAGCATTTTTAACTCTACGTTTGATACGCAGTATGCAATCATATATTTAAATTTTTAATGTGTTCACATTATTAAATCTGTACACTATACCAGGGGCTTAAAAATCTAGGCGCCAGCTGGCAGTCTCCCACCACTAAATATTATTAGATTTCTTCGCTTAAATTTTATTAGCATTCTTACAAAATATTTAGACGAAAAATAACGAATAAACTTTATTGGTGAAAGGCTGCCCGCTAGCTCCTAGACTTTTATACCCCGCACTATACCGTAACTATTTATACGGGACTCCCACAATTTTGCCCCAAATTTTTAACAGGCTTTTTTAAACTCATTAAATTATTTAATTATCTATTATCGGGCCTTATTTAACTCAATAAAATGTCAATACTGCGAATAAACAAGCTGCTTATGAATTCTGTTTTTAAAACTAAATGGAAAAATTCTCATCATTAATAGTGTTATCAGGCTTCTTGGAAAATCCAAAGAATGTGCAAACCTTGTTTATAGCTTAACACTTAATTGCGCAATTTTTTTATTTTGTTTCGAAAAAATATGTAAAATTAATTGTAATATGTAAAATTATGTTATTACACAGGAAAAAAAAATCAGAGATATATTTTTCATATAATACGCCAATCTCTTCTTGCGTTGCACATCTGCAATACAAGTAAAAACTACTACCGTGTGGCTGTTTTTCGCTAAAATAATGCAAATTAGTAAATACTTTAATAGGTATGTCTCCAAATACCTTATTCTATATAATTATTTATTTTATAAAACTTAATCATTAACCCTATAATTCCCCTAATCGATTACGTTCTATAAATTACGTAGTTCAGAGAATCTTTCTTTACACCTGAAAGTTTCAATGGTTAATTTCGCTTTATTTAATTGCGGAATGTCTATTTTTAATTAAAGCAAATATTGCTATTTTAATTTTCTGGTGTGAATTAGGTATATGCAAATAAAAAAAAAACCTATTAAATTCAAAACAGTGTTGTTTGCATATATGCAAACCTGCGCACTAAAGTGTTAAAACCCTCTCTGATTTAGTACAGATGTATTGGGAAAATTTACATTCAAATTCGTGTCATGCTTGATGAGAAAATTGCGGACATACATACATCCAGGGCTGCCAATGACAACTAATTTAGGTGGTAGCTTTGCAAGTTTTCGAGTTTTATTAGTAAATATAGATGGCATACTAAGAAAAATATAAGTATGGAATTATATAGTACACGTAAATAATAATAGATTTGTACCAGTCACATTTTTATACTTAGTTTTTCGGAATAGTTAGTAAGGGGCGTTCGTCTTTTAAACGACTGTTCATACATACATTATACATACATAATGGCCAAAAAC
Organism: Maratus speciosus; assembly: GCA_963932465.1. NCBI lineage: Eukaryota > Metazoa > Arthropoda > Arachnida > Araneae > Salticidae > Maratus > Maratus speciosus. Next base: position 312,602,641 of record OZ010796.1, read on the forward strand.
AGAAACATTAAAAAAAAAAACCTTAACCCTTCACCCTCTAATGCCCATGGTAGAAGGCGTTCTCAGTGTTGCCAATGGGTTACTTTTTTTAAATTCAGATATCTTGATTGGCACCACTTTTCTAAAATGGTAAAATTCCCTTTGTTTTCACCTTAATTAATATGTCATTAAATAAGGCGAATTTTACTATTTCAAAAAAGTGGTGTCAATCCAGAAATCTGAATTTTAAAAAAGTAGCCCACTGGCAACACTGGGCGTTCTACAAATTTCGTAATTCGGAGAAACCGAATTGATACCAGGAAATCTAAATAATGGATTTCGCTTTAGTTATTGAGGAAATGTCTGTTATTTAATAAATAAAGATCACTTTTATAAATTTCTGGTAATATTTGTGAATATTTGAATTAAACAATGTCCTAGATTAGGAACACTGATGGTAGCCAAACCCTTTAAGAACGGAAGACTTTTGGTAGAAATGACAAGTTTTTGTGGTTTTTCCCTAAGTAACAGGATCATATTTGATTGAAAGAAATACTATTTAAAAAAATACCCGATGTCAGGTTATGCCAAGAGAGGATTCACGCAATTCTGTGGGTGCAGGGTCGACTTTAAATTGCACAAAAAAGGGAAAATGTTTTTTTTCTTTATTTTTCTTTAGTATCACCTACAGCTGACAAAATTGTGTAGGTCAAACTTTAACACTTTGAGCTCATGTAGGTGAATTTCTTCCCAATTAATTTTAATACTCAAATGATACAATGGCACCGGAATATTCGACCAAATTTATTTGAAAATAAGTAAGTGCACACTTTCGTGTATAAAGAAAACCGAATTTTTTGTTTGCAAAATACTGGTGCCAATGTGACATTTGGTTATTTTGAAGAAATTCACCCACCAGAGTTCAAAGTGCCTTTTATCTACTGCGTTATGATCTACTGCAATTTTTATCTTTATTATATCTATATTATAATTTTTTTTAGGTTTCGATATGGTTAACAGTCCTTTAGTTATGCGATGTCTATATTCCAGGGACAACATGTTCACTCGCATCTCCACATATGCAATATATGAATTTACATATGCCATTTCTAGCATAGAAAAAAAGAGCCGGTGCCACAACTTTTTCGATTTCCTATAAAAACAATAATGAAACAGGAAAGAAATACTAGGAAAATTATTACCACACTATATTTTAGTAGAAATTGTATTTTAAAGCAGATGAAAACGATGGATAACTACACAGACGAAAAGTAAACAAGAAGTTTTTATCCAACACCCAGTGCACTGACTAATTCAACTGTTAAATCAAATACATACACCGATCACATAAAATAGCTAGTCAAATTGTATTCTAACATCATAATGAGCACATGAAAAAATCCAATACTTGTATTATATCCTTTACTGTGTTTGCAGCAATAAAAAGATGAGCGTAAAGATCTGTACAAAATGTCGGCACAAAACACATGGACCATTTCTTTTGCAGCTATTTTCCAAACGTACCGTAATTTTTTCACGCATACGCCGCAACTCAGATAATTCGCTTTCCTACCAAAATTCGTTTTAAATAAAATATGACTTGCTTTTGCTTAGCATTTATTTGACTTCATTTCTTTAATAAAATTTCTGGTATGGAAAACACTTAACTATGCCGCGGCGTATACGCGGGAAATTACAGTATGTGAAAGATTTTTGTTTTCAGATAGTGGTACGAGATAGAACTAAAAAATGTCACGTTAATTGCGAAAGACATTTTAGGACAACGTAATACTTTAAACAGAAAAATGTATGAACTTAAAACCAGGGTGCGTACAATTTTTTCCACAACTTTTAAAGAGATTTATCCGTTATTTAATTGCACATTTTTTTAAATCTGTGACAGTGGTGTCTAATTGTGGCTCGCCGGATACCACTAAAATTTCATAGAAACCACTGCCTTACCTAATAATCGAAGTCGGCTATTTTTTTTAAAAAGCGACAAATTCACGTTAATTGCGAAAGAAACTTGTGGGACAACCTAATACTTTAACCAGAAAAATGTATATCTTACCTGATCATCGAATCTCTGCGATTCAAAAGTTCAATTATTTCTTTAAAAAATTAGTGGTATATGTCGGGCCATAGTTTGACAACCCTACTCTACGATTTACTTTACACTACACTCTTTATTTTCTTTTCGAAGTAAGTTTTTAAATACACATATATTTCTGGTTAGATCACACAATTTTTAAAGAATAAGTCTTCCCATTATTTAATAGCAGACTTCTGTTATTGCAAGGAGAATATTTTTATTTAAATAAAATGGTACTACAGAATAAATTTATTTATTAATTTTAAAATTTGAATTGATTCATATATGCATCTTTGCGCGGTGTAGAATTAAATGTAGTGAATACGGAGACTGCGATTTAAATATAAAACATCAATTTACTAATCCGAAAAGAAATAGTTGTGGAAGGAACCCTCGGAATTCAAAGCAGTGTACGAATCTTGCTTCAAACTCAACTCTAAAGGAAGGCAGTCGGAAAGGGCAAATTAATCCACAGAAAGATGGCTATCGAGCTTAACACTAGAAAGACGGCGTGCGGTCATTTTGACCGCTACCAAATGAATAAATTTCGGTTCGAACCAGAGATTTGTTGTTAAAACTAGTTTAAAAGATACAAAGAAAAATCTAGTTAAATAAATAAGTTAATAATTTAAAATAAAATTTCTGGTGCGAAATATTTTTATAAAATTTGAGTAAAATTCCTTGTCTTTCTAGTATTAAATCGTGATTACAATAGCATTTTCCTTTCGTGTGTATTTGAAAAAGAGAGACTTCAGTATTTATTTCACTTTAGTTTCTCGCGGCTTCCAATATACAGGGATCCCAAACAGTCCGTCAAATAAATATCAATATTTTTCAGCAGAAACTTTCATGAGAGGTTTCTACAAAATTTTAATCCCTAAATGCCATATTGGCATTAGAATAGTGGAATGAAAAAATCAATTTTATTGACATTAAAAGACCGTGAGGAGTCATTTTGATCCCTACCATATGAATATCTTTCGGTTCGAACCAGAAATGTCTTTGCAAAATATGTTTAAGGATACAAAGAAAAAAATGTTAAACAGATGTAAATAAACATTCCCGTAAAATATATTTTTATAAAACTTGAGTAAAATTTCCCGTTGTTTTAGTGTTAAGTACGTGAAGAAAAGCTTTAGCTTATTTTGAAATATTTTTTTGTTAATTCTGGTTTCATTCACGCATTTCAGAATTTTTCTAATATAATTATCTTGCTCGTGAAAGGGTTATACCAGGGTTGTCAAACCTTTTCTTATATCAAATATAACACATAATGTGCTTGATATATTTTTATTTTAACGAGCATAAATCGATTGCTTTTTACATTTTCATATTTAGCAGCATTATATGCGTTTTCATTATAAGTAAAATAAACTTTATGCAGTTTTGGAGGTTATATTGAAATATTTTTAATGCAAAAAGGTTTCAATGAGAAATATGTAGTGATCACTCATTTATACGCGATGTATGATGTATTTTTCCGTAAAATGGGTTTATAGTGCTTTAAAATAATGTAATCCTACGGACGCGTTACACTAAAGCACTAAATAATTACGAAAAAACTTTGAATTCGGCCAAATTGTTTAACATGGATAATCAATAGATTATAGAGTATAGAAAAATGTAAAAAAAAGAAAAAAATCGTTTTTTCACCCGTGAAAAAGCAACCCCCCCCCCCCTAAACTAAAATATTATCTGGATACATAATCTCTGCCGCATTTTCATACCTAATTTTAATATCTTTAAAACCGGTAAAATTTACCTAATAGGTAAAATTATCAGGCATTAAAATACGACAGAGCGTTTGTATCAACCTAATAGTTACAAACCATTCCTGAAAAACAAGAGTAATTTTTTTCTCTTTAATTTCCAACAAGAGATATAATAATTTTTTATTCATTTTAGATTTTATGTTATAATTTTTTTTTAATTTTTATTTTTTTTTATTTTTATTTATTTATTTTTTTTTTTTTTTGCTTTTTACGTGTAATTGTGAAACAACGCAAAAAAGCAGTGTATAATGAATTGCGACTCAAAAATATCGAATCTAGACTTCAAATTCGAGGTAAAACTAGTTCTGCAAGTTTACCTGTGCTGTACAATAAGGGTGTCAAATTGTGGTCCACCTGAGACCATTAATTTTTCAAAGAAATAGTTGACTCTTTGAATTGCACAGATTCGATAATTAGATATGGCAATGATTACTGTAGTTTAGTGGTATTGGGCGGGCCACAGTTTGACACGCCTGCTGTACAATGTTAAATCGTTTGTTCTAATTTTTAATTACCGTATATACTCGCGTATAAGCCGACCCCTACATTTGAGAAAAATATGTTTAACATCAGTATATCAGACTACAGTGCGGCGCAAAAGTTTATGCACAAGATAAATGTTTTTATAAAATGAAAAATATACACCGGAATGCTTTGAAATCTTTATTGCAACTAAACAATTGGATTACAAATTCGTGTTTTGAATTCGGAAACAATTCATCGTAAGGAAAATAATAAATTATAAAAAAAAATATATATATAATTATGATGTCGCAAAAGTTTATGCACAAAAACGAAATATTTACATTTCAGAAAGCACAAATATCCTTTAGTAGTCTATGGTGTTTCCATTGCATCTGATGAAATCTAATACGCGAATTTCCATTGATAACACGAGAGTATGGAAGTGTTTGGGAGCGAGTTTGCATCAGGTTACCTCGATCGCTGATTTGAGCTTTAGCACGGAATAATAGGCTGCTTCCTATTCTTGCAGACGTAACGTGAGAGGATTCATCAGATGTTTTCTATCAGATTGAGATCTGGCCTGAGTGCTGGTCAGTTCATCCTACTGATATTCTGAGATTTAAGCCATTCTTTTGTGCAACGGGCAGTGAGTATAGATGCGTTGTCTTGTTGATAGATACGGTTGGGACCACCTAGGAGTTCACCAAACGTAGACAAATACTCACCCAGAGTTTCCTGATAGTTTTGTGAATTTTGTCGGCCATTTAAGAAGCAAAGAAAAGTTTCTTCATTGTGGCCAAAAACGCCTCATACCATGAGCGAGCCACCACGTTGTTCCCTGCTGAATATGCTATTCGGATCTTTCCTCAAGTCACGCCAATAGAATGAGAAGCCATCGGAACCATCCAAATTCCATTTTTTTCATCAGAAAAAATAACATTTATCCATTCGTCATGATAATATATGTGCTGTTTTGGCCATTGAAGTCTTGTTTGTTTGCGATACTGTTTCAGAAAAAGCTTACGAGCTAAATTTTGTTTTTTGACGAATCCTGATTCGGTTATTCGTTTGCTTATGCTGTCATCTGATATTTTTGATCAAAATGGATTTTTTACCTCATTAAAAAACCAATTGCTAGGTACAGTTAATCTTTTAATTCTTCAATCCTCACTAAATATGGCTTTACTCGACCTTTCTGAGCGATACGCATTTTTGCATTGTTTTCCACATTGCAAAATACTATAAATACCACGTTTAGGCAGATTTAACCCTTTCAGGGGCAAGGCATTTCTGCTCTAAAAATGTTCAAATATTGAACTCACACCGCAATTTAAGAACAAATTTATTTGCAAATAATCAAAAGCTATTTTTCACGTATATTATGAGATCGAAAGTGTACTAAAAAAATTCTGGTCCCATTTGTTAATTTCGGCATTAAAATTAACCGTTTGCAGACTGCAAACGGCGCCCCTCAAGGGGTTAAAGAAAGCGAATTTGCAAAAGGGATTTACCTTCAGTTTTCAGCTTCCAAACTTCTACAACTTCTTCAGGAGAGAACTGCAGAGATTTCGGCATTTTGATATAACTCTTGTAATTATCGCTACACTTTATACTCTAGGAAAGTCTCGCTGATCCTCCACCTATCATGTGTAAGGAGATATTTGCATAAAATCTCATTTGTGCATAAACTTTTGCGACGTCACAAAAAATGTTTTTTTGTAATTTCTGACTTTCGTAACGATGAATATTTTCCAAACTTGAGATATATATTTATGATCATAGTAGTCACCTACAGTGGATATTTGAAAGAATTCCGCTGTACAATTTTATTTTTATTAAAATATTTCCGTTGTGCATAAACTTTTGCGCCGCACTGTAGTTATATTTGCCTTTTTTAATATCAGACAATTTTTGCAAATACTGCAGTTAAATAAAACGAAGGTAAAAATTTTTTAATTACCGTAATTTCCGGCGTATAATCCGCAGATCAAACAATTCTGTTTGGGCCCAGAAATTTTATTCAGCAATTGAATACAAATATTTACTGCGATCTGAAAACTTACATTTTATTTTTAAAAAATTCTGGTTCGAAGAAGTATTGTTTAATCCGCGGATTATACGCCGGAGATTACGGTAATGGTAATCAGTCTGTTATTCTCCTCGAATTTGAGATCGGCTTATACGCGAGTATATGCGGTATTAACAGTTTATTTCTGTAAAAAGTGAAAAATAAGTAATATCTAAATTGGTTACAGAGTTTCTAATCCACAAATAAACTTCAGTCTATTTCCGTCATTTTAAACCTTTCTGCACCTCTTAATGGAACATATACCGGGTGTCCTAAAAATGACTGATGGATTTTAAAATTCCATTATTTGCAAACGGCGACAGATATTAAGAAAATTATTGCAGGAGTGTTATGAAAGATGTCAGGAATTTTTATGCTGAGATTCTCAGTTTTAGTTACAAATAGCATCGACAGATTGCACTGCAAGCATACCTCGCTCTATGTATTGTTTTGATAGGGTAGGGATACAAAATCTTTTTTCTTGAAAGTCGTTTGCTACCACAATTTACAAAATTTCAAATTCTTTGTTTTGTTTAACCACAAAATTTCGGTCATTATATAATGCAAAGTTTTCTGTAACCACTTAACCCTAGAACTACCGGAAATTTTACTCAAGTTTTATAAAAACATTCTACACCAGAATTTTTACTTAAAACTATTTAATTTGTTTATTTAACTTATTATTGTCTGATTTATACATTTAGTTTGTTTTGAAGAAATTTCTGGTTTGAATAAATATTTTGAATGTACATGTCGGGTCCATTGGACCCTTCTGGTAGACAGAGGGTTAAGGGGCAGTGGGATATATTTTATCCCACCTACTATTAATGAAGATTTGCACCAGAAAGATTTTGTTAAATTTTACTTTTCTAACTTTGGTGGAAAATAGTCGTATAATTACTTTTCCTTATTTTGCAATAAATCTTTTTGCAGATTCCGGTGTGAATTCGACGTTTCAGAAACGCAATTACTTGCCCCACAATGGTTAATAAATTAGTTGTAGTTCGTTGGCCCGCAGGACAGCGGTTATGCACCTATATTTTTGCGGTTGCTCCTGCGCAAATTTAACGACAAACTATAATATTTTAAATGTTTTTTTCAAAATTGTCACGTAATTTGGCTGAAGCCAATTTTCTTACTTCTGTTGACCTTTCTCTTCAACATAACACTGGTGGACTTCGATTTAAAGTTCAATGCTGTGCGTCTTTGGTAGAATTTTGCACTGTGTGGAATTTATTGTGTGTCAGATGGTATGTTTCGGCGAGAGTGTTTTTTCACAGCAGAAAGGGTCTTCTAATATTATTTTATGACTAACCACATTCAGTTTAATTACCTTTTTTGGCAGTAGAGTGCCTTTATAAATAAATGAGTGGCGTTATTGCAAATAGCACGGTCTCAGAATGGACGTTTTGCCCAACTTATGTAAATGCGCAATACAGAACTTGGTAATAGTCACCCGGGCAAAATTGATTAGGAAATGAGACAACGAATTTTTGTTTCGTGATATTTTACATTCACTAGGTTTTTGCCAAAAATCCTAATGGGCAAATTAAATTTGATTGTCCAAGTGTTAACTCTCTGTTACATTTAAAGACTCTCTAACTTCCGCTCACGTTTTACTAGAATTGGAAATATAAATGTTTATTCCCAGGCTTAAACCTTTTTTGTTCCAGCATTTTTAACTCTACGTTTGATACGCAGTATGCAATCATATATTTAAATTTTTAATGTGTTCACATTATTAAATCTGTACACTATACCAGGGGCTTAAAAATCTAGGCGCCAGCTGGCAGTCTCCCACCACTAAATATTATTAGATTTCTTCGCTTAAATTTTATTAGCATTCTTACAAAATATTTAGACGAAAAATAACGAATAAACTTTATTGGTGAAAGGCTGCCCGCTAGCTCCTAGACTTTTATACCCCGCACTATACCGTAACTATTTATACGGGACTCCCACAATTTTGCCCCAAATTTTTAACAGGCTTTTTAAACTCATTAAATTATTTAATTATCTATTATCGGGCCTTATTTAACTCAATAAAATGTCAATACTGCGAATAAACAAGCTGCTTATGAATTCTGTTTTTAAAACTAAATGGAAAAATTCTCATCATTAATAGTGTTATCAGGCTTCTTGGAAAATCCAAAGAATGTGCAAACCTTGTTTATAGCTTAACACTTAATTGCGCAATTTTTTTATTTTGTTTCGAAAAAATATGTAAAATTAATTGTAATATGTAAAATTATGTTATTACACAGGAAAAAAAAATCAGAGATATATTTTTCATATAATACGCCAATCTCTTCTTGCGTTGCACATCTGCAATACAAGTAAAAACTAGTACCGTGTGGCTGTTTTTCGCTAAAATAATGCAAATTAGTAAATACTTTAATAGTTATGTCTCCAAATACCTTATTCTATATAATTATTTATTTTATAAAACTTAATCATTAACCCTATAATTCCCCTAATCGATTACGTTCTATAAATTACGTAGTTCAGAGAATCTTTCTTTACACCTGAAAGTTTCAATGGTTAATTTCGCTTTATTTAATTGCGGAATGTCTATTTTTAATTAAAGCAAATATTGCTATTTCAATTTTCTGGTGTGAATTAGGTATATGCAAATAAAAAAAACCTATTAAATTCAAAACAGTGTTGTTTGCATATATGCAAACCTGCGCACTAAAGTGTTAAAACCCTCTCTGATTTAGTACAGATGTATTGGGAAAATTTACATTCAAATTCGTGTCATGTTTGATGAGAAAATTGCGGACATACATACATCCAGGGCTGCCAATGACAACTAATTTAGGTGGTAGCTTTGCAAGTTTTCGAGTTTTATTAGTAAATATAGATGGCATACTAAGAAAAATATAAGTATGGAATTATATAGTACACGTAAATAATAATAGATTTGTACCAGTCACATTTTTATACTTAGTTTTTCGGAATAGTTAGTAAGGGGCGTTCGTCTTTTAAACGACTGTTCATACATACATTATACATACATAATGGCCAAAAACAGAAACATTAAAAAAAAAAACCTTAACCCTTCGCCCTCTAATGCCCATGGTAGAAGGCGTTCTCAGTGTTGCCAATGGGCTACTTTTTTTAAATTCAGATATCTTGATTGGCAACACTTTTCTAAAATGGTAAAATTCCCTTTGTTTTCACCTTAATTAATATGTCATTAAATAAGGCGAATTTTACTATTTCAAAAAAGTGGTGTCAATCCAGAAATCTGAATTTTAAAAAAGTAGCCCACTGGCAACACTGGGCGTTCTACAAATTTCGTAATTCGGAGAAACCGAATTGATACCAGGAAATCTAAATAATGGATTTCGCTTTAGTTATTGAGGAAATGTCTGTTATTTAATAAATAAAGATCACTTTTATAAATTTCTGGTAATATTTGTGAATATTTGAATTAAACAATGTCCTAGATTAGGAACACTGATGGTAGCCAAACCCTTTAAGAATGGAAGACTTTTGGTAGAAATGACAAGTTTTTGTGGTTTTTCCCTAAGTAACAGGATCATATTTGATTGAAAGAAATACTATTTAAAAAAATACCCGATGTCAGGTTATGCCAAGAGAGGATTCACGCAATTCTGTGGGTGCAGGGTCGACTTTAAATTGCACAAAAAAGGGAAAATGTTTTTTTTCTTTATTTTTCTTTAGTATCACCTACAGCTGACAAAATTGTGTAGGTCAAACTTTAACACTTTGAGCTCATGTAGGTGAATTTCTTCCCAATTAATTTTAATACTCAAATGATACAATGGCACCGGAATATTCGACCAAATTTATTTGAAAATAAGTAAGTGCACACTTTCGTGTATAAAGAAAACCGAATTTTTTGTTTGCAAAATACTGGTGCCAATGTGACATTTGGTTATTTTGAAGAAATTCACCCACCAGAGTTCAAAGTGCCTTTTATCTACTGCGTTATGATCTACTGCAATTTTTATCTTTATTATATCTATATTATAATTTTTTTTAGGTTTCGATATGGTTAACAGTCCTTTAGTTATGCGATGTCTATATTCCAGGGACAACATGTTCACTCGCATCTCCACATATGCAATATATGAATTTACATATGCCATTTCTAGCATAGAAAAAAAGAGCCGGTGCCACAACTTTTTCGATTTCCTATAAAAACAATAATGAAACAGGAAAGAAATACTAGGAAAATTATTACCACACTATATTTTAGTAGAAATTGTATTTTAAAGCAGATGAAAACGATGGATAACTACACAGACGAAAAGTAAACAAGAAGTTTTTATCCAACACCCAGTGCACTGACTAATTCAACTGTTAAATCAAATACATACACCGATCACATAAAATAGCTAGTCAAATTGTATTCTAACATCATAATGAGCACATGAAAAAATCCAATACTTGTATTATATCCTTTACTGTGTTTGCAGCAATAAAAAGATGAGCGTAAAGATCTGTACAAAATGTCGGCACAAAACACATGGACCATTTCTTTTGCAGCTATTTTCCAAACGTACCGTAATTTTTTCACGCATACGCCGCAACTCAGATAATTCGCTTTCCTACCAAAATTCATTTTAAATAAAATATGACTTGCTTTTGCTTAGCATTTATTTGACTTCATTTCTTTAATAAAATTTCTGGTATGGAAAACACTTAACTATGCCGCGGCGTATACGCGGGAAATTACAGTATGTGAAAGATTTTTGTTTTCAGATAGTGGTACGAGATAGAACTAAAAAATGTCACGTTAATTGCGAAAGACATTTTAGGACAACGTAATACTTTAAACAGAAAAATGTATGAACTTAAAACCAGGGTGCGTACAATTTTTTCCACAACTTTTAAAGAGATTTATCCGTTATTTAATTGCACATTTTTTTAAATCTGTGACAGTGGTGTCTAATTGTGGCTCGCCGGATACCACTAAAATTTCATAGAAACCACTGCCTTACCTAATAATCGAAGTCGGCTATTTTTTTTAAAAAGCGACAAATTCACGTTAATTGCGAAAGAAACTTGTGGGACAACCTAATACTTTAACCAGAAAAATGTATATCTTACCTGATCATCGAATCTCTGCGATTCAAAAGTTCAATTATTTCTTTAAAAAATTAGTGGTATATGTCGGGCCATAGTTTGACAACCCTACTCTACGATTTACTTTACACTACACTCTTTATTTTCTTTTCGAAGTAAGTTTTTAAATACACATATATTTCTGGTTAGATCACACAATTTTTAAAGAATAAGTCTTCCCATTATTTAATAGCAGACTTCTGTTATTGCAAGGAGAATATTTTTATTTAAATAAAATGGTACTACAGAATAAATTTATTTATTAATTTTAAAATTTGAATTGATTCATATATGCATCTTTGCGCGGTGTAGGATTAAATGAAGTGAATACGGAGCCTGCGATTTAAATATTAAACATCAATTTGCTAATCCGAAAAGAAATAGTTGTGGAAGGAATCCTCGGAATTCAAATCAGTGTACGAATCTTGCTTCAAACTCAACTCTAAAGGAAGGCTGTCGGAAAGGGCAAAATAATCCACAGAAAAATGGCTATCGAGCTTAACACTAGAAAGACGGCGTGCGTTCATTTTGACCGCTACCAAATGAATAAATTTCGGTTCGAACCAGAAATTTCTTATTAAAACTAGTTTAAAAGATACAAAGAAAAATCTAGTTAAATAAATAAGTTAATAATTTAAAATAAAATTTCTGGTGCGAAATATTTTTATAAAATTTGAGTAAAATTCCTTGTCTTTCTAGTATTAAATCGTGATTACAATAGCATTTTCCTTTCGTGTGTATTTGAAAAAGAGAGACTTCAGTATTTATTTCACTTTAGTTTCTCGGGGCTTCCAATATACAGGGATCCCAAACAGCCCGTCAACTAAATATCAATTTTCTTCAGCAGAAACTTTCATGAGAGGTTTCTACAAAATTTTAATCCCTAAATGCCATATTGGCATTAGAATAGTGGAATGAAAAAATTCATTTTATTGACATTAAAAGACCGTGAGGAGTCATTTTGATCCCTACCATATGAATATCTTTCGGTTCGAACCAGAAATTTCTTTGCAAAATATGTTTAAGGATACAAAGAAGAAAAATGTTAAACAGATGTAAATAAACATTGCGGTAAAATATATTTTTATAAAACTTGAGTAAAATTTCCTGTTGTTTTAGTGTTAAGTACGTGAAGAAAAGCTTTAGCTTATTTTGAAATATTTTTTTGTTAATTCTGGTTTCATTCACGCATTTCAGAATTTTTCTAATATAATTATCTTGCTCGTGAAAGGGTTATACCAGGGTTGTCAAACCAGTGTTGCCAGTGGGCTACTTTTTTTAAATTCAGATTTCTTGATTGGCACCACTTTTTTGAAACGGAAAATCCATTTTCTTTTTGCCGTAATTAATATATCATTAAATAAGGCACATTTTACCATTTCAAAAAAGTTGAATCTCATTTAAAAAAAAGCACATCTTTCAACACCGTGTCAAACTGTAGTGGTATCCGGTGGGCCCCAGTTTGACACCTCTGGGTTAAACGGTTTTGGAGCACTATAAACGCATTTTAAGCAAAATGACTTTTCGGAAACTCAGATCTGATACAGAGATTATAACCCAAAAACTATTAAGCCAATCTTACAAAGATTTTTTAAATTAAATGTAATATAATTTATTGGAGCTTGGTCCAGTTTCAGCTGTCTTTATGAAAAAAATAACTTTTTTAAAAGCACGCCTAACTGCAAAAAAAGGGGTCAGAAATAGACCTTTTCTTCAAATGGCTGTCACTTTTTTCATTTTCCACTTTTAGACCTTAGAGCGTTTGAAGCTGCATTTAATATTATCTACTTTAATAATTCTTAACGAAAATCGATTGCAGACGACTATGGCGATCAACTGGATCGCCCCGGATTGGAAGTGCACGACACGCATGCTTGGACATGAACACACGCAACTCGTGCAACATCGTCATTTCTTTAGTAAAAAAAAAAAATTTAATGTGTTTTGAATGATAATAAAAAACATGCAAAAACTCGGAGTTAAAATAGTCATTCCTTTTCCAGAAAAAAAGCTAAAAACCCATTTTTTTCGACCTTCTATAGGCAAACCTCCCTTTAAGTATAATTTGTGCCCTTAACTCTTTGTTAAGAAAGGTGTGTCTAATACAACAGAAAGTTGATATTAGTTTCATTTTGTTGGGTTTTCGTGATGCTTATGACATTAAATCTTTTGAAAAATGTACAATACCGTAGATTAAAGAGATGTCTTTCACTTTAAAGAGTTGTCTTTTACTTTAACGAGATGTTCAGAAACCGTACGGATATTTCAGTTACATTTCCGGTTATTACACAAGTCAGTCTTGACAGAGATAATCCGCTTTACTTAAAAAACTTGTTACTTTGTACATAAGTTGGTACAGTTTCTTTTTCATCCTTAATAAAATAAGTGATATTGTGTAACATTCGAAGTCGTAATACTTTCACTTTTTTCAAAAAGATTACATAGAGGGGTGTGAAAGAAAGATAGGAAAGAAATTTGAATTTCATTAATTAATGTACTACAATATTTGCTGAACTATATTTTTATATAAAAATAAATACATTTCGTTAATATATGAAACACTTGGCAAAGAATTAGGTAGTTTTATTTTTATACCTTTTTAATTGCATTTGTAGAGGAAGAAAACTGAAAAAAATGATAGGGACAGCTTAGGATGCTGGAAAACTAAATTAGGAATTTCAAAAATCACCGTGATTTTAAATATATTTTATCACTGCAGAATTCAAAAAACAACCCGCTTTATAATATGTTTCAAAATCATTACTAAACCATTTAACTATAGGTGTTGTATGAATTAAACCTTCATACTTCCCAAACTACTTGATCGAATGACTCCCGTTACGTAGCTCACGTAAAATTTACCGAAAAAGCTAAATATTATGACGAATTTCGGTGTTCGTGATGTAAATTTCAGAATTTCGTACAATTTCATAATGAAGACGGCCTCCTAAGATTACTTGTTTAGCATAAAACGAAAAAAGTCATACTTTTCAGTTGAATCTCTAAAATCATTACCGGCCGGAAGGTAAAGACCTCCTTTAGGCACAGCTGCCAACAGCTTACTCTTTTTTGTTCCACAAAAAAATTATAGTAAATTTTACCTTTTTAAATCATCGTAATCTGCCGCTTAAATAAGGCAAAAATTTCCAACATTTTTTTGCGGTCGAAGAAAGCGAAAGAGTTTGCAGCTATGCCCTTTAGGCTATTTCTTTCATTTGTACACTTTTCGTAATAGAAAACAGTGTTGCCAGTGGGCTACTTTTTTAAAATTCAGATTTCTTGATTGGCACCACTTTTCTGAAATAGTAAAATTCCTCTTCTTTTCACCTTAATTAATATGTCATTAAATAAAGCGAATTTTACTATTTCAAAAAATTGGTACCAATCAAGAAATCTGAATTTAAAAAAAGTAGCCCACTGGCCACACTGAGCGAAAGTTAATATACACCGCTCAAAAAATTAAGAGATATTTTTTAGAGAAATTATGCAGATAAATTTACTGATAACTTACCTATAGCAATATTCTACATTGTACTACTACAACAATATTCTACATTGTAGCCATAGTCAAGATTTAATCACAAAGCAGAAGATGAACACTTCATATGCCAATTAATTTTCACCACGTCTGATACCTGAAAAAAGATATAAATGAAGAAATCATGATTTCACTGAAGCTTTATCATTTAATCCCTTGAGGGGCGGTGGGGTATATTATGTCCCACCTAATTTTAATTAAGATTTGCACCAGAAACTTTTAATTAAATTTTACTTTTATAACTTTGGTGAAAAATAGAATTTATTTATTTTGAAATAAAATTTTCCTAAATTTCCGGTGGGAATTCAACATTACAGAAACACAATGGCTTGCCCCTCAAAGGGTTAAGGTTTCGTTCGTAAAACTTAATTTTTAAGTATTTAAAAATAATAATGATATACCAGAACAACGTGATTAACTGGAATCCATAGCCTGTCTAATTATGGTGAGACTGGAATCCGAACAAACAGATAATAGTGTAATGAGGAGTTGGTGGCAAGGAGTGTCATTTCACGAATATAGAATCCATTCCTAGAAAAAGGAAATGTTAGATGTTGGACAGGAATAGGCACTGATTCTTCATACATAACAGGAGACCTGTCTTCCTATTATCCATGATTTCCTGCGGCCAACGGGAAAGGTGCAGTGACGATAGTTTTTGCTCGAATTCATGGTAAATCACTCTGTATATCGGATTTCCTTACATGAACAGAGAGGCAATTATTTATCAGAGATGCATAGCTTTATCATTTCAGAGGAAAAGAGCTTCTGCTGCGAAAATGTTAACATTAATAATGACACCAGGATTTAAGACCAAATTAATATGAAAATAAATAAAAGAATTTCTTCAGCTAATTTTTAAACCAGATTTTTATTTTAAAATTCTGGTGCTGTTGTGATATTTGGGAAAACTAAGTGGGACATTCAGCGTGTCACTGCTGTCAGTGGGCTACCTTTTTTAAATTCAGATTTTTTGATTGGCACCACTGTTTTTAAACAGTAAAATTCACTTTCATTTTGCCGTAATTAATATATCACTAAATAAGGCAAATTTTACAATTTCAAAAAAGTAGCACATCTGGCAACGCTGCGGCGTGTTGGCAATTCGACCGTCAAATTCAAAAGTTTAATCAGTGTTGCTAGTGGGCTACTTTTTTTCAGTTTAGATGTCTTGATTGGTAGCACTATTCTGAAATGGTAAAATTCCCCGTTTTTAATTTAATTAATATGTCATTAACCCATTAAAGACGAGCCTCTTTCAGACTTCTTTTAATTCTTCGACACCAGTTTTTTCCACTTCGCAATTTTGAATGAATTAATCGCTCAAAATTTGCCATTAGATTTTGTGAACGTTTCCAAACTAAAATACTGTATTCAAATTTAAATGCTTTGTTCGCTTCACATGGCAAGTTTTCTTGCCAACCGGCTTCAGTAAGCTAAATAAGGCGAATGTTACCTTTTCGTAAAAGTGGTATCAATCAAGAAATCTGAATTTAAAAAAAGTAGCCCACTGGCAACACTGGGGGTGATAGTAAGATAGTAAGAGGATGAAAAATTGCCATAGAACATGGGGTCGCAAACCACTTATTCAGTCACAAATACAGGATGTGTCATCCTAACTGAACTTGTGTTGACGGTCATAATTTTGAGAAAAACAGTAACATTGCAATGAAAATGCAACGGTATGTACCTTTTTTGTGTGAAATGTCACAACACCAAGAAAAGTTCAGGAAAAATAGAGTGCTCCAGCAATCGATAATACCGTATGAAGTAGTAATCACAGTCCAAAATACGGAGTGTCCAGTGGATATTGCTGGCGCGTGTAATGGAAACGTCTACTAATTTTTTTTATGTTATCACATTTAAAAAAAACTAAGAATACCTATTAAAAAATTGATATCCATATACTTAGTTTTCTGAAAGTTATTACTGCCATACCAACTTGAATTAGGGTAGATCACCCTGTATCTTTGGTAAAATACACGTGGTTTGCGACTCTATTTTCTATGCTAATTTTGCATCCTCTTGATGCCTACTGTCACCTCTCTGAATTTGTCGGTTGAATTCGGCAACACCGTGTATAATAGGGTGGTGCGAAAAAAGTCAAGTTGATATTTCCGAGTCGCTATAGTGCGGAAAAGTTGCGATTGGTAAATACAAGAAAGACAAAAAAAATTCTTCAAATCGGACTTTATCTTCCGATCCCGCAAACCGCCTAAAAATTCGAAAAAATTGAAAATTTCCGATTTTTTCAAAAGTTTTCTTTTTTTTAACGTTTATATCGCTATAGGAAAAAATATTTGCAGTTTGTACTGTTTAATAATAATAATAATAATAACTGTGTTTAGAGAATATCTTCCGATCGCGCAAGCTCAATAAAAATCGGCAAAAATTCAATTTTGAGTGATTTTCATGCATTAAGAATATAATCAACTGAGGTCAGTTTGCAGTCTCAGGTTAAGATTTAAATGTTAATTGATACTATTGAGTATATTAAGTTATTTTTAAACAACCTAGAACTTACACGAAGAGTTCGTTTCAGGTCTGAAAAGTTTAGTAGTGCACCCAACTGCCGTTAGCCACGTTGGAAAATAGCGCTAAGTCGGCGTACGCGCTCCCACCTAGTCTCACCTAACTCCATAAAATTTACAGAAAAGTCAACTGGATTCAGATGAACTACATGGCATATACTATTTTGACGGAAGAAAGGACGATACCCCAGTTAAAGAAAGTATTGCATCTAAACAGGTTCATCGAACTATTAAAGAGGAACACTTTCCTGTCATAAAAGAACGTGACTCAGTTTATTTAGGCCATGTGCCTCCAAACTCCGGGCCTGCTAAGGACATTGTAGCTTTCATAGTATCATGTCTTACTGAACAAGGGGTTTCACTAGAATACTTAGATTTGGTAGGCTGTGATGGTACAAATACCAATACTGGATAGAAAGGTGGTGCTATCAGAAAGTTTGAAGTTTATCTCTGACGACCACTGCAGTGGGTTGTTTGTTTATTCCATTTTGTTGAATTACCTTCCCGCCATCTTTTTCAACATTTGAATGTTGAAACTACTGGCCCAAGATCATTTAATACACCATTTGGACACAATATCATTGTTGTGTAAAGCTCTCGGTGATAAATTTTCAATTGACTGATTGTGAAATTCCAGAAGTGGACAGGCAACTGTTCAGCAAGGACCAAAGATAGCTTCTTGGCGTAAGTCAAGCAATTAACAGTTACAACTTTCCAAATGACTTATTAAAGTGTGAATCCGGTCTAATTTCACATGCCAGATTGCTCACTTGTGCAAATAGAGCCCTTCGACTTTACGCGAGCGTGGAAAACCCATCGGATGCCTTAAAGCCATATTGACATTTATTTTAAAATCTTACTTGCCAGTTTGTTTTGAAATAAAATGCTGTAAGTACATTACAGACGGGCCTATTCATCTGTACAGAGCAATTGAAACATCTCGATACTTTCGTGACAACCTGAAGAAAGTGTAGTCTTTGAAACTGAATGAAACTCGTTCTGTGCTCACCCGGAAACTACTGATGGCAATGGTCTTTTATAAAAGGAGGCACATAAGAGAGCTAGGGCTGTTAAAAGCCAGGCAGAATGTTTCAAAGGGTAAAGGCATCTGAATCTTTATCACTCCTACAATCCAAAATTAATTGATTGTAATGTAGCAAAATTAACATTTCCACCGCTTTTTCGGAGATTAACCCATGAAGAAATACATTTCTTCGTTCAATCAGGTCATATCTCAGTCTAGGATGATAAAAAGTTTTTCAACCACACGTAAGATGTCCAGCGGTGCATTAAATCGGTAACGGAAGCATCATTTAAGGTATGTGGGCCCCAATCAAGAGAGCATCAGGGCCACACTGAAATCAATGTCCATAATACCAGACATTACCACCAAATCGCAGTACAAAGTTGCGTCTAAAAGTCAGACTTAAACAGATGACGTAACAAATTGTATATCTTATACTGTCACGACACTAGTTTTTTAATACAGTGTTTTGATTCTATTATAACAAATTATGTATTTAAGTAATGTAAATAGCAAACACCCTCATTGGTTGGATGGAGGATAGGGTGTGGTTTGAACTCGAAGTGCAGCTACCTTCCCGTGGTGAGTTCTGGTTTGTTTAAACATTATCAAATATCTAAACAAGCAAAGATTTGTACATTGTACAATTTATATGCAAATGTTAATATTGGAACGCAAACTTATCTGAGGTGATTATTTTCTTTATTCATCAAAATCACTGAAAATTGAATTTTTGCCGATTTTTATTGAGCTTGCGTGATCGGAAGCTATTCTTTAAACGTAACTGTTTATTTTTATTATTATTAAACATTACAATCTGCAAATATTTTTCACTATAGCGATAAAAAATATATATACGTAAAAAAAGAAAAAAATTCTGGAAAAATCGGAAATTTTCAATTTTTTTAAATTTTTAGGCGGTTTGCGGGATCGGAAGATAAAGTCCGATTTAAATAATTTTTTTTTGTTTTTCTTGTATTTACCAATCGCAACTTTTCCGCACTATAGCAACTCGGAAATATCAACTTGACTTTTTTCGCACCACCCTAGTGTATAATCTCCCACCACACATTAAGGGGTTAAATAGAGAAGCATAAATTAGAATAATAGAAAATGAGAACACTAATGTATATTATTGACAATGCGGACTTTTTATACCTCTGCTTGCAAGCTTCCTTTACCTGCCAAGCATCTGACCGCTGGCTCAAATCTCCTGGGGATATCGTCGGTACCATGTTAAACTATCCAATGTGAAAACAGTGGGCTACTTTTTTAAACTACGATTTCTTGATTGGTGCTACTTTTTTGAAATACTGAAATTCGCCTTATTTAACCTTATTTAATGACATATTAATTAAGGCGAAAACAAGAGGAATTTTGCCATTTTAGAAAAGTGGTGCCAATCAAGATATCTGAATTTTAAAAAAGTAGCCCACTGTTTCCACATTGGATAGTTTGACATGGTACCGACGATATGTCGTCGACGTGCTATCAAAGCATTTTGGCGGATTTCACATGAATGTGGTTTGTTTTCTGTGGGTGATTATTATGCTTATCGCTTATATGTATATATATATATATATATACCGGGTGATCCAGAAGCTCCGTGAGTTTTGAAATGTTAATAATTAGAAAATTATGTACAACAGAAATGTGCAGTTTTCACATATATGCTCTGAAACGTGTTGGATTTTTGTTTATAATGAAAAATAGTTTAAATAAATAGTTAAAAAAATTATCAACAGATGGCGCTGCTGTACAACATCGAAATTATCTGTACCATGTGCTATATAAGCAGATGAGTTCATTGCGCAACATCTTTCATAAGATAGTGTTCAGATTTCGCTTTGAGAGTCGTTTATGTTCTAACGCTTTTTCAAAGGTTAAAGAAATTACATTTAAAAGGAATTTTCTTACAACATCTGATGAGTAACTGCTATTTTTAGGCATGCTTTCTTTGCGTGACAAGGTTTGTTAGTTAAGCTTTTTTACAAAAAGGAAGAGTCGGCAAGTTTAGCTTTGCTTTCTTATCGTACGATGGGTGGAATTCAAACTGGAAAAGGACCGATGACCGTTACAAATCTGAAGGCTGTGATAAAAAGGTTTGAGGAAATAGGCTCATTTGAAGGGGAGACCCTTCAAATAAATGGGAGACCCCAAACATCTGTTGCATCCGAAAATGAGGTAGAACATGATGCCAATCCTCAATCCGATTTATTATTATAGCAAAACAATGTTATCAATTTCATCGCCACCTGTTGATAAAAAGTGTGACTAATATTACGTATTCTCTTTTCATTAAAAAAACAAATCCCATGTGTTTATAAGCATTTCTGTAAAAACCGCATCTTTCTATTGTATGTAGTTTATTAATTATTAACATTTCAAAACTCCCGGAATTTCTGGATCACCCGGTATATTAAATATTTTCTTCAATTTTTTTATAGTAATAATAATTAAAAAATCTAGATCCCCTAATTCATGATTTTTTAAACTAGAAATAAAAAGCATGCGATAAGCATGGATTATAAAACACTTTCCAACACTTCCTGAATGTTTTAATAAAATTTCGTTATTAAGGGAAATAAGTTAAATCAGTAATGGAACAGTCTAGCAGCAGACAATCAACTGACACCGCAAAATTTTTTTAGTGTTCTTCATCTAACTTCAGCACAGAATTTCTGAGATTTATAAAGGCGAAGAATACTATAAAGATTTAGTGGTGGCATTCGCTCAACTGCTGCGCCACTGGTAAATAAGATAACTTGCAAGGTAACCACTTTTGGCGTTGTTCGCACCTAGCATTGAGACCTGATGCATTTTAAAGCCCTACATTACGAAGTTTTAGAGTCGATAAATTTTTTTCTGTTAAAATAATATTACTAGACTTTTATGCAGCATAAATTTCTGAAAATGTAATTTTCGAGGCCACTTAATATTGATTTTTTTTAAAAAATAAACGCATTTAAAAATACAAATTAGTTAATAAGTGTAAAATATTGAAAAAAAAATTCCTTCAAGAACCCACGAATTTGATTTTGAAAAATTGCAACATTATGTTCATATTATTGGCGGGGAAAATGATGGAGCTTTTTTTTTCAAAAGTAGAGCTTTCTGGCAAATCTAGCCAAATGTCATAGCTGTTTGTATTGCGTGAGGATTGGTTTCTGGATTTCAGTAGAAAATGTAATGTCCGACCTAATTAGCCAAAATAATTTTTCTAAATTGTGTAAAAATAATAATTTACTTTGATTACTTTTCCCAAAGGACCATTTAATACAGCAACTTTTCATTTTAAACATTCGAAACTTTATTCCATTCGATTTCAAAAGACAATATTTTGCTTATTTCGTATTTCACTAAAAAGTAGTTTTCAATGATCTTGAAAGCTTTTGTAGAAATATATTAACTATTTATATATTTATCGTCTGCATAGAAAAAAAAAAAGAAAAGACCTAATTAATGTTTCTTGTGTTATCAATTATCAAACAAATCGCAATTTAATATAATTCTAATATGTACTACTCCCAGGATAAAGCGGGTAGAAAAATTGTAGCGCCATATTTGACGACGTAACTCCCTTTTGGCGTGAAATAAACAACTAAAAATGTAATAATAAAAAATTAAAAGTATAAAAAAGTACATAAAATGAAATTTCAACAAAGAAATTTCATCGGTTCTCTAACTTTTATGTATAGATCTGCAAAATGCACCAAGTCTAGGTGCGAGCAGCACCAAAAGTGGTTCCCTTGTAAGTAAACATTTTAGAAAATGCATAAAACATTTGAAAACTAATTTCAGGAGTTACTGTCCATAGCCAAATATGATTTCCAATTCTTTTGAACAGCAATGTATTTGATCTGTAGGTTGATATATATACTATAAAAAGGGAAAATGTAGTTTAGCAAGAAAACGCATAACATGGTGAAATTTCTCTTTCAGCAACTTATACTAATAGTCGGAAACGTACTTGAATACTTTTGTACATCCCTGTAGTTTACCTAGTACCTTTATTACGGGACACTATATAGCTAAAATTTAATTCAAACTAAGACACACTTAAAACTATTGAAATCACATTTCCAGAAATTATCATCCATAGACGGCCGTGAATCTAATTATTTGGGTGACCCTGTATATCATTTTATTTATATTCTACAAACATTTCTTAGTAAACTAAATGCAGTTCAGCGTGAAAATGCATAACTCATTTAAAACCCACCTTTAATAATTTTCCGTTCATGTCCATTAACCCTTAACAG
This sequence comes from Maratus speciosus, assembly GCA_963932465.1. Taxonomy (NCBI): domain Eukaryota; kingdom Metazoa; phylum Arthropoda; class Arachnida; order Araneae; family Salticidae; genus Maratus; species Maratus speciosus. The sequence continues at coordinate 312,625,469 of OZ010796.1, forward strand.
TTCTTTTTTTTTCTGCATATGAATTATAGCATTTCACACACCATATAGTATGCACAACAATATTGAAAGATAAAAGCGCATATCATAATTAAAATTGCATTTCCAGCAATCATCGCTAATATACGGTACTTCGGATAGAATATAGTATCTGAAATCTTTTGTGTGTCCCTGTAAATGTATTATAAAAGAAATAACATATAGTAAACCTGAGCGACGTATATACGAAATTGTTTAACATAATTAAAATACGCCGCAAACAATCGTCCCCCCCCCATATCATTATGCAACGGAATTCCTTTGTGTAGGCCTGCAAATGAATAATAACTATACTATGCACCACATATTCTACAGGATACATATTTTAGTGCACTTCTTAAGTGCATATCAATTTTATTGTGTTTGAAAGCGTGTAACATCATTGAAAATCATTTGAAACGATTTTTTCCCATTGGCCGTAATGTAACGGGATGCTTTTAACTGCCCCTGTAAATGAGCTAAACATGCTACAAACTTAATTTGAAATAGGGATCGTGCTATGGTAAACGTCAATAACATCCAAAATTTTCAGCGCAATCAGAGTATATTTAAGAGAGTTATAGCGCGGACAGCCGGCCGGACAAACCGAAGTCATAAACACATTTCAACTTTGGTGGGAAGTTTTCAAAATAGCAGAATGCTATCGAAACGTAGATGTCCCGGCTCACACCACCTTTCTCATTAGTTATTGGAAATTATCTTCTTTCTGCAGAAATCCCTTTTGCCATCGACCCCTTATTTAAACGATTTTTTTTTTTTAAGTCTATTGAAATACAGGAGATTCTCCCCTTTCCCTGCACATCCTACCTAAATTCTCCACTTTCACGGTTTCAAACACAATTCCTTCCTGCCAAGAAAAGTCACTTTGGAACAGAAAGCTTTGACCATTAAGATTACGAGATGGCAAATCATGGTTTGGAAAAAAATATATGCTTGCTGCTTGTTTAGTCCGGATTTAACATTTGTCGCTTTTTTGGCAAATTTAGATTTCACCTAATAGACGTAATGTTAAAGTAAAAAATGTACACCCTACAAGTTGGTAATTAATCTATTTTCACAATTTTTTCTATTTGTTAGTTTTATAGCGTAAACGAACTTCGCACCAAATTTGAAGTCTGTAGGTGCAGTAGATATATAAGAGTGAGTTTTATGAGTGAGTGAGTCAGTCAGTGATAAAATTATCAATTATCGGACATTTTCAGATGTCATTATCTCGAAAACTATTTATGCGTTATTTATAAAATTTTGAATTCTAGGTAATTAGGGTGGCTTTACTAAGTATTTCGTATTAGAAGTATGCAGGTCACACAGATTTTCAGTAGTACAGGGCTCCCAAATGGTCCGCCAACTGAATACCAATAAATTTTATCAGAAAATTTTATTGTACGTTTGCACTAGAATTAACTTTCAAAGGTGGTTCTGGGGCGGTTTGTAAGAAAAATCGAAAAAGAAAATTTTTCTAAAATAATATTGGTATTCAGTTGGCGGACCATTTGGGAACCCTGGTAGTAGAGTGTCAAAATTTGGCGAAAACAGCTCGAAATGGTTCGTGTAGTCTAACACAATAGTATGTCAGACGAACTTGGCTGACACACTGCCGTGTGTCTAGATTATTATTCTTTTTATTTGTTAATTTTATTTATCATCCATTTGGGGCAATAATAAAAAATAATGTGTTATTTTGCTATTTGACTTCTAAAGAGTAAGTTTTCATTTACTAATCCATCCATGCTCCGTCTATGTGTACGTGTTTGGGCATGTCTGACAAATTTACAAATACATTAGATTTGTATTGAAAAGATTTGAAGCGCAAGCATTTAAAGTAAATATTTTCTTATTTATTCCACATTTATCTATCTAAATATAGCAGCACAGCGTCTATTTTTTTAACTGAATATTTAAAACATATTTTATTATGGATTTTTTTAAGTACCCTTTTGAAGCGCCATTTGCATGTATTCCAGTTGTTGATAAAGATACCACATGATTTTCTTTGAAAGTCTTATTAAGATACCATACAAAATTAGCAGTTGTGGCTTGAAGTAGCTTTAAAGATGATGATTAATTTTTCAGTAAATGATAACATTCATTATTTTGTAAAATAATGAGATGTGAGATGATAAATTATTCAGTTACTTAACGTTATCCGGCGGCCATATCTCATAACTATAATTCGTACAAAAAATATTACTAAGTGAAAGAAATTAATTAAATACTGTACAAGCGTATGTAGCATTTCATTAAACCTCTCGCTGCGTAAGCAATTCTTCACGATGAGCGTCTTTTACAACATTTTTAATCTTTTAACACCGGTTCTTTAAAGCAGAAATTTTTGACTATGGTAATCGGGGAAAATGTCCTGATTAAATCAGACAAAGTTTTCGCTAAAAAATAACTGTTGAGAATAACCAAATATTATTAATTAGACGGAAAAATGCATGCCCGATAATGTATCGGGTTACTCAGCGAGAGGGTTAACTCATTAACCGCCTAATCTATAACATAGAAATCTTTAACTTTTGGCAGGAAAAAGTTTGGCACCGCGAAATTTGAAAGATAATCTTCTCTTTATTTAATGATCAAAGTTTCTGTTATTAAATAAGGCGAATTTTTTTAATTAAAAACTAGTGGTAGCTTGATAGCTACCGTAATTTCCGGCGTGTAATCCGCGGATCAAACAATTCTGTTTGGACCCGGAAATTTTATTTAGTAATTGATGACAAATATTTACCGCGATCTAAAATGTTACATTTTACTTACAAAAATTTCTGGGTCGGAAAATAATTGTTTGATCCTCGGATTATACGCCGGAAATTACGGTAATTTAAGCATGCGCATTTATTTTTACCGTTGCGTAGACGCAACACCAGTGGTAATGGGTTAAATTAAATTTTTATCGAAAGTGCACTATTTCATTTTTGTTGGCCAAATCTCATTGAAATGGGGAGGTTTGACTCGATTACAGAGTTATGGAAAATAATTAAAAAGAAAATATTTTATGCGTTTTCAAAAATTTGACGTTGTAAAAATATAGATTTATATTTAACAAGCTGATATCCTATTTTGTGCCAAAGAGTTTGATTTTGTTTCGTAATTGTGACGGCCAATTATCAACACGTGGGATATAGGCCCTGGGGGGTGCCCTTCGTGGGGGTCTTTCTAAGGGAACCTAACCCGTATTTACGCATGGAAATCCACGGTTTCGAAGAAAACCACAAAAACTCCGAAACGGTTAGGCCGACGGGCGCGATTGGGTTCGAACCCAGCACTTCCCGTCTACCAGCTTCGAGAGCAGAACCTCTCAGCCACTGGTGGGGCCTTTATGCCAAAGAGAAATTACGAGATTGTTTGTAAAAAATGAGTCAAATATCATCAGTCTTTCGAACCTTGTTAAATTATATGATGGAAATTATATGATAGAAATAGTGTGCCGGCAGGGATACCATTGGTGACTATTTTGTTATTTAACTTCGCACCACTATCATTACTCAGAATACTTGACATATTGTTAGGTAACATGTGCAAGAGAAATCTACCATAAACTTTCTATTTTTGAAATAGTGGTGCAAATAGAATACAAAAATCGTCGCTAATTGCAGCCCAGTCTGCGTACTAATGTGACCATACGCACTTCCATAAGACTTTTTGATACATCGCCTGACGATAAAAGTATGAGTAAGCGTGCTGATCACGAACAGTAATGAGATAAAGGAAAACAGCCAGTTACAAAGTTGTAGAGCAACGTCGATGTAGTACGAATATACATCTTGCTCACATTAGTGCTATATATGTGTTTTTCTAAGACTTTATAATTGTTTCGTGCTTTACATTGTATTTCAAGATCATCTGGCTAACTCTTAATTTTGCCACCAGATGCCGCTGTAATCGATATAATAGAAGATTGCCATAGTTTATTTAATATGCCTATACATATTTTTTTAGATATAGACATAGCTTCCAACTCTTACGCTTTTTTGTACCACAAAATTTTAATAAAAATTTTTACCTTACATAATCAGCAGACTACGGCGATTAAAAAAAGTCCAAATTAGCTATTAAATTTTTGTTTTACAAAAAAGCGTAAGTGGCAAAAAAGCGGCTATGTATATCAGCACCAGGACTCCCATTCGGTCATTTTTCGAACACCACCTTCTTTAAAAGAAAAATCTTTAAAATTTTCGTCGTAACTTACCTCGAAAGGCGTTTTTGTTGCTATTCTTCAAAAAACCTGCCACGAATGTTTCTCTTGAAAAATACTGGTTTTAGAAAAACGGAAACGCCCTGGAGCATTCCAAGCTTTAAGGTCATGAGAAATGTATTAGTTTACTGAACTAGACTATGCGTTACTTTGCAATAGGTAAAAAAAAAAAAGAAATTTTAATTCAAGAGCGGATTTTTCTCAGTAACTGTTTGGTTCTCTAAATTCCAGCGCAATCCGAGGCTCAGATAAATCTATTTCCGTGAGGATTTTGTTTAACAAAAACTAACTTATCTTTACTTGGTATTAATTTCAGGTCATTTACTAAATAAAATTTCTGGTATGAAATAGCCTTTTAGCTGAGATTTATAGGCCGAATATTACGGTACCGTAAATTCGCGCGTATCCGCCGCATTTCAGATAACTCGAATTCCTACCAGAATTTATTTTAAAAATAATGTGATTAGTTTCTGCTTAGTACTAATTTCACTTCTTTTTTTCTATAAAATTTCCGGTGTGAAAAAGACTTAACTAAGCCGCGGCGGATACGCGGGATATTACGTAATCATTTTTTGGAGGATATTGCACCGTGAATATATCATATCCGTGGTCTATAATTTCTATCCGATAGTTTTCACTTTTTGCGTTTGATTGTACTTCACTGTTGCGTATACGGATGGCAGCAAAATATCCATATTTCAAAAATATCGATATATCGGACCAAAAATTGGCGATTTTGACATCGATGTCAGACTCCCTATATATACAGGTAGTTTCATAAAATATGAGCAAAACTCTAACAAGGAAGGTCTCCATACTGGGCATACTCAGAATATTTTGAAAAAAATACCAATTAAACTACTTATGTATGTAATAAAGGATCAGTCTAATTTAGCGGAGGAATTACAGTAGAAAGTCAGTAAAAAAAATAAAATACTTTCGAGTATTTGGCGCGAAAAGACGAAAGCGTTACGCGATCTGGCAAGCAGTACTTTTCCTCGACAAAAGCAAACGATTTTAATGCATCTGAAAATTGTTTGTTGATTGATTTTTAGAATGCGTGTAGAAAGTATTTAATGAATTTAAACATAAACAATGAGAGAGTTTAATAAATACATTTTTTCGTATTACATATTTGTGTTGCTTGTTACTTAATTTTATTACTTTAAAAACAATTTCATATATAAAAAATACTTTCATATATTTAAGCGTATTCCAAAATAAAGGCAAGATTCATTTAGCAGTTATTCATTTTAAACCTAGGAATTCGTCGTTTCCATAGCAACAAAATAGAACCGACAGCGCTCAATTGGACTTAATTTTGAGATATTGAAACAATTTTAATTTTGTTTTAATTCATCAAATTTGATATTTAACTTTCATTATAAATACATATATGACAAAACTATAGCTAAATCAAACTAAAACTGACAAAACTACAGTTATTTAAGTTAAATTTATTTAAACAAGTTCAATATGAAATATTTTTATCTTAAAGAGTATTCGACATGAAAAAGTATTTTTCGAAATTTCATTTCATCGCCAACCGATGATAAATCGCCAAATAAACGAAAGTTTCATTATTTTTTTACGTACGTTCTATCGGGGTTCCGCCATTTTTTTTATAAACATATATATCCACATGAGACGAACTCTCTGTAATGTTTTCAGACTTTTCTGAATATGCCCTGTATGGAGACCTTCCTTGTAAGAGATGATACAATCCTCACATCCAAACAAACAACTTTCATCACTGAATACATGATCGGAAAGAAAATGCAAAGGTATTGGCACATTTGGAAACTTGACCCAGTGTTGCCAGTGGGATACTTTTTTAAAATTCAGATTTATTGACTTTCACCATTTCTTTGAATTAGCGAAATTTGACTGATTTAATGACATATTAACCCTAGATCTACCGGGAATTTTATTAAAGTTTTAATAAAACGTTCTACACCAGAATTTTTATTTAAAACTATTTAACTTATTTATTTACCTTATTTTTGTCTGGTTTATATACTTAGTTTATTTTAAAGAAATTTCTGGTTTGAATGAATATTTTGTATGTACCTGTCGGGTCCAATGGACCCGTCTGGTAGACGGAGGGTTAAATAAGGTGAAAACAAGGCGGATTATTAATTTAAAAAAAAACAGGCAGCGATCAAAATTTGAATTTTCAAAACTAGCCCATTCAGAATACTGACATGGTCCATGCAAATGTTAAATCTCCATTTATATTGGGAGTTATCGGAAGAAGAATGACAGTAATAGCTTGCAGATGTGACAGGGGGAAGAAGAAGAACGCGTATGCAAATTTTCGCCTCGATTAATACATAAAAGCTGCGGATCCGAATGTGCAACTGTTAATAGCAGTAGGAACGAAACGAAAGATGTTGTCCTTCAATAATAGGGAAAAGGCTGGTGTGAATTTTATCTAAGGAACTGCAAATGGAAATGGTTGAGAGACTCAACGATTGTACGGAGAGGTGTTTCCAACCTTGCTTTTCTCACTCATTCCTTCTTTGCTTGTTTTTTGCTTCGCATAACAACATATCCAGTGTTGACAGTGGGCTAATATTTTAAAATTCAGATTTCTTGATTAGTCCCTCTTTTTTGAAATTGTAAAATTCGCCTTATTTAATGCCATGTTAATTAAGGCTAAAACAAGTGGAAGTTATCCATTTCAAAAAAGTGGTGCCAATCAATAAATCTGAACTAAAAAAAAGTAGCCGAGCGGCAACACTAAATATCGCGTTTGGCTCCCTCTAGCATCTTTGCATTTTAATTCTGACCATACATTCTTTGATGATTTTTTTTTTTTTTTTTTTTTTTTTTTTATATGTACTATCGCCTCTAAAAGTTTTGCCCGTCTTTTATGAAACATCCTGCAATACAGGATGTATATTGATATTTCGAGTTTTTTCTTCCAATATATGGATACTTCTCCGAAATTAATATCTTTCACGTGAAAATCAACTTTAAGCATTTTTTACATACATTTCTAAATAAATCTAACACTAGAAAGACCGAGAATTTTACAAATTTTAGAAAAATATTTCACACCAGAATTTTTATTTTAAATTATTAACTTAAATAGTTTTTTTCTTTGGGTGTTTTAAACTAGTTTTATAAGAAAATTTCGGGTTCGAACCGCGATATGTTCATTTGGTAACAATCAATATGACAGCTCGCGGGCTTTGTAGTGTTCATATAACTCTTTTTTTTCAAGGGAAAAAATTGTTTATCCTAGTCCTTTAGTATTGTTAAGATTAAACGATTTAAAGAGAAATATGAGTCTTATTCTTGAATCCTCTACTTCGTAAAAATGCTTTGTTTTATATAAGCTCTAACACACATAAATATGCTCGGTTTTTCATAGAATTGAAATATGTTAAGGATGTTTACCAAGGTATGTTCGGTATTGAATATGAAGTATGTACATTCATAGTTCATTTACAGGTGCATTCAAAAGAATTCGTTACATTTCGGCCAATAGGGAAAAATCTTTAATGACATTATGCTATTTCAAATGTATTGAAATTGATATAAATCACTGAATTGCACTACAAGATGAATACTATAGAATTGTGAATTCGTACAGTTTGTCGTTCATTTACAGGGACACACAAAAGAAATCAATTACGGAACTGTCTTTGAGAAAAAATTGCTATAACTGACCTATTAACAGCAAAATCCTTGAAGTTTCAGAAACTTTTAAAGTGGTTATTTTATAGAATATAAAGTTCAGAAAAAAAATTCTTGTGATTATTTTAGAATTATTATGAAACAAATTTAATTTTAAACCAGACATTTAAAACATTTCGAAAAAAATTCAATTTTACAACTAATAAAATTAATTCAGGATTTAAAATAAGAATAATATTTGCGAATGGAACTTAACATACTAATAGCCGTGTAAATAATTATTATTTCCATAAAATGATTATCTAATTTAGTACATTAATGCAGGTTATAATATAAATAGATATGGGAATTGAATAGCATGGGAAGAGATTCTCGTACCTTAATTAGTTTTGCTAAAATATTTTGGAAAAGAAGTATTAGGTGTTAGTTACGAATTTCCATTCATTATTAAATACATTTCTAATTTTTCTCTTTTAGTTCGGTGTGGTTATTAATGAAAATCTTTTTGTATATTTTTAATTATTATAATTTTCATTAATTATGGAAATGCAATTCTGAAACTGAAATAATTTTATTATTTTTTTGTTTTAATTAAGTTGAGTATATTATATTCATATGGATTTTTACAATGCAATAGTAAGCGGCTATATAGTTAATAAAATTATCCTTAGATAATTATTGTTAAGAAAATTTTAAAAAACTCATAACATCTTCTAGTTATGGGAAATAAATTGGATACAAATTGATACACATAGGGAATTTCTTATTAGGGAATAAAATCTTAAAACAAATTGATAGGAAAAACATCTTGTATTTTACTTATTGATAAATTTAATCAAGTTTTTTTTTCTTCAATAATTAATTTATCGGGTACAAATTATTATACTTTAAATCAGGGTTTTTTCAACTTTTTTTCCTGCTGGTTCCAGTATAAATAGTATAATATAGTATTTGATAGCATCATTATTTCTTCATAGCAATATTCAAATTATTTAACCCTTTCGAGGGTGGTGTCCTTAAAAAAGGACACATAATTTTAATTCCAAAACTGACAAACGGCACCAAGACGATTTAATTAAAATTTCCCAATTATAATGCACGTGAAAATAATCAAGTTCGTATTTTCTAATAAATTCGCTTATAAATTCTGGTGACAGTCCATTATTTCATCAGGTTATAATGAGAATTACTCCGAGCCGGAAGGGTTAACCACAGAATTTATGTTATAAAATAACTACAAAACTAGTACAGGAATGATTTTGTTTCCGGATTTTTCTAACCTAAACGTTTATAATACTACTCGTCCATATTAATCGCAAAACTTGTAAAAGGAATTTTGTTATACGAAAACAGAAATTCTGAAACACAATGTTCCTTGTTACTGCTCAGAAATCATGGTAGCCATGGGGCCTATGGCGGCAGATTTGACAAAACTTAATAACAATATTGAATACTGAACTAGAGTATAAAGAGCACAGTACGACACCGACAGCATCATAAATACACTTTTGTTTGTGCAAGATGAACGGAATTTCTTTTTAAGTGGATACCTGTTAAATTTTAGGCTTTTTTGTTACAATTAAAATGTTACAGTAATTTTTTTTCTTATTTAATCGCCGAAATCAGCGATACCATAAGGCAAAATTATCTATTCGATTTTAGTGGGAATAATATATTATTTTTAGTATTGAAATATTTTTTTTTTCAATTTAATAAACAAAATTCCGTGTTTAGATATAAAAACCATTTCCTTATGAAAATTCTGATTTTCAAACCCCTTAAATCCTCCGAAAAACCTCAGGTGTTACGAAAACGTAAAAGTTTAAAGCTATGACTATGTACGAGCAGATTTAATTTAGATTAAACAACCAATAGGAAAACAGGAATAAGTCCGAACAGTCCAAAAGAAAAAGAACTTTATGAAGAGTAATGTCACTTAGTATTTATTTCAAAAATCTGATTAGAGGAAACAGCCAGACCAATATTTAGAATATTCTATTTTTTGATTTACAAAAAATGACCCAAGGCAATCCGATTCTCTTATTTGTGAAAGTTCATAAATTATCGCAAGAAACTTCCGTAATATGATGTAACACCGGCATTTCTCATAAATTTTCGTAACAAAACATGTATGATTCAGTGTTGGAAAATTGGCGCAGAGGAGGAGCCTATTGACACCACTAAATATTAGCAGAATTTTTCGTCTTATCTAATGACAGTTTTTATTAAGATCAAGAATACCATAAAATATTAGTGGTGTCAATAGGCTCCTTCTCTGCGCCAATTTTCCACCGCTGATGATTTAAAGTCAAAAGTCAAAATATCAATGTCAATTTAAATATTGCACACTCACTAGGATAAAAGCATTATTATATTGAATATTACTATACATTATTTAATAGATGTAAATACATTTTAGGTCTCTTAAAAATGAAATGCTTAGCGTAAATAAGGAAAATAAAGAACTAATAATAAACCAAAGTTGAGTGCATAGTAAACGTTGAATACATAATAAACGTTGCAACAAGTAGTCGCGAGATCGTGCCATGGAGCTATGAATTAAAAGGAATTGAATTACCCTCAAAATGGTGAAGCTTCAACTGTAACCAGTTCCGCAGATTCTGATTGACACCGCGGATAACTTTCACCAATAAATTTGAATAGAATTTTTCTCCATATTTAAACTACTTATTCATGCGAATTTTCTGTGATAATAACAGCAAAACATTTACTGGTGGATGAAAGTTCAGAAGTTTAGCCGTCATACCAGAAATAAAGAATAGTATTGTATGTTTTATTTAATAAGATATATTTAGCGATCACATAAAGTAAAAATTCTTTCTAAATTTGCGGTATAAATTTTAAAATTCGGATAAAAATTAAAGGCCAAACTGGCAACCCTGCCGGGTTATTGTGACAACAATAACAATTCTCCAGTTAATGTCAATGAATGTGAATACCGCCGTGTGAAAATTCCACCAGTAAATAACCACCACATATTCCACCACCATATTCCACCATATTCCACCACTATTAATGTTCGCATTATTTAAACGCTTTATTCATGCAGGATATCTGTCATAAATATGGCAAAGCATTCTATTCGTTTTTAGTGATGGAAGTTTTCCCCGGCATCAAACAGACCGTGATCCGATGTAAACAAAAAACAGCCGCAATTTTGGGGATGGAATTAAAAATTAACATAACAAAGAGGAACTGACATATCCTTAAAATATTCAAGCTTCATCTGTAGCCGCTTTCAAAGAGGTTGATTACCATCGGAGCGAACTTCCACCAGTAAATTTTAATAGAAATTTTCTCCTTATTACGCCTTATTAATTCAGAATATCAGTCGTAAATTATAGCAAAAACAGAACATTAATTTCTACTGGTGGAAGTTTACTTCACCTATAGTAAGGCACTGCGTTTCCGCCATATTGTGGCAACCTACATAACCTGTCAGTGTCAGTGAAAAAGATTATAATACCTGGGTAAACTACCATCAGTAAAAGCAAATAGAAATGTTTACCATATTTGTGACAGACATTTTCATGAATAAAGCACTTAAATAAGACGAAATTTTCTATTCAAAATTACTGGAGGTAGTTTGACCTGGCGGTAATCAGAAACTGTTTATCCGATTTAAAAAGTACAGCCACCATCTTATGACAACCCCCTCAGTTATTTCACTCGCAACTTGTAGACAATATTCTGTGTGTCTCCTTCTCATTATTCCTATCTCTATTCTTCTGACAACCTCCTCGGTTACATCACTTGCAAATGGCAGACATTACGCTATCCGTCTCCTCCTCCTTATTTATACATACTTGCCAACCTCCCGCTTTTTTTAAATGAGGAAAATATACTTTAAACCAGAAATTTTATTTAATAAATCAAAACATGTAGGTTTCTTATAACTACCACTTAGAAGCTGGAAACTTTTAATTAAATAAATTTTCTGTTTGAAGATGGAATTTTTCATTTTAAAAAAAGCGGGAGTTGGCAAGTATGTTTATAGCATGGAACTATTAATAAAGTGGTACTGACATATCCTTAAAATAGTGAAGCTTCAACTGTAACTGTTTTCACTGAGGTTGAATACAGGTGAGGAAATTTTCAGCAGTATATTTAAATAGAAATTTTCTCGTTGCTTAAACGCCTCATTGATGCAAAATTTCAAACTTAAATAATGGCGAAAACAGATATTCATTTTTACTGGTGGAAATTTACTTCTGCGGTAGTCAGGTCCTGCTTTTTCACCATATTGTGACAACATAGAAAACCATCTCTCAGTGTCAGTGAAAAAGATTATAATACCTGGTCAATATGCCACCATTAAAAACAAATAGAAAATTTAACCATATTTATGGGACAAATTTTTCATAAAACAACGGCTTAAATAAGGCAAAATTTTCTATTGAAAATTTACTGGTGGAAGTTTGCTCCGGCGATAGTCAGAAACTGTTGATCCGATATAAAAAGTCAGCCGCTATCTTGTGACAACCTCCTCAGTTACTTCACTCCAACTCGTAGACAACACGCTATATGTCTCCACCTTTTTATTCATAACTCCATTAATTATAGCTCCATTGATCGTACAGAATTGTCAAAGCAAATGACTGCAGCGTTCCTAGAGGCTAGAGTACGGGATTTCTTTAAATAACATATTTCTTACAATGTAAGTACCAGTATTTCTTAAAAGTATATTGTTGAATTCGTTTGTAGTGATTTTCTGCGAATAATTGCGAGCGTTACTATTCGAAAAAATGCAAGGTAAACCGTGATCAGTTTTGCCAAAGCTGAAAACTCTTACGCTTGTTTCTCACCAGTAAAATTTAAAAGAAAATTTTCCTAATTTAATCATCGAAACCTGCAGTTTAAAAAAGATAATTTTTTTGTTAAATTTTATTGGTAATAGAAAAGCGTAAAAGTTGGCAACTATGGTTTTGCCATTTGGGCGACTTTTAAATTCAGGTTTCTTGAGTGCTGCTACTTATTTGAATCTCGACTTATTTATTGATAGGTTAAATAAAGGTAATATTACTATTAAAAAAGTGTTAGTAGTGAAGCAATTTGAGTAAAGAATCTGCCTAACTGAGCGCTGACCGTCATGTGTTATGTCCCATAACTTTTTATGTATAAATACGCGTTAAATACAAGGTTGCCAGTTTGGCCTCTATTTTTATTCCGAAATTTCAAATTCACACCGGAGGTTCTGAAAGAAGAATTTTCACTTGACGTAATCATGAAATATCTCCCACAAAATAAAGCAAAAAATGCTATTTTTAAATTCAGGTATGAACTCGAAATTTCTGAATAAAATTGGAGGCCAATCTGGCAACCCTGATTAAATGTTGATCGGGACGAATTTCCGCTCTCCTTATGAATTATCAATGGAGTTATAAATAAAGAGGAGTAGATATATAGAGTACAGTCTACCAGTTGCGACTGAAGTAACTGAGGCGATTGTCACAAGATGGTGGCTTTTTTTTTTTTTTTTTTTTTTTTTTTTTTTTTTTTTTATGGGATACACCGATTCTGATTTGCGCCGGGGCAAAATTTCCACTAGTAAATTTGAATAGAAAATTTCGTCTTATTTAAGTCCCTTATTTATGGAAATATTTCTCACAAATTTGGTAAAATTTTCTATTTGTTTTTATTGGTGTCAGTTTGCCCAGGTGTTAAAATTCTTTTTACTGACATTGACACGTCGCTGTCTAGGTTGCCACAATAGGGCTGAAACGAGGGCCTGACTATGACTACCACCAAAGTAAACTTCCATCAGTAAAAATGAATATATGTTTCTGCCATTACTTATGACTGGAATTATGCATAAATAAGGCGTTTATAAAATGAGAAAATCTTTGTTTAAATTTATTGGTGGAATTTTCTCACGACGAATCAACCCTTGCGAAAGCGGTTACAGTGGAAGCTTCAATATTTTAACCCTTTCAGGGGCGAAGTACTTCTACTCGTAAAATGCTGAAATAATTGGTCGGCACCAGATTTTACAAAAAAAAAAAAATTAACTGAAAATATGTAAAGGTTTTTCTTTAGGTATTTAACAAAAGAAAAATTTTCGTTGCAAAATTCTGGTGCCAATGTGGCATTTAGGGATAAATGTTAGGTGTTTAAAAAATGAACCATCGCCCTTCAAGTGTTTAGAATTTGTCAGATCCTTTTTATTAACCCATTAACCGCCAAAACTATTACGATAGAAATTTTCAAATTTCCTGTTGAAAGTAGTTTCCCACCACAAATTCAGTAAGGTAAATTTCGCTTTACTAAAATAGCAAAATTCCTGCCAATAAATAAGACATTTTTATTAAATTCTAAAATAATGGTGCCAATGTAATTAATCCATTGAATGAGCAATTATTTTGACTGTTGCGTGAACGCAACGTCAGCGGTTAATGGGTTAATAGTTCCATGGAATTATCATGTTTACAACCAATGTTACACGTGATCTACAACGTTGCCGCAATCTAGAGAGTCTTGCGCTCCAAACTTTAGCCACCAATCATTGAATGGGAACGCATTATGCACTTAGCTTTCACACAAACTGTTTAATTTATAATACATCTTCATGTATAGTTTCCACTATAAAAGCGTCATGGTTATAGCAGAATCCAATATTTCTATATGTTGTGCTTGAATTTTTCAAAAATGTTCATTGTCATTATAAAAGTTACAGACGCAAAATCCGTGCACTGCTTGTAATTTCCAAGTGGTCTGGCACCAGTATTTCAGATTAGGAGTTTTTTATTATTATTTAGTCATAATAAACTCGTTTAATCTTAGAATTTATAACTTTTTTTCAGCGATTATACAAAGCGAAATATTCTTTTAAAAAATTGCGGTAAAAGTGTACGCCCCAGAGATCTAAGATTACAAAGTATGCGCCGTTTTAAATTTGATAACAATTTGCAATAAAATTTATTTTATCATACAAACTAAATAACACAATTCTATATCAATTTAATGTAAATAAATGTATTTCAAATTAACTAAAAAAAGAGAATACATTGTCGCACAAATTGAAAGAACTATTAATCTTAAATTATATAAAATATTTAAAATAAAACCTTGTGCATTATTTCTAGAAAAATCAAGTTTTAAATATTTAATGTGAAAATAGGGAATACACTCCCATACATATTTAAATCCCTTTTTATCTTTGAAATTTAAAATATATTTAATGTTAGGAAATATTGAGTTATTCAAAGCGTGAGATAAAATTTTGATTATTTTAAAAGATAATGTATGTTTAATAGCTTATTACTTTTTTGAGATTTCACATAATTCGCATATATTAGAGGAGAAGTGATCTCTTCAGAGATACCGACATGTTACAATTTTTCATTGTGTTAAATGAAGTTTATTAACACATATCTCTTTATAAAGATATGATTCTGGAATAATTTTTAGAAAAAGAATGTTTAATTAATTCCAAGGGGAGAATATTACATGCAATCAAAAAAAGTTATTTTAATTTGTATGAATTCTGATGATTTTCTGTTTGTGTAACATATTGTGTTATATTTTATAAATATAGGTTATATTTAATTTATAGAAGTAATTACAACGCTAAAGTAATTGACGCATCAATAAATTTTTGCACCGTGTTTCTAAACCTGCTGTTAAACCTTTCATAATAGATATTTAAGGGGTTAATTAATTTTTTATAAATATTTATATCATATATTCATAATAGGATCAAACACCATATATGCATAGGAATTTAGTTTTTTCACTGTATACGAATAGACTTTACATAACATAATATGTATTGTTACTTTCACTGAAATGCGTTTAACCCTTTCAAGGGCGGTGCTCTTAAAAAAGGACACCTCATTTTAATTCCAAAATTGACAAACGGCACCAAGAATATTTAATTAAAATTTTCCTTTTATAAGGTACGTGAAAATAAACAAGTTCTTATTTTCTAATAAATTCGCTCATAAATTCTGGTGTCAGTCCATTATTTCATCAGTTTATAAACAGAATTACTCCGCGCCGCTTAGGGTTAAAACATTTTACGCAATGGAGTTTATCGCACATGGAAATAACAAAAAGAAATCATTTTCCAGAAATCCCATTTAAAGATTTCTTACCTATATTGTTTCTTATCTATAGGCTGATCGGAAAATAACTGGCCAAATTTTAAAAGGTGGTAGAGGGAACTATAATAAGCATTTTTTATCATAGAATGTGTGTCCGGAAATGAAGCAAATGAGCGCCATCTATTAGTGCTTATATGCTATCTTCATTGCACCTTTCCATCGCTGCCAGCTTTTACGCTTTTCTGTTATCACTAAAATTTTATAGAAAATTTTGCCTCTAATACTCGTCCATATGTGGAATTTAAATAAGACATAAAATCCTATTACATTTTAGTTGTAAGAAAACAGCGTAAAAGTTGTCAGTTGTGACCATTCACATTTTTCTTCGTCACCAGCGCTTAAATGCGCCATTTCCGAACATACATTCTAAGTCGGAAAATGTTTGTTTAGGTTCACTCTATCACCCTTTAAAAGTTGGCCACTTATTTTCCTATCACCCTGTATAAATATAATCGAGAAGTGTCAATTAAGGTTTATTAGTGTTTTTATGTAAACAGCGTAAGAAAATCATACATAGAAACACTATTTACCTTTCTCCTGGCCTTGCTCACTTCCAGTGTTTGACTCATTAATTCCTGTATATATAATTGACAATTATTCCTCTTCTAGTAATCGTAGGAATAAAATTAAAACAGATTTTGAATCATAAACGATTGCTCTTTCAAATAAAATAATAAAAAATAGTTCGAAAAATTTCACCAAAACGGCTATTTTAATGCAGGCTTAAATCACAGAATTCTTAATCATCATGTTTAATGGCAGAATTTTTATTCTTTTCCTGCATTTATGTAAGGCAAAAATTTATTCAAAAACTCTGATAGACTTCACGCCCACGTGTTTATTTATGTGTTTGGAAAAAAAATAGCAAGCTCCGTATTTCCGTATGATGATCTTCATGTTAATTAACCCATTATCTCTTTCCAGTGCGGAGTAATTTTGTTTTTAAAATGATGAAATAATGGACTGAAACCGAAATTTACAAACATATTTTTTTAGAAAATGAAAACTTGCCAATATTTCCATATTTCATAAAAGAAAAAAATTAATTAAATATTATTGGTAACCAGTACTCTTAAAATTAGGTGTCCTTTTATGTGGACAACGCCCGCTAAAGGGTTAACGCGACGAATTATTTTCTTCGTTATAATTTAAATTTTGGATTTCCCACCACTTTTAAAAGAAGAGTAATTTTTATCGTATTTTATCAAAGAATTTGTCTCGTGAAAGAAAGTATACATTTATCTTCGTATTTACTGGTGCGAAAAGCGTTTTCTTGCCATTAAATCTAGTGATTTAAAAATATGCCACTGGGAATTAATGAGTTAATAGCAGATTTTTGTGTGAGTAATAAATATACACTTAGAGAATACATATGTATTTAGTGAAACATGTTCTTCAGAAAATATTAACCAATTCCACAGATGTCTTGCATAAAATATTGTCGACCTGCGATTTTCTATGAAAACAATTGAAGACTTGCCTCTTCTTTAAATTATATGATCTTAGATAAGTTTTAAAGCTTCACGCATAAATACAAATGTCACAATGTGTGGATTAAATATATAATTTGCAACACATCTATTGAATTTGGTCAGATATATGATACAAATACATATATTTTCTGTCGAAAGCTATTAAAATTTTCTGTAACCCAAGAAATATTTATTACATAGATAGGACTAAAGATTTAGAGCACGAATTTCTCGATGACATGTGCTTTTAGAAATGTAAAAAATAAGGTGAAGAATTACTATCGTAGAAGCCAACGTCCCTCTCTGATATGGAATGTAAGGAATGGGTTTGGAATCAAGCATTAAGAAAAACTCAGCTGGATGTTTACCATTTTCGTTCTTCAAGCCATAAATGTACGTGGACATTGCCTTTAATCATTGTTTATTGAGCATCCAAATATAAAACCGAAATACATTTTTAGTCATAACTCTCTTAATTTAAGGAATTTTTTTAAGCTATTTGTATAAATTGTTCAGAAAATATTGCTCTTATATATGTATATATATATACAGGGTGTTTCTAAACTCATAGTACAAACTTTAAGGGTAAGTAGAACACACAGTAACAATCATTTATTGTATAGGAATGTATGGGACCAAGTGACGCATTAAGGTAAAACACCAGGGGGGCAATTAGGCCCCTTTTTAAATTTTCAAAATTTCTCATTTATACCAGAAAATTTTTATGCTATCCTTTTCTTGACATTTCATAATTATTTAATAATAAAATTCTTCTTTGAAAATTTTTGGTAAGAAATCGAATTTTTTTTAATTGAAAATAGAAATATAAATAGAAATTTTTGAAATAGAAATGGAATTTTTGGTTGATTCCACTGGCGGTAGAGGGCAGTAAGTGACTGGTCGCTGTCCAACACCATGCATTCAAGTAGAAGAAATCGTCATTTTTAATTGTGCTATCGTTCGTCATGTAAGACTTTACATATGACGAAAAAGCCGACATGCATTTCATGTATGGTCGTGCAAATGGCAACGCCAGAGCTGCCCTACGAATGTATTAGGAGCAGTTTCCTTGCAGAAGAATGCATGATCATAGAATGTTTAAGCACTTACACCGTCAACTTTCTGAAACAGGTTCTTTCCACGTCACCAGACAGGAAACTGGGCGAGAAAGAGCTGTACGCAGTGCAAGCCTGGAAGAAATTATTTTGAATTTTGTGAGTGAAAGGCCCGAATCAAGTACAAGAGCTGTTGTACAGAATTTAGGTGCGAGTCACCTGACCGTTTGGAGAGTGTTAAATGAAAATCGATTTCATTCCTTTCGTTTTCAACGTGTACAAACTTTGAATCCGGAAGACTATCTTCTGCGGTTGAACTTTTCCCAGTGGGTTTTGCAGCAACATGTATTGCAGCCAGACTATACTGCTCATATATACATCATTTACAGATGAGGCAGTATTTACACGCGAGGGTGTATTTAGTGCGCACAATTTCCATCTATGGGCAACCAATAATCCACATGCAACGCGGCCACATGCTTATCAACAACGATTTTCTGTGAATTTGTAGGCGGGCATTGTTAATAAATATTTTATTGGCCCATACCTACTACCAAAGAGGCTGGATGGTCGATGTTACCTTATTTTTTTGCAACACGTTTTACCAGAACTGCTGCAAGATGTTCCGATCGCCATTGGTAACCGGATGTGGTTTCAACATGATGGAGCGCCCGCGCACTTCACCACTGATGTGCGCAGTTACCTGAATGCCACATTTGGGCGCTATGGATTGGGCGTGGTGGACCAGTTCCTTGGCTACCGCGATCTCCGGATTTATCGAGCCTTGATTTCTTTTTATGGGGACGTCTGAAGAGTCTTGTTTATAAGACTCCAGTTGACTGAGACGAAAATCTAGTATCTCGCATATCCGAAGCTGATGCACGTGTGCGGGAAATGCTAGACATATTTAGAAGTGTACGCCAATCGTTCCACCGACGCTGCGAAGCATGTATCACAGTTGGTGGGCGCAATTTTGAACACTTATTGTAATATTATTGTATGCATTATTATTTACTTGTAAACTACATTGTAAATAATCATTTTATCTTTTTTATTCATGTATTTCGTTTGACAAGTTTGCCAGTTTTGCGCTTTTTTTTTATTTCAAAAATTTCTATTTCATACCAAAAATTTTCAAAAAAGAACTTTATTGTTAAGTAATTATGAAATGTCAAGAAAAGGATAGCATAAAAATTTTCTGGTATGAATGAGTAATTTTGAAAATTAAAAAAAGGTTCCTAATTACCCCCTGGTGTTTTTACCTTAATGCGTCACTCGGTCTTATACATTCCTATATAATAAATTATTGTTACTGTGTGCTCTACCTACCCTTAAAGTTTGTACCATGAGTTTAGAAACACCCTGTATATATATATATATATATATATACATAGCTGCCCACTTTGCTACCACTAAAATATAATAGAAATTTCTGCCTTATTTAATCAGCAAAAATGACTACAATTCAAAGATGAAATTAGGAAAATTTTATTATTAAATTTTAGTGGTAAGTAAAATCCGTACAAGTTGGAGGCTATGTATATATTTTTAACAGTAGAAGATTCAAGAGTAGTATGCAGTGTTGCCAGTGGGCTACTTTTTTTAAAATTCAGATTTCTTGATTGCCACCACTTTTTTGAAACGGTAAAATTACCTTTGTTTTTTTCCTTAATTAATATGTCATTAAATAGGGCGCATTTTACCATTTCAAGAAAGTGGTGCCAATCAAGAATCTGAATTAAAAAAAAGTAGCCCATCTGACAACACTAGTAGTATGTCCCCTTAACCCTTACACAGGCGTACTTGCCATTTAAAATTAATGTCGAACTGCCGGATCGCCGCCATCGAAATACTCTAGGCCAGAGGACACGAGTGTTTGTATTCACACCGAAAATTTTCGAAAAGCAGTTTTCTTTTCTTTTATTTGTGGAATATCCATCATTTTATAAAACAATAATAACTATTGAAACTTACCGGTGAGAATTCGGATTCCCTAAATAAAAAATCAGCCAGAGGCGGCATGTTACTGCAATTGCTATTCAAAATTATTCGGTGTGAAATCCAACACTAGTGAGAAGTCAGTCGATTAGTGATGACGTCACACTCGTGTCATCTCGCATTGAGTATTTCGATGGCAGCGCACAGTGGGACGTTTTGACGATCTAGGTGGACAAAATTATTTCGTTGAAGTTTAATTATTTTCTGCTGTTTCTCGAATATATCCCTAATAAAATAGCTTAAATAGTGAGAAATAATTGGTTTACTTAACAATAATTTTTTAAAATAAAAATATAATAAATTACAAAGAAAGCGTTAACCGTACTTATTAAGTAAAAATTTACTACTAAGTATTAATTAAGTAATTACTATTAAGTTTACAATTAAGTGAAAAACTATTTAATTCATGTAAGTTAACATTACTTTCTTATTTTATTTTTGTCTATTCAGATTTGCGTAGATTTGCAGACATTTGTGTAGTCATCCTGAAAAATAAAAAATTTTAAATAAAAGCATATTTTAAAAAAACTTTAATATTTTGTGTTACCCTGTAAAACATATAAATGCTACCTAAATTACTTTCGATAGAAAAAATGCTGTTGTGTGAATAAATAACCTATATAAATTTTACTCAACTTGAAATAAAATTTTTACATATAGACGGTAATGTATCCGAATTTTTTATGTGTCCCTGTAAAAGAAATGTAACTGCTACGTACTTTGTTTTTAATTTAAAAATTGCTATTATGTATCTCAATAACCTATAGTAATGCTGTTGAAATTTAATTAAATAATTTGCTGAAATTTAATTAATTTGAAATTTCTGTTAAAATTTCTGCTCTTTAGGAACAATTTTTCCGCGATCTTTTGTGTGGCCCTGTAAAAAATATATTATTTATACATTCGTCAAATTATAATTTAATAAAATTGTCAAAAAACACATGTAGGCGAAGTTTTAGATCAGGGGTGGCCAACAGTGGCACGCCTGATACCACTAAAATTTTACAGAAAAATTCGACTTCTTGAATCGCAGAGATTCGATGATTAGATAAGGCAATGATTACTGTAAAATTTTAGTGGTGTGGCTCGCGCCACAGTTGGCCACCCCTGTTTTAGATCAATTAGATTACTGAAAGGGGTTTAAAATTGTCCCACGATAGAATACGTTCTAGAAATTACGTAGTTCAGAGAATCTGACTTAACACCAGAAAGTTTCAACGGTTAATTTTTAATTAAATGTGTAATGCCTGTTATTAATTAAGGCAAATATTGCTATTTTAAATTTCTGGTGTGAATTAGGTATATACGAATAAAAAAATCTATTACATTCAAAACATTGTTGCATACTTGCGAACTTCGAACTAAAATTTGCAAAATGTGAATTAAATAGGCTCCGGTTATACACGTTTCAAACCAAAACATTTTTTGAGAAGTCAATTCAAATAGATTTCATAGAGAAATGTTGTATTAAATGTATAATTATACAGCAAATAAATTTTCTGCTTACAAACGTGTTTAACTTGAGTTAATTTAACTCACATTTTACGGAAGTTTAGTTGAATGTTGGCAAGTATGCTGCTGTTTGCATATATGCAAAGTTGCTCACTAAAGGGTTAAAGTAATAATAGTGTTAACCTTACAAAAAAATGCACCTGATACAAAAATCCACGAATGATTGAGTTTGTGGATTTTTTATAACCACTACTTCTTTTTAATAGTAATATTCGCCTTATAAATTAGGGGATTAAAAATTGAGGCAATTAATATTTGGAAATAGAGATTTAAAAAAAATCCAAAAACACTATAGCCCTGAGATCCAGTATTAGTTATGTTTGTGATATTGTTCTAATATTAGCATTCATCGTTAAGTGTTGCTAATTTACAAGAGTTTTGAATACAAAATATCACCAGTCTTTAAAAAAAGTATTTTCACTTTATTTAATCGACGACAGCCATAAAAAAAACAGCTAGGCCTACAGGCGGAGGTAAATTTCGAAGTTACGTACTAATTTTGCCAACTAAAATTAAATGAAGATTAAAGATAAACGCAGTTTAACAATTTTATCTGGCCGCTTCGGACGAGTTTTTAATTTAAGTTTTCTTTAAGAGCTGCTTTTATCAGAATCACGTTAATACGATAATTTTTCTTTAATCCCTATATTTTTTTTCCAGTAAGAGTCTGTCCTATCAAAAACTTGTCAATATAAAAGTTGTAGATAATATTAAGAAGCTTTGTTATAAATTTAAGCGGATTTGATATGTTGTGAATTGACGAAGTTATGAATTTACTTCTTCTTCACCCCGCCCCCCTTTGTTTTTCGTTTTATTTTATTTTATTTTATTTTATTATTTTTTTTTTGCGGTAAGAGTTTGGTCCTATCAAAAACTTGTCATTATAAAGTCGTAAATAATATTAAAAAGATTTATAATAAGTTCAAGTGAATTTGATATATTGAGAATTGACAGCGTTATGAATTTTTTCTTCTTAAAATCCTATTTTTTTCTCCTCTTGACCCCATTTTTAATTTTATCAAAAATCTGTCATACATAAATTTTTGGCTCTTTTTCTAGAAGTAATAAAAACTCATTTAATATGTATTATAATTAAGAAGTTGTGGGTTTTTCTGTTTTCACGAAACCCCTCACTATTTTAACCCCCTTGGTCCGATTTTGCCCATTAACGAACTTCGCCGAGATTTTCTGTCTCTTGATTTTATGTATCAGTTTGAAGAAATTTAGGCAGAATTATAGAATTACCGTGCCCATAAAAAAGTGATATATATATATATATATATATATATATATATATATTTGATCATGGTTTTCCTAAGAAATTAATATATTCTTTAATCAATTGGTTTATTAATGATCTAAACAATGGATAGTAGGGAAGTATATTGTATGCTACTATTAACATTTTGCGTATTATAAAGACATATAAAAATTATAAAAATAATCATAAAAAATTAAAAATACAAAAAATATTTAAAAAAAATTAATAGGTTTGCTGGGTGGGTAGATCTTAAATTATGGAGGAGGGAGGCGTTGTCTGGATAATTTATAAGCAAACGTGATTTAATAAAAATATTTTAAAAAATGGAAAGGTACATTGTGATAATTAGTTTCAAAGTTCATGTTGGTTGTGATGAATCAGCATTCATTAATAATGCATAAACCCTTTTAAGTTAAATTAATTTACTTCTATATATTATAATTTATAAATAGTGGACTCTAATACTGTATATGATATATATAAAAATGTAAAAATGTTATATCTAGTTTATCTGCCCCCCCCCAAAAAAAAAAAAAAAATGTAGGAAAAGAAAAAAAGAATTAAAAAATTTAAAATTAAATTTATAAGTGGACGGATAGTGTAGTATTTCAATATATTTAATTTACTTTTCTAATATTATTATTTACTAACTTAATTTCTTCTGAATTATAATTTAAAAACAGCTATGAAAACATTACATTATAGATGCTAATTATCGGTTATTGATATTCTAATTAACTGATTTAGAATTATACATGTTGCGCTGTTTGGTTCTTTTTAAAAATTAAGAATAAATTTGGATTTATGATATGCAAACTTGCATTAAAATTTTTCCTACTTAATTTCAATAATCTCAGACAAATGGCAGCACTAATTATATTTAGGGGAGACTAGGGAGGGTTGACCATACGGGAGGCTTGACTCACCCTTCGGTTACATATTTAAAAGAATTCCAGAGTTTTCTTAATACATGTCAACCAAAGCTACTGGAATGCTCAAACAACAGTCTTTGTTTCATACAGATAATCAAAATAGGTGTGGAAAAATCAATTGCGAAGCGTTTTCAACCTAAAAGTTGTGTTTTTAGAAATATTTTTTAGGCTTTTTTCGGATAACATATATCATAGAAATTTAAGTAAGTAGGTTTTGTGCAATGCAGAAATACCGCGCTTTCAACCCAGGCATAAAGATTGTACAGTACAGGGGTGGCCAACTGTGGCACGCGCCACACCACTAAAATTTTACAGTAATCATTGCCTTATCTAATCATCGAATCTCTGCGATTCAAAAAGTCGAATTTTTCTGTAAAATTTTAGTGGTATCAGGCGTGCCATTGTTGGCCACCCCTGGTATAGTAAGTTAGTCTTAACATAACAATGTGCCATTTTTTAGAAAAGGGATATGCGGGAGACTTGACCCAGTCATAGTGAGGGAGGGTTGACCAGATGTTCAAGACTCCCTTAATTAAGTGGTTTTGCAAACCTTTTTGTTATACACTGTGCATAATAAAAGGTTAATGACAATACATATAATAGAATGTAACTTTATTCTGTAAAGCTACAGTAAAATGGGGTTATGGAAAAGAAAATGTTTTAAACTGATTAAAGAAAGATGTGAAAAATTGCTATGGCATCCACCTCAAGAAAACATTTAATGAAATATAAATCGGAAAATTGATAGGAACATTTTTTCATGCAAATATTACTTACAATAGGTAAATAGAAACCGTGGAAAATACTAGAAAGGACTAGAAAGTATGAAAGCAGCAGATGATAATCTTTAGATTACAGGTAGCACTGGGGACTATTTATGTATTCACTCGCACCACAATTTACTAAAGAATTTCCTTATGGTAAAAATCTCTTGAAAGTATTATTGTGTAGGTGTATGGCAGAGAATGTTTTCAAAAAGCGGTGCGAATAGAATAAATAAATAGTTGTTGAGACGACATACGTCCCAACCCTATAATGAAAGGGTTAATGGTAAGTGAAGTACTCTGCAAAAGAACATAGTATTGATCGAAAAACTTTAGGAAGGAATGTAGACAGATTTCACCAGGATGAATACAGTGAGATGAAGCCAAAGTGAGATGAAGCCAAAGTATGCGAAAATTAGACTTGTCAGGTCGAGTGTCACAAAAAGTAGGACAAGGAGACAAAAAAAAAGCGGGACAGTGGCTCCTAAATTCGGCCATAATAATAGATGAAACCTTATAAAAACGGAATCTGTCTCTAACGGAATACTGTCTTAAATGTTAGCATTTCATTTTCCCTACAGCACAATCATACCTTCTCAGACAAAATACCGTTTAAAACAAAATTTTCCTCCTCTGCCTTTTGATTGCGTCTAAACAGGTTTGTTTAAGCATCATATTTTCAAAAATATTTTTTATAATAATTAAAGCATGCAACATAAAGTTATTATGCCTTTTTCATACTGATTTTATTTTCCTTCACAAATATTTCAGTATAAAACAAAGTGGGTCAAGCCTCCCATTAATGTGTCAACCCTCCCATATGTGGGTAGCCTTGAACCATTATTTTCTCATGATTAAAATCAATCATTTTTCAAATTTGTTATATATTACACTTATGTAGAAATTTTCTTTTGATAACTGATTGTATAACAAATAAAATTATATGTAAAACTTTATTCTACGTTCAATATTTAAAAAATAAAAAAAACATTTTGTAAACAGTGGGTCAACCCTCCCTAGTCTCACCTATGCATAAGTATTAATTTAAACTAGTTTATATCTTGAAGTATCATCAGTAGCGGGCAGTATTATAAAACTATTCATATTTTTTGTGTTGCCTACTTCAGTGGTGGAAAATTAGCACAGAGGAGGAGCCTATTGGCACCACTAAATTTGAGTAGTACTTTTCGGCATATTTAATGACATAATTTCTAAGTTTTTATTAAGGTGAAGCATACTATAAAATATTAGTGGTTTCAATAGGCTCCTCCTCTGCGCCAATTTTCCATCACTGCTACTTATATAACACTAGTCTACATGATATCAGATGATTAAAAACCAATGACTGCCCTTAATGCATTATTTTATGCTGATTACAAAACTGTTCTTATTTCTCTTCTATCACGTATATTACGTAGATTGTTTGCAATAGATCCGAGTTGATTTTGAAGATACATCGCTGAGAACAAGCATTATGTGGTAGTCACACATAACGCAAATGTACTTCTGGATACTTGCCAACTTGTCTAACGACTTTTAGAATACTGGACTAAAAACATCGTGTATGAACCACTCGTGAACCCAGAAAAAATTTTGCTGCCACCACTACACATCAAATTAGGATGGATGAGTATAGGAAAACAAGATGGGTATTGCTTCAAGAACCTTATTACATGGATGAGAGCGCTCCGACCCAAATGACCGATTTGTACCACTAAATTTCAATAGTATTTCTCGCATTATTTAATTAAAAAATTTCTGAGCTATAATAAGGCGAAAAAAAAACTATAAAAATTTAGTGGTAGTAATATGTCATTTGAATCGGGGCGCTCTCATCCCTGTTTATGAAATTTCCCTTCATCAGACACGAAAAATTAAAAGCTGCAATTTTAGTTGATCCCCAATTCATAACACTGATGCAGGACAGCGATTTTGTAAAAAAACGATGGATGGGATTAGAAAAGGTGCATGGACCGCCTTCAAAGGTTTTAACGAAAAGTTTTTAGGGAATAAGAAATATCCAAATTTCAGGAAAAAAGCTGAAACAATGCTGAAAATTTTCAAGAAGTTGGACTGTAATATGAGTGTAAAAATGCACTATCTGCATTCCCATATCGACTACTTTCCCGAAAATCTGGGACATTTCAGTAAAGAGCACGGTGAGCGCTTTCCCCAGGATATCAAAGAGATGGAGAGTAGGTCCGGGGACGATGGAATGTAAATATGATGGCAGACTACTGTCTGCTAGACTAGAGGATCTGCAAGAAAGTCAAAAAGAACAAAGTTTGTTTAATTGAACACTGTTTGCTTTTCGTTTTATTAAAGAAATGTCATGAACTTACAAGGACATTTTATGCAATTTTTTAACATGTTTAATGAAATACTATGTATGAAACTGTGATAAAGGGCATAGCGGGATAAGCATTGGAAACATACCTTTCAATCAAGTTTTCTGATTTTTATCCCAGATATGGCTACATATCTGACAGTATATTTCCCCTATTATCACACTATAAATATTGATATTTAATTAGATAAAAATGTTTTTTTAATTTTTTTAGAAACGAATTTTCTCAAAAACTGCTGCACGGAATTTCATGCCATTAACTGAGGATATATAGATACTAAAGATGCATAACTGGTAATTTTGTATAATTTTCTGTTTATAAAAACTGTGTGAAATAGCGAAATAAAATTGAAAAATAAATAAAATTCATATTTTATAGTTATCCGAAAATTACCATTTTCTTTAAAATTTCTCCATATTTGTCCATATATTCTGCATAAATGCCGAAAGTTTGCGTTTGGTACTACATATAAATATTTACAAAAATGTATAGTAAATTAATTGAAATTAATTTTAAGGCGTTATTTGGGACGGAGCTACTCAACTTCGACATCCGAAAAATTTTTGAAACAAAGTCACCAGACAATATGTCAATTGATTTATTTCAGATTCCATTAAGCATATAAGCATTGTTTTTCAACTTGATATTGTTTTTCATTTTGATATCGACAGCGTTGTGAATGTTGCTCATGTTTTTATTAAAATCTAAAATACAGCAATTCTATAACTGTTTATTCCAAAAATTCTTCGGGTGTCAAAGTTGAGTAGCTCCACCACAAATAACGCCTTAAAATGAATTTCAATAATTTTAATATACATTTTTGTAAATATTTATATGTAGTACCCAACGCAAACTTTCGGCATTTGTATAGAATATACGGACACATATGGGGAATTTTTTACAAGAAAATGGAAATTTTCGAATAATCATAAGATATGATTTTTATTTTTTTTTTAATTTTTATTTCGCTGTCTCACACAGTTTTTATAAACAGAATATTATACAAAAATTACCAGTTATGCATCTTTGGCATCTATATATCCTCAGTTAATGGCATGAAATTCCGTGTAGCAGTTTTTCAGAAAATCCGTTTTTTTTTAAAATCGAAAAAACATTTTATCTCATTAAATATCAATATTTTTAGGGTGATAATAGGGGAAATTTATTGTCAGATATGTAGCCACATCTGGGAAAAATCAGGAAATTTAATTGAAAGGTAGGTTTCCAATGCTTATCCGGCTATGCCCTTTGCATTAATTAAATTCACTGAATTAATTAAAATATTGAAAACACGACTCCTTATTTTTTGTAAAATCCTGACGCGATATGCAAAAATGGAAGTCATTTCCGGAATCAGCATCAAAAATTGATTCAGTAAAACTTGTTCATATAAAATCATCTGACAAAAAGTTTTGAAATGCTGACTGGTATAATTATTGTCATTCCTACCACTCAAATAAATAACTGTATTTCTTCAGTCCTATTTTGTAAGGGATTTACTCTGGGATCCTTTAATTAGCATATAAAATAATTTATAATGTTTAGATTAGTTACGATAATAATTTATAACTGTTTACATGGTGTGATGATTTTGAATTGTCAGAATTCGCTTTTAACTGTAACCCATTAATATGGCGGTGTGTTTTTGATTGTGGTTAAGCATGATTACGATTTAGTATGGTATTTTAAAATATTGTATGATTCTGTTGCTGAGTAAGTTTTCAACTCACATGTTTCATTTTTATTTCTATTGTGCATGACATTTTTCTGTTCAGGTCTTACTTATTGATTAATTATATATTTCTTTCATTTTTTCATGGTGTGGTTAATCGGGCAATGAAAGAAATAAACATTTAAGCTGTAGCTTATTATTTCTTCCTCAGAAAGTAATCGCTTATTACTAATGATTTCGTAATATTGCCCTTGAAAACGAGTCACGAATCATTAGTTCCATTTTATTCATAACTGCTCTCTCATTTTAAGTACATTTTGTACTTTTTCTTTTTGAATTAATGAAGTTTCTATTTTGAGATCATACATTTTGTTCAAAGGATTTGTTGATGACAATGATTCATTATTTCAATTTTTTTTTCATTGGTTAAATTGATTTACTTACAAATAGTTTTAGAAAATATTTCAAATATTTACAATTTCCTTCATATATTTCATTATTTACTTTTTATGAATTCGACATTTTGTTGTTTTTCCTTTTGCCAATTTTGAATGTTTTAATTTTTAATACTTTATATATTGGTGACTAGGATATAGGTTTATTAAAAAATTCATTAATGAGTAGTTAAATTAATAATAGTTGATCCAGCTTTATTATGTATAATGTCAGTGTAATGTACTGATACTCACTTTATTAATTTTTATTTTTTTTTAAAAGATGATGAATTGTAATATTATATAATGGTTATATATATATATACTAGCTGACTCGACCGGCGTTGCCGGGCCCGTGATGAATGAACCTTAAATGAACCTCAAATTTTTATGATTTTATACCTTTAATTCCCTTTAGTCTAAATTTATATTTTTAAATAAAAAAAATCGCAAGAAAAATATTGAATTGAAGGTACGTGCTATTTTGCGTAATTTGATTTTTGGAGTCTATGTGTACCGAAAGCGAGCGAAACCGAGACAAAACACTCAGGTTTTTACTGATTTCATGGACATTTTCACACATTTTATTTTGTAAAAAATATTTCTACCCGTCCGAACGTTTCAAAATTTTTGTAGGAGATGTAAATCTGGTCTATTTAGTTGCGTCGAAAAGATTGTGTTAAAATAAGGACATTGACTAAAATAAGAAAATTATTTAAATTACTATTAGAAAATAGTGGTTAGATCACCTTTCCACCGATAGGGACAGCAGTATGTTCTGTACAAACATTGCTTTACTAAACAGTAGTCAAAGGGCTGTTATAACTTACCTGAAAATTTTAAGTTTTTCGGTTATTTTGTTTTCCGAATTTTAACAAATTCGCGTTCATTCTCTATTAAAAAAAGCATTTCTTTTACATTTTGAAAATCAATTTTATTTATAAAACAAAAAGGTCTGAATCAAAAGTTCGGAATATTGAAATTTACCTATTCTTAATCCGTGTCCAAATATAGGCCCAGATGCATACGTTTCAAATCTCTAAATGCTGTATTTAAAAAAAAAAAATTAAATTTGAACTTCCATTAAAATTTTAAACTGTGGTTTTTATCCACTCCCCAAAATCAAAACAGGAGTTTTTCAAAGCAGACATAGCGTCTTTAACTTCTGCAAAACGCTAGACTCGTCTCATAGCTATTGAGATTTCAAGGAGAGCATTTTGATTGGACACTCTTTATGCTAGCCTCAAACCGGGGTACAAATCTTGTCAGCGTGTGGTTTTGAGGAAATAAATGCTTTTTCTAATTCAGCCGTTTGATGGCTTTTTAATGAGGGTGAGTTACGATTGTTAATTAATAACTCAAATAATTATAAGAATTTTAATATTCTGAGGGTCAGGTACATTAGAAGAGGCCTTGGACTATCTTCACAATTCTTTTGAGCCTCGTACGTGCCGAAGATTTTACTAGCCACCGCAGATAGACACACACACACACATGAGCGATTTGTTCTTTTATCAGTATAGATAACCATTATAGAATATTACAAATCATCATCATTTTTAAATAAAATTTATAAATTGACTATCAAGACATGATATATAAATTATACTTAAGTGCTGATTTTTAAATATGAAGTTTAATAGAGACCAAGAGAAATGATAAACTTGCAGTATCAAATAGAATTTTTTACATAAAGGCATCATGTAACTACAAAAGTAGAAATCAAAATGATGATACATTAAGAAAATGAGCAGTTGCAGCAGTAAACTTAGTACATAAAAATTAATAAGTTTGCTAATGTTGAAAAACATTAAGCTAACCGAAATTATATATTTAAGAAATATATAAGATACCTATAATAATAATTGACGTTTCGGAAAGGATTTTTTCAATTCAAAGTGAAATTATATCTTTATAACATACATGGTGTTTCAAATTAAAGTATCCCTATTTGGGAAGCTCTAGCGAGAGAAGCAGTGGTTGTAACGTCTTCATATTTGGAGGATATGCATATCAGACCATGGGAAACTGATTGGTGCAAAAAAAGTTTTAGTTCAAACAAAAGACGCTAGGGGAAAATGAGGCGCTGCGATCGGTTTGGAAAATGTAATACGACCAAAGGTGTAAGCATTCCCACCAATAAATTTTATTAGTATTATTCATTTAAATTTTATTAGTATATGCTCCGATTAATTTTGTTAGTATTCTTATTCGGCAAAGAATATTAAAAATTTAGTGGTGGAAATTTTTTTTAAATGTTAATTATCGACACCTTGTATTCTTTGCTTATTTGTTTCGTTACATTTTCATTACCTTAAGCCGATCGCAGCGCCTCATTTTCTCCTAGCGGTCTTTGTTTGAACTATTTTTTTTTTTTGAACCAATCTGTTTCCCATGGGCTGATATGTATATCCTCCAAATATGAAGACGTTACACCCACTGCTTCTCACACTAGAGCGTCCGAAACAGGGATACTTTAATTTGAACCACTCTGTACATTCATAATAACTTGCGCGTTAGCAACATAGTAATTTGAATGATAATATATAACCATTATAGAATATTACAAATCACCAACATTTTTAAATAAAATATATAAATTGAGTATCAAAGCATGATATAGACATTATACATATATGCTGGATTTTGAATATGAAGTTTAATAGAGTTCAAGAGAGGTGATAAACTTGCAGCATCAAATGGAATTTCTTACATAAAGGAATCATGTAACTACATAAGTAGAAATCAAAATGATGATACACTAAGACAGGGGTGGCCAACAGTGGCACGCCTGATACCACTAAAACTTTACAGAAAAATTCGACTTTTTGAATCGCAGAGATTCGATGATTAGATAAGGCAATGATTACTGTAAAATTTTAGTGGTGTGTCGCGTGCCACAGTTGGCCACCCCTGCACTAAGAAAAAGCGCAGTTGCAAAGGGTTCGTAAGGGTCATCGAATTTCCAGATCAGGACATTCCTCGGTACCAGTACATTCTTACAGAAAATCTCTCCTTAAACAAAGCGAAATATCGCTAGTTCGAACCAGATTTCTTTTTTTTTATAAAAAAAATACTGATATTTAACCTGAGCAATAACGGGACCCGTACGAACCCTGTTGCAGCAGTAAACTTAGCGCATAAAAATTAATAAGTTTGTTAACGTTGCAAAACATTAAGCTAACCGAATTTATATATTTAAAAAATATATAAGAAACCTACAATAAGAATTTTCGTTTCAAAAAGAATTTTTGCAGTTCAAAGTGAAATTATAATATTTCTTTATAACATACATTCATAATAACTTGCGCGTCAGCAGCATAGTAATTTGAATGATAATATATAATCATTATAGGATATTACAAATCATCATCATTTTTAAATAAAATTTATAAACTGAGTATCAACACATGATATAGACATAGTTGCCAACCTTCCGATTTTTTTAATACCAGTAAAATCTTACAATTATGTACGCTTTATTTAATTGCGGAAATTGCGCGATTGTTTAACACTAGAACGCCCGGAAATTTTACCCAAGATTCACAATAATATTTCTCACCAGAATTTTTATTTAAAATTTTTTAACTGATCTGTTTAACGTATTTCTGCATAGTTTAAATTTAACTTATTTTATGATAAAATTTCTGCATCCAATTGACATTTAATCACTTTCTCGGAGTCGATTCGTCTCCTCCTGGGCGTTCTAGTGTTAAAACAAGTATTTCTGGATAAAATTACTGGTATTAAAAAAATCGGGAGGTTGGCAACTATGTATAGACATTATACATATATGCTGATTTTTAAATATGAAGTTTAATAGAGACCAAGAGAGACGATAAAATTGCAGCATCAAATAGAGTTTCTTACATAAAGGCATGATGTAACTACTTAAGTAGAAATCAAAATGATGGTACACTAAGAAAATGTGCAGTTGCAGCAGTAAATTTAGCGCATAAAAATGAATAAGTTTGCTAATGTTGCAAAACATTAATCTAACCGAACTTATATATTTTAGATAGATAGATAAATAAAGTTTTTAACTGGTTCTAGTGGTCACGATCGGTGTAGATTTATATAAATTTTTCGGAAATTCCAACATAAGGAAGAATGTAAGGTTAGTTGAGGTAACTGGACACACGAAGTAACTGGGCCATAGTCTATTTTATAAAAAAACCGTTGATGTATTTTAAGTTTTAGCTTTTGTGAACAATGACCCTTAACCTCTACTTCCTAAAACAACGTGTGTCAACTCAATCATAACTCTCTCTTTGCTGTGATAGGTTGTCGAAAATTTACGTTTCTTTTTTTTTAAACAACGTCAATTTGGTAGAACTTCCTCGGCTTTTTATTAAAATACTGTAAGTACTTTTATTAAACAATCTTTGTTTTTAAAGATTAGGCATATAACTACGTTAATATTATTAGGATTCGATACATATTTTCTTCATGTTTAAAATGTAAGCCCGGTGTCCCAGTTACCCCATTAATTTTTCAAGAATGGGGTAACTGGGACATGTATCCGGGGTAACTGGACCATGCTGCATCCAGTTACCCCAATAGTTATAAATAATATTTAAGTTTCTCTTGCAACGGGAAGTAAATTTATCCATTGTTTTTTGTTTACAATAAAGAAAATTATAGAAAAACTTATTAAAATTACGTAATAAAATTTTAAAAAGGCATATTGGGGGTATCAAACCAAATTTCTTGACTCTTGAGAGGTGGTGATGCCGTTATGGCATCACATAATTTTAATTCCTATTTGCCACATTGGCACTGGAATTTTATAATGAATATTTCCCCTTTATTAAGTACGCAAAAATATACTTTTACTTGTTTTAAAATAGATTATCCTGTAAATACTGGTGTAACTAAATTATTTCATCATTTTACGTATGCAAATACCCTGCCCCTGAAAGCGAGATAGCCAAACCTTCAAATTGTACGATACAGGGGTCGCATTCTATAGGGAAAATTTTATTGTTCCTACCACTATTTTGAAAATAATATCTTCATCGCACCTTTCTTTAGAATATGTTAAATAAAATGATCATGAAGATAACTCATTGAAGTTTCTGGTAGGAACAATAAAATTTTCCCTATATAAAGCGACCCCTGGATACAGATAAAGAACTTAAGTACTTACGTAGCCGTCTGTTCATAGATTTACCTTGCTATTTATTTACTTAACTCTTTCCGGCACGTGCAATTTTTGTTGTAAAATGAAGAAATGATTAACTGACACCGGAATTTTAAAACGACTTTTTTTAGAAATTAAAAACATGTTATTTTACCTATTCATTGTAAAAGCAAAATTTTACTAAAATATTCTTGGTGCCGATCGTAAGTTTGGAATTAAAATTAGGTATCCCGACCCGGGCACAGTGTGCCGTAAAGGGTTAACATAGCCATGTGACTTTTATACTTATTACCTATACTAAAGTACATAAGTACTTACTTAATTTTTATGTTTTTGGTATAAATAAATCTAATATTTTCACTTTTAGTGCTTTTTTTATATACATTGACAGTAAAAGTTTCCCTTACTTTATTGACCCTCTTTATTGACATATAATTTATTTCCCCTCTTTATTGACATATAATTTACATGATCTGCGTGGTTTAAATTTTTTATGTTGTTTACACTTTTTAAAACAGGACCTGATATCCCACATGAAAAAAAAAAAACGCGTGTGGAACATAGACCCTCCTAGTCCACTTACCCCATTTTTATGGGCAACTGGATCCATGAGGAAAGAAAGAAGAAATGTGCCAATTTTTATATTTTTAAATATTAAAATGTAATTTTGAGCATTTCTGTCTGATAGAGAGAACCTAACGAAACACATTTACAGAAGTTCAGATTTTAATTCAAATGAATATTAGCTTTTTGAAGCTGAATTGTCAGAAGCTCCAGAGCCACATTTAAAATAATGGCCCATTGCCCCCAACTAATCTTAATAGGTGGTATTTCTTACGAAATCTACCTAAATCGAAAATTAGTATTAAAAATTTCTGATATGTATTTTGAATACAAAAATACGTTTAATTTTAAGCACTGATCGCTGTCAATGGTATTTTAACTATAATACCAATATCGGTAAATATATCATTGGAAGTATTTGTAAGGAAATGTCAACACTTTAAATTGTAACTATCTTCAACAAAATGTCAATATTGCGAAAATATTTACTTTATGTCGGAAATATTAATAGTGAAATTACAAAATATTTTTGCCAAACAAAATTATCACTTAAGTTATTAAAATTTACATATTTTATTTGTTTGTAACACATAAAATAAAAGTTACAAGAAAATTGCAATAATATTTACCTTATAATGAACTAATTATAGTGAATCTGCAAAAAATGTATTTTTTTAATGTAATGTGAAAATATGTGCAATATGTACAAATATGTGCAAAATACATTTTGCACATACTTGCGTAATATTGAAAAAAAAAATTACAATTTCACTATTAATAGTTCCATTATAAAGTAAATATTATTGCAAATTGCTTGTCAATTTTATTTTATGTATTACAAACAAATAAAATATGTAAATTTTACTAATTGGAAATTCAGTGGCGCAGTCAGGGTGGGGTTTTGAAGCCCAATGTACTACTATTTTAATATAGTGAAATTCAGGTAATTTAAACGCAAAACATTTTGGATTAAATAAAGTGAAGAAAACTCTTAGAAATAAAGTGGTATCCAGTGCCTAACTCTCACCCTGGCCGCGCAACTGGAAATTTTATACATTGTGAAAAGATTGGTTATAATGCATAATGAATATAAAAGTATTTAATTATCTGTTCTGACACTGACTTCAGCCAAACATTTTCAAACCTCCGCATTGATAATCTTATTAGAATTAAGATACTATCATTACTGCATAGAGATAATAAGAAAACTAAGTGTTTCAAAATATTCAAGATTTCATACCAGAAAAATATACTGAGTAATATCAGTCTTGAATCTGAACCGAGTAGGCCTCAGTGTTGCCAGTGGGCTACTTTTTTTAACCCCTTAATTCTCGCTCCCGTCAATATCACGGACTGAGGTATCGTTCGTTATTTCTCGTGCCCGTCATATTTCCGGGCTGGAGATTTATTGCTGGAAAAAACTTCTGAAACCAGAAAAATTTAA
The DNA here is from genome assembly GCA_963932465.1 of Maratus speciosus. Taxonomy (NCBI): domain Eukaryota; kingdom Metazoa; phylum Arthropoda; class Arachnida; order Araneae; family Salticidae; genus Maratus; species Maratus speciosus. The sequence goes on from OZ010796.1 coordinate 312,662,070, forward strand.
CTGGCATTTCCGTCTGAAGTCTTTGAATAGTAGCGTTAGGGGTTGGTTTCTGGCTCTGCTTCAGATGTTGGACTTTAGATAGCTTGTTTCGAAATGTATCACAATGAAAAAAATTATTAATAATCAAAATTTAATGTATATTTCATTATTTCGATATTATTTGTAAAAAATTGTTTGATGATGATAAATAAAGATCTAAGACGTGAAAAATAAATGTCTTATTCGCATTAATTTGTATGGTGTGAAACAAACATTAAAACAAAGCATTCTCGCATGATGGCTTTTCCACAAATGTGAATTTCTTCTATGATATCGTTTTATTTCGCCTTAAAAAAAACTAATTGCATATTTTATATATAAACCTTATAATTATTCAATTTCTGTAATAAAAAAATAGATACTTTTTTGATGGTTTTTCCAAATACTAACCCTCTCGCTGCGTAACCTTAGATATACTCGGGCATGCACTTTTCCGTCTAATTAATACTAAATCGTTATTCCAACCAGTTATTTTTTAGCGAAAACTTTGTCTGATTTAATCATGACATTTTCTCCGATTACGATAGTCAAAAATTTCTGCTTTAAAGAACCGGTGATAAAAGATTAAAAAATCTGTAAAAGACGATCATCGCGAAGAATTACTTACGCAGCGAGAGGGTTAAGCGACCGTTAACACTAGAACCGCCAGAGCGGTCATTTTGACCGGTACAAAATAAAAGTATTTCGATTCGAGCCAGAAATTTCTTTCTAAAATAAGTGAAATATGTACCACAGAGAAATAAGTTAAATAAATAAGTTTAATTGTTTTAAATAAAAATTCTGGTGTAAAATATTTTTATAACACTTGAGTAAAATTTCCGCCGGTTCTAGTTTTAAGGGGTTAAAGAAAATTTCCTCTTACTTAATATCTCAAAGCTGCGGTTTAAAAAAATGCTTTTAGTGTAAAATGTGCAGTGGTCGCAATATAAGGAAAATTTTATTGCTCCAACCAAACCTTTTAATCAGTAATATTTATGATCATTTTACTTAACATAAGTAGTAGAAATTTATGATAAAGATATTATTTTAAAAATAGTGATAGGAACAATAAAATTTTCCCTATATAATGCGACTCCTGAATGTGGTGAAAGATTGCCTATTAGATAATAAAGTCCTGGGATCAAATTAACCGCACTTATCAAGAAAAACCTGAATTTTAAAATATTCCAACGTAGTTGAAATGTATTTAACCCCTTAATTCTCGCTCCAGCGGTATTCACGGGCTGTGTGTCTTACTCACATTACTTAATTCACACCAGTTTTATAAAATAGCGTAACTGACTTTATTATGGTATCATTTTACCTGTCATTAACCCCTTAATTCTCGCTCCCGTCAATATCACGGGCTGAGGTGTCGTTCGTTATTTCTCGTGCCCGTCATATTTCCGGGCAGGAGAGTTATTGCTGGAAAAAACTTCTGAAACCAGAAATTTTTAAAGTCATTTCCGTGTGAAGTCTTTGAATATTTCCGTTCGGGTTTGGTTTTGGGCACTAATTGTGATGTTGGGCTTTGTATTGCATGTTTCGAAATATATCGCACTAAAAAAAAATATTAATAATCAAAATTTAATGTATAGTATATTAATTATAAAAACTTGTTTGATGGTGATAAATAAAGATATAAGATGTGAAATATAAAGGTCTTATTCGCATTAATTTGTATGGTATAAAACAAACACTAAAACACAGAATTCTCACATGATGGCTCTTCCACAAATATGAATTTGTTCCATAACATCTTTTTTTCGCTTTAAAAAAATATTGCATATTTTATACAGAAACCTTATGATTATTCAATTTCTGTAATAAAAAAATAGGTACGTTTTTATGTTTTTTCCAAATATTAAGCGACCGTTAAGGGGTTAAATTCAGATTTCTTGATTGGCACCAATTTTCTGAAATGGTAAAATTCCCCTTGTTTACGCCTTATTTAGTATGTACTTAAATAAGGCGTATTTTACTATTTCAAAAAAGTAGCGCCAATCAAGAAATCTGGATTTTAAAAAAGTAGCCCACTGGCAACACTGGTAGGTATTGTAAATAAGCTGGCTACAACCATTAGATGGTGAAATCTCACTCCAAGATTTAAAGCTCCGCTCCGGTTGAAACATAGCTCCATATCTTGGATCAAGATTACACATCTTATTGTTGTAGGTACTGAGCAAAACTGCGTAGAAACTTAATGCTGGAATCGGGACGTAAATTGACACAGCTACGCCATTTTGTGGACGGGATTGATAATGCAAATACGCGGTCTTTTAGTGCGATGCCATATACAGGGCTCAAAAATGATCCGCCAACTGTATACCAATAAATTTTAACAGAAAATTTTATGGTAGGTTTGCGCTAGAATTAACTTTAAAAGGAGATTCCGGGGAGGTTTGTAAGAAAAATCTAAAAAGAAAATTTTTCTAAAATAATATTGGTATTTTGTTGGCGGACCATTTGGGAGCCCTGCATATATACCAGAATATGTACCATCTGCGCATATTTTCTAAATCTTTACTCACTCATGGAATATGAATCTTGTTTATTAGATTTAATACAATATATATTTTACTGTTTGTTTCATAAAATTGTGTATAATAAATAGTTTTAGTTTCGGGAGAAAAGAAATTAATGCAACGAAAACATTACTGCCATTTGTCCCGAAACTAAAATGACAGTGCAAGAAGTGTCGTAGCCAGAGGCGTGGTCAAAATGTACTTGACACCACTAATTTTATAAAGTTTTCTTCGCCTTACCTGATCGGAGAATTTTCAGCTATTAATCAAAGCTAAAAATAGTTACAATTTTAGTGGTGTAAAGTCCATCTGGACCGCCCTGGACTGGGTATACTACTGTGGTAAATATGCGAGATTTAACGTCTTAATTCTCGCTCCCGTCGTATTCACTGGCTGTGTCTTATTTTAGATTTATTCAGATTTGTTTGATTCCCACCAATTTTATAAAATAGTGTAATTGTCTTTATTATGGTATCATTTTATCTGTCATTAAATAAGGTGAATATTTCTTCAAAAAAAAAAATGATGCCAATAAGAAATTTGAATTTTTAAATCGTAATTTAATGCGACCGTTAAGGGGTTAAGACTCGTTTCCTCAGAAACAATCCGACCGATTTTGATGAAATTTTCAGTCATATTCACTAGATTATGCTCGATACTCATGGAAGACAGATTTTTTCTGCTACTAAAACTTTTTATTTTAGAGCAATGCCAATTTTTCAGAAAGTTCCTATTTTCAGAATTTTTTTCCTGATATTAAATAATTTTTTTTAACTGTCTGCCACACATGATCATATATATATATGCTCTACCAGTAAAAAAAATATTGAAATTGGTTCAGTACTTTAGGAGTTATAGGGGTTTTTGCCTGAAAAGTACAATTTTTCGGAGAACTGAAAAACTTAGGCACTTCTCACTCGTGCGAAGTTCTTGCACAGATTTATCAAACCCATGAATTAAAGTATATATAAACACTTGGATAATATTTAGTTACATATAATAAGTGCGTATAAAATGTTACAGTAAAATTAATGTGAATTTGCGTAGCATCCAAGTCGTTCTTCTCTTAATAGATTATCGAAAAAGAAGAAAACAGTCAGGCATCTTCCTGTAGTTCAACCCCGTCCACTACGCGGCGTGAGACCTTGAGTGATATGACCTCGTCTGTAAAGTTGCTGTTACCACTCCCACTTATGATAGGACGCATACTTTATATCCTGCTTTGCTACTGAAGCCCCAAAAATTGGTTCGAACTATCGCAAAACTTTTACCCGTGTTGCCAGATGGACTACTTCTTTTAAATTCAGATTCTTGATTGGCATCAGTTTTTTGAAATGGTAAAATGCGCCTTATTTAACCCTTAATTGCATAGTGATGTAAATTTGCATCACCTTTTTATTTAGTTATTAATACATAAATTAAATTCTTACAACCACTATATTTATATAGAAATATTAATCCTCTAAAAATTACAAAAATATGCTACTAAATAAAGTTAAAAATCTATCTTAAGATTTCTGGTGTATAATCCTTAATATAAAATAAAAAACACAATTCTAAAAGATTAATTCATGCAATTAAGTGTTAATGACATATTAATTAAGGCGAAAACAAAGGTAATTTTACCGTTTCAAAAAAGTGGTGCCAATCAAGAAATCTGAATTTTTAAAAAAAAGTAGCCCACTTGCAACCCTGAGTGTACATGCCAAAAAGTTTTTACTTATTTTCGATTTTTTTTTTTTTTTGTAAATTCTGGTGTCACCTATCATTTCAGTATTTTACGAAAGTTTATTCCCATTGAAATTGCTACTAAAATAAGTACATTTAAATTTAAGAACTGGTGCAGACTAAGTTGAAAATTTATAAATTAAAATTAAAACACTTTCAATAAAAAATGATGAAAAAGTTCATTTTTATTACTGTACATTTCTCTTTTTACGATTAAAATGTGGTTTCTTTTTTTTTCTTTTTTTAAAGCCATCTTTTCATTATATCTACTAATTTCTTTAGTCAAAATCGATGTAATTTAATTTTCAATTGCTTTTTTAATTCGACGTTTCCAATTGAGATGGTTCGCCGATAAAAAATAAAATTACCCCTTTTCCTTGGATCCTTTCGCCGATAGAAATTTTCGCAAATGTTCAGTTACTGATTTACCATTTATTTAGAAATGTTCAATGAACAACGGTTTATCTGTTAATGATAAACATAATAATATCGGCAACGAATGAATAATTCATGTGAATCCAGGTGTCTTATTGGCGGACTGATTTTCATAAATCTACTGCATAAATTGTATATCAGTGTAACTACTATCATTGACTACAAAGTTTTTAACAGATTTTCGTATGATTCTATTTGTGGAATACGCATGTTTTTTATAATCATTTGTTTTTTATTGTAAAATTCTAAATTTCTAAAGAGCTTTTGATCGATAGCTACAGGCAGTGGTGTAGCATCAGGGGGTGGATTATATTACTATCAGCAATATTATATAGCATTTTGGCTTTATTTTATCATTGAACGTTATACGATTAAACAAAGCAAAATTTATCGCACAGTAATACTGGTAATAAAATGATCCAGCACTATCCCCTGACGCTATGATTAAACAAAGCAAAATTTATCGCACAATAATACTGGTAATAAATGATCCAGCACCATCCCTTGACGCTACGCCACTGGTTACAGGATTTCTAGACTGGCATCCTTTTTTATGCAGAAATTCCGAATAGTAATTTTTGGGGGATTTAAAAACAGGCATTTCAATATTAACTAAATTAAAATAATTATTTCAGAATTACCTATATGAAGTCGTAATTTTTGAATAAAAAAGAAGCCACACTGGCATGCCTGCTCCCTTATTCGATTACTATAAAAGTTATATAAAACTTAGAAGCTGTGATAATCCAACTTTAAGAAAAAATTTAAAACGTATTTGAAAAGTATGAAATTGTAATTAAAATAGGTGCCTTTAACCTTTTTACCTGGAAGTCATTAGCCACCAAAAATCTCCAAAGGTAATAATCTTAGCCTTTACTTAATCAAAAAGTTCCTGGTGGCAAATTATAATATACAAATATAGTTGTAACTTGGCGACTCTTATAAACTCTGTTAATACGTTTATGATAACACAAGTTTATTTAAAATTTAAATCTATAAATGTAAAGCAGTGTTGTCACACTGTGACCAACACGGATTCCACAAATTTTAATCGTAAATTTTGTCTTTTATAATCGCAGATATTTAGTGAATAAGTAAGGGGAAGTTTTCAATTAAAAAACAGTGGTATCCACATTTCGACAGCCCTGCTGTAATTTCTTTCGATGAATCAGAAAACAACAATATAAGACACAAATACTTAGGCTTAGACTAATAAAACCTCCAATCATCATCTCCAGGGCAATAAAATTTGTTACTTTATAATTAATATATGAAATTTGTTATATGGATTCATTAAAACCCTTTAGTGCGCAGCTTTGCACATATTCAAAGAACACTGTTTTGAATTTAATAGATTATTTTTATCCACATGCACCAAATTCACACCAGAAAATTAAAATAGCAATATTTGCTTCAATTAAAAAACAGACATTCCGCATTTAAGTAAAGCGAAATTAACCATTGAAACTTTCTAGTGTGAAGACAGATTCTCTGAACTACGTAATTTCTAGAACATGTTCTATTATGGGAATTAAAGGGTTAAACATTAAGTTTTATAAAATAAATAATTATATAAAATAAGGTATTTAGATTCATGCTTATTGAAATATTTACTAATTTGCAATATTTTAGTTTTTACTTGTATTGAAGATGTGCAACAGAAGAAACGATTGACGTATTATATGAAAAATGTACATCTGATTTTTTTCATTATTTTTCCTGTGTAATAAACCTTTCAGAGAATCAGATATATTTTTTTCGAAACAAAATAAAAAATCGAGCATTTAAGGGTTAATTTGCAACTAAACTTTTACTATAAATTTCAAATGAATATTACCTCCACAAAAACAACGCTTAAAATGAAAAAAAAAAAAAAAAAAGACCTGTTGCTGAGAAATATATAAACATCGCAAGTTATTCTTCCCAGAAATTATCCGGAGCGCAAATAATTTGGATGACAAATGAAATTCCCATGTCCTTGAGAGAAAACTTATTCATTTATCATTATTAATGATATCCAGAATAGCGCGAAAAGAGTACTCGATAGGATCGTATAAAATTTTCCCACCGCTGTGAGATTCTTAAAGTTTCTTTAGAAATTCTTCGTAAGAAAGCTACTAAAATTCCCCCACGTCTAAAGGACACGGACTATCACTTTCTTACTCCGAATATCTGGAAAATAACTTACTGGAAACGGATGAGAGAAGTGCTAATGTGGGGGCGCGCATGTCGGAAAAAGCAAGCTTTAAAGATTCCCCGTTCCAGAAAAGCGGCACAATGCAATACAAGCACTTGAATCATCAGTTGCATTCTAACATCCAGTCTCTACCGGTGCGTAAAGGAGAAAATCAAGTAAGTAACTTTTTACAACTTTTTCTATAAAATTCATAAAGAATTGGGAGGATAAATGCATGTTGTTATTTTAAGAAATTTTATTTATATGGTTCATGTTATTATCTTTTTCAAACTTCTAAAATTGTTTTGAAATTATTTATGATGATATGTTTGTAATAATTTGTTTTCACTAGAGAAACTTCTAATTAAAACTTCTGTTAGAATATAAATATTTATCGAAGTCAAACGATTAATGTACCTTGTATTTTTAGAAAACATAAGGTATTTTTTTTTTTTTTTGGGGGGGGGGAGAGTTATTTCTGTTAGTAAGATCATATTATTTTAATGTGATTAGAAATGATTTCGAAATTGATGGCAAATTATTTTAAACTATTTAGTTTTAACTGGAGATAAGTTCCAATGAAAACTTTTCTCGAAGTATAAAGATTTAGAAAGATCAAATGAGCAGCGTACATTATTTTTTAGAAATGAAAACTTATTTCTGTGGATAAGAATATTTTAATTTAAATATTTATTTTTTTTTTTTTCAAAATTGTTGCTGAAACATTTAATTCTTTTTCTCGACAGGAAATAAATTCTGAACAAAACTTCTGTTAAAATGTAAAGATATAGCACAATTTATATGGATTTTTCCTTAAAACTATGTTAAAACTATTATATATATACATATTTTTTATACAAAAAATAAGCTATCCTTTTATAAGGTTATAAAAAGTATGTTGAATAATTAAAAAATCATAATAAAAGTAATGTTGTTGATAAAAGTTAGGAAAATATATTATTAACATTTCTATAAAATGTACAAATATTTTTAGAAACAAATTTAAGATGAAATTCACATTTTTTGGTGGAAAAACTCTTATTTCTGCCACCAGAAAAATATGTATATTTCTGAAGCTTCGAAAAGAATATTGAAGCTACTCATGTTGAACTATTTTTAAACATTTTGTTTGAGCGGTGATGTATTTTAACCCTTTGAAGAGCGGTGACATATTACTTATTCTACTTAATTATAATTTAGAATACCGAAATTGTACCAGAATATATGAAAAAAAAAAACAATATTCCAGTTTTAATGCACATAACAAATATTATTTATTTATTTGTGAAACAATTTCTTCTAAATCCCAGCTGTCACTTAATATTTTCAATATTTTAGCAACTTTGCTGTTAAAAGTGAAATACAAAAATGTGGCTACGTTTGAAGATATGTTGTTTAAAAAATATTTATTGTTTATTAAAACTATTTTTTATGTGTTTCGATGAAAGAAATTATTTTTTATTGTAATGCACAGAATGTTCCATAATTTGAAAATCATAATTCAAGTCAATAATCAAAGTATTTCAATAGTCAAACAACATTCAAGTACCGTATATACTTGCGTATAAGCCGACTCCTACATTCGAAAGAAAAACATTTTGAATACCAGTATTTTCGACTACTTATCTTTGACTTATTTAATATTAGAAAATTATTGTCATAGCGAGTGTTTTAGAAACATAACTTCAATACTATATTATTGAAGATAATTAATTTCTGTTATAAGAATGTTTTATTTGAAATCTTTCAAAATTATTTTCAAATGAATGATTGTATGATTAAATGAATGATTCGAAATAAAACTTCTGTTGAAATATAACGATATGTCAAAATATATCCATGATTCATAAAAAAGGGGGAATTAGTTTAGTTATTTCTCCGATATAAAAACTAATTTATCTCTGTTTAATATAGTAAAAAAAAAAAGTATATTTAAAGATAGTAATTAAGTAGTAATGTCGATAATTGAGGTGAATGCATAGATTTGAGACTTATGAAGATTTGATAGTATGTTGAAGCAGTGTTGCCAGTGGGCTACTTTTTTGAAACGATAAAATTACCTTTGTTTTCGAATTAATTATTATGTCATTAAATAAGGCGCATTTTAACATTTCAAAACAGTGGGGCCAATCAAGAATCTGAATTAAAAAAATGTAGCCCATTTGGCAACACTGTGTTGAAGTTACTCATAGCTGCCAACGTTTACGCTTTCTTCGTACCACTAAAATTTTACAGAAAATATTATCTCATTTTATTGTCGAAATCTCGTGATTAAAAAAGGCAAAAGTGTATATTAAATTTTAGTGGTAGCAAAAAAGCGTAAAAGTCGTCAGCTATGAGTTACTTTAGTTAACGTAAAGCAATGAAAAGAATCAAAACTTCTACATAACGTTATAGTTTCCGTCACTGAAATGTCACTGAAAAATCAATTGTTTTAATTTTGTAAAAGTTTTGAAGACTTCACATATCTTTAGTTATTGTTATCATAAATTTTAATAAGTATTCAAATAATTTTCAAGATGTAAAAGCTTTTTAAGCTGTTTTTACAGTTTTTTTTTTTTTTATATATGTACACACATATATATATTTATGTGTAAATAGTAAACTATGTTATGTACGTGTGTGACAAAAAGAAATAAGTATTATTTACTTCTAGGTGGTTATAAAAGTGCAATTTCGTGAATGTTTACAGTTTATTGAGGATTTTTCTCTGTATTAGCATTTAAAAGAAACTTTTAAAATATTAATAATAAAATTACAGAACGCATATTAAAATAAACAACATAGTACTTCAGTAATTATAAACAATTATTACACCGTTTTATTTTTATGAAAAAAATAATAATACGTCAAATTTTTAGAAAATTGTTCAAGTTTCATTTGCGGGATATCATAATTTCAGTTTAGCGATTTGTGACACGTTTTTATTAATCATATCGCAATGTTTGAAAAGTATATAAGCACAAAAAAATTCATTATTCCTACGTTTCGGTGTAGTGGATATAATGGTTTATTTACTTAGATTTTCTATTCAGTGTGACGATGTTTAGAATTTGTAAAATATTTCGAATTGCAATTTGGAAAAAAGAAATTTTATTATGCGATATTTAATGGACAAACACTAATAAATCCTTCAGACGTGAGTCACATATACGTTTTATATAAGGTGCGTTATGATGTTTATTTTTGGTATCAGGATATTTTATTAGTAATCCTTGTCTAATGGTCAAAATTCTTAGATTAAACCATAGCTAAATTTTAACCATTTCATGTACCATTAAAATATAATAATAAATTGTTTCAAATTAAATCATTGAAATTTGCTATTATAAGTCTATATTATAAGTCAAATATTGCTTTTAAATTTTAGTGCTAATAAAAAGACCGCAAAAGTTTGAAGCTCTGATTAAGGGAAGACATGACTGGAACGCCGCGTTCGCTCACATTAATTTTACACTAACATTTTATACCCATTTATTATATGTAACTAAATTTTATCCAAGTATTTGTATATACTTTAATTCGTGTGTTTGATAAAACTGTGCAAGAACTTCACATCAGATAGAAGTGTCTAAGCTTCTTTAACTCTCCGAAAAATTGTACTTTTCAGCTAAAATCCCATTTAACTCCTAAAGTACTCGAGCGATTTCAATAAAACTCTTTTTGATGGTAGATTATAAATATAAGATCATATGCGGCAGACAGTTTAAAAAAAAATTAATTAGCTTCAGAAAAAACATTTCTGAAAATTGAAAATTTCTGAAAAATTTCCATTGCTCTAAAATAAAATGTTTTAGTCGCAGAAAAAAAAAAACCTGTCTGCCATAAGTCTTGAGCATAAGCCAGTGAATATGGATTCCAAATTTCATCAAAATCGGTCGGGTAGTTTCCGAGGAAACGGGTCTAAAACCTCGCATATTTCCCATAGGATTGCACCCAGTCTTGTCTTCCCTCAAATAGGTCTAAATATTCTATACGGAATTATACAGGTATAAAATATTGAAATGTCGTTGTCCTAAAAAAGATAAGGAGATAGTGGTCTTTAAAATGAACAAAAATAGATAAAAAATACGAATTTTAGTGCTTATGTGATTAATCCTTACCGAAACAATGCCGAAATATCCCTGGCAACGAGAGTTGCCAGTTTGGCCTCCAGTTGTATTCAGTAATTTCGAGTTTATACCAAAAATAAAGAATAGTATTTCAAGGTTTATTTAATGAAAGAGCTATGATTTAATGAAAGAAATAAGCTATCACTTAAAGTATAAATTCTTCTTTGGAAATACCCTGTGTGAAATTGAAATTTCGGATTCAAATTGGAGGCCAAACTGGTAACCATGCTGACAACCAATTTTTTATTGTCCAAATGTACTGTTACTATTTGAACATCTGTATTTTTGGGCAGAAAATTTCTCCTTATCCAAACTCAAAGTTTCATCAATTAAACAATGCAATAAATTTTGACTGAAAAAGTTTAGACAAAATAATAATAATTAGAAACAACAAATTTGGACAATAAAAATTGGTTGTCGCGAATATGGCGGTATTCGTTCGTTAACCGCTTCGGGACGGGAGCCTTTTACGAAATTTTTAATCTTTTCTCACCGTTTTTTAAAAACAGAAATTTGTGTCTTGTTAAATCGGGAAAACGCGCTGATTAAATAAGGAAAATTTTACAGTAAAATTTTACTGGTGAGAAAAAACAAGGATTCTGAGCGCTTCATGCGGCACATATACGTGCCGCTCGTCCCCAAGGGGTTAAGGGTCAACATGTAAAAATTTTAAAAATACTTGATGGAAATTGTGTATTGAAGAGCTCAGATGATAGAAGTGGTAAGTGACACAATCATCATTTAGAGAAAATGAGCTGTAAAGTTCCAAATACGTGTTTTTGTTCATTGTCAGAAGGCTTCTTTATAAATTAAAATCCATGTGAGTATTAGGTTTTTTCAAATAATATTTTAACAGATGGTACAGGGCCATAGATTATCTTCGATCGATCATTTGATTAACTCAACTTTTTTTATTATGTCACATACCACCTTTAACATCTGAGCTCTTTTATTCATACCAGGGTTGCCAGTTTGGCCTCCAATATTATTCCGAAATTTCAAATTCACACCAGAAATTTTGAAAGAAGAATTTTCAGTTTTTATGATCGCTAAATGTCTCTCATTAAATAAAGCATAAAATAAAATCCTTACTTCTGGTATGAACTCGAAATTTATAAATAAAATGGATGTCAAATTGGCAGCCCTGATTTATACTTTTTACAATTAACCCTTTAGTGTGCAGCTTTGCATATATGCAAACAATACTGTTTTGAATTTAATAGATTTTTTTTATTCGCATATACCAAATTCACACCAGAAAATTAAAATAGCATTACTTGCTTCAATAAAAAAAACAGACATTCCGCATTTAAATAAAGCTAAATTAACCATTGAAACTTTCTGGTTTGAAGCCAGATTCTATGAACTACGTAATTTCTAGAACGTGCTCTATTATGGGAATTAAAGGGTTAAAGATTAAGTTTTATAAAATAAATAATTATATAAAATAATGTATTTGGAGACATACTTATTAAAGTAATTACTAATTTGCATTATTTTAGCGTAAAACAGCCACACGACAGTAGTTTTTACTTGCAAAGCAGTTGTGCAACAGAAGAAAAAATTGACGTATCATATGACAAATGTATCTCTGATTTTTTTCATTGTTTTTCCTGTGTAATAAACCGTTCAGAGAATCAGATATATTTTTTTCGAAACAAAATAAAAAATCCGCTTTTAAGGGTTAATCTTTTGATTACGGGATTTGGACATATTGTCGGTACCATGCCAAACTTTCCGATATGAAAACAGTGTTGCCAGTGGGGTACTATTTTTAAATTCATATTTCTTGATTGGCACCACTTTTCTGAAATGGTAAAATTCCCCCTTTTTTCGGCTTAATTAATATGTCATTAAGTAAGACGAATTTTACTATTTCAAAAATGTGGTGCCAATCAAGAAATCTTAATTGGAAAAAAGTAGCCCACTGGCAACATTGTTTTCATATTGGATAGTATGACATGGTGGCGACGATATCACCAGGGCTCGCAGCGTTCCTAAAATTTTCACGGTTTATTACCACTATTTTAAAATGAAAATCTTTATTTTAAACTTCCATTGCCGATGTTAAAGGAATCTGTAACGTATATTCTTTATTTGAAATAGTGGTAGGAAATGTAGAAAAATTTAGCAACGCTGCGGGCTCTGTGTTACAATAGATAGATGATGAGTAAACATATAAGCATTTAATTTATAAGTTTAGGCTATTAATTTGGCGTAATTCTTAGTTTGGGGCTCACTTTTAATTACCACTATTTTTATAGAGAAATTTCCGCTGTACGTTATCATAGGATCTTGCAATTAAATATGGCAAAAATTACTTTCTAAAACTTTTCTTATTAAAAAGTAAGCGTCCCTACGAACCTTGTAATTCTAAAGATTATGTAACATGCAAAGAATTCAAACAAGGATTTTATAATTTCCCATTGTTTTCACGAAACAGAATTTTCACTAGTGTTTTAAAGAATGAATGCCATATCCTTCAAAATATCGATTTTTCAAAAAGCGTGGAATTGTTGATAGTTATATGTTTCTCAAGTGATGAAAGATCTGAAAACATGTTTTCGTGTCCTATTTTAATTAAATGTGTTGTTATTATCTGTTTAATTAAAAAACATTAAAACAAAAATAAAAGCACATTTTAAGTATGAGTTCAAATCAATTCACCAGCGTTATCACTATTATTTTATGACCTGAATTTCACAGAATCGCACTATATTAACACTTTCTGTTTGAATGATATATTTGTGTGTACTAAACTACAAAGAAAACTTATTCCTATATATAGTATTTATTTACACCTTAAAGTATAACGAACGAATGCCTCCATATTCGAACTCAACGAACTCCGAAAGCACTGAACGAATGAATGCTTCCTTATTTGCGACAACCATTTTTTATTGTCTAGATTTATTTTTGTACAATTGGACACCGGTAATTTTACACATGAAATTTCGCGAGAAAAAGTGGTTGTCAAGTCAAAGGTAATTGGAAACAACATGTTTGGAGAATAACAAATGATTACCTCATATGTGGTGGCATTCGTTAGCTAAGTGTTAATTTATTTCCTGTTGTTTGTTTCATTTAAGATGAAAGTTTTTATCAAAATCCATAGCTACCAACTTGTATAGTGATTTCTCAACCCTAAGAGAACGTTTCCAGTGGGCTATTTTTTAAAATTCAGATTTCTTCATTGACACAACTTGTCTGAAACACTAAAATTTCCCTTGTTTTATCATTTATTAATATGTCATTAAATAAGGCTAATTTTATTATTTAAAAAAATGGTGCCAGTCAAGATATCTGAATTTTTAAAAAGTAGCCCACTGGCAACACTGCCCTAAAATTTCATAGTATTTTTATTTCATTTTGCTTTATTTAACCCTCTGTCTACCAGAAGGGTCCAATGGACCCGACATGTATATTCAAAATATCTATTCAAACCAGAAAATTTCTTCAAAACAAACTAAATGTATAAATCAGACAATAATAAGTTAAATAAACAAATTAAATAGTTTTAAGTAAAAATTCTGGTGTAGAATGTTTTTATAAAACTTGAGTAAAATTTCCGGTAGTTCTAGGGTTAATCACCGAAACCTGAGTATTGAAAATGGAAAGTGGCAAAAATTTATATTACATTTTAGCGGTAACCAAAAACTGAACAAGTTGGCAGCTATAATAGTTGTTTAAATACTATATTATAAAGCGAAAACATGTCAGTGAGTAATACCGACGTCATAAAGATGATGGCAGCACCTGACCAATAAATGTAACTTTTACTGCATTTTCTTTTGTACTTTTACATTTCGCACAGTTTCAATTTTCACACCGTCGAATAGAAACAAAAATATCCTTTCAAATGAAATTTGCTTGAAAAGTGTATCTTAAATTACTGATTTTCTATACTTTATCAAATAATTTTTAAGCATAATTTTCTTAAAAGTTTACCTCCGTTACGCGCAGCCCGATTACAAAAGATATCGTAGTTTACACTTAAAAGAATACCCGGAAAGCTAGTCATCAAGTATGAAACTTGTGATTACAAACTGGCCAGATTACCAACGGGGTAAATTGTCACCAGTAAAAAATAATAGAATTT
Source organism: Maratus speciosus (assembly GCA_963932465.1). Lineage (NCBI taxonomy): Eukaryota > Metazoa > Arthropoda > Arachnida > Araneae > Salticidae > Maratus > Maratus speciosus. Next base: position 312,677,163 of record OZ010796.1, read on the forward strand.
TTTGTGTTATTAATTTTTCACGAATTAGGCATTTATATAACATGAAAATTTCTATTAAAATTTACTGGGGGAAGATCGCTCCATTGGTAATCTGACCCTTTTGTATTTTCATACTTGATGAACTAATAATTAATAAGTACAGAACTTGTGTGAAAATATAAATTATTTAAAACAACGTTTAAACACACAATAAAACAACATATTTGACCATACGTATACGTTTCGTGAGTACCAGGACTCACATCCTCAGTGTAAAACTTTAAAAACCTTAAAAACAATATCCCCCCAACTGCATGTACGGTGAAAAAACCCAAATGTCAAAACATAATACCAAAAGACCATCAAGTTCTAACAGCCAATGAAATTAATGCGGAAGTGAAGTGTCGTGACACAACAAATCCATCCAGAAAGTTGAGATGTATGGTGTACTAGATAAATCATTAACCAAGGAGTCTTTAAATTTATGGATATGAATAGCCTCATAAAAATCTAAATCCAGAGGAGTAATACATTTCTTGATAATGGTAGCTGAGTCAAAATTAAAATTATGTCCCTCCCCCCAGCAATGAGAGGCGATAGAGGATTTCTGCAATTCTTTTTTCTTTACATAGTTTCTGTGTTCATTGATTCTGTAACGGAGTTTTCGTTTAGTTTGTCCAATGTAGGACAAACCACATTGGCATTGAATGTTGTAAATGCCCCAATAATTATGTGGAGGAATTTGGTCCTTAAGTTGCGAAAAATAGATAATAGATTGCCATTTCTGGATGTGTTGGTTACACGTCAGCCTAATACCTTTGACACTTGCGTTTACCGTAAACCTTTTGCTGTCACACTCCCCCCCCCCATTTCAATTCATGTCACCCCCCTTCCCAAAAAGCTTCGGCTTTTCATTATTTGATTAATAGAGCTCGCTTAATTTGTTCAGATAATAATTCACTTATTACAGAATTAAATTACATTAGATCTGTGGCTATTGATCGAGGTTTTAGTTTATCTTATATCAATAATTTAATTTCTCATAGTCTTAATAAATATGTTAATAATCTTGATTCTCCTGTGACTACGGTTTCCATTTCCAATCTTATCATTTTACCATTTTATAATAGCATTAGCTTTAAGATGGCTAATGTCTTAAGACATTATGATTTTAATGTGGTTTTTAAACCGGTTAATAAATTATCTTTTTCGCAACTTAAGGACCAAATTCCTCCACATAATTATTGGGGCATTTACAACATTCAATGCCAATGTGGTTTGTCCTACATTGGACAAACTAAACGAAAACTCCGTTACAGAATCAATGAACACAGAAACTATGTAAAGAAAAAAGAATTGCAGAAATCCTCTATCGCCTCTCATTGCTGGGGGGAGGGACATAATTTTAATTTTGACTCAGCTACCATTATCAAGAAATGTATTACTCCTCTGGATTTAGATTTTTATGAGGCTATTCATATCCATAAATTTAAAGACTCCTTGGTTAATGATTTATCTAGTACACCATACATCTCAACTTTCTGGATGGATTTGTTGTGTCACGACACTTCACTTCCGCATTAATTTCATTGGCTGTTAGAACTTGATGGTCTTTTGGTATTATGTTTTGACATTTGGGTTTTTTCACCGTACATGCAGTTGGGGGGATATTGTTTTTAAGGTTTTTAAAGTTTTACACTGAGGATGTGAGTCCTGGTACTCACGAAACGTATACGTATGGTCAAATATGTTGTTTTATTGTGTGTTTAAACGTTGTTTTAAATAATTTGAACTAATAATTAGTTCAGCGTTTGTTTCCGGTTAATATCACGAAACGTTAATTAACAGTTAGTATAATGTAACGAAATTAAAACTTGTTCAGTAAGTAAATTAATTAATATAAGTAAAACACAAACATATGATCAAACTACGCACTATAAGTGCTGAAATTATCAGAATCAAACAGGTGTGCTGTAATTAAAAAAAAAAAAATGACGATTTCTTCGTCTATTAATTCCTGTCATGCGGTTTACCCTTTCAGAGTCAACGTACCATAATTTCCGGCGTATAATCCGCGGATGAAAGAATGATGTTTGGACCGAGAAATTTTATTTGATAAAATGTAATTCCTTAAATCGCGGTAAATATTTGACTTCAATTATTAAATAAAAATTATGGGTCCAAACAGGATTGTTGACTGTTCAGCCGCTGATTATACGTCGGAAATTACGGGACTTCTGTTGCTAAAATATCAAAATGATTGACTGACACCAGGTTTTAGGAACAAATTTATTTGAAAATAAGTGTTTAGCTTTTCTTCATGTAGATTGTAAACCGAAATTTTATTTTCTAAATTTTTATGGCAGTGTGGCATTTTCGTATTAAAATTATGTGGTGTATATATTATATCGGTGCCTTCCAAGGGATTGGTACGGACATATTGCTTTTAATTCTAAAAATTTTTTTGAATACATTATTTATATATTTTTTAATAAAAAACACTTTTGTAAGTGCGTTCGTAATTATGTAAATACGTAGCACTTATACTCGTCGTTCGGTCCGCCTGTCCGTCTGTTTGTCCGTTCGCATATAACAGAGCAAAAATTACCCAACCGAATGGTCTGAGATTTTAAATATAGAATTGTTGCAAAATTTTGTCGAGTCATTTCAAATTTTATCAAAATCGGATGTATAGTTTAATTACAGGAACAGTCAAAATTTTCCGTTACATTACGGCGAATGAGAAAAAATTATTTCAAGTGCATTTTAATGATGTTACAGCCTTTCGAACAGAATGAAATTGATATCCACTTATGAAGTGCACTAAAATACACATTCAGAACACTATGCTATGCAAAAAGTATTTATAAAACTAGCTATAGTACGAACGCACCTTATTTGCCACGTTTGACGTGCAATTTCCAACTTGTTGGTGTTATACTGGGCATTCTAAAAATCTACTTAAATGTTAAAAATCTATTAGAGTTTTAAAAAAAATAGTTTTCGCCTATATTTTGTAACCCGGAAAGCTAGGGTTGAATTTTCTAGTATTCAATAAACCTGAAATCTGTACGCCTCCACCAAAATGCTATGACAGATTGATGTGGAATGTCTAATGACATTTAAGAATTTTACATGCAAATAATTTGATAAAAAGGGAATTAATTTTAATCGTCAATCATTTTATGATATTCATTTAAATTAAGTACATACTTTGCCGAATGCTATCCACACTTTGTTTACCTGTTTGACGCGTATACTCCTTATTAATTTAGTGCTTTTATTTATTGAAAATATCTATCAGAAATTATGAGTATTAGGCTTTAATTTACTTAATCACGATTTAATCATGAAATGTCTAACAAAACAATTAAACAAAGAGAAAATCGCCGTTGGAAAATTTTGGCAGTTATTTTGAATAGAAATTCACTTTAACACTATCTTTCAACAAAGTAACCTTATTATACATAATTCAAATCACTGTTGCCACTGGGTTACTTTTTTAAAATTCAGATTGCTTGGTTGCCACCAGTTTTTTAAATTAGTGAAATTCGTCTTATTTAAAAACTGATTAAATAACTCGAAAATAAGGTTTATTATACCATTTCAAAAAAGTGTTGTCATTCAAGCAATCTGAATATTAAAAAATTAGCCCAAGAGCAACACTGATTCCATGCACTATTAATTTTACATTATTGCGTGACAAATCCAAAAACGTCAGAAGTTGCTTTTGTTAAAAAATGATTTTTTAAATTATTTACGATTAATTAAAATTAATTTTATTGTTAGCGTTTAAAAAATGTGTCATATTTGTTATTTTAGTATTTATTTTCTAAGACGTGACCACAATAAACGTGAGTTATCTGTAAAATTTATCCGAAGATATTTGGAGGTACAGTAACAGGGCATAAATGTATTTCATTCTGAATCATAGGAGCTTAGCCTCAATTATTTCTCACATTTTCAATCATGGCTTTTGTCACGTCGACGACCAATTCAATGTCTATAGCGTAAGAAATACTCTCAAACTCTTTAGAACGTAAAAATGGACATGATCGATTTTGGTTCTAAAGACATCTTATAAAGGTCATTCAATAAATAGGCGAGAAAAGTCTGAAGTACGATAATATGCGAAGTTTATTAAAAATCTATGCTATAGTTTTCTTACAATTCTATTCCACGCTATGGTCTTTTTTTATGCAACTTTTCCGGTTATATGTGAAATGAGCTTTCTATTAATGATATGTCTCTTTTCACATTTTTTATAGCACAATTTCATTAAAATGCATTTTAACCTTTTCGACTCCGGTGTCTCTTACACAAATTTTATTCGGTTGACACTACTTTTTTAAAACAAGTTTCTTTCCAGTACACAATTTCAAAAAGGCTCTAATTAAATAAGGGAAATTTTATTTTTCTTTATTACTGGTGCGAAAACAAATTTTGCAAAGAAAGATTATGTCGAGTCAGACTGGACATACGAGTACAAAGGGTTAATATACCGGGTGTCCCAAAAATGACTGATGGATTTTAAAATTCCATAACTTGCAAACGGTGACAGGTATTAAAAAATTCTTGCAGGAGTGTTATGTAAGGTGTCCGGAGTTTTTATGCTGCGATTCTCAATTTTAGTTTCAAATAGCATCGATAGATGGCACTGCAAGCAATAACTTCTAAATCCAGACTCGTTTTTCCGGCCTCTCTCTTTTTCCATGTGAAAAAAGGATATTATAATGTATTGAATGGATCCCGAAGTACCAAAAATCGGGTCTGGACGGAGTGCCTATTTCTCTCAGCCCCATCTATTGTTTGAAATTCGAACTAAAATCAAGAATCACAGTACAAAAACTCCTGACACCATACATTACTCTTCTGAAAGAATTTTTTAAATATCTGTCACCGTTTGGAAGTTATTGAATTTTAAAATCCATCAGTCATTTTTGGGACACCCGGTACATACGAGGGGGTTCAATTACAGGTGCCTATTTTTATATTCTATTTGCACCACTATTTTTAAAGAATACATATCGTAGAATATTTCTCTTGCAAATGTTCTCAAAGCGTATGCAAATAATTTTTGTTTTGAAAAGTGGTGCGAGGTAGCATTAAAAGATATTCCCCTGTAATTTAAACTTTACGATACCCCCTCGTATAGGGACAAATGATAATATCGCTTTAGAAAATGCAATTCAGCTTCAACTTTTCAAAATGTTTTGACATGCATTATTGCATTAGAGATTTCTCTTCATATTTATTATGTATCACTGAGATCAAACCACTATTTTTCTTTTTCGATTCTTACAACTTTTTACAAACAAATATTTTTGACATACCCTTCGAATACATGGTGCAAAAAAATATATCACACACTTTATATTTTCGAATTAGTAATACGAATTGAATTGAAATACAGTCACCAATAGCAGCCCCGTAGACAAGATAAACATAGTTCTGTCTAGAAATTTCCTTTGGACAAAGCGACTAATTACTAATTGCCGGAAGCAATTGAAAGAAGAGTAAAAATATGCCCAAGGATATATGTTCATTTGACTTTCTCCATTAAAAAGGTACACAGAAGCAAAAAAAAAAAAAAAATATTTGCGAATTTCGGCATGAATAACCCCTTTCCAATAAGATTGACTTTAGGAGACGGATTTTCTTTAAGTTTAAATAGTATTAACCCTATACAGGCCGCGCTGACTAATTTATGCGTCATTTATAAAAGTACCGCTAAGAAATTCTAAATTCTCCCCAAAAAGTTTCAATAGTTATTTTTGTTTATTATAATGATATATTATTAACCCTTAAATGAATAGTGATGCATATCTACATCACTTTTTATTTAATTCTTTGCAACCAGTATATTTGTATAGGAATATTAATCCTATAAGAATTACAAAAATATAAAGTTAAAAATCTATCTTAAAATTTCTGGTATCCAATCTGTAATAAAAGAATAAAAAACATAATTCTAAAAAATACTTTATGGATTTAAGGGTTTCGTTTTACAAAACAAAAAATAATATAAAATAAGGTATTTAGATTCATACTTATTAAAATATTTACTAATTTGCAATATTTTAGCTTTTACTTGTATTGCAGATGTGCAACATAAGAATAGGTTGACGTATTATATGAAAAATATATCTCTGATTTTCTTCGTTATTTTTCCTGTGTCATAAACCTTTCAGATAATGATGAATAATTTTTTCAAAACAAAATGAAAAATCATGCATTTAAGGGTTAATAAATTATGTGTTATAATGATATTTCGTCAATAAAATAAAGGAAAATTAGTATTAAAAATTTTCTGATTTGATCTCAAAATTTCTGATTAAAAAGCCCGCCTGATTCGGTAACACTGTTTGCGGCCAATATATTGTTAACACGTTGAATGACACATATACAGGGTGTCTGAAAAGTTTGAAAACGGTCGAATAACTCGAGAAATACATATCAGATTGAAAAACGAAAAAAATAAGTGTTATATATTTTTAAAAAAGCGTCTCAGTCATACAAAATTTGACCCCCGCAACCGAACAACGGGGTCAAGGGGGTCCAACTTTGAAATCTTTCTCATTTTTTATTGCAGATTCGGATTCTAGGGATAAAAATACGTAACTTTTGTAATTAGCACGTTTTTCGGATCCTCGTTCATCACGGCGTAATCGAGCAAAGAAGACAGATACATATTTTGGTTTTCCCAACAAGGTTTTGACATCTAGAAATCTGATTAGCCAGAACTTTTGACGTCAAAGTTGCCGTCTCTTGCGGAAATAGTGTTTCTCGAAAACCATCAGTGGAGATTGTTTGCATGGTGCTTTAATGCTTTTCCCATAAAATTTAATAGAAATATTTTAAAGTAGTTTACTATTTGCCTTTTTTTATCCAGTCGATCATTTCCAAATATTATCCTGTGCATTTTGATCTTTTAACGAGTAAATATGCACCTCCCCTCCCGAACAGATAAATGATAAACTTCACTATTTGGGGTCGGAGTGTGTTGATATTCAGGGTTTCGATGGCTTCTGCTGTTAAAAAAATATTTAATTCGGGGGCGAATGGAGGTTTAAGGTTTTTTTTTTTAATTATTACTATAGAATAGCACATAGGACCAAAATAAAAAGCGTATAAAATCTTTTTGTGCTGGTTTTAAAAAGGATAGGGAAGTAGTGTAAATTTCAGGTGGAAGTGGGATTAAAATTTTTGATGTTTGATTAGTTACTGCAACTACAAAATATCAAGTCGGACAGAAAATTTTTCAATAATTATTATAAACGTAATAATTTAATGCAATTTAAAATATTTTTCAATTTAACATTTTTTCATAATTTTAAAATTAATAATTTTAAACAATTGAAAATTTTTGATCATTTAAACTTTTGAATTTAAAAAATAACTAAACTCTTTAAGCTCTCTTGATTATTTCCTGGGGGAGACGCGTTTTAATTTTCATAGAGGAAGGATGATGTAGAAAGTTGTTTAATTATTTATTTATTATTGCAATAAAATATCAAATGTGACAAAATATGGTGTGTCCGAAAAGTCTGGAAACGGTCGAATAACCCAAGAAATTCATAAAAGGTTGGAAAACGAAAAAACACGTGTTAAATATTTAAAAAAAAAAAAAAAAGCTATTTCTCGATACCAAAGTTGACACCCCAACCCGACCGCCTGGGGTTCAGAGGCGTTCCAACTTTGAAATCTTAAATGATAATCCCCATTCTTTATTTCTGATTCGGATTCTACGGAAAAAATGCGCACATTTTGCTTTTAACATTTTTTCCGAATCTTTGTAGATGACGGTATTAATCGAGAAAAATGTGTCAGACACATATTTTGTTTCCCAAAACATGTTTTGCAATCACGAAATGTAATTGGCCAAAGCTTTCGCTGGAATTGCTTTTGTCGAAAACTATCAATGGCGGTTGTTTCGATGACAAAAGTGCTTTATATGCTTTCGCCATAAAAATTAATAGAAATATATTAAATTAGATTTCTATTTGTGATTTTATTTTATCCATTCAAACAATTCTAATCAATTAACCTCGTTTTTTTATATTTTAATGTTTAAACATGCCCCTCCTCTTCCGAAAAGAAAAAAAAATAATCTTCGCTATTTGGTAGAGGTAGGCGTGGATATTCTGAATTTCGATGGCTTCTACTGTTTCTTTTAATATACTCTAAATCGTGGTGAGGATGTGGGTTTATGGGATATTTTTTTACTATTACTATAGAGTAACATATAGGACAAAATAAAAAAGTGCATATACTTATTTGTGTGTGTGAGGGCGGAGCAAAGAATGGGGAAGTTGTGTAAATTTCTGGTGGTGGTGGGATTGCAGATTTAGATCATTTATTAGTTACTGGAACCAGAAAATAAAAAGTAGGGTAAATTTTTTTTCAATAATTCTAATAAATGTAATTTTTTTTTGTAAATTAATATATTTTTTTCAATTGAACATTTTTTTTTCATAATTTTAAACAATAGAAAATTTTTGATATTTTAAACTCTTTAATTAAAAAAATAATTTAATTCTTTAACTCTGTCGGGATTTGTGATGCATATATGCATCGTCAAAATTTGCATATGGAATTTGTTTTGGGCACCATTAATAAATGAAAACAAATATTAGACTTTTTTAATTAAAGGATTTTTTGGTATTTCACAAGTTAAGGGTACGGTTTAAAAAAAACACTGTGAATTCCATATCAAATTTGTGTACGAAATGCGGTTTCGAAAGGGTTAAAGTGTAATGAGTATTTGCTGGGGTAGACGAAGTTTTAATTTCCATAACAGAAGGATAATGTAGAAAATTGTTTATTTATTTATTTATTATTACAATAAAATAAGAAATGTGACAAAAAATATAAACTAAAACATAATTGTCAGAACAAATTAAAAAAAAAAAAAATCAGTTTATTTCCAACATTTTTTTAAGCCCAAGAAGGGGCATTTAATAATATATTTTATTAAGTTAGTTCTACGTTCAATGCTAAATTTTTGTAACAAATAAGTTAAACCAATAGAACAATAATAATAAAAAAAAATTCAAACAATATGATACATAAAACACATTAAAAACTTAGGTTCCGTTAAAAAGAAATCTAAATAAATGTTAGAATTTTTTCATTCTTAAGTTGCAAATATTTGTATTGCAGATTTTGCATTATGCTTAGGATGAGTGTGTACAAAATGATAAGGCACATGTAAAATACAAAAAATAAATAAATAAATAAATAAAAAATCTAAGATTTATTTCGATTTAATTTGAAGGTAACCTAAGTTTTTAGGGTATTTAAATTATCATATCGTTTGAATTTTGTTTTTATTTTTTTAATGTTCATTTCGTTTAACCCTTACTGGTGTGGAGCAATTCTGTTTATAAACTGGTGAAATGAGAGACTGACATCAGAATTTATAAACGAGTTTATTAGAAAATAAAAACTTGCTTATTTACAAGTACGTTATAAATGGAGAATTTTAATTAAATATTCTGGGTTCAAGTAAATTAAAAATTAGGTGTCTTTTTTTAAGGACGCTGCCCGCAAAAGGGTTAGCTTATTTGTTACAAAAATTTAACATTAAACGTAGAACTAACTGAATGAAATATATGAATAAATGCCCCTGCTCGGGCTTAAAAAATGTAGGAAATAAACTGATTTGTTCTGCAAATAAAGTTTTTGTTTGTATATTTTTTCACATTTTTTATTGTAATAATTAAACAATTTTCTACATTATCTTTCCCCTATGAAAATTATAACGTCTTCTTCCCCAGGAAATAATCAACAGAACTTAAAGAGTAAAATTATATTTTAAATTCAAAAGTTTAAAACATGAAATTTTTTCAATTGATTAAAATTAATAAATTTAAAATTCTGAAAAAAAATGTTAAAATGGAAATATATATTAATTTACAAAAAAATGATTACATTTATAACAATTTTTGAATGTTTTCTGCCCTACTTGCAAGTCAGTAGTTGCAGTAACTAATAAATCATCAAAACCTATAACCCCCTCCCCCCCCCCTGAAATTTACGCTACTTCCCATCCTTTGTTCAGCAAGCACAAAAAGATTTTATTTGTTTTTTTGGTCCTATTTGTTATTCTATAGTAATAATTTAAAAAAAAAACCTCATACACACACATCCTGTCCCGAATTGGTTTTTTTTTTTTTTTTTTTTTTTTTTTTTAAGCAGAAGACATCGAAACGCAGAATATAAACACACCCCGCCCCCAACTAATGAAGACTATCATTTTTCAGTTCGGGAGGGGAGGTGCATATTTACTCGTTAAAAAATCAGAATACGCAGATTATTATTTAAAAATGATCGACTGGATAAAAAACATATGCAAACAGAAAACTAATGTAATATATTTCTATTAATTTTTATGGAAAATAGCATATAAAGCGCCATTAAAACAATCTCCCCTGATGGTTTTCGAGAAACACTATTCGGGCAATAGACGGCAACTTTGACGTCAAAAGTTCTGGCCAATCAGATTTCGAGATGTCAAAACCTGGTTGGGAAAACCAAAATATGTATCTGTCTTATTTGTTCGATTACACCGTGATCAATGAGGAACCGAAAATAATGTTAATTACAAAAGCTACATATTTTTATCCCTAGAATCCGAATCTGCAATAAAAAATGGGGGTTATCATTAAAGATGTCAATGTTGGACCTCCTCTGACTTCCGGGGTTCGGTTGCGGGGATCAAATTTGATATCATTGAGTAGCTTTTTTAAAAATATTTAACACGTATTATTTCGTTTTTCGTTCTGATATGTATTTCTCGAGTTATTCGTCTGTTTCCAAACTTTTCGGACACACTGTATATAAAATGAAGTTGCTTAAGCAAACAGTTTATTTTAATTCCAAATTGACAACGGCACCAATTACTTTTTAATGAAATTTTCCTTTTAGAATGCTCGTCAAAACGAGCATTTATTTTCTAACAAAATTGCCTCTTAATTCTGGTGCGTGTCAATAATTTCAACATTTTACAAACGGAATAATTTTGTGGTCAATGTCTGCGCGGCAGTACACGCGGCATTCAACGCGTTAAACCAGATGTGGCCAAATGTGGCACGCGCCACACCGCTAAAATTTTACAGTAATCATTGCCTTATCTAATCATTGAATCTCTGCGATTCAAGAAATCGAAATTTTCTGTAAAATTTTAGTGCTATCAGGCGTGCCACTGTTGGCCACCCCTGCGTTAAACAATCATCTGAATGGCATACACTTACGCCAAACGTACGGTCTGCTAAATCAGGGGTGTCAAACTGCGGGCCGCCGGATACCACTAAAATTTTACAGAAATAGTCGACAAGTTGAATCAAAGAAATTCGACGATTAGATAAGGCAAAGATAACTGTAAAATTTTAGTGGTATTCGGCGGACCACAGTTTGACACCCCTGTGTTAAATTAAAAAAAAAGTACTTTGACACAATAAATTTATTTAACCCCTTAATTCTTGCTCCCGTGATATTCACGGGCTGTGTCTTTTATTCAGATAATTTGATCCCCACCAATTTTATAAAATAGTGTAATTGGATTTATTATGGTATCATTTTACCTGTCATTAAATAAGGTGAATGTTTCTTTTTCAAAAAAATGGGGCCAATAAGAAATTTGAATTTTTAAACCGTAATTTGATGGGACCATTAAGGTGTTAATTAAATATGTCTTTACTAAAACTCTGAGATTTTAGTAAATATACAAAATTCTAGGTGCGTACATTCGTATAGTTTATTCTAGAAAAAAAAAATGCAGCGCAACGGGGAAAAATGACAAGGATGAGAAGAAAAAGAGGACGGAGGAGAAGGGGAAAAAAGTATCAGGAGACAAAAGGACATTGAAGAAAAAACAGCATAAATAACGCAAAAAATTTTTTTCGTAAACAAGTTCATCTAAATTATATTGAAAACACTCTTACAATGTAACAAAATTGTACTTACCACCCCCCAACCTCCTAAAAAGAGATTTAATAAGTAATTCATATTCGCTTCAGACTGCCCTGATACCTTCTACTTTTGTGTAATTCAAAAAATATATATATATATATATATCAATTGAAACGACGATGATTAAAAACATACCTATGAAAAAAAGAAAAAAAAACTGCCAGCCTGCGTTAACATCAGGTTACGCAATACGATGCAATATTTCACTTAAGACTAGATTAATTATTTAAATTTTGTAACCTATTGATGACGTTTATGTGCCTATTACATCATGACCCATTGAAATTAACGTGTTTTTTTTCGCGACCACTTGGCAAAATTTGTGATTTCTTTCAGCGATCGTTTCATGTTATTTACGATTTTTTCCTACGGTCGTTTGACGAAATTTGCGTTTTCTTTTCGAACTCCTTTGACGAAATCCTCTTTTTTTTATTCCCATCGATTGACGAAATTGTTTTTTTTTCTGTTCGCGAAGGATTGACAAAAGTCGTTTTTCCATGACCAATTGACAAAATTTGCTATTTGTTTCCGCAATTTTTTCACGAAATTCGCGACATTTTTCCTTGATTTTGTGATTTTTTTTTCTACGATCATTTAACGAAATTTGTGATTTTTTGCGCAATCAATTATTGAAATTTGCAATTTTTTCATTTACTGATTGAAGAAAATCGTTATTTCTTTCTGAGATTTTAGCAAAATTGAGGATATTTATCCATCATCGTTTGAAGAAATTCACGAACTGATTTTGCAAAATTCCACAAAAGAAAAAAAATCGCAGGCCTCCTGGAAAATTCTGCCGAAGAGTCACGTGCCTGTGAAAAAATTTAAGCGGGAAAAAAACACACAGAATTTTGTATTATGTGGGATTTTACTATTTTTAGCGCCATTGCTCGCAATCCCGCACGGTATTGAAAATTTGCTCCTCAATGAACCCCCCCCCCCCCCACACACACACACACACGCCCAACAAAACAAGCCTAAAATGACATCCCTGCATCTGAGAATGGGAATTCGAGACTTAAATATTCGCAGAAATACGATTCACTCGAGTAGTGTTGACAGTTGGCTACTTTGATTTAATTGAGACTTCTTAATTGGCACCAATTTTCTGAACTGGTAAATTGCCTCTTGTTTTCGAATTAATTGACATGTCATTAAATAAGGCGAATATTACTATTTCAAAAAAGTGGTGCCAGTCTAAAAATCTGAATTTAAAAAGAGTATCCCGCTGGCAACACTGCACTCGAGGTTATTATCAATCAGGCTTTTATATTAAGATAAAAGTGAGGAATATTTTATGCCTGAATTTTCAGATTGATGATCGATTTTTTAAATTTTCGGAACTGAATGCTGAAATTTCGAACACAGTCAACCATCGTTCGTGAAATATTCGCGTTGCGCTCTCAGAAAATCGTCAACGAATTTAAAAAATAGCACATCTTACCTAAAAAATATGTCGTACTTAAAAAATAGCATGACGCGCATAAAAATTAGTGTGGAGCACTTATAAAATATCACTGCGCCCTTGAAAAATCTACGACGCCACGCCACGCTAAACATGCCGAGTTTATTCTCGTCTTAGAATTTACAAGAATAGCCCCAGAATTTCAGTTTAGACATTTTTTATTTAATATTAGAATTTGTAACAACCTTAAATGTGAGCAGAATTAGTAATAAATTTCTGAGATTTAATAAGGGAAATTTCTAGTATAATTTGTGGTAGAACTGTTGCACTTTGCAAAATTTAAGTGACGTTCATTTGATTTATTTGGAACTGCTCACACACTTCACTGAATACACGTGTGTGACACTGATATCACAGGCAGGAAAACAGAGTTCTGTCTAGAATTTCCCTTTGGCCAGTGCGGTTAATTACTTACTGCGGAAAGCAGTTGAAAGATGAGTACAAAATAAGCCTGGAGGAAATGTGTTTATTCTAGATTCTCTATTAAAAGTGTGAATAAAAGGAAAACAGACTAATTGCAAATTTCGTATGTTTAATTTTCTGTCATTTTATAAAATCTTTTTAATCTTGGTTTTTTTTAGAAATTTACCTACTGCAATAACTATATATATATATATATATATATATATATAATACAAACCTTGCCATCAATTTAAAGTACGAAATACTGAAACAATACCAACCTTTTCGGGAAAAAGTATTGATTTTGTCAATATTTTGGATGTGTTCGTTAACCAGGTATGTGACTGTACCTCTAATAACTTGTTTACAGAGAAACACAAAATCATAAGAACATTCAAGATAATCCATCGCATACGAAATACCGAATTAATTCAAATCCAATTGAGATAGACACTCCAGCATTGATCTTGCTAGTATCTTGGTACAGTTCGTTACTCAAATCTGTACTTTTACAGTTTATTTACAGGGAACAGGGGGTTTATTTACAAAAAAATAATGAAAAATGTTTCAGTGTAATAAAGTCCGAAATACTGAACCAATTCGAATTAAATTGGTACAGTGCATTAAGTGGTGGCACGTGACAGACTTTTTGGGAGCTCTAAAACGCATGGTTGCCAAACTTATTCTTTTTGTACAATTATTTTTTTAAAAGAAATTTTTTTTTGGGGGGGGGAGGGGGGAAGCAGAAAAGCCTGTCATTAAGCAAGGAAACGACTTATTTTAAAGATATTGGTAAGAAAAGAATGAATTTGGCAGCTATATAATTAGTGCCCCCCAAAATGACAGGTACGATGCGCCACTGAGTGCATTGATCTTGCAAATATCATGGACGAGTATGTTAATAAACTGTTTAGAACTCAAAGTTTGTTTTCAGGTGTACACAAATGCAAAAAGAAAAAAAAAAACATGCAGCGGTAATAATAACGATAACGTCCAAAATACTAAACCAATTCGAATCTAATTGGTGCTGTGATAGTGATCTTGCAAGTACAGTGCGTGTAAAAACTTTAAGGACAGCAAGAAATATAATTTTTTTTGATGAATTTCAAATCAGGGGAAAAAAAGTTTACTATAATGTGTATCATAAAGTTGAAAAGCTAATAAATATGTTAACAAAATTCATCTATAAGTATTTTATTACGAAAATAAAGTAATTGTTTAAAAAACACTATTTCTGCTTTTGTAAAAACTTTAAGGACAGCAAAATAAAAACAATACAGAAACAAAGAAACAAATACTTAATATATTATGCAACCATCATTAAGTTTAATGACTGCAAATATTCTATCTTCCATGGACATTACTGATTTTTGGCACAGTTCGAGACTGGTTTTGTACCATTTATGTTCAATCGTTGATCTGAGTTTGGAAGCTGAGGAAAAATGTCTTCCATTTTTTTTTAAACTCGTCTTGCTAGATCTCCTCATAAGCTCTAGATAATCTTTAAATTAGGACTTCTGGGTAGCCATTGAAAAACTTCAATATTTTTCTTCTGAAACTAGTGTTTTGTATCACGGCTTGTATGGATAGGTGCGTTACCTTGACGAAAAATCTATTTCCCTCCTCCGAGAAGTATTGTAACAGGTGAAATACCGTCAGAAGGAATTTTTAGATATTTCCTTGAATTAACTTTTCCTGAAAAAAAAGCAAATGACCCCACGCCGTTAAACGAAAAGCAGCCCCATGTCAATATCCTTCCGACTCGGGCGTCCTTTACACAAATTTTATTCGTTGACACCACTTTTTACAAAGAAGTTTCCATCAAGTAAACAATTTCAACAATGCTGTAATTAAATGAGGCAAATTTTATTTTCCTTTATTACTGGTGCGAAAAGAAATTTTGTAGGGAAAGATGATGTCCAATCAAACTGGATATACGAGTGCAGTGTTGCCAGTGGGCTACTTTTTTTAAATTCATATTTCTTGATTTGCACCACTTTTTTGAAACGGTAAAATTCACTTTGTTTTTGCCTTAATTAATCTGTCACTAAATAAGGCACATTTTACCATTTCAGAAAAGTGGTGCCAATCAAGAATCTGATTTTTAAAAAAGTAGCCCATCTGGCAGCACTGTACGAGGGCAAAGGGACAATGGATTAGTAACATAACGGACGTTTTCAGAAAATTCCTTTTTCTTTTCACAAATCATGCCAATAACAATTCCAGCCAACCAGGACCATCTAAGTTCCATTTTTTTTTCATCGCCGAAAATAACCCGCGGCGATCTGTCGCCCCTTGACATCAATTGTCTTGCAAACTGTAAGCGCTGAGTTTTGTGGCTAGTTTGTAAAGGGGGGTTGCACAAATTTGGTGTGCATGGGAAATTCCGAAATCAGTTAACTGTATTGTTGCAGCTTGTTTTCTTGTACATTTGGAGCCTAGTCATTTGTAAAATTTCTTTACTTGAGTATTTTCCAGTTGATGCTAACTTTAAAACCCTCCTTCCATCTCTCTGTGACAAGACTTTTGGTCTGCCCTCAGCGGTTTTTTCCCCTATACTCATCTTTTAATCTTAAGAATTGTTGATGACAATTTAGATAGTCCTATCTCTTTTGCAATAGACCTACCAGTAATTTCTGATAATGCAAAAGTTTCAACAGCAACGTATTCATATTCACTCAGTTTACTAGCTTTTGCATTGTTATAAAACTAACAAAACTCTTAATAGAGAAATCAGAAAAATCACTATACAGAAGAGTTTTTAGTGTGCAAATGAATAATTACACATAATATTTCTATAAAAAAATAGTTGTGTCCTTAAAGTTTTTATACAGGCAAAAATAGTGTTTGTTTGCATAATCATTATTTTTTCGCAATAAAAATCTCACAGATATATTTTGTTGACTTTTATATCAGTACTTCCACGTTATGATCAACATTAATTTATCATTTCAGCTATCGTGTTTTAAATTTATCAAAACACTTACAATTTTTTGCTGTCCTTAAAGTTTTTAAATGCCCTGTATTTTGAATGATTTAATAAGTCAAGTATGTAGCTCTTACAGTTCAATTACAGCGAAAAATGAAAAAAAAAAATCATCACGATAACGTCTGAAATGCTGAGCTAATTCAAACCAATTTGGTACAGTGTGTTGATCTGGCAAGTATCTTGGGGAATTCTGTTAATATAGTACGTTGCACTTATGTTCTTTTACAAGCAAGCACAAAATTTCGATAGCATTTATTGAATAGTTTTGGATATTTTACAGGCTACTGGTAATTTTTAATCAATGATTTAAAAAAAATTCTTATATTTTTAAAATAATTGCCTAGTGCCCATTCAATTACATTTGGTAAGCTTAATTTAAAATTTTCATGTAAATTACATTTCTCGCAAAAATAGCAAACTTAATTGTTCAATTTACATTAAATTACATTTTAAAATAAAATAAGAAATGAAAATAATGCTTGAAACATAGGTTATCTCTTTCCAACACTTCCATAATACTTTAACGAAACTACATCATTTAATAAGATGAAAAAATATATCTGAGTAAACAATTTAAAAAACCCAAAACACTTATGTAAACCAGATTTTAGCAGTTACCATACACAGCCTGAAATTTAACCCTAGAACTACCGGAAATTTTACTCAAGTTTTATAAAAACATTCTACACCAGAATTTTTACTTAAAACTATTTAATTTGTTTATTTAACTTATTATTGTCTGATTTATACATTTAGTTTGTTTTGAAGAAATTTCTGGTTTGAATAGATATTTTGAATATACATGTCGGGTCCATTGGACCCTTCTGGTAGACAGAGGGTTAAAAGAATTCTTTTGAAGATCCTTATATAAGAAGTAGATTGAGATATAGACTGGTATATATTCGTATATATTCTACATAGTATGTAAAAATTTAAATTAGTTATGAAACACATAACACAGTAGACAGTTCACCCACCGCAATTACTTCTAATAGACGCAAATGTACTCGAATTATTTTCTATAGCCCTGGATATTATCTACATTTTTTTATACACGCCATATGTTAGATTAAAAATCAGCCATAGCACGCTTAGCACCATTTAAAACACACTTCCAGAAATTACCATCCAAAGAAGGGCATATATCCTATTATTTGAGTAGATCTGTATATCACTTTATTTGTATTATACAAATAGCTTTTAGTATATTAAATATAGTTCAGGTGGAAAAATGCATAAATCAATGTATAAACCACATTTAAGCAATGTTCGCTCATGCAGAGAAAAGCTTACGAATTCTTTTTGTGCAGTCCTGCTTAAGATCTACACCGTATAATCAGACTACATAGTATTCAATAATTTAGTTAAATGTAAAAACGTGTACCGCAACTGAAAACTTACTTCCCGTAAATGACACTAAGAGGCAGTATTGTAACTGAAAATTTTGTGTGTCACTGAAAATAAACGATAAGTGCTATGCACATCATAATCTACTGCAAGCACTTATACTGAACGTCAGTCATTTATATAAATTTCATTATGTTTGAAATAGTGTAACATCATTAAAATACGCTGCAAACAGTTTTTCCCGCCGAGCGAATACTTTGGGTGCCAGTGTAAATGAATGATAAATTCTTTGCATTCCATATTCTACAAAAAAGCATGTTGAAGAGCACATCAAAAATGCACACCTTACTTCATTATGTTTGAAATAGTCAAACTTCCTTAAAATACACCGCAAGGGATTTTTTTCTGTGGAACGTAATGTAACGGAATTTTTTAAACGAACTTTAAGAGCTACATACTCCATTTGGAACACCGATCATTCTATAGTAAACCTCAATAACATATTTCAATTACATGACAATTCGAGTATATTTACGAGAGTTAGAGCACGGAGATACTAACAGAAGTCATAGAAATTTTTCGACTATGTTATACAAAATAAAGAAATCAACATGCGCTTCCAATTAAGCTAGAAGGACTTGTTGAAATTTCATGGTAATATTCCATTAAAAATATTTCTAAAAACATGTTTTAGTGAGCGTTAACCCTTAACCCCTTGAAGAGCGGTGGTTCATATTTGGACCACTTAATTTTAATTCCTAAATGCCACATTGGCACCAGAATTTCGGATTGAAAATTTTCCCTTTTTTAAGTACGCGAAGAAAAGCTTTTTCTTATTTTGAAATAAATTTGTTTTTAAATTCCGGCATTATTTAATGATTTCAGTATTTTATTCATAGAAGTGCTTTGCCCCTGGAAGTGTTAACTCTCGAAGTACTCCTCCTAGGCACAGACAAAGGTTGACGTTCTAGTCGAAGTACTCCTCCCAGGCCGCTGCCATCGAAATACTCATGGCCAGGGGACAGGAGTTGTGACGTCATCACTAATCGACCGACTTCTGACTTGTGTTGGAATTCACACCGGAAAATTTTTAATAGCAATTTTCTTTTATTTTATTTGTGGAATATATACCGTCTTATAAACGAATAATAGATATTTACACTTACTGGTGAGAATTTGGAATCTCCCAATAAAATATCAGCCAGACGCGGCAACACTGTGACATTCCGCATCTGGCTGAATTTTTACTTAGGAATCCGAATTTTCACCAGTAAGTTTAATTAGTTATCTTTGTTTTATATGATGACAGATATTTCACAAACAAATTAAAAGAAAATTGCTATTCAAAAATTTCCGGTGTAAATTCCAACACTAATGAGAAGTCGGTCGATTAGTGATGACGTCACGTGTCCTCTGGCCTTGAGTATTTCGATGGCAACGCCCAGGAACATAAAAATAAATGCAACGAAGTATCAAGATATGCATATTTATATTTTACCTGAAAGCTTTGTTAAAGTTAATGTAGGTTGATTAACCCTCACGCTGCGTACTTGTTTTATCAAAATGGGTTAAAAAATTGCGGAATTTTTTATTACACATTACAAATCTACATATATTTTAAAGCTAAAATATGTGATTTTTTTTTTTTTTTTTTTTTTTTTTTTTTTTTTTTTAATATAGAATGAGATCATAAAAAAAGTTTGTCAGAAAGAATGCCTTTTACAGAATTTTTAATCTTTTATCACAGGTTTTTCAAATCAGAAGTTTTTGAATAGTTTAATCGGGAAAATGCCATTAATTAAACCATGAGAGTTAATTAAACGGAAAACATGCATTCCCGAGGAAATCTCGGATTGCGCAAATTTTGCTATTTTTACGTTGCCCGAGGAAATCTCGGGTTGCGAAGCGAGAGGTTTAATAAACTACGCATTTGTTTTTCGAATATTATACTATTCCAGTGTTGCTAGATTGGGGACTTTTTTAATTCAGACTATTTGAATGTCTTGTACCACTTTTTTAAAAATAATATAATTTGCCTTATTTTTCAGAATTTTTAATCTATTTTTAAATAGGTCGAATATTTCTATTTCAAAAAAGTGGTAACAATCAGCCATCTGGCAACAGTGTACTATTCCCTCCATCACCTTACTAGCCTTCATAGCAATCGGATAAAAATGTATATTTCCCACATTCCACATAACCAAGGCTACCACTGGCTACTATATTTTAATTCATCTCGCACCACTTTCTCAAATAAAAACCTTTCCCAAGTACTTTGACACCATTTGCAAGAGAAATATACTACGACATTTATTTTTTTTTCAAAAATAATGGTGCGCATAGAATATAAAAATAGTCACTTATAGCAGCCCTGCGTAACGAATATGAATTGAATGAACACATTTTGCTCGATTTGTTTTTGTTCATTTATTCTAAAATATTTTTCTCGTGAACGAAATCAGAAATTCAGGGGATTACCCTAATTTGTACGAGTTGGCAGCTATGCTTTGAATATTAAAAGCGAGCGGTAAGTAAAAAAAAATATGAATTGAGTTACTAGAAATTTTAATATAATATTTTTCTAATCCTTTAAGCACAAAATTCTTTAACCTTTTCAGGAGCAAACTAATTCTATTTGTAAAATACTGAATTGATTGAATGACACCGGAATTTACAAACAAGTTTATTTGAAAATAAATAAAAGTACTTCATGTACTCAATAAAAGGATAATTTTTAATACAGAATTCTCGAGTCAATGTGTCATTTATGGATTAAAATTAAGTGGTCCAAAAATGAACCACCGATCTTGAAGGGGTTAAGGAAATTTCTTTAACCCTTACCGGCGCGGAGTAATTCTGTTTATAAAGTGATGAAATAATCGACTGACACCGCAATTTATAAACGAATGTATTAGAAAATATAAACTTGCTTATTTTCATGTACATTATAATAGGAAAATTTTAGTTAAATATTCTTGGTGCCGATTGTCAGTTTTGGAATTAAAATTAGGTGTCATTTTTTAAGGACACCGCGCCGGTAAGGGTTAAGCGAAAAACAAAATAATGAACAACGTAATTTCTATTTGTGAAAAAAAAAATGTCCGACCTGGTGGTCGATCAACGAGTAAAATACTTTAACCATTAAGGGTTAATATTGTTTTCGACGCCGTAATTCAGTTTTGAAGTTTTCCCCGTTTATATTAAGTATTTAATAACTTCTCGATATTTATAAACACTGAAACTTTAATAAAGAAAACAAAGTTATGACGTGGTTATTTAGTTTCTTTGGAACTGCTCAGTCCTTTAAACTTATACATGTGTGACACAGATATAACTGACAAGATAAATGAAATACTCCTCAGATTTTCCACTTCAGAAATGCGGTTAACATACAGATTGATGAAAGCAATTGATTAATGAGTAGAAAATATGCCCGGGGAAATATATTCATTCAAGATTCTCTATTAAAATGTGTAAAAAATTTAACAATATAAAGGAAGACTTACTTATGTTATATGTTATGTCTCACATCAATTTTTCCACTTGGGCTACACATGCTTTTTACAAATTACTTAAACCTTTCAGTAATGGTACTGTTGCTAAAATATTGAAAGCATAGTTAGACTCCATGATTTACAGAAAATTTTATTTTAAAATAAATAAAAAGTTTTTCACGTACATTTCAAAAGCAAAATTTTATTTCAAAATCCTGATGTTAATGAGGTGTTTCGGAATTTAAAAAAGTGGGATATATATGTCCCTCCGCCCTTCAAGGGGTTAATTGCTACCACTTTTTTTAACTAATAATATTCTACTTACATAAAGGCAGATTAATGACACAGAAAATAAGAAGAATATTATAATTTCAAAAAAGTGCTAGCAATCAAGCAGTCCGGATAAAAATGTAGACCAACTACCAACACCGCTTCAAATTTCATTGTTACTTTCAATTAAAGTCTCTTTTTTTAAATGCATATGAATATTAACCCCTTAACGGTCGCATTAAATTGCGGTTTTAAAATTCAAATTGCTTATCGGCACCACTTTTTTTTGAAAAATAAATATTCACCTTATTTAATGACAGGTAAAATGATACCATAATAAAGCCAAGTACACTATTTTAAAAAAACTGGTGGGAATCAAACAATCTGAATAAAAGACGCAGCCCGTAAATATCACGAGAGCGATAATTGAGGGGTTAATACACTTGGTCGCCGACTTACGAACTCTTCGACATACAGCTTATATTCATCTTATATGACGAATTTATAGCCCATGTTATGTCCAATTTTTAAGCTTTTTCACCATAATTTTTGAACAAAAACATTTTGTCTTATTTAATCATCAACAATTTAAATTTAAATAAGTTAACATTTTCTGATCAAAAATAGTCGTAATAAAAAGCATAAACGTTGACAGCTATGCCGTTATACGACAAATGAAAAGTCTTAGAAAATAATAAAACAAATTTGTGAAAAATATTCTTTTAGAAAATATTAGGTACTATATTTAGATTTTCTATAAAAAATTTCCGGTTACTCATTAAGCGCGATTGTTCCACCCGTCAGTTCGAGTTTCAAAATCATTGAGGTAAACTGCTGCTCTTTTTCGGCATTATTAAT
Source organism: Maratus speciosus (assembly GCA_963932465.1). Classification (NCBI taxonomy): domain Eukaryota; kingdom Metazoa; phylum Arthropoda; class Arachnida; order Araneae; family Salticidae; genus Maratus; species Maratus speciosus. The sequence continues at coordinate 312,699,940 of OZ010796.1, forward strand.
TCAGAAGGGAAATTTCCGCCTTATTCAATCGCAATTAAATTGCAATTAAATATATCAAAGCTACGGAATTACTGTCGACGATAAATCGTAATTATTGGCAGGTATGCGAATGGTATGAGTTGACCGTAGTTTGGTTTACATAGTTTATTACATTTGGAAGTGTAAATAAGTTTTTTAATTTTTAACATTTTCTCGCCGTATATCACGTATTTAGTGATTTCTTGCGATTTACATAGACCGTAATTTCTGACGTATAAGCCGCGGCTAAGAAACGTCTGTTTCAAACTAGGAATTTTATTTTTAAAAAAGGTAAAATAAGTGCCAAGTAGAAATAAGTTACATTTTATTAAATAAAAATTGGAAACAGATTTATTTGAGCCGTGGCTTATACGCCGGAAATTGTAGTACTTTAATTTGAATCAATAAACAAAATATATGGTATGGTTATTTGATTCGTTTTGGAACTGCTCGCAATCTTCCTTTTACACATGTGTGCGGTACGTATATCAAAGTCAAAAAAAAAAAAAAAATCTGTTTAGATTTTCCACTTGGAAAATGCGGTTCGTTACTGATTGCTAAAAGTAATTCAAAGATAAGTAGAAAATAAGCTGAGATAATACATCTATTTAAGATTATTCATTAAATGTGCTAACATATACAGAACAGTCTAATAGCAAGTTTCGTATGCTTAATGCTACGATGTTTTTCCATTTTTCCTCATATTTCATGATAAGAATAAAATTAACTACTGTTTTTAAATTTATACATATTACATGTATTCTAATGTACTCAGTAATAGACTTACGACTGCTTCGACATAGAAACTATATTTTATTTACGACCGATCACAAAATCTTAGGAAATAACCGGACGATCTGCATAATACTTTCTTTAATATAAAATTAGTTTTTATTTTATTTAAATTTTCTATTAGAAATTTCCGGTTTCTAATCGATTTCGATTTATACAATGTCAGCTTACCTTCAGTGTTGCTATTAAGTTACTTGTTAGGTCACAGGCTGTCAAAGACTGAGAGCTAATGTGCCCGCAGGTTCTGTATGTACGTATGTATGTATAAGGGACGTTCAAAAAGAAACGAGCCTTGTTCTGGAATGTGCAAACCGGTGACAGAATGGTAATATTGTTGCATCAGTAACAAAGAGGGTTTCCGACAAGAGCACGGAAGTCCACATGCCCACCGCTAGAGGGTAACGAGTGCAAGTCACGTGACTACAAAGCTAGTAGAAGCATGCATCAGTCGTCCAACGCTAATTCGAGTTGTAAGCAACTGGAGATGAGTCTTCGTGTCATCATTTCGAACCAGAATCGAAACGACAAAGTCTCCAGTGGAAACATCGAGGATCACCACCACTAAGAACATTCAAGGCCATCCACACAAGTGCAGGAAAGGTTATGCTGACATTCTTCTTTGACCAAGACGGTCTAATTCTGATAGACTTCCTGCAGCACGGGACAACAGTGCGTGCCCAGCATTACTCACAAACCTTGACCACCCTTCGCCAAGCGATCAAATCAAAACGACCAGGCAAGCTCACCCGTGGGGTCATTCTGCTCCACGATAATGAAAGGCCTCATACGGCCAACACGATTACGGCACTCGTGCAGAAATTCAAGCGGGATGTTCTCGGTCACCCTTTATACTGTCCACATCTCTCTCTCTCTGCGATTACGCCATTTTTGGTCCCCTAAAAAAGGCTCTGAGGGGCAAACGATTCATCTCGGACGACGACGTCAAGCAGCACGTGCAGAACTGGTTCACATCGCAGCCCCATGATTTTTACGAGACAGCCATTCACCGCCTTGCGTCTTAGTGGAACAAGTACTTCAACATCCAGGGCCAATACTTCTGAAATATATGTACTAGTTTCTGTTCCTAGGCCTCCGGCTCGTTAATTTTTGAACGCTCCTAATACGTACGTATGTACGTAACACGATAACTCTTGATAGAAATATCCGATTTGCTTCAAATTTTTTCTAGGTTCATTCTCATAAGGTGTTTCCCTGATTAGTTTTGGGGGTTCATTGGTTAAGAATAAAGGGGGATACGGGGGCTACCCCCCTCTTAACTTAGATAAATGATTTTTTCATGCAGAATTATGAGATTTGCTTCAATTTTGGTATACTGATTAATTCTGATAAGGCGCTTCTCTTATAAGATTTGGAGGTTCATTGTTTAAGTATAAAGGGGGGATCGGGGGTGAATAACCACTTAATTCAGAAAAGTGGGCTTTCTTATCAGATTTGCTTCAAATTTGATATACTGGTTTATTATGATAAGGCGTTTCCCTGATTAGTTCTGGGGGTTCATCGGTTAAGTATAAAGGGGGGAATGGGAGCTAATCCCCTTTAACTTGGATAAATTGGTTTTTCATGTAGAATTATCAGATTTGCTTCAATTTTGGTGTACCGGTTAATTTTGATAAGGCGCTTCCCTGATTAGATTTGCAGGTCCATTGTTTCAGTATAAAGGGGGGGGGGTTCGGGGAGTAATACCCCCTTAATTTAGAAAAAAGTATTTTCTTATCCAATTTGCTTCAAATTTGATGTACCGATTTATTATGATAAGGAGCTTCCCTGATTAGATTTAGAGGTTCATTGTTTAAGTATAAAGGGTGACTCGAGGTGGGTAATATCCCTTAATTTAGATAAATGTATTTTTCTGTCCGAGCTTCAAATTTGATATACCGATTTATTCTGATAAATCGCTTCCCTGATGAGATTTCGAGGCTCATTGTTTAAGTATAAAGATGTGAAACAGGGGGGGAGAGGATAATCCCCCCTCTTAATTTATTTTACGAAATGCATTATTCTTTGAAGTAAGAGTTATAATGTACAATTAGTTTGAATAGACTGTGAGTTCAATGCCATCAGTTTAACTGGGCACTTTTCTTTTTTATTTCAAATTCAGATTACTAAATTGGAACTAGATTTTTTAAACAATAATATTCTCCTAATAGTCCAGGATCCGGTGACATCGAAAGCCCCGTCATAGCGGAATTGAATTTTTTAAATGTAAATCGATAGTAAAAAGTCATACGAACAAAATGAGTTAGGTATGACTAGGTTTGACAGGCCGAAAATACGCTTAATTAAATTAATTTTTATAAAAAAAATCTATAATGTTTTATAGTCATCGCGGATATTGATCACTCTTACATTAAAACATTTCATAGGAAATTCTGTGCTCTTTCCGAAAAACTTTGCATGACAAACTTTATTCCGCCGGAAAAGTCTGTCAGACGTATTTTAAAGAAGCGGCTGGAGATAAAATTTCAGATTTATTTTCTTTTAATTTGTACCGGTGGCTACTTTATTTCGTATCTGGATGCTGGCCAAGCGTCGGCTTTCCGCGAAAAGAGTAAATCATTACAGCTTTTTAATAATAATTATTTTAATTAAACTTATTTTTGGTTTGTCAAACCTGGTCATAGCTAGCTCATTTTGTTCGTATGACTTTTTACTATGGATTTACATAAAAAAAAATTCAATTCCACGATCACGGGGCATTCGACGCCACCGGCTCCCTGACTATAATTTTTGATATTTCTAAACTGTAACTAAATGTATCTGTAATTTAACCCGCAATTAAATAACGGGAATATTTCCATTTTAAAACCTGGTATATATGAAGATATCTGAAATTAACCCTAGAACTACCGAAAATTTTACTCAAGTTTTATAAAAATATTGCACATCAGAATTCTTATTTAAAACTATGGAACTTATTTACTTAACTCATTATTGTCTGGTTTACACATTTAGTTTATTTTAAAGAAATTTCTGGTTAGAATAAATATTTCGAATGTACCCATCGGGCCCATTGGACCCGTCTGGTAGACGGAGGGTTAAAAGAAAAAAGTAACGGGATGTCAACACTGTTCGCCTTCTGGTCGTAAGTCGGCAAGCAATCGTATTGCATTTGAATTTGTAATTCAGTCTTGAAATTTGTAAAAAAAAAAAAAAAAAAAAATATATATATATATATATATATTAGAATAAGTTCTTACGTTTTACAATAGTTATAAACTGCAGGATTTCAATAAATAAATTAAATACCGGTGATTATAATTAAAGTTACGATTTCAAAAATCGATAATTTTAAAACTACTGATCAGATTGACTTGATATTTGAGCAGAACAATAGTGAGACAATGAAATTTTGTTTGGCAAAGGAAAAAAATAAGTTCCAAAATGTGCCGATAGATGGCGCTGTCAGGGTTCATATTGTCTGGAGATATGCAAATTACTAATACGTGACATGCGCACCTCAGTCATAGCTGCCATAAAAATGCGAAGCACTGGCTCTTTGCCTGAATGCTTCATCATGACTCTGACAATGAAGGATCGCGGTCTGCTGTTGAAGCTTTTTAGCTCACAGGCTATCAAAGCCTGAGAGCTAATGTGCCCGCCCGTTCTGTATGTATGTATGTATGTATGTATGTATGTATGTATGTACGTACGTACGTATGTACGTAACGCGATAACTCTTGATAGAAACATCCGATTTGCTTCAAAATTGTTTCCTAGGTTCACTGTGATAAGGCGCTTCCCTGATTAGTTTTTGGAGTTCATTGGTTAAGGATAAAGGGGGAAAAACGGGGTTAGTCCACACCCCACCCCCTTAATTGAGATAAATGGGTTTTTCATGCAGAATGATTCGATTTGCTCCGAATTTGATATACCGGTTTATTATGTTAAGGAACTTCCCTGATTAGTTTTGGGAGTTCATTGGTTAAGGATAAAAGGGGAAAAACGGGGTTAGTCCACCCCCCCTTAATTCAGATAAATGTGTTTTTCATGCAGAATGATTCGATTTGCTCCGAATTTGGTATAGCGGTTTATTATGTTAAGGAACTTCCCTGATTAGTTTTGGGGGTTCATTGGTTAAGGGTAAAGGGGGAAAAACGGGGTTAGCCCACCCCCCTTAATTCAGATAAATGGGTTTTTCATGAAGAATCATTCAATTTGCTCCGAATTTGGTATACCGGTTTATTATGTTAAGGAACTTCCCTGATTAGTTTTGGGGGTTCATTGGTTAAGGATAAAGGGGGAAAAGGGGGGTTAGTCCACCCCCTTAATTCAGATAAATGGGTTTTTCATGCAGAATCATTCGATTTGCTCCGAATTTGGTATACCGGTTTATTATGTTAAGGAACTTCCCTGATTAGTTTTGGGGGTTCATTGGTTAAGGATAAAGGGAGGAAAACAGGGTTAGTCCACCCCCCTTAATTCAGATAAATGGGTTTTTCATGCAGAATCATTCGATTTGCTCCGAATTTGGTATACCGGTTTATTATGTTAAGGAACTTCCCTGATTAGTTTTGGGGGTTCATTGGTTAAGGATAAAGGGAGGAAAACGGGGTTAGTCCACCCCCCCTTAATTCAGATAAATGTGTTTTTCATGCAGAATGATTCGATTTGCTCCGAATTTTGTATACCGGTTTATTATGTTAAGGAACTTCCCTGATTAGTTTTGGGGGTTCATTGGTTAAGGATAAAGGGGAAAAAGGGGGGTTAGTCCACCCCCTTAATTCAGATAAATGGGTTTTTCATGCAGAATCATTCGATTTGCTCCGAATTTGGTATACCGGTTTATTATGTTAAGGAACTTCCCTGATTAGTTTTGGGAGTTCATTGGTTAAGGATAAAGGGGGAAAAACGGGGTTAGTCCACCCCCCCCCCCTTAATTCAGATAAATGGGTTTTTCATGCAGAATGATTCGATTTGCTCCGAATTTGGTATAGCGGTTTATTATGTTAAGGAACTTCCCTGATTAGTTTTGGGAGTTCATTGGTTAAGGATAAAGGGGGAAAAACGGGGTTAGTCCACCCCCCCCCCCTTAATTCAGATAAATGGGTTTTTCATGCAGAATGATTCGATTTGCTCCGAATTTGGTATAGCGGTTTATTATGTTAAGGAACTTCCCTGATTAGTTTTGGGGTTTCATTGGTTAAGGGTAAAGGGGGAAAACGGGGTTAGTCCACCCCCCTTAATTCAGATAAATGGGTTTTTCATGAAGAATCATTCAATTTGCTCCGAATTTGGTATACCGGTTTATTATGTTAAGGAACTTCCCTGATTAGTTTTGGGGGTTCATTGGTTAAGGATAAAGGGGGAAAAGGGGGGTTAGTCCACCCCCTTAATTCAGATAAATGGGTTTTTCATGCAGAATCATTCGATTTGCTCCGAATTTGGTATACCGGTTTATTATGTTAAGGAACTTCCCTGATTAGTTTTGGGGGTTCATTGGTTAAGGATAAAGGGAGGAAAACAGGGTTAGTCCACCCCCCTTAATTCAGATAAATGTGTTTTTCATGCAGAATGATTCGATTTGCTCCGAATTTTGTATACCGGTTTATTATGTTAAGGAACTTCCCTGATTAGTTTTGGGGTTCATTGGTTAAGGGTAAAGGGGGAAAAGGGAGGTTAGCCTGCCCCTCTTAATTTAGATAAATGGGTTTTTCATGCAGAATGATTCGATATGCTCCGAAGTTGGTATACCGGTTTATTATGTTAAGGAGCTTCCCTGATTCGTTTTGGCGATTAATTGGTTAAGGATAAAGGGGGGTTAGTCCACCGCCTTAATTTAGATAAATGTTTTTTTTTGCAAGATTATTCGATTTGCTCCAAATTTGGTATACCGGTTTTTTATGATAAGGAGCTTCCCTGATTAGATTTGGAGGTTCACTGGTTAAGTATAAAGGGGGAAACGGGGGCTAACTCCCCTTCACTCATTTTTTGAGTGGCATTATTCTTTAAAATAAGAGTATAATATACAATTAGTGTGAATAGTCTGTGAGCTCAATGCCATCAGTTTAGCTGGGCACTTTTCTTTTTTATTTATAAGAATGATGACGGTGCTTTTACAGCTATTAGGAAGTTTCGGACATTAAATCCATAAACAGGTGTCCAATAATCACAAATGGTCTGCGAAAAAGGATTGCTAAATTCGAAGAGACCGGTTCATTTGACGTTAAACGGAATAGAGGAAGGAAACCAGTTTCGGCTGCGGAAGTGGAAGATGTGGCTAGAGCAATTCAAGAACAGACTAACAGTGAGGCAGGAATCAGCAGTGCATGGGGCCGAATACTAGATATGCCGAACAGCACGGTGCGTAAAGTCCTACGGAACATCCTGCGCTGTTATCCATTCAAGATAACTCATGTGCAGGAGTTGCTACCTGCTGACCTGGAAGCACGTTAATCTTTTGCACTACAATTTCTTGCCCGGATGGAAGTGGACAACGGATGACCATGGAACAATCTGTGGTCTGACGAAGCCCACTTTCATTTGAAAGGTTCTGTAAATACGCCAAATTGCAGGATATGGGCGGCCGAGAATCCGTCCCAGCTACAGACATTATCTCTTCAGTCTGAAAATGTCACTGTGTGGTGCGGAATAACGGCAGCGTTTATCGTCGGTCCGTATTTCTTCGAGGAGATCACACCTGCGGGTCCCGTTACCTGCACCGTTACTGGCAAGCGGTATGAAGAACTTTTGCGTAACCATGTCCTTCCGGCAATTCAACAGCGTCAGTGTGTGGATCGCACAATATCCATGCAAGATGGCACTCCTTCGCACATTGCTACTCCTGTGAAGCAGCTACTGAGTGCTAATTTCAGAGTGCTGCTTTGGGAATACCAGAAGAATGTTGTTTACAACGGGCGGATCCAGAATCTAGCCGACCTGAAGGCAAGCATCACACACTACACCCATTGCATCAGTACAGATACACTCTGATCTGTTGTGCAGCATGCCGTTTTGCCTTCCAATTAGTAGCGGAACAAGGCGGAGGGCATATCGAAAAACTTATGCCTTAATCATCAGTAAGGTGTTTGTTCCATGAAGCTCTTTTTTTTTCATTTTTTGTCATTAAACGCGTATTATTGTCTTTTCGCTAATAAATTTTTAGTAAATCCCTGGACTCTATTTTTTCCTTTTGGCTAATTACATTCCTGAGTTTAACGATTACATTTTTGGTCCTTCCCTCTGGCATTAGGATTACAACGCCCTCTATCGGCATTTTTTGGAACTATTTTTTTCCTTCGCCAAACAAAATTTCATTGCCTCACGATTGTTCTGCTAAAATATCAAGTCATTCTGACCAGTAGTTTTAAAATTATCGATTTTTGAAATCGTAACTTTAATTATAATCACCCGGTATATACCATGTCCAATTTCATAGCTGCCAACTCTTACGCTTTTCTGTACCATAAAAATTTAATAGTAAATTTTACCTTCTTAGATCGTCGTAATCTGCCGATTAAATAAGGCAAAAAATTCTGTTAAATCTTTGTGGTACAAAACAGTGTCAGATGTTGGCAGCTATGGATTTTATTTGTTTGGAGATTTGCACTTTCCATTTCATACACGATGTGACAGATATTGAAGGCAAGATAAATTAAATTCTGTTTAGATATACCCGATTGTGAGTTCAGGTAATTAGTGATTGCCTAAATAAGTTGAAATATGTGTCGAAAATAAGTTTAAATATAATAGCCATTCAAGTTTCGCCGATGAAAACGTAACAGAAAAAAATAATCTATTTGTGTGCGCTCGTGTATGTCCAAGAAGCTACAGGAGATGACAGAAATTGCCTAATTATAATTTCCAGTAAGAATTTCTGCAATAAGTGAAACTAGATTTATTAAACCCTTGAGGGGCAAGTAATTGTGTTCCTGTAATGTCGAATTCACACCGGAATCTGCAAAAAGATTTATTATAAAATAAGGAAATCAATTTCACGACGTTTTTCCACCAATGTTAGAAAAGTAAAATTTAATAAAATTTTTCTGGTGCAAATCTTCATTAATCGTAGGTGGGATAAAATATATCCCATCGCCCCTCAAGGGGTTAAATAAATTCCTTCGTAAGTTATAAATATTATTAAATTCACAGAATAATTTGATTTCTTAGACTATTAAACCTTTGCACTCAAGAGATGTCTCTCACTCACCACTGGTGTTCCCAGGTATCCTGCGTAAATTGGAAATCCATATGCTCTGGACACCAGTATTTTAAGATAATTTTCTTCGCCTTATCTGCAATTAAAGATGACGAAATAAACTGCAAGAAATTAATGATGTCCAGAGCATTTGGAGCATTATTTACGAGGGACACTTGACAACACTAGTGGTGAGTGAAAGTCACCTCTAGCGTGCAATAGGTTAACACCAGAACTCCCGGAAATTTTACCCTAGTTTCATAAAAATATTTAACACCAGAATTTTTATTTAAAATTAGTTGACTGATTTATTTAACTTAAATCTGCGTTGTTTAAATTTAACTTATTTTATGAAAGAATTTCTGGTTCCAGTTGATATTTAATCATATGGTCGGAGTCGGTTCGACTCCTTCCTGGCGTTCTAGCGTTAAGAAATTTAAGTACTAGCTGCCAATTCTTATGCTTTTTCTCTACCACTATTATTGAATAGAAAAAAGTGCTTCATTTAATCATAAAGGTTCGCTATTAGATAAAAATAATTTTCCGTTCAAAAATAGTGGTAAGAAAAGTTGGCTAAATGTTGGCAGTTATGCCTAAAGGCCCTTTAGCATAAAAATATTATATTGAATTAACAGTTTATTAAATTAAATACATTAAATTGTCTTGAAGCAGATGTTTGAGGAATGTGTTGCGTCAAAAAAAAAAATTATAGTTGAAAAGGCTTTTTACGCCTAAGGGGACTCGAATACCAATTTATCCAAAAGGAAATATTTGCCTCATTTAACCCCTTGAGGGGCGGTGAGATATATTATATCCCACCTAAGTTTAACTAGGATTTGCAACAGAAACTTTTAATTAAGTTTTCTTTTGTAACTTTGGGGGAAAATGAGTTGAAAAACTGCTTTTTCTTATTTTGAAATGAATTTTTTTTTTTTTAATTTCCGGTGGGAATTGAGCATTAAGCAAACGCAATTGCTTGCCCCTCAAAGGGTTAAAGAATAAATTCGAAGTTTAAGTATGACAATCGTTATATTATAAAAAAAAAAATAACTACCGTATTTTCGCGCGTATCCGCCGCACCTCAGATAACTCGATTTCTTACCAGAATTAATTTGAAATAAAATGTGATTTGCTTCTGCTTAGCACTTATTTGACTTCTTTTTTACAATAAAATTTCCGGTTTGAAACAGACTTAAATAAGACGCGGCGGATACGCGGGAAATTACGGTATTACTGAAATCCCCTGACGCACAATAACTCTGTTCTAGATACTATTTAAGATTTTGTTTTATATTAATCAACAGAAGAATTTAAAATGAGTTCATTTATTTATTGTTGACAGCGGAATAAAGAATTTAACGTACCATTTTGACCTCAGTGCACTTGTCACCATCATTTTAGTATCCTTCATCCTTTTATTTTTAATCGTAGAGATTCATTCAATAAATCATCTAAAATATAATTTACGGAAATAGTGGTAGCTTTCCGGCACGCTGTCGGACTGCCATAAACGATTACTTTTATATTCTGTTCTCACCATTATTTTTAAAATGCAAAATTTTTAGTATAATTCTCTTGCAAATGTTGGCAAAGTGAAGGACTTTTGTTTTAAAAAAGTGGAGCGAGAGAGATTTAAAAAATGTGCCTGCATAAAGAAATTCCTGTGGCAGCCCTGCCGCAGTATAGGGTTCCCACTAGGTCCGTGTTTTGAACACCACTTTTTTTCAAGGAAAATATTTCTTATAAATTTCGCAGAAACTTACATGGAAGCGCATTCTTTTTTGCGATTGTTGCCAAAACTTGCCCTGAATATTTTTCTGAAAAATTATTGGTTTAAAAAAATACGGATCAGTGGGAGCCCTGCCGTAGTATCAAAACTGTTATCAGCAAGATCTGCAAAAGAAGACACACTGATTTAAATAGAATTTAACTATTTCGAGACGGGTGACACGAATACGATCCATATGAGGGGGAAGTGGTATATCGATTTTAGTAGTTTCCAAGACAGTTGAAACGTGTTTATGAAATCGGTTTGCCTGTTCGCCGTCATTCGTCAGACTCTCCAAATTTAATCAGATTGCCATGAAGTTGAGATAGGTTATTTGGGTTTACTATGGCATGTTCGGTTTTGACAATGAAATGTGTAGAATTTATTCTTCGTTTACAGGGACATTCCATAGAAATCCGATACTTTACGGTCTATGGGGAAAATTCGTTCGCTGTGTATTTGTATGATATTACACTTTTTAAAATATATTTAAACTTATGTATATCACTTAGATTTACTACAAGGTACTAACTACAGAATATGATGTGCATCGAATTTATCTTTCTTATCTAGGGACACACAGAGGAATTTGGCTACTGTACTGCAAACGAACAATAATTGCTTGAAGAGCGTTTTTAATTATGTCCACGCGTTTTTAAATTTAACTATTTTGTTTCATATTACTTAGAGTTTATAAATTCTGTAGGTCCTATACCGGGATGCACAAAAGATCCCAATTACATTTCCGTTTTTTAACGGAAATTTCCGAAGTGGGATTTTAGACGGTACTATGAGTTTAACTGAACAAAGTGTTAGCTTACTATATAGTATACGTATAAATCTATAAATCATGTATAGCGCTGAACAAAATAATTCTGATATTTTCAACTATTGATGGTAATTGCAGAAATTGGGTTTTCAAATACAATATGAGTTTTCCAAATTTTTTATTTATATTATTTGAAAAGTTCCCTATTGCCGCCATTGATGTCGGACGTGTTTTTATGCGATCCGGTTTCAAAGTGTTTTAACATTGGTAATTATATTTATTTTTATGCCAATTAGCTTGATGTTGCATGAGTCTGTACTTTCTTTTTTTCAATTTCTATTCGTTGCTTCTAAAAATTAGTTTCCATTTTCATTTTGTGGACTTCAAATCTTTTCGAAGCTCACGTAGGCTTAGTTTCCGCCGAGCTGTCAGCGGCATTTTTTACAAGTACTTTATTTTGTGGTTATGTCTTAATTTATTCACTTATTTAATGGATGTATTACCTACCCAAACTTGGAGCTGTCTATTGTTGTAAATATTGTTATACTATCTAAAGTATTACTGTAGTATATTGCCTTTTTTCGTTCCGGTGGGCGGTTTTCGCATGTTTATTTACCTCACCATCTTCTTTAACTTTAAGTGGTTTCCTTGCTTCTCTTTGGCCCCACCAGTGGCTGAGAGGTTCTGCTCTCGAAGCTGGTAGACGGGAAGTGCTGGGTTCGAACCCAATCGCGCCCGTCGGCCTAATCGTTCGGAGTTTTCGTGGTTTTCTTCGAACCTTGGATTTCCAAGCGTTAATACGGGTTAGGTTCCCTTAGAAAGACCCCCACGAAGGGCACTCCCCCCCAGGGCCCATATCCCTCGTGCAGATAATTGGCCGTCATAAATACAACCAACCAACCAACCTTGCTTCACTTTACATCTTGCTTTATTTTATAAAAGGAGTTTTTATAGTAGTGGAGTTATCCTGCTGTGTGTTTTTGTTGTTTTGTAGTGGGTTTATTTATCGAGTTTCAGTGGATTATTTAGTTACTTCAGTTTATTTTTCATCTATTAGTTTAGTAGTAATTAGTTTGTTATGTGTATAGTTAATTATTACTTGTTAGTATGTTTGCATAGTTCATAGGCAAGTGCTTCTTGTCCCTTTTGGATGTTGGTTTCCTTACTCTTTTGAGAAAGGTCTATATTTATGTAGAAAGTTAGTTCTGATTGTAACCAGCTACTCAATGATATTGTGTTTGTTACCGGTCGCTTGGAAATCGACGTCGGTAATTTTGATAGATGGTCATTGATAGTTATTGTGAGCTATATACTTTGAATAATGGTCTAATTGGATAAGTTTTTGGAAGCGTGAGAGGAGAAGGATTACCCAAAAGCGATACAGAAGGTAAATGTTTTAATTTGTGATACTATTGCAGCGCAGAAGGAGAAAAATGAAGGTGGTAAAGTTACCGTGGAAATTATGAAACTAATGAAAAAGTGTTTCGATTATATAAATATACGATTAGTGAAGGCTCACAGAGAGAGCGTTGGAAATGAAACTAAAGTTAGAACAATGATTACGGACAGTAAGGCGTATGAGGCTTTGATTCGGCGTGTTTCGGGAGGGCAGCCGGAGACATCTAAACTACAGGAGTTTTCTTCTAAGGAAGACATTATTAGACGTGACCAGGGTTTTCGGTGATGGTGACTCAAAATGAGGTCGACGATTTTTCAGTGGTGAAGAAGGACTTGAGACGAGTGTGGAGAAATACTGCTGATGTGCCTAAACCGCATGATGTGGCGTCGACCATGTCGGGCCAATTGGTTTTGAGAATGAAGACAAAAGAGGATACGGGTAAAGTAAAGGATGTTATAGAGAATGCTGAATTTGTAAAGGACAAGGTTACAGTTTCGGTCGCGAGGAGGCGTTGCCGCATATTATTGGTTTTGAGCCTATGTGGTGAGGTTATTCTTAATGATGTGAGGAATTCAGTGGAGCGTGTTATTGAGAATGCGGGACTTGTTAGGACTAGCGACGTTGATATTATTAGACATTATCCAACCTGTTCGGGCAAAGAGAATTGGATCATAGATGTTGATGAAGCTAGTGCGGAACTGTTGTTGATGAGGCGGATGAACTCATGGTTTGAAAGATTGTTCAGTCACTGATGAATCGTGTATTAACTGTATTAGAAAGGATGAAGATTGTGATTCAGCACATGGAGCTGACAGCGCTGATTGCCCTTGCTATCAAGAGTATAGGAGGGATCTTCTGCCGAAAAGATTGTAACAGTGGTTCCTGCGAGGTGTATTGACATTAATAGATTCGTTCTTGTTAAAATTAATCTGATTACCTGAAAGAAGTCTTTAAGAATTATATCTCATTTCGGCTCATTGTTTTTAAATTTACAGATGGAGTTCGATGGTTTCGTCTGTTGTTTGGCTATCCCTAGGGATCATGCTTGGGCGCTCTAATTTGGACTATAGTGGCAGATCGTATTATTAAACAAAGTAACTTAAATTAATTTCGTATGCTGATGACTCAGTTGTGGTTGAAGGTGCGGACACTAGGGTGTCACTTGAGAGTAAGATAAATAATGCTGTGAATTGTTATTCTACTGTATGTGCCGATTACAACTTACAGCTTAACAATACTAATAGGCAATAACAATAGGCAGTTTCCATGTTTTTGGGGCATAAAACCATGAAGAAGAGGTGACCCATTTTTAAACATAGTGTTAGATCAATACCTGTGAAGGATAATATTCTTTACTTGGGTTTTCTTTCAGACAGTATTTTCAATTGGCTGGATCATCTTGAGATGATAAGAAGTAAAATAATTTCCTTTACGTGTAACATGAGAAAAGTGAGAGTAAGAGATATTCGGGTTTCTCTTGATTTATTAAAGTTTTGGTACAATACTGTACTTAAAAAGCAGATTGCATAGGGTCATGAAGTTTGGTATCGTGACTTAAAGTACCATGTTATATGAAGATTGCCCTCGTGTCAGCGAGTCTGTTTGCCCACAATAATACGTACCTACGGTTCAACGTCGACAGAAGCATTGCGTGTTTTAGCGGGGATTTTGCCAATAGACATAGAACTTTCTAACTCTGCTCGTCAATATGATATGATCCATGGAAACTTATCAGTAGTGGTGGAAGATTCTGTTATATATTCTAATGATCTGGTCAGACGCTTGCCAACATATTTTTACACAAATTATTATTTAAGACATCATGTTAATTTCCTGAATTTAGTGCGAAAATCGGTTCCAGATCGCTGTCATCCAATCATTTTTACTGTGGGATCACTCATGCCGAGTGGTGTTGGTGCAACATTTGTGGTCTTTTTGAAGAACATAGAGATATTTAACTACAGAATAAAACTTAATATTAGAAATTCTGTGTTCCATGCAGAATTGGTAGCAATTCTGGAGGCTATGCAATTGTACGGACGAACTGAGTTTGCTCATTTTTATTTGTATACAGATAGTTTATCATCGACTAGTGTTTTGCGTCAGCTTTTTCCTTGTGATCAATTGGTCTTTGTCATTTTCACGAACTTGCTTTTGCTCAAGGAAAAACTATTCGTATAGGATGGGTCAAGGCCTACGTAGGCATCATGGGCAACGAACGACCGGATGAACTTGCCAAATCGGTAGTTCTTGGCAATAGTTATTACAAAGCTGTTGATCTTCCAATTCCTGCGAGTTTTATAAAGCATCATTTTCGTAATAAAAATGTACAAGATTGGCAGAATCGCTGGTCTTTTAGAGATAACGGTAGCGATACCTAATGGTTATTCCCGAAGTTAATTTGAATTTTAATTGTTATTCGCAAGTAGCTGCATATTTTGCCTCTGCACATAGTGCGTTCCCTACTTTGCTCCACAAACTGGGAAAACAAGGTAATGATAAATGCATTTGTAGAAAACATGGCGATATTAAGCACTATCTCTTTGATAGCTGTTGTGTTTCGGCGGAAAGGTTTAAAGTGATTAGAAACAGGACTATAGAATGGAATGTTAGAAATATTCTTCTGTCCCATAGAAACTACAAAAAACTATGTACCATTTATAATGGTCTAAATGCAAATTTATCGTTTATTAGATACAATTTCTGATGCTTTGACTGATTTTTATAGTCAAGACTTTAAATTTTAGAACCTTGACTTTACTCACGATCTTGTGATTTTATTTACGGACTTGCGATTTTTATATTATGTCTGATTTTATACAAAATCTTCGTTGACTTTAAGGTTAAGGTTTATTAACCCTCCGTCTACCAGACGGGTCCATTGGACCCGACAGGTACATGCAAAATATTCATTCAAACCAGAAATTTCTTTAAAATAAACTAAGTATATAAACCAGACAAAAATAAGGTAAATAAATAAGTTAAATAGTTTTAAATAAAAATTCTGGTGTAGAACGTTTTATTAAAACTTGAATAAAATTCCCGGTAGATCTAGGGTTAACAGGACTAATGTCTGACTTAGCGTACATTGGCAAAGTTTATTTTCCTGTTGGGTGGAGTTTTCATCAAGACATGTATATCATATTGTAACTACAAGTATTGTATATTTTATGTTCATTCTGACAGTGTTCAGTTGGTTATTTTTTTTATTAGCAAACAATTACTATACTGTAATTGTCTATAAAAGATTGTTATAATTTAGTTTCACTGACAGACAGACATTTGTTAGCTTATGAAATGCCTTTAACAGTTGTTATCAAGATCTTATTATATTTATTTATTTTTGGTGCTGGGGCACATTTGCTTTGTATTACTTATTGTAGTTAAATTAGGACCTGTTATTTTTCCGGGCAGGTTGCCCTAGTTTGGGTTTCGTTGGTTGGTAGTGGGGAACTTCCACCTGGGAGATAACACCTATGCCAAATTTTGGTGGGTACCCCGGTGGGTCATCTTGTCCTCTTGTTTATTTATCACTTACACGCCGCTATTTAGCTAAAGTTTAATTCAAAGTAAAACACTCTTAAAACTAATGGAATCACATTTCCAGAAATTATCATTTATAGACGGCCATGTATCCATTTCTTTGCGTGACCCAGTATATCATTTTATCGATGTTCTACAAACATTTCTTAGTAAACTAGATGCAGTTCAACGTAAAAATCCATAACTCATTTAAAAACCACTTTTAAGCAATTTGCAATCATACCCAGTGAACATTACGAATTCTTTTGTGTAGCCCTGTATATGAATTACAGTATTTATACACACCATATACAATGCATAAATATATAGTGAAATATAAAGGCACATAACATAATTAAAAATGCATGCAATCAATCGCTGCCGTACAGTACTTCGGATACAATATAGTATATGAAATCTTTTCTGTGTCCCTGTAAATGCTATGCACTTCGTATTATACATGAAGTAAGTTATAGTAAACCTCAGTGAGGTAAATCAATTTCATTATACATGAAATAATTTAACATAATTAAAATACGCCTGAAAAAATTATCTGCATCCCTATAGCATTATGTAACGGAATTCTTTTGTGTGGCCCTGTAAATGAATAATAATTATTCTTTGCACCGCTTATTCTACAGAATGTATATTTTAGTGTACTTAATAAATGCATATCAATTTTATCATGTTTGAAAGTATGGAACATCATTAAAAATCATTTTAAACGATTTTTCCCATAGGCCGTAATGTAACGGAAAAAGTTTGACTGTCCCTGTAAATGAACTAGACATGCTACAAACTTCATTTGAAATAGGGTTCGTGCTATGGTAGAGGTCACTAACATCCAAAAATTTCAGAATGATCGGAGAATATTTACGGGAGTTAGAGCGCGGACAGACGGACAGACAAACCGAAGTCATAAACACTTTTCAACTTCGTTGGAAAGTGTTAAAAAGAATGAGTTTTATTATTCTTTAGCAAAATTTGTTTTTCATTTATATTTTAAAATGTTTTTTAAAATATCTAAGCAAAGAATTCTTAACCCCTCCGCGTTATTTTGAAACCCCACCAGTGGCCGAGAGGTTCTGCTCTCGAAGCTAATAGACGGGAGGTGTTGGGTTCGAACCCAATCGCGCCCGTTGGCCTAATCGTTCGTAGTTTTCCGTGGTTTTCTTCGAACCTTAGATTTCCTTGCGTTAATACGGGTTAGGTTCCCTTAGAAAGACCACCACGGAGGGCACCCCCCCCCCTTTGGGCCTATATCCCTCGTGTTGATAACTGGCCGTCATAAACACAACCATCCAACCAACCGCGTTATTTTGAGTATGGGCTACCAGCAACTCCGCGTCGTTGCACAAATATTGTATTCGATCGGCACCACTTATTTAAAAGAAGAAAAAGTACACAATTTAAAAAATTCTCTGGTTAAGTAAGGCAAATTTTATTTTCTTTTATTATTGGTGCCAAAAACAAAATTTTCAAGGCAAGATGATGTCGCCGCAGCGGCGACAACGGAGTTTCTCACTTACCTTACCGTGTCTCCGCAGTGGCGACAACGGAGTGCAACGGGTTAAAGATAATTCAAATGATCTGTTATTCATAGCTGCCAACTTTTACGCTTTATTTTACCGCTAAAATTTTATAGTAAATATTGCCTTCAATAATCGTCGAAATCTCACGGTTAGACAAACAGAAAATCTCTATTAAATTTTAGTGGTAGCAAAAAACCGTAGAAGTTGGCAGCTATGGTTATTACATTTCCCAAACAGATTTGAAAAGAAAAAGGCAAACATTTTTATACACTTGAATTATTTGAATACAAGCATTCCTATCACGCTTTGCACATACGTCTTAATTTTATTTTGATAAAATGCAAGATATCTTAAACATTAAAGTTTACAAAAATATTTTTATTACTTGATGAACTTTTATTATTTGATGGATTTTTGTGAAACGTTTCTGTTGTTTGCATTAACAGTAATACACGTATTTTCATATATAAAATCATTTCTAATATATATATATAAATACATTTGATTTTTTTTCGTCATAAAATACTCAGAGTTATAGGAGGCATACAAGATATTCTTCAGATTAAAACAAATGTAGTGGGTTATTTCAGGCCATTCTTTCTCTGTCTGTAGAATCATAGCTGCTAAACTCCCGCTAATCTTCCGTAATATGTGGATTAATTTGAGCCAGGTTAAGCACTTTTTGAATCAGAAAAATTAATTGATGAATCTTTATTTATTTAATTGCAGGTTTCTATGTGGAAGGTATTTACTTTCATTTCTTAAAAAAAAATTCTTCTTCAAACGTATTGAACCTGCTCAAATTAACCCACATATTACGAAAGATTAGTTGGTGTTTGGCACCTATGGTATAATAAACGAATAAATTGATTCTAATGTTAGTGATACATCCTACTACAACTGATGTTTTTTTCTGTCATGTATTTTAGATGAATTTTCCATTTAGAAGGAGCTCGCAAATTTCTGTATGAATAATAATAATAATTTTTGTCTTAGTTAATAGCATCATTTTCGCCTTAAATAAAGGGAATATTTCTAATAGAAAATAATGTTGGTTTGAATTTCTAGGTTTATGGATTACAATTCAAAAATTTTGTAGGATTCTGCAAACTAGTGTTTCCTATTCATGAGATTTTTTATTTAGTAAACTTATCATAAATTTCGACTTGTAATTTTCTCTATATTTATAATCAGAATTACCTCAGTGTTCTCAATTTAACGTGTTTTACTTTTTTATTTAAAATACTTCTTATATTTCCCGAACTAGTAATCCGCTGCTTTAATAACGAAAAATCCCGCCACAACTATTATAGATTAAAAATTTCCCATTTAAGATTTAAATTGCACATTTTGTACAGTCAATCTGGGTAACTTTGAACCACGGGGTGTAACTTTTCACCACCCCCGATTTTTCAATATTTTGGACTCTAAAAGACTAAATAAACTCCAGAACTGTGCTCTGTTGACAAGTTTCTAATCTGGGATTTCTACTCTTTATTTTAGAAAATAAATTAGCAACATTATACACAATTAAATGCATCATCTATTTTTTTACATCTAACTATTTTTTTACATCTAACTTTGAGCCGGCTCAAAGTTACACTAATGCTTATAATTTACTGATTATAGGTGCTACTGTCGAAAGTTTCCCATATTTGAACGTATATTTTATATAAATGCAGAAAGTGTGCATTAGATATAGCATGTAAATATTTTCACAAATATGTGTGAAAACATAAAATTCATTTAGAGGCGTGATTAGGGGAGGAGCTACTCCAATTTGACATTTCATACGTTCGACGTTTTTTATTCTTGTTTGAATAATACTAGTACTAGTATGTTTTACTGTAACTATGGATATATTATTGAGATAAAACATTGAAAATTGTTTTCCAATTAATTTTTATGTTTTATATGAACAATAAACAGTTTTTTTTAATTTCTAAATGTTCATCGTTCTCTTCTTCCACTTTTCTTATGCCTGATATTTGGTGTAATATCATAAATTATACAAATCTTGTGATGTTGGAAATGTAAATTCGGAGTCTTTACATATCTGAAAACATTTTTTGTGTGTGTGTGTGTGTGTTTAAAATTTGTCCTGACTACAACACTTTTTTATAATGAATTATTTTACATAAAAATTTATCATATGGTGCAAAGTTACCCTAAATGGCTGAGTAACTTTGAACCAGGCTAAAAATCTATTTTTTATTGCTTTTATCCTTATTATTCCTTAATTTTTGATAGTCAAACAATAATTTAGGAACATTTCTTCTCTTTTATGCCCCTAGTTGTGACAATATTTGTCAGATAAGAGTGTGGCATATGAAAATAGAGAAAATGCGGATCAAAGTTACCCTGATTGACTGTATTACTTTCTTGCGATTAATCAAGCCAAAAAATGCCATTCAATAATTCAGGTGAAAGTCTCTGTACCCTGTACTACTATACATTTACCATTGACGTTATTATTAGTCTGATTGCAATTAAATAGTTTTAGTTTCATGATTATTCAATTATCAGGGCTGCCACTGGCGATTATGTTTATATTCGATTCGCACCACTATTTTTTTAAAGTAAATTTTGCACTATATTTCTCTTGTACATGTTGGCAAAGTGTATGTGAACTATTTCTTATTTGAGAAAATGGTGCGAGTTAGAATTAAACAAGTCGGAAATTGCACGTAAAACGTGACAAATGAGGTTCATACTATAACTAGTTTTACAAATATTTTTTGCACCGCATGTTGTACTGAATGTATATTTTAGTGCACTTCATAAATGCATACTAATTTCATTCTGTTCGAAATGCTGTAACATCATTAAAGTGCACTTGAAATATTTTTTTCCCATTGGCCGTAATGTAACAGAAAACTTTAACCGTCGCTGGAATTAAATTGTACATCCGATTTTGATAAAATCTGAAATGGCTCGCCAAAATTCTGCAACAATTATATATTTAAAATTTCAGACCATTCGGTTGTGCAGTTTTTGCTCTGTTATATGCAGACGGACGGACGGACAGGCAGACGGACCGAACGAGGACTATAGGTGCTACGTATTTATGTAATTACGAACGCACATAAAAATAGTCGCCTGGGCAGCCGTGAATTATTTTTACTCAGTATCAGTTAGATTTTTTTCACATAAAGTCGGTACCATGTCAAACTATCCAATATGAAAACAGTGTTGTCAGTTGGGTAATTTTTTTTAATTCAGATTTCTTGATCGGAACCACTTTTCTGAAATAGTAAAATTCTCCTTGTTTTCGCCTTATTTAATATGTCATTAAATAAGGCGAATTTTACTATTTCAAAAAAGTGGTGCCAATCAAGAAGTCTGAATTAAAAAAAAAGCAGCCCACTGGCAACACTGTTTTCATATTGGATAATTTGATATGGTACCAACGATATGTATAACGATAATTTTTACTCGCAATCGTGATCGCTTAGACGTGATTAAAATATTTGGTATAATATATTACCATATACCTCAAAAATCTAAATAAGCAAACAGTGACCCATTTGGAAAGAAGAGTGGATCATGAATAAAGGAGAATACATTTTAATTATCCAGGTTCCAATCATATACAGCACAAGCAGAGGGAAATTGTTCCGTATTCAAAGGGCTGCGGAGAAAAGGAATGACTAAAATCTTATGCCACAAAATCTTCATTTTAACCCCTTAACGGCCGCTTAATATTTGGAAAAAACATGAAAAAAGTACCTATTTTTTTATTACAGAAAGTGAATAATTATAAGGCTTCTAAATAAAACATGCAATTAGTTTTTTTTTTTTTTTTTTTTTTTTTTTTTTATGGCGAAAAAAAAGATGTAATAGAGCAAGTTCACATTTGTAGAAAAGCCATCATGCGAGAATTCTGTGTATTAATCTTTTACACCAAACACATTAATGCGAATAAGACCTTTTTTTTCACCTCAGACCTTTATTTATCCTCATCACACAAATTTTACCAATAATATTTGAAATAATATATATACGACTAATTCCATGAAAACTTGTCATGTCTGTCTCACATCTGAAAATC
Source organism: Maratus speciosus (assembly GCA_963932465.1). NCBI lineage: Eukaryota > Metazoa > Arthropoda > Arachnida > Araneae > Salticidae > Maratus > Maratus speciosus. The sequence continues at coordinate 312,721,946 of OZ010796.1, forward strand.
GCTATGCTACCAGTATTTTAGATCCAGTATTTAAAATCGGCTACCAGTGTTTTAGAACGGAAAAATGTGACTTATTTTATCGGAGATATCTCATCATTTGAATAAAGCGAAGCAAACTTTTCGAAAATAACGGTGGCCAACAAACATAGCAATTCTCAGCTGTTTGACAGACATGACAAATTTTCATGGAGTTAGCCTTATATTAAATTTTGATTACTAATATTTTTTTTTTTTTTAGTGTGATGTATTTTGAAACATGCAATACTAAGTCCAACATCACAATTAGTGCCCAAAACCAAACCCGAACCGAAATATTCAAAGACTTCATACGGAAATGACTTTAAAAATTTCTGGTTTCGAAGTTTTATCCAGCAATTAAATCTCTAGCCCGGAAATATGACGGCCACGAGAAATAACGAACGACACCTCAGCCCGTGATATTGACGGGGGCGAGAATTAAGGGGTTAAGTTCGTGGCATAAAAATTTGGCAGGGAAAAAATATGTCCATTAAACTGTAAAATTTTGTTAATTTTTGATTTATAGATACACTTCAAAGTTAGTGGGTCTAAATGACAGTCAAACAATACGGTACGTACCATAGCTGCCAACATCTTACGCTTTTTTTGTATCACTAAAATTTTATAGTAAATTTTATTTCTTAAAACGCCGTAATCTGCCAATTAAATAAAGCAAAAATTTCTATTAAATTTTTCTGGTACAAAAAAGCGGAATAGTTGGCAGCTATGCGTTACGCAAGAATTTTTATAATCCTGTGAGAAGGCAATAGATCATCAAATTAATTGATGGAGGTTTACTTTTTTGTCATAATGTGATTCCGAAAGGAATGAAATATAAACAAATGTATAGCGAATTCTAAAAGAGCAAGTGCATCTTTTTATTTATCTAAGAAAATGCGGTTGATTTCATTTGAGAATAACAATTAGCGTGGGGGAGGGTTTGTAAATTCCACGCTCAAAAATGATAAATTATTTCAATAATTTATTTAGAATATGAAAGCACAGGGTTTGACTAAAATTAAATATAATTTAATCAATAAAAATGGATATACATGAATATTTAATAAAGCAAAAGGACATGATTTAAAAAGATATGTGATTTCACATCAGAAGATTTTTCTTTAATGGCCTCTTATGGTCTTAATGGTCTAAATAGTCTTAATGTTTTCTTAAGAAGATGCTGATTCTTAAAATGTAAGCTGCAGAAATTAAGATATATTAATTGTCCTGAAATGTATTCGTCTAGTTACAACTAACATATTTTGTGCAAATCAATTTACGCTAACATGAAAAGATAAATTTCTCGTGATACATACAATGCATTTACAAGTTGTCCCACATTCAGCTGTTCTAAGAGAAATTATTGTCTTCAGAGGCAAAATAATTCTGTTGCTAAAATGTTGAAATGAATGACTGTAACTAGAATTTATATTAACAAATGATTGAAAAATAAATAAATACTTTTTTACACGAATCTTAAAAGCAAAAAAAAAAAAAAAAAGAAAAGAAATATGGTACAATTTTGGAGAAATGTAATTAAGTGTGAATTTGGCGGGAGAAGTATGTTACTAAAATAATGAAATGATTGCATGTCACCAACATTTAAGAACAAATGGATTTGAGTGTAATTAAATGGAATTCGTCATATGCAATGCAAATGATAAGATTTATTCAAAAATTCTGGTACAAATATGGCATTTGAGGATTAAAACTAAGTGGGATGAATACTTCACACTGTTTCAGAAAATTTTATGCTACACGTTTTCAGTAGAGCTACAGCAGGGCTGTCCAAACCACAGATTAAATATCTCATATAGATATGACTCTTCCATAAGCTTAACCCCTTCGGGACGGGAGCCTTTTACGAAATTTTTAATCTTTTGTCACAGTTTTTTAAAAACAGAAATATGTGTCTTCTTGAATCGAGAAAATGCGCTGATTAAATAAGGCAAATTTTACAGTAAAATTTTACGTTTTCAGTAGAGCTACAGCAGGGCTGTCCAACCCACAGATTAAATATCTCATACAGATATGACTCTTCCATAAGCTTAACCCCTTCGGGACGGGAGCCTTTTACGAAATTTTTAATCTTTTGTCACAGTTTTTTAAAAACAGAAATATGTGTCTTCTTGAATCGAGAAAATGCGCTGATTAAATAAGGCAAATTTTACAGTAAAATTTTACTGGTGAGAAAAAACAAGGATTCTGAGCGCTTCATGCGGCACGAATACGTGTCGCTCGTCCCCAAGGGGTTAATGGTAACCGAGTCCCAACTTCAGAGCCCCTAGTGGCAACAGTCACAAACGTTTCGGGCAGGTCGCAACAGGTAGTTGTTGCTTGTCTTATTTGTATAGTATCTATCTTTTTTTGTTATGCGTTTTTTGTTAGCGATTTCGGCATTTGTTTACGTTTGTTGTTGTTTAAAACATAGAACGTGTTTTATTTTATCAAGCAGATACTGGGAATTTTACAAATAATCAGCGAAATATGTACTTACACATTTCTTCTTAAAGATTTAATATTTTTTATAATAATTTAAAAACAGAAATTTTCAGATATTTAAATAGTTTCATACTTGTAAAATTTGAATACCATAAGTTATAAATAGTGTCGTAAAATCACTTTTACATTCCTCAGTGATGTATATGTGATTATTTACAAAAATAATAATTATAGCACATTTTAAAATACTACTTACTGGCGCATTTTAAATAATTCGATTTTAAACATTATTTAATATGACAACCGGTAAATGTGACAGTGATAGTACAAGTCTGAGAGTGTCAGTTTCTGTTTACATGCTCCGCGCATTTGTTCCCGCCGAGGTTCCCGACTGTTCTCAGTAGTGGCGCTAGAATCGCGCCGGTACGGGTTTTTGCTCCTCTGTCATATCTGTGTAAAAATATTTAATCTGTGGTCCAACCTGGCGCCCGCGGTATATCAGAAATTTCTTACACAAATATCTGACGTATAATCCCTTTTATTCGAAGATTAAGTAAGGCAAATATTTCTGTAAAAATTTTCTGGTGTTCCGCGGTCGCCAGGTTGGACAGGCCTGAGTTACAGCATGTTATTTTCGTAAAATGGTGAAATTATTAAATCACACAAGAATTTACAAACAAATATTTTTGAAAATAGGCAAAAATTGGTGGTGAGGGGGGGGGGGGGGATAGTTGTTTTTAATAAAAATTGTCTAAAATTACAAGACTGGTAGTATAACATCTTTAAGGTTCCATAGAAATCTTATAAAATTACGGTAATCCATGTCTTAACACATTGCCGACGGGCAATTTTTATCAAACCTGAATTTTAAAGCAGTAGAAGCTACTCCCTGTTCTGAAAGTCTTTTGTAAATTGGTATTCTAGATAGGTTTCCCAAGTTTGTGCATATTCAAATATCTTTCAAATTACGAATTTAATATAAAATGTCTTACAATCTAAAAAAATATGGACAGCATGCTGTAAATCCATTTTTTGTAAGGTAGAAGCTTCGCCCTTAGTCAATGATGTTTTTTGAATGAAATCGACAATTGTCGCTTCCCGCCGTGAATGTGTTAACCCTTTCAGGGGTATGTATTTGTGTTTCTGTGGTGTTTAATTCGCACCAAAATTAAAAAAAAAAATGACTTGAAATTAAGTAATTGCAATTTTTCAGATTTTTTAATCGAGTTATAAGTAAAATTTTATTTACAATTTCTGGTACGGATCTTGATTAACATTAAGTGGGATAAAAAATATCCCTCCGTCCTTCAAGGGGTTAAGAACACAGGGCTCCCACTGGTCCGTTTTTTAAAAGCCAGTATTTTCTAAGAAAAAAATGGTAGCAACAATTGCAACAAAAATGCAGTTCGAGGAAGGTTTCTACGAGATTCATAAAAGAGATATTCATTGGGAAAAAAAGGGTGTTCAAAATACGGACTGAGTGAGATCCCTGAGAACCTACTTTTGCTCTAGAATAAATTCCTACAATCTCCTTACTGCAGTTTTCAGATTTTATAGTTTTATGGTGATTAGTTTGTGCTGTAGCTATTTCGGAAGTGTGCCATTTAATTAGGGACTTCTTCTATATATTCAATGTTTTAAAATGGACATAAATCTGTAATAAAATACGTCTTCAATATAACACGTGAAAATTTACCAAAGAGTCTACCTGTCACTTTTTTAGCTACCACTATTTTCAAACGACAATATTCGTTATCGATTTCTAAAAGGTTTTACAAATTTACCGAAAACACCTTATAAAATGTCTCTTTAGATATGAATACATGCCCTGGGAGGTTCCTAGGGAACTTTATTTCCGGAGCGTAAGTTGGTTCTCTGCGTTTATGTATACACATATATATTCACAGTTATAGAGATCTGCAGTTATGTTTTATAATTTATTCCATTAACTGTTTGAATTCATTATTTACTATAATATGTATCATTCATTATATACCAGAAAAAGTAAGAAAGATAAAATGTTATGCATATAAAATTACATTTTGAAATAAAATACACTTCAGTATTGTTGATGCTTCACGTAAAACTGCATATAACAGCAGCTTTTAAAAAAATGAAAATTAAGAACTGGTAAATAGTGCATCATTATTAATTAAACAATAATTTAATTTAAAAATGCAATTACTTTAGTAAATTGATTTAAATTATTTAGATAAAAAAGTTGCTATAGACATGTAAATTAAATAAAAATTAATTGCTTTTAAAAATAACGAATTCATTAAAGATTTATAATACCTTCTGAAATTTCCCTTTTTAGATATAAATATATCCATGGAGGTCCCTGGGAACTGTATTCCCGCAGCCTAATTTGGCTCTCTGCGTTTCTGTATACATATATATTTTCATAGTTATAAAGATTTGTAGTTACACTTTATAATTTACTCTTTAACCAATTGAATTCATTATTTTCTATAATATGTAATTTCAATTAACGTACCAGAAAAAGTAAGAGAGAAAAAAGCATACTAGTATAAAATTATATTTTTAATTCTTTTATTTCTAAAATTTCATGATGAGTCACGTAAAGCTGTATATAACGGCAGCTTGAAAAAAATGAAAATTGGGAACTCAAAAATCACGAAAAACAACTTACTTAACTTTTAAGAACACGTGCAGCTCCCTCTATACGCCAAGTGACTTTTAACCCTTAACCCCTTGAGGGGCAAGCAAAAATGTCTCTAAATATTGAATTCTCACCGAAATAATCGAAAAATTTTATTCTTAAATAAAGAAAAGCAATTTCTCAAAGATTTTCCTCCAAAGTTAAAAATATAAAATTTAGTTAAAATTATCTGGTGAGAATCTTGTTTAAATTAGGTGGGATATATTTTATCCCACCGCCCCTCAAGAGGTTAACTTCTTTGGAAATGGTGGTAGTAAAAGTAGTTACTTGTGGGTTCCCTGAAATACTCAACCAGTTATATAAAAGATTTTATTACGTAATAATGATATAATAAAATATTATATGTAAAAAATCGACCTTGTTTGTCTGCATATATTTAAAGTATTAATTTTACAGTATAACTGTTTCGACCGTATTTAAATTTTGGAAATACGTATATAAAGCTACAAAGCCATTTATCATACGAAATATTATTCTCAAATATACCTTTGGAAAACAAACTCATAAAATGAATCTTAAGCTCCTATTAAATGAACGGTATGAAGATGCGAAACAATAAATTGCTGCTGTATAGTTTAGAATGCGTCTAAGTAACTGCCAATCTTAATGGATGTTCTTTTATGTAAGGATGTCGTGTACTGAACGCAGATGACATGGAATTGGATGGATGAGGTTTATAGATGCATCTAATGTTGTACATAGCAGACAATTCACCAATGATTTATAATCTTTCATGATTCTTTATTGATGCTATGATCTTAGTTGTATTTTCGACGGATTGGTGATTTTTCCTTGGTACGGTTTGAAAGTATAAAAAAATGCACTTATTTTACTTTATATATAATAAGTACTAATAGGTTTTTAAGCTGCCGTCATGCACATAGCATGAATTTCTAGGAAAAAATATTGTCTTTTGCAAAAAAATTAACGGAAATTAGAATTTATCAACTAATCTGGATAACAAATATTAAAAGATATTACGCATACTTGTAGAGTACAAAAATAATCCTAATTTGGAGAATTAAATTTGATCAATTTGATAAAAAAGAAGTAGAAAACTGAAATTTATATTAATTTGTAGAAATTTTTTATATTTTTTTTTAAGGTTTATTTTCTCGTAAGAGATGCATTATTTATACGGAATTGAAATTTTACTTATAAAAGTTCAATAGAAACACAAAGATTTTAATACATATTTGAGTTCAGAATGTAAGAAAATATTGAAATACATATTTTAATTATTTTGGAACACTAATTTAAAAAAAAACTAAATTGTAAATAAAATTTGACAATTAATGTAGATTTGTGTAGTTCAACTCTGTCCCGCATGGAACATATTTTTTACAGTATTTTTCTTATTTGATGTCGAAATTTAACAATTAAATAGGCTAAAATTTTGGGTGTAATATAAGTGGATCCACATTGTTCGAATTCGGACAACACTTAAGTAAGTTTTATAACAGGGTTTTCCAACAACTAAACCAGGGGTCATACATGTACTAACAATTTCTTATGTTAATCTTCGCCTTATTTAATCACAAAATTTGGAATAAGCTTCAGAGATGAAACAAATGGAATACTAGTATATGACAAAATGTTGGATGCAAAAATAACTTATACATATTTCATAAATTTATGTTTTGTATAATACTTTGCTGAAATGTAAATATAAAACTCATGCATGTTTAGGATTTAACTTAATTACAAATAATAATTAGTATTCAATAATACAACAAATTAAAATATTCATTTAAACGTTCAAGTTTTCAGTCTTCATCATTATGAAAAGGGTTAAAATCAGTTCAGAAAAAATCTCATTAATTTTAAACAGTATGGGCAAAAAACATTAAACTAAAAAAATTATAAGCGAATATACCTAAGCATAAACGCCAGAAAGCAATCATGCATACACCTAAAAGTAATTTTAAAAAGATCTGTGTCCTATTTATTCACTCTTATTAATTTATACCACAAAGGAAACCTTTTTAAAGTGGTGGAATTTTGCCTCATTCAACTCCATCGTGTTGTTCCTCTATCTCATTTTTTTAAAATAAAAAGCTATCCCTTTTTAGGACAATATATATATATATATATATATATATATATATATATATATATATGTATTATTTATTTTTATGTCGAAGGAAATTGAAGAGTAAGTATTACAGCTTTATTAGCCGTCTATCAGTTTCAGTTTACTTCCATTGTTACTAAAAGTTTTTCTACACCACTAATTGTAAACTTTAAATTTTGCTTTATTTAATGGCAGACATTTTTTAATTATATAAGGTAAATATTTTAGTATGATAAAAGTGGTGTAAGGTCCCTATTTTTAGTTTACTGCTTCAAAAAATAAAATAAAATAAAAATGTTGAGTGGCTTATCAGTTTCATCTAAATTTTGACTTTTATTTATTACAAGATAATTAGCCTTAAAAATTGTCCTTAAAAATCTATTTTTCATTATTTTTATTATTTCTCAGTGGCTTAACTTTTACGCTTTTCAAATACTACTAAAATTCAATAGAATTTATTTTCTTATTTATTCGTTGTTTTGTACGATTAAATAAAGAAAATTATACTATTAAATTTTAGTGGTAAGAAAAAAATGCAAATGTTGACAGCTATGATATTAAGTTTAACAGCATCGCACACAAAAACTTTCATCATATCTCAGATATAAAAATGTATCATAAAATTATTGTTTACGTATATCTATCTATCTAAGTTATAATAAGCATTTTTTTTAACTGCACATGTAGTAAATATTTCTCCTTACGACATTCTTGGTGAGATAATTATGATCACAAATAATTTAAAAAAATACTTATTTGAGGAAAACAAAATGTTGGCACGCTTGGAAAAAGAAAGTCTAAAATTTTTCACACAAACAGGTTAAATTTATCTTTTACAATGTATCAAATAAAAAAGCCAGATATTTAAAATTATAGAAAGAAAATATATAAAGCTTTCAGAAATATAATCAGTTGGAAATATATATCTAACGAAGAAACTTTTCGATGTTTTCACACCTTGTTTTCACATCATAAAAGGTATCTAAAATTTGTGACAATACTTTATAGGGTAACCGGTGTAATCACAGCTTTGTGGCCATGACAACGAGTTGGAAAACCGAATCCCACCACAGTGCTGTTTAATGAAGATTTGTTATCAGCGTTCCCAGTGGGCTACTTTTTTTAAATTCAAATTTCTTGATTGACACCACATTTTTGAATTCGAAAAATTCGTCTTATTTACTGACATATTAATTAAGGACATATTACTGACATATTAACAAGGGGAACTTTATAATTTCAAGAAAGTGGTGCCAATCATGAAATCGGAATTTTAAAAAGTAGCCCACTGACAACACTGGTTCGAATTGAGAATTTCTTCCCTTATAATATAAAGTTGTCCCTAACAAAAAGTGTCCCATAAAATTCATTTTAACGCAATGAAAAGGCCTAAAAAATACGAAAATACATTGTAGAAAATGGAAATTTAAAACGAATTTTTGAGAAATGTTCTGGAATTTTAATGAATTTTTCTTCCGTCAAAATATGAAAATAATAATGATAAGTACAATTTCCGTATTTTGACGGATTTATTTTACAGTGAAGTTTAATTTTTTCCCCCGACATTTAACCGACGAGAACTCGATTAAGATTTTAATAAGAAGTAAAGACAAAAAATAAAACAGAAATTCTATTCTATTGTTACACTCGAACCCATACCAAAAGACCAGTGTTGCCAGACGGGCTACTTTTTTAAAATTCAGATTCTTGTTTGGCACCGCTTTTTTGAAATGTTAAAATACACCTTATTTAATGGCATATTAATTAAAGTGAAAACAAATGTAATTTTACCGTTTCAAAAAAGTGGTGTCAATCAAGAAAGCTGAATTATAAAAAAGTAGCCCACTGGCAACACTGCAAAAGACCGAGAAATATTCGCCCCTCTCAAACACGTGTCTCATGAAAAACAACTCCAGCAAACTGAAATGTATTTTTAGGAATTCAAAATGTATCACGTTCTTTAAGGATTATTGACTAACCATTTTGATAATTTTTCTTTGTTTTTTTCTGTAATAAAAAAACACATACAGATTCTGGCATTTTGAAGCTATAACAATTTTACGCCTTGCAGGATTATTAATAGTTCCAAGGTGTGCTTATTGTTCAAAAAGTTTTGAGAAACTTATATAAAGAGAGATTATTGCCTTAGTTTTGCTCTGAAAGATCATTTATGAAGCTTAGCTTTGCCCCTTAACGGTCGCATTAAATTCCGGTTTAAAAATTCAGATTAGTTATTGCCACCACTTTTTTGAAAAAGATATATTCACCTTATTTAAGGACAAGTAAAATTATACCTGAATAAAGCCAATAACGGTATTTTATAAAACTGGTGGGAATCAAACAATCTGAATACAAAACACAGCCCGTGAATATCACGGGAGCCAGAATTAACAGGTTAATCACCAAAATTATGCAGATTTAAAAGATAGCACCTGGACCATCATCCATAATCTTCAATAAAAGGTTGTACTGTTTTGCATGATTCTTTGCGAAAAATAAATTATGGATCAACAAATATCTACGACTAACCGAACTAGTGTTGCCAGGTGTCCCGCATAAATCGAGGCTCTAAATACTCTGAACACCAGTACTTTAAAGACATTTTCTTCGCCTTATCTAATGGCAGAATCATCTGCGATTAAAAATGACGAAATAAACTGTAAGAAATTAGTGGTGTCCAGAGCATTTGGAACCCTGATTTACGCGTGACCTTGGCAACACTAGTTAAAACCCATATTTCATACAAAATTGCCGGTCACTAATGTGTTAATTAATCCCAACTGCAAATATTGTACCACATTTAAAATATATATATATACTTTTACAATGCATGCGACAAAAGCATTTATTTATTTTCAAATCCATTTTCTCCTAAATTCTGGTGGTTGTTAATTTTTTCTATATTTTTGCAAAAAAATTATTTTGCTCGTGGAATGGCGTGTCTCAGGAACGTATCTGAAAGAAAAATGACTAGTTTTTTTCCTATTCCAAAAACTATCCTACTTTGACCGTTATTTGAATCCACTTTTTTCAAAAAATAATCTTCCTTAAATGTTTCTTTTGCAAATTTTACTGAAACCCACACCAACTTTTTTCCATTGCAAATTTTGTAGAAATCTTTCCAACGAAAAGTTTTTTACAGACAAAATTGTATACAAAAAATGGACCAATAGCAGCCTTGTATTCGTGTATGAATAAACCTGAAAGTCTCATATTTACAGTCCGTTTTCAGAACGTAGAATCAAACCAGAGAAAATTGGATTCTAGCCCGTCATTAGTGTTGCCAGTCCCTCACTTTTTTAATTAAGACTATTTATTTGATACCAATTATTATACATAGCTATATTCGCCTTCTATAATGACAGATTACATAAGCAGGCATCGAAGCGATTTACTCTGTTTAAAAAGATTGTAGCAATCAAGCAATCTGAAATTTTTAAAGTAGCGCACTGTCAACATGGATCCCCATATCTGTGGGCTTTCTACTGGACATATCCCGTAGAAATATTCACTTTAAGTTGTATAATCATATTGCACAATTTTCTTAACAATATGCATTTAATCTTCAAATGAAGCAATGAGTAGTGTCAAATGTATGTGAATCCAAGGCTCGTACTGAGCCGTTTTTTGAAAACTAGGGTCTTTTAACCCCTTGAGGGCAAGCAATTAGGTTTCTCTAATGTTGGATTCACACCGTAAATTTAAAAAAAAAATTGTTTCAAATAAGGAACAATGATTTTTCAACTTTTTTTTTCCAACAAAGTTATAAAAGTAAAATTTAATTACAATTTTCTGGTGTGAATCTGAATTAACATGAGGTGGGGCATAATATATCCCACCGCCACTGAAGGGGTTAACCCATTAAGGACGAGCCCCTTTTACATTACTTTTAATTATTCAACCCCTGTTCTTTTCCACATTGTAATTTTGATTTATTTAATCGAACAACATTTAAGATTAGATAATGTGAAAATGTCCAAACTAAAATACTGGTATTCAAATTTAAAATTTTTGTTCGCCTTACATGGCAATTTTTCTTGCCAACAGGCTTTATTGAGTTTTAAAAAAAAATTCGTGGTACGTTTTTGCAACAAATGCAACAAAACACCCTTTCCGAGGTAATGTTCGGCAAGTATTTTAAAGAAGATTTCTATTTGAAAAATGTGGTGTTTCAAAAATGGACCGAGTGGGAGCCCTGTGTATGTAAAACATATGTCACACAGTTTAATAAGGGGAGGTTCTGAGGTCAAAAACAGATATTTTGATGACTCTTTGTGTATCCATAGAGTATAGTAAATAAATAAACATATGAAGGTATTGACGGGCTGAATGGAGGATTTAACTATTAATCAATTACGCTCTGGCGCTGTTCTCTAACTATGACGTACTATGAGCGTACTATGACGTACGCTGCGCACGTCTTTGAGCCCAAGAGCACCGGCCTCTGAATACTAGGCCTGAACGCTGACACAAAAATGGCAGTTGCCGAAGGCGGATTTTTTTCAGCGTGTGTATGGTGCCTTAAATGTTCGTACCAATAATTTTTTTAAGTTTTTTTCCCCCTTTATTTTTCTAAGATTAAACAAATCAGAGAAATCTTTTATACAATACTGGTGTCTACATTAAATGGACCGTACCTACGTTAAAAGAAATCCGCCTTCGGCAGCCGCCATTTTTGAGTCAGCGCTCACGCCTAGTATTCAGAGGGCGGTGGCAAGAGGTTAAATGAATAATTCGGGCATGGGTAAAAGCATAGCTGCGAACCTTATTTTTTTAATTCGATTTAATTCGATTTCTAGCTGAAATTTTGTATCGAAAAAAAATTCTTACTTTAATTAGAATTAATTTATGAAGCCTATAAAATTTTATAAATTATTTTTATCTTCAAAATTTCTGAGTATAACTTATTTAAAAAAATTTGAAGGTTGACAACTATGATTTTGTTTTACTAAATTTCTGGTGGTATTTGATTACAAATATATGCAAAGATTGGAAATTATATTTTTTCGTATGCCCGAATGATTTATTCGACAGTGAAGTCATTCATTCTGCCCACCACTATGTGAAAGCCATAAAGTGCGATGGACCTATGTTGCCAGTTCGCTATTATTCTTCGTTTCAGATTGCTTGATTTTCACCACTTTTTAAAATAGCACTGTTTGGCTTGTTTTTAGATTATTTAATCTGTCATTAAATAAGGCAAATATATCTACTTAAAAAAAACTGGTGGCTATGAAGATTTCTGAAAGATTTCTTAGACAGGGATCTTCATACTGTAAAAAAAAAAAAAAAAAAAAAAAAAAAAAAAAAAAAAAAAACTGCTTTATTTACAGAAAATAGCTGCAAATTTTCATTAAAACAGTTTTTTTTTGTAAAAAATATAGATTTTTTCTGTAAAGATTACAAATTAATTTTTTTTACAGGAAAAACTGCTTTTCTTTATAACAGTTGTGTAAAAAATAAATTTAAAAAAATGCAATTGTTTTCTGTAAAAATTACAGATTTTTTTTACAGTGTAGGTTTTTTTATTTTTTGACGTCCGGCTATCTACTCGAGGAGGGGGGAGTGCCCTCCTCGGGGTCTTTAGCTAAGGAAGCCTAACCCGTATTTACTCAAGGATATCCCAGGTTTAAAGAAAACCACAGAAAACTCCGAACGATTAGGCCGACGGGCGCAATTGGGTTCGAACCAAGCACCTCATGTCTACCAGCTTTGAGAGCAGGATCTCTCGGCCATAGGTGGGGAACCAGGGGTCCTACGAAAACAAGTCCCAATGAATGAGCTGACGTATATAATCTGATAAATTTTCATATTATCTGAGCGACCGCGTTGCACGAATGATAGCGTGCCGGACTTCGGACCTTTCGATTGTTTTTCGGTATGAATTTGATCCTTCAATATACTTTTACCTTCAGACAAAATAATGATAATTTAATTTCGAATCGCAACAAAAATAACTTCATAATTTATTAAATTTGAGGGAAAAAAACACGCGCGCATACTTTTTCGCATACATTTATTTATTGTTTTATATATAAAGACAATTCTAAGTAAAATTTGAGAGAGATTGGAATGTTCTACTTTTGTGGATTAAATGAAACGAAAAATGTACACAGTTTGCACAGCTGCTAACTGGTACGTTTTTTTGTTACCACGATAATTTAAAAGGGATTTTATTGCCATATTTAATAGTTAAAAATCGCCGGATTTCGGCGTTTTAATTAGGCAAAATTAAATGTTAAATTATAGTGGTATCGCAAAACCGTTCAAGTTGGCAGCTATCGGTTTGTATTTATTTAGTCGGAAAAAATTGCCTTTAATTTACAATTTTTTACAGTTTTTTTCCCGGCATACACAATAAACTTCTTTCAGCGAATTGGATTTTGTGTACATAAACATAATGTATACTAAGTAATTTAATTTTTCCATTAACATAATATTTGGAAAAGATGGAAAAGAAATAACGTACAATAGCACAATTTAATTTTCTATTCCGTATTTTAATCTATTTCGTGGAGAAAAACGGGATTTTATTCTAATAAATAATTTGACCATTTGCAAATAAAAAGAAAATTCTGTCGACTGAAAAAATAAACATTATATACATTTTTTTTTTTTTTTACTTACTTTTCATTAACACGTTCACGCCGGCGCGGTGGGTCACACTCGACTGTTTTGGAGCTGCCAAGTATCTGGCTTTTTGGATACCAGTATTTTAATACAGAAAATGTTGTTTTATTTAATTAGAACAATTGGGCGATTTAAAGGAGCAACATTTTCTCTAAAATAATAGTGGTGTGCAAAAAGCCGGAGATTTGACAACTCTGAGACAGTCGAGTGTGACCCACCGCGCCAGCGTGAACGTGTTAAAGTGAGGAAAATACAATCTTTAGTAATTAAAGCTCTCTATAAAGAAATAAACAAATAATTATATGTTCAAAAGCATGTATTTATTGATATCTGTCTTAAATACATGCACGGAGTTGCATAGGCTCCCGCTTTTTACTCACCACTATTATCTTAGAGAAAATGTTCTTTTAAATCGGCCAAATGTTCTAATTAACCCATTTATGCCTGCAGTGTTGCCAGCGGGCTACTTTTTTAAAATTAATATTTCTTCATTGGCACCACTTTACTGAAATGGTAAATATACCCTTGTTTTCGCCTTAATTAATATGTCATTAAATAAGGCGAATTTTACTATTTCAAAAAAAGTGGTGCCAATCAAGAAATCTGAATTTTAAAAAAGTAGCTCGCTGGCAACACTGTATGCCTGACGTCCCATTTTTGGGACGCTTCGAATTTTAATAAATTTGTGTAATTTTCTTCTTCTTTATAACATGAAAATTTTCTGGAATGATTATCTATAAATGTCTTTATCTGTTACCGAAAAATGGTAGCATAAAATGGATATTTATTTGCTTAAAATGAAAGCTTTTTTCGGAGTTGACAATTTTTTTCCTTTTCAAGATGTCGAAATGTAAAAAGCAAGTTTATTTTTGTTTTTTCTACCAATTATCCAAATATATAAGTCATAATCGTAGCTTGTAAAATCCTTTGAAAAACTTATTTTTTTTAAATTGTGAAATTATGTGTTCAAAGCTATTTTTTATGCATGTTCGTATCGTACAAAATATAGGGCGCTAGGCACGAATGAGAACATATTTTTATTAGCCATTTAGGGGAAAGTTATTTATGTAAAGCCCTTTTCAAGATGATTATGAAACAAATTGTTTTAAGCCTCAAATACAATTATTATTTGTTTATTATTACTAATACTTATAATGGTGTTAGTCTCTGAAAAGAAAAGTCCATATTTTTTTAGTAATTCATAAAATTGCAAATCATAGTACATAATATACAATTTAAAAGTTTATTTTATGTAACTATAGACAAAACATATGATTATGCATATTATATATTTACAAATATTATCCGTATTTCCATATATAGTATGTTTCATTTTTCTCAAGTAAAAAAAAAAAAAAAAAAAAAAAAAAAGGCGTATTTTTTTTTAGTATTTGTCCAGTTTATTTTGCAACATTTTAAAGAGATTTTACTAAAAAATTTGAGAAAATAAATATTCAGGTGCAAATGGGTTAAATAAAACGACATTTTTTGTATTAAAATACTGTTTTCCGAAAAGCCGGAGACTTTGCAGCTCTGCATGAATATTTCGTATTATGATTCAAAATTAATTGATAAATATTTTGCCGGGAAAAATATTTCATTAGGGAATCGAACAAACACAGGATACAAAAAAATTAATTTTAGAAGTCTAGGTGCTATACCAACCACTTTATAAAATATCTCAGAAACGATAGTAATTTATCCGATTATATAGGTAAATGAAGTGTGATAATTGAGGGGTTTTTTTTACCCTTAAGATCGCATGGTCATCCCACTTTATCGCTTTCATATATTTATCTATAGAGTATATTCTATCGGTGTACAAAAGGTCACAGTATTTTCTGATTTGAACGTCGAATCATCTCCTTGTAAATGACGTATTTATTGTATCTTCATTTAACATTTATATTAGACCATGAATCAATTGAAAGATAAACAGACATAGTCATTGACATTCTTACTTCTTCTACGGAGGAAATAAATAAAAATTGTTTCTTATTGATAAATCGATAAACTTTTCTAAGTCCATTAAACTTATGTTTTTTAGTGTATGTTTTCTCTGCGGGAATTGAATGAAAATACGTAAAAAGAGTAAATCTAATTATCATGAAAAGTATTTTAATACAAGTCAATAGCTGTCAGATTTCCTTAAAAACGCAATAAAAATGTAACATTTTGCTAAATGTTTTCATTAGCCTTTTAATTGTTTTACAATTAGACATTTAATCACATTTCATGCAGATAAATACAGGGTGGTCATAAAAAAACTTCCCTGATATATGAACTCCTAGCGGCCTAACCGCTCAACCAATCGAAAAGAAATTTTAGATATACCTATTTGAAGGTACGTGCTGGAGATCGTGATGATTTAAAACAATAGAGCTCTCACGGTTACGGTTACAGTGAAAAAAATTCGAAAATTTCGAATAGCAACACCCTTTTTTTTCATGCGCAAATTCATCATCGCACTGAAAAACCCTAAATGGCGTTGGAATGATATTTACACGTACGATGAAAATTGAACGTATTGATGTAAAACACTTCCAAAAAAGATCATTACGAGGAACGAAAAAGTGGTGCCAAGACATGTTTTCCAGTAGTCGATTTTTTTTCCACTTGTGAACTGAGTAATGCTGTAAGATTTCTTTTAATTCTGAGTTGTCTTTGTGTAGACATTGTGAAAATTGAAATGTAATCATTTGTTTTATAGTGCTGAATATTACGTTACATAGGAACTGATTAGGATTGAGTGTCACGATATTACACCGGAAAATTTAGTCATACGAGTATCTTTCCAACGCCATTTATGGTTTTTCAATGCGCTGATGAATTTGGGCAGGAAAAAAAAAAAGGGTTGCCATTCGAATATTTGGACATTTTTTCACTGTAACCGTAACCGTGAGAGATCTATTGCATCAAATCATCACAATCTCGAGCGCATACCTTCAAATAATTAAATCTGAAATTTTCTTTCGATTGGTTGAGCGGTTAAGTCGTTAGGGGTACATATATCGGGGAAGTTTTTTTTATGACCACTCTGTATAGTAAAACTAATACACGATTCCTATACACTTTTTACTGAAAGTTATGGTCGCCATTTTTAACAGGGTGCGTAGAGGTGCTTACTTTTGACCATAGCTGCCAACTCTTCCTTTTTGTTTTGTACCACAAGAAGCTACATTTAATGAGCAGATTACGGTGATTTAAAATGATAAAATTTATTATAAAATTTTTGTGGTACAATAAAGAGTAAGAGTTGGCAGCTGTGCATTTGACCACAAAAGCACCGGTAATTTGAAATAGTTAATATTTGTCATATTTAATTCCAAAATTAGTGCGATTTGTGGCAAAGATTTACTATTAATAAATACTAGTATTGTTGTAATCACTTAAAGTAGTAAGTCTTCAGCCTTTTTGCTTGAAACTAGTTTGCCATTACAAATACTGAAAAGAAATCTTGGACTTATATAATTACGAAATTTTTGTGAAAAAAGAATAAGATTTCTTCTATACTAGTATCGCGGTAACTTGGCAGTGAGTCGTCCACAGGTTGAAACAAAAAAAAAAAAAAAATACGTGAATTCTTAAGATTTTTTTCTCAGGAAAATAAAACAATACAGGGTAGCGCAAACTGAAATATATTCAGGAGGAGGGTCCAAATTTCAACTCCTGAACCCAGTTCAGTTTGCGCTACTTCACCACTTCCAACGATTAAGATTTTGAGCTCAAAATTTAAGTTTAAGTGTAAGCTTTTGAAAGCATTTAACGAGGCACAAAAAATAACGGTAAAAAATAGTTGTTCGTTACTCCAAAGTATAAAGCGCCCTCTATCGGCATTTTTTCAACTTTATCTTTAAAATTTATTTTCAAGAAAATACTGACACAAAGAATAGTTTTAGAAAAAAAATTGCAAATGAATCGACCAATTTTTCCATTTTTTATAATCATTTGAAAATTTGGGCCCTAAACTTTAATTACGCCTATCTCCTTCAGGATGACATTTGGGACCCTTAGTTTCGTATTTAATATTGTACTATCACCCTTTAAAAATTTGCCCATGAGTTTAGATACACCCTGCATATTTAAAAAAACACTTTTTGTATTTTGTTTATGACACTTCAAAGAAAAATAAATAATTTTTATAAGGATGAAATAATCTTGTGTGTCCCAAGCAGACTCGCTCGGTGTAGTTCCACTCGTTCTGGAGAAGTCCTCGGTCATCACCGTAACTCAGTCAAATGTTATCTGAAATTATGAAAAGAATAACGTCTTTACACCGAGCACTTAAAACGGTACTTTTTTGTTAACCGGTCGCCACTTATCGCCAAAATCTCACCAAACAATTTTTCTCGCCAAATCATTTTGCACCAATCTCTAAAATCAATTACATTTGTTAAAAACCCAATCACTAAACGATATATAAGCTCTACGTACCCATTAAACATAAATAAAATCATTGGATGTACGAAATTTGTTTTGAAGCAGTCTCTAAAATGCATGAAATTCATTTAAACCGGGATCACTATAATATATATATAAATGCATCCCAGTATACGCCACTGTAACGTAAAAGTACCCTAATTTTTTATACCCAATATTTCAATACTGTATTATAATATCTAAAAAAAAGTACTTAAAAATACCTAAAATATGGTAACAGAAATATTTAAATAAAGCATAACATAAACTACATAGAATTTATTTTATAATGAAACTATGAAACAGTAACTCACGTTATTGAATATTCCCAAAAAATTTATATCACTTAAACCTTTAGTGCGCAGCTCTGCATACATGCAAACAACACTGTTTTGAATTTAAAAGATTTTTTTATTCGCATATACCTAATTCACACAGGAAATTAAAATAGCAATATTTATTTTAATTAAAAAGAGACATTCCGTATTTAAATAAAGCGAAATTAACCATTGAAACTTTCTGGTATACAGTCAGATTCTCTGAACTACGTAATTTCTAGAACGTATTCTATTATGGGAATTAAAGGGTTAAAAGTTAAGTTTTATAAAATAAATAATTATATAAAATGAAGTATTTGGAGACATACATATTAAAGTATTTACTAATTTGCATTATTTTAGCGTAAAACAGCCTCACAATAGTCGTTTTTACTTGTATTGCAGATGTGCGACAGAAGAAAAGATTGACGTATTATATGAAAAATATTTCTCTGATTTTTTTCATTATATTTCCTTCATTATAAACCATTCAAAGTATCATATATAATTCTTTCGAAACAAAATAAAATATCGCGCATTTAAGGGTTAAAACCTGTGAAAATGGATCATCAGCTGTCCATCTCCACATAAAGTCAACAAAATAAGATCCTAAATGATCCCGGGCGGCAGTGGCGTAGCGTTAGGGGAGGAGGCCTCGATCATTTTAATACCAGTACTATTATATAGAAATTTTGGCTTTATTTAATCATTGAACGTTATACGATTAAACAAAACAAAATTTAGCATACAATAATGCTGGTAGCAAAATGATTGACCCCCCCCCTCCCCCATCTACCCCAAAGACACTGCCGGGCGCTGACGCAATGTTTCTTAATAAGCCATTTTACGCTTTCCCAAAGCTTTTCAATTATTTGAGTATGAACTCAACTGTCAGGATCTACAAAATTAAACTTATAAATAACGTTGAAATGTTTAAATCCCTCCTCTTCAAGTTTTGTAGCACAAAAATTTACAGCTTCTTGCTCTATTTTCGGAAAATCCCAAATTTTTATAATTATAAAACAAAGAGCAATAACACAAACATATTCCAATGACACAAAAGCATTTCAATCATGTCGCGAGATGTGCATTAGGGTGGGTCGAAAAAACCGAAATATTTACAATCGAAATGTAATAGAGCGGAAAAGTTGCCTTTTGTAATAAACAATAAATTCATGAAATATTATACCAATCGGTTAATATCTTTTACCGCCGCAAGGGGGCCAAAGTTTCAAAAAATTGCGAAAAACATGTATTTTTCAATATTTTTTTTTAATTATCTAAACGTACGTATACAATTTCTAATAGGACACAATAGCTACATGAAGATATAAGAAATGTCCCGCTTAATGTTCATTATGATAAAATCATATCTTTTACTGCTGCAAATGACCATATTTTTAAAAAAATTGTAAAAATTTCAGTTTTCCTAAATTTTTATAATATGTCTAGAAGTAAATATATTTACTTTATATCTATTAATATATCATAAATTTTGTTAACTATTTGTCATAGACTGGACAATAAAAACGGTAATCATTCATTGTTCTTGACGACCGCTTCATCTACTACTGTTTTACTGCATATCAGCAGTTCATATACCACAAATCACAAAAATGATATAAAATGAACAAAATATTTTACAATTTTATTAATTAAAATACAGAGATGTTTAACCTAAACGGATAAAATAAACTTAAAATGAAGAAGTATATAAAGTAAATGAATTTTATAATATGACTTGCTTCCAAATAAAGCCATTGTTCCTCGAGAGGCCGAAATTGATCATATGTTATCCTCACTCTGTTCTGATCCACAAACTTTACCAGCAATTTAGTGACTAATTTAATTTCTACTGATTGAGTGGGACAAGGAAATTTATAATAGCTGGTATATTTAATCGAACATTCTAAACTCACCAGTGTTGTTAGATCGTCAGTGGATAGACAAACCGTAACAGGTGGTTTCATTAGTTTACAGTTTTGACTTTCGACTAAAGCCATGCAAATTTAAGCTTCAAAGTTCAAGTATGGAATGACGAATGGCACTATTCGTGTCCACAGAACTTCGTGCTTTGGCAATTTTCAATTTTGGCAATCGGCTGATACAGTACACTTTCAGGATGTACTCAATGAGTACATCCTGAAAGTTTACTACATCAGTTGGTTCACAATTAAAACGAATCCATCGTATTTTTCAAATTCTGTGGACTAAAATTAGTAACCCCCGTTACTTGCCATATCAGCTACGAAATATTATAGTTCCTGTAATTTCACGAAATACCTGTTTTGCAAATCATGAAAATAGCCTCATTGGAATGATGGCATATGAAGGAGAGGACATCAGGACCCCAGCCATAAAGAAAAGTGCCAAAGCACGAAGTTCTGTGGACACGAATAGTGCTATCCGTCACCTCGTCATTCCAGACTTGAACATTGAAGCTTAAAATTGTATGGATTTAATCGAGTGGCAAATAAACTAACGAAACCACCTGTTACGGTTTGTCTAACAACTGACGTTCTAACGACGATGGAGCGTTTAGAATGTTCTATTAAAGATATCAGCTATTATAATTTACCTTGTCCTACTAAGTCAGAAAAAAGATGCGTGAAATTAGTCTCTGAAGTGCTGGTAAAGTTTGTGGACCAGAACACAGAGGAATCGCATATGTTGAATTTCGGCCTCTCGAGGAACAATGGCTTTATTTGGAAGCAAGTCATATAATAAAATTAAATTATTTAAATACTTCTTCATTTTAAGCTTATTTAATCCGTTTCGGTTAAACATCTCTGTATTTTAATTAATAAAATACTAAAATATGTTGTTCATTATATATCATTTTTGTGATTTTTCTTATATGAACTGCTGGAATGCAGCAAAACAGCAGTAGATGAAGCGATTGTCAAGAAAAATGAATGATTACCGTTTTATTTTCCAGTCTATACCAAATAGTCAACAAAATTTATGACATATTAATAGATATGAAGTAAATTTATTTACTTATAGACATATTATAGAAATTATAAAAATTTAGAAAAAATGAAAATTTGAAATTTTTTCAATTTTTTTTTCTAAATATGGTCCCTATGCGGCAGTAAAACATATGCCTTTATCATAATGAGTATTTACCGGGACATTTCTTATATCTCCATGTAGCTATTACGTCCTATTAGAAATTGTATTCGTACGTTTGGATAATTTAAAAAAAATATTGAAAAAAACATGTTTTTTGCTATTTTTGGAATTTTTGCCCCCCTTGTGGCGGTAAAAGATATTAACCGATCGGTGTAATATTTTACGAATTTATTATTTATTACAAAAGGCAATTTTTTCGCTCTATTACATTTCAATTATAAATATTTCGGTTTTTTCGACCCACCCTAATGTGCATACCGACAAAACAGCGCGAAACTAATGACAATGATAACTCAATTCAAAACTTGCCAAACGAAACAATAATTTGCGAATTATCACTAGCGCCCGGCTAACAGAATAGAACCCTTAAACCTTCAGAGTGATCGTTCGGTTTTTGGAGAAAAAATATTTTGAACAAAATGACGGCCGTTCAAAGTTAAGGTACCGATTTTAATAAAAAAAAAATTGACCTTTGATTATTGAACCCTTTGATCTCTGGTTGGCGAATTTCTTACCACTTAATTTTAATCTCCAAATGTCACGATGACACTAAAATTTTCGACCAAATTTATTTTAAAATAAATGAATGTACTTTTCCTGTATATAATAAACAAAAATTTTTCTTTGCAATATACTGGTGCCAATGTGACATTTGGGTATTTTGAAGAAATTCACCCACCAGTGCTTAACCCTCTCGCTGCGCAACCCGAAATTTTCTGGGGCATGCATTTTTTCCGTCTTAATAACCCTCCCATAGGTGCCAACCTCAAACTAATCTTCCGTAATACGTGCGTTAATTTGACTCCGGTTTAATATGATTCGAACCCTAATTTTTTTTTTAGGAAATGAAATTAAATACGTTCCACGTAGAAACCTTGAATTAAATAAATATAGATTCACGAAATACATTTTCTGGTTCGAAAGTGTGTAACCTGGGTCAGATTAATCCAAATATTACGGTAGATTAGCGGAAGGTTGGCAGCTATGCCCTCTTTGACTAGTCCAACGAGTAATTTTTTTATTGTAAATTTTGTCTTTTTTAATCGGAGCCTTTTCCCGATTAAATAAGACAAAAAAATTTCCTTTGAAAAACCGGTGACAAAAGAATAAAAATTCTTAAAAGACGCTCTTCGCGAAGGGGTTTTGATAAAACAATTACGCAGCAAGAGGGTTAACCATTAAATGCATGATTTTTTATTTTGTTTCGAAAAAATTATATATGATTCTCAGAAAGATTTATTATACAGGAAATATAATGAAAAAAATCGGAGATATATTTTTCGTATAATACGTCACCCTTTTATTATTTATCACATCAGCAATACAAGTAAAAACTAAAACATTGCAAATTAGTAAATATTTTAATAAGTATGAATCTAAATACCTTATTTTATAAAACTGAACCCTTAAATGAACGCATCATTTTTTTAGAATTGTGTTTTTTGCTCTTGTATTAAAGATTGGACACCAGAAATTTTAAGATAGCTTTTTAGCTTTTTAACTTTATTTAGGACCATATTTTTGTAATTTTTACTAGTTTAATATTTCTAAATAAATATAGTGGTTTCCAGGAGTAAAATAAAAAGTGATGCACATGTGCATCACTATGCATTTATAAAGAAGGAAAAATTCATCAGATCGCCAAAAGGAACAATTTCTCCTTACATTATATTGTTGTTTAAAATTTTTCAAGATATAGTGATCGTCGTCTTTAAAAACATACTTTTGAGATTATCACGTTTAACCCTTTCAGGGGCAAGATACTTCAATTCGCAAAATGCTAAAATGAGTGAATGGCACCAGAATGTATGTACAACTTCCTTTCAAAAGAGGAAAAAGCTTTCGTCCACGTACTTAATAAAAGGATATTTTTCATTCAAATATTCTGGTGACAATGTAGCATTTATGGATTAAAATTAAGTGGTCCAAAAATGAACCACCGCTCTAGAAGGGGTTAAATATTTAACCCATTAAAACACCCGTGTTAAACTCTGGCCCGTCGGACAACACTAAAATTTTACAGTAATCTTTGCCTTATCTAATATCATCGAATCTCTGCAATTTTAGAAGTGGACTATTCCTTTAAAAAATTGGTGGTATCGTACGGGCCATAGTTTGACACACATGCAATAACGCCTACTGTTGCTTCAGAGCAACAGCATATCTTCCAATACTTTTGTTGGTTGCACACCAGTAATCGTGAAGATAAATATTCGCTTTCTTTGATGACAGAAACGCCGCGATAAAATAAGAAAATATTTCAATTTTGAAAACGTGGTGCGAAATGAAATATTTCCATTTTAAATAGAAAAATAATTCGGGGTTTATGGGTTATGTAATAATTTATATATGATAGAACAAATTAAATCATAGCGGAGTAACTTTCTTCGTTTTTATGAAATCAAGTAAAAAATGTAACCAAATATTCTTTACTAATTGTACTTTCAGAAAATATAACAAAAAATGCATTTTTTGAAAGTTTGCAAATAGGCCTTTAACCCTTTAAAGTGACTAGATGTCATATTATATTCTTTAAAAATTCTTTTATTTCTTTTTCAGAATTTTATAAACAATAAATTTGAACATTATTTTATGCATATGCGAATGTTTATAAATTAGCATTTTAAAATTATTTTTCATAAAAAATGTATCAATAATGGCAAACCGTTTTGCTTTATCATCAGAAAGCGTGTATACATAAGATAAAAAAAAAGTCTATTGTTATGCATTGAGGATTAAACTAGCGTAATTTACTGGCAAGGATTTCGAAGTAAAGTGAAGGTAAATACTGAATAATTTATTTTGAATTACATTTTATTCTCTTTTACTGCGTTAAAATAAGATTATAGGAACACTATACGAATTTGCAAGTCATTATTGCAACTATTTACAAAATCCTTAATTTCTTCTATTGCGGAAAGTAATTATAAGAGCAAATTCCAAATTAATGAAAAATAGGAGATACAACCCAGGATGTCAGCGTTACAGAATATAAGTGAAAATCATTTTTTAAATTTAAAACTCTAAGTGATTTTTTATATTTAGTATATATATAGACTGCCCACTAACGCAACCAAGAAGCCTTTTTATATGAAAAATATCAAATATGTATTCAAATAAAGTTTTCAAATTCATTAAAAGCAACACTGTCGCAAAAGCCTTTTGACAGAAGTTAATAGCTGAATAAATTGCTAAAGATCTTGCTATTGAGAGAGGACATTTTGATTCTGATAGTTTCAGTAGTTTAATCGCGTAGTTCCATTACATGTTTGTTAAATTCATGTTTTATTTATATTATTTTACTTATTTACTGATGAAGTTTTAATTTTGTTATTGAATAAAACCGAA
The DNA here is from genome assembly GCA_963932465.1 of Maratus speciosus. Classification (NCBI taxonomy): domain Eukaryota; kingdom Metazoa; phylum Arthropoda; class Arachnida; order Araneae; family Salticidae; genus Maratus; species Maratus speciosus. Next base: position 312,747,012 of record OZ010796.1, read on the forward strand.
TATGAAAAAAACATTTGTTTTCCTATTCGATGGTCTAAAAACTTAAACTGTGCGATGTTTATTTAAAAAAAAAAGCAATAAAAACGAAATTTATAGGTCAGGTGATGACACCGTAAATATGGCGTAACAAATGCTGAACTATTTATATTGCTAAAGTGCAAATGGGTTAACCATTTGCAATCGGCTTGCACGCACTTTTGGCCTTATTTTATCTTTGAACGAAATACGATTAAATAAATCCAAATTTGTATATAATAATATTTGGAGTAAAGTGTTTCATCATACTCTGACGCAATGCCACACACTTAGGCCGAGACGCTGCCATCGAAATACTCGAGGCCAGGCGACACGAATGTACCGTCATCACTAATAGACCAAAGGCTCACTACTGTTGGAATTCACACCGGGAATTTTTGAATAGCAATTTCCTTTTATTTTATTTGTGGAATATCTATCACCTTATAAAATAATAATAACTATTTAAGCTTACTGGTGAGAATTCGGATCCCTAATTAAAAATTCCGTCAGATGCAGAATGCCAGTGTTGCTGCATCTGGCTGATTTTTTATAGGGGGATTCCAAACTCTCACCAGTAAGTTTAAATATATACTATTGTTTAATAAAATGATAGCTATTCTACAAATAAAAGAAAATTTCTATTCAAAAATTTCCGGAGTGAATTCCAGCACTAGTGAGAAGTCGGTCGATTACTGATGACGTCACACTCGTGTTCTCTGGCCTTGAGTATTTGGATGGCAGCGGCCGAGACGGTCAAAGTAAACAAAAGAGAATTTTGCATTTAAGTGACTTTTTGTGCGTTTTTTTCTTTTATAATTGAAGAAGGAAGAACTGTTTGAATTTTTCCGAAAATAATTTTTAGCTATCATATAGAGGGGTTTAAAATTGAGGCTTTTTTTAGACTTTTTGAAATTGGAAAATTTTAGCCGAATTTTTTTCTCTCCGTCTATCTTTATTTTGAAAGATAAAATTTAAACTTTGAGGGTATTTACCTCCTATTTAGAGGACAATAAACCACAATTAGCAAATTGAAATATTGTATTATATGTAAAAATTAGGGTATAAATTATTTTAAAATAGCATGTAAAATTGGTTGTTGAAGCTTTAGCCCGTTCGTTACGGAGGAGCTGGCCGCGGTTACGCATTCGAGTTACAAGGAAATTTGTCACAAGACTAGTTGCACTGTACAGCAGCGCAAGACGCGAAAACGTATTTTGTAGCCACAATTAGCCCATTCAAATATTGTATTAGTATATGCAAAAATTAGTGTATACGTTATTTTAAAATAGCATGTAAATTTGGTTGTTGAAGCTTTAGCCCCTTCGTTACGGAGGAGCTGGACGCGGTTACACATTTGAGTTACAAGGAAATTTTCCACAAGACTAGTTGCACTGTACACCAGCGCAAGACACGAAAACGTATTTTGTGGCAGTCATAGAAATCTCGAGCGTGATTGATACTAAACTTTTCATTTGGACTGAGACAATCATCGGTGACTCACTCGAAGTGACACTGGACTCATGTGTATTTAACGTGTTTAAAAATCATTTCTAAAATGTTTATACTGCTTTGTCGTAGCCTAAACCAATCCTCGGCCGAAAGCCGATTTCGACGGAATCTTATCTCGCGGATAAGATGGAAGGACTTGACGCTTATCGTTTTAAAATCATATGGATTTCTTCACAGTAAATTAATTAAAGTAATGGCATTGATATAAATAATATATTAAATAACAACTAATAGTACCCAGAGAATGTTTCACCGATTCCGCCAATGGGCGCCAGGAGTACCCAGAGAACGTTTCATGGATGCCGCCAATGGACGACGGGTGTACTCAGAGAACGTTTCATGGATGACGCCAACAGGCGATGGTAGTATCCAGAGAATATTTCGTGGCCACCGCCAATGGGCAGCAGTAGTAACAAAAGGGTTAAAAATCGCTCCATTGGCCTCTGCCATATCTTGGTAATTTCCCAGAAACATCTAAATTTATTTCAGCTGCAACTATCTGCAATTGTGGTTTTCGTCCTCCTTATTCTCATTCCCACATTTCATTAAAGGCTGACAAATATCCGGAGAATGATTAGACACATAAATTTGGGACTGTCCTTGTTCGATTCCTTACACGAAAATACGCAAGAATAATCTCATCTCAAACAACTCTAAAACATATAACGCTTGGTCTTTTTTAAATTTCTTTTATATATATTAATATATTTATTTGCTTTATTCAACAAGTTTGTACGTATAAAAACGTAGGGAAAATATCGTCATCGTCGTCGCTTTCGATGCATTTGATCGTCGCCGGGACAAACTTCCACCAGTAAATTTAAATAGAATATTTCTCCTTCTTGAAACATCTTATTAATGTAAAATTTGAGACATAAAGAATGTCTAAGATAGCTATTCAGTTTTACTGGTGGAACTCATTTTCACTGCCGGTAGTTAGGCCCTGTATTTCCGCCATATTTTGACAACCTAAACAACCTCCTTTCAAGGTCTGTGAAAGAAATTATGATACTCGGAGCAACTTCCACCAGTAAAAATGAATAAAATCTTTTACAATATTTCTCAGAGAAATTTCTCATGAACAAACTGTGAAAGTAAGGCGAAATTTTTTATTGAAAAATTACTGGTGGAATTATGCTTCGGAGGTAATCAGAAATTGTTTGTCCGATGTCAAAAATCGGCCGCCATCTTATGACAACCCCCTCAGTTACTTCACTCGTAACTAGTAGACAATACCCTATATGTTTCTACCCCTTTATCTCCATCTCTTTTATCTTCGTTGTTATGACTCGTATTGACCTGCTGATGGCTCTATTCACTTCATTGGGAAAAACACAAAACTAGACACTGAAATATTTCATGAGGAAATATATTTTAGCACCCGGAAATGAACAAGAATTTAAGTTATGAAATATCGACAGAAAAGTGGTTTTAATTCGCAAATTAAGAGTCATATCGACCTCTGTATGGTCTGATTCGATTTCTCTTAAGCGATGCGTTGGAAATTGAGGCCAGAAACCAATTTTATTTAAGATGGAATAAATTGCAAAATCCTTGCCGGAAAACCGGTATTTCGCGCCACTGTGCGCCTCTGGTCCATGGTAGAATACATGCAGGGCTGCCACAGGTGATTATTTTTTTATTTCTGTACGCAATGGTATTTTTCTATTATAAATTCTGAAGTATATTTCTCTCCTTGTCAAAGTGTGTTATAATGATTTCTGTTTTGAGAAAGTGGTCCCAGATAGAATTTAAAAATAGTCGCCTGTGGCAGCCCTGTATATGCTACAATCAGTTTTGCCAAGTTAGATAATTTTCATTCAGATATTAAAAAACCATACCAGCAATTCGGAACCTTAGCTTTTGCTTCACCTAATGAAAGATATTCCGAGATTAAATAAAGTGAAAATTAATATTTGAACTATCTGGTATAAAATCGGAAGTTCAAAATTTAGAGACGCTTAAAAACTTATTTAAAAAATTGAAAAACGTATATGAATCATTCTCTGAAAAGCGGCAATTTTATGTCCCAAGGGTCTTGAAGACATATTTTTAAAATTACAAAAAGAAAAAGTGATTTAACCGTTTATCTACTGACGGTACTTATAAGTACCACTAACTTTCAACATTCATCCCATAGTGAATATTACTAATATTCTAAAGGTACTTTGCAAAAAAATCTCTTTTAACTCCACTTTATCCAGATACATGACAGCAGTAGTTCTAGGTTTATTATTTTAGCGAGGAAGGAGGCTATCTTTGACACAGATGATGTGTTTTGTGCCACCATTTTGTACAGATTGTCATTCTCGTCTTTTTATTGCTGTAAACACAGTAAAGGATATAAGTGTGGAATTTATTTTATGTGTTCATAATGATCTTAGATTACATTTTGACTAGATATTTTAGGTGAACGGTGTATGTATTTGATTTAACTCCTTCAAGGGCGGTGGTTCATTTTTGGACCACCTAATTTTAATTCCTAAATGCTACATTGGCTGCAGAATATTGTAATAAAAAATTTCCTTTTATTAAATACGTGAACAAAAGCTTTTGCTTATTTTGAAATAAATATGATTTTAAATTCTGGTGTCAGTCACTCATTTGAGAATTTTGCGAATAGAAGTACCTCGCCCCTGAAAGTGTTAACAGTTGAATTACTCGGTGGTAGTTATAAGTACCGTCTGTACACTGAGTGTTGGAGAAAAACCTCTTGTTTACTTTTCGTCTGTGTAGTTATCCATCGTTTTCATCTGCTTTAAAATGTAATTACTAAAATGTAGTGTAATAAGGATTTCCTCGTTATTTCTGTTCTGTTTCATTGTTATTTTTTATAGGAAATTGAAAAAGTTGTGGCAACGTCTCTCGTTTTTGCTATGCTAGAAATGGCATATATAAATTCATATATTGCATATGTGGAGATGCGAGAAAACATGTTGTCTCTGGAATATAAACGTCGCATAACTAAAGAACTGCTAACAAGATCGAAACCTAAAAAAATAGTTTTATTAACACTTTCAGGGGCAAAGAATTTTTTAATCTAAGGTGTTGAAATAAATAATTGGCACCGTAATTTGCCAAAAGATTTATTTCTAAATAAGAAAAAGGGCCTATATTTCACATACTTATTAAATTACTTATTAAATAGAAACTATTTTCTGGTACCATTTAAAATACCTTGTGAGTTTTCTGTTATGATATTTTAGTCATAGTGTACTGACGGTACTTATACCCTATATCTACTGCATTATGATCTACTGCAATTTCTTTCATGTAATATTGTTTTTTGCGGTTACTACAAGGAAAATTAAAGGATAAGCATAAAAAAAAATACTTACCCGTGCGAAATTTAATTATTTAGTGGCAAATAGTTAAAGTGGTATTTTAAAGTCCCGTCAGTACACTATGACTAAAATATCGTAACCGAAAACCCACAATGTATTTCAAATGGGACCAGAAAATATTTTCGATTTAATAAACATGTAAAATATAGACTTTTTCATATTTATAAATAAATCTTTCGGCAAATTCCGGTGCCAATGATTTATTTCAACACTTCAGAATTGAAAATGCTTTGCCCATGAAAGTGTTTAAAAAAAAAAAACTATTTTTTTAGCTTTCAATCTTGTTAGTAGTACTTTAGTTATGCGACATCTATATTCCAGGGACAACTTATTCTCTCGCATCTCCACATATGTAATATATGAATTTACATATGCCATTTCTAGCATAGCAAAAACGAGCCATTGCCACAATTTTTTCAATTTCCTATACAAAATAACAATGAAACATAAAAGAAATACCAGGGAAATCATTACTACACTACATTTTAGTAATTATATTTTAAAGTATATGAAAACTATGTATAACTACACAGGCGAAAAGTAAACAAAATGTTTTTCTCCAGCATTCAGTGTACTGACGGTACTTATGAGTACCACCGAGTAATTGAACTGTTAAATCAAATACATACACCGTTCACCTAAAATAGCTGGTCAAACTGTATCCTAAGATGATAATGAACACATAAAAAAAATCCAACACATATCTCAAATCTTTTACTGTGTTTGCAGCAATAAAAAAACGAGCGTGACAATCTGTACAAAATGTCGACACAAAAGCCATCGTCTGTGTCAAAGTTAAACTATTTTCTCGCTAAAATAACAAACCTAGAACTACTGCTGCCATGTATCCGGATAAAGTGTGTTAAAAGAGTGTTTTTGCAAGTACCACTAGAATATTAGTAATATTCACTATGGGATGAAAGTTTAAAGTGAGTGGAACTTATAAGTACCATCAGTAGATAAAGGATTAAAGTACCACTTTAATTAGTTACCTCTAAATAATTAAATTTCTCACGAGTGAGTATTTTTTATGTTTATCCTTTACTTTTCATTGTAGTAACTGAAAAAAAAATATTACATGAAAAAAATTGCAGTAGATAAAGGGTTAAACTATCAAAATTAATCAGTTGTGCATTTAAACTGTAATTATTTGCTTATTGAAAGTGAAATATGATAAATGTATTTTTTAATGCAAATATCATTCCCTCACTATGGCCACATTCATATATCGTCGGTACCATGTCAAAATATCCAATGTGAAAACAGCGGTCTACTTTTTTGAAAATCAGTTTTCTTGATCGGCACCACTTTTTTGAAATAGTAAATTTCGCCTTGTTTAACCTTATTTAATGCTATATTAATTAAGGCGAAAACAATAGGAATTTTACCATTTCAGAAAAGTGGTGCCAATCAAGATATCGGAATTTTAAAAAAAAGTGGCCCACTTTTTTCACATTGGATAGTTTGACACGGTACCGACGACATGTAGGAAAGTTGGTTGATTGTGTGACGGCCGATTATCTACACTAGGGATATAGGCCCGAGGGGGAGTGCCCTTCGTGGGGGCTTTCTAATGGAACCTAACCCGTATTAACGCATGGAAATCCATGGTTCGAAGAAAACCACGAAAACTCCGAACGATTAGGCCGACGGGCGCGATTCGGATCGAACCCAGCACCTCCCGTCTACCAGCTTCGAGAGCACAACCTCTCGGCCACTGGTGGGGCGACATGTAGGAAAGAAAATGCTTTCTTTGACATTGCAGCACAATTTGTTTATAATTTTCTTTTCAATCCATTGAACATACTTAAATAAATATTTAGCCATTTAATTATATTTACCGTAATTTCCGGCGTATAACCCGCAGATCAAACAATAATTTTTCGACCCAGAAATGCTTTTAAATGAAATGTAACTTTTTAGATCGCGGTAAATATTTAGCTTTAAATACTAAATAAAATTTCTGGGTCCAAACAGAATTGTTTGGTCCGCGGATTATACGCCGAAAATTACGGTATATTTTATATAATGAAAAAATTAAGGCACTTTTTAAGGATGTCCGTAGTATTTGTCATCATTCCGTCACATAACTATAAATTTACCCCTATTTACTTATTAGAAAGCAACACATGCTTTATATATATCTAGGACTGTTTGTGCATGATTTAAATGAAGTAGCTATCTTGTTGTTTGCTCAAAAACATTCCCCAATAGCTGTCACATGACTTTCAAGTACTAGATCAAAGTAAGTATTTTTATTATCCATCATTCCCTCATCTGTTATAAACTTAATAAAAACTAATGAAATGTCTTTTTGTGTTGTTATATTATTAGAAATGTGTTTCAAAAGATATTTAGTAGCTGAAAATATATATTAGACTAATCATTTTTGTATAAAATGGTTTTCAGAAGTATTTCAAAAGATATTTAGTAACAGAAAATATATATTAGACTAATCATTTTTGTATAGAATGGTTTTCAGAAGTATTTCATCATTCCCTCAAAATCATTCCTTCATAATTTTAATATATGACGGAAAGATCTAAATACATTTTAATATGTACTAAACAGTAAAATAAGAAAATCTAATGCAATAAAATACACATTAAAAAACTCATAATACTTTTAATTAGCGTAAGCAAAGATAATATTTTTTTAATTTTTATTATTTTACTGAGAGAAGGTAAAAATAAATATTTTTTTTTTGTACTAATTTAAATTAACTTTAATTCTGCTAAATATTAATGCTTTATCTTTATTTTTCGATTGACATAGAGTAAAAAAAAAAGATATTATTTATTGACAGTATGACTCCTAATTATAATTTCTTTTCTTTTTTAACCCTTTCAAAGGCGGTGGTATGTTTATGATACCACATAATTGTAATTTCTAAGCGCAACAATGGCACCAGACTTTTTATAAACAGTTTTTCTATATAACATGCAAGTGAAATGTACCATTTTTCATTTTTACAAATAAGTTTGTTCTTAAATTCCGGTGCCAGTCATTTATTTGAACATTTTAGCAATAGAAGGGCTTTGAAATTAAAAACTCAGAAGATCTATCAGACACAGTTTGATTCACATTATTTTTTGATAAATTTAGCAATAAGGTACGTGGAGGCTAAATTTTGAGATTTTTGAGGCAATTTTTTTGAACCGCAAATTTCTTTTTAAAAAACAGCCACTTTTCAGAGAATGGCCCATATACGAATTTTTGAACACTTGCAGTATAGTCTTCCCACTAAATTAAAAAGTTTCTTCTTTTGCATTATTTTATTGTCTAGTGCATGTTTTTATGCTAGTAAATAATATAATGTTTTGTAGGTAACTTAAATTAAAAGATAGATCCTCAATAAATAAACTAAGCCTCACTGTGATAATTTCATTCCAATGGGATAGAAAGAACGCATTTAGTCTAATCTATCCATTAAGATACATCCCGATAGAAAAGATTTAATTAAAGCTTCTTATTTATCAAAGTCACAAGAAAGCTGGAATATCTTATCGGAATAAAGAAAAGCTATTATAAATATGGCTAAAGAAACATTACTTCAAAACTTTTAAATTTAAAAATAAGGATATTCAATCTATGACCCAAAGTACCACTATTCTAAAGTAGAAAACTTTGTCTTATTTAAATACAGAAACATGGGGAATAAATAAGGGGAATATTACTTTTCGGAATTAGTTGTGCCAAACTTCTTTCAGATAGAAAGGTTCAATACCCCTAGTTTTGACAAATTATGGAAAATGGACTTAAAAAAGAAAACATATTAACCCTTAAATGCCCATGGTATCATTTATGATACCATCTGTGTTTCCGATTCAGTGGATTTTTTTATTCACATATTCAGTATTCACACAGGAAATTTAAAATGAATTTTTTTGATTTATTTAATAACAGACATTTCGTTATTAAAATAACCGAAATTCACTATATAGGTTTTTCTGGCATGAATTCTGATTCTCTGAATTACGCAATTTCTGGAATTCTACCCTTGGCGTTAAAGGGTTAATTAGTGTAGTAACCTTTAAAATGTTTTAACACTTGAACTACCGTGAGCCGTCATTTTGACGGCTACCATATGAATAAGTTTCGATTCAACCCAGAAATTTGATTATGAAATAAGTTTAAAAGATACAATTAAGAAGAACGCTGAATGATAAAGTTAATCTGTTTTAAATCAAAATTCTGGTGTGAAATATTTTTATAAAACTTGACTCAAATTTCCGGTAGTTTTAGTGTTAAAGAACTTTACTAAAACAAAATTGTTTGTAATGAAATAATTATTTTTATATAATTAATTTAACCTACTAGCAGGTGTGAAATTACCTACATAAATATGTTTTCATTAAATGATTAAATGTATTAACAAATTGCCGACGGGCAATTTTTATGAAATCTGAATTTTAAGCCAGTAGAACCTTCTCCCTGTTCTGAAAGTCTTTTGTAAATTTGTGTTCTACATATTTTTCCAAGGTTTATGTATCGATAAATATCTTTCAATGTACGAATTTAATATAAAAAGTCTTACAATCTAAAACATTATGGACAATATGAAATAAATGCATTCTCTGTAAGGTAGAAGCCACGCCCTTAGTCAATGATGTTTTTTAAATGAAAACAAGAATTCTCGTTTCCCGCCGTGAATGTGTTAACCCTTTCAATGGAGGTAGTTAATTTTTTAGACCGCCCAATGTAACCCCTAAATGCCACATTGGCACCGGAATATCGGAATGAAAATTTTCCTTTTCTACCGTAAGTACGTGAACAAAAGGTTTTGCTTATTATGAAATTAATTTGCTTGTAAATTCTGGTGACATTCAACAGAGTTGTCAAGTCTCCGGCTTTTTGCACACCACTGTTACTTTAGAGAAAATGTTGTTCCTTTAGATCGCCCAATTGTTCTAATTAAATAAAACAACATTTTCTGTATTAAAATACTGGTATCCAAAAAGCCGGAGACTTGGCAGCTCTGCATTCAGTCACTTCAGGATTTTGCGAATAAATGTATCTTAACCCCTGAAAGAGTTAAAAAAAAAAAAAAAAAACAAATTTCTGTAAAATAATCTATAGTTCTTAAAATTTAACTTTAACAGAAATAAATGTCAATTGATGAAAGAAACTTTATCTAGAGTCTTATCTTACGGTCAGTACATTTGAGTAACTTTATTTCAGAACATTATTATTTGCCACATTTAATTGTAGGTAATATTTTCACTCCCAGCAATTAATTAATGCAAAGATTAATAATCGGAAAATAAGAACCGTACACTCAGTGTTGCCAGCTGTGTGCCTTTATATATTATTATACCTATCTTTTTTTTCAAATAGTAATATTTTACACTTTTAATGACAGACGAAAAAGGCGAATATTATTCTTTAGAAATAATGGGAAATTTTAGATTACGAACCCCGCCAGTTGTAAACACTGAGAATACACTCTGTATATATAATATAGTGCTATTATAGCTGTAAAGTTTTATAAAATATTAGTTTTATAATTATAATAAAAATGCGCTCTGAAAATGTATTCTGCTCCTTAAGGTTTAACTCTTAAATGCATAGTGATGCATATCTGCATCACTTTTTATTTAACTCTTAGCAACCACTATATTTTTATAGAAATATTAATCCTGTAAAAAGTACAAAAATATACTACTAGATAAAGTTAAAAATCTATCTTAAAATTTCTGGTGTCTAATCTTTAATATAAGAATAAAAGAATCAATTCTAAAAGAATAATTCATGCATTTATTGGTTAAGTTTTACAAAACAAAAAAATCTATAATATAATGAAGGGGTGGCCAACAGTAGCACGCCTGATACCACTAAAATTTTACAGAAAAATTCGACTTTTTGAATCGCAGAGATTCGATGATTAGATAAGGCAATGGTTACTGTAAAATTTTAGTGGTGTGGCGCGTGCCACAGTTGGCCACCCCTGATATAATGTATTTAGATTCATACTTATTAAAATATTTATTAATTTGCAATACTTTAGTTTTTACTTGTCTTGCAGATGCGCAATATAAAAAAAGGTTCACGTATTATACGAAAAATATATCTCTGAATTTCTTTCATTAATTTCCTGTGTAATGAACCTTTCTCAGAATCATATATAATTTTTTTCGAAACAAAACAAAAAATCATGCATTTAAGGGTTAAGTTTATATATTATCATATTAAACTGCAGTATTTATTTTCACTAACAGAACATTAAATTTTAATTAGTTATTTTTCTGAAACATTTTTTTTTTATTTGATTTATTTTGTGAGTGTTACTTTTCAATAATTTTAATTCATAGCTTGAGTTCGTGAATCACCAAACAGCGTTTTAAAATTTCGAAAACGAACATTAAAAATAACATTAAATAAACTCTTTAATAAACTATAATAATCTTTAATAATCATTAATAACTCTATATACTCAATAACCTTCAGAGAAATATTTTTGCACTCTATAACAAAATAACATAAAAACACTGTTAAAAATATAACAATACATGCACATTTTTTTATTATATTTTCAAGCTGTAAATTGAATAACACCCAATGCTCTTTTGTCATGCTTTTAATGATACAAAGTAAGGCATATATGAAAATAAATATTTCACGATAAATATAAGACGAATCTTGTTTATATATACTTTTTTCAGTATTTTTTATTGTTTTAAACTTAGATGTATGTTTAATCTGCTTCTGATATCACCATCAATTTCGTATTCTTAATACTTAGTCCTGTTGCATTTGTAAGTCAATTAAATTATTCAAATAGTAAATTCTAAAATATTGAAATTAGCTGTTAATACAGAATATCTTCGATAACATTTGAAATATATATAGAAAGTGGCGAGGAAATACTTGGACTGTACCAACAGATTCCATCATTTATTGACGTCTCTTGATTTATTGACGTCTCATAGGAATTTCCCTCGCTTCTCCCGAAGGCCTGTCGAAATAGATCTGGCGTGTAATATTTCTATTAAACATGATTTGTAGCAAAAGCTGAAATATCTTTTTAACATGTATATGCAAGAACAAAATTAAATTCTATCATATTTATGTAAATACAATCATATAACCCTTTCGAGGGCGGTGTCCTTAAAAAAGGACACCTAATTTTAATTCCAAAACTGATAAAAGACACCAAGAATATTTAGTTAAAATTTTCCTTTTATAATGTACGTGAAAATAAACAAGTTCTTATTTTCTAATAAATTCGTTTATAAATTTTGGTATCAGTTGATTATTTCTTAAGTTTAAAAAGACAATTACTCCGCGCCTGTAAAGGTTAAGCCACGAACCAAGCATAAATGTCAGGAAACAGAACTTTTACTTAACCCTTTAGTGCGCAGCTTTGCATATATGCAAGGAACAGTTTTTTTAATTTAATAGATCTTTTTTATTCGTATATTTACACCAGAAAATTAAAATAGCAACACGTACTTTAATCAATATCAGACATTCCGTTTTTAAGTAAAGCGAAATTAACCGTTGACACTTTCTGGTTTAAAGTCAGATTCTCTGAACTACGTAATTTTTAGAAATTGTTCTATCATGGAAATTAAACGGTTAAATGTTAACTTTTATAAAATAAATAATAATATGAAATACGATATTTGGAGACATACTTATTAAAATATTTACTAATTTGCATTATTTAACTTAAAACAGCCACACGACAGTAGTTTTTACTTGTTTTGCAGATGTGCAACAGAAGAAAAGATTGACGTGTTATAGGAAAAATGTATCCCTGATTTTTTTTTTTTCATTATTTTTCCTATGTAATAAACCTTTCAGAGAATCATATATAATTTTTTCGAAACAAAATAAAAAATCGCGCATTTAAGGGTTAATAAACAAACTTAAATGTGTGCTACGTAGAAGCTTTGTATTTTAATCAATAAAAGTTCTGGTTCTAAACATCTTTGCTTGCTCCGCGCATTATACACTGAGAAATATGGTAATCTTTTTATTTGAAGTTTCATTTTACATTTTTTTTAAATTTTATTTGTATTTGTGTCGTTTAAATTATTAATTTTTAGTACTCAGGATAGGTAATTATAGGTATTTCATTTGTATGAAATATAAATTGCATAGATCACAAAACAACCAGTTTTTGAATACCACTAATTTTAAACATAAATATTCGCTTTATATAACGCGGGAGAATACAGGGCCGAAACTAGCATTTTTTTCGCCCGGGGCAAGCATGAATTTTGGCGCCCCCCCCCCTTTCTTCTTCAAAGTATATTTACAAAGAGAATTTTACTAATTTTCTAATGGCAGACTTATTTTAAAATTTAAAATATGTAATCATAAAATATGTAGTACTGAACTACGTAAATTGAATGTGACGTTTGTTGCATTTATAGTTCGTTCACATAAAATAATTCGCATGTATTACCGGCTATTTACAGTGTTTGCTTATACAGTAGAGTTCCGATTATCCGAGTCCCGCTTAACCGAGTTTCCGCTTTAACCGAGTTATTTTCTTCTGATGGACTGATGGATTTCATTATTATGAAACAGCCATTATAAATGAAGTGTTAGGTGAAAATGAAACCGTGAAACGTTGGAACTCCGATTTTCTGGTCAGAATGGGGGGGGGGGGCGGAGGGCCATAATTTTTTTTCCCCATTCTGGCCAGAAAATCAGAGTTCAAACTTTTTCGGCTGCTCTTTCGTCTTCACCTTGTCGAAAATGTGAAATAAAAGGCAGGTGTCGCTGCTAATTCGATAACCCCCACTTTGAAGTGAAATGAAGAGAACACTTCAGTGTTTGTTGTATGATTGAACCACCGAACCGATGTAACGATATTGTGTAATAATGTTCGCTTCGAGAAGAAGCTATGAAGGAGAGATCCTTATAATATCTTGCAATGCTCATGAAGATTGCGAATAAATATTTGTTAAGTTTTTAAGAAGTCACAATATCATTTTAGAAGTAACACATCTTACGTAAAAATATCTACACCCGGTATAAATTTGGAACGAAGCCAAGTGGGTTTCAATATGGTGCATCGGCCGGGAAGGAAGTAAGGTCATTTAATTATTTTGATTGAAAACATTTTATTCGCAATAAATAACAAAAGAAAAAAAGTAACTTTGTTAAGTAGTAGAAAAAAAAATATGCTGTTTGTTTTGAAGATAAATTTTTGTTCTGATTCATTTTATTTTGAAAACGAAAGTGATCATTCGAATTCAATAATGTGATATAAGAAAAAAAAACTGTATAATTTAATGATTAGAAACTTGATTACTTATGCTGATTGATATACAATGTAAGTAAATAAAAATGAATGATTTACTTAAATTTAAGAAAGAAAGGGCTGTTTTGAGAACAGCGGTAACTAAATATATAAATAAATTGGAAAGTGATGATTTGGAAAAATGTACAGAGAGCTCGCTAGAAGAATATGTTGGTTATTTACATCAAATGAGTAAAGAATTAAAAACCTTTGATAATGAAATTAAAAATTTAATTAATGAAGATAAAGAATTTGAAAGTGAAGTGCAGAGTGCCATCGAATATAATCAAAAAATAACGACTTGGATAAGCAGAATTAATGCGAGGATAAAAATTATTAAAGAATCGAAACAAATTACGCTCTCCAGTCCTGATAGTACACCGCAAAGGGTTATATCTAATAAACCTAGCGAATCACCTGAAAATGCAGGAAATAATAGTTTAAACTTTAATAATGTAACAGTGAAATTACCTAAAATCGCGATTGCAAAATATTATGGTGATCCATGTTTATGGATGGAATTTTGGAATCAGTTTCAAAGCTCTATTGATAAAAACGAAAATTTGTCAAAAATAGATAAATTTTCATATTTAAAAACTCTTTTAGGAGGGGTCGCGTTCAATGTTGTAAACGGATTTGCTTTGTCAGAGGAAAATTATGAAAAAGCAATAATACTACTAAAACAAAGATTTGGTAGACAGGAATTAGTTGTTAACGGGCATATGTCAAAATTGTTAAACCTTAATCCCGTCAAGGATTCGACTAATATATTTGAGTTAAGAAAATTATATGACATTGTTGAAATTCAAATTCGAAGTTTAGAGTCGTTAAATGTAACGACTGAAATGTACGGTCATCTTTTGTATCCCATTCTGATTAGATTAATCCCAGATGATCTCGCTCTAAATTTTAATAGAAAACGTTTAGAAAAATCAGATGAAAATGAGTTTAATGTTTTAGAACTATTGAGATATTTAAAAATCGAAATTGAGTGTCGGGAATCTTCTCTTATGCTAAATTATTTTAAAGATACTAAACGAAAGTATACAGGTCCCCCCGATAAACAAGGTAGTAAAAATTATTTTAAGGGTTCGAGTTCTGCTAGCGCTCTTAATGCACAAATTCTATCATGCATATTTTGTTCTTCTCCCCATGATTCATTCAAATGTAGCTTGCCCCCGCAAGATAAGTTTAAGATATTGAAAAATTCTAATCGCTGTTTTAAATGCTTTAAACTTTTTCACAACAGCAAAAAATGTAGAAGTAAATTGTCTTGTTTAAATGTAAAAATCAATATCATCATGGCTCTATTTGCACAAAAGATAACAGAGGGTTAAATACCACTCGGGATGATAAAATAAGCAATACGCGGCAAAATTCTGAATCTCCCAATTATGGATTTGAGGCGACAGTAAATGTAAACAATTCTAGTTCCGAAATTGTTAGTTCTGTTTCGTATTGTAATAATAATGTGACGCATTCTAAAAATGTATATTTGCAGACATGTAAAGTAGTTGCGAGTTCTGATTTCAATTCAAAATTAACTAGAATACTTTTAGATAATGGGAGTCAGCGGTCATTTGTCAGTGAAGCTTTAGTGGATGCTTTGAATTTAAAGCCAGTAGGTCAGGAGATTTTATCAGTGTATTCTTTCGGAATGCAAATTGCGGTAGAGAAAGTATATCCAATAGTAGAGGTAGAAATTAAAAGCTTAGATCAATCTTTCAAGGCGAAAATCCGAGCGCTTGTTGTTCCTCAGATATCTGGTGCCGAGATGTACGAACCATCTGCACAAATTAGGGAATTTATGAGGGATAATAAAATGGAAATGGCTGATGCTTGTGTAGGAAAAGATTTGATGAATGTTGAAATGCTAATTGGATCAGACTTGTTTTGGGAATTCATTTTAAACGAACGAATATCCATTAATAATGACTCAGGAGCTATAAAAACGGTTTTTGGATGGGTAATTACGGGACAGGAATTGAGAAAAGGAAATAGTTGTTCTCAAAATATTGCAGTAATGAAAAATGCGGTTAAATTAAATGATTTAAGAATATTTTGGGAAATTGATTCTATCGGAATTTCGGATGAGAGTGATGAATTATCTCAAAAGGATAAATTATTAATAGAAGAGTTTGAGAGAAAATTACAATACAAAAATAATAGGTACACAACTAATCTTATTTGGGATTCAGGTTCACATGAAATTAATAATAATTTTTGCATTGCTAAAAATCGGTTCGATAATTTGAAAGAAAAATTGAATAAAAAAAAAGTAGTATGCGCTGAGTATAAGAAAGTTATCGATGAGCAGTTTCGTGAGGGAATTGTAGAAGAATCTAAAAATGATGCGTTATTGTCTGGATACTATATGCCTCATAAGGCTGTTTTGAGACCAGATAAAGAAACTACGCGCGTCAGGATAGTTTTTGATGCGTCATCAAAGGAAAATCATTCGAAATCTTTAAATGATGTTTTGGTATCAGGTCCAAATTTAAATCCTAATTTATTAGACGTGATACTTAAATTTCGAACATATGAAGTTGCTTTTTCTTCCGACATTGAGAAAGCATACTTAATGATAGAAATAGCAAAAGAAGATAGAAAATACTTAAAATTTCTTTGGTTTAACAATGGTGACTCTAACTCCTTTAGGGTAATGAATATGACACGTTTACCCTTTGGAATTAGGTGTAGCGCTTTTGTCTTAGCGGCCACAATTAAGGCACACATTAAAAGATATAAGGAATTTTATCCTGAGGTTTTTGAAATGTTAAATAACTCCATGTACGTTGATGATCTTTATTCTGGGGCAGATACAGCTGAAAATGCTTTTAACCTTTCATCCAGTGCTAACACTATACTTAAGGACGCTAGCATGAACTTACGTAAATTTAATTCAAATTCGACTGAGTTAAAAGAATTGTGGCAACAAAACGGTATGTTAGATAACCCATCTGAGCGGTCTATGTTATTGGGACTGGAATGGGACACTAATAAAGACATTATAAAAATTGATTCATTGGAATTTCAGAATGTTACAGCTAACACTAGTTTGGCCACTAAAAGATCAGTCCTGCGTGCTGCAGCAAAAATCTATGATCCCGCTGGATATATAGCCCCCTTTGTAATCAGAATTAAGCTGTTAATGCAGAAAATATGGCAAAAAGGGCTAGGATGGGACGAAGAACTTCCCGAAGACCTAGATATTGAATTTAGAAACTGGTTAGTGGACGTTCAAGATTTAAAAAACATATCATTCGATAGAAAATATTTTCTGGAAGGAGCCTATCCAACAGAAGTAACTATACATATTTTTTGTGATGCTAGTGACAAAGCATATGGAGCTGTAGCGTACTTCAGATACATAAACAAAGGTGGAAAAGTGAAAACGTCTCTTATAATGTCAAAATCACGTGTTGCTCCTCTTAAGAATCTAACACTGCCTCGTTTGGAGTTGATGGGAGCAGTTATAGCAGTGAGAATCTATAAATACTTGAATAAAATATTCAATGACTATTGCTCGAATGCGTTTTTTTGGACCGATTCTCAAATCGCTTTGAGCTGGATTAAGAGTTCAGCTAAAGAGTGGAAACCATTCGTTTCTAACCGAGTGACAGAAATCCAAAACATATCGGATCCCAAAAATTGGAACCATTGCTCAGGTAAAGAAAACCCTGCAGATTTGTTGACGAGAGGATTGCAATTCAGGTCTTTAAAGGAAAATTCATTATGGTGGCTGGGTCCGCCTTGGTTAACCAGTTCCACAGATTGGCCTGCACAATCGAAAAAAATTTCGGCTAATGACAACATGTTAGAACGTCGGAAAAATATTCTCGTTAATGAATGCACTATTGAAAACAATGAGCTGGTAAAACTTTTAGAAAACTTTAGCAGTATGCTAAAATTACTTAGAACAATTGCATGGATTAAACGCTTTATAAGGAAAGTTAGAAAATTACCTGGAAAAGATGGTCCCTTATCTGCCGATGAAATTCAAGATGCGGAAATATTCTTCATTAAGTCAGTCCAAAAACAATTTTATAAACCAGAAATTTATTTGCTTAAATCGAAGAGTGAGCTTACAAAACAATCGAGCTTACTATCATTAGCACCGTTTCTTGATGAAAACGATTTATTAAGAATAAAAGGAAGACTGGACGAGAGTAAATATACTTATGCAGAAAAGCATCCAATCCTCATGCCGAAGGACTCTCGATTTACAGAACTGCTAATATTACGAGAGCACAACAAAATGCTTCATAGTGGTGTTGCAGCTACACTATGTAAATTGCGTGAGAACTACTGGATTCCCAAGGGGAGGCAAGCAGTTAAAAAGGCCATCAACAAATGCCTCATATGTCGAAAATATGCAGTGAAGCCAGCAAAATAAATGACGGCGCAACTTCCCAGAGATCGAATCTCAGAAACCCCGGTATTTTCCGTCTCTGGAGTAGACTTCACCGGTCCTGTTTATATAAAAAATGGTGAAACACCGAAAAGGCTTACATAGCTCTATTCACGTGTGCTGTGACTCGTGCTGTTCACCTTGAACTAGTTTCAGACTTATCAACTAAAAAGTTCATATTGGCACTTAGACGTTTTCTTAGCCGAAGAGGAAACTGTCGTATATTCTATTCCGACAATGCCAAAACCTTCAAATGTGCAAATAAAGAAATTCGATATTTCTTTGACATACTTAAGCACCAGGATTTCCAAAATTTTATCTCTTCAGAAGGAATAACATGGAAATTCATCGTTGAACTTGCCCCATGGTGGGGAGGTTTCTATGAGAGGCTGATGAAAAGTGTTAAAGACCCCCTAAGAAAAATTTTAGGAAAAGCTTTGCTTACTTTTGAAGAGCTTATGACTGTCCTTGTAGAGGTGGAAAATGTTCTCAACCACAGACCACTAACATACATTTATGATGACTCCTCTGAGCCTGAGCCGCTAACACCGGCCCATTTCCTGCTTGCTGGACACAAGGTAGGATACCTTTTTAACTTTAACGAACTGTTTAACGCCTCTATAACTAGGACTAGCCTAATTAAAAGAAAAACGTATCAAACAAAACTTTTGAGCCAGATTTGGGAGAAATGGAAGACAGAGTATTTACTAGCAACTAAAAGCTTGCATTCTTTCGGAACTCCTAATGCTCAAAAAGACTTGAAAGTCAATGACATTGTTTTAATTGAAGGTGTAAGTAAATCAAAGTTCCTATGGAACTTAGGACGAATTATCGAGGTCAATAGAGGTCGTGATGGACTAGTCAGGTCTTGTGTCGTCAAGACCAAAAAGGGAAATTTAAGACGACCTACTCAACTTATATATCCTTTTGAAATTGCTGATTAATAAAATAATTTTGTAAATAAATTTTCTGTAAATATAACAATATTTAATTTTAGCATTGTGTTTATGTAAATAACATTAATAACTTATTCTTTTACTGTATTATAACTGTAATATATTTAGCTATACTGTAAATACTGATATTATTTAATTTTGTTTTTATTGTGTTATTTTATGAAAGTTTCTTGCAAAAATCCTGGCCAGGTATATTTATGTTGTATATATTGGTAAGAAACATATGTTTTGTAATTATATTATGGTTTATTTAGTGCTTTATTTCGGATTTTCTTAAAGGTATAACTTTTAAAATCTATTGTTTTGAATAATTCCATATAGTATAATTTTGACATGTATATTGGTTTCAATAATTATTGGTAAAATTAGATTAAAAATGTAGTGTGATGATTTTGGCAATTATCAGGTGGGGAGTGTCGAAAATGTGAAATAAAAGGCAGGTGTCGCTGCTAATTCGATAACCCCCACTTTGAAGTGAAATGAAGAGAACACTTCAGTGTTTGTTGTATGATTGAACCACCGAACCGATGTAACGATATTGTGTAATAATGTTCGCTTCGAGAAGAAGCTATGAAGGAGAGATCCTTATAATATCTTGGAATGCTCATGAAGATTGCGAATAAATATTTGTTAAGTTTTTAAGAAGTCACAATATCATTTTAGAAGTAACACATCTTACGTAAAAATATCTACACCCGGTATAAATTTGGAACGAAGCCAAGTGGGTTTCAATACACCTAACGCTTCATTTATAATGGCTGTTTCATAATAATGAGGTCCATCAGAAGAAAATGATCGATTCCAAAGGTATAATCTTTTACTTGGCGTCCCTTGGCTCTGGCGCACGGGGCACATGCCCCCTCTGCTTCCCCTTAGTTTCGACCCTGGGAGAATAGGACAAAGTTTCCTATTAGAAAATATTGGCACTCAAATTAAGGAGGGTTGGAAGCTCTGAAATTACTATTTAAACTTTGTAACGTTGTTTTACTTTTTCTTAATTTCAGAATTTTATATAATGGATAAAAAATATTGGGCTAATATTTTCCATATCTGTGCTTATTCGTTTCATTGCTAAGCATTGATATGAAATATTACCCCGAAATTTAAATGTTTAAATTTTTTAAATATTAAAAGAAAATACCGTAATTTCCAGCGTATAGTCCGCGTATTAAACATACCGCGATCTAAAAAGTTACATTTTATTTTTAAAAAGTTCTGGGTCGAAAAATGATTGTTTGATCCGCGGATTATACGTCGGTGTCCTTCGTGGGGGGTCTTTCTAAGGGAACCTAACCCGTATTTACGCATGGAAATCCGTGGTTCGAAGAAAACCACGAAAACTCCGAGCGATTAGGCAGACGAGCACGATTGGGTTCGAACCCAGCACCTCCCGTCTACCAGCCTCGAGAGCAGAACCTCTCGGCCACTGGTGGAGCCGTGACATTTAGGAAATAAATTTAAAATTTCCATGAACATACCAAGGTTCTTGAAAGGGTTAACCCTTAAATGCATTTTGATGCATATCTGCATCACTTTTTATTTAACTCTTGCAACCACTATATTTACATAGAAATATTAATACTGTAAAATGTACAAAAATATGCTACTAAAAAAAGTTAAAAGTCTATCTTAAAATTTCTGGTCTCTAATCTTTAATATAAGAATAAAAAACACAATTCTAAAAGAATATTTCATGCATTTAAGGGTTATATTTTACAAAATGAAAAATTATATAACATAAAGTATATAAATTCATACTTATTAAAATATTTACTAATTTGCAATATTTTAGTTTTCACCTGTATTGCAGATGTGCAACAAATGAAAAGGTTGACGTATTATATGAAAAATGTATCTCTGATTGTTTTCTTCGTTATTTTTCCTGTGTTATAAAATTTCCAGAGAATCATATATATTTTTTTCGAAACAAAATAAAAAACCATGCATTAAAGGGTTAAACCCTGCAACTTAATAAAAATACTCTCAAGAAATTTTTAAGATTTCATACTTGTGAAACATATTTTTTAATAGGAATTTATTGCCGTAGGTGTAGAAATGTTTGATTTCAAAGTCTTCTACAGCAGTTAAAATCCCAGTATTAGCAAATCCAATTTTTACGCATCAATCATATTGAATATTTTTATGAAATGCAGAAATATCTCAAAGCAGTGTTGCCAGATGGGCTACTTTTTAAAAAAATCAGATTCTTGATTGGCACCACTTTTTTGAAATGGTAAAATGTGCCTTATTTAATTACACATTAATTAATGCAAAAACAAAGTGAATTGTACCGTTTCACAAAAGTGGTGCCAATCTAGAATTCTGAATTTTAAAAAAGTAGCCCACTGGCAACATTGCCTCAAAGCGAAAAAATTCAACAGAATTATCTAATACATAAGAAAATTCTAAATGTGACAACCCAAAATATTATAGAATAATGTAAAATGTTGAAAACTTCCGAAAACTACTAAATATATCCCGTTTTGTGGGAATAATAGTCCACTTTAATAAAGAGAAATGTTATTTTACTGGTATTGAAATTTTAAAAGAAAAAAACTCTGCATTTATATGTACTTTTTAATGAAAAAATGTTATCTTATATGCCAACCGCCCACTAATCTTCCGTAATGTCTGGTTTAATTTGACCCAGGTTAACCACATTTCGAACCAGAAAATTTATTTCATGAATGCTTATTTAATTAATTCCAGGTTTCTACAAGAACCATGTTAAATTTCATTTTTTATAAAAATGTCTGGTTCGAAACGTATTAAACCAGCGTCAAATTAACGCAAGTATTAAGGGAGATTAGTTTGAGGTTGGCACCTATGTGTTATCTTTTTTTTTTTTCTTTTTTTTTTTTTTCTTTTAACTTATATTTTGTATTTTGATTTCAAAATTAAAATAAATAATTTTCTAGTTACACTAAGCGTGGCGAACCTGAGTGCCAGCGCCCTGTTTGTCACAATGGTCTCAAAATAGTAGTCTCGCAGAATACAGTCTCTGTGATATAAAAAGCAAATATATGAAGAAATATTTTTAACAATAGGCCCTCTGACATGTAGTACACCATGTCTAATATACCTAATCATCCAGGGGTCAATGCCTCCTATATTTTTTCTATCACTATTTGCAAACAATAATCTATGGGACATATTCATGTTGCATATGTGAAAAGTACCGCCACAAGGGTTATTGTTTGGAAATTGTGGTAGAGAAAATATAGAAGTCTGTGACCCGTTAATCATGACACTGAAAATTAAAAACAACACAATTTACTGAATAAGAAATCATTCACTACAAGGATTCCTCTCAGCCAGACTTGGGCAAATTTGTAATCTCAATTATCCGCAGTGCAATTACAGGTTAATTGCATAAATCATTCATTACAAGGATTCCCCACAGCAAGAATTGAACAAATTTGTAATCTCAATTATCCGCAGTGTAATTACAGGATAAATACATAAATCATTTACTACAAGGATTCCCCTCAGCCAGACTTGAGCAAATTTGTAATCTCAATTATCCGCAGTGTAATTACAGGTTAATTGCATATAATTTATTATAGTTACACACATTGAAACACAGAAATTTGTCAAATAATGGGATGTGGGTGTTTCCGGTTACAGTGTTGCAAGAATTTTTACGGCACGTAATTTTAACTATAATTAATTACACGCAATAAAACAGTAATTACATTGCAGATAATTGAAATTACAAATTTGACCAACTTTGCCCTCAGCTGAATATTTTAATATTATCAGAAAAGAAGGCATGAAAATACATTAAATATAAATATATTTTTCTACATCAAATATTAGAAAAATTTTAGCCATAATTTTGCACAATTAGCTAACATAAAAATCATATACAGTTGAATATTTGCCAACTATTTCGCCTTTTTCTTACCGCTCTTTTCGAATAGAAATATTCTCCTTATTTAATCCGAAAATTTCTACGTTTAAGTAAGACTAATGAAATTTCTATTTCAAGAAAGTTGTGACTAAGAAGCATAAAAGTTGGTAGCTAATGATTTAATGATTTATAAGCTAAATAAATAGTTACAAACTTACCAAACAGTTAAAAGAAATTCTGGAAGATAGAAAAAAAAACTTTTTCGAATATGCGATAATATACTCTATGGAATTTTATTTTTTTATGTTACAACCATAGCTGCCAACCTCCTGCTAATCTTCCGCAATATGCGTGTTGATTTGACCCATGTTAAAGACGTTTCGAACCAGAAAATGTATTTGATGAAACCAGCGTTCTTACGGGCATCGCTATTTTTTAGGCAAAATATTAGTAATTTTTTTATAGAAAAATAAATCTAGTTTAACCCTTTCAGGGGCAGGGTATAAAGATAAAAAAAATTAAGAAAATGTAGCATAACATGTTAATCCACTCAGCTCTTCAAATTTCAAATGTGGTCTGAACTATTACAAATTGAATTTTTTCTCTAGTAAGTTTTCAGATTTCCATTCGTATACAAATACTGTCTAAAAGGCGATTTAGTTTAAAATGTATGTTCTAACTTTATAAACGAACAAATTCAAGGAAATAAATTAAGCATAGTTTAACCCTTTCAGGGGTAAGGTACTCGTATTCGTAAAATGTTCAAATAATTTATTGACACCAGTATTAACAAGAGATTTTATTTATAAACAAGTAAAAGTAAATTTTCGCGTATTAATAAAGATGATATTTTCATCGTAAAATTCCGGTGCCAATGTGTCAATTTGAGATTAAAAGTATGTGATGCCGTGACGGCATCACCGCCCTTCAAGAGGTTAAACGTTCGAAATTTCACCCTATTTAAGGAGATATTTTCTATAAGAAAATACTGGGACCGAAGAATTTCCTAGTCTGGCAATTTAAGGGCCCGTACGAACCAAAGCGATATAAGTAAGCGTCCTATCTTAAATGGGAGAAGTAGCCGCAAGATTAAAAGCGAGGTCACATCAATCAAGGTCATGCGTCACGTAACGGATGGAGTGTGAACTACAGGTAGATACCTAATTGTTTTCTTATTGACACCACTAAAATTTTTTTCACCTTGATTAATAACTGAAGTGCTTCTGATAAGGCGAAGAAAGTTTCGTGGTGTCAAGTGCGTCTGGATACGCCTCTCGCTGTGCCTTTTTTTGTAATAAATGTAGCAAACAAAATTTATTTCCATGAGTAACTGAAGATTTTGAAAATACGCGCCACACTAAAAACCCGTGTATGTGAATTATCACTCCGTCCACAAGGTGGCGCAACTGTGTTAATTTACGCCTGATTCCAACATTAAGTTTGCTCGCTTACTTATAACGCTTTGGTACGAACCCTGGAATCTTTATTTAATTTCGAGTATCTACGTGGAACATTTCTTTAAAATAAATTCTGGTTCGAAACTCGTTAAACCTGGGTCAAATTAACTCACTTATTATGGAAGATTAGTTGAAGTTTGGCACCGATGATAACAACGGTTTGAAATACTTATCAAATCGAAAATATCTTACCACAATTCTGGTGCCGTTTGAAATACTTTGTGGATATTATATTTTAGTCATAGTGTACTGACGGTACTTTGAAGTACCACTTTAATTAATTACCTCTAATTAATTAAATTTCTCACGGGAGAGCATATTTTTATGTTTATCCTTTAATTTTCATTGTAGTAAAAACTTTTAAAAAATTGCAGTAGATCCTAGTGCAGTAAACAAAGGGTTAAGGTTACTCGGATTACGGCCACAGCGCTTGAATACAAGGCTTGCGAGCTGAGTCAAACACGACGGTTGACGTAGGCTGATTTTTTAAGCATTTTTACTGCCCTCTGAATTTACACACCAGTAGTTTATAAAAGTGTACATTGATTTATTTAATCTTTAATAATAATCAATAAAATCATTTAGATATTATTATTATTCAAATTGTAGGAGCCGTACAAAAGAGTAAAAAATCTGCCTACAACAGCCGCAATTTTTGTGTCAGCGGCAGGTCTAGTATTCTAGGAGCGGTGTGAAAGACGGGACTAGCGACTATTTCAGTCATCTACTTGGCATGTTTTTGAATACCCTTTTGTTCAAAGAAAATACTTCTTTTAAGTTTTCCCTATCACATTTTGAAGACACCTATTTTGAACGTAATTTTTTTAGCAAATATAGTAAAAACTTAACACGGAAATTTCATTCACAAATACTGATATTCAAATAGCGGACCAGTGGAGCTCTGTTATTTTTATATTCATTCGTGCTGTCATTCAGGTGCTGAGAACCAGAATGTACCAGCCTCGTCAGCTGTGATTTCGAGAAAAATGCTCTGCAAAATTTGTAAAAATATTTGTCAAACTTTTTAGGCCATTTCTGGCAGTGCCAGAAAAGGCCAAAAAGCATATAGCGATGAAATTGGCAGTGCAATAGCGGACCAAGCCACTTGATTCACTCCTGCACCAGGAGCTTTATATTCAGTTTACGTTGAGCCACCTGCATAGCTGTCAATATTTACGCATTTTTGTACCAAAAAAAAAAAATTAATAGTATATTTTACCTTTTATAATCGGCGTAATCTGTCAATAAAATAAAATAAAAATTTCTATTCATTTTTTCTGATACAAAAAAAAAAAAAAAAAAAAAAAAAAAAGCGTAAGATTTTGCCAGTTATGCACCATGGAACTATCAATAAAGAGGAACTGATATATCCTTAACTTAATTGCTTGTAAAGCTTTAACTGTAGCCGCTTTTGCAGGAGTTGATTACCGCCGGGGCAAACGTCCACCAGTAAATTCAAATAGACATTTTCTCTTTATTTAAACGGCCTTATTAATGCGAAATTTCAGCCCTAAATAACGCCAAAAACAAATTTTCATTTTTAATGGGGGGAGTTTACTTTGGCGGTAGTCAGGTCCTGCGTTTACGCCATATTGTGACAACGTACATAACCTTCTGGCAGAGTCAGTGAAAAAAAATAATACCTGGGCAAACTGCCACCAGTAAAATAATTAGAAATAACGATATTTGTGAGATAAATTTTTCATGAAAAAGGCCGCAAAAATACCTTGCGCATTTTCTTTCCAAAATTTACTGGTGGAAGTTTGCTCCAGTGGCAAACAATAACTGTCGTTCCAATGTAAAAAATCAGCCGCCATCTTGTGACAACCTCTGCAGTTACTTCACTAGCAACTAGTAGACAATGCACTATATGTCTAATTCTCTTTATTCATAACTCCGTTCTGTGCACCTGTTAAACTGGCTTTATAACTTAAATACATAAAAAATTAATAAAATTCATCATACAGACGATAGATGGCATGACATACAATGCTTTGACAAAGAAGTTCTGAAAAAATAGGAGGAGACATATAGTGTATTGTTTAGTAGTTGCGGGTGAAGTAACTGAGGACGTTATCACAAGATGGCGCTTATTATTATTTTTTTAATCGGATCAACATTTTCTGATTACTGCCGGGGCAAACATCTACCAGGAAATTTGAATACAAACGTTTGTATTATTTAAGTGCCTTATTCAAGGAAAATTTATCTCACAAACATGGTAAAAACTTCTATTTGTTTCTACTGATGGCAATTTGTCCAGGTATTATAAACTTTTTCAATGGAAATGACATAAAGTTGTCTAGGTTATAACAATATGACGAAAACGCAGAGTCTGACTACCGCCGAAGTAAACTTCCGCCAGTAGAAATGAACATCTGTTTTGTCCTTAGTTATGACTGCAATTTTGCATTCTTAAGGCGTTTAAATAAGGAGAAAATTTATATTTAAATTTATTGGTGGAAATTTGCCCCGGCGATAATCAACCCCTGCGAAAGCAGTTACAGTTGAAACTTCACTATTTTAAGGAAATGTCAGTTCTTCTTTATTAATAGTCCCCTTGCTCTGACAATTCAAACTCATTTTGCACAAAAATATAAGGTTAGTTGGGGTAAATGGAACTACGAGGCCATAGGTTATTTTATAAAAAACTGTTGGTGTTTCTAAATTTTCATCTTTTGTGAACAATGCCTCTTAATCTCTACTTCCTAAAACAACGTGTATCAACTCAATCATAACTCTCACTTTGCTGTGATAGGTTGTAAAAAATTTACGTTTCTTTCTTTAAAAACAACGTCTATATGGTTGAACTTCCTCGGCTGATTATTAAAATACTGTAAGTACTTTTATTAAACAATCATTTTTTTTTAAAGATTAGACATATAACTACATTAATATTATTAGATATCTATACATATTTACTTCATGTTTCAAATGTAAGACCAGTGTCCCAGTTACCCCATAAATTTTTCAAGAATGGGGTAACTGGGACATATATCCGGGGTAACTGGACCATGCTGGATCCAGTTACCCCAGTAGTTATAAATAATATTTTTGTGTTTCTCTTACTACGGGAAGTAAATTTCTCTATTGTTTTTTGCTCACAATAAAGAAAATGATAGAATGCCTTATTAAAATTATGTAATGAAATTTAAAAAAAGCATATTGAGTCGTATCAAACCAAATTTCTTGGCCCCTTGAGAGGCGGTGATGCCGTTACGGCATCACTTAATTTTAATTCCTAATTGCCACATTGGCACTTAATTTTATAAATAAAATTTCACCATTATTAAGTACGCGAAAATATACTTTTACTTGTTTTCAGATAGATTCTCTTGTAAATATTGGTGTCAATGAATTATTTCAAAATTTTACGAATGCAAGTACCTTGCCCCTGAAAGCGAGATAGCCATACCATGAAATTGTACTATACACAGGGGTCGCATTCTATAGGAAAACTTTTATCGTTCCTACCACTATTTTGGAAATAATATCTTCATCGCAACTTTCTGTAAGGGTTCTGGTAGGAACAATAAAATTTTTCCTATATAATGCGACCCTTGGATAAAGTACTTAAGTACTTACGTAGCCGTTTGTTGATAGATTTACCTTGCTATTTTTTTCCTTAAAGTACCCATGTGACTTTCATACTTATTATCCATACTAAAGTACATAAGTACTTCCTTAAGTTTTATGTTTTTGATATAAATAAATCAAATATTTTCACTTTTAGTGCTTTTTTTAGACACATTGACAGCAAAGGTTTCCCTTACAACGCTGTTTATTGACATATAATAAACATGATCTGCCTGGTTTAAATTTTTGTAAGTTGTTTACACTTTTTCAAACAGGACCTGATATCCGATATGAAAAAATATGAACGCGTGTGGAACATAGACCCCACTGGTCCAGTTTCCCCATTTTTGGGGCAACTGGACCCATGAGGAAAGAAAGATGAAATATGCATATTTTTATATTTTTAAATATTAAAATGTAATTTTGAGCATTTCTGTCTGATAGAGGGAACCTAACTGAACACATTTACAGATGTTCAGACTTTAATTCAAATGAACATTAGTTTTTTGTAGCTGAATTGTCAGAAGCTCCAGAGTCACATTGTAAAATCATGTCCCAGTTGCCCCAACTAACCTTAGTACAGACTACTTTTGTTTCTCAACGCCTCAATTATACAAAATTTCTTTCTGGTAAATTTCTTTCAAAAACATCTTATTTCAAATTAATGGCACATTTATGATTAGTGTATTTTATTTAAAGTGGTACGAATAGAATAAAAAATAGGACATCGGACCATATTTATCCAAATGGTTAATCAAAGAGTTAATTTTAAATTATTTACCGTAATTTCCGGCGTATAAACCGCGGATCAAACAATCATTTTTCGACCCAGAATTTTTTTCAAGTAAAATGTAACATTTTAGGTCACGGTAAATATTTGGCTTCAATTACTAAATAAAATTGCTGAGTCCAAACAGAATTGTTTGTTCTGAGGATCATACGCCGGAAATTACGGTACATTGCACGATGGAATTCATAAAAATAAATAGGCCGAAAAATACCATTCCGAAATATTAATAACCGGAAGGCTTCAGTTTGAATAGTTTCACGTAACCCCTATAGAACCCATTATGTAAAGTAAATTTCTTAAACACTTTAACGCGTCTTATATGCTTAACCACATCAAATTCCGAGTAAAAAATGTATCAAAAGTTTTTGGAATTATTCTATATTCTGATTAATTACCTGTTTTGTAAGTAGCTAAATTCATTCATAGCTAGAAGAGATTAAGTTAAGAAAACGTGTTTTTATTTTATCTCATTTAAGAAGACAAAAGTTAAAACAAAATGTTGAGCTTGTAAAATGACAAAAAAAAGTTTTACTTCAAGTGTAAATAAATGGAATAAAAAAAACAATTATGTTACAGATTTATTCCCTCGTACAAATTAAACTGAAAGTTTCTTAGTAGAACTAGATAATTTTTATTTGTAAGTGATTTTTTTCAATATTTAATGTTTCAAATTTTCAAGAGGCAATATTTACCTACAATTGTATGCGTTTTATTCATTGAAACATATTAAATCAGATGACAAACGCCCACGTCCATTCTTTGAGAGGGATCATTTTTTTAAAAATTTAATTTATTAAGTAGTAAATCTTCTTTCAACATCATTCTCTGTTCTTTCTTTGAATTATATTTTGTTTCTTACAAATTATTTTACTTTCAATGCTATTCTTTTTTATCTAACACGAAATGTAAAGACTTTTTTCAGATTTTTCAAGATAACAAGCATTAAAAATCGCTAAGAATGCTCTTCTTCGTTGTGCATAAATAATGAACAACAAAAATATTTTTAACCCTAGAACTACCGGAAATTTTACTCAAGTTTTATAAAAACATTCTACACCAGAATTTTTACTTAAAACTATTTAATTTGTTTATTTAACTTATTATTGTCTGATTTATACATTTAGTTTGTTTTGAAGAAATTTTCTGGTTTGAATAGATATTTTGAATATACATGTCGGGTCCATTGGACCCTTCTGGTAGACAGAGGGTTAACGTAGAAAAACATACATGGAGAAAATTTTATATTCTTTTATAATATAAATTAAATCGCTCTCAAAGATTTTATTGTGTTTAAATTTAATTAGTTTTTATATATATTTCAGCATAAATCTTTCATGTTGAATAGAACAAATTTCTTATTCTTATATAATATTATGGAAGTCTTTTGAATATTTATAAAACTTTGTGTTGTATTTTTATAGTACATTTTCATTGAAATCGTGCGAAAAAAAATTATATAAAAATAAGGCTGTTAAGATATTACATTATCCCATTTTAATTTAGTTTCTCACTTTGCAGTGTAAAAGTTTCTCATGTTGATCCATTTTGTGTTGTACATTTTTATAAATAACATAACAGACATAGTTATTTCATTTTAAAAATTTGTACTAAAGAGTGTAATACGACTTTGGAAAATATTGTCTAATTCAAAGCAATTTTTCCTATTGAGAATGTGAGATATTTTTTTAAGCAGTTAAGATTTGAAAGTTATATAATTTCGAAATAATCTCATTGAATGCTTTGCATTATATATTTATAACTACAGAATTTGATAAAAGCACATATAGGGTGTTACAAAAGGATTATAATGTCCTTTAATTTCTTACCTGTTTCAGATGCGTACACAATGTACTATGCAAAAATCTTAAAGTAAAAAATTTGGGAAATAAGTTTGCTTTAACCCTCCAGCCGCGGGCGAATTTTTCAGTTGGTTCATTTTTTAAAATTAAGATTTCTCCACCACTTTTTTGAAGTAGAAATAGACACTTTATTTAATTACAGATTCAACAATACGAGAATAAGCCGAATTATACGCTTTTAAAAAAGTGGTGGGAATCAAGCAATCTGAAATTTTACAAAGTAACCCACTGGTATTCGAAAATAGTGTTTCCCGCGACTGGAGAATTAACCCTTTGCGGTACAGAGATATTCTATTCGTAAAATGAAGAAATGATTAACTGACACCTGAATTTACGAACATTTTTTTTAGAAATTATATACCTGTTACTTTAAACTTTCATTGTAAAAGCAAATTTTTTTTAAAATATTCTTGGTGCCTCTTGTAAGTTTGGAATTAAAATTCCACGACAATGGAGTTATGAATAAAGAGAAGGAGCCATGTAGCGTACTTTCTACCAGTTGCGAGTGAAGTAACTGAGGAGGTTGTCACAAGATGGCGGCTGTATTTTTTTTTTTTTTTTAAATCGCCTCTACACTTTTAATGTATCGCCGGGGCAAAGTTCCCACCAGTATAATTGAATAGAAAATTTTGTCTTATTTAAGCGTGTTATTCATGGAAATATTTTCTCACAAATATTTTCTGGTGTCAGTTTGACAGGTAAAATAGACAGATTGCATCACCAGTTGTAACAATATGGCAGAAACGTAGGACCTGACTACCGCAAAAGTAAAGTTACACCGATTAAAATAAAAATATTTTTCTGTGATTATTTATGACTGAAATTTTGCATTAATAACGCCTTTCAATACGGAGAAAAGTTCTATATAAATTTACTGGTGGAAGCTTTAACCGGAGGTAATCAGCCCTTGCGAATGCGGTTACAGTTGAAGGTTCACTATTTTAACCCCTTAACGGTCGCATTAAATTACGGTTTAAAAATTCAAATTGCCTATTGGGCCCCACTTTTTTAAAAAAGAAATATTCACCTTATTTAATAACAGATAAAATGATACCATAATAAAGCTAATTACACTATTTTATAAAACTGATGGGAATCAAACAAATCTGAATAAATCTTAAAAAAGACACAAACCGTGAATATTACGGGAGCGAGAATTAAGGGGTTAAGGATATGTCAGTTCCATTTTATTAATAGTTCCATGGCCCCGACGTGGGACCACTGCTTCGGAAAGGGTTAATAGTATAGCCCCCCCCCCCCCCTTTAATTTTTGAAAAACTCTACTTTTTAATTTTTATATGACTCTTCCTATATATATATATATATTTTTGTTTTTAGCAATTAATTTTTTTAGCAAGACCATTACAAAAAACTGCATAACAACTGCATCATTAAAATTCCACCTTTTCTTACATTTTAAAATACTATTTTATCAGTAAAAATAAAAAATATTCACAAATTTATGACGACATACCCTCGTATTCAAAAATTAAAAGAATTTTCAGATTTGGTAGATTATCTCCAGAACTACTGAATAGATTGTAATAAAATTAGGTACGTACATAGGTTGATATAATGCAACAAAAATAAATATTCAGCTGTTATAATGCGCACGCATGATCGTGCATAAGAATCATCAACGTGGAAAGGTGTAAAACAGAGCTTACAACATTGAACCAAAAATTAGGTTAATGGGGAATGATCCCCTCATACAGTTAGACAGCTCTCGCAACGTGAACTTATACTGGAAATCAGACACTTTATGGGTCCCTGTTGCAGTTAGTCTCACTCATCCAGCAACGCAGTTTTCAGGCCCTTGGTGGTTCTGGGAGGTTCCAACCACCAGGAGGAAACGAGTTCCAATTTTCCTGCTAAGAGCGTTCCATAAATGATCTATATTGTTTAGGTCTGAAGATCGGGCTGGCCAATCCATCAAACGAATATCCTCACTTTCCAGAAATTCCTCAACAAGATGAGCTCTATCTGGGTGCGCGTTGTAGTCCACTAAAATGACATATGGCCAACTGCATCCCTAAAAAGGCAAACATAAGGTACAAAGATATCATTCCTATACACCACACCAGTCATAGAGACTTTGCAAAACACAGGGAGGGTTGTGCACCCATCCAACATCATGCCTGTCCAGACCATCAAACCTTCGCTGATATAGTGGTCTTTTTCTCAGAAGTTTGAAGGCTGGTACTGGATACCTCGTTTTCTCCAGATGAAAAGTCTTCAAAAATTTGTATTTAGGCTGAACAGAGACTCATCACTGATTAGGATGGTCCTCTATTGATCCTTTTTCCAATGTCGATGATGTCTGCACCATGCTAAACGGTTCCTGTTGCACTCTTATTACCTCTCGCTGTAATGGACAAATAGAGATCTTCGCTGGCCGTCGTGGCGTCGTTAAACTGTTTCCATCAGTCGGAGACGACGCTGGGCATTATATTGAAGTCTCTGGGAATCTGCACTTACAGTCTCCCTATGAATTGCCATCTCATTCCATCATCCAAACATTGGAGGTTACTCATTTTTACTATTTTATTTTGAATTTCAGCGACTGTTGCAAAAAAAATACCAAGATATCCAGCAAGGTATTTGAGCGAACAAAACGCGAAAATTGCCACGCTCTCTTATAAAGCCTGTTCGTTTACCCACTCCAAATATATACACACGTGTACGCTTACATATTCGACATTGAAGAATTGCATCTTTGTTTTGAAGCATTACTTTTACCTTTTGTTCAGTACTTTTAATGAAATTCAACAAAATATGCAAATTCTCTTAATTTTCAACATGAGTCTATTTTTGATCAATGATATTTTAACAAGCGGGAAGAACTTCATGACAAATACAGGGTTCGTAGGGTTACCGTTATTTTCAAGGTCAAATATCAGTATTTTTTAAAGAAAAATACCTCTAGTTTAAACGCGCGATATTTCGCCTTATTTAAAGAAATATTTTCTATAAGAAAATACTGGTTCTGAAGAATTTCTTAGTCCGGAAATTCAATGACCAGTACGAATCCTGAAATATGCTGAGAATTTATTGAATCACATGACTTTGGGCGGAATTTTAAATGTCACTCATGCCATTACGTAATAATCCCGAACTGGCGAGAAAACTATAGTTTTTCTTTTATTATATAATAACATATTTATCTCGAAAATGGAGCAATCTTGATATGCTCCAATGGAATTTATCACAATAGTCTTATTTAATTGTTAAATATTTTAATTGTTGTGTTTACGGTATGTTCATAAAATCAAGGAAAGACCTCAAGACTTTATATCTTATATTTTAAACATGACACTCGAATCTAGAAATATTCTTCTATTATTTCCGATTTTATGACACTTTTCTGTTTATATTTTTATTATTGGTGCCATATTTGTGCCGATTCATTCCCCCAATTTCGAGAAAAACAGTATGTAAGCATAGATAAAACTTTGTGCGAATTTTAATAAAAAAGCTCAAATCTTTAACAACGAGGAAGGGGATCCAGGAATCCTCGAAACGATCGTATGGGACTTTTTTGTCATGTCCGTACATTATTTGTATGTAAAATCGTTGTTAAAGATTTTAGCTTTTTTATTAAGAGCAGTATGTAACTGATCAACAGTCAGAGAGGACTTTCTTAAGGTTTTTCGCAGAGCAACCCTTACAGTACGAACCATATCTTTATAAAAAATACATGCCAAACATGCTGATTTTGAGTGCTACTATACTTGAAAAATTTTCATCGCTTATTAGTCCAGGCAATAGAGACCGTATAGGGACTCTACCTAGCAAAATTCATGGTGGTTCTGGAAAAAGGCTTACTATATGTTTTTTGGTCGCTGAATCCGAATTTTTAACTTCCCACCAAAATTTCCCGCGGCACCCTCCCCAAATTTTGTAAAATGCCTCCCAAAAAAGGTTTTTATTAAAAAAAAATCCTTTTTTTATTTTTTTAGGGAAAAAATATCTTGAAATTCAGAAAGTAGACAAAATTTGCAACATATAAGATACATGACATTATGACGTAGGATGAATGGGGGGGGGGGAGGATTTGCTTTGGAACATGCGCCGCGATACTGCGTGGACTAAGTTGCGCAATTTCAATTAACCACTCACATCGTTTACATTCGCCCTCATGTCTCCCCTCAAAACTTTCCCTATAAGGTTTACTTTAAGTTTTTTGGGTTTCTGAATCCGAATTTTTAACTTCCCCCCAAAATTTCCTCCCCGGAACCCCCCAAAAATATTTTTTTTTAAATTAATTTTGTTATTGTTTTAGGTGAAGAGTATGTAGAAATTCAGAAAGTAGACAAAATGTGCAACAAATGGATATATCCATTTGTTATTTGGAATGGACCGATCCCCCCCCCCCCCCAATCCCCATTCATCCTACGTCATAATATCATATATCTTATTTGTTGCAAATTTTGTCTACTTTCTGAATTTCTAGATACTTTTCCCCTAAAACAATAAAAAAAGATTTTTTTTAATAAAAACCTTTTTTGGGGGGGGGGGGGCATTTTACCAAAATTTGGGGGGTTGCCGGGGGAAATTTTGGTGGGAAGTTACAAATTCGGATTCAGCAACACAAAAAACATAAATTAAGACGATTTATAGAACTACCATTAATTTTTCCAGGTAAAATCCCCTATTGCCTAGACTATATCTAATTGTGAAAAATTGTAGAAAATTTACAATTAACTACAATTAATTAAGAAAAATTACTGGTAACCATTATCTGGTCACCTATGCAAATACATCTGAATTAAGCAATATACACGCAGGAAACTTTTAAAAATATATATGTGGTTTGAAATCTTAAATTTTTTTAAATAAAATTTAAATAAAAAACAATTCACAATGCATTTTCCAAATGTTGTCTCTGATCTCTCCAATACGTTATTGAGCTCGTCCCATATTGCTTTTTTAAATATTTCGGAGTTCTTTCAAAACAATTTTGGCCATAAGCAATTGTTTCACTTTTCTTGCAAACGATCACAGATTTGTATTTCTAATCTGATAAATGGTCCCCATTCACAAAGTTCATTATTTATTTAGGCGAAACTAATTCAGTTTTAAAGAGACAGAAATTCCGTTTTTTTTTTTTTTTTTTTTTTTTTTTTTTTTTCATAATGGTATCTTATTGCAGGGAAAGGAAAAATCTTCTTATTGAACAATTTTGTCTAGAATTGTCATATGAAAATCTAAAAGTTAAATATTTCTAAATTAATGAATAAACTATGTATTAATATAATCCTATTTGCAACCATAACTGGTATATATATATATGTATATATAGCAGACTTTATTCCGTCCTTGAAGTTGTACCAGCATTTCCGAATATTACTCTTTACCATATTTAAATTTCAGAATGCTAATGGTGAACCAGCGTGCCAGCAAGTCAATTTTAGCCGCTATTTTCGAATAGTAGTATTTCACTTATTTTACAAGAGATATTCTTCGATTAAATAATGCTAAAATTATTACCCGGGAATAGTGGTGACAGCTGTATTTCTGATATGTGCATTTACCACGTCTTCAGCACAGAATATGCCATTTGCATCAGTGTTGCCAGTGGGCTATTTTTTTTAATTCGGATTTCTTGATTCCCACCACTTTTTTGAAACGGTAAAATTAACTTTGTTTTCGCCTTAATTAACATATCATTAAATAAGGCGCATTTTACCATTTCAAAAACGTCGTGCCAAACAAGAATCTGAATTTTAAAAACGTAGCCCATCTGGCAACACCATTTGCATCCCAAAATGTTAATGGTAGAATTTGTAATATTTTTTTCCTGTTAAAAATGTGAAAAGTACTATTCTGAAATAATGGTTGTCAAATTCAAGGACCGTCTGCACCTTTTTTCAGTTGAGGACGTGAGTTTTAAAACACGCCTGATCCAAAATTATAAAAAAAAAATCGCTTTTCCTCTATCAATCTACTCTAATGGTAAACCTGCAGCTAACAAACATTACAATCTGCTAAAAAACTAGTTTTATCCTGTATTTCTGGTATTGTGAAACCTTGGTTTACAATGAAAATCAACGGACGCGGTTAAAGGTTAATCGCGATTTGCTAAACTTTGTCTTTCTGCATAAATAGAGTTTTGAAACTCACGACCTCAGTTCAGCGTTCATACTTGTCCTGAAATTTCAATAGCAGGAAATTCTTCGGTGCCAGTATTTTCTTATACAAAATCTCTTCTTAAACCTTTAGTGCGCAGCTTTGCATATATGCAAACAACAGTGTTTTGAATTTAAAACATTTTTTATTCGTACATATCTAATTCACACAAGAAAATTAAAATAGCAATATTTGCTTTATTTAATAACAGACATTCCGTATTTAAATAAAGCGAAATTAACTATTGAAACTTTCTGGTGTAAAGTCAGATTCTCTGACTTACGTAATTTCTAGAACGTATTCTATCATGGGAATTAAAGGGTTAAATGTTAAGTTTAATAAAATAAATAATTATACAAAATAAGGTATTTGGAGACATACTTATTTAAAACTGAAACATTTAAAATTAATGGCTTTCACCTTTTTTTAACGAAATGAAAAGAAAAATATTAGGCACATATGACATATACGCACCGGGGTACCTAATTGGCGCCAAAATGGCGTTATTTTGCCTGGCATTGAAACCCAATTATTGTTGCTTATTTATTAATAAATGTTTATTTACATTTATTTCCTTTTTATTTAATAAAAAGTTAAAAATTGTTTTGCTCTATATCAGGGGTGGCCAACAGTGGCACGCCTGATACCACTAAAATTTTACAGAAAAATTCGACTTCTTGAATCGCAGAGATTCGATGATTAGATAAGGCAATGATTACTGTAAAATTTTAGCGGTGTGGCGCGTGCCACAGTTGGCCACCTCTGCTCTATATTTATTAATTAAAGTTTTTTTATTTATTGCTATTTCATTTTAAAAATAATAGAAAATAATTTAATAATACATATGTAACTGGTTTTCGAAAACAAGGTTTTCGCCAAATTGTCGTAAAAACCCGGTGCGTATATCACATCTGTGCCAAATCACTTCAATAATAGCCTAAATCATGTGACTGTCATAAAGAGCTCTGCGTTGACCGCTTCGCTTTTTATATGCAAATCGGTCCTTTTGGTAATTTAATGTTAGCCGGGCGCAGGTGATAAATCGCATAATATTGTCCATCGCCATCATTTCATCTATATTATAATAGTCCTAGTCATGTGACTGTCATAAACAAAAACGGGCTGACCCATTCGCCTTTCATATGCAAGGTTGCTTTTTTTATCAAAATTATTTTTTCGAGTAAAACTATATAAAATTTGCCGTGATCACAAATAATTCTCATTACTTTTATGTTAGACGGGAGCAAATTTTGTCAATAGCATTTTTTAAGACTCCAGTTAGCCTTTTTTGTTTCTTGGGTGGTAAATTAAAACAATGCTTTGATATTGAAATTAAATGTCATGGTTTATGGTATTATTTTTCTTTTTCTGTTATTTTTCTCTTTTTATTTTTTATGAAATAATGGAAAATCATGAATTTTAAATGTTTCAGAGGAAAATTAAAGTTAAGTGTTTCAAATAAAATGAGAGAAAGGTTCATATTTTTAATGAGATACGAAAAAACGCGACGAGTACATTGTTTGGCTATTTAACATCTGCGCTCAGATAACATAAAAATACAAATTTCTCGATTTCTCTAACAGAATCTCCCGATTTGGTAAAGGACTGAGACAGTAAATTAAGATATGAATAAAAGCAACATGATACAAAGCTTAGCAACATTTACGGGAGATCAAATTGGTCGGTTAGTACAGGGTTCGTACGGGTCCTTGAATTTCCAGAATAAAGTATTCTTCCGTATCAGTATTCTCTTATAAAAAATATATCTTTAAATAAGGCGAAATTTCGTGCGTTTAAGCTAGATTTATTTTCCTATAAAAAAATACTGATATTTGGCCTTGAAAATAACGGTACCCGTACAAACCTTGTGGTATTAAATAATGCAACAAATCATGACCTTTAATTTAAACTTCAAAGCAATGTTTTAATGATACTACTTAGTTATCCCGTCGATCAATTTCGCCAAAACACTCGCCAAGTTGCACAATTTGACATAATATTTATTTTAAAGAACGAAAGAACAAATAAATTAGTATAACACTAATAAAAATACAAATAAAACGTCGAAATAAAAATCACTTGATGGCGAATACACGTGTAACTTCCTTAAAGTCAAGTGAATGTGACATTTACGATAAACCATTATCGGCATTTAATCTTATAGTTTGGCGAAAGATTTTTTGTCGATGGGATAACCAAGTAGTACCGTTTTAGTTTACCACTCGAAAAATAAAAAAAAATGCTAAATGGCGAGTTTAAAAAAAAAAAAAAAAAAAAAAAAAAAAAAAAAAAAAAAAAAAAAAAAAAAACTATTGGCGAGATTTGAACCCGGGTAACATAAAAGTATCAAGAATTATTTACGATCATGGCAATATTTAAGTAGTTTTATTCGAAAAAATAAACTTCTTTTGATTCTATAATCAAATTCTAATCAAATATTCTCATTTTGATTCTCTAATCAAAATGGAAACCTTTTATATGAAAAGCGAAGAGATCAGCCCGCAATTTTTTATGGCAGTTACATGGCTTGGTCTATTACAATATAGG
Source organism: Maratus speciosus (assembly GCA_963932465.1). Taxonomy (NCBI): domain Eukaryota; kingdom Metazoa; phylum Arthropoda; class Arachnida; order Araneae; family Salticidae; genus Maratus; species Maratus speciosus. Next base: position 312,786,717 of record OZ010796.1, read on the forward strand.
TGAAATGATGGCGACAGAATAATATTTGGCGACTTATCATCTCTGTAGCTGGCTAACATTAAAGAACCAAAAATGGCCGCCTGAAATATATAAAGCGAGGGGATCCGCCCGGAACTGTTCAGGATACTCACATGACTTAGTCTATTATTATAGAGATTGTTTTCAATTCTAAAAACAGCGCAAAGAATAATATTTCCTTGCGATTAGAAATTTATTTACACGTGACTATTAAATGCAGAAAAAATCTTTTAAATTACTATTAAATGAGGACGTGTTAAAAGCAAGAAAATATTGAAAATTATGTCTTGAAAATTGTATTTACACGTGAATATTAAAAGAGAAAGGAAGCTTTAAAATAATAAATACATTAATATGCGTTTAACCCTTTCAGGGGCAAGGCACTTCTGTTCGTAAAATGTTGACATCAGTGAATGGCACCAGAATTTACAAACAAATTTATTTCGAAATACGAAAATGCTTTTGCTCACTTACTTGATCACTCTACCTGGGAGCCAACCAAATATTAGCAAAGGCCCTGAATCCCTGGCAGAAAAACGTCCTCCACCAACTAACTCAGCCCCAGCCGCCTAAACAGACCCAGAAACCGCGAAAAAAAAATAAAACTAAAAAGTCACAAAAATTTGGCACACTCTGCCTAGAAAATAAAATACAAAAGTTAAAGTCATGTACAAGTTTTAACATATGACTGTAACCCTGGTTACTATAAAATAAAAATAAAGCTAAAACTAAAACTAGGACTGAATGAAGCTGAAAAACAAAATTTTAAGTTATTTTCAGTTACAAATGACTGTATAAATATATTTTAAAACTAAGTACGATTTTTGTTCACTTACTTAATAAAAGGAAAATTTTTGTTCCTATATTCTGGTGCCAGTGTGGCATTTAGGAATTAAAATTAAGTGGTCCAAAAAATCCACCACTGCCCTAGAATGGGTTAAAGCAGTAAATTGTAGTAATTGTAGTAAATTGTACTATGTCAATCGTATTAGAACGCTGTTAAAAAATATCAGGAGGCAAAGACCCTGTTTATTTAATTCACTTTATTTTAGCTTCTTTTCATATGTTTAACTCATCTTCTTTAATCAAACACGAAAAAAACCATTGGATGTCTTAACAGCAACTGATTCGGCCTTAAATTTTCGCAATCAAAGGGAAATTAATAGAAACCCGTTTACAGGGAGCGACAGGTTTTTTCATTATAATTCAATCTTCTTTAATCTTTTTAAAACCGATCAGATTAACGTGCTTTTAGATTCTGTGGTGTCTGAACGGGGATTGGCGAGCGTAGCTTGCAGTGAGCAGAGCCCCCTAGTAATAAGATAAATATTTGAAAGTAACAAAATTTTTTTACATTGATTTTGCATATTTATTAAGCAAAAACGTTGTTTTATGTTTTGGCGCATTTTAATTTTAGAAATGTAAATTCAGCCAAATAACTAAGAATCGCCTGGGGATTTTTTATCTAATATATAAAAATGAAAATTTGTCTGTCTGTATGTCTGTCTGTAATGCTATACAAATCCACAGTTTGGAAGCAAGAATTGTGAAATGTTATGAAAATGTGTATTAAAACACGGTCTAGGCAACTAAAGCAATCCGGAATCGAAATAATTTATATTTTAATTTTGATTAATAAAAAACACCAAATTTTCACAATTTCCTATCAAATTTTAACATTTTTCGTTATAGCAGCTACCAATAATTAAAAATTCACAATAAAATTCATACCACAACAATCACCTTTCTATTTCAAGACGCATTGCATATTCCGTACGCCACACAGTGGAGTATTTGACCCAAAAACCTGTCCAAAAATGCAAAAAATTAAAATTTCGCCAACAATTGTAAAAATCATATTTTTTAATAGTTAACTAATTGGTGCATCGATCTATGTCTAATTTAGGAACCTGAGTTATAATCGGTGGCTCCTGGCCTCAGCTGAAGAGGAAGTTTTTTTCTGAGAAGACGCGGTTTTTTGTTGTTTTTTGGCATTGTTGTTATGTTTAAATATAATTCTTTTGTGGCTCAATGAATTGTTGAATTGAAACTAAACAGGGCTTACGTGTTTAACAAAGGTCACAGCTTAGTGTTAAACTATGTGTTAATTTAAATAGTTTCGTTTTTAACGTAATAAAAAAAAACATTAATTGTGTAAAAAGGTTATTTTTAAAACGTTTTTGGCTCTAATTTATACATATCGAAAGCTTTCTAAATATGTGCCGCGCTTTGACCGGCCATGTTTTAGTTACAATCATATTAGTTATAGTCTTCAGTGTCGATTTCTGCAAAAAAGTCTTCCGCATATTGCTGCCATTTTTTTATATATATATATTTTTTTTTTCAGGATGACTATTTAAATGCTCTGTTTTGCAATAACCGAATTGAAGAGATAAGAGATATATATTTACTGTCATATTGCAGGTTTTTAGCTCACGGGATCTTACCGGAGAGCTTTGCACCTACATATTCTGTCTGTCTGTATGCGTACATATGTACGCATGTAGGTACGTACATACGCATGCAACTCGATATCTTTTGATAGAAATATCCGATCGTCTTCAAATTGTATATGCTTATTTATTGAAAACGGATTACCTAATTAGATCTTGTGACTCATGTGTGTAACATAAGGAGAGAAAGAAGGGAATTAACCCTTTCGAGGAAGGTGTCTTAAAAAGAGACACCTAATTTTAATTCCAAAACTGACAAACGACACCAAGAAAATTTAATTAAAATTTTCCTTTTATAATGAACGTGAAAATGAGCAACTTTATATTTTCTAATAACTCCGTTTATCAACTAAAAAGAGCAAGCCATACACTATCGAGACCCTACAGCTTCTTTTTCCAGCAAGGTCTGATGATAGTCTCGATAAAAGCCAAGAAGAAAGTGATAAAAAAGATAAAGAAGAGTTCTGAAAAATCATTTTGAAACTGGTAATATATTAAATACATTCAAAAACTAGCAATCTATACTATATAGAATCCACTTTACCGAGCCTACTATTAAATATAACATTATTAAAAATAAATTAAATGCAATAATTAATATTAAATGTAATTTAAATGTAATAAGCATTGTTAAATGTAAATAATAAGTTTTATCTATAGTAAAATTAAATACATTTAATTAAACATTAATAGTGAAAAAGACAAACCTATCAACAATTACTTTCCTCTTAAAAACAGTAAATAGTTTCGGTTACAAGTCGCTCAGCTTCCAAACTCTCGTCGGTAATGTTAAGTCAATGGACATGTGATTTATTCGTATTTTTAAAATATCTACTTAGTAAATTAATATTTTAACTTCTTTTAGGTAGCTTTCATTACAAAAATCTACCTATTGCAGCCGTTCGGAGGAAAGCGATTTAAATTTTTTTTTATATATTTTTATCGATAATGACCCCCAGACCCCGAAACCACCCTCCGTTCAAAAGTTGATATATATACTGGATAATACGCAATGGTTAGTTTATATATATATATATATATATATATATATATATATATAAATGGGGCTTTTGTATTATAACTACATTTCTAATACGTATTTTATATGGATGTTGATTTGATGTTTTATATGTAATTGGTGACTTTTCCTCTTTTTTTTTTAAATTTCATATTAAATTTAACTTATTTAATCAAATTCAATATTAACTTATTTTTAATTTAGTCTACTCAGGACAATGTCATATTAATTAATAATAGTATACCAACTTTTTAGTGATTATTATGCATATTGGTTTATTTGATTAACTAATGTTATACTGTATGTATTAAAATTGGGTAAATAGTTTTTATTATTTTTATTCTTCTATGCCAGGGGTGTCAAACTGTGGCCCGCCAGATACCACTAAAATTTTACAGTTATCTTTGCCTTATCTAATCGTCGAATTTCTGCGATTCAACTTGTCGACTATTTCCTTAAAATTTTAGCGGTATCCGGCGGGCCACATTTTGACACCCCTGCTCTATACTATTTAATATTGTTTTATTTTCAACATTGTATTCCATGATTAATTATCGATTTATATGTTTGATTGGCACAATCATATTTTTTTAGCTTTTTTATGACTAATATAAGGATAATTCATACATTATAGATGTGATCTTTAGGCTATTTGGAATTTTAGTATCTGACAATCTTATATAAACATCCATTTTTATTTATTTATTTATAATTTATTTAATTATTTTTTTTCTTTCCTGTTCATTTTTTATATGTAAAGCTAATTATTAAGACTTATATTTATATATTTTTATAATATATAATTTATTTTATTTTATAGCATATAGCCTATATTCTATATATTATCAAGTTAAAAAAGTTTTTAATTTCTCAGTTTAGATTTAATGGTATGGTAATAGAACATATTGTATTAAAATTTAATTTATTTAAAAAAAAATTCTGAATAATGAAATACAGTATGATATTGTTTATATTAGGATGTGTGTAGGAATGCAGTTGATACATTTTAATTCGTTAGCATGTATTAGGTTCTACTTACAGTGACATTTGTATAATCATAATAGTTTTTAATATAAAATAATAGATGGCAGCACCATAAATTTTGTATTTTTAAATAGCCTCTATTAATAGTCATAATTTTAATTTTTTCACTAGGTGGTAATTAACGTTGAATATTGGCAATGTTGTAAAATTGTTATTATACAATTTAAAATTGTTTTTAGGTATTATAAATAATGTAATTATTTTTTATTTATATTATATTAATTATATTTATCACAATATTTCAATATGAATTAACTGATTCCATAGCTTTTAATTTCTGTGTTAACTTAACTGTTATATTCACCTTAATCTTATCATGCTTTTTGGATTCCATGTGCGGGAATTTATTTTGAAAATCGACTGGGAATTAATACGGTATGTTTTGCAATATTTCTATTGCTATAAATTAAATATTTAATGGGTTGTAGTTTTTTTTTCCATTTCATGCCATTTGATAATGTTCTGTGTTTATCTTGAAACTATTATTTTGATTATATTAGTTGTTTGAGTACAGGGAAATTTTTTTTTTCAGCTTATAGATTTTTTCCCACAGAAAACAACCGATTTGCTTATATCATTGAATTCTGTACTCATGAAAACGTAATTCAATATATAAGTTTTTCAGTTTTTTCGGAATCCATATTCTTTTTTTTCTTCCATGTTAATTCTTGAAATTACGTATACGGTACTTTATTTTACACATACAGTTCTATATTGTTGGTTTATGGTGTGTAGTCAATCATTCACAATATTGCAGTTTTTGATGATGGTCGGTAATGTTTAATTAATGGTTATATATATATATATATATATATAGATAGATATCAACTATAGTGCATACCAATGCCTCGACCGAGTTCGTTGGCCAGCTTCATCCGCCATTATGTTTCAAAATGGCGGCCATTTTTTTTTAATTTAAAATTTGAAATGTGGTGCTAAAAAATTTAAAATTGAAAAATATTTTTTTTCTTATGTGTTTGACCTTGATACAAAGATTCCGGAGCTGTTTTTGTTTCGTCTATAACTTAAAAAATGGCTGAGTTATAGCACTTTGATTTTCTAGATTGGCTGACATTTTGAAACGACCAGATTTTTGTCACGCGATAACAGGCGTATTTATGAACCGATTTGGATGTACCTTGGTGTATACATATGCGTACCAATGTCTCGAACGAGTTCGTTCTCCAGCTTCATCCGCCAACTTGTTTAAAAATGGCGGCCATTTAAAACTTTTAAATATTTAAAATTCAAAATGAGGTACCAAAAAATTGAAAAATGAAAAATATTTTTTTAAATGTGTTTGACCTTATTACAAAGATTCCGGAACAGTTTTTGTTCCGTCTCTATTTAAAAAAATGGCTGAGTTATAGCATTTTGAAATTCTATTGTGGCTGACATTTTGAAACGACCTGATTTTTGTCACGCGATAACAGGCGTATTTTTGAACCGATTTGGATGTAACTTGGTTTGTACATAGTACATACCAATGTCTCGACCGAGTTCGTTGGCCAGCTTCATTCGCGATCTTGTTGCAAAAGGGCTGTCATTTAAAAAAAAAATTGAAATTTGAAATTTGACAATGAGTTATCAAAAAATTTAAAAAAGAAAAAGATTTTTTTATGTGTTTGACTTGGATACAAAGATTCTGGAGCAGTTTTTGTTTCGTATATATGTTAAAAAATGGTTGAATTATAGCACTTTGAATTTCTAGCATGGCTGACATTTTGAAACGATCTGATATTTGTCCGTGATAACACGCGTATATTAACCTATTTCGATGTAAGAAGGCATGTGGATAGTATATCGTAATGTCTCGACCAGGTTCGCTGGCCAGCTTCATCAGCCATCTTGTTTCAAAATGGAGGCCATTAAATTAAATAAAAAATTATATCTAAAGTGAGGTGCAAAAAAATTAGAAATTGAAAAAGGTTTCTTTCTTAAGTATTTGACCATGATATAAGGATTCCGGAGCATTTTTCGGTTTGTCTTTATCTTAAAAAATGGCTCAGATATAGCAGTTTCAATTTCTAATGTGGATGACATTTTGAAAAATCTGATTTTTTGCCTGCGACAGCCCTTGTATATATCGACCGATTCCGATGTGAGTGAGCATGTGCACAGTAATTACTAAGGTCTCGACCAAGTTCACTCGTTAGCCTCATCCACCATGTTGTCTTAAAATGGCAGGAACTTCAAGATATCGACGAATTTGGCAACCAAATATAAGTTACTTTAAATAAAAGCAGCTTGGATAAAGCTGATTAATTTCACAAAATTCTCATTCATAATGATTTGGTATTGATAAAAATTAGTATTGAATCTCTTATAATCGATTTTCACTAAATTGAGCTTCATGTGTTTGAATAATGCAAGCTTGCTTTTTAAAAATAATTAATATGAAAGCTGCATCTTCCTCCTGGCACTGGCCGGAAGGACTTTTTTCTTTGTGATCTTTTTAAATCAGGTGTGTCAAACTGTGGCCCGCCAGATACCACTAAAATTTTACAGTTATGCCTTATCTAATCATCGAATTTCTGCGATTCAACTTGTCGACTATTTCTTTAAAATTTTAGTGGTATCCGGCGGGCCACAGTTTGACACCCCTGTTTTAAATGATGACTCTTTTTTTTTTCTTAATTGTCGAAATATTTATAAAATGTATATTTATTATTATGTGAAGTGTTAAAATCTTACTTACACTTCGTCAGCTTTTAAGATATAAAATATTAAACTAAGCTATGGATTTGCATGTATACGTCATAGTATGCTAAAAGTTAGTTCAGTGAAACACATAGCACAGTTAAAAATGCCCATTCAGCCATTTACTTGAATAAACAGAAATATACTAGACAACATTTGTGCACCCCTGTATATGATCTATAGAATGTATCCACACCAATTAATATTTAAAAAAATTGTTCTATTTTAAAACGCCTATCACAACTACTCACGCCCTTCCAGCAATTATTGGTCATAGACTTCAATAGTTAAATTTATTCTTCAGCCATGTTCTTTTGTGTGTCCCTGTAAATGAACGATGCGTTCTATACACACTATATTCTACAATAAGTGTCTTGGTGCACCTTAGTGATGTATATAAATTTCAGCACGTTTAAAAGTGTGATATCATTAAAATACCGAGCAAACGATTTTTCCCCATAGACCATAATGTAAGGGAATTCTTTTGGGTGTCTCTGTAAATGAACCGTAAAGGCTATAGACTTCATTTACAATACCAAACATGACATAGTGATACCCAATAACATCTAGGAATTTCAAGCCATTCGAACTATATTTACATTGAAAAATATTTTTGACCAGGATTTCGGGTCAAATACTCCACTGTGCGCCATGCTGCAATATAAAAAAGCTGTAGCGGGTATTACGATATTTCTTTTACCTCACATGCAAATAATTAGAGATTATTTAATTGCGCTTAATTATTACAAATTTTTAAAAATAAAGAAACACATTTTATCACAAACATCGACAAAATTTTTTAATCCCTTATTCCAAAGATATCATTTTTATCGTCTGCTGCCTTTGTAACATGATAAATTTAATTACATTTAAAAAAAAGGCACAGTAGTAGTAAAATATTTGACTAAACCTAATAGTTATTTTTAATTATGTCTTTAGAATTAAATTCATGATCTCCCGTGCATAAAACGGGTTAAACAGCTAGTTTATGATATAATTAATTTTTGTTTACAATTCTTTTTTTGCTATTTTAGAAAAAAAACATAATATAATTCTTTTAAAATGCATAGGTATATCGTCTGCGTAAATGTGCTCCCATAATAAGAATAAATTGTGTATTCGAATTCATAACACTGAAAAATACTTTTATTATTGAATGTAAATAACTTAATTTTCACAAATTTTAATTCATTAAAAATATGCTATAATTTTCATAAAAAAGGTATTTTAAAAGTTTCATAAAAAAATCGTGAAACTATTTAATTAATCATGTTTCTGTCTACAATGACTAACTCCATGATTTATTTTTTCTTCGGAAAATATACGTGTTTCATTTTTTATTTACAAAAATGCGTCCGTAATGGAAAAGCATGTAAAATAAATTATTTAAAATAATATTTTTTTTAAATATTATTCTATAAAAAAATAATATTGTGCAAATCTACAGGTCATAATTTATTTTTATGTTTAATTTCAAGTCAAAACACTGAATATTTTTTTTTTTTTTGTAAAGTGCACGACAAAATGTAATTTATGTAACCTAGTACAGGATTGCTTCGCTTATCCTAATAACTATAATATATTTCTAGTACGTAAAATAAAAAAATATATTTGTAAAGATGAAATATATTTTTATATAGACACGATGCATCGCTTTACTAAATTAAAAGATAAATTACATTAAGGAATTTCGGCGAGTGGCAAGTAAGATTAATGTATTTTATAATAGCGTTTGTAAGATTGAAGGAAAAGAAGCGTTATTTAATCCTTTCTGTATATTAAGAGGCTTATTTAACCCTCCGTCTACCAGACGGGTCCATTGGACCCGACAGGTACATACAAAATATTCATTCAAACCAGAAATTTCTTTAAAATAAACTAAGTATATAAACCAGACAAAAATAAGGTAAATAAATAAGTTAAATAGTTTTAAATAAAAATTCTGGTGTAGAACGTTTTATTAAAACTTGAATAAAATTCCCGGTAGATCTAGGGTTAATACTAAATATACCAGCAACCGGTCATTTGACAGGTAGCAAATGAAAGTATTTTGATTAGAACCAGACATTTCTTCATAGCACAATTGAAATATAAATCACGCAGAAAAAAGTTAAATAAAATGGTAAACTGCGTTAAAGTCTCGTCTGAAATATCTTAATAAAACTTTGCATAAATTTCCGGAATGTTTAGTGCTAAATATTAAATTTATTCATATTCTGTATTTCGATAAACAATGAAAACTAGATGTAATAATTTTCATAAAATAATTATTGTAGAAGAATTACTACATAATTATATTTAACCTAAAATAGAAAGGGAACGCAATATTTCGTCTATCCCAAAACGCTGCGCTTAAATAAGGTTACTGCGCTTAAATAAGGTTACTGCGCTTAAGTAAAACACATCTAATCGCAAAACACTGCGCTTAAATAAGGAAGAATTACCATTAATAAATATTGATACAAAAGAAAACACCTTTGTGCAGACTGAAAACTTAGCAAAATAACATTCTTCTATTAAATATTTAACTGTCAATTTAAATATTTATATATGAATAAAATTCTTGAAGAATATACCTAAGATGTACTTTATTGTATCATTCCTAAATGCTTCGAATACATATTGATTTTTTTTAGCTATAAAAAAAGCTAATGTCGAGCTGAAGCCGAAGGCATAAAATATTTCCAATATGGCAGAATTTTAAACTGCTTAATTTATTTCATCGAAAAAAGATCTTTTTGTTCGTTTATAAAATTAGAACATATATTTAAAACTAAATCGTCTTTTAACCAGCATTTGTACATGAATGGAAATCTGAAAATTTAGAGTGAAAAATCTATTTGAAATAGTTCAGATCACATTTGAAATTTGAAGAGCTGGGTGGAAGAACATGTTATGCTATATTGTGCTACGCAAGTACTAACGAATAAATAAATATTAATTACTTATTTTATTGACGAATAGAAATTTAAGATACAAATATAAAAAAGTAACATTTATTCGGAAAAATATAGAAATTCTTAATCGGCAGGAAACAAAAGAAAATCAGAATCTTCTCGCAGGAGAATAACTGAGACGATCTAAATATAGAAGTATGAAATCCTTGCTTATTACTCTTAGAAGAAGAAATAAAATTATAAAACATCCTGCAGAATAAAAATAGTTGTATGAAAATGTTTACAAATTACATTCAGAGATGTAAATATATAGTCATTCTTATTTTTCTGAGTCTGTTGAATATTTGGACTATACATCCAAAAGCAACAAAAGAATGTCCTAAAGGTAAAAATATCATTATTTTCCAAACAAATTGTATTGAAAAAATTTTATTGATATTTATGTTGCCATAGTTGAACATAAATTAATTTAAATAACAAATGTTATTATTTTGAATTAAAATTCTGTGATAAAGGAGAAAAAAGAACATATTTTTGAAACATTTTGAGATTGAATTATTTAATTTCTTTAAAATCAATATATTATTGCAAACTGCATCTGTTATAAATGCAGAAGTACCACTATTTTCGAATTGAATAATTTACCTTATTTAATGACAGAATCTTCAGAATTTAAAAACTGGATGATTAATATTTTGAAATAGTGGTGATTAGCAACCCTACAGTAAACGTGTTTGGATATCTCTCACCTTTTCTGAAAACCCGTCCTTAATTTTTAATAACATTTTAAAATACATTTTTCTTACTGATAAAATTTGTTAAGCAAATTTTACACGTCAGTACTAGCAGAACACTTCCAATAATCATGATACTTTCTTTAAACCCTTAATTGCATAGTGATGTAAATTTCCATCCACCTTTTTATTTAATTTTTAATACATAAATTAAGTTCTTGCAACTACTATATTTATATAGAAATATTAATCCTCTAAAAATTACAAAAATATGCTATTAAATAAAGTTAAAAATCTATCTTAAGATTTCTGGTGTCTAATTCTTAATATAAAAATAAAAAACACAATTCTAAAAAAATAAGTAATGCAATTAAGTGTTAACATGTAAACTATAATATTTTAAGCAATTTATTTTCATAATTCTATATAAAAGCATTTTAATTACATAACAAAAAGGAATACGGACCACACGCTAATGAAGAAACGAAACGAAAATTAAAGAAATATACGTAGTTGTGATCGATCTCATTACCAATTGGACCTGGCAATGGAGTTATGTATAAAGAGCAGGACTTCAGACTTCATCTACCACAAACTTTGAATATTAATCTCCTTCTTGGGCCCTTTGTTGCAGCTTCTTTAAAAATATTCGATTGTATTACATTTTTCTTTAATATTGTTTCCGCGTCCTCTAGCTAATTTAGAACTACTAAATTTTTTTCTTATACCCAACTACATTCTAGTTAAGACTGTCGTCCCTCAAAGCCCGGTCTTCAATTATACCTCAGCTATAGCTTTTTTCGAACATGAATCTCCTTTTTAAGCATCAACATGCGTTTACTCACTACAGCTATAAATTAAAAATCGCGTTAATTTAAAGGTAACTTTAGATAATGGATTTCATCAGTTTATTAAATATCGTGTTAATGTTAAAAGTAATTCATTAAATTTACAAGGGGAGAGGTCATCTTTCACCGCTTGTTGGCGCATTATTTTCTCTCATTCTAAGGACGTAATTTCAACGGGATTTGGTTAATTCAACCTAGATTACAACTACAGCTACTTTCTGTATTGTGAAATTTTATCTTAGACTTCAGTTACCAAAATTTTCTAACATTAATGATGCAATCTTTTTTTTAATTCTATGGGCTTGATTACTGCGAGGTTTAGCTCACTCAACTTGGTTTTCGATTGTCTCCGGCACGTGCGGAGCACTTCCGGTACATGCCGCCGTATGCAGCGTGGACCCATGTTAGAGGTTCGTTCTGAAAGAAGTTTGTTGGGAACACACTAGACGCTATGGAAGGCAATGGGTGCCTCCGAAATTACGTTCATTTAAAAGAATTTCAAAAGATATAAAATCAAACAAACTTCAGTTTTGTTTAAGGTTATTATTTAGGGAGCCACGGCCAGCCTTTGCGAAAGCGGTTACAGTTGAAGCTTCACTATTTTAAGAATATGTCAGTTCCTCTTTATTAATAGTTCCATGGTCCTGGCTTTCTTTTTAAATTACTAAAGAACACTGTTCGGTTGAAACCGCTGCACAAATAAAAAAAAAATTATCTGTTCTCAAATTTCCCGTCTTTTGCACTTCTGATGTCCATGAAACAGCAATACTGAATTGTCAGTTTGGCGGTTACTTACAGTTTAAAAACTTCGAATTCACTTCAGAAATTCTGAAAGAAGAATTTTTACTTTATGTAATCACAAAACGCCTGTCGTTAATTAAAGAAAACAATACTATATGGAATTTCTGCTATAAATGTAAGATTTCAGAATTCAAAAAAGGCCAAGTCTAGCAAACCTGCAGCAATAGGCTCGAACAAAGCAGCGTGTATATTTTCGAACCCCATTATTCTAGCTCGGATTGGGCCGGCAAAGGTCTTAGGTCACGTGGTTCCACCATCTAGTTTAGACAGTACATGCCGCGGTCGAAGCTCGTTCGTATGAAGATAAAAATACATATTAAATGTTGCAGATCTTTTCTTGATATATTTTCTAGGTAGGCAATGACACCGTTGCGTTTTCCTGTATTAAAAGTGGTGCAGTCACACACGATTGCTATCAGTTCAGAAAAATCCGCTTTTTTCTGGCTTCGAAAATTATATAATGATTTTGATATTTCTTTGCTCTGAATGGAACGAGGCGCCAAGTGACCCAAATATTCCGAACCCGTTCAGACAACACGGGGATATCGTCGGTGACATGTCAAACTATCCAATATGAAAACAGTGTTACCAGTGATCTACTTTTTTAAATTTCAAATTTCTTGATTGACACCACTTTTCTGAAATAGCGAAATTCCCTTTGTTTTCGCCTTAATTAATATGTCATTAAATAAAGTTATTCAAGGCGAATTTTACTGTTTCAAAAAAGTGGTGTCAAGCAAGAAATATGAATTCTAAAAAAGTAGCCCACTGGCAACATTATTTTCATATTGGATAGTATGACATAGTAACGACGACATGTTCTTCGTCTTTCTCCAGACGATGCGGCGCGTCATCTTTTTTTCTTCTATGAAGATCATTTTATCTTTCCTACCCTCAAAAATATGCTTTTGATTTTTCTTCCTTCAAGATCTTCCTACTTCTGTATTTTCTTTCCAGGTGTATTTTTCTCTCTCCTCACAATTTTTTAATTAATGACTAAATCCTTATCCTCTGCTATCACAATTTCTGCATTTTGAAGCACGGATGAAACTATTAACGCAACTTTTTCTGATATACCAGTTCTAAATGCGGCGAACGCTGTGGGAAAAAGTGATTTTCGTTTCGAAGTATCTGCTTTTGAAGGCCCTTATTCAAATTCTGATTAAGTGGAACTGACTGCTTCAAAGGTCTCACATCTTGAATCTTCTGATAATAAATGTATCTTAGATCAGGAAAATAATAAACGTCCCATCTCGCTCTTTCTCCCTTCTCCTATCTCTTATGTCATTCTGATGATGACTGATTGCTTTCGCATCGATTTCTGATCCACCCTCTCCTCGGCGTCCAGATTTGCTGTCGAGGCTTACTGTGGTCCGTCACCCAAATATAAGACCCACAACACATCGGAAAAAAGAAGTAAGAGCAAGGAACATAAAAAAGACATAAGAGAGAAACCGACGAACGAATCAAACAGTACTTACAACTTTTGCCCACTTATACGAGAAAATGCTATAAAACTCGTCTAATTTAAAATGCAATAAAACTCGTCTAATTTAAAATGCAAAAAGCAAATAAATAATCAGAGATTATTTAAATATTTCGCACGCTAAACAATACTTTTCAAGTAAATCTAACCAAAATAAACTACTTTTAACATTTAAAAATATTTTGCTACAAAAGTTCATAAATGAGAATTTTAGCAAAATTTCATTTGGAAAAATAGAGAAATTGACCTAAAAATCTCAATTTTTTTTCTGTGAACTTGACGCCACCAGTGGCATCTTTTCCGCACAACTCAACGTCGGAGATCGAAAAGATTTTTTTTTTTTTGCCCCTCCTAGTGATTACCATAACATGTCCATCATCGACAGAAGTAATTTTTTGGTCAGCGTGTGAGTCTACTTTTTCATTTTCTGTGGTTGTTTCAACTTCTTTTTTAAGCATAGACCGGTTTCGCAGTATTTGTATAGAAGGGATACCTTAATCGAGGAAGTTGAAGGAAAAGTGATCCGAATTATGCATTTTTTACCAAAAAAAACGTGAAACCCTTGCAGTGTCACACCCCAGGTGCGCTGAATTCAACCCTACGAACGTCGGCCCAATTTCCTCATTTTGTGACCAGCATGCTACTACTAGGCTGAATGGGTCTTAAATGGTCAGCGGTAACACAGGCCTGCGACGAAAAAAATACAAGGGTATTGATGGCTGAACTTTATGTATTTTTTGGTGCTAATTAAAAAACAAATAATGAAAAAATTTTCTATAACGTCACATTTTCTTGAAAAATATTGGGTCGATTGGAAAGTTTGTCGCGTTGGAAAAATCAATTCGTACCGGTAAATTCTGCCAGGTAATTAAAAGACATTTGATATCGGAATCAATGTGTAATAATTAAATGATAGAATTTTACGATACGAATTGATTTTCCCAACACGACACGACATTCCGATAGACCCAGTTGTTTTAAACCGTTTAAACCTATAACAAAATAATCGATTACTGAAAAATCAATTTGTCTCACCTAGAACCGATTTTTTTTTTTTTTACATAGATTTGCATGGATAAAATCACTGTTGCCAGATAGCACATGCAAAATTGTCCTTTTCATTTTAGCAAAAATATCGATATCGATGTTACAAAAAATTCTGATGTGATGGGGGAAAATGGAGGTCATTTTCGAAATCAGCCCACCAAATAACATAAAAATCAGCGAAAACTTCTCTTGTATTTTTCAAAAACTTCAATTTCGCAGGCCTGTGTAATTATTCTCATTTACGTACTTCCGAAAGGTGGAGCTGTAACAGCGCTATCGATGAAATTAAATTAAAAATATCATCGCTTATAAAAAGAAAAAGAAAAAAAATTCTGCATTGTGACAATTATTTCGATTACTGAAAAATCAATTTGTCTCACCTAGAATCGATTTTTTTTTTTTTTTACATAGATTTACATGGATAAAATCACTGTTGCCAGATAGCACATGCAAAATTGTCCAAAATTGTCCTTTTCATTTTAGCAAAAATATCGATATCGATGTTACAAAAAATTATGATGTGATGGGGAAAATGGAGGTCATTTTCGAAATCAGCCCACCAAATAACATAAAAATCAGCGAAAACTTCTCTTGTATTTTTCAAAAACTTCAATTTCGCAGGCCTGTGTAATTATTCTCATTTACGTACTTCCGAAAGGTGGAGCTGTAACAGCGCTATCGATGAAATTAAATTAAAAATATCATCGCTTGTAAAAAGAAAAAGAAAAAAAAATCTGCATTCTGACAATTATTTTTGCGCACTGCATATTTCTTCTTCTTTTTTTATAAATTTTTGAATTTTATGCAGTCTTTTTGTCCGTCCTTTAAATAAATGTATTACTATACGTCACTCAAACCGACGCAATAAGTATTTTCTTTGATTGTTAGAGTAAAATATTTGACAAACATATTTCATATTTTGTGAAATTCATGATATTCTCTTCGTAGGTACAATATTGAAATTTGAATAGCATAAAAAAAAAATACCGCATTCTGAAAAATTCTTTCTAAATATATAAATATATTGCAGGTTTATAAATTGTTATTTTATAAAATATATAATTTGATAATAAATATATTCTGATATGCTGAATAAAGAAACCGCATTCCATTGCAATAACTGAAAACTCAATTTATTGCAGTCGCAAGTTACCCATTTTTTTCTGAAAAATAGATTTTGCCACACGAAAGAATTTTCCTATTTCCCATTATTTCGTTTAAATGTATAAGACAATGTTGCATTCCACAATATTCTAATAGGAAAATGAAATATTTGTTTTAAAAAAATGACTAACCTTAAAACACAACAGAAAATGCATTTATTAAAAGAGGTACATGTTCTGAGAAACATCTGCTATTAGAACTGAGGTTCTATATTATTTTTGTCTTAATATATTATATATTGTATGGGCTGTGTACTGGAATTTCAAAATAACAGTCTTTCTTTATCTAAAACTGGATCTAAGCCGTTGAAAATATATAGATGGTATGAAGGGGAAAAAAGATAGTTGGAGAGGGGTGTGACTAACCTTTTGAGATGTCTGTGGAGGATGGGGAAACAAAAGCATTCCACGAACGAAGAAAAGAGTTTGGAATGGGAGCCAGGTAGAAAACCCCGGAGGTGTTACGTTGAGAAGGAGCAAGGGGTTGCTGGAAGGCAGTCTCTTCTGATAGTCAGTCTGATAGTCAGGTTTGGAGCGTAGCGCGCAAAGTAAACGGTTGTTCCTGGGGAGAGCTCTGAGAGATAGAGCGTAGGGTTCAGTTGGGACAGAGAGCGCCAAGCGCAAGGTTAGTTGCTGTGTATAACTCTTAGAGATAGAGTGTATGGTTGAGTGAGGCTCGGAGAGTTTAGGCTTAGAGCACCTATGTGTTGGGAGATCGAGATTGATCTCCAGAAAAGCTAATTTAAAGTGTGTAGAGTGAGAGTGATTTAACGTAGTTTAAAATTACACAGCCAGCTCTTACTGTATTCAATTTAATGTTGAACCGGATCATCTATATCCGAGTTTGTAAGTGTAAATAGTGTTTTGTTGTTGTGTAAATAGTGTGTAAATAAACTGTTAATTTAGTTAATTGAAAGCGTTGGTTTTAATTTAAACAATCTTCTCAGTGCGTGACCGAAATCACGTAAGCGGTGGACCGAAATCACGGTGGCAGCATATAAATAATAAGGATTTTCTTCGAAGTTGTGCGGACTAAGAGGAAACTCCGACAGTACACTCTTTAGAATTCCCAAAAGATTATTCGTCTTAGATTTTCCACCAGTATTTTATATTAGAAAGTTTTGTCTAGTATTCTAGTAAAACGCATCTAATTGTAAAACAGTGCTTTTAAATAAGGGGGGAATTGCTGTTAATAAATATTTTACTAAAAAAAAAAAAAAAAAACTATTTGCACAGTGAAAACGTAGCAGAATAACGTTATTCTCTGAAACATTTAACTGTCAATTTGAATATTTATACATCAATAAAATTCTTAAAGAATATATCTAAGATGTACTTTATTGTATCATTCATAAACATTTCGAATGCATATTGATATTTTAGCTATAAATTAGCTATAGCAATAAAATATTTCCAATATGGAAAAATTTTAACCCCTTGAAGGGCGGTGATGCCGTCACGGCATCACATAATTTTAATCCCAAATTGCCACATTTGCACCGGAATTTTATTATGAAAATGTCAACTTTATTAAGTACGCAAAAATTTACATTTCCTTGCTTACAAATAAAATCTCTTGTTAATACTGGTGTCATTAAATTATTTGAACATTTTACGAATACAAGTACCTTGCTCCTGAAAGGGTTAAACTATGCTTAACACGTTCACGCCGGCGCGGTGGGTCACACTCGACTGTCTAAGAGCTGGCAAGTCTCCGGCCTTCTGGATACCAGTATTTTAATACAGAAAATGTTGTTTTATTTAATTAGAGCAATTGGGCGATTTAAAGGAACAACATTTTCTCTAAAATAACAGTGGTGTGCAAAAAGCCGGAGACTTCACAAATCTGAGTCAGTCGAGTGTGACCCACTGCGCCGGAGTGAACGTGTTAATTTATTTCATCGAATTTGTTCGTTTATAAAGTTAGAACATACATTTTAAACTAAATCGCCTTTTAGCCAGTATTTGTATACGAATGGAAATCTGAAAATTTACTAGAGAAAAAAATCAATTTGTAATAGTGCAGATCACATTTGAAATTTGAAGAGCTGAGTGGAATAACATGTTATGCTACATTTTATTAAATTTTTTTATCTATTGGATGAAGGCGTTATGAAGTATTCTATTACTTGATAAATCTAAAATACTCAGAAACTATTTATTCTTGAAAATTTAAGACATTATTCACTAACATTTAATATTTTAATGTTTAATAACGTAACTATTTATAATATTTAATATTCAGGGATGAGAGCGTTCCGACCAAAATTACTGTTGCCACCACTAAATTTTAATGGTATTTCTCATCTTATTTAATGACAGAGTTTCTGCGATTTCTTAAAGCAAAGAATATTATTAAAATTTAGTGGTGAAAGTCAACCATTTGGATTTGGAACGCTGTCATACCTGAATATTTGACAATTAGAAATGAATAAGTTTTTCAGAGAGACTTTAGCACCTTATCTGTTAATATTTTAAACACATGGCATAGCTGCCAACTCTTACGCTTTTTTGTACCATAAAAATTTAATAGTAAATTTCACGTTTTTTAATAGCTGTAATCTTCCGATTAACCCCGTCAAGCAGTGTTTCCAGTGGGCTACTTTTAAAAAAAATTCAGATTTCTTGTTTGGTACCACTTTTTGGAAATGGTAAAATTCCCCTTGTTTTTGCCTTAATTAATATGTCATTGAATGGGGCGAATTTTTTGATTTAAAAAAAGTGGTACCAATCAAGCAATCTGAATGTTAAAAAAGTACTCACTGGCAACACTGCCTTAACCCTTAACCTACGATTTACTTTTAGCAGCTCCACGGTTTAGCAAATCCATAGCTACCACTAAAATTTAGTAGAGATTTTCGCCTTGTTTAATCATGGAATTTCGACGATTAAATTAAACTATTTTTACTGTGAAATTTTAGTGGTAAGAAGAATTTACATTTGGCTCGATCATGGTACGCGGGCTATGCCCGTCATTGTAGGTTAAGGTGTTAAAGGGCGGTGGTTCAATTTTGGGCCACATAATTTTAATCCCTGAATGCCATATTGGCACCAGGATGTTGGAATGAAATTTTTGGTTTTATTAAGTACATTAACCGAAGCCTTTTCTTATTTTGAAATAAATTTGCTTGTAAATTCTGGTTTCCATCACTCATTTCACTGTTTTGCGAATAGGGGTTAAATAAGGCAAAAATTTCATTTAAAGTTTAGTGGTACAAAAAAAAAAAAAATGTTAAAGTTGGCAGCTATTACATGGTATCGAGCAGAAAAAAAATCATTAAAATTTACAACAAAAACTTTCACCTCAAATTTCTTGAAATGTAATTTTTGTTGCCTAACATGTTCTTGCAATAAGTTCTTAATTTATGCACGTAGCGATCAGGTAATAACTAAACAATAATACTATGTTTCAGGTTAATTTTTTGGCGCACCTCGGTTCTCAGGTGAATTTTGCATACAGGCTCCGAGGGAATTTCGAAATAATTCTTGCGTATAATATCGCTGTTAATACGAAATACATAGATTCTAACATCACTTAACACTATATATGCCCGCTGATGCATTTATGCGTCATTTATAAAACTAGCGTTAGGAAATTCTGAATGCTCCCCAGGAAGTTTAAATAGTTATATTTGATTATTAAAATGATAGATATTATGCGAATAAAAAGGAAAAGTAGTATTAAAAATCTTTTGGTGTGAACTTGAAATTTCTGAATAAAAAAACCGCCAAGTTCGGCAATTGTGTTTGCGGTCTGTAAAGTTACAATGCAGAAAGTTACACGGCAGAAAAAAAGCTTGCTGTAATTAGTATTTTAGGTCTCGTTTTTGACACATTGTATATACCTGGTACAGATTATACGTATATGTATCGTTTTATTTTATACTCTATAAGAATATCGTTTTAAATATGACGTTTTAAACATAGCGTTTTAAATATGGAGTAATTTTCGCCATTAAATGCTTTTTTGCACGAAATAATATAATTATTCTAACGTTTTCTTTCACTATTCAAGTGTAAATATAATTTTCAACTAAAAAGTGTTTGGAAATATTATTATTTGGGCTTTTGTAAATCTGGCAACAGTAGATTTGAAACTTTGAATGGAATCTCTATTCACATAATGAAATTTTGAATTACAAATTGGAAAAATAATTAGACAATTTAGAAAAATGATAAGATTTTGTACACCACAATTTGGTCAATTATATGCCTGCAAAAGTTTGTTCAATTTCTATGTATAACTTGAGATCCTAAAAAATCGTTTTAACCGAAATATCTTGACCAAATTCAACATTAAATAGTCTTAACCCCTTGATGATAGGTGGGATATATTATATCAAATCTAAGTTTAATCAAGATATGCACCGGAAACATTTTAATAAATTTCATTTTCATAAGTTTGGTCGAAAATGATGTAAAATTGCTTTTCCTTATTTTGATATAATTTTTTTCAAAGATTTCGGTGAAATTCAACATTACAGGATCACAATCACAATCATTTTCCCCTTAAAGGTTAAAACAATTTTTCAATTAAAAAACTGTCTGCTTCAGCGTGGTTATAATATATTTATCTATACAAATGCCAGTTCTGATGTCTTTTTATACATTTTTGGAAAATCTAATTTTAATCTCTAATTACTACGTTGGCACCACAATTTTGGAATGAGATTTTTACTTAAGTACGTGAAGAAAATCTTTTATTAATTTTCAAATAAATTTGTTGGTAAATTTTGTATAAATAAATCATATTAGAATTTTACGAATTATTCTGCTCCTGAAAGGCTTAAGATAGTAATTCTATTTTTTAAACTATAGCAATTATTGATTTTTACTAAAAGGGGTGGTGAGTTTCTCTACCCCTCTCATGACTTTTTGCCTATGGTACGTCTGCTACCATCGATACCATTACCGTGTTTCACATGTACAGTCGTGGAAAAAAAGTAAACACCCCCCCCCCCCTACTAACTCCTCAACAAATTATCGTAGAAGAAAGTTACTGGTACCGAACGATTGGAAATAAAGTCTACTTTTAAATGGTGTATATAAAATTTGCTTATGGGGCCATCTACATATTAAAACGAACCATAACTTTGTTTTTCTCAATAGTAGTACACAATTCTGACAGCATAAATGAACTCTACAACCTTCAATTAGCCTAAAAACGAATTTTTGTGCAATTCGTACAATAAATTTCCGAGAAATTAATTATTTAACACGTTCACGCCGGCGCGGTGGGTCACACTCGACTGTCTCAGAGTTGTCAAGTCTCCGGCTTTTTGCACACCACTATTATTTTAGAGAAAATGTTGTTCCTTTAAATCGCCCAATTGTTCTAATTAAATAAAACAATATTTTCTGTATTAAAATACTGGTATCCAAAACGCCGGAGACTTTGTGGCTCTGCGACAGTCGAGTGTGACCCACCGCGCCGGCGTGAACGTGTTAAAAACGAACGTATTTTAAGGGCTGTATCCAAATTGAAGTTCCGTACTCGATTGTTAACAGAGAGAGCCCCTTTCTTGATCAAGGCACCTTAAGCGCCACTCAGTGAGTCAATGAAGCCTCTTAGATAACAATACAGCAGAATAAATTTCAAAATATCTACTCACTTCTATCATAGACGGCCCCTTAAACCACCAATTTGCCGTTTTGTAAGCCTAATTTGTAAACTACTTGGAAGAAAAATGTGAAATTTTGGTTTTCCATAAACCAGGACTTAATAAATCAAAATCCATCAAAAAATTGTAGGTTGCAATTCATAATTTTTTCGAATATTAATTTCATAATTCATAATTCATATAATAAAATTATAAAAATTGCAAATTTAGCGTATTTATATTTGGGTATATTAGTATTATTGCTACAAAAAAAATTAGCACATTAGGAGCATAATTTCAGGAGATATAAATAAAATATGAAAATGTAATTTAACATTAGAAGCTCTAAATTTTGAATGTTTATAATTGAAAAACTTAACATTCAAATGACTTTAAATTTGGTTTCTAGGCATAGTTTGAACCGAAGATTTGAAATATCTCGTTAAAATTGGGTATTGCCATTGAATAAAATGAAGTTTGGATTCGTTTTAATATGTAGACAACCCCCGAAGAAAATTTTATATATATCCTTTAAAAGTTGACTTTATTTCCAATCGTTCGGTACCAGTAACATTCGTCTACAATAATTTGTTGAGGAGTTAGTAGGGGGTGTTTACTTTTTTTTCCAAGGCTGTACCCCATTATTACAAATACTCGAGTCTAATACTCCTGGAGTTCACTGATTCACAAAAATCTCTATTTTTATAACTCTTATACATAGCAGACAAATGTATGTGAGAGTTAAACTCTTCATATTTAACACTTTGGACTCTCTTTGGACGTCTGTTACACTTTTTTTTTTCTTTTGTCGGCACCACTTTTTTAAAAGAAGTTTCCTTTAAGTAAACAATTTAAAAAATGCTCTGATTAAATAAGACAAATTCTATTTTCCTTTATTACTGGTGACAAAAACAAATTTTGCAAAGAAAGATGATTTGCAAAGAAAGTTGATGTCGCCGCAGCGGTGACAACGGAGTGCAAAGGGTTAAAAATATGAAAGAATATAGTCTTAATTGGACCAAACACATTATAATCTAGCACACAGAAAATTTTTCAGTCCATATTGAGCTAACATACCAGTGAACAGAGTGTTCTGTGTCGGTGTAATAAGAAGATGAATTTGTCAGCTAGTAAGAGCATAGGTGTCAACTCTTACGCTTTTTGGTACCAGAAAAATTTAATAAAATTATCTGCCTTATTTAGTCGTCAGATTACGGCGATTAAAGAAAATTAAGTATACTGTTAAATTTTCGTGGTACAAAAAAGCGTAAGATGTTGGCAGATATGGTAAAAGAATGTTACTTTATTATTCTAGCTGTACGTCGTTGAACCCTCTATCTGCATACACTGATGTCCGAAATTAAGGACCAGTCACTCAGTGCTAATTTTTAAGTAAGCGAATACTCAAAAGGAAATTATATAATTCAAATAATTACTATCCCTACAGTACAGTTAGTCCATATAGCACCTCATTCATGTCACACATGGTCACAAGTGTCACAGTCGCTACGGTGAAACAAAGAATAGGAAATTCCACACGTTTCATTATGAGTCTCAAATTATCACTACTAGCAGGAATGATCGAGCTAAGCTCGGTCAAAATTAGCTTTGTGTTTATCTCGATATGTTATTCCCACTAAATCATTCTTGCTGTTTTAGACACAATTAGCTTGACCCTGAGACATAGTGACCCAAAATGACCCACTAATCGAATTTTTTCTAACATGCGACCTAACACAATGCTCTTCTCGAACCTGAAAAAGATTGAATACAAAATTTAATGAAAATCCTTAGTCGTTTTCTAGATAAAATAAGCTTGATCCACGTTGATTCAAAACCCCACTAACCGAAATTTATCGAACATGTGAGCTATTTCAGTGGTCTTTTTGTACTGTGAAACGGTATAACAAAAAAAATTGTCAAAATTGTTTGAACATTTTTGAGATGTCGTTAACTTTACCCCGACACATTATCACCAAAATGACCCACTAATAGAATTTTCTTGAGCATGTGACCCAGCCCAATGGTTTTATCTTGTCCAGAAACGGTATAGTACAAAGTTTTGTCAAAATCTTTTGAACCGTTTTTTAGATAATGTTAGCTTGACCCTGACTCCTTAGGACCCAAAATGACTCACTGATTGAATTTCCTTGAACTTGCGACCCTGCCCAATGGTCTTATCATGCCCGGAAACGGTATTATACAAATTTTTGTCAAAATATTTTGGGGCGTTTTTTAAATACAATTAGCTTGACCCTGACCCATTGTGACCCAAAATAACCCGTTATTTGAATTTTCTTGAACATACGACCTAGCCCAACCATCTTCTCGAGCCCGAAAACGATAGAATACAAAATTTAGTCAAAATCGTGTAAGCCGTTTTTTAGATAAAATTAGCTGGACCCTGACCCATTGAAACCAAAAATGACACACTAATCGAATTTTTCCGAACATGTGACTTAGTCCAATTCTCTTCTCATGCCCAGAAACGGAACAATACAAAATTTGGTCAAAATGTTTTGAGCATGTTTTTAGATTCAATTAGCTTGACCCTGGCCCATTGTGACGCAAAATGCCCCACTAATTGAATTTTCTCGAACATGTGATTTAGCCCAATGGTCATCTCATGACCAGGAACGGCCGTATATTAAAAAATTTTATGAAAATGTCTTGAGCCGTTTTTTAGATATAATCAGCTTTACCCTGACTCATAATGACCCACTAATCGAGTTTTCTCGAACACGTGACCCATCCCAATGGTCTTTTTGTGCCCGAAAACGATAGATTACAGAATTTCGCCAAAATCGTAGAGCCGTTATCTAGATAAACTTAGCTTGAACCACGTGACCCAAAAATGACCCACTAATCGAATTTTCTTGAACACGTTAAACACCTCAATGGTCTTTTCGTGCCCGAAAATGGTTAGATACAAAATTTAGTCAAAATCGATTGGGCCGTTCTCTAGATATAATTAGCTTGACCCTGACCCATTATGACCTAAAATGACCCTCTAATCGAATTTTCTCGAACACGAGACCCATCCCAATGGTCTTTTCGTGCCCGAAAACAGTAGGTTGCAAAATTTCGTCAAAATCGTTAGAGCCTTTATCTAGATAAACTTTGATTGATCCACGGTGACCCAAAAATGACCCACTAATCCGATTTTCTCGAACATGTGACTTAGCCTAATGGTCTTCTCGTAATCCAAAACTGTAGAATATAGAGTTTAGTGAAAATCCCTAGAGCCGTTTTTAGATAAAAATAGCTTGACCCAAAGTGACCCCAAAATGACCTACTAATATAATTTTCTCGAGCACGAGACCCATCCCAATGGTCTTTTCGTGCCCGAAAATGGCTGGATACAAAATTTAATCAAAACCAATTGAGCCGTTCTTTAGATATAATTAGCTTGACCCTGACCCATTATGACATAAAATGAGCCACTAATCAAATTTTCTCGAACACGAGACCCATCCCAATGGTCTTTTCATGCCCGAAAATGATTAGATATAAAATTCAGTCAAAATCGATTGAGTCGTTCTCTAGATATAATTAGCTTGACCCTGACCCATTATGACACAAAATGAGCCACTAATTGAATTTTCTCGAACACGAGACACATCCCAATGGTCTTTTCGTGCCCGAAAACAGTAGGGTGCAAAATTTCGTCAAAATCGTTTGAGCCGTTATCTAGATAAACTTAGCTTGACCCACGGTCCACCCAAAAATGACCCACTAATCGAATTTTCTCGAATATGTGACTTAGCCCAATGGTCTTTTCGTGCCCGAAAATGGTTAGATACAAAATTTAGTCAAAATTGATTGAGCCGTTCTTTAGATATAATTAGCTTGACCCTGACCCATTATGACACAAAATGACCCACTAATCGAATTTTCTCGAACACGAGACCCATCCCAATGGTCTTTTCGTGCCATAAAACGGTAGGGTTCAAAATTTATTGAAAATCGTTCGAGCCATTTTCAAGATAAAATTTACACACACAATTTCTGCTCGCATTATACTATAAGATATGTGACACCACTGAGACGTCAATGTAACTACTGCTTTGTGACGAGTCACCAAATTACTTTAGAATGTAGTTACATTGTGACTCTCATGTAACTGTCATTTTTAGACTTATTTTCAAAGTCATGAACGTTGCATTATGAAAAGTCACCAAATAATATCACATTATAGTCACATGGTGATTTTTCACAAAAGAGCAAAATGGTGACTTCACAGTAGTCTCTCTGTCACCTTAAAGTCATCATGTAACTTTAATGTGACATTATTTGGTAACTTATCACAATGCAGCGTTCACTAGGACATTGAAATTGAGTCTACAGATGACAGTCACACGAGAGTCACAATGTAACTACATTGTAAAGTCACGTGGTGACTCGTCAGAAAGCAGCAGTCACAGTGACGTCCCATTGAAGTCATAATGATCATTTGAGACTCATAATGAGATATATATATGTATGAAAATTTTTACTGATTACATTCAGAGATGTAAATATATAGTCATCCTTCTTTTTTTGAGTCTGTTGAATATTTGGACTACACATCCAACAAGAACAATAGAAAACCCTAAAGTTAAAAACATAATAATTTATCAAAGATATTTTATTCAAAGAATTGCTATAATGGAACATAAATTAATTTAAATAATAAATTTTATTCTTTTGAATTAAAATAATATCATAAATGAGAAAAAGAACAGATTTTCAAGACTTTTTAAGATTGAATTAATTAATTTCTTTAAAATCAATATCTTATTGCAAACTGTAACTGTTATAAAGGCAGAAGTACCGCTATTTCCGAATTGAATAATTTGCCTTACTTAACACTAGAATGCCCGGAAATTTTACTCAAGTTTCATAAAAATATTTAACACCAGAATTTTTTTTTTAAATATTTGACTGATTTATTTAAGGTAAATCTGCACTTTTAAAATATAACTTATTTTGTGAAAGAATTTCTGGTTCCAAATGACATTTAATCATATGGTCGGAGTCGAATCGACTCCTTCCGGGCGTTCTAGTGTTAACACTAGAACACCCGGAAATTTTACTGAAGTTTCATAAAAATATTTGAGACCAGAAATTTTATTTAAATTATTTGACTGATTTATTTAACGTAAATTTGCATTGTATAAATTTAACTTATTTCATGAAAGAATATCTTGTCCCAGATGACGTTTAATCATATGGTCGGAGTCAGATCGACTCCTTCCGGGCGTTCTAGTGTTAATGACAAAATGTTTAGAAGTTAAAAGTGGGATGGTTAATATTTTGTAATAGTGTTGATAAGAAAAGCGTCTAGCGATCACACTTTTTCATTTTGATCCTGTGATCCTGCGGGATCAGCGTGCTCCGCGCATATCGTTCCGCGCATGACTTGCCGATGTTTGTGTAAAATAATATTCTAAGCAAATTTCTTCAAGGAGCCTTATGGTGAAGTGGTATGACGTTCAACTTCAGATTAGATGGTATGGGTTCGATTCCTTCCGGGGCTGAATGAAAATGAAGGTCAAGATTGCTTTAAAAGACTTTTTTGAAGAGAAAAATTGAAAATTTATATTTTTAAATATTTGTACCACTATTAACAATTTTTTTTATATTGAATTTTCCAAACATTTAATATGGTTATCGTAGTTTTCAGATTTAATGCCTTTAATATCGCCATCTAGTGGTGTAAATGTTAGCAAATCATAAAGAATGTTTTAAATTTAATATTAATTAAATATTTTTTCATAATTTTAAATTTAATAATTTTAATTTTTATCATCATTTAAAAAGAACTTTTAATTTGGAATAAATAATAATTGTTAATGTTTTTTCATAATTTGAAATTTTATAATGATTTAGTAATTTAATTTTTTTTAATCAATTAAAGGCACTTTAAATTCTGAATGTAATAAATTTTATAATGATTTAGTAATTTAATTTCTTTTTTATCATTTAAAGCCACTTTGAATTCTGAATATAATAAATTTTTATATGTTTCTAGTAATTTTTATATGTTTCTAGTATCGTCCAGTATGTTTCTAGTAGCAAAATACGTCATGCGCGGAGCGCGCTGATCCCGCAGGATCCCAGGATCAAAATGAAAAAGCGTGATCGCTAGACGCTTGTGTTGATAAGAGGCACTACATGTAAACGTGTTTGGACATCTCTGATTAAATGAGAAACTTTTTGAAAACCCGTTCTTAAATTTTAATAATATTTTTAAATACCGTAATTTCTGGCACATAATCCGCGGATGAAAGAATCATGTTTGGGGCCAGAAATTTTATTTGATAAAATGTAATTCCTTAAATTGGGGTAAATATTTAATTTTTAATTATTAAATTAAAATTCTATGGTCCAAACAGGAATGTTTGAGTCGCATATTACGCAGTACGCCGGAAATTACGGTACATTTTTCTTAACCCCTTAACGGTCCCATTAAATTACGGTTTAAAAATTCAAATTGCTTATTGGCACCACTTTTTTGAAAAAGAAAAGCTCGCCTTGTTTAATGACAGGTAAAATGATACCATAATAAAGCCAATTGCACTAGTTTATAAAACTGGTAGGATTAAAAAAAAATCTGAATAATCTGAAAAAAAGACACAGCCCGTGAATATGACGGGAGCTAGAATTAAGGGGTTAATGATAAAATTTGTTTAACGACTTTTACACGCCAGTACTAGCAGAACATCTCCCATAATCATGTTACTTTCTATTAGTATATGAACTATAATATTTAACTATTATATAATATTTAACTATTATTATTAATATTTAACTATTAATATTTATGAACTATAATAGTTATTTTCTTAATTGTAAATAAAACTACCTTACTTATAAGAAAGGAATACAGACGGCACACCATTAAAGAAACAAAACGAAAATAAAGAACTATACATATACATTTTGATTATATTTAAAATATTAATGTAAATGTATGACTACTAAAAATATTTATTATTTTTTTTATGCATATTTACTATGACATTAGCACTCTATTGTTCTTGGCTATAATAGTTACCAGTTGGACCGTTTTTTTTTAAAATC
Organism: Maratus speciosus; assembly: GCA_963932465.1. NCBI lineage: Eukaryota > Metazoa > Arthropoda > Arachnida > Araneae > Salticidae > Maratus > Maratus speciosus. The sequence continues at coordinate 312,815,591 of OZ010796.1, forward strand.
TAGTTTGCTAGTTTCAACCACTTGTTTGATACTGTAATATTCGAATTCCTTATTGCTTCATTAAATAAGACAAAAAATGTTATTTAAAAAATGTGATAGCAAAAATTATATCAATCCGATTAAAAAAATTCTGCCCCAGTGGTAATAGCATCTATGCAGGTGTCTCAGCGTCTTAAGTTTCTTATTTATTTGCTACCACTATTTCAGAACAAAAATCCATTATGTAGATTCCTTTGCGAATGTTAAAGCAAATCTAGCACGAATATTACAGTTTAGAATTAGTGATTGCATATATATATAAGATATAGAACGCTGCGATCCCTGTATATGCTACCATTGGCATGCTATGGTTAAATAGAGTCTTTCAAATTAAAGAGATACCGTGGGTACTGTTGTTACTGACAGAATTCATGTATTTGCATAGTGCAATCCTACTAATGGATTGCACATTTTACAAAATGTTGCAGCCTACACCAGGATCGACGAACGCTCGAACCAGAAAGGCAATTGCTATCACTTTTCCTGAATAGTTTTCTTTGCCTAATTTAATCTCAGTGTTTCTTTCACTAAATAATTGAAAAATTGTTTTCCTTAAACTTAAGTATATGTTTCTAAGTATATTAAATTATTTTTTCTAAAAATGTGGTTGCAATTGCATTCTGGCCCCCGGGTTCGACGGCCCTCATGTGCAAGAATTGTGAAATGATAACAATTTAAAATTTATCTGTTAAACATTCCGTATCGTTATACACTGCTCAAAACAAGTAAAGGATATTGAGGTTATGGATGGATCTTGCGGCTGGGGAATTGTTTAAATGATTGATGCATGATCGACAGAAGTGGCTATAGAAAAAAATGAGAAATAAATTATACATGTTTGACAGAAAAACATACATTTTATTGAGCATTTGGGTACAAAAGGAAAAAACACAACTTATGCATACGAGGAAAAACTAATAAAAAAAGTGTTTCCTTCAAAGAAAATTATTTTTAGTAGAGAGTATGGTTTTCCCGGACGGCCAATAACTTTGAACACATTTGAAGCTTGGAGTTAATGACGTTGTTAATAGGGAGCTGGGGTACCATGGTTCGTACGCCTCCTTGAATTTTGCAGACCAGAAAATTTTCTGGCACCAGTATTAACTTACAGAAAATTTCTTCTTAAAAGAAGGCAAAATATTTGTGCGTTTAACCTAGATTTCTTTTTCTATAAAAAGATACTGGTAGTTTTCCTGGAGAAATAACGGTATCCGTACGAACCATGGGTACACTGTCCCGCTCCTCCAGAAGAACCGGCCCCACCAGTGGCCGAGAGGTTCTGCTCTCGAAGCTGGTAGACGGGAGGTGCTGGGTTCGATCCCAATCGCGCCCGTCGGCCTAATCGTTCGGAGTTTTCGTGGTTTTCTTCGAACCTTGGTTCTCCAAGCGTTAATACGGGTTAGGTTCCCTTAGAAAGACCTCCACGGAAGGCACTCCCCCCTTGGGACCTATATCCCACGTGCAGATAATTGGCCGACATAAACCGACCAACAACCAACCAACCTCCAGTAGAGCCCTTTCCAGTTCTTGGAGAGTTTGTGGGCGTGGTTTTCAGCCAGAAACTCGTCTGCCAAGAATGTCTCAAACAAACTGTATTACACAATTATTTTAACACAATCAAACTGGTGCACGATTTGGCCTATAATTGTCGTCCATTAACATGAAGCCATCTCCAATCGCAGCAGCGTAAGGGACTGCAATAGGTCTGAGGATCTCATCACTATATCACAGACCGGTCAAAGCTGAATGATGATTTTCGAATGATGTGTCGGTGTGCCCATCAATGGAAATGCCAGCACAGACTATCCCTCCCGACTGCCAAATCTGACACTTCCTTGCACGAACGCAGGATTGTTTCTAGTGCCACGTTCCCTCCAGATGAAAATACTCCTATTATCAGGAAAGACAGAAAAACTGGAATGACCAGAGAAAATAATACTGAGCTATTCATTTCTCCTCCAGTTCACATTCGCTGTTGCCCACTCCTTGCGTGGGCCACGTGGCTTGCTGTTAACGTAACACATATCTTTGGTCTGCGAGCATGCAGACCTACAGCGTGGAGCCGGTTTCGGACAGTTTGAGTGGAAAATGTGGTGCCAGTAGCCGCCCGAAGGTGTTGCTGAAGAAGAGTGGCATTCTTTTTTCGTTGTCTCCGAGCCAATAGAGTTAAATATAGATCTTCATTGGGCGTTGTTGCACGTCAGCGACATTCCCTGGTCCTACCCCATCCCCTCTAACAGGCCAACAACTATCCTATCTTCTGATTCGGCTAAATGACTTCCTTGAGACATGACTCTCATCGAAATAAAGCACTTACTGAATGCCGATCATTGTTTTCCACGTTGTCTTTCAGTAAGTTGAAAGCCAAATTTCATACGCTGCCGCTAAAGAGTCGTTTTTGACGTCAAACTCAAAATTTGCATATTCCGAAGTTTGAAAATGAGAAAAATGTGTATTTATGATACTTTTCTTCCATTTTCCGAAAGAAAAAAAAATCGCTTATTTTATATAAGACTTAAAATATCTATTAATTGTTTTGAGCAATGTATATTTTACATAAGTTACTTTAGTTATACTTTTTTAAATACTTCTTTGAATATATTGATAGAAATAGAAATATACTATGATATAAACTCCTTAAATCCAACTTTATTTAAACTTAAAAATTTGTTATAACAATGCAATTGCTTTACGTTAAACAAAGCTGCCAACATTCCGGGGTTTTTTCGAGACACAGTACAAATATGGAATTCGAAAATTTATTTAATAAACTATTTAACAATGTGTTGTTTCTATGCAGTATTCATATTATTTCATTCATTACATAAAATTTCTGGTTCTCGTTACTTATTGTTGACATAAAATGTGTTTCAAACGCCTAAGAGGATTCAGAGGATTTGAGAGGCTTGAATACCAGAATTTTCGTAAAATAATTGTCGTCTTATCCAAACACATAATTCTTTCATTAAATAAGGCAAACATTACTTTCCGAAAATTCTAGTTTTCTTCCCCTGTCACGTACTAACCATGTAAAAATACTAGAATTTGGCTGATATGCATATGCATAGCAAGTAGTAAACCTCAAAATAAATAGAAATACACTAGATTAATATTAACACAATTATTCTAATTGGTAAACAAATCATATTAGATGTAAATTTCTACCTGGACGAAAAATGTCCGGACCAGGATTCGAACCCGGGACCTCCTGGCTGAAGCCGCCAGGAAATGTGTTGGAAATTTACATCTAATATGATTTGTTTACCATTTAGAATAATTGTGTTAATATTAATCTAGTGTAATTTCGTATCCAGCGATTTCTGGAGTTCCTTTACCTGAGATTTATTCTGTTGAGCTGAACCAGGTTTCAGACAAGATGCTGTAATCATCAAGGTTAGCTGGGTGAAAAAGTTCGACCAGAATCGTCCGGGATAGCTCAGATGGCAGAGCACTGGCGGCTTCAGCCAGGAGGTCCCGGGTTCGAATCCTGGTCCGGACATTTTTCGCCCAGTTGGAAATTTACATCTAATAGAAATAGAAATAGTCAAGGATCTTTCATATGTACATGGTGTTCGGACTAAATATGGCAATTTGCAAATATTATTAAAATTATGGATTGTCTTGAATAATGGGGCATATTCTACATAGGTTTATACTGTTTTGTGTCCGATACACACTTGATGTCAAATGTAATGGTAAGTTAGAATAGAAGCCATCGGAATGTTTGAAAGAGAAAACTGCATCATGAATTCGTACCAATACCTTCTCAGTGCTCCCTGAATACAAATAAGTAAGATAGGAATTGCAATGACGTGTGCAAAGGGTCATACACTTCAGTGCAAAAATATAGATATACCTTAGAATTTGACAATTCTGAAAAATGTGTTGACTTAAAAGAAAAGCGAAAGACATTAGATGAATGTAAGTGGCAATTGAAATACTACAAAAGTTAAAAAAAAAATGGATATTTAATTAACAGCTTACGGGGAAAACACAGAAAATATGGTATCTTGCCAATGCAAAAGTATACATAACCAGCATAAAAAAAACATTAATGTTTGTTTTTGTGGTTACTAAATAAAACTAACAATTACAAGTACGTCCGTGACGTCGGATGATGTCATAAATCTAGTATCGAATGCTTTCAATAACATTTATCAAAGTAGGTTTGTCAGTTTCATACCAGGCTTTTAATGTTGATTCACAGAGCGGGGTTCGCACGCTTCAAGGACTTTCAAGCACCTTTTACCAGAATTTTCGTAAAGTAATATTTGACTTATTTAATGAAAAAAATATATCTTCATATATAGCTACCGGTATTTTACGAAATTTGTGATACTAAACACTTAAGATCCCCTGAATCCCCTGATGCATACGAACAGTGCAGAGCTCGTACTTACTTTCATATTGTATATTGGGGGCATAGATTTTTGTGAACTAAAATTTCCCACAGGTTCTTCATAGGATTGCAGACTAGGAAATAAGGTGACCAGTTTAGAAAATTAACTTTTTGTTGCTTCAAAGAATCAGATGTACTGCGACAACTGAAAGTAAAGTGAACTTTACTTTCCCTTATCGCCGGAGATACAATAATCTTGCAATATCTATTGGTACTCCATTCTATCCATTTTTGATGTTGTGAAGGCCGGCTGAAGCTAATCATGAGCAGTGAATGTCCCACATACCATTAAGCTACTGCCTGCAAAGTTTCTTTTAGAAAAGTTCATCTGTTCCTTTCTTAAATCTCACCAGTAATATGCGAAACCATCAGATCCGTCGAGATTGAATTTCTTTTCGTCACTGAAAGTAATCTGAGACATATACGGCTCATTTGTAACGATTTTTAATCCTTAACCCTTCCCGGCACAGTGTGCCCGGGTCGAGATACCTAATTTTAATTCCAAACTTACAAACGACACCAAGAATATTTTAATAAAATTTTGCATTAACAATGAAAGTATAAAGTAACAAGATTTTAATTTCTAAAAAAGTCGTATGTAAATTTCGATGGCAGTAGATGATTTCATCATTTTACAGCAAAATTTGTCTGTGCCGGAAAGGGTTAATTCATGAAGATGAAAAGATAGAACTTACTTCTTTTCAGATTGTGACCATGTTTCTACGACAAAATTGCAATCTGCCTATTTGTGTCTAGTTTTCAGACGTGGAGTAGGTTACATTTTTGCAAAAACAAAATTTGAATTACGCTTAATTCTTCGAAGAACCGTATTCCGTAGAAACTTTAACACTAGAATAACGGGAAAATTTTCTCAAGTTTTATCAAAATATTTTGCACCAGAATTTTTATTTGAAACTGTTTAAGTAATTTATTTAACTTTTTTCTTTGTTCCATTTAAACACCATTTTATAAAGAAATTTCAGTTTCGAACCGAAATATATTCATTTCATACGGGCAAAAATGGCCTCTCACCGTCATTCTGGTGTTAAGCTGTAATTCCGTCTTAACTTCCTTTGCACTTTTCATTTCATTTGATACAACCCTAACAGGTTGCCGTTCTTAACTTTTTGAAAGTTTCCGAGGACGTCCTATTCGCTTTTTAAATCCATAATTTCGTTGTTTTGTCACAAACATTTGGATTGCACCAACAGAACCTTTTAATTGATTTCCAGGGATGAAATTGACAAGCCAACCTTGATAAATCTTATTGAAAGCATGCCATCACGGATTTATGACATTATCCGACATCGCTGATATCTTTGTAATTATTTATTTTCTTTCATAACCACAAAAATAAATATTAATGTCTTTTTTGTGCTGGGTATATATACTTTTAGCATTGACAAGAAACCACATTTTCTGTATTTTTTCCTATTAATTAAATATGCATTTTTTCCCTTTTTGTACTGTTTCAATTACCACTTACATTCATCTAATGTCCTTCGCTTTTCATTTAAGTCAACACATTTTTCAGAATTACCAAATTCTAAGGGTTTTGTATATTTTTGCATTGCAGTGTACTATGAGATTAAATAAGGCGAAGATCCTCTTGCGGAATTTTTGATGGCAAACGGTTTTCAAGTTAAATGCTCATAAAACCACTATGATAAGAGAATGTCTGATCTCAACATCTTGTCATTAACTCTCCTGACTGCAATTCTTTCGATCATTATGTGTGTGGGGTTGTTGAGTATTTAACCTAACGCACTGCACATAGGCAAACTGATCGATAAAATTAAAGTAGCATTTGTCAGATTTCAGAGCTACCTCGAGACCGTTCAGGCTGTTGAGGGTGACTTCTTTGATTAAAATCTTTTTCATTCTTGTAATCTTAATGTTATCTATGATGCCAATTACATAGCTGCCAACATTTACGCTTTTTTTCCTAGAACTAAAATTTTATAGTAAATATTGTTTTATTTAATCATCAAAATCTCGCGATTTAGCAAGGCGAAAATCGCTATTAAATTTTAGTGGTAGCGAAAAAGCGTAAAGGTTGGCAGCTATGCAATTAAATTTTCTTATTGATTCGAATATTTCATGTTTTTCTTTTTCGCCAGCAACGGTGAAATTTAGCCGGAACATCCGTATAACTTGATTTTTATGTCAAATTTATATTTTAAACACCCGAATGGCGGCATGGATTAGCTTGACTTTCCGTGAATTAATAAAGCAAATATTACAAATCAGAATTACTGGTAGGCATTTTGAATAAAGAAATCACTAACTTGGCAACCCAGTGGGGACAATTTAGAGTGCTCTTTAAAGACTACTATTAGACAATTTCGGCAGCGCTGGCACGGAATCTACCACTATTGGAATCCCTACTTCAGAACTTGAAACGTATATGTCGGAGTTTCCTCTTAGTCCGCACAACTTCGAAGAAAATCCTTATTATTTATATGTTGCCACCACCGATATGATTACGTGATATCGGTCACGCACTGAGAGGATTGTTTAAATGAAAACCAACGCTTTCAACTAAATTATCAGTTTATTTACACACTATTTACACAACAACAAAACACTATTTACACTTACAAACTCGGATATAGGTGATCCGATTCAACATTAAATTGAATACAGTAAATGCTGGCTGTGTACTGTTAAACTACGTTAAACCGCTCTCACTCTACACACGTTAATTTAGCTTTCCGGACATCAATCTAGATCTCCCAACACATATGTACTCTAAGACTAACCTCTCCGAGCCTCACTCAATCCTACGCTCTGTCTCTACGAGCTAAACACAGTGACTACCTTGCGCTTGGCGTTCTCGGCTCTAACTGAACCCTACGCTCTATCTCGCAGAGCTCTACCCAGGAACACACGTCCACTTTGCGCGCTACGCTCAAACTAACTATATCAGCAGAAGAGACTGCATTCCAGCAACCCCTTGCTACCTCTCAACGTAACCCCTCCGGGGTTTTCTACCTGGCTCCCATTCCAAACTCTTTTCTTCGTTCGTAGAATGCTTTTGTCTCCCCATCTTCCCCCAGACAACTCAAAAGGTTGGGCACACCCCTCTCCAACTATCTTTTTTCCCCTTCATTCCATCTGTACATTTCCCCCGGCTTAGATCCGGTTTTAGATAAGGAAAGACTGTTATTTTGAAATTCCAGTACACAGCCTATACAATATATAATATATTAAGACAAAAATAATATAGAACCCCAGTTCTAATAGCAGATGTTTCTCAGAACCTGACAGTATACAAAAAAATTTATTGTTCGTACCACTATTTCGAAAAATTATCTTCAAAATAAATTTCTATTTCATTTACAACACAGAAAAATTAATATTAGTGGCAGAAAAATAACAATTATCGTATACTAGTCAAGCGCTGCTTTTTTTCCTTAAGTCGATGCATAAGGTCGTTCTAGTGTTGAGAAATTAAAAATGATAAAAAAAATCAAGTTATATTTGTTTAGTAATGGAAAAGAACTGTGATTACATGACATATGTCCACCTTCGACAGAATTAATTTTTGAGCAGCGTGTGTTACCCGTTTTTAATTGGCTGTGGTTGGTTCATAGTCTTTTTTAAGCATCCACGGTTTTGCCATATTTGTACAGAAGGGATACTTTCATCAAAGACGTTGAAGGAAAAGTGATCCGAATTATGTATCTCGTATCAAGAAAACCGTGAAATCCTTGCACTGTCACACCCCAGGTGTCCTGTCTTCAACACTACAAACATCGATTCAATTTCATCATTTTGTGATCAGCATGCGCACTACTAGGCTGAGTGGGTCTTAACGCATTAACGGTTTTTCCTGGGTACCGCTCGACCAAAAAGTGTTTCCTATATTTGATACTAAAATCTGTTGGATACCACATAATTTTAACTGTAATCTTTGGTTTGTTAAATGGCATACGTTTTCGATTGTACAAAGCCAAATATTTTAGTAAAAGTAAAGTGGTGCCGGGTACTTATTTTTAATTAATTGTGTCAAAAAAAAGAAACAGTTAAGGGGTTAAATGGTTAGCGATAATTATCCTCATTTGCGTCATTTCGAAAGGTGGAACTGTGATAGCACTTATCGATGAATTTTTAAATTCAAATATCATCGCTTAAAAAATATTTTTACGGGAGGTATACCTTAATCGAGGACTTTGAAGGAAAAGTGATCCTAATTATGCGTCTCGTACAAAGAAAACCATGAAATCCTTGCACTTTCACATCCCAGGTGAGCTGGCTTCAAACTTGCGAACATCGGCCCAATTTCCTTATTTTCTGACTATCATACTACTTCTAGGCTGAATGTGTCTTAAACATGGAACTATTAATAAAGAGGAACTGACATATCCTTAAAATAGTGAAGCTTCAACTGTAACCGCTATCGCAGACGCTGTTTAACGCCGGTGGAAACTTCCACCAGTAGATTTATATAGAAATCTTCAACTTATTTAAACGCCTTATTATTGCAAAATTTCAGTCATAAATAATGCTTGAAACAGATTTTCCTTTTTACTGGTAGATGTTTACTTTGGGTGTAGTTATAGTCCAAGAGCTGTTAAACATTTTAGGGAAGGTATGTGAGGCACCCTGGAAATTTGTGCAACACTTCTTTTTTAATGCCTGAATACAAAATCGAATGTCTGGCTGAAGGATCGTGGCCCAAAACCTGTGCCAGACAAAAAATGGCACTTGACACGTGTCTGGCACAGTTTTTGTGCCGACTAAAGTGTCTGTCATTTTCAAAATATTTTTTTCTAAGCATAAATATTATTGTGCCTCAAATACCTTTTTTGGGTAGTCAAAAAATGGCACTTGACATGTGTCTGGCACAGGTTTTGGGCCGACTAAAGTGTCTGTCATTTTCAAAATATTTTTTCCTAAGTATAAATATTATTCTGTTACAATCTCAGCGTGCGTCAAATACTTTTTTTTGGGTAGTGTCAAAAAATGGCACTTGACACGTGTCTGGCACAGGTTTTGGGCCACGATCCTTCAGCCAGACATTCGATTTTGTATTCAGGCATTACAAAAGAAGTGCTGCATAAATTTTCAGGGTGCCTCAAATACCTACTCAAAAATGTTCATCAGCTCTCCTACTATTAGGTCTTGCGTTTCCGCCATATTGTGAGAACCAAGGAAACAAAATGACAGTTTTACAAGGTATACTGACACCAGTAAAAATAAATAGAAATTTTTCGGACATTTTTGAGAAAAATGTCCATGAAAAAGACGCTTAAATAGGACGAAATTTTCTATTCAATTTTACTGGTGCTTTGTTTGTCCTTTCGGTAATCCGAAACTGAAGAACCTATTTAAAAAAAAAGTAGCCGTCATCTTGTGACAATCTCCTCAGTTACTTCACTCGCAAATGGTAGACAGTTCACTATATGTCTCCTCCTCTTTATTCATAACTCCATTGTCTTAAATGGCCAGCGATAATATCCTCATTTAGGTCATTTCGAAAGGTGGAACTGTGACAGTGCATATCGATGAAATTTAATTAAAAATATCCTCGCTTAAAAAATGAAAAAGAAAGAAAAAAAATCCTGTATCCTGACAATTATTTTCGTTAAAACCACACTTCTGCATATTTTTTTCTTTTTTTTAATATAAACTTTTGAATTTTATGCAACCTTTTTGTCCCTCCTTTATATAATAGTATTACTTTACGTCACTCAAGCAGACACAATAACAATTTTTTGGATTGTTATAGTAAAATATTTGACGAGAATATTTTATATTTCCTAAATTCATGAGATTCTATTCATAGGTACAATATTAAAATTTAAATAGCATAAAAAATTTACCGCATTCTGAAAAATCGTCTCTAAATACATAAATATATTGCAGGTTTATAAATTGTTATTTTATAAAATACGTAACTTGATAATAAAAATATTCTGATATGATGTATAAAGAAAACACATTCTTTTGCAATAATCGAAAACTCAATTTATTGCAGTCCCGAGTTATTCATTTGTGTTTGAAAAATACATCTTACCGCACGCAACAATTATCCTATTCGTCATTATTTCATTCAAATGTATAAAACAATGTTGTACTCTACAATATTCTGATAGGAAAATGAAATATTTGTTTGCAAAACAAAATGACTAATCTTAACACTAGAACATCCGAAAATTTTACCCAACCTTAATAAAAACATTTTCTCACCAGAATTTTTATTTAAAATAATTTCACTTATTTATTTAACCGAGTTTTCTCAAGTTACAATTTAAATAATTTTATGAAACAAATTCTGGTTCAAATCGACATTTTGTTATTTGATTGGTGTCGAATTGACACTAGCGTTAATACTAAAAGATCGGGCATTTTACTCAAGTTTTATAAAAGTTTTTCGTCGCCAGAATTTTTATTCAAATCTGTTTAACTTATTTATTAAAGTTTTTTCTTCTTATTTGTATTTTAAACTGATTTTTAAAAGAATTTTCTCGTTGGAACAGAAATATTTTCATTTGGTAGGACTCAAATGACCCCTCGAGGCCTTTTTAGTGCTAAAACACAACTCAAAATGCATTTATTAAAAGACGTACACTCCTTAGAATTCGCAAAGAGTAATTCCCAAACCTTATTCTCCTTAGATTCACCTACAGTATTTTATATTAGAAAGTTTTGTCTGGCATTTTTTCTTCAATTTTAGAATCGCTCTCAGATTAACTAAGGCTATAAGAATTTTTGTGGTAAAACTGCATGCACCTTGTTATTAAATGACCAAACTAATTTTTTCAAACTGGCAACCCTGGTTCTAAATTTTTATTTTTTTTCTAATTTTGCCTTGTTTCATAGCTGCAACTTATACGCTTTTTCCTCACCACTAAATTTAAAAATAAACATTGCCTTATTTGATCAATGTGATCTGCGATTAAAAAATACAATTAAATTTAGCGGTAACTGAAAACCGCAAAAGCTATTTGCATACAGGCTAAGAATTTCATGATTTACTGAATTCATTTTAGTTGATAATTGATAGTTCGAACTACTTTAGGTTTATACTCAATCGATGCGGACGGGTGTTTGGCGTGACTAAGACTTTTACACTTGAAATGACATTTAACTAAAAGCGTTTAAATCCAAACTTTTATATTAGTCTTTTAAAATAATTTTTCACTATTTACCGACGAAGCACAAAATAATTGGGCCAATGTTGCCTAATTTTCATTTCACTTTGACTCGCAGTAAGAAGTCCGCCTCTCTGTACCACTAGCCAAAAGTACCAATTACCAATCCTAACAGTGGTCCAACCGTTCACTGCTTAAAATCCTGCTCAAATAATCTGAAAATTAGCGGGATCTTTTCACCCATTTTTCAATGCTACCATTTCTCAACGGTTCCTCAAACTGCCAACTATATACAAGAATTGTGTTACTTGAGTATTTACCTTAATAAAACAATGCTATTACACAATCCTATTACGAAAATTTCTCTGTAAGGAGTCACAGAATCTTGTAATTAAGCAAGGCGAAAATTACTTTTCAAAATTTCTGACATTCGAATGTACGCACCCGTACAAACTCTGATTATTTAACACATTCACGCCGGCGTGCATCACTCGTGGGTCACGCTCGACTGCGCCATCAGGCGGCGTGCATCACCGGTAGGTCACGGCTGACTGTCGCACCAGGCGGCGTGCATCACCGGTGGGTCGCACTCAACTTTTCCATTGAAGGCGTGGTTTCTACCTTACAGAAAATGTATTTATATCATGTTGACCATGTTTCTTTAGACTGTAGGACATTTTATATTGAATTCGTACATTGAAAGCATGGAACTATTAATAAAGAGGAACTGACATATCCTTAAAATAGTGAAGCATCAACTGTAACCGCTATCGCAGGCGTTGTTTACTGTCGGTGGAAGCTTCCACCAGTAGATTTATATAGAAATTTTCAACTTATTTAAACGCCTTAATATTACAAAATTTCAGTCATAAATAATGGTAGAAACAGATTTTCATTTTTACTGGTAGGAGTTTACTTTGGCAATAGTTAGGTACTGCGTTTCCGCCATATTGTGACAACCAGGGAAACAAACTGACAGTTTTACAAGGCATACTGACACCAGTAAAAACAAATAAAACTTTTTACGACATTTTTGAGAAAAATTTCCATGAATAAGACGTAGAAATATGACGAAGTTTTCTATTCAATTTTACTGGTGGGATGTTCGGCCTAGTGGTAATCAGAAACTGAAGATCCTATTTTAAAAAAGCCGCCGCCTTCTTGTGACAACCTCCTCAGTTACTTCACTCGCAACTGGTAGACAGCACTCTACATGTCTCCTCCTCTTTATTCATAACTCCATTATTGAAAGATATTTGCCGATGCATAAACTTGGAAAACCAATCTAGAACACCAGTTTACAAAAGGCTTTACGAACAGGGAGGAGCTTCTACACCTTTGCCGTTGATGCGGCGTGCATCACCGGTGGATCACAGCCCACTGTCGCATCAGGCGGCGTGCATCACCAGTGGGTCACACTAAACTTTTTCATTGAAGGCGTGGTTTCTAACTAACAGAAAATATATTTATATCATGTTGTTCATATTTCTTTAGATTGTAAGACATTTATATTAAATTCGTACATTGAAAGATATTTACCGAAAATTCAGATTTAATAAAAATTGGCCGTCGTCAATGTGTTAATATACTTTTTGTTTATTTATTTCAATGTAATTTTTAAAGCATTCCAAACATAGTGCTGGCTGTCCCTTACAAAGGCTGCAATACGCGGTTACTTTTTAAGTTTTCTTCCAGGTATACTGTCTGCCTTTTCTTTTAGATAAACATTTGTATTGTTCTTTGCATCTTTGTCTTTTTTCTTGCAGATTCTTTATACGAATGAAAAAAAAAAACATGAATCCTTTTGTCACGGTATTTGCCATCGAATTGCCATTTTTCAGTGTGTTGAATATTGATCAAAGGTGATCAATAATTTATTCTCTGAATTTAAAAAATATTAATTATGTTTATTAGCCCGTTTTTTATACTAACCTTGATATTAGACCGCGAGCCGGCAGCACAGACACATGGTTCGTACGGATATCGTTATTTTTCCAGGATATTTATCAGTATCTTTTTACAGAGAAAGAAATGTGTGTTAAACGCGCAAAATTTCGTCTTTTTTAAGAAGAGATTTTCTTTAAGGTAATACTAATGCCGAAAAAAATTTCTGGTCTCCAAAATTCAAGGAGGCGTACGAACCATGAGACAACCACCTCATCGAGTTGGAGGCTGAAATTCCAGAATTACCTAAAACTCGATTCCCATATTAAAACGCAATCGATCTGTCAAGTCATATTTTGGTGGAAAACACCTAAAAACTCGATTTTACCGGTTGACTCGTAGGTTTACCATTGTGTTTTCCTGCTCCCAGTCCGTGAACAAAATATTTCTATCGCCACAGGCAAAACAACAACGGGGTGACATTATGAGTTTTGAAAATCCTAACGGAGTTAAATTTTTGAAATGGATTGACAAAAGACCAGTATGTATGCTAACTACTTCCATGAATCATACATGTGCCATTATTCAAGGAAAAAATAATAAATAAAAAACAATAATTTTCACTCCAGTTGGGTTTATTGTATTTAATTGTATTTAAAGTCTGTCTTAATATCTGTGTACCTTTAACAATTAAAAATGGAATTCAGACGTTAATTTATGTGCTTTAATAATAATAAATTAAACCCCGATACTATTTTATTTTATAATGATGCAAAAAAAGATGTTGATTTAGCCGATCAAATGTCATCATATTATAGTCGTTTACGGAAAACCGTTAAATGGTACAGAAAAATAATCATAGAATTAATAAGCGGGACTTCGCTCATAAATGCGTGGTACATACATAAAAAATGGGGTGCTAAACATATTAATATTTTAAAATTCAGAGAATAAATTGATCAACTTCTGATCAATAGTCCTCACAGTGAAGAAATACCAATTAAAAGGTCAAACACAAAAAGGACATCAGAAAAATGTTCGCATTTTCTTCATTCGTACAAAGGGGCCGCAAGAAAAACGAGAAAAAGATGTAAAGAATGTTATAAATGCTTATCCAAAAGAAAAGGTAGACAGTATGCCTCAATGAAAACTAAAAAAGTAACGACGTATTGTAACCGTTGTAAGGGTCAGCACCCTGTTTAACCCATTAACCGCCAAAACTATTACGATAGAAATTTTCAAATTTCTTGTTGAAAGTAGTTTCCCACCACAAATTCAGTAAGGTAAATTTCGCTTTACTAAAATAGCAAAATTCCTGCCAATAAATAAGACATTTTTTTAAAGTCTAAAATAGTGGTGCAAATGTAATTAATTCATTGCATGAGGAATTATTTTGACTGTTGCGTGAACGTAACGTCAGCGGTTCATGGGTTAAAATGCTTTAAAAAACTGAATCGAAATAAATAATTACGTTAAGTTTACAATACCTAATTGTTCTTTCTACTGAATTTTCGTATATTCAAGTGTGACCCACCGGTGATGCACGCCGGCGAAAACGTGTTAAGTGTAGTATATAAAATTACGTCTCTAAGTAATTTGCTAACTCCTTACCATCTTTCAGACATTCACAAAGAATTCTAATTATTATATTCGAGTTCAATTTAATAAATATGGGAGGGGCGTGTCAATACATTGAGAGGCGTGTCATTACATACAGTGTCTAAATAAGTGAAAGTGCTGCGCCGCCAGATGAAGCAAAATATGAATTCGAACGCCGCCTCACAGAGAAAAACCTGAATATCGGCGCCGGCGTGAACGTGTTAACCCTTTCATGGGCAAAATACTTCAGCTGCAAAAATGTTGAAATTATTGAATAACTCCAGGTTTTATGAACAAATCTTTTTCATAGTAAGTAAGAGCTTTTCCTTGAAATACATTATAAATTTGAAATTCTCTTTAAAATTTCTGGTACCATTAATGCGAATAATATCGCCAAATAAGGCAAATTTTACTATTTCAAAAAAATGGTGCCAATAAAGAATTTCAAAAAAGTAGCCCACTGGTAATACTGGCAGACTCAGAAAAGGTCTGATACTCATCGCCCTACGATATCGTCCCTATATATATATATTAAATGTGCATAAACTACTCGAAATTTTTTGTTAGTGCAATGTTTGTTGAACAACTTGAAAAGAATGGATCATAGTGACTAATTAATATCAATGGGTGATTACTGATATTCTGCCGATAATTAGGATAGGCTGCTGATGCCCCAAATTTTTCTGTTTGCGTAGTATTGAAAATTTAAATGTTTGCTATAATTTTTTCTGCATTAGATGAACTCATTAGAAAATGTAAGTTTATTATTAATTAGTAGGCGTTAATGATAATTGATTAATGCCAGTCACATTTTTACACGATAATCAGTGGCAGAAATAGTAGTTGCAGAACCTTAATTAGGTCTGTACATAACAACACATATAATATTCAGGGGTCATACATGTCCGGAAATTTCAGTTTAAGGAAATTCCTATGTACCAGAATTTTTTTATAAAAAATCTTTTCTTAACACGTAGAGTGCCACTGTGGCTGACACGGAAGCTGAGAAATTTACAATGTTTTAAGTAATTTTTAAGAAAGCATAATGTCGTAATAGATAAACGGTAAGTAAATTTTAAATAAATTTTCAGTAATTACTTAAAGCAATATATATATATTTAGTTTTATATCATATTTTGACCGTCAGTCATCGGGGAATAATGAATCGGTGACTGGCGTGGCGCTTAACGTGTTAAACAAGGCGAAATTTCGGGAATTAAAACTGGATTTATTTTTCTATAAAAAAGTACTAATATTTGTCCTGAAATCTTCCCTGAAGCGTACGATCCCTGCGCATCTGTTCACCCACTCCTCGATTTTTCCCTCAGACAAATAAACTTGTTTGAACGAAAAAAAATTTTTAGTTAAATCGAATTTGTTTCTATGTGGTACTTTTGTTAATTTAATTTCTTAAGTAAAAATTCTGTTTTGGAAGGGTCGTACATGTCCAAAAATTTTAGGTCAAGGAAATTCTTCGGTGCCAGAATATTTTTACAGAAAATCTTTTCTTAAACATGACGTAATTTCGCGCATTAACACTAGAACGTCCGGAGCTTTTTATCCAACTTTAATAAAAACATTTTAACACCAGAATTTTTATTTTAAACTATTTCATTTATGTATTTAACTAAGTTTTCTCTACTTACAATTTAACTAATTTTACGAAAAAAATTCTGGTCCGAATCGATATTTTATCATTTGGCAGGTGTCGAATTGACACCAGCTGAACGTTCTAGCGTTAAAACTAGATTTATTTTTCTATAAAAATAATACTAATATTTGCCCTGAAAACTTCCCTGAAGCATACGACCCCTGCGCATCTGTTCACTCGCTCCTCGATTTTTTCCTCAGAAAAATAAACATGTTTGAACGAAAAAAAGTTTTTTAGTTAAATCTAATTTGTTTCTATGTAGTACATTTGTTAATTTAATTTATTAAGTAAAAATTCTGTTTTGGAAATAGATTTATTTGTCTTAAACAAAATTGGATGGAAGCTATGAATAAATGAACTAGGAAAAAGGTATTAATTATTCCATTAAAAGTAGCTGATTATTTACTTTTATTAAGCTTTACTGATTCACTAGATTACATTTCAGAGTAATATCACAAACGGAAGATGCTTTATGTTAGTTGAAATAAACATGAAAAATCGGGAAAATACACATTCATTTAATGACCGAGCTTATTCTCCCTATGTTATTAGCTGATAACCTTGAAATCTCTGACTCCTTAATCTCCACATATATTACTTGCACAATGTGAACGATCGACAGAATAAACATTAAGCTTTTGTTCAAATGACTTCTTTTGCTTTCGGAAAAGAATACCCAAAGCTATTTAATAGCGTCACTTCCGAATATTAGTTTCTTTTGGAGGAAAATTGTCACCCTTGTGTCCAATGAACTTTTTTTATTTGATACGGAGAGTTCTGAGATAAACACACTTATTAATTTTCATTAGATGTTATATATACCGAAAAATTAGCTATTGTAACAAAAGCCATATTAAGCTATATCTTTTTACGTATTAGACAAAAATGAAAAGCTTAATGGTGTTGTTCATTATTTTTATTCCTTTGCTAAAATTATAAACACATTATGTAACGCAACAAAGAGACACAAAAATAAAATTATGGCGCATTGTTCAATTAAAAAGTAACATGAGGGGCTGTGAGATATACCTTATCCGCGGCCCTAATTTTTCGCGCATTAGTTTATGGATGATTTTTGGACTATAAAAGTAAAAAATAATTCAAAATATTTTATGTAAATTATTTTTTTATGAAAAATGATACATTTTCCTATTACATAGTGATATTTAACAAAAGATAATAAAGGAAACAAATTTTGTGGCAAATGAAATGCATTTCCTCCGAAGTTTTTTTTATGTCCCTAATGTTTTGCGCATATTCAAATGAGACGAAATTAGTAAGTCTTTGTTGGTCCTCCTTTGGCAACGTAAACATCTCTCTCTCTTCTCGGCATAGTTGAAACAAACGTTACCACTCAGAAATTGAATTTTTTTGCTATTTTTCAAGAAGAATTCTTTTAAACAGCTTATTTTCACTGTAGTGATATGTGGTGTCCTTTTTCGAACTTCCTTCCTTAAATATTGCCACAAATCCTCCATAGAATTGATGTCCGGGTAATTCGGAACCCAATCTAGCACAGGGTACTATTTTGTTGAAAACAGGCTTTTGTTGTCCTAGCTTTATGAGGTTTGGCTAAGTCTTGTTGAAAAAGATGACACGATTGAAGGCCAAGTTGTTGAATTGAAGGCGACAACTGTTTCTGTAAAACGTCCCGATAACATTGTGCATGGATAGTCCCGTCATATGGCAGCAATTGGCCGACACCAGAATAAACAAAACACCCCCAAATTTGAACATATGACGGTAAGTTACACTCCTGTTTGACGTTTTTTACTCTCCTGTGCGGGTTTAAAGCTTTATATGCTTGCGTACGACCAGGCAACCGATATTTCCTTACGAAACTGGTAAAGAAGATTTGTTCGACAATATAACACTTTACCTTTCCCAATATGTCTATTTTAAGTGGTCCACAGCCCACAGAAAATGGTTCCTTTTCTAAGCAAGAGTTAACATTGGCTTACGTTTGCTTTTATAAGATCTTATGCTCATTTTATGCAATCTTTCTGCAGCCATTTTACGAGTCACTGATCGCCCTATGCTGTCTTGTGATAGGGATACGTTTTTTGCCATTGTTCCTCATCTTATCTTCATTACCACTCGACGGAACATTCGATCTTCTCCGGCCATTGTTGTTGGTAGGTGACTAGTACTGTTTCTTGGCTGTATTTCTCCTGTTGCAATGAAAGTTTTCACAACATTACGCATTGTTGATTCAGAAATAATCAAATCCCTGCCTAATTTCCTCATTAGACACCCACTATTTTGTTTTTCGATTATCTTTCTACGCAACTCTACCGTCAATCTTTTATCATACATTTTCTTCTTATTAATTGATTTGAAATCGCTTTTCTTTTAAACAGCACATGCCATCTGTCCCGGATGCGATAATTTGCATAGTTTGAAACAACCAGTCAATCACAATGGTAAAAAACGTTCTTTTACCCCATAATTCTCGCTCCCGTCATATTCACAGCGCTATGTCTTTTACGCAGATTGTTCGATTCTTACCAGTTTTATAAAATAGTGTAATTGGCTTTATTTTGGTATCGTTTTACCTGTCATTAAATAACGTGAATATTTCTTTTTCAAAAAAGTGGTGCCAATGAGCAATTTGAATTTTGAAACCGCAATTTAATTCGAGCTTTAAAGGGTTAAATGCACACGCGTAAAACATTAGGGCTATCTATTTTTCAGAGGGAGAAGGTTTTACATAAACTAATTTAAGTGTGCAACTTCTTTTATTTTTTTATTCAATGCAATTCATTTTAGACGATTGACTTTTCAAGAATTTGATTATGTATTTAGACAAAATTAAGTTTGCGTTTTCTTTCTTTGAAAAAATTCCCTTTTTGACTAGTGCGCAAAAAATTAGGGCCACGGGTAAAGTATTATATCCATAGAGGCCTACCTCCAACTAATCTTCCATATTATGTAGGTTAATTTGACCCAGGTTTAATATGTTTCGAACCAGAATTCTGTTTAAAAAATGAAATTTAATAAGTTCCATCTAGAAAGCTGAAATTAAATAAATAAATATTCATCAAATAAATTTTCTTGTTAGAAACGTGGTTAATCTGTGTGAAACTAACCCACATGTTACGGAAGATTAGTGGGAGCTTAGGAGCTATTTTAATCCCACCTAATCTTAATCAGGATGTGCACCATAAATTTGTAATTAAATTTTACATTTATAATTTTGGTCATAGTTGCCAATTTCAGATTTTTTTAATACCAGTAAATTCTTACAAAAGTGTTCGCTTTATAAAATTGCAGAAATTTTGCGACTACATAAAAGAAGTATTTCTGCATAAAAGTATTGGTATTAAAAAATTCGGTAGGTTGGCAACAACAATTTGATGGAAACGCGATGTAAAATTGATTTTCTTAATTTTGAAATAAACATTTAGAAAATTCCGGTGTGAATCCAACATTACAGAAACACAATTACCTGCCTTTGAATGGGTTAATAGGAAACACAATTGGAAGCATAGCGCCTACTTAATGGGGGCGATAGGCAGAAATAAGGCAAACACCCACACTAATTTTAAAATGTTATTTTGTTATAATTAATCACAACAATTAAATAGGATTAAAAACGTTTTTTAATTAGTGTTAGCAGTAGACATTATTTCCTATTTCGCCCCCGTGATTCTAGTGACTAATACTAGAAATGATTTGCTTATAATTATCAATTTCATTCCAAAAAAAAGTAAAGTTTCACCTACATATTGTGGAAGGTGGGAGTATATGTTTTCGGATTAAAACAGAGAAATTAAACATTTCCTCAGTTGATCTATAAATAGATAAATGAATTTCAAAATTCGGAAAACTTAGTAGACACTTATTACAGAAAAACAAGAAATTTAAATTGATTTATTTTATTATTTAAATATCAGTCATCAAGTTCTCTAAATTCTAAAATATACTGAGAAAAATTAAATACGTTGTTTGATTATAATGTAACCCCTTCTGGGCCGATGGGATATAAACATTATGGCGCACAACACGAGGATCAAACAATCATTTTGAGAACAACAAATGTTATCTTTTAAATTGCAATTAGCATCTGTGCAACTTTATTTAGTCTATTTATTTGTTTTATAAAATTTGTGGTTCTAAATACATTTTTTCATTCGCGACTTATACGCCACAATATACAGTAATTATTTAATATCAAGGTTGATGCTGGCGGCTTGTTTATGTCATTTTCCCTATCACTAATTTAAAATATTGATAATCTAATTTGAAGATTAGTTTATCCATAAAGTTTGCTGTTTTGAAATAGCTGCAGAAAAATAATGAAATAACAGTTATCAGTGGCAGGTAGTTGATGCTTTTAAGCATCCGCCAGTTTTAACAATATTGCTACATTAGAGATGCCTTCAGAAGACCTTTCGATAGGAAAATGAGCCAAATTACCATTCTTGTACAAAAAAACCCTTGAAAAGGCTTCACAGCCCACCTGCGATACCGCGCTGGCATCGAAACCGCAAACTGCTGTTCAAGCTGTAAATTTTGTGACAAGTATGCTAATCCTTGGGCTGAGTGGGGCCCTTGACAGCCCTGTAATAAGACATGTTTATATATATATATATCAGGAGTGGCAAAATAATTCCCTAGAGATACCGCTGTATCTGAATAATAATCTTTGCCATTTTTAATCGCAGTATTTCTGAAAATACGCAATGTGAATATTTCTATTTGGAAATAGCGGTAAGTTTGCGTGCCAGATTGGACGCGCCTGATTTATAACTTTCACAAAGAATGTTCTTAACCCTCTCGCTGCGTAAGTAATTCTTCGCGATGATTGTCTTTTACGAAATTTTTAATCTTTCATAACCGGTTCTTTAAAGCAGAAATTTTTGACTATCGTAATCGGTGAAAATGCCCTGATTAAATGAGAAAAAGTTTTCGCTAAAAATAATTGGTGGAAATAAACAAATAGTATTAATTTGACGAAAAAATGCATGCCCGAATATATCTCGGGCTGCGCAGCGACAGAGTTAACCCTAGAAAGGTGCTCGGTTCTTTTTAGCCTCGGGGTGTCAAACTGTGGCCCGCCACAGATCACTAAAACTTTATAGAAATTACCGCCTTATTTAATCATCGAATCTCTGCATTTCAAGAAGTAGACTATTTCTTTGAAAAAATAGTGGTATCAGGCAGTGTTGTTGTGAGTTTGCTACTTATTTTTAAATTCAGATTTCTTGATAGACACCACATTTATGAAACAGTAAAATTCGACTTATGTAATGACATATTAATTAAGGCGGAGACAAGGGGAACTTTAAAATTTCAGAAAAGTGGTGCCGATCAGGAAATCTGAATTAAAAAGAAATATGTAGCCCACTGGCAACACTGATATCCAGCGGGCAATAGTTTGACACCCCTGTTTTAGACCCATACACATGTTTCAGCTTGTGTTACTCAAAAACAACTGATCAGAATTTCCATAATTATTTTTACTTTTCCTGATTTGTTTTTAAATAACACACACTAAAATTCTAAATTAATGAGACTTTTAGTTTTAACGCAGCAAAAAAAAAACCAACTTAATCTGTCCTTCGGGTCTATTTTGTCCAAGCATAAAAATATTTTTTTTTTCAAAACGCTCATATTGTTTTATCTCTGCTATACAGCTGCAAAAAAGGTTAGGGGGGGAGGAAATATTTATCGGGGATGGAATAAAGTTATGAAACATCTGGCACCAGCCAAATAATAGGGAATATTAATTTTGTCTGTTGTTTTCTCAATGTTAGAAGTAAAACGTTTAAATTTTAGAATCAGTTTGAATACTTTTTTTAGGAGGATAATAGTGTAGGTTTCACTTATTCGTTGTAACAAAGTTTTATTTAGATTTCATGGAAGGCTATAAGGATGAAAATGTATCTGATGTGGATGAAGTTGTATCGGAGGAAGAAGGTCAGGTATCTATAGATAATTCTTCTTTATCGGATTAAGAAATAGAGAATAAATATAAATTACCCGAGATAATGAATTCCAGTGATGGAAACATAACACGCATACAAAGCCATATCCGAGTGCTGGTCGATCAGAAAGAAGTAATATTTTGAAAATAACCCTTGATCCAACTCTTTTCTCAACAGCACGAATAGAAATCGAATATAGCGCTTTTGAACTGTTTTTTCCCCATAATTTGAAAACCATGATCATAAATTATGCAAATTTAGAAGGTAAACGTGTATATAGAGAAAATTGGACACAACTAAATATGTAGATTTGGATGAATACATAGGCCTTTTATTGCTCAGAGGTGTGTACAAATCAAGCAAAGAATCAACGAGAAGTCTATGGTATAAATTAAAGGGAAGACATTTGTTTAGAGCTATAAAGCATCTAAAGAAATTCAAAATAATATCTAGAGTTATTTGATTTTATGCCCGGCAAACTCGACAAAGAAGAAGACCAAATGACAAATTTGCCACAATTCGAAAAAAGGGATAAATGGGTAGAAATTTTACCCAATCTTTTCAATCCAGAAGTATATGTAACGGTAGACGAGCAACTTATTGCTTTTAGAGGCAAGTGTAATTTTAGACGATATTGTATAGCAAACTTGTTAATATGGTATAATATTCTGGTTTTTGTTCCATGATAACACTTGCTACGTGTGGAATATCCTGCCACATTTAGGAAAGCAACCAGGAATGCACCCGAAAGAAATCGAGGACTGAGAGTAGCTTTGGACTTATCGTATGGTTATGAGGACATAATGTAACTTGGGACAATTTCTTTTCATCTTATGATTTAGATCAAATGTTGCTCAAAAAAATATAACAATGACTGGTATAATAAGAAAAAAGTAATCATCTATCCTTACAGAAATTTTAGAAGCAAAAGGAAAAGAAAGATACAGTTCAACATTTACGTTTGATAAGATACGACGCTTGTGTCGTACATTAAAGAAATGCGTTGTTCTCCAAAGCATATTGCATGAGAATGAGAAATTTAACAAAGTACTTAAACAACAACAAAGATCATCATTGATTACAATAAAACTAAGGGAGCCATACGAGGGGATACTATGCTGTACTATGGGAAGAGAGAATGCAGTTGATACGCTGGACAAAATGGTAGCTACCTACACTACCAAAATCATGACAAACCGTTGGTTTTTTGTTGTATTTTGCAATATCTTAGACATATCTGAGTATAACGCGTTTGTACTTTATTGCAAAATAAATAAATATTAGACGAAAGACTGTCGTTTTAGACGAAGAATTTTTTGGAAATCTTGGGTGAAAATTTTGTTAAAAAGCATATGGGGACAAGAGAAAATCTTCCAAGAGAGCAAGGAGCAAAACAGATGGTTCAAAGTGCGAAGCAAATCCGCAAAGAAATTACTAGCGCTTCAGCTAATTTGGAAATTGATAGGTGAGGAGGATGTCATCAATGCGAAAAAACGGATAATAATTGTACTTTTAAGTATGTAATATGCCACTACTTTACATGCAAAAAACATTTGAATAGAGTTTGCCTTAACTGTTATAAGGTATAATTATTTTTAAATATTTGAAATATTCATTTGTGTTTTTAGGTTGTACCTGTAAACAAGATTTTATAAGTACTTTTTATGTTTATTTCATCTTTTCATTGTCATAATCATAGCTGCAAACATCTTACGATTTTTTGTGCCACAAAAATTTTATAGTAAAATTTACCTTTCTAAATCGCCATAATCTGCCGATTAAACAAGGCAAAAATTTCTAATAAATTTTTATGGTACAAAAAAGCGGAAGAGTTGGCAGCTATGGTCATAATTTATTTTGTGTTTTAGTGTTATTCAACATTTATTAAGATAATCACTTTATTACTTGTAGAATACCGAATTTAAGCGCAAAACATGCATGGTTTTCTTTAGACGAGAGGGACTAATTCGTAGGTACTGCACGAGGAGCGTTCTAGGTTTAAAGTACGGTTGTTCAAATTTATTCCCATCAGTAGCTTATCCATTGGTTAGCTATAATGAGGTTTGCAGGGTCTCCGTGTCTTTATAAAATCCGTATCATAATGTTCACTTTATGTAATACCAAAAAGTATGGCAATAGCGAAGCGTTATTTTGAACAAAATGACACTTCCGACCACTTTTTCCGAAAAGGACTTTTCGGGTTATTTACGACAGAAATTTTTCGTTCTATGTATAGCGATTATATACTGATCATGAGTGGCAAGACTTTTGCCTCTTACCGCCTATGTTTTCGGTGACGAAGTAAGGTGAATATTAGTATACATAAATATTGGTGACACGAAACACCCTTAAGCATTTTTTAGTTCAACACTGTGCGTAGATATGGTGGGGCGGTCTAAGGGCCCAGAGTAATATAGTAATAGATAAAATATAGTAATTTTACCCTTTCTTAATAGCAAAAAAATATTGCTAATTCTGCGATTAAACAAGCCGATCGTTACTTTTCGTAAATAGTAGTATACTGAGCAATTGGGTATCAACTTTTCTACGTCTCCTGTTCCCAATTTATATTTTTTGTCTCAGAAAAGAAATAATCAAATCGCTAAAATTTGTAGACAAAGACTGAAATATAAATTATTCTGTAAACAATTTATGCGCACATTATATAAAATAGGAAAATTAAAAACATATTACACATTTAATAGTGAATGATTGTTGAATCAGTTATGTCATTCATTAGAAAAATATCACAAATGCTGAAAAATATATATATTGACCTGCTTTACTCTTTTACACTTGCTAGTAACGCAACTTATCTTGCTTTATGATAATGTGCTGTTACATATGGCGAAAGCTATCAGGATTTTCCTGTAACTGTGGCGATAAGAAATACTAAAATGCCCTTTATAGTCACATTATGCTGATATATAGGGAGTATTTGTTAGTATTCTATAGTATAATTATTTGTAAACTGTTGACAGGTTATATTTTACGCAGATAAATATTTGATAAATTAATTGTTTTGCCCTTTATTACTTTAACCCTTTCAGGTCCAGCTAATTGTCTTTCTGTAATGTTGAATTCACACCGGAATTTTCGAAAAAAATTGTTTCAAAATAAAGAAAAGACCATTTCCTTTTTTTTTTCCACAAAAGCTAAAAAGGTAAAATTTAATTAAAACTTTCTGGTGCAAATGATGATAAAAAAAATACTAAAATGCCCTTTATAGTCACATTATGCTGATATATAGGGAGTATTTGTTAGTATTCTGTAGTATAATTATTTGTAAACTGTTGACAGGTTATATTTTACGCAGATAAATATTTGCTAAATTAATTGTTTTGCTCTTTATTACTTTAACCCTTTCAGGTCCAGCTAATTGTGTTTCTGTAATGTTGAATTCACACCGGAGTTTTCGAAAAAAATTGTTTCAAAATAAAGAAAAGACCATTTTCTATTTCTTTTTTTCCACAAAAGCTAAAAAGGTAAAATTGAATTAAAACTTTCTGGTGCAAATGATGATTAAAATTAGTTGGGATATAGTATATCCCACCGCCCCTCAAGGGGTTAAGCCATATATATATTTTTTTAATTGACTCATATAAACGGTTATCAAACGCATAAATCTTTCTACTTTAATATTCTCACCACTGATTCAAGAAAAATACCACAGTGGTGTTTTGAATGTTGTTGCTAGGTGCCCGTGTAAATCAAATCAGGGCTGAAAATGCTCTGAACACCACTAATTTTTTTAAGTTCATTTTGCCATCTTTAATAGCAGATAATTCTAACGTTAGGTAAAGCGAAGAAAATTGCTTTAAAATATTCGTGTACTGAGCATTTGGAGCCACAATTTACGTGGGGAACTTGGCAAAACTAATTTATCCCTCTTCGCTCGCCGTCTCTCGCACAAATTTTATTCGATCGGCACCACTTTTTTAAAAGAAGTTCGTTCAAGTACACAATTTCGAAAATACTCTGATTAAATAAGGTACATTTTATTTTCCTTTATTACTGGTGCCAAAAACAAATTTTGCAAAGAAAGATTATGTCTCCGCAGCGGAGCCCTCGAGTGCAAATGGTTAGAATACCTTTACTTTCGTAGGGAAATGTGCGCCTGACATAATTGTGCGATTAACCTCTTTCCACCATCCCCTGAATATTAGGCCTCCGCGCTGGTACAAAAATGGCGACTGCCGACGGCGGATATTTTTAACGTATGTTCGGTCCCTTAAATTTTGACACCAGTGTTTTATAAAAGATTTCTTTGACTTCTTTAATCTCAGAAAATTAAAGCCGAAAACACTTTAAAAATTTATTTGTACCAAAATTCAAGGGACCGTGCTCACGCTGAAAAAATTCCCCTTCGGCAGCCGCCATTTTTGTGTCAGCGATCAGGCCTAGTATTCAGAGGGCGCTGTTCTTGCGCTCTAAGACATACACCTCGTATGTCATCCTATTTTAGTCATTTCCGACAATGACGTACGCAGGGCTGCCACAGACGACTATTTTTTAATTCTACCTCACACCACTTTCTCAAAACCAAAATTATTCACATACTGGTTCAAGAAACTTAGCAAGAGAAATATACTACAAAATCTGTTTTTTTTTTTTTTTTTTTTTTTTTTTTTTTTTTTTTTTTTTTTTTAATTGTGGTGGGACCAGAATAGAAAAATAGACGCCTGTGGCAGCCCACCGTATGTCATGACATAATGGCTGAATTTTTAATTAGACATTACGAAATTGCACCAGAAAGTTTTAACTTTTATTTTCTCTTTACAAGATGATTGATTTTCTATATATATATATGTATATATATATATATATATAAATATAAAGTAAAAGAAAATTACTAATTAAATTTTTGTGGTGTGAATTCAAAATTTCTAAAATAATAATAAAAAATAATCTGCCGGATGCTGCAGCACTGATGGCTAGTGACATGCATCCGCCAACAGGGCCGGAGCGCAAGGTGTTAAATAAAATAATTAATATTTACGAAAATAGTGTTATTCAAATTGAATTGTAAGATTTCTCTGGAAAAAATTCTTCTTACTCAACTGAACCTCAAATGAGACTTTTGACTTAAAAAACAAAATATAGTATTTTAAAATGGGTGTTTGACAAAAAGAAAAGTTGTGTTAGATTTAATTTAAAATACTTGCGTCATATGTGGCATACGTAATTTTCATTTACGGAATATTGAATAGCAATCTCATTATACTAATCAATGTTGAGTACATAATAGGCTTTTGTATTCCCATACTAAGACCGGTCGTAAGAGTACAACGCCACAACACATTAGTGTGTGGTGTGTAAAGCTCAATCTAAGAAGATTGAGCGGGGACCCTAGTGATTACACACGCCTATTAATAGGGGCGCCATGTAGATGGCCAAACACTTGGAGGCATTCACATCCGGACGCATGACTTGGCGTCTTATCGCGTAAAATGACGAGTGAATTTAGTTACTAATATCATGAGAAAATATAAGAGTAAATAGTTAAGACATTTATTAATGTTATATATTAAACGACCAAAAAATTAAACATAATAATGCTTTTGTGTATTGTCATATTAAAATTTATAATTAATTTTTACCAATTAATATTTATTGATATTGTGGAACATCAGACTGTTTCCAATATTCCACATAAAAAAACCCTCAAAGTGATACAAAATCACTAAATATAGGAAACACCATGTGATTCCAAAAAAGACTCGAATTTTCGTCTAAGCTCCAACTTTTGACGGGAAGATCAGAAGAAATAGGTCAAGCGTAATTCAACTTAGAATGTAGCACTTTTTAGACAAGGAGTAAAAAGCATAGACCACCTGCGGTCCCTTTCATGCGCCGTCATAGTGAAAGTGATCGAAGATTTCCCACGCTCAGATGACCAGAATTGTATCGAATGCAGAAAGTGGGCAGAGACATAGATCATCCTATCGGGGGACAAGCTTGAAGATGAATTGACAACGAAGCACTGCTAGTGGCCGAAAAAGTCTCTATTGTTTTTTTCTGAAAGAAATCAGAGGATATAGGAGATCCTTGATTAAGAAATAGTTAGTTAAGATCTGACCTCAAGAGACTTCTGAGTTTACAGGTCGTTACCTGGGACGAGAGATAAATCTCTCGGGAGATCACTCACGCTATCTTTCACGCAGTGATCTAAGTCGTGCGATCGAGTACAGCGACAAGCTGTCAATTGGAGAAGAGAGTTCTTTAACTTTTCATAAGTGACTTTTTGAGAGAGCAGATTGATCAAATCTTGGAGTCTCCTTAAATGTAGAACTATTTAATCAATACTTTGTGACTTTGATAGAATAGCATCGTCATTTACTTGTTTATCATCAAAATCACGTTATTCAATTTAATCGTTGTGTATTTATGATTTTTCTTTTTAGTCCAGAATATATTTTTGTGTTTTATAAGAATAAAAACTTTGATTCATTAAATTAAATATTTGCCATTACGCTTCTGAAGAGAACCACTACGCTACCACCCTCCTCTGGGCTCCACAATATATTAATTACATAAATAATTTAGAATGACAAGAAAAATTGCACTAAACTTTAAATTCCATTTTCAGCAAATATATACATACATGTGCTTTATATTCCTATATTTTTATTAATTGACTGTGAAGTTATGATATAATTTGCTATTAAAAGAAAAATCTTTAACTGCTAATATTCATAGCAATATTTTATGGAATAAATCTCATAAGTTAAGTATCCAGAATTTACGAATTAATTACATGTAAAGTATGCCCTTAAAAGAAATAAAAACTTAATGAATAAAACGATGAATGTGAACCTTGTGCATTTCCACTGATTTCGTTTATTTTTAAATTCACCACCCACCCCCCTTTCGTCATAAAAGGAAAAAATCCATTTCCAACAAGCACACAAAGTTAAAAATCTATAAAAGTTTTATTAAAACTTTTTTGCTCAGTTGTTACTTTAATGCGAAAGTAAATAATGATTTATATATATCAACCTCTGAAATGACTGTCTTGGTATTTTCCAATCCTGTCTCTCCCAACCAAATATTTATAGTTTAAAATTGGTAAACAAAATTCTTCAATTTATTTATTTTTTGTTTGCCCTATTTATAATTTTGCAGTAACAATAAATTAATAAATAATTACGAAAATTATCGCCTTACCTCCGAAAGTTTCTTCTTCGGTGCCCCCTCCCCCCTCAAACAATATAAAATAACATATTTAAACATATATAAATAACATATTAACATACACTTTCAAGTGCAGTGGTACCGCAGCGGGACCAGCTAATTTTAATTCCAAATTTACAAATGTCACCAAGTATATTTTAATAGAATTCTGCTTTTACAATGAATGTTAGAAGAACAAGTTATTATTTTCTAAGAAGTTCGTTCTTTATATTCTGGTGTCAATAAATCATTTCATCATTTTACTATCAAAATTTTTCTGTGCCGGAAAGGGTTAACCCTTTATCTACTGCACTATTATCTACTGCAATTTTTTTCATGTATTTTTTTTTTTCAGTTACTAAAATGAAAATTAAAGGATAAACATAAAAAAAAAATACTCACTCGTGAGAAATTTAATTCCTTAGAGGTAATTAATTAAAGTGGTACTTTAAAGAACCGTCAGTACACTATGACTAAAATATCGTAACAGAAAACACACAAGTAATTTGAAGTGGCACCAGAAGCGTGGTAAAATAGTTTCGATTTAATAAGTACGTGAAATATAGCCTTTTTCTCATTTATAAATAAGTTTTTGGCAAATTCCGGTGCCAATCATTTATTTCAACACTTTAGCATTGAAAATGCCTTGCCCCTGAAAGGGTTAAAAAACTATTTTTTTTTTTTAGGTTTCGATCTTTGTAGCAGTCTTTTAGTTATGTGACGTCTATATTCCAGGGACAATATGTTCTCTCGCATCTCTACATATGCAATATATGAATTTACATATGCCATTTCTAGCATAGCAAAAAAGAGCCGGTGCCACAACTGTTTCGATTTCCTATGAAAAATAATAATGAAACAGAAAAGAAAAACTTGGAAAATTATTACTTCACTACATTTTAGTAATTACATTACAAAGCAGATGAAAACTATGGATAATTACACAGACGAAAATTAAACAAGACGTTTTTCTCCAAAACCAGTGCACGGATGGTACTTATAAGTACCACCGAGTAATTCAACTGTTAAATCTAATACATACACCGTTCACCTAAAATAGCTAGTTAAATTGTATTCTAAGATCATAATGAACACATTAAAAAAATCCAACACTTATCTTATATCCTTTACTGCGTTTACAGAAATGAAAAGACGAGCATGACAATCTGTACAAAACAGATCGACAGTTTCAAAGATAGACTCGCTAAAGTAACAAACCTAGAACTACTGCTGCTATGTATCCGAATAAAGTGGAGTTAAAAGAGTGTTTTGCCAACGTACCATTAGAATATTAGTAATATTCACTATCGGATGAATGTTTAAAGTGAGTGCTACTTATAAGTACCGTCAGTAGATAAATGATTAAGGCGTTTTCTAACAATAAATATACAATATCTAAATTCTATCGCCACTCCAAAGATTCCCGCCAAGCATAAAAAAATTAAAAAAAATTAAAACATGATTTAAAAATCTGCCTTATATGTGGCAACAGTTTTAGCAACAGTAGAATCAACCATCTAAATTCACCTCTCCCTCCTTAACACTTCAGCTACGGGAAACGCTATTTTCACGGTGCAGTTGGCTGCTATTTTAAAATTCAGATTGCTTGATTTCCACCAGTTTTTTAAAAGAGTATAATTCGGCTTTTCTTGCATTATTTAATCTGCAATTAAATAAAGTGACTATTTCTACTTTCGAAACGTGGTGAGAATCAAAAAATCTTGGTTTTAAAAAAAAGTAACCAACTGAAAAAGTCGCCCGCGGCTGGAGGGTTAAATAAGAGGAACCTTATACAAAAGGAAGGGGGAGCTAAACAAAACTTTTTCACCTCTTTTGCAGTTAGAATTTTCTCACTCATGGGAATGCATGATACAAAATATATCCGACTCAAAGAACCGTTTTCTGCTTTACATTTGATCACTTTGTCCGTACTTTCCGAAAATACGCACTCCATATCTATTCTTCTAAACATATATAAACACTTTTTCCGCCATCAGAGTTGCCAACTCTTCCGCTTTTCTGCAGCTCAATAGTTTAATAGAAAATCTTGCTTTGTTTGCCTTTTTGGCAGATTGCGACGATTTTGGAGGGTAAAATTTACTATAAAATTTATGTGATACAAAAAATCATATCGCAAATCAGTTCCTTGACAGGATAGAACAATTGTCTTTCGAACGGCCACCCATTTTTGACGATTTTATAACGCGGTAATCATTTAAACGCTTCTAGACTTGTAGGCAACAGTTGTTAATAATATATAAATAAGTGGACAATAAGATGCTTGATGCACCAGCCTGTATTATAAAAGACCTAATTGAGGTTAGAAATTCCTCACGATGCATTATTTTCCGAATAGTAATCTGTTTTTAATGGTAGAAGCGGGGCTGCCACAGGCGACTATTTATTAATTCTACCTCACATGACTGCACATTTGCAAGAGAAATATAGTACAAAATCTATTTTTTTTTTAAATAAATGTGAGAATAGAATAGAAAAATAGTCGCCTGTGACAGCCCTGTAGAAAATTAGTACAAATGATCACTAAAATTTATCATTTCGAAGTTTTAGTATTGGAAATAAAAAATTATGTTATTCAATGTAATTTTGCAATCCAGCACCTACGATGTCTGTAGTTATCTTCTTTGACCTTTCTGCATGACGTTATGACCACTTGTTATACAGAAGTGTTAAAGCTCATTCTATACTCGGCTTCAATTCCAAATTAAAGAATGATTAATGGACAAAAACATGTAAGCGAAAGGATTAATATAAATTTTGGCTTTGATGAACTGCGAAACGAGTTTAGTTGCAAATTTCATAAGGCTACTAAAATAAAGATTGTCAGAGTGTACTTTTTATGCTATACAGACTATCAGGTTCTTGAAATGAGATTTAAAAAAAAAACTCTATTATTTGTAGCAGAAGATATTTTATTAAAGAGAGTAAAACAAATTCTACAGCCGTGATTACGGCGAGGTACCCCATAAATGGACTTATACACGCATGCTCAGAAAATAATTGTACGTGAACGAATTCTTTTGGTTTTACACGTTTTGTCGAATACCTACAGAAATTCTGGAGAAATGGTTGTTGAACTTCTATGATGTAACGAACATGCTTGACTTCATATTTCTCGGTGAAAATTTAGTCGCAAGGACAATTAAGCGACAAATAATAAATTTAATAATAAAATGATATTTGCAATCACGAATGTAACAGGAAATGCTGAAAATGGTCTGTCGCTGTGTTAGATGGCTATTTAGGTCCTATTGAATGTATGTTTGCATTTTTGTAAGCGTAGCACTCATATTCGAGAAGATGTTAACTTGTCTGTGAAAAATTCAACAGTTTTTTTCTTTATAGCATGCAGAGTTTTCAACTAAATTTAACACAACTTTCCAAAAACCTGACAAAGTGCATTAGAAAGAGTTTCTGCAATTAAAACATGAATATAATTTATATTTGTTGAGATATGTGAATTTGTACAAAATATTTTTTAATTGTGCGTGCGTATGCGTGAAATATTCCAAAATTTTTATTTCATACTTTGGCAAGACAACTATTTAGGAAAACTTTTATAAAAAGCCTAGTGATATATAGCCAAACTTTAGAAAGATAGCAGCGATACAGTGAGTTGCTTTATAAAAGTAGCTTTATTATAAGGGATTTTCCACAATTTTTCAATCAAATCCATACATCTTTCTGAATTTTCACAATATTTGACTGGAATCTTTATAGAAATTACCCAAAATATCTTACTACCAAATTATGAAATAAAAATTTTGGATTTGCCAGCCATGCGCAGTTAAAAATTATTTCATACAAATGCCTACATCTCATCAAATATTCAATATATTTATGTTTTAACACTAAAAAGACCGGGATTTTTACTCAAGTTTTATAAAAAATATTTGTCGCCAGAATTTTTATTCAAAACTGTTTAACTTATTTATCTAAAATTTTTCCTCTTATTTATCTTTTAAACTTATTTTATAAAAAAATTTCTGGTTTGAGCCGAAATAAACACATTTGGTAGTGGTCAAATGGCCAATCACGGTCCCTTTAGTGTTAATTGCAGAAATTTTTCTACTGTTCATTGTCAGGTTTCCGGAATGTTGCGTGAAATTTGATTGAAAACTCTGCATGCTATAAAAAAAAATTTGAATATCTCACAGACACGTTAACTTCCTCAAGAATATGAGTGCTATGCTTACAAAAATGTACATAAACGTTGGACAGGACTCACATAGTCATTTAATATAGCGACAGACCATTAAATAATTTTCTGTTGCATGTATGATGGCAAATATTATTTTGTAATTAAATTTATAATTAGCCCACTAATTGTCCACCGACTAAATCTTCAGTGAAAAATATGAAGTCAAACATGTTCTTTACGTCCTAGAAATTCAAGAACAATTCGTCTAGAATTTCTGTAGACATTGGACAAAAGGTGTAAAATCGAAAGCTTCCGGTCACTTATCTTTAATTTCCGGACATGTGTTAAGAAAAAATATAGTTAAAATAAAACCTAGCTGCAGAAAGAGTGATTAAAAAACTTTCGTCAATCAAATTATCAGCTTTGACAGGAAACGACAAAAATTTGCCAAAGATGTATATGATTTGACGAAGAATTATGCAAAGAGACACAGCGGAGACCTACTTTACGATATTATGTAAATCAGGCATTCGCGAATGGGATTATTTACCCAAAAATGTAGTGTTAAGTAACTTGCAGTGCTACATAGTCCAAGGACTGATTTAAATGCTTTTTTGTGTGTATTCAAGTAATGAGATTTACGATACGACTCTTCAATATTTGGCTCGAGAGCCACCACAACATCACTATTTCAGAATAAAAATATTTATTTATTTAATGACCTTTCAGAATAAATAAGGCGAAGGTGAGCTTTTGGAATTTGTGATGACAAACGACTTTCAAGCAAAAAGGTAAAATACTTCTGTTCTAATTTATAGTAATTGGGATGATAGTCATTTGTTGAATAATATTTCTGCACCACAAAACATTAACAATAAATGCACAGGTCAGTAATATACGCACTCTGGAGCTCCATGGAGTAGTCATCTTACTTTTCGTTGACACCGTATTTTGGAATTGACCTTACTGTCGTGTGTTTGATAGATGAGAAAATTCGTTATCCATATACTGAAACATATGTGATCAAAGGTATTACGAATTCATAGAACTAGAAGTTTTTACTCCTTACAAAGCAGTGCTGCCAGTGGGCTACTATTTTTAAATTCAGCTTTCTTGATTAGTACCACTTTTTTTGAAATTGTAAAATTCGCCTTATTTAATGACATATTAATTAAGGCTAAAACAAGGGGAATTTTATAATTTCTAAAAGGTGGTGCCAATCAATAAATCTGAATTTTAAAAAAGTAGCCCACTGGCAACACTGTTCAAAGCAGTGTTGCCAGAGGGATACTTAAAAAAAAATTGAGATTTACTGATTGGCATCACTTTTTTTGAAATGGTAAAATTCCCATTGTTTTAGCCTTAATTAATATGCCATTAAATAAGTCGAATTTTACAATTTCAAAAATGTGGGGCAAATCAAGAAATCTAAATTAAAAAACAGTAGCCCTTAGCCGTATCAAGTGGGGGCACAGTTTAACATTACTGCTGTAGCGAATCGTTAGGAAACTACAAATCTTCTCCCAGTAGTATTTGAAATAATAAAGGCTGGTGGAGTGAAAATGATTTTTCTAGCGTCGTGGCCCTTGCCCAACATTTTGTATTATTTTCTCTTCTTCTTTTTCTTAATTATTCATTTTTTCTGTAGATGTAATAGACATTCTAATCGTTCATTGATAATAAAACTACATAAACATAGCTGCGAATTTTTACGATATTTTATTACCACTATTTAATAATTTTAATTGTTGACTTCGGTCATGAAAATCTGCGGTTAAATAAACCTAATTTTGCCATTCAAATGTATTAATAAGGAAAAAAGTTTCAACCTTGTCAGCTATGTACAAATCCGTAATATCATTTCAAAATACCATAATAAAATTACATAAATCCCAAATAAATGAACAGTTAAATGTTGTCTACTGTGATGATAAGAATCAATAGAATAAATTTTTTATAGAAATGTTCAAAACATCAAATCCTTGCGGCAGTTTGAGAAGTGGGGAATTTCTTAAATCGAAGAAATGAGAAAATGAAATTTAATTTAAAAGAGAATTTAAAATCTTTCCAATGTGATATTTAAAGGGAATGTAAACAGAAAAGAATAGCAGAAATATTTGAGTTTAATGTTATGGTGCATTTATTTCTAAAAGAGTTCCTTCTTTACTGCATTTCCAAAAGATATCTTTAAGACGCACTCTGAAATTCTTTTCACGTCCACGTTGCATTTATTGAATTTTTATCAGTTGTAAGAAATATATTCATGTACGTACTGTTATTTTAAATATTGTTTACTATTCTAAATACAATAGTTTTTTTTACTTATAAGAAAAATAAAAACCTTAGAAAATTTAGTTAAAATTAATATTAAATATATTGAACTAATTTTTCTAAATTTAAATTCTAGTTGCTAATATCTGACATTCTTCTCCAAACCAAATTAATGTACTTTGAAACAGAAAACGTATTCAGTAAAATATATCAGTTTCTGTATAATATTGATTTTCTTCCATTAACCCATTTGCATCATCACCGCATACATTCTTCCATTTCAGAATTTTTTTTTTATTCAGAAATTCTGAATCCACATCGGAAATACAAAAAGAGAATTTTTGCCTTATCTAATCGCCAAAATTTGTCATTGCTATTCAGAATGTTTGGTACGGATTGATTATTTCTGAATACAAAAAAAAAAAAAAAAAAAAAAAAATCATGGGATATACGGTAATGTTGCAAGAAGGTAAAGGAAGCAAAAATTCTACCACAAATAATATATATTTAGCATTAAAAAAACTGACAGGTTGTCAGCCATTATTACGAGTCAGCTGCTTTTTTTAAAATTCAGATTGATTGCCATTACTTTTCTTTAACCCCTTGAGGGGCACCGGCATATATTAGATACCACCTACGATTAATAAATTTTACACCAGAAAAATTTTATTAAACTTTACTTTTCTAACTTTGGTGGTAAAAAAGCCGTAAAATTGCTTTTATTTATTTCCAAATAGAATTTTTCAAAGATTCCGGTGGGAATTCAGCATTTCACAAACGTAATTGCTTGCCCCTCAAGGGGTTAAAGTAGTAATGCACTCCTTATTTAACACTAGAACTACCGTGAGCCGTCATTTTGGTGGCTACCACATGAATATGTTTCGGTTCAAACCAGAAATTTGATTATGAAATAAGTTTAAAAGATACAAAGAATTAAAAAGCTAAATAACAAAGTTAAACTGTTTTAATTCAAAATTCTGGTGTGAAATATCTTTGTAAAACTTGACTCAAATTTCCGGTAGTTTTAGTGTTAATGAGATGTTTAATAAAACAAAAATAAGGGGAATTATACTATTTCAAAAAAGTGGTAGCAATCAAGTAATATGACTAAAAAAAAAAAAAAAAAAAAAAAAAAAAAATAGCGAACTTAGAGATCCTATCAGGAAAAAGTTTTTCTGCTGCTAAAATGTTGAAATAATTGAACGACACCAGCATTTACAGAAAAATTTATTTGTAAATAGGTAATAGCTTTTTCCCAAGTATATTAAACAAGAAAAAGGGTGTAGCCGGATAAGCATTGAAAATAAGCCTTTTAATCCAATTTCCTGATTATTTTCTCAGATGTGGCTACATATCTGACAATATATTTCCCCTATTATCTCCCTATAAATAAATTTAATGAGAATAAAAGGTTTTCTAGATTTTTTAAAAACGGATTTCTCAAAAAGTGCTTAACGGAATTTCATGCCATTAATTGAGGATATATAGGTACCAAATATGCATAACTGGTAATTTTTGTATAATTTTCTGTTTATAAAAACTCTGTAAAATAGATAAAAATAAATAAAAAGATAATAAAAATCATATCTTATTGTCATCCGAAAATTACCATTTTCTTGTAAAAAATTCCCCATATGTGCCCGTATATACTGTATAAATGCCGAAAGTTTGCGTTGGGTACTACATATCATGGAAGACGGTAGTATTCCAGTGACGCAGCCTTAAGCCTAAAATCGTAAGAATGGTGGAACTCATATATACACCTAACTCGAGATCAAAGGAAACGCGAAAAGCCGCCACTTCATAACTCAGCAAATATAGCGCATATTGTTCTGATTTTTTAAAAACAGTCTTATATCTGCAGTCCTATTCTATTCTGAAATTTTTACATTTCTAAATGCAGTATATTTTGAGATCTCGAAACAAATTTTTAAAGTACTTGCGATGGATAAATTTCCTAATTTCCATTTCCGGAAAATGGCCAGGGCGATTTTCTTTAATTTGATATATAATATGAATTTGTTTTAGATGAAGGGAATGAGATAATACTTGTGTCCGGGAAAACTCTTGTTTTTTATATAATTCGCAATTTTTTTTCTCAAAAATGACCTGCGCGATTTTATTAAAA
The DNA here is from genome assembly GCA_963932465.1 of Maratus speciosus. Classification (NCBI taxonomy): domain Eukaryota; kingdom Metazoa; phylum Arthropoda; class Arachnida; order Araneae; family Salticidae; genus Maratus; species Maratus speciosus. Next base: position 312,853,924 of record OZ010796.1, read on the forward strand.
TTAATATATAATATAAATCTGTTTGAGATAAAGCGAATAACGTAACAATTATTTTCAGAAAAACTGTTGTTTGGGAACAGATGTCATAAGTTCACGGGGCCGCCATCTTGGAATTTTTCTTGGCGTGAAAACCCCTTTTCCGCCAAGTAGTAAATGTCGCCAAGCACCGGTTTATACGCATGTTTGGATTAACGAAAATAAAATGTAAATAATAAACAAAATTCGCTAAAGTGGAAATCAGTAATTGTTGTATGAGCGCTTCGCGCACATTAGCCGAAAACAATCACTGGATTCAGCAGTTCTCGCTGTGTAGTATTCTCAAAATTCAGCAGTTATCGCTTTCTAGCAATCTCAAAATGTAAAAACTCTTAAAGCAGCAAAATATACATAAAAAACGAAACTCGCTAAAGTAGCAGTCAGTAATCGTTGTATGAGCGCTTCGCGCACATTAACCGAAAAAAAATCACTGGATTCAGCAGTTCTCGCAGTGTAGCATTCTCAAAATTCAGCAGTTCTCGCTTTGTAGCAATCTCAAATCTAAAAATACTCTTAAAGCAGCAAAATATACATAAAATTATCAACATACCTTAACAGACATCTGCTTTTTTGAAAGCTCTAGCAAGAAATATCTCTCATAACATCACCGTCATTTTCCAAAATAGGCTTATGAATACGCATTGACACACTATAAACAAACCTCCTTTTCTTGTTAACATTTCCTCATATTTCTTAATTACTTCTGCAAGAGCGTTTAAATGGACTACAGAAACCACAGTCAATCAAATACCTCCAATAAATTTAACATAAAAATAAAAAGACAGAACGATATAATACGATATAAAATACATCCACAAAACTCTAAGCTAAAATGAGCTTCTCTTGGGTTGCCAGAACACGACACGTCAGAACACACATGTCACGCGGGGTTCCACATATCGAGGTTACTATATCCATAAACACCGCCAACGCGCAAACAAGAAATCGCCAAACAATTCAAAAGAACGGCTGAGGGAACATAAAGCACCTAAGCCACTGTTTGTTATATAATCGGTATGAAAAATGAGACTATATTTTTTCGCCATTCTATGAGAATTTACCGCAAATGCTCAAGAAGTTATTAATGTATTCCTGCACATGTTTTCTTTTTATTCAGTTTTGGGAGTTCCTAGATATCCAAACACTAGCTGAGCGGTTAAGAGCGCTGCTCTCATACACGCGATATCTCGGATTCAATCGTTACCGTCTCAATATTCAAGGCCTCCGGACTGATTTCGTGACTTACCAAATGAAGATTAACCCCTTGAAGGGCAAGCAATTGCCTTTGTGTAATGCTTAATTTCCACCAGAAATTTAGAAAAAAATTATTTCAAAATAAGGAAAAACAATTTTACGACTTTTCTCCACTAAAGTCAGAAAATTAAAATTTCCTAAAATTTTTCTGGTGCAAATCCTGATTAACTCGTATTAAATTACCGCTCGTATTAAATTACGGTTTAAAAATTCAAATTGCTTATTGGCACCACTTTTATGAAAAGGTCACCTTGTTTAATGATAGGTAAAACGATAATAAAACATAGCCAATTTCACTATTTTATAAAACTGGTGGAAATCAAATAATCTGAGTAAAAGACACAGCCCGTGAATATGACGGGAGCGAGAATTAAGGGGTTAATCGTAGGTGGTACATAATATATAGCGCCACCCCTTAACTCCTTGAGGGCGGTGGGATATATTTTATCCCATCTACGATTAATCAGGATTTGCACCAGGAAAAGTTTAGGAAATTTTAGTTTTCTGACTTTAGTGGAGAAAAGTCGTAAAATTGCGTTTCCTTATTTTGAAATAAATTTTTTCTAAATTTCTGGTGGAAATTAAGCATTACACAAAGGCAATTGCTTGCCCTTCAAGGGGTTAATCTTCATTTGGTACGTCACGAAATCAGTCCGGAGGCCTTGAGTATTGAGACGGTAATGGTTCAATGCGCCTACTAGCCCCATAATAAATTTCTTCACAAAAAGATACATAACCATTTAATCATAAATAATCCAATTAAATCCCATATGGGGTAGGTACAGTTAATCATACATCAAGAAAAACTGTACAAGTTAAATCGCAGTTATTAAGATAAGTATTAGAAATTAGAAAAAGAATGAAGCAACAAAAAATTACTTATGAGTGCAAAAAACAGAAAAATCGTAATAAATGCCCACTGCACGTAGGTAACGCTGCAAAACTACAATGAGGATTGAAAAAAGCAAGAAGAAAGGTACTATGTGACTGGTTGCGCAATCTATCCACAAACAGGCCATTTATGAGGACTGCGCGTAACTAGCCCCGTTCTCTCCTAACTGGAAAATGTTATCCAACATTATTTCATAATCCTTTAGCTATTTTGAAAGTGTTACTATCACACAGCAAATATATCTAGTGCATTGACTTTATTAACTCGTAAATGCAGGGTTCCCAAATGGTCCGCCAACTGAATACCAATATTATTTTAGAAAAATTTTCTTTTTAGATTTTTCTTACAAACCGCCCCAGAACCACCTTTGAAAGTTAATTCTAGTGCAGTAAAATTTTCTGTTAAAATTTATTGGTATTCAGTTGGCGAACCATTTGGGAGCCCTGTAAATGTAATTGAGTTAAAAATCTTTATCTAAATTTAAGTAATGATTTTTGTTCTATGCATTTCAAATATTTTGTAACTATGTATCTTATCTCCACATACAAATTAAAAATATCAGATTAACTGTTTCAGAAAGTATTTTCACATTTAATTATGTATATATAAATAAATACAGTCTTTTCTTGTCTGATGTATGTTTTTTATATCTGCTAAAAAAAAAAAAAAAAAAAAAAAAAAACTAAAATACTTACCAAATAGTATTAAATTCTGACATTTTTCTCCGGGAAGGTGTGTGTGTGTGTTAAAAAACTGCAGAAATTACTTTTCCTATATTAAGGAGTATAAAAAATCTAATGTACTTTAAAATAACAATCTCTTGAAATTGTTCCAGTTATTTATTAAGGTTATTAACGAACTGTCATATTTATTTTTTATATATGTTGAAAATATCATACCATAGACTAGGTACTTCTGTTTCATTTTGAGAAATGATGTAAACTAAAATCATTAAAAATTTGCTGTTTAATGTTTTGCATAATAATTCAAAATTATTTTCTGACAGGCAAAATAATTTGTAAGTCTTTTTGTCAAATTGTCTTCTATTGAGTAATATGAGTATGTAAAACTATTTTTTAACAATTTTTATAGAATTAACCTATAATGTATATATTTATTGTTACAAATGCAATGCAACTTTAATCTTTTCCTGCTTCATGATGAAATATTTTAAATTTGGGATGCAATTCTAATAATTTTCAAAAAGGCATTTTTCAGTTCAAATTTTTGTAATTTAAATATTCTTTTAAATTGTAGTTTACATAATCTCTTTGTTGTAGCCATAAAAAAATCAAATGATAATGCCTATTTTAATTAACAAAATTAAAAAATCATAAAATGATGCATTTTTTTTTTTTACTTTTAGTGAGAAAACTTTTTTTTTAATGTACAAATTTTATGATTAAATCTTACTCGAAAATGTCACTATTTTGATAGAAATTTATGTTTGTTGCAATGAACTTAAATTAAAAAATAAAAAAACAAAACCTATATCTTTATCAACGAGCTGTTTTTCTTATTTTCATTCATATTTATTGTAATTATGGTACACTTTTTTGAGACTCAAAAAGAAAATAATAAAATACTCAATGCCAGTTGATAGTGCCATCTATGATCAAAAATCGAAAATGCATCCAATCGATCACGTGATCGGCAGGCTGGGTGCACTAGCGCCACAAAACGATTATTACTTTCTGGGTCAAATTCTGTGATGAAAAGCCTATCTTCGTTGTTCTCCTGTGCTTACAACGTTATTGTATTTTAAATAAAAAGGTTTAAAGAGTAATATTTCTTGATATTTTTCTTAAGAAAGTAAACTTTTTACATAGCAAAATTTAACAAAGCTTTCTATATCTGTGAAACGAACCATAAAAAAACATCCGTTTTGTATAATACTTCCATATCTTACTAAAAAGGTCTTTAAAAAATCAAATAGTACAGCACTCTTTACAATTGAAGAATGAGATATGCTTTTTTGAGCGGGGAGGGGGGATAAAGGTGAATGGAAATCACGATTATGTGTTCTTATCGTTGGTCTTTAATTTTTTTTTATCTTTTTGTTATTAACCTAAAAAAAGTAATGATATCAATTCAAAAAAACCCTTAACGGGTTAAAAGTTTGTGACGCAGCACTTTATCTTATTGCTATAAGAATTTTAAATATGGAACTTAAAAATAAGGATATCAAATTTTAAGTGACGCTATATTATTTATTTCATTTTTTATTTTTGTTTTATTTATAATTGCATGTGTAAGAATTATGTTAAATTTAAAAGGATGTATAAAAATTTATTCCTTGATGCTTTATCATTCACATCTTTCATAAATTCAAAATATGAGTTTTAAAAGATATGATATCAAAATTTAAGTGACGCCTTGATGTAGCTTTAAACAATTTGTTTTAAAATTCAATTTGAATTGTTTTCGGTTTGGCCAAATATATTTACACATCTAACCAAAACTTTTAATTTTCCAATACACAGTTTAAAATATCACTTTTACTGAACCTATACAATGCACTGTAATGTATTTATATGAATAAATTGATTTATCTTTTGTGCCACGCTATCCAAAATCAAAAGTAAAATTTATGTAAATGATTTCTTTGCGTCATTGTATCCAAACTAAGCGAAATGTATACAAATGGATATTATGACGCAAATAAATCATTTACATAAGTTTTACTTTTGATTTTGGATAGCGTGGCACAAGAGATAAATCCATTTATTTATATAAATACATTACAGTGCATTGTATAGGTTCAGTGAAAGTGATATTTTTAACTGTGTATTGGAAAAATAAAGTTTTGGTTAAATGCGCAAATATATTTAGCCAAACCGAAAACAACTGAAATTGAATTTTAAAACAAATTGTTTAAAGCTACATCAAGGCGTCACTTAAATTTTGATATCATATCTTTTAAAGCTCATATTTTGATTTTATGAAAGATGTAAATGATAAAGCATCAAGGAATAAAATTTTATACATCCTTTTAAATTTAACATAATTCTTACACAGCAATTATAAATAAAACAAAAATAAAAAGATGAAATAAATAATATAGCGTCACTTAAAATTTGATATCATTATTTTTAAGTTCCATATTTAAAATTCTTATAGCAATAAGATAAAGTGCTGCGTCACAAACTTTTAACCCGTTAAGGATTTTTTGAATTGATAAATATATACAAAAATGTATATTAAAATTATTGAAATACATTTTAAGGCGTTATTTGGGGCGGAGCTAATCAACTTCAAAACCCGAAGAATTTTTGGAATAAACAGTTACAGAATTGTTGTATTTTAAATTTTAATGAACATATGAGCAACATTCTCAAAGCTGTCGATATCATAATGAACATGAAGTTGAAAAACATGACTTGTATGCTTAATGGAATCTAAAATAAATCAGTTGACATATTGTCTCCTGACTTTGTTCCAAAAATTCTTCAGATGTCGAAGTTAAGTAGCTCCGCCCCAAATAACGCCTTAAAATGAATTTCAATAATTTTAATATACATTTTTATAAATATTTATATGTAATACCAAACGCAAACTTTCGGCACTTATATAGAATATACGGGCACATATGGAGAATTTTTTACAAGAAAATTGTAATTTTCGGATAACCATAAGATATCATTTTTATTTTTTGAATTTTTATTTCGCTATTTTACACAGCTTTTATAAACATTAAATTATAAAAAAAAATACCAGTTATGCATCTTTGATACCTATATGTCCTAAGTTAATGTCATGAAATTCCGCGCGCAAGTTTTTGAGAAAATCCGTTTTTTAAAAAATTGAAAAAACATTTTTTTCTCATTAAATATCAATATTTATAGGGTGATAATAGGGGAAATATATTGTCAGATATCTAGCCACATCTGGGAAAAATCAGGAAATTTGATTGAAAGGCATGTTTCCAATGCTTATCCGGCTATGCCCTTTACGCTGAAATTCTGGTGCCATTGTGGCATTTGGAGATTGATTAACTGATGTATTTATAATATACAACTGCCCTTCAAGAAGTTAATACTGATAATCTTTGAAGTGCATGCAATCTAGGCCTGATTACCAAAAAGGCAATCTCCCACCAGTAAATTTTAATAGAGATTTTCGCCTTATTTAAACGTCTTATTCATGCAGAGTTTCTGTCATGAATAATTCAAACTTTTCTTGCCATTTTTACTAGTGGGAATTTGCCCCGTTGGTAGTCAGTATCTGCAAGCAATATTTTTTGGCCTTCCACTATAAGCCTGTTCGTTATTGCTGCGTACAATTACATTTTTATTAGGGTCAAATTACGTGTAGGGCTATTCCCTTTTATCCGGGCTCATAAAGTATAAAAACATTATTAGTGAAACAAGAAAATAAATAAACATCATTAATCATTTGTTTTTTTAAAGAGATTTAAATCTGCGAATTTTGGATATAAACTTTATTTAATAATAATATTCACGTTATTAATGAAGAAATGTTGCTATTAGGTACGACAACAATATCTATTAACCCTTAAATGCATGATTTTTTATTTTGTTTCGAAAAAAATTATGTATGATTCTCAGAAAGTTTATTACACAGGAAAGATAATGAAAAAAAATCAGAGATACATTTTACATAATAAAATATATATTTGCTTAAAAGACGTTATAAAAACACATTAAAAATAAATTAAAAATCTATATATACATGTTCCAACTCATTTTCTGAGTCGTTATCAGAATGTATAACATTATAAAATTACAAATTCATATGAAAAATGGAATAAATCATCGGATATAAACAAGTAATCAAATAGCACGCCCTACATTTTCGCGATTGCTCGTCTTCCCTCTATGTCGCGACGCCGTAAGTTATCCAACCATTCAAACCATAAATTCGGGATACCAAAAGATAATGTATCGTTACAAACTCTTGAACCTCTTAAATAAATTTCAATGTAATCTCTTATGAATAATTGTAAATAAAAATTAGACCTATAGATTATTTTACTCTCGATAAAAAGTATGTTGATGTTCTCTATTTGATTTAACCGGGATAAAGCAGTATTACCGCTATTATATTTTATGTCCGCTATATGTTCTTTACATCTGATATTGAATTTTCGTTGGGTTATACCCATATAATAATTTTTGATTCCTCCCTCCCTAATAAATGGAATCATATAAACTCCTGAGAGGTCATTTCTATTAATAGGATCAATTTTAGTATTTAAAAGCTTCTTTAATTTCGGAGGCGGCTTTGCGATCAAACATATACCAAAATATCTTAAATGATTTTTTATATGTTCTAAAAAACCCGGGAGATAATTTGCTACATCCCTTTTCATATTAACTTCATTAATAGTTTTAGTTTTAGTTTTAGTTTTAGAAGTATCAAAGGAGCTTTGAATCAATTTGTTAATTAATTTTACCTGATATCCATTATCACTAGCAATACATTTGATTTTCTCTAATTCATTCCCCAGATTTATATCGGAAGAAATCCTGAAAGCACGATTAATGAGGAACCTGAAGGTGGATAATTTATAATGCATTGGGGTGCATTCATCGGAAGGTATAATGTTTTATTCCGCGATAGGTTTTCGGTAAACTGAACGAATTAATTCATTCCCCTTTCTTTGTAACTCAACATCTAAAAAAGGTAATTTTCCCTGTGTTTCCAGTTCAAAAGTAAATTTAATATTATTGTCAAGTTCATTTAACTGCTGTATGAAAATCCCTAACTCATCTATATTACCTCGCCAAACAATAAAAATGTCGTCTACATAACGTAACCATACTAAAGGAACTACCTCAAAAGTGATGAAAATTTTAGATTCAAGGGGTCTTAATTTAAATTCCGCCAGAAGGCCAGATATTGGGGATCCCATCGGAGCACCACATGATTGTTCATAAATAACATTATCAAAAATAAAAAAATTACTTGAAATAATTAAGTTTAAACCACTCTTTAAAACCCTTTCCGGCACGGGCAATATTTTTTGTAAAATGATGAAATGATTGACTGACACCGGAATTTTAAAACGACTTTTTTAGAAACAAAAAAACATGTTACTTTAACTATTCATTGTAAAAGCAAAATTTACTAAAATATTCTTGGTGCAGATCGTAAGTTTGGAATTAAAATTAGGTATCCTGACCCGGGCACACTGTGCCGGAAAGGGTTAAAGTGTTCCTCATGGGCATATCAAAGGTTTCTGCATTATCGATAAAATGTTATAGGTTCTTGGTAATTTCTATTGTGTCTATGGATGGATAAAGGGAAACAGTGCCAAAACTTGATAAAATACACTCTTCAGAGATGTTGAATATCTTGATTTTCTCAATGAAATCTGTAGTAGAATCCACTGTAAATATGGAAGGAGGTAACAACTGCTGTAGTAGGGGAACGTATGCTTTTTCTAAGAAGTAGGTAGGGCCTTGGCATTTTGTCACAATCGGGCGAAGAGGGCAATCTTGTTTATGATCTTTCATTTTACCCACTAATCTAGGTATGACAGCTAATTTGTTTAACTTCAATTTAATTTTCATGAAATCCGGCCATTTTCCTTTTTCAATGATCTCTTTGGTTTTGTCACAAATTTTACGTAATGGGTTATGCTTGACAGTTTTACATTTCATTTTGTCGATACAATCCTGCATTTTATTAATGTACACTTTCCTATTAAGATAGCCAAGCGATTATTTTTATCAGTCTCTATTATTGAAATATCTTTGTATGATCTTATTCTCTTAATGGTTTTAAACTGTTTTTCATTTTTTGATCTATATGATATATTCACAGGAGTATTAGAACGTTTATTAAATTTATTAGCTGCGTTAACCCTTTCAGGGGCGCCGTTTGCAGAATGCAAACGGTTAATTTTACTGCCCAAAATGCAAAATGGCACCAGTAAATTTTTACTACAATATCGATCTCATAATATACGTGAAAAAGTGCTTTTGATTATTTTCAAATAAATTTGTTCTTAAATTGCGGTGTGACTTAACTATTTCAATACTTTTGGAGCAGAAAGGGTTTTTGCCCCTGAAAGGGTTAAAAAGTATATTCCTTACTTCTTCTCTATGATCTCTTGGAGCCGCTTGAACGATATGTTCGCATTCAGTAATCACTTCGGTAACATTCGGATGTCTTTCGAAAATAAACTTCGGTCCAAGCCGTAAAAATTTATCTTCATATTGAGTAAACTTATGATCTGATAAATTAACATATTTAACTCGTTTTTTATTGGAGTATTCCCTTTCAATCTATTAATCTTGTTACTCGTTGTTATCATTTTCCTCTTATTTTGTAACTCTCTATAGTATACCATTTTTTTCAATAAAATATCAAACAGTAGAGGGGGTAACTGTCATTCATTCTCTCCTAGGCATCTTTAGTTTTAAAAATAAAAATAAAAATAAAAATAAAAATAAAACTATTAATGAAGTTAATATGAAAAGGGTTGTAGCAAATTATTTCCCGGGTTTCTTTGAACATATAAAAAATCATTTAAGAAATTTTAGTATATGTTTGATCGCGAAGCAGCCTCCGAAATTAAAGATGCTTTTAAATACTAAAATTGATTCCATTAATAGAGAGGATCTCTCAGGAGTTTATATGATTCCATTTATTAGGGAGTGAGGAATCAAAAATCATTATATAGGTATAACCCAACGAAAATTTAATATCAGATGTAAAGAACATATAGCGGACATAAAATATAATAGAGGTAATACTGCTTTATCCCGGTGAATTCAAATAGAAAACATTAACATGCTTTTTAACGAGAGTAAAATAATCTATAGGTCTAATTTTTATTTGCAATTACTCATAGGAGAGTCCATTGAAATTTATTTAAGAGGTTCAGGAGTTTGTAACTATACATTATCTTTTCGTATCCCGAATTTATAGGTTGAATGGTTGAATAACTTACGGCGTCGCGACATAGAATGAACACGAGCAATCACTAAAATGTAGGGCGCGCTATTTGATTAGTTGTTTATATTCGATGATTTTTTTTTTCCGTTTTTCAAATGCATTTGTAATTTTGTTATACATTCTGATGACGACTCGGAAAATGATTTGAAACATGTAAAGATAGATTTTTAATTTACTTTTAATGTGTTTTCATAACGTCTTTTAAGCATATAAATATTTTAATATGGTGATATGATTAGTAGTGGACGTAATTTTGATTTACTACTCGCACTTATTTATATTTGATACATTTTCCTATAATATGTCAAACTTTTCTTATGTTGCACATCTGCATACAAGTAAAAACTACTGTCATAACTAAAATATTGCAAATTAGTAAATATTTTAATAATTGTGAATCTAAATACCTTATTATAAGGCAAGGTTCGCACACTCCTTGGAATTTCCAAGGACTCTGGCACCACTATTAATGATAAGGGAATTTCAATTTAATTTTTGAAACACAGCATTCGCAATCACCGCCTTTATTCACAGATTTTGCAATATTTTTCTGTAGTGAAATACTCTGAAAATACTGTAAAAATTTAGTGGTAGAACTCTGCGAACCCTGCTTATTTTATATAATTTTTATTTTGTAGAACTTAAACCTTAAATGCATAAATTATTCTTTTAGAATTGTGTTTTTTATTCTTATATTAAATATTAGATATCAGAAATTGTAAGATAGATTTTTATCTTTATTTTGTAGCATATTTTTGTAAGTTTTGTAGGATTAATATGCATATATAAATATAGTGGTTGCTAAGAGTTAAATAAAATTTGATGCAGATATGCGTCACTATGCATTTAACCCTTTCAGGGGCGTTGGTTGGCATGTTTGTGAAACCACCTAATTTTAGTACCCAATCGCAAAATTGCGCCAGAATTTTGGTAAAATATTTTCAATTAAATATGAATGTGAAACATAGCCTTTTTCATATTTACAAATAAATTTGTTGGTAAATTCCGGTGCCACTCATTTATGTCTACATTTTAGCATTGAAAAAGCTTTGCCCCTGAAAGTGTTAAGGGTTAAATAAATTGTGATATTAAAAAATCCGGAGACTTGGCAGCTCTGTTTTTGCTCTTAGCTAGAATGCGTTCTAATTATCGAAAAAAAGGAATAATTTCACTTTTAGAAATTTTGATAAGAGTAATTTCAAAATGTCCATTTAAGATCTCTAAAGTATACTAATTCTAACTACATAGTTGACAGATACAGTAGATGTTTAACTATTTATTTTTCTTAATTTTAAATTGTATCATTTAATTTTAATGACATTTAAATTTGAATTAAAATATTTTGCTTATTTAAATTCAAAAATTTTGCATTAAAAATAGTGAAAGTCGAATTCGAAAAAAGTGGTTCTCAAAAAGCATACGATTCGCAGATTTGTAATTGTTCGAAACCTTTTGACGAAATTATAGATTTTTAAATAAATAATTTGATTTATAAATTAATATATTATCACATTTTCAAATATTTGGACGCTTCTTTCTGAATTAACACGAAATTTTAAAGAACATTTTATGCATCAAAGGCAGAATATCTTCTTAATAACCCCACAATATTCAGAACATGGAACTATTAATAAAGAGGAACTGACATATCCTTAAAATAGTGAAGCTTCAACTGTAACCGCTATCGCAGACGTTGTTTACCGCCGGAGGAAACTTCCACCAGTAGATTTATATAGAAATCTTTAACTTATTTAAACGCCTTATTATTACAAACTTTCAATCATAAATAATGCTAGAAACTAATTTTCATTTTTACTGGTAGAGGTTTACTTCGCATGTGGTTAGGTCTTGCGTTTCCGCCATATTGTGACAACCAAGGAAACAAAATGACAGTTTTATAAGATATACTGACACCAGTAAAAATAAATAGAAATTTTTACGACATTTTTGAGAAAAATTTCCATGAAAAAGACGCTTAAATAAGACGCAATTTTCTATTCAATTTTACTGATGCTTCGTTTGTCCTATCGGTAATCAGAAACTGGAGATCCGATTTTTAAAAAAGTAGCCGCCATCTTGTGACACCCTCCTCGGTTACTTCACTCGCAACTGGTAAACAGTACACTATATGTCTCCTCCTCTTAATTCATAACTCCATTATTCAGAAATGTGCAAGGACTTTCTAAATAATTTTGTATTTATTCTTCAGGTGTAAAGAAGGTTTGCTGCCAATTTGAAGGCAGGGGCAAGGCACAATATTGAAAAGCTCCATTCTGCCTTTCTCTGCATCTACTATAGTGGCGCTTTTTGTTGTTCATGTGCAGATTACAATATGTCAATTTTAAATTCAATACCTTATAGTAAAAGTAGAAAGCATGCACAGCAGAAACCATTTGTCAATTCTATGATACTTTTAGCTCCAGTAATTTTGAAATGTACTTTAAGATCTTTAAGTTTTTTTAAGATTTAAAGATTAAAGGTTAATGGTTTACGCACATCGGCATATTTAATCGCAGAAATTTTGGATTAAATAAGCCAAAGACAACTCTTCGTAATTACTGATGTAAAAAATCGTAGTAGTTGGCAGCTATTCATTTTACACATTTTCTATTTTACAAAATGCAACCTTCTGGCTCCTGACGACCAGTATTGTCAGTTGTGTGGTTTTGTTCTATGTTTATGGAATTCGAAGCACAAAAGATAATTAAGATTAATTCTGATGTATTTCTGGAACTCCTTTTAGCCTTTTTAATGTGGGATTTGTTATTTTACTAATTATTCTATTTTTTATTTCATGGTATAAGTTGGGACTGTACAAACTTTACATAAAATTCGTTTGGCACCACAACTTTTAAAATGTAGTATTTTTTTATTTAATTGAAAAGCTTTTGTCGTAACATAAGGTAAATTATTTTTTCTGAAATCCTAGCTGCCAACTTTTACGCGTTTTTGTTCCATAAACATTTTACAGAAATTTTTGTATTACTTAATTGGCAGATTACGACGTATAAAATTGGTATAATTTATTATTAAATTTGTGTGGTACAAGAAAGCTGAAGAGTTGTCATCTATGCTGAAATAATGATAGCTTGTTGGTCCACAGGTCGGCGATTGTGCATCCCTAGTGAAAGGTCTAAAATTTTTAATTCATCGAAGTTGTTTTCTTTATACTACATTTCTTACAGACAAATATGAAGTATACTTTGAAACTTTAAGCACATTTACATTATACTTATCGAAATTTTATCAATGTATATTTCTGAAAGAGCAAACCATATATGATTTTTAAATAGAGCTTAGTTGTCTAAAACTCTAGACAGCTAGTTTTCTTTGTTTAGTATTGCATCAAAAGCCGAAAAAAAAAACAGTTAAAGTCATGGATTTATTTTTAAATACATATTTCATGGTGATTTAAAATTAAGTAGAAATTAATATTTTCTTTTCTTTTTCTGAAAAATTTTATAACATTATAGTGTTATATTTCAAAATTATACATGCTGTGTAAAGCCAAAAAATCTATGACTGAGATATTGTTGCATAGTATTAAAACAGTGGTGTCAAACTGGGGCCCGCCATATACCACTAATTTTTTAAAGAAATAGTCCAGTTGTTGAATCGCAGATATTCAATGATTAGATAAGGCAGAGATTTCTATAAAATTTTAGTGGTATCCAGCGGGCCACAGTTTGACACCCCTGAATTAAAACTACAGTTACAATTATAATCGTTACAAAATATCTAATAAAAATATTACGAATGTCTGATTGCTTTCCTTTCTTTTAATAGGTATGGAGTCTGTTCCAATGTTCAGCGACGAAATCCCCGACGGTGACATAGACCTTCCATTCGATCTCGTTTATGACAACACAACAGGAGAACGTCTTGTGATTCCTACAAGAAATGACACTGAAAATCTAACAAATCTAATAAAACGTTTGCAGCCATATATGAGTAACAGAGCTGTGGACGACACTGCACTCATTGTATTGTTAATTGCCTATGTCGTACTTATTATAACTGGTGCTCTTGGAAATGGACTCGTTTGCATGGCAGTTGCTAGAAAACCTGCTATGCGCACAGCTCGAAATGTGTTTATCATCAATCTTGCCATTTCAGATTTAATACTATGCCTCTTCACCATGCCGTTTTCTTTGGTTGAAATAATGATGAAATTTTGGCCACTTGGTACTTTCACATGCAAATTGGTTGCTGGTCTTCAAGCTACAAGTATATTTGTAAGCACTATCAGTATCACAGCTATTGCATTGGATCGATATCATGTAATAGTTTATCCAACACAAGACTCTTGTCACCCACTGCGAGTGATACTTACTCTGTCATGCATCTGGTTAATTGCATTGTTATTGGCTACCCCTTTATTTCTCTTCAAAACAGTTGTTCATATAAGTGTAAATCTACCTTGGCTAAAGTCAGTAAATTATTGCATAGAGCGCTGGCCTATCGATCATGGTCGAGGTTTTTATTCGGTGTTTTCAATGGTATTTCAGTATTTATTACCAATACTAATCGTAAGCATTGCTTACGCTCGTATCTGTCGGAAACTAACAACCAGAATGGGAACAAAAGGTACGAAGCTTAAAGAAAAACAGGCTAGAGATAAGAAAAGGGTAAAGAAAACAAATACATTACTCATCTCAATCGCATTAATTTTTGGAATTAGTTGGTTGCCATTGAATATCCTAAATGTTGTTGCTGACTTTTTTGATCCACTCGATGATGGTACATTTCGAATTGTTTTTGCTTGTTGTCATATGGCTGGCATGAGTTCAGCGTGCTCAAATCCACTTTTATATGGATGGCTAAATGAAAACTTTCGGAAAGAGTTCAAAGAAATTTTCGCGGCTTGTTTTAGACCTTCAAGCTCAAAGAAACAAAATGGAGGGAATGAAAAGACGGAATCCATTGTATTAAACGCCAAAACCCAAAACCAAACAACTACTCAAAACGCACAGAATTCTGTTCAAGGTGCTTCTCAACAAATACACTCTGACACAACAGTTATAGATGGTGTCGGTGTTCGAGCTGTAAAATAGACAGACAACTGCAAAAAGTATCGCAAATTCTAAAGAGAACCATAGACTTTTATTTGGAAATAAAAGTTATTGTGTTTTTGCGCGAATTGAAAAGTTAACATATGAAAATTTTCTAGAAGACCGTTTTTACTAAGTTCACTGTACATGATATGAACAATGAAAATCATAATACTTATAATAAATTAATACATATTTTTCATACACATGCGCACACTTAAAAGATTTAAAAATGGATTTGTAAGAACGTATATTCCGGCGTATTACGCGCATTTTTGAAAGTAGAAAATCGGTAAAATTTAAAAGCGGGTGTTGTAAGCCGTAAAATAAAAATAAAAGATTAAAAATTTGAATCTATACGCATACCATAGCTGCAAGCGTTTACTCTTTTTTCTTAAGACTAAGATTTAATGGTAAATTTTGATTTACATAACAGCAGTAATCATCTATTAATTAAGTCTAAAATTTCTATTAACCCCTTCAAGGGCGGTGGTATGTTTGTGAAACCACTCAATTTTTAATTGTCAAATACCACAACGGCACCAGAATTTTGGTATAATTTTTTCCTTTTATTATTTATATGAAAAATATCTTTTTATTATTTTCAAATATATTCCGGTGTCATTCATTAATTTTAGCATTTTAGAAATGGAAGTGCTTTGCCCCTGAAAGTGTTAAATTTAGGGGTGTTAGAAAAGCGTAAAAGTTGGCAGCTACGCGATGCGCTCCCACTCGTTCCGTTTTTTTTTTATCATCACTTTTTTTAAAGAAAAACCTTCTTTATAATTTTCATGGAAACTTACCTCTAAAGGCATTTTTGTTGCTATTGTTACAAAAACGTACCACGAATTTTCCTCTTAAAAATACTCGTTTTATAAAATGACCAGTGGGAGCCCTGTATGCGCATAGGAATGGGAATTTGTAAATTAATGAAAATAAACAAAACAATGATTAGTTTAGTAAACCAGAATACGATACCAAACGCTTCGTGGGGATTCAGCTGGACATGTAGGCTTGGCAGTGTCGTCTGTCGTTTCTTTGTTTTATTTGCTCATATATTTTTTATATGTTTATATTAGTTAGTGTAATTTTTAATGATTAAATACAGTTCCAAATCATCGGTGCGCGTTATACATCGGTATATGCGATAATTAATATAAATGTATTTTATAAAATTGTTTCATAATTTTTTTATCGGCAAAGTGTGCTTTTCGCATGTTTTAATGTATAGACGATGAACGCAAACTTCCGGAAACCAGAGCCTGATAACTGCTGCGGTAAATACTAATTTTTTTTTTCTAAACAGTAATTTTTATCTGATTTAAACGCAGATTTTTTATCCTAAAGAAGGCAAACGCTGCTATTTGGAAAGAGTGTTAGGAATTTTGAGGTAATCAGGCACTACCCGAAACCATGTTTAATACTAATTCCATATCGAAGTCATTTATCATATCGCCCCAATTACCGTAATTTCGCGCGTATCCGCAGCACCTCAGATAACTCGATTTCATACCAGAATTTATTTGAAAGAAAATGTGAATTACTAGTGCTTAACATATATTAGATTTCTTTTTTTTTTTTTCAATAAAATTTCCGGATTGAAATAGACTTAAATAAGCTGCGGCGCATACGCCTGAAATTACGGTAGTCTAATTAAATCATATTTAAATGCATTCAACGGTGACTTAGAAATCAGATTTGTATCCCGCAACAGCATATCGTTCAGAGAAAATTATTACAATAAAAATACTTTGCCAGTAAGTGATATTCCTCCCCCCAGCCTGAAAATTTGCGTGCGCATTTAATAGAAACTATAAAACTTTACCCCCTTAAGGGGCACCGGTATATATTATATACCACCTACGATTAATGACGTTTTACACGAGAAAAAATTTATTAAATTTTACTTTTCTAACTTTCGTGGGAAAAAAGGCCATAAAATTGCTTTTCCTTATTTTGAAATAAAATTTTTCTAATTTTCCGGTGGGAATTCAGCATTTCACAAACGTAATTGCTTGCCCCTCAAGGGGTTAATAAACAGAGATAAATAGAAAAATGATAAAAATGATGTTTCTGAGGGCACAGTGAAATTAATATAAATATCACATTTCAATATTTCCCTCTAGAAAATATATAAATAGATAATTTTGGCACATTGAGGTGACCACATATTTTTTGGAAATTCCACGGAGTATGGAGCGGCTATGCATAGCTGTCAACCTTTACGCTTTTTTCTAACACTAAAATTAAGTAGATATTTTCGTCTTGCTTAATCGTGAGATTTCAACATTTAAATAAGACAACAGTAAAAAAAAAAAAAAAAATAGCGGTAAGACGAAAGCGTAAAAGTTGGCAGCTATGTACTATCTCATATTAGAAATCAATACCTAATATTTTATTCTTCATAGAAAGCTTTCAGTGAGTAATCTCAGAATTTATAATATTTTTCTGCGATTAAATAAAACAAAGAGTTGTATTAAAAAATGACCGTTGAACTGCACGCTCCCTGGTACATTATCTTTAATATATTTTTACAGATTTGCTTTGATAAGTTGGGTTTAGATTTTAAATGTGGATAAAATAGTAATTTTTTTAATATAAAACTCAACTTCTTTCTGAGCAAATCTGGGATTAAAAAAAATTCCTTAAATATTTCGTGAATTGTTGGGTTATCACACATTTCCTTCTTTTAAAAGTCTTGTGCATTTTTAGACCATATAAATGCGGTTGATGCAATTTTCATTGAATTATAATAAATAATAAATATACAAAATGTTTAGGACACCATAAAATGACCAAAATTAATGTCATTCAGTCAGCTTTAAAGATAAATACATTAATTACAAAGTCAAACATGTTTTAAAGATTTTCTAACAGATTGGTGCTCAATATGCGGCAAAGATGCCGTATGGTTATCACGTTTTTTTTTTTTTTTTTTTTTTTTTTTTTTTTTAAGAAATTTTCATCTTATCTAATCACAAGATTTCTGTCATGAAAAAAGGCTAATAGTCAAGATAATCAGGCTTTTTGTAAACTATAGTGGTTTTATAAATTTACCATTTCTTTTCTATTGTAAAAGTTAAAATTATGAATGTTCGTATAAAACGTACTGTTAAGAGACATCTATATACAGAGTAATCCAAAAATTAAGAAACAATATATAATTATGAAACTTCATATTCAAATTATTGTTAAATATCTTATATATCTAATGATCCAAACGTCAGGAAACATTTGAAAAACCAATATTTCACAAACGCATGTGATGGAAAGTTGCTGTTTTAATGCTGTCAATATTTAAATGGAAACATATAAAATCAGTTATAATATAAATACTCTATAATTCAAAGAAAACGAGTGTATAACCATTACAGAGTAACTGTTGCAAATTTATTGTAACTTTTAGTGTTACAGTGTTTTGTCAGGTAATATATCAGATAAAATTCAAGATCCATCTGATTAGTGTTGCTAGGTTTCCCGCGAAAATCAGGTCTTCAAATAGTCCGGACACCACTAATTTCTTACAGTTTATTTCGCCATCTTTAATCGCAGATAATTGTGACATTAGATAAGGCGAAGAAAATTACTTTAAAATATTGGTGTACTGAGCATTAGAAGCCCCAATTTAAGCGGAACATCTGACAACACTACATGTGACTGAAAAGAAGATACGAATTAAGTAGCTCAGAAAGTCATTGCTCAGTTGTGGAATTGATGTCGTATTTACCTGAACCCTCCCCAAGGTTTTACTTTCATTTCCTTGTATTTCATTTACTTGTGGAAATAAGTTTAACCCCTTGAGGGGCTGTGGGATATATTATATCCCACTTACAATTAATGAAGATTTGCACCAGAAAAATTTCATAAAATTTTAATTTTCTAACTTTGGCGAAAAAAAAAGGGTCGTAAAATTGGTTTTTTTTAATTTGCACTAAAGCTTTTGAAAGATTCCGATGTGACATTACAGAAACACAATTACTTGCTCCTGAAACGGGTTAATTTTTTTTTTTTTTTAAGAAAGTATCTATGTTTCATGACATGGATCAACCATCAGCATATTTTTCACATATATACAATGGTCTCTGAAAGATTTTTTTTTTAAGGGAATTTTCTTTTTCAATTGCATTTGCATTTATTTAATTTGTGTTATTACTACATACATTTATTTTACTTATCTGTGTTGTTCCTGTGGAAATATGTTTGGTATTAAAGTTTACTTTCTTATTATTATTTATAAAATTAGAATGAGATATTTTGTATCTGCTGACCTTACTGATTTTTTTTCATATTTCTACGTAATCTCTGTAATATCGGATTTTATATCCTCTTCAGAATACTAAAGAAACGCTTTCGCTTATCCCGTTGGTTGGTTGTGTTTATGACGGCCAATTATCAACACGAGGGATATAGGCCCTAGAGGGGGTGTCCTCCGTGGACGTCTTTCTAAAGGAACCTAACCAGTATTTACACAAAAAATCCAAGGTTCGAAGAAAACCACGGAAAATTCCGAAAGATTAGGCCGACGGGCGCGATTAGGTTCAAACCCAACATCTCCGGTCTACCATCTTTCGAGAGCAGAACCTCTCGGCCACTGTTGGGGATCGCTTTTTCGGTTCCGTTATAATATAACAGTATTCAAATATTTTTGGTTCTTAATATTTAGCTTTATGCAAATTTAATTTAATTTTACCAAAGTTGTTACTATAACTATTTTGAATAAATTATTTGTTTATATGAATTTTCTTGCAAAAATAACCACAGTGTGGAATCAATTAGCAGTTAGAGGTACCGTCCTGGGCCTTATTTCCACAGGGTTAAACCTCCACCAGTAAAACCGAATAGAATTTCCTTCTTATAGATTCCTTCTTCTTCTTCTGATTATATTTTATTATATTATATATTATATATTATTATATTTCTTATGATTATATTTCCTTCTTCTGATTTTCCTTCTTATTATCTTCTTTCTTCTTCCTTCTTTCCATAGCTGTCAACCTCCAACTTATCCTGTATGGATTATTTTGACACAGATTAACCACGTTTCGAACCAGAAAATTTATTTGATGAATCTTTATTTATTTAATCTTCAGGCTTCCGCGTGGAAATTATTTCATTTTACTTGTTAACCCCTTAACCCATTAATGGCGGTTGGTACGAAAATCTGCCATTAGAGAAATACGAAAATTTTAAATATTAAAACCAATATTTTAGTAAGGAAATTTTGTTATTACTTAATCTCAGACTTTGAGAGATCAAATAAGTTAAAATTACCTATGCTAGGCTAAAATGCTATGCTAAAACTGGTGTCAACTGGTACCTAGGTATTTAAAAGGTGTAAAAGGAACTCGGCATTAATGGATTAATTGTTTCCTTTTTCTTTTACTCAATAAATAAAAAATAAGAACCCACAACACTTTTTTTTACTAAAATATTTGACTTGGTACATTCGAAAAAGGCATACCAGTTAGCAAACCAAAGATTACAGTTAAAAATATGTGGTATCCAAATGGTTTTAGTATCGAGAGAGCAGTTAAGGGGTTAAAACAATTTCTGATTCGAAACATATTAAATCTGGGTCATATTAACACACATATTACGGAAGAATAGTCAGAGCTTGTCATCTATATATTTAGGTTAGAAATTCAGTGTAAACCCTTTATCTACTGACGGTATTTATAAGTACCATTAAAATAACTTGTTATAAAATTTATTTAATACATCGATTATTTGTAATACAGTTTAGAATGAGTTATAGATACATTACTTTATCTTGTTCCAAAAGCATTATTGGTTTTTCAAAACAAAAATATTTTTAAAAGGATGATTTCTTTTGCATTTTCATCTTTTCAGCTTTCTTGGGGTTCGGGGGGGGGGGGGGGGGAGATTTTTCAATTCGGAAATATTTCTATATTTCTATTGTAAAAACATCATATTTGAACATTTCCTAATTCTACAACATACTAAGAAAAATATTTAAAATAAAAGATTTGTGTGGGATTATAAATACTGCACAAATTCCTTATAAATTCAAATTTAATTAATCCTTCTAATTCTTTCAATCCTTCTAAAATCCTTCTAAAATTTATTAAATGATTATGTAAATCTTCTAATGTAGTTTAAACAATTCACGAAAAGTGCTTTAGAAGATAAAATTTTCATGAATTCATAATTCAGTAAATAAACGGTTAAAATAAGACGAAATTTTCTATCAAAATTAACCGGGGAAAGTTACTCTCTGTTAATCAGATTTCTTACTTCTCCCTGTGAGATCCTGTCTGTCGAATACCAGAATTCAAAATCGTTCTTATTTTCCTTCTATAATTTTCCACACAAAACGTGGTCGAACGGTAGTACAGGGTGTCTACTGATCAGGGAAAATCACAGTCAAAATAAAGGTCAAAACCCAGTATTTTCTTATAGAGAAATTCATCTTGTTTAATCGCGCGAATAAATAAGGCGAATTTTTCTATAAGTAAATATTGGTATTATCTATCTTATTTGACTGTGATTTTCCCTGATCTGTAGACACCCTATGGTAACTGAAAGCTATATTAACATGTTCCTAATTATTCCATGTTAACACCTAGTTTATTTTGCGTGCAACTTTAATTTGAACACATTTCTTTCGATGTTAAACATTATTTATATAAACAAGAGTAGCGAATACAGAGATTAACCCGGGAGGACTCGCGCCGGGAATGATAGACACAGTGCGCGTATGGTTTTTACAATTGTCACTACTATTTTTTTTTTAAGTAATCTTCAATTTATTTTATAGTAGAATTTGTAACAAATGTTATTAATACAACTATAAATATTTTATGGTAATAAAACAGTGTAAAAGTTTACAGTTATGTATTTGCTTCCGCCATAGAACAATTTTATAATAATATTAGTCATTTTATTAAAAAAAGTGCAAATTTAGCATGAACTGATCTCTTCTCTACAGTAAGTCTTTCTGTTTTATAAACTAAATTCCTGATCTACATCAGGGCTGTGCAACCAGCGGAAAGTGTACAAAGACCTATCATTATTTTTGCTTAGAATAATTCCTTTTTTAGTGACAGAAATTTTTCGATTAATTAACACAAAGATTTTGTTTTCGCAAAAATGTGGTAACAAACAGCTTTCGAGATAAAATGTTGTACACTCCTCATTTATAATGCGACTTTTATAAAAACTAATTTGAAGGTGTCTTGTGTATTACCCCTTGACCATAGCTGCCAACTCTTACGATTTTTTCTACCAGAAAAATTTAATAGAAATTTCTGCCTTATTTAATCGGCAGATTACGGCGATTAAAAAAAGTAAAATTTACTATAATATTTTTGTGGTACAAAAAAGCATAAGAGTTGCCAGCTATGCCCTTGATCCTTCAATCTATTGAAATGTATAATATTTCTGTAGTATATATTATTATCTTCAAAGTATAACTGTTTGATGTACATGATAATTTGTTAAATCATATATATATATATGAATATTTACGTCTGTTCGGGAAACTTAACATTTCTGAAATTTAGTACAGATAAATAATTTTTCATATAAGTGTTCCAGAACTGTGATTTCCTTAGTTATATTAGTGTAAATAGAGTTAATCCTTTCAGGGGCACCGTTTGCAGTCTGCAAACGGTTAATTTTACTGCACAAAATGCCAAATGGCACCAGTAAATTTTTACTACAATTTCAATCTCGTAATATACATGAACAAGTACTTTTGACTGTTTTCAAATAAATTTGTTCTTAAATTGCGGTGTGAATATATTATTTGAATACTTTTGGAGCAGAAATGCTTTGCCCCTGAAAGGGTTAAATACAATCATCCATAGAGTACAGGGGTATCACTTATCTCTCTTTTGAAAACCGTTATTTTCAAAAAGAAATTTCCGTCATATATTTCTATTGTAAATGTTGTAAATACCAACTATGTAAATTACTGTTTCGAAAAATTCATATTCAAAACACGGACCAATCGAATCCTGCAGAATATGTTCATATGTATTTAGAAATATATTAACGTGGGTTAAAATTATTCTGTGTTAAAATTATTATGTCTACACTTTTTAGACTTGCACTGAATATTCTCACATGTTTCTGTTAGAGATGAGCAAAATGAATGATTTTGATATCCCATACTTCCCAACTTCCGATTTAACTTCCGTAAAATGTAAGTTAATTTAAACCAGGTTAAACAGGTTTCTAACCGGAAAATATTTTAGATGTATCATTAGCTAGAATTTGCTTGATATCATTCCTTTGAAAGGAAAATTCTGTTTCGAAACATGTTTAACCTGGTTTAAGGGGTCACAGGACTCGTAAAGCTTTAAAATTTTCGAATTTTTTTTTTTTTTTATGTTAAACTTCTATTTTTTCTGAACATTTTGATGTAATTGTTTCCTTGAAATTCCCATTAGAACTGAAGTTATGACTTTTACATTTATACACGTTCAATAGCTGAAGCGTGTCTTCGGAAACTTTGAAGCCATTTTTCTCCAAATTACGTTTTTGGGCATAACGCGCATGGTACCTCAAAAACTTCTGAATATTTTGTCATGAAATTTTCAAAACGTATGTTTCATGTTAGTCTGTATACACTGAACCTAAAATTTCCATTTTATTGTTCAAAACAATATTTTTTTAGGTGATTATACTGTTGAAATTTTCTTAATTTTGCATTAGCCAAATACAACTTTGTATTAAAAATGCAAAAAAGCATTAAATACAAATTTATTTAGGTTCAGGGTAATTATTATAATCTGAAGTATAAGTAGGAACCAAAAATTTCATTCTAGTTGCAATACTTACTTTGTAATTGTGCGCGTAAGCTGTTATACCGATTTTTTGCTCGTCAAATGTCTAACAGTTTGGAGCCCCCTGTAAATGCTAATTCTGCATTTTATATATTTTTTAAATACATAAAATGAAAGAACACACTTATATCTTCCATTCCCAATTAAAATTGTGTATTAAAATCAAATGCATTTTAAGATATTAAATGTTGAAAATGGTCTTTTTTTTCATTTTTTCAAATTTTAAGAGTCCTGAGACCCCTTAAATTGACTCACATTTTACGAAAGTTAAGTCGGAAGTTGACAAGTATGATATTCGAATGAAAAAATTGGCTTTGCAGAAAAGCATAGCTGCCGACCTTTTTTTTTTATATTTTACAACCAGAAATATTGTGAAACAAGAAAGAAAAAAATCATGCGTCAAGTAAAGATTATGAAACACTTTCCAACACATCCAGAATAATGTAACAAACCTGCACCTTTTAATAAGTTAAAATATTCTGTCTAATTCAACCATATGGAAACGCAAAACACATTTGGAAACCCAAGTTTAGCTGTTCCTATCCACAATCGGAAAATTATTCGAATTCTTTGAGCAGCCTTGTATATGATATATAAGATTTGTATCTATCAACTAGATGTATTCCAAAATTTAGTTAAGAAATACATATACCGCAGCTGAAAATTCCGCTTCAGCAATTTCCGCTAATAAGGAGAATGGTACGTAAATTCTTTTGTGCAGCCCTGTATATTTGGTATAGAATTTATATACAACGAGTAACATGCAAAAAATCAGTTAAATTTAAAAGCGCATACCGAATTTAAAGCGCATTTCCAGCAATTATTACTCAGACAGTACTGTAACTTAATTCTTTTGTGTGTCCCTCTAAAAGAACGACAAATGCTATTAATGCCCTATGCTATCTTGTCCATTTCATCTTGTAGTGAAATTCTGTGATTTTTATCAGTTTCAATAGATCTGAAACAACGTAATCTCACTAAAATTCTCAGCAAACGATTTTGCCCCATATACATAATGTAATGTCATTATTTTGAGTGTCCCTGTAAATGAACTATTAATCCCACATACTTCATATAAAATACCAAACATACCTTTGTGACCCCAAATAACGTTTATCAATTGCATGAAAATCCGAGTATATTTATGGGAGTTAGAGCGTGGACAGACGGGCAGCAAACCGAATGCGCAAACACTTTTCAACTTAGTTGGAAAATGTTAAAAAGTCTTATATAATGTTATATGTCTTATTTTAATTAGAAATAAATCAAAAGTCCCATAAAAATGGGGATTTTTTTTTTTTTTTTTTTTTTTTACAAAAGTTCTGAGTGTAATTGAATAAAAATAATACGAAAGTTGGCAACTATTTTTTTTTTACAAAATGTCTGGTGGTAATTAATTAAAAAAATGCGATGGTTGGCAATTATGCTTTTGCGCATGCCCAATAGATTCATTTGAATGAGAAAATCATTCATTAAGCCAATGTTGCCAGTCGGCTACTTTTTTTAATTCAGATTTCTTGATTGGCACCACATTTTTGAAACGGTAAAATTCCCTTTGTTTTCGCCTTTATTAATATGTCACTAAATAATGCGCATTTTAACTTTTCAAAAAAGTGGTGCCAATCGAGAATCTGAATTTTAAAATGTAGCCCATATGGCAATACTGCATTAAGCCCATCACTAGTTTCTGTTGTTTAATTCCAAGGATATTTTTTCAATTTCAGCTTTTCTCACCAAATTAATAATAACTAAATAACTATTGAAAGTAACATACTATGCGTAGTTTTCTCATTTAGTTAATTGTTCATTAGATTTAAAATATTTTTTTAATTATCACTAAAAGGACGTATTAATAAAAATTTCATACAAAAAGAAAAATTTAGAGCAATTTACTTATGAATGTTTTAAGTACTCTGTACAATCATCATTCATTTTTTATTTCTTTTACTTTAATATACACTTTCTGCAGACGTAACTACGTTAATCAATAAAAGTTTGTGCTGATTAGCAAATTTGCAAAAACATACAACGCAGTATACTATGTCTCCATTTGGAAAAAACGAAAAATTATATCTGTAGATATTTATAAGCAGAAATATTTACAAAACAAAATTAATATATTTTCTGTATCCTAAATGCATATTTGTAAATTTGTAAGAGAATATGGAAATGTATTGCATATTTCTAAAATATATATAGAACTTATATTATTTAATGGGCACGTGAATTAACAATGAAGCTATGAATAAACAGTAAGGGGCATATAGTGCAACAGGGTTCGTACGGTTACCGTTATTCTCAAGGCTAAATATCAGAATTTTTTTAGAGAAAAATAAATCTAATTTAAACAGACGGAATTTCGAGTTATTTAAGTAGAGATTTTCCATAAGAAAATACTGGTACCAAAGAATTTCTTAGTCTGGAAATTCATGGGCCCGTACGAACCCTGGAGCAATGTCTACCAGATGCGAGGAAGCAACTAACATGTAGTTAAAACGGAGGGTTATAGATGGTGGATGTTGTTTATTTACATCAGGCAAACAGGGCCTGAATTCTGACTGGATAATTTGTCCCCATTAAATTTAAATGGAAATTTATACCTTTTTTAAGCCTTGTTTATTCAGAAATTTTGTTATAAATGAGGTAAAATTTTCTATTTGTTTTTACTGGTGTAAATTTCCCCGGTGATATTATAATGTCTTTCAATGACAATGACGGGAGGATTGTTAATGTCAGGCCTGTCCAACGTGGCGCCCGCGGAACAACAGAAAAATCTTACAGAAACATTTGCCTTATTTAATCTTCGAATACGTGGGATTCAATACGTCAGATATTTCTGTAAGAAATTTCTGATATTCCGAGGGCGCCAGGTTGGACAGCCCTGGTTTATGTGGTAAGAATATGACGGAACCCACAGGGCCTGACTACCGCCGGGGCAAACTTCCATCTTTAAAAACGAATGGATATTTTTGCCTTAATTGTTACAGGAATTAGGCATGAATGGTGTTTAAATAAGAAGAACATTTATTTTCATTTTTTATGGTATAAAATAGCCTCAGCGGTAATCCGTTCTTGCGGAGACAGTTACAGTTGAAGCTTCACAATTTTGGGGATATGTCAATTTCTCTTTATTCATAGTTCCATGAAATTTGAGCGTAGACTGGTGTAACATTACAAAAACAAATTTCATAATTTTTCAGACAAAAATTTCCATACAGTTACATAACAATAAATTTTAATATTACACATATATTGTAGCTCAAATTAAAAAAAAAAAAAAGACATTCTTTGGAAAATATTCACAATATATTTTTCATACATATTTTCTTAAAATAAACTGATCATCCATTTACCGTAATTTCCGGTGTATAGCCCGCGTATCAAACAATCGTGTTTCGACCCAGAAATTTTTTAAAATAAAATATAACTTTTTAGATCACGGTAAATATTGGTCTTCAAATACTAAATACAATTTCTGGGTCCAAACTGAATTGTTTGATCTGCGGGCTATACACCCGAAATTACGTTACAAATCTCTAATGTGACATAAATAAAAAATGCTTTTTTTTAATAAAGAAACTTTTTTCTTCTAATTTAAAACCGCCCTAGTAAAGAATATGGAAATCAATATAAAGTATGTATCGTTGAATTTTACCGCAATTTTTAGTTCATATTTGGTCTTATTTAATCTTTAGAAATTTTCAAATCTGAATTAGGGTGGTAGGGTAATTGGAAACTATAAGGAGTTTTTTCACCTTTATTGTTCTCTAGTATTTAAAAATATTTATTTTATATCCAGTTATTTTTTTTCAAGTTATGTTTGATAATATATATTGATACATTATAATATCTCTGTTTATCATGTACTCAGAATAACTTGGAATGCATGAAATATATTGAAATACACTGAAGTGTGTTACAAATTTAACCTATCCTCATACAGCTTGATTCACATAGGATTGGTCTGAAGAATTTAGCTCTAATAACAAATGTGCTATACAGAGATTGACATAATTTAATATTGACTTATGTAGTATTAAAAGCTGTATAAATTTACTTTTACTATAGCGGGTAATTAATCATTTTAAAGAGAGCAGAACATCCATTTTATATTTCAGGGTACCCAACCTATGGTTCTTAGGACCAATTCTCACTACTTTATCTGTTATTGTAATATTCACCTTATTTAGTAGCAGAATATTCTGAGATTAAACAAGGCGAAGACCTTCTTTAGGAGGAAGTTGTAATATAAAGAAGCCAGGCTAACAGTTTTTACACACCTGTTATATTCACCGTGATTCGCCATAGCATACTTTATATATTCCCTTTTGCAACGAAAATGTTAAAACATTCTGACGTATTAAAAAATGTACAATACATTTAGTTGATATCACCATACAAAATAATACAATACGCACCATAACTCTGTTTCTAAACACATAAAATTTGGATTTTTAGTATTTAAAGTTATCTTTAAATCTATGAACAAAATAAAATTCCCCTTGAGAACTAGTGTGGCGTTTATTTCATCTATTGCTATTGTATTGTATGGGCCAAACTACGATAGTTATCAAATGTCGAATAAAGAACCTTCGTCAATATTTCTAATTAAGAAATTTCTAATGTCTTCAATTGCTTAAGAATGCTGGATATTTTGTCTTAGTTTTTATTTTTAAGGCTGAGATTATCTCTTATCTTATCTCCTCTTGTCACTTAAATTTTCAGAAAGATTGTTTCATCTTTATAAATTCTTAAATCTTAATAATGATCTCTCACTCTCTCCATTTATTTGGAACAAATGGAAACTGCTCCTTCCTACAAATATCCTTTCATTGTTTACTTCATTCTTTCTTTTTCTCATCTTATTTAACCCCTTAATTCTCGCTCCCGTCATATTCACGGGCTTGGTCATTTTTTAGATTTATTCAGATTTGCTTGATTCCCACCAGTTTTATAAACTAGTGCAATTAGCTTTATAATCGTGTCATTTTTCCTGTCGTTAAAAAGGATGTATACTTTTTTTTCAAAAAAGTGGTGCCAATAAGCAAAATGTATTTTAAAACCTTTATTTAATGCGACCGTTAAGGGGTTAATTAACCTCTAAATTATTTTTCTTGACACAATAAAATAAAAATATGAGCGAAACAACACTTTCAATGAACTAAAATATTCACAAAACTGAATCTAAAAATCTCTGTCACTAAATAAATATCGAAAAGCTTTAAGTAATAGAGCAAGTAAACTTTTCTTTCGTGTACGGGTTAGGGCAGTGGTGGAAAATTGGCGCAGAGGAGGAGCCTATTGACACCACTAAATTTTAGAAATATTTTTCGACTTATCTAATGACATAATTTCTTCGTTTTTATTAAGCTGAAGAATACTATAAAATGTTTGTGGTGTCAATAGGCTCCTCCTCTGCGCCAATTTTCCACCACTGGGTTAGGGGCAAATCTTTTAACCCTTTCCGGAACAGAAAAATTCTGTTCGTAAAGTGATGGAATGATTGGCTGACACCGGAATTTACAAACGACTTTTTTTTTTAATTAAAAAATTGTTACTTTAACATTTCATTGTAAAAGGAAACTTTAACTGAAATATTCTTGTTGCCGTTTGTAAGCTTCGAATTAATATTAGGTGGTCTCGACGTGGGACCACTGAGCCGTAAAGGGTTAAGGGGTTAATTAATTTTTTTCATGTTTAATATTTATCTCTTGTGATATTTTATAGATTTATTTATACATTTTTATTTATTTTATATAATATTAAATATTCCTAATTTCACTTCTATTATATCATCTTTTTTCATTATTAATTTTACTTGCTTTTCAATGTACTCCCTTCCTTTTTCTGTGCCTTTTCTAAACCTTTCGATTACGTCACAATACTGACGGCTATTTTTATATTTATTAGTACAACAATTTACAAAAAAATTTGTTTGAGGTAAACATATCTTGAAAATGTCCTAGTAGAGTTACATGGCACGGATTTTTATTTTTTCAAAACCTGATACAAGTAGAATAAAAAATAGTCGCTGGGACGCACGATATCCCAGTACCGTAATCAAAAAGTTAAGTACTTTTCTACATTTCTTTCGTCTGTTTCCTTTCATCCCCTACCTCTCATCCATAAATAATTTTTTTTCCGTTCTCGGCATGTACGGATTTTCTGTTTACTTTGCTTTGGACACGTAGATTCAACCACATGTTGTTTTTACACCTGATAAGGGACCAGTTTTATATAATATGAAACAATGCTATAGTGTGTATTGTTTTATCCCTAGTGGTTGTAGGAACAACGTTTATTGTACTGTATTTTATAGTTAGCACTTATGTGTCCTTTTTATTACTTATTCAGACGTACTCTAATCTGAAGATACTTTTGATAGTTTTTTAAGAATTTAGTTAACAGAACTTGAGTAGCAAATATATAAAATGACTTTTGGAAATGACAATGGTATATTATAACCAATGTTGCCAGATTGGGGACTTTTTTAATTCAGATTATTTGACTGTCACCACTTTTTTAAAATGGTATAATTTGCCTTATTTTTCAGAATTTTTAATTTAATTTTAAACAGGGAGCTATTTCTTTCTCAAAAAAGCGGTGACAATCAGCAATATGGGGACAAAAAAGTCCCCAATCTGGCAACACAGGTTCTAACACAATGAAAAAGGAGTACTCTTGCCAAAAAACAAACATATTTTTTAATTTTTATTCGTCTATAAAAGTGGTAGAAAGTTTGCCATAGGAGCGTGTTAGTTTGCAACAGCGGCACTTTTATGATGATGCCAAAAAGTGCCATGATTCCACTTTTATTGATTAGTAAATTTCTCCTTTTTTAATTGGGATTTTCAACAGTTTAATAAGGCAAAGCATTCTATAAAATATTAATAATATTTATTTTCTGTTAAAAAACACAGTATAATCACACCCCTGCCCTCTCCCGAGATACTTTTTGCCACATAATTAATTCTGTCTAAATAATTCTGTCCTTCGAAAGCTATGGCCATATTATTTGTACTACATAATTTGAATCTCGATGTACCAAGATTGTAAAATATTTTTTTAAATAAAACTTTGCTTCTATAACGTACCAAAAAGAGAATTTATTTATTTTCAAATAATTTTCTTTGCGTAAATTCTGGTAACAGTCGATCATTGAAACACGGGATAATAATTAGAATATCTAATTTATGTATAAAATTTTCAGCTACGGCAATACTAGTACGCACGTTTTGAGCTAAAAAGCAGTGTTATATACACGATTGAATTAAAAAAAAAAATCACTGAACCTTTCTGAATAGAAAGCAGCGCTGTACAAGGATCGCTACGTCTATTTGCGAGGGGTTAATTGCCAGGTCTTAAACGGCAAAAAATCTGCTGGATTTGGTCACATACGAAATTTCTGTTAGTATAATTATAAATACCACATAAAGCGTCAGTAAAGGAAGTCAAGGTTCAAAAATCAACTACAGTCAAGAATTTCCAGTTTGGCCTCCTTTTATATTCAAAAATTCCGAATTGTAA
This sequence comes from Maratus speciosus, assembly GCA_963932465.1. NCBI lineage: Eukaryota > Metazoa > Arthropoda > Arachnida > Araneae > Salticidae > Maratus > Maratus speciosus. Next base: position 312,885,420 of record OZ010796.1, read on the forward strand.
TTGTTTGTCTGTTTATTGACAGACATTTCGTCATTAAATAAAGTAAAATTCTTCTTTCAGAATTATTGGTATGAATTCCGAATTTCTCAATAAAAATTGAGTCCATCCTAACGAAATTAACACGTTGACCACCATAATATTTAAAAAAAGTGTTCCTCGAGTCAACGATAGATGCCACGTCAATTTTCAAGATTTTATTTATGAAATGTCATTTCTAAAATTGAATTATAATGATCACGTTGATGACAGCAACCTAGCAAATATCGAGGCATGTGTACAAATTAACCGATTCATTATTCGATGACTATTTCAACCGGAAATTTTATTATACAAAAAGGATCTTATTTTTAAGTAGTATTTTTTCTACATCGGATGGCTGACAACTCTTCCGCTTTTTCGGACCACAAAAATTTAATAGAAATGTTTGCCTTATTTAATCGGTGCTGGGCAACATATAACTATGATATGTTCCCGCACCATGTTGGTTAAATCAAAGTAAAATTGCGTAATTTGTTATTTCTGTTTGTATAAATATTTTTTATAAAATATAATTATGAGTGTAAAATTATAATGTTTATATATTTAAGTAAAATAAGAGTGTAAGTTCATACAAAAATTATTAAGTTGATTTTAAATAGTAAATATATATATTTTTTAAAAAATTGTTGTATTGTAAAATGAATGTATAACGTTGAATGGAGTTCGGATCTCAGACAACAACCAGCCAGACGCCATGGTGTCGTTTTATGACAAGCCAATGGAAAGTTGTGTATAATTAGAAGTCGTAAAATCATAAAAACGTTGGAATCAATTTATGGCCTCAATAAAAGTGTTGGGATAAATTTATGGCTTTTCAGACCACCCAAACTTTAAGGCAGATAATATATTAAAGTATATGTAAGGGGCCATTTGCAGACTGCTAGCTAATAGGCCTATCGAAGTATAATAAAAAATCTTCTCACATCCAATAACAGTGGACTAGACAAAAATAGTTCCACCCACTGCAGGAGCTGGTGTGCAAGAAGAATAAGGTTTAAAAAAGATAGTCTGAAAAAAGATGTAGAGGACGCAGGAGCTCTCCTGAAAGCCCGTGCAATGAGTCCCGTAAGCCCTAGTAAAGCCCAGGCGAGATGGACATATCGGAGCGAGCCTAATCGAGCCTAATCAAGCCTAATTGAGGATGTCTTCCTGAGGTACCTATCGGAGTGAGCCTAATCAAGCCAAATTGAGGATGTTTTCCTGATGACACATTGCCATGATCCTAAGCAACGCAACAACTCGGAATTTGATGAATAAAGGCCACCATCCCGTATATTAAAAGAAGGTACTATTTTAAACATTTTCTTTTACCACTTAAGATCATATGAAAAATCTTAAAAAATACTTTTCTGATATTTTATGGTAGAGAGTAATCTGAGATCCGACGAAACCAATAATTAAATAAGATTAAGGTAATTTTAAAAATGAAAGAGAGTTATTCTTTTAGCAAAAAGAAACAATTATAATAATTAGAGTACGTGAAAATATTGTCTTTTTTGTTTTTAAAGATTAAACATACTTAAAATAATGAGAAGCAAACAAAAGTGTTGCTTTCTTTTTTTTGAATTAATATTATGTTTTTCTGTATATAGTTATGTTCAATGTAAATAAAATATTTATTCAAGTTTTAAAAAGTTTCTGTAATTATTTAATTAATAATATTTAAAGTGTGTCAATTTATATTTTACAGCTTAAATTTTAGTTTAATTCATAAGTGGAAGAGTTCGTCTAAATAATTCACAACGCAAACTCTTAATTTTATTAGTAATTATTCAAATTTAATAATTACATTTTGACGCGAATTATAATTTAATTTTATTAATGCTTCGCGTTGCTCTTCTACTAGAATTTAGGAAAATACGATCACTTATATTATTTGAATTTATCTAAGGTATATAAAATTATATACCAATTTGCTATGAGGTTGCTTGGATGATTTGGACCAATTAACGATTTTGGATATAAATTAAATAGAAAATAAAAAGGTGTAATTATCTGTCCAGCAATCGGCAGATTACGACGATTTAAAAGGATAAAATTTACTATAAAATTTTTGTGGTCTGAAAAAGCGTAAGATACGTACATCGTTTACTAATTGTAATTTCTGGCAAAAAGAATATTTCTACAGGGCTGCCACAGGTAACTATTTTGTAATTCCATTTCACATAATTTTTTCAAAACATTTTTTTTTTTTTTTTTTTTACATACTCTTTGACAACATATGCAAAAGAAATATTCTACAAGATATATTTAAAAAATAATAATGGTGTGAGCAGAATACAAAAATAGTCGCCTGTGGCAGCCCTGTTTATAGAACAAGCTTCTTTGTGCGAAGCAAGTGAGATTCACTTGGTGCGGTGAATCATGCACATTAGGCCAGTGTTGCCGTGAATCATGCACGTTAGGCCAGTGTTGCCAGTGGGCTACTTTTTATAAATTCAGATTTCTTGATTGGCACCACTTTTCTGAAATGGTAAAATTCTCCTTGTTTTCGCCTTAATTAATATGTCATTAAATATGATGAATTTTAGTATTTCAGAAAAGTGGTACGAATGAAAAAAATCGGAATTTTAAAAAAGTCGCCCACTGGCAACATTGCATTAGGCAGCACTTGCGTATTATATAGTTGCAAAAACCTGCCTAAGACGAAATTCAACCAAGAACAATGGAAAAGCTTTGTATTGGGAAGATGATAAGAATATTTCCTTAATAAAAGAGAGATCGCATAGATTTTTAACCCTTTCAGGGACAAGGTACTTGAATTCTTAAAATGTTGAAATAAATGACACCAGTATTGACATGAAATTTTTTTCGTAAATAAGTAAAAGTATATTTTCGCGTACTTAATATAAGTGAAATTATCATTAAAAAATTCGGGTGCTAATGTGGCAAATAGGGATTAAAATTATGTGATGCCGTGACGGCATCATCGCCCTTCAAGGGGTTAAAACAGTCTATAGGAAAGATACGAAGGATTAAAAATTGTTAAAATATTAGTGCTTCTAAAAATAATAACCTAATAATAATGAAAGGTTGCGCTGTATCATTTCGACGAGTTAATCGTTCCACAGAAGAAACACACATTCATAGCCCGCCTTCAATTAAGGAATGGCTTTTTAAAGGCATATGCAAGAAAATCACCACCAATACAATTTTTAGTATTACTTTAGTTGACATAGTAATTTTCTGAAATAATATATTTAAATCGCAATCATTAACATACAAAACACATTTTGCCTTTACAATAAAATTTTATTTACACAAGGTTATGTACAATTACAAAAAAAATAAATAAATAAATAAATAAAAATGATATAAAAAATAATAAGAATTAAAAAAATATTAAAACCAGAATTATGATAAATTGTCATCACCATGGCAAAATCAATTTGAATGAATATCAATTTTTGTGCATATTTTTATCTTAAAATGATTCATGAGTATATATGGCGATTTAAATTACTTGAATTTAGTAAGCATTTTTACTACAATTATTTATACTTTTCCAAAGTAGTATTTACTAAAATTACGATTATTTTATTCAATAAAACCCTTTATTTAGTAATTAAACAATATTGTGCTGACTTCCTCAGGGAAGTACCCATTTTATCATTCATTAAATCTTACCCTAATAAAGTGAAACGGAAATTCAATGCTAACTTGTACACATACCATCTGCTAGGTTGCTGTCATCAACGTGATCATTATAATTCAATGTTAGAGACGGCATTTTATAAATATGATCTTTTAAAGCAAAAATTAAATTTAAAGTTGATAACATTTGCCTAGGCATAAGCCACAATATCCATATTTTAATTCGTAACTTTTAACCCCTTGATGGGCACCGATATATATTATATACCACCTACGATTAATGAAGTTTTACACCAGTAAAATTTTATTAAATTTTACTTTTCTAACTTTGGTGGAAAAAAAAAAACCCGTAAAATTGCTTTTACTTATTTTGAAATAGAATTTTTCAAAGATTCCGGTGGGAATTCAGCATTTCACAAACGTAATTGCTTGCTCCTCAAGGGGTTAAACTTACCAGTGTAAGAAAATGTTTTTCATCTTTTTTAACCCCTTAACGGCCGCATTAAATTACGATTTAAATATTCCAATTGCTTATTGGCATCATTTTTTTGAAAAAGAAATATTCAGCTTGTTTAATGACAGGTAAATTGATATTATGATAAAGCCAATTACACTATATTATAAAACTGGTGGGAATCAAACAATTTGAATAAAAGACACAGTCTGTGAACATCGTGGGAGCGAGAATTAAGGAGTTGAAAAAAGTTACTAGAATGACTATTTTCGCTGACCTGATGTGTCCTTGTTTTTCTGTTCTCCTCCGGTTGAGAGTTGTACATCAGTGTCCAGAGTGGAATCTGTTTGGCTGTTTCTGGTATTGCATAATACATCAGCTATCTTCTTTTTGAACTGCACATTTAATGTTTCCCTAAATTTGCATATATGCTTATTTTTGTTGTCGCCTCTGTTGTCCGTAAGATGCTGTTCACATGGACTGTAACCCCTGAACTCTGGATAAGTGCTTTTGGTAGTAAAATTTCTCCAGACAGCTTCCAATTAATTTCTCTGGTCCACTGTTTGCTAACTCATCAATTAGAACATTTACTGAGGTCCTATATTTCTCCTGTTTATGAGACTATTAATCACACAGGAAGTGTTGTAGGGAAAAGCAGAGTAATTAATATCACATTATAAAGTTTTATGGAATTAATAAAATAATTGGTATCTTTGGACCATACATTTTACACACAGTGTTTTGCTATATTTCTCACTGTTTTATGTTAATTAGAATCAATATTTTCTTTTTGAATCATAGTCCTATTTTCATAGTTTGTGATTTAAATACACCAGAAAAATATATAAAAAAAAATGCTGTTGTGTTGGAATGTCGATGATGATTAGTGTTAATAAGTGAACAAATCTAGTATGAAGCATATATGATTCGTACGGCATTCAGCGTGTGCACCCTTTGCACTCGAGAGGTGACGCTCACCTCTCCGGTGAGTGAGAGTGCAAAGGGCTAAAACATCAAAATGGCTACGTTAGCATCACTTCATTTTTTTATTTCGTCCTCATGTTGCAAAAATGAATGAAATTTTTCAAAAGTCTGTAAAATTTATATATTTCTGTTTGAACCATAACTATTTAGACAAATTTTATTGGATCGTACTCTAGAAAAGTGAAATTTTAGCATTCCGTAGATGCCAATATTTACGCCTTTTTGTTACCATTAAAATTAATAGAATTTTTTTTTCTTATTTAATCAGTTGATTTCAGCGATTAAGATAAAATTTACTACTAATCGTGTGGTAAGAAATAAGCGTAAATTATGTTGCTTATGCGTTGCTATCGAAATACTCAAGGTCTGAGGACAAGAGTTAAGACGTCAGCAATAATCGACCGAATCCTCACTAGTGTTGGAATTCACACCGGAAAATTTTGAATAGCAATTTTCTTTTATTTTATTTGTGTAATATCTATCATCGTATAAAACAATACTAACTACTTAAACATACTGGTGACAATTCGGAATCCCAAAATAAAAATTCAGCCAGATGCGGCAACACTGTGGCATTCCGCATCTAGCTGATTTTTTATTGGGGATTCCAAATTCTCATCAGTGAGTTTAAATAGCTATTATTGTTTTATAGGGTCATAGATACAAATAAAATAAAATAAAATTGCTATTCAAAAATTTCCGGTTTGAATTCCAACACTAGTGAGAAGTCGGTAGATTAGTGAAGTGATGGCGTCACAACTCTTGTCCTCGGGCCTTGAACATATCAATGACAACGTCTTATGCCATTGTCAAGCAAAATGGCCACAACAGATTGGTATTCATCACCGTCTCCTGAATGCTAGGCCTGCGAGCTGACCTAAAAATGGCGGCTTCCGTAGGAGGGTTTTTATCAGCGTTTGTACAATTCCTTGAATTTTAAAACCAGTATTTTTCTATAGTATTATTTGCTTTAATTAATCTCATAAAATGAAGGCTAAGGAAATATTTAAAATATACTGGTAGTTAAATTCAAGGGACCATACAAACGGTGAAAAAAATTAGCCTACGGCAACCGCCATTTTTGTGTCAGCGTGTAGACCTAATATTCAGGGAGCTGTGTGCAGAACTTCTATCTTGTCTTATTCCCAAACGGCGGAATACCACAAATTTTCATAAATTTTAGGAAATCTAGTTCTTCCGACACATGGTTCTTGAAGACATTTTAACGATATAGAAAATTCGAAAATATATATAAAAAAATCAGAAAAAATTAACTTGGTGCACGCTAGTTGCAATACATCTATGAAGCATCATCAGTACCAAGTAATATTATAAATTTATTTGAAATTAAGAAGGCTGAAAGATTAAATGTTATTTTGTAATATCTATAATCATTATCCAATTTCACAACAGAGCATAATAAGCTTTTTAATTTATTTATAGATTCAACATTAAAGCTCTTTTTCCTTACAACTAATTTCCAACGTCGTAACAAAAAGGCGTAAAATTAATCTTCCATGCTTTGCTTAACTTTTTTAAATTAATAAAAATTGATCGAAAATAAGATATTAAGAATACAATTTTCAAACAATAAATCCCGATCCGATGTATTATTCTGGCGACAACCTCGGTTATTTCTAACATCTACAATAATAATCAGCAAATTATCGGGCTAGTTTTAGAAGAATCCTCCTGTATATACTTATGGGATAAAAATGCGTGGATTTCCCCAACTATGCTAATATTTTTTATGAAAAGTGTTTTTTTTATCTGTTTTGCACTTAAGCATTATATATGTTTATATATATATATATATATACTATATTAATACTAAAATTATGTATACTGTTCACCAAAACACTTACGAGGTATAAAAAAATAACAAAATATTCTTGTAAATTATATTTAAGCAGTGTATTAATTTCAATATTGTTAAGCATTTTTATCAAGAATTGTTCTTTTCTATTTTTCTTTATGGCATATATAAGCACTATGCCCATGTAAATATGAGTGCTTTTCTCATGTTCATTGTGAATGTACATAGACGTTTCATTATTAAAGTTTCATTACTAAATAACTGTAAGCAGTTACCTTCACACTATATAACGACTGTGCTTTATGATTCTGAGTTTGGGAATTCTAAATTTTGGAATTTCTCCAAGAGTGCTAATGAATTTGACTCTTTTTTTAAAGACATTCTGTATGTTACGTGATGTGAAATACTATATACGCGATGTGTATTTTTTGTGAAATAAAAATATGTGATAAAACTGTGATAAATATGTAATCTTTTATATGTGTGACTGTTTTCACTTCAACTCAAATCCAAGTTTCCCAATGGTCAGTTTTTGAATACCACTTTTTTCAAACAATAATCTTTGTAGTAAGTTATCGACATATATATGATTATTGTATCTAAAGAGTGGCATTGAATAGGGAAATATGTGGGACCCCTTCCCCAAATCACTACAGATAGTTCACTCGTATGTTTCAGACGACATATGCTTCCTTTCAGACGACATTTTTCAGGATCTAAATACTTTAAAATATATGCATGTTGTTGTTTTACGATTTTGGTGATCTTTAAATTAATCTGTAAAATGTTGTTGAAACTTACCATGTAGGGTTGCCAGTTTGGCCTCCATTTTTATTCAGAAATTTCAAGTCCACATCAGAAATAAAGAATAGAATTTTTAATTTGCTTAATAACAGAAATTTAGCGATTACATAAAGTAAAAAATCTTCTTTCGAAAATTATGGTATAGATTTGGAATTTCGGATTAAAATTGTAGACCAAACTGGAAATCCTGTTACCATGCATAGATATCATGCGTTAAAGTTAGTTAATCGGTAAAACTACACACTCGTTTAATTCAATATCTCAAAGATCTGTTATTAAATAAATCAAATTTTTTCGTTCTGAAATGGCGGTAGTCAAGTAGTAATTATTAATTAAGCAGGATTATTTTAGTTAACCGATGTGTCAACACAGCACCACCCACCACCCCCCTGGATACTAGGCCGGAGCACTGACACAAAAATCACTGACCCGTGAATACTAGCCCTGAGCGCTGAAAAAAATGGCGGCTGTCGTAGGAGTATTTTTTTAAGCATTTATATGGTCCCCTAGATTTAGACACCAATATTTTTCAAAAGTTTTCTTTTACTTATTTAATCTTAGAAAACTAAAGCCGAAAAAAACTTAAAAAAAATTTCGTGTTCAAATTCAAGGGGCCGTACGAAGGGTGAAAAAAAGCTGCATACGACAGCCGCCAATTTTGTGTTAGCGCTCAGGCCTAGCAATCTGGGGGAAGAACAAAAATGGTGGCTGACGTAGGCAGATTTCTTTCAGTGTTTGTACGGTCCCTTGAATTTGCATACCAATATACAAGTTTTTTACGCTTTATTTTTCTGAGATTAAATAAGTCAAAGAAAACTTTCGGAAAATACTGGTTTCTAAATTCAGGGGACCGTACAAACGCTTAAAACAATTCGCCTACGACACCCCCATTTTTGTGTTAGCACTCAGGCCTAGTATTCAGGGGCAGTGCACCAGCGAGTAATAGATTCAAATAACTTTAATTAACAATTCACTCAATCAATCATATTTCTAAAATACTTATTATAAATGGAGTCTGCAACTTGATTTCAAAGAGTTACAGCAGTAAATTATCATAAAAAATTATGTGGGTTAAGGGGACGGAGGACGTTTAAAAAAATTTCTTTTAATTTTAATAATAGAGATTTGAAATATTGCGCAAAGATACATTTCACCATAAGGATATAAAACACCATTAAAGAAATTTCCAATCTTATCACAAATTTAAGATCTTTAAAAAAATTAAAATTTTAAGATGAAATTTTAAAATGCTCCTTGGACTTTAATTTTTTAGATATTTCCTCGATTTTGGATTTTAATCACGTAAAACTCTATTGCAAACAAATCTGTATATCGATTTTTTAATCTCTTAAATAGTTAAGTTTTAAGAGATACTTTTCTGAATTCCACATCGATTTTCATAAAAATTCTGCCTTATAATAAGTTAAAAATCAAACTTAATTGGCTTAACGAAGTCGAATAGTAAAATGCATACACAGTTTCTTTTTAAACAATATAAGGATTCTTCCTTATCAGCTTTATGAATTTTGATCAAAAATTAAGTAGTAAGAAGCATTTTAAAAATTTAAAAAAAAAAAAAGTTGAAACATCAGCATTGAGAAAAACAGATTTAAAGTATATTAAAAGGCCATAAAAGTGTTTGTGAACAAAATTAAAACACTTGTAACTTTGCGTAAAATAATTGCATCTGCATATCGTTTTCCACGAATGACATAGTATAAATTGCAGAATAATAATACACACAAAAAGAAATGTCGATTTTGGGGTCGATTTTTGCTCAAATAAAGGTCCATGGTCCCCTTAATTCAAAAGTTCCAGGGATTCTTATAAACTTATTTAAACCAGAAACGCTATTTACTAAAATATAACTTATTCCTTGCGTTCCAATATTTAACTTATACTAAGTAAAATTTCTGGTTTAATACAAGTATATTTCATATTAAATTTTTATATTAAATACATTCCGGGAACTTTAGTATCGCACCAAGTACACTCTAAAATTAAGAGGAATGAAAAGTTCACTCTTTGAAAGAGTGACAGGAATTTTCACTCGTTTTGGAGTGAATTTTATAAAAATATACTGATTAGAGAGTGGAATTTTCCACTCCCTAGAAAGGAGTGACATATTTCACTCCATTGTAGAGAGTGAAATATGTCACTTCGCTGACGAGAGTGAAAGCCTTGCATTATACACATAAAAATGTATATCCGTTCAAGTTTGAACCAATATATGGAGTAAAATAATGAAAAGCGCCAAAATATGTCACTTCTTAATTTTCAAAAACTCCATTTCTTAATGCAACCTTGGAAATTACGATGATTTGGAACTAAAACGCATTCCTTTTCAAGAGTGAATAGCTCTGCTCTGAATAGCTCTGCTCTGAAAGGGTGGCTATTCACTATAAGCAAGAGTGAGTATTGTATGGGTATAACTCATAAGCCAATCAGAACAGCCTTGTCTACGACGCTTTTTTAAGATAAGAGAAAGACGTCCGCCATTTTAGAATTAAAATATACGGATATTATTAAAGTGATTATTTATGTAACTTTTTATTTTTATATAAAAAAAATGTAATTAATACATTAATTACATTTCTCTATTAATTAATTCTCAAAGAGCATTCGAAACGAAACACTTCTGCGGTTTCAACTATTACTGCGGTTAAACTGCGAAAACGAATTTTCGGCGCAACTCATATATTGAGAAGAAAACGAAACCAAATTTTCAGTCGATCTCTAATTGTATTTATTCTTGTTACTCATCAGCTAATCATCTTAGCAAGTCTACGACACTTTTTTAAGGTAGTAGAAAGGCGTGGCTGCACTGTAGGATTAACATATACGGATATTATTAAAGTGATTATTTATGGAACGCAAAGATATGTCTTATTTAATTTCATTACTTTATTCCTTTAGAGTTTGTATGTAATGATTATGAGTTAAATATTTTTATGTTTTATAGAAAAAGATTGAGGTGGTATTGTTTTCCTTTGAGATTTGTTGAAAATGTGTTGAGATAGATTGCTGCTATAGTGCTGATAGAGTGCTGCTGAAATAAAGTTTTTTTTATGCCGGATAGAAAGTTTATAGAAAAAACTGCTTTATTTTTTTATATGTTCATATTATCATTTGTATAATTTAAGATTGAATATATTTTAAAGCGATAAATAACTACTTTTTACATTAAAACTGTTTTTCAAACAATAAGACCAGTAAATGTTCAGTCTTTTCTTTTCTTTTTATATTTCCTTCTTTTTTCTATTTAACCCTCCGTCTACCAGACGGGTCCATTGGACCCGACAGGTACATACAAAATATTCATTCAAACCAGAAATTTCTTTAAAATAAACTAAGTATATAAACCAGACAAAAATAAGGTAAATAAATAAGTTAAATAGTTTTAAATAAAAATTCTGGTGTAGAACGTTTTATTAAAACTTGAATAAAATTCCCGGTAGATCTAGGGTTAATTGATCAATATTTTCTTATAAAACACACGAAATCTATTTAGCTTATATTCGCAAAATATAATATACACGGGAATAAAAAATTGAAATTAAACATGGCTTTTCATGTCGTTCCATAAAAAATCGTTGCATTAACCCATTTTAGGCCAAGCATAAAATTTTCATGAAATGTGGTATTATTTTCATTGAAATATGCTTAAATTACATTCATTAAGACAAAAAAAGTTTCGTGCATGAAAAATAATAGTTTATTTGAGAAATAAAATGCATTCGGTCAATAGTACGCTAACGCGCCATTAACCCATTACCCGCTGGTGTTGCGTTCACGCAACGGACAAAATTATTGCTCATGCTTAAATTATTTACTTTGCCCCCACTATTTTTAGAATTAAAAAATTTGGTTATTTATTGGCAGAAATTTTGATATTTTAATAAAGCAAAAATCAACTTTCTGAATTTGTGGTGGCAAACGACTTTCAGCCAGAAATTTGAAAATTCCTACTTTATAGATTTGGCGGTTAATGGGTTAAATTTAAAATTAATATATTTTTTAAATTTTTATGACATTTGCTTTATTATTATTTTATTAGTACTGGTAACTTTAATCCATTATAAAACATATGATTAATCTCACGTGGAATAATTATACATTTTGAAAAAGTCGAATTTGTCAATAACCGTTTCAATTTAAGACAAACAAACAAAGAAACAACAACAACAGCAATAACAACAACAAAAAAAAAAAAAACTAGCGTATTTTGAAATTTTCTCAACAGAAAGTGTTTACTTCAATTAAATTACTGATATTTTATAGATGTCTCCAGAAGCCTTAAATATAGCAGAAAAATAAATTTAGTGAAAAATACTCGTCCCAGTGTTAATAAAAAATATTTATTGAAATGGTGCGTTTATAACTATTGACCGGTATCAAATTTTGATTTTTTTTTTTCTTTTCAATCTGACTTCAACTAGAGTCGGATTAAGAGAAAGAAGAACGAAATGACCGCGGACGGAACGTGCGCGCGCGCGCCGCTCTATGTGTATTCTGTGGCGGTCGGCCCACCCGCCCCGCCACCTCCGAGACGAATATTCAGATCGAATAACAAAGTGTCGTTCGATAGCTTCTTTTAAACTGGGCTTCCATTGGAGTAGCCATACTCAACCTGCGGCCCAATTGCGGTCATAATCATTAATCAAGGTTTAAAAATAATAATAATTGAGATATGCATGCATAGTATTTAAAGCCTTCACTGTTGCAGGGCTCGCAGCGTTCCTAAAATTTTCGCTCTTTGCTGCCACTACGTTAAAATGATAATCTTTGTTGTATGAATCTATTATAGATGTTAAAGGAATTTACCACGAAGAATTCTTATTTAAAATACTGGTAGCAAAGCGCGAAAATTTTAGGAACGGTGCGAGCCCTGCTGTTGTTTTATATATTTTCCTGGGAAGACAAAATCTGTTCTATTATTTATAATTAATTTAAAATTGAAAAAAATATATATTAATTTAAAACATCTTAAATTTCTTGGTCAAAAGTTGTTTTTTACAAGTAGGCCTGTTTGTGCTTACAATGCTGTACGTATTTATTATTTATCACTAATCAAACATTCTTCCAAATTAATTAAGTTTGCGCTACATATTTCCACAATTAAAAAAAAAGTTTTGCATTTATCAAAAAGTTGATTTAATAGAGAAAATTTCCCGATTTTCTTTCTTTAGAACATGAAAATTCTGTATTTTTATATTATTGTGTTTTATATTTACTAATAATGCATTTCAGGGTTAAATATTTATCGCAGAAGAAAATTAGCACCAAAAATTTCTACACTACCATTTCCAAACAACAAACTTTTCGACATATTTTTACATTTCCACAGCATTTTCAAGAGAAAACTACCAGGAAGTTCATTGTTTGACAGGTGGTGTTCAAATTTTTTGGTAACATTTCTTCCACGACAGACGTTCAAATTAACTGATAATATTAATTTTGTATATTTCTTTGTTATACTACTTATGTTATCTTACGATTTTAAGTACGCCCATTATTTTTATAACTGTTTTAAGTGTGTTGCGGCCCGTCTAATGTCGTAAACATATGTTTGCAGCCCGCGAGAAAAAAAGGTTTAGTATGGCTGCGCTATAGTCTGGTCATTTGGGACGTGGGTGTGGACATTTTTTCCTGGCTTCCGCTAGAGGGGCGGAATAAGAGAAGTAAAAGAGAAAGAACCGCAGAGGGAACGCGCGCGCCGTGAATTTTGCGGCGGTCAGGAATATAAATATATTCCAGAGAGTATAAAAAATCTATACTCCATGTTCATATTTAATAAAACAATGACAAATCACAACATAAAAAAAACCGTACACATTCTTAATATTTAGATCAAGCTTAGAACTTATTAAAAATATATGCGAGTTGATAAGCATTGTGTTTTCAGTAGAATAATAAAAATATTTTAGAACAATAGGGTTCTGCAAAATAGAGAAAAACTGAAGCTTACTTTACTGAAAAGTAAGCTAAAAAGATAAGATTTTATATTTAAAAAAAAGTTAAAATGAAACCACACGTTGTTAATCGTATAACATACACATACTATACAGTTATTAATAAAACTTTAAAAGTAACTAAAATGCAGTAAACAATAACCTTTGATTACATTTAAATTCATTAGCAATGAATACGTACTGAGATAATATTTAAAACTTCAATTATACATGGAAAAAAGAACACAACGTACATCACGGGAATCACAACGTACATCAAGTGCAACTTAATGGGTACCTGAAAAGAAAAAAATAATATTAGCACGTTGAGGGCCACGTCAGCCACCGGTGGCTGACAGCGAACTTTCCGTTTAAAACGCGTCATTCACCAATGGCTGACGTCTAAAATAGGATACAAAACTGAAAAAATATACATTGTTTTAAATAATTACTGAACAAATATTTAAAATTTACCTACCTTTCATTTATTACAGGATTATACTTGCTTAAAAATTACTTTAAACATTGTAAATTTTCAGCGATTCAATGCCAGCCATCGTGGCGCTCAACGTAGCGCTTGGTTAATTACTTGCCCTTATGGGCATTTTAATCCTTAAATGCGCGATTTTTTATTTTGCTTCGAAAAAATTATATATGATTCTCTGAAAGGTTTATTACACAGGAAAATAATGAAAAAAATCAGAGATATATTTTTCATATAATACGTCAATCTTTTCTTCTGTTGCACGTCTGCAATACAAGTAAAAACTGCTGTCGCGCGGCTGTTTTATGCTAAAAGATTGAAAATTAGTAAATATTTCAATAAGTATGTCTCCAAATACCTTATTTTATCTAATTATTTATTTTATAAAACTTTACTTGTAACCCTTTAATTCCCATGATAGAATACGTTCTAGAAATTACGCAGTTCAGAGAATCTGACTTTACACCAGAAAGTTTCAATGGTTAATTTCGCTTTATTTAAATACGGAATGTCTGTTTTTTAATTAAAGCAAATATTGCTCTTTTAATTTTCTGGTGCGAATTGGGTATATGCGAATAAAAAAAAAAACTATTAAATTCAAAACAGTGCTGTTTGCACATATGCAAAGCTGCGCACTAAAGGGTTAAAACTATCATATATTTATAGGGCATGCAATGAGAGCTAACACAAAGAATAAGATTGGGATAAAATACTCTGCCAGTAATCTAATTTAATTCATATGTAACTTTAAGTGAAATTTTCCTTAAAAGTTAAATTAGTGTTACAAAATATGAATTAAATAAATATTACCAGTAAAGTATTTTATACCAATCCAATCTTTACCACGCTTGTATCTATTTTCATTGGCATGCGCTAAAAGATATGATTCTTTTAAAATGCCCATAACTCTTTCCGGCGCGGAGTAATTCTATTTATAAACTGATGAAATAATGGGCTGACACCTGAATTTATAAACGAATATATTAAAAAAACTGAAATTAATTATTTTTACGTACAGTATAAGAAAAAAAATGTTAATTAAATATTCCCGGTGCCGATTGTCAGTTTTGCAATCACGCTTTTTGGTACAACAATAATGTTATAGAAATTTTTGCCGTTTTTAATCTGTAGATTACGACGATTAAACAAGGTAAAATTTACTATGAACTTTTTGTGGTTCAAAAAAGCGGAAGAGATGGCAGCTATGTAATTTATTAATTTTTTTTCCGATTACTACCGTACAACGTATTACCTTCAAATTTAAAGTGTAATTTAATAAAAGTTTTTTTAGTACTATAAAAACATATTGAAAATTACTGAACAATGGCGCGTAAAACATGGACATTTAACAATTTATTCTAAAGATCAGTATTTAACCTCTTTACCAAAACTGAATTCTACTAAAATCAGGGTTAGGTAACTCTCGTGCCAGCAAGGTAACTGTCATCACTATTTTGGGCTAGTGTTATTTCCTAACTGTAATCTTTGCCTTATTTAATGGCTAAATTTGCGTCATTTAATAACGCGAAGATTTCTAATTCGTAAACAGCGGTGACAATTGGTGTGATGGCACGTATTTTACCATTCTTGAACATCATTTTTACTTTGAAATAATCGATATTATTTGCAAATATATTTATAAACATATCTACAAATACTTAATCGGGTTCAGTGCTTCAGGCCTCACTTTCAAGAAAAGTGACTTTTGTGAGAAAGAAACAGCTGAGAATGTGTTAATATATTACATTATTTTGTACATAAAAATACAATTCTAATTAATATAACACAGGAAATATACAAAAAAAAAAAAAAGAAAAAAGAAAAACGAAATTCTAACTACAATTATTTTTCAATAAAACTAGTGAAAAAACATTTTCATTTAAATTGATTTCGATCACTGTCGTTACATTTCGATGTCGAAAAATGTAGTTTGAATATTAAAAAAAAAAAAAAAAAAAAAAAAAAAAAAAAAAAAAAACTAAACCTGTGGCTGTACGATCCATGAAGGATCAGGGCCTACAGTGCCCAACTCTGTTTACTTGACCCTGGGCCCCGAGGTGCTATGCAGCATGTGCCCCGGCCAGGTGGTCAACCCAACGCGAGACCCTCGGTGTTTAGTTCCCAAGCAAGCTTGGTACTCATTTTATCGACCCCAAAGTGATGAAAGATTGAGTGAACCTTGCCCAGCTGGGAGCAGAACTCGCGGCCTGTAGCGTGGAAGACAGGCGTGCTGACAACTACGCTACTGGGCTTCGTAGTTTGAATCCATGCCAAAAATATTCTTCCCTATTGTTATCTCGACATCAACCACTATTTTTAATATCGAAGCAGTATCGGCATCTTTGAAAATGATGGCCATGTGTTTATTTAAATTTGAAATACAGCAATTCCGTATGTGTTTATTCCAAAAATTCTTCGGATGTCGAATTTCAGTAGCTCCACCACAAATAACGCCTTTAGATGATTGTTATTAATTTTTACACATGTTTTTGTAAATATTTATATGTTATACCAAACGCAAACTTTCGACATTTATATATAATATACGTGCACATAAGCCGATATATTTTACAAGAAAATGATAATTTTCGTATAACCAGAAGATATAATTTTTATTTTTGTAATGTTTTATCGCTATTCCACACAGATTTTATAAACAGAAAATTATACAAAAATTCCCGGTTATGTACACTGCGTAATAAAAGTTGGAGGACACTAGACTTTTTTCTCTGAAGCGCACAACTTATTAAGTTCACGCAAAATTCTTTAGTTGCGTAACATTTTACAACTAAATGAATATAAAATCATAGTAATCAAAAATAAATTACGAAGAGAATTTGATTTTCCTAAGATAGTTTCTGCTGTTTACATGAAACTCTGTAAAAAAATTAGAAAGAGACATAAGTATTTTATTTGAAAATTAAAGTATTAGTAAGAACTTTTCTTTCCATTTGCCTTTATTACTTGAAATGCTCTGTTTGGCATTGAATCACTGAGTGCTTACCGTAATTTCCGGTGTATAGCCCGTGGATCAAACAATCTTGTTTCGACCCTGAATTTTTTAAAAATAAAATATAACTTTTTAGATCACGGTAAATATTGGTCTTCAAATACTGAATAAAATTTCTGGGTCCAAACTGAATTGTTTAATCTGCGGGCTATGCACCGGAAATTTCGGTATATTTCACTTTGGGGAAAATTGTTCCAAACTTCGTTAAGTACATTCCGAAGCTCAACAACACATTCATACTGTTTTCTTTCATTGTATACGTGACGAACTAATGTCGCGTATACGTTTTCAAAAATGTTCAGGTCAGTGTCCCATATAGCACATTTGCCTCCCAGGGATATCCTGGGGAGTATTGACAATCCACTATCCTCATCCCCAAGGCATCCCTGAGGAGGCAGAAAATTGTCATCAGGAGGTCCTCAGGAACCGTAAATGTCCGCCTTATAGCATCCTGGAGAGCTCCTCAGGACCTCCCTAACGTTCCTCCCCAGGAGGATCTGAGGATGATTTGAGGATTTGAAATTGGGAGGACTTTAGGAGACTTCAAGGTCACACAAGTGTATGTTTTAAAACTCTCCTCAGGAAGTGTATGGGAAGCAATTTAGGAGGAATTTGGGATATTTCAAGGTCATAAAAACTCCCCGGGAAGTTTATGGGATGTATCACAGGGAAGATTTTGGGATACTTCAAGGTTATAAACCTGCGAATCGTTCACTGGAGGATTTCAGGATGAATATGGGAGGCAGCACAGAAGAAATTTGGACTACTTAATTGTGGCAGAGATACAGGCTGATATCAGCCTATCTGCAATTAAATATAGTGTGCAAGATTTAAAAAAAAAAAAAACTCTTTTAAAAGTGCAAAAAAAGATGTGCTACTTTGGGCTAGGAAAAGTTCGTTCAAACGGTCTTATGCATTTTTTCTTTTCTTTTTTTTTTTTTTTTTTTTTTTTTTTACTTTAATGTATTGTTATTGCAGAATAACAAATTTAACACAAAAAAGTTTTTATTTTACATTTTGAGGAAGGAGAGGGTTATATATTACATTATATGCATTTTTTTAAACTGAATTTTCAGTCTTGCATATTTCTCAGAGCTCACTATAATAGAAAATTTCTGTATAAGAAAAAAGGGTCATTTATTTAGAAAAAAATACAGGATGTTACACTCTTTATAATGTTAAGACTTTCAGTTGACTAACCTTGTTGCTTAAAAAAGAAAAATTTAATTAAAAAAACCCTCACTTTCAGAAAGATTTTTTGTGTTTTTAAAGGAAACTTTCAAAGGTAAAGTTACTTCGAAGCTTTTTTAATTTTGATGAATTAATGATTGTTGTTTACATGACAGCTGTATTTAGCTTTCTTTCCATTCCATTTTAATTTCTACTTTGTTTTCTTTTTATTCTAATTATGCCAGAGGTAGAGTGGCATCACCCAATTTTAGTTGCCAGTACAGCAAGCTTGTATAACACACATATCAAAACTAAATGTGAAACACAAATACCAAACTAAATGCTAAAATTTTTGCACATATTATCAGAATTGATTTAATAGAATCAGAACATAAATTAATTGCAATACACTACCTAATCCCGCCTCTTTTTTTTTTTTTTTTTTTTTTTTTTTTTTTTTTTTTTTTTTTTTAATAAAAGTTAATTGTATAATTTTTGTTCTTAATAGCACATACGAGACATTTAAAGACTACGTGGTACATGTCACATTTTCTTAAATGCTCTAAAATGAAAATCTAGAGAAGTTGCCCTTTAAAAAAAACACTACAATGCTTTCTAAAGGGATGTTTTTGTTTTGATGGCAAATTTACTTACCATCATATACTAATATTCCTTTGTATCTGACAAACTGACACCCCTCCATGCGCACAAAATTAGCTACTTTCACCGATCTGGTTTTAAATCTTGCATATGTTCATACAATTTCAGAAAATCATTAAAACACATAATTAGTAATTAGCATATTAAGGTCTGTACTAGAGTGTCGTAGTATATTTTTAGGAATTCCATTAAAAATTACTTCCCTTTGCACCTCCTTTATGTCCTAGTGAAAACTTGGTACACAATGCTGCATTACAATCAAAACATAATGCAATTTTAAAACAAAATTTAAGTTTTGCTTTCAAGTTTTCTAGAAATTTTATTTTCTGCTATAAAATACTATACCAGCTTCTGCAAATCCTTTAAAAAAAAGTGCTTTTTGAATTAGACAAAAAAGATTCTTTAACTTTAATTTAAATAGCAACTTTACCATATTACTTGTTTCAAACTAAAAGTTCTGGGGAAAGGGTGGAAGGGAAGAGAACGGGCTAAGATGGTTCGAGTGCATTCCAACATATTTTGGATAACTGAGGTTGATTTCTACAAAGGAACTTTTTTACATTTTTGATTTTGGTTGCACATTTTTTCTTTCTTTTAAATGAGGATATTTCCTTTTGGAGGTAGGTTAAGTGATTTTTTTTTTCAAAATACTGAAATGCAAACATTTTTAAATAATGCTCACCACAATATTAACAGCAGCATGCAAATGCAGTAGGTTCTTAAGATGTTATTTTTCTTGACACATTCCCTCCCCCCTTTTTAATGTACATCTAACAATGGACTCGATAATCGCCCCGAGCCCAACCCTTCCCGCTTTTCGGTGTCTTTAATTTGTGTAATTTCTCTTTTAAATTTGTCCGGTTTCAATTTTTAAGTTTTTTTTTTTCAATCTGGCTTTTGCTAGAGAGTCTCTTACTCGGGAAGTGGCTGGGGACCTAAGAATCTTGCTTCCGCAAAAGGGTCGGAGTAGAGTAGAAGAATAAAGGGCTGCGGACGAAGATGGCTACCGAACGACTCCGAGCTACTTCTAGCTTATTATTAGTGACATTAAAAAAGTGCTAGTTACATAATTAATATGAAATACTACAAGTATTTGAGAAATTTTTAGTGGTGGCGAGTTCACTGTGCATGCTGGTGGTAAAATAAATATTGCATTATTCAAAAATACTAAAATGCGCATTGCAGTTTTAAAACTGTAGAGGTGAGTATGGCAAACGTAGGAATTTCTGGATGAGGGTGATTTAAACGAAATATCATCATGTAAAAAAAAGCTTTCACTTATTTGATGATCACCATGAAATATTAAATTTTACAACAGATTTTGGACAAAATATTGAAGATAAGCAATTTTCTAAAGTCCCAAGACTTTTCCGGGTGATGTAGAAACTCTACTGCAGTTCAGTCTACGTTGTACATACTTTTAACTTTATTTATGTCTCATGTGGTATGTCATGACAAATAAAATAAATCAGCACTTTCGTGATCTGTATGAATTTAAACATAGTTGCCAACTTTTGTTAGGACATGATTTCTTAATAGTAATTCATGCTTTATGAAATTGTCTTGAAATATACTATTTGGAAGTAAAAAAAAAAAAAAAAAAAAAAGTACTTAATTTGCTATTTATATGGAAATTTTAGTATAGTTACCGAAATTTCCGGTGTATAAGCCGCGGCTCAGAGAATTCAGTTTTCTACCAGAATTGTTTTTAAATAAAATGTATCTTGCTTCTGCTTAACAATTATTTGACTACCCTTTTTAAATAAAATTTCCAGTTTGAAACAGACTTAAATTACCCGCGGCTTATACAACGGAAATTACAGTAATACAGAAGCATGTATGTAAGTGAATATTTGTATGCAAGATACATAATTTTGTTCCAGTTGAAATCTAAATTAAAAGTAAAATTTGCTTTTAGTTTTATCTTGTCTTCAGACATGAAAGTGGGAAATACGGAAAAAAAAGGAAATTTTTTTGGAGCTAAACTCGTAAATTTATACTTACTTCAAGTTATTTATACAATAAAATTAAATATAAATGTACATATGAGTGTTAATTTCTTTTTGCAACTTAGAAAGTATTAAAAACAAATAAACTAACCATAAATGAATAGGTTCATTAATTCAAAACAGAATTGAAGACAGTTTGCTAAATTATACGATTATCCAACTATATCTAATGAACTTACATGAAGTACAATGATTAATTTTTCAAGATAAATATTATTTTGAATGGTTTGGTTATTATCTGCATAAATTATAAAAATTTCAATGCTATTATCGAGGTTTTACTTTAATCTGCTGAATTTCTCTTTGTATTAAGAAAAAAGAGTTACTGAAGAACCGAAGTTCTTTTCTTCATTTACATGGAGTAAAAAGGAAAAAAAAAGTACACTACACATGTAAGGTGAACATATCTATTTTCTTACATTGATTGAAAAATTTTTTTGAACCACGTTATATTTAGAAAATCTAAAAAAGAATTAGTAAGTACCAAGCAATTTAAATTTATAAAATTTATTTAAAAAAAATAATAAATGTACAACAACAATTAAACTTTCGGCACTCTTCCTCTTTTGCAGCCTCTTTTTGCAATGCCGTAGCCATATCTGTATGGGTTCCTTAAGGTCTTCATTCGTAGCAGTGGGAAAAAATAAACTAACAACATCTAGGAGAAAAAAAAATAAAAGATTAAATTTCCATTATACTTGCATGATAATACTACAATAGAGTCCAGTTGAACATTTATGATATACAGGATGTTGTTGAATTCGACAGACAAAATCAAAGAGGAGGCAAGAGGAAGAAAAATTACCATAGAATATGGGATTGCAAACAATGTTTAGCCAGTGACAATCACAAAAATAGATGCCGATCAATCTTTTCTATTTTTTCATTTGAACCATCTGAAATTGGTTGTTTTTCAGACAGATGTGGTGTGGATGACCTGGACGATCAGACAACACAAATTATTATCGCTTCAGCAGTGATCACCAGCACACCAAGTATATGCATCCAGCAATTCTTCATCTGTCAGTGTCGGCCTCAATGACATTTGTGACTGCAACTTGGAAAAACTCCTATAAAAAGTCTCACCATCCCCTTCCTGACATTGAACTGTAATGCCATTGTAATCCTGCTTTACATCAAATTTTTTTCTACTAATTACTGGCCTTTTTCATTCCCCTCAATGTTACCATCCTTCATAACTATGTTTGCTATTTTCTCCCACTTAAAAATTGTTTGTGATCCCTTGTTCTATGACAATTTTTCATCCTCTTGATGTCTACTATCACACTTCTGAATGTGTAGGTCGAATTCACCAACACCCTATATAATGACCAGATGTATTTGGAGAAAACTAAAGCTGTGTTTTCATTCATTGACTTTATTTTGGAAAGTCTGTGTACCTTTAGATTGCTACAATGTAATAAGCACAAAGATTATCTCCTGGACAGTTTCAGGGAGAGGCGGCTGCAGCCTGCCTGCGCTTTGGTTAAGAAATAGCACCCTTCTAGCCCTTCATCACATAAACAGCAACCTTTTTGCCCTCAATACAACTTCTTGCAGGGTGTCTACAGAAATTGTAAAAAAAAAGTTCCCTGATTTTTCCATGATTTCCCTGACTATCTTTTTCAGAATTCCCCGATTTTCCTTATTAACCATACACATATGGTATTTTTTCATGTATGACGATTCCTCTTATAACACACTTATCCAGCTTGCTAATATCTCATTTGGGAGAAAAAACAAGATAAAAACATAAAAAATGCCAAATATTCATTAAGTATTATTGGTTGACAGTTTTTTAAATCTGAACTCAAAATTTAGTCTAACAACTTCATACAGTGGCCAATGGATATTGTGTGACCAGAAAATTTCCTCATTTTCTGAAAAATATTAAATTCTAAGATTTATCTACATCTGACGGAATAGCAAATTTGATTCAGCTGGCCACCTGGTCAGGTTATGCTAATTGATCATTTAAATTTTTTAAATGCGTAATTCGCCTTCAATATACGCACTATCTACAGAAAACAAGGACATCTGACCTGATCATGAGGACACCATAATTTGTGTTAAATATAAAAAAACTCATACCATGTGCATCTTTTAAAAAATATTGGGTAAGACTAATTAGCATGTGAAAAATATGTATATAAAATAGGCAAATCAGTTTCGTTGCCAAGGTGAAAATGCAAATATTTTTGCATATAGACCACCCAGTTTCCTGAGCTCATTAACCTATATATAAATATAGCAATAAAAACTTGAATTAACATTAATGATACTAATTAATTACAGAAGCTTATTAAACTAGTATATCCGAAGAAAAGGTAATCAATGTCATTTTAGAGTTGTCTTTATAAGGGTTCTATACTACAGGTGCATAACAGGGCTGGGAAGTTTCTTCCAAATGAAAGAAATTGTTATTCTTTAGAAATTTACCACATATGTTTCAACTGAAGATACAAATGCATCTTATGTTAGGTAACCATAAACAAACCTTAAGTAAATTTAATTATGCCTATAAAAATTAAACTGTGTGGGCTAAATTAATTACATCAGTATGTTAGCCAAGATCACATATTTGACTAAAACTTCTCAATCATTGGGAACTCAAAGAAATTTTATTTTATCAAAAATACACAAAATCAAAAAGTTATCTATTTGAATTTAACCAGCATATCATTTTATTATTTAAACATCTGTGACTAGTTGTAAATGGTATATCTTGTTTACCTACAGTAGAATGAAATTCATTTAAATAAAAGTTTTAATTTACATCCATTTTATTAACCACTTAATCATTGCAGTTTTCATTTTACGTACAATTTGCCTGTGAATGTATTGGTCAGCCCAGTAGCAGAAACAGTGAAGCACGGAAGCGGGCGCCTTAAAAAGAAATGCTGGGCTTAAAAAATGACTGAAATTTGCTTTAAGTCTCTAGATTTATGGTATTTGTTATATCCTTATATTATATTTTCTTTATAAATGGAAATTTTGCTTACTTTAAGTGTTTCTGTTATTTCTTATGATAATAGGCTTAATGGGTCGCAGATAAATTTTAGTTAGCTGCAGACTGACACAGAAAATTCTGCTTATGGGTTGGTCAGCATGGGTGCAAGTTTCCCTTTAGCAAAAACTGAAAATATTTCTAACTCCTCGCCCCCCATCCCCAAATTTTACAATTTTCTCACAGGAAAGTGGCCGTTGCAAGCAATTTAATAGTCACTTTACAAGTACTGAAACTTTTCGATTTAATATTGCTATTAGTCAATCCATTTATTGATTTAATTTATTAATAGGAACATCACCACAAGATACGATGAAACTGCTCATGGAAATTTAAAGTACCAACAAAATGTGACAAATTTTCACTTGCAATGAGACTCATTTCTGAATTTGACCACAATTTAACCAGAAATATATTGAAAAAAAAATAAAGATAATTTATAAAAAACATTCTATAATTTTTAACAGCAAGTTTAAATAAAAGAGGGGGGGGGATAAACTTTCAAACTATATCGAAAGTTGTTAAAATAATCAGTTTTACACAAAATTTCAAACTAATTAAACTATGGCATCTTGTGAAAATTTTTCAAATCACTTAAAATATTAACCATAAAATCTGCAACCAAAATCGAAAAAGTAAAAAAAAAAAAAAAAAAAAAAAAAAAAAAAAAAGATTGATGTAGAGATCGACCTAAGCTATCCAATGCAAAAAAATATTTAAAAATTCCTAGTTGCAAACCAGATATTAGAAAATAACCTCCCCATAGGGTTAGCATTAGTTCGCGAGTGTCTTCGCCTGTAGGAACAGGAGCCTTACACGTGAGTTAATGTTAAACCAATGGGAAGGTTACTTTTCTAATATCTCGTTTGCATTTGCACATTTTTATATATTTCTTTTTGTTGTTGGATGGCTGAGGTCTATGGCTACATTCGCCCGCTGCAGAATGTAAGTATGAAATAAGCTAAATTAAAAATTTTTTTGACAAAATTCTCCATTTAAGACAATTTTTAAACATACTCAGAAGCAATAAAATAATACAACAATTAAAAAATAGTAACTATTCAAAAATATATTTCTACAAACATTTAACAAAATTGACAATTCAAAAAAAAAAAAAATAATAAATAAATAAATAAAAAAAAAATCCCCGCCACAGGGTCTTTGATCCCTTTTGGATAAATTAAAAACACGTGAATGTAAAAAGAAAATTTAAAGAAAAAGTATTAAAAATTCTTTGCCATGGTAGGGGTTGAGGAAGGCAAGGCAGGTTTTTATCTTTCATTTTTAACAATCAGAAATGAAAAAAGTTTCTAAATTAATTTTCAAAATCCAGAGAGAGGCGGTGGCCTTCCCTGGCCCCTCCCCAGCCGGCGTCCCTAAAGGGGATTTTTCATTTTTTTATAAAATAATTTTATTCTAAATGTATTTTGGCTGTCTATCATCAACTGGAATTCTTTCAGGAATATAAAAAAAAAAATCTGCATGGAACGGGAAAAAACAAATTGGTAAATTCAACTCGCGCAAATTTATTCCTCCAAACAACGATAAACAGTCTGGCGATCCAAGAATATACTTCAGCAGTAAACGAATAATATAAATTAAATCCGAAAAAGGATTTTCTGTGCACCAAACTCATCGCTATATCTCCCAGTATGGAAATCCTACAACGCCAGAGTCGGTAAAAAGGCTCGCTCAGTATAATCACCATTGTCAACTAAGGTCTTCCCCAAGTATAGTTCTTCTACAGCTTCAGGGGTCTCAAGAGGAAACTGAGGAAGTCTATGCTCACTGGCAATAGTGTCAATCGAAATTATCTGTTGCTCACTGAATTTTTCCATAAATAGATCTAATGTTGATGTTGACTGTAATTTATCAACTTTGAATTCAAGTTTTGCAACCAACTTTATTAATTTTGTAGATTTTTTTTTCCTTTCTCCCTATCTAAATAAAAAGTCACAAAGCAATTAAGTCAAATAGAAATCTGCACATATCAAATGCAAGCCTAGAAATGACTCTTCAAAAATATTATAGGATAATGATATATAGGATTTTTTTCAGGAAAGTAAAGGAATTTTATTTATATGTAAATACAGCTACACATGTTTTAGTAAGAAATATCACAGACATCAACATTGCAAAAACTATATCAAGAGTAAATTATTTAAAGTTCTCTTCTGACTATTTCAAGAATTTTGAACACATGTCAGGAATAAAATATTAGCATTTCAGAAGTTGTACTTAATTTTGTTTTTTTAAGCTATATTTTTTTCACTTAATACTTCTGCAACTAACTGACGAAATCAGATTTTTTTTTTTTTTTTTTTTTTTTTTTTTTAACTGGAAGTGACTGCCGAAAATATGATTGTTATTAATGGACAATCGACAAATTTCACGATATAATGAACTAGTGACGAAATTAGTGACTAAAATGCTGCTAATGTTATAATGCCAAAATTTATGATTTTTATCTATAAACGATGGATATAGTAGAACGACCAATTGATGTAATCAACGTATTTGTAACACGACTTACTAAAATTTGTGATCTTCTGCCGCACCTTCTAGTTGCTGTCTCATTCATATACACTTAGGATCGTGTGTTCATAAAATTCACATCACGGTAAACTTCTAAAAATTCCCAGTCGATGACACGATACCTTCTAATACAAAAATAACATGCAGCAATAAAAAAGAATTGGCTAAAAGAGGGGGAGAGAAATACAGGAAAAATAATTTTGTCTTCACAAACCAGGGGTAGTTATGTTCAGTTTTTTAAATATAGGAAAATTTTTAACAGGTCATCAGTCAGAAAAATCAGGCATAAAAAGTATCACTAATTTCCACAAATGGTAGTTGAAAAAAACAAACAAGCACACTGTTCATAAAAAGGCCTTATTTTAAAACATTTTTAAATGGTTTGTTTAGAATCTCCTTTTACAGGTATAATTGTGATATTTTCCTGGGACCTATTAAAGAATGTTTCAATATTTTCCTGCAAAATACATACATACCTGATTAACACATAAATATATTTGATAAAAAAGCTTGCAATTATTACTGACAATATCTTGATTTTTTTCAGAAATTAATTTATACTTCCTTCATGAAAAACTACAAATTCAGTCATATTATTGAGAATTACATATTGAAATACATACAGAATGATACAAAACTACAAATTTCTGTAATTTTGCTTTTCTACATTTGAACTGTAAGTTTCAGAAGGGCAGATTTAAGGGAGTCTACTGTACAACCAATTTTTATATTTTTGTATGCAGCAGTTTTCTTAATATTCACGAAGAAAGACAAAAGCTCATTAACGTCGGTAGTGACAGCATTAGTTGATTTGCATTTTAATTATTAGATATTTGCATTTTAATTAACAGAGATTTGCATTTTAATTATTAACTACCTGAAGGTGTTGTTGAAATCGAAGACAGATCAGGTGTTTTTGAAGCTGAAGGTTGTCCTAAATCAGGTGTTTCTGGGAAAGGCTCCCTATGTAAAAATCTTTCATCTTCAGATTCCTCTGAGCTTGATATGGTCCCAAACTTTTTTGAAGGTTCCAAACTTTGGGGCCTTATAAGGTTGCTTGTAGTCTCCGACAGGTATTCAGAAAGGTTCCTCATGTATTCAGAACTATTTTATGAGACTCTGACCGAGATATGTCCCTGTTAATCAAGCGGCGGACATGTCGTTTTGAATATGTTATTTTCTTTCTCTTGAAAATTTCTGCCAATATCCTATTTAACAGAAATATTTATCAAAACATACTATTAATGAATAATAAATTGAATCATTAAAGAATAGTATTAGTCAGGGTTTAAAATACAGTAATCCCTTAACATTCACGAGTTTTGATTATTCTAACTGCTGTGTTGCATTGTATAGCCTAAGTTCTGTGAATGTGAACTTAAATCCTTGTATTGAAGGAAAATATAGATCAGCAATTCAAAGAAGCCCGAAACATATTGATGCTAAATCAAAAAAATCCTAAAATTCAAAATTTTCAATGAAGCAGAAAATTTTTCTGTAAAATGTATGGAAAATTTTAAAACTTCAACAACTACAGCAAGTGATGTATAAAATTAAAAAAAAAAAAATTACGATCACGATCTTTTAAAGAAATTTGCGTTTTCTCGCAGTCCTTGAAGAAATTTGCGTTTTTTTTTTTTCGTGATCCTTTGACGAAATTTGTGTTATTTCTGCGATCCTGTGACGAAATTCTCATTATTTCAATGTCCCTTAGACAAAATTTGCATTTTTTGTGATCATTCGACTAAACTTTCTTTTTTTTCAACGGCCTTTAGACTAAATTCGCGTTCTTCCCGTGATCATTTCTCGAAATGTGTTTCATACGCAATTCTTTGATGGCATTTCTTTATGCGAGTCTTTGCAAACTTCCCGTTTTTTCAGCGATCCTTCAACGAAATTCGCATTTCACCGCGATCCTTCGACGAAATTCGCATTTCACCGCGATCCTTCGACGAAATTTGCATTTCACCGCGATCCTTCGACGAAATTCGCGTTTCACCACGATCCTTCGACCAAATTAGAGTTTCAAAGAGTAAAAAAAAAAGCTTTTTTTTTCAATCACTTGTCATAATTTGCGATATTTTTCAGTGATTTTTTTTTTATTTCCAAATGTTTGGACCAATGACAGATTTTAATTTTCAGACCGTTCTCACTTAGCAAACGCTTTCACCCCGGTTTTTTTTTCTTCTGCTGTGTATTACATGTTTTTGGTCTGCAGGAGCCTTGAAACGTTTGCGACGCTCGTCGCGCACATTCTGCCACAGGGAGTCAGGTCAGCTAAAATTTAAAAGTGCCATACCAACTGCTTTATCTGGTTTACACTGACCATTTACCCCTTTCACCCCCCCCCTTTTTTTTAATGCTTTATAAAATTAAAGAGGACAATGGTTACTTAGTTACATGTTTTATTATTAACTAATTTTAAGAATTAATATAAGAGTCCTATTTTACTTCTCATAAACATTTAAAATCATATATAGTCACAATAAAAACACCATTTCTCACTAAAAACAATATTATGAATAGCATATGCATTAATATGCATAGAAACATGCTTTTCAAAATTTTATTTAGAAAATTTTAGTTGTGTTTATTTAAATTTAATTGCTCTTTATTTTACACGCTTATGTACCAAACTTTCCTCAAATATTATATCCTCTCTAATTTCTCTTTTATCATTTGTAACTTAATCTCTTCATATGGCCACATAAGAATTTTTCCATTTTGATGTGTTACATTTTGTCACTGTTTAATTAAATATAATCTTTAAAATAATGTGGAGCTATGTAATATAAAATTTCAAAACACCAGTTTGAAGAGTAACTTCTATTCTTTTCAATATTTATAATTTTTTTTTAGAAATAATTCCTTCACAGTTGCCTTCTAGCAGTTATAAAGACTTATTTATTTTGCAAAATTTAATAGAAATTTATAATATTTTTAGTAGAAAATATTTAAGTGTACTGAAAATTAATTGATCCAAATTTAATATAAATTAGCTGTAAACCAACTTTTAAAAATAAAATCTGCCTTTTTTCAATAAAAGCTGTTTTTTTTTTTTTTTTTTTTTTTTTTTTTTTTTTTTTTTTTTTTTTTTTTTTTAAGTGGTTAAAACGAGGCCTGGCTAAAAGCCAGCAACCCTGCTGATGATACTCACAAAAATTTTCCCTGCAATAAATTGACAAAATTCACAAATTTTCCTGCATCAGATCGATAAATTTGATTTTCATATGACTAATTAATGAAATTCACCTTTTTTTTGCGACATACGAGCAAAAACTGCAATTTTTTGCACTATTCATTGATGAAATCACAGGCCACACATTGTGCATCCCTAATACACGTTGTTGGAATTTTGATTAACCCAGCAGGACAGGTAATTGACACCCCACGTCAGAAAATATTAGTCTGCTGTCGGTGAGTGCTTTTAATTTATTGTTTATTATTTTTTTTAATTAACGATAATTTAACATTTTAGCTATCATTTTTCACGAGAAAGAGTGTACTTATCATGAATTTCACTAACAGACAGAATTATAAAGTTTTTTTTCATATTTATGCCTATTTAATATGTTTGGGGTGTGCTGACACCCCATGCCTGTTCTCGTGTTACGTTTCACAGCGTGCGTCCTGCCGTGTTAACTTATTTTTTATATAAAGAACGTAAATAAATTTGATTAATGTGTGTTTATGAACATATACAAATAATCCATAAATATGTTCTAAAAAAAATATATATATATATGTGATAATAGGCTTTCTGATCTTAAGGAAATTTTCCTTATTCCCGATTCCTGTCATGAACCGTTGGACAGTATAAAATATTCAGATTTATAGAAAAATAAGTTTATATACAATTATGGTTTATTTAGATGTCAAGAAAGTTTGAAACATTATAGTTGGACACTTTAAAAAGTGGCCACTAATAAAACAGTCTACTGGCCACTGGCTACTAACCCAATTTCTGATCCCCCCCCCCCCCCTCCATTTACAAGTTAATAACTAGAGCCGTACTGAGTACTCGGTAAATACTCGGCAAAATTTTGGCAGAGTACTCGGCTAATACCGAATAGTTGGAAGAATTTAATTTTTTAAGCAAATGAATTTAAAACTGATCTGTAAAAAGTTATTCGAATGTCAATGTATAATATATGCAATATTTCATAAAACTATTTACTCGGTATTCAACAATATGTCTACAAAATATAGAAAAAGTTAAGAACAAAAACCCTCATAAAATAATTCCAGATTAAAATTTAGTTTCACATTTATACAAATAAGTTCGTTTTAAATATATAGGAAAACAGAAAAGACTACTATTTTGGATAAAGTAACTGAAAATACAATAAATGTAATAAAAAAATTAATAGTTAAATTTATTATATTTCAAATTATGGTGCAAAAACACCAAACGTTCTACATTATCAGCAGACAGGGCATTTCTTTTACTACTATAAATTTGGCCTGAGTCTGAAAATATACGGTACACCACTATTAATAACCAGTGCCCCGGAGCCGAACAATTTTTGATGCTCCGGCTCCAGCTCCGCTCCTAGATAAAATACTGTGGCTCCGGCTCCAGCTCGGCTCAGACTTTGCGCTTTTGAGTTGCAGATTTTAATTTATACATTTAATTTTTTGCTCACAAATTCTTTCTTCCTTTACCTTCATTAAAGATCCGACAAAATGCATTTTTCTTCTCATGAAACTTGAAATGCTTGTTCAGACAACATGACAACTTTTAGCTTTTACTTTTAAAATAGAATGTTTGGTGGAATTTTAAACACAAAAATCTTAAATTTCTTCTATACTTTTCAAACAACCAAAATTGTGCAACTACACATGTAAACAACAGGCGGCCATATTTGTTTTCAAATAGTTTTGTCATTTAGCTCAAGTAGAAAGTAAAAGTAAAGTAGGGTTACCATGTTTTGAAAAGTTTTTCATCTCTAATAAAAAAAAAAAACCCTCAAAAATGATATAATTAGAATACTGAAAAATGATGTAATTAAAATATTTTAAGCCTGGAAACTTAAAAGACGGAAAAAAAAAGATTTAAAAGAATATTAAAAACTAAAGGAGCCCTGGAGCAGGGGGAAATTTAGAGCTCCAGCTCCAGGGAAAACATAGCTTTGGAGCGCTCCGGCTCCGGGTCTCTGTTAATAACCATGAGATTAAACTTATTTCCAAAGTTATAAAAGTTGCTCTGTGTTTGTCAAAAGTGTACCTTGTGAAAGCAGCTTTAGCACAGAAAATCAGATAAAATCTAAATTTACGACGCAATTGTCAATTGACATTGGATGAAAGTTGAAAAATAGATATGGGGATAAAGCTTGATATTGTTCTTTTATTTTAATTAAAATAAACATTTCGGTTAATTATTCCAAATTGTTGATTTATAGTATTTTGTTATGTCAATATTACCGTAGTTATTTAGGTGACACATAAAGAATAACTGGGTTATCTTCCCCCCCCCCTCCTCCTCCTCCACGAACAGTTGAACTCGTCTCCATTTATAAAATGTTGGGAGGAAGAACCATATTCTGGGGAAAAGTTGAATTTCAAGCCCTGAACTAAGTCAGTTGAGCAGAAAAGTTAAAAAAGGTTAACTTTGTGAGTTGAGGGAGCAAAAAAGAATTTATTTTTTGGAGGGGGGAGGGGGGAAGGGAGTTTTTTTAGATGAATTATTAATCGTATATTACAGATTTACAAAATACAATCGGCCCCCAATTTAATGAATTTCTCGATTTAGTGCATTTTTTAATGCTCCTGACGAAAATGGAACAAAAAATTTTGATTTAACGAACTGATAATCCCAATTTAACAAATAACAGGCCTATTTACAAAATTTAAATTCTTTTTAATGAAATAGGTTCCTTCATAAAATTCCCCTTAAAATAGTTCCCTTCACAAAATTATCACTACTTTTTGTTTGGTTAGGCTTTAAAATGTAATTTGCAATCAAAACATGCTTACCAGAAAGGAAAAAATTAGCAGAAGATATGATTAATAAATACTTGGCTCGAATTTGAGTAACATTTGAGTAACAATGAGGATTTCATCTTTCGTTACAAAATATACAGTGGCTCACATTTGTTTTTGGACACTTGTGTTTTTGAAACTTACTTATAAAAAACATCATCTAAATATTAAAGGATCTAGTTATATTTTCATATGAACTTTATTTTCCGTATAATAAAACCTACATATTGTAATGAAAATATTCAAAACTTCTTTTCCAAAAAATTAATTTACCGAGAAAGTGTTAAAAACAATCTCACATAAGTAATTGGACACTTGAAAGCTTTACTAAATTTTTTGACAGACGATATTTTTGTTATTTATTTTTTATTATAAATGGAAATATATATCAAATATTATCGTCTGCACTTTGAAATTACTACTAATTCGTGTAAATTTGTTTACTTTTCTATATTTGAAGCAAACATGGCCGGACGCTACAACGTTACATCAAATTCCATTCTTAATTTAATCATAGAACATTTTAAAGATGGTAAAAGCATCAGAACTATCGCAAAACTTGTTAAAGTGAATCATTCAACTGTTTTTGCTATTATAAAACGATGGAAACTACGTGAAACTGTTGAAAAAGCACTAAAATCAGGAGCTTCTCACAAGCTAACTCTCAGGAATCGAAGATTTATTATGCATAAAATCAAGAAAAATCTAGGAATTTGTGTAGTCAAACTTGCAACAGAATTAGAAAACAGATTTGCAATAAAAATAAACCCTGAAACTGTTAGACAAGTTATCAGATCATATGGATACAACAGTATAGTTGCCAGAAGAAAAAAATTCATTAATGAAAGAGTAAGAAAGTTACACTTGGATTTTGCAAAATCCATGGTAGACAAGGATGTACCGTTTTATAAAAACGTGATATTTGTGGATGAATCAAAATTTAACATATTTGGGTCTGATGGTCGAATAACTGTGTGGAGAAAGCCCAACGAAGAGGTCAATCTGAAAAATATATTGTCAACTGTCAAACATGGATATGGAAGCATAATGGCTTGGGGATGTTTTGCTACTTCTGGTATGTGAAATTTAGTTTCCATTGGAAATAATATGGACCAATATAAGTATATAAATATCCTGAAAGAAAGCTTGAAAAATGAAAATATCTGCCCAAAAACTTGGAATTCAAAATGCATTCAACTTGTATCAAGATAATGATCCCAAACATACAGCCCTAAATGTTCGCTTATGGCTGCTGTACAACTGTTCCAAAGTTATCAAGACTCCACCATATTCTCCAGATTTAAACTCAATTGAAAATGTGCGCCATGAACTGGAGAAAAGAACTAAAAAACATGGATATTTCTTCGAAAGAACAACTTAAAACAGTATTAACAGAGAAATGGAACAAAATTGAACATTCTTACACAAAAAACTAGTTGCATTCATGCCAAAACGTTTTAAAAGTGTGATTTCAGCTAAAGGATACCCAACAAAGTATTAAAATGTTCGATTATTTGCATATTTTTGTTTACATTTGTTGAATCTTCAAAGTGTCCAATTACTTATGTGAGATTGTTTTTAGCCCTTTCTCAGTAGACTAATTTTTTGAAAAAAAAGTTTTGAATTTATTTTCATTACAATATATGTTTTATTATAGAGAAAATAAAGTTTGTATGAAAATTTTTTTAAGTAGATCCTTTAATATTTAGATGATGTTTTTCATAAGTAAGTTTCAAAAACGCAAGTGTCCGAAAACAAATGTGAGCCACTGTATTTTTCAAAAAAATAACTTGCGAAATGGACACCATAAAAAAAAAAAAAACTGCATAGACTGCCCTCCTGAAATTTTAATTACTATTTTTAAAATCTTTACAGTACCACAAATTATATTAGACTATGAAATAAAAACAATGAAAATTTTTCCGAAAATAAATGAATTGTCTCATTAAAAACTAAACTTTGCTGTTTTTTCCAATTGCATAGGATTCTTTTTCCCCCAAGGATTTTCCCTGGTTATTTCGCATTTTTTCTGATTTTATAAATAATTGGAATCTAAAATTATATTTGCAATCAGTATAAGACCTCAAGACCCAAATAAACGTACAAATGATCATCTTTCCAAGTGACTGTATTACACGTGTGGAAATGAGTATACTACTATTTTCCTGCGCAATCACGATATCAAACGAGAATTTACATATTACATAAATACTACACTATGAAAAATTAAAATAAACTTTACTTACCTCTTAAATTAAAAAAAGAAGAGTCGGACTTTATCAGCAAAAACTAGCGTTTATCGAAGGCAACAGGAAATAGGAAATGCAATGCTAGCTCGCTGAGATGAAACTTCAAAAGCTTATATCAAGTTGAAGTGCGCGAAGTGCTGATGCGAATGGATAGATATTTTTGAAGATTACAGTTAAGAAAAAAAACTGCTTCAACGGAAAAATGCATATTTCCATTCTGAGTTATTAAAATTATATCTTTAGAAAAACTTTCTTTAAAATACAAATGTGTATTGTATTACCATGTTTAATAAGATGATTGTTCCATCGCTCACATTATTTATTTTATAGTTTATTGGATAACATGTTTGGTTTGCGTCTTTCCATGTTTTTATTCACAACCACACATATCTTATATTATATTTCAAAGTCAAATTATAAATATATATTTGTTATTTTTAACAAAAATCTATTGAATACCAAATAAATGACTTATTAGGTATGTCCCCAGGAGGGTCTTCCCAGGGATTCCCCAGGAAGGTCTTCCTAGAAGGTGGCCTCCTAGGTACATCCCCAGGAATGTTGTCCCGGGGAGGTTGCTCCTCGGGAATCTCTCAGGACGTTACTCCTCAGGATATCCTTAAATTAGCTTCCTCAGGAGAGCCTGCATTTGTCATTTTAATTTTGGGAGCAATTTGGGATGAGTTGGAGCTCCCGGGGAGGAATCTGGGAGCTCCTGTGCTATATGGGGTGTTTAGCTGGCCATTGCAAAACATGAACCTTATTTGTGTGGAAAATATTTTTAACTCTAATAGCTGTGTGACTCACTGTTCCATCTTGTTGAAATATACAATCTCTTCCACCTAAATCTGTCTATAAGGAAGAAATTTAGATTCCAACTATCAGATGTAATATTTATGGTTTTGTCTACCATTCAAAAAGACCAGACCTTGTTCTTCCATAATATCCAACTACTAGCCACACCACCAAACTTCCTCCTCCCATATGTCGGGTGGAATAAAATTCTTCCTCATTCTCACTACAAAGCCAACGGAACTGGTATCCATCAGGACCATATAAATTGAACTTTTTCTCATCTGAGAAAATGACAGTAGTCCATTCCATGCTTCAAGATACGTGGTCTCTCGCCCAAGGTAAGCGACTAGCTACATGCATTTTTGTCCACTTGGATGGTGTTGTCCCTTCTTAAAAATGAAGATTTTGGGCATTTTCATATAATTATACACAGTTTGACGTGACACACGTGTTAGTCCTGCTTGTAGTCGGACCTTTGAAATTGTAGAATTTTTCTTTTTATACTCTCGGATAATGTTTCTTTCATCACGAGGCGTCAGTGTTTTAGGTCTTCGTGTCTTTATTTTTAGTACCACAATCCTCTGGATTTCTAATATAGTTTGATATTGCAGTTTTACTAACGCTAATTAATTTAGCATTATCTCTGATGCTTTTCATACTTTTTTCTAAATGCTATGACTTGGCCATTTTGAAAATTATTTAAAGGTATTCCTTTAGACATTCAAAAAATAAAATAAAAATAAAAATGAAGAAATATATATATTTATTTTTTTGACAAAAACAATAATGATCTTTTACATTATCTACAGGAGAAGCATCTAATAAATTCAATTATTTATCGCTGTCCTTCTACTTTTTTTTTTTTACAGTGCGATAGTTAACTATGTTAAATTGTCTATAAAATAATTGCTGTAGCAATCAATTTTTTTATGTCGTAGCAAAAGAATGTGTATAAAATGATATCCTTAAAAATATCAGACCGTAAATGTAAATCACAATTAAGTAAATTAGAAAAATCGAGGGTCCTTCTACTTTTTTTTTACGCAGTGTATATTTGGCATCTATATAACCTCAGTTAATGGAGTGAAATTCGGTGCTGTAGTTTTTGAGAAAATCTGTTTAAAAAAAAAAAAAAAAAAAAAAAAAAAAAAAAAAAAAATCTCATAAAATTGAAATATTTGTAAGGTGATAATAGGATAAAAATATTGTCAGATAGATAGCCACATCTGGGAAACAAATCAGGAAATTTGATTGAGAGGCATGTTTCCAATGCTTATACGGCAATTCCCTTTACCGGTAGTGGAAAATTGGCGCAGAGGTAGAGCCTATCGACACCACTAAACTTTAGTCGTACTTTTCGGCTTATCTAATTACAGAATTTGTGAGTTTTTATTAAGGTGAAGAATACTATAAAAAATAGTGGTATAGATGGGATCCACCTCTGCGCCAATTTTCCGTAGTGAACCAACGCCCCCTTGATATTTGAGAAATCCTTGACACGCGTCCCGAAAACGTCTCACAAAGCAGGCATAACAAAGAAAAAAGATCATTTCCTTGGCTCCTGGATATCCACGAGCCAATGAATGATTTTTTTTCGTTGTTTTGCCTGCTTTGCGTGACGTTTTTGTGACGCGTGTCACGGCTTTCTCAAATACCTACGGGGCGTTGAGTGAACACGCTCGAAGTATAATCGCTCTGGTTATTTGTGATTGCTATTCGGTAGATCGCATTAAATTCTCCATCATTGTTCTCCGTTTTGCCATCATTTTTACAGAAATTCTGAATACATAACAGAAACGAAAGAAGAATTTTAACTTTACGTAATCAAGAAATGTCTGACATTAAATAAAGCGAAAATTTCTATTAAGAAATTCTGGCATGAATTCAGAATATCTGAGTTAAAGACGAAACTGGAAAACCTGTTCTCCACAAGAAAAAACGCCGTTCGCGGTATCCACACGGATTCCATAAGCAAAATCTGCGGTATAGGATTGGGTTCATTACCAGCCAAGGATCCGAGCAGTGTCGCCAAATCTGCCGGTTTTTTTATTCAGACATTTCAAATTCTCATAAGAAAGATTTACTAGTCATTTTCGTTTTAGATAAAGCTAAGCGATCAGAGATTAAAATTATTAAAAATTACTATTCAAACTTTTCTAGCGTGGATTCGGAATTTCTGAATAAAAAACCTGCCAGATTTGGCAACACTGATCCCGTGCAGGATCCTAGTAGATATACATTTTTGTGACTGCAACCTCTAGGATTAATAAATATGTCAATGGATAAAAGAGATAACTTTCATATTCAGGTAGATAAACTGGAATTTCAGTGCAAATGAAAAGAAAAAATTATTTCGACTGTTTTCAACTAGCAACAGAGGTACAAAAAATAATAACTTTGTAGCAAAAAAAAAAAAAAAAAAAAAAAAAAAAAAAAAAAAAAAAAAATTGTGAGTTATTTATGCTGCGTAGAAAACAAAAACAAATTTGATACTCTGTACTAGCACTATATTTGTAAAAAACCCCATGAATTTACATTATTCCAATAACACATACTGGACAATTGTACCATAAAATATAATAAATAAAGACACAATATTACTTAACACGTTCACGCCGGCGCGGTGGGTCACACTCGACTGTCTCAGAGTTGTCAAGTCTCCGGCTTTTTGCACACCACTGTTACTTTAGAGAAAATGTTGTTCCTTTAGATCGCCCAATTGTTCTAATTAAATAAAATAACATTTTCTGATTAAAATACTGGTATCCAAAAAGCCAGAGACTTGGCAGCTCTGAGACAGTCGAGTGTTACCCACCATGAAGAGATAAATGCTGAGCAAGAGATAATGCTCTTGCACACGAAGCTTTCTTTTCTGAACTTTGAGCCATTTTACCATTATATTTTCCTGAAGACGGCTGTAGAAACAGCTCGAAACGTAGAAGTTAACTTTTAGCTTATTAACCCATTAATGCTGACTTCGAAATACTCGATCAATTTTGAAATTTTTGTTCATATTTGTTCATCCTGTGTGTCTATTAAGTACATCGAACATAAATTTTATTTTTCCCGTTGTATTTACTAAGTTTTTTTAATGGTATATTTTTGTACCAACCGGCGTTTGTGTAGTATGAAATCACTTTTTTATGCAAATTTCGAACTTATTATTTGATTGCAATAACAATAATTATTATAATTATAATAATAGTTTCTAGATTTATATACTAGTAAAATATTACTTATACTTGTATAATAAGGATTTTTTTAATTAAAATTATATTTAAATTTTTTTATTTCAATTCAATTTGCAAAAGAAAATTTTGTAAAATATATAATTTACAAATTCTGAAACTTAGAAAAAAAGATTTAAAAATTATAATTACCTTTAAAAAATAGTAATATATTTTTAATAAACTGAATATTTATGCATTAGAATCAACATGATAACTTTTTTGTTATATCCAAGCACTAATAAAATATATAGAGCAGAAGAATATTTTTTTTTGTGATAACTTTTGAGTCCAAACCGACATTTATATAGCAATAAAGAATTACGCATCTCATTTCATGACACGTATTTATTCATAGACGACATTTTTATACGTCCTTGTATTATAAAAATTCGTTATAACGAGAGAATGGAAGTGGTACAAACGAAACATTTTGCGACAAAAACCAGCACAAACGAATGCCGTAATACAATTTAGATTTCGTCGATTGGGTGGGTCCACCGAAATGGCCGCCTTGTGTTGGAAAAGTGGAAAATTCGTTATATCGAGAAAACCAGAATGGCACAAACGAAACTTTTTACAGCACAAACCGACATTTACATAGCACTAAAGAATTACGTATTTCCTTTCGTGACACGTATTTCTTTACGATTTTCAGAAGTGATTTTCTGTAAGTGACCTTGAATTATAAAAATTCGTTATAACGACGTAGTACGGAAGGGGCGCAAACGGAACTTTTTGCTGCACAAACGTAGAATAAATGAATGCAATAACAATATTTTGATTTCGTTGAAGGGGCTGGGGTGTCGTTTCACTGGCCCCACCCATTTTGTTCGTTATAACGAGAGAATAGAAGTGGCAAAAATGAGAATTTTTGCAGCAGAAACCAGCACAAAAGAATGGTATTGATTAATTTTCAAAATCAGTGTGAGACGAGGCCAGTGAAATGGACGTCTATTGTTTTATTTTCTGATCGCCCTAAGTAAGACTGAGACTACATATATGCCGGTTGGTACAATTTTCTACCATTAAAAGTAAAAATGAATATATGAAACGAAACAAAAGTAATAATAGAAAAGTAATAACGAAACAAAAGTAAAACTAACTTTAAATAGCACAGTCGTTTAAAGTACACTATTACAATTGTGATTCCATTTAAAAACACAATTAAAATTTCAAAAAAATATGCGTAACTTAACCGTTTTCTTTTTGAAGGTAGAGACATACTGATCGATTTCGTATTCACTCAGTTTTTGCACCTACCACTACGCTCATTTTTCACAAAAATGCGGGAATTCTATTTTTATACTTATTTGTGATTATTTAAGATGTCAAATGCATCATTGTTTGACAGATTGTATCATCTAGTGATAATTAATAAAAATAAATCGGTTTGGTAGATTTTTGTACCAACCGGCATTAATGGGTTAAAGTCGCGTGTTTTGTGTTCCATTAAGCAAGATTGTGTCTTTACTTAATATATTATTCCATTACGAAGCTTTTCGCAAAAGTTAATGAAAAGTGTAAATTCATGCAAAAAAAAAAGTTTTTCAGAAACTTCGAAATACAAAATCTATTTGTATAATTACAGAAATATATTTTTAGCATTACCTTGATATTTAAATCTAAAGAAAATTTATTATTTTTACAGGTTAACATAATAAGGCCAGTTTAGGTCATTTTTAGTAATCAGTTTAGTACTTTTATTTTAAATGCAAAACATTTCCTTTAAACTTAATACATTTATGCTTCCAACAAAAGGTTTTATAATATACATATATCTTATAATATTTGCAGTGGTGGAAAATTGGCGCACAGGTGGAGCCTATTGACACCACTAAATTTTAGTAGTATTTTTCGGCTTATCTTATAACAGTATTCCCGAGTTTTTATTAAAGTGAAGAATACAATAAACAATAAGTGGTGTCAATAGGCTCCTCCTCTGCGCAAATTTTCCACCAATGTATTTGTAATAAAATCATTCAAAAATTTTATTGAATGAACACGCAGAACATTTAATTAACAAAATGTTGTATGTCATAATTCCAATTAAAATTTTGAGGCAAGAAATTTCCCAAATAACTGTAAATTCTTAATATTCCAAGCATATTTTAAATAAAAACACACAAGCAAAGAAAATAAAGACAGTTTAGACGATAAATGACGAAAACAATGAAAAAATAATAAAAAAGTTAAATTTTTCCCATCAATAATCTTTCTTTTTACATACAACAACAAAGTAGTTCAGATTTTTTTTATGAATAAAAATTTTATTTAAACAACAGGACTTTTTTTACTTGTAACATATTAATAAATAATACTTTAAAATAACAAAAAGAAAATTTCCTTCCTTTTTTAAGCTTTGTTATTTATTAATAAAAAGATATTTTTTAAATGATCTTCTTATGACGTGATATTAATTTGGAAAGAAAATTAAGTTTTTTTTTTTTTTTTTTTTTTTTAATACGCCACAACAGAACACATAAATTTGTTTTTACAGTACAAACCTTTATTTATTAACCAATATTACTGTTTATGTAACAATATCTATTAAAGTAAAAAATACTGCATGTCCCTTATTAATGATTGTTTTTTAACAAAAAAGAGGAAGTAAAACAATGAAATATAATTCTCCATTAAAATAATAGGGAAAATGGGACACATCTGAGCAGGGCCTGGTTACCGTCTAGACAAACTTCCATCACTTCTTTTCAAAAGAAATTTTCGCCTTGTTGATCCTTGCCAAATGTCTGGTTTTGTTAAGTCAAATAAACGTAGTTTAAACAAGAAATACTTTATTATATATGAAATAAACTAAGGATCTAAAAGACAGAATAAACTTTAATTTAAAAAAAAAATATTAAATACTTTTTCTGGTTCCACGTATGTTTTTAACATGGAAGGAAAACGAAAGTTTGGCCGATATGCCTTATGTTATCGCATCGCAATGACACCCTTTCCCTTAATAATAAGAAAAACCTGTAAATATTTGCTTTAACCGAGGCTACAGCAGCATAATTAGAGTAAACGTTAAATATATATATTAATTTAACCATGTTACGTCAGGACTGGCAGTTCGGAAACATTTTAATTGAAAAATTACTAATTCATACTAGAAATTCCCAATAGTAATTCTTGCATTATTTAACACATTGAAAGCATTGTGACTGTTTTAATACCACTCAATTTTAATCAAGATTTCTACACTAAATTTGGAAAAAAGTTTTGCTTTGGTGTTTACCAGTTTGGTGGTTGCCAGTTTAGCCTCCATTTATAATTCGAAATTTGGAAATTCGTATCGGAAATTTCGAAAGAAGATTTATTAGTTTAGGTGCTCGTTAAATGGCTCTTATTAGATAAAGCATAAAATACTATTCTTTATTTCTGATGTGAACTCTAAATTTTTAAATAAAAGTGGAGGCCAAATTGACAACCTTGCTTTGGTTGTATGGCGCAGCTGCCAAAGTCTTACGCTTTTTTGTACCACAAAAATTTTACTGTAAATTTTACCTTCTTAAATCGCCGTAATCTGCCGATAAAATAAGGTAATATTTTCTATTAAACTTTTGCGGTGCTTATAAAGCGGAAGAGTTTACACCTATGGATATGGACAGAATGAATGATTTTGATATTCGACTGAATTTTTCAGGCAGGAGTAAAAGTTTACCTGCCAAGTTTCGTATTATTTGTAATCAATTGAAACCAGAAAATTTGTTTAAAAAGAAAAAGAATTAAATTAAGAATAACATAACTCTTAACCTTTTCAGTACTAGTGATGTATATATGCCGTGTTGCCAGATGGGCTACTTTTTTAAAAATCAGATTCTTGATTGGCAACACTATTTTGAAATGGTAAAATGCGCCTTTTTTAACGACGTATTAATTAAGGCGAAAACAAAGGGAATTTTACCTCTTCAAAAAAGTGGTGCAAACAAGAAATCTGAATTTAAAAAAAAAAGTAGCCCACTGGCAACACTGTATATATGCATAATGAAGTTATGAATAAAGAGAAGGAGACATTTAGTGTACTGTCTACCAGTTGTAAATGAAGTAACTGAGAAGGTTATCACAAGATGGCGGCTGTTTTTAGCTCACAGGCTATCAAAGCCTGAGAGCTTATGTGCCCGCCGGTTCTGTGTGTACGTATGTACGTAACGCGATAACTCTTGATAGAAACATCCCATTTGCTTCAATTTTTTTTTCAAGTTTCATTCTGATAAGGCGATTCCATGATTAGTTTTGGGGGTTCATTGGTTAAGGATAAAGGGAGAAAAGGGGTGTTAGTCCACCCCCCACCCCCCTTAACCTTCTCACCGCCGCGAACTGATATATCCGTTCACTAAGCTGTAAGTTTCATCGTAGCAGAAGCATTTTTTAAATTAATATAATTCTACAAATATAACGCACTTTTAAAATATTTTGTTGTGAGTAATATTCTCACGGCTTATACTCCGTTACGTAATTAATTTTTTTATGTCATGTTTGAAAAATAATCTTATTTGGGACTTTTTCAAAAATTACAGGGAAAACAACATTACAATTCTGCCCTTTTGCTCGGCGGTCAGGGGGTTAATTCAGATAAAAGAGTTTTGCATGCATAATTATTCGATTTGCTCCAAATTTGGTATACCGGTTTATTATGTCAAGGAACTTTCCTGATTAGTTTTGGGGATTCATCGGTTAAGGATAAATGGGGAAAAGGGGGGTTAGTCCACCCCCCTTAATTTTGATAAATGGGTTTTTCATGCAGAATTATTCGATTTGCTCGAAATTTGGAATACCGGTTTATTTTCTTAAGGTGCTTCCTTGATTAGTTTTGGGGGTTCATTGGTTAAGGATAAATGGGGAAAAGGGGGGTTAGTCCCCCTCCTTAATTCAGATAAATGGGTTTTTCATGCTGAGTTATTCGATTTGCTCCAAATTTCGTATACCGGTTTATTATGTTAAGAAACTTCCCTGATTAGTTTTGGGCGTTCATTGCTTAAGGATAAAGGGGGAAAAGGGGGTTTAGTCCACCCCCTTAATTTAGATAAATAGCTTTTTCATGCAGAATTATTCGATTTGCTCCAAATTTGGTATACCGGTTTATTATGTTAAGGAACTTCCC
This sequence comes from Maratus speciosus, assembly GCA_963932465.1. Classification (NCBI taxonomy): domain Eukaryota; kingdom Metazoa; phylum Arthropoda; class Arachnida; order Araneae; family Salticidae; genus Maratus; species Maratus speciosus. The sequence goes on from OZ010796.1 coordinate 312,929,297, forward strand.
TGATTAGTTTTGGGGGTTCATTGGTTAAGGATAAAGGGGAAAAGGGGGGTTTGTCCACCCCTCTTAATTCAGATAAAAGGGTTTTTCATGCAGAATTATTCGATTTGCTCCAAATTTGGTATACCGGTTTATTATGTTAAGGAACTTCTCTGATTAGTTTTGGGGATTCATTGGTTAAGGATAAAGGGGGGAAAAGGGGGTTAGTCCACCCCTCTTAATTTTGATAAATGGGTTTTTCATGCAGAATTATTCGATTTGCTCGAAATTTGGAATACCGGTTTATTATGTTAAGGTGCTTCCTTGATTAGTTTTGGTGGTTCATTGGTTAAGGATAAATGGGGAAAAGAGGGGTTAGTCCCCCTCCTTAATTCATATAAATGGGTTTTTCATGCTGAGTAATTCGATTTGCTCCAAATTTGGTATACCGGTTTATTATGTTAAGGAACTTCCCTGATTAGTTTTGGGGGTTCATTGGTTAAGGATAAAAGGGAAAAGGGGGGTTAGCCCACCCCTCTTAATTCAGATAAATGTGTTTTTCATGCAGAATTATTCGATTTGCTCCGAGTTTGGCATACCGGTTTATTATGTTAAGGATCTTCCCTGGTTAATTTTGGGGGTTCATTGGTTAAGGATAAAGGGGGAAAGGGGGCTAGTCCACCCCCTTCCCTTAATTTAGATTAACGGATTTTTCATGCAGAATTATTCGATTTGCTTCAAATCTGGTATATCTTTTTATTATGTTAAGGAGCTTCCATGATTCATTTTGGGGATTCATTGGTTAAGGATAAAGGATTAAAAGGGGGCTAGTCCAACCCCCTTAATTTAGATAAATGGGTTTTTCATGCAGGATTATTCGATTTGCTCCAAATTTGGTATACCGGTTCATTATGTTAAGGAGCTTCCCTGATTAGTTTTGGGGATTCATTGTTTAAGGATAAAGGGGTAAGGGTGGCTAGTCAACCCCCCTTAATTTCGATAAATGAGTTTTTCATACAGAATTATTCGATTTGCTCCAATTTGGTATACCGGTTTATTATGTTAAGGAGCTTCCCTGGTTAGATTTGGAGGTTCATTGGTTATGTATTAAGGGGGGAAACGGGGGCTAATCCCCCTTCACTTATTTTTGAGCGGCATTATTCTTTAAAATAAGAGTATAATGTACAATTAATGTGAATAGCCTGTGAGCTCTCTGCCATCAATTTAGTTGGGCACTTTTCTTTTTTTAAAGTCAGAACAACAGTTTCTGATTGCAGCCGAGACAATATTTCCTCCCAGGGCTGCCAGTGTGTACTTTACAAACATTTCGTACCGTAGGTATAGATCCTGGTTCAAACTAAATGTCCTGTTTTGAACTTGGACAACCCTGGATCAGAACCAGTGTTGATAACTATAGCTTTACTCCTGTAGAGACAAAAGACTTGTGAAATACATATTTGTGAAATTTCCTATCGCCATTTATATATTTCAATTTGGCATTTATATATTTTGATTTATAACATACAAATTGCAATGGTTATTGTTAATAAAAAGACTAAAGAATAGAAATTTATAAACATAAATAATACGATTTGTAGCATGCTAAGAACATAACTGTAAATAAAATAAATTTCTTATTACTGCCAATTTTTAGGGTTTATTTATTTTTTATTTTTTACAACTAATATTTAACAGTAATTTTTGCCTTGTTTAATCACCGAAATCTTCTTTTTTAACATTCTTCCGCTGAACCAATTTCTTCTAAAATTTTGCTCTACTAACAGATTTTTTTTCTTTGTACAGGAACAACCGTAAATTGTCCACTATTTTTCTTTTATATTAAATTCCCTGAAGATGTCGGCCTCTGAAGTCTACCTCGGACATCGGATGTCAACAAGAAGAGTAATGATACGTGAAGGACTTTGTATTTGCTCTTTTCTGAAAATGAAATTGTAATTCTACCTTTTTATTTTAGGGAATCTGCTTACAAGATCTATACAATACATGCTACTGTATAATATGGATTAAATAACAAATTTTTATTTACAGCCTCTTACTAATGTTAAAAAAACTCTAACAAAGCGAACATAACACGTATAACCATAGATGACAAAATTTAATAATTATTCCAGAGTCTGATCTGAGACAAACAGATCTAAAAACGAAAAGTATATATAAGGAAATGTGTCGTCTTTCGATGAAAAACTTAGTACATTTAATTTTTAAATTTTTGGTTAAGTAAAATCTCCAGTTGGAAACATGTTTGTCCTAGATCAGACTCTGGAATAATTGAAGCGGTCATTTAGAAATGGAGCACCGCCCCCTGAATACTAGGCCTGAGCGCTGATACGAAAATGGCGGCTGCCGAAGGCGGATTTTTTTCAGCGTATGTTCGATCCCTTAAATGTTCGTACCAATAATTTTTTAGCTTTTTTAAGTTTGATTTTTTTTAGATTAAACAAGTCAGAGACATCCTTTATACAATACTGGGGTCTACATTTAAGGGACCGTACCTACGTTAAAAAAATCCGCTTTAGGAAGCCGCCATTTTTGTGTCTGCGCTCAAACGTTGCCATCGAAATACTCAAGGGCTGAGGACAAAAGTTGTGACGTCATCACAAATCGACCGACTTCTCACTAGTGTTTGAGATCCCACCGGAAAACTTTGAATAGAAATTTTATTTTATATTATTTGTAGAATATATATCATTTTATAAAACAGTAGTAACTACTTAAACTTACTGCTGAGAATTCGGAAACCCTAACTAAAAATTCAGCCAGATGCGGAATGCCACAGTGTTGCCACGTCTGGCTGATTTTTTATTAGGGGATTCCAAATTCTCACCATTAAGTTTAAATAGTTACTATTGTTGTATAAGATGGTAGATATTCCGCAAATAAAATAAAAGGAAATTGCTATTCGAAATTTCCCGGTGTGAATTCCAACACTAGTGAGAAGTCGGTCGATTAATGATGACATCACAACTTGTGACGTCAGGCTTTGAGTATTTTGATGGCAGCGGCTCAGGCCTAGTACTCAGGGGGCGGTGAATTGAGTCAACTCCTATACTATTTCGTAAGAGTTAAACCCTTTTTCTAACTGACTGATTCAAGTAAGAGATGTTGGCATATATGGTATAACTCAACTTCAAAGAACGCTATTATTCGAAGCTTAACTCGTTAATTAAAATTCCCATGAAAGAAAATAAATTCACTAAACGAAAAAGTTACTTCAAAATTGATAATTGGTACCAAATGATATAAAATACCTTTTCAACTCGTGTTAGCTTTCAAATTTTCCTGTTTCAACTCACAGTTTCAAATATTTTCCAAATGAGAAGTGAATTAAACTGAAATATTTTTTTTTCAGTAACTCCTATAAACATAATAAGATGTTAAGAAACGCATAAGAAGAAAAACAAGTCAGAAATTGTACATCAAACGTGGACGATGAGGCGCGTTCGTACTGTAACTAGTTTTATAAATATTCAGATCTTGGTGCAATAGCTGCTGCACTCTTATACAAAAATGCATGAATACTAAATTTATTATGATTATATATATTAAATTCAGTAAAACGGAAATAACATGACTCCATCTTAAATAGGACGTAATCACCATAGCAACCTAGAATCATTACCTATCACGGGATATCATCACATTAATTACACATGAGAGGATTTAATATAATAAAGAAAACTTTTATTAATATCTTTTTAAGTTTTGATTCGATTATCATAACACTTGAAATGACTCGACAAAATTATGCAACGATTATATATATTAACCCCTTAATTCTCGCTCCCGTCATATTCACGGTCTGTGTCTTTTACTCAAATTGTTTGATTCCCGCCAGTTTTATAAAATAGAGAAATTGGGTATATTTTGGTATCGTTTTTGCTGTCATTAAATAAGGTGAATATTTCTTTTTCATAAAAGTGGTGCCAATAAGCAATTTGAATTATTCAACTCTAATTTAATTCGAGCGTTAAGGGGTTAAATTTCAAACCATTCGGTTGGGTAGTTTTTGCGCTGTTATATGCGGACAGACAGACGAACCTGACAACTATAGGTGCTTCGTATTTATATATTTACGAACGCACCTAAAAATGATTGAAAGAATTTTATTTTTTATCATTTTTACCCTAAATTAAACCTATTTTTATGTGTAAATTATAATTTTGATGTATAAAAAAGAAATAATCTTTACTACATGTATGGCGATGTCCAAAATTTATCTACGAATGACTACATTTCTTTCTGAGATTAGAGTCTGCCTAAAATGAATTACCCTAAAACTTCGTTCTCCCCCAAAGAGGATGGAGGAGTTGAAATAAATATATTTCTCAGGGTCACTACGAGCATGAAATTTTTATATTGAATACCAGTAATTTGTTGTGTAAAAAACTCGATTTATGTAATCGTGCGAGACATAAAGCGAGTTTTTCTATAAGGAAATATAGGGTTGTCCGGAAAGTTCTTGCCGATTTTCAAGGAAAATGAAATGCAGAAGATTTAATCCTTTTGTGCGCAGCTTTGTATGTATGCAAACAACAGTGTTTTGAATTTAAGAGATTTTTTTTATTCGTATATACCTAATTCACACCAGAAAATTAAAGTAGCAATATGTGCTTTAATTAATAACAGACATTATGTTTTTAGATAAAGCGAAATTAATCACTAAAACTTTCTGGTGTAAAGTGAGATTCTCTGAACTACGTAATTTCTAGAACGTATTTTATCATGGGAATTAAAGGCTTAAAGGTTAAGTTTTATAAAATAAATAATAATATAAAATAAAGTATTTGCAGACATACTTATTAAAATATTTACTAATTTGAAATAATGTAGCGTAAAACAGCCACACGACAGTAGTGTTTACTTGTATTGCAGATGTGCAACAGAAGATAAGATATATAAGAAAAACGTATCTCTGATTTTTTTCATTATTTTTCCTGCGTAATAAACCTTTTAGAGAATCATATATAATTTTTTCGAAACAAAATAATAAATCGCGCATTTAGGGTTTAAGTTTTAGTATACATTTATTAAATTATACTTTTGCCATTCGGTTCTACTACCTTCTTCCATCCAGTGTTCCCAGTGGGCTACTTTTTTAAAAATTCAGATGTCTTGATTGGCACCACTTTTTTGAAATAGTAAAATTTGCCTTATTTAATGACATGTTAATTAAGGCGAAAACAATGGGAATTTTAACGTTTGACAAAAGTGGTGTCAATGAAGAAATCTGAACTTTAAAAACGTAGCCCACTGGAAACACTGTTTCCATTTGTCGACAAGTCGCATATTGCCTTCTTTCCAAAACCTTTGTGATTTGATGGCAAAATACTTATCGCGATGCTTTTTTATGTCATTCAAAGCGTCTTTTCTTTGGAGAAGAGAAACAAAAATTATATATTAACAAAATATTAACAATATATTAACCGCAGCGGCGAGCGGCCACTTTTCGTCCGCAGCCCTTTATTCTTCTATTTATTCCGACTCTTTAGCTGAAGCAAGGTTTAGAGGTCCCCAGCCACGTCCCGAGTAAAAGACACTCTAGGGAAAGCCAGGCTGAAAATAAAATTGGTAAGCAATCGGCCGACAGCCGGTTGCAAATACCAGCGGTATTTGCACGATACCGGCTGCTGCTACCGGCTCCGTATCTTTTTTTGATACGCGGCCCAAATGCGGGCCAATTCATGAGGCGCACAGCAGGTCTGGTATCGGCAGAACGCTATGCCGAAAGCACGCCGATAGCTAAACATACGCATGCTGAGCGCAACCAGACATCAGAATAAATTGAAAAAAAAATCCATTTTGATGGCGCCATCTATGAACCATATTGGTATGTACATTTGTTAATATTTCAAAGGAGCATATTTCGGTGATGGAAGAGGTTGGGTTCGATTTGACGCCCCCAAGGACAGAAGGTAAACGATTTAACCATTTGACAACTGAGACTTGTTGAGGAGTTGATTTTATGGGGTAATAAGATGAAGACATTTCATTAAGTGGTGGTTTTCCGTTGTAGGTAAATGGTAGATGGGAAAATTGGAATTTTGAAGTGCTTTGAATTTTTTATTTATTTATTTTTTTTTTTTGTAATTGTCTTATATGCATGTATTTAAAAGTTAGTTTAATATTGAAAATTTCGTTAATATATTGTTAATATTTTGTTAATTAATATTGAGAAAAAGAAGCAAAGAGTAGTCGGACGGAGCAATGTCTGGAGAGTAGCGAGGGAGTACCAAAGTGACTCAAACGAATGCAAGGAGTTTGTCACTGACAGTCAAAGTTTGTCCCAAAAGTTTGTTTCTGAACACACATGATATACTTAAATTCCTCTCGCACCACTTTTTGAAAATAAACTTTTGCAAAAGAAGCGTGTTATAAAATGTATTTTTTTTTTTAAATAGTGGTACGAATAGAATATAAAAGTAGTTACCAGTGGCCACAAATCGGCACGAATTTTCTGGAACCAATACTACAGAGCTCCCACAGGCTACTATTTTTATATTCTACTCGCAACAGAATCTTTCTAATATAAATTCAGAACTATATTTCTCTTGCAAATGTTGTCAAATTGTGTGTTAAGGATTTCTGTTTTAAGAAAAGAAATAAAAAATAGTCGCTTGTGGCTAAATGTCGCCCATATGCAGCAACAGTGTGGCATTCCGTATCTGGCTGAATTTTTATTTAGGGTTTCCGATTTCTTATCAGTAATTTTAAGTGGTTACTATTGTTTTATATGATAGACATTCCACAAATAAAATAAAATGAAATTGCTGTTCAAAATTTACCGGTGTGAATTCGAACACTAATGAGAAGCCGGTCGATTAGTGATGACGTCATAACGTGTGTCCTCCTGCCTTGAGTATTTCGATGGCAACGACATAACACGCACGCGGGGCTAACGAGAAAGACAGGCGACCGCGGTGCATTCCACGTATGTTTTTTTACAGACAGCTGGAGTCACGTGAGGCTCGATTGCACCAATGAAGGTGTACGAAAAGAGCATCACGTCACTCTAGCGGTCTGTAAAAAAAGACACATGGAATGCACCGCGGTAGCTTGTCTTTTTCGTTAGCCTCGCACGCACGTCATGTGACGTCTCATCGGCAGTCACAAAGTCACAAAGTGACGTCACAGTGATGCTGTCGTGAAGTCGTAATAGTGTATGGCCATGGATTTGAAAAATATGAGTAAAAGAGCATTATATTAATTTTTCTACACAGACTTTTTTACTGTACGATAAAAGTAAGACATGCTCATTTTTTATTTATTGTATAATTTTGATTTTAGCGAAATTATGTTTCGAGAATAGCTTATACGTATTGTTTATTTCAGTAAAGTATATTTTCTTTCTGCCAACAAGAGACTACGTGGATTTCTTTTTCTTGAGCAGAGAAACTTTCTAAGAACTTATGTTTTCGAAGTATAATGAACGTATCAAAGAATAAAGAGTCTTCCAACATAACTTTTTTTGTTCTTGTTGTTCTAATATTTACTTCGCGTTTTTCCGGTACTCTTTCCTTGCCTACGGCGTATCTTTTAATATGAAAGTAAACATCTATAATTAGGAGAGAAAAGAACAAGCTGCACGGAACTTGAGAACAAAGATGTCTTTCTTCGTTGAAAAAAAAATGACAAATCTATTTTCAACACGAAAAGAAAACACACGTCGAAGTTAATAAATTTCATTTTTATGTTAAATTAAATTTTTGTTTTCCACATTTATTTACTATTGTTAAATTATTGTTTCCATGAATTTTCAACATAAAAAATAAATATTATTTCTCAATCTAAAATGTAATGTATTTGACCTTTGACTTTTATAAAACATTTTTTTTTTGTTTGTTTGGTGTAAGACGCAGAAAAAAAGCTGTTCATTCGACATCTCACGAGCAGCCATGTACAGTCGTGGAAAAAAAAAAAAGTAAACACCTCCTACTAACTCCTCAACAAATTATCGTAGAAGAAAGTTACTGATACCGAACTATTGGAAATAAAGTCTATTTTTAAATGATGAATATAAAATTTGCTTAGGATGCCATCTACATATTAAAACGAACCCAAACTTCATTTTTTTTTCAATAGTAATACACAATTTTGACAGCATAAATGAATATAAAGCTACACCCTTCAATTACCACAAAAACAAATTTTTATGCAATTCGTGCCATAAGTTTCCGAGAAATTAATTATTTTAAAACGAGCGTATTTTAAGGGCTGTATCGAAATTGAAATTCGGTACTCGATTGTTAACCGAGAGAGCCCCCTTCTTGATCAAGGCACCTTAATCGACACTCAAGCAGCCAATGAAGCCTGCTAGATTACAGGAGAGCATAAGTAATTTATAAATATCTAGTCACTTCTATAATAGTTATATATAATACTTCTATAATTCCCCTAAACCAACATTTTTCCGTTTTTTAAGCATAATTTGAAAAATACTTAAAAGAAAAATGTGAAATTTTGGATTTCCATAAAGCAGGACTTAATAAATCTAAATCCATGAAAAAAATTGTAGGTTGCAATTCATATTTTTTTCGAATATTAATTTCATAATTCATATCATAAAATTATAAAAATTGCAAATTCAGCTTATTTATGTTTGGGTATATTAGTATTATTGCTACACAAAGTATTAGCACATTAAGAGCATAATTTCAGAATATATAAATAAAAATATGAAAATGTAATTTAACATTAGAAGCACTAAAATTTGATTGTTTATAATTCAAGCACTTATCATTTAAAGGACTTGAAATTTGGTGTCTAGGCATAGTTTGAACCGAAGTTTTGAAATATCTCGCTAAAATTGGGTATTGCCATTGAAAAAATGAAGTCTGGATTCATTTTAATATGTAGATTGCCCCTTAAGCAAATTTTATATACATCATTTAAAAGTAGGCTTTATTTCCAATCATTTGGTACCAGTAACTTTCGTCTACGTAACTTGTTGAGGAGTTAGTAGGGGGTGTTTACTTTTTTTTCCCCACAACTGTACCAAGAAAGTTATTTGTTCGATTGCCTGGTTGTTGGCGTTAGCTAGAAAAATCTATCGCACGTAGAGATTTGAAATTTGCTTCTGAAAAGGAGAAGACTGTTCCCAATGCACTGGATACTTAGATTTCAGATTTTGTCATTACATTTTTTGGTATTTTTTATTGGTTTGTGTAAGTGCTCGATTTGTTACATATATACAAGTAATTATGCATATTTTTTACTACGAGGGCTGTTCAATAGGCAAGAAAAAATAATTTTACTGTCGCTAAACCACTCATCAGAATAATTATTTCTGTGGAATAAAGGAATTTTGCTGTTGTTATTAACTATTTACTCTCTGGTGTTGCTTTGACGCAACGGTAAAAATAAATGCTTAAGCTTAAGTTAAATTTCAAGCTACCACTATTTTTGAATTAAAAAAATTGCCTTATTCAATAACAGAAACTTTGACTATTTAACCCCTTCAGGGGCAGGCAATTACGTTTGTGAAATGCTAAATTCCCTCCAGAATCTTTGAAAAATTCTATTTCATAATAAGAAAAAGCAATTTTACGGCTTTTTTCCACTAAAGTTAGAAAAGTAAAATTTAATTAAATTTTTCTGGTGTAAAACTTCAATATTCGTAGGTGGTATATAATATATACCGGTGCCCCTCAAGGGGTTAAAGTATCCGATGCCGATTTTTTCAAACGGGCACAGAATTTAATCGCATAACGCTGTTCCAAGGAAGCTTCGATTTCATCAAATGGTCGCTGATCGTATGCACGGCAAAACAAGCTTGAGTTCAGTCACGTGACACTCTGGTACAACAGCCCTCATATGCCATCTATAGACCTCTTTTGCTAATCCACTAACCGCCGAAACTATAACATAGGGATTTACAATATTTTTGCCTAAAAGCCTTTGCCCCCACAAATTTTGAAAGATAATCTTCGCTTTATTTAACCCATTAAGGACTAGCGTTACCATATGGTCACAGCATAGCTGTCGACCTTTTACTGTTTGTATACCAGTAATATAGAACAAAAATTTTTACTTTCTTTAATGACAGAAAATCTGCTATAAAGTAAGATAAATATTGCTTTTCTGAAAAAGTGGTACGAAAAGCAATTTTTGTATTTTAAAAGAAAAAATAATTCCGTCTTTAATGGGTTAATGATCACTTAGAGTTTACACTTTTAAGCAAGAATCAGGGTTGCCAGTTTTGCCTCCGTTTTTATTCAGAACATCCGTAATCGCGTCAGAAATTAAAAATAGTGTTTTTTACTTTATTAAATGACAGAAATTTTGTGATTACAGAAAGTAAAGATTTTTCTTTCAAAATTTCCGGCATGAATGTGAAATTTTGATCTAAAAACGGAGGCCATATTGGCAACCCTGGCAATAAATACGATGGCTGCTCCGCCTAAATAAATGTAATTTTTTGTATACATTATAAAGCATATACCTATATACGCGATTTCCACGCTATATATTTTTAGACACATGATTATGAGGAAATAACTGTTAATCCCTATGTTGAGATAGTAAATGTGATTGCAGCTTTACTATCAAGTCTTCAAAAAAACCGAACTCTTTTTTGTTTCCATCTCATACGAAGATATTGTCTGGAATTTTACCAATCAGAGCATTCTATAAATAGATCTTTTCAGTTATTCGGCTTTGCTTTGTTTTGCATTACTGTTTAAAACTGTCCATTGTACCAAATGTCCATTTTATTGCTTACATCTGCGGGTTGAGTTTATTCTTGAAAACCATTCTACTTGCAGCGAGAAAGTGCAGCTCCAAGCAAGCGAGAGTCAGTTGCTGGAAAAGCAATTATTTTATTGTAGTGAACAACAACAACTTTATTGAAAATGTATTTGATTGCAATTATTTGTTTCGAAAAATAAGGACCAGTTGTTATAGGGGAGATTAGGGAGGGTTCACCAAGGGGTAGGCTTGACCACGCATCCGTTTTACTATTTAAAAGAATTTCAGAGTTTTATCAATAGGTGTCAACCAAAGCTACTGGAATGCCCAAACAACAGTCTTTGTTTCATACAGATAATCAAAATAGGTGTGCAAAAATCATTTGTGAGGCGTTTTTAACCTAAAAGTTGTGTTTTCTGGAAATATTTTGTAATCTTTTTTCAGAAAAAATATATCATAGAAATTTAAATAAGCAGATTTTAAGTAATGCAGAAATATCGAGCTTTTATTCCAGATAAAGATTGTTCAGTAAGTTAGGCTTAACATAACAATGTGCTATTCTTTAGAAAAGGGCTATGTGAGGAGACTTGGCCCAGTTAATGTGAGGGAGGGTTGACCAGTTGCACAAGGCTCCCTTAATTAAGTGGTTTTAGAAATCGTTTTATGATACACTGTCCATAATTAAAGGTTAATGGCTATATATAAAAAATAATGTAAATTTATTCAGAAAAACTACCGTAAAGTGGGGTGATGGAAAAGAAAATGTTTAAAGCTGATTAACCCCTTAAGGGGCACGCAATTACGTTTGTGAAATGCTGAATTCCCACCGGAATATTTGAAAAAATCTATTTCAAAATAAGAAAAGCAATTTTACTGTTTTTTTTTTTTTCACAAAAGTTAGAAAAGTAAAATTTAATAAAATTTTTCTGGTGTAAAACTTCATTAATCGTAGGTGGTATATAAAATATACCGGTGCCCCTCAAGGGGTTAAAGAAAGAAGTTAAAAATTTCTATAGTAACCACTGCAAGAAAAAAATTAATGAAATAATGGAAAAGTTGATAGAAACTTTTCCATTTAAATATTACTTATAATAAGCAAACAAAAACAGTGAAAAGGACTACAAAGTATAAAATCAGCGGACTAAACCCTTTAAGGGTTCAGTTGTATGTTAATGAAACCATATAACCTTCCAGCCGCGGGCGACTTTTTCTGTGGGTTACTTTTTAACACTAGAACGGCGGGAAAATCTTACCTACTGGAACGGCGGGAAGGGGTCATTTTGACCCCTCGATGAAAATACTGAAATAACAACGCTAAAACAATTTTAAATGCCATACTTTGGCTAAAATATGTAATTTCCGTGTATTTCATAATTATATTTAATATTACTCGAGAATTTATTGAATTTTAGAAGTACTGTATATGTAACGCCTACATGGCGATTAATTGGACCATACTACAACTACTCAAAAAACTCATTAATTGGATATAAAAATCGATTTAAAATTAATGTTTTCACAAATTAAAACTAATGTTAACTAAAATAAAACACAATTTATAAAATAATATATATATATATATATAGATATATATTTCATCTAACGTATTCGCCGAATGATTCACTCTCTAAATCCATAAATGAGAAATTTGTTCTGTTGTTTCCGTTATTTAATTATAAGTGTAGCTGAATGATTAATATGTTAAGCATTCTTTTTCAATTTTATTTAATGCTTATAATACTCCAAATTGTGCACACGGATTAGGAATTAATTTAGTTGTAACAAAAAAATATAAATTTTTCCAGTACATTTTCTGCACAACTTTGAAACATGGTGCGCAAAATTCTTGAGATTTGTTTCCATTGCATGTCTGTACTTGACATTTTTCTCTTCATATCTTTTTTTTTTTTTTTTTTTTTTTTTTTTCTGAAGACTCAGAAAAGATCTTTGGGAGTTTTGAAACCATAAGATCCATTCTGAACACATCCCCTAAATTTAATGGAAAATCTCTTCTACTAATTGCTTGCCTGTTACACTTTTATAAATTATCCAGGTGTTTAAAGCTGCATGATTCAAAATAGTGTAAAAGATATGTACAGGCCATCGTCTAGAAACCGATTTCACAGAGTATTTCGGCACATCTGATCATGGATGCCCACACCATACTTCGTTGCGTTGTAATATTTTATTGAATCGGGCAACTTCTTGAGACCGTGCTCAGTTTTTATAGTAGAATGTAATGAGATCAGTAGAAAAACACTTTCTTTCGTTTGGCTTGATAGATGATAAGTGTCATATTATCACATTCCACTATCTTCGATGAATAAAGAGTACTGCGCATATTTTTCGATGATATAGAAATTTCTCTACTGTTCTTTTTCATTGTGCAACCAAACTTGTATTTTCAGCTTTTAACATTTTTGATAATTTGATGCTACTAAAATAGCTATCTGTCGTAATATTCCTCCCTCCGTTTAGATGGGGATCTGTTAATTTCATGAAAACATTTTACGGTAAAAGTAATTAAGGATTGGCTGTTTCATCTTTTTCTAGATAAATAAATTCATTCAAGAGGTATTGAGTATCAACGTCAACAGATCACTAAAGTTTTATTCCAAATTTATCCGATTTATTTGGCATATATTGCGTAAATTTATATTTATCTTGAGATGGGAACAATTGTTCATCAACTATAATATTTTGTCCTGGTCGGTAGCATGTTTTGCAATTTTCAATAAATTTATTCCACATTTCAGACGCAAGAGAAAATTTATCAGTCTGTAGTCTGCTAGATTTCGTTGCCTTTTCATCAAACCTAAAAAATATTTTTCTTTCTTTGAATCCATCTCTTGAGATAATTTCTATGCAAAATAGTATTCCTCATGCTTTGGACGACAATGAATTAAAATCTAAACCCTTTTTTTTATTGCTCCTCTAACATATAGTATAGCAACAAAAGCAGCTTCGAGTACAAAGAGTATTTTACTAAAAGGGTCAAAATGACCCCCGTCCGCCGTTCCAGGAATACAAGTCAATATTTCAAAAACTAACAAATCTAGAAAGCTGAATTTTTTTTCAGAAATATATGTTATCTATTTAGGAAAAGTCAAAAAATTTCAAATGATTTCGCCCAAGCAAACAAAAGTAATCAACGGACGAAAGTACTCAGGTGTCAAAATGACCCCTCCCGCCGTTCTAGTGTTAAAATTAAGATTGTTTGACTGCCAGCACTTTTTGAAGGAGAAATAATCACTTTAATTAATTACAGATTAAATAACAAGAGAATAAGACGAATTATACGCTTATAAAAAAGTGGTGGGAATCAAACAATCTTAATTTTTAAAAAGTAGCTGTTTGAAACGCGAAAATGGCTTTTCCCGAAGCTGGAGGTTTAATTTTAATTCCCAAACGCCACATTGCACCAGAATTTTGCTAATATCTTTCCATTTAATATGTTTGAGAAAGATTGCCTATTTCTTATGTCCAAATAAATTTGTTCGTAAATTCCGGTGCCAGTCATTTATTTCAACATTTTAGTACTGGAAGTACTTTGCCCCTGAAAGGGTTATAACAATGGAGTTATGAATAAAGAGGAGGAGACATATAGTGTACTGTCTATCAGTTGCGAGTGAAGTAACTAAAGATGTTGTCACAAGATGGCGGCTGTTTTTTTAAATCAGATCAGCAGTTTCTGTTTAATTCCATGGCAAACTTCCCACCATTAAATTTTAATAGAAATTTTCTTCTTGTTAAACCGCGTTATTCAAGGAAATATATTCTTACAAATATGGTAAAAAGTTCTATTTGTTTTTACTGGTGTCAGTTTACCGAGGTATTATAATCATTTTCAATGACACTGACAGGAGGTTGTATAGGTTTTCACAATATGGCGGAAACACAAGACCTGTATTTATTGTGACACCTGTACAAGACAATATTTAAGCCAAATAAACTTCCACCAGTAAAAATGAATGTGTGTTTCTGCCATTATTTGTGACTGAAATTTTGCATAAACAAGGCGTTTAAGTAAGAAGAAAATTTCTATTTATATTTACTGATGGATGTTTCTCTCGGCGGTAATCAACGCCAACCAAAGCTGTTACAGTTGAAGCTTCACTATTTTCAACATATGTCCTTTTTATTAATAGTTCCATGGTTACAAACATATTAATAATAAGTTAAGTGCTCATGCGGCTGCAAAAGAACATAGCATTGATCAAAAAGCTTAGGAAGATACGTTGAAAAATTTAATCAGGATGAATACAGTGACATGAAGTCAAACTGTGTGACAACTAGAGTTGTCAGGTCGAGTGTCACGAAAAGAAGTACTTGAAGACAAAAAAGCGGGAGAGTGACTCCTAAAACTGGACATAATAATGCTTGAAACCCTATGAAAATGGAACTTGTCAGTAACGCAATACAGTCTTAAATGTTAAAATTTCATTTTCCCTTCTGTGCAATTATCCCTGATCATACATAATCCTTTTAAACAAAAATTTTCACCCCTGACTAGTGATATCATCTAAACAGGTTTGTTTAAGCATCATATTTTCAAAAATATTTTTTTTATAATAATTAAAGCATGAAGCATAAATTTATTTTGCTTTCTTTAAACTGATTTTATTCCTCTTAACAAATATTTCAACATAAATCAAAGTGCGTCAAGCCTCCCATATAGTGTGTCAACCCTCCCATATGTGGCGAACACTGATGCTTTATTTTCTCATGATTAAAATATATCATTTTTTTCAATTTCTTATATATTATATTTATTTAGCAACTTTATTTTAATAACTGATTGTATAACGAATAAAATGATATATAAAACGTTATTCTACGTTCAATATTTAAGGGGACGAGGGACCTTAAAAATATTTTTTTTTATTTTTTGTAAATTTCACTTTAAATATTACTCAAAGGTACATTATATGCATTATGGCATGCATTTATTACAAAATAAATAAATAAATAAATGTTATTTTTGAGAAAAAAGTGGAATATTACGCGTTATCTTAGAAATCTCCGAAATGACCCCTGCGCATTCTATATCAATGAAAATCCCCAATATTTTTTATAAAAGTTTGGTTTATATATATAAATAAAACTGTGCATCGAATTTTATATATTTGAATATAAAGGTTAAAAAAAATGAAAATTTTGAAATTTTTCAAAAAAATTTCAAAATTTCAAAGTTTTTCAATTTTTTGCCTTTTTTTTTTTTGTAAATTTCACTTTAAATATTTCTCAATGGTACATTATATGCATTATGGCATGCATTTATCACAAAAAAAAAATACATTTTTGAGAATTAAATGGCATTTTACGCGTCGTCGGGGAAATCTTCGAAATGGCCCCTGCGCATTCCATATCAATGAAAATACCCAATATTTTTTATAAAAGTTTGGTTTATATATAGAAATAAAACTGTGCATCGAATTTCATATATTTGAAAATAAAGGTAAAGAAAGATAAAATTGAAAATTCTTTCTAAAAAATTTCAAAAGATTTCAATTTTTTACTTTTTTTTGTGAATTTCACTTTAAATATTACTCAAGTTTACATTATATGCATTATGGCATGCATGTATCACAAAAAAATAAAAAATAAATTATTTTTGAGAAAAAAATGGCATTTTACGCGTCGTTGTAGAAATCTTTGAAATGCCCCCTGCGCATTCCATATCAATGAAATTCCCCACTATTTTTTTTTATAAAAGTTTGGCTTATATATATATAAATAAAACTCTGCATCGAATTTTATATATTTGAATATAAAGGTATAAAAAATTAAAAAAAAATTCGATTTTTTCATTTTACCTTTATATTCAAATATATAAAATTCGATGAACAGTTTTATTTATATATATAAACCAAACTTTTATTAAAAAAAAAAATATATTGGGGATTTTCATTGATATGGAACGCGCAATGGTATGGAGACGACAATTTTTTTTTTTTGTTTTCGTGAGAAATGCATGCCATAATGCATATAATGTACTGTTGAATAATATTTAAAGTGAAATTTACAAAAAATAAAAAATTGATTTTTAAGGTTTTTAAGGTCCTTCGACCCCTTAAAAAATAAAAAAATCGTTTTATAAAAAGTGGGGCAACCCTCCCTAGTCTCCCTTATACTACATTCGGACTTATTTAATCGGATAACGATTAAAGATTAAATAAGGATTAATTTAGTATATACATGTAGTCACATGATCCAGCGCTCTCTAACGCTATGCCATTAGTAACGACTACAAACTACTTTACAAAAGTAATCACTACTTTGCACTTTTAGATTCTTTCAAAAGTTTCAGCAGTCGAAATTGAGAACACGGATTAAATAACATTGCAATCCTTTGTTATATCTCGCTTACGGGATGCAATCAAATAAGACCAATGTAATCAACAGAATAAAAATTAAAAAAAAATTGCATACAAGATAATGTCTTGTGTTTGTTTCTGTTAGTTTGTATGTATTTTACGATATTATTTAACGTAATTTGGAGAAATATACGTAACGTAATTACCATTTAAACATAGTTACATAAAAAGTGCCCTTCATTATTATTATTAAGAGGCACGGAAACAGAGTTATATATACAGGTCTTGCAGTCGGGCCGTTTTTTGAAGAACACTTTTATTTAACTTTACTTTTTATATTACTTTATAAATTTCGTAGAAACATGCCGGCAAGAGCGTTTTTCTTGCAATTGTTGCAGAAACCTACCACGAATTTTTTTCTAAAAAAATACTGGCTTTCAAAAAACGAACCAGTGGTAGCCCTGCATGTACTTGAAAGATTGGTAATAACAGGAAGCTAGTCATTATATAACACATTTATCAATAACCATGCACCGCATAAATTTCATTCGCTATTCTTATGGTAATCTTTGAGTTCGGATATAAAATCACTAGTGATTCATATCGTCGGTACCATGTCAAACTATCCAATGTGAAAACAGTGGGTTACTTGTTTTAAATTCAGATTTCTTGATTGGCACCACTTATTTAAATAGTAAAATTCGCCTTATTTAACCTTATTCAACACGTTCACCCCGGCGCGGTGGGTCACAGTAGACTGTCTCAGAGTTGTCAAATCTCCAGCTTTTTGCACACCACGGTCGCTTAATATTTGAAAAGACCATCAAAAGTGTGCCTATTTTTTTTATTACAGAAATTGAATAATTATAAGGTTTCTAAATAAAATATGCAATTAGTTTATTTTTAAGCCGAAAAAACAATATTTTATAGCCATATTCATATTTGTATAAAAGCCATCATGCGAGAATTATGTGTCTCAACCTCTTAAGCTCCGCCTCCGATAAAAGTAGGTTACTTTTTTTATTATTCAGATTGTTTGATTCCCACCACCGTAGTTTACGGCAGATAAAATGATACGAAAATAAAGCCATTTACACTATTTAAAAAAAACTGGTGGGAGTCAAACAATCTGAATTAAAAGATAGTAGCCTACATTTATCGGGGGCGGAGCTTAAGAGGTTAAGACACGTAATCCTCGCATGATGGCTTTTATACAAATATGAATATGGCTATAAAATATTTTGTTTTTTCACCTTAAAAATAAACTAATTGCATATTTTATTTAGAAACCTTATAATTATTCAATTTCTGTAATAAAAAAAAATAGGTACACTTTTGATGGTTTTTTCAAATATTAAGCGACCAAGATGGGGCTAATATTCCAGTTATTATCAGAAAGGCTTGATTCATCAGAATCCATATCAAAGTGACAAAAATATTACAAATCTATGACAAATCTATGGCAAATTATTGATCGTACAAATCGAACCAGAGTGCTGCTATTCAAAGACTTCAAATGGAAATTCCAGTTCAATTTTTCTGGTTTCAGAAGTTTTTTCCAGCAATTAAATCTCCAGCCCGAGAATATGACGGGCACGAGAATTAACGAACGACACCTCAGCCCGAGATATTGACGGGAGCGAGAATTAAGGGGTTAAATCGCCCAATTGTTCTAATTAAATAAAACAACATTTTCTGTATTGAAATGCTGCTATCCAAAACGCCGGAGACTTTGCAGTTCTGAGATTGTCGAGTGTGACCCACCGCGCCGGCGTGAACGTGCTAATGACATATTAATTAAGGCGAAAACAAAGGGAATTTTACCATTTCAGAAAAGTGGTGCCAATCAAGAAATATGAATTTTAAATAAGTAGCCCGCTGTTTTCACATTGTATAGTTTGACATGGTACCGACGATATAATTACCTATAGAGTTGTTTACTTAACTCTTCAATACATTCTTAATGTATTGCTTGTTTTAAGTTTTGTTGATAGTTAATTGAGTTGTCTAGTTTTATCACAGTGGTGTCACACTGTGCCCCGCTGGATACCACTAATTTTCAAAGAAATAGTCGACTTCTTGAATCGCAGAGATTCGATGATTTCATAAGGTAATGATTACTATAAAAGTTTAGTGGTATCCGGCACTTGTTTTATAATTTTAGAAAATTACGGAAAAACAATTCTAAATGCAAGGCTGCCACAAGCGACTATTTTTATATTCTGTCTGCACCAATATTTTTCTAATATATATTTTGAAATATATTTCTCTTGCAAATGTTGTCAAAGTGTGTGTTAAGAATTTCTGTTTTGAGAAAGTGGTGCGAATAGAATTAAACAATAGTCGCCTGTGGCAGCCTTGAAAATGCAAACATAAAAGAAATCTGTAAATAAAGTAATTTCAAATGAAGAAACCCAGCATGAAAACATGAATACATAATAACGCGTATGCAGACAAATGTTTAGAGGAAGAAAATTAATTTATTTCGTATGTCAGCACTTTATTTTACCAGCAAGTGCTTATGGAAAAGTCTACGAGTTTACGATATGGGCTGACAAACAGTGCAGCAATGATTTTTAGCTGAGATTCTCATATTGTGAAGCAGAACACTTTTCGCACAGAAGAAACAAGTTACGGTCACATGATTTTTAGAAAGACACATTTTTTTTCTCTGAAGTAGCGTTAACTCTCTCAGGGGCAAAGCAATTCCATTGATAAAGTGTTGAAATTAATGAATGACACCGGAATTTGAAAGCAAATTTATTTGTTTGTGTATAAAAAGCTGTATTTGTGTATAAGAAGCTTTATTTCACACGCATAACAGAACGAATTTTATTTTTGCCAAAATTCCGGTGCCAATGTGGCAGTTGAGCATAAAAATTAAGTGGTTTCAAAAACATACCAAGGTGTTAAAAGTACGGTCAGCTGCAAACTACTGATATTTTTATCGCACTACTCTCTACATTACATTGCTCAAAATATAGAGTGCTACAGTACGAGATACTGCGAAAAACTAATTGAATGCTGTAGTTTCGCTACTTGTATCGCACCACTTTCAACCACTGGTGGGAGGCAATTGCATATTTTTATATTTAATTTATATTTTGCATATTTAAGAATGCAAACATGCAATTAAAACTTAACCCGAGTCATTTATTAGAGCAAAAATATTTTAATATACATTGACGCCAAATTTTATGCTTTTTTGTTACTTTTAAAATTTAAAAGAAAATTTTGCATATTTAATTGAGTATTTTGGCTATTAAATAAGGTAAAATTTACTATTAAATTTTAGTAGTAAGAAAAAAGCGTTAAAATTGAAATCGATACTATACCTGTCGTCGTTCGAAAAACTTAAATATTAAATTTAAAGCTAAAAGTTCAGTTTTAGCTGAAAGAAAGATCACTCCTACTAATTCAGCTGCAAATTATCGTATTAAGAAGCTACAGACACGTATCATCTTGGTATGTCTACCAATAATTGATATATATATATATATATATATATATATATATACAGGGGCGGCCGGTCCATTGGGGCCACTGGGGCCAGGCCCCACTAGAATTTTCTGTTCATTTAAAAAATTTTGATTCATATTTTTAATTTAAAACTTAAAAAAAAAAGAACTGTTTACTAAAAATATATTGCAAAGAAACTCCTTCTTACATCGTGCCCACTCATCCGTTATCGACTCTCAGCATCTATTTCTTTCTCAGAGGCAATAAATCACTTTACTGGCCACTACTTACTTCTGAACACCAAGGTTACTGTATCGGGACACAAGACATTTGTGCCCATTTGGCGCGATAATGAGTATTTCCCTCCCTCACGTGTCATTCAATTTTGGCGATGTACTGCTCTTTTAGAGCTAAATCTTCCGTATTTTTTTTGCAATGGGGGGCACTGGGCGAGAGTGCCCTTGATCCAAAGTTTGTTATACGGGGATTCTCAAAAATATTCGTCGACATTTGTATTACTATTGCTGCTTATTCGTTGAATTACGCGATCTTTAAGTACTCTGTACTCTCTTTAAACGGAGACACATGTTATTGTTAAGGTGTATTCCAATCCAAACTGCTTATTTTCTGATTTATTTATAAATTCATTTTTACTCTCAAACGCATCAAACTGGCAAATTCTCTTATTTAGAAACTACATAATGGGACGTGCTTGTCGATTTTTTGAAAAATGCAGAAAATATTGCAAAAAAAATGCTATCAAAGTGGGAGTTTTGAACCGAATTTTCTGAAGCGGGAGATCTGGGGATGAAAAAAGGGGTCCTAATGAGAAAATAATTGTTTTAAAATCAAATTCTATTGAATTGAGCGAAAAATGAAACCACATGGCCTCTTAAACATCACTTCAAAAATCATCTCG
Organism: Maratus speciosus; assembly: GCA_963932465.1. Lineage (NCBI taxonomy): Eukaryota > Metazoa > Arthropoda > Arachnida > Araneae > Salticidae > Maratus > Maratus speciosus. The sequence goes on from OZ010796.1 coordinate 312,950,672, forward strand.
GCAAGTTTCATGTTTTTACTTTTAAAACTGAGTCTGAAAGTGTCCCAGAAAATTTCGAGCTGTTGAGGGTGGGAAAATATTTTTTCGAACACACCCTTAAATTCTTGAAATAAAAAAATGAATTCTGTAGATGATTTATTATGCCCTTTTCAACAATGAATTTGGAAGAAAAACTTGAAATTAAACGCCTGGGACCTTATCAACCGAAGAATTTTGAAATGCAACGAAAAGATGGGGGAAAACTACGCTATTTCTCTACACAGTGGTATCAAAAATTTCTGTGTATTTCAGCAAGTGAAGAAAAAAAAAAAAGCATTGTTCTGTTTTTATTTTTTATTGTTTGGAGGGATGAAATTATGGAGTATGGCCGGCTGTAACGATTTGAAGCATTTTTCTGAAAGAGTAAAAAAAAACATGAAATGAATACTACTCATTTAAATAATGCTTTTAACTATAAAACCTTCGGTTGGTTGTATGGTTGTATTTATGACGGCCAATTATCTGCACGGGGGATATAGGCCCAGGGGGGAGTGCCCTTCGTGGGGGTCTTTCTAAGGGAACCTAACCCGTATTAACGCTTGGAAATCCAAGGTTCGAAGAAAACCACGAAAACTCCGAACGATTAGGCCGACGGGCGCGATTGGGATTGAACCCAGCACCTCCCGTCTACCAGATTCGAGAGCAGAACCCCTCAGCCACTGGTGGGGCATAAAACCTTCGGAACTGTCAATATTGTAGTGCAGTTGGATGAAGGTTACAGGATTTCATTACAAAAACATAATGAAATGGTTGAGAAGAACAGGTATGTGCTAAATCGTAAATCGAGGTATGTTTTTAGAATTGGTCACATACGCCTCAAAACTGGACACTATATTGGAAGACCATTTAAACAATGCTACAGTATCTAAAAATACTTAAAAAACTATACAATATGAGCTGTTGGATTGTATATATGAAACGTATATGCATGAAGTTAAAAATGAGATTTTTGCTTCTAATTTTGTGGATTTACAAGCTGACGAAACTATATTGATGTAAGCTGCACTTCGCAATTTGTTATCATTTTACGATATATAAAAAACAACAAACCCTTGAAAAGGTTTGTTCAATTTATTGATGTCTAAGATAAAACAGCAGAGGGACTTACTATAATCTTAACTCAAAATTTAGAAAAGTTTTATTTAAAAGATAAGCTTGTTGCGCAAGCATATGACGGTGCGCTGTTGTGAGCGGGTGTCATACTGGAGTTCAAGAGCGAATGAGAGAAAATTTTAAAACATTTTTGAAAAACTCTATGGGACAGGAGCGATTAAGCACACTCTTGCTGTTCTTTCAGTCCACAAAGATTTTATTAGTACAATATCAAAATTTGATGTAAAAGTAAGTGAAAGATTTGCTAGTCGAAAAAATCGACGTGCCTAATTTCTATTTAAATAATGCATTAAATTTTAATTTGTGAATGGATTAAATCTCTGCAAGAAAAATATGTATTTTTTTCTATTAAATTATGAGATAATTATTTTTTGTTTGATTTGTGAATTTGTTTTTTAATTTAATAATGTTTGACCAGAGTAAGTTTAATGTGAATAATGGTAATTAAATTTAAAGTTAGTGAAAGATTTGCGCATCTAAAAACATACCAAACTTTTATTTAAATAATGTACTAAATTTTAATTTCTGAACAGTTTCAATGTTTGCAAGTAAAGTTTATATTTTTTTTCTGTAACGTTGTGAGATTGTTATTATTATTACTATTATTATTATTATTATTATTATTATTATTACTATTATTATTATTATTATTATTATTATTATTACTATTATTATTATTTTGTATATTTGTTTTTTAATTAAATAATGATTGATCAAAGTATGTTCAATGTTAATAATGGCAATTAATGGTATGTTAAAAATTGTAATTAATTTGATAAATTTGAAATTAACGTTGATTACTTGAAAAAATAATTAATTTTTTTTTTTTTTTTTTTTTTTTACAAAAGTAAGAAATAAAAGTTTTAAATAATAGTTAGTTTTAAATAATTTGTTTTCATGTTTAAACAACAAATATTAATACATAAAAATTTACAATATGTTATGAGGACCGGGCCCCACCAGTGAAGATTGGCACGAGCCGCCACTGTATATATATATATTAAGTCTCACAGTTCGTCTACATATTAAGAATTCCAGTGATTATTCGTGACTGGCTTTTTCGTTGCCATCGAAATACTCAAGGCCAGAGGACGCGAGTTGTGACTTCATCACTAATCGAGCGACTTCTAAATTTTGTTGTAATTCACACCGGAAATTTTTGAATAGCAATTTTATTTTACTTTATTTGTGGAATATCTATCACCTTATAAAACAATAATAACTATTTAAACTTACTGGTGAGAATTCTGAATCCCTAAATAAAAAAAACAGCCAGGTGCGGAATGCCACAGTGTTGCCGTACCTGGCTGATTTATTATTTTGGGATTCAAAATTCTCACCAGTAAGTTTGAATAGTTATTACTGTTTAAAATGATGATAGATATTCCACATATAAAAGAAAAGAAATTTACTATTCAAAAATTTCCGGTGTGAATTTCAATACTAGTGAGAATTCGGTCGATTAGTGATGGCGTCACAACACGTGTCCACTGGACTTGAGTATTTCGATGGCAGCGGCTTTTTGAGCGTTACATGCATGGTTCCATGTTTATTCTTTATTGCTACCACTGTAATTTAAAGAATCGTCACCTTATTTAATACATTTAATAATTTTTTTAACTTCTGCAATTAAATCAGGAAAGCAATTCTTTTTAAAATATATGTGCAAAAGGTGAAACATGCATGTAGCGACCTAATAAGCTACTCTTGAGTAGCCGTTCTACGAACATTAAGTTTTCAATTAGTAAAACTAAAATTAAATAGATTATTTCAGTTACTCGGTTCAAATTAACCCGAGAAAGTAAATAGTTTTTGATTTTTTTTTTTTTTCATATCATTATAAGTGTATCAGATTAGAAAGTTTAAAGATGTTACTGTTAAATCTCCGAGACAAACTTTAACTTGCCTCTTCTCCAAAAAAGAAAAAAAAAATCCGATTTAAAGGTGTCTTTTATAATTCTTAACCTGTGCTGCCAGTGAGCTGCTTTTTTTAAATTCAGATTTCTTGATTAACACCACTTTTTTGAAATTGTAAAATTTGCGTTATTTAATGGCATATTAATTAAGGAAAAAAGCAAGCGAATTTTACTTATTAAAAATGTTGTGCCAATCAAGAAATCTGAATTAATAAAAAGTAGTCCACTGGCAACACTGTTCATAACCAGTGTTGCCAGATGGGCTACTTTTTTTAAATTCATATTCCTGATTGGCACCACTTTTTTGAAATGGTAAAATGCGCCTTATTTAATGACATATTAATTAAGGCGAAAACAAAGGTAATTTTACCGTTTCAAAAAAGTGGTGGCATTCAAGAAATCTGAATTTTGAAAAAGTAGCCCACTGGCAACACTGTTCACAACACTGATTAGTCTTAACCTTTTTCAGTGCGAGTAATTATGTTTATAAACGGATGAAATGATGGACTGGCACCAGAATTTATAAACAAATTTATTAGAAAATATGAACTTTTTTTTACTTTCATATCTTTTAGAAAAGGAAAATTTTATTTAAATATTCTGGGTGTCATTAAAATAAAAATTAAAAAAAAAAAAACATTAAACTCTGTGGCTATACAATCCATAAAGAATCTGGGCCGAGAGTGTCCATTCTTGTTTTCTTGACACTGGACTCCGAGGTGCTATACAGTGTACGTCCCGGCCAGGTGGTCTGCCTAACACTGGAACCTCGGTGTTTAGCTCCCAAGCAAGCTTGGTTCTCATTTTATCGACCCCGAAAGGATGAAAGGCTCAGTGAACCTTGACCTAGGGTTCTAAAATAAAAATTAGGTGTCCTTTTTTAAGGCCACCGCCCGCAAAAGGGTTTAACTAGTTCCAAGTATTTTTTTATTAAATGTGTTTTTTTATGCAAAGTTTCAATAAATTCCTAAAATATATATATTAATTTTAACCTACGTTAATTTTTACATAAAAAATAGCTTTTTCAAAAACATGACTATGTGATTTTACAGGTCATTCATGTTATTAATTTCAGATATGGTGACATTTCAGTTTTTGAAATTATAAAATAGTGCTACTCGTTACGCTAGCAGCTGGCAGCAGAATTAAAAACTGTTTGTGAGTCGTAATATTCGCCTTATATAACGACAATATTTCTTAAAGCAAATAAGACAAAGATTTTTATTCTTAAATAGTGATAGCTATACGGCTCGCGCGATGGATCTGAAAGGACCATCTCCTGTTACCGTTTGCATACGTAAGAAAGTATATCATAGAAAGTAACAGGAAAGAATAAACAATTTTTTTTTATAACTTTATTTTATTTAATCTTTAGGATTTCTATAATTTTTATGTAGTTATTAATTGAATGTTATTGTTCCTTTTTGTCTGAAATATCTTAGCTTTTTTTATTAAAACTTTATGGATGAAACCTCATTACATTTTGGTTTATAACTTTATGAATATCTAAAGGAAAATAAACTGCAATTTTACGGAATGATTTGATCTAAAAAAATTAAAATAAAGTGTCAAAATGGATGTTACTATGGGTATATGAAAGTTGGCCCATTTTCATTATGTATATGACTCTTGAAGCAGAATTAACCCCTTGAAGGGCGGTGATGCTGTCACGGCATCACATAATTTTAATCCCTAATTGCCACATTAGCACCGTAATTATATAATGAAAATTTCACCTTTCTTATATATGCGAAAATATACTTTTACTTGTTTAAAAATAAATTCTCGTGTAAATACTGGTGTCAATAAATTATTTCAACATTTTATAAAGACAAGTACCTTGCCCCTGAAAGGGGTAAAGAATAGTACATATTAGCATTCGATTATTATCTACATTTTTTATACTATTATTTTCAAGTTAAGCAGGGTTCGCAGATTTCTACCACAATTTTTAACAGTTTTTCTTGCCTTATTTAACTATAGAAAATATTGCAAATTTTGTAAATAAAAGAGGTGGTTATAGATCCTGCGTTTTGAAAATTAAATAAAAATTTTCTTATTTTAATAGTGGTTCGAGACTCCTTGTAATTTCCAATAAGTGTGCAAACCTTGATAATTAATAGACATTGTATTTTTTGTCCAGAAACTGCATTTTACTTAACCCCTTGAAGGGCGATGGTGCCACTATGGCATCACATAATTTTAATCCCTAATTTCCACATTGGAACCCAATTTTTTTTAATGAAATTTTCACTTTTGTTAAGTATGCTAGATTATACATTTACTTGTTTACAAATAAATTTCTTGTAAATACTGGTGTCATTCAATTATTTCAATACTTTACGAATAGAAGTACCTTGCCTCTGAAAGGGTTAAATTCCTCAAGCAGTGTTGCCAGTGGCATACTTGTCAACTTTCCCTTAAACTTCCATAAAATATGAGTTAAATTGACCCGGGTTAAGCAAGTTTTGAACCAGAAATTTACTAAAGAAATTAATTCAAATAGATTTCATAGAGAAACATGATTTTAAATGTATAATGATACATCAAATAAATTTTCTGGTTAATAACGCGTATAACTTTGGTCAATTTAACTCACATTTACGGAAGTTTAGTTGATTGTTGGCAAGTATGCAGTGGGCTACTTTTTATTAATTCAGATTTCTTGATTGGTACCACTTTTTTGAATAGGTAAAATTCCCCTTGTTTTCGCCTTAATTAATATGTCATTAAATAAGGCGAATTTTACATTTTTAAAAACAGTGATGTTAATCGAGAAATTTGAATTTTAAGAAAAGTAGCCCACAGGCAACACTGTCCGCTAGCACTATTTGATAAAGCTGATCCGTTATAATAAAAAGGTTTTGACAAACTATCATTTATTTTATTACGGCGGATACCAGATACAGTGTTGCCAGTTGGTTACTTTTTTAAAATTCAGATTTATTGACTGGCACCACTTTTCCTAAAATGGTAAAATGCCCCTTGTTTTCTCCCTAATTAATATGTCATTAAATAAGGCGAGTTTTGCTATTTCAAACAAGTGGTGCCAATCAAGAAATCTGAATTTTAAAAAGTAGCCCACTGGCAACACTGACCAGATATGCATATTTTCACTTTAGATTTTCCTTTTTCCAAAGCACTATTTCCATAATTTCCTATTTCAAACTAATAAGGCAACAAAAGATAATTATATACACTGGTATCCAAAATTAAGGACAGTCACAAAATGCTAATTTTTAAGTAAGCGAATACTCAAAAGGAAATAATATAATTCGAATAATTACTACCCCTACAGCACAGCTAGTTCATATAGCATCTCATTCGTGTCACACATATCACAAGTGTCGCAGTCACTAAGGTGAAACAAAAAATAGGAAATTCCACACGTCTCATTATGAGTCTCAAATGATCACTATATGTGACCCCACTGAGACGTCAATGTGACTGCTGCTTTGTGATGAGTCACCACGTTACTTTACCCTGTAGTTACATTGTGATTCTCATTTGACTGTTATTTTTAGACTCAATTTCAAAGTCATCATGAACGTTGCATTATGGTAAGTCATCAAATAACATCACATTATAGTCACATGGTGCCTTTTCTCAAAAGAACACAATGGTGACTTCACAGTAGTTTCTCTGTCACCTGAAAGTCATCATGTGACTTTAATGTGACATTATTTGGAAACTTATCATAATGCAGCGTTCACGATGATTTTGAAATTGAGTCCACAAATGACAGTCAGATGAGAGACACAATGCAACTACATTGTAAAGTCACATGGTGACTCGTCACAAAGCAGCAGTCACAGTGACGTCTCAGTGGAGTCACATATAGTGATCATTTTAGACTCATAATGAGATGCATGGAATTTCATATTTTTTTTTGCTTCACTGTAGTGACTGTGACACTTGTGACCATGTGGGACATGAATGAGATGTTAAATGGACTAGCTGTGCTGTAGAGATAGTAATTATTCGAATTATATTATTTCCTTTTGTGTATTCGCGTGTTTGAAAATTAACATTTTGTGATTGGTCCTTAATTTTGGACGCCAGTGTATTATCAATATGCGTTTCTTGAAAGTTAATATTTTGAATTAAATAACACGCGTTAGAGTTTCTTATGTCGTTAAAAATTAAAATTCTTTAGAGTTAACTCTTTGCGGTCGACTGTCGGCAAATAGGCTTCCATAGCTGCCAACTTGTACGGATTTTTCTTACCACTAAAATTTAATAGAAATTCTTGATTTATTTAAACTTTAAAATTGCTTGAAATTCGGTGATTCAATTAGCTAAATTTTACTATTAAATTTTAGTGGTAGGAAATATCCGTACAAGTTGGCAGCTATGTGCTTCCAAGCTTTATATACCGGGGAATATCAATAAGTTTTCACCCACACATAGAAATAATTGAGTGAAATTTATGAAATTGCTGCATTTTATGAGTCCTTTTCTATATAGTCAGTGTGCACAATAATACATTTGTACAACCGGTATTTCGAAGAGAGGGGGGAGGAGGCGCGATAGTAGACCCAAAGGGGAACATTTTCCTAATTGTTGGCCGACCCCCACATATGACATAGTGTTGATAATGCCTGTGACCACTTATTCATTCTATGCATCTCCCAATCCCCTCCCCACAATCTTACCCTCCGGAGGGGGTGGGGGTTAAAATTTTGCGGACATCATTCCTGACCCCTGGGGGGCAAACCTGGAGGGAGAACTCTGGAGGTTTATAGCATGAATGAGTGGTAACAGGCCTTTCCAACAATACGAAACATGTGGGGGACGGCAAAAGTTAGGAAAATGCCCCCTTTGGGTCTACTATCACGCCTCCTGGAATACATCCTCCCTCCTCTCTTTTAAATACCGGTTTCACAAGTGTGTTATTGTGCCCACTGGCTATATAGAAAATGACACATAAAAGGTAGCAATTTCATAAATTTCACTTACTTATTTCTATGGGAGGCCAAAAACTTATTGATATACCCTCGTATATGATTCCATTTTTAAAGTCTATTTGCACCATTATATTTTTAAAATATATTTTTTAGTAAAATTTCGCTTGCAAAAGTTATCAAAGTGCAAGAAAAAATGTTTCATAAAAAAAAGTGGTGCCAACCGAATAAATTTGTGTAAGAGAATTATGTGCCTCTGGAGGGTACTTTGACTGCAAAGGGGTTAAATCTGATCAATATTAATTTTATACAACATTTTTTTAAAATAAAAGTTAATATACTTACAATTTAATTATGGCAAAAGACTTTGAAAATAAAACAATACTAATTAATGAACTACGACTCAAATGTTCAGTTTTAATTGCTTTAGAAACTACTTTTAGAAGTAATAATGCAAAAATCTTTTACATTTTAATATGATAATAAATACTTTTTATATAATAAGATTTCTCTCATCTATTACAGATGCAATAGATTCCTTGCACATTTCTAAAAAAGTCCTTCCGGCCAGTGCCGGGAGGAAGAGGTAGCTTTCATAATCCTTATTTTAAAAAAGCCAACTTATATCATGCAAACACACGAAGCTCAATTTAGTGGAAACCGAATATAGGAGATTCAATACTAATTTTTATCAATATAATGAATGAGAATTTCGCGAAATTAGTCAGCTTTATCCAAGCTGCTTTTCTTTAAAGTAACATATATTTGGCTGCCAAATTCGGCAATTTCTTAAAGTGCCTGTCATTTTAAGACAACATGGTGGATGAGGCTAAGCAGTGAACTTGGTCGAGACCTTAGTAATTGCTGTGCACATGCTCACTCACATCGGAATCGGTTAATATATAGGAGTGCTGTCGCATGCAAAAAATCAGATTTTTCAAAATGTCACCCACAATAGAAATTGAAACTGCTATATCTGAGCCATTTTTTAAGGTAAAGACAAACAGAAAATGCTCCTGAATCCTTATATCAAAATCAAATACTTAAGAAAGAAACCTTTTTCAATTTCTAATTTTTTTTGCACCTCACTTTAAATATATATATATTTTTTAATTTAATGGCCGCCATTTTGAAACAAGATGGCTGATGAATCTGGCCAGCGAACTTGGTCGAGGTGTTGATGTATACTATCCACATGCCTTCTTACATCGAAATAGGCGAATACGTGTGTTATCGCGTGACAAATACAAGATCGTTTCAAAATGTTAGCCATGCTAGAAATTCAAAGTGCTATAAATCAACCATTTTTTAAGATATCAACAAAAGAACAAATTTTCAGAAACAAAAACTGCTCCGGAATCTTTGTATCAAGGCCAAACACATAAAAAAAATCTTTTTCATTTTTCAATTTTTTAATACCTCATTTTGAATTTTAAATTTAATTTTTTTAAAATAGCAACCCTTATGAAACAAGATGGCGAATGAAGCTGGCCAACGAACTCAGTCGAGACATTGGTATGTACTATGTACAGACCAAGTTACATCCAAATAGGTTCATAAATACGCCTGATATCGCGTGACAAAAATCAGGTCGTTTTAAAATGTCAGCCACAAGAGAAATTCAAAATGCTATAACTCAGCCATTTCTTAAGATATAGACGAAACAAAAACTGCTCCCGAATCTTTTTATCAAGGTCAAACACGTAAGAAGAAAATATTTTTTCAATTTTCAATTTTTGGTACCACATTTCAAATTTAAATTTTTCTTAAAAATTTAAATGGCCGCCATTTTTAAACAAGATGGCGGGTAAAGCTGGCCAACGAACCCGGTCCAGGCATTGGTACGTACTATGTATAAACGAAGTTACATCCAAATCGGTTCATAAATACGCCTTTTATCGCGTGACAAAATTCAGGACGTTTCAAAATGTCAAGCACGCTAGAAATTCAAAATGCTATAACTCAGCCATTTTTTAAGATATAGACGAAACAAAAACTGCTTTGAAATCTTTGTATAAAGGTCAAATACATAAGAAAAAAATATTTTTCCATTTTCAATTTTTTGGTACCACATGTCAAATTTTAAATTTTTAAAAATTTTTTAAATGGCCGCCATTTTGAAATAAAATGGCGGATGAAGCTGGCCAACGAACTCGGTCGAGAGATTGGTGTGTACTATGTACACACCGAATTACATCCAAATCGGTTCATAAATACGCCTTTTATCGCGTGACAAAATTCAGGACGTTTCAAAATGTCAGCCACGCTAGAAATTCAAAATGCTATAACTCAGCCATTCTTTAAGATATAGACGAAACAAAAACTGCTCTTGAATCTTTGTATAAAGGTCAAATACATAAGAAAAAAATATTTTTCCATTTTTAATTTTTTGGTACCACATTTCAAGTTTTAAATTTTTTTAAAAATTTTAAATGGCCGCCATTTTGAAACAAAACGGCGGATGAAGCTGGCCAACGAACTCGGTCGAGACATTGGTATGTACTATGTACACACCGAATTACATCGAAATCGGTTCATAATTACGGGAGTTACAGTGTGACATAGGTCAGATATATATATATATATATATATATATATATATATCAATTTTGAACGGAGGGTGGTTTCGGGGTCTGGGGGTCATGATCGATGAAAATATACCAAAATTTTTTGAAATCGCTTTCCTCCGAACGGCTGCAATAGGTAGCTTTTTTGTAAAGAAAGCTACCTAAAAACACTTAAACATCTTTTGACTGAACCAGAAAATTGATTTACTTCAAATATATTTTATTTCTACGTGGAACTTGTTTTCATTTATTAAGTAAAATATCTGATTAAAAAAAGTTGCTTGACCTGGGGGACAGTGTTGCCAGATGGGCTACTATTCTTAAATTCAGATTCTTGATTGGCATCACTTTTTTGAAGTGGTAAAATGCGCCTTATTTAATGCCATATTAATTAAGGCGAAAACAAAGGTAATTTTACCGTTTCAAAAAAGTGGTGGCAATCAAGAAATCTGAATTTTAAAAAAGTAGCCCACTGGCAACACTGCTGGGGGAATAGCGTAAAACTTGACTGTAGTTCCTTAGCATACAAAAAATAAAGAAAAAAATATTGGGATTTATCGTTTAAAATTGTAGTAGACGATACTGTCTATTATTTTTATAATTTTAGCATACTTAATTTGATAAAATCGCTGGTATAATTGTGTTTATATGTAATAATAATAAATCAAAAATTCTAAATTCATCTTTAAACGTAACATCTTAATGCAAAAATGGTTAAATATGTTTTAGATAAATTTTAAAGAGGAAATAAATGAACCAATTAACTTTGAAAATTATCTAACATGATACACATATTCTATTCGGTTAGTTAGTTATCCCCTGAGTGTTTCAAATTAGGGGTTGCGTGTCTTGCCTCCGTCAACACTAATTAGCAAAAAAGCCACAACTGTTCATCAATACATAATTATTTCTTAATAGCTTTTTGTTTAACACATGCATAGGGAATTAAGAGTTACGTTTTACCGTTAAATTTGTTAAACAATATTTATTTTCAATTAAGGTGGTCTTGGTATATTTTTTATTAAGAAAATAAGAATTTAAATACTTGAATATGATATCTATTTCATATTAGTAGTTTGCAATGCAAATATTTTTATATTATATTAGTTGTTTGGATATCGTATTACTATCACGTTAGAGCTAATAAAATATGAGACATTTAGTTCACGATGCCCAGTTTAATGAGCGCAACTATTTTTGAGCTATAATTCGTTATTTTTGAAACTATCACCACAAAATCGTTCAGAGTGATCTATATACTTCTCTGAGAACCAATGAAGTCGATAATATCTAAGCAAAACTTGTGGTTAAAACCAGATATTTTTTAATAGTTCCATGTTTCTCGTGACTTTTTGACTGAATACGATGTTGCTTAACACGTTCACGCCGGCGCGGTGGGTCACACTTGACTGTCTCAGAGCTGGCAAGTCTCCGGCCTTTTGGATACCAGTATTTTAATACAGAAAATGTTGTTTTATTTAATTAGAGAAATTGGGCGATTTAAAGGAACAACATTTTCTCTAAAATAACAGTGGTGTGCAAAAAGACGAAGGCTTAACAACTCTGAGAAAGTCGAGTGTGACCCACCGTGCCGGCGTGAATGTGTTAAACCCTTAAGGGGACTCTTCATTCAATTGAAAACACCCGCTCGCTATTGCTAAACCTATGGGCAGGTTGTTTTCGAATTTCTCGTTTAAATTTGAATATTTTTAAACGATTTTTGATGCATATGACAGCTGAGGTCGATCTCTAATATGGTTATTTTATACTTTTTTCGATTTCGTTTGCAAATATTTCTAATAAAAGTACTTTCACTTTCGGAACCGGTTTCCAAAGTCCCGGCGGACCACATTTGACACCCCTACTGAAAATGAACTATATGTGTTACACTCTTCGGTTTCAATCGGAATAATGCTATAGTAAATGACAATCAGATATTAAAATAACAAAGAAATTCGAGTATATTCACGAGAGTTAGAACACAAACGGACGGACACACAAAACCGAAGTCATAAACACTTTCAACTACTATGTTGGTATTGGAATGTGTTTAAAAAGGTTGAAAAAAGGATATCTTTTGTTCAAATAACAGTCATATTCTCAAAAATACACTTTTTAAATTAAGTGTTGATGTAAGATCCATTACATTTTATGTCTTTTTATAATTTTGTGATCAAATATTTATCCGATACTTGGCTTGCGACCCGAGAAAACCGTTCGTCTGTTCAGTGCGCACTTACCGGTTTTCCCCGTCGTACAAGATATATTATTATTATTATTTTTTTTTTACGTACAAAAATTTAAATATATAAGTGAAATGCCGCTAGATATAATATAAACATCCGAAAGTTCTCCTTTCGTTATAACAGAAAAAAAAATCATTAAATTCACATGAATTTTGGACCAAAGAAGTAGGCTTTACTTTAATTTTAAACTTATCAAAACTTGCAAAGTTTCAATTACCCTTATAGACCGGGAGCCGGCAGCACAGACAACTACCTTGTCTAGTTCATGCTGAAATTCCAGAATAAATTAAAACTCGATTCGCATATTAAAACGCAATCGGTCTGCCAAGTCATATCTTGGTGGAAAACACCTGAAAACCCGATTTTAGCAGTTGGCACGTAGGTTTACCATTGTGCTTTCCTGCACCGAAAAGTATGAAAACATGGAGGACTAGAAACAGGAAAACACAATGGCAAACCTATGAGTCAACCGCTAAAATCGGGTTTTTAGGTGTTTTCAGGGCTTGCACCGTTCCTAAAATTTTCGCACTTTGCTACCAGTATTTTACACAAGAATTCTTCGTGGTAGATTCTTTTAACTTCTATAATAAAATTATACAACAACGATTATCGTTTTAATTTAGTGGTAGCAAAGGGCGAAAATTTTATGAATGGTGCGAGCCCTGTGTTTTCCACGAAGATATGACTTGGCTGATCGATCGCGTTTTAATATGCGAATCGAGTTTTAACTAATTCTAGAATTTCAGCCGTGAACTCGATGAGGTGATTGTCTTTGCTGCCGGCTCCCGGTCTATTATTATTATTACACATTTTGAAATTAACTCTATTGCCTCTCGATTTCTTCGAGTGAAACTTTTACGCTGCAAGTAGGCTTAATTTCAAGACTCAACGGAATCCACACATGTAAGAATCGTTCGGGACATTGGGCGAGGAATTTGCTTCTAAGTGTTTCAAAAATTAGTGTAATCTTTCAGAACTGGTAACAACTATTTTTAGAGCTCTCTGATTGGCGGAATTCAAGTTGATATCTATCTTAGGAGATACAAACAGCGACAAGTTCACCAACCTCTGAATACTAGGCCTGAGCGCTGACACAAAATGGTGGCCAAAGGCGGATTTTTTTTTTTTTTTTTTTTTTTTTTTTTTTTTTTTCAGCGTGTATACGGTCCCTTAACTTTGTTTCCAATGATTTTTAAAAGTTTTTTCAGCTTTATTTTTCTGAGATTTCTGAAGTCAAAGAAATCTTTTATAAAATAGTGGTGTCTAAATTTACGGGACCGTACATACGTAAAAAAAAAAAATCCGCCAACGATGACCGCCATTTTTATGTCAGCACTCAGGCCTAGTATTGAGAGGGCGGTGATAAGCTCGTCAGTGACGAAATTACCAGAGGTAAACTATCACACGGCGCGTTTTCAAGCATTTCTCTCTAGAAAAACCTGTTTTAAGAAATCATTTGACATTGCCTATGATAGTATAGTAAGTATGATCGCTGCTTCAAGAGTGGGTATTCGCATGCTCTGATATCCATTGCACATTGCAGTGTGTTGTACTATTACAAAAATGTTAAAGGAAAATAAAATGTAAAAATTGATATATTTGTCTTATTATATAAAGTGAATAACCAAAACTATTGAAAAAGATAAATTCTCGTAAATTTTATTTGAAAACTGAACGGACAGAGAACGTATATTCTTTTCGTAATGATTTTCACTAACTGAGAGATCATCCTTTAAAAAAGTTTAAAATGTAATTCCTCAAAAATCTTAAATTACCAGCTACGATTTCATAAATGTTTAAACCCTTGATAGCGTTTTTCGTCCTTAAATTTTTATACCACTTATTTTTAATCAAAATTGTTACCAGAAATGAAAACAAAATCGCTTTTATAAATTACTTGAAAGCACAATTAAATTTACATTTTTTTGTTTCTTAAATGATATTTTTTGAAAGTTCGATTATGTTTTCAACAGAACCCCAGAAAAGTGTTAATTCTTTTGCCTTTTGAGTTTGGAACCGTAGCTTCATTTTGAGTTATTGAGAAGCAAAATTTGAAAAAGTGTGAATAATTTGAATATTGGTGCAATACTATTGACCGAAAATTAGAATCAAATCTGAAAAATTTCTTCTTCTAATTAAAATAATTACCCAACAAAGAAAGAAACAGTGGGTCATCAGCTGAAAAAAAGATGGCAGCCAGCACTGCCAGCAGCGGTAAAGTGCAATGGTGCCATTACTTAAACCTGTGTAACCTGTGTACTTAAACCTAAAAAAAGTGTCCGGGCGGAATGCAGCTCACCCATAAGTGATGGCCAACAGCAGGCCATCATCGGTATGCCACCACATTACTTCAATCTGGCATTTTACCTGCGGTGCTAGCATTTATTCCACTGCTATTCCTTTGCTGGCCCAGCACTTTCCCTTACAAAAATTTCTTATAGACTTCTATAAAAATAAACAAAGTATTATGGCTCTTTTTTCTATAAGGTAGTTTCACCAAGAGCTACAGGAAAATCTGTAGAAGTGTATATAGAAATATCTGAACTTGCAGCGGTTTCCATGTGGTCACCCTCCCAAGTACTAACCGCGCTTGACGCTGTTTGTTTTCCGTGATCGGACATGAACAAGTACTTTCAACGTATGCTAAGACCGCTCGTTGTTTTCGAGCTCTCATTACACTATTTCAAGTTTGTTCTTTTGTAATTTACGTTCCTAATCATTAAACTGGTTTAGAAATTATTGTATTGTATTGAAATCCTATATATTTTATACGCTTTTTTTTATTATTGATTCTGAACAGTGTAAATTATGAAATCCTTTGTAACTTAGTAAAACAAGATTTAAGGAGAGAAAAAAAAGTACGTTGAAATAAAGAATTTATTTATTTATTCATTTACTTATTTATTTTGGTGGTGGCACTAACACTAGAACTGCCGACAAAAACGTATATCTACAACCGCCAAAGCGGTCATTTTGACAGATGTGGATTACCATGCTCAACTATTGTTTACTTGCCATTTTTTACTCTTAGTATCGTTAATTACTATTATTACCATCATTGTCCATATAATAATATATATTTCACAATTTTTATCATATTTTTTTATATTTTATTATGTTATAATTATATTATATTGAGATATATTCATTACTTATATTTTTTATTTTAAGAATATTTTTATAGCAAAAAATATTATTCATGAGAAATCGAAATTGCTAAAAACAAGAATAAACTTGGGGAAAACAAACGTTTATATTTATCCCCTGAGAATTACAATATTCAGGATGGCGAGTGGTCAGGGAAAAACACAGTCAAAGAAAGAGGGAACTACCAGTATTTTCTTCCAGAAAATACTAGCGATAATATAAAGGTATTAAAGAAAGCGGATTTCTCTTTAACAAAATACCTGTATATAACACCCTTTTTTACTGTGTTTTTCTGAATTGATGCCCGCTAGATCAAGAAATTTATAAAACACTTGTAGAGGTCATCGTCTAGAACTAGCTTTTATAGAATACTTCCGTGCCATTTGCTCGAGCACGTCGACACCGAATTTTGTCGAATTGTAGAACTTTACAGATTTTAGTAGGTGTTTATGACGAGTTTCAAATGTAACTGATGGATGTCGGGAACTTAGAATTAAAACATTTTATTTTTCTTCCCTTGATAAACGCGACGTAATATCATCTTTGGCAAGAAATTGGCTACTGCACAAAGACATTTTTTCAGATTTTATGGCCTGTGGAATTTTGTTTTCCGTTCGCGATTGACTATGCCAACAATGCTTGTTTTTAGTGACTTCAGCATATCTGCAAGACGCAATGAAGTAAGGAAGTTATCTGTGGTAATGTTGTAACCTTTGTTGAAGTATGGTTGTATGAAGTATGGACTGTTGCGACACCTACTAGGTTAAATGTGCATTAAAATTGATGGCGGTCATTTTGACCGTTTCGGTGGTTCTATGGATACTACTGCAAAACTTCATACATTTTGGCTGACTGGAAAATTTATCACCGGCATATCATAGCTTTTCGAATCATAGGAAAATTCACGGACACTGAAAGTTTTACTCTAGATAGAAAAACATTGGTACGGAATGAAAGTTTCGAAACGGTCAAAATGACCGCTTTGATGGTTCTAGTGTTAAAGGGTTACAAGTAAAGTTTTATAAATAAATAAGGTTAGTTGGGGTAACTGGACCCACGATGTAACTGGGCCATAGGCTATTTTTAAAAAACCGTTTGGTGTATTTTAAGTTTTAGCTTTGTGAACAATGCCCCTTAACCTCTACTTCCTAAAACAACGTGTGTCAACTCATTCATAACTCTATCTTTGCTGTAATAGGCTGTCGAAAATTTACGTTCCTTTTTTTAAAAAGAACGTCAATTTCGTGGAACTTCCTCGGCTTTTTATTAAAATACTGTAAGTACTTTTAATAAACAATCTTTCTTTTTAAAGATTAGGCATATAACTACGTTATTATTATTAGGTTTCTATACATATTTACTTCATGTTTAATTGGTAAGCCCGGTGTCCCAGTTACCCTACAAATTTTTCAAGAATAGGGTAACTGGGACTTTTATCGGGGGGGGGGGGGGTAACTGGACCATTCTGGATCCAGTTACCCCAATAGTTAGAAATATTTTTTTTTTGTTTATCTTACAATCGGAAGTAAATTTCTCCATGGTGTTTGCTCACAATAAAGGAAATTATAGAACAGGGGAGGTAAGGGAGGTTTGATACATAGGGAGGGTTGATACATTGACAATTTTGCTCAACAAATGGCAATAACAGTCATTGTAACAGATGCAAAGGCTTCTTTTATTAGCAGAGGCCATCATTAAGTGGACTTAGCAGTGAAGAACTGACAACGTTTTTTCTCTTTTAATTTTGAAGATTTTTTAAATGTCAATGTAAATTTTTTTACACACTGATTTTCTTTCATAACTCTTATTACAGTGAAGGTAATATCTTGTAATTTTTTTATTTGTAAAGCACATTGTTAGGGTGAGTTTTAGTAGAAAGCAGATTGGCATTTTGTAACTGCATTTATACAAAGTGATTGAAAATCCAATAAGGCATGATAGGGAGAAATGATACATTAGTGCTGGGGAGAAATGATACACTTGTATATTTGAAATTTAATAGTTTTTTTTTTTTACTTTTAAACTAATATAGGACTATAATATTCATTACTGTTTTACAGCAAGAGCTACTGAAATTGGTAAGGAAGAACAAAGATGCTATTCATAGACATTATGTAGGTTACATAGAAAAACAGTGAGATGTTAGATGGTTAGTTCGCTTTGCTTGTTATGTAGAAGGAAAAAAGTTAAAATGACCTGAAAGGGAAAATGTTTCTATAATTGACGAAGGGAAAATTGAAAAAACATTAAATCTGTCCGATTTTGCTTATCAAAATGATAGAGTTATAAGTTTTTCTTTTAACCATTTGAGGGATGGTGGTATGTTTATGAAACCACTTAATTTTAATTACCAAAGCCACATTGGCACCAGCATTTTGGTAAAATATTTTCCAATTGCTATGAAATTTAAATATATCCCTTTTCTTATTTCAAAGGGTTAAAGGATTCTTAAATTTGTTAACTTTATGTTAAATTGTTTGCAAATCAGCAGTGTTCACTTCATTTTTCCTTGCAGCTTGATCTCTAGGGTTTATTTTCTAAAAAGTGCGTTAATAGGATTGTTTAAATAATAGCAATAGTTTAAATATTTTTGTAAAAAACATTTCTGAAACAAAAATATGTCAATGTCATTTCGTTTTAAATTTTACTTAAACATTTCAAGATTTATTATAAAAAATTGTATGACGCATAAATTGAATTGTCTGCATTTTTTTTCTCCAATTTACAGAACAACGTATCAAACCTCCCTTGCTAATGTATCAATCCTCCCCATTAATGGGGAGATTTGATACAGTAGTAACCATTCAATATAATTGGGATATATTTTTTGAATGACTACTTTTTAAATTCACAATATTATTAATAAATGAATAAAAGGTCACTTTATAAGAAAACATGAAAAATTTGTTTAAAAATAACTTTCTAAGGGTTGTAAAAAATTAGTAAAAAAAAGTGTATCATACCTTCCATACCTTATTAAAATTACGTAATAAATTTTTTAAAAAAGCACATCCCTTTAAGACCCGATGTATTTGTAAACAGAGCTAGTCATGCCTGTAGAAAATAAAACATGGACTGCAACCGCTATCTGTTGATAAAAAATGATACTTTACTCTATCTACAAACCAGAACGGTCATTCGATTGGAGTTTTTATTACATACAACTCAGAAACAAAAATTTAAATGAATGTCTAACTCGCACGATCGTGCGGGTTGGGTCTTAAAGGGATATTGTAAGATATCAAACCAAATTTCTTGGCTCCTTGAGAGGCGGTGATGCCGTTATTCCATCACATAATTTTAATTCCTTATTGCCACATTGGCACCGGAATTTTATAATGAAAATTTCACTTTTATTAAGTACGCGAAAATATATTTCTTGTTGTTTTCAAATAGATTCTCTTGTAAATACTGGTCTCATTAACCCTCCGTCTACCAGACGGGTCCATTGGACCCGACAGGTACATACAAAATATTC
Organism: Maratus speciosus; assembly: GCA_963932465.1. Taxonomy (NCBI): domain Eukaryota; kingdom Metazoa; phylum Arthropoda; class Arachnida; order Araneae; family Salticidae; genus Maratus; species Maratus speciosus. Next base: position 312,970,082 of record OZ010796.1, read on the forward strand.
ATTCAAACCAGAAATTTCTTTAAAATAAACTAAGTATATAAACCAGACAAAAATAAGGTAAATAAATAAGTTAAATAGTTTTAAATAAAAATTCTGGTGTAGAACGTTTTATTAAAACTTGAATAAAATTCCCGGTAGATCTAGGGTTAAATTATTTCAACATTTTACGAATGCAAATACCTCGCCCCTGAAAACCTTGAAATTGTACCATACAGTGGTCGCATTCTATAGGGAAACTTTTATTGTTCCTACCAGTATTTTCAAAATAATATCTTCGTCGCGCCTTTCTTTAGAATACGTTAAATAAAATGATCATGAAGGCATGTGTGATGTTGAATATAACATATCATCATATATCCTTATTTATCTTCTTTTTTAAAATTAAATTCCCCATTTTAAAATTTAATTTTCTCATTCCATAATTATAAATTGAATAAAAACATCCTTTCCTTTCTAAAAAGAATATATCTCTTCCTTCTTCTTTTACGCTTTATTTTTCAGTTACTTAACTTTCCCAAGTTCAGCCAAAGCCGTTAATAAAATAAATCAAAAACAAATCTGTTTCTCATCCTGAAATTATTAACTGTTCGAGCATATTTTCCTTCGGTTAACGAATATATAAAAAAGATATTCTTTGGCCATATGCTCCAGTCGTAGCAATTATTTATACACTCAGTGTTAATTTTCCGTTTTATCGTCAATACAACTGTCTTTTCGGCCGCAAATATTATACTCTGTTTATATTAAAATCGGCGTCCTGCATCTCCGTTGCTGCTTCTAAATGCATATTTCCCATCATTTAGCTTTGGCATTCATATTTGTACGTTGAAATATTAAAACGCCAATCAACGGTCCTTTTGGCTATTTTTTAATTCAAAGTTGCATTAAGTGATATATCTTTGGGGTTATAATGGTCCAGGGTACCAAGATTTTAGCTCGACACATTGGCAACAATTTCTGGCAAATTAATTATTCCTTCTCTATACATCCTACTGTCAACAGCTAACTTAAAGGGTCCCTCTCAGGCATTTGCATATTTCATGTCCATATCCAATAAACTCATCCTGTCTTCAAATTTGTTGAGTTATTATTTTGTGCCTGTCTTTAATTATTCAAGGACTCGTGAACCTGGATTTCCAAAAAGGTGATTATCTTAAAAATGCAATAGTTGTTTAAAATATTTTTCGCTACAGATCATGGTCTACAGCATATGTATATGGTGCCTATCCTAGGCCTTGAATTTTTCAAAATTTTCATCTTGTCAGAGAGGGATCCCTGTGTTTAACGACTGCCTGCTTTGAATAAAAAAAAATGAAAAACCTTAAAGTGAATGAAGCCTAAGCGCCACTCTCCTGAAACTTACGAACAGTATTTTTGCATCCCGTACCATTTAAAAGTGAGAACTGAATACATTGTGCTGCAGAGACTTACGTATAATGTGCTTCTGCATATTTTTAAACTACCTACGATGATATGGATATTGCTATGGACTACCATTTTTTTCAAAACACGGATTCGTTCTCACAGACGCTTCGCCTACGGAGAGCGGAAAACTTTACCGATCACCTCTGCCCGTACTAGGCTTATCTCGGAAACTTTGACCGCCTCAACCATTCAGATATTTACTCATCTTTACGCCTTCGCTCCGAATATGACTCAGACTTGATTTTGCTTATTCTGCATTCTCCAAAATGAAGAGACAATTTTTCGAAATGAAACCAGACTGATTTCACGTTCATCAAATAGTGGATTCTTACACTTTTGTAAAAAAAAAAAAAAAAAAAAAAAAAAAAAAAACGATGTCGCTGTGATTTTATATTTTTCAAACGATCATCGCTGCGTTTAATCTCAATATGACTTTACTCTAACATGAGTGTTTACATACTTCGCATCCTCTTATTTTGATATTCGGTGAATCAAGTACTATGACTGTTTTTCATCTTTCTCGAAAACAGTTTTAAGACAACAGCTTTTGAAAAAAAGTTATTTATGCACAAAAAAAAAAAAAAAAAAAAAACAGAAGTTTTTGAATGAAGTTTGAAAGCAGTTTTTTTTTTATTTTTATAATAGTTTCACCTTTCGAAAATTGTGATTTATGACAGAAGTGAATAAATATCTCAGTTATATCACGGAATGCTATCAGTGAAATAAAAAAAAAAATCGATCTGCCAAGAGTATATTTTAGTGATATTTTTATGAGTATTATAAAAAAAATAACAACGATTTAAAAAATGTGTGCAATGAACCACGAGATACTATGAAGTTTAGTCCATAATATTATGATTTTTACGGATTTTTTTTATAATGATAAATACTATGTGCACAGGAAGAGATTTTGTGTAAGTTATTTTTATTCTTATTTTAGCAAATTATTACAGTGTTCAAGTTCATAAATATTCCTAAGTCCTTAAGTTAATACTTTTGTTTTAATTCAATCCATGCTAAATATTTTTAAATATAAACTAATTTTTCTTGCATTTGTGGTTTTATCTCTTCCTGGGCACATTTCGTAGTTTTCAATGATACCTGTGCCATATTTTTTCTGATGCAGAACTAACGACAGCTGTGATTTCAGAGGTAAGTCAACTGGCGGTATCCATGTTACAATGTCAAACATAATTAATTGCCCTTAGGTAAGGTATTTTAATGAAGTATTATGTTGGTTTACATAAATTTCTTTGCATAAATTTTGATATTTATCACAAAGGCTAAATATAAATATGGTAGTATAATTATATGAAAAGAAGCCTAACATTTTATATTTGTATGATTTTTGTGATATTTGTAATACCTACTGATCATATTTTAAAAAAAAGTTTTTAACTTAATCATTTGACTATAAATGGTAAGTAATATTTTGTTAATAGTTTTGCTACAATTTAAATACTTATTTTTATTTTTAAAGGCCCATACAGTCTCTCTTGTCTAGTACATAAATAATTTTGATAAAAATACTGTTTTCAGTATCTTAAGATAATTAAACGATAGCTTACAAGATATTAAAATATTTTTCTGTACAATTTCGTGTTAAATGGATAAATATTTTCCCAGGACATTATTTGTATAGCCTTTCTTACAATTGATAAAGATAGACAAATGTTGGATGCTTTCAAATACGTTAATACTGATATTTTTTTTAAAGGTGTAATTTCCAATATAATTCCAACTTAGAAATGAAGAATTTTATGTTTGTGTTGACATTTTTTAAATTTTTTATACTTACTCGAAATTATTTTTTGTGCTATTATTATTCTAGCTAAAACATTTACTACTAATATATTTTATATATATTAACTGATGTGTTAATATTTTATAATGACACGCGAAGACTTTTTTGTGTATTCCTTGATAGATTTTTTCAAGGGAATATGTATTACATTTATATCTGTGTTGTAAGTCAAATATTTTGCGGAGTTTGCAAGTGCATCAAGTTTAAATAACATTGCCTCTTATCTTCAGAGTGCGTTTTATTTCAAGATCCTATTTTAATTTGAAGTTAATGTTTAGTCTTAACAATTATGGTGATTTATTTTATCTTGATATTCGCAATTTTATATGCATTATTAAATGACCTAAATTTGGGTTATTGAAGTTTTGGTGCGGACATAATTTTAGACGGATAGATGCAAAAAAAAAGTACAGATATATTATTTTTTTATTTTAAATTATCCAGTTGAATATTTTTTTAAGACACAATGATTCATTGTTTTACTTTTAAGTATAGATTGTTAATGATTGTTTTTCTCATTTTCATTATTCAGAACATTTTTATCTTTAATTGAAATTAACGTGCTTTGTACATTTCTAATACCATGTCCTGTGATTTTTTACAAAACACACACACACATTTTCATGTCTTTAATTATAATCTGTTAGTTGTGTACAGCGATGCCCTACTTATTTTTATACACATATATTTACAGTTGGCAGACATTATTATTGAGGTTTAAGAATTTTATAATTTTATACGCGTGTCGCTGTATCCTTCTAGCTTTAACATTTTAAATGCTTTCACAGATTATGCAAAATTTTTCTCCGTAATTTTTTAAATATTCATTTTACATTTTCCGTTCATAATATGTACAAACTTTCTAGATATCTTTTGGAGCCTTATTATGAAACAATCTTTTTTTTTCTTGTATCTCACAATATCATTTTGCCAAAAAAATAATTTTTATTTTATGGTACACATACTTAGTTATAAACCGCTTAGGAAACTCATGGTATAACGTTTATACTTATATACAGTTTGTGACCTTTTGGTAATTCAGTATATTGTAGGTGTGTTCTTTTTCCTTTTCTTTATGAACTTTCAGTTTTATTTGTATCATGCTATGTACATTCATTTTCACTTTTGTTATTTAATCAGACATTTCAATAAGTTTCTGAAATTATTTTTTTCATTTACTTACACTGGATACTTTAATGTTGAGATAATTTTCATTAACACATCTCTCGTTTCTGAATTCACAACCACCCTTGTTGCTATTTTACATTTTTTTCGTACATCTGCACACACATGACATATAATTCTTTACAAAATTAAACTTTATTTTATCATATTTTGTATTATATTATTTTATCATTTCATGTAATTCATTATATTGAAGAGGCGTATTTCTCAAAGTTAAATTTAATTTTCCATTAATTTGATGTACTGCACTTCCGCATTTTTTTTTTCAATTTATCGTACGAATGGGTTTGAAATAGAAAATCCTTTTGTACATAATTTTTAAGTTTATAGATATATAGTGTGCGTTAGAAAAATTTTATTCAATATTTTGCTAGATATAAACATTTAAAAATGCGTAGTTCTATAATGTTTACATTCTTCTTTTTCAGTTTTCTCATTATCTTACATACATACACTGAACACTATCAGCCATATTATATTTATCATTTAAGAAACTTTATGTTTATTTTCAGCTTAATATAAATGGATATTTAGCATTTAATATTTTGCTAGTTTCTTTTTGGTTTACAGGCTAAACGAGATTATAAAAATAATTTTGACGGCTATTAAATATACTATCACTGCAGGACCAGTTGACTTAGTACACATTTCATCGGGCATTTTCTTCCCTCCTTTCAGTACAATACACTATTGTTTACTATCATTCACACAATTCAGCATTCATGTACCATCTTTATTACATATACATTTTTTTTTTAAATTTTAAATTCACTATTTTACATTAATTTTTTTTTCAAGTTTTGTATTAGTAATTCAACCATAACATTTTTCAGTGTTATAAACCCTTTCATTTGATTATTCACGGCCGGGGATGATTTTGTGAAAGTGTTTATCTTTTGCGCTTGGTTGTTACTTTGTGGTGCTGGTCGCCAACCTCTCACCAAGTTCAAATGATATTTGTTTATCTCATTCTTTTTAATATTCTTTTAATTAATTTTAATGTGTGGTACACAATATTTTTTTTCTTTTACTATCTTTTATTAGCGATTTTATCATCATTATCAGTTCAATCTCGGAAGTTATTATTTTGGTAAAGTAGTTTTACAGTACTTACTCGTAAGTGAAATGTACAATAATCTTTATGATTTTTCATACTGCTTTACCGTATCCTATAACCATGTTGGTGACATACAACTGTGCCCTTTTTATTTTTTTTCTTTCACATTACCATTCAGGGCTACCATTCAGAGTTACCATTCAGAGCTACCATTCAGTGTTTTCCAGTGTTTGTACTTTACACGCGCACTGTTGTATATTTATATAGGAAATGTAACTTTCTGTTGTTCTTTTTTTTTAATTCATTCCAATTGTCAAAAGCTACACACGTTTTCCTTTTCGTTCCTTTCGTGATACTTGCAAACTTTTATGTGGTGAGCATGCCATTTTGAGTAATTTCTGTCGAGATTATATTCGAGTTTTGCATATCACACACTACACACATTATACACAATTTCAATCAATGTTTTTTATACCATGCAATGTGTTATTTTGACATTAACATAATATTCGTTATCACATAAACATAATCTCCTTTATTTAAATATCACAGATATCATATTTTAATTACATTTTTCATATCAATTATTATTTTGCATCATATTTTTCTCTTGGTTCCCTAAATTTGTCTACAGTTGAAAAAAAAAATGTGAGTTAATAAATCATGCCGCTATGGCGAGTATATTATATTTATAATCTTAAGATTTAATAGGAATTTATCAAACTCCTGATAATGCACATTTGCTTTGATGAAATTAGAAGGATTAAGGCGTAAATATTTCATTCTGTGGATATATACAAATATCTTAAACATTTTTCTACCATTCCTAATTTAAACACTACATTGTATCATTTACATATTTCTAGATGTCATAAAAAACAATTTTCACGCCACTGGTCCCTCTTAAAGTCTCCCACTTACAGATATTTCAATATAAGGAAAATCTTGTCGCTTTACGCATTCTAAATTAAATTTTAATTGCTGATGTTAGATGTTTTCTCAAGAAGTGATCAACACAATTCATTTACTCTTGTATGCCTACTACACATTTACATGCAGTTGCACTTCATTTATGGCATACATTCAGTTTAATATTACTCCTCTTATTCAAGGTATATTTTTTAATTGTTAATATTAGTTCACAGTCTTTTTTAATCTTTTGGTTTTGAGAGTATTTTATTCACAGTCGTAAAGAAATTGCAACCTTGTTGGTGTTTATACCAGCTTTATCTTCAATTGAAGTCTAATTAATGGTTGCATTCTAACTGTACAAGCTTACTCTCTAAAAGCACCTCTCTTCACTTACACATTTCTCTACACATTTCTTTACATCCAGGAGAAATTTTACCATTATCATACTACTGCATTTCTTTATAGCAAATGCTTCAGAGTTTCACATAAACAGTTTTTACCTGTAACAGATTTTTATATTTTTTTTCCCCTTAAAGTGTAAAAAAAAAAAAAAAAAAAAAAAAAAAAAAAACTTTATGAAACTTTGAAAACATTAAGCAAATTTATTGTATTTACTTTTTTTAAAAATAATTGATGTTTCTAACCACACTAGACATTTTATGTGTTGTCAAGTTTATATTGTCATACTTATGCCATGTATTACATATTATTTTACTTACTAAATTTATTTTAGCATAACACATAAATTTGTGTGTTGAGATTTAATATTTCAACGTAATATTTTGGTTGGAACCTATCCAACATTTTATGGCATGCCCAAATTTTAGCTTGAGGACTTAAAATTCAAGCAGGATGAAAGATCTGGAACTATTATACTTTTTTAGACTGTGCACAGCGGAAAATCCAGATTGTGATCTCTAATGTAATAAAGAGATTTTATACAATATTTTCATCAACGAATATGTTGATAATGGTATACCATGTATTTTATATTTGAGAATTTAAATCTCAATATTTTTATTCATCAATGCATATGCTTAAAATGTTTTTATGAGCTCATTTATCTATATTATACATATTTTAGTTGCAACTTTGATTTTTACTATGTATGTGCCAGTGTAATGTTAATATACTTCATGTAAGTGTGTCCAGCCAAACATTTAGTGGGTTATGTTAGTTTTTCTGGGAAAGGGGAGAGATATGTGATGTTGAATATAACATATACTCACATATCCTTATTTATCTTCTTTTTTAAAATTAAATTCCCTATTTTAAAAATTAATTTTTCTCCTTTCATAATTATAAATTGAACAAAAACTTCCTTTCCTTTCTAAAAAGAATATATCTCTTCCTTCTTCTCTTACGCTTTATTTTTCAGTTACTTAACTTTCCCAAGTTCAGCCAAAGCCGTTAATAAAATAAATCAAAAACAAATCTGTTTCTCATCCTGAAATCATTAACTGTTCGAGCATATTTTCCTTCGGTTAACGAATATATAAAAAAGATATTCTTTGGCCATATGCTCCAGTCGTAGCAATTATTTATACACTCAGTGTTAATTTTCAGTTTTATCGTCAATACAACTGTCTTTTCGGCCGCAAATATTATGCTCTGTTTATATTAAAATCGGCGCCCTGCATCTCCGTTGCTGCTTCTAAATGCATATTTCCCATCATTTAGCTTTGGCATTCATATTTGTACGTTGAAATATTAAAACGCCAATCAACGGTCCTTTTGGCTATTTTTTAATTAAAAGTTGCATTAAGTGATATATCTTTGGGGTTATAATAGCCCAGGGTACCAAGATTTTAGCTCGACACATTGGCAACAATTTCTGGCAAATTAATTATTCCTTCTCTATTCATCCAACTGTCAACAGCTAACTGAAAGGGTCCCTCTCTGGCATTTGCATATTTCATGTCCATATCCAATAAACTCATCCTGCCTTCAAATTTGCCGAGTTATTATTTTGTGCCTGTCTTTAATTATTCAAGGACTCATGAACCTGGGTTTCCAAAAAGGTGATTATCTTAAAAATGCATAGCATGCATAAGGGTTCTGGTAGGAACTATAAAATGCGACTCCTGGGTACAGATAAAGTTCTTAACCCGGTGGATGCCACGCATACCCAGAGTGTGAATGGTTTTTACTTTGTCACCAATAAATACAAATAGTAAACATAACCTTGAAAATTCTATAAATTATGAAATAAATTAAGTTGAAGAATACTTTTTTGAAAAATAGTGGTGACAATTGGAAAAAACGTACGCACCCGGGGTATGTCACACTTCATGCGACTGCTCCCGGGTTAAGTACTTACGTAACCGTTTGTTCATAGATTTACCTTGCTATTTTTCCCTTAAAATACCCTTGTGACTTTTATACTTATTACCTATACTAAAGTACATAAGTACTTACCGTAATTTCGGTTCTAACAATTCAGTTTGGACCCAGAAATTTTATTTAGTATTTGAAGAACAATATTTACCGTGATCTAAAATGTTATATTTCATTTTTCAAAATTTCTGGGTCGAAACACGATTGTTTGATCCGCGGGCTATACACCGGAAATTACGGTACTTATTTTTTATGTTTTTGGTATAAATAAATGTAATATTTTAACATTTAGTGCTTTTTTAAGACACTTTGACAGCAAAGGTTTCCATTACAACGCTCTTTATTGACGTATAATTTACATGATCTGGCTGGTTTAAATTTTTTTAACTTGTTTACACTTTTTCAAACAAGACCTGATATCCCAAATGAAAGAAAATAAACGCGTGTGGAATATAGACCCTCCTGGTCCACTTACCCCATTTTTATGGGGAAACTGGACCCATGAGGAAAGAAAGATGAAATATGCATATTTTTATATATTTAAATATTAAAATGTAATTTTGAGCATTTCAGTCTGATAGAGGGAACCTAACTGAACACATTTACAGAAGTTCAGACTTTAATTGAAATGAACATTAGCTTTTTGAAGCTGAACTGTCAGAAGCTCCAGAGTCACAATGTAAAATCATGGCCCATTTGCCTAACTAACCTTATATAAAATAAGGTATTTGGAAACATACTTATTAAAATATTTACTAATTTGCAATCTTTTATCGTAAAACAGCCGCACGACAGCAGTTTTTACTTGTATTGCAGACGTGCAATAGAAGAAAAGATTGACGTATTATATGAAAAATGTATCTCTGTTTTTTTTTTCATTATTTTTCCTGTGTAATAAACCTTTCAGAGAAACATGTATAATTTTTCGAAAGAAAATGAAAAATCGTGCATTTAAGGGTCAATTCGTCGGGGAATAGGTGTCACCATTTTGCGCTTTTTGTAACACAAAAATTTAATAGATATTTTTGCCCTATTTAATCGTCATTATAACGATTTAAAAAGGTAAGATTTACTATTAAATTTTTGCGGTACAAAAATCTTAAAATTTGGCAGCTATGCATAGGGACCATTCAAATTTTTAAAAAATCATCGTAGAAAATGCCCTTCTTCAAGTTGTCGCCCATTGCCTGTATTTCTCGCAGTACTGGAAAAGCATCTTCTTCTGACGCAGAGGTAACTTTGGAGAAGACTTCATTTTCGACCAACTTAAGCTTTTTCCGGATTTTTGTGCAAATTGAAGCCTTATTTTTTACTTCTTTGTTAACCGCTTCCCTGATTATCCCGAGTAAACTTGGATGTACACGGCTGCCACTGGCTACTATTTTTATATTTTATTTGCACCAATATTACTAAAAAATAAATTTTGTAGAAAATTTCTGTTGCACATTTTGTCAAGTTATACCTGGAAGATTTTATTTTTGAGAAAGTGGTGCGGGTAACAATTCAACAAGTGGGTGGTGTAATCACAGATCGCACAGAAAATTTCGTTTAATATTCCTTTCAAAACACTTTATTCTTTTGCAAAATCTGTTATTTCTACATTTCGCAACCAGTGGCGCACTCTATTCTAAACAAACCTCTATCCGAACGTAACACTGTTTTACAACCTATCCTTTAATATATTAGTCGAGGAAGTTGGGCCCATAGCAGCCGATGAAGGTAGGCGCCCCTGCCGGTAAAAAGTGGAACTAATTTTAGTTCCACTTTGGTGCATAATATGAAACAGCGGTATCGGAAGTTAGAAACATGCACCGCGGGTGAAAAGGGGGGGAGGATAAAAAATTACTTAAAATACACAAGTTAGAGACCAGACGGTAATTAATGTAAGAATTTTTGAAAATTTTATGATTTTTCGTGTGATCGCAAATGTTCTGCTATAGGTATGCAAAATTTCAAGTCTCCAACTTAATTAGGGGCTGAGTTAGAAAAATTGCTTAAAATACACAAGTTAGAGCCTGTATAGGTAAATAATATAAGAATTTTTGAAAATTTTATGATTTTTCGTATGATCGAAAATGTTCTGCAAAAAGTATGCAAAATTTCATGTCTCCAACTTAATTAGGTCATGAGTTAGAAAAATTGCTTAAAATACGCAAGTTAGAGACCGGATGGATAAATATAGGACTTTTTGAAATTTTTATGATTTGTCATGTGATCGCAAGTGTTCAGCTATAAGTATGCAAAATTTCAAACCTTCAGCTTAATCAGGGGGCTGAGTTAGAATAATTGCTGAAAATACACAAGTTAAAGAACGGAGGGATAATAATATAAGACGTTTTGAAATTTTTACGATTTGTCGTGTGCTCGCAAGTGTTTAGCTACAATTATGCAAAATTTCAAGTCTTCAACTTAATTAGGGGCTGAGTTAGAAAAAAAAGCTTAAAATACACAAGTTAGAGCCCACAGTGTTTAATTATAGACTTTTTCAAAATTTTATGATTTGCGTTTGATTGCAAGTGTTTAGCTATAATTTTGCAAAATTTCAAATCTTCAGCTTAATTACGGGCTCAGTTAGAAAAAAAAAAAAAAAAAAAAAAAAAAAAGGCTTAAAATACACAAGTTAGAGCCCAGAGGGTTAAATATACGACTTTTTCAAAATTTTATGAATTGTCGTTTGATGTGAGGCGTCCAGCTATAAGTATGCAAAATTTCAAGTCTCCAACATATATAGTTTCTGAGAACGGGCGCTGTGACGGACAGACGGACAGAGGAGCGAGACGAATACAGTTTCGTCAGAAAAACGAAAGCCTAAAAATTGCCGCCAGTTGGGGTAGTAAACTGGTGATAAAACTAAATGCTTTAACACCTGTAAAAAATTAAAAATTCGAATTAAAACCTATATATTACGTTTTGTTTCATTTCCTTACATTTAAAAATGGAATAAAAAAATACTATGATTTTTTACAGTTTTTTGCAAAAAAAAAAAAAAAAAAAAAAAAAAAAAAAAAATGGTAAGGGAAACGTTTATACGTAGATTACCATTATTTGTTAAAATTTTTGCCATAATTTGCTGGATCTTTTCTATAGTTATATATCACACCAACTGATTGTTTAATTAATTTAATAATTCCCGTAAAAGATTTTCCACATCCTAGATATACATAGATTTTTGCTCTTTCGTCTTCTGGCAACTCCTTTCGTTTACCCATCGTGAAAATTATGACTTCCAACATATTGCTTCCAATATATAACGCTTTTTATGTCTACTGCGCATGTCACTTACTTTGTTTTATGCAAATTGTTGTCACATTACTTTAGAATATCCAATGAAATATGATGTTTCAAAAATAAATTTCCATGTTTTTATATTACGAAAATTTGATTTTTGACCTCGTGTTTTGCTTTTTTATTATGTATGAAATTTTATTTTTGTAAGTAATTTATTATTCATAGCTTATGTAATGTAAGAAATTTCAGTAATTTTTAATGAATATTATAGAAGTTTTTGTTAAAAAACACGTGTTTTCAATCATAAATTTCCACCACTGTACGGACGTAAAGCCTAAAGTGTGAGCCTTGAAGTTTAGTCATTGAGCCTTAAAATGCCAAAAAGAAAGATCGAAGCTATTTCGAGAAGTTATACTTTTGCTTATTTACATAATATTAACCATTTTATGTTCTAAAAAGACACAGGTTTTAAAATTGCCTTCCAGTCATTTCAAATTCTCTTTGAATGAAGTTTCACACGAAGCAGCGAAATTTATTGATTTATGAAGAATTATTTTCGGTTGAAGGACATTTAATTAAATTGAATAACTATGCTCCATGATAATACTGGAATGGCATAAATAAATTTAAATGATAAAATTTCCATTAATTACTCAGTAAACTTTGAAAAACTTTATTTCAATATAAGTTCGTTGAACCTTTAAATATCATACGGAAAAGAGTATTATTACTTAGCTAGAGTTATTCTCAAACTGCTTATCTTACGGCCGAAAAGTCCAGTGAAGACTTCTTATAGATTATTAGATAAGAAATGCTCCTAAATTATTGTATAGCTATCAGAAATTAAGGATTAATAATGATATAAATAATAAAAAATGAATTTTTAACCAGGCTCAAAGTTATCCAGACAAGTAGGGTAACTTCGCACCATATTATAAATATCATATAAAATAAGCAATCATAAAAAGTGTTTTATAGTTAAGGTCAACTCAGAACCAAAAAAAATTATTTTTTCAGATATTTAAAGATTCCTAATTTACATTTCCCAACATCACAAAATTCGTATAATTTTTGATATAACAACGAATATTATGCATAAGAAGTGTCGAAGAAGAAAATCATGAATATTTAGCAAAAAAAAAAAAAAAAAAAAAAAAAAAAAAAAAAAAAAAAGAACTGTTTATTGTTCATGTAAAACATAAAAATAACAATTTTCAATATTTTAACTCAATAATATAGCCATAGTTACAGTAGTACATACTAGTACTAATATTTACTATTAACAATTAATCAAATAATAATAGAAAATGTTGAATGTATGGGATGTCGAGTTTCAGTAGCTTCTCCCCAAATAACACCTTCAACACTAGAACGCCCGGAAGGAGTCGACTCGACTACTACCACATGATTAGATGTCCATTGGAGCCAGAAATTGTTTCATAAAATAAGTTAAATCTAAGGTTTGACGGTTTGGTCGAGGTGCCCGGGGCCAATGCCCCACATCCCCGAAACATAAGACATGAAGAGATAACTGGTGAATTATCCAGAAGAGAGATGCAAGCCTGCCTAGCGATGGTAGATGGCAACAGGGTACTGGTAAAGCCGCATAAACACAAAAAAAAGACCCCATACAGGGACCATATATTTTTACATACTAAAAATTTAAACTTTTGCCGTTGCAATTTAGAAGTAAAATGTGCCGAAAAAATTCAAAACAAAATAAAAGAAATTGCATGTTGTTTTCAAAAAAGGGACTATATACACAAAATATTTACAGAATATATACAATTTTCCTATAGCAAAGATTAATCATGATGGAGCTTAGCGATCTCATCCATGAACTTTAAAGTCTTTCTCCCTGGTTCTTGCTTAATTATTTCATCTAGAATTTTTTCAAGCTTATCTGCAAATTTGCAAAAGGAATCTATCTTAAGTTCATTTTTAATTTTATCCAAAGTATTTACAATTTTGAGGAAACCTAGATTAAAATCTTCAATCTGGTATAGTTGTACCGGTTCAGGTGTCGCCCTCTTTGGCTCCATTTGGGAAGTACAAACTTTTTCTCTAGTATTTTTCGCGTTTTCCGTTTTGGAAGTATTTTGCTTATATTTTGCGATATCTGCAAACATTTTACGAAATTTGGGTTTAACAGGATATTTTTCGCAACCCTTAAAAGATGCCGGAAGTTCGGATCCACAGTTACAACAGTTTGGCGGCGGTTTTACGATTTTTCATCTTTTTGCTCATTCCATAAAGCAGTAAGTGATAATGTGGAAGAACCCTTGGCAATTCCAACATTGCACTGCTTTATGGGGGGCCCTGTACTTATCAATTTCGATACGAATTTTAAAAAGATCCCTAAGATTTAGAAAATCTTTTGTTTTTTCATTTTTGGTGAGATGTACCAAAAACAGGGGAAGGACCCTTTTGTCAACCCTACTTGTCATTTGGACAACTTTAGAGGGATCATACCTTTTTTTAGCAATTTCATCAAGAATTTCCTCACTTTTACAGTTTTTGATAAGTCCCCTTATTACGAATTTAGCAGGTGCGGTGGTGTCCGGAATCACATAAAATTGGTGCTTTTTTCCACTTAGAAAGTTAATAATCTTTTGTTTTGCCTTATTATCGCTTGGAAATATTTTCAGGTCGTCCCTAGCAATTTTAAGATAGAAATTTGCATCGCATTCATTTTCAACAGTTGACGCAAAGTTTTGGATATTAACTATATTTTTTACAATTATTGGTTTAGGTTCTCTAATTTTTTGGTCATTTTTAGGTTTTTCTTTAGAATCTTCAATAAATTAGAATAAGCTTCGATATTTTCATTATTATTTAAGGGGTTTTCGTCGATAAAAGAAATTTCAGAGGGTGCAGTTTCTGACTCTGCCATAACAGAATTGCCGCATTCGGATTGGCTGTCCGAGTTGAATTCCATAATTTCGGATTGGCTATCCGTTTGCAGCTCGATTTTAAAGTCAACTTCGTTCCTGCTAGGTTTAAATTTCTTGGCATTCGGTACAACTAAACCAGTTGTGATAATAGTGTTATTCTTTTTTGCCTTTTTTGATTTTAAAGATTTTTTATGCTCTTTTCCCATATTTTCAATTTTTTCATTGTACTCTTTAGAAAAATCCCCGTCCGCGTTGAACCGGGAGACTTCTTCATCAGTTAATTCAAAAATAGTTTTAGACACGACGGTTAAATAGCCTGCAAGTTCAGAGAAAATCGGGATCTGTCTAACATCAAAGTTAAATTTAAATTTAGTCTTGCCATCGCTAGAGCATAAAGCCATATTACCTTCGGAAGGTCCGGGCATCTGGCTGTTAGAATCCATCACTGGATCAGGGCTCAGCATCAAACGATTAGTCACCGGCCGGTTCGCTACTGACATAAGTGGCCGTGAAAACGGCCTTTCGCTCTTCCAAGTACGGTGACTAGCACTGTCTCGGGATGTCATGTCAGGAGCTGACACACCCACTCTCAGTTAAATCTAAGCGACGCAGAATTACGTTAAATAAATTAGTTAGATAAAAATTCTGGGGTGAAATATTTTTATGAAACTTGAGTAAAATTTTCGGGCGTTCTAGTGTTAAATGAATTTTATGTATTTTACACATATATTTTTTGAAAATATTTATATGTTATACCCAATGCACGCATTCGGCAATTATATATAATATTTGTGCACATATTAAAAATTTTTGACAAGAAAATATAATTTTCGTATTACCACAAAATATTATTTTAATTTTTGTAAATTTTTTATCATTAATCTACATAGTTTTTATGAACATAAAATTGTACAAAAATTCCCAGTTATGCATCTTTGGTGCAGTAGTTTTTGAGAAAATACGATTTTATAAAAAAAGAGAAAAACATTCTTATCTCATAAAATATCAATATTTATAAGATAATAATAGGAGAAATACATTGTCAGATATTTAGCCAAATCTGTTGAAAAAATTAGGGAATTTAATTGAAAAGCATGTTTCCAATGCTTATCCGGATATGCCCTTTATCATCTGTAAATACTTCCGTTAAATACATACATTTTTAATGTCTGCATATAATTTGTTAGTAGTACCTCTAATCAGAAAACAAAAAACCTAAGCCAAACTTTGTGCCGGCTCAAAGTTATACTGAAAATAAGGTTAAATGGTAGCGCCCAGTGTCGCAGCCAGGGTAGAGGTTTAGAGGCATTGGATGCCACTTTTTTTCTAAGAGTTTCCTTCTCTTTATTTGATTTGATCAAAAATAAATTGCAATACAATTTTTGAATTGTCTTATATGAATTTCACTATATTAAAATAGTGGTATACAGAGCTTCAAAACCCCCTACCTGGCTGCGCCACTGGTAGCGCCTTTTTATTTTACATTTTACCAACTATTAGTAAATAAATATTCACAAAATAGTAACACATTTACAACATTTGGATAATAATATGTCTTATAAATGAGTACATTGTTACTTACTGTAAAAATTTAATTATATTACAACAACTTCAAAAAAGCATTAAAAAACCCTTTTAAACATACTTCAGAATAATAGCTGGAGGATTTAATTAATTGTGCATAATGTTGACAACTGGGTTGGCATTAATCGATTACTTTTTTTATCGATTGATTAGTCAATTAAGTGTTCAACCATCCGAAATTTAATCCTGATTCAATTTATCATGATTGAAATCAGTGGTGGGAAATTGGCGCTATGGTGGAGCCTATTGACACCACTAACTTTTTATAGTATTCTTCACCTTACTGAAAACTCAGAAATTTTGTCATTAAATAAGGCGCAAAATACTACTAAAATTGTGTGGTGTCAATAGTGACCTCTGCGACAATGTTCCACCACTGTTGAAACTGAAAATGTAGGGTAAAGACACTAGTAATGGCCAGGTTAACCCCTTGAGGGGGAGTGATGCCGTCACGGCATCACATAATTTTAATCCCTAATTGCCACAATGGCATCAGAATTTTTTTTATGAAAATTTCACTTTTATTAGATAAAAGAAAATATACCTTTACTTCTTTACAAATAAATTTTCTTTTAAATACTGGTGTTACTCAATTATTTCAACAGTTTACAAATACAATTACCTTACCCCTGAAATGGTTAATGAGGAATTTTTCGGTTTTTAGCTAATAATTATTATGCCGTGCGAATTTTTTTCATGACGATGATCAAAATACAAGAAAGGATAGAAGAAGGCTTTTGTGTCAAGGAAATGAACAAAATATAAATTTATTTCTTTACAAGATTTGTTTTTTTAAGAACAAAAACAGCAGTAATGGCCCGCTTTGCATCCGTAATGGCCAATCACTGCATTAGTGATGGCCCACAGAAGTCGAATCTTCTTTTTCTGAATATTTTTTCAGGATTTGGCCCTCATATTTGTGTGGCTTCTTTGTTGGTCATCTCAACTATTTTGTTGGCCATCTCAGCTTCTTTTTTTTCGTTTTAAAGCTCTTTCTCTCTGTTTTACTTCTTTTTGTTGCAATTCTTCTTGTTTCTTCCGTATCTTGTCTTTTTGCAGCTCGTTCCACATTTGGAATGTCAGAATAAAAGGCATTTTATCCTATCTACCCTTTATTTATCACTTTCCTTTCTGGACTGTGCGGCCATTCAAGGATTTATTTTAACCGTTGAGAGCGGTATTCAACTGTGGAAGTAGTATTGTCTTTATTTTCCGGTTCTGAAAAACTCTCTTAGTGGAAATTCTTCGACTACTGCTGAACAACTCTGAGATTAATAGGAATTTTTTCGAATATGTTGCTGTTACTGAAGCTTGTACTTAGCTTGGGTACTTGATGTCTACTTTGACTAAGTAATCTTCTTCTGCTGGATGCGTTTCCGTTTCTGTAAGCCTGGTTTGAATGTTTGGTATTTTCTCTAGAATGTTATACAAACGGCAGCTTCCAATTCTTCACTTGTCGTTGTTGAGTATTTTTGACTTTCTTCATTACATTCCCACCGACGGCTTGATGGAAGTCCTCAATCGATATATTTATCAGTGTAGAGTTTAGAGCCTCACTACAAGCGGTTTCATTTAAAACATCACACACCATCATCACATTATTGATGTGATCCTTGTACTTTGAATAGTCTACAGCGTCTAAACTGAATGGATAAAGTCCTTTTGCCCTGAAACATATTTTTATTGACATCGCCATGTCCTTTTCTAGCGCGATTTTCAGGATTGGAGCGATGCACTCTTTAGTCACAGCTTCATGTGGATAACTTTTGCGCCAGTGAAGAAGGGCCTTGTTCCATTGAACTTTTAGAGGACAAAAAGCAGCTACATCGCAAGGCTGAAGAACGTGGTACATTTGGGTATAAAGCTATCAAAATTATCTGTAGAGATTTGAAAAGTTCGCTGGTTTCACGCGTAAGATCCGTGTTATTCCCATCCACAAATAAAATTACCGGCAGTTTAACATCCTTCTTTGCTAAAAAAGGGCGAAGACGTCTCCTTTCCATTCATAAAACGTAAAAATAGTTTCATTCATAATGATAGCTTTTTTTAACGTTTGAAACATTCAGAAACTAAAAATATAAACAGAAATGATTAAACCCTTATCTTTGGTAAAACTTGTTTTTACTTCGGGTTGTTTCTCTAAAAATCCCTTGGCGCTCTCTATAACATCTCACTTGCGTGTGGGGAATCCTTTCATGGCATAGTGAATAATCCAATTCTTTAGGAGAATTTCCTCTTCGGTTTTCAAAATTGAGAGAGATCCTTTTTGTGGTTTTTTTTCACTCAATCTTTACCTCAATGTAGACCTTGGTATTTTAAACAAAGATGCTGAAGTTCTTACAAACATTCCACATTTAACAGCATCAACTGCCTTCTCAACTCGGTGCTCCTGTTCTTTACTCAATTTGTTTATAGACATTATGTCTATTCTAAAAAAGAGATAGCTGCACTAACACAGGAGAATCGCAGAATTAAAGTAAGATTTATTGCTTGCTTAGCTTGTTGCCAAAAGGAAATTCTATTCTAAATATATTTTATTCCATTCTATTCTATCTCTATTCTAAAAAAGAGATAGCTGTACTAACACAGGAGAATCGCAGAATTAAAGTTTTATTGTTTGCTTAGCTTGATGCCAAAAGGAAAAATAATGGAACTGTATCATTTCATGCGACGAATTAGTTATTAGACACCTACACACTAGCGTGTACATAATAAAAGTAACATGAAAATCAAAAATACAATTTGTCTTAACAATTCCAAGTAATTCGTAATTTAGAGTGTTTTCAGCTCATTTAAACATTTTAAATTGCGATATAGTTTAGAAACCATTCTTAATGAGAATTTATATAGTATAAATGACCACCATGAGAATTTTTAGTTTCGAGCCCCAACAACGTTCATTTTAAAGCGCCCCATGTTTCCTAAATGCGTTGAAAAATCCTGAAATTGGATCAAGTTTTTATTTCTGTTAAGGGGCCGTTCAAATATTACGTAAGCACCTAAGGGGGAGAAGGAGTTAGCGATTTGCTTATTTTTGCTGACAAGGGGGGAGGGGGGGGTTGAATGATGCTTACGTAAGACATTTTCAGAATCTTTTAACTTGTAAAATATATATATATATATATAATTTCAAATTGAAAAAAAGAAATGGTAAAAGAATATTAAACTTGAAGTTCTGATGTCAGCTATTTTGACCGCACAAGGAAACCATAAACAATCTCTTTTATATAGAGGTGACTGTTCATGTTTGATGCATGAGGGCTTATTTTCTCTGAGAACTTACTACTAGTTCCAATTGTGAGAATAGAATAGAATAGAATTGAATGGACCGATGCGATATGTTGTATTGTGACAGTATGAGTTTTCTGGGAAAGCTTCCAAAACGTAAGTAAAAATACATCTTTTTTGTTTCCACCCCTCCTCTGTCAAGTGGTTTAATCCCATAACCATAGTGACCGACTGCTCTACTGTCTGGTGTCTCGTGAGTTTTGAAAACCTCTCAGTACTGTAGTGTAGTAGTGTTTAAAAAAAATAAAATCAGAAATATGTCTTCATTTCGAGAAATCTTGTATAAAAAAAACTTTTTGAAAGTTTCAAAAAGTCTGCATCAGATAAACCTTTGAAGGATATTCAATGTAAAACTAATGATGTGTGGCGGCAGTACAAAAAGTCTTCTAAAACTGACAAAGAGTTAGAGGTATTGGTGCTAAAAGGAATTGAGGACGAACTGCGTAAGGCAACCAAAAATAAATCAGTCTTTCTTGATTATTTTATAAAGGTAATTATAATCAATTTATTCTTAAAATTTTAAATATATGTTATCATAAGTTAAAGTTTACATAATTACTTGAAAATTGGTAAATAGATATATAAGATAAAATGACCGTGTAGCCTTGGCGAAACATGGTCAGTATGGGAATAAATAAAGACAAAAGAAACGTCAAAAAACGAGTTATTACTTTTTAAATATGGCGTGGCCAAGCTAAACCTTATTTTTTCTTTTCAAATAACTCAAAAATTAATGCATCCATGGGGGAAAAAATTAAAAAATATGTTAGTTTTGTAGCAAGTAATCTTCTAACGGTTTTCAAATTTTGAACCTTACTAAAAATGAAATGTAATCCAATTGAATTGAAACCAATGTATCTCAAATTCAAAAACAGATAAAAAAGGTCTCCAGTGATCTAGAAAAAGAAAAACAATCCTTAAAAAGGAAACTACAAAATTCTGAATACAAAAGAAAACATCGAACCACCAAACGAACAAAGCTTGGAGAAGTCTGCCATGATAATCCAGAAATAAAAAAAATAGCTTTGAGGGAATCAGTAGGAAGACCAAGTTTAAACGAACATTATTGCTTAAGGCAATAGCAGGCATAGCTATTATTGGAAGCGCTGCAGATGCATAAAAGAAGAAGTGAGTCCGAAGTGTCAAAACACTTGATGATTTGACAGCAGAACTGAAAAAGGTTGGTTTTGCAATAAGCAGGAGTAGAACATATCTTCGTTTGCTTCCAAAAATTTCGTCAACCATCGAGATTCGAAGACATGTCACCACAGTGCCGTTAAAACTTATTTGGGTTCTCGCTGATTATCACCGATCTCACATTGATACCCAATTTGCAGTAACATCCACCCACTATTTAGAAACTTTAGCTTCAATTCTTGAACCCATGCAAGTGTTTCTTCTTTCACAGGATGACAAAGCACGTGTACCATTGAGAATTACAGCAGCCAATAAACAGGCTCCGATACTGATGCATATGGAGTATCGTTTATCCTTAGGCGACCACGGCTGGTTCATCGCTGAACGCCAGAAACTTATCCCATGTGTTTACGCTGGTATTGTGATTGCTCCTGGCATGGGTGGTCAAAGTAAAGTCATAGGTTATTCTGGTCCAACGTTTATAGCTATAAGAAGTGGGAAACATAGTTCTTCCACAGAAAATACTCAAGCTCAGGATTTTGAAACTCTATTAATATTCAAAGGCTTTGAAAAATTAATTAAAACAGAATAGGGTTTCATCAAACCTGTAATCATAGTTACGGTTGATGTAGGTCCAGACAAGAATCACCGCTACCAGAAAGTTATATCGTTTGCTATTAACCATTTCAAAAAGCATGATTTGGATGGAATTTTCATAGCATGCACTCCTGGAAGAAGTGCATATAATTGAGTAGAAAGGCGAATGACACCACTCAGTCGAGAACTGTCTTGTCTTATACACCCTCACGACCATTATGGTTCCCATCTCGATGAGAACGGTCGCACTACTGATGAAGAAAGGGAGCAAAATAACTTTGCATATGCTGGTAAAACTCTCGCAGATATCTGGAATTCATTAAACATTGACAGTTATCCTGTTACTGCCACATATGGTTATTCAGGCGAACCAGACTCTCTTGGTTATGACTTGGATTGGTATTCGAAGCTCATACAAGAAAGTCAACACTTGCTACAAATTGTAAAATGCGAAGAAAAGAATTGTTGCTCTCCTGCACGTAGTGGATTATTTTGTATATTAAAAGGATGATTCATTCCTCTTCCAATTAAAATGATACAATCGTCACATGACATCATTACAAGTGAGGAGGGGGAATTTATAGATTTAAGTCTCTGTCTGGCCTTAAATCTGAATATTGCAGCAAAGGGATTTTTAAAGATTCTGTATGATTATTTTTGCCCTTCCATAAAGTTGCAAATATCCGCAAGAACTTGTGAAAATTATGGCGAATATCATGCATCTCAGAAGTCAGCAAACAGACACAAAAAAATTCAACAGAGTGAAAAAAGCGAGAAGACCTGCCTTATACGACCATTGAGAATTGCTGCTCGTCGAGCAAATGAACTTATGTGCTTCGTGAAATTCGTGGAAGATATGGAAGATCTTGAGTGGATCAATGAAGATGAAGTTGATCAAGACTGCATGTGAAAAGTAAGCGATGAAGATAATCAAGTAAAACTGGAAACCAATATCATAACAGATATGGAAAAATGGCTTGAGCAGCCGTGATCAGCATCGGAATAGATATTGGCATGTTCAAATTGAAATTTTTCAAATGGCTAAGTTCTTCTAAAATTGTGATCTAAGAAATTTTCTTAAATAGAATTGCAAGGAAATAAAACAAGCTTTTTTTATTATTTTTTTTTAAAGTCGAGTAGAGTTTTTTAATTTGCATTGCGTACTTTTTTTTAAGTGTGTGTGTGTGGGGGGGGGGAGGGGGTTGCAATTTGCTTACGTAATTATTAAGGGGGTGTTTGCGATTTGCTTATTTTTGCTGACAAGGGGGGAGGGGGGGTCAAAATTTGTCAAAAACATGCTTACGTAGTATTTGAACGGCCCCTAACTTAGAAGATCAAATAAAATCACGGACGTCAATGGCTACAATGTGTGTTTCATTTACCAGCAAAGTTAGCTCGGGAAAACGTGATAAAATTTCAAATTTGAGTTCTACAGTTTTCTACGCATTTATGTAACTTGTTTTCTTCAGTGGCCTATTAGCAAAAAAGATAAAGCCCTAGATGCGGAGAGAATTTTAGGATACTACCTAAAGTAAATTTATGTGGTATTTTCAAAAACTGTATTAAAATTAAGTTTAAAGCTGAAATTGTGTTTAAATAAGCTATGTTGAGTCAATAAATTAAGAATTTCAAGATGACCCTCCAATAGTGTTTTCTTTTACCGCGTACATAAACATGTATTTAAAATGATCAAAATAGAAAAATACTCATCTTTAAATTTTTTAATTTGAAAAATGACCATTTTCCAATTCAGTCAGTGCACACGTAAAAAAAAAAAAAAAAAAAAAAAAAAAAAAAAATGGTAACGTTCCGCGTATATTCCGGGATTGTTTTTCTTTTCATAAGCATTTATAACAGGAAGTTATAATTGTATTTCCTGAAATATTCCTAATACTCGTGTGTACTGGTGACGATTAACTCGCTAGCACGTGCGTTCGGTACCAATGTAACTGTTCCTTGCACAGAAGGTTTTTCAGTCACATTTTCAGTAGAATGTTCCAGAATAACATAGAAAATTTTAAGATAATTTAAACACATTGCTAGCGTTCCTTAACTGTTAAATGAGCGATTTTTTATTTTGTTTCGAAAAAATTATACATGGTTATCTGAAAGGTTTATTACACAAGAAAAATAATGAAAAAAAAAAACAGAGATACATTTTTCATAAAATACGTCAATCTTTTCTTCTGTTGCACGTCTGCAATACAAGTAAAAACGCTGTCGTGTGTCTGTTTTACGCTAAAAGATTGCAAATTAGTAAATATTTTAATAAGCACGTCTCCAATACCTTATTTTATATAATTATTTTTTTTATAAAAATTTACTTGTAACCCTTTAGTTCCCATGATAGAATACGTTCTAGAAATTACGTAGTTCAGAGAATATGACTTTACACCAGAAAGTTTCAATGGTTAATTTCGCTTTATTTAAATACCAAATTACGATTAAAGCGGTATGAGTAAGCGTACAAACTTAATACTGGAATCGGGTGTAAATTAACACAGTTGCACCATTTTGTGGACGGGGCGATAATCCACATGCGCGGACTTTTAGTGCGACGTCATATGTGACATCATATCTACCATCTGCGCATATTTACTAAATCTTTAGTCACTCATGGAAATGAATTTTGTTTACCACACTTATTGCAAAATAATGGCGTGGCGGGGGACGCGCCCTGATGCACTTAACACCACGAAGTTTTCTTCATCTTGTCAGAGACATTTCAGCTATTAATCAATGTGAAAAAACTCTACAATTTTAGTGGTGTTTAGTAATAAAACAGTTAGGCATCTTCCTGTAGTTTAAACCCATCCGCTACGTGGCGTGCGACCTTGACTGATGTGACCTCACCTTTAATCTTGCGGTTACCTCTCCCATTTAAGATAGGACGCTTACTTTTATCGCTTTGTGTACGTTATTAATTTAAGCAAATATTGCTACTTTAATTTTCTGGCGTAAATTAGGTATATACGAATAATAATTTAAAAATATATTAACCCATTAACCGCCAAAACTATAAGGTTGAAATTTTCAATTTTTTAGCTGAACGTTGTTTGCCACCACAAATTCTGAAAGGTAATTTTTGCTTTATATGATCTGAAACATTTATGTCTTTAAGAAAGGCCAATTTTTTAATTGAAAAATAGTGGTGGGTATGTAACTAACTTAAAAAATAGCGCTTATTTTCAGCGTTGCGTGAACGCAACATTGGCGGGTAAAGAGTTAAATTCAAAACACAGTTGTTTAAATACATGCAAAGCTGCGCACTAAAGGAATAAACAAAGACATACAGCATAACGTAAAGCATCCCCCGCAATCACTATTCGCGTTCCAGAAAACGGTGCAACATGATGTCGCATGGACTACAAGATTTTTTCTCCCGGTACCGAGGTACGATTGTGGACACAGGAGAAATATATATCTGATCAATGACTTTAGCGTAAACTGGTGGGAATATAAATTTTCATTTGTTAGTAAAATCCGGACAAAACCATTACATCATAAACGATTTCGAAAATTGTTAAACATTTTAAATTTCATAAAACGAATTTGTATTTTGTGAATCAGGGGTAGTGAACCCGTTGCCACTGGACAAAGAGCCATCAATATTTCTGAAGAGCAATTTATTTAATGACACAAATTATGAAACTAATGTTTTAAAAGAAAAAAAAAACCAGAATACTTAAGAAATGTTGCAATTCTTATAAAAAAGCTTCAAAAGAACAAACATCTTTGGAATATGCTTTGAACTTTATCATTTGCTTTCCAGTCAAAAGGTTAAAATGTTTATCTGCTTAAAAATATGCTTACGGTTTTGTAAAAATCATCGTCACAAGTTTCCACTAAAAGCAACGTTGAAAAGTAAATTTAGTTAACATGCCCATTTTCGCACTTGCCAGCTACTGGTGTGTTCCTTGAACGTAAACGGTACCTCCCGAGCAACGATTTGCTGTTGCGTACTATGTTATGTGCGAATTGATGATTGTTGTTTTTGCCAGACGTTCGTTTGAAGTGGAGACGGCTGTTCCAAAGCGATATAAGTAAGCGTCCTTTCTTAAATTGGAGAGGTCGCATCAATCAAGATCGCACGCCACGTAGCGGACGTGGTTAAACTACAGGAAGATGCCTATCTGTTTTCTTACTTCACACCACTAAAATTGTAAAGTTTTTTTTCACCTTGATTAATAGCTGAAATGCTTCTGACAAGGCGAAAAAAACTTCGTGGTCTCAAGTGCATCTGGATGTCCATCTCGCTACGCCATTATTTTGCAGTAAATGTGGTATACAAAATTCAGTTCCATGTGT
This sequence comes from Maratus speciosus, assembly GCA_963932465.1. Lineage (NCBI taxonomy): Eukaryota > Metazoa > Arthropoda > Arachnida > Araneae > Salticidae > Maratus > Maratus speciosus. Next base: position 312,995,838 of record OZ010796.1, read on the forward strand.
GATCAATGATTTAGAAAATATGCGCAGATAGTAGATATCCTGTCATATATGGCTTCTCACTGAAAGCCCGCGTATGTGTATTATCACCCCGTCCACAAGACGGCGCAACTGCGCTAATTTACGCCCAATTCCAGTATTAAGTTCGTACCCTTACTTATATCCCTTTGCGTTGGATCGCAAATGTCCGTTATTGACATGGGACGTTCCTGCATTTTCGTACTTTGCGGCACCAAATCCATTTTCTGGGTTTGAAAGCCGTTTGTTAAAAATAGTTTCGCAAACAATTCAAAATCCTACAAAAAAGCGAAAAGCCGTAGAGTCAAACTTTGCTGCATGTTTAACCCTTTCAGGGGCGGTGGCTAGAGGGTCTAGTCACCTAATTTTAATTCCAAAACTGACTACTGGCACCAAGAATTTTTTAATAAAATGTTTCTTTTGTAATTAAAGTGCAAAATAGCGTTTTGTTATTTAGTAAGAAATTCCTTTGAATATTCTGGTGTCGGTCAATTATTTTATCATTTTACGAACAGAATTCCTCTGCCCCTGAAAGGGTTAAAAACTGTAGCATATATGGAGAAACAAAAAAGGACATTGAAAAAGCAAAAGCAGAGTCAAAAACTGAAAGAGAAAATAATTAAAACGTAAAAAATCAAAAACAGCATTTGAAAAACAAAATTCGTTAAAACCTGAAATCATTTACTAAAACAACCTGGAAGTGAAGTTTCAACAACCTAAACCTTAATTGTATATAGTAATCGTAACCTTAATCCATACCATACACATAGTTGCCAACCTCCCGATTTTTTTCATACCAATATTTTTATTCTAAAATACTTGCTTTATACAATCGCACAATTTATGTAATTAAATAAAGCGAACGTTTTTGTAAGATTTTACTGGTATCCAAAAAATCGGGAGGTTGGCAACTATGCATACAGATATCAAAAAGAAAAATTGAGGCCTACATGGAAGGTGAAAATCCAAAATACGTTAAAAGCAAACTGAAAAGGAAAAGATTTGGTAAAACTTGTTGTATCAGGTTGTACCATTTATTATATACTTCTTGATTTATCGATGGTTAAAGTTAAAAGTCTGTTAAATATGGATTAGGATGTATGCATTATTTAAGTATAATGTATTCAAGATTATGTACTGATATGATTTTTAATGTAAATTAATAGTTTATTCAGTTGTTCAATAATAAGCATTTCAACTTTCAGTTTTATATAGTATTTCAACTCTTTATTAAGTACCGTAATTTCCGAAGTATAATCCGCAGATAAAACAATCCTGTTTGGACACAGAAGTTTTATTTGATGAAATGTAACTTATTATATCGGGTTAAATATTTGATTTTAATTTTTAATTAAAATTTCTGTGTCCAAACAGGATTGTTTGATCCGCGGGTTATACACAGGAAGTTACGGTAATTAAAATATGTATAGCAATTAAATCAATGTTTTAAGATGAACTGACATGTATAAAACGCATTGTCACATTTAGGAAATTGGACGTCTCATTTGGATTTAATTACTGTAAATGCGACAAAAATAACCTAAATACCACGATGGTATATTGTTAGCTTATATTGAAAATAACGATTCAATTTTTACGAAACAAGTTAGTTTTGAACTAAAGGCAGAGTATTCAATAATTTTCTACTTATTTAAATATATATTTATTAACAAAATGCCAAATATTCCCTAAATGTGAAAAACAAGGGAGAATGGCTTCGCATTTAGGCACAATGACCTTATAACATTCAATACAAATTTTTATATATATATATATTTTTTTTATCAGCAGTTAACATAAACGTATACTAATTACTAAATAAGAACTTGATATTTCATAAATGTTGTACATAAAATAAATCTCTGATGAGTATACTTGATGCATGTCTAATTCAATCAATCTTTGAGACTATTGTTATTACTATTTTAACTTTCCTGTACTTTCCGTGATAATATTATTCAATTTATATATCTTTATTATTATTTTTAATGCGTTCCATAAATATAACAAATTAAATAGCTATCAAATATTTATCTCATGATATGTGAGTTACACAATACACATACAGCTAGAAAATGGATCACTTACCCTCTCTACAAGGCACCTTATTCTCCATATTATTTTGCGAAATCTTTCTCCCATAGCTTGATATCACAACATAACATAAGTGTGAATTGCCGCAATTTCCGGCGTACGATTCGCGAAGGAAATAATCATGTTTCGAACCAGAAATTGTATTTAATAATTGTAGTCAAATATTTATCGCGATTTAACAAGTTACGTTACATTAAATTACATTTCAGGGTTGAAACATCATTTTTTGATCCGCGGATTATACACCGGAAATTACGGTATATAGCTCAATTTTAACCCATTAACGCTTTCAGGGGCAATGTATTTCTATTCGCAAAATTCTGAAATGAGTGACTGACGCCAGAAATTACAAGCATATTTATTTCAAAATAAGCAAAAGCCATTAAAATATTCTGGTGCCAATGTGGCATTTAGAAATTAAAATTAGGTGGTCCAAAGATGAACCACTGCCCTTGAAGACGAGCCTATTTTACGTTTGTTTTAAATCTCCTACACCAGTTTTTAAAACATTTTAATTTGGAATTATTTAATCGCTCAAAATTTGAGATTAAGTAATGTGAAATTTTCCAAACTAAAATACTGGTATTCATATTTAAAAGTTTTGTTCACCTTACATGGCGAGTTTTCTTACCAATTGGCTTTACTGATTTAACACTAGAACGGCGGCGAGGGGTCATTTTGACCCTTGCCAAACGAATACATGTCGATTCGAACCAGAAACATTTTTATAATTTAACATTAATATATGCTGCACAAAAATAACTTAAATAAATAAGCTAAATAGTTTTAAGTAAAAATTCTGATGTGAAATATTTTTATGAAACTTGAGTAAAATTTCCCGCCGTTCTAGTGTTAAATAAGAATTTAGACCGTCTAAACTCATCTAAAATCTTATGAATTGTTTAAAAGTTAGTACAGGATATAAAATGCTAATCGTCTTGACGTTGTGAAAAGGAGAAAAAACAAACAAATGTCTAACATTCTAAGCTCGAAATAATAAAAGTCCCTACCTTTACCATGTATTTTTGCTAAGAAAATCTGTTACAGTTAAAAATGCGCACTTGTAAATACAGTTATATTCTATATATTAATATGTTATATTATATATATATATATATATATACAGTTAGTCTCTCATAAAAATAAACATAAAATTTAATTTAAATTCCATCTCTATATAATAAAAGGCAGTGTAATGCATCCGGGGCGAATCCATCAATCTCACCAGTCTCCGAGGGAGAGACTGAAGGGTGAAAGGTTCCATTCACCCATTGGTTGACAAGAAACAAGAATCCTGCGATTACTTCTCAAGGTTACAAGTCCTGATAATTGAGCAGTGGTAGACACTTCTTCCTAACAAATCAGAAGGCACATCGCATTTCACCACGAAAATAAATCGCCAAGTGTCACTTGAGATTATTTCAAGTATTAAGTTGCAATCATATTAAATTTTCTTTGCGACATGTAAGGAATTTTAATTTATTTCTCATATAAAGTGATTCACGGAAAACAATGATATGGGATTTTTAAAAATATCCTTTTTTTTCCTGCAAAAAATTGATAAAACTGACTTTCTTTTAAAAAAGTAATCAATTTAAATATTTTAGACTTATTATTTTGTAACTTAATTTTAAATTACACATTACTTATACTTTCCTTTTCTATATACAGGTGAATGTAAATTTAAACTTAAAAAAAATCCCATATTTTAAAAGTAAAAAATTAATATTTATACGAAAAGTAAAATTAATCAGAAGCTTATGTGATTAGACGGTTTGGATTCAACCCGAGATACTTATTTATTAATCAATATATATATATATATATAAATTGGAGGGGGGAGGGGGTAAAAGATAAAATAAAATTTCAAAGTGTTATTAAAAAAATAGTGTTATTTTAATAGTTGCAGCAGACAGTTTTAATTACGCACTTTTATTGCATATTTATTAAATTTTTGTTTTATTAAGAAATCTTAATTTTGTTATACACTGGTTTCCAAAAATTAAGGAAAAACAGCAAAAGTAGCGATTACTCAAAATGTTACGAATAGATTTTAATAAAACTGAGACATAATTTACAACGCATAGTAAGGTGTAAAATAACATTAACAGAAATTACCAGACGATTGTGGTGTTCAGAAATTAATATAATTATAAAATAAACAAAATAAATGTCTCAGTTTGGTGTAGGAAAAGTACCTTTAATATGGAGTATGATCAAACCTAGAAGAACTACAGCACATACAGAGAAGTGTGATACCGTCAATTATGCGATCGATACGTTTGCTGGGAAGTGCAAGCCATTTCTCTTTTAAAGCAGTTGTAAGCGTGGCAAGGGTCTGAGGAGGGGGATTGAGAGCAGAGACACATCTTCTTAAAGCCTCCTAAAGATGCTCAATGGGATTGAAGTTCAGTGATCGCGCTGGCCATTCCATGCGCTGAATTGTTTGGTGATGAAGATAATCATCTACGATGTGAACCCTGTGCGGCTAGCGTTATCTTCCTGTAACAGGAAATCTTTACCATTTGCACCGGCATAAGGGTGCACATAAGCATCAAGAATGTCATCTGTATAGAGGTAAGCATTCACAGTTCCACGTGGAAAGACATGGTGGTCTGTACGTCCGCCCAAAGAGATACCATCCCAAACACAGACACTGCCTCCTCCATACGAATCTCTTTTACGAATGTTTGATGGATGACAGCATTTTCCCTGTTCTCTCCAAATCAAACAATACCTACTATCACTTTGGAGGCTAAACTTGAACTCATTTGTGACGAGAAAACGCCTCCATTGATCAGCCGTCCAGTGGACATGTTGACGTGCCCAACTTGAACGTTCCCTCCTGAGACATGAGGTGAGCGGCACACAAATATCTGATCGCATCGCATAAAGACCACCATCATGAAGCTTTCTATGCACAGTAGACGTTGATACCAACCTTCCAGTGACTGCAGCAAAGACGGATTTCAGATGAGAGGGGGGTGTTGTTCTGTCCCTTCGTACACATAACCGCAAATATCGATCATCGGTGCTTGTCGTAGCGCTTTCTCGTCCTTCGCTGAACCTTCTGGAGGTCGAACCAGTGGTTTAAAAGTGTTGCCAAAGCCTATGACCAACAGAAGGACTCACATTTAGCCATATGGCTACCTCTGTCTGACTTTGGCTTACATCCAATCTTCTAACAGCTCTATATAGCAGTTATGTGGACAAATGATACCTCGAGGTCATACTAATGAATTGTCTATCTCAGTTTTCTTATCTCATTATCACAGCGACACTATCAGCATTACTCTCTAGCATGCATTTTTATGCTCCGCATAGATTACGCAGTCCGATTGCAGCGCCACTAATTTGCATTTTGTAATTTTAATCAGCATCTTTGAGTTAACAACATATCCAAATTTCATACGGATAGGTTAATTTTTGAACGAGTTATCGCTCTTTTTGTGATTTTTCCTTAATTTTTGGAAACCAGTGTAGTATATTAGCCCGAAAACATGGTTTACCCAGAAATATTGTAAATGCTAATTGTGTGTTTATTAGAACATAAACTAGCCGAACTTTGCTCATCGAAACGCTTCCATATTGTCAATTATTTTTTTTATCAGTTTTTCTAATTTTAAGTGAAAAACACAATTTTTACCCACCGTCCTAGGACGGGCATTTACACTAGTTCCTTTATAATGAAAATTGTAATTAAATACTCCTGTAAATGTTATACCACGGAAAAATAGATATAATTTAAAAAAAATTGCTGTGAAATAAAACAGAGAAACAAAATGGGTCAAAGTAAGAAATTTTATTATTATTATTACTTTAGCAAATGCTTAGTTGTTTCATGTATGGATAGAACATAATTATATTTCTATAACATTCATTTTTCAATGACATCTACATTCATGTACAACTTTTCAACATTTACAGTATTATATGTTATTACTAAATAATAACCTGATATTTCATAAATGTTGTACATAAAATAAATCTGTGATAAGTGTACTTTGTGAATGTCTATTTCATTCTGTTTTTAAGAATATTATTATTACTCTTTTAAAATTCCTATACTTTCCGTGATAATATATATATATATACATATATATATATATATATATATATTTAATACATCCCGTAAATATAATAAATTAAATAGCTATCAGATACTTATCTCATGGTATGCGAATTACACATTCAGCTAGAAAATGTATAACTTAGCCTCTGTCAAAGGTGCCTTATTCCCCAAATTATTGTGCGATATCTTTCTGCCTAATTTGATTTAACCCTTCGTCTACCAGACGGGTCAATTGGACCCGACAGGTACATACAAAATATTCATTCAAACCAGAAATTTCTTTAAAATAAACTAAGTATATAAACCAGACAAAAATAAGGTAAATAAATAAGTTAAATAGTTTTAAATAAAAATTCTGGTGTAGAACGTTTTATTAAAACTTGAATAAAATTCCCGGTAGATCTAGGGTTAACAACACTGCAGAAGTGTGAATTATGTAGCTCAAGTTTAAATAAGAATTCCAAACTCAAATAAAATTTAATGAATTGTTTAAGTGATAGTAGAGGATTTAAAATGCTAATCGTCTTGGCGTTGTGAAAAGGAGAAAAGAAACAAATGAATAACACTCTAGGTTCGAAATAATAAAAGTCCCTGTTTACCATGTATATTTTTAATAATAGAATCTATTACAGTTAGAAACGCGCACTTGTAAATACAGTCTCTCATAAAAATAAACGTAAAATTTAATTAAGGTCCATTCTTTAAAAATAAAGATTGTAATAATTCCTGTAAATATTATAGACGTTATAGATATAACTATATATTAGATATAACTGATTAGACATATATTAGATATAACTGAAAAAAAAATACTCGCTATAAAATAAATTAGAGAATCAAAATCGGTCAAGTAATACATTTTATAATTATTATTATTTTAGCAAATGCTTAAGTGTCTCATATAGCGGATAGCACATGATTGTACTGTCATAACATTCATTTTTTAATGTCATATACTTTCATGAACATTTTTCGACATATACAGGGGTATTTATAACGATTTTGGAAAAATATATGCCTAAAGAAAGATAATGATTTCGTTTTTTAATGTGTTCGGTCTGATAGCCCTTTTTTCAACAATCATATTACATCTTAATTTCCGATATAAATAAGCTCAGGGGTTGTACTTTTTCTGAAATTTCAAGAAGAGGAAATTCTTCGGTACCAGTATTTCTTATAGAAAGTCTCTTCTTAAGTAAGGCGAAATTTCGCGCATTTAACCTACATTTACTTTTATATAAAAAATACTGATATTTGTCCTGAAACATACCCTGAAGCATACGACCCCCCTGTATGCTTTTCTAAAAATGACAGCGGTTGATTTTGTCCTATTTCTCGACCACAATCTTCAAGAGTCCATCCAATGTTTTGGGAGGTCGCTTACAAAGAGTTTCTTTTAACCCGTAAATGCGAGATTATTTATTTTGTTTCGAAAAAATTATGTATGATTCTCTGAACGGCTTATTACACAGGAAAAATAATAAGAAAATCAGAGATACATTTTTCATATAATACGTCAATCTTTTCTTCTGTTGCACATTTGCAATACAAGTAAAAACTACTGCCGTGTAGCTGTTTTAGGCTAAAATAATGCAAATTAGTAAATACTTTAATAAGTATGTCTCCAAATACCTTATTTTATACAATTATTTCTTTATAAAACTTAATCTTTAACCCTTTAACACTAGAACGCCCGGAAGGAGTCGATTCGACTCCGACCATATGATTAAATGTCAAGTGGAACCAGAAATTCTTTCACAAATAAGTTAGATTTTAAAAACGCAGAATTACGTTAAATAAATCAGTCAGATAATTTTAAATAAAAATTCTGGTGTAAAATATTTTTATGAAACTTGTGTAAAATGTTCGGGCGTTCTAGTGTTAATTCCCATAATAGAATACGTTCTAGAAATTAAGTGGTTCAGAGAATCTGACTTTAAACCAGAAAGTTTCGATGATTAATTTCGCTTTATTTAAATACGGAATGCCTGTTTTTTAATTAAAGCAACTACTGCTATTTTAATTTTCTGGTATGAATTAGGTATATGCGAATAAAAAAAAAATCTATTAAATTCAAAACAGTGTTGTTTGCATATATGCGAAGCTGAGCATTAACCCCTTAACAGTGTGGCCCGAACTGGATTTGGGCAAGAACACTTTTCTTGCTTCGTTATTAAAAGCATTTTGATACCACTAATTTGTAACTGTAAATTTATCATTATTGATTGTCAGATATTGTTCGATTAATAAAGGTAAATATTTTAGTATGGAAAAAGTGGTGTCCAGCCCCATTTTTTATTTTTTTGTAAGAAAACAAATGTCTCTGTTAACCATTAAAGACTGACGTTGTGTTTTCGCAGCATTATATTTGTGATTTAAAAAATATATATATACCAGTAAAAGAGAAGAGTAAAATTTACCTTATTTAATTAACACATTTCAATGATTCATAAAGGTAAAAGTAATTATTTAACAAAAAGTGGTATGAACTGAATAAAATTCCTGTAAAACACGCTGGTCCTTAATGGGTTAAGGGGTTAAAGTTTTAAAAGTCGAAACCCACAGTAATCCATGGGAGACGCAACGTGGGACTTAGGTGGGATGCATTTAAATGGAATAGTCACAATTCCAGTTCCATTTCTTATATTTTTTCTAAAAACATAGCAGTACATCTAGAGCAGGGTTGCCAGTTTGACCTGCATTTTTAATTAGAAATTTCGAGGTCAAATCAGATATAAAGAAAACTATTTTATGCTTTATTTAATGAGAGACATTTAGCGATCATATAAAGTAAAAGTACTTCTTTCGAATTATCCGGTATAAATTCGAAATTTCGGATTAGAATTAGAGGCCTAACTGACAACCCAGATCTAGAGGTATAATTTGTAGCCGTATGAATCTTAACGCAATGAAGATTTTTTGAGTATGATGATGGAATACTATCTTTGAAAACTGGTGTTAAGACATATTTCTTATTGTAATGGATGTTAACTTTGACATTTTTTTACCCGACTGCCAAGAAGGGTTATGTGTTTCAGCGCATATCTGGGTATGTGGATTTCTTTATACCCTTGAAACAACCCAACGACTGAGTGGATTTTAATGAATGAGGTCTCTATCGATTCGCCTTAACAGTCCGATGGTTATAGGCTAGGTTTTGTTTTTATAAATTCAAAATGGCGGCCGTAAAATACAAAATGACGGTAGAGACGAAAAAAAAATTTTACGCACCATATTGAGTGGCATATCAATGGATAGGTTTTTCAAAATGAAGATGATGTTTCATTGACTATTTTACGGTCAGAAGCTCCGTTTAAATATTACACATCATGGAAGTTGTGTAGGATTTCTAGCTTTACTGCAACTCTAACATTCATAGACATCTATAGAACAGTGTTTACATATATAAGTATAGAACAGTATCAAAACAGTGTTTATAGATAGGAACTAACAATTAAACACAACTTAAAAGTCATCAATACAAGTAAATAAAAAAATGGGTAAGTAATATAAAAAATAGTTTCACATTGATGAGATATTATTAATTAGTCCACTTTTTACGCAGTCGGATTTTTTGATTTTTAAAATTTAATTTTTACTTGTTCCACTTTCCTTATTTTAAGTTTTGCTTTATAACAGAATCCAGTAATAATATAGGGCTCCCACTCGGTCCGTTTTTTGAACACCACGTATTATTTAAAGAAAAATTCTCTTTATAAATTTCGTAGAAACATACCAGGAAGAGCGTCTCTCTTGTTTTTGTTGCGAAAAGCTATCACGTATTTCTTTCTAAAAATTTACTGGTTTTCAAAATCTTATGCCGTGAAACATGTTTTCGCATTAATCAGTTAGTATGGTGTTTTTTGTTTTGATTACCTTTAAACCAGATTTTACAATTTTGTTTGCAGTTCCTATAGAGGTGTTTCAATATTTTGCGATAAGTCTTTAGGGAGTTATATTTTCTTTCAAAACATAAGATGCGACTTTAAATATAAAAGCGGTGAATGTACCTTTGTTGAATAGGTATTTTTTAAATATTTCCCAGTCAAATGTAAACTTTGACTGACTTTTCTTTCTTTTTTTTATTATTTCACTAATTTTGCGCGTATAAATATTAAAACGATGCTTTTTACAGTTTTTTTTTTTTTTTTTTTTTTTTTTTTTTTTTTTTTTTTTTTTTTTTTTTAATAACCGAACAAGAGTATTTCATTTCGTAAAGGGCTAATATATAGTAATCGAAGCATTGATTATTTTCCATCGATATTTTAACCCTTTCTGGCGCGGGGTAATTCTGATTATAAACTGGTGAAATAATAGACTGACACCAGAATTTATAAACGGATTTATTAGAAAATATGAAACTGCTTATTTTTACGTACATTATAAAAGGAAAAATTTAATGAAATATTCTTGGTGCCATTTGTCAGTTTTGGAAATACAATTAAGCGTCCTTTTTTAAGGACATCGCCCTCGAAAGGGTTAAAGAAAACGATATTCTTAATGATGAAGATCATAATTAAACCCAAATACAAACTGATTCAACAGAGGCTTTATTTTTTTCATTTAAATTTAAATCATAGAGAAAGTCAATATAGTTGCAAAAATGTACTTCTGTATATACGTACAGTGTTGCCAGCTGGCTACTTTTTTTTAAATTCAGATTTCTTGATTCCCACCACTTTTTTGAAACGGTAAAGTTATCTTCATTTTCGGCTTAAATAATATGTCATTAAATAAGACTCATTTTACCGTTTCAAAAGATTGCTGCCAATCGAGAATCTGAATTTAAAAAAAGTAGCCCATCTGGCAACACAGTTTACGTACGGTGAAACGTTGCCTTGTACTGTTCATATTTAAAAATTTCCTAAAATATATTAATAATAAAATATTGACCAGGAAAGCCACTCCATTAATGTGATGATGAAAATAATAGAAATGAGCAGCAATCGAGAGAACAAAGTGAAACGTGATTTTATTTAGCACAAATCATTTGCCCTCGACTTCCCGTTATCAAGTCATAAAATCTTAGTATTTTAATTAAAGAAAATTCCGGTGGGTTTTACTAGCAAAACTCAAACTTTGGATGTTGGATTCTTCCTATCCTGGAAGCAGTTGTGCAACATATATTCGACAGGTCACTGATGGATTGGGGAGTCGATATTTTTCAACATAACAACACCATCAAATTGCAGTGACTGTTTTCCAGTTTAGTGCACCTCAATAATCCGACGTTATTCACTCATGCTTAGTATTCTGTGTTAGTGCAAACTCGGCCTCTGCTATTTTAACACTAGAAATTCCACGAGTAGTCATTTTGACTGCTACTAAACGAATATATCTCGGTTCGAACCAGATTTTTTTATATATATAAATTATATTAAAAGATACAAAGGAAAAAAGTTAAATGGATAAGTTGATAATTTAAAATAAAAATTCTGGTGTGAAATATTTTTCTAAAATTTGAGTAAAATTATCTGTCTTTCTAGTGTTAAACACCCTTGCAAATTTGTTTTTTGCAAAAGGTAGTCTATTGCAAACATTGCACTAGATTTAACATCATGAAATGTTCCTGGTGCCACAATTTTCTATGCTTCGACCATTTTTTTTATTCAGTACCTTATTTGTCAATAGCATTTTTTTTGGAAGGCTTCTTTTTTTTATTCCTATATCTACATAAATATGTTTTGTACCGTGTATACTCGCGTATAAGCCGACCTTTTAATTCGAAAAAAAAGTTGGATAACAGCATTTCTGTTGAATAATCTTTTCCATATTTAATATATTTTTTTTTTGCGAATTTTGCAGTAAGATAAAACGAAGATAACATTTTTTTTTAAATACTAGTAATCAGTGTGTTAGTCTTTTCGAGTTTGAGGTCGGTTTATAACAGAGAATATACGCAGGGCTGCCAAAGGTGACTATTTATATATTTTACTAGCTATTTATATATTTTACTTTATTTATTTTTAAAACACTAAATTTTAGTATATTTCTCTTGCACATGTTGGAAAACTGCGTGTGAAAGATTTTTGTTTTGAAAAAGTGGTGAGAGATAGAATTAAAAAATAGTCACCTGTGGCAGCCCTGTATACGGTATATTATATTAATATGATTATTAAAATTTCTGAATCAGAACCACGACTTTACTCTATTTTTCTCACATAACTTAAATAAATAAATTACGAACTTGAAGATCAGACACGACCGGGTGCAATCATAGTGGAGATATGCGTAGCTTTAACCCTTTCAGGGAGACGGGATTTCTGCTTCAAAAAATGTTCAAATAGTTTATTCACACCACAATTTACGAACAAATTTATTTAAAAATTATCAAAAGCTATTCTTCCCGTATATTATCAATTCAAAATTGTACTAAAATAATACTGGTGCCATTTGGCAGTTTGGACATTAAATTTAAGCTTTTGCAGACTGCAAACGGCGCCCCTGAAAGGGCTAAGACCTGTTTCCTAAGAAAATACTTGACCGATTTTGATGAAATTCTGAATCTCTATTCACCAGATTATGCTCAATACTTATTGCAGACAGTTTTTTCTTGCGACTAAACCTTTTTATTTTAGAGTAATGACAATTTTTCAGATTTTTTTTTCGGAAATTAATTAATATTTTTTTTCAACTGTCTGCCACATATGATCTTACATTAATACTCTACCACCAAAAAATATTTTATCGAAATCGCTAGAATACGTTAGGAGATAATGGGATTTTTACCTAAAAAGTACGATTTTTCAGAAGAGCTGAAATACTTAGACACTTCTACCTTGTATAAGTTCTTACACTGTTTTATCAAAGACATGAATTAAAGTATATATAAACACTTGGATAAAATTTAGTTATATATATCAAATGAAGTAATGTTTTAATGTGTCTCAGGACTCTTAAATTTCGAAAAAAAAGAAAAATTTACCATTTTCAACATTTACTATCTTAACCCTTTCAGGGGCAAAGTACTTCATTTCGCAAAATACTGAATGACACCAGAATTTACAAGCAAGTTTATTTCCAAATAAGCAAAAGCTTCTCTTCACGTACCTAATAAAAGGAAATTTTTCATTCTAATATTCTGGTGCCAATGTGGCATTTAGGGATTAAAATTAGGTGATCCAAAAATGAACCACCGCCCTTGAAGGGGTTAAAATGTATTTGATTTTAAGACACACTTTTCATTGGAATTGAAATATATGTTCTTTCATTTCATGTATTGAGAAACTTCCAAGATGCAGAATTGACATTTACAGGGGGCTCTAAACCGTCAGACATATGTCGAGCAGAAAATCGGCATAACAGATTACGCGCAGGATTACAAAATAAATTTTGCAACAAGAATGAAATTTTTCGTGCCTACCTATACTTGAGGTTTTAATAATTACCCTGAATCTAAACAAATTTCTGTTTAAAGCATTTTTATTTTATTTAATACAAAGTTGTATTTAGCTAATGAAAAATTTAGAAAATTTCAACAGTATAATCACCTAAAAAAATATTTTTTTTGAACAATAAAAAGGATATTTTAGATTCAGTTTATACAGAATAAAAGGAAATATACGTTTCGAAAATTTCATAAAAAAATATTCAGAAATTTTTGAGATATCGTGCACGTTATGGCCAAAAACTTCATTTGGAGAAAACTGACTTCAAAGTTTCGCAAACACCGCTTCAGCTATTGAATGGGTATAATTCTAAAAGCCATAACTTCTGTTCAAATTGGAATTTAAAGGAAATAAATAGATCAAAATGTTCAGAAAAGATATGAATTTAACACCTCTAACAATCTAAAAAATTAAAATTTCGAAAATTTTAAAGCTTTAAGAGTCCTGAGACCCCTTAATTCTTATCGGTTCTACGTCACTTCCCATGTGACTTCGGGGACAGCATATCTCTTACACGAATTTTATTCGGTTATCGCAATTTTTTTCTAAAGAAACACACTTTTATTTGTACTTCGACAACATGTACATACTACAAACTTTATTTTAAAACTGGAAAAACCATAGCCATTTTGACCGCTACCAAATTTTTTTTTTTTTGCTTCGAACCAGATATTTTTTTTCTAAAATACGTTAAATATGAACCACGTAGAAATAAGTTAAATAAATAATTTAAATAGTTTAAAGTAAAAATTCTGGTTATAAAATATTTTTATAACACTTGAGTAAAATTTCCGGTCATGCTAGTGTTAAAAATGTAGCGGGCGGAATAGGATATAAAAATGGAATCAGGTATAAAACATGAAACTATTAATAAAGAGGAACTGACATATATTTAAAATAGCGAAGCTTCAACTGTAACCGCGTTTGATCACCTCCGGGGGGGGGGGGGGAACTTCCACCAGTAAATTAAAATAGAAATTTTCTCCTTGTCTAAATACCTTAATAATGCAAAATTTCAGCCCTAAATAATGGCAGAAACAGATATCCATTTTTACTGGTGGAAGTTTATTTTGGCGGTACTCGGGTTCTGCACGTTTCCGCCATATTGTGACAACCTAGACAACAACCTGCCAGTGTCATTGAAGCATATTATAATATATAGGTAAACTTACACCAGTAAAAACAAGAGAATTTTTTACCATATTTGTGAGAAAATATTGGTATAAAAAAAACGCACTTAAATAAGACGAAATTTTCTATTCAAATGTACTGGTAGGTCTTTGCCCCAGTAGTAATAAGAAACTGTTGATCCGATTTTACAAAAGCAGCGGTCATCGTGTGACAACTTCCTCAGTTACTTCACTCGCAACTGGGAGACAGTACACTATATGTCTCCTATTTTTTATTCATAACTCCATTGTATAAAGCCCCACCAGTGGCCGAGAGGTTCTGCTCTCGAAGCTGGTAGACGGGAGGTGCTGGGTTCGATCCCAATCGCGCCCGTCGGTCTAATCGATCGGAGTTTTCGTGGTTTTCTTCGAACCTTGGTTCTCCAAGCGTTAATACGAATTAGGTTCCCTTAGAAAGACCTCCACGGAAGGCACTCCCCCCACTTAGGGCCTATATCCCACGTGCTGATAATTGGACGACATAAATACAACAACAACAACCATTGTATAAAATGTTAGAGTAAAATTAATATGCGTGGGCGTGGCATCCCAGTTGTGCCGTCCCTTAAGACTTTATTATCTCGATAACTGGCCGACGAGAGAAAATGATTTATGCGTCTAAATAGACGTTACACTTTGCTCTTTCGATTGCTGCTAACTTTGATTTCTTTTTTCTTTATTACACTAAGGCGTGGTTTCCTGGTGACCCCCCCCCCTCCCATAAAGTATGAAAAAACCAAAGGGACCAACATTAACGCTAAATTTCAATATTAAAAAGTGTATTTATGAAAATGATATTCACCCATACATTTGTGATGTGAAGTGACGGTTCTTAGCACTCTTGTCGCTTTAAAAGATTTACATGCCCGTCCAACATGTTGGATTTAGTGGTAGCTCCGAATAATCCTTTTGGTGCACCTTTGTTGCTTTTGGTCTTACGGTGGTGACTCTTACGTGTTTTTCGTCAGTGATGCTTTGAGATACCGCCCCCTGGATGATTGGCCTGAGCGCTGACACAAAAATGGCGGCTATCTTAGACGGCTTTTTTTCAGCGTTTGTACGGATGGGCCCCTTCAGTTTCAGCACCAAGAATTTTTTAAAGTTTTTCCAGCTTTATTTTTCTGAGATTAAATACGACAAAGAAAACTTTTTGAAAATACTGGCGTCTGAATTTATGGGACCGTACAAACCTTTATAAAAATCCGAATTCGACAGTAGTCGATTTTAGTGTCAGCGTTCAGCCCTCGTATTTAGGGGGCGGTGCTTGCAGAACTGGAAGTGGAGCAAGACCAGGTAGCTTTTCTACTGTAATAATAATTTCTGTGAAATTCTAAATCTCCTCTCTAATCCAACAAGCAGTTCTCGAATAGACTTTAATTATATCACTTTCGTAATATAATTTTTTCTCTTGATTATTTTATTATTGGTCACCCCTCTATGAAGAAAATGGCCATCTCGTTCGCGCGTTTTTCAGACACCGACCACCCTGGAATTGGTGTAAATAATGACAATTGCCGAAATAAATACTCAGTTTGTTGTATTGCCCGCTGTCATGAACTTCTCTTCAGAACAGCGCCCAGATATCTAGTGGTCCAAAATATTCTTGAGAGCAAACATGATGCTGGCCCAAAATATTTATAAATATTAATTTTTAAACATTTATACTACTGAATTATGATTAACATTTTTCAATGATAAATTGCAAATACTTTTAAAAGCTACCTTATTTCATTTTGATACTTTAATAAATAAATGATTTAGAAAATTTTCTCATAGAAAAAGTGTTTAACCCTTTCCGGCATGGTGGGTTAAATTCTGTTCCAATTAATTTTTATTCCCAAATTCCCCAACGGCATCAGTATTTTAAAATGAATTTTTGCCGTTTAGATTTTAGGTGAAGAAAAGGTTTTACTTATTATCAAATAAATTTGTTCGCAAGTTCCGGTGTCACTGAATTACTTCATCGTTTTAGCAGCAGAAGTACTTTGAGTCGGAAAGGGTTAAATCCTTTCTACATTATATCTCACCCCTTTAAAAAGAAAATAAAAATAAAAACAAAACAAAATTAAAAGCATGCATTATCCATATCCCACATTTATTATGTAAAGTGATATTGCCCCCTGTTCAACCATATTCTCCAATATTAGATAGAAAGTCCAACGAACCTATTGCTAAAATTATTTTTCAGATTTTCCCCTTGTTTCCCAGAGTCTGTAAATAAATCTTCCAAAATAGCGTTACTAACAAAGTGCAAATTGCGACGACTTTCATCTAATATACTGCTGATGTTGTGTATCTTAGTAAGTATCAGCTCATTTTTATCTGTACAGCATTCAAGCCCGAAGAAAACTATTAACAAATTTAAAAATTACGACATATAACCAAGACAAAAATTGAAACCAACTACGCGATCTGAGGTATCAGCATCTGCTCTAAATAAATATATATATATATATAGCACAAAAATGCACAATTAATGCACAATAATTAATACAAATACAAACATAAATATTTATAATCGACAAGCATGTTTTTTCTACATATAATTAATACAATCATGTGGTGACATACACAGATTAAAAAAAAAAATCTAGTTGCAGTAGTTGTTTCATGATTGCAACTCATCTGTTTTAAAAATAATCTGTTATATTTGCTATTTTAATTTTTAATCATTGTTATTTTATTTATTTTCTTATTTTTATTGTTGAAACATATTTCTTTTTAATGATAATATTCTTTTCATCTTCCATTTTTTAACATCACAGCTTAAATTCTTTTGTTTACTGAAACACACTAACTCATTCATGACTTTAAAAGGCTCCCTGTCATCTGTTCTGAACGCATTCATCAATTATCTTTCTTCCACCTGGCAGCTTTGAGAGAATATCAGATTCTTCCTCCTCTTATGCGAAGCATACCTGACGTACTGTTCAAAACCACTGGCTGGCCATCCTACTACATGCTACACGTCAATCACTATATATCCGTTTATTCCTGACCTTTCTGTGCTTATACGTGATATCTCTAAACCTCTATTTTTGTTTTCTTTCTTATTATTTTTGTACATTTTCATTATTAATTCTGCTTTTAAATTTTCAAGCATCCATGTCTTTTATAATAATATTTTTAAAGTATTTCATTTTGTAAGACTTTGTGATATCTGATAAAAATAAAAAAGTAAAAGTTGGAAAACTGTGAATTCTCTCACACATAAAAAAGTTAATAAATATATTACTTGACGACAATTAGAAAAGATTTGCTAGTTTTTACGCATATGAACTATATAAGAAAACACACAAAATTAAATTGCAGTCCATCCCTAAAAAGTTACATAGAATTAAATAGAAAAGTAATTACTGCACTGCGATTGCGTCAGCGTTAATTTTCCAGAAACCGTTGGCCGGCCAATATTTCCTTTCCAGCAGAGAAAAACTTATGGCGCCAAATACTTGATTACAGTATTCCAGCTCTAGAATGTGAAATTAAAACTATAGAAAATAGAAGAAAACTAATAACAGATTTCTGGAATGAAATTAAATTTTGAAAATTTAAACTTCAAATTATAGAAAATCAAAGATTATTTGAAAATTTATATATTTTATTATCATTAGCTAAATGCCCAGTACTTTATCACACTGTGGCATTCATGTCATATAATAAGGGATCGCATTCTATAGGGGGAAATTTTATTGTTCCTACCACTATTTTGAAAATAATATCTTTATCGTACCTTTCTATAGCATATTTTAAATAAAATAATTATGAAGATTACTGATTAATGGTTCTGGTAGGAACAATAAAATTTCCCCTATGCAATGCGACCCCTATATAATGCATCTTTTACACGTGATTTTAAATCGATTAGCCACTGAAATTCAATGCATAAAAGTAAACAAATCTACGAATTATACATGGTTCGCACGGATACCTTTATTTCCCCAAGAAAACTACCAGTATATTTTTTATAAAAAAGAAAATCTAGGTTAAACGCTCAAAATTTCGCCTTCTTTTAAGAAGAGATTTTCTATAATATAATACTGCTGCCGAAAAATTTTCTGATCTGCAAAATTCAAAGAGGCGTACGAACCATGTTATATATTTTTCTGGTTCATTATATCTCTCATGAAGCAGCGAATGAGTTCCATTCCGTTCAAACCAATTTTGTTTCATGCTATGTCTATGTGCATTGTTTCATATTAATTTATTTTTTTAACCTGTGAAATTTTAGCGGAATGCCGCAAGCAGATAACAATGCCTTACACGTCATTTTCTGTTCGCTAGGTCTTACTCTTCGTTAATTCCATGAAAGCGTCCCTAAGTCCTAATCGTAGATATAGAGTTCAAGTGAATTTATTTAGTTTCTTTAACCCGTTCGGGACCAACATGTTATACATCAATTTCATTCGGCTGACACCACTTTTTATCAAAAAATTATATTTAGTTTATCAATCAAAAAAATGTTTTAATTACATAAGGAAAAATTTACTTTTATTCTTTAGTGGTAACATAAACAAGTGCTGTAAGCAACTTTTGAAGATGCATATATGCACCCGAGATTCCGAAGTGGTTAAACTACATCTTTAACCCTGTCGCTGCGTACTTGTTTTATGAAAGTATCTTCAAAAATTGCTCATTTAATTACATCGCGAGGAGCGTCTTTTAAGAATTTTTATTCTTTTGTTACCGGTTTTTTAAAACAAAAATTTTTGATTGATTTAATCGAGAAAATGCTCCGATTAGATAAGGCAAAATTTACTATAAAAAGTAACTGGTGGGAATGATCAAGGAGGGTTAATTAGACGGGGAAAATGCATCACCGATGAAATATCGGGTTGCGCAAATTTTGCTACTTTTACGTTGCCCGAGAAGCTCTCGGGTTAATGGCTTCAATGTGTGTTTCATTTACCACAGCAATAAACTGCTCAGCAAAAGTTTAGACACTGGTGATTTAAATAAAAAGTACGAACACTTGGGTTATACAAATAGCTGTATTTATTTTTTAATATATTTTAAATGTTTTAGGACAAAAATAACGGTTTTAATGCAGAATATTATTTAATTTAACTGAAAAAAGTGAAATTTGCATAATGCAAAAGTTTAGACACTTTTGTGATTTTTTGGCAACTGTTGACGGAAAAACGCAAATTTCAAACTTATGACGTCACATGCAGGAAGTATTTAAGCGCACCTTGCGATAATATCGGTTAGTGAAGATGCCGCAAGCGAGAAATTTTCAGTCAGATGAAGTAATTAAAGCATGGAAGCTGAAATCGAAAGGGAAGGCTTTTTCAGAAATTTCAGCCACTTTGAATCGTCCAAAGAAGTCTATGTATTAAGCACTATCTAAGGGTGACTCTTTCAAAGCAAAACATAAATCTGGAAGGACTCGTGCGGCCAGAAAACGAGATTATAGAAGGAACCATAAACTGGTATCTAGACAAATGATGACTGCTAATCGTATTAAAAGTGAGTCAGAGCTTTCTGTGTCAACGGTTACTTCGTAGATGAATTATAGAAAGATGTACATTAGTTTACATGAAAATGATAAAACAACTAGCCTTGAAATCTCACAACAAACTGACCCCTTTCCGTCGCGGAGTAATTCTGTTTTTTAAAACTAATGAAATAATGGGCTGAAATCAGAATTTATAAACGAATTTATTAGAAAGTATGAACTTGCTTATATTCACGTATATTATAAAAGGAAAATTTTAATTAATTCTTCTTGGTGCCGTCTGTCAGTTTCGGAATTAAAATTAAGTGTGCTTTTTAAGGACACCGCCCTCGAAAGAGTTCATGATGCCTCACTTTGTTTTAATACTCAAGTATCTCTGGAGTTTCCCAATGGTCGTCAAGCAGTGTAAGACTACACACATACATTGGAAAGCCATTTGGTGAACTTTTAGCTCTTCCAAAGTATACATTTGAGCAAGATAATGCGTCTATTCATGTAGCATACAAATCAAAAAAATAATTTAACTCTCAAAATATTACTGTTCTCGACTGGCCCGCCTGTAGCCCTGATCTGAACCCAATTGAAAACTTTTGTGGCATCATATCTCATACGGTTAATGCATTTTTTTGTCAATACTCCTCAATAATGAACTTCGATCTGCTGTTGAACATGTTTGGTACGAAACGGACCACCAAGTGATGCAGGATTTAGTTTTTTCGATGGGAACTCACATTGTTGCATTAATAGTAGACAATGTAGGTGCAGTTCGAATTTAATTTATGGATACTTTTCTGTTAACAGACAAATTGTCTATACTTTTGCTACAATGTTAAATTTGTTTTTTAGTCATTATATATTATGTAATGTGTATGAATTAAAATTTATTGTTTGTGTATCAAAGATAAGTCCCCACTAATATATGACAGTTGAGTTCCAACAATTCGTTACATACTTCTCACTACAGAAGCATAATTGATCTAAACTTTTTCTGAGCACTGTATAGCTGGGGAAAACGCGAAAAGTTTTCAGCTTTCAGTTCTAAAGTTTTCTACGCATTTAGGTAACTTGTTTTCTTCAGTAACCTATTAGCGACAAAGATAATATCCTACATGCTGACAGAATTTTAGGATATTAACTAAGGTTGATTTATATGGCATTTTCAAAAATTGTATTAAAATTATGTTTAAAGCAGAAATTGTGTTTAAATAAGCTCTGTTGAGTCAATAAATTAAGAATTTCAAGATGATCATCCAATAGTATTTTCCTTTACTGTGTATTTAAACATGCATTTGAAATCATCAAAATAAAAAAAATAATCATTTTTAAATTTAAAATTTAAAAATTCATTTTCTAATTCAGTGAGTGCACCGTAAAAAAATGGTAACGTTCCGCGTATATTCTGGGAACGTTTTCCCTTTTCATAAGTTTTTATAAGAGGAAGCAATAATTTTATTTTCTGAAATATTCCTACTACTCGAATGTACTGGTGACAATTAATCCTTTTTCGGGCCATGGTAATATATTTACCACTTAATTGTTATTCGAAATTAATCGATTCGCACCGGAATTCTTGTAATAATATTTTGTTTTTATAATACACATAAAAAATTAAACGCTTTCTATTTTCAAACCAATTTGTTTGAAGATTCTGGTGGCAGTGAATATTTTCAACATTTCAGTTACAAAATTGACTTGCCCGATAAAGAGTTAACTCGCTATCAAGCCGCTAATGTATCCGTTCATTTCACAGGTAGTTTACAGATTTTTCAATACAACGTTCCAGAATAATTTAGCAAATTTTTAGTTAGTTTTAAAACATTTCTAGCGTTTTTCAAATAAAGACATAACGTGCAAGGCAAATACAATCGCAGTAAACGCAATTCACGTTGCAAAATGAGACAAAGCGATATAAGTAAGCGTCCTATCTTAAATGGAAGAGGTAACCGCAAGATTAAACGCGAGGTCACATAAATCAAGGTCGCACGCCACGTAGTGGACGGGGTGAAACTACCGGAAGATGCCTAACTGTTTTCTTACTTCACACCAGTAAAATTGTAAAGTTTTTTTTACCTTGATTAATAGCTAATAGGTGTCAGACCAAGTGAAGAAAACTTCGTGGTGCCAAGTACATCCGGACGCCCCTCTCGCTACGCCATTATTTTGCAACAAATGTGATAAAAAAATTTCAGTTTCATGAGTGGCTACAGATTTAGAAAATATTCGTAGATGGTAGATATCCTTTCATGTATGACGTCACACTAAAAGCCCATGTATGTGGATTATCACCCCGTCCACAAGATGGCGCAACTGCGTTAATTTAAGCCCGATTCATGTTTTTACGCTTACTTATATCACTTTGAAATGAGATTTCGACGCTGATTTTTTCCCCCGGCACCAGCATACGGCTAAGGGCAAAGGAGATATATATCTGAACAATGCTTTTAGTGTAAACTGGTGGAAATGTAAATTTTTATTTGTTAGTAAAATCCAGGCAAAATTATTACATCGTAAAATATTTTGAAAATTGTTAAACATTTTAAATTTCATAAAACGAATCTGTATTTTGTAAATCAGGGTTGGAGAATCCGTTGCCAGTGGACAAAGTGACATCACTATTTCTGAGGAGCAATATTTATTTAATGACCGAAATTATGGAACAAATGTTTTAAAACGAAAAAAAAAATCAGAATAGAGTTAAGAAATGTTCTAATTCTTATAAAAAGCTTCAAAAGGGCAAACCTTTTTGGAATATACGTGGATCTTTATCATTTGTTTTCGAGTGTAAAGGTTAAGATGTCTATGTGCTTTTAAATATGCTAGCGATGGGAACTTTTCAATTTGCTTATGTAAAACTTTATCGCCACGAGTCTCCACTAAAAGCAACGCGGTAATATAAATTTACCTTACATGACCCGTTTCACATTTGCCAGGTTCTGGTGTGTTCCTTGAACATAAAAGGTACTTTCCCGAGCAGTGGTTTGTTATTGCGTACTAAATCTGTATGAGGTGTTGCGCTCCTATTGCCAGACATTCGTTTGAAAGGATTTTGGGAACACAAATAGTCGTTATTTTTATGGGACGTTCTTGCATATTCGTACTTTGCGGAA
This sequence comes from Maratus speciosus, assembly GCA_963932465.1. NCBI lineage: Eukaryota > Metazoa > Arthropoda > Arachnida > Araneae > Salticidae > Maratus > Maratus speciosus. The sequence goes on from OZ010796.1 coordinate 313,019,138, forward strand.
GTTATCCATATTCTGCTTTTGGAGGACAATTTTCAAAAACAGTTTCGCAAACAATTTAAAATCCAACGGAAAAGCGAAAAGCCGTAGAGTCAAATTTTTCTACAAGTTTAAAAACAGTAGTGTATATGGAAAAACAAAATAGGACAATGAAAAAATAAAAGCAGCTTCAAAAAATGAAAAAGAGAAAATAATTAAAGCGTACAAAATCAAAATCAGCATTTCAAAAATAAAATTCGTTAAAAACCTGAAGTCAGTTACTAAAATATCCTGGAAGTAAAGCTGGAAATAATTAAAATATGTATAGTAATTATATGAATATTTTAAGATGAACTGACATGCGTAAAGCTCATTGTCACATTTAGGACATTGGACGTTTCATTTAAGATTTAACTACCGTAAATGCGACAAAAATGACCTAAATGCGATAATGGTATATTGTTGGATTATAGTAAAAATAACGATTCAATTTTTACGAAAGAAGTTAGTTTTGAACTAAGGCACAGAGTATTCAACAATTTTCTGCTTCATAAAATACATATTTATTTAACAAAATGCCAAATATACCCTAAATGCGACGAAACTATGAGGAATCGCATTTCATTTAGGCACAATGACCTTATTTGTTATTTTTATGATTTTGTATTTAGCATGACTCATAATTACAAAACTGAGAAAAGTTTTAATTATATATTCTTAATATTATTTATCATTATTAATTATTTATATTTTCTAGATACTAGGCTTGATTTTATATACAGGGTGTCCCAGGTAAGATGTTACAAACTCCGAGGGGAGGTAGGGCATACCTAGACGACTGGGAATCACATAGGCTTGCTGTGTTTAAAACGCCATCCTGTCCCAGTAGAGGTCACAGAATCAGTGTTGCCAGTGGGTCACTTTTATTTATTCCGATTTCTTGATTGGTACCCCTTTTTTGAAATGGTAAAATTCCCTTTATTTTCAACTTAATTAATATGTCATTAAAGAAGATGATTTTATCATTTCAAAATAGTAGTGCCAATCCAGAAATCTCAATTAAAAAAAGATAGCCCACTGAAAACTCTGCCAGGGCCAAAGGTCAGCTTTGTGTGATCCAGCCTTTGCAACGCCCAGTGTTTCCAGTAGGCTGATTTTTTAAAATTCAGATTTCTTGATTGGCATCCGTTTTTTGAAATAGTAAAATCCAATGTATTCAATGACATATTAATTAAGGCTAAAAGAAGAGGAATTTTACCATTTCAGAAAAGTGATGCCAATCAAGAAATCTGAATTAAAAAAAAAGTAGCCCACTGGCAACACTGTCAATTCCCTTACTAGGTCAGGAAGGCGTTTCCGACCGGGCATTCCTACATGATTCCGAGTCGTCTAGGTGTACTCTACCTCCCCTAGAAGTTTGTAACCTCTTAGCTGGGACACCATGTATATATAGTATATATGTCGTAGGCTAATTGAGAAATCCGGCTCTTTGCAAACAGCCTAGGCTCTTTGCAGAGAGCCGGGCTAATTGGAGAATCCATCTCTCTTTTTCCAATTAGCCTGATATTTTTCAGGCTTATTGCAAAGAGCCTAGAAAGCGTTAGGTTAATTGAAAAATGACCACTTATTATCCGATCAGGGTGATATTTTTAGCTCACAGGCTATCAACCTAAGAGCTTATGTGCCCGCCGATTCTGTATGTACGTGTGTACGTACGTACGTAACACGATAACTTTTGATAGGAATATCCGATTTGTTTCAAATTTTCTTTTTAGGATAATTCTGATAAGGTGCTTCCCTGATTAGTTTTTGGGGTTCATTGGTTAAGGATAAAGGGTGAAAAGGGGGGGCTAGTCCCCCCCCCCCTTAATTTAGATAAATCGGTTTTTCATGATGAATTATTCGATTTGCTCCAAATTTGGTATACCGGTTTATTAAGTTAAGGAGCTGCCTTGATTAGATTTGGAGGTTCATTAGTTACATATAAAGGGAGGAAAGGGGGGGCTACCCCCCGTAATTTAGATAAATGGGTTTTTCATGCAGAAATATGCGATTTGCAATAAATTTGGTATACCGGTTAATTATGTTAAGCAGTTTCCCTGATTACATTTGGAAGATCATTATTATGTATAAAGGGGGGCAATTGCGTCTCCCCTTAATTTAGATAAATGCGTTTTTCGTGTAGAATTATTCGATTAGCTCGAATTTGGTATACTGGTTTATTATGTTAAGGAGATGGCTTGATTAGATTTGGAGGTTCATTAGTTAAATATAAAGGGAGGAAAGGGGGGCTACCCCCCCTCCCCCTTAATTTAGGTAAATGGGTTTTTAATGCAAAATTATTCGATTTGCTCCAAATTTGGTATACCGGTTTATTATGTTAAGGAGCTTCCCTGATTAGATTTGGAAGTTCATTAGTTAAGTATAAAGGGAAGAAAGGGAGGCTAGACACCCCCCCCCCCTTAATTTAGATAAATGGGTTTTTCCTGCAGAGTTATTCGCGATTTGCTCCAAATTTCGTATACCGGTTTATTATGTTAAGGAGCTTCCCTGATTAGATTTTAAGGTTCATTAGTTAAGTATAAAGGGAGGAAAGGGGGGCAAGACCCCCTCCTTAATTTAGAGAAATGGGTTTTTCATGCAGAGTTATTCTATCTGCTCCAAATTTGGTATACCGGTTTATTATGCTAAGGAGCTTCCCTGATTAGATTTGGAGGTTCATTAGTTAAGTATAAAGGGAGGAAAGGGGGGCTAGACCCCCCCCCCCACCTTAATTTAGATTAATGGGTTTTTCATGCAGAGTTATTCGATTTGCTCCAAATTTCGTATACCGGTTTATTATGTTAAAGAGCTGCCTTGATTAGATTTGGAGATTTATTGGTTAAGTATAAAGAAGGGACAGGGGCTAGTGTCCCCTTAATTTAGATAAATGAGTTTTTCATACAGAATTATTCGATTTGCTTCAAATTTGATATACCAGTTTATTACGATATGGCTTCCTTCATTTGATTTGGAGGTTCATTGGTTGATTATAAAAGGGGGGAAAGGGGGGAAATTGCCCCTCCCCTTAATTTAGATAAATTGGTTTTCATGCAGAATTATCTGATTTAGTTTAATTTTTTTTCAACCGGATCCGAACTTGAAGGTTCCATTTGAAGTCAACCCGAAAACTGACACAACCAGGTTTCGGATTGAGTTCAATTAGAACTTTCAGGTTCGGATCGGGTTGCCGGTGGACGGAGATTATTTTGGCTGGCTTGCATCGGGTTATATTTCTTTGGAATATTTTTGTCGATTAAGATTTGGTTCGGGACGGGTTTCAGGTTGACTTCGAATGGAATTTTTAGGTTCTGGTAGCGTTGTGTGTCCACGGAAACTAATTTGTCTTGTTCGGATCCGTTTATGGATCTTTGGAATATTTTTGTCGGTTATCAGATTTGGTTCGGGATTTCGGGTTTTTTCAAATGGAACTCTCAGGTTCGGGTCGGGTTGCATGTAGACTGAAATTATTTTGTCTTGCTCAGATCGGGGTATGGTCTGTTGTAATTTATTTTTCGGGTTTGGGTAGGGTTATGCGTTAATAAACCTAACAAAAAGAAAATTGCCCAGTTAAACTGATGGCATTGAGCTCACAGGCTATTCACACTAATTGTATGTTATACTCTTATTTCAAAGAATAATGCTCCTCGAAAAATAAATGAAGGGATTAGTCCCCGTTGCCCACCTTTCTACCTCCAAATCTAATCAGGGAAGCTACTTAACATAATAAACTGGTATACCAAATTTGAAGCAAATCAGATAATTCTGCATGAAAAAAACATTCCACTAAATTAAGGGGGGGGGTATTAGCTCCCCCATTTATCCCTTTATGCTGAACCAAAGAACTTTCAAATCTAATCAGAAAAGCTCCTTATTAGAATGAACCTAGAAAAAAAAAATAAACTAAATTAGATAATTCTGCATGAAAACACATTTATCTAAATTAAGGGGGAGGGGCAATTGCCCCCCTTTCATACTTAACCAATGAACCTCCAAATCAAATGAAGGAAGCCATATCGTAATAAACTGGTATATCAAATTTGAAGCAAATCGAATAATTCTGTATGAAAAACCCATTTATCTAAATTAAGGGGACACTAACCCCTGTCCCTCCTTTATACTTAACCAATAAATCTCCAAATCTAATCAAGGCAGCTCCTTAACATAATAAACCGGTATACGAAATTTGGAGCAAATCGAATAACTCTGCATGAAAAACCCATTTATCTAAATTAAGGGGGGGATCTAGCCCCCCTTTCCTCCCTTTATACTTAACTAACGAACCTCCAAATCTAATCAGGGAAGCTCCTTAACATAATAAACCGGTATACCAAATTTGGAGCAAATCGAATAATTTTTCATTAAAAACCCATTTACCTAAATTAAGGGGGGGGGCAGCCCCCACCTTTCCTCCCTTTATACTTAACTAATGAACCTCCAAATCTAATCAAGCCATATCCTTAACATAATAAACTAGTATACCAAATTTGAGCTAATAGAATAATTCTACATGAAAAACGCATTTATCTAAATTAAGGGGAGAGGCAATTGCCTCCCCTTTATACATAATAATGATCTTCCAAATGTAATCAGGGAAGCTGCTTAACATAATTAACCGGTATACAAAATTTATAGCAAATCGCATATTTCTGCATGAAAAACCCATTTATCTAAATTACTGGGGGGATAGCCCCCCTTTCCCCCCTTTATATGTAACTAATGAACCTCCAAATCTAATCAAGGCAGCTCCTTAACTTAATAAACCGGTATACCAAATTTGGAGCAAATCGAATAATTCATCATGAAAAACCGATTTATCTAAATTAAGGGGGGTAGCCCCCTTTGCCCCCTTTATACTTAAATAATGAGCTTCGAAATCTAATCAGGGAAGCTCCTTAACACAATAAACCGGTATACCAAATTTGGAGCAAATCGAATATTTCTGCATGAAAAAACCATTTATATAAATTTAGGGGGGGACTAGCCCCCTTTATCCTTAACCAATAAACCCCAAAAAATAATCAGGGAAGCACCTTATCAGAATGAACCTAGAAAAAAGAATTTGAAGCTCATGCTTTGACTCATGCTTTGATAGCCTGTGAGCTAAAAATATTACCCTGATCGGATAATAAGTGATCATTTTTCAATTAGCCTTACGCTTTCTAGGCTCTTTGCAATAAGCCTGAAAAATATCAGGCTAATTGGAAAAAGGGAGATGGATTCTCCAATTAGCCCGGCTCTTTGCAAAGAGCCTAGGCTGTTTGCAAAGAGCCGGATTTCTCAATTAGCCTACGACATATATAACACATCTCTTTATTTTACATGACCAACATTAGAGCAGTCAAAAATCATTCACATGGACTAACGTTGCTGTCAATGTTCCTAAACCTGGTAGTTTTTTCATTCAGACATTGGAAATTCTCACTAGAAAGTATAAATAAATATTTTTGTATTACGTAAAGCTAAAAAAAAAAAAAAAAAAAAAAAAAAAAAAAAAAAAAAAAAAAAAATGCTATTCATAACTTTCTGGCGTGAATTCTCAATTTATGAATACAAAGACAGCCAGATTTGGCAACACTCGTTGGGGTTTGCCGTGAAAACAATCCGTGAAAAAAAAAATAAAAATTGCTATTCATAACTTTCTGGCGTGAATTCTGAATTTCTGAATACAAAACCAGCCAGATTTGGCAACACTCGTTGGGGTTTGCCCTGAAAAAGCGAAAACTTTCTACGGAGGATCTCATGTATGGGAAAAGAGCTTTTTCGTGAGAAAATAGAATGGGGATTCTTAAGCGAAACCATGAATTCAAACCAAAATGTAAAATTCTGAAGTCCAACACATTAGGAAATTTAACAGGGGAAAAATGACTTTAAAAATGCTTAACCCTTTCACGGGCAAGACACTTCTATTGGTAAAGTACTGAAAGGAATTATTGGCACTGTAATTTACAAACAAATTTATTTGAAAATAAATAAAAGCTTTTGATCACGTACATAATAAAACGAAAATTTTCAAACCAAAATTCTGGTGTCAATGTAAAAATTGAAAAATTAGGTGTCTTAAAATTAGCTTGTCCAAAAATGAACCACCGCCCTTTAGGGGGTTAAGCGAAATCATTGTTTATTACAAAACGGTTGTTGGTAAACAGTATAAATCAGGGGTGGGCAACTGTGGCACTATCGAGACCACTAAAATTTTATAACAACTATTGCCTTATCTAATCACCGAAACTTCAAGATTCAAGAAGTCGACTTTCTCTGTAAAATTTTAGTGGTATCAGGCGTGCCACAGTTGGTCACCCCTGGTATAAGTAGATTAACCCCTTAACCTTTTATTGCGCAGCTTTGCATATATGCAAACAACACTGTTTTGAATTTAATAGATTTTTTAATTCGAATATACCTAATCTACACCAGAAAATTAAAATAGCAATATTTGATCTAATTAAAAAAGAGACATTCCGTATTTAAATAAAGCGAAATTAACCATTGAAACTTTCTGGTGTAAAGTCCGATTCTCTGAACTACGTAATTTCTAGAACGTATTCTATTATGGGAATTAAAGGGTTAAAGGTTAAGTTTTATAAAATAAAATAGATAATTATATAAAATAAGGTATTTGGAGACATACTTATTAAAGTATTTATTAATTTATATTATTTTAGCGTAAAACAGCCACACGACAGTAGTTTTCACTTGTATTAGAAATCTGCAACAGAAGAAAAGTTTGACGTATTATATGAAAAATATATCTGATTTTTTTTCATTATTTTTCTTGTGTATTAAACATTTTTGAGAATAATATTTAATTTTTTTCGAAACAAAATAAAAAATCGCGCACTTATGGGTTAATCCTCGCTCCCGTGATATTCACGGGCTGTGTGTTTTATTAAGATTGTTTGATTATCACCAGTTTTTTAAAATAGTGTAATTGGCTTTATTTATAATTTTACCTCTCATTAATTAAGGTGAATATTTCTTTTTCAAAAAGGGATGCCAATAAGAAATTGGAATTTACCCCTTTTTCCTAAGAAAATAACGTTTTTTTAAGATTTTTCTTACAAATCTTTTAGACGCGTACATGGGATGTGACTTTAAATGCAAATATTGTAAAAACCTAGAACGAAAAAAATTTCTTCACAAATACTCATATTTAAAAGGACCAGTGGGAGCATTGTTTTATTATTTGTTGACTTATTTATTTATTAACGTTAAATTTCATTTATTTATTTATTTATTCATTTATTAACGTTAAATTTCATTTATTTATTTATTTATTTATTTATTAACCTTAAATTTCATTTATGGATTTTTTATTTATTAATTTTTGTTTATGACGTATGATTTTGATTTGATAAATTCAATTTAAATTTATTTATTTATTTAATAATTTTTATGGATATATTTATTTTATAAATTTTATATTTCTCTTTTCTAGCATATTTTACAAAAAATTATTTTATTTCTACCCCTTTTCTCTACCGCTTCATCTAATATCGTGAGATTGCAGTACCCTATACTGCAAGGATGTCAAACTGTGGCCCGCTGGATACCACTAATTTTTTAAAGAAACAGTTGACTCCTTGAATCGCAGAAATTCGTTGATTAGATAAGGCAATGATTACTATAAAATTTTAGTGGTATCCGGCGGGCCACAGTTTGACACCCCTGCTGTACCGTGACTAGCTTTAACACAATTCCACTCTTCTTCAAGCTGTATTAAATTAATCCATTAAGCACCTGCATATTTTAGAGGAATTTTATTCAGTTACACCACTTTTGTTGAATACTTACTTTTACTTTACGAATCACTGAAATGTGTTAATTAAATAAGGCAAATTTTGCTTTTCTCTTTTACTGATATCAAAGAAATTAAAAAAAATTACTAATATAATACTGCGAAAGCGCAACGTCAGTCTTTAATGGGTGAATCAACCCCAACAACACATTGTCAATAATTATCTTACCCACAAGCTTGTTGTGTTCCAGCTTTAATCAACTTCCACACTAAAATTCCCGCGAAATATTCTGACTTATTCTATTCCGTGCATAATCGTACTTAACAATAAATATACCGACAATCGATGATTTGATAGGTACCAAATGAAAATAATTCTATTTCAACCAGAAATTTCCTCATAACATAAATAAAATATAAATAACAGTGTACAATAGTGGTTTTGTCCCAGAACTGAAATTAGTTGATTCTCGATCAGTCTTTTGCACTAATTCCGAATAATGGAGTTATGAATAAACAGGAGGAGACATATAATGTACTGTCTACCAGTCAGTGTTGCCAGACGAATACTAAAATTTTATTTTGAATACCACTATTTTCATGGCGAGTTAGTCGCCTTATTTATTTACAAAAATTTTGCGATTAAAGCAAGCTAATAATACCGTACGAAAATAGTGATATTCAAAATAAAATTTTAGTATTCGTCTGGCAACACTGCTACCAGTTGCGAGTGAAGAAACTGAGGAGGTTGTCACAAGACGGCGGCTGCTGTTTTGAATCTTATCAACAGTTCCTAATTACCGCCGGGGCTAACTTCCGACCAGTAAATTTGAATGAAATAATTCGTCTTATTTAAGTTCCTTGTTCATAGAAATATTTACTTACAAATATAGTGAAATTTTCTGTTAATTTTTACTGGTTTCAGTTTACCCCGTTATTATAATCTTTTTCACTGAAACTGACAGGGGGTTGTCTAGGTTCTCACAACAAGGCGGAAACGCAAGCCTGACTATCGTCAACGTAAATTGCCACCAGTAAAAATGAATATATGTTTTTGCCATTATTTATAACTGAAATTTTGCATTTAATAAGGCGTTTAAATAAGAAGAAAATATCTATTTAAATTTACTGGTGGAAGTTTCATCCGGCGGCAATCAATCTCTGCTAAAGCGGTTACAGTTGAAACTTCACTATTTTAAGGATACGTCAGTTCCTTTTTATTAATAGTTCCATGTTCCGAATATGCTTCCAGTTTTTCTCTAGGTGGTCTAGTTTTTGAGAAAGGGTATAGCCGGATAAGCATTCTAAACATGCCATTCAATCAAATTTCCTAATTTGTTTTCCCAGATGTGCCTATTTACCTGACAATATAGTTCCCCTATTATCACCTTATAAATGTTGATATTTTATGAAATAAAAATATTTTTTCAATTCTCTTAAAAACAGATATTCTCAAAAACTAGTGCACCATGATGGCATTTTTTGCCATTTTAATTTGATGCCATTAACTGAGGTTATATATATATATACCAAATATACATAACTGGGACATTTCGTATACTTTTTTGTTTATAAAAACTGCGCGAAATAGGGATAAAAATATTAACAAAAATAAAAATCGTATTTTATGCCCTCTCAGAAAAAAAAACTCTCACTTTTCACGATTCAGCAATTATTGAGCTATATTTCGTCGTTTTTAACAATCATTTTGTATCAAAATCACGTGACTTTTAACGAAGCGTAAACTCACAAACATTTGATGAAAGTTTTACACCATTCACGGCCAGATTCAATGCATTTTAAGGAAACATTTCCTGTAGCTGTTTGAAATGGGCGCGCTACTGTATCTCCTCAAATCCTCCGATTTTAGAAAGCAGATATTTACTTGTTTGTGTTATTCCTGTCACAAATAAAAAGAAAAAACATAGCACTTTTTAGCGCTTTTCAGAAAACACTGAAATATAAGTAGTTATTGTTTCAGCTATTAAAGTTTTTAAGAATGTTTATTATTATTATTATTGTTATTATTCTGTTGTTCGTTATGGTATAATCCGAAAAGAATAATTTTTTCGTGTTTTACAAAATTGTTCAAAAAGAAAATTTGGCCAATAAACTTTCCAAATGCCAGGATTTCTTTTTTATTTAAGAAGTATATTCATATAACTATCAAATTAAAATATGCATAATTGATCCCTCTCCCTTCTGTAAACAATAAAGTGTTAAAATCTCAACCACCTATTTAAATCGATAAAATCTCTCCCAATGCGCACTTCAAAATTCGCTATTTCTAAGCAACAAATTAACCAAACATTATTTTAATCATTCATTGAGCAAAGAAAATTTCTCTGATAAATTATATTAATCAAGTCATATTCTAATTATTCATAAATCATAGGAAAACCCTAATGATAAATTAGTCTTATTAATTAAAACTTGCAGGAATTATTACAACATTGATAAAATTACAATCTTCCTTATAAAAATATAAGCACACAGTAGAATCCGTTTCATGCTTCTAAAATCAGATCTATGCGAGGACCCATTACCGAGATAGCTAGAACAGCGGACTCATACACCGGAGGTCATGAGTTCGAACCACACTAGATGAAAAGATTGGCGATATTACTTTTTTTCCTGTCAATGAATACAGATGCTTCTAAACGGTTCAATAGATGGCACTACCAGCCCTTTTATTGCACCTTTCGAACAAGCATTTTTGACGAAATTTATATCCTTAAACAAGCAAAGAAAGTAATTTTCTCAATTTAACGAAATATTCGCTCGGAGTATTTCCCACGAAACGGTTTCGTTAAAAACGAAGAAAATTTCGTGAAATTTGAGTATCCATTTCTGAGAATGTGCTTATGCGAAAATTAACATTTTCTTGTAAAAAATTCCTCTTATGTGCACTTACATTATATATAAATGCCGAAATTGTGCGTCGGGTATAACATATATATATTTGCAAAAAATATATATATAAATACATAAAATTCATTTAAAGGCGTTATTTGGGACGGCGCTACTAAAATTCCAAAATCTGAAGAATTTTTGGAATAAAGTCAGCAAGCAGGCAATGTGTCAACTACAATATTTTAGATTTCTGCAAGAATATAAGGGTCCGTACGCATCAATAGATTCAGGAGATTTTAGGTCTTTCAGCACCAGAATTTTTTTAAAGTACTGGTCACTATATCTGAAAATAAAAATTGTTTTCGTTAAATAAGGCAAATATTACTTTACAAAAATTCTGATAAAAGGTGTTTTAAAGTCCTTGAAGCGTACGAACCCTGAATATAGGTCATCGTTTTCAGCACTGTCGATCCTGATTCGATATCGAAAACTAGCATTTGACATTGGAGATAACAGAGAAAAATATATTTGCTTGGAAAGCAACAACATTCACCGATATTGAAATGTAACGACAATTAACATAATGACTTTTATTTAAACATTTTTATCACCACTTTTAACGAAGAGTAATAAGAGTAAGTAGTTTCGTCCTTTTTAAGCGAGATTCACCGCAATAAAATAAGGAAGTGGTAGAACTAGAGTTAGAGTCAATTGCGCTCTTCCTGTTCTGAGATGTTTCCAGGTTTGTGTAGTGATACACAAATTTTCATTCGAGATATCATCGGTACCATGTCAAACTATCCAATATGAAAATTTCATGTTTGACACGTCAACAATGTGCGTACACCCCAGTGTTGCCAGTGGGCTACTTTTTTAAAAATTCAGAATTCTTTATTGGCACCACTTTTTTGAAATTGTAAAATGTGCCTTAAATAATACCATATTAAATATGTGAGAACAAGGGGATTTTCACCGTTTCAAAAAAGCGGTGCCAATCAAGAAATCTGAATTTAGAAAAAGTAGCCCACTGGCAACACTGGCACACCTCATCAAATTTCCAAAATGTCTGAAACCACTATTTTGGTTTCAAAAGTTCTATTTAATATTTCAGTTGCAGAATCTGTACGGAATACGTTTAATCGTAGAATATGTAACATTTTTATGCGTTTCAATAAGGCCAGAAAACTCTGTTATAAATTGGTGGTAGAACCGTACGCACCCTGGAACCGTGCCACTGTGATGTGATTAGTACTGATATGCTCATCTACGCAGCGCCTGATTACCAACGGGGCAAACCATAGATGCCAACATCTCTTAATTATTCCGGAGTCCAACCCAAGACAAACACATTTTTAACCAGAAATTTCATTTTACGTACGATTTTAAACTGAATTCTAATAAGTACCATGTGAAAGAAGACACATTTTCTAATGAACACTTTCCGGTTTTAAACTTTTTTATCTTGGATCAGACTCCGGAATAATTAAGAGATGTTGACATCTATTTGCAAACTTCCACCAATAACTTTTAATAGAAATTTTCGTTTGCATAAATATCTCTTCTACAAAGTACTTTATACAACCTCTGCAATAATTACAGATGTCTTATGTTTGGTATATAAGTAATTATTATTGTTAGAATAGATTAAAATCTCTTGTGTAAAGAGACGCTTACGGTAATAAAGTAATAATGCACGCGCATATACACTCGTGTTTCTTTTAAATTACACAATTATTGGAAATTATGTATGCAAAATAGATCAAGTAATGTGGAATTCAGTGCGCAGGGTCACCTGAAGGAGAGCATGTTTATATTAAAAAACTTACAAAGACAAGAAATTCGTTATCATCACAGTGCAGAATCGATTTTAAAGTGATATTCCTTAAAAGTTATATTTTCTGGGAACTTCGAAAATATTTATATGCTCATATGTTTTACATATAATGTATAAAAAAATAAATTTCGCATGAAATTTAGATAATCTATAACGTGTGATTAAAAGAAGAATGTTATTTGATCGGCTGGCGTTGGAGCATCTGATTTGAATATTTAATAGTATTGAAATAACTATATGCTGTTCTGAATATTTAACTTCTGAAATAGACTTCTTATTACTTCGACTTCTTATTAATCAAATTTCAAAATAAAGCATTGAAGCTGATTATTTTGGGATCAACTATTTAAGTTCGGGCTAAATTAAATTAAACATTTGCATCTGGTTGCCTTGCAAGCGTGGTTCAAATATACTTAAAATAGAATGGTGAATAATAAAGCAGTATTTACGTCACTAGACATGTAGGCTACATAGAAATTTACTAGTTAACCCTTTGAGAGATGGTGGTATGTTTATGAAACCAGATAATTTTTAATTCCCAAACGCCACAATTGCAGAATTTTAATGAAAAAAAATTAGGCTTATTGTATACGTGAAACTTAGCTCTTTCTTATTTATAAATATTTTTTTTTTGTAAATTCCGGTGTCACTCATTTATTTCAATAGTTTAGGAATGAAAATGCTTTGCCCTTGAAATGATTAAAAGGTTCATAATGATTTAAAATTTAGAAAAATTTGTTTGATATTGAAGTGAGGTTCCTGTAAATTTTAAACAGGAAGGAATCACATTATTTTTCAATTATTATTTTTTTTTTGTTTGCACCCCATAGCTTTATAAATGTACGTCTTTTTTTTAAGTTATCTTTTGAACTAGAAAATGCATTTAATGAAATGTTTGATATTTCTCTGTGGCTCTAAGAAGTTGTATTTATTTGGTAAGTAAAATTTATTTTCAATATAGGTTTATTTGAATTGAAAAATTTCTAAAATGCGGCAGATGTGGCTCGCTCCATTAATATATGATAATCGTAATTTTATAATTTATATACATATGGTGTCCCCATAAACGTACCCAGTGGTGGAAAATTGGCGCAGAGGAGGAGCCTATTGACACCACTAAATTTTAGTAGAATTTTTTTTCTTGTCTAATGACAGTTTTTATTAAGATGAAGAATGCCATAAAATATTAGTGGTGTCAATAGGCTCCTCCTCTGCGCCAATTTTCCACCACTGCGTACCTGACAGTCACAAAGATATTCAAAATTCATTTTTTTAATGCGTAGCTAAAGAAATAGATGCTGAATTTCAGTTCTTTTGACTGTTAAATAAAAAAGAAAGGCTTAAAATTGCTGCTTAACTCCTTAATTCTCACTCCCGTGATATTCACGGGCTGTGTCTTTCATTCGTTTTATTCTTTTTTGCTTGATTCCCACCAGTTTCATAAAATAGAGTAATTGGCTTTATTATGGTATCCTTTTACCTGTCATTAAATAAGGTGAATATTTCTTTTTCAAAAAAGGGGTACCAATAAGCAATCTGAATTGTTAAACCGTAATTTAATGCGACCGTTAAGGGGTTAACAGTAGTACGCCCGGAAGGAGTCGATCCGACACCGGCCATGTGATTAAATGTCAAATGGGACCAGAAATTCTCACATAAAATAAGTTAAATTTAAACAACGCAGATTTGCGTTAAATAAATCCGTCAACTAAATTTAAATAAAAATTCTGAAGTCAAATATTTTTATGAAACTTGAGTAAAATTTCCGGGCGTTCTAGTGTTAATTGACACTTTTTTTTTTATTTTGACGTCTCTGCCACGTTCTTCTGCATACTAGGACTAAGCACTGACTCAAAAATTATGTCTATCACAGGTAAATGTTTATCATCTTTTTTTTGGTCACTTACTACTATTTTTGAACATTTATTTTTGCCTTATTTTTCTGTAATTAAATTACTTTAAGTTAAAAAAATTAGTATGCCTTATAAACTGAAAGAAAAGAAATTTCGGTACAGTCCCAGAACATTCGAGACACCCCATTTGGCGACTTTTCTGACAAGCGCCAAATATCCCACATACGCCAACTTAAAATGCGGCAACCTGAAACCTAACGTGATTAGTCCACTTTCCTGAATGTTTCCAGACTGTTTTTTACTACGACATCTTCCTGGAATCATGGGAAATACAATATTTATAAATAAGGACGTATTAGAAAACACAGGAAAGCTGATTTTTATGATATTCAAAATAAAACAAACGATTTCAACAGAAGTTTATTGAAAAATGTGAAAATTTTAAAGTACCTTTCCAAATCAGAGTAACGATTTAATGATTAAAATTTTCATTTCTCAACAAACTTTCAGAAAGAATCATGGCGTCATTTAATATTTTAAATTACGTGCCTATATCAGAGTAAACATTGAACAATTCATTTCTAATTTACAGAAGTATGAACGCTTCGTGTTCATAAAAAAAATAATATATATCACTGAATACAGCAACCTAGTTCTGCAGCAATCTGAAAAACGCAGGAAATTTGTGAAGGGCGCCGTTTGCAGTCTGCAAACGGTTAATTTTAATGCCCAAAATTTCAGATGTCACCAGTAATTTGTTAGTACAAGTTCGATCTCATAATAAGCTAGAAAAAAAGCTTTTGATTATTTGCAAATAAATTTGTTCGTATATTGCGGTGTTAATTAATTATTTGAACATAATCAGAGCAGAAAAGTCGCGCCCCTGAAAGGGTTAAAGCGGCAATCACTGAACATTGTATGAATGCTAGGCGTTCATTAACCGAAAAAAAAAAAACATCACTGGATTCAGCAGTTCTCGCTGTGTAGCAATCTCAAAATATACAAAACTCGTAAGGCCATCATACATGAGAAATATACAGTAAACAGCTAATATACAACACTACAACAAAAAATCCATAAAATTATTAACATACCTTAACAGACATTTCCTGTCTTGAAACCCTACTCTAAAAAATGTTTAATTGCCATAATTTCGTAAATTTCCAGTCGTCCGGTAAACTTCATTTAACTTTCCAGCCAAAAAAAAAAAAAAAAAAAAAAAAAAAAAAAAGAACAAATTCTCACAATTTCAAACTAAAATACACAGGTACTTTAACTTTCAAATTTTACAATTAAAAAACAGCAAATTAACAAATACTAACAATAACAAACTTTTGCCTTGCCGTCATTTTAATTTTACAATTACAAAATGTCTTCCTTCTACACATGCTGAGTTGAGTTGTCAAAACACCGCTGAGCTAATTGTCGATAAAAGTTTTCAGGTATGCGTAACCATGCAATGCACAACAAATCAACCAATTCCATTAAGCCGATCCAAATTCAAGATCAGACCATTGTAGGCTTTCAAAGAATTTACGAAACGAACTGGTAACAACAAAAATCCATTTATCACCTCGTCAAATTGAACGACTGAAGTGTCTCGGCTGTTCCGGGATTCAGCCGAAATTTCTAATAAGGTTTCAGTAAAAAACTACATTACTAATATTTTTCGTCAACAATGTGAATACACTCCTTCAAATTTCCAAGTTTTTTTTGCAACCATTCTTTTAGGTTTCAAAGGTTCTATTTAATATTTCAGTTACAGAATCTGCAAGCAAAACGTTTAATCGTAGAATATGTAGCATTTCTCTGCGATTCAATAAGGCCAAAAACTCTGTTATAAAATGGTGGTAGACCTGTACGCACCCTGGAACCATGCTACCGTGATGTGATTAGTACTGATATGCTCATATATGCAGCGCCTATTTGCCAACTGGGCAAACCATATACGCCAACATCTCTTAATTATTCCGGAGTCCTACCGAAGAAAAACATGTTTCTAACCGGAAATTTTATTTAATAAACAATTTTAAAATGAAATCTAATAAGTACCACGTTGAAAGAAGACAAATTTTCTAATGAACTCTTTTCGGTTTTAAACTTTTTTTTTTTTTATCTTGGACCAGACTCCGGAATAATTAAGAGATGTTGGCATCTATGGGCAAATTTCCAGCAGTAAATTTTTATAGAAATTTACGCCTTAATTAAACGCGTTTTTCATGCAGAATTTCTTTGATTATTAACACTGGAACCGCCATTAGGAGTCATTTTGGACCCCTTCAAAATTGATCATAGTAGATTAGAACCAGAAATTTTTTCACATGATACGTTAAATGTATGCAACACAAAAATAGGCTAATTAAAGAAGTTAAATAATTTTAATGAAAAATTCTAGTGTGAAACACTTTTTTATAAAACTTGAGTAAAATAGCCGGCGGTTCTAGTGTTAATGCAAATATCTCTATTTCATTTTACTGGTAGAAGTTTGACCCGTTGGTAATCAGGCCCTGTATAAACGTAAAGAATGGTAATTGATATATAATAATTGTTTTGATGATGACGTGTTTTGATTAAAGGAATACTAACATTATATACAGTAATTTCTGGCCTATAATCCGCGTATCAAACAATTCTGTTCGGACCCAGAAATCCTATTTCATAAAATGTAACTTATTAAATCGCGGTAAATATTTAACTTCAATTATTAAATAAAATTTCTAGAAGCATGACCGTTTAATCCACGGATTATAGGCCGAAATTTACGGTACTACAATAAAAAAATTTATTTTTAATAAATTTTGAAAGATTTTTAAATCATCGCAATCATTAACAAGGTTGCGGAATTATTCCCAATTAAAAAGTAAATTAGGTGTTTGTGTTTTGATAAGTCATAATAATGTTTTTCTCAGCACTCGTATTTCTTATTTCTGTTATTTATTTTGTAAGTGGTAACTTTATCTGTTTCGTGACAAAAGAGGCTCATTTTGAAAAATAGCGTACACTCACGGGAAAAAAGTAACTGCGCCCTATGAACTCTGCAACTAATTATAACAGAAGAAATTTACTGGTACCAAACGATTGGAAATAAAGTCTACTATTAAATGATGTATATAAAATGTGCTTATGGGCCATGTAAATTTTAAAATTAACCCCTACTTCGTTTTTTCAATAGCAACACCAAATTTTGACAATTTGTTTTTAATTTTCTTTTTAAACTATGCTTATAAACGAAATTTTAAGTTATTTTCATGATAAGTTTGTGAATTATAAACATTCTAATTTAGATATTCTAATATTAAATTACGTTTTCATATTTTTATTACTATCTTCTGAAATTAAAATCCTAATGTGGTAATTTTATATGTGGTTATAACACTAAAAAAATAAAACATAATTACATTGAATTTGTAATTTTAAAATTTTTATAATGTGAATTTTATAATATAATTTATGAAATTAATATTCGAAAAAAAATATGAATTGCAACTTAGATTTTTTTTAAAAGATTTATATTTATTATGTCCTGCTTTACCCGAATTCTCAATTTCAAACTTTTCTTCCAACCACTTTTCGATTTATGATTAAAAAATGCCAAATTGATGGTTTAATGGTTATGATATGCTGAAAAGCATAATTTGAAAAAAAAAAAATATTTTACTCATTTTATTGGAACATTTGGGCTGGCAATAGTCGTATCATATTAAGAGAGTGAAATGGTCATATTGCTAAGAAAAGCTATATTAATAGAAGCGCCATAGTCATTCTGTAGCATTTCAACAATCGAGTACCGAACTTCAATTTGCATACAACCCCTGAAGTACGCTCACTTTAAAATAATTAACTTCTCTTAAACTAATCGTACGAATTTCATGACAATTTATATTTAGGCTATTTAATGTGTGTAGATTTTATTTATGGTGTCAAACTTAGGTATTGCTACAGAAAAAACAAAGTGTGGGTTCGTTTTCTATATGTAGATAGCCCCCTAAGCAAATTTTATATACATCATTTAAAAGTAGACTCTATTTCCAATCGTTTGGTACTAGTAACTATCTTCTACAATAAAATGTTGCTGGGTTAGTAGAGGTGTTTACTTTTTCTTCCATGACTGTTCATAACTTCAAAGCTAATGTTTATCCCTTCACCAATTTTAAAGAAATAACAAAAACAGTTTCTGGATACGTTGGAAAATCTAAAGGTTTCTATGAGACACATAAATATGTTTCACACCAGAACAATTGGGCTGTTGCAAAAGTTTTCCTGTTTTCTTAACAAAAATTGAACACAAATTTTATATACCATAAATTATTTTTTGACATTAAAGAAGTGCCAAGTTCAGTTTATGATGCCGTAATATGTGGGTTAATTTGACAGAAGTTTAATACGTTTCGAACCAGAATTCTTTTAAGAAATTAAAATAAATAATTATGCACAAAATAAATTTTCTGCTCTGAAACGTGATTAAACCGGGTCAAATTAATCCACATATTATGAAAAATTAGTGGGATGTTGGCAGCTTATGAATATGCCTATAGTACATGCCTTGGATTTAATGGCCTTTCTTCTTCTCTCTGGGAGATGCCGTATCTGACATTCGTAAAATAGATGGAGTTTGTGTCTTAAGGATTCGCATTTCCAGCAACAAAAAACATTATACCCTGTCGAAAACGTTGTTTATTTTCTGCTAATTTTAATCTTTAATAACACAACCGTAACAGATTTTTTTAAATGAAAAATTTGGGGGCACACCGCACCTTTTTTCCTGCGGTGAATAAATCTATCCTTCAGAGTCTGACATAATGAAACATGATGAACACACTACATGAGGTGTTTTCACGCTTTGTTGCCCTGAAACTATTTGCCACCACAAATTACGAAAGTCCAATGTTTGCCTTATTTAATCAAAAAGTTTCTGTCATTAATTGTGTAAATTTTTGTGTTCTTTGCCCTTTCCTGCACGGGCAATTTTTGTTGTAAAATGATGAAATGACTGACTGACACCGGAATTTTAAAACGACTTTTTTAGAAATTAAAAACATGCTACTTTATCTATTCATTGTAAATACAAAATTTTCCTAAAATATTCTTGGTGCCAGTCGTAAGTTTGGAATTAAAATTAGGTATCCCGAGCCGGGCACACTGTGCCGGAAAGGGTTAAATAGGAGCAGCTTGGTTGACTCAGGGATGCAAGCGCTGCGCCAAAAAAGGATGATTTCCACCAATAAATTTTAATAGTATTCTTCGCTTTATTAAATCTCAGAAATTATGTCATGAAATAAGGCGAGGAATACTATAAAAATTTAGTGGTAGCAATCAGCCATCTTTGGCGCAGCACTTGCATACCTGTTCACAACGAACCTCAGGTTGGAACAGTGTTGCCAATGCGCTACTTTCATTAAATTCAGATTTCTTGATTTCTAGCACTTCTTTAAACTAGTTCAGATTACGCATTATTTAATGACTGATTAAATAATGCATAACTTCTTACTTACGCATTATTCAATCTGTCATTAAATAAGGTCAATATTTGTATTCCTAAAAAGTGGTGTCATTGAAGCAATCTTAATTTTTAAAAAAATAGCGGACTGCCAATACAGGGTAGAGGACCTCTCCAGAGGTGTTAGTATTTGGGCGGTGTTTTATAAATTCAGATTGATTGATTGTTGCTACTTTTTTTAATAGTAATGTTCTCCTTATTTAAGGCGAATATTATTATTTCAAAAGGGTTTTACCAACCAAAAAATCTGGATGAAAACACCCGCCCAATCGACAACTCTGCCTACACTCTATGTATAATATAAATTTATTTATATAATGTTCCGAAATAGCCCAAGTAATACAATCTTTAATATTAATATCAATCATGTAATACATACATTAAGATAAATTACGATCGCCATA
The DNA here is from genome assembly GCA_963932465.1 of Maratus speciosus. Classification (NCBI taxonomy): domain Eukaryota; kingdom Metazoa; phylum Arthropoda; class Arachnida; order Araneae; family Salticidae; genus Maratus; species Maratus speciosus. Next base: position 313,039,332 of record OZ010796.1, read on the forward strand.
GGATATTTTATGCCTTCGGCGCGCACACGTTGAGCATTGTTCCTAAAGCACAAACATTCGTTTACAGTATTTGATAAAATCCCCTTTTTAAACAATAACAAAACATTAGAGTGTGAATTAGAGTACATCTCGTTTTTGTGGTGTATGTCATCAAGTGGAAAAACCGGGATGATCTTTTCCACCCAACCAAAACTATATAATAAATTCAATTTATTTTTCTTTTTTAATACACATTTGGCTTCACTTTCTATGTATAAATTAGGTTTATTTCATCCGTGTACTTTACTGAATTCATTCTCTCTACTGAACTCTCTACTGAACTCTACTGAACTTTTGGATAACTCAATGCAAATGTGATCATCATTGCATGAAATAGTAATTTAACAGTAGATCAAAACTCTTTGATATACCACATGTGTAGCCCCTTAACCCTTTATCGGGCAAGTCAATTCCGTGGCTGAAATATTGAAAAGATTCACTGCTACCAGAATCTACAAGGAATTATATTTGAAAATATAAAGAGGCTTTTCATCACATGCTTTAAAAAATGAAAATATTTTACTAAAAATTCTGGTGCGAATTTATCAGTTTTCAATAAAAATTAAGTGGTAAGTATATTACCTCTGCCCGATAAAGGGTTAACTGTTTTTGCCCGAGTGCCGCTGGGGTAAAAAAGTTTGCTATCTTCGATACTAAAAGCTTTTGGATATCACTTAATTTTAACAGCTATGTTTGGTTTGTTAAATAGCATACATTTTTTCGATTATACAAAGCCAAATATTTTAGTAAAACAAAAGGGCTGTCGGGTTCTTATTTTTAACTAATTGTGGCAAAAAAAAAAAAAAAAAAAAAGAAAAGAAACAGATAAGAGGTTAATAGAAATTTTTATGTGCGCATGAGTGTAATTTAATGTTAATATACAGGGAGTCCGGGCTAAATGTATTCAAAAGTTATGGCTTATTTTTACGGAACTACCCAATTAGATTATTAAAAAAAATATTTAAATAAAAATAGCATCTCACAAAGTTTTAATATCAATAGACTTTGATGCGTGCACCTTTTGTAGTATGACAAACGACTAAACGGTAATCAAGTTCTCCCCAAATGTTTCGTAGCATATCAGGAGTTATTAGACAAATTGCTTCTATGATACGCTTTTTCAAATCATCCACAGTTTCAGTTTTTTTTCTCAATGTTTTAAAATCCCGGAGGGATTTCTAATCCACGGAGGTGAAGTCTATTATATTGTAATGTGTAGTTCCGTAGTAATAAGACATAACTTTCGGATACTTATAGCCCGGACACCCTGCATTTTACTGCACATGAGACTTAAAAGAAAAGTTACTGAAAAGTAGTTCCTTTTAGGAATCTGTGATTATTCTTGTCTAGTGTTGCCAGGTGTTCCGCGTAAATCGGGGCTCCAAATGCTCTGGACACCAGTATTTTAAAGCATTTTTCTTCGCCTTATATAATGACAGAATTATCTGTGATTAAAGATGGCGAAATAAGCTGTTAGAAAATAGTAGTATCCAGAGTATTTAACCCTGATTTACGCGGGACAGTACCAAGATATTGAAATGAAATTTTTCCTTTTATTAAGTGTCTGAACAAAAGCTTTAGCTTATTTTGAAATAAATTTATTTGTAAATGCTGGTGCCACTTACTCATTTCTTCCTTTTAAGAATAGAAGTTCCTTGTCCCTGAAAGGGTTAAAACAAACCAACACTTAGAGCCTAAAGTAAATTCATATACATTAAAATCCCAACTCCGACCTAGCAGTTGGCACCTCTGATTATTGAGACAATTGGGAAACTCCAAACTATTTACATGAACGTATGCCACACACGGGGGAATATTTTATTAATTTGAAAGGCTGAGTCGCCAAGGCAAAAATTTCGATTAAATTTTTGTGGTACAAAAAGATTGAGAGTTGGTAGCTATGGTTTTGCATTAATATTTTCACAGGAAATGTACTTCTATTGCTAAAATATTAAAATGATTGGATGAATCCAGGACATTTGAACAAATTTATTTCAAAATAATTAAAAACTTTTCTTTAAATACATAATAAAAGGGAAATCTAATTTAATTATGTTGCCACAGTGGCATTTGAAAGTTAAAATGGAACAGATGTCATAAGTTCCCACGGCCGCCATCTTGGAATTCTTCTTGGCGTGAAAACCCGTTTTCCGCCATGTAGTAAATGTCGCCAAGCACCGGTTTATACGCATGTTTGGCTTAACGAAAATAAAATGTAAATAATAAACAAAATTCGCTAAACTGGCAATCAGTAATCGTTGTATGAGCGCTTCGCGCACATTTGCCGAAACAAAACATCGCCGAATTCAGCATTTCTCGCGGTATAGCATTCTCAAAATTCAGCAGTTCTAGTTTTGTAGCAATCTCAAAATGTAAAAAAACTCTTAACCCCTTCGCGACGGGAGCCTTATACGAAATGTTTATTACTTTGCTACCGGTTTTAAAAAACAGAAGTTTGTGTCTATTCAAATCGGGAAAATGCTCGGATTGAATAAGGCAAATTTTACAGTAAAATTTTACTGGTGAGGATAAACGAGGATTCTTAGGCCTATTTCCGGCACGTATACGTGTTGCTCGTCCCCAAGGGGTTAAAGCAGCAAAATATACATAAAAAACGAAACTCGCTAAAGTGGCAATCAGCAATAGTTGTATGAGCGCTTCGCGCACATTTACCTAAAACAAATCGCCGAATTCAGCATTTCTCGCGGTATAGCATTCTCTAAATTCAGCAGTTCTCGTTTTGTAGCAATCTCAAAATGTAAAAAACTCTTAAAGCAGCAAAATATACATAAAATTATCAACATACCTTAACAGACATCTGCTTTCTTGAAACCTCCAGCACGAAATATCTCTCATAACATCGCCGTCATTTTCCAAAATAGGCTTAATACGCATTGACACGCTATAAACAAACCTCCCTTTCTTGTCAAAATTTCCTCATATTTCTTAATTACTTCAGCAAGAGCGTTTAAACAGACTACGGAAACTATAGTCAATGAAATACATCCAATAAATTTAACATAAAAATAAAAAGACAACGATAGAACACGATATCAAAATACATCCACAAAATTCTAAGCTTCTCAGGGGTTGACAGAACATGACACGTCACAACAGACACGTCACACGGGGTTTACATATCGAGTTTGTCATATCCGTAAACACCGCCAACACGACAACAAAAAATCGCCAAACAATTCTAAGCAACAACGGCTGAGGGAAGATACGGCATCTAAGCCGTTAAAATTATGTGGTATAAGAAATGTACCATTGCCCTTGAAGGTGTTAAATATAAATGCTGTTCAGCTATTATCCACTAGATGAGGGACGGCAATCTGTGGCACGCCGGATACCACTAATTTTTTAAAGAAATAGCCGCCTTCCTGAATCTCAGAGACTAGATGATTAGATAAGGCAATGATTATTATATAAATTTAGTGGTGTCTAGCGTGCCACACTTGGCCACCTCTGTACTAGCTGATACCTGTAAAATTTACAAATTTGTGCTCAAAAACTTGGAACTTTTTTTCAATTGTAGAAAGCTAAACAGAATTAGTGGCCGAGAGGTTCTGCTCTCGAAGCTGGTAAACGGGAGTTGCAGGGTTCGAATCCGACCACGCCCGTCGTCCTAATCGTACGGACTGTTCCGAGGTTTTCTTTGAACCTTGGATTTCCTTGCGTTAATACGTGTTAGGTTCGCTTAGAAAGACCCCCACGGAGGGCACTCCCCCCCCTTCTGTCTATGTCCCTCATGTTGATAATTGGCTATCATAAACACAACCAACCACACCAACTAAAAAGAATTAGATGTGTTAGAGCTGAATGACTCATGATTCACTTTTAAACGTCATCTTCAGCTCTCTTACAAGTCAAAGGAATGTAGCGCCATGTCCCATAAGACGGGGGGGGGGATCCAGACTACCACTATTTTCGAATAAAAAGCTTTTATGTAATTGCAGAACAATAATATATCAAATAAGATGACAGTTAATATTTGATAAAAGTGGTATGTTGGATCCCAGCCACTTCGTATGCGCCATTGGCGTCAATTATCTGTTAAACGTTTAATATAAATAAATAATATAAATAATTTAATATGTAAATTTTTACACATTGAAGAATATATTCTTCAATGTGTAAAAATTTACAATATCTTTTTTAAACAAGTCATTTAATCTTTATATTTGTTCTATTTAATGCATTTCTGAGTATTTAGGTTTGGGAGCCTGTTTTGCCCAGGGGGGGGGGGGATCACTGTATAGATTATTACTTTCAATATAACATGAAATTCTTTATTTGATAACGGGTTCATTTTTTTCATTTTAGTAGCATTTTTCATTCATTTTGCAGGAACTATATGTGGCATATAAATTATACAGCTTATGGAGACCACTGCGAGAAGTAGTCTGCGCTTATTTAATCGAAGAATCTCCATATTAGGGTTGATTGTGGTAAGTGGAACACCGTTTTTGGAATACTTCATTTTTGAAGCATTATACAAAAATTTTGAAACAGTTTAATTTGAACTTATCAACTTATTTTTTAAAGACTATATTAATAAACAAAATTTTATCATTAGTTTCTAAAATAATGCTTTAAATATTTTTTAAGTGCTTTTCTTTAAAAAATTCAGGTGGGTGTCCCATTTACCACTTAAGAATGAGTAAGTGAGCTCACTGCTATTTAAATTTAAAGCAAGCATAAATAAAGGAGAGGTAAGTGGGCGTTACTTGATACATAGATGCCAACATTTACGCCTTTTTCCTACCACTATATTTTAATAGAAAATATTATATAATTTAATCATCGAAAACTTACGATTAAATAAGGCATTTTTTTCTTCTTAAAAATAGTGGTAGGAAAAAAGCGTAAAAGTTGGCAGCTATGTTGATAAAGTATAAAAATTTTCAATGGGAAGTATTTTATTGTGAATGTATCCATGCACGAATTATCTACTCGCATTAAGATCAGTATAACTGGTAATGAAAGACATGAAAAATAAAAAAAGTACATCTATGAAACTTTTTGAAAGCCTAAAGGCATATGTTTTACTTTAACTTATAAAACAGCGTTGAAGAAACATAATAAGTTTGATTAAGATTAATTTTGGCACATTAGCAAACATTTTAAGTTGAAAAAGAAATTGGAAACGCTAAATAACATCGTTTATTTAAAGTTGACTGAGGTAGAATCATTATTTCTTCATCATCCTCAGTAATAATCCCAACATCATCAGCTTCCGGCCAATAAAAAGGGTCACTTTTTCTATCCTTTCTTACAAATTTAGCAATTATTGTTTCGTTTGTATAAACTTCTAAAATTAGAGCTACAAAATACAGGACTGTCACAGGCAACTATTTTTATATTCTACTCAAACAATTATTTTTCAAAAATAAATTTTGTAGTATACTTATCTTGCAAATATTCTAAAAGTGTATGTGAAAGAATTTTGTTTTAAAAAAGTGGTGCAAGATAGAATTAAAAAATAGTCGCCTGTAGCAGCCCTGATAATACACTGCTCAAAACAATTAGGGAAGCATGTGGTGTTAACAAAATTACGCAAATATTTACACCTATAATATAAATCTAAAATAAAACATCCATAATTTAAAGCCTAATGGAAAACAGATAAAAAAAACTTCACATGCAAATTAAAGTTTATGACGTCAAAAAGCAAAAAAAAAGTAGATACCGTAATTTCGCGCGTATCCGCCGCGGCTTAGGTAAGACTTTTTCAGACCGGAAATTTTATTGAAAAAAAGAAGTCAAATAAGTTCTAAGCAGAAGCAAGTCATATTTTATCTAAAATAAATTCTGGTACGAATTCGAATTATCTGAGGTGCGGCGGATACGCGCGAAATTACGGTAAGTGTAGAAATCGGGAATTTGCAGAAACGTCTGTTTCACCGTCTCAGTTGTAAAATTCAATTGCTCAGCTTGTGTTTTGAGAAACGGTGACTTGAAAATGTCACAAGAATGTGATTTAACGGAATCAATGGCTTGTCGTGTTATCGGGACAGTTGAATTTGGGGAAACACATCGAAGTATAGCGGACGCTGTTGGGGTCGCAAGAAGTGTCAATTAAAAGCTATGGAATCGATTCCAAGACACATGGAATGATAGACATCGACAAGGGCAAGGTCGGCCATGTGCCACTACGGAAACTGATGACCGATATATTCTGTTAACAGTTCGTCGAGACGGAACGAGCAATGCTACTCTCCTGCAAACACAGTTGTTCTTGGCCAAAGGACGAAAGGTGTCCCGCAAAACAGTCTAAATTAGGCTTCATGATGGTGGTCTCTATGCACGTAAGACAATGTTCTGTATTCCATTAATCTCAAGCAATTGTGCGGCCCAAAGAAGGTGGGCAACTGAATATCGAGTTTGGAGGCAACGTTGTTGGAGTCAAATTCTGTTTACAGACGAGTCCCGATTCAGTCTGGATGTGACATTCAATGTGTTTTGGTATGGAGGAAAAGGGTCTTTCGAAATAATCCCACATTATTTCGTGAAAGATCACATTACAGACGAGAAGGGTTGATGCTATCGACTGGAATCAGCATAGGTGGACGTACGGGTATGAATATCATTCGGAATGGTACTTTGACAATCCGAAGTTATACAGACAAGATACTGAGACATCGTGTCGTATTTTATGTTGCAGCAATTAGTGATTTTTTTCCATGCATGATAATGCATATTTTCCACATATTTTCCACAAGACTCCACAAGCATATTTTCCGCAAGACTTCATACAGTTCGTCTTGTGGAAAATATACTTGAAGCTAAAACAGTACAGCGTATGGAATGACCAGCATGCTCTCCTGATCTGAATCCGATCCAGCATGTTTGGGACATACTCAGACGACGCATTGCTGCGAGACCAATGCCTCCTTTGACTGTCCGGGACTTCGAGATTGCAATTCTTGAGCAGTGGAACAGTATTATCGAAATTCTTATCTGTAACCTCATCGCATTCATGGAAAACACGTGTGCAGTAGTTTTAGCTGATCGAGGGGACCACACGCCATATTAAAAATCTTGCAACATTTCTAAACATTACATTTTTTCTTAATTTACATGTAGCCAAATTGTTGCCCTAAACCATCTTTACATGTTCTTTCTATCTTTTCAAAGAATAAAAGCTCCCTTACAAATTTGTTTGCGTCTTTTTTTTTTTCTGTATTGAGCTTTGGTACATGTGTACTATCCGTTTTATGCCCATACATGGCTGTCTTGCACTGTTCTCTTCACTTTTTTGCTTGCTCCTCTATTTTTTTTTAGCAGTGTATTTTATGGTTCTTTTTGGAAGTTTCACAAATTCATAGTAATGCTTTAGAAGTTTTTTAGCTAAGCTATTAATTCCTTCTAGGTCTTCATAATTGTCTCTTAATTCAAAAACCATAAATGTGTTTATAAGTCCACTACACTATTTATAAACAATACAGTTATGCAGTTACGGTTAAGTTTCGATTTTTAAAGGTGACACACCTCCTATCAGTATTGCCAGATGGGCAACTTTTTAAAAATTCAGATTCTTGATTGGCACCACTTTTTTGAAATCGTAAAATGCGCCTTATTTAATGAAATATTAGTTAAGGCGAAAACAAAGATAATTTTACCGTTTCAAGAAAGTGGTGGCAATCAAAAAATCTGAATAAAAAAAGTAGTCCACTGGCAACACTGCTCCCTACATCAGGGGTGGTCAACTGTGGCAACTCTATACACCATTAAAATTTTATAGTAATCATTGCGTTATCTAATCATCGAGTCTCCGCGATTAAAAAATTCGACTATATCTTTAAAAAATTCAGCGGTATCCAGCGTGCCACAGTTGGTCACTCCTGCTCTATATTCAATTTGAAAAAAAAAAAAAAAAAAAAAAAAAAAAAAAAAAAAAAAAAAAAAAAAAACATAACTATAAAAACTATGGCAATTTACGGCAACTTTATTTAAATTTACTTAGCGGAGTAAGTGGGACACCCTAGGACCACTTACCCCATAATGAGGGGATCTACATACCCCTATTAGGCTAAAGTTACGGGGTAAGTGGAACCCTCTATTAAACACTTCTTAATAACAGTTTTATAGAAATTCTAATTGCACGTATGTATTTTAGGTTAATCCTTAGACAACAGTTTAAAAGACATTAAAATATAATGAAAACTAACCTAGAAACACCTCTTGAGGAAATGTAGGTTGAACTCTTTAAACAAACTGTTCTGGAAATCTATTTCATTTTAGTTCTATGAGCTGAGAAATAGATGAAACAAAGCTCAAGTAAATGCAAAACCCATCACTGTGACGAAATGTTTCATGATCAATGCAAAAAAAAATGTGAAATATCCTGTACATATTTTAGTTTGAAGAGAAGACCCACTTACGCCAACAAGCCATAAATAAAAATTTCGAAAATTATTTTCGTAAATACTATTGTTCAGATAAACACCCGTACGAACCTTGTTGTAATATTGACAATAACAGTACATAGCATTAATTTGAGAAAATATCGTCGGTACTGTGTGAAACTATTATATATGAAAACAGTGGGCTGCTTTTTTAAATTCAGATTTCTTGATTGCCACCACTTTTCTGAAATGGTAAAATTCCCCTTGTTTTCGCCTTGACCTATTTAGGACGAGGCTCCTTTACACTTCTTTTAATTCTTTGACACCAGTTTTTGCCAATTTGTAATTTGGATTTACTTTAGCGTTCAAAACCTGATATTAAAGAATATGAAAATCTCCAAACTTATACTGGTATTCAAATTAAAAATATTTGTTCGCTTTACCTGGCAAGTTTTCTTGACAACCGGCTTTAATGAGTTAATTAATATGTCATTAAATAAGGTTAACCCCTTAACGTTCGCATTAAATTACGGTTGAAAAAATCAAATTTCTTATTGGCACCACTTCTATGACAAAGAAATATTCATCTTACTTAATGACAGGTAAAATGATATCATAATAAAGCTAATTACACTATTTTATAAAACTGGTACAGATCAAACAAATCTGAATAAATCTAAAATAAGACACAGCCCGTAAATATGACGGGAGCGAGAATTAAGGGGTTAAATAAGGAGAAATTTACTCTTTCAAAAAAGGTGGTCCCAATCAAGAAATCTGAATTTAACCCGTTACCTGCAAATGGTGCGTATTCGCAACGTTAAAAATAAATTTAATTTAACTATCTAGATACCACTATTTTTCTATTTAAAAAATTGCCTTGATTAATTTCGGAATGTTTGAACATTAATTAAAGCGAAGATGATCTTTTAATATTTGTGGTGACAAACGTAAAAAAGTTGAAGACCCCTATCTTACAGTTTCGGCAGTTAAAGGGTTAAAAAAAAGTAGCCCACTGTTTTCATATCGGATAGTTTGACATGGTACCTACATTATCAGTAACACACTTTTAACCCTTTCAGGGTCAAGGCATTTCTGCTCTAAAAATGTTCAAATAATTAATTCACACCGCAATTTACGAACATGTTTATTGGAAAATAATCAAAAGCTTTTCTTCACGTATATTAGGAGATTGAAATTGTACTAAAAATTTGCTGGTGCCAATTGGGGCAATAAAATTAACCGTTTGCAGACTGCAAACGGCGCCCCTGAAAGGTTTAAAACAGAGCTCGTTAACCCGGGAATGCTCGCGCATATCCAGGATATGTACGATTTATACTTTGCCACCAATAAATTCAAATAAAAATCGTCATCTTACTTAATCAATGACATTACTCACGAATTCTGCGATAAAATTAGTTGAGGATTACCTTTCGAAAAACAGTGGTGGGAAATGTAATAATCGTGCGCACCCAGGGTATGTCATATCCTTCGCGTGAAATCCCGGGTTAAGTATCACGAATTTATGGTTCGAAATGATGACAGAATATATTTTTTATTAACGTTACTTTTCTAATGAGTAACTTCTCCTTTAAGAATGTAGTACAGTTTCTCTGGTAGAAAAAGTTTTAAAATTATGGTAGTACGAGACGTAGAAGTTGAGCAGCGACCAGGGGATTGTTGCGGAGGGTACAGCTTTAAACTCTGTCAAACTTTTGAACAAGTTAACGGATTTACATGTTTCTTTTTTTAAGAAAACGGCAGAAATTAACACTAGAACTCCCGGAAATTTTACTCAAGTTTCATAAAAATATTTTACACCAGGATTTTTATTTAAAATTATTTGACTGATTTATTTAAGGTAAATTTGCGTTTTTAAAATTTAACTTATTTTGTGAAAGAATTTCTGGCCTCAATTGGCATTTAATCATTTAGTTGGAGTAGAATTGACTCTTTCCGGGTGTTAAATTCTGTACAAACTAAATTTGAAATGAATTTTTTTTTCCATGTTTTTTTCAATAAAAAATATAATATTTTATGGAGTTTGAATTTTTTATTATATTAAAAAGAAATTTTTTAATTATTTTTATTTATTTATTTGCTTCAGGCACAGTTGAGAAACAGAGTAGTAGCAGTATAAAAAAAGAATAACGACTCAACAATATTAACCTGGATTTCTCAATAAGGGCAGACCTACTTTTACAAGATTAATTTGTCGTACAGAATTAAAATTTTAGTTATTATTTCCTAAAATTTAACAAATATTTCTGTAACAAAGAAATAAATAAACAGAAAAAGAAGTAGTATTTTTAACAACACTGTAAAAAAAAAAAATGTTGATTTTACGGTTTAATACTGGCAGCTGGGGCTTATAACCACAGTAAAATGACCAGTAATATACCGTCGTCGTATAAATGAATTAAAATGTATACTGCTTATCGGTATATTACTTACTAAGTTTACTGTTTATTACAGTTAATTTTACGGTTATCAACTTGCGCCTCAGCTGCCAGTATTATACCGTAAAATCAGCATTTCTTTGTTTTTTGTTTTGGCAGTGTAATTACAGATATTGCAATCCACCATCTAACTTCAATCAATTTTCAGCATTTAATCCTTTCTGGGCGCCTTAACTTAACGTTTTCTCGCCACAGAAAATATAAGAAATAATAAAAAGAAGTGAGAAATAATAAAAATGCTTCGTTACATCTCTTGAAACTAATTAGTGTATTTACGTAAAGGTTTTCAGCTATGCTAATCTTCTTCGTAACTATGCTTGAAACATGGATTTATTTAGCAGTTCCCAGGTGGCCATGCAATTATTCAACGCACTGTGTGTTATTTGTATAACTGGTTGGTCCGAATGAAATATTCTATTCAAATATTGTGATCAAAACGTTAATTTATATTCAGATGCAATTAATTAATTAATCCAAGCAGTTAGCTGCTATTAGCATTTTGTGATCTCATTATATACATATTTTCTATTTAATTTAAAAAAAAATTTTATATAATAACCACATTATATGCTATATAATATACTCAAATAATATATTAAATCATATTATTGAAGCGTTATGATTTTGAAAGGAAAAACAGAAAAAGATTCAGTTTAATATTTAATATTTAATAATTAATATTAATAATAATATATTTTTACTTAATATTTCAATACACTGAACAACTGTAAAAGTTTCAACGTTCAGAAATTCATTTAATGTTTTATTATGATAATTTTATCCTAGTAAAAATATTGATTTTACGATCGTGGTTAAACAATATCCTTAAAAAATATTTTCTTCAAATGTGTAATTTGAGGCTTCTGTTAAAAAGAGTGGAGAAAAGTATTCCACAGAAGTTCGTAATTTTTTTCTTATAGAATCTGCCTCACTAAAAATCTAAGTTTCAAAGTTTAAGCGAGGAAAATAATCTTTATTAAAATATAACATTGTGTTTCATAATGATTCTTGATTTTGAGTACCGCTGTTTCTGAATAGTAATCTTTGGCTTGTCTAATCACGGAATTCTGAGGTTAGCAAAAGCAAAGATTATTCTACGGAAATAAAGGTACTCAAATTAAAGGACGAGTACGAACCCACAAATTACAATGATTAACAATTTTGCAATGAAATGGATATTTGTTCGAAAAACAATTTATATATATCGTCTCATTCAAAATAGATATTATTGTAATTATCTCTTAAACCACCGATTATAAAGACATTCTTCAAATTTGAAAAGAATGCATAAGTTTCTTTTAGAAGAGACTATATCTATTAAAATCTTATTATTATCTTTGTATTTCACAACTTATCTTCCTAGAATATGGAATACAACGCGGTGAAATTAACACTAATTATCCACATGGATTAGAGGACATCTTATAAATTCTCTCTCAGAATTAAAAAAAATGAATTAGTTTCCGAGATGATAGATTTTTTGGAGTTTTTAACGAAGTTTATCTTATGATGGCAACACGATTGTTTCATTTTTATGTATAAAAGAGGAAAAGAGGAAATAAAGGATTGTTATTGTTTTTTATTGACGTCATGCTTCAATAAAATAGTAAAGAGAAATTAATTTTATTTTGTATAAAAATATTTTGAAAATTTTTTTGACTAAATTATTATGTCCAAGAAAATTATTGGAAATAAAAACATATTTTCTCATATTCCAGGTTCGTGAATCGAAATCTACAGAACCAAAAAACATCTGTTGACGTATCGACACTTAGACATCATTACATCGTCGATTATGTTAAGATTTACCAAGGTGGAAGATTTAAGCTAAAAAAATATTGTTCAAAAAATTTCCTCAACGAATATAAGCTTAAACCACTGATTATAAAGACATTCTTCCAGTTTGAAAAGAATGCATTTCAAGAATAGTTTTTGCATAATAAGCTTCTATTAGAAGAGGCTGTATCTATTAAAATCTTATTATTATATTTGTATTCAAAAGAATTGAATTAATAAATATATATATATACTTTTTTAATTAATTATTTTTGAAAGATAGCTTTTAAAACGTTTGAAAATGGAGCTAAAATTAAAATGTTTTATCCTTTAAGAATGCTTTGTTTTCTTGTAAAACATTTATTCTAATTATAAAACATATTTTTTTTTATTTATTTTAGTGACGTCATTTTTATTTTCCTGCTCCGAAATTAGATACCAACTTTTAAAAGAAAATTCTACTCTTTGCAAATGCCGTTTTGCCTCAAATATCACGAAATCTACAATGTGTCATTTTCGTATTATCTTTTTAACCTGCATTGTAAACATGATTTATTACTGGAAAGTTAGTATCTATTAAATTATAAACGTTTTTTAAATGCACAATAATATTGGATCTCTTTTCAGCTCGAGAAATCGAAAGACAGAAATGCAGTACATAAAGTTGCCACGGAGCTAGTACATATTAAAATATGAAATTGATTCTTTTATTCCTACTGTGGCGACCGGTTCTGGTTCAGTGGATTTCTTAATTAACTAACGCTATCTTAATTAAAATCATTTGGCACTTACTCAGTGAATTCCACGGGATATCATTTTCTCTCTTCCTTTTTATTGGAAGACTATTTCATGTTATTCTATATACATTTTATTTACAGTAAAAGCGAAAACATGTTCTTAAAAAACATTCTATCAACACTCACCTACTCGACAGAGAGAGAGCCCAGGTGGCGAGCAACCCTACGTAAACAATAGAGCCAACGCCATACATTTATCGCTCAATTGGCGTTAAAACATATACAGGGTGGCGAGTGGTCAGGGAAAAACACAGTCAAAAAATGAGGAAAGTACCAGTATTTTCTTATAGAAAATACTTCAAATAATTTAAAGGGATTAACGAAGGCGAATTTCTCTTTAACAATATACTGGTATTTAACACCTTTTATGACTGTGTTTTTCCCTGACCACTCGCCACCCTGATATAACTCTCCACACGCTCCCTACACACATGGACTCATGAGAGTACATAATTATAAATCCGCATGAACACATTCTTATTATAAACATAACCTTAATTCACAACTCAAATGGTAAAATAAAAATTTTCAATCTACAGGTGTTGAAGCATAAAGAATTAAACATAACATAATAAAGTTATGATCAATATAAATAAAAAAGACACTCTTATAACATGTAGCTGCATGAACATATCTGGCCAGATATTTTACCTAAATAAGATTAACTGAATATATATATATATATATATATATATATATATATATATATATATATATATATATATATATATATATAAATATATATATATATATATATATATATATATATATATATATATATATATATATACATAATATAAACAAGTTAAATACCATTATTAATTCAATAACCTTTTCAATTTGAAATAAGGTACAATTATACATAAAATGAAACATTTTTACTAAATAGATAAACAACAAATTGCAAAACACACACACAAAAGATATTTCCAACTATGAATTTATAAAACATACATTTTGATATTCAAACATCACTAGTAGAAAAACAACAAACTCAAATCAAATACTTGAATCATTTAACATTCAGCAATATAATTCAAAAGGATACAAAAGTTGTACTGGTTTTCTCAGCAGTCCTTTAGCAGTTTCTATTATGCAAGCACGAATAAGTTTATCTCTGCCAAGAATGACTTCCGTACTATCCGTAAGTCCCACAACAGTTTACATTTAGCAGTACCATCTACTAACAAGGAGAGGGCCAACCTTGTTAATCACAGATTTTGATTATTTTAATATATGTTGTAGGGTAGAGACCCCTTAGAGTCAGGCTCAACAGATTTTATCCAACGCTCCTTAGTTCTTGAGAAACCTGGGGTCTAAAATTATTACAGAACTTAAATACTTACTTTGCAACCAAAATGCTGGGTTAGTCATAGCTCAGGTAGTATTGAGTTTACCGGATGATCCGCGGGCCCGGGTTCGATACCTGAATGCGCTACATTTGTCTTTCTTATTTTTTGTTTTATAAATATACTTGTAAGTATAACTTAATAATCTCATTGTCAATTAAAATTTTTAATATTGTATATCAATTATAATTTTAATCTATTTATTTTTTTATTTTTAACTAAATAGTTGTAATGAAACATCATAAAACTGTTAATTTTTTTAAATCACTTTTAAAATGTATTTCATATATCCTTTATCGATGCAATGATATTGAGCAATTGTGTCAATTCGTGATTTTAAAGAAACATCATTTACGCATTGCTTTAACAAAGGAAGTTTAATGCGATAATACTATTATTCTGTTTTTAATATAACAAGCATAATTATATTAAAAATTAGCATCAGAATTAAATTGCAACCGATTTTTTGCATATTAAAGATTTTTAAATTTGCAATAAGTGTGCTTGAGCTTTAAATTATTTTGCTTTACTTTCTGCTTTTATTTTTATATTATTTGAATGTTCTTTTATTTTATCAAAACTAGATGGCAACACAACAGATTTTGTCACGATTTTGGAATTTTTATCATTCAATAATAGATCCAATTTCTTTTTAAACCTCTTTAAGGATGCGAAATAATAGTTTACAAATAATAAATGATAAATTTAAGTTTGTTAACATTATAATTAATGTATGATATTAAAATTTTTAATTGGAATTATTACATTATAAGTACAAGTATATTTATAAAACAATAAATGAGAAAAAAATGTAGCGCATTCAGGTATCGAACCGGGGTCCGCGGATCAGTCCTCAAACGCCATACCAACTGAGCTACGACTAACCTATAATTTTGGTTGCAAAGTAAGTATTTAAGTTGTGTACTAATATTAGACCCCCCTGTTTCTAGAACTAAGGAGCGTTGGATAAAATCCGTTGAACCTGACACAAAGGGGTCTCTACCCTACAACATATATTAAAATAATCAAAATCTGTAATTAACAAGGATGGCAATCTCCTTGTAAGGCAACATCTCCAATTTTTAAGTTTTTGTGTCTTTCAGGAGTTTTAAATTGATGTATTGAACTTAAATTGAATAAGTATTGTTCCTTCCTCTTAATCCAGAGCTGTTTCAACAACCTACTTTGATATCGTCATAGCTGCCAAATTTTAAGCTTTTTTCTTACCACTAAAATTTTATTGTAAATGTTGTCTTACTTATTCGTCGAAATCACACGATTAAGCAAGGCAAAAATCTCTATTACATTTTAATGGTAGCAAAAAAGCGTAAAAGTTGGCAGTTATGTATCGTTTTCTCCTTAACCCTTTATCTACGGCATTATGATCTACTGCAATTTTTTTCATGTAATATTTTTTTCAGTTACTACAATGAAAATTAAAGTATAAACATTAAAAAAATACTCACCCGTGAGAAATTTAATTATTTAGAGTTAATTAATTAAAGTGGTACTTCAAAGTACCGTCAGTACACTACGACTAAAATATCGTAACAGAAAATATACAAGGCATTTCAACTGGTACCAGAAAATATTTTCGATTTAAAAAGTATGTGAAATATAGGCTTTTTCTTATTTACAAATAAACCGTTTGGAAAATTCCGGTGCCAATCATTTATTTCAACACTTTAGAATTGAAAATACTTTGCTCCTGAAAGGGTTAAAAAAAAAAAAAAACACGCGGCGTCAATAGTAATAAAAAAAAAGTTACGCGGCGTCAATATTCCAGGGACAACATGGTCTTTCACATCTCCACGTGCAATATATGAATTTACACATGCAATTTCTAGCATAGCAAAAACGAGCCGGTGCCACAATTTTTTCGATTTCCAATAAAAAAATAACATTGAAACAGAAAAGAAATACCAGAGAAATCATTACTACACTACATTTTAGTAATTACATTTTAAAACAGATGAAAATGATGGATAACTTACACAGACGAAAAGTAAACAAGAAGATTTTCTTCAACACCCAGTATACTGACGGTACTTATAAGTACCACCGAGTAATTCCACTGTTAAATCAAATATGTACACTGTTCACCTAAAATAGATAGTAAAATTGTATTCTAAGATCCTAATGAACACATAAAAAAAATCAAACAGTTATCTTATATCCTTTATTGCGTTTGCAGCAATGAAAAGACCAGCGTGTCAATCTGTACGAAATGTTGGCACAAAATGCATTGACTGCTTCAAAGATAGCCTCATTCCTCTCTAAAATAACAAATCTAGGACTACTGATGCCAATTATTCGGATAAAGTGGAGTTCAAAGAACGTTTTTTTGGAAAGTACCATTAGAATATTAATAATATTCACTATGGTATAAAAGTTTAAAGTTAGTGGTACTTATAAGTACCGTCAGTAGATAAAGGGTTAACAAAGTTTCTTTAGTAGAAATTCTATTTTCTATTTGGGGAAAATGTAGAGGAAAACTAATGTTTTCTCTTCCTAGTTGAAGGAAGTGAGCCGGTGTAAGTGCCTCGGGGTCACCAAAATCACTTTTTGTATATGTTAGTGATCTCATATTTATTATGGCTTATATTTCTGTCAAGATTGTTGCCAATTCTTCAAATGTGATGAGAGCTCTTCCCAAAATATTCCTTAAGGGTTATTTTGCACTTTTTACGAGCCTTTCGTAAAACTCTCCCCACCATGGGGCACGCTCTACGATAAATTTCCATGTCATACCTTTCTTTGCCATAAAATCCTGAAGTTCTTGATCTTTAATGACTTTTTCAAATTATTTTCGTTCTTTAACAACAGCCTTAAAACTCAATGCATTATCCGAAAAAAAATATTTTACAGTTTCCGCGGCGTGAAATAAATCGACGAAAGCACAAAATGAAAGATTTTGTAGTCATATCCCTGGCTGCTTCCAAATGTATTGCTCTTGTTGTGGCACAGGTGAACATTACAATGTATGACTCTGACGTCTCTTTATTCTCTGTTTTTATGATTATCGGGCCTGCAAAAGCCAATACTATAACGCAGGCGATTATGGTATTCTTTCCTTCGGAAGTTGGCCAGTTAGTTGGTCAGCTGCTTTTGCATTGTATTTTTTAAAAATTAAACATTTTCTGAAAATTTTCCTAAGTAATTGTCTTCCTTTTGGAATCAAAATTTTTTTCGGATTTGTGCAAGTGTCAAAGAAACTCCACTATGCAACAATTGTCTGTGTTCTTGCATAATCAGCAACTCGGTAAAACTTTCATTTTTTGGCAATATGACTGGATTGGTTTCATTTGAACTAAAGGAGCCTTCATTAACCCTCCGTCTACCAGACGGGTCCATTGGACCCGACAGGTACATACAAAATATTCATTCAAACCAGAAATTTCTTTAAAATAAACTAAGTATATAAACCAGACAAAAATAAGGTAAATAAATAAGTTAAATAGTTTTAAATAAAAATTCTGGTGTAGAACGTTTTATTAAAACTTGAATAAAATTCCCGGTAGATCTAGGGTTAAGTCTGCTCCTTATTCGGAAAAAATTATTTTCATCCACATAGCTGCCAACTTGTACGGATTTTTGCTACCACTAAAATTTAATAGAAAAATTTGCCTAATTCAATCGCCGAATTACAGTGCGTTTTGATAATTAAATAAGGCAGAAATTTCTGTTAAATTTTAGTGGTAGCAAAAATCCGTACAAGTTGGCAGCTATGCATCCAAATATGGACATAGGGAATAAATTGCAGAGGTTTTCTTAACAACTTCTTTCTAATGACTGAATGTTCTCTTTCTAATGACTCTATTTCTTCCTTATAATTTTTCATTTTTACTTCTTTAATTAATAATTCTTCAGCTTCTTTCAATTCTTCAGCAGATAATACACCTTTACGTTTAATTGGACTTCTTAGATTGAAGGCAAATCTTTTAGTTCATGCCACCGTTCTAATTGCCTTCAAGAAAGAACTGAAATGCTCTATCTCTATAAGTGGTTTATGTTGTTCTGATGAACAAAGGTTTTGGAAAATAACATTTCCTTTAGCTTCTAGTTCTTTCATATTTTCATCTACTTCTCTGTCTTTCTTGGGCAATAAATTCGATTCTTTAATTAACAATGGAGGTCCTGACCACCACTGATCATCGTTCTCGAGGTCGAGAAGTGAAAGTCCTCTTGTAGGTCGGTCAGCAGGATTTGACCTACCGGGACAATGTCGCCAGTTCATCGGATTTGTTACACTTTGTATTTCCGATACAGTATTGCTTACAAATGACTTCCAAGTACTAGATGAACTCTTGATCCAGTGAAGTACGATGTTCGAGTCGGTCCAATAGTGTACTTTATTTTCACTTATCTTGAGAACCGAAATTAACCGTTTTCAAATCTAGCTCCAATCACAGCACCCATTAACTCCAAACGTTATTATTGTTGTTATATCTAAGATAAATAACACTTCCATAGGCTTTAACCCCTTGAGGGGCAAGCAATTACGTTTGAGAAATGCTGAATTCCCACCGGAATCTTTGAAAAATTCTATTTCAAAATAAGTAAAAGCAATTTTACGGCTTTTTTCGACCAAAGTTAGAAAAGTAAAATTTAATAAAATTTTTCTGGTGTAAAACTTCATTAATCGTAGGTGGTATATAATATATACCGGTGCCCCTCAAGGGGTTAACACTAGAACGGCGGGGAGTGGTCATTTTGATCCTTTCCGAATGAATACATGTCGATTCGAACCTGAAATTTTTTTATAATATAAGATTACTATATGCTGCACAATAATATCTTAAATAAATAATTTAAATAGTTTTAAGTAAAAGTTCTGATCTGAAATATTTTTTTTTTAACTTGAGTAAAAGTTCCCGCCGTTCTGGTGTTAATACTTGCATCACTAAAACAGTGAACTTCTACATTATCAAAACCTTCTATGTCCTAAAATAATACCTTGGGATTTTTATTTGACTAAGATATGGAATCTGTGAGCATCAATTATCCCATGTTTTCTCTAAATGTTCTGGCAAATTTTGGTCCCAATCGATACCGTGTTCCCATGATGATTGAAAAATCATTTTAATTAAAATTGTGAATGGAGATAAAATCCCAATGGGGTCAAAAATTCTTCCAGCCGCTCGAATTACAGTTCTTTTAGACTTTTCTTAACAATGAACAAATTCTGAAACAGATGTCATAAGTTCCCACGGCCGCCATCTTGGAATTCTTCTTGGCGTGAAAACGCCTTTTCCGCCAAGTAGTAAATGTCGCCAAGCACCGGTTTATACGCATGTTTGGCTTAACGAAAATAAAATGTAAATAATAAACAAAATTCGCTAAACTGGCAATCAATAATCGTTGTATGAGCGCTTCGCGCACATTTACCGAAAAAAAAACATTGCCGAATTCAGCATTTCTCGTGGTATAGCATTCTCAAAATTCAGCAGTTCTCGTTTTGTAGCAATCTCAAAATGTAAAAAACTCTTAAAGCAGCAAAATATACATAACAAACGAAACTCGCTAAAGTGGCAATCAGCAATAGTTGTATGAGTGCTTCGCGCACATTTACCGAAAAAAAACATCGCCGAATTCTGATTTCGATAAAGATTCTTTTCATATTCGAGTATGGAGTAGCACAGTTGACGTTTATTCCAACAGAGCGAAAAATGTCCAGACCAGGAATCGAACCTGGATACTTGGCGTGCCGTGCCAATGCCTTACCTGTTAGGCTATCTGGACGATAACTTGCTGACATAATTCACTCTTATTTGTTGGAGTAAGAGTGAATTATGTCAGCCAGTTATCGTCCGGATAGCCTAACAGGTAAGGCATTGGCACGGCACGCCAAGTATCCAGGTTCGATTCCTGGTCTGGACATTTTTCGCTCTGTTGGAATAAACGTCAACTGTGCTACTCCATACTCGAATATGATTTAATCCAGTTGGAAAAAAAAATATTCGTCCCCTTCATTATGAAGATTCTTTTCGTTGTTCCAAATTTAAATTACACAAATTTGCTTCGTATTTTTTAGAGTAAAAGGGGCAAAGATTTTCAGTAATTGTATTTAATGTGAATGCTGAAGGATTTTCTATTTTTCCTTGGTGAAAGCGTTTGGGTGAATTTTGTTTAAATTTATTTTCATGCGATTTAGTATTTTCCTAAACTTATAGAAGTAACATCAATTGATTTTTCTCGTGCTTCTGATTCACGTTTAAGGAACAACAATAAATCATTTACACAAACATCCTTTTTATCCCATTGTTCTCTGTGAAATTGTAATACGAGATCATTCGGTATGCATTTATAAATAATGGATAATAATAAGCAACCATATTGGTCTTTCTTCACATGAAGCGATTTGAGACTTCGTATCTGTATCAATATTTCATCATATAAATTTCTCAAAGATGTATGTCATTTGATCTTCGTACTGCTTCTAGCTTTAATAATTTGTTAGTGTGTGCGGAAATCAAAATTATATTTTTCCAGAACGATCCTTTAATATATTTATTGCCGATACATAATTTTCATTTTTTAATGGAAGCTCATTATTGCCGGCATCTGCTGAACCAGAAATTAAAGATTTTAAATAAGTGAACTTTTCAATTTCCTGAAGAGCTTCATTTTCGTGAATAGCGACTTTAAACTGAGGCTAAAATTCTTGAAATTCGCAAATGTCGCCTGTAAATTTATTTAAAGAAATTCGCGGCAATTTCGTATTCGACTTTAATTGACTGTCTGTTATGGTCGGTGTAGTTGCTTTTGGTGCACTCGTGATAGTTGAATTTATCTTTAAATTTCTCCAATATCTACTGGCTCTTATTTGCAAATCTCAATAGCTTCCTTATATTCTATCGAAGTTTCCATTTCTGTTTCTAAATTATCGGTTTCAATTTCCGATTCAATTGACTCATCTAATTTTTCTAATGATAATTTATGTTCAAGTAGCGCCGCTAAAGAATCCTCAACTATTTCCGGTTTAGAGCCAACTTCTTTTTTTTTTATTTCGCTATCAGTTTTTTAAATCAATTTCGTTACTGGATATCTAATTGACCCGCGTTTTGCTATGTTTCGTTTTAGAATTTCACTTTGATCCATCTTTATATTCACTCATTCAAAGAAATATGTCTTCCAATATATCGTAAATTTAAGAGAAATTTTAAATAACTTAGCCGATTAATGAAATGCCAATTAGTAGCGTAGTTATCAAATTATATTCCCGGCCGATGCACCAGTGTAGCGTCCGGTTCTGGTTTAGTGGATTTCTTAATTAACTAACGCTATCTTAATTTAAATTATTTGGTACTTACTCAGTGAATTCCACGGGATATCATTTCCTCTCTTCCTTTTTATTGGAAGCCTATTTACATCTATGTTACTCTATATACATTTTATTTACAGTAAAAGCGAAAACTTGTTCTTAAAAAACATTCTATCAACACTCATCTACTCGTACAGAGAGAGCCCGGGTGGCAAGCAACCTTACATAAACAATAGAGCCAACTCCATACATTTATTGCTCAATTGGCGTTAAAACATTTAATTCTCCACACCTACTTTAGTCACATAAGACACAATCAGAAAACCTTTCTGCGTTCTCTAAGAAATCAAAAAGTAAAAACTCCATTTTTTATGATAGAAACTAACCGGGTTAATATACTTTGAATTTCACGAAATTTCTGCCCTTTCTGGAAATAAAAACAGAAAAAAGCATTCTTAGTGACCAAAGACGTCGACATTTTATAAATTTCAATCTATCATAACTCGGTAAGTTTTGGTTTAAGATGAAATCAATTTCTACAATTTTATTTGTCACAACGTGACAATATATATATATATATATTGTGGGACACAGGGACCATATTAAATTTTTCATTTTGTATTTTAATATGTATACAGACCCTTGGAAAAGAAGTAGCCACAATAAAATACCATACTAGATTTGTATGCTTTTTGTAATTTTAACTATATTTCTATCATAAGCAGTTTAAGTCATAAAATCCGTAACCACTATATTTAATCACCCTGTATACATAGTTTACTCAGAGGAAAAATACATGAATGCTGTACTTTTCTTAAACTCAATTAACCAAATCGCATCTCACAGAGAATTATAGTGGAAAATCAATATCCTGTCTGCATTATAAATAGGAAGTCTCTAAATTTTCTTTTTTAGTTGTTAAAAATTACTTTTGGGAACACTTTCACGATTGAAAGTCAAATAATGAAGATTATTTATAAACAACAAAAAATTAAAAATTAAATTTAACTGTTTAAAACTAGAAAGGGAATGAAAATGATAGTGGCAGCTGTTTAACTGAGTCTACTTTTAAAAAAAAATTCATTTCTTAAATAGCTATGTTTAAATAAAAATGTTGCTTCTAAAACTTTACTAAATCTTTAAGTTTACCGGTACAGATTGGATGAAGAGTGTTTTCCCAGAAGAAATTTATAAAACAATTCTCGGTGTTTGTGGAGTCGGTTCACAATTCCCAAACTCGGAAATGTTTGCGAAACTTGCACATTTTTAATTCAAATTTATCATATTTTATTTATTTTTACATCGTTGAACAACAAATTAAAATTAGTGAGCATGCCTGGAAAGGATGGGGGCACGGAGTTCTTTTATTAAATACGTTAATCTTTTATTAACCCTTAAATGTATGATTTCTTATTTTGTTTCGAAAAACTTATATATGATTTCAGAAAGGTTTATTACACAGGAAAAATAATGAAAAAAAAATCAGACATACATTTTTCGTATATCAACTATTTCTTATGTTGCACATCTGCAATACAAATAAAAACTAAAATAATCAAATTAGTAAATATTTTAATAAGTATGAATCTAAATTATTTTATATGATTTTTTATTTTGTAAAACTTAACCCTTAAATCAGGGGTGGCCAACTGTGGCACGCCAGACACCACTAAAATTTTATAGTAATCCTTGCCTTGTCTAATCATCGAGTCTCTGCGATTCACAAGTCGACTTTCTCTGTAAAATTTTAGTGGTATCCGGCGATGCCACAGTTAGCTACCCCTGCCTTAAATGCACGAATTATTCTTTTAGAATTGTGTTTTTTATTCTTATATTAAAGATTAGACACCAGAAAATTTAAGATAGATTTTTAACTTTATTTAGTAGCATATATTTGTATTTTGTTACAGGATTATTATTTCTATATAAATACAGTGGTTGCTAAGAGTTAAATAAAAAGCGAAGCAGATATACATCGCTATGCCCTTCGCATACCCTTTATCTACTGACAGTACTTACAAGTACCATTAAAATAACTTGTTATAAAATTCATTTAATACATCGATTAGTAGTAATGCAGTTTAGAATGAGTTATAGATGCATTACATTATCTTGTTCCAAAATCATTATTGTTTACAATTGTAAACAAAAATATTTTTAAAACGATGATTTCCTTTGCCTTTGCATCTTTTCAGCTTTCTTGGCGTTGGCAGCGGCGGGGAGGGGGGGGGGTAGATTTTTCAATTCGGAAATATTTCTATGTTTCTGTTGTAAAATTAGAAAATAAATTATAATTACAAAAATTAAATTACAAAAAAAATAGACCTCCGAATACAACAAGGGTGGCCAAAAGTGGCACGCCTGATACCACTAAAATTTTACAGAAAAATTCGAATTCTTGAATCGCAGAGATTCGATGATTAGATAAGGCAATGATTACTGTAAAATTTTAGTGGTGTGGCGCGTGCCACAGTTGGCCACCCCTGGAATACAAGATAAACTTTCGCAAAGTACCTAATTATCAGAGTAGCGATTCCCCTATAATGCATATTTCTAACTTATAGTTTTACGCATACTTTTTATTAAAAATGTTTTCTTTGTTAATGTAATGTTTCTCATTATACGCAGGGTGATTCTAAATTCATGGTACACATTTTAAGGGTTGGTACAGGACACTGTAATAATCATTTAAAGTACAGAAATACATAGGCGCAAGTCACGCGTTGAGGTACTAACACCAGGGCTCCAATTTGGCCCTTTTTTTATTTCAAAATTTCTCATTCATACCATAAAATTCCTATGCTATTCATTACTTTATTTAAGACAAACATTTCATGATTACATAAGGAAAAAATTCTTCTTTGAAAATTTGTGGTATGAGATCGAAATTTTTGAATTAAAAAAAGTTTCCATTTCTTTTTCTTTTCATGTATTTCCTGAGTTTGACTGATATGCCAGTTTTGCTTTTTTTTATATTCAAAATTTTCGATTTCATACTGGAAATTATCAAAGAAGAATTTTCTCTTTATGTAATTATGAAATGTCTGTCTTAAATAAAGTAACGAATAGCATAGGAATTTTCTGGTATGAATGCGAAATTATGAAATTAAAAAAGGGCCAAATTGTATCCCTGGTGTTTGTACCTCTGTGGGTCACTTGCGCCCATACATTTCTATAAATGATTGTTCATTTCTAAACATTTCTATACATTTCTATAAATGATTTGTGACTATAAA
Source organism: Maratus speciosus (assembly GCA_963932465.1). NCBI lineage: Eukaryota > Metazoa > Arthropoda > Arachnida > Araneae > Salticidae > Maratus > Maratus speciosus. The sequence continues at coordinate 313,064,603 of OZ010796.1, forward strand.
TGATTGTGATGTACATTTCTATAAATGATTCCAACCCTTAAAGTTTGTACCATGAATTTATAATCACCCTGTATTATATACCAAATTTTCAACACAGTCAGTGTGCTGCTAAAGCCATTTTTCGCAATAATGCGCTTTTAATTTTTTTAAAGAATGAAGCAGTTTTTAAAATTAAATTTAAAACAGTAACATAAGGATAATCACAAATGAAGAAAACACACAAGCATTTCGTTTTTTTTTTTTTTTTTTTTTTTTCTTTTTTAAGAGAAGTAACTTTCTTTATACACTCAATTAAGAAACAATATTCAATATTACGCAAAATATTACCGCCAAGTTAATAATGATTTATCATGTCAATGACCGTATAATCACTAATTTAGAGGTGGGTGACCCTGAAATGTTTGACATCCTAAGCTCCACATCCTTTATTAACAAAATAATTATAATTGAGAGGATAAACATTAAGCTCTTATCCAGAAGAATTGTTTTTTCGTTTAATTACGTAATCCCTACAGTTGATTAAAAATGTCAGTCTGGCATATTATATCATTTTAATGAAAAATGATTACTTTTTTTTTTATTTGACATTGTGAGATCTGATCGAAACGAACGCAGTAGTTAATTTTCATTTGTATACGGTATTTCACAAGGTATTCATTTATTTAACTAAAGTAATTTATTTCTTTATGCAAAAATTTTCAGTTTTCTATCAAGTTCTATATATGCTCATACTTAAATATAAAATTTTATGATTAATGATAATAAAGTTTTATGCGCCAAAGAATGCTACTATTAAATTTTAATTTTAGTTGAAAATAGGATATTTTTTTAAGAAAAGAGATGAAAACTTTGAACTCAAAAATGTAAGTTTAAAATGATAAAGCAGAACAATTAAATGTACTCTTGGGAAGAAAAAAAAACATTCGTTTCTTACGAATATTAAAGAAAAAAAATTGCATATGCAGTAGAAGAAAATTTTAGAAATGTCGGCCTATTTTGTCTCACTAGTTCATAAAACTGACAAAACGAAAAATGGGAAGTACATTATTTTTACACCATTAGTCTAAACAAATGATCAGTACATAAGAAGGGGGAGGATTGTACTTTGTGCCAGTATATTAAGATAGAGAAACAACGTCGATAAACACAAATAAAATATGTATAAAACGCAAACAGCTGTTTCGAAGACTCTAAGGTTTCATCATCATAGCATAAAATTAAAGATAAAATTAAATTAAAACAGTTGATTAAAAGGGGGGTGTAAGAGAGCCAGAGAGGCGCACCTCGCTTCTCTGGTATATACGATAAAATTACATCAAATGTGTCGTTAGATTCAGAATATTGTATTCATTTAGGAAATAAAGCCATTTTCGAAATACGTTTTGGTCAACATGCTATATATTACCCCAATTTTGATTTTTGAGAAGGTGACACCCATTTTATTCGTGTTCTCCGGTTTAAATCATCCCGGAAAAGTATATACCCAGATAGCATGAACATTAGCAGCAAGTTTGATTTATTCTGATATTTTCTTGCCGTGACAAATTTGAATTGAGAAATTCGCAGCAAATCTTCCGCAAGCTATACCATCACCCACTTGCATGAGTAGTTTGTCGAGAAACGGATTGCAAGACTGTTTTTAATACACGAAAGTGACGAAAGCAAAAAATACCTCTCTTGAGAGAATAGACAATCAGCAGATCATGTAACTGTTAATAAAGAGCAACTGACATGTCTTTAAAATAGTGAAGCTTCAACTGTAACTGCTTTCTCTAGGGTTCATTACCGCCGGGGTAAACTTCCACTAGCAAATTTAAATAGAAATTTTCTCCTCGTTTATCCGCCTTATTAATGCAAAATTTCAGTCATAAATAATGACAAAAACAGATATTCACTTTTACTGGTGGAAATTTACTTCTGCGGTAGTCAGGACCTGCGTTTCCGCCATATTGTGATAACGTAGACAAACACATATCTGTGTCAGTGAAAAATATTATAATACCTGGTCAAACTGCCACCAGTAAAAACAAATAGAAAAATTTACCATACTTATGGGAGAATTTTTTTCATAAAACTGCAGCTTAAATAAGGCAAAATTTTCTATTCAAAATTTACTGGTGGTAGTTTGCTCCGTCGGCAATCTAAAATTGTTGATCTAATGTAAAAAATCAGCCGCCATCTTGTGACAACCTTCTCAGTTACTTCACTCCTACTCGTAGATAATCCGCTATATATCTCCTCCTCTTCATTCATAACTTCATTCAGCAGATACGCAGAAACTGCAACAATTTTATGCATCAATAATCCTGATCAGGTCTGTGGACCCCTTTGAAGCGGTTAAAGTTCCCCAAGTAGCATGAACAGGAAGTTTGATTTTTTCTAACATTATCTTGCCGTGAAAAATTTTAATTGAGAAATTCGCAGCAAATTTCCCGCAAGGTATACCATCCCCCACATGCATGAGTAGTTTGTTGTGAAAATGATGGCAAGACTGTCTTTAACCCTCCGTCTACCAGACGGGTCCATTGGACCCGACAGGTACATACAAAATATTCATTCAAACCAGAAATTTCTTTAAAATAACTTAAGTATATAAACCAGACAAAAATAAGGTAAATAAATAAGTTAAATAGTTTTAAATAAAAATTCTGGTGTAGAACGTTTTATTAAAACTTGAATAAAATTCCCGGTAGATCTAGGGTTAATTCACGAAAGTGACGAAAACAAAAAATCCCTCTGTTGACATAATAGACAATCAGCACATACGGAGAAATTGCAGAAATTTTATTCAGTTGGCGCCGCTTTTTCTAAACGCTGTACTTATGAAATACCGAAAAAAGACTCGTAACGGAAAGCACAAATATAACCTTAATTAACTTGTTTATGAGGATGAAAGCGACGGTGGGTTCACGTCAATAGACCTGATCAGGTCTGTGGACCTCTCGAAAGGGTTAACTTATACTGTTGAGTGGAAAGTTCGCTACTTTGCAGGAAGTTTGCAGTATCTTTGATTACTTGTTTGTTATTAATTTGCAATAAATTTGATACAGCATGAATTTAACTTGTACGACAAGTTAGCTGCAAGTACAACGGGTGGTGAATTTGGCGTTTGCGTTATCTTGCTGCAGTCTTGTCATGCTGAACTTTCTACAACTTTGCAGGTTTTCAAAGCAAGACTGCTGCAATCTTTCTGCTAATTAAAAATGCTATCTGGGTATAGTGTAACAATTGTAAACAGTTAATGCGGTGTGGAAAGATTACTACTTTGCAGTAAGTTTCCAATACTTTTGATTACTTGTTTGCCGTTAATTTACAATAAATGTGATACAGCATGAATTTAACTTGCACGAAATGTTAGGTGCAAGTTCAAAGAGTGGTGACTTCGGCGTTTGCGTTATATTGCTGCAGTCGTCTTATGAACTTTCAGTCTTGTCATGCTGAGCTCGCTGCAAATTTCCAGGTTTTCAAAGCAAGACTTCTGCAAATTTTCTGCAAACTAGAAATGCTATGGGGGTATTGCTTGTGGATTTTTGTTAAATCTTCATGGAGTTAGAATGAAAATCGTCCAGAGTCACACGAGTAAATTTGTAAAGGCAATCGATGTGTAATATAAACAAAATAAAATAGTTTTGCATATGAACTCTCTGTTATCTGTTTCATAGTTTCTTATAGGTGATTAAACTGTTGAGGAATTAATGGTGTGTATAAAAATTTACTTTTATATTTGAATGAATCATCCTTGCATTCACAAAACATAGTTGTAAACTATCGTATTTTTTTAATCAATCGAAACGGGAAATTTTGCAAAAACAAAATAAGTAAAAGAAGAGTCGCATACAAATAACACCTTGATTCATGTTTTTTTCCAATTTTGCGGTCTCAGTTGATTAACCCTTTCCGGCACGTGTAATTTTTGTTGTAAAATGATGAAATGATCGACTGACGCCGGAATTTTAAAACGACTTTTTCAGAAATTTAAAACGTGTTACTTTAACTATTCATTGTAAAAGCAAAATGTTACAAAAATATTCTTGGTGCCGTTCGTAAGTTTGGAATTAAAATTAGGTATCCCGACCCGGGTACAGTGTGCCGGAAAGGGCTAAAAATTATACGAAGTTTGGCGGCTGTTATTTTGCGCATACTCGAATGATTCTTTCAAATATCAAAACAATTCCTCGTGTCCATCACTGAGCTCAGTATGGTCAATTAACAACTTAAGGTTAATTTCATAAATACTTGTCATGTCTGTCACATACTACGATTTTTGCCTACCAGGATTTTAGAACGGAAAAATGTGACCTACTTTATCGGAGATATCTCATCAATTGAATAACGCGAAGCAAACCTTTCGAAAATAGCGGTAGCCGACAAGCATAGCGATTTTCAGCTGTGTCAGACATGGAAAGTTTTCATGGAATTAGCCTTAACTGTTTTACCCGAGTGCCTCTTGGGCAAAAAGTGTTTGCTAACTTCGATACTAAAAGCTTGTTGATACCACTTAATTTTATCTGTAATCTTTGGTTTGTGAAATGGCATACCTTTTTCGATTGTACAAAGCCAAATATTTTAGTTTAAAAAACGTGATGCAGAGTCCTTATTTTTAATTTTTTGTGTAAAAAAAAAGAAACAGATAAGGGGTTAAACCCTTTAATCTTTTATCTACTGACGGTACTTATAAGTACCACTCACTTTAAACGTTCATCCCATAGTTAATATTACTTATATTCTAATGGTACTTTGCAAAAATATTCTTTTAACTCCACTTTATCCGGATAAATGGCAGCTGTAGTTCTAGGTTTGTTATTTTAGCAAGGAAGGAGGGTATATTTGAAACAGCCGATGCGTTTTGTGCCAACATTTTGCACAGATTGTCACGATTGTCTTTTTATTGCTGCAAACACAGTAAAGGTTATAAGATAAGTGTTGGACTTTTTTTTATGTGCCTGTTATACTCTTAAATATAATTTGACCTAGCTATTTTAGGTGAACGGTGTATGAATTTGATTTAACAGTTGAATTACTCGGTAGTACTTATAAGTACCGTCAGTACACTGGGTGTTGGAGAAACACTTTTTCTTTAGTTTTCGTCTGTGTAGTTATCCATCTTTATCATCTGCTTTAAAATGTAATTACTAAAATGTAGTGTAGTAATAATTGTCCTAGTATTTCTTTTCTGTTTCATTATTACTTTCCATAGGAAATTGAAAAAGTTGTGACAATGGCTCTTTTTTGCTATGCTAGAAATGGCATATGTAAATTCGTATGTTGGACATGTTGAGATGCGAAAGAACATGTTGTCACTGAAATACAGATGTCGCATAACTAAAAGACGACCAACAAGATCGAAACATAAAAAAAAAAGAAAAAATAGTTTTTTTTTTAACCCTTTCAGGTGCATATCATTTTCAATGCTAAAGTGTTGAAAAAAATGACTGGCACCGGAATTTGCCCCCAAAAACATTTTTAAATATGAAAAAGGCAATATGTCACATACCAGGGTTGCGAGCGTTCCGACCCAAATGACCGATTACTACCACTAAATTTTAATAGTATTCTTTGGTTCATTAAATCTCAGAAATTCTGTCATTAAATAATACGTGAAATATTATTGAAATTTAGTGGTAGCAATCGGTCATTTGGGTCGGAGCGCTCTCCTCCCTGCATACTTATCAAATCGAAAATATTTTAACACAATTCGGGTGCCACTTGAAATACCTTGTGAGTTTTCTGTTACGATATTTTTGTCATAGTGTACTGGTGGTACTTTAAAGTACCACTTTAATTAATTACCTCTAATTAATTAAATTTCTCACGGGTGAGTATTTTTTATGTTTACCCTTTAATTTAATGCAGTAGATAAAGGGATAACCCTTTGGGGGCGAGCGATCGGTATACGTGCCGCGTAATGTGCTCAGATACCGTCATTATTCTCACCAGTAAATTTTCATTCTAAATTTTGACTTATTTAATCCGAGCATTTTTCCGATTGATTAGGCAAGAATTTCTGTTTTGAAAAATCAGTGATAAAATATTAAAAATTCTGTAAAAGACGTTTGTCTCGAAGGGGTTAAGGTCTGTGGTCTATTTTTATACAAATTGAGATTATTACCGAAACGCCACAGTGACCAGATTTTCGGATTTTTTTTTCATTTTATTATGTACGTAAATAAAATCATTTAATTAATTTGAAATACATTTTTTCGTAAATTCTGGTGTAATTCAAACATTTCAATATGTCAGAAATTGCAGTACTTTGCGCTGAAATGATTAAGGACATCAAAGAGTAAAATTTTGCTATACTTTGAAAAATCATGATTGAACAGAAATGTAGATTAAAAACACCTCATTTCTTGGTCTATGCCAATAGAGTTTATGCAAAAATTGATGTAGGTCATAATCCATTATTGTTTTTATATGAATTTATTAATATTTTTCAGAATTAAAATTAGCCTTAATTATAAGTCATTAAATAAGGCGAATTTTACTATTTCAAAAAAATGGTGCCAATCAAGAAATCTGAATTTTAAAAAAAGTAGCCCACTGACAACACTGTTTCATATAGGATAGTTTGACATAGTACCTACCATATGTCTTTTCCTCGTTATTCATAGTTCCATGGGAACAATGGAGCTTAACTATGCCATGGAACTTTGAATAAAGAGAAGTTGACATATCCTTAAAATGGCGAAGCTGACACTGTAACCGGTTTCACAGTGGTTAATCACCACCATGGATAACTTGCACCATTATATATGGCTAGATATTTTCTCCTTATTTAATCCCCTTATTAACCCTCCAGCAACGGAAAACGCTATTTTCGCGTTACAGTGGGTTACATTTTTAAAACTTAGATTGCTTGATTCCCACCCCTTTTTTAATAGCGTATAATTCGGCTTATTAACGCATTATTTAATCTGTAATTTAAAAAAATTATTATTTCTACTTCAAAAAGTGGTGGGAATAAAGCAAACTTCATTTTAAACAAGTAAGAAAAATCATGCGTACAGCAAAGATTATGAAACACTTCCTAACACTCCTTGAAAGCTTTAACGAAACTTCGTTACTTAGGGAAATAAGGTAAATAAGATAACTAAGTAAACATTTAAAAATCTGATTTAAGTAGTCACCGTCCATAGCCAAATATGTATTCCAATTCTTTTGAACAGCCCTGTATTCGATCTGTATGTTGATATATACACTATATAATTGGAAAATTTAGTTTAGCAAGAAAATGCATAACAGGCTGAAATTCCTCTTTTAGCAATTTATACTAATAGATGGAAACATACCTGAATACATTTGTACAGCCCTGTAGTTTACCTAGTACCTTTATTACATGCTACTAATTAGCTAAAATGTAATCCAAACTAAAACATACTTAAAACTACAGGAATTACATTTCCAGAGATTATCACCCATAGACGGCCATGTATCCAACTCTTTGCGTGGCCCTGTGTATCATTTTATCTATATTCTACAAATATTTCTTAGTACACTAAATTGAGTTCAGCGTAAAAATGCATAACTCCTTTAAAAACCACCTTTAAGCAATTTATGCTCATACTCAATAACCTTTACGATTTCATTTCCGTAGCTCTGTATATGAACTATAGCATTTATACGCACTTTACAGTATGCATAAATATAGTGAACAAGTAGGTAAATGTGACTCAGATCGCACAGAAAGTTTCGTTTAATATTCCTTTCAAAGCACTTTATCCTTTTGAAAAATCTGTTACTTCCACATTTCGCAACCAGGGGTGCACTCTATTCTAAACAAACCTCTATCCGAACGAAACTCCGTTTTATATACTGTAATTTCCGGTGTATAGTCCGCGGATCAAACAATCCTGTTTCGACCCAGAAATTTTTAAAAATAAAATGTAACTTTTTAGATCGCGGTAAATATTGGTCTTCAAATACTGAATAAAATTTCTGGGTCCAAACCGAATTGTTTGATCTGCGGGCTATACACCCAAAATTACGGTACTATCCATATATATATTAGTCGAGGGGATTGGGCCGATCGTTCCCGAGATAAGTAGGCGCCCCTAGCGGTAAAAAGTGGAACTAAAATATGTATGGCTATGGTGCATAATATGAAAGAATGGTCAAAGGGGTGTCGGCAAACGTTGGAAAAGTGCTCCCCGGGTGAAAAGGGCGGAAGTCAGAAAAATTGCTTAAAATACACAAGTTAGAGCCCGGAGGAGTAAATAATATAAGACTTTTTGAAAATTTTATGATTTGCCGTATGGTCTGAGGTATTCAGTTATACGTATGCAAAAATTCATGTCTCCAACTTAATTAGGGCCTCTCTTAGAAAGAATTGCTTAAAATACATATGTGGTAGCCCGAAGGGTTAAACGTAAGACTTTTTCAAGATTTTATGATTTGTCGCCTGGCCTCAGGTGTTCTGCTATAAGTATGCAAAATTTCAAACTTCCAATTTAATAAGGGGCTCAGTTAGAAAGAATTGCTTAAAATACGCATGTGCTAGCACAAAGGGTTAAATGTACGGCTTTTTCAAAATTTTACGATTTGTCATTTGATGCGAGGTGGCCAGCTATAAGTAAGCGAAATTTTACACCTCCAACCTAAATAGGGGCTGACTTAGAAAGAATTGTTTAAAATACACATGTGGGAGCCCAAAGGGTTAAATGTACGACTTTTTCAAAATTTATGATTTGTCGTTTGATGTGAGGTGTTCAGCTATAAGTATGCAAAATTTCAAGTCTCCAACATGTATAGTTTCTGAGAACGGGCTCTGTGACAGACGGACTGACAGACAGACAGAGGAGCGAGACAAATAGGGTTTGTCAGATTCACGAAACGCTAAAAAAGCGCATATAATAATTAGAACTGCATTTCGAGCAATCATTACTAATATACAGTAATTCGGATACAATATAGTACATGAAATCTTTTCAAATATACCGCAAACAATTTCCCCTATACCATTATGAAAGGAATTCTTTTGTGTGGCCCTGTAAATGAACAATAACTGTTCTTGCACCGCATATTCAACAGAATGCATATTTTAGTGCACTTCATGAATGAATATCAATTTTACTATGTTTGAAAGAGTGTAAAACCCATAAAAATCATTTGAAACGATTTTTCCGTAATGTAACGGAAAACTTTTGACTGTCCCTGTAAATGAACTAAACATGCTACAAACTTCATTTGAAATAGGGAACGTGCTATGATAGAGGTCACTAACATCCAAAAATTTCAGAACGATCCGAGCATATTTACGAGAGTTAGAGCGTGGATAGACGTCCAGACGGCCTTACGGACAGACGGACAGACAAACCCAACACTTTTCAACTTTGTTGGAAAGTGTTAAAAACTAACCCACTGAAAATGTCACACGCGGCTGGAGGGTTAATGGAGAATTTAAGTCGTATTTATGGAAAAACTAGATATTTAGTTCTTGTGGTGGAAGTTTCCTTCAGCGGTAGTCAGGCCAAGTGTTTACGCTATATTGCGACAACTTAAAAAAAAATCCTGTCATTCTCAGCGAAAGGGATTATAATACCCGAGCCAACTTCCAACAGTAGAAACAATTAGAATTTTTACCCTATTTGTGAGAGAAACTCTTCTGCAAACAAGCCGCTAACAACATGCGAAATTTTATATTAAAAATTTACTGGTGGAAGTTTGCTTCGGCGGTAATCACAAACTGATGTTGCGATAAAAATATCTCGCAGCTTGTGACAACATTCTCAGCTACTTCACGCGCAACTGGTAAACTCTCTTCATAGTATATGTCTCCTCCTATTTATTAATAACTTATTATTATGAGTATTGAGGCGGAGATATTTAGTGGACTGTCTTCCGGTTGTTTGTGAACTAGATGATGATGTATTCACAAGATGATGGCTGTTATTTTTTTACGTCGGATCATGCAGTGTTGCCAGTGGGCTACCTTTTTTAAATTTAGATTTATCGATTGGCACCACTTTTCTGATTGGTAAAATTCCCCTTGTTTTCGCCTTAATTAATATGTCACTAAATAAGGTGAATTCTACTATTTCAAAAAAGTGCTGCTAATCAAGAAAATCTGAATTTTTAAAAAGTAGCCTACTGGCAACACTAGGATCATAACACTTTGAATAGGAGTGGTTAATATTTGGACCGAATCGAGTTTAACCTGAATCAGATGAACACAGATTTACGTCAAAATAATAAGAGGCATGTTTTAGACTAATGTTCTTCAACATGTGGCCCGTAACCAAACAAGAAACTACTATTCCAGGATAGAAAAAAATCTGTTATTCAATTATAGAACTTTTGTGATTAAATTGGGTGACGATTAACTTTCGATATCTGTAGTGGAAACGTTTTTCAGGCAAAAAGATGGAAGAACACTAATTTAGACCTGATCCGGCTAATTCGCAAAACACCCACCTAGCCGCCATTTGGTCACTCTTGTTCTGAACTGAAAAGTAGTTTTTGTTGAAATGTAGATTCTGAGAAATGTTGCATCGTTCTTTGTCACCAATAAAATTTTATATCTTTTTTGTGTTATTAAATATTAATTTCTTTCGTTAAAGTGTAATTCGTATTTATAGATTAGTCGACTGAACCACAAATTAAAATACTACATTAGATTTTACCATGAAGTTAAGTCGAATAGAAAAAAAAATTCCTGATGGTGGAAGACAATCGAAAAGTAAAAGTTATCGATATCTCGAAAAATTATTATTGGAAAGAACAATAAACTTACGAACAGATATATATCATAATGTACATCCTGATTCATTAATTTTATTATTTTGAAATTATTAATAATTTTCATAATAATGTTTTTTAATAAAAAACTGCGTAGATTATGCTCGGGTTCATTCGAAAGTAAATTTTGCTATATCTCTAAAAATCTAGTTTGGACTGAACTGCAAACATCCATATTATTGTTTTAACCTCTTGAAGGGCGCCGTTTGCAGTCTGCAAACGGTTAATTTTAATGCCCAAAATTTCAAATGGCACCAGTAATTTGTTAGTACAAGTTCGATCTCATAATAAGCGGGAAAAAAAGCTTTTGATTATTTGCAAATAAATTTGTTCGTATATTGCGGTGTGAATTAATTATTTGAACATAATCGGAGCAGAAACGTCTTGCCCCTGAAAGGGTTAAACTATTCCCACTTTGTCTGAGTGTTGCCAGTTTGGCCTCCATTTTTAATAAGAAATTTCGAATTTATACCAGAATTAACAGTGACATTTTTTGCTTTATTTATTAACAAACATTTCGTGACTACTTAAGGTAAATATTCATCTTTTGTTAATTCCGGTGTGAATTTGAAATTTCAGAATAAAAATGGACGCCAAACTGGCAACCCTGCCCTCTATGTGTAAATATTGTTGCAGTTAATTATAGGCCAATTTATATAAACCTATATTTTTTAATATAATTTTTTTACGAGGGTGGATCCAATAAATAGTTACAAGTAGCAGCATTTGAAAATTAATTATTTTGGATGGCATATTTTTTCATCAGAGTGGAGACCGATGGCACTGGTTGTGTTACAGCGGTTATCGGGGTAGGTAGTGTAAGTTAGAAGATGCGCCAGAGCGATTGAAATGGCAAAATGTTTAGAAAAGTGGTCTCGCTTTTGCCACTTTGATACTGTTACGTAAAGCTATCCGACGCATACACCCTTGCATGTTGAGTGATAGTGTCATCCTCCTGCATGAAAAAGACAGGACTCATACTGCTCGCCAAACTCAAAAACTGCAACAAAATTTTATGTGGGATGTCAGGGGCCGCCCCTTCACGGCCCACATTATAACTTTTTTCCAAAATTAACCCTCTTGCTGCGTAATATTTTTATTAAAATAGCTTCAAAATAATTAGAATAGCTTCTTTTGCCACCGGTTTATCAAAACAAAAATTTTTGTCTAACTTAATCAGGAAAATGCTGCGATTAAATAAGGAAAAATTTACAAAAAAAAAAATAAAATAAAATAAAAAAAAACCGGTGGGAATAATTAAGGAGGATTAAATAGACGGAAAAGTGCATGCCCCAGAAAATCTCGGGCTGCGCAGCGAGAGGGTTAACGGAATACTTATATGGAACATGGTTCTCTTCAGACAATGATGTAAAAACAGCTGCCGAGAACTGGCTCAGTTGTCTGAGAAGGGACGTGATTTCTACCATGCCGGGTTGAACACGTTGGTTCTGCGTTCAGATAAATGTCTAAAAAGATTTGGTGATTATGTGAAAAAGTGATCGTCAAGAATGACTCTTAACCCCTTCAAGGGCGGTGGTTCATTTTTGGACCACCTAATTTTAATCCCTAAATGGGACATTGACACCAGAATTTTGGTTTGAAAATTTTCGTTTTTTTAAGTACGGGAAGAAAAGCTTTTACTTATTTTCAAATAAATTTGTTTGCAAATTCCGGTGTCATTCATTCATTTCAAGATTTACTAACAGAAGTTCCTTGCCCCTGAAAGAGTTAATCACCTTTTGTATTTTCTGACTTTTATTAATGAATTATTTTTTATTCCTTTTATTCTTTAATCTTTTTTCTTGGATCCATCTGTAAAGAATATTTAGTCTTATAAAGAAGATTTTAAAGTCATTCCAGGATGTTTTTATTTATTGCGGTGGTGATTCTTGAAGTAGCATAATATACACTTTCCATTTAAGAAAGGTTGCATGACCAGTAGTTGTAAATAAGGGTTTATTATTTACCAGGTTCGTGCAAATCGAGATTTCAGACCATTGATAACCGGTGCTGGAGAGGAGACAATCTACATTTAGTCTTTAGAGATTCAAGATCAAGTCAGATGATGTCATTACAATTCTTTGAGAGATGGGATATTGGCGAGGAGCAATTTACGGAAACATCAAACCAGTAGCTATCTTCCGAGAATTAAGTTGAGATGAGACACATGTTAATTTCCGTTAATGGATTCACAATGAGGAAAACGAAATGTCAAAATATGAATTTTAACGCCAACAAGATAATCGGAAAAATATAGACTGTCCAAAAGCACAAGGCCACATTTTACAGGGGGGCAAATTTTTGCCAAACCATTGGAATTAGGCGGGCCGATCCACTTGAAGACATATGCAATTAAAAATAAAATATGTTGCAGACAAAGTTTATGATAAGAATTTATACGTTGGGAAAAATACGATGCAGCTATAGAACCACCGTCAAAAAATTAAGAATGAAGGCATGAGAAAGAGCCCGCCTATCAACCGAATTAAGCGTGCTAATGTAAAGGGTAAATTCCTTCTATGCGAGATAAAAATAGCATGCGTCTTTTAATCTATTACTGTCTGTTGCGATTTTTGATAATAATAGTGTGAAACGAGCATGTATTTTTAAAGGAAATGAGCGATTGAAAAATAAATTTTATTTATCATTTAAGACCGATTTAAACTATAAGAATTTAGTAAAATAACATTACCTTGAAGGGAGGGGGACAAAAAGGGAAAACTATTAAAAAGAATATGCGAAGGAAATATACTTCACACCATCCTTGTAAGAGTTTCTATAATTAAAATTATGCTTTTGTCCAAAAAAATCTACACCACAATAAATATCCTGTAAATTCCTCTAGTTTCTAAACTACTGTTTGGTTTTCCAATCCACTTCGTCAGTGCTATTGTGCTCATGAAAATGTCTAGCATTCTAAATACTACCCTGGTTATGAGAGTATTGCTACGAGCTCGCACTAGTCACGGGAAAAAACGGAAAGCACTAATGTCAAATTTCTCGCTATGGTTTTTGAATGATTTTTTTTCATTGGATAGCTGAGGACGATCTACAACCGGGCTAGTTTTAACTTCTTCGATTTTGGTTTTAGATTTTTTTTAACCCGAGATCTACCGGGAATTTTATTCAAGTTTTAATAAAACGTTCTACACCAGAATTTTTATTTAAAACTATTTAACTTATTTATTTACCTTATTTTTGTCTGGTTTATATACTTAGTTTATTTTAAAGAAATTTCTGGTTTGAATGAATATTTTGTATGTACCTGTCGGGTCCAGTGGACCCGTCTGGTAGACGGAGGGTTAAAACTACATTCACTTTCGGAACCGTTTCTAACATTGAAAATGTCCTAATTTAAAAAAAAAAAAAACTATAACCAAAATCGAAAAACTAAAAACTATTCCGGTTGTAGATCATCCTCTGCTATCCTATGTAAAAAAAAAAAAAAAAAAAAAAATTTCAAATCAAAGCGAGAAATTTGAAAATAACTCCCCCATAGACTTAAAATTATCTTTTTCTTTTCTGAAGTTGCAAATTCACATGGTCTCTAATGCAGTGTTGCAAGTGGGCTGCTTTTTTTTACTCAGATAACTTGATTCGCATCATTTTTTTTGAAATGGTATAATAAACCTTATTTTCGTCTTAAATCAATTTCGTTCTCAATTTTAAAAAACGTGTGGTAATCAAATAATCTTAATTTTAAAAAAAGTAGCCCACTGGCAACACTGCACTAATTAAAATAGCAATTAAAGCCTTTCTGCGGGAAAATTAAAAAGCAGCAAACCAACGTTTAAAATGCACAAATAGTGCGTGAAAAGCAGCAAACAGCTGTTTCGAATCTACAGCGAGATTCCTCTTCAGTGCAAGATAGAAAAAAAAAGAACAGCGTGCTAGAAAAAGCAAGGCTGAGCAATATGATAGAGAGAGACGCGCTGCCTTATATACCCTATGTGGGTAGCGAAAGCTCCAGAAACAACCAATGAGAGAGAAACAGTGGAAACGACTGGATGGACAAGTAGCGACATTTACCGGAGAAGGGGAGAAAAAGGAACCAAAAAAGAGGAAATTAAATTACTGCTTTCCAAATACTTGGAAAATCTGGAGTACTAGATAAGTCATTGACTAGAGAGTGAGAATTTTTAATGATGTGGTAAGCTTCCCAAAAATCAAGATCAAGGTTAGAAGAACATTTTTGGATAATGGTGGTTTAGAAAAAATCGAACCTATGTTGAGAAGACCAAGAATGTTGAGCAATAGAAGAACGTTTGAGCTCCAGATTTTTAACATAACCTTCATGCTCTTTTAAACGAAATCTAAGAGCACGTTTAGTCTGGCCAATATAAGAAAGGCCACACTGGCAAGAGATTTGGTAAATACCCCAGTTATCTAGGTGATCAACGGGGTGTTTGAGATTTGAAAAAGTGATTTTATTAACAGGAGAAAAAATAACATTAAAATCAAACCTTCTTAAGATTTTAGCAACTTGCTGACTGATTTTAGGGAAAAATGATAACACAACTGAAGTATTAGAGTTGGAATTGGAATGATTTTCAAAATGGACGGGTTTCGTCGATTTCTTATAAATAGAATCAATAATATTAGCGGAATAACCACGATCAACAGCAATAGCTTTGAGGTAAAGTCGAACCCGGTTAAAAGGCGTTTCAAGGGAATGGACCAACGTCGCGTATTAAGCGGGATAGCGTATTAAACGTGATTTGTATAATGTTGCAGAAACAGTGCTTATTTACTCATTTAATCGTCTAAATTAACTTTATAGCTTTCGGTTCGATGTTTACGTTAGGAAATTGTATCTTTTAGGTATAAAGTCGGACTTCGATATCTCGAACCTCCTTATCTCGAAACCCTTAATATCTCGAAAAATGAAATTTTCCCTGCATTTGCATCAAAATTCTTATGTATTTTCCATAGATATCTCGAAATATATTTTCCAAAAACCTTAATATGTCGAAATTTTTCCACAGAAATTAGTTTGACTTTTTACTTTTGGCTATTGTCAGCTGTAGGGCCAGTTTAATCTGGATACTGGTTTCAGATTCTTTTATCCCTTTGTTGATACAAAGAACTTAAAGGGTAAGAATGGAAGTCTTTTGAAACCGAAAAAAGGCACAACATCGTTTTTTGGAAACTTTGCGCTGTGAAAGTGCATCGGGTGATGTAGCTACTTGCGAAGAGTAGATTTCAGAACTTCCTTCTCTTTTAAAGGACTATAAAGTGGAGATGTGTTTAACGTAGATGAAACTGGATTATTCTACCAATGTTTTACTAACAAAACGGCTGCATTTAAAGTTGAAGAATACCGATTTAGCAAACAGAGTAAACTTTGTGTAACTGTGGTTTTGGCAGCAAATCAAAGTTGTAAAGTAAAGCTTCCCTCTCTTATGATAGGACGATCTAAAAAGCCAGGCCGCTTTGCTAAAATTAAGTCATTTGTAATTCTGTACAGTTCAAATAAAAAGGATTGGATGGCAAAAGCAATTTTTGCTGATTGGCTGATAGGAATCGGTAAAACAATGGCTAAAAGTAAAATACGCAATTCTCCTCTTCATAGACAATTGTAAAGCTTACACTAACCTTCCAATGCTAAAAAATATCAATGTTAAATTTTTGCCACCAAACACGACTTCGAAGTAACAACCATTCGACCAGGAGATAATCCGTAGCTTCAAAGTTGGTTATCGAGCCCAAATTGTGAGAAGACTTCTGAATAATATCGGCGAAGGTTAACCATCTAGCGCACCTGTTAACATCTCACAGTCAATGCGAATGGCCGACTATGCATGTTAAATATGTTACAGAAACAACAATAAGAAATCGTTTCATACAAGTGGGATTTTAAAAATATGTAACTTCGAGTGAAACAGAGGAATTTGATTCCATTAAGCAAGCAACTGAAGAAGGAGAACTGAATCCAAAACAGTGGGAATCGATAAAAATGGCGTGTCACAATGAGATTCCATTCGAAGAATTCTTGAATATAGACAATGATCTTGAAACGTGCGGCACTAATGACAAATGAAGAGATTGTTTCGAGCATTAATGCAGAAATTTCTGATGAAGAAATTTAAAGACCTACAAGATCAATAAGAGCATGAAGAAATTACAGTGAAAGAAGCCGAGCAGTCGACCTGCTGCAGAGATTTCTTGAATCAAACGAACATATTAGAACTGTAGCATTTGGCACCATTGCTATGTTAGAGAAAACTGTGCAATTTCAAAAAGATTCTGCAAGACGGTAGCCTTCAATTAAGGACTTTTTCTTTCGAAAAAACTGAATGCATTTCTTAATAACGAATAGGATGTTATTTAATCAAAACAAACAAGTGTTAAAAACAATTTTAAATTATTAAAACTCTGAGAAGTGCAATTTGTTAATTATTAGTAGATTATGTGTAGTTTTTGATGAATGCTATTTTTTACAGCAAAAATCAGTTTGTGAGATTAGATTTTTAAAATTTTGTCAAAACATTGATAACTCGAAACCTCTATATCTCGAATTTTTTTCTCTTCCCCATAGATTCGAGATATCGAGGTTGTAATGTATTTAGATTGAAATTTAGTTGTATTCAACTTTAACTCATTATTTTGTTTTAGGAACGATTGGAATAACTTCTGAAAATAAAAAAATGAATTTAAAAGGCTTTATTGTAGATTAATACGTTACAACCAAAAATAAGAAAATTAATTTTCAGCTAGATTAATATTTTTAACAGAGGTAAAAAATATTAAACTTTTGAAGCACAATCCAGTTGCTAAAATCATATTTACTACTTGTGATAATGAGTACCATTATAATCTATCCTTATTAATCTTTTTGTAAAAAATATTGTTAGCACTTCAAAAAGAAAAGAAAACATACAAAAATTAAACAACCGCAGTCGTATTTATATAATATTTAAGAGTTTCATTTTTTTGCTTATAATGTGCATTTTAAAACATAGTATAACTTACATTTAAAACCTCACTAACAATAGGTGTAACCATCCTTATTCATAATTTTATGACATAGTAGCTGAGTATTTTGAATTCGTCTTTCTCTGTCTACAATAAAAACATACACGAAGCGAGTTAACACAGAATATTAGGGCGCGGGATCAAAGAATTCCAGTCTTGTTAATTTAGCGGGGTTTTTTTTATTGCCTTAATTAATCTGTTATTAAATAAAGTAAATATTTCTATTTGGAGACACTGTTTTTTATTTGGATATAAAAACGTCGTTAAATTGGCAATACTGGAAAAAGAGACAACGAATTCCCATCTTGATCAATGAATTCGCTTCTTAAGCGTGATTTTTTGCTTTAAAGGACCAAAAATATCTTGCGTAATTAAGCGGGATCGCGTAATAACCGTTCGCGTATTAAACGTAATATTTTTGCATTAGTCTTATAGGCAATGATCAAGGGATCGGAAAAAATCCGCTTATTAAGCGGGATCGCGTATTAACCGTGAGCGTCTTAACCGGGTTCCACTGTAATTAAGTTCAGCACTAAGTAACTGAGGAGTGGAGCAAATATTGGTAGCCCGAAAAACAAAAGTATTGAAAGCAGCGAATTTCTGGTTAGGGGGATGAGAAGAATGCATGTGAGGTGGGAGACTGACAGCAAAAGGTTTACGAAAGACGGTAGTCTGAAAGCCATTTTCACAACGAATAACAAGGACATCGAGGAAAGAAAGACAGTTATTGGTCTCAATTTCAGAGGTATATTGAATGCAGGGATCAATGGAATTCATAATAGAGAGAATATGATTAATATACGAATTTATTTCAACCAGGACATAAACATCATCAACATAACGAACATAGAACAGAAATTTTAAAATTTCAAAAAGTTTGACCTCAAAATAGTGCATATAAATATCGCATAAAATTGGACTAAGAGGATTAACCATATCCAAAACCATCAATCATGAGGAAGAAATTACCATTGAAAACAAAAGTATTTTGCCACAAGCAAGCGCGAGTGAGAAGGATAAATTCCTCGATTTCAAAATAAGAGAAATAGAATTCACAAAGAATCTTCTTGAGGCAATCTAAAGCCCCTCAACCGGAACGTTTGTAAATAATGATTTAACATCAAAAGAAACCATCATGTGACCCTGCGGCTTAAAATTATGAAGTTTTTTAACAAAATCAAAAGAATTCTTAACAGTGAAACAGTTACTGCTCAAAAGTGGGGAAAAAACAGAAACTAAATATTTGGCAAGCTTATAAGAAGCTGTACCAATACTAGAGACAATAGGTCTAAAAGGAATGTCAGGTTTATGGACCTTAGGTAAAGCATAAAACCTGGCACAATGCGTAATAGATGGAATAAGAGACTTCTTAAAGTTAGCAGGAATAATTGAAGAAGACATGATGGCAGACTTAATAGAGTTAATTTCACTAGTGGAAGGGTCTTTGCGGATGTCCACATAAGGACCATCTTTAATTAATTTATGGGATTTTTCCAAATACGAAGATTTGTCGAGAAGAACAATCTGACCACCTTTGTCAGTCTTAGTAATGATTAAGTGTGGATCAAAACGCAAATTTTTCAGACATTGTTTAACTGGATTTTTAAGATTGTCTTATAAACATTAGAATTGAAATCAACAGTATTGGCAATGAGATGCCTGACGGACTCTTTTTGAGAAGAAGATAGAGCGCTATGCTTAAAGGCCCTTTCAATAGGAACAATTAGATTAGGTAAAGAAAGAATAGCAGAGACAGAAAAATTATTATTCAATTTGAAAGCATCGAGCTGATTGTCCCTTAAAGAAACACTAGAAAGATTGACAACAACATTTTGGTTAACAACAGGCAAATTGCTGGAGTTATTAACGATAGAACTTTTAAAAGTGCATTAAATTTCTTCTTTAAAACCTAACAATGAACAGAACAAGCTGTGAGAACTCTACTCCATGACATTCTGTCTATAGACTCAAAATCAGGTGTAGAATTAGCGAGGCTGATATGTAAGGAATATAACTCGCGCTCTATATGAGCAATTTTATGGCATGTCTCTTGATTCAAAGCTCTTAAAAGAGCTAATTTAGAACGAAATAAGACCTTGTCAATTCTATTAGAAGAAAATAAGTTACAACGTATAGAAATGAAATTAGGAATAACCTTCTTACGCCTACAGTCAAGTAGGAAATGCAAGTGTTCCAAAAACCTGTACTTTTTTATTCGTAAATTACAAAACCTATTGATTTGAGACATTGAGGAAAAAAAATAGAGAAAAAGAAAGAAATCACAGAGGAATAAAGGCCAGTTAAAGCCGAATACATTAAAATAGCAATTAAAGCCTTTGTGCAGGAATATTGTCTTCTTCCATTGTCTTCTTCCATTATTCCTGTTAACTTTAAGAAGTCACTTATTCCATCTATTGCGCATTGTGCCAGGTTTTATGCTTTACCTAAGGTCCATGAACCTGACATTCCTTTTAGACCTATTGTCTCTAGTATCGGTACAGCTTCTTAAAAGCTTGCCAAATATTTAGTTTCTGTTTTTTCCCCACTTTTGAGCAGTAAATGTTTCACTGTTAAGAATTCTTCTGATTTTGTTAAAAAACTTCATAATTTTAAGCCGCAGGGTACATAATGATTTCTTTTGATGTTAAATCATTATTTACAAACGTTCCGGTTGAAGGGGCTTTAGATTGCTCAATAAGAGAAATTGTGAATTCCATTTCTCTTATTTTGAATTCGAGGAACTTATCCTTCTCACTCGTGCTTGCTTGTCGCAAAATACTTTTGTTTTCAGTGGTAATTTCTTCCGCATGATTGATGGTTTGGCTATGGGTAATCCTCTTAGTCCAATTTTATGCGATATTTATATGCACTATTTTGAGGTCAAACTTTTTGAAATTTTAAAATTTCCGTTCTATGTTCGATATATTGATGATGTTTATGTCCTGGTTGAAATAAATTCGGATATTAATCATATTCTCTCTATTATGAATTCCACTGATCCCTGCATTCAATATACCTCTGAAATTGAGACCAATAACTGTCTTTCTTTTCTCGATGTCCTTGTTATTCGTTGTGAAAATGGCTTTCAGACTACCGTCTTTCGTAAACATTTTTCTGTCAGTCTCCCACCTCACAGGCATTCTTCTCATCCCCCTAACCAGAAATTCGCTGCTTTCAATACTTTTGTTTTTCGAGCTACCAATATTTGTTCCACTCCTCAGTTACTTAGTGCTGAACTTAATTACCTCAAATATATTGCTGTTGATCGTGGTTATTCCTCTAATATTATTGATTCTATTTAAAAGAAATTGACGAAACTCGTCCATTCTGAAAAGCATTCTAATTCTAACTCTAATACTTCAGTTGTGTTACCATTTTTTTTTCTAAAATCAGTCAGCAAGTTGCTAAAATCTTAAGAAGGTTTGATTTTAATGTTATTTTTTCTCCTGTTAATAAAATCACTTTTTCAAATCTCAAACACCCCGTTGATCACCTAGATAACTGGGGTATTTACCAAATCTCTTGCCAGTGTGGCCTTTCTTATATTGGCCAGACTAAACGTGCTCTTAGATTTCGTTTAAAAGAGCATGAAGGTTATGTTAAAAATCTGGAGCTCAAACGTTCTTCTATTGCTCAACATTCTTGGTCTTCTCAACATAGGTTCGATTTTTTCTCAGCCACCATTATCCAAAAATGTTCTTCTAACCTTGATCTTGATTTTTGGGAAGCTTACCACATCATTAAAAATTCTCACTCTCTTGTCAATGACTTATCTAGTACTCCAGATTTTCAAAGTATTTGGAAAGTAGTAATTTAATTTCCTCTTTTTTGGTTTCTTTT
Organism: Maratus speciosus; assembly: GCA_963932465.1. Taxonomy (NCBI): domain Eukaryota; kingdom Metazoa; phylum Arthropoda; class Arachnida; order Araneae; family Salticidae; genus Maratus; species Maratus speciosus. The sequence continues at coordinate 313,086,152 of OZ010796.1, forward strand.
TCTCTCCTTCTCCGGTAGATGTCGCTACGTATCCACCCAGTCGTTTCCACTGCTTCTCTCTCATTGGTTGTTTCTGGCGCTTTCGCTACCCCCATAGGATATATATAAGTCAGCGCGTCTCTATCATTTTGCTCAGCCTTGCTTTTTCTAGCACGCTGTTCATTTTTTCCTATCTTGCACTGAAGAAGAATCTCGCTGTAGATTCGAAACAGCTGTTTACTGCACTAATGTCTTTACGTTGATCCATTTCAAAACGGTTTAGAGTGCCATAATTTACTCTCTTTTAAGGGGGCAGATCACGTTGAAATGAAAAAAAAAATCGATTTTTTGAAAAATTCAGTGTGGATTCCTTGAAATGTTACAAATCCATTGCAAAAAAATTTTTAAAAAAATTCGAATTAGAACGTGAGTTATCGCTAAAAACGTCTGACAACGCAACAGAAAAAATTGGGGATTCCCCTTTAACTCAGAACAGCTGTTCCGCGCCTCCGCGCTGTTCATTTGTTTACATTTTGCTCGCTCGCATTGCGCTATCTCTTTCCTCTGCTAACGACATTTTATAAAGGTATTCTTACCGTGAAAGATTTCTACACACATTGTTTTGACTCCATGTATCTGTTTTAGTTCCGATGGTTTGATTTTCAAGAATATGAAAGAAACTAAACTCTCCGAGAGTGTTTGTTTTGATTGAAACTTTGTATTTGCACGAGGCAGAGATCTTTCATTTGCGCTGTTATTTATTAATACGATTATTTTTTCTTTTATATAATTTGTCAATTCAAATTAAATATGGATAAGAGTACTCGAAAATCAGGTGTAAGGCCAAGTAAGAGAAAGTTCAAAGGCAATCAGCATACGATTCCAAAAGTTCAGAAGCTAAGTGCTTCTGGTAACAAGCTGAATTTTAATTCAAAATTGCAGGCATCAGAATTTGATGGATTCGCCTTTATTGACAAAAAAATTGTTTTCTCTGCAATGGAAAATTGTATGTGCTGCATAAAATGTCATTCATCGTTAAAAATCGAATCTGAAGTAGTGTTTGGCCTCTCAGAAAAAATCAATATTGTGTGTTCTGGCTGTGATTTAATTTCATCTTTCAGAAATTCTGCAATGCTTGGAAGGTCACAGAAATGTGCAGAGATTAATAAGAGATTTATTTATGCTATGAGATGCCTTGGACAAGGATTAGCTGGAGCACAGACATTTTGTGGCATAATGGATATGCCTCCTCCCATCTCTAAAAAGGCCTACAATGATGAAGTGAAAAATCTTAAAAAAGCTTCAACTAAATGTGCAGAAGAAAGCATGCATAATGCTGCATTATTGGAGTTAGACCTAACAGAGGATGCTGGAATTAATAATAATATCACAGTGAGTGGGGATGGCACTTGGAAAACGCGTGGCCATTCCTCACGTATTGGTGCATGTACTCTTATTGGTGCTGAAAGTGGCAAAATTATAGACACAGAAGTTTTGTCGACACGATGCAAAGGATGTGAAAATTGGAAAGGAGTACGCAAAGGGGTTAAGTATGAAAAATGGTTAGAGGAACATTCTAAAATTTGTGAGAAGGATCACATTGGTTCTGCTGGCATGATGGAGGTTAGAGGGATGAACAGAATTTTCAAGCGATCCGTATCCAAGCATAAAGTTCGCTACTCAAAATACATAGGTGATGGCGACTCAAAAACATTCACTTCTCTGCAAAAAGCTGCGCCTTATGGAGCTGAATTCAAGATTGAGAAAATTGAATGTGTAGGACATATTCAAAAAAGAATGGGCACACGACTCCGAAGAAGAAAGGCTGAGCTAAAAGGCAAAAAACTGAGCGATGGAAAAGTGATCTCTGGAAAAGGTCGTCTTACTGATGACGTTATTGACAAACTCACAGTATATTATGGAAATGCAATTCGAGGTAACAATATGTCAGTGAAAGACATGCAAAAAGCCGTCTGGGCCATATTTTACCACAAAAGGTCTACCGATAAAGAACCTCTGCATGACTTTTGCCCCCAGGGTGAAAATTCGTGGTGTCCTTATCAAAAGGCAAAAGTTTCTGGAGATGTTTACCGCCATTCAAACACTATTCCAGCTGCTGTTCTGGACAGCATAAAAGACATATTTAAAGACTTGTCCATGCCACGTTTGTTAAAAAAATGTGTTGGGGGGCATACTCAAAATGCAAATGAGAGCCTAAATGCTCTCATATGGAAGATTTGTCCTAAGACATCTGGCTCGGGGAAAACAATTGTTCAGATTGCAATAAATGAAGCAGTCATGTGTTTTAATGAAGGGCAGTGTGGACGTATTAATGTTATGAGGGAAATGGGCTTGCAAATTGGCAAAAATTGTACGTTGTATGCTAGTGAAGCTGATCAAAAGCGAATTGATGCAGCTGAAAAGAGGGCATTAGCGTGTACACTTGAAGCCCGCAGAGCCAAAAGAAGGGCAAAAAAGCTGCGGATGAGGCTCTGAAACTTCAAGAAGGATGCGTTTATGCCTCTGGTGGATTTTAGCATAGTAAGCAATCAAGCCGTTTTACTCAAAACTATATTTTTGGCATTGCCCGTAATCTTTTTTATTTATTTATTTTTACTTATTTATTTATTTATTTTTTGCTAAATTTAATGAATATGGTACATGCATATTATCCAGGCCAGGTCAGCTAGAACCGAGCCAATTATACTAATTACAGTAACTCTCATTTATTTTTTTCAACTGTCAATGGTAAACAAGATTGGCATTTGACAATCATTTTTGGCGATAAATATCCTAGCCCGGATAATACGTAAGTATAATGAATATTATAAAGCCATTAATTATGCAAATGAATTTAAATATACTTTAAAATTTTGCTTCAGTGTAAGATATAGCAATATAAGTGCAATATTAAATATATATATGCAGTAGAATTTTTAAAATCTTGCGTTTCAAAATTCATATTTAAAAATTCCTATTTTTGTCGTTAGCGCCATAAAATGTCAATTTTGTCGTTAAAATTTAAATAATTAATATTGCTAAATATATATATTTAAATGTTTTTCTTCTTAAACCATAAGTATTTATGAAAGTATAGAAAATATTGTTTTATTACATTAATTGGTTTTGAAACTACAGAGTTTTTAGTAGTGGTCAAATTATTGTCACTTTCCGGTTGCTCCGAAAGCGATCACTAGTGTGTACACTTAAAGCTCGTAGAGCCAAAAGAATGACCAAAAAAGCTGCGGCTGAGGTTCTTCAACTTAAAGAAGGATGTGTTTATACCCCTTCTGAATTTTAGCGTCATAAACAATCTTCATTCTTATAAAACTTGCAGTTAATTTATAAAATTAACTTTGAAGACGTTTTTCTCAAAACTGTATTTTTTGGCATTGCGCGCGCTCTCATTTAAAAACTAATTATCGTAGAGTCATGAAATTTTGCATTTTACTAATTTTCATGCGTATATTTAAGCTGAACCTCAATTTAGCCAGATTTTTGTCATAGAAAAATTTTTATTGAATAAATAAGTGTAATTTTTTTGCTAAATTTTATAACTATGATTATTGAAGCCATTAATTATGCAAATGAATTTAAATATACTTTTAAATTGAGGTTCAGAGTAAAATATACTAGAATAAGTAAATGTTGCTGCCATATTAAATATATATCTGCAATAGAATTTTTAAAATCTTGCGCGCAAGATGCATATTTAAAAATTCAGATTTTTAAAATGTCAATTTTGTCATTAAAATTTAACTAATTAATATTGTTAAATATATATAATTGAATGCTTTTTTTTAAACCATAAGTATTTATGAAAGTATAAAAAAAAAAATTGTTGTATTCCATTAATTGGTTTTGAAATTACAGAGTTTTTCGTAATTGTCAAATTATTGTCATTTTCCGGTTGCTCAACGTGATCTCCCCCCTTAAATATTTGCCGACTTTTAACCGTTTCAGGGGCAAAGTACTTTAAAAGCACACATAATTAACGTCTGAATTCATTTTTATTAAAGGCTAGCTTATTATTAAGACATACTTGAACACAATTAATAAAATAACCCAACAGGAGTGAAAAATTAGCCAGGGCCAGGACTCGAACCTGCGTCCTCAGAGTACCGTGCTATTGCTCTAACCACCAAGATAACCTGGTCTATATCCTAGCCTGACAATTTCTAACTAATAAACCATTTTGGGGAACGCTATCGGCCGGCAATCGCACAGCACGCGATGGCGGAAAATACAATGACTAAATTAATATCCCATCGATCTACAATATACATTAAAGCATACATCAATTAACATCTGAATTAATTTTTATTAAAGGTACATATATTAAGACAGATTTTAACACACTTAATACAATAACCCAACAGTAGAGCAGAATTTTTAGTTGCAAAGTACTTTTGTTACTAAAATGTGAAAATGATTCAATGACGCCGGTGTTTACTAACAAATTGATTTGAAAGTAATTAAAAGCTTTTTTTCGCGTACACTGCAAAAGCAAAGTTTAATTCAAAATTTATGGTGCCAATGTGGTATTTGGGAATTAAAAGTAAGTGTTATTTGAAATTAAAATTAAGTGTTAAGTTGTCAAAATATTTGTAAAATGTATACTTACTATTATGTGAAATGTTAAAATCTTGATTACACTTCGTCAGCTTTTAAGATATAAAATATTAAACTAGTTATGGATTTGTATGCATACTACATAATATGCTAAAAGTTAGTTCAATGAAACGCATAGCACAGTTTAACATTTCCATTCAGCCATTTCAGTGAATAAACGGAAATGTACTTGAGAACTTTTGCGTAGCTCTGTTTATGATCTATGGAATGTATCCAAACCAAGTAATATAAAAAAAATAGTTCAATCAGGGATGAGATATCCGACTTTTTGCATATCAGTATAATCTTAAAGAAAATGTTGTTCCGTTAAATCGTAAAAATGTTCCGATTAAATAAAATAACATTTTCCCTAAGATTATACTGGTATGTAAAAAGTCTGAAATCTCATCCCTGTTCAATTTAAAAACGCATATCACAACTACAAACGCACTTCCAGCAATTATTGGTCATAGACTTCAATAGTTAAATTTATTCTTCAGCCAAATTCTTTTTTGTGTCCCCGTAAATCAGGGGTGTCAAACTGTGGCCCGCCACATACCACTAAAATTTTACAGTTATCTTTGCCTTATCTAATCGTCGAATTTCTGCGATTCAACTTGTCGACTATTTCTTTAAAATTTTAGTGGTATCCAGCGGGCCACAGTTTGACACCCCTGCCGTAAATGAAAGAAATGCAGATCGTAGTCCACAATAAGTGCCTTAGTACACCTCAAGTGATGTATATAAATTTCATTACGTTTAAAATACTGTGATATCATTAAAATACAGAGCAAACGACTTCTTCCCGTAGATCATAATGTAAGGGAATTCTTTTGGGTGTCTCTGTAAATTAACCGTAAATGCTATAGATTTCATTTACAATACCAAACATTCCATGGTGATACCCAATAACATTTAACATTTTCAAGGCAATCGGATTATATTTACATAGAAAAATGTTTTTGGATAGGATTTCGGGTCTACTTCACTGTGGGGCGGTGGGATATGATATATCTACACTTAAATTTAATTGCGAAATTCCACATTGACTCCGGAATTTTAAAGTGAAAATTTTAATTTTATTAAGTGCGCGGAAAAAAAAACTCTTACCTATTTTGAAATAAATTTATCTTAAATTCTGGTGTCGTTGAATCATGTCACAATTTTATAAATAGAAGTATTTTCCCCTGAAAGGGTTAAATGCATGAATTATTCTTTTAAAAATGTGTTTTTTATTCCTATATTAAAGATTAAACACCAGAAATTTTAAGACAGATTTTTAACTCTATTTAGTAGCATATTTTTGTAATGTTTACAGGATTAATATTTCTATATAAATATAGTGGTTGCTAAGAGTTAAATAAAAAGTGAAGCAGATATGGGTAAAACCAATTTTCCTTGTGCTTTTCAAGTGTTTTTTCGTCTTTTTATAGGATCTAGATTTTTCTATATAACAATAATATTGTTTAAATATATATTCAAGCTGCACAAAATTAGCAGAAAAAAGTAAATTTTACACTTGAAGTATAACCTTTCAAAGTCATATCTAACAAAATGTAAAAATGAAAAATGAAACCTCCGTTACTGGACAGTATTTGTTTAATTTATGATAAAAATATTTCAGCAAAAAATATAACTTTTATACATTACTTTAGCAAAAATGTCCTTTAGTTCAAAATAATCCTTTAACCCCTTAACGGTCGCATTAAATTACGGTTTAAAAATTCAAATTGCTTATTGGCACCGCTTTTTTGAAAAAGACATATTCACATTATTTAATGACAGTTAAAATGATACCCTAATGCAGCCAATTACACTATTTTACAAAATTAGTGGGAATCAAATAATCTGAATAAAAGACACAGCCCGTGAATATCACGGGAGCGAGAACTAAGGGGTTAAGAAAGATGAATAATAAATAATAAAATTTAATTATCATTACATGTGTAATTTTATCTCGTTTAGATACGCAATATCATTTCCATCTACTTTAAAAATAGATGATGTGTCATCAAAAGCTCTCAAAACCTAACTTGCACTTCACCATCTTCTTCTAAATCATCTTCTGTAATGGCTATGTAGTAATACTTCATTTTTCTCTTTTTCAGTTACAAATTCTACTAGTATGTATGCTCCGTTAATTATTTTATGTGGCGTTATTTCTGTAATTTCATTTTCTTCAGCAGTGGATTCAAGAACTTGAAGATTTGTTTTCTTAGGAGACAATTTTACATCTGGAAAATACCACAAATAAATAATACTTACTACTACCAAAATAAATTTAAATAAGTAATAATAATGAAATAAGTAAATTTAGCACTATGAATAACTAAATATGTATTATTACAGCACAAAAATGTATATTCTGGGATAAAATGTAAAATCTATTATTTGTATGTAACATGTGTTACCATAACGTAACAGACATGGAACTATTAATAAAGAGGAACTGACATGTCTTTAAAATAGTGAAGCTTCAACTGTAACTGTTTCTCTGGGGTTGATTACCGCCGGGGCAAACTTCCACCAGCAAAGGGTTTAGCCAGATAAGCATAGCGAAGTGGCCCCCCACGGCCGATGTTTGAAATAACATATGTCGTAATAAGGCTTCCCTTGAGAATACAATATAGAGTGTTTTTAACCCCTGACCTTGATCTGTCCGTGAGATAATCGACGAAGTATGCGCCTGCGCTCTTATTTTTCAAATACGTTTTTCTCAAAAAGTACAAATGTTAAAAAAATGAAACCAACGCCAATTATTGAATAATATATTAGTTCACATCATATATTTTTTTTCATATTTTTACGCAAATTTAAACATAGAGAAATAAACAAAAACATTTTTTGAAAAAATTATTAATGTAGTAATTTTATACTTACACCAACCAAAAAATTACAGAACAATCCTAAAAGTATGTACTTTTAAGAAAAAAAATTTCGTGAAAATCGAAGATGCGCTTTTTGAGTTATAAAAAAAAAATAATGCCAGCAGCTTTCTAAAATATTCGTAATTTTCCCTGTTTGTATTTGCAGAAATACACTACTATCAATGTATTGGTCGATTCGTGACATTTCTAATCGGGAAGGATGCGCAGCGCACCTAAATAAGAGAATGTTTCCATACATACCCCTTCCCTATAGGTTTGTTTCGTGTTTGTAAATATTCCTTATTTTGGCGTACAATGCATACTTCTCGCGTAATAATATCAAGTCAATGGTCTAGTCGATTGTGCAAGTGAAGCTGAATAGGGGCTGTAAATATATTAAGTTATCAACTTTTTGGCAATTTCAGACTCCCTACCAACCTTCCAATATCACAAGTTATCTTTCCTCAAAATCCCATCTTCCTAATAATATTGCTTTGTGTCTAAACTTTTTTTTTTCTTTTTATACGTTTCAATGCGATATATAGGTATGGTTGTACATTTTTTATTCGCATATTTTACTGATTTAAATGAGAAGAAATTCATAAAATATCAGTTTTACATAAGAAATAACTCTACATCAAATAACATTTTAAAGAAATACTTATTGTTTAAAAGTTTTTAAAATAGCATTGAGCAGTAGTATTGTCTTCTTGCACTTCGCCCTTGCACGGGGCTAAACATAACTTTTTATAAACTAAACAGGTGGATAAAATTCTTTCCCATCTTTTACTAGCAAAAATATCACGTATTATTTCGAATCTGGTATCTCTAACAACGATTTACATACCAATATGTCAGGAAAATACTAATGTTGAACGTTGGGTTATTCGACATTTTGGAATGAAATCTTTTATACACATTGAATAGGATTTTAATAATAAATTTGTATTTTCATAAAAAGAACAAAACAGACTTTAAAAAATTAATATTACAAATGTAAAGAAAAAGATACCAAAAAAGTAAATTTTGTTTTGATTAAAAATGATAACTATATCAAATCACAACACCCCCTCCCACTACATGTATCTTCCGATGTCAAGTGTCAGACCCCCCCCCCCCCCCCACACACACACATAAATTCTCCCCTAAAGTTATACGTTATATATGTACACTGTACAGCACAGTGTTGCCAGATTGGGGACTTTTTAAATTCAGATTATTTGACTGCCACCACTTTTTTTAAATAGCATAATTCGCCTTATTTTTCAGTAGTTTTATTCTATTTTTAAATAAACCGAATATTTCTATTTTAAAAAAGTGGTGACAATCAACAATCTGGCAACACTGGTACAGGCCACTAGCCTTCTTCTACGTGAAAATCAATGGAGTTATGAATAAAGAGGAGGAGACATGTAGTGTGCTGTCTACCAGTTGCGAGTGAAGTAACTGAGGAGGTTGTCACAAGATGGCGGCGGCTTTTTTAAAATAGGATCTTCAGTTTCTGATTACCACTAGGCCGAACATCCCACCAGTAAAATTGAATAGAAAACTTCGTCATATTTCTACGTCTTATTCATGGAAATTTTTCTCAAAAATGTCGTAAAAAGTTTTATTTATTTTTACTGGTGTCAGTATGCCTTGTAAAACTGTCAGTTTGTTTCCCTGGTTGTCACAATATGGCGGAAACGCGGTACCTAACAATTGCCAAAGTAAACTCCTACCAGTAAAAATGAAAATCTGTTTCTACGAGTATTTATGACTGAAATTTTGTAAAATTAAGGCGCTTAAATAAGTTGAAAATTTCTATATAAATCTACTGGTGGAAGTTTCCACCGACAGTAAACAACGCCTGCGATAGCGGTTACAGTTGATGCTTCACCATTTTAAGGATATGTCAGTTCCTCTTTATTAATAGTTCCATGTGAAAATCATGGTAGGTAAATGTTACCATTTTATTTGTCATTTCTTGATATTATAACTCGAGAAGGATACGCAGAGCGCCAAAATAACAGAATATTTACAAACACGAAACAAACCTATAGGGAAGTGGTATGCATGGAAACATTCTCTTATTTTGGCGCACTGCGCATCCTGCCCGAGTAGAAATGTCACGAATCGTCCAATGCATTGATAGTAGTGTATTTCTGCAAATGCAAACAGGCAACGTTACTAATATTTTAGCAAGTTGCAAGTATTACTTTTTTTATATCTCAAAAAGCGCATGTTTGACTTTAACGAAATTTTTTTCCTTAAAAGTGCGTACTTTGAGCATTATTCTGTAATTTTTTGGTTGGTGAAGTATAAAATTACTACATTAATAATTTTTTCAAAAAATATTTTTGTTTATTTTCCTATGTTAAAAGTTGCGTAAAAATATGAAAAAAATATATGATGTGAATAAATATATTCTTCAATAATTGGCGTTGATTTCATTTTGTTAACTTTTGAACATTTTGAGAAAAACGTATCTGAAAATTAGTAGCGTCGGCGCAAACTTCGCCGATTATCTCAAGGGCAGTTCAAGGTCAGGGGCTAAAACACTTTATATTGTATTCTCATGGTGAGCCGTATTACCGCACATGTTATTTCAAACATCGGCCGTGGGGGGCACTTCACTATGTTTAACCGGCTAGACCCTTTAAACAGAAATTTTCTCGTTCTTTAGCCGCCATATTAATGCAAGATATCAGTCTTAAATAATGGTAAAAACAGATATTCACGTTTACTGGTGGAAATTTACTTCTGCGGTAGTCAGCACCTGCGTTTTCGCCATAGTGTGACAACGTAGATAACCTCCTCTCAGTATCAGTGAAAAATATTATAATACCTGGTCAAACTGCCACCAGTAAAAACAAATAGAAATTTTAACCATACTTTTGGGAGAATTTTTTCACAAAACAGCCGCTTAAATAAGCCAAAATTTTTTATTCAAAATTTAGTGGTGGTAGTTTGCTCCAGCGGCAATCTGAAACTGTTGATCTGATGTAAAAATTCAGCCACCATCTTGTGACAACCTTCTCAGTTACTTAACTCCTACTTGTAGATAATAAGCTATATGTCTCCTCCTATATATTCATAACTCCATTATAACAGAGGTTACATTTAAGGGAAAACAATTTTTTTTCTTAAATAATAACATTCTAAGAAATAACTATTGTATTTATATAAACTTATTTTACTTAGTGTTTTGTGAATTAAAGAGGAATTTAATTTTTAAAACAATATTTAAATCTAAAATTGGAGTAACAGAAGTTACAAAGAGAAAACACACTCATCTTAGAACTCGATAATACTGCTCTATATTGTAAATATGTGGCAGACAAAGTGACAATGGCCCTTGACTTCTATTCTAGAAAGTTCTTTGAGTAATACAGATTAGTAGCGCCCTTTGTTGGACAAAAATTTTATTATTTATTCTGCTAAATTTAAATAAAGTAACAGAGGTTTCATTTTTATGGACAAATGTTAAATTAAACTCATGCAGCTACAAAACACATATCTTAAGTCATAGTACAAATTTTTTAAACTACTATATATGTTAAATAAATAAAAACAGATAAATATTGTGTTGTTCATAACTTTTAAAATTGTAGTCTGTTTAAATTTGTCTCTCTAGTCATTAAGACAGCTAATTTGCATAGCTCACAATGGATAAATTACATACATTGTGAATTAAACACAATAACATTGGCGAGAGTAAATTTTAGACCAGTTAAGAATACAATTTTCTAAAAGATGGTATAAAAAATTGGAATTTCTTTGTATATTAGATGAAAAAAAAAGTTATTAAACTTTTGGACATGAAAAACGCATGTATTTTTGGTTTCACCCATATAGAATGCAAAAGTACCACCCCTTGAGTGGAGTTTCACATGTCCAGTAGATGCGTATTCGCAGCAGCTTGCATGGATAAGTGGGAAAATAAATTGATTATAGTTTGAAGACAATTAGATAAATGAAGCAATCTCCGAACTGCAGCAGAATCACGCCTACACGGAAACACTTTTAATAATAGTAGAGAGAAGTTGTGTATAAGAACTTAGGGTCTTTAAATATCATTAACAAAATACTGTCGAGAGAATTTTCTTGCGAATATGAAATGGATGTCAAACCCACAACGCATAAGAACTTTTCTAAATATAAAATTTATATTTCATAATATGGACGATGCTCTATTAATGTAAATAATGTTTATTAAATTAATATATCAATATATATGACTTTGGGCTTTAGACTATTTAACCCCTTGAGGGGCAAATGATTGTATTCCTGTAAGAACTCTTCTAAATTTAAAATTTATATTTCATAATATCGACGATGCTCTATTAATGTAAATAATGTTTATTAAATTAATATATCAATATATATGACTTTGGGCATTAGACTATTTAACCCTTTGAGGGGCAAGTGATTGTATTCCTGTTATGTTGAACTCATAGCGGAATCTTTCAAAAATTCTATTTCAAAATAAGTAAAAGCAATTTTACGGCTTTTTCCCACCAGAGTTAGAAAAGTAAAATTTAATAAAATTTTTCTGGTGTAAAACTTTATTAATCTTTGGTGGTATATAATATATACCGGTCCCCCTCAAGGGGTTAAATAGAAATGTGTTTAAGTGTCACTATTAGTTACACTTCACTATTAAGTGTCACTCTTAACCGTTGCCACCGAAATACTCAAGGCCTGAGGACACGGCTTGTGACGTCATCATTAATCGACCGACTTCTCACTAGTGTTGGAATTCACACCGGAAAATTTTGAATAGAATTTTATTCTATTTTATTTATGGAATATCTTTCATCTTATACAACGATAATAACTATTTAAACTTACTTGTGAGAATTTGGAATCCCCAATAAAAAATCAGCCAGATCCGGCAAATCTCTGGCATTCCGCACATGACTGAATTTTTATTTAGGGATTCAAAATTCTCGACAGCAAGTTTAACCCTCTGTCTACCAGAAGGGTCCAATGGACACGACATGTACATTCAAAATATTTATTCAAACCAGAAATTTCTTCAAAACAAACTAAATTTATAAATCAGACAATAATAAGTTAAATAAACAAATTAAATAGTTTTAAGTAAAAATTCTGGTGTAAAATGTTTTTATAAAACTTGAGTAAAATTTTCGGTAGTTCTAGGGTTAAATAGTTACTATTGCATTATATGATGATACACATTGCGCAAATAAAACAAAGGGAAACTGCTATTAAAAATTTTCCGGTGCGAATTCCAACAATAGTGAGAATTCGGTCGATTAGTGATGACGTTACAACTCGTGTCCTCTAGCTTTGAGTACTTCGATGGCAATGTCTTAACCCATTAAGGACCAGCATGTTTTATAGAAAATTTATTCAGTTCACACCACTTTTTGTTACAACTTAATTTTACTTTGTGAATCACTGAAATGTGTTAATTAAATAGAACAAATTTTACTTTTCTCTTTTACTGGTATCAAAAAAAGCTCAAAAATCACAAATATAATATTGGAAAAACGCAACATCACACTTTAAACCATTTGATTTCTGGTGGGTGAATTTCTTTAAAATGTCACATTCACCAGTATTTTGCAAACATAAAATTCGGTTTACAATATACAGAAAAAAATAAATTTAGTCGAATATTCCGGTGCCGTTATGACATTTGGAAAATAAAATTAAGTGGGTAGAAATTCAACCATCAGAGCTCAAAGGGTTTGAAAGGGTTAATTTAGTATAACAGTAAAATTATCGTAAATGCGTATACGCATGTTGCAGGTATGGTGTAGGGTAGGGATACAAAACTGCTGGCAAGCGGAGGAACAAGATACCACTATTTAAAAAAAAATCAATGTCCCTTACATAGTGACAAAAGCTTTGCAATTAAGTAAAACAAAGACTATATTTTAGAAAATGTGGCGGCAAACGTCTTAAAGGCAAAAAAGTTGTGCAGCCCTAATGCAGATTGTATAAAATATTGGCATCACTGAAAGTTGTAGCCTGCCAAGAAAAAAAAATACATTTATCAACATGTTCACGCCGGCGTGCATCACCGGCGGATCTCGCTTGACTGCCGCATCGGGGGGCGTGCATCACCGGTGGGTCACACTCCATTGTTAAATAGAAGGCGTGCACTACAGGTGGGTCACACTCGACCATGCCATAGACGGCGTGCACTACAGTCGGGTCACACTTGAATATTCGAAAATTCAGTACTAAAAACAATTTAATATTATAAACCTTATACATTCACGACAGGAAACGAGAATTTTTGTTTTCAATCAAAAGATATCATTGACTAAAGGCGTGGCTTCTACGTTACAGAAAATGCTTTTATATCATGTTGACCATATTTCTTTAGATTTTAAGACATTTTATATTAAATTCGTACATATGTATTCAATAAAATCACGTCTCTCAGTAATATGCTTACTCCTTACGAACTTTCAGACATTCACAATCAACTGCTTGTTATATTCTACACTCTTAATTCAAAAGAACGAATTATTAACTCAACAAAAGGACGAAAAGTTTTACGCGTGTTTTTGTTCTTTCAAAGTATCTGTTTTATCAAAAAGAGACATTTTCCACAAAAAACTGGTTTGTCAAATAACCTTTTTAGGTGTAGCATCCCCAGGACCGCTCATTTCAGATCGGAACAGAAAAATATCTCTAAAAGAGCGGTTTAAGAAGCTTCCCCATTGGTTGAAATCGTGTAACGCGATATATAGTTTGGCAAAGGGAGACCATTTTGAAAAGGGAGTCGCTTATTTGTTTCAAACGTCAAAGGTTAGCGTTACCTACATGATAAAAACAATATTAATATTATAATTTGATTGGTTTAAAAATGGTATAGAATACGATAGATGGATTATGCTATGAAAGCAGGGAGTAGGGGACAATCATCACAAAGAACTGAATAAATTTCGTTTTTGTTTCCCAGCTAAAACCAAGATGGCTACCGGCGATTCTAGGATTTTACTAATACTGAAAATTCTAAGGTAAAGTACGCTGTTTTACTTCATCTTTCTTGTAATTCCTTCGCCATTCCTTGTTGTATTTTCACATTGTATGTATGATTTTTGCGTTATTTAACGTTATTACTTTAAAACCGGAAACATGAATTTCTTAAATTACTTTTTTTTTCTTTTTTTTTCTTTTTTTTTAATGCAACTGTTCCATAATTTTTATAATCAATAAAATGCGCTTATATATGTAGTTTTCTCGTATTCAAATTGTGTAAAATTACACTAATTGGTATTTACATTATTAAACATATATCATTTTGTGCTTATATTATTGATTATTGATATACTACTTTGCTCATGACACTCAGAAATATTTGCGGAACACAGCCCATGATTATAAAAAATTATTAAATTATTATTAACTTATAATTTATGTTCTATTTTTTTTATGATTCAGTAAGTACAAGTATTTAATAAATTGTGTTCAGTTAGATAGTTGTACAGATCTACACTTTATTTGTTACTTTTTTAATTGACACAGTATTATGTAAATAGTACGAAATGTAAAAGATAATTTAAAAAAGTATCAGAAAATAATAGATTAGTAAAAAATATGATTAATTTATTTTATGACACAACTTGTTTTTTTTTTTTTTATTTTGATTTTGTGAATTTTTATTTTTGTGTTATACTTCGCTCTGTTCATATTCAAAAGTTTAACTAAAAAAAAGTCTGCAGTTATGTAACACATGAATTCTATATTCCATAATTATTTATCTGTGTCATAAGCAAAATATATTAAGAACATATAATAATATCAGAAATAATTAAAGAAATCGACATTTCCAGATTAAAACTAATAACGTTAAAATTATATATACAATGTGAAAATACTAAAAAAAAAGAAAACCATAATAAGAAAGATAAAGTAAAAACAGCGTACTTCAGGATATTGACAAGTTAAAAAATCTTGTCTTCTTATAGCGCGAACCATCTTTTATTATTATTATTATTATTATTATTATTTAATTTATCTTTCGGAAATGAAAAACAAAATTTCTTCTGTTCTTCTGCATCTGGATTAAAATAAACCAAAATGGAGTTTTAAAAATAATACATTTTGCAAACTGGGGAGTTACATATGTTAAAAAATAAAATTATGAAAAAAATTCTGAAAATAAGAGGGAAATAACTTATTTTGCCTATTAAATTTGACAAAAAAAGGGGGTTTAAAAATGACTTGTCAATAATGAGTGCAGTCACTCGTTTTGCCTATTAATTTAGTCGAAAAAAGAGCGAAAACAGCTTATCAAAAAGGAATGAAAAAAGCCACTCCGCAAGATGGATGAAATTCGCTCCTATAGGATAAGTGCATTTTCAATACTGGAAAGGAGTGAAAATACACTCAGTCGGATTTAAAATCGCTGAATTTTTTTAAGAGAGTAGTTTAATTTAATAAACATGAGAGGGCGTGTCATTACATACAGTGTCCGAATAATCGAAAGTACCCTGCCGTCAGATGAAGCAAAACGTGAATTCGAGCACCGCCTCACAGCGAAAAACATTAATATAGGCGCCTGCGTGAACATGTTAAATATTCGTGACCGATAGTTTTGGAGTTTGCAGAGAAATATGAGGTTTGCTATTCGACAGAGAATTGCGTCTAATTTTTACATATGATTGCAGTTTTTAAAATAGAGGTATTGTACAAACTTAAAATTGTATCAAAAAGGATTTTTCAAATAGTAACAGCAGCTGTTGACAACACATTTGAGTTCCTTGTATAAAGAAGCCTACAAAATTATAGTTTATATGATTTTCTTAAATCTTCGTATCGTTATGAAGGAAAATATGTTAGATGTTAACCCTTTGATTGCGCGGTTGGAATACATGTCGTCCCAGAGATTTTTCTCTATTGTATTTGCACAACTTTTTGAAAACTAATCTCTGCCATACACTTTTACTGAGCAAATCCCACGAGAAATCTATCATAATTTTTTTTAACCATTTGGAAAAATGGTTATTGTCCTCGTCAGAGTAGGAAATCAAAAGCATATCTGAAGCTTTTTATTGGTTGAATCCGCATTTTATTCGTTTTCTGGTTGGTCTATACAGTAATCTGTATTTCCCTTTACTTTCAACAGAGATGGATACTTCTGTTGCCACTATGACAAAAAATTTATAAAAAGTACAAAAAAAAATAATAACTCAGAAACAAATTGAGATACAGCTTTCAAACAAATTGCATTTAAAAGTACATTTTTTTTCTCTATACGACGGTGTAAAAAGTAATTGTGGGTGATGTTTAGAAGTTTAACAATGAAATTTCCTTTAAAATGGGTCGTCAGATTTCTTGGAAATCTGACGATGGAAAAGCCTTTTCCCGAACAGCCAATGAAATGCTTGGATAATACGTAAGTTTCAGGTGGATAATACGTAAGTTTCAGGAAATTTGAGGAGTCGCAGGCGCTTTTTGTCGCTTTAAATTTTTACGTATAATAACACTATTAATGTTTAATTCATGGCGTAGGTAATGTAGGATCAACTCCGTGCGATTTTTTTATGTCTTAAATTTTAGTCTTTGAAAAAATCCTTTTCCAAATGGTCCTTGTAATTTGTTAAATTGCTTTTTTATTTTTTATTTTAAATTATGTTACGACAGAATATAAAAATAGTCCGCAGTCCTAACCCGTAATCAAAAGGTTAATTCATAAATCTCGGAAAATAAAATTCAGATCATAGAAAGAAACACACCGAAAACACTAAGTCAGCTATCAAAAAGTTTTTAATGCTAAGTTTTTACAAATCTACCTGTTTGAAATGTTTTAGAATGCTAAATAACGTAGAAAATAAACTAACATGAAATTGCATTCATGCTCGTGATAAAAAATCAATAAATATAATGCTCACGTGGCAAAAAAAAAAAAAAAAAAAAAAAAATTGAAGCATTTTTAAAGTATTCCTTAAACACTACTCTTACGCGTCAGGGGATTTGAATATAAGTTTTTTTGTAAAAGTAATAGTTACCATATTTAAACTCAGAATTTCTTTATTAAATAAGTTATCTCTTCTCGTCAAAAACTAGTATTCAAATTCCCTTGTGCGTAGAGTCGATGTTAATCTTTAATCTTATCTATTTAATCTTTTTCACAAAAGTCGTTTTCACTGCATATTCTGAAAAGTAGTCTTTGCTTTATTTAATCGCAACGTTCCAGCCATTTAGTAAGGCAAATTCTACTGTTGTAAAACAGTGGTAGTTTGGTGACCCACAGTCAAAAGGTTGAATATCACTTAGCCTAATGTCGAAACGTTTGTGGAATTAAAAGAAATATGCAAATCTGCCCACTTGCAGTGTTTTATGCTACATATTTCTGAATATAAATTAGCGCGACATGTAATCGCAGATAAAATCATAAACAAAAGAAGGAAAACTTTTTATTTAGAAAAAGTTGCGACCAAAATTCGTAGCAGTTGGCAGCTATGGAACTACTATGATTTTTTGTTACCACAATCTCGAAATACTAATCTTCTTCTTACTTATATGCAGATTTCCGCGATTAAATAAGACAAAAATTATAAAACAATAATTATTTTTTAACAGTTGTTAAATCATATCACCGTGATTAGTAGGTATATAAGTATGTAACATATGATTTTAAGTTGTTCCCTATTTTGAAACCAAAATCCTTGTTTAAATTTTATTATTATCTTTTAAATTTAAAAATGCGTTCCATGTTTAATTGTTTTTTAACTTTACGTTTCATAAAATCGAAATAAAACAGCGTGTAGACATTATGAACTAAAACATGGTACATATTCGTTTACTGGTAATCTTTTACACGTTTTAACCCGTTATCTACGGCATTATGATCTACTGCAATTTTTTTCATGTGATATTTTTTTTTTCAGTTACTACAATGAAAATTAAAGGATAAACATAAAAAAAATACTCACCCGTGAGAAATTTAATTATTTAGAGGTAATTAACTAAAGTGGTACTTTAAAGTACCGTCAGTACACTATGACTAAATTATCGTAACAGAAAACCCACAAGTGCTTTCAACTGGCACCAGAAAATATTTTCTATTTAATAAATATATGAAATATAGGCTTTTTCGTATTTACAAATAAATCATTTTTTGAATACCGGTGCCAATCATTTATTTCAACACTCTAGAATTGGAAATGCTTTGCTCCTGAAAGGGTTTAAAAAAACTATTTTTTTAGGTTTCGATCTTGTTAGCAGTCCTTTAGTTTTGCGACGTCAATATTCCAGGGACAACGTGCTCTCTCGCATCTCCACATATGCAATATATGAATTTACATATGCCATTTCTAGCATAGCAAAAACCAGCCGGTGCCACAACTTTTTCGATTCCCTATAAAAAATAACAATGAAACAGAAAAGAAATATCAGGAAAATCACTACTGCACTACATTTTAGTAACTGCATATTAAATCCGATGAAAACGATGGATAACTACACAGACGAAAAGTAAACAAGAAGTTTTTCTCCAGCACCCATTGCACTGAAGGTACTTATAAGTACCACCGAGTAATTCAACTGTTAAATCAAATACATACACCGTTTAACAAAAATAGCTAGTCAAATTGTATTCTAAGACCATAATGAACACATAAAAAAAAATCCACCACTTATCTTATATCCTTTACTTTGTTTGCAGCAATGAAAAGACGAGCGTGGCAATCTGTACAAAAAGTCGGCGCAAAAGACATCGACTACTTCAAAGATAGCCTCATTTCTCTATAAAATAACAAACCTAGATCTACCGCTGCCATGTATTCGGATAAAGTGGAGTTAAAAGAGCGATTTTTGCGAAGTACCATTATAATATTAGTAATATTCACTATGGTATAAAAGTTTAAAGTGAGTGGTACTGATAAGTACCGCCAGTAGATAAAGGGTTAAAATTATTTAAGCGACATTGAATGTGTTGGCATTTTACGACAAATTTTCTCTAAAAATTTAACTAAAGAGAAGATTTCTATTAAAAATACACACAGTTTCACTCACATATATCCTCGGCATCATGTCAAACAATCCAATGTGAAGACAGTGGGCTACGTTTTTAAAATTCAGATTTCTTGATTGGCACCACTTTTTTGAAATGGTAAAATTCCACTGTTTTTGCCTTAATTAATATGTCTTTAATTAAGTTTAAATAAAGCGAATTTTGCTATTTCAAAAATGCTCTGCCAATTAAAAAATCTGAATTTTTAAAAAGTAACCCACCGTTTTCACACTGGATAGTTTGATATGGTACCGACGATATAAGAACGATAAGAAGAGAAAGAATAGGGTTCATACAGTTTTACCGCAAGATTTAATAGAGTTGTTAGACATCTTTAACCCTCGAAAAGTATTACAATTTCTGTGAATAAACGAGGCTATTCCGAATTCTGTGATTGAAATATTAAATATAAATTTTCTTACTTTACTCCCTTATCTCTTTGAGGGCCAACGTACTTCTGTTGCTAAACTGTTAAAATGTTTGAATGACACCGGGATTTACCAACATACAGGGGTGTAAAAATCTAGGCGCCAGCGGCCAGTTTCTCATCACTAAGTTTTACTAGTTTTCTTCACTTAAATTTTATTAGCATTCTGACAAAAATTTTGCAAGAAATATTAGTCAAAATATAACGACTGAAGTTTAGTTGTGAGAGACTGACGGCTGACGCCTAGATTTTTAAACACCTGCCTGCAAATGTATATTAAAGAAAGTGAAAGCCTTTTTTTCCGCATAACTTATGAAAAGGAAAATTTAATTAAAAAATTCTGTACCAATGTGGCATTTGTTAATTAAAATTAAGTGGTACATATAATATACCGTGGCCCTTCAAGGGTTTAACATGTTTGCCCGTACACTGTACGTGCGAAAAGAGTTTCTTGCTTCGTTAATAAAAGCTTTTCGATACCACTAATTTTAAACTGTTATATTTTCAATGGCAAACATATTTCGATTATATAAGGCAAATATTTTACTACGGTAAAAGTGGTGTGATATCTCTATTTTTAGTTTATTGTGTCAAAAAAAAAGAAACTTTTAAAGGATTAAATACAGAGCTTATACCGGTCTGTTGTTTGAATACCAGCATACCTGGAGTCCAGCATAGCAGCTTACATTTCGTGGTAGGGTTTTTTTTTTTTTTTTTCAAAATTTGCAACTAAATAAATCTTTGAATTATGTTTCTTCAAAATTTGTAAGAGAAACCTTAAAAGAAGATTTATCTTCGAAGCATGGATCCGAAGTAACCCTGTATATAGTAATGGTATGTGTGTTCAAAGGAGTGTATACATCGTTTATTAAAAACATAACTATTAAAATTTCATATTTGTATAAATATGTTTAATAACAGAAATTGTATCAAAATGAAGTCTTTACCACATTGTAAAAAAATTGTAACTGAATATATGCTTCGATAAAACCGCGATAAAAATGTTACGTTAGATTAACAAATATAAATCTAGTGGTTCGTTAACCCCTTCGGGACGAGAGCCTTTTACGAAATTTTTAATCTTTGTCACCGTTTTTTAAAAACAGAAATTTGTGTCTTCTTGAATCGAGAAAATGCGCTGATTAAATAAGGAGAATTTTACAGTAAAGTTTTACTGGTGAGGAAAAACAAGTATTCTGAGCGCTTCATGCGGCACGTATACGTGCCGCTCGTCCCCAAGGGGTTAAAGATACCACGTAACGCTCTGTAAATATTTCGTACAACTGTGCCTTAGAATACTTTCATTGATAAAACATCTAAAATGGAAGTCATTTTTTACTTATATTCTTAAGAAATATTCTAGGAACAAAAAGCGTTAGATTACAACTGATTTCACTCGTTACTAAATTAACTAATAAAATGTATTAACCCATTACCCGCTGGTGTTGCGTTGATGCAACAGTAAAAATAAATACGCGTGCTTAAATTAATTATCAAGCTGCCAACATTTTTGACTTGAAAAATTTGCCTTATTTGGCTAATTTGTAATTCCAATTATCCGCAATGTAATTACAATATAATTGTATGTAATTAATTGTAGTTAAAATTACATGCCGTAAAAAAATTCTTGTAACACTTTAGCCGGAACTGCTCCCATGCCATTATTTGGCGAAATATCTGCGTTTGAATGTGTGTAACTATAATCAATGACATGCTAATTAACTTGTAATTACATTGCGGATAATTGAGATTACGAATCTGCCCCACTCTGACAGAAACATTGATCATTAACCCCTTGCATGTGGAATATATTTGAGAAAAACGTGCCAAAAATGGAATTTTTTTTTCTCTGAATGGTTTGAATGAAATTTGGGCATAACTGCAAAATTACAAAAATCCGACAACTGGCGCGAAACTGCCGAACTTTTTGCGGAAAATTATCGCCATCTATTGGGAAAATGGTAAAGTATATATGCATCGGGCGAACTGAGTTCGTGCTTCACGGAATTGAAACACCGCTTTTTCTGTTGCTGGAACTCAGATCAGGCGTTCAAAAATTGGCGCAATTGCGTTTCCTGAACCGAATTCGAGTGTCACATGCAAGGGGTTAAGTAATGCGATGATTATCTTTCAAAATTTGTGGTTGCAAACGTTTTTCTACAAAAAAGTTGATTTTTTATGAAAATTTGTATGAATTGCTATTTTGAAAATTTCTATGTTATAGTTTCGGCGGTTAATGGGTTAATGCTTTTACCATTTAACTTAGAATTAGGTATACGCATACATTTCTTTTAATTTCTTAAAACAGATGAAGCATTTAAAATGTTTAAACGAGCATTATGTTAAAAAACTTTTTTTAAATAGATTTCAAAATAGCAATAAAGAAAAATTACTTCAGTCAAATAAAAGGATCCTACAAAAAAATAAAAGTTAAATAAAATTTAATATGCGTGTTCATTTAGAAAAGAACTCCCATTATATATATAAAAAAATATTAGCCAGAAGGGCAATCATTTTTCATTAATAAAAAAATTAGCATGCTTCAGTGACTTTATTAAATAGCTTTGGGTATTTTATTCTTAAAGAAAAAATATTTTGAACAAAAGCTTAATGTTTGCCCTGTCAATCGCTGTTATTATATTAGTAATAAATGCAAAGATTAAGGCCTCAGAGGGTTTAGGGTTATTACCGAGTAACATAGTAAAACTTAGTTGATTCATTTAGTGAATATGTATTTCTTTTCTAATTCATTTATGCTAAATGCAAAATAAAGGAAGTAATAGTAGAATAAAAATTTTAGAGTCTGCGCGGATAAGTGTTACCAATTTAGAGTGGTTTTTTTTTTTATCAAACAAGATATCAAAATTTTTTAATACTAATTTATGTTTTATTTTATCACGAAGACTACATAAAAATGAATATGGCTATTTTTCTATAAAACAAATAGTTCCAGAGTTGCCAAGTCTCCGGCGTTTTGCACACCACTATTATCTTAAAGAAATTTTTGTTCTTTTAAATCTCTCAAATGTGCCAATTAAATAAAGGAATATTTTCTGTATTAAAATACCAGTATCCAAAATCCGGAAACTTTTCAGCTCTGCAGTTCTATATCGAAATTCTGATTTGTAGTTTAAACAAAAATACGTGCTACATTCGCAACACTGATCATTACAGTCACCCAACGTTTTAATCCTTCTCGTATACGCTCTTTCGAATATTACAGTGCAACTTAACAAAACGGAAAATGATAATGAAACGATGCCTCAAACAGAAAACAATTAGAAAAAGTATGCAATACAGAAATTAAAACAAAAGTAGACGACGTGTTAAAAAGCACAAATTAATTTTAATGCAGAGATCAGACAGCTGTTTCTGTTATTGTCAAACTCAATTTTCTATGAAGAGTTTAAAAAAAAGTCAAACATTAAAAAAATTCAATATAATATGAAGTAGGGAGCAAGTACTGTAACTTACGGCCGAAAGGGAAATGACAGAGTGCGATGTAACAGCGAAGCTAAGTAATCTTCTGGTGTATTGCGCAGTTCTAAACAATTCAGAGCATCTTCAACAGCTACGTTTGTAAAATGCGATTTCACATGGAATGAAAACATAAATTTGTTTAACACTAGAATGACGGTTAGGGGCCATTTTGGCCCCAAACATATGGATATATTTCAGTTCGAAATGTCTTTGTAAAATAAGTTTAAAAGGTACAAAAAGGAAAACAGGGCTAATTAAAAAGTTAACCACTTTTAAATAAAAATTCTGGTATTAAATATAATTCTATAAAACTTGAGTAAAAATTCCCGTCTTTCTAGTGTTAAACTTATTATTGAAACATAGTATGGTTTCCTTCGACGTGAAATTGATTTTTATAAAAGTTCCTTTTCAAGGAGCTCTAAACCAACTTAACCCTTTCGAGGGCGGTGTCTTTAAAAAAGGACACCTAATTTTAATTACAAAACTGACAATCGGCACCAAGAATATTTAATTAAAATTTTCTTTTAATAATGTACGTGAAAATAAGCAAGTTCCTTTTTTCTAATATATTCGTTTATAAATTCTGGTGTCAGTCTATTATTTCATCAGTTTATAAACAGAATTACTCCCCGCCGGAAAGAATCAAATAACGTTTTCAAGAACTCTGCTTCTCACAGTTTGGAATGAGCTAATAAAACTAATTGAATCATATTTATAACAAAACACGTTTATTTCCAATAGTAATATATACCGTACGACTGACAGTTTGTGCACTCTCCCCTCCACACACACAACCCCATCCTTAGTGACATTTACATGAATTTTTCCGAATTAACCCTCTAATGCCTTAAGGTACAATATATGCTACCACCAGTTTTCCCAATTTAGTGGATCTTTTAATTCAGATATTCCAAATTCATACCAGAAATTTAAAATAGCACAATTTCCTTTATTTAATGACAGACATTCTGTGATTAAATTAAGCAAAATTTACTGTTTAAATATTCTGGTATGAATTCAGATTCTCTGAATGACAGAATTTCTTGAACGTATTGTGCAATGGGAAATAGGGGTTAACATTTAAATGCGTGATTTTTGTACTTTGTTTCGAAAAAAAGGTTTATTCCACAGGAAAAATAATGAAAAAAAATCAGAGATACATTTTTCATATAATACGTCAATCTTTTCGTCTGTTGCACATCTGTAATACAAGTAAAAACTACTGTCGTGTGGATGTTTTACACTAAAATATTATAAATTAGTAAATATTTTAAGAAGTATGTCTCCAAATATCTTATTTTATATAATTATTTACTTTATAAAACTTAACCTTTAACCCTTTAATTCCCATGATAGAATACGTTCAAGAAATTACGCAGTTCAGAGAATCTGGCTGTACACCAGAAAGTTTCAATGGTTAATTTCACTTTATTTAAATATGGAATATCTGTTATTAATTAAAGCAGATATTGCTATTTTTATTTTCTGTTGTGAAATAGGTATATACGAAAGGAAAATATATATTCAATTCAAAACACGGTTGTTTGCATAGATGCAAATCTGCGCACTAAAGGGTTAAACAATATCGACAGTATAAGTTTTCCTATTTACACCCGTTATGTTGATGACTGTTTTGTCTTGCTCAATTCAAGTGAACTCGATATATGCTCTTAATTTTGAATTCCTTGGATAAGCTTATACAGTTTATATATGAAAAAGAAAATATCAGTCATCTTTATTTTCTGACGTTTAAGTTTTCCGTGAAACTAACAATTTTCACTCTACTGTTTATCGTAAACCATTTGCAGTTTCTTCGTTCTCTTATCGTCTTTCTTCTCATCCACCTAATCAAAAGTTAGCTGCTTTTATTACATATGTTTATAGTGCCATAAACGTTTTCTCTTCAGAATATTTACTTAAAGTAGAATCAAACTACATTAAATCCGTTGCTATTGATCAGGGTTTCTCCGATGGAATCATTTGATTCAATTTATAATAAACTCATTAAACGTACCAATTCCAGGGTAACCTCGTTTCTGAATAGGAATTTAGATATACTATAATACTTCCCAAAAATTAGCCATCAAATATCTCAAATCCTCATGAAATTCCCCTTTAAATTAATCTATACTCCTTTTAATAGTATGAAATTTACAAATCTCAAACATCTAAATGACTAATTTTCCGAGTGAAAGATTTATAAAATATCTTGGGAATGTCATCTAATGTATATAGGCCGAACAGAATGTCCTTAAGACATTTTTGGAAGATATTAAAACGGTTGTTAAAAATTGAGTTATTAGACGTTCTGCTGTTGCTAACCATTGTTGCTGTAGCACTCTCAGTGCACCATCCTGATTTTCGGAATCTTTTCACATCTGGAAAAACTCAAACAGTTTAGTAAAAAACTTATCAAGTACTCCCAGGTTAAGTTAAGATTTTTTTAACCCATTAACCGCTTGAGGGGCGGTGGGATATATTATATCCCACCTATCCCACATATATTATATTAGGTGGGATATATTACACTGGTGAAAACAATTAAAGGGACAAATGGTTTTTTTGCAATTAAAATAAAACTAACAAAGCAAATAAAACCAAACTTGGCCAAAATATCATTCGATATAAGACTAATGTATGGCAAAACAAAAATGGGCACAACCTTCCCCCTAAATAAGGAAACTGGTCACGTGTCCAGCACAGCAGCTAACTGGCACCCAGTCAGTCAGAGAAAAACATGTCTAATAGCGTGTATGATCGTCTGTAACAGCTACACAACTCTCGCATCGGCGTTTCATAGTGTTTACCAGGGACCTTATCAATCTCTGTGGCAACTGCACCCACTCTTGCACCAAGGCACCCTTGAGCTCATCGATGGTCGTTGGAGCTGGTCTTCGAGCTGCAATTGATCATCCAAGGACGGCCAATACGTGTTCGATGAGATTAATGTCAGTGGACATCGCAGGACACTCCATTCGTTGAAAATCCTACGATTCGAGGTATTCGTCCCCCAACTGAGCGCTATGTGGACGAGCGTTATCGTCCATAAAGACGAAATTTGGTGCATATGCCCCGCGGAAAAGTCTCACATAGGGTGCAAGGTTCTCGTCCCTGTATCGCTGGCTGTCAGAGTACCTCTATCAAACACAGGAAGGTCGGTACGCCCATCTTCCATGATGCCTGCCTTACCATCAGACCACCTCCAGCACAGTGATCATTTTAGACAATGTTAGAGGGCCGATATCGACTCTCGGGTTTTCTCCAGATGAGAACTCGTCTCGAGTTGCTGTCCAGACTGAATCGCGACTTATCACTGTAGAGAACCCGCCCCAAACTATCCTCTGTCCAAGACAGGTGTTATAGGCACCATGCTAGACGGAACTTTTTGCGGTTCGCAGTCAAAGGGATGCAGACTACAGGGCGCCTGGCATACAGGCCACCTGCATTAAGTCTCTGGGTGAATGTTATCCGTGAAATGGGTGCTCCTGTAACATTATACAGATGACAAGACAGCTGTGTCGCTGTCGCTGACCTATCCCTTTTGGCTAGAGATGTCAAATAACGGTCTTTAGCTGGTGTTGTTGCCCATTTACGGCCTTGACCAGGTCGGGGGACCACTGTTCCTGTCTCTGTAAACTGTTTCCACAGAGTGGGCACCACATTTCACGGAACCCCGAGGTCCTTACAACAGGTAGCCTGTGATTGGCTGGCGTCGAGTCTTCAAACAAACCGCCATCTTGTGGCATCATCTAGACATATTTCGACTAGCCATACTAACGATGGGTAAACAAAGAAATTAAAAAAAACAAGATTGGGTTATGCTACGATGTTTCAAAACGTCCTTACGCTACAAGCTACGGCGGTCAAATGAGGCACCTCCGCACAAACGCGATCACAGTGCCACTGCCTTTTCACGACACAGACCACTGCGTAGCAGGTGTGTCCGCGACGAGCTTAACTATCATCTGATACCTTATCTGCGTATAGGAATAACTTATTTTGTTTTGTTTTTTTAAAAAACCGTTTGACCCTTTAATTGTTTTCACCAGTGTATATCTCACCTAATTTTAATGCAGATTCGCACCATAAACTTTCAATTAAATTTTACTTTTTAAACTTTGGTGGAAAAATTAAAAAAATCGCTTTCCCAAATTTTAATGCAGATTCGCACCAGAAACTTTTAACTAAATTTTACTTTTTAAACTTTGGTGGAAAAATTAAAAAATCGCTTTCCCTCTTTTTGATGTAATTTTTTTTTTTAATTCCGGTGTGAATTCAACATTACACAAACACAATTGCTTGACTCTCAAGGGGTAACCATGGAACTATTAATAAAGAGGAACTGACATATCCTTAAAATAGTGAAGCTTCAACTGTAACCGCTATCGCAGGAGTTGTTTACCATCGGTGGAATCATGGAATTATTAATAAAGAGGAACTGACATATCCTTAAAATAGTGAAGCTTCAACTGTAACCGCTGTCGCAGGCGTTGTTTTCCACCGGTGGAAACTTCCACCAGTAGATTTATATAGCAATTTTCAACTTATTTAAACGCCTTATTGTTGCAAAATTTCAGTCATATATAATGACAGAAGCAGATTTTTCAATTTTACTGGTAGGAGTTTACTTTGGCGGTAGTTTGGCCCTGTGTTTCCGCCATCTTGTGACAACCACGAAAACAAACTGATAGTTTTACAAGGCATACTGACACCAGTAAAAACAAATAGAAATTTTTACCTCATTTTTGAAAAAAAAATTCCATGTGTAAGATGCTTAAATAAGACGAAATTTTCTATCCATATTTACCGGTGGGAAGTTTGCCCTGGCTGTAATCAGAAACTGAAGACCCGATTTTAAAAAAGCAGTCGCCATCTTGTAACAACCTCCTCAGTTACTTCGGTCGCAACTGGTAGACAGTACACTATATGTCTCCTCCTCTTTATTCATAACTCCATTGGTGGAATTTTCGACCGATAGATTTCTATAGAAATTTTCAACTTATTTAAACGCCTTATTATTATAAATTTTCAGTCATAAATATGGTAGAAACAGGTTTTCATTTTTACTGGCAGGAGTTTACTTTGGCGGTAGTTAGGCCCTGCGTTTCCGCCATATTGTGACAACCAGGGAACCAAACAGACAGTTTTTCAAGGAATATTGACACCAGTAAAAACAAATAGAATTTTTTACGATATTTTTGAGAAACTTTTTGATGAATAAGACACTTAATAAAGACGGAATTTTCTATTCAATTTTAGAGGGATGTTTGCCCTGGCTGTAATCAGAAACTGAAGATCCGATTTTTTAAAAGCAGCCGCCATCTTGTGACAACCTCCTCAGTTACTTCACCCGCCACTGGTAGACAGTACACTATATGTCTCCTCCACTTTATTCATAACTCCATTGGGGTAACTGCCGAAGCTGTAAGACAAAGCGTTATAAGTAAGCGAACAAACTTAATGCTGGAATCAGGCGTAAATTAACATAGTTGCGCCACCTTGTGGACGGAGTGATAATTCACATAAGCGGGCGGCGCGTATTTTATAAATCTTTAGTCACTCATAGAAATGAATTTTGTTTGCCACATTTACAGCAATATAATGGCGTAGCGAGAGGGGCATCCAGATGCACTTGGCACCACGAAGTTTTCTTCGCGTTGTGAAAGTACTTCAGTTATTAATCAAGGTGACAAAAACTTTACAATTTTAGTGGTGTGAGTATGAAAACAGTTAGGTATCTACCTGTAGTTTACACTCCATCCGCTATGTGGCGCATGACCTTGATTGATGTGACCTCGCTTTTAATCTTGTGGTTACTTCTCCCATTTAAGATCGGACGCTTACTTATATCGCTTTGCTGTAAGATAGGGGTCTTCAACTTTTTTCACGTTTGCCACCACAAACATTGAAAGATGTTTCCCCGCTATGTGATGAAAGATTCCCGCTGTGTTTACTGTTCAAACTTTCTGTAATTAATCAAGGCTTTTTTATACAAAAATATTGGTATCTTGATAGTTGATTTAAATTCATTTTTAACGTTGCAAAAACGCAACACTAGAATTTTAATGGATTAACACACTCTCACCCCCACCGCTCCTACATTCTCTTTTGCATCGTAGAACCTGTTACAGAATATAACTCCTACGCTCTGAAAGAAAATGGCGGCTGTCTTAGGTGGATTTTTTTCAGCTTTTGTACAGCGCCGTCCATTTAAATACCAGTAATTTCTAAAGCATTCTTCACTTTGTTTATTCTCAGACAAACATAGATGAATAATTTTAGAAAATACTGGTATTTAAATCCAAAGAACTGTACAAACGCTGAGAAAAATACGCCAAGAACAGCCGCCACATTTATGGTAGCTCGTAGTTTAGTATTAAATCGGGCGGTTTTTCGTGCATTTTCTAACTCATTCTGAAATAGCCATGCACTGCTTTCTCATTGGTTCCCTAGGACTACATCATACATATCGAGGTTACTTAATTTCGCTGTTTCCTAGCTCATTATCATTTCGGTTCTGGACGTAAACTACATTCCTTGATCCTTCTGTCATATTCCCTTGCATTTCTTTTTAATATTTTTAAAAATCGCATTAGAGATGTAGTTTAGAAATTCCGAATCAGCTATATTTTGCCTACTAAATTAGTTTATGCTTTTTATGTAGCTGCCAAGCTCGCACTAATCTTCCTTTTTATGTTTATGAATTATTTTGACGCAGGTTAACTACGTTTGGAAGCAGAAAATTTATTTAACTGATCCTTATTTATTTAAATCCATGTTTCTGCGCGGAGCTTATTTAATTTAATTTCTTTAAAAAATTCTGGTTCAAAACGTATTTAATCTGGGTCAAATTAATCCACATATTACGGAAGATAAGTTGGAAGTTGGCACTTATGCTTTTTATCACGTTATATACTTGCACTTTGGCATATTGACAGAAAATTGAATTCCTTTATTTTAATGCAAAAATTACAGAAATACAGAAATTTTTGGTAGGATTTTAGATTTTTAATCAAGAAAAGAGCTACATTGCCAGCCCAGCACTAACTGGGAATACTCGCTGGTTCAAAAAAAAGGGAGACGGTTCTTCATCGTCCATATGCTACCTTTATATTCAGTGCCATTGTTTCTTAAACTTCTCTTTATAATGACATAGAAATACAACGCATTTTACAAACTTATGCTAATGGCGTTAACAAGGCCCGTGCAAGGTGTCGAGGGGTTCCACTATTTCAGAATAGTGATATTGCATTCATAAACCGCAAAATTTAAAGTAGTAAATAAGTCTAAATTTAATATTTGGAAAAAAGTGGTATCAAAAATGCGTAACTGTTGGCATTTAGCGTCATCACTATATATGTACGTATATACATAAAAATACATAATATGAATGCGAGTTTTCAATTTTTTATTCTAAAATTCTTTTCCTAATTGTTGTCGGAGTTATTACTCTGCATGTACATTAGTTTAACCCCTTCAAGGGTGGTGGTTCATTCTTGGACCACCTAATTTTAATACCCAAATGTCATATTGGCACCAGAATATTGGAATGAAAAATTTCCTTTTATTAAGTGTGTGAACAAAAGCCTTTGCTTATTTTGATATAAATTTGTTTGTAAATTCTGGTGTCATTCACTCATTTCAGCATTTTCCGAATAGAAGTACCTTGCCCCTGAAAGGCTTAAAGAAAAGACATTCCAATATATTCTTGCAAAATAAAATCATTACATCTTTTTGTAATTATTAATGGAAAACTAAAATTCAATCTTTGTCATAATAAAAATATGATAATAAAAGGCTAAGGAGCGTTCTTTTGTCTTGCATGAATTTTCTGCAGAATATTAAATGATAATTTACTAACTGAGTAAATTATTAATGTCAACATATATTCTAAACGTAATTCAGTTGTGGAAATTTTATATAAACCCCTTCGAGACCATGGGTGCATACAAAGTTGACAGCCAGCTACTTTATTTAAAATTCACATTTTTTTATTTCCACCAATTTTTTGTAGTAGTAATTTTGCCTTATTTAAGGACATAATAAGTAAGGCAAGATAAGACTGTTTTTAATATGTTTATATACTGTTTTATAACAGTGGTATTGCAATTTGAAGTTAAAAAACTTAGCGGACTAGCTACACTTATTGCATATATGCATCTTCAAAAGGTGCATGCAAAAATTACTTTTGATACTAGGAATAAGAAAAAGTAATATTTGTCCCATTTGATTACAGCATTTCGGTGATTTGATAAGTAAAGATAATGGTATAGAAAACTTGGCGCTAATCTAATGAAATTCCTGTACGAGACGCTTTCCGAAGGTGTTAATAAGGTGTTGTGAACTGTAATTGAAATTAACTGATACTAGCATTCTCATGGAAATATCATTATTTCGACATCTAAAGGAACAGGTGTGTTACTACCATTTTTGAGAATCTGGGATTTTAGTCAATTTAAAATTCTTACTAAAGTTTGAGACAAGACAACAAGTTTCAAGCTCAGTTTTAACCCCTTAACGGTCGCTAAATATTTGGAAAAACCATAAAATAGTACCTATTTTTATAATTACAGAAATTGAATAATTATATGGTTTCTATATAAAATATGTAATTAGTTTTTTTTAAGCTGAAAAAAAGAGATGTTATAGAACAAATTCACATTTGTGGAAAAGCCATCATGCGAGAATTCTGTGTTTTAATGTTTGTTATACACCATACAAATTAATGCGAATAAGTCCTTTATTTTTCACATCTTAGATCTTTATTTATCATCCTCAAACAAATACACTGGTTATAAAAAATTAAGGAAAAGTCACAAAAGCCAATTTTTAAATACGGGAATACTCAAAAGGAAGTAATATAATTCGAATAATTACTATTCCTGCAGAACAGCTAATCCATATAACATCTCATTCAGGTCACACATGGTCACAAGAGTCACAGTCACTACGGCGAAACAAAAAATAGGAAATTCCATACGACTCTTTTATGAGTCTCAAATGACTACTATATGTGACTCCATTGACAGGTCACTGTGACTGCTGCTTTGTGACGAGTCACCTGGCGACTTTAAAATGTCATTTCATTGAGACACTCGTGTGACTCTCATCTGGAGACTCAATTTCAAAGTCATTGTGAACGTTGCATTATGATAAATCACCAAATAATGTCAAAGTAAAGTCACATGGTGACTTTTCACAACTTTTCACAGTGGTGACTTTACAGTAGGGTCACTGTTACCATTTGACAAAGTCATGTGACATAAAGTCACCATGTGACTTTACTGTGAAATTATTTGGTGATTTATCATAATGCAACGTGCACAATGACTTTGAAATTGAATCTCCCGATGATAGTCACACGAGAGTCTCAATGAAACGACATTGCAAAGTCACCTGGTCACTCGTCACAAAGCAATAGCCCCAGTGACCTGTCAGTGGAGTCACATATAGTAGTCATTTGAGACTCATAAAAGAGACGTATGGAATTTCCTATTTTTTGTTTCGCCGTAGTGACTGTGATACTTGTGACCATGTGTGACCTGAATGAGATGTTATATGGACTAGCTGTTCTGCAGAGATAGTAATTATTCAAATTATATTACTTCCTTTTGAGAATTCGCGTAATTAAAAATTAGCATTTTGTGACATTTCCTTAATTTTTTACAACCAGGGTATTTACAATTAATATTTGAAATAATACAATACCAGGTCTCCCACTGGTCCGTTTTTTGAAAACCAATAATTTTTTAGAAAGAAATTCGTAGAGGGTTTCTGCAACAATTGCAAAAAAATCGCGCTTCCACGTAGGTTGCTCCGAAATTTACAAAGAAGATTTTTCTTTAAAAAAAAAGTGGTGTTCAAAAAACGTACCTAGTGGGAGCCCTGCAATACACATCAAATTTAGTTTATTAATCGATTTCGAAACATGCAATACAAAGTCCAAGACCACAATCAGCGCCAAGAACCTAACCCAATTACGAATATTCAAAGACTTCACACGGAAATGCCAGTTACATTTTTCTGGTTTCAGAAGTTTTTTCCAGCAATAAATCTCCTACCCGGAAATATGACGGGCACGAGAAATAACGAACGACACCTCCGCGAAGTGTTGCCAGTGGGCTACATTTTTAAAATTCAGAATTCTTGATTGGCACCACTTTTTTGAAACGATAAAATTCACATTGTTTTTGCCTTAATTAGATAAGGCACATTTTACCATTTCAAAAAAGTGGTGCCGATCAAGAATCTGATTTTAAAATGTAGCCTATCTGGCAACACTGCCTCCGACCGTGATAGTGACGAGAGCGAGAATTAAGAGGTTAATAACAAGGATGCCACGCGCAACTATTTTTATTTTCCGCTCGTACCACTATTCTTAAAGACTATTATTTGTGGTAAATTTCTCTTTCAATTGTTTTAAACGTATAAGGCAAACATTTGTTTTTTCAAAATTTGGCACGTATGCGGTATAAAAAGTAGTCACCAGTGGCAGCCATGTAGCAACAAAATATAAAATAATATACAAAAATCTATGTCTTTTTAATTCATTTTAATTAAAGCGCACATGTGACATATCAAATCATACAGAGATTTCGAATAATAATATAGCAAAAAAGTATGATTCAGAATTGAGGTGCTCCACAACCGTAGTAGACCGTCCATTTTGAAAAAAAAAAATGAGATAGTCCATTTAGAAGGGGCATAAAATCTGTTTTAGCCACTTCCACGGTGGCACACAAGTCTGTTTGCACATACTTTCTCATATATATCATCTGTTTACAGACTATGTTTACTGTGGGAGTGGATAAAACATATTTTATCATTATTTCAAAATGGTCTACTATAAGTTGTGAGGCCCTCAATTAATGGTGTTTAAAGTTAAAAAATAATAACCACCATAGCAACTTTGAAAAAGATAGATTCAATTCAACCTTTCACATTACCGGAAAACATAAGAATCTCTATTTACCTAAATAGTCTTTTTTGCCTAAAAACTAAATGTAATTTCAAAATTATTTAACACTCTGTCTACCAGAAGGGTCCAATGGACCCGACATGTACATTCAAAATATTTATTCAAACCAGAAATTTCTTCAAAACAAACTAAATGTATAAATCAGACAATAATAAGTTAAATAAACAAATTAAATAGTTTTAAGTAAAAATTCTGGTGTAGAATGTTTTTATAAAACTTGAGTAAAATTTCCGGTAGTTCTAGGGTTAAAAGGGCAACAGAAAATGAGAAGCGAAACGGAATACAGGTCTACAAATTAGTTGCACAATTTCGTAAGTTAAGAACTTCCGAAATATCAAATGAAATTAACTAGTTGAAAGTCATACTAGCAGTAATATTGTCAAACTTTTTTCATAGTGGGCGTTAGGTGTCATAACTCACGCTATCGCTTAGCGAGATGAGGTGTTATTCAATGGCCACCACGATCACGAGATCTTTCACCGCTTGATTTCGGTGTATGGGGTTTTGTAAAGGATCAAGTGTACAAGCCGCCATTTCCTGCATCCATTCCTGAACTAAAATAAAGAATCTGCACTGCAATTAATTTAATCGACGGAAGCATTCTGACAAATCTGTGGCAAGAATTTATTTATCGATGGGACATCTGCAGATTCACGAAAGGAAGTCACATCGAACATTTATGATAATAGTAAACTTGAACTATTTTTCTATCTTGCAACAACATGTACTTTAATTTTTTCCCTGTCAATTCCTGTCCCCATTGACTCATAGCATTGTTGACTCATAGGTTTACCATTGTGTTTCCTGCTCCAAGTCCTCCATGTTTTTATATCTTTGGGTGCAGGAAAACACAATGATAAACCTACGAGTCAACTGCTGGTTTTATGTGTTTTCCACCAAGATATGACTTGGCAGACCGCGAATAATAATCTTATAAACGATAAATAATAAATAATAAATTTAAAATGCGAATCGAGTTTTAACTAATTCTAGAATTTCAGCCGTGAACTCGATGAGGTGATTGACTGTGCTGCCGCCTCCCGATCTATGAGTTATACGTTGAAATAATGTCTACGTACTGGACATTTCCCTGTCCCCAAGTTACCCATTCAATAAATCATTCTTTTTTCCCAACTAATTTGTAGACACCCTGTATAGAATTTTAATTATTTCAGGAGCAGTGGCATATTATTTATACCACTTAATTTTAACTCAAGCCAGCGGTGACACCCAGGATTGTTTTATAAAATTTTACCTTTATAATGTACGTGTAGAAACGTTTAACCCTAGAACTACCGAAAATTTTACTCAAGTTTTATAAAAATATTACACATCAGAATTCTTATTTAAAACTATTGAACTTATTTACTTAACTCATTATATTCTGGTTTACATATTTAGTTTATTTTAAAGAAATTTCTGGTTAGAATAAATATTTCGAATGTACCCATCGGGTCCATTGGACCCGTCTGGTAGACGGAGGGTTAATAAAGCATATGTAACACAGATGATTTAGAATGTTTTTATAATAGCAACATAGCTGCCAACGTTTACGCTTTCTTCATACCACTAAAATTTTATAGTAAATATTGCCTTATTTAATCGTCCAAATCTCACGACTAAACAAGGCGAAATCTCTATTTAGTTTTAGGGGTAGCAAAAAAGCGTAAAAGTTGGCAGCTATGTAGCAACGAGAGTCGGAAAAGACAAAGATAATTTTAAAATACAGTATTAACTATTTGAAGGGTCGTATATTATTTATACTACTGAATTTTAATTTTAAACTGCTAAATTTCACTCAGAACATTTTATAAACGTTTAATTTTATGGAGTACGTAAAGAAATTTATTTATTTATTTTCAAATCAATTTGTTCATAAATTATAGTGACAGTTAAACATTTCAATGTTTTTGCAACATAATAGCTTTACCGCTAAGAGGGTTAAATGAATGAAAGACAAAAAAAGTTTGCATTTTATCATAAAATTGAAGGACTATATAAAGTTTGTACTTAAAAATTTCTCTCGTTCTATAGCAAGTTTTTTTTATCATACATTCTGATCTGTAGTCATCATATCAAATATAAACAGAAATTTTACCAGTGGTGGAAAATTGGCGCAGAGGAGGAGCCTATTGACACCACTAATATTTTATGGTATTCTTCATCTTAATACAAACTGTCATTAGATAAGATGAAAAATTCTACTAAAATTTAGTGGTGTCAATAGGCTCCTCCTCTGCGCCAATTTTCCACCACTGATTTTACTTAACACTAGAAAGATCGAGAATTTTACTCAAATTTTAGAAAAAAATTTCACACCACAATTTTTATTTTAAATTACTTATACATTTAACTAGTTTTTCTCCATGTATCTTTTAAACTAGTTTTATAAAAAAAAAATTCTGGTCCGAACCGAGATATATTCATTTGGTAGCAGTCAAAATGACTGCTCGCGGGCAATCTAGTGTTAATAAAACCTGAGATAATATATTGTCGTACTTATTTGACTTCGTAGATGACATAAATTTTCAAAATATAATTTTTATGTTAGAAATATAGGCTGGAAATTACAGTAAGTGATT
The DNA here is from genome assembly GCA_963932465.1 of Maratus speciosus. Lineage (NCBI taxonomy): Eukaryota > Metazoa > Arthropoda > Arachnida > Araneae > Salticidae > Maratus > Maratus speciosus. The sequence goes on from OZ010796.1 coordinate 313,123,059, forward strand.
TTTTAAATATGAGGGACACTAAACAACTCATTATAATTTCTAAAACACTTCTGCAATGTCAAATTGTATATAATGATTTCTATGGAAGGGACGGTACTTTTTGCTTTCGAATTAAGCAAGAGAGTTTCACGAATTAGCGAAATTGGACTCAGCGCATCTATGCTCTGAAGTGTAGAATTATTCAGTGTTACGCTTTGGGTGCGGGAAAGGGGACCAAGTTACCACTATTTTTGAATAGTAATGTTTGTCTCATTTAATTGCTAAAAGTCGGCGATTAATTAAGGTGAAGTTTACTATCGGGAAATTCAATAACGCCAGGCCGTGTGGCACATACGGTAGGCCGCTACCATCGAAATACTCAAGGCCACAGGACACGAGTGTGACGTTATCACTAATCGCCGACTTCTCACTAGTGTTGGAATTCACACCGGAAAATTTTGAATAGCAATTTTCTTTTATTTTATTTGTGGAATATCTATCATCTTATGAAACAACAATAACTATTTAAACTTACTGGTGAGAATTTGTAACCCCCCCCCCCCCCCCAATAAAAAATCAACCCGATGCGGCAACACTGTGGCATTCCGCATCTGGCTGAATTTTTATATAGAGATTCTGAATTCTCACCAGTAAGTTTAAACAGTTATTATTGCTTTATAAGATGATAGATAATACACAAATAAAATAAAAGAAAATTGCCATTCAAGTTTTTCCGGTGTGAATTCCAACACTAATGAGAAGTAGGTCGATTAGTGATGACATCACACTCGTGTCCTCTGGTCTTGAGTATTTCGATGGCAGCGGCTACGCACGCCATTTTGTGATACAAAAATTACATTTTATGTGACTTCTTTTTACAAGTGATAAAACAGTTCCATATCAGTAGCAATTTCCCATATTTAATAAATTTTATTTACTACACTGTAAGAAAAAGATGTAATTCTACAGATGTAAAGCTACAAAAATCAGCTTACTAAAGTTTTAGCTGTACACGGTAAAAAAAAATAAATATGCAAATCTACAAAACTAGTTTTTGTAAAACTACAAAAATCTGTATGCTTTCTAAAATTTTATCTGTAACCCGGAGATAATTACATGATTTTTTTGTTGCAGTTTCATAAAACGTTGTAGGAATCCCAGTTTCGTAGAAAATTTTTGGGAACTTTCAGATTTTTGCTTTATTGTATAACACCAATCTGTTGCATGAATATTTCGTTGAAGTTACATAAAAAGTTCTAGGCATCCCAGTTTCCTAGGTAATTCTTAGTAACGCTATAGATTTATTTTTAGCGTACCGCTTTCATTGAATCGCGAAAGACGCACTTGTGCACAGAGGGTGAGGCGGCGGGCACCAATTTTTTATAGTGATATTAACTTTTGTTTAACTGAAAATTCTTGCCATTAAATAAAACGACAATTACTGTACGCTAAAAGTTGTACGATGGTCCCCTGGCATCATTCTGAGTACGCTGCTAGCAGTCAGTATAATCTTGAAAAGTTAAAAAAAGATATATTTTATACAACTCTCTTAATATGAAAAACCAAACAGTAATATATAACTTTATGGTGAACTAGTTTGTGAAAAATATAACGTATCTGTTTCAAAAGCTAGGTACTTAATAAAAAAAGGTATTTTTATAATCCTTTTAATAAAATTCCATTCAATTAATTGAATGAATTATTTATAACATTGAACATGAGCGAAATGTTCTAAAAGAAATCTTATGAACGAAAACCATTTTCGGATCAAAATAATGCTAGGGAATTTCTTAATTAAGTAAGGAATGTTTCACAGTTCTGGTTTTCAATTTACGGACAAAAATTTGAATATGTCACCCAAGACCGAAAATGTTTTCGGGAATATAATTATTTATTCAGCGCAGCAGACATAACTCATAGCTGCCAACTTTTACTCTTCATGTTACCACTAAAATTTAATAAAATTTTTTACGTTATACAATCTCAGATTTCGGTGGTTAAATTATACAAAATTTACTGCAAAATATACTACTACATTTTAGGGTTGACAAAAAAGCGTAAAAGCTGGCGGACATGACATAGCTGAAAGTTTCTACCCTTTTTAAAAGCATGTAATCATGTCTTAATCCAAAAAATCGTTTTAAAAATTGTGCAGACTAAAAATAAAGGAAACGTAGTGTATGTTTATTATATTTATTAAGTAAAAAATCTGGTTCCACTATCCTTATTTGACTTTAAAATTGGAATTGAAGTTAGCAGCCGTTGATATGATAATAACAAGGATGAGCATTCTCCGTCCCAAAAGGTTGATTTTCACCACTAAATTTTAATAGTATTTCTTCCTTTATTAAAACTCAGAAATTTTGTCATTAAACAAGGTGAGAAACACCATTAAAATCTAGTGTTAGCAAGTAGGCATTTGGGACGGCGAATTCTAATCCCTGTAGCAAATACTAGCAGTGTCGCCAGATGGGCTACTTTTTTTAAATTCAGATTCTTGATTGGCACCACTTTTTTGAAATGTTAAAATGCGCCTTATTTAATGTCATATTAATTAAGGTGAAAACAAAGGTAATTTTACCGTTTCAAAAAAGTGGTGGCAATCAAGAAATGGCAATAAAAATGTAGCCCACTGGCAACACTGAACAATAGAACGGCCATAGCAGTAATTTTGACCAGTACTTAATAAGTATGTTTCGATTCAAACCAAAATTTCTTTCATAAAATAAATTTATAAAACACAAAAACAAGTTAAATAGTCTTAGATAAAAGTTACGGTGTAAAATATTTTTATAAAACTGGAGTAACATTTTTGGCCGTTCTAGTGTTAATCCTTTGAAGGGCGGTGGGATATAATACATCCCATTTAATTTTATTTCTCAAATGCCACATTGGCACCAGAATTTTTAAATAAATTTTTGCATTTATACTGTAATTGAAGAAAATCTTTTACTTATATTTAAAAAAATTTGTTTCTAAATCTTGGTGTGTGTCAGTCATTGCAACATTTTAGCAACAGAAGTACTTTGCCAATGAAAGGGTTAAGTGTAAGATAGATATAAAGGACATTGTGAAAGGATGAAAAAATAATAAGGTATAACTAATACATTCAACCTAGCAGTTGTCTGTACAGTGTTAAAGTTACGTGAAGACTTAATGGGACGGGCAGAGGGCTTAAAAACAGGACCTTGAAATAGTGATATTAAAAAAAGGGGACGGGTGATAATATACCTATTTTTCGATAACGTAGAAATGTTTAGCTGTTATTTCATTTCATATCTTAAAATGTAATTATTTATTTTAGAAACCTACGTAATTTAACATAATATTTATAAGACTACCTGCCTTGCCTGGCGTTGTTCGTGCCCGTCATTTTTTTTTCAAATGAACCGCGAATGATTAAAACCTCGATTCATATTTAAAAAAGAAAACAGAAAAAGAAAAAAGAAACTCTGAAAATGAACTTTTGGGATTGATCACCGCTGCCTTAGGCAGCGTACACTGGTCGTGCTACGCAGTGTGATTCAAAGAAATTTCTTTCCGAATGAACCTCAGGTCCGGTATAGCAGGCGTGATACGCACGCGTCTGAAAATGTGGATGGAATTGTAAGCTGAGATTTAAAAAAAAAAAAAAAAAGTTTAAATCAGGCCCGTAAAACACGAGATAACAATTACCTCTTGCGATGTAAGGTGGAACTAAAAACTGTAGAACAATCTAATAGAAAGTTGAATGAGCCAAACGGCGTTGAAATAAGGTCCATACAATTAAGAATACCCATCCTGGTGGTGAGAAGTGGGTCAAAAAGTGCAAGGCAATCGAAAACCAAGTTGAATATGACAAACCCCGTTGAAAGGTCCATAGAGTCTGACAAAATAATGCACCTGCAGGGGAATCGTAAGCTAAGTTCGATGAATCAAGTTCCGTCTAAATCGGATCCATACAACCGCTTAAACTAATGCCTTATTATTGTTCGAAAGAGAGGGTATTTGAAGTCTATATTCAGGAAATATATATTTGAATTTAGATATCGGTGGAGAAACACTTATGGACAAATTCTTAACAAGGGACTCTTGTTACAGAACATACCAATGATCTTCGATTAAATTAATAAAATCCATTTTAATTATGTTTTAGCTTTTGAAAACGTTTAACCATTAAACTAACTAGCCCGATGCCCTCAAGGAAAAGAAGTTTTTTTTTTTTTTTTTTCTTTAATACATCACTTAAAGCTTAAAGAAAGTGGTGTTTATCCCATATTTTGAATTTATTGTACACTCTAAATTAAAATGTCTGAAATTCAGACACTTAAGTGTCTGAAATGGAGTGTTCAATTTTCAGACATTTTAAAATGTCTGAATTTTTTCAGACACTTTTTGCGTCTGAATTTCAGACACTTCAAACGTCTGAATCGCATCCATTTTTTTGTAAGCATCATACGTAGCCATGTTTGACCACGTTGAATCCTGGAAAAATATTTGGCTGTGGTCCTGCCCCCCCCCCCCCCAATACAGCCTGATTTTTTTGGTGCTCTCAGTTTTGGTATACAATTTTCGTTACGTTGATAATTTAAATCTTTTACGACATTGTACTGATTATAATCAATATCGTGAACTTCAGGAGTAGAACAAGATTAAAAAACAAAAAATATTTATCTAAATATTAGATTTTTTAAAATTTATTTTGTTTTTAACATTATTTTACTTTAAAAGTTCAAAATATTGATTATAATCAGTACAATTTCGAAACAGATTTAAAATATAAGCTTTACAAATATTGCACATCAAATTTGGGGGCACTACAGTCGTAGGGGGACGGGGCACTTCCCAGTTTGCCCTTCCTTTAATCAAGAAGTACTTTTGCAAAAAACGCAACCCTGCATTATAGTTGTCTAAATTGAGATGTCCGGTATTCGGGAGTATCCGTTGTGGAGGTTAATGGAGATTCTCGAATAGCGAACACCTCTATTTAACGAATACTTTTTTAATCAGCAGACATACATATTTGTATATTTTTACCTAAAAAAAGTAGACATCTCCAATTATCGGACAAATTCCGCGGTCCCGAAGTGTTCGCTATTAAGGGCTTTTAAGGTACATAGATAAATATATATATATATTTTATAATCTTGTCCTACTCAAAAAGTTCAAAATATTTATTATACTCGGTTGAATGTGGAAAAAGATTTAAAATATCAGATGTACGAAAATTGCAAAAATCCCACCCCCCACCCCCCCCCCCCAAAAAAAAAAATTAAAATATAAAAAAATATATTGCCACATAGGCAATTTTACATATACATCACTTGATAACCACAACAGCCATTTAACTATGAATAATGAAAATAAATAAATAAATATTCTACTTTAATAACATTGGGGAAAAAATGACTTTGGTATTTTGTTAAATATATTTGCGTTTTTAAACTTGTCCTACTCTAAAAGTTCAAAACTTTCATTATAATCAGTGCAAGATTTAAGATATCAGCTTTACAAAAATTCATGCAAAATCCCCCCCCCCTCCCCCCCAAAAAAATGAAAATACTTATTTAAAAATTATGTTTTTAAAAAATTTATATTTCCACATGGACAAGTTTTTATGTAGATCAGAGGGTACTCACAAAAGCTATTCAACTATCAATAAAAACAAATAAGTACATATTCTATATTAAAAACATGAGGAAAAAATAACTTATGATTTCCAAACTTCTTTCGTCTTAAATATATACAGTAACATCTGTCATTTTTGTATTTTTCGTATAAGTGCATATAAATAAAGTTACCACAATTTTAAATACAAAATCTAGTTAGAGGTTTTTACTTTTTCCCATTATAAATTTCAAATTATTTTTTTATTAAAAATAATAAAAAAATCAGTATTAGAGTTGATTGCAAATCAAATACATATGTATATTTTTACAGGCAGGTTCATATAATAGACCAGTCTCATTTACTTTATTTATCTTTTTTTAATCTGCGGTTTTATGCCAGGAAGTAAGAAAGCATTAGGTCATCTTTCAAAGTTTTTTTTTTTCTTTACTTCCTTGTGGCCGTCATTTACTGCGAGATAAAAATTATCCATTGAAATTGAAACTAAGAACTGACATTGAATATATAATTCGTAATAAAAAAGGACGTCATAAGTTTAAAAATATATACTTCTAGAATTAGTGGGGTTTTTTGCGAACAGATTCAAAACTAATTAAATTTCATGCAGGATTTTGTTTAGTACAATAAATAAAATCATAAAATACACTAATTTTACTACTATAAAGAAACTTACTTGAGTTGCTGCAAGAGGTAAGAAATATTACTCGATTTGAAATTTTAAAAACTACCACAACCACAGTGAGGGAGAAAGACTTTCATCAGTTTAAAAGGTAATCCCATAATACATCCGACTAGCCCTATTTAAAGAATGAGATGTTTCATCCTAAAAACAGGACCCGCCAGACAAAAGTTTCTTTTTTTTTGCCAGTTTCGACAGGACGAAGATGAATAACACAATATTATTGATATAAATTGATACGAGTTAACACTAAGCCCATTGCACACGCTTTGTAGAATTTCCGGGTGTAATCTTCAACCGCCGTCTACTTCTGTTCTGTGTCTATCCCGCCCTTGTATCGACGACAGCTTCTAAGAGACATTTGATGTCGAGCACACACGTCAGATGTATGTATTCAATAAATAAATACTCCAAGTTAATACGAATTAAAATCACAGTACTTCACATTTCGCAAAAAACGAATTAAAATACACGCGTACATAAAAACAAACTTTGTTTGAATTACAACGTATACCACTTCGAACGAAGACATCTAAAACGCATGCGCAACTGGGAGTGCTAGTGCCCCCTGGTGGTTATTGCGTCGGAAGAATCAAAACATCTTAAATTAAGACACGTTTAAAGCAATGAAGTGTCTTAAAATAAGACGTTTGCGGATATTTTAGACATTATTCTCAGTTCGTTTACACCATGGTCATAGTAAGACGCTTATGTATCTTAAATTAAGACATCTATAGTGTCTTAATTTTCAGATTAAGACACTTAAGTGTCTAAAATTCTTTTTCAGTCACATATGTGTCTAAATTTAAGACGCTTCTATTTGCAGTGTACGTAAAAAAAAAAGAATCAATTAAGTGGTTAACCCCTTAACAGTGACATTTGTTTTCTTACAAAAAATTAAAAATGGGGCTGGACACCACTTTTTCCATACTAAAATATCTAATCGAAAAATATCTGACAATCAATAAAGATAAATTTACAGTTACAAATTAGTGGTATCAAAATGCTTTTAATAACGAAGCAAGCAAAGTGTTCTTGCCCGAATCCAGTTCGGGCCACACTGTTAAGGGGTTAATAATTAATTCCCTTTCATATCCCAATTAGATAGGGGATCGAATTATCTGCTGAAATGGATCCCTTTTTACTTTAGTTTTTAATTAAAGTGCATGCCTATCAGTTTGTTTCTTCGAATATCAGTACAGCGATTTCTTTGCAACAATTATGAAAAATTACAGACCGATTTTCATACAAAAATTGATATTCATATGTAAAAAAAGAAAATCTACATTTGCTCTGAAATTTTCAAATCTATATCTTAAGTAGTTAACTTGCCTCGTCTAAATTCTAAAAAATTGTCTGAATTCCCTGCGAAAACAATCGAATATTATATTGTTATAACTTTTTATTTTTTTATTTTAATGATATAATTCGTTGTTTTGCGTCGGTGGAGTGGTTACGGGAAGCTAAGATGTGAAAAGAGGCCCCACGCACTTCTTAAATGTTTCAAAATATATGAATTTTGATCCTTTTTGGCAAATTATAACCATTTGACACATTATAATGAAAATTCTGAATATTCCTATTGGGGGCCCTCCATTAGTCAGGCCTTCCGTCCGATTGCAAAATCATCCGATTACCAACGGTGGGAACATCCACCAGTGAAAAGGAATAGAAATTTTTTCATTATTCATGGCAGCAATGTTTCACGTAACGTTTATATGTAGGACGAAAATATCTACCAAAATTTACTGGAGGAAGTTTGCCCCGCTGTTAATCTGACCCTTTTGTAATAAGACGTTTCACACTTAATGACATAATATAATGGATTTTGTTAACCCCTTAAGGGCCAGTGGGACATATTGTATCCCACATCAAGATTAGCACAAATATATTTATTTAAATTTTACTTTTAGAACTTTGGTGAAAACTTTGCAAATTGCATTTCCTTATTTTCAAATAAAATTTTTCAAAAATCCCGTTGTGATTTTAAAATTAAACAAACTCAATTACTTATCCCTGTAAAGGTTAAATACCGTTTATACTATCGTATAAGTCAAGATCTAAATAAAAAGGAACAACCAGGATATTTGGAAAATCTTACGCATCCGTAACGTGTATGTGCGCTAACAGTCCTTGACAGAAAAGGGAACAATTTAGGAAAAATAATTATTACCAAATAGAAAATAAAACCCTAAATATAGTTCCTAAGAAAGAATGTTAATAGTACATTATTATTCATAGTCATCTTCCTCTTATTTAATCGCAAAATTGATAGTGATTTTATCCGATTGATCCCTTAACTCTCGCTTCCGTCAATATGACGGGCTGAGGTGTCATTGTCTGTCTCTCGCACCCGTGATATTGCCAGGCTGAAGACTTAAAAACGGAAAAAACTTCTAAAACCAGAAAAAAATAATTGGTATTTCCATATCATGTCTTCAAAACTTCACATTTGAGCTCCTTTTGTACGACCTATGTTTGAGTAAATTATGGATTCTGAGGGATCAAGCATTTCTGATGATAGGGGAGCTAGGGGATGGATGGGACATTCTCAGTGTTTCAAGCAAGAAACATTTGTTTTAAATTGCTTCCTATCCCCATAAAAGGCTCTGCCACAGTGTGCTTCAGAACTAAAAGTAGGACCACATTGCTGTTTTCATTTTCCTTCCAAGTTGCATTTTCTGAAATCTCTGCTTAAAAGCAAGTTTTTTTTACATTTGAAGATGTGAAATATCTTATACAATATAAAAAATTAAGCTATGTTGTAGTTATTTAATTTAAGGTTCAATATCGATAATTAAAATGAATGAATAGTAACCATTGTGACAAAATAATTTTTGAGGCAAAATGGCTGAGAAGGAAATACATACACCATAGGGATGATTGGGACACTTCAAATGGGGAGGAATGGGACATTCTCATTCATCCCTAGAGATGTTGAAATTTTTATTTATTAACTAAATAGTATTATATAGGTTGATAAATTAATAATTTTCGTTAATTAATAGTATTAAATAGTATTATATGAGTTGTTATTGTTTAAAATTTCTGAATGTTATTTATTGTATTGTAATAATTATTAATGTATTATCAAAAAATTGGCACTAAAACTTAATCAAAATAGATAAAATTATTAGAAATAGTATATGTTTATTGATCAAATGGGGGAAATTCTATTGAATTTTGAAATGTTACACAAATAAATACTCACCCCGAACATACTGGTCGATCGGAAAATCGTGTCGTGTTGGGAAAATCAATTCGCACCGGAAAATTCTATCGTTTAACTATTAGACTCTGATTCCGATATCTAGTGCTATTAGCCGTATACTGCTGATATTCTTTACTTTACCGGCACCTTATGATATGACACACGACTACTCATACCCAGGGAGTAGAGTTGCTTCGCAACTGGGCATCCCATTGACCAGAACTCCAGTTCCTGTGTTTAATAATTACTGGGCAGAATTTTCAGGTACGAATTGATTTTCCTAACACGACACGACTTTCCAATCGACCTAGTAATTTCCGTTCTGCATGTTTCTAAGATACATTTAATTAATATTAATTAATAACTTATGATTAAAAATTATTAGCTATGCCATAGTTAAAAGACATTTTGCACTTTCATTTCAAATCTAAAATGCCTCATAAGTGGGAAAAAAGAACAGATTGACAGCCGAAGTCTGCATTAAAAGTTAAAACTGCAATAAAAGAAGTTATTGAAAAAAAAAACATATCGATTCGTGCTGTAAAATCATATATTGCAAATATAATTACATATAAGGTTATAATTATCAATTTTAAATTGGCAAAATGGAATACAGGGAGGAAAATCTTTCTGTCCCATCCATCCCTATTAGTGTCCCATTCATCCCTGCAGAGGGGATTATTGGGACAGGGCGGAACGTTTCTTTGATTTCATAATATTTTTCTGAATATATCATAATGTAGAATAAATATTGTTCATATATGTTGTCAAATACCTAATGTATGAAATGCGATATATAACATTGATAATAACTTAAATTAAAAAATTAAAAAAATATTTTTGTGAAAATGTCCCATTCATCCCCCACCTCCCCTATATGATTTGAACTGATAGTCAACATTTTATGCATATATATTCATAGCTGCCAACTTGTACGGATTTTTGCTACCACTAAAATTTAATAGAAATGTCTGATTAATTTAATTATCAGCAATATCTGCAATTCGGTGATTGAACTAGGCAAAATTTACTATTAAATTTTAGTCGTAGCAAAAATCCGTACAAGTTGGCAGCTATGTATATTATTTTAATATTATTTGTAAAGTAGTATGTAAAAAGTAAGTATCTTATTAATTTGTATGATGTAAAACAAACATTAAGGTGCAAAATCCTCACTTTTCGGCAAATGTGAATTTGTACTATAACATCTTTTTTTTTTTTTTTTTTTTTTTTTTTTCGCGTGAAACATACAACTAATTGCATATTTTATTTAGAAATCTTTTAATTACTCAATTTCTGCAATAAAAAATAAGTACTTTTCTGATAGTTTTTATAAATATTAAAGTATCCTTAAAGGTTTTAATAAAGAGAAGATAACTATGCAGAAATACCGGTATTCAGCCTGTTAGTCATCGCGAATTTGGGGTTCTACTTGTAGGAGGGTATACATGGTATGAATCCTTCAAAAATACGAAAACAACCAATTTTCCATCAATAATTATTACCTAAGAATAAATTAAACTTTATACACAGGGTGTCTACAGATCATATAAAATCACAGTCAAATAAGATCGATAATACCAATATTTACTTACAGAAAAATTCGCCTTATTTATTCGCGCGATTAAACAAGACGAATTTCTCTATAAGAAAAGACTGTGATTTTCCCTGATCTGTAGACACCCTGATACAGTAATCCCTTAACATTCGCTAGGGTTAGGTTCGCGAAAACCGTCGCGAATGTCAAAATCACGAATTTTAATAGTATCTTTTCGTGCATAAAAGGTGGTTAATTTTTATGATTTTTTTTTTTTTTTTTTTTTTTTTTTTTAATTAGAGAAGAGCAATTGAAACGTAAAAATATATTTATTAAGCATTAACAAGTACATGATGTAAATATATTTGAATAATTATAAACATATTGTACAAAGTTCAGTTGCTAGTTGTCTGAAAAAAATCACAGATATACGATTGTTTCTAAGAACATATATTTTTGTTATGACTTTACATATAAGGAAAAGTTGCGGTCTCGATTTCTCTTTTAAATTTAAGAATCCCCACCAGTTAAGAATCGCATCTTATGGTTTTCTCAGCAAGTTGCTGTTGAAGCTTTAAAATTTCCCATACAATTTGTACCAAAAAATTTTCGCTTGGAATAAAAATTTTGAATTTTAGAAAATTTAGAATTTTTTTTATTTTTAGCATCAAGTCATGTTTCGGGTTTCTCGGAATTATTGATCTATATTTTGCCTCAGTACCAGGGTTGAACTTATCAAAACCAGGAGACCGGTGTTAAATAGTTCATGGAATTGGTAAAACAAAGCGAATTTATTTTTTTTTAAATATTCTTTATAAAACAAAATTATCGAATAATCATGTTAAGTATGCGCGGATGTTGAAATGTTATTCATTTTTTATTTTGCGAATAATGTTAACCCGCTCGCTGCGCAACCCGAGAGTTTCTCGGGCAACGTAAAAGTAGCAAAATTTGCGCAACCCGAGATTTCATCGGGGATGCATTTTCTTCGTCTAATTAATCCTCCGTGATCATTCCCGCAAGTTACTTTTTATTGTAAATTTTGCTTTATCTAATCGGGGGTTTTCCCGATTAAATCAGATGAAAATCTCTGTTTTGAAAAACCGGTGGCAAAAGAATTAAAAATTCTTAAAAGACGCTCGTCGCGAAGGAATTAAATACGCAATTTTCGAAGCTACTTTGATAAAACAATTACGCAGCGAGACGTTTTAACCCCTTAATCGTCGCGTAATTTTTGGAAAATGTCTTCAAAAATCGTCGATTTTTTTTATTGCCCGATTTTATTATTCATAAAATTCTGAGGTCATTAGTAAAGGAAACAGAGTATTTTTTTTTTCAAATTTAACCCTTTCACGAGTGGTGGTAAGTTTATGAAATCCCTTAATTTTAATATCCAAAAGTCCAGTAGCACCAGAATTTTAATACGAAAGTTTTCCTTTACTAAATGTGTTGAAAAGTGACTTTTTATTATTTATATAAAAATCTGTTCATAAATTCCGGTGTCAATCATTTATTTCAAGATTTTAGAAATGAATGGGCTTTATCACTGAAAGGGTTAAAGTGTTCAGGGTGAATAAAATTTTTAAAATTCTCAGTTTTATTTATGTTATAGTTGTTTTTTTTATACACACATGACGTGCAAGGAAACTTCAATGAAATGCTGTAACTTGTGGTTTCGCTTTAAGTAAAGGTAAAGGCATGTATAAATCAAATAATTTCTTATATTACTGCAAAAACGATTATTTTATTCAAATTTATTTTCAAAATCGGCATTCAATATATTTTTCAAAATTTACTAATTTTTCAGTTTATGGAAAATTTTGAAACATGGTATGCATAGTCCTACATTACAGTTCTTGCAATCATAACTGGTTTCTTTTATAATTTTTTTCCATTTTTATTCACATGTGATGAACAAATTTTTCATTCTCTGTAAGGATTTTCCTTTTTTTGCGTAGGGGTCATAAAAACCAGAAAACGGCGTTCATACAAACCATTTGATGTTGGTAATTGTACTTGTATACAAATTATTCAGATGCGCACAAACAATCCAACTTTATACAATTTTGGATTAAGATGATTTTGAGGATTGTGAGCTTCATTATTCCAAAAATGTAAATATATCTTTTAATTCGCTGTACCAATTGTACGTCATAATATCGCGAAAAAATGGTGTCTTAACAGATATTGTTTAGTACAATATGTACTTTCTTCCGTTTTTTTTTTCTTTACAATTTCATCGAAAATAGTAAGAGAAAGGAACAATAGCATTTCATTTCAAGAAACAGGTTGACATTCCAGTCAGCCTTTCTCTCTTTTTTCTCAAACCACGTTTCCCCAATGATCAGCATATCGATTAGTTTCGATTACAATATTATCCACTAATTCATCATTTATAAAATGTTCATAGTACTGCAGAATACCCTAAATGGCATCAAACGAAATGTTAATCTCAGTCTCCGATTTGAATTTCAAGCATGGAGATGCGTAATCGGGAATACTTGAAGAAATTTTAGGCCACTGACGTACAGGTAACGAAATATTGGCATCATCATCACTATCCGATTTTTCTGAGTCAAACAATCTAACAGAAATGGAATCTTCTGATTCCTTTTCAGATATCTCAACACTAAACTCTTTCTCTTCGCTTGAGCTACTCAACATTGAAATTTATAAAGCTGTAACCCAGATGTATTCAGATTTGAAACAAGTAAAACACTTGTTTCACAACGGCTACAATTTCTTAAAATTAAGCATTCTGATCTTAACCACTTAACCTAAAACAACTTGTGAGACTCATGGTATTGTATTTGGGCCAAAACAGATTATTACGGGCCTAGTCCGTAGTCAATGATCGAGCCGAATGTAAATTCTTCTTACCACTAAAATTTTATAGTAAATATTATCTCATTTAATCTTCAAAATCTCATGATGAAAAAAGGCGAAAATCTCTAGTAAATTTTAGTGGTAGACATGGATTTGCCAAACCGTGGAATGGCTCGAAGACTGGAAGATCCTGTTTACGTTTTGGACCCAGGCTGTTGAGACGTAAATCGTAGGTTAAGGGGTTAAAAGCAAATTTGTCAATTCAGAGTTTCCACCTTTTAAGCGCCTAACCCTTAAATGCGCGAATTTTTATTTTGTTTCGAAAAAATTACGTATGATACTCTGAAAGGTTTATAACACGGGAAAAATAATAAAAAAAATCAGAGATATATTTTCCATATAATACGACAACCTTTTCTTCTGTTGCACATCTGCAACTGAGTAAAAACTACTGTCATGTGGCTGTTTTACGTTAAAATAATGCAAATTAGTAAATTCTTTAATACGTATGTCTCCAAATACCTAATTTTATAAAACTTAACCTTTAACCCTTTAATTCCCATAATAGAATACGTTCTAGAAATTATGTAATTCAGAGAATCTGACTTTACAACTAGAAAGTATCAATAGTTAATTTCGCTTTTTTTAAATACGGAATGTCTGTTTTTTAATTAAAGCAAATATTACTATTTTAACTTTCTGGTGTGAATTAGGTATATGCGAATTAAAAAAAAATCTATTAAATTCAAAACAATGTTGCCTGCATATATGCAAAGCTGCGCACTAAAGGGTTAAGCATCCCTTAACGGACAGATGCTGCCATAGTGGCATAAGGCAATTAATTCGTTGCTCAACACTACCTGTTTAAGGAACATTTGTGCTTGATATTTTACAACATATGCAAGAGTAATTTACTAACAACTTTACTTATAAAATATAGTGGTGCGAATACTTATAATATTATAAATGTCAATGTGTGTCCGAAAGTTTGAAGGAATTCAGCGTCTAAATGGATGAATTGATGCTTTTGTATTTTTGGATATAGATGGATTACAACCAGGAAATGAACATAGGCTATGTTTAATTTATTTGATTCAAATATTTTGCTTAATAATTCAAAATTTCATTATTTTTCATACACAATGAATTGACATTTTTCCGATAAAATTTAACCATCTTCCTTTTTTTGTTGCCAAAAAATAAAAACCCAGAATAATAATTTAATTTCCATTTGAAAGATTAAAACGGAAAAGTTCAAGTACTTTTAATAATACAAGGTGCATGAATTTTGAGTAAGTGCAGAAAGAAAGCAAATGTCACGTCATATATGGAAAATAAAACGGATATGCTTTGATGTTGAAATAAAATGAGATTGTGTTATGTTATTAATTCTTATTATTTAAAGAAAATTGTTATCAATGGTAACGGCTTATCGTCTGCGCACGGTTAACATAAAGGTTTAAATTTTAATTTTAAATTTAAAAATAAAAATAAAAAAACTTTTGAAGAGCAAATGGATAGCAAATGTCAATAATATGCACAGTAAAATTATCAATGTCGAAAATGACGTAGTGATTAGCAGGGAATATGTATTTTAATTCTTAAAAAGTAAATTAACTAGATAGAAAGTTTATGTTCTGTAATCGGGTTAGTAGTCAATTTGCTTTTTTCAGAGAAAGAAATTTTGTGCAAAAGTAAATACATTGTTGTAAACAGGTTAGTTTTTTGCGTGGTAAAGACTTAATAATATTCTAGATGATAATTTCTTCGAGCACCTTTGATACCAAATATGATTCTAAAACATACAAAAAAGTATCATCCCATAATTTTCTTGGCACAGATGCCATATACGCAGCTGGTTTGGCGCGATCTGTTTTTGACCTCAATTTATCGAAAACGGATACCAGTTACATGTATATTTTTAAATTGTGTTCTATTACTTAAAAAAGGAAATAACAATAAATAAATAAAAGTTTCATTAAAAACTATAGAACAAAGCAATTTATATAATTTTAAAAGAAAATTAAAGTAAATAAATAATTTATTAATAAATAAACAACAAATGTCGGGCTGCCATGTCAAGCAAAATAATCTATTTTGGCGACAATTAGGTACCCTGGTGCGTATATGACATCTGTGTCATTTTCTTATTACTTCGTGATATAAACAGACATATCCTGGTTCAGCGTATAAACCTGAGTTATGTCAATGACCCAATAATAAAGAAATACCTTAAATTACTCATACTAGTCGCCCTTGGCTACCAGTTTGTTCTCCCTTAAAATTTATGTTTGGGAAAGCATGCTAAGCATTGTATCATGTTACTTTTATTCATAATTTAGTTTACATGGACTCCCTTAACTCCCTCGCTGCGCAACCCGAGATTTCCTCGGGCAACGTAAAAGTAGCAAAATTTGCGCAATCCGAGATATCCTCGGGGATTCATTTTTTCCACTGGCGACTATTTTTTTTTTTTTTTTTTTTAACTCGGACCACTTCTCAAATACGAAAAATTTCATATTGACTTTAACAACACCTACAAGAGAAATGTACTGCAGAATTGATTTTCTTACAATAGTGGTGCGAGACTATAAAAATAGTCGCCAGTGACAACCCTGATTTTGCCTAATTTCTAGTATCCTATCACATCTAAGATCCTCAACTCTTTTACAAAAAATATTTACATATTTAAACTCTAAGCTATGTATAGATTTGAAATATGTAATAAAAAAATGCACAATTTTTTAACTTATTTTGATAAAAAAAAAAAAAAAAAAAAAAAAAAAAAATACGCAGCGAGGGGGTTAAATATAATATAATCCCTTAAGCTAATATTAGTTTTTGTTGCATTAAAATATCTCAATTTGTTGATTTTCTGTAAGCAAGTAAACTCTATTGGCTTACAATGGAAGTCTATGTGAATTTGGCTAAATATTAGAGATATCGCAAAGTTAGCGTCATTTTTGGCGACAAACTTGGCGGCATTTGGAAACAGAACAGGGTCCCCTGTGGTAAACCCCTTATAGGTATGGTGATGCATTAAATGCCGTTCAATAACCAATGAGATGCGTTTCCTTTGGGCGTTGCCATTAAACAATTAATAAATAATTGCGATTTCTCTGCCACGTACGATAGCGTAATATATATATAGATTGTCTCCTATAAAATGTGATAAATAACTGGTTTATTATGTATGTTTTTAATTATCAGAAGGGAAATGCTTTGCTTAATTAATTCATTTCTTCTTTTTATGTTACGTGAACGACGTCACGGGTAACAGCTAGTAGAATATAAAAATAGAATCATGTATTTACGGCTTATATTAATTTGGGGAGCGAAAAATACAAAGTAGATACCAGAAAAATTAGCTAAAGTCATGAGACATCCAGCCGCTGCCACCGAAATACTCAAGGCCAGCTGACACGAATGTGACGTCATCATTAATCGACTGGCTGCTCACTAGTGTTGGAATTCACTCCGGAAAATTTTGAATAGCATTTTTCTATTCTTTTATTTGTGGAATATCTGCCACCTTATAAAACAATAAAAACTATTTAAACTTATTAGTAAGAATTCGGAATCCCTAAATAAAAATTCAGTCATGTGCGAAATGCCAGAGTTTTGTTTAATTTATTAACACATTTCAGTGATTCATAAAGTAAAAGTAAGTTATAACAAAAAGTGCTGTGAACTGAATAAATTTCCTGTAAAACATGCTTGCCGTTAATGGGTTAAGACGTTGCCATCGAAGTACTCAAGGCTAGAGGACACGAGTTGTAACGTCATCAACAATCGACCGAATTCTCACTATTGTTGGAATTCGCACCGGAAATTTTTGAATAGCAATTTCCTTTTGTTTTATTTGTGGAATATATATATAATCATATAAAACAATAGTAACTATTTAAACTTGCTGGTGAGAATTTAGATTCCCTAAATAAAAATTCAGCCATGTGCGGAATGCCAGAGCTTTGCCGCATCTGGCTGATTTTTTATTGGGGGATTCCCCTTTCCGGCACAGAAAAATTCTGTTCGTAAAATGATGAAATGGTTGACTGACGCCGGAATTTACAAACGACTTTTTTAGAAATTAAAAATGCTTTACTTTAAACTTTCATCGTAAAAGTAAAATTTTATAAAAAAAAATATTCTTAGTGTCGTTTGTAAGTTTGGAATTAAAATTAGGTGGTCCCGACCTGGGAGTACTGCGCCGGAAAGGGTTAAAGGATTACTGTATTAAGTTTTTAACAAAGTATATGAATGCATAGCTCCAATTTTGGAACAGTTTTTTTTATTAATAAAATATAAAAAAAAAAAATTTCCTAATTTAATCATCTAAATCCAACGGCTTTTAACGATTAACCTTCTTATTCTGAATGGGTCTCATCATTACCGTCTCAATACTCAAGGCCTCTGGACTGATTTCGTGACGTACCAAATGAAGATTAACCCCTTTAAGGGCAAGCAATTGCGTTTGTGTAATGCTTAATTCCCACCGGAAATTTAGAAAAATTTTATTTCAAAATAAGGAAAATCAATTTTACGACTTTTCTCCACTAAAGTCAGAAAACTAAAATTTCCTAAAAATTTTTCTAATGCATATCCTGATTAATCGTAGGTGGGATAAAATATATCCCACCGCCCCTGAAGGGGTTTTAAGGGGCGGCACTATATATTATATACCACCTACGATTAATCAGGATTTGCACCAGAAAAACTTTAGGAAATTTCAGTTTTCTGACTTTAGTGGAGAAAAGTCGTAAAATTGCTGTTCCTTATTTTCAAATAAATTTTTTCTAAATTTACGATGGGAATTAAGCATGACACAAACGCAATTGCTTGCCCTTCAAGGGATTAATCTTCATTTGGTACGTCACGAAATCAGTCTGGTGGCCTTGAGTATTGAGACGGTAATGGTCTCATCGACCCATTTCTATAATTCATTTCATTCGATTCGAACGAGAAATTTTTTCGTAAAGTAAGATAAATAAAAGACACCGAAAACTAGTATAAATAAATACATTAAATAGTTTTTAAAGAAAATTCTGATGTGAAATGTTTTTATTAAGGTTGAGTAAAATTTCAACAGGGTAGGAAGGTTATACAAGTAAAAAATTATGTTAACCTTTTCACGGACAAAGTACTTCTGTTGCTAAAATGTTGAAATCATTGATTGACACCCAGATTTCAAACAAAATTAATTTGAGGTTAAGTAACGCCAAAATTTTACTTCAGAATTATGGTGTCAATCAGGCATGGGGATGAAAATTAATTGGGATATGTTATATCCCACCGCCTTTCAAGGGTTACAATTTAGTGGTAACAAAAAGCTGCACAAGTTGGCAATTATGTGACTAGTACAGTATTTTACACACAATATAAATTTTATCATTTTTGTTTAAAAATTATATTTAAATTTATATTTATATTTATAAAATTAATTTTATGGCTGTTATGTAACTAAACATTTGGTATCTATCTGTGTGCATAATTTAATTTTAAATGAATATTTTTTGTAGCAAAAAATATTCGCAACCATGATTTACTGAACCTCTATAACACGAGGGGCCAAACTTGATGCGCGGATCGCAGAGATACTGACTATATCAGAATAGTATAATTCGACTTATTTAATGATAAAAACTCTCCGATTTTAAAGATTTCATTGGGAATAACGGCACAAAGCCGCCCCACCTCCCTGGAAAAAATTGGACATTCCAACGCTTTAAGTAAATAAATAATATAAGAACGTATGTTTCGGGCATTAAAAAAATTAATTTTTACCCAAAGATGCTGGACAGCAGTGTGCTTGCATGCCAGATGGCTAATTTCCACAATTTATTCGGAAAATATTCTTCACCTTATATAATGCAAGAAATTCTGTGTTTAAAAAAGATATTCAGGAAAGGTGGGGACAATTAGAATCGTATTCTCTGATGTAGGATGCTTTTTTTATTTTACATTTTAAAATTAAAAATTTTTAAAAATTATGTACTCTTAAAAGAAATATATGCAGTAAACATTTTCTTGAGAAACCAAATTTTCAAAATAAGAAGACTTTCTTGAAATATAAATTCATTGTTTTCTAGAAAGTTTATTGAAATATCTGAGAACTTTCATCAAAGATAAAAAAGAATAAAATTATTAAATAAATTTATTAAGTTATGTTTTAAATACAACAAATACTCTTTCTCCCGTAAAAATGAATAAATAGTAAATATTAAGAATTTACATTTATTTTCCAAATTCAGAAACTTAATTAAATAGAAATTTAATTAACAGAACGGATTATCTTTAACCCACAAATAGTTGACTTTTCTGTAAAATAACAATTCTTAAACACACGAAATTCGTTTACAAAAGGGGTTATATAAGTATAACATTATTATTCAAATGATTACTAACCAAAACTTTGAAATCATATTTATTAGGTAGATATAAATAATTCAAATATATGTTTCTGGGAACAATTAAATGCACTTTGTTTTGACAAGGACTCTTGAAATCTTATAAGCCTTTTTACAAATATAGGACGAGACATAATAAACTCATCAAGATTTTTTATTATAAAGGTTAAAGAAATATATAGCTGCAAACTTTTACGCTTTCCTGTACCACTAATATTACATGGAATTTTTTGTGAATTTTTAATCGAGAATGTCTGCAATTAAATAAATCAAAAATATCCACTAATCCCTTCAAGGGCGGTGGTTCATTTTTGGACCACTTAATTTTAATCCCTAACTGCCACATTTTCTCCAGGATATTTGAATGAAAAATTTATTTTTATTAAGTACGTGAAAAAAAAGCTTTTGCTTATTTCGAAATAAATTTCATTGTAAATTCTCATGTCATTCACTCATTTCAGCATTTTGAGAATAGAAGTACCTTGCCCCTGAAAGGGTTAAATATTACACTCATGTTCAAAATTAAGAGAATTTTCAGATTTGGTCGATTATCCGCAGAAAGAAATAGAATAGCAATAGAAGGTATGGTCCCCTCTTACGGTTATAAAGCTCTCACAACGTGAACTCATACTCGAAATCAGGTGTTTATGGGTCCCTGTTGCAGTTAGTCTCATTATTCCAGCAACGCTGTTTTACGGTCATGGGTGGTTCAGGGTGTTTAAAAGCAAGTTCCAAATTTACTCCACAGAGTGTCCCAGACCTGTATGGCTTATGTATAGCTCTATATGGTTTATGTCTGGATATCTGACTGGCCAATCCATCAAGCAAAAATCCTCACTTTCCATGAATTCGTCGACCAGATAACCTTTTTCTAGGAGCGTGTTGTAGTTCATTAAAATGAAATCAGGGCCGACTGCATCTCTGAGAAGGCGAACATAAGAGACACACAAACATATCATCCCTACACCTCGCACCAGTCATAGAACCTTTGCCAAACACTGGAAGGGATGTACGCAAATCCAACATAATGCCTGCCCAGACCACCAAACCTCCACTGCCATAGTGATCTTTTTCTCGGAAGTTGGAAGGCATGTAGCGGATCCCTGGTTTTCTGCATGTGAAAGTACGTCGAGAAATTGTATTTAGGCTGAGCAGAGACTAATCAGCGAATAGGATTGACTCCCATTGATCCCTGGTGCAAAGTCGATGATTTCTGCGCCATACGAAACGGGATCTCCTGTATGCAGAAGTGAGCGGGATGCAAGAAGCCTTGAAACAGACTGCCTGTGGCTGCATAAATTTCACGAGAGAGCTGAACAGCTGTTGCATTTTGTTACACCTCGTTGCACTGGACAAATAGAAACATATGTTGGTCGTCTTTGTAATTGGACGACCTTGCTCAGGCTTTATCTCTATGGATCCAGTGTCCATAAACTGTTTCCATAAGTTGGACACGACGCCGGGTGTTACATTGTAGTCTCTATGAATCTGCACTTAAAAATGTCCTTTTTCCAGTCTTCCCGTGATTTGCCTCCTCATTCCACCAATCAAACGTTTGTGGTTAGTTATTTTTACTGTTTACATTTGAATTTCATCGAATGTTTCAAAACAATACCACGATATTCAACGAGGTGTGTGAACGAACAAAACGCTAAAATTGCTACGCTCGCTTATAAAACCTATTCCTCTACCCACTTCGCCCATACACACGTGTACGCTTACGAATTCGACACTAAAGGGTTACATATTTGTTTCGAGGCATTTGTTTTACTTTTCGTTAAGTACATTTCACGAAATTTGACAAAAAAAGCAAATTCTCTTAATTTTGAACACGAGTGAACAGAAAAGTACTGAATTTGGAGGCTACAGAAGTACCTTTAACACGTTCACGTCGGCGCGGTGGGTCACACTCGACTGTCTCAGAGCTGACAAGTCTCCGGCTTCTTGGATACCAGTATTTTAATACAGAATATGTTGTTTGATTTAATTGGATCATTTGGGCGATTTAAAGGAAAAACATTTTGTCTAAAATAACAATGGTGTGCAAAAAACCGGAGACTTGACAACTGTGAGACAGTGGGGTGTAACCCACCGCGCCGGCGTGAACGTGTTAAACATTTTCCAACCTAACGGAAAAGGGTTCTTATTAACCAAAATAGTATACATATGTATTGAAACAGAAAATTTATTTAATAAAATATTTCTGTCTATGTCAGGGAAGTCAAAATCTGGCTCACTGGATACCACTAAAATTATATAGTAATCATTGCATTATCTAATCATCGAATCTCTGTGATTCAAGAAGTAGACTATTTTTTAAAAAAATCAGTGGTTTCCGGGATCACAGCTTGACTCCGCTAGTGTATGTGATGTGCATTTATTGTCCTTTTTTAACTAAAATGCCTTATTCAAAACATGTGTATGTGACTGGGGTCAAATTCAATAGTTTTACGTATATTAGGCAAGTATGGCTTTATATTTCAAAATGCAGGATTCCCACGAACAATCATTTTTCAACAAAAAAATTTGTGATGCCTTTCTGCAACATGTACAAAAATATATTCTTTAGAAAAACTGGTGATCAAATCAGTCGTGTGCAGCATACCTAAATATGTACACATTATTCACAATACTTTTTTAGTATAATTATTATGTATGAGCAGGAGTGTGAAAATTTAGGCACCAGTGGGCAGTCTCTCACCACTAAATTTTATTCGTTATTTTTCATCCTATATTTCATCTAAATTTTTTGCAAGAATTCTAAAAAAAAAATTAAGTGAAAAAAACTATTAAAATTTAGTGGTGATAGACTGCCCGCTGGCGCCTAGATTTTTACATCACTGTGTATAAGAATTCCCAGTTGAAGCTTTTATAACAATTATTCAGTCGCATTGAATACCTTTTTGAAAACGTGGGAATTTGAAGTTTCTGCAATGGGCGTGACTGAGAAATTAATGGTTTAAATTATGTTGTCCATTCTGAATATTTTTTTGAAAATAGAATTTTATTCAATTTTTACTTCAGCTACATTGGTGTTAAATTTGGCTATAAAGACATTTATTCCATTCTTCTTTCTTGCCGCTTCTCAAGGGTTGCCAGTTTGGCCTTTTTAAAAAAAATCACAAAATCGAAATCACACCGAGAATTACTACAGAAAAATAGTTACTATAATTACAAAATGTCTGCCATTATATAAAGCTCAAAATATTATTTGAATTTTGTAGTAACAATCCGAAAATTCTAAATTTAAAAAAAGGCCAAACTGGCAACCCTGCGCAAGTCTTCAAAATCTTGCATTGTAAATACTACGAATTAACCATATGAATAATAATTCTTTACAATGAAGACTTACTGTTAGATACCTAATTGCGATCAAGTAATATTTAGTTGTTTCAGTTAATTTTCAAAATTTTATGTTACATATAAACAATTAAAACCGAATAATATCTAATAAGTCCATATCGATCAGTGTCCCAGATTGTTGATTGCCGTCGCTTTTTCGAAATAGAAATATTCGGCCTATTTAAAAATAGATTGAAAATTCTGAAAAATAAGGCGAATTATACTATTTTAAAAAAGTGGTGACAGTCAAATATTCTGAATTTAAAATGTCCCCAATCTGGCAACACTGATGCCGATATAATGCTTAACCCTCTCGCTGTGTATTTGTTTTATTAAAATAGCTTCAGCATAATTAAAATACTTCTTTTGCCACCGGTTTTTCAAAACAAAAATTTTTGTCTAATTTAATCGGGAAAATGCTCCGATTAAATAAGGCGCAAAATTTACAAAAAAATAAATAAATAAATAAAATAACTGGTGGGAATGATCAAGGAGGAATTATTAGACGGAAAAATGCATGCCCGAGAAAAACTCGGGTTGAGCAGTGAGAGGATTAGCCCCTCAATAGGTTTGTCCGCACACTGTACGTGCAAGAAGAATTTCCTTGTTTCGTTACTAAAAGCTTTTCGACACCAGTAATTTTAAACTGCAATATTAACTTTATCTAATAGCAGATATATTTTGATTATATGAGGGGTTCACAACCATAGTAGACTAAGTCCATTTAGAAGGTGCATAAAATTTGTTTTATCTACTCCAACAGTGAGCCGAGCATGTTTTGACATACTTTCTCATATATGGCATCTGTTTACAGCAGGGGTGGCCAACAGTGGCACGCTGCACCCTACTAAAATTTTATAGTAATCATTGCCTAATCTAATCATCGAATCTCTGCGATTCAAGAAGTCGGCTTTTTCTTTAAAAAAATTAGTGGTAACCGGCGTGCCACCGTTGAACACCCCTGGTTTACAGACTTCGTCAATGTGGGAGTGAATAAAACAGATTTTATATGCACCTTCTAAATGGACTATATAATTTTTTTCAAAATGGACTTGGTCTACTATGGTTGTGAGCCCCTCATATAAGGCGAATATTTTAGTACGATAAAAGGGGTATATTGTTCCTACTTTTAGTTTTTGTGTAAAAAAAAATGAACCTCTTAAGTGGTTAACACTAGAACAGAAAAGCGGTGAATTTGACGCGGGCCAAATAAATATATTTCGATTCAAGCCAGAAAGATCTCCATAAATAAGTCAAGTATATACCACACAGAAGGAAATTAAATTTTTAACACATTCTGGTGCAAGTATTTGTGTTTCTGTAGTGTAGAATTCACACCGGTATTTTTGAAAGATTTTTGTTTCTAAATAAGTAAATGCAATTTTCCCACTTTATTTCCCCCTATATTATAAAATTAAAATTTAATTAACACTAGAACGCCCGAAGGAGTCGATCCGACTCCGACCATATGATTCTATGTCAACTTGGACCAGAAATTCTTTCATAGAATAAATTAAATTTAAACAACGCAGATTTACGTTAAATAAATCAGTCAAACAATTTTAAATAAAAATTCTGGTGCCATGCTGCTGCTTTCATAGTAGAAGCACGTTTTCTTTGCGCCTGACGAAGAAAGACTCAGATCTTTCGAAAGGCCTAGCGCATTTAAAAATTTTTGATGGTGTTTTAAGAAGATTTTTTGTTCTTGTTCTTAAAAATTCTGGTGTAAAATATATTCATGAAACTTGAGTAAAATTTCCGGGCGTTCCAGTGTTAAAATATTCTGGTGCAAATCTTGATTAAAATTAGTGGGATATAATATATCCCAAGGTGTTAAGTTAGCACTAAACGTCGGGGGAATTTCACTAATGTTTAAAAAAAAACATTTCACACCATAATTTTTATTTAATACTATTTAACATTTTATTTAACTTATTTCTGTACAATTTTTAATATTTTCTAAGAAGCGATTTATGGTTCGAATCGAATTATTTTCATTTGGTATAGGTTACATCATGGATGTCAAACTGTGGCACGCAGAATACCAGTAAATTTTAATACTAATCATTGAATCTCTATGATTCAAGAATTCCCGCGTTTAAAAAAAAAAAAAAAAAAAAAAAAAAAAAAAAATTAGTGGCATCCGGTGGGCCACAGTTTTATACCCTGGGATAAACCAACGTTTGTTGAAATATATGAGGAGATCACAACCATAGTAGGCCAAGTCCATTTTGAAAAACAATAATATAGTCCATTTAGATGTGCATAAAATCTGTTTTATTCACTGCCATATTGAACGAAGTCTGTAAACAGATTCCATATATGAGAATGTCTGTGAAAAATGCTTGGTTCACCGTGGGAATAGCATAGCTGCCAACTTGTACGGATTTTTCTAGCCACTAAAATTTAATAGAAATTTTTTGAATTATTTAAACATTAAATTTGCTTGAATTTCGGTGATTCAATTAACTAAAATTCACTATAAAATTTTAGTGGTATGAAAAATCCGTACAAGTTGGCAGCTGTGGAGTAGATAAAACTGATTTATGCACCTTCTAAATGGACTATCTCATTTTCAAAATGAACTTGCTCCACTATGGTTGTTAGCCCCTCATATAATGCCAAACAGTATTAATTAAAAATTCTGATTTAATGTTTGTTTATATGATTTTAGTAAAATTTTACGCCGTTTTAGTTTTAAGTTAGCATCTTTAAAATTAGTGTTTTACCCGGGGTGTTTACAAGGGAATTTAGGGTACAGTACTACCCCGACTTACGTCACCCCCAGGGATGAGAGCGCTAAGACCGAAATGGCCGATCACTACTACTAAATTTTAATAATATTTCAAGCATTACTTACTGACAGAATTTCTGAGATTTAATAAAGCAAAGAATGCTATTAAAATTTTGTGGTAAAAATAGGTCATTTGGGTCGGAACGCTCCCTTGCCTAGGGGTGACGTAAGTCGGGGTATTACTGTACTAGTATTTTCGAAAAACATAGTTTTTTACCTTTAAACAAATTTTTGCCTCTTTTTACTTACCACTCTTTTTTAATTGTATTCTTCGCCTTATTTAGCAGTAATTTTGTTTAGTTAAATTAGGCAAATATTACTATTAGAAAATAGTGGTAAAAAAGGCAGAATAGTTGTCTGGTTCAAAATAGTAATCTTCATCCTAATTAATTACATAATTTTAGCATTTGACTAAAGTGAAGCTTATTATTGAAAAATAGCCATACACTGTCACCCTTGCACGCACACTTGAAGCGCACCTACATCAAAATAATACAGCTAGCACTTCATTCTCAGTTATGACATTTTTTAACGTAAGTCAAATGTTTAATTTTATAAGTAAACACATAAGGAAACAAAATTTTCACAAAAGTAATAACAACTAGAAAACAGGAATTCCGCTTTTTCTAAATTTAGTGTCGCCCCGATAAAATATATATATATATATATATGTATATATAAATAGTACAAAACATATTTCAATTTTAATACTTAAAGCACACGCTTTTATTTTATGTAAAATTACTTCATTTGCATCCGCTTAAGAATTAACATTTACGATCCACTCTTAAAAATCTACAGTGAAGCATGCATAGGACGTCAATATCGCAAAATAATACATAAATGCTGCAAAAAGATGCCGTCATTAAAGAAACTCGACAAAAAAAGGCTATATGATTCACAGGCCTTCATTTGTTCGTAATATTAATATAGATACTTAAAATTAAATATAGTTTATAATAGCTCCAAGTTTTAACAGAAATTATTCGTTTATATTTTTTCAAAATAGCACGCATTTTAATTACATTTTCTTTTGGTTGTAATGAGAAAATGGCAACAAAAATTTATAATTACTATTTTTGAACTATTTTTCATGGAGGAAAGAGATAGATGGAGATGCAGTAAAGTGGCAGGGGAGGCGCCAAAAAAGTAAACCTAAAATGCACTGCATTAGGCACAAACACAAGCATGTTCTTTCACGAAAACAAATAAGAAAACTTTTATTAATACTGTTTCTAGTTCATAATTCAATGGAATGCTGATTTAGAATGCTTAAAAAATAAGCAGATCACTTTCATTTAGAGAAAAAAATGGACGGTTGAGGTCAAAGAATTCGGCCCTGTTGCAGGTGCTTGTTTTGTTTGGGCTTCCTAGTAAGAGCATTTAAATTTGAGCGATAACGCGCATCATATTGCAAACCGTTTTTACGTCATACTGCATCTCCATCTATCTCTTTCCTCCATGTTTATATTTCCTTTACTTTCTACAAAAATGGAGTACTTTCGTTGCCAATATTAAGTAAATGGCTCTAAAAACTCCAAAAAAATTAATATTTCAAAAATAAATAGAGATACAGTTTTCAAAAAAATTGCATTTAAAAGTACTTTTTTCCCCAATACTACGGTATCAAAATTGTAATTGTGCGTTGCTTAGAAGTTAAAAAAATTGCTATAGAGTATTTAATCGTACAATGATGCATCTGCTTTGTTTTACGCATGGCTTATACAACGTAACGTTATTTTTTGGGGACGACACAAAATAAGGTGGGAGAAAGAAATAGCATTCCAGGACCTAAAATAATAGCTTCGTATTTCATTTGTTTTTCTATTTAGAAAGTCTTTGCACACGTTGATTTTCATTTTACTGTAGTTGTTGTATTCAAGATATCCCTTATTGTCACTGTTCAGTCCAATCGCTAATTACTAAAGCATTAGTTTTTGAGCAGTGGTGGCCAACAGTAGCACGCTCGACACCACTAAAATTTTATGGTAATCATTGCTTTATCTAATTGTCGAATCTCTGCGAATCAAGAAGTCGAATTTTTCTGTACAATTTTAGTGGTATCCGGCGTGCCACGGTTGGCCACCCCTGTTTTAGAGCTATGAAATCCCAATGAAAAAATGTTCGTAATTGAACAAAAGTGCTAGAAAAGGAAAATCAAAATTTAATTAATCAGTAGAGCAGGGGTGCTAAACTGTGGCCCGCCGGATACCACTAAATTTTTATAGAAATCTCTGCCTTCTGTAATCGTCAAATTTCTGCGATTTAAGAAGTCGACTGTTTCTTTAAAAAGTTAGTGGTAACCGGCAGCCCACAGTTTGACACCCCTGCAGTAGAGTCTCCAAATATTGGTTAACCCGGGAGAACGCTCGCACACCCAGGTTATGAATGGTTTTTACTTTGTCACCAATAAAGACAAAAAATAATCGTCACCTTATTTCATTGGAGACAATTTTGCGATAAATGAAGTTGAAGATTACTTTTAAAAAGATAGTGGTGGCAATTGTAAAAACCGTACGCACTCCGGGTCTCTCAGGCCCGACGCGCGTCCTCCCGGGTTAATGGTCACCTCGTTACTTCAGTGTGACGTCATTTAGTGGTCCGTCAGAATTCCATATTCATACCTTCACTCAGTGTTGCCAGATGGGCTACTTTTTTAAAAATCAGATTCTTGATATACGCCACTATTTTGAAATGGCAAAATGTGCCTTATTTAATGACATATTAATTAAGGCACAAACAAAGTGAATTTTACCGTTTCAAAAAAGTGGTACCTATCAAGAAATCTGAATTAAACAAAAGTAGCCCACTGGCAACACTGCCTTCACTGTGGAAGTCTCAAAATAATGGCCATATTAGAGTCAATACCGGCTGTAGAATCAACTAATGACTTGACACAATGCAACGGTCGTGGTGACTTCTTCAACTTTTTTATTTAACACAAGAATGACCGCAAATATTACTCAAGTGTTATAAAAATATTTTACACGAGAATTTTTATTTGAAACTATTTATATTAGTTATTTAACGTATTTCTCCACAATATATATTTCACCTAATTTAGAAGGAAATTTCTGATTCGAATCCAAATATTTTTACTTGGTAGAGGTCAAAATTACGACTATGGCCGTTCTAGTGTTAAAAGCCAACCATAATTTTTTAATGCAAATCTTCCCTTTATTTGATAACAACGTTCAGGACTCAAATAAAGAAAAAAATTAAAAATTCATCTAGCTATATTAAATTTCATGTGTCAAAGTTAAATGTCAACAGCATAGACAATTTAATGCATCTTTTATTAAAAATATCTACTTTATAATATCGTTTATATGTCGATCTGAAAATTCAATGGAAATAATATGTTGTTCCGTTTTCACCCCTTAATTATCGCTCCCGTGATATTCAAGGGCTGTGACTTTTATTCAAATTGTTTGATTCACTCATGTTTTATAAAATAGTGTAATTGGTTTTATTATGGTATTATTTTACCTGTCATTAAATAAGGTGAATATTTCTTTTTCAAAAATGTGGTCCAATAAGCAATTTCAATTTTTAAACCGTAATTTAAGGCGACAGTTAAGGGTTAATACCAGTATTTTGAAATCGTTTAGCCGTTTATCGCCTTAATTAACTTTAGAAATCGTAATAATTTAATGAGATTAAATAAAGCGAAGATATCTGTAACAAAAACTAGTATCCAAACGAAAAACCATGAAAAAATTCTCGAATTTTAGGGTGTACTTATAGTCGAGTATTTAGGGTACCTATATTTCTGATTAGCATCTTTCACTTATTTATTCGCCAAACGTCTTCGAGTTCCACCACTAAAAGTTCACGAAAAATCTATTCGAAAATTACGGTAGATTTTTAAAACTAAATAGCGCTTGCTTCGAGATCTGCAACTTGTGAAGTTGCAACCCCCAAATTACATCAAAATTGAACACCTGAGTGGAAGAAGATGCTATGTAACAAAAATTAGAATTCGGGAAAATTGAAGTGAAAGTTTTTTGTTGTAATTTAGTTATTTATTTAATTCCTTCTTAGTAGCATATATTTGAATTTTAATAGGTGATTCTAAACTCCCCTAGAAAATAATATTAACATTTATTTATTAAATATAAGAAATTATTTTCACCATTAAAATTATTAAGAATAAAGATATTAAATATTAAAAAATATCTTGAACTCTAAATAGAATTTTAGCATTTTAGTTTTACTATATAATATAATGCCTAATAACAGTTTCATCGATAAAATAAAATTTTTTTGAGATAATGTATCATAACATGTTCTTACACGAAGCAGTGTTGCCAGATGGGCTACTTTTTTAAAAAACAGATTCTTGATTGGCACCACTTTTTTGAAATGGTAAAGTGTGCCTTATTCAATGACATATTAAATAATGCTAAAACAAAGGAAACTTTACCGTTTCAAAAAAGTGGTGCCAATCAAGAAATCTGAATTTTAAAAAAAAGTATCCCGCTGGCAACACTGCCACGAAGCTCTTTAATTAAGTCGACGGTACCATGTCAAACTATCCAATATGAAAACAGTGTTGCCAGTGGGCTACTTTTTTTTATTTCAGATTTCTTGATTCGAACAACTTTTCTAAAATGGTAAAATTCCCCTAGTTTTCGTCTTAATTAATATGTCATTAAATAAGGCGAATTTTACTATTTCATAAAGTGAGGCCAATCAAGAAATCTGAATTTTAAAAAAGTAGCCCACTGACAACACTGTTTTCATATTGGATAGTTTGACATGGAGCCGAGGAAGTATTGACAAAAGAGGTTTTATGTACTTTTTTCTTTTTATATGTAAGTACCAGAATAAATTTAAATTTAATCAACGGAATATTTTAAGTTATGCGTTCTCAACTGTGAAGTTATTGCTCCTTATTTCGATCAAGCGATAACGGTAGTAGGTCACTGGCATCTATTGCCAGTACTCAAAACTGCGTACATATTAAGCGTGACAACTTAATATCGTGCGTAAATTTACACAACGGCGCCATCTTGTGGACGGGATCAGTGTTGCCAGATGGGCTACTTTTTTAAAAATCAGATTCTGGATTGGCACCACTTTTTTGAAATGGTAAAATGTGCCTTATTTAATGACATATTAATTAAGGAGAAAACAAAGTGAATTTTTCCGTTTCAAAAAAGTGATGATAATCAAGATATCTGAATTAAAAAAAAGTAGCCTACTGGCAATACTGGACGGGGTTGGTAATCCACATACGCGGGCTTTTAGTGTGACGTCATATATGACTGAATATCTACCATCTGCGCATATTTTCTAAATCGTTAGTCATTCATGTAACATGAATCTTGTTTCAAGATTTATCGCAAAATAATGGCGTAGCGAGAAGGGGGTGAGGTCCAGATGCACCTGACACCACGAGGTTTTCTTCGCCTTACCGAACCGAAGACTTTTCTGCTATTAATCAAGGCGAAAAAACTTTACAATTTTAGTGGTGTAAAGTAAGAAATAGTTAGACATATTCCTGTAGTTCAATTCCATCCGCTACGTGGCGCGTGACCTTGATTGATGTGACTCCTCTTTAATTTTGCGCTTACCTCTCCCATTTAAGATAGGACGCTTAATATGTATGCAGTTTTGGCTAATATCCAGAGTGATTGTACTTAGGGGCTCATAGTAGAATTTATAGATATTAATACGCATTAGCTCCACTCACCTCTTCTGCGCTCAGCTTTAACCCTTTGATTAAGGGGTTCGAACATATGTCGTCCCATAGACTATTACTTTATTCTATTAGTAACTCTTTTTGAAAACTATTCTCTTCCATTCACTTATACTAGAATTATTTCAAGAGAAACGTAACACAAAGAATTTGTTTTGTAAATTGCGGTGCGAATGAATATAAAAATTACTCGTTGTACTAGCCCGTAATCTAAAGGTTAAACATATAAGTACGTTTCTGAGAACAAACTACTAAAATTTCATATTATTTTTTTTATCGTTTGAAGCTCAATTTTTTTTTCGTGTTCCCTCATTCACAAGCTTTCTTATCACTGAAGTCTTTTGAATTAGTACTAAATATGCTACGAACAATAAAAAAAATAAAAAATAAATAAATCGCCGACTGAATTAATATTTTATGTAGACTTTATCAATAGGCCAAAAAGAATTAATATTTTACTGCCACGAAATATTTTTTACAATAGTTGCAGTGTTACGAGCACGCTACTATTTAAAAACAAATTCAGATTGATTGAGTGCAATTACTTTTCCCGGCCAGTATAAGTCGCCTTTTTCCCATTATAAAAGATGCAAAAAAAGACATTTTTTGGCAGATTAAAATCTGTCATTAAATAAGGAAAATATTTTTATTTCAAAATAGGTGGTAGCTATCAAACAATATAAATTTAAAAGAACAAGCTAACCTGCAACACGGGATAACTGGACATCAATTGGGAATTTTTGCAAAATTGGCCACAAGATTGATCTATTTTAAACTCGCAAAATTTCTTCTTTTTTTTCTGCACAAGATTAATATAAAAGGGTTTTTCCAATATCTGATTCAGCGAAATTACAATGTGAGACATTTTACATATGATTGAAATAAATTTAGAATCACTATTTATGAATATTTTTAAAGTTTTTATACGCAGTCATAAAATAAATTATTATGGTGAGCTTTCTTTCTTGAATTTAATGCATTTTACAATAAAGATCTCATAGCTGCCAACTTTTACGCTTTTTTGCTACCACTAAAATTTAATAGAGATTTTCGCCTTGTTTAATTGTGAGATTTCGACGATTAAGTAAAACAATATTTACTGTAAAATTTTAGTGGTAGGTTGGTTGGTTGTGTTTATGACGGCCAATTATCAACACGAGGGATATAGGCCCTAAGGGGGAAGTGCCCTTCGTGGGGGGTCTTTCTAAGGGATCCTAACCCGTATTTACGCTTGGATATCCAAGGTTTCGAAGAAAACCACGAAAACTCCGAAACGATTAGGCCGACGGGTGCGATTGTGTTCGAACCCAGCACCTCCCGTCTACAAGCTTCGAGAGCAGAACCTCTCGGCCACTGGTGTGGCTTTAGTGGTAGGAAGAAAGCGTAAAAGTTGGCAGCTATGAGGTTTTGAATAATTCAGTGGCATAGCTATTAGGAAGAGGCTAGTGTTGGGACCCAAAAACTTTTTTCGAATAGTAATTTTCGTCTTATTTAATAACATAAAATATTTTTATTTAATTTAGAAATTAAATAAAGCAAATATTAATTGTCTTAAACAGTGGTGGGATGCACGCCCTATAGACCCTTTTTAGCTACTTCACTGGTATTTATAACTTTGAATCTTTTTGCTCATCAGTCATTTTGTATATTTTTGGAAAAAATACACGGACATCGAGGTCAAATTAACGTATTTTAAAACAGAGAATATATGCAAAAAAGAAAACAAATATGCTCTAGATAAATAAGTTAAAAGTACTGAAAATTTGTTATATAATATCGCTCATCCGCAAGAAAAGTGACACATCCGGCAAAAATTCATTTTGCGTATTATTCCACTAATAGGACTGCCATAGGTTCGTCTTGCTGCACAAAAAATTTTATAAGTGTAGTTACACGGAAATTCATTTTATTACCCTATATGTTGATTTGCGACCACAGAAGAGGGGTGAATTGTGTGGAGAGGTAAAATTACCCAACCTTCCAAACCTCATTTTTAAGGGTTTTATGATTTTATGCACGTTTTTATTCCGGCGTGCAAGTGCTATAATTTCATGTTACAGTAAAATCATACAATTTTTTTTTTTTTGCCTCACCTGTAAAATTTACTTTTGTCGAGATGTGTCACTTATCTTGCGGGTAAGCGATATGTCAATATTATTGAACAAACGCTCCAGTCTAACACACAAATAACACAACTACAGTGATGGAAAATTGGCGCAGAGGTAGAGCCTATTGAAACCACTAATATTTTATAGTATGCTTCACCTTAATAAAAACTCAGAAATTCTGTCATTAAATATGCCGAAAAATACTACTCAAATTTAGTGGTGTCAATAGGCTCCTCCTTTGCGCCAATTTTCCACCATTGCAACTAGTGTATAGTTGCAATGCTGTAATGAACGGATGGCGCTGTGAACAGTGTTGCCAACATAACACTTTTATAAATAAAAACTCCAGGCCTAACAGAAATTTTGTATAGTAATTTTTGTGACAGTAATGTGAATAGTAATGGGACATAGAAATGACGACTTCCAGCGTTTGGAGTCGTCGTTTTTGTATCACAGCGTCAAAATTAATCTAAAATCAGAAAAAACACATATTTGAAACACTGTTGCCAGAGTGGGGACTTTTTTGTCCCCAGATTGTTGATTGTCACCGCTTTTTTGAAATAGAAATATTCGGTTTATTTAAAAATAGATTAAAAATTCTGAAAAATAAGGCGAATTATACTATTTTTTAAAAGTGATGACAGTCAAATAATCGGAATTAAAAAAGCCCCCAATCTGGCAACACTGATTTGAAAGCAAACAGACACACGGCCAAGTGACGCCTTGTATGACCGAAATTCAGAAAATATTATTTTCATTCGCTTGAAGAAAACTTTTCATCCTGAGAAGCATTTTAGTCCAAGTCGCACTCCTGAACGGCAATTACTTGATTTTATATTGAATTTTAAAATGTGTCCAGGAATTTTTGGATACCCAGTATTTATATTCACACTAGAAATTGATTTAACTTTGGTGTTCATTCATTATGACAAAATTACAATGTTTTTTAATGATTGGAGTTTTTTTAACCCCTTAATTATCGCTCCCGTGATGCTCACGGGCTGTGTCTTTTATTCAGATAGTTTGATTCCTACCAGTTTTATGAAATAGTGTAACTGACTTTATTATGGCATCATTTTACCTGTCTTTAAAGAAGGTGAATATTTCTTTTTCAAAAAAGTGGTGCAAATAATCTATTTGAATTTTTAAACCGTAATTTAATGCAACCATTAAGGGGTTAAACATGTATTATTATGACATTTTCATAGCTGCCAACCTTCCACTAATCTTCCGTAATGTCTGGATTAATTTGACCCAGGTTAACCACGTTTCGAACCAGAAAATTTATTTCATGAATGCTTACTTATCTAATTACAGGTTTCTACGTGGAATATACTTAATTTCAATTCTTAAAGAAAATTTCTGGCTCGAAAAATATTAAACCAGGGTTAAATTAACGCATGATTACGGAAAATTAGTTTGAGGTTGGCACCTATGCATTTTATACTTTATCTTTTATATTGTCTTTTCAGTATTTTAGATTGTGTTTTTTAGTTATAGTATTTTGACTTGGTTAACACTAGAACGCCCGGAAATTTTACTCAAGTTTCATAAATATATTTGACACCAGAAATTTTATTTAAAAGTATTTGACTGATTTACTCAACGTAAATCTGCGTTGTTTAAATTTAACTTATTTTATGAAAAAATTTGTGGTTCCAGTTGACATTTAATCATATGGATGGAGTCGAATCGACTCCTTCCTGGGCGTTCTAGTGTTAAATGATTCCATTTATTATACATTTTATCATTATATTTTTTTATTAAATTCTGTTTCTTTCACTCATCTTGTTTTATGAAATACTTTAAATTTTAATTCTATGTTTTTTTTAACCTTTTTCTTCGCTCAGCATGTCCCAAATGGGACTTTGCACCATTAAACCCTAATCAAACGTCCAATCAAAACCAGAGCTGCCAAGTCTCCGGCTTTTTGGATACCAGTATTTTAATACAGAAAAGTTCTTGTATTTAATTGGAACTTTTGGGCTATTTAAAAGGACAACACTTTCTCTAAGATAATACTGGTGTGTAAAAAGTAAGAGACTTGGCAAAACTGCCAAAAGTTTTCCACTAATAAGAGCGAAAAATCTATTCGAAAATTATGGTACATTGTTTAAACTAAAAAGCGCTTTCTTCGAGATCTGTAGTATTTGAAATTGCAAGCCCTGAATACGACATAATTAAGTATAGTGAAAATAGGTTTCATGTGCGTTTCTCCTTTTCAATTAAAAGTTACAGAATAAATGTAAATGTATGATATTCAATGTAAGATATTCGTTTTAAAATGTGAATCTTTTTCTCAGGAATATAATCGAGCGATAACGGTAGTAGGTCTCTAAGATCTATTCCTAATATCCAAAGCGATGATACCCAGCGCGTTGTAGAAAGTATTATCGTTATTAACACGCACTAGCTCCCCTTATAGTAGGAGAGTTGTTGAACATTTTTGAGTAGGTATTTGAGGTACCCTGAAAATTTGGGCAACACTTCTTTTGTAATGCCTGAATACAAAATCGAATGTCTGGCTGAAGGATCGTGGCCCAAAAACTGTGCCAGACACGTGTCAAGTGCAATTTTTTAACTACCCAGAAAAGGTATTTGAGGCACGCTGAGATTGAGACAAAATAATATTTATGCTTAAAAAAAATATTTTGAGAATGACAGACACTTTAGTCGGCCCAAAACCTGTGCCAGACACGTGTCAAGTGCCATTTTTGACTACCCAAAAAAGGTATTTGAGGCACGCTGAGATTGAGACAGAATAGTATTTATGCTTAGAAAAAAGTATTTTGAAAATGACAGACACATTAGTCGGCCCAAAACCTGTGCCAGACACGTGTCAAATGCCATTTTTTGACTACCCAAAAAAGGCATTTGAGGCACGCTGAGATTGAGACAGAATAGTACTCATGCTTAGAAAAAAATATTTTGAAAATGACAGACACTTTAGTCGGCCCAAAACCTGTGCCAGACACGTGTCAAGTGCCATTTTTGACTACCCAAAAAAGGTATTTGAGGCACGCTGAGATTGAGACAGAATAGTATTTATGCTTAGAAAAAAGTATTTTGAAAATGACAGACACTTTAGTCGGCCCAAAACCTGTGCCAGACACGTGTCAAATGCCATTTTTTGACTACCCAAAAAAGGCATTTGAGGCACGCTGAGATTGAGACAGAATAGTATTTATGCTTAGAAAAAAATATTTTGAAAATGACAGACACTTTTGTTGGCACTTTTTACTTGCCAGACAACATAGAATGTTACACGCGAGTGCCAGTAAAGCTGGACTTCCGGTGTCTTTTTAAAAGTATATTTAAAAGTATATTTAAAAGTATATTTTAAAAGTATATTTAAAAGTATATTTAAAAGTATATTTATATAAAAGTATATAAATATACTTTTATAACTATGATTTTGTCATATACATCTATATGTTTAACGTGATGAACGACGTTTATGAACATATACATTTATATGTTCATAAATTTAACGATCGTTTAATGACGATTAGTACAAAATTTAAACTGAATAAAATTGCTTTAAACTCAAAGTTAAGGTCTCGATTCTGAGCACTGTCGATTTGTGTTCGATAGTGTTAGTTTGATAGTGTGTTCATTAGTGTCGGAGACAACATGAGAAATGTATTTTTGCCATCGAAACAACGACTTATTTAATTTCGAAATATATAATGAAATAGTTCTTAATCGGACACTTACATTTAAAGTGCACTTAAATTTATCAAGCCGGTGAAACCGTCCGAAAATTAAATAACTTCAGCAACGCGCAACTTGTATATATTACATAAGCTTATAGAAAAAAGAACAAAATATTTCATTGTTTAAGTTTAAATTCCTTAAGTACCGCGCATTCGAATAATCATTTAACAAGCAATTTTCAGATGCATTAAAATATTCGCGTTTGGTGAGGAAAAGTTTTACCCGCCAAATCACGTGCACATTCGTCTTTTAGCGCCAAATAATCGAAAATATTTTATTTTTACCTCACAGGCTATCAAAGCCTGAGAGCTTATGTGCCCGCCGGTTCTGTATGTACGTAACGCGATAACTCTTGATAGAAACATCCCATTTGCTTCAATTTTTTTTTCTTCTTTCAGTCTGATATGCCGTTTCCCTGATTAGTTTTGGGGAATCATTGGTTAAGGATAAAGGGGAAAAAGGGGAGTTAGTCCAACCCCCTTTAATTCAGATAAGTGGGTTTTTCATGAAGAATTATTCGATTTGCTCCGAATTTGGTATACCAGTTTATTATGTTAAGGAACTTTCCTGATTAGTTTGGGGGTTCATTGGTTAAGGTTAAAAGGGAAAAAGGGGTGTTAGTCCACACTCCCCTTATTTCAGATAAATGTGGTTTTCACGCAGAATTATTCGATTTGCTCCGAATTTAGTATGACTGTTTATTATGGTAAGGAACTTCCCTGATTAGTTTTGGGGGTTCAATGGTTAAGGATAAAGGCGGAAAAGGGGTGCAACGCGATTTACGCTTTGTTTGTATCGTAAGTCAGTAAATGGATCTTCAGCGGGGCACCGCAAGTCCAGCTTTACTGGCACTCACGTTTAACATTCTATGTTGTCTGGCAAGTAGAAAGTGGCAACAAAAGTGTCTGTCATTTTGAAAATATTTTCTTCTAAGCATTAATATTATTCTGTCTGAATCTCAGCGTGCCTCAAATACCTTTTTTGGGTAGTCCAAAAATGGCACTTGACACGTGTCTGGCACAGTTTTTGGGCCGACTAAAGTGTCTGTCATTTTCAAAATATTTTTTTCTAAGCATAAATACTGTTCTGTCTCAATCTCAGCGTGCCTCAAATACCTTTTTGGGTAGTCAAAAAATGGCACTTGACACGTGTCTGGCACAGGTTTTGGTCCGACTAAAGTGTCTGTCATTTTCAAAATATTTTTTTCTAAGCATAAATACTATTCTGGCTCAATCTCAGCGTGCCTCAAATACCTTTTTTGGATAGTCGAAAAATGGCACTTGACACGCGTCTGGCACTGGTTCTGGGCCGACGAAAGTGTCTGTCATTTTCAAAATATTTTTTTCTAAGCATAAATACTATTCTGTCTCAATCTCAGCGTGCCT
This sequence comes from Maratus speciosus, assembly GCA_963932465.1. Taxonomy (NCBI): domain Eukaryota; kingdom Metazoa; phylum Arthropoda; class Arachnida; order Araneae; family Salticidae; genus Maratus; species Maratus speciosus. The sequence continues at coordinate 313,162,355 of OZ010796.1, forward strand.
CAAATAACTTTTTTGGGTAGTCAAAAAATGGCACTTGACACGTGTCTGGCACAGGTTTTGGGCCGAATAAAGTGTCTGTCATTTTCAAAATATTTTTTTCTAAGCATAAATACTATTCCGTCTCAATCTCAGAGTGCCTCAAATACCTTTTTTGGGTAGTCAAAAATGGCACTTGACACGTGTATGGCACAGCTTTTGGGCCGACTAAAGTGTCTGTCATTTTCAAAATATTTTTTTCTAAGCATAAATACTGTTCTGTCTCAATCTCAGCGTGCCTCAAGTACCTTTTTGGGTAGTCAAAAAATGGCACTTGACAAGTGTCTGGCACAGGTTTTGGGCCGACTGAAGTGTCTGTCATTTTCAAAATATTTTTTTCTAAGCATAAATACTATTCTGTCTCAATCTCAGCGTGCCTCAAATACCTTTTTTGGTTAGTCAAAAAATGGCACTTGACACGTGTCTGGCACAGTTTTTGGGCCGCCTAAAGTGTCTGTCATTTTCAAAATATTTTTTTCTAAGTATAAATACTGTTCTGTCTCAATCTCAGCGTGCCTCAAATACCTTTCTGGGTAGTCAAAAAATGGCACTTGACACGTGTCTGGCACAGTTTTTGGGCCGCCTAAAGTGTCTGTCATTTTCAAAATATTTTTTTCTAAGTATAAATACTGTTCTGTCTCAATCTCAGCGTGCCTCAAATACCTTTTTTGGTTAGTCAAAAAATGGCACTTGACACGTGTCTGGCACAGTTTTTGGGCCGCCTAAAGTGTCTGTCATTTTCAAAATATTTTTTTCTAAGTATAAATACTGTTCTGTCTCAATCTCAGCGTGCCTCAAATACCTTTCTGGGTAGTCAAAAAATGGCACTTGACACGTGTCTGGCACAGGTTTTGGGCCGACTAAAGTGTCTGTCATTTTCAAAATAATTTTTTCTAAGCATAAATACTATTCTGTCTCAATATCAGCGTGCCTCAAATACCTTTTTTGGGTAGTCAAAAAATGGCACTTGACACGTGTCTGGCACAGTTTTTGGGCCGCCTAAAGTGTCTGTCATTTTCAAAATATTTTTTTCTAAGTATAAATACTGTTCTGTCTCAATCTCAGCGTGCCTCAAATACCTTTTTGGGTAGTCAAAAAATGGCACTTGACACGTGTCTGGCACAGGATTTGGGCCGACTAAAGCGTCTGTCATTTTCAAAACATTTTTTTCTAAGCATAAATACTATTCTGTCTAAATCTCAGCGTGCCTCAAATACCTTTTTTGGATAGTCGAAAAATGGCACTTGACACGCGTCTGGCACTGGTTTTGGGTCGACGAAAGTGTCTGTCATTTTCAAAATATTTTTTTCTAAGCATAAATACTATTCTGTCTCAATCTCAGCGTGCCTCAAATACCTTTTTTGGGTAGTCAAAAAATGGCACTTGACACGTGTCTGGCACAGGTTTTGCGCCGACTAAAGTGTCTGTCATTTTCAAAATATTTTTTTCTAAGCATAAATACTATTCTGTCTCAATCTCAGCGTGCCTTAAATACCTTTTTGGGGTATTCAAAAAATGGCACTTGACACGTGTCTGGCACAGGTTTTGGGCCGACTAAAGTGTCTGTCATTTTCAAAATATTTTTTTCTAAGCATAAATACTATTCCGTCTCAATCTCAGCGTGCCTCAAATACCTTTCTTGGGTAGTCAAAAAATGGCACTTGACACGTGTCTGGCACAGGTTTTGGGCCGACTAAAGTGTCTGTCATTTTCAAAACATTTTTTTCTAAGCATAAATACTATTCTGTCTAAATCTCAGCGTGCCTCAAATACCTTTTTTGGATAGTCGAAAAATGGCACTTGACACGCGTCTGGCACTGGTTTTGGGTCGACGAAAGTATCTGTCATTTTCAAAATATTTTTTTCTAAGCATAAATACAATTCTGTCTCAATCTCAGCGTGTCTCAAATACCTTTTTTGGGTAGTCAAAAAATGGCACTTGACACGTGTCTGGCACAGGTTTTGGGCCGACTAAAGTGTCTGTCATTTTCAAAATATTTTTTTTCTAAGCATAAATACTATTCTGTCTCAATCTCAGCGTGCCTTAAATACCTTTTTTGGGTATTCAAAAAATGGCACTTGACACGTGTCTGGCACAGGTTTTGGGCCGACTAAAGTGTCTGTCATTTTCAAAATATTTTTTTCTAAGCATAAATACTATTCCGTCTCAATCTCAGCGTGCCTCAAATACCTTTTTTGGGTAGTCAAAAAATGGCACTTGACACGTGTCTGGCACAGGTTTTGGGCCGACTAAAGTGTCTGTCATTTTCAAAACATTTTTTTCTAAGCATAAATACTATTCTGTCTAAATCTCAGCGTGCCTCAAATACCTTTTTTGGATAGTCGAAAATTGGCACTTGACACGCGTCTGGCACTGGTTTTGGGTCGACGAAAGTATCTGTCATTTTCAAAATATTTTTTTCTAAGCATAAATACAATTCTGTCTCAATCTCAGCGTGCCTCAAATACCTTTTTTGGGTAGTCAAAAAATGGCACTTGACACGTGTCTGGCACAGGTTTTGGGCCGACTAAAGTGTCTGTCATTTTCAAAACATTTTTTTCTAAGCATAAATACTATTCTGTCTAAATCTCAGCGTGCCTCAAATACCTTTTTTGGATAGTCGAAAAATGGCACTTGACACGCGTCTGGCACTGGTTTTGGGTCGACGAAAGTATCTGTCATTTTCAAAATATTTTTTTCTAAGCATAAATACAATTCTGTCTCAATCTCAGCGTGCCTCAAATACCTTTTTTGGGTAGTCAAAAAATGGCACTTGACACGTGTCTGGCACAGGTTTTGGGCCGACTAAAGTGTCTGTCATTTTCAAAATATTTTTTTTCTAAGCATAAATACTATTCTGTCTCAATCTCAGCGTGCCTCAAATACCTTTTTTGGGTAGTCAAAAAATGGCACTTGACACGTGTCTGGCACAGGTTTTGGGCCGACTAAAGTGTCTGTCATTTTCAAAACATTTTTTTCTAAGCATAAATACTATTCTGTCTAAATCTCAGCGTGCCTCAAATACCTTTTTTGGATAGTCGAAAAATGGCACTTGACACGCGTCTGGCACTGGTTTTGGGTCGACGAAAGTATCTGTCATTTTCAAAATATTTTTTTCTAAGCATAAATACAATTCTGTCTCAATCTCAGCGTGCCTCAAATACCTTTTTTGGGTAGTCAAAAAATGGCACTTGACACGTGTCTGGCACAGGTTTTGGGCCGACTAAAGTGTCTGTCATTTTCAAAATATTTTTTTTCTAAGCATAAATACTATTCTGTCTCAATCTCAGCGTGCCTTAAATACCTTTTTTGGGTATTCAAAAAAATGGCTCTTGACACGTGTCTGGCACAGGTTTTGGGCCGACTAAAGTGTCTGTCATTTTCAAAATATTTTTTTCTAAGCATAAATACTATTCTGTCTCAATCTCAGCGTGCCTCAAATACCTTTTTGGGTAGTCAAAAAATGGCACTTGACACGTGTCTGGCACAGTTTTTGGGCTGCCTAAAGTGTCTGTCATTTTTAAAATATTTTTTACTAAGCATAAATATTATTCTGTCTCAATCACAGCGTGCCTCAAATACCTTTTTTGGGTAGTCAAAAAATGGCACTTGACACGTGTCTGGCACAGTTTTTGGGCCACGATCCTTCAGCCAGACATTCGATTTTGTATTCAGGCATTACAGAAGAATTGTTGCACAAATTTTCAGGATGCCTCAAATACCTTCCCTAAAATGTTTAACAGCTCTTGGACTATTCTCTCTTGCTCTCTGTTGCAAACATAGGTGAACTTTGCAGGGAAACCAGCCAGGGGTGTAAAAATCTAGGCGCGAGTGGGCAGTCTCCCACCACTAAACTTTACATGTTATTTTTCGTATAATATTTAGTCTAAATTTCTTGTAAGAATGCTAATAAAATTTAAGCGATGAAAACTAATAAAATTTGGTGGTGAGAGACTGCGCTGGCGCCTAGATTTTTACACCCCTGTAACCAGCTATTAATATTTCATACGTTTTTTATTGTTTCAAGCTGCATTTTTTTTGTGTTTCTCCTTCAAAACTTTTCTTATGACTGAAGTCTTTTGTAATAATACTAAAACTGTCACAAAAAAGATAAATTAAAAAAAAAAAACACTGGAAAAATGTGTCATGTAGACTTTACAAATGCGGAAAAGAGAATTATTATTTTACTGCTATGAAATATTTTTTACGATAGTTGCACTGGGGCCAGCCAGCTACTCTTTTTTTTTCAATTCAGGTTGGTCGATTGCACCCACATTTTCAAATATCATAAATCTCCTTTTTTCCCTTTATAATAGATTTAAAAAAAAGCCGTATTTAATGACAGATTAAAATCTCTCATTAAATAAGGCGAAATATGTCTACTTCAAAAAAGTGTTGGCAATCAAACAATCCAACCAACAACACAGGATAAACTGGACATCAATTGCGAAGTTTTGTGCAAGTGGACGCGAGACGGCGCTATTTTAGTATCACTAAATTTCATCTATTCATCTGTAAATGTTTAATATACAGGGGTGGTCAAAATCTGCCGGCTAGTTAGCTTATTTGATTTGTTTGCCAGATCGTTTCGGCGAAGTGGAAGCGCAATTGCCCCAAAAGATAGGAATATGCAAATGACCTCTTACCACATGATAATTCTGATAAGATATCCAAAAAACTTTATGCAAAGGGAAGAAATCCGAAATTCGCATGTGCAAAAAGTTTCCGGCCATTCGTCAATCGTTAGTTTTTGCCTTCGGTAAAGTGCTTCTTTGGCCGTGTTTGTTAATAATAAACTTGAAGATCGTAGTTGAAATTCAAAACTGAAAAGTTCAACAATTATTGTTCGTAAACGAGTGCTTTGTTTGTCACTAAATGGCCAATCCTCTCGTGAGATAGCGGCAAAGTTATCGATCGGAATTTTGACTGTGAACGATATTTAAAAAACATAAAAAGATGGGAATGGCCTTCAGGACTTGCCTCGGCCCGGGAGAGTCCGGAAAACGGCAATTCATGTGGACAGAATTATAAGGAGAAAAACGGTTGATGACCCGCATTAAAATGCCGCTGCAATATCCCGTGACTTACGGAGCGAAATCATTGCTGAAGTAACTCTGTCTACCGTGTCAAGACGCTTACCTGACGTAGGACTTTATAGAAGAGTCGGTGTTCAAAATCTTTTCATAATTTAAAAAAAATCAGAGTTCCCGACTGGCGTTTACCAAGGAGCACAAAGACTGGTCAAGTGAAAACTGGAAAAAAGTACTATTTTCCGATGAAATGAAGTTCAACCTTTTTGGGATTGATGGCAGACACTACGTCCGACGACCTAAAAAAAGGATATGATTCTAGACATGTTATTCCTACAATGAAGCATGGCGGAGGACACGTTATGATGTGGGGAGCATTTTCTGGAAAAGATGTCGATCCATTAGTTAAAGGGCAAAATGGAAGATGCAAATTATAAGGATATTTTGCAAGATCATTTTCTGCCTTATTGAAGTAAAACATTGTGGTCACAACTATTTGTTTCAGCATGATAACGACCCAAAGCATACATTCAAGCTCGTCAAGTAGTAGCTTTTGCACAAAAAAATCATCTTTTGAAATGGACAGCCCAATCACCCGATCTGAATCTAATAGAAAATCTTTGGAACGAATTTGACAAGCGTGTGGGGAATTATAACTATTCCAATTCAGCAGAATTTTGCCCAAAAATTGCAAGAAGAGTCGAAAAAACTTACCATGAATGATCTTCAACCGTTCATGGATTCGATGCCACGTCTCTGCGCCGCAGTACTTATTGCTAGAGATATGGCGACAAAATAATAATTGTAAAAGTTGTTGATCACTGTTATTTTCTATTATAACACCATTTTATTTTCAAACTTGCCAAGATGGCCGGAAACTTTTCAGATCATGCGTTTCCCTTTGCAATTAATTTTGTCAATTAAATTTATTTATAATTATTTGTTATTCCATAAATAAGTTCCTAACTAATATGTCAATAAAATGTATAAGTATCACGTTGATTTTCCTCTTCGTACGGGTATTTTTACAATTTAACCAAAACTTTTTTACTGGCCGGAAACTTTTGATCGCCACTGTACATCACTGCTCAAAACAAATAAAGGATATTGTAAGTATTATATAAAATAACGGTATGAGCAAAACTGTTTTGCAGAAAATGGAAAAAAAGTGTCACAAACGCAAGTTTTTCTTATTGCTAAACTTCGGAGTATGTGTGTGACGTCAAAAACGACGTTTAGCGGCAGCGAATGAAATTTGGCTTTCAATTTACTGTAAGACAAACCGGAAAACAATGATTGACATTCAGTAAGAGTTTTGCTTCGATGAGTGCTATGTCTCAAGGAAGTCATTTAAACGAATCAGAAACTTGGAGAGTTGGTGGACGATTAGACGGGGCCAAACACAAGCCCAAGAATCAGAAGCAACTGGAGTTTCACAAAGAGTGATTTTCAGGATCTGTAACAGTCCTTTGGAGAATGGAAATGTTGGCCGAATACAAGAGCTAGGTCGTAGATATGCAAAATTGCCCAATGAATATCGATATTTAGCGATAACAGCTCTGAGACACCGAAATATTAATGCTACTCTTCTTGAACAACATATTCGCTTGACTACTGGCACCACAGTTTCAACTCAATGTGTCCGAAAGTGGCTCCATGCTTTTGGTCTGCATGCTCGCAGACCAATGGTATGCGTTACGTTAAAGCAAGACACCATGGCGCCCGCAGGGATTGGGCAGGAGAGCATGTGAACAGGATAAGAAATGAATGGCTAAATATTCTTTTCTCTGACGAGTCCTGTTTTTCAGTTCATCCTGATAATAAGAGTATTTTCATCCGGAGGGAACCTGGTACTAGAAACAATCCTGCGTTCGTCCAAGGAAGTGTAAGATTTGGCGGTGGGGGAGGTGATTGTCTATGCTGGCATATCCATTCGGCGCACCGACATCCACATTATTCGAAAAGGAGCTCTGACCGGTCGGCGATATAGAGATGAGACTGTCATACGTGTTGTAGTCCCTTACGCTGCAGCAATTGGAGATGACTTGTTAATGGAGGACAATTGCAGGCCACATCGTGTTCACTTGCTGGATGCTTTATTTTTCGAGGAAGAAATCATACGATTTGAATACCCAGCGTGTTCTCCGGACATGAGCCCTATAGAGCATATTTAGGACATTCTGGGCAAACGAGTTGCTGGCCACCTGCAACCCCCACAAGCACTCCAAGAACTGGAAACAGCTCTTCTGGAGGATTCGGATAGAATACCCCAGCTCCTCATTAATAGCCTCATTGACTCCATGCCTTAAAAGTGTTCAACGTTGTTGGCCGTCTGGGGAAACCATAACTCCTACTAAAAAAGATTTTCTTTGAAGGAAGCACATTTTTTATTCGTTTTTTCTTATGTGTACAAATTGTGTTCTTTTCCTTTTGTACCTAAGTGCTCGATACAATGCATATTTCTATTCCAAACATGCATATTTTTTTCTCTTATAGCATACTTCATCTGTCGATCATGTATCAACCATCTAAACAATTCCCCAGCTGCAAGATTCATTTACAACCTTAATATTCATTAACTGTTTTGAGCAGTGTATTCAGGGCTTCGACTCAGTCTGTTTTTTTAACACCACTTTTATCTAAAGAAAAATCCTCTTTTTAAATTTTGTAGAAATTTACCGCGAAGAGGGTTTTTCTTGCAATTGTTCTAGAAAGCTACTACGAATTTCCTTCTAAAAAATTACTGGTTATCAAAAAACGAACCAGTGGGAGCCTTGTGTATAAGGATTTTGCCAATACCTGATTCACTGAAATTGCGGTGTGAGGCATTTTATATAAATCAGGAATAAAATTAGAATAAAAATTTATAAGTAACATAAATTTTTATACGCAGTCAGAAAATATTTAATCCTGAAGATCTTTTTTCCTTGAATTTCATGCTTTTTACAATAGAGTTTATGAGTATTTCACTGTCATAACCTGGGAAAGGCTGGTGTAGGGATAAAAACACTTTTTCCGAATAGTAATAGTTACTCCACTGTCATTTAAAACTTATTATTTTTGCTCAGAACGTGAATCATTTTTTCTCAGCAGTCATTTTGTATATCTTTTTCAGAAAATGAACAGAGATCGAGCTGAAATTAGAATATTAGAACATATTATATGCAAAAAAGAAAACAAATATGCTCTACATAGGTAAGTTACAAGTAATTAAAATTTGTTAGATACCGTATATACTCGCGTATAAGTCGACCCCGAATTCTAGAGAAATAACTGATTGAATACCAGTATTTGAGAAAAGTTATTTTTGTTTTATGGAACTGCAGAATTTGCGAGAATTTTCTGAAATTAAATAAGACGAAAATAACTAGTCGAAAATACTGGTGTTCAACATATTATTTTCTCAAATGTGGGGCGAGTATATACTTATACGCGAGTATATACGGTAATATGTTAATATAATTGAACAAACGCTCGAGCCTAATACAGAAAATATCACAGTTAGTGTACCGAAACAATGCTTTAGCCAAGGGAAGTCATTGCGAAGAGTGCTGCGAACATATTTTTTTTTTAAATTAAAAAACTCCATGCCTATCAGAATTTCTGTATAGTAATTTTTACTTTTATTTCAAGACAGATTTGATTGACAGATTTTATTTCAGTCTGTAATCAGGGTTCGTACGGGTGCTTGAATTTCATGGCCATGAAATTCTTCGGTACCAGTATTTCTTTATGGAAAATTTCTCCTGAAATAAGGAGAAATTTCAGACGATAAACTAGATTTATTTTTCTATAAAAAGATTCTGATATTGGCCCTTGAAAATAACGGTACCCGTACGAACCCTGTGTAATTAAATAAAAATAAAATTACTATAAATGAATTATTTTAGAACGATGGACCTTTTTGACTAAAAAAGTGGTTGTGAATACCAATGCTTTGGAAGTTAAAATCGACTTATTTATTCGAAAAAAGCTGCGAATAAAGAATTTGAAAATTTCTCCTCTAAAAAACAGGTATCCATAACCTTCTCTTCTGGCTGCAATGATGTATAATTACCCCAATTTATTGAAGTGAAATAAACATAGTTTTAACCACAATCTTTCTTGTTCCAAATAAGTTTATTTGACTGGAAAAGTGTTTCAAAGCGAGCCTCAAGTGTTTGTGTCGAATTACAATCGGTTTTAGTTTTCCATCTTTTGTTTAAAGCAAATGCTACAAGTTTCATCTCTATTAAACTTTAAACTCTGTGGTCCAAACAGGCGGAACAGCCGCTTCATAACTTTCATGACTTTTATGTATCTTTATTAGGAGATTTAAAAAATAAATTTGAAAATAATAAATTTTTTGTTGATGAATATGTATCACAGCTGCTAAATATTAGTAAAATAGAAATTGAAAACGCCAAAAAATCTGAAACTTTGTGACTAATTTACTTAGTCATTTAAGCGTTTTAAAATACCAGCTTTAGAAAATAAAAGTCTAAAGAAATTTTTAAAAATATTCTCTTACAACAAATCAATTATGAATCAAGCAAGCAATCAATTATGAATCAATCATTTCGAAAGCATTTGAAATGACATTAAATTGTAAAAAAATCAAGAGTGGATGTCATTTTTATTGACGTGTCGCTAAAACGGTGTCAGGCGCTCGAAAATGTAACACCCAGTTTAACCCCTTGAGGGGCAAAGTACTTCGGTTGCTAAAATGGTAAAATGATTGTTTGACACCAGAATTTACAAGAAAATTTATGTGTAAGTAACTAAAAGCGTTTCTTCGAGTACACAGTATAAATCAGAATTTGGTTTTAAAATCCTGGTGCCAATGTGGCATTTGGGAATTAAAATTAAATGGTATATATAATATACCAGTGCCCTTCAAGGGGTTAACACATTACCGTCTCAATACTCAAGGCCTCCGGAATGATTTCGTGACGTACCAAATGAATAACCCCTTGAAGGGCAATTGCATTTGTGTAATGCTTAATTCCCACCGGAAATTTAGAAAAAAATTATTTCAAAATAAGGAAAAGCAATTTTACGACTTTTCTCCACTAAAGTCAGAAAACTAAAATTTCCTAAAAATTTTCTAATGCAAATCCTGATTAATCGCAGGTGGGATAAAATATATCCCACCGCCCCTCAAGGGGTTTTAAGGGGCGGCACTATATATTATATACCACCTACGATTAATCAGGATTTGCACCAGAAAAACTTTAGGAAATTTAGTTTTCTGACTTTAGTGGAGAAAAGTCGTAAAATCGCTTTTCCCTATTTTGAAATAATTTTTTTCTAAATTTCCAGTGGGAATTAAGCATTACACAAACGCAATTGCTTGCCGTACAAGGGGTTAATCTTCATTTGGTACGTCACGAAATCAGTCCGGAGGCCTTGAGTATTGAGACGGTAATGGTTAACACTAAAACCGCCAATAGGGGTGATTTCGAACCCAGCCATATTGATAATTGTCGATTCGAAGCAGAATTTCTTTCACAATGTATGCTAAAAGTTTGCAGCACTAATATAGGCTAATTAAATAAATTAAGTAGTTTTAAATAAAAATTCTGGTGTGAAATACTTTCTATAAAACTTGAGTAAAATTGCCGGCTACTCTAGTATTAATGTTACTAAAGTAAAACAAGTACTTCTTCCGAAACAGAAAGGTTTGTTTTGCAAAACAATAGAATGTTTTGTCTTCTCTGTGATCAAACTATTGTTGGTATGTGTCCCTCGTAAATTACGGCTCCAAATGCACTGTACACCGCTATTTTCCTACCTCTCATTTCGCTATCTTTGACCTCAGATAATTCTGGCTTTAGATACGGCAAAGAAAATTGCTTTAAAATACTGGTGTCCATAGCATTTGTGTCCACGATTTACGGGGACACCTGACAACACTAGATCAAACAATAATTCCATGAAAAGTTATTTATATTTCTCTGCTTATTATAAATTGAATTGAATGGGTAAATTACAGTTGTTTTAATTTTATAAATAAAGACAAAATTTGTCGGTGCACAAAATTAAATCATATACGCCGTATTTGTTTACCCAATTGGCATATCTCTCTCCACAGTATTACCATATTTCGATATTTAGTAATGAAATATAAAAGCTAAAAGGATGTTGTGAGTAACTTTTGAATCAAATGAAAGTGTTTTATAGCAGATAAATTCTAATTTTGCTAATTTTGGGGCGGAAAAACTAGGTCATCAACATTCAAATTAAGATTTCAAGAAGATTACTCAGCAATTTATTTACATACTACTTCAGCTGACGGGTTATTCTACACTGCGATATTTTATAAGAGAGAAATTAATGAATAGTTTTTCATTTACTTTCTATTATGGGTTCCAAGCGTGTAGTCTGTCTAATAAATAATGTTCGCACAGTTCTACCACAATATTTTATAGAATATTGCGCTTTATGTAACTATAGAAAAATATTTCAAATTCTGTGAATAAACGCAGTCATTACGAATTTGGTGATTTAAAAGTTAAACAGAAAATGTCTTTTTATTAATAGGGGTTCCAATCTCCTTGGAAGTTACGAGGACTGTGCGAACATTTGATAATACACCCCCAACGATATTATAGGGTTAAAATGTCATTTTGTAATTATGAAATGGAATAAACGTAGAAATTTCTTACAAATGAAGGCGATTTAACGCCTTGGAAGGCATCGGCATATTCTGTATATAACTTAATTTTAATTCCGAAATGCGACATTGGCACCAGAATTTAGAAATTAAATTTTACTTTGTATAATGTACGCAAGGTAAAGCATTTATTTTCTTTCATATAAATTTGTTTATATATACCAGTCATCAATTTGTCAGTCATTAATTTTAACAGTCATTAATTTGACAATCATTAATTTTAACATTTTAGCACCAGAAGTACTTTGCCCCTGAAAGTGTTAAACAAAATATCAATATGTTAATAGCTCCTAAAATTAATTATTTAACCCGTTCAGGGGTTGTAAACATTTCCAATCTTCAGTTGCCTCAGAAATTAGAATACGTGAATCCCCGAAAATCACCCGGCAATATTCGTACCTTTTCTAATGGTAAAATGAAATTAATTACCTTATATACTCGCGTATAAGTCAACCCCTACATTTGAGAAAAAATATGTTGAACACCAGTATTTTCGACTAGTTATCTTCGTCTTATTTAATTTCTGAAAATTCTCGCAAATTCTGCAGTTCGTTAAAACAAAGATAACTTTTCACAGATACTGGTACTCAATCAGTTATTTCTCTCGAATTCGGTGTCGACATATACGCGAGTATATAATGTAGTATTGTTAGTTTCATTTTGAATTATTTACACCAGGTGTGTCAAACTGTGCCCTGCCTGATACCACTATTTTTTTTTTTTTAAATAGTCGACTTCTTGATTTGCAAAGATTCAATAATCAGATAAGACAATGATTACTGTAAAATTTTAGTGGTATTCGGCGGGCCACAGTTTGTCATCCCTGGTTTACACCCTGATAAAAGAAGAAATAAGCCGTTAAACTCTTGATTACGGGTTGGGATACGTACGTCCCATTGGATTATTTTTATTTTATTCACCCCACTTTTCGAAAAAACAAATCTCTGTCACACACTCGAACCAATAAGTTGCCATGGTATTTTGCAGTGAGGTACCATTCATGTGATACGCCAGGTGTCAGGAATACTTAATTTCTTACGCATTATGTCACTTAGCGAATGGCTACACCCCATTAAATACTGGGCCTGTTCGCTAACACGCAAATTGTGGCTGTCGTGAGAGGTTTTTTTTAAGAGCATGTACTTTTGAATTTTGGTACCAGTAAGTTTTAATTGATTTCTATGACTTATTTAACCCCTTAACAGTGACATTATATTACGGTTTAAAAATTCAGATTACTTATTGCCACCACGTAAAAAAAAATATTCACTTCTTTTAAGGGCAGGTAAAATGATACCAGAATAAAGCCAATTACATCATTTTATAAAACTGGAGGTTATCAAACAATCTGAATGAAACACACAGCCCGCGAATATCCCGAGAGCGAGAATTAAGGTATTAATCTCAGGAAAATAAGGTGGAGAAAAAAGTTAGAAATTATTGGTATAGATATTCAAGGGACCGTACAAACGCTGAAAAAACTCGCCTACGACAGCCGCAATTTTTGTTTCAGTAAGCAGGACTAGTACTGTATACTAGATACCAAATACTGAATACATAAAAGAAATATCAGGGTTATTTACTTTTTACTATTTGAGTAACCAGGATAATAAGATATCTTTGTTTTTAGTGTATGGAACTAAAGTATAACTCGATATATTATTTCAGTTTTCATCTAGTATGGTAGTGCATTAAATGATGTATATGTTTTATTTTATCTTTATCATTATATATCCCCATCTGTAGCAAATTTATATGTTTGCGTTTTAAGATATTGAAAATTGAATTTGTATTGATGGGTAAAGTGCTGGTGGATCGTTAAAATTGTCTCATACAGAGTGCTTCAGGGTGCATCAGACTAACGAAGTAGCGGTACATTCGCCCACCAGTATCGGCTGATAATAATATTTATTCAGGATGTACATAATTGTATGCAATGTGAATGTTTCTCTCTGGAAAATTTTCCAAGTATAAATGTCAGCAATAAAGTATGGAATAGTACCAAATAATAAGGTTACTGTCAAGATCCTCACCAGCATCGAAGAATGCAGGTTGAGGCTTTTTATCACCAATATGCGAGATGTTTGGAATGGAATCATTATCAAGCAGTGAATAAATAGAGGCAGCAGGAGAAGAGAGTTTAGCTGACTGGTTTTGAATATTTTCAGCATCTTTTAATTTTTGCAAGATGGACTTGTAGTCTAAGGCCTTGCGTTTACCTTTTATAGAGTCCACCGTCCTCCCAGTGAATAGCTTTGTCATTTCAAGATTTCTCATACCTTCATTAGCCAATTGGATTTCCAAGGAGACCATGCGTTCAATTTCTAGATCTGATCACGAATTGTGGGTGGTGGTCAATGCCGTAGCACACTGCTCGGCAAAATAATGATCTGTATGCATTTTGCGCTGATGGGCGCGCATGCCAGGGTATACAGAAAACTTCTTGGAACATATAGAAGGGTCACCAGCATGTGCCGCTCCGAGATCAGAGCGCTGAGCATTTGATGAGCCGGCGACATTATCAATAGCTCCTTTTTTTTCTTTTTAACTCTGTAGCGACATCAATCGGAAAAGGCCTATTCGGATTGCTGGACCAAGTGGGAGCCGTGACTCACTTGCCTGTTTCTGCACGTACAAACGGGCGAACCCGCTACACCTCGGCTGGGCGAACTAGGAGGCACCAGGTCAAATTTGAGAAAGAAGAGGCTACGTTTGAAGTATTTCAGCGACTAAACGACAAACTATATTACGCTTAACTGCCCATGTAACTATGGAGCCCCTCAGAACACGGGAGCAAAAAAAATTCTCGAAGGAAAATACCCTACCACCATGCTTCAAGGATTCATCCTACGGACTCTCTTTCAAGAGATTCATAGTTATTTCAGGCAAAGTTATAGTTACTCCATAGTTATTCCAGTAAGCTCAGTGAACCAACTAATGCCGGTCGATCCTCATTTTAAAGTTATTGTTGATAATTTGTTAGTTTATAATACACTTTGGAATATTAATTCAAGTTTCATACACAGCTACTACAGGGCTCTGAAACCCAGAACTTGCACGGAAAACTACAATCCTATTAGAATTTAACTATGGTATTATTTTTATTTAAGGTCAGACATTCTGTGATTAAATAAAACAAAAATTATGGAAGCTTTGTAGTTTTATTTAGTAAAAGGAGTATCTAAATGGGCAACACTGGCTAAAACAGGTGTCATCGACATTTTTTCCTGAAAATTTTATTTCACTTGTGTTGTCATTTTTTTATTCAGGTTTCTTGATTGTTGTCACCATTTTTCAAATAAAATATTAGATTTATATAATTACAGATTAAATAAAGCAAGTATAACTATTTCAAAAAAGTGGTAAAAATGAAGCATTCTAAATTTGAAAATGTGTAACTTGAAACAATGTTTACGAACATAAATTCCGTACAGTAATCCTTGTCTTTTTATAGTCACAAAGTTTACTTCATTAAATAAAGCAAATGTTTCTAGTCTAAAATAGTGGTATCTTGGTTGCTGGCAGTCAAATTATGTTAAATTTGAAGACGCCTAGTTAGAAATATTTTTGTGATTACATCACTACAATCATAAGCAAAAATTAATTTGTAATCTATATTTATCGATTTGTTTCACTTTGATTTTAAGAAATCCGTAAATCAATATGTGTAACAATATTATATCATCACCTGAGATTTCCTAGAATTTGTCCGACAACTTTTTTTTACCTATTTTATTCATTTAAGAAGAAAATTGAATTGGTTTTCTTTGAACCTTGGGTAACCTTGCGTAAATGTGGGTGAGGTTCCCTTAGAAAAACCCACCGGAGGGAATCTCCATTCAGGCCTATATCCCTCGCTGTCATAAACAACACCTGAGCCAAAATCAGCGTATTTAAAATTATTTAACTATTTATTCACGGAAAAATTTAAAAGCCTTTGAAGGTTTTTAAATCCATTTAAGAATTATATTAAATTTGTGCAGAAACTCATATGGCATTGTCAATACATTTTTGGTATTTTTTATCCTACGTAGTTAAAAATGGTAGCAGATATTTAACCCTAAAATGCTCGATTTTTATTTTGCTTAAAAAAATTATATATGATACTCTGAAAGGTGTATTACACAGGAAAGAAAAAGAGATACATTTTTTTATATAAGACGTCAATCTTTTCTTCTGTTACACATCTGCAATATAAGTAAAAATTACAGTCGTCTGGGTGTTTTACGCTAAAGTAATGCAAATCAGTAAATACTTTAATAAGTATGTCTCCGAATACATTATTTTATATAATTATTTATTTTATAAAATTTAATATTTAACCCTTTATTTCTCATGATAGAATACGTTCTAGAAATTACGTAGTTTAGAGAATCTGACTTTTCACCAGAAAGTTTCAATGATTAATTTCGCTTTATTTAAATACGGATTGTCTGTTTTTTAATTAAAGAAATTACTACTATTTCAATTTTCTGTTTTGAATTAGGTATATGCGAATAAAAAAAAATCTATTTAATTCAAAACACTGTTGTTTGTATATATACAAAGCTGCGGAATAAAGTGTTAATCAAAGGGCCATATTAATGTACACGTCATAAATCACCAAGCAGAAATCACCAGTCAAGCAATAATAATAGTAACTCTTTCACACGTATCGCAGCACTCTTATTTAGTGAAAAATTGATATAACAAATGTTTTATACTATAAGGTGGAAATTTGTAGAAATATATTTATAGTTATCCTACATAAATATCTGTTCATTAACCCCTGAACTGTTTTTTTTTTTTTTTTTTTTTTTTTTTTTTTGTTGACACAATAAATTAAAAATAGGACGTCGACACCACTTATTTTTTGCTAAAATATTTTGCTTTGTACAATCGAAAAAAGAAAAAAAAAGGCATTTAAGAAACGAAAAATTACGGGCAAAATTAAGTGGTATCCAGAAGATTTTAGTAGTGAAGATAGCAAGCACTTTTTTCCCGAGCGCAGTGTTGAAAGACGGGCTATTTTTTTTTTTAATTCAGATTCTTGACTGGCACCTCTTTTTTGAAATGGTAAAGTGCCACTTATTTAATGACAGATTAATTAAGGCGAAAACATAGGGAATTTTAACGTATCAAAAAATGGTGTCAATCAAGAAATCTGAATTGTTAAAAAGTAGCCTACTGGCAACACTGATCGAGCGGCACTTGGTCAAATAAATATTTTTTATTGCAGAAAAATATGGAGAAAATGACAATTTTGGTTGGATGTTTAAACATGTCTCACCGTGTTTTGAATACGGTCCTGCATACTCTATATTGTAAGTCAAAGGCCTAATTACCATCAGTGCAAACTCCACCAGTAAATTTATATAGACATTTTCGCCTTATTTAACCCCTTCAAAGGCGATGGGATTTATTTTGTGCCATCGAATTTCAATTAAAATTTCCACCAGAAAATTTTACTATAATAACTTTTGGAAAAAAAAGGGGGGGCTTAAAAATTGCTTTTACTTAATTTGAAATAAATTTTTTCCAAATTTCCGGTGGAAATTCAACATTACAGAAACACAATTGCTTGCCCTTCAAAGGGTTAAACATAATATTCATGAAGAATTTCTGTCATGAATAAGGCAAAAATTTATATTCGTTTTTGATGGTGAAACATTGCTCCGTTGTTAATCATGCCCTGAATACGTCCAACCACTATGAGAGAAGAATGAAAAATTTTCATAAAGGTTGGACGTCCTTTATACCTGAAGGAAAAGAAAAGAAATATTATTTATTTCCACATGCATTGTGTTACGTTCTTTTATATGACATAGTTGCTAATTCACTTGTTTTTACGTACCGTCCTTTCCGAATAAAAATATTTTCTTCATTAATTTGTATATACTTGCGATGAACCAATATACTATTTAAAAATCGTGGTACTCTAAGGAACTCTGTCGTGGTGATACGATGTACTTATACGCCAGATGAAAAATATTATTTCAGTCGAAAGGCGATGCATCAGTATTTATTTTATGGTGTATTTAAGAAGTGTATTTCATAATTTGAGTCAAAACTTCATTTTTTGGTTGCCTCTCCTAACATATTCTATACATCTTCTATGAAACTGTCGCATTAATTCAAATAAATATTAAAATATGGAGATGAAAAATTGTGATATTATGTTTTAGTGGTGCAGTGCCAGGATCGCTTTACTACCAGTATGAATAGAGAATAAATATGTCCTTATATAGACGTTGAAAGTTATATGACTTAATAAAGGAATAATTTAACAAATAATAATAAAGGTAGTAAAATGATCACAAGTTCCCTGACGCTACGCCACTGTTATACAGGGTGTATACAAATAAGTTGGGCAATTTCGTAAGTTAAGAATTTCCGAAGTATTAAATGAAATTAACTAGTTGAAAGCCAGACTAGTAGTTAATATTGCCGAAGTTTATTCTTCGATAGCATTAGGTGTCATAACTGATGCTATCGCTTTGCGAGTAGAGGTGTTATTCAATGGCCACCACGAACACAACATCTTTCACCGCTTGATTTCGGTGTATGGGGTTTTGTAAAGGATCAAGTGTACAAGCCGCCACTTTCTGCATCCATTCCTGAACTAAAATCAAGAATGTGCGCTGCAATTAATTTGATCGGTCGAAACATGCTGATAAATCTGTGGCAAGAAAGGATTTACCGATGAGACATTTGCAGATTCATGAAAGGAAGTCACATTGAACATTTCTGATAATGGTAAACTTGAACTATTTTTCTATCTTGCAACAGCATGTACTTTAATTTTTTCCCCTGTCAATTTCATTCAATAAATCATTCTTTTTTCACGACTACTTTGTAGACACCCTGTCTTTAAAAATACGGCATCCCAAAATTTCTGCACAAATTTTAAAATTCAATGTAAAATCCAGTAATTGTTGTACAGGCGTGCGGTTTGGAGTAAAATGCATCTCGGGGTGAAAAGTTGTCTTCAAGTGAATAAAATAATTAGTTTCAAATTTCGAGCATAGATACTTGTCTGTATTTTTGTTTTTGAAAATGCATTTTTTCTTATTTTCAGATAAATTTTGACGCTGTGACACAGAAAAACGATTCTCAGTCTGGGAGTAAAAATTTGGAACTAATTTTTTTCATTCACTTGAAGATAACCTTTTACCCTGAGAAGCATTTTACTTCAAACCGGACGACTGTATGACAATTACTTGATTTTATATTGAATTTAATAATGTCTCCAGGAATTTTCGGACACACTTTATATTGAAACTAATTTTATTACGTTGGTGCATAAGTTAGTCGCATATACGTTGGCGTGACACAACAATAGATACTCCTAAAATTATGCATAGAGAAAAAACATAATTAAATTGCAATCGAATGTACATAAATTTATGTTTTATCCTAAAATAAGATTTTCGGTGCAGTTTTTGCTGTGTCACACCTACTTATACACGAACATTCTCCGTAAATAAATAGTATTCAATACTGCAGGCGGTAATTCACGTTTACAATATTGTCCAGAAGCATTTTGGTTATGTCACCGTCCCCTGAGTACTAAGCCTGAGCGCTGACACAAAAACGGCGGCTGCTGAAGGTTTTTTTTTTTTTTTTAACGTATGCACAATCCCTTAAAGTTTGACACCAGTATTTTATATTCTTTAACTTATTGAATCTCAGAAAAATATTACTTCTACCAATATCCAAGGGACCGTACACACACTGCAAATAGAAGCGTCTTAAATTTAGACACTTAAGTGTCTTAATCTGAAAATTCAGACATTATAGAAGTCTTAATTTAAGATACATAAGTGTCTTACTTTGACCATGGTGTAAACGAACTGAGAATAATGTCTAAAATATCCGCAAACGGCTTATTTTAAGACACTTCATTGCTTTAAACGTGTCTTAATTTAAGACGTTTTGATTCTTCCTACGCAATAACCACCAGGGGGCACTAGCACTCCCAGTTGCGCATGCGTTTTAGATGTCTTCGTTCGAAGTGGTATACGTTGTAATTCAAACAAAGTTTGTTTTTATGTACGCGTGTATTTTAATTCGTTTTTTGCGAAATGTGAAGTACTGCGATTTTAATTCGTATTAACTTGGATTATTTATTTATTGAATACATACATCTGACGTGTGTGCTCGACATCAAATGTCTCTTAGAAGCTGTCGTCGATATAAGGGCGGGATAGACACAGAACAGAAGTAGACGACGGTTGAAGATTACACCCGGAAATTCTACAAAGCGTGTGCAATGGGCTTAGTGTTAACTCGTATTAATTTATATCAATAATATTGTGTTATTCATCTTCGTTCTTTCGAAGCTGGCAAAAAAAAAAGAAACTTTTGTCTGGCGGGCCCTGTTTTGAGGATGACACATCTCATTCTTTAAATATGGCTAGTCGGATGTATTATGGGATTACCTTTTAAACTGATGAAAATCTTTCTTCCTCACTGTGGTTGTGGTAGTTTTTGAAATTTCAAATCGAAGAAAATTTCTTACCTCTTGAAAACAGCGATTGAAGTAAGTGTTATAATTTCTTTATAGTACTAAAATTAGTGTCTTTTATGATTTTATTCATTGTACTAAACAAAATCTTACATGAAATTTAATTAGTTTTGAATCTTTTTCCAAAAAAAACCACTAATTCTAGAAGTATATATTTTTAAATTTATGACGTTGTCTTTTATTACAAATTATGTATTATTTATTCTCATCTTTTTTCTCAAATTTAAAGTAATAACATCACTAAAAAACAGACATATTTAAAAGTTAAGTTCATTCTCTTGTTTTGTTTTGTTTTCAATATGACAGTTTTTAGTTTCAATGGATACGGATTGAGATCCCGGGATCCCGCTTTAATTTTAACCCCGAAAATCCCGGAATTTTCGGGATTGCCTTTTTTTTCCATTGAACAATATTCAGCTGAAATTAAAAAATATATTTATAAACTTTCGCTTTTGGAAAAGAAAATCAATTGCTTTTCATGAAATTTATATATAATTGAAAATGAATGTTTATCTCAAGTATTTCTTAGATATATTTCTAAAGCTATTAAATCTTTTAATGTGTGAAAACTTTTGAATTGGAAACATAGAAGTAAGCCTGTCAGGAAAAAGGAAATCATTTGTTTATTTAGATTTCGCTGCATGTGTGGATTCAAAGGTCATTTTCCAATTAGACTTTACTGATAAGCATCGCAAGTTTGTATCATAGTGATATCATGTGCTAACTTTTTTTTTTTTTTTTTTTTTTTTTTTTGCTTTAAAGATGTCTTGTTTAGTAGCTCATAGGAATGATAACAACAAGCCGATGTGGCAATATAAATTTTTAAAAAATCTATTTTTTAAATTATAAGGATTTTTATATTTTTTCGGGGAGGGGGGGGGGGATTTTGTATGAAATTTTCGTAAAGTTGATACCCTAAATCTTGCACTGATTATAATGAAAGTTTTGAACTTTTAGAATAGGACAAGATTAAAAAACACAAAATATAAATAAACAAAATATCGAAGTAATTTTTTCCCAATATTAACCCTTTGCACTCGAGGGCTCCCGAGCGGAGCCATTTAAAATTTGTCTTCAAACTCGAGGTCTCCGCTACGGAGACAATGCAAATAATTTTGTGATACCATGTAATCTTGGCTTTTCTAGACAGGTATCACAAAATTATTTGCATTGTCTCCGTAGCGGAGCTCTCGAGTTTGAAGACAAATTTTAAATGGCTCCGCTCCGGAGCCCTCGAGTGCAAAGGGTAAAGTAGAATATTTATTTATTTATTCATATTTAAATAGCTGTTGTGATTATCATCTGATATATATGTAAAATTGCCTATGTGGCAATATAATTTTTTAAAAAATCTATTTTTAAATTATATGAAGTAGAGTAGGACAAGATTATAAGAAATATATATATTTATCCATGTACTTTAAAAGCCCTCAATAGCCCTTGCCGCTGAATTTGTCCGATAATCGGAGATGTCTGCTTTTGTGAGGTAAAAATATACAAATATGTATGTCTTGCGGATTAAAAAAGTATTCGCTAAATAGATGTTTCAGAATAGCTATTCGGGAATGCCCATTAACCTCCACAACGGATACTCCCGAATACCGGACATCTCAATTGAGATAACAATAATGCAGGGTTGCATTTTTTGCAAAAGAACTTCTTGATTAAAGAATGGGCATACTGAGCCGTGCCCCGCCCCCCTACGATTTTAGTGCCCACAAATCTGATGTGCAATATTTGTAAAGCTCATATTTTAAATCTGTTTCGAAATTGTATTCATTATAATCAATATTTTGAACTTTTCAAGTAAAATAAGATTAAAAATAAAACAAATTTTAAAAATCTAATATTTAGATAAATATTTTTTGTTTTAATCTTGTTCTACTCCTGAAGTTCAAAATATTGATTATAATCAGTAAAATGTCGTAAAATATTTAAATTATCAGCTTAACAAAAATTGCGTACCAAAATTGGGAGCACCAAAAAAATCAGGTTGTAGGGGGGGGGGGACCCCTGCCAAATATTTTTCCAGGATTCAACGTGGTCAAACATGGCTACGTATGATGCTTACAAAAAAAATGGATGTTATTAAGATGTTTGAAGTGTCTGAAAAAATTCAGACATTTTAAAATGTCTGAAAACTGAACACTCCGTTTCAGACACTTAAGTGTTTGAATTTCAGACATTTTAATTTACAGTGCAAACTGAAAAAATCCGCCTTCGGCCTGCACCATTTTTGTGTCAGCGCTCAGGCCTAGTATTCAGGGGGCGGTGGTTATGTATTGAATGACATCATGTATTAACACTAGAACGCCCGGAAGTAGTCGATCTGACTCCGACAATATGAGTAAATGTCAACTGGAACCAGAATTTCTTTCATAAAATAAGTTAAATTTAAACTACGCAGATTTAAGTTAAGTAAATCAATCATATAATTTTAAATAAAAATTCTGGTGTCAAATATTTTTATGAAACTTGAGTAAAATTTCCGGCCGTTCTAGTGTTAAATCAGTACGGTCGAACTGTGGCCCGAGAGGCGTCGATGAGACCAGTAATTATTTTTCGTTTGATTCAGAAAAAATTGAAAATCATTCAAAGTACGTCTAAAATGAGGATGTCAGAGTTATGAACATTTCTTTGGATGTTTTCGTAAACGAACAACTGTCTAAAATCATACAGGTCCTGATCAAACTTGCAGATTTATAAGGAAGGTCCGCTATATTTCTCTTTTTGAAAAGCATAACCTTTATAAATATTTATAATAAATCATTCAGGCTATTTTAAGTTCTCACCTGTAATATTTAATAACTTTTTGACGAAAACAGAACTTGATCGAAATTGTAAAGTATGTTATGTTTCAAAGCTTGATTTAAATTTTATATAATTTCATTGTTTATTAAAAATGCATCCAAGTCAGTATTAACATCTAATTCCGAAGGTAGAATACGTTCTAATAATTCGGTAGTTCAGATAATCTGAATTCACACCAGAAAATTTTATTAATACATTTCGGTTTACTTAAATACGGAATGTCCGTTATTATACAAAGTAAATATTGCTATTTTAAATTTCTGGTGTGAATTTGGAATATCCTAATTAAAAAATCCACTCAATTCGAAATAATTTTGGTAGCATAATATGCTACTATGGTCATTAGAGGTCTAATTTCATTATACATAGCCGCGGAAATTATGTTTTATTAAAGCAATTGTCGTGCCATCGAAACACCACAGCCATTGCTGTACCATATTGTATTAAATGGATTAGGCCGGAACATATATTTCTTGTAGCTAAGTCTTAAAGTATCCTGAATGATTTCTTGTAAACAGTGGTAGGACGCTTCAGGGAAGTTTTCAGTACAAATATCAGTATTTAGTATAGAAAAATAAATCTATGTTAAACGCGCAAACTTTCGCCTTATTTCAGAAGAGATTTTCTATAAGAAAATACTTGTTCCAAGGAATTTTCTGGTCTTGAAATTTCAGGACAAGTATGACCCCTGTATCAGTCATTTAGTTTATGCTTTTCTGTAAGGGAAATATTGCATTATCATATCTTCCGAAAAATTCCACAAGTTTTATCAAAACCTATAAGATTTTAGACAGTTCACTTACTAAAAATATCGAAAGAACTTTTCATAATACTGAGAACCTGATTTAAACCCTTAATAGCCCTCAATAGTCGCGCGGAGAAACTTGAACGCTAATACTTAGTCTATGGAAAAAACCAATACAGATTTCTTGATCGCATTTTACAATTTTAAAAAGCTCTGATGATATTCATTCAAAAATACTAAAATGCGACCGAGAAATCTGCAAATATTTCTTCCATACACTTAGCATTAGTGCTCGAGTTTCTCCGAGTGTCTAGTTTAGGCTCTTAATTCTTGCGTCCGTGATTTTTACGGACAGCGTAGGCTACTTTCCTTTTCTTCAAACTGCTTAATTCCCACCATTTTGTTAAAATAGTGTAATTGGCTTTATTTTCGCATCATTTTATCTACTATTAAATAAAGGAAATATTTCTACAAAAAAAAAAAAAAAAAAAAAGTGTTGGCAAAGAAGCAATCGAATCACTTATCTGGCGCAAGGGTTTAAAACTGATTTCATAACGTTTTCTATTCTGTCTACTACCTTCCACCACCTTTTTTGAAAAGTAATCTGCCACTTATTTGATGACAGTAGATTTGTTATTAAATAAAGTGAAGTTTATAATTCCGAAAGACTGCGGAAAAGTGGTCTAACAGCACTAGTTTCTGCCGCTCCTGATTTATTCATATACTTTAATGCTTTATCTACTGCACTATGATCTACTGCAATTTCTTTCATGTAACATTTTTTTCAGTTACTACAATGAAAATTAACCCTTTATCTACTGTATTATGATCTACTGCAATTTTTTTTCATGTAATATTTTTTTCAGTTCTACAATGAAAATTAAAGGATAAACATAAAAAAGTCCGGGAGATAGCGGTAGCTTTCATATTCCTTATTTTTTAAATGCAAGTTTATATTATTCAAACACACGAAGCTCAATTTAGTGGAAACCGATTATAGGAGATTCAGTACTAATTTTTATCAATACAAAATCATTATGAAGGAGAATTTCGCGAAATTATTCAGCTTTATGCAAGCTGCTTTTCTTTAAAGTAACTTATATTTGGTTGCCAAATTCGGCGATATCTTGAAGTTCCTGCCATTTTAAGACAACATGGTGGATGAGGCTAACGAGTGAGCTTGGTAGAGACCTTAGTAATTCCTGTGCACATGATCACTCACATCGGAATCGGTTGATATATACAAGTACTTTCGCAGGCAAAAAATCAGATTTTTCAAAATGTCACCCACATTAGAAATTGAAACTGCTATATCTGAGCCATTTTTTAATATAAAGACAAAACAAAAAATACTCCGGAATCCTTATATCATGGTCAAATACTTAAGAAAGAAACCTTTTTCTATTTCTAATTTTGTTTCACCTCACTTTAAATATACTTTTTTATTTAATTTAATGACCTCCATTTTGAAACAAGATGGCTGATGAAGCTGGCCAGCGAACTTGGTCGAGACATTACGATATACTATTTACATGAATTCTTACATCGAAATAGGTTAATAAACACGCGTGTTAGCACGTGACAAATATCAGATCGTTTCAAAATGTCAGCCATGCTAGAAATTCAAAGTGCATTCAACCATTCATAGTAATTCAACCATTTTTTAAGATATAGGGTAATTCCGGGATTTATGCCGCACATTTTTTTGAAGTTGTGTATAAAGTACCGTGGTGGACATAAAATAAAAAAAATCATGCTGTGCTATTTAATGTTAAATATACAACGCGTGTACTGCGACAAAAAAATTCAAAACAAATTATTAATATTTTTTAACAATTTTTTTCTAAAACAATACACTGCGGCGCATCACCCGTACATTCAGGCTGAGACGCCGCAAATGTGCGGTAGTTATGCCGCGCTTGTAATAAGAACAGAATGAAATTATACATAAAAATATTCAAAAAATATTCATATCTGGACTATAATTAACAATGTAATAACAAAATGAAACTAAATGAGTACAATGAAACGTATTCACAGATTCAAATTAATAATTGTTGCCTACTTTCACTATTAAAATTATCGACTTATTTTTTTTACATTAAATTTTAATTGTTATTTTAGCTACAACGTAACATCAATGTATTAGAAAGGGAAAAGAAAAAAGTAACATTGTTTTTACATAATTTATTTGTTAACCCTTTCGGGACCGGTTTTGCTTTTACACAAATTTTATTCGGTTGGTACCACTTTCTTAAAAGAAGTTACCTTTACTTAAATAATCATGAAAATGCTCTACTTAAACAAAGCAAATATTACTTTGCTTTTTTACTGGTGCCCGAAACAAATTTTGTAAGCTCTTTATGAAGGTGCTTATATGCACCTATGGTCCCGAATGGTTTAAGAGAACTGTTTTTTCGACTACAATCTACAGAAAAAGTGTCGAAAAAGTATAGTCTTTATGTAACTACACTTAAACACATGATGCAACGAAGCTAATTACACCTCCTCTTTTTTGGAGTAGTTTGCAAATGACGTCTGCATTACGCGTAATCCAATTTTTCATTATTATCATATTGACTTGCATCTTTCTTGCCCTTCTTACATTTTTATTTTCCCCTTTTTCTTCTTTGGTTTTAGTAAACTTGATAATATGCCTAACATGGTTAGTCTGTGCAAGAAGAAAAGGAAAAGTTAATAACAATTAATCATCCCGAACAAAAGAAACTGCGGCATGTATACCGGAATAGCAGTGCGGCATGTATCCCATTTGCATGGTGCAGACCTCAGCCATCACAGTTACCTGCCATCGCTAAAGGGAATGGCGTAACCATACACACAGTCCTCTATACAAATGTTACACTTAGTTTTGACTTCGAAATCATGCATGCATTTAGTCATTAGTGTATGAAAAGTATTTAAACATAACGTGTTTAAAAGTTTGGATAGTGAAATCATGCACTTACGTCAAACTAAGGATTGCACTTCGACAAGTAAACATCGAAATGGGATTCACGCTATCCACTGGTTAAAATAATATCATTGCGCACATATACTGTGCGTTTGACGACCATCTATCGATAATTACAAGAAATACAAGGGGTGCGGCATCTATACCGTATGCGGTGACTCTCCCGGAGTTACCCTATACGAAACAAAATCTGCTTCGGAATCTTTGTATCAAACACATACGTAAAAAATCTTTTCATTTTCCAATTTTTTGGTACCTCATTTTAAATTTTAAATTTAAAAAAATTAAATGGCCGCCATTTTGAAACAAGATGGCGGATGAAGCTGGCGAACGAACTCGGTCGAGATATTGGTACGTATTATGTATACACCAAGGTACATTCAAATTGGTTCATAAATACGCCAGTTATCACGTTACAAAAATCAGGTCGTTTCAAAATGTCTGCCACGCTAGAAATTCAAAGTGCTATAACTCAGTCATTTTTTAAGATATAGACAAAACCGAAACTGCTCCGGAATTTTTGTATCAAGGTCTAACACATAAGAAAAAAATATTCTTCAATTTACAATTTTTTGCTACCACATTTTAAATTTTAAATTATTTTTTTTAAATGGCCGCCATTTTGAAACAAGATCGCGGATGAAGCTGGCCAACGAACTCGGTCGAGACATTGGTTCGTATTATGTATACACCAAGGTACATCCAAATCGGTTCATAAATACGCCTGTTATCGCGTGACAAAAAACAGGTCGTTTCAAAATGTCAGCCACGCTAGAAATTCAAAGTGCTATAACTCATTCATTTTTTAAGATATAGACGAAACAAAAACTGCTCCGGAATCTTTGTATCAAGGTCAAACACATACGAAAAAAATATTTTTTTTATTTTCAATTTTTTGGTACTACATTTCAAATTTTTTATTATTTTTAATTAAGTGGCCGTCATTTCGAAAGAAGATGGCGGATGAAGCTGGCCAACGAACTCGGGCGAGACATTGGTACTTAATATGTATTCACCAAGGTACATCCAAATCGATTCATAAATACGCCTGTTATTGCGTGAGAAAATCAGGTCGTTTCAAAATGTCAGCCAAGCTAGGAATTCAAAGTGCTATAACTCAGTCATTTTTTAAGATATAGACAAAACAAAGAAATGCTCCGGAATCTTTGTGTCTAGGTCAAACACATAGGAAAAAAATATTTTTTAATTTTAAATTTTTTGGTACCACATTTCAAATTTAAATTTTTTTAAACTTTAAATGGCCTTCATTTTGAAACAAGATGGCTGATGAAGCTGTCCAACGAACTCTGTCGAGACATTGGTATGCACTATTTATACACGAAGTTACATCCAAATTGGTTCATAAATAGGAGAGTTACAGTGTGACAAATATCATATACACTATATTGCCATTAATCACAGGCAACTTTCAATTTTAGACATTTTGTCGAATATTTAGAAATATACTTGACACATTCTTCTGGAATTTCAGGATTGAAAAGAATAGGTATGACCTCATATTTAGCATTGTCGATTTGATAAGAGGGGCAATTAGGCGTGCATTTTATTTTAAAGGGTGATCCCAAGTATTATTTTTTTTTCTTTGATTTTTTGTTGGCCCTCTACTTGCCCCCCTTATCAAATCGACATTGCTAAATATGAGGTCATACCTGTTCTTTTCAATCCTGAAATTCCAGAAGAATCTGTCAAGTATATTTGACAGTGTATTTGTCAAGTATATTTAATAAATATTCGACAAAATGTCTAAGATTGAAAGTTGCCGGTCATTAATGGACATATAGTATATATATATACAGGGTGTTCCGTTAAAGGGGTCCAATATTAATAGGGGTAATAGAGGAGATCACATGGAGCATAAATCAGTATATAAAGCCTGGTCGGATCTCAATAGTTTTCAAGTTACAGCAAATAGAATGAAAATTCGGAAAATTGTAAAAGAAACCTCATTGCTAAACTATCGATAATGCTACATAAAAACGAAGCACATTTTTGAAAGAGCAGAAAAACACGTACAAAATGACATCAATTGTATTAAAATAGCAATATTTATTGACGAGTTACAAGCCCTGAAACAGTGAAAAAAGTACGAAATCCAATATACATCAAAATAGTTAATCGTTAATTCCAAAAAGACAACTCTAGCTACAACAAGGAAAATGTAGTAAAATTTGGTCCATTCCGAAAACTTTCGAAAAAGCTTACAATGAACCATATCGGTTTAACCCTCCGTCTACCAGACGGGTCCAATGGACCCGATGGGTACATTCGAAATATTTATTCTAACCAGAAATTTCTTTAAAATAAACTAAATATGTAAACCAGACAATAATGAGTTAAGTAAATAAGTTCAATAGTTTTAAATAAGAATTCTGATGTGTAATATTTTTATAAAACTTGAGTAAAATTTTCGGTAGTTCTAGGGTTAATTGTGTGAGAGAAATTAATCAGTTTCTTAGTTACAACTCCGCTTTCTTTGACACTAGCAAAGGTTAAACTCCGCCCATCACGATTGGAAACACCGCCTTTTTAATTACTCTCAACTATACATTTTCGATCATGCTTCTTCTGAGATGCAACATTTTTAATTATTCAAGAGTTGAATGAACCAAAATAACTTTACAATAATAGTCTACATTTTAAAGTGGTCTTTTATTGATACAATTGGTCTTTTATTGTAACAATGCAAGAAGTTTCAGTACATGTTTTACATGGACAATTATTGTATGTATATGTGCATCATAATTTATGATAGGAAATAATAATAACAAATAGCATAATAATTTTATTAATTATAAATTTAAAAAAGACACTAAATTTTAAATTAATTCATACAAACTTTGTAATTTACAATTTGTGTACACCACAGTCTGTGACTTACAAAATACTGTGCCAAAAAGTGTTGAAAATAAAAGAAAAATGACAAATAAAGAATTACATTCCACGTACTTTATGACATATGTGAAGCATAGTCTTCTGGCCTGCGCTGCACAGTTCAATGTCGGAAGGCAGAAGAACGGACATTATTATAATAGGTGTTCGAAGTTGCGCCCATTAACAGAATCGCACAGCCGACAGCGACGTCGTAAAGATTGGCGAACACGCCGAAAAACTCCGACGGAGTTGGGAATGTCTCCTGCAGCGACAACGATTCGCGCTAGTAAATCCTCCGGTGTATCCACAGGCGTTTCATACACCAGCGATTTAAGGTGTCCCCAAACAAAAAAGTCTAACGGATTGAGGTCTGGAGAGCGTGCAGGCCAAGCAACAGGTCCACTGCGTCCAATCCACTTCCCAGGATATGTTGAATTGAGGTGATTGCGAACACCTATGAAAAAATGTGCCGGTGCGCCATCGTGCATAAACCACATATTGTGGCGCAATGTTGCTGGCACATTTTGCAGTAACTGCGGTAAGATATCCCGTAGGAAAACCAAGTACGTACTGCCATTGAGTACATCTGGGAGTAAATATGGTCCTATGAGATAATCGCCGAGGACACCTGCCCATATGTTCACACTGAACTTTTGTTGTGCGTTCGACGGGAAAACAGTGTGCGGATTTGTATATGACCATGTGTGCATATTGTGCGTGTTTACCACGCCCTCTCTCGTAAATGTTGCTTCATCAGTAAATAAAATATTTTCCAGAAATTGTGGATTATTTTCTGTTACATTAAGCAACCAGCGTACGAATTCTGTCCGCTGAGCACAATCTGTTACTGATAACAGTTGTACCCGCTGCACATGAAAGGGGTGCATGTTTTCTGCACGCAGAACACGCCACACACTTTGGTGAGAAACACCGACTTCAGACGCAGCAGCTCGTGTACTCGTGGAGGGGTTATCTTTAAAAATATTCAGTACATCTTCTTCCATTGCAGGTGTTCGTACATGTCGAGGTTTCCCTGCATCAATGCTTGCTGTATTAAACGATCCAGTCTCCCGTAATCGTCTATCGATTTTTATGAAGAGTTTCGAACTTGGGCAACGTCTCCTTGGAAATTGCTTACGGTACATGCGCTGTGCTAGACATGCATTTCCATGAGCTTGCCCGTACATCAGATGCATGTCCGCATATTCTTCGTTAGAGTATTCCGGCATAATTATTATACATCAACTTACTACAATCCCACTTACAACAGCCTCCCTTTAACATAACGCCCATTGATGACTGTTGTTTTATTACACTTTTCTTCCTATACACATAGAAAATTTGCATAAAAAGTACTTCTTCTTCATCATCCTGAAAGTTCATGGAGGAAACGCAGCAGTCACGGAGTTTGCTTTAAGACAAGGCGAGAGCTGCACAATATGTCATTCACTTGACCAGACTGAATAATGAAAGGGTATTGATAGAGGTTGATCAGAAATGTATAATTGAAAGATATTAAAACGGGGTGTTTACAATCGTCATGGGCGGAGTTTCGCCCTTTCCGAGCGTGCAACAGTACAGAGTTGTAACTAGGGAACTGCTTGATTTCTCCCATACAATTAAACTGATATGGTTTATTGTCAGCTTCTTCGAAAGCTTTCGCAATGGACCAAATTTTATAACATTTTCCTTGATGTAGGTAGAGTTGCATTTTTGGAATTAACGATTAACTATTTTGCTAAATATTTGATTTTGTATTTTTTCACTGTTTCAGAGCTTGTAACTCGCCATTAATTCTCAATATTCTAAAACAACTTATGTCATTTCGTAGGATTTTTTCTGCTCTTTCTAAATATGTGCTTCGTTTTTATGTAGCATTATCGATAGTTTAGCAATGAGGGTTTTTTTACAAATTTCCGATTTTTCATTCTATTTGCTGTAACTTGAAAATTATTGAGATCCGGCCAGGCATTATGTACTGATTTATGCTCCGTGTGATCTCCTCTATTACCCCTATTAATATTGGACCCCTTTAACGGAACACCCTGTATATATATTAGGGTGTCCCAAAAAAAATCAACTTTTAAAATTGTGAGCTCTCGCCCATTAAAAATGTTCTTCCTGTGAATATAAAACAACTTGAATTGTTTCAGAATTTAAAAAAATATATTTAGAGGTCCCCTAAGGTCATTGAACTTACATAAAAATGGCCAAAATAATGTAAAATGCAGCATTTTTTATTAGCTACATTAAAAACCATTAATGTTCAAATGACATTTTTTTTCATTTATTAAAGATTCTTATGTATTGTTTCAAACAAATTTTGTATAAACTATGTTTTTGCTGTGGTAGGAAGAGCTATAATATATTACTGAAATCAAGAAAAATGTGATTTTGCAGACATCTCTACCTTCTGTATAATTATGCACAAAAAGTAAACTTAGGTAAACAATCTTACAATTGGTAAATAAAACCATCGAAGAAGAATGTTTTAAAATTATCACATACTTATTTACACATTCACACATTTTTTATCAACTACATCACATTTTATCAACAACTGCAATTTATCCCTATCTCTACGATTTGTAACAAAAACTGTTCTTGCTCTCCGCTCTTTGTTGAACAACTAAAGTCATGTATGAATACAACAGCTTGTTCAGCAACATCATTTACACAAGGCAAGTTTTTAGCAAATATTGCAGCTGTTTTATAGGATGGCTTTTGGGCCAATCTTTGACTGATACACTGAGGACACAATATCCAATTTTAATCGTTTCAAAGAAACTATTAGAAATACATAAATCATCCAATTTGAGAGAAAGTATTTCTAATAGGTGTGAATTAGAACTCCTTACTTTTTTAATGTTCAAAACTCTTTGAATTTTGCTTGCCAGGAAGATCTGAAAACAAGCTAAGTGTCGCAGTTCTCCACTCGCATACTATGAATGACGTAACACCGTTTTTAATCCACTATTGCTTATGTGTTTGACATCATATTCTTTCAACCTTTGAATCAGTGAAACCTTATTAGGAGGAGCATCAACAGCAGATCGGCAAGTAAACCAAGACTGCAAATATACACACACAACAAACCGTTTAAATTGTTGTATACCTTGAAACTCTTGTGCAGTTAATACCATTGTGCTTTCATTCCCATTAAACAATAACTTCATTTTCAAGGAATAAATTGCTTTCCAAGCAATAAATTGCCATCCAGCGAGCTCGGTGAAGAGCACCTGGTTTTCGAATTCTAAATTGAATGTCTAATCCAATCATTAATGATGCAAGATTTAAAATTTCTTTGTAATCATCTCAAAGTAAATTTATAGCAGTTTTTACCTAATGATAATTAAATGTTTTTAAACTGTCTGATGCTGTTATGATGAGTACCGATTACTTTTTTTGTTCATGGTTGTTGAGTTTAGGTTAGTGTTTTCGGAATCTCTTAAATAAAAAGATTTCAGTCCCAGTAGATTATCCAAAACGCACAGTAAATGCATCAGAAAGTAGAATCTCAACTATGTCATGCCTATATGTTATCCACAAAAGGTTTCTGCCTCTTTTTTTCTCAAGAATTGTACATGCTCCTTTGAATCTTCCACTATTTGTATAGGTTGTATCGAAACACATGTCAATTACTTGAGATTCACATTTCCACGATTTTAAGAGCTCGAAAAACAGCATCAGCTGCTTCTTTGCAAGTTCCAAACAATAACTTAGAAACTCCAAGAAGTTTTGTACGTTTATCTTGCAAAGAAAAAACTAGTACCGCTAAATGATCAATATTTCCTATGCTTTTTGATGACAAATTGGCTGGCAGTTTTCCACCTCAATGAACAACTAACTTTGATGTTTCAAACTGTATTTTTAATTGTTAAACGGTTTCTTGGCGAAGATATTGGCGTTCCCGATTAACAGTATTTTTTAAAGGACTATGTATTTTTACAAGCGGGTCAGACGTCATGGTAGAGGAAGAGTGACCTTCTTTGTATATTGCAAATGCTATTATCATTGTGGATCTTTTATGCTGGCCTTAGTTCAAACTAAAACACCAGCAACTCTTGGAGTAATAAGGGATCTGCGACCGCAGAGCTTAGATTTATTTACTTTGAGCTTTGTATTATCATCTAAATGTATTTTTACTACAACTTCTTCCTCAAAGGTGTCTTCAGAAGATTTATTGGCTTCATCGATATCCAAAACCGATGACTGATAAATAATCAATGAAACTTTCCTTTAACACTTTCTGTAGCTGCCAGCTATTATTATTAGAAACATTTTAGTTCATGGTATTAATTTAATGAAATCCAGTAGGCTAATAAAGATTGAAGAACATTAGAAGAGTAATGATCAGAAAAATGAAATATGGTACTCAGGTAGTAATTTTATAAGTTTTTGTAAAAAAAATTAATAAAAATATAACATAAATTGAAATCATTGTTAAACATGATAAAATGTTCTTAAACAAATTTTAGGATAAAAAAGAAATTGTAAGAGAAATGTGGTAGAATTCTGCAATCCTGCATATTAATTAGAAATTAAATTTTTCCATAAATGCCCTATTTTCTATTAACTTGGGGGGCCCCTAAACCTTTGTGAAATGACTTTAATTTTTTTGTAATATCATATTATGACAGAAAGGACATTTTTAAAAGGTGAGACTCGGCATTTTCAAACCTTTTATTTTTTTGGCCTCTCCTGGGACACCCTAATATATATATATATATATATATATATATATATATATATATATATATATATATATATATATATATATATATATATATATATATATATATATATATATATATATATATATATATATAAACTTTTGAACGGAGGGTGGTTTCGTGGTCTGGGGGTCATGATCGATGAAAATATACCATAAATGTTTGAAATCGCTTTCCTCAGAACGGCTGCAATAGGTAGTTTTTTGTAATGAAAGCTACCTAAAAATACTCACCCGTGAGAAATTTAATTATTTAGGGGTAATCAATTAAAGTGGTATTTTAAAGTACCGTCAGTAGAAAACCTAGAACTACTGCTGCCATGTATCAGGACAAAGTGGAGTTAAAAGAGCGTTTTTGTAAAGTACCATTAGAATATTAGTAATATTCACTATGGGAAGAAAGTTTAAAGTAAGTAGTATTTATAAATACCGTAGATAGGTAAAGGGTTAAAGAATAAACATAAAAAAAATACTAACACGGGAGAAATTTAATTCCTTAGGGGCAATTAATTAAAGTGGCAAGGTTTGTTGGGGCAACTGGGCCATGATTTTACAATGTGACTCTGGAGCTTCTGACAATTCAGCTTCAAAAAGCTAATGTTCATTTGAATTAAAGTCTGAACTTCTGTAAATGTGTTCAGTTAGGTTCTCTCTATCAGACAGAAATGCTCAAAATTACATATTAATACTTAGAAATATAAAAATATGCATATTTCATCTTTCTTTCCTCATGGGTCCAGTTGCCACATCAAAATGGGGTAAGTGGACCAGGAGGGTCTATGCTCCATATGCGTTTATTCTTTTTCATACGGGATATCAGGTCCTGTTTGAAAAAGTGTAAGCAACTTTAAAAAATTTAAACCGGGCAGATCATGTAAATTATATATCAACAAAAGAACGTTGAAAGGAAACCTTTGCTGTCAATGTGTCTAAAAAAAGCACTAAAAGTGAAAATATCAGATTTATTTATACCAAAAACATAAAAATTAAGTAAGTACTTATGTACTTTAGTATAGGTAATAAGTATAAAAATCACATCGGTATTTTAAGGGAAAATATAGGAAGGTAAATCTATGAACAAACGGCTGCGAAAGTACTTAAAAACTTTATCTGTATTGTATCGTACAATTTCAATGTTTGGCTGTCTCGCTTTCAGGGGCAAGGTAATTGCATTCGTAAAAAAATGTTGAAATAATTTAATGACGCCATTATTTACGAGAGAGTCTATTTATAAAAAAGTAAAAGTGTATTTTCGCGCATTTAATAAAGGTGGAATTTTCATTATAAAATTTCGGTGCCAATGCGGCAATTAGAGAATAAAATTATGTGATGCCACAACGGCATCACCGCCTCTCAATGTGTCAAGAAATTTGGTTTGATGCCACCCAATATGCTTTTTTTTAATTTTATTACGTAATTTTAATAAGGTATTCTATAATTTTCTTTATTGTGTGCAAAAAACAATGAAGAAATTTACTTCCCGTTGAAAGAGACACTAAAAAAAAATATTTATAACAATTGGGGTAACTGGATCCAGCATGGTCCACTTACCCCGGATACATGTCCTAGTTACCCCGGATACATGTCCCAGTTACCCCATTATTGAAAATTTTATGGGGTAAATGGGACACCGGGCTTACATTTGAAACATGAAGTAAGTATGTATAGATACCTAATAATATTAATGTAGTTATATGCCTAATCTTTAAAAAAAAATTGTCTAATAAAAGTACTGGCAGTATTTTAATAAAAAGCCGAGGAATTTCAACCATATTGACTTTGTTTTTAAAAAAAGAAACGAAAATATTTGGCAACCTATCACAGCAAAGTGAGAGTTATGACTGAGTTGACACACGTTGTTTTAGGAAGTAGAGATTAAAGTGCATTGTTCACAAAAGCTAAAACTTAAAAAACATCAACAGATTTTATAAAATAGCCTATGGCCCAGTTACCTCGTGGGTCCACTTACCCAACTAACCTTACTTTAACCCTCTGTCTACCAGAAGGGTCCAATGGACCCGACATGTACATTCAAAATATTTATTCAAACCAGAAATTTCTTCAAAACAAACTAAATGTTTAAATCAGACAATAATAAGTTAAATAAACAAATTAAATAGTTTTAAGTAACAATTCTGGTGTAGAATGTTTTTATAAAACTTGAGTAAAATTCCCGGTAGTTCTAGGGTTAAAGAACGGTTAGTACACCATGACTAAAATATTACGTAACAGAAAACCCACTAAGTAATTTAAGTGGTACCAGAATTGCGTAAAATATTTTCGATATAATAAGTATGTGAAACATAGCCTTTTTCATATTTAAAAATAAATATTTTGGCAAATTCCGGTGCAAATCATTTATTTCAACACTTTAGCATTGAAAATGCTTTGCCCCTGAAAGGGTAAGAAAAAAT
Source organism: Maratus speciosus (assembly GCA_963932465.1). Lineage (NCBI taxonomy): Eukaryota > Metazoa > Arthropoda > Arachnida > Araneae > Salticidae > Maratus > Maratus speciosus. The sequence goes on from OZ010796.1 coordinate 313,199,148, forward strand.
TATTTGTTTTTAGGTTTCGATCTTGTTAGCAGTTCTTTAGTTATGCGACGTCTATATTCCAGAGACAACATGCTCTCTCGCATTCCCACATACGCAATATATGAATTTACATATGCCATTTCTAGCATAGCAAAAAAGAGTCGATGCCACAAATTTTTCGATTTCCTATGAAAAAAAAATGAAACAGAAAAGAAATATTAGGAAAATTACTACTACACTACATTTTAGTAATTACATTCTAAAGCAGATGAAAACGATGGATAACTACAGGGACGAAAAGTAAACAAGATGTTTTTCTCCAGCTCACAGTGTACTGACGGTACTTATAAGTACCACCGAGTAATTCAACTGTTAAATCAAATACATACACCGTTGAACTAAAATAGCAAGAAAACTTGTATTCTAAGATCATGATGAACACATAAAAAAATTCAACATTTATTTTATACCCTTTACTGTGTTTGAAGCAATAGAAAAACGAGCGTGACAATCTGTACAAAATGTTGGCACAAAACACATCGACTGCTTCTAAGATATCCCCCTTCCTCGCTAAAATAACAAACCTAGAACTACTGCTGCCATGCATCCGGTTAACCCCTTGAAGGGCATCGGTATATTATATATACCACTTAATTTCAATTCCCAAATGCCACATTGGCACCAGATTTTATTAATTAAATTTTGCTTTGTATAATGTACGCGAAGAAAAGCTTTAACTTATTTTCATAAAAATTTGCTCAGAAATCCCGGTGTCAATCAGTAATTTTAAAATTTTAGAAACAGAAGTACTTTGCCCCTGAAAGGGTTAAAGTGGAGTTAAAAGAGTGTTTTTGCAAAATACCATTAGAATATTAGTAATATTCACTATGGGATGAAAGTTTAAAGTGAGGGGAACTTACAAGTACCGTCAGTAGATAAAGGGTTAACTCATACTTATAGCAATATCATGTTAAACTTGTGATGCAAAAAACAAGAAATGAATTTTAAAGAACTGAGGAGTAAAAGGTCATCCGAAAATGTATACAATTGAAACTTAATGCATAACTGCTTACATTAAAACATGATTTTGTAAAACTTAGCAATTGGCATATCTGAGAGTGTAATATGTAATAAATATTCGAAGGAAAATGTATTTGATATAATTATTAAAAATTATACAATATTATGTTTCATTTATTTATTTGAATTATAAACAAGTTCAATATTTATTATAAATGCTCGCAAGGAGTGCGATATCTGTTCTATTTCTATGTAATTAGATTAAATAACATATCACTAGCAAAATAAATAGTTACTTTTCAAGAGTTAAAATGCATTTTACAAGTCGAGTGCTCTGTCCATTAATGAGATTTTCAACTGTTTCCACAAATCTCAAATCAAGTGCAATGTTATGTTATTCTATATCCTTTAAAATTTTTTGAAATGATAGCTTATGAAATTAGATTTGTTTGGAATTACAGTTAATAGTCTTAAGTGAGAAAGTTCGTGTATAAATGAATAGTAGATGTGAGTTTTATATTTATTCGTAACATATTTAATGACGAGAATAAAATCTGTATAAATTTGCTTAAATTTCCAAAGTTCTGTAGCAAATGTGATCACTTTATATGAAATAGGTATTTCTGATATTTATATCTGAAACTGTAGAATCGTTGTTACTCAGTTTAAGTTTTAATTGATATATAATAAAATTGCATTTACAAAATTATATTTATCACCAGATTGGCAGCATAGAACAAATTGACTCAAGTCATACAAGCATATTTAAACCAGAAAATTCACTTTAAGATGTATGTTATTTCTATGTGGTATAGGTTCAATTTCTTTTTATAAGAAGGTTTTATTTCAAGTTATAAGAAGGATTTGTTTGCCTATTTTAATTAGATTTGTTTTGCCGAAACAGCGATTTGAATGCAAAAATGTTAAACTATGCAGTATGTTCCCCAAAACGTACTTGCGTGAATTTAAAGAATCCATATCCTAGCATAAATACAAACTTCTGTTTAAAAAAAATAAGAATAAATCATACTTGGAACCCGATATTTATTTAGTAAATGAAATTAAGTAGATTTCAAGTTAGCACCATATATATGGAAAGCCTCGTTAACCCCATTCAGGGGCGGTGGGTTATATTATATCCACTTCATTTTATTTGAGATTTGCATCAGAAACTTTTAAATAAATTTTACTTTTATAACTTTGGTGAAAAAATGATGTAAAATCGCACTTATTTTGCAGTAAAATTTTTCTAAACTTTTGGTGTGGATTCAACATCTCAGAAACACAATGACTTGCTTCTGAAAGGGTTAAAGCGCATACTCAGAATTAGTGCTGGGCAGAACCTTTGCATCGAAATACTCAAGGCCAGAGGACACGAGTTGTGACGTTATCACTAATCGACCGAGGTTAGCGAGAAAGACAGGCTACCGCGGTGCATTTCACGTATATGTATATTTTTTACAGACCGCTGGAGTCACGTGATGCTCGAATGAACCAATGAGGGTGTGCGAAAAGAGCATCACGTCCCTCTAGCGGTCTTTAAAAAAATACACGTGGGATGCACCGCGGTAGCCTGTCTCTTTCGTTAGCATCGTAATCGACCGAACCCTCACTAGTGTTGGAATTCACACCGGAAATTTTTGAATAGCGATTTTATTTTACTTTATTTGTGGAATATCTATCATCGCATAAAACAATAATAACTATTTAAACTTACTGGTAAGAATTTGGAATCTCCCAATACAATATCAGCCAGATATTGCAACAGTGTGTTATTCCGCATCAGGCTGAATTGTTATTTAGGGGTCCCAATTTCTCACCAGCCATTTTAAATAGTTGTTATTGTTTTATAAAATGATAGCTATTCCACAAATAAAATAAAATGAAATTGCTATTCAAAAATTTCTGGTGTGAAATCCAACACTAGTTAGAAGTCGGTCGATTAGTGATGACGTCACAACTCGTGTCCTTTGACCTTGAGTATTGCGATGGCAGCGCTATATGGAGAAAATTAGACAGATCTAAATATGTTGATTTGGATGCATACATAGGCATTTCCACGGCAGTGGCAGAAAGAATTATTTTACTATCGAAAAAACAATTTGGACGTGTACAAAAATATAGTTTCCAACCTTTGTATATATTTTTAATCAATTAATACTAGAAAATTTGTAAAAAGAAAAGAAACAAAAGCATGTTATCAGCCTTCGTTATATTTTTAATCAATTATCTTCAGAAATTACGAAGATGAAAATAATTTTTATATTTTTATCGGGTTATTGAATTAATTCTAAATAATATAAGAAACTTCTTTTTTCCATACAAAAATTCGGGTAGAAACTGAATTAAAAAAAGGTTGTCATCTGTGTTTTGCGCATGCCCGAATGGTTCATTTGAATGGTAAAATCATTCATTCTGTCTATCTCTACTCAGAATATTTAGGGAAAATTCAAATAAAACTACTCAGGTATATTAACCATTTCAAGCGCAGTGATCCCACGGCGGGACCACCTAATTTTAGTTCCAAACTTACAAACGACACCAAGAATATTTTAATAAAATTTTGCTTTTATAATGAAAGCTTAAAGATGCAAGTTTTTGCTTTCTAAGAAGTTCGTTTGTAAATTCTGGTGTAAGTCGGTCATTTCATAATTTTACGAACAGAATCTTTCTATGCCGGAAAGTGTTAAAAAGGATCCGTGAAATTTAGCTGCGAAATTCCAATAGAAAATCTGTAAAAAGAAAAAGAAGAAAAAAATACATTTGAGTATTTGTCACAAAAAAGAGAAGTGTTAGACAGCAATAGTTTTCCTCGTCAAATGCAAGCTATTTTAATGCATTTGAAATTTTATGTGAAATGAGTGTTTAACTCCATAATGCCTTGGGTACGGATTTATTTTGAGGGTTGCCACTGGTGTTTTTGTTTTTTATTATCTCGCTCCACTTTCTCAAAACAAAAATCTTTCATTTACACTTTGACAGTAGAAAAATACTGCAATAATATTTCCCTTTAAATAGTGGTGTGAATAGAATATAAAAATAGGCGCCAGTGGCCAAATGCATGACGAGTCTCAGTCGTCAAATGTATCCAAGGAGCTAACGGTCGCATTAAATTACGCTTTAAAATTTCAAATTGCTTATTGGCAACACTTTTTTGAAAAAGAAATATTCACCTTATTTAATTACATGAAAAATGATACTTTTATAAAGACAAATACACTGTATTATAAAACTGGTGGAAATCAAACAATCTGAATAAAAGACACAGCCCGTGAATATCGCGGAAGCATTAAGGGGTTAATCGTGATTAAACATGCACATGCTTGTCTAGACTTCGGAGAAGCTCAATTTCAACATTTAATGCAATTTAGAAAAAAAAATCGAATTTCTTTTGTAGTTTTTTCGAAATTTTTCTTTTGTTTCAACAACCTTTACAAAGGCTTCTTTTTTTAAACGTGAAATTACCATATTCTGAACCAGGTATTTTCTTTAATAAATAAAATCAAATAAATACCGTGTTTTTATATGTGTGTAAGACACATATTTTTTTAAATATTTTTTTCTGGAACAAGATACGTTTATTACATAAAAAGTACCGAAAGATTCACAGCTTATAATTTTATAAATCTGCTTCATACCGAAGTATTTCCTTATATAAAAGTAAAGTATCTTTTTTATTTGAACTATTATTTAACTCCTTGAGGGGTAAAGAATTGTGTTCATATAATGTTGAACTCACACCGGAATCTTTGAAAAATTCTACTTCAAAATAAGAAAAAGCAATTTTACGACTTTTTTCCACCAAAGTTAGAACAGTAAAATTCAATAAAAATTTTCTGGTGCAAATCTTCATTAATTGCAGGTGGGATATAATATATAGCACCGCCCCTCAAGGGTTTAACAAAATACCGCGAATATAGCTTTATATGAGACGGATGTGCTTGAGACGGCGAATGGAAATGGAAATATTTAACATCGCGGTGTATGGTATGTTTTAATAGTTATTTTATATAATTACATTTACGAAATGTAATCACATAAAATAATCTCATGCAAATATGTTGCAGATGAAAATGATTTAAAATTAGAATGTTAATAACTTAAACTAGAGTTTTTACATTTAGCATCATGGTATTATACATGAGAAAAAATATCCAGTCTATAGCTGCCAAAATTTACGCTTTTTTTCCTACCACTATTTTTAATGAGAAAAAATTCCTTATTTAATGCTATGTTTTCGATTATTAAATAAAACAAATTTCTCTGTTAAAAAATCGCGGCAAGAACTTGGCAGCTATGCCAGCCACTCATAAATTACTGCACATTTTCACACATCAGCTCACCTATACAGAGTGTGTGTTTGTAGCATTCTTTAAGCCTTCCCCATAAATGTCCTGCAGCGAATTTTTAATTTATTGTCACTAGTAATTTCAAATAGAAATATTTTACAGTTTAATAGCAGGAATTCTCAGATTAATCCCCTCGCTGCGCAACCCGAGATTTCCCCGTGGATACATTTTTTTCCGTCCAATTAATTCTCCTTGATTATTCCCACCAGTTATTTTTTTATTGTAAATTTTGCCTGATTTAATCGGAGTATTTTCTCGAATAAATTAGATAAAAAGTTTTGTTTCGAAAAACCAGTGACAAAAGAATAAATTTCTTAAAAGATGCATATCGCGAAGGTGTTAAACATGCAATTTTTGAAGCTATTTTGATAAAACAATTACGCAGCGAGAGGGTTAAGTCAAAAATAATTGTACGAATTTACTATTAGGAGCATCAAAGTGTCTAAACATTTTATAAATCAAGTATACACGACGCTCTTTGCGAGTGGGTTAATACAGTCCCAGCGCTGCCAGAGTCGGTTGCCTTTAGAAAAATACTATTTTCGAAAAGAATATTATTTTATTTTATTGAAATTATCGTTGTGAATACACAATTAGAAATTATCTATTGGAAAATAGGGGTATTTTGCAGGCGCATAGTTGGACAGAGCTGTTTTAATCAATTAACAAAGAGAAAAAATTTAAAACAGAGGAAGATATTAATAAATTATAGACTTGAAAATCTTAATTATATCTTTAATGCATTGGTAAGTTTTAGTATATAACGCTTGCCTTCGGGCAAATATTCTAATGCTGTTTTACTATAAAAAATTTCTTATTTAATTGAGAAACTTTTCTTTTAAATAAGGCGAAGATTACATTTCAGAATTTATGTTGGCAAAAGACTTTAGTGCAAAATTTCTCTATTTCAGAAGCAGCAGAAAATGTTAGCCAAATTCATGTTTCAGAACTTTTTATAAACCTGATGTAAAGAATTTGCGTATTTGTCTTATATTTTTTATACTTTTATTTGTGCATTTTCTTTTGTAAAACGCCTGTCTACAAGCGAAAATAAACCTGTTGCTCTTTCAGAGGAATAAATAAATAAATACCCTATACTCGTTTTTATGTTGACCCCAAATATTCAAGAGAAATAACATGCGATTACATGAGAATACCAGAATTTCCGTTTAGTTATACTTGTCTTACATAGACACAAAGAATTATTTTCAAATGTAAGAATATCTATTTCTTGATTTTTGGGTCAACTCTTATGCTTGTGCATACGGCAGTGGCGTAACGTTAGGGGTTATCATTTCTTTACCAGTATTATTGTATTCTAAATTTTGCTTTATTTAATCGCATAACGTTCAATGATTAAGTAATGCCAAATGTTCTGTAAAATAGTGCTAGTAGTAAAATCATCCTTACCACCCCCCACCCCTAACGCTACGCCACTGGCATACGCTAATAAAAGTCAAATTTTTATTCTTCTCGAAATAGTTTACAATAAAAAAAACACATTTTTATAACACACAATCACTTTCTTCTTTAAATATTTTATTTCCAATTTATTCCGATAATACTCTTAAGATCATTACTTTTAACATCATTATTTCTAAAAAATAATCTAAACTTTATTTAAACTCATAATCTGTGCGATTTCTGCTTAATTTTTGCAATTAAATAAGGCGAATATTTCTAATATGAAAAACTGGTGTTTTAAATTAAGGGTCGTGTGCTGTCTCTAAATATTACCAGCATGTATTTAACCGGGGTACACACGGGCAGATTATGACATACCACAGTGAGTAAGGTTTTTACGTTTCTCACTACTCTTTTACGATAAGTAATCTTCTACTTATTTTAAAGCGCATAATATAAAGATCTGCGGTTAAATAAAGCGACGGTAATAGTTTGGAAGTAATGGTAACAAAATATAAGACATACTCACTTTGAATATGTCATACCTTGCGCGTGTGTTCCAAAATCATGTACTACAGCAATTGAAAATAAAAAGAAATGAAGTCTTATCGTATTGTCTTAACCCCTTACTTCTCGCTCACGTGATATTCACGGGCTGTGTCTTTTATTCAGACTGTTTGATTCCCACCAGTTTTACAAAATAGTGTAATTGGCTTTATTATAATAGCATTTTACCTGTCATTAAACAAGGTGAATATTTCTTTTTCAATAAAGTGGTGCCAATACGCAATTTGAATTTTTAAACCGTAATTTAGTACGATTGTTAAGAGGTTAAGAATATAACAACTGCAAATAAAAAGCACTTTGAATATAAAAGAGGAAAATGTTTTTAAACATGTTGCTTTTTGCTAATTGATTCATTAACAGGTTGAGTGCCACTACATATATATAATAAAGTTTCCTAAGGTGCCATTGTAGAAGTAGTTGGCAACAGTGATGGGCAGAATAAATGATTTTACTATCGAATGAATTAATCGGGCATGCGCGAAAAACATAATTTTCAAATTTGTATGTATTTTAATCAAATACCACCAGCAATTTTGTTTAAAAAAAGAAACAAAATTATAGTTGCCAACTCTCGAGCTTTTCATAATTTATTATCTTCCAAAAATTTGAAAATAAAAAGAATTTTTGTAGGTTTTATAAATTAATTCTAATTAAAATATGAAAAAAAAATTGATACAAAACTTCTGGTAGAAATTGTATTTAAAATAAAACAAAGGTTGGCAGCTATGTTTTTCCGCATGATGCATTCGATTTTTTTTTTTTTTTTTTTTTTTTTTTTTTTTTTTTTACGGCGGGCACTTAGTAACTAGGCCATTCGCCACAACAAAGCCGGAAGTGATGGCCATTTACTTAGTAGCACCCGAAGAGCGGCCATCGCTCCTCGAGTTGATCTCGTAATTTCGAACCTTGATTTGGTGACGAGATCTTCACCTGACTAGGCACCTCGTACAAATAGAGATACTATAGTCTGTGGCGGCGAATTTCAATTTTTATATCTCATTCGATTCGTCTCATCGAGCTTAGTAATTTTATATATCGCATATCGGCTATTGAGATTTTAAAAGAACAGGGAGCCGGTTCAAAGTTCAAAATTTATTCATTGAAAAACAGATGCCTTCAAAGAAATAAGCGCGATTAAGTTTACCAATTGTTTTTACAGTGCCATACTTTGCCAATAACTAATATAACGTTATATTATTACTTTTATTATAAGAATTTGAAATTGCAGATAAAATATTCGTATGCTACTTGGCATGCAAGTTTTGGCAAGTTATGGTATCCTCGTCTAGTTCAGTGTTGCAAGTGGGCTACTTTTTTTTAAATATAGATCTCTTGATTGGCACCATTTTTCTGAAATGAAAAATTCCCCTTCTTTTCTCCTTAATTAATGTTTCAATAAATAAGGTGAATTTTACTATTTCAAAAAAGTGGTGCCATTCAAGAAATCTGAAATTTTAAAATGTTGCCCACTGGCAATACTGTCCTAGTTTTGTTCATCCTCTTAATACTTTTTCTCGAATTACGTGCTTTGTAACCACATATTGTCGGTTCTTTTGTCATTTCGTAACTTGCGGAATGTCTGCGTACGGTTGTTTGCGAAGGAATTTTCTGCGACTATTTTATTTTCGGCAGCTCGCAATATGCAATTTTTTAAACTTTGACCCGACCACCTGGATTATACAACTCAATAGCGGATATGCGAGATAGCAAGTTACTTTGTTCGATGAGACGAATCGAATGACCTGTAAAAATCTAAATTCGTCGCCACGGACTATAGTATCTTTGCTTGCCAGGTATATTTCATAAAGAACTTGTAGAACTTTGCACCTAAGACGGATTTTCCATGACCAAGTGCCATTAACATACGTGCCGGATATTTAGCTGGCGGCGAGCTTCGAACCCGCAGCCTTTCGGCTATGAGTCCGATGCTCTGCCAAATAGGCCATCGCTAATCTTCATTGGAATAGTAAAATTATTCATTCTGTCCATCACTAGTTGGCAAACTTATTCTGATTGTAAAATATTGAAATGATTCACTCAGATCAGATTTTTTTTTTTTTTGTGTGTGTGTGGGGGGGGGGGTTAGAAAATAAATAATTGCTTGTTTTAAAGTAAATGCGCAAAGAAAAATTTTATAAAAAAATTGTTGGTGCCGTTTGGTCATTTTGGAAGTAAAAAAAAATGTGTTTGCGCTGTGCAATTGGCGCCCTTAAAAAGTTAACTAATAAGTCTAGTGATATTTTCAAAATTTGTAAAAGTGTTTGTGAAATGTACGTTTTGTGTACCGTTACAGAGCGTGACAAACGGTGCTATACATGGCAAATAAAATAATAATATCTAAATGTCATATATAAAAATGTAATAATTAAAATAATGTGAAGCATGACAAACGGAGCGACGGTAAACACGGTACCTTAGTAAAAGTTAAGAATGCACACATGGCACTGAAAACATTTCCTTTATTATTTTTTTATTTTTTATGGGAAGCAATACAACACGTAAATACTTCACAGCATAAAAATTTTATTCGTGATCCTATCATAAGATACAGCGATTTTCAAATATATAAAATAGAGTAGAATGCGTTTACTTTCAAAACAATTTAATAATTATTAAAGAAAAAAATGCAATTATTGCGATTTATATAAAAATGTACAATATTTAACTCTTTCAGCATCGATAGAAACTATATTAACACATGGGAATTATTCCAGAGGGAAACATTCGCCTTGCATACAATATTTCAAATGAAAATCAAATTTCAAAGTAATTGCTTAAAAGGCGCAAATGCCAACATAGTGAAAAAGATTCCAAGCCGGGACTCGAACCCGGGCCATCAGTATAGAGCACTGACGTTCTACCGACTAAACCACTAAACCGACCCCAGGTTGGTGGCTCACGATAAATATTCCATCTTGTGCTGCGTTTGCTGCTTTGCCAACATATAATAGTGAGAAATTTTCCTTGCTGGGTATCGTTCCAAGTGGTTTAGTCGGTAGAACGTCAGTGCGCTATACTGATGGCCCGGGTTCGAGTCCCGGCTTGGAATCTTTTTCACTATGTTGGCCTTGCGCCTTTTAAGCAATTACTTTGAAATCTGATTTTCATTTGAAATATTTAACTCTTTCGTGATTAAGATAGAGCTCAATTCGTTACTCTTGTGAGGTTTCTAAAACACTGTCATTTTTGTTAGTTAATTTATATATTTATCAAAATTATTTATTTATACATATATCACCATAATGTAAGTTAGAATTTTAGAGACTTTTTAATTTGAAATTTTCAAATATTCGTCACATTTTGATAGCATAATTTGTTTTTAAAAAAATATTTTTATTTGGCGTAGTTGTTTATTTACTCAAAAAGCTATTTTATGCCGCCAAACATGTAAGCGACAGTCTGTCGAAATTGGCTGTCATCGAATGAATGGAAGCTGACAGATTATTTTTTATCAGCAGTTAGAGGGATTTAACCTCCTGAAAGGCACCGGTATATTATATATGCCACTTAATTTTAATTCCCAAATGCCACATTGGCACCAGCATTTTAAAACTAATTTTGATTTACACGATGTACTCGAAAAACACTTTTAGTTACATTCATTTAAATCTTGTAAATCCTGGTGTCAATCAATCATTTTACCATTTTAGCAACAGAAGGACTTTCCCCCTCAAAGGGTTAATACGGCTTGCACGATCGTCCTAGAGTTCACATAGGTTCAATAGACTCTAATGTCTCCTAGAGGCAGGTTAGAAACTGACCAATATTTGTGACAAGATATTATGTGACCACAGTTATGTTAGATCGGTTGCTTATGAAACCTCTCTATAGTGAGATGAAAAAGGAAAGATTCTTATGCGAAGTATGGGTGACATAAAGGAAACATTTTAGATACAGAAAGAAACTTACCTAAATTCGTAGCAGACTTGTTGGTTTTATTCCTGTTTAACCCCTTAATTCTCGCTCCCGTGATATTCACGGGTTATGTCTTTTATTCAGATTGTTTGATCCCCACCAGTTTTATAAAATAGTGTAATCGGCTTTATTATGGTATCCCCCCTTTTTTACCTGTCAATAAATATAGTGAATATTTCTTATTCAAAAAAGTGGTGCCAATAAGCAATTTGAATTTTTAAACCGTAATTTAATGCGACCGTTAAGCGAATAACAAGCATTAGTGGCGTTTTAAAAATATAAGTGTATACTGCAAGATTGAGTACGACCCCCCCCCCCCCCCCACACACACACAAATAGCAAGAAGATGTAAAGATGTGAGATGAGGATGAATGGTAATTACTGCCTCCAAATATGAAGATCACAATAACGGGTATATGGGTGAGCCTTTTTCATAAGTTCCTTTTCTGATTTATTATCTTACCACCTCGCAAAACAAAACAGACATCTGACTGATTTAGTTTAAGAAGTTTAGGAATATCAATAAAACAAGAAATGAAAAATGAACACCGCGCATAAATTATAGTCACCTAAGGATGATGTAGAGAGAATGAAGTTGCCAAGTCTTCCGATATTCGACTAATTCATAGTTGAAATATACGTTTATTTAATCGCAAAAATCAGAGATTATGTAAAGCAAATATTTCTATATTGAGAAAATGGTAGTCTAAGTGGGAGGACTTCGCAAGTGTAATATTGTAATGTTTCATATCTTACGTAACTATTTGTTCATATCGAGCTATTCCCTGCCTCCCTGAATCAGAATAATTATTCCTATGTACACTACAAACAGACAGTAAATGTAACTCTACATACTTTTACTATTCTCAAATGTCACAAAAGTTCTGGATGGGTGAGACTCACTCAGGCTGCTATGCAAGAGGCCAAGACAGTATCTGAAATAAGGATTGAAAACATACTTCCTCAATAAAATTTGTTATGTATTTTTTCTAAAATTCTAATAAAGGAAGCTCTAATAGTCACAAATCAAGTGGCACTTTTAGATATATTTTTGACAGTTTTTTTTTCATTATCGTCTGCATTTATCTCAATATAAATATCAAAAGATACTGTAGATACAATTTTAACTGCTGGACGTTCTTGAGAATGGACCATTATGCCTTTGTAGAAATATATCTTTGGGCCTTTGAGTGAATAAATCGTTGGGCATTTATTATCAAATGGTTTGTTTGCCAGTGGAAGGATATTTACTTTTACCAAGTGAGAGACTCCACAATTAGGCAACACATTGGTGCAACCATGGCCTGATTACCAACTGGGCAAACTTTCACAATTGAATTTTAATAGTAATTTTCGTTTTATTTAACACGTTCAGGGAAAGTTATTGCCTTTCTGAAATGTTGAACTCCCACCAGAGTTTTAGAAAAATTTTGTTTCAAAATATGGATGGCAATATTTCAAATTTTTTCCAGCAAAGTTATAAAAGTAAAATTGAATTAAAATTTTCTGGTTTAAATATCTTGATAAAACTTAGGTGGAATATAATATACCCCGCCGCCACTCAAGGGGTTAAATGCCGTATTCTTGCGAAATTACTGTCATGAATAAGGGAAATTTTTTCTATTTTATTTTACTGGTGTAAGTTTACACCGTTGGTAATCGGGACCAAGGGCTCATAACCATTTTAGGATATGGGGTCAGCTTTTACCGCTGACGCTTTTCTCCAAGCCAAACAAATAAGGTTTAACCATTAAATACATAGCGATGCATATCTGCATCGCTTTTATTTTAGCAAGCACTATATTTATATAAAAATATTAATCCTTTAAAAATTACAAAAATATGCTACTAAATAAAGTTAAAAATCTATCTTAAAATTTTTGGTGTCGAATCTTTAGCATAAGAATAAAAAACACAATTCTAAAAGAATAATTCATGCATTTAACCCTCTCGCTGCACAACCCGAGAGATTCTCGGGCAACGTAAAAGTAGCAAAATTTGCGCAACCCGAGATTTCATCGGGGATGCATTTTCTCCGTCTAATTAACCCGCCTTGATCATTCCCACCAGTTACTTTTTGTTGTAAATTTTGCCTTAACTAATCGGTGAATTTTCCCGATTAAATAAGACGAAAATTTTTGTTTTGAAAAACCGGTGGCAAAAGAATAAAAATTCTTAAAAGACGCTCGTCGCGAAGGAATTAAGTACGCAATTTTTGAAGGTATTTTGATAAAACAATTACGCAGCGAGAGGGTTAAGGGCTAAGTATTACAAAATAAAATTCATATGAAATAAGTTGCCTAGATTCATACTTATTAAAATAAATTTACTAATTTTGCACTATTTTAGTTAGAACAGTAATTTCTGCTTGCGTTGCAGATGTGCAACATAAGAAAAAGTTAACGTATTACACGAAAAATATATCTATGATTTTTTCTTTTTTATTTCCTGTGTAATAAACCTTTCTTATAATCATATACTTTTTTCGAAACGAAATAAACAATCATGCATTTAAGGGTTAAAGAAGGAGAATTGTTTAATATTACATATGTCTTCTGTTTCAATGTTAATTATTTGTTTTCATTTAAGTAAAATGTTTGGTTAAAAATAAATTTATTTGACTTGAAATGAGCACAAAATTAGACATTTGTGAGAATACTTATTCTCTTAATGTATTTTCTTCAGAATTAGCACGATTTGGATTAATTGTATTAAGTTATTTTTAGTAAATTCAAAATTTGATTAAAATTTAAAAATCTAATAATGCATTTTTTCCACATTATTTCAGAAAATTCAAGCAAAACAGATTTTATGTAAAATTAGAAAATTTTAGAAAATACCACTATTAGTAGGTCATAAATTATTAAACCTGTGATTAGAAAAAGGCCATATTACCAACTGAGCAATCTTCCACCGTTAAAAAAGAATAGAAATTTATTCTTATTCATGAGAGTAATTTTTCATGAATATGACGTTTATGTAAGATGAAAATTTCTATTAAAATTTACTGGTGGAAGATTGTCCCGCTGGCAGTCTGGCCTTTTTTTAATCACATGTTTCATACTTGATGACCTGATATATTTAAATTCAAAACTTTCAAGAATAATTATCTTTAGTACTATAAATATTTTACTCCAATGTTAAAAACAATTTCAAACTTCGCAAGCATATTATGTAAGAACGTAAAACAATATTTGCGTAAATAAAATCCTAAATATAAATTCTATTTTGAACTGAAAAAGCCAACGATCGAAAAATAAGTAAAACCTGAATTTATTATTAAAATATTTATTATCTTATCAAAAATTTGAAACTCAGGGAAGCAAATATTTTTCCGATATAATGGAGTTTTATTTAACAGTGGACAGATTAAAATGATAAAAGAAATTTTTCTTTTGTGTTATTGTAACATAAAAAAAAATAAAGTTTAACAGATTTGATTTTTCTTTACTTAACCCATAGGTGAAAAGGGTTCCCTATTTTGAATTCCATTATTTTCTTTAAAAAGTGCTTTGATATAGTTCATTGCGGAAAAAAAAAATTCCCTGTAGAAAATAATAGTATAGTGTAAAACAAAGTAGAAATGGCAGGTATACTAGGGAAGCTGTTGATTTTTGATCATACAGGAGGTTTCACATATCGTTATAGATGCAAGCTACCACTAATCAGCCATAATACGTTGATGAATTTTGTTTGGGTTAACCAAGTTTCAAAAAAGAAAATTTAATTGATAAAACTTTAACCCTTTCAGGGGCAAGGTACTTCTATTCGCATAGCTGCCAACTTGTACGGATTTTTGCTACCGCTAAAATTTAATAGAAAATTTTTCCTAATTCAATTGCCGATGTGCAGAGAATGTTGATAATTATATAAGGCAGGAAATTCTGTTAAATTTTAGTGCTAGCAAAAATCCGTATAAGTTGGCAGCTATGTATTCGCAAAACAGTGAAATGAGTGAATGACACCAGAATTTACAAGCAAATTTATTTCAAAAGAAGCAAAAGCATCTACAAGCAAAAGCATGAAGTTCATGTACTTCATAAAAGGAAATTTTTCATTCCAATATTCTGATGCCAATGTGGCATTTAGGGATTAAAATTAGGTGGTCCAAAAATGAACCATCGCCCTTGAAGGGGTTAATTAAATATTAGGTTTCTATGTGAAACTAAATTAATTTTACATATTAAAAAAATTGTGGTTCGAAATGTATAAAATACTGGTCAAATAAATCCACATTAGGACGGAAGATTATTTGGAGGTTATGCCCATTGTCCTTATTTCGTTTAAAGAATCTTTTTTGGGGATAAGCATATTACAAGCATTTTCTACTAGTTAGCACTAAACATTCAGTAAAATTTTCTCACGTTTATTAACCCCTTGCTGTGACTCCCGAACTCAGTTCGGGAAACTGAAATGCGCCAATTTTGGAATGGCCGAGTTCGGACAAGAGGAAAAAAAATATTTAAAACTTTATTAAATTATTTTGCTGTAATTTGAACAAATATTACTGTAATTCATTAATATTGCCCATATATGTGGAAATATACTATTTAACTTATTTCTGTGTAATTTAAATTTTTTTAACCCTTTCAGGCGCAAGCAATTGTGTTTCTGTAATGTTAAATTCACACCGCAATTTTCGAAAAAAATTGTTTCAAAATAACACAAAGCAATTTTTCATCCTTGTCTTTTCCACCAAAATTAAAATTTAATTGAAACTTTCTTGTGCATTGGATATAAAAAATCCCGCCGCCCTTCAAGGAGTTAATTTATGAAGAAATTTTTCGTTCGAAACAAATTTTTTTCATTTGGTACCGATCAAATAACCGGTAGCTTGTATATTTAGTGTTAATGTTGTTTTTCAGTCATTTGTGGGGATAATGACAAAATAAAGTTGAATTTTGGAATCCCCACCCCCCTTCCTTAAAAGACTACCGTAATTTCCGGCGTATAATCCGCGGATCAAACAATTCTGTTTGGACCCAGAAATTTTATTTAAGAATTGAAGTCAAGTATTTACCGCGATTTAAGAAATTCCATTTTATCAAATAAAATTACTGGGTCAAAAGCTAATTGTTTGATCCGCGGATTATACGCCAGAAATTACGGTATTTACTATTTGCCAATCCTAAGGTCCTACACTTGTTGTAAATAAATTATAAAATATTTTTTTTTGTTTATAGTGTACTTTTTAAATTAAAAAATAAGATAATTAATCCTTTGCACTTCTTTGTCGCGTCTGACGCGCCTTTTCTTTAATATAAGAATTAAAAAATATATAAAAGAATAATTCATGCATTTAAGGGTTAAGTTTTACAAAATAAAAAATTACATAAAATAAGGTATTTAGATTCATACTTAATAAAATATTTACTAATTTGCAGTATTTTAGTTTATACTTGTATCGCAGATGTGCAACTTAAGAAAAGGTTGACAGATTATACGAAAAATGTATCACTCACTTTTTTCATTATATTTCTTATGTAATTCGTCATTCTGATAATCATATATATTGTTTTCGAAACAAAATAAAAAATCATGCATTTAAGGGTTACGGGTTAATAATGGTGTTTTGCTTTATCAAAAACAATAATAACACCAGGCTACAAATTTTTACTCTGTTTCGGTAACATAAAAAACCAGCTAAACTTTAATTAGTTTGTGGCTCAATTTAAGAGAATAATGTTATAGTTTTGGTAACACACGTCATTTTCGAGTTATTATTAGTAAGGAAATGTGGAAAAACGGTCTCTAAGTAGATTAATGCATTTTAAATGCTAGAAATCTATAAAATTCTTTATAAAAATATTTTTATGTGCGAATTGGCTACTTTAGAAATTGATTAATACGTATTTAAATTGTCTTTTTATAGAAAAAAAAAGTTAGTTCTGAAATGCGTCATTGAAATCCTCATTGGAAATCATTTTTAGGCTTCAATCCTTGATGCATCATAGACCTGGGTGACTTTTTTCACTCTTGTTAACGTCCTGATGAAAATGCTCATCTTGTTCGTCACCCAACATTCCAAGATTTGCGGAAAAAATAAAAATGTGAACGTAGGAAATGGATTTTTTTTACATTCTAAAGCGTAATTTTTGATCGGTTTTCAACAAATTTCTCGTATTAGTAGTTTGATCTTTACCTAAAATCTCTTTTAACCCCTTAATTCTCGCTCTCATGATATTCACGTTCTGTGTCTTTTATTCAGATTGTTTGATTCCCACCAGTTTTATAAAATAATGTAACTGGTTTTATCATGGTATCATTTTACCTGTCATTCAATAAAGTAAATATTTCTTTTTCAAAAAAGTGGTGCCAATAAGCAATTTAAATTTTTAAACTGTAATTCAATGCGAACGTTAAGGGGTTAAACTTCCTTTGGTGACCAATAAGATGTAAGTTCTGTTATATTTAACTCAAAATTACAACATTTTTGTCCTATTAGATGTCGTCTTTTCGGCACAACAAATTTGACCTCTTTTAGTTTCGCGTCACATTCGGGAATATACTTTGTAGACAAAAAACTTCCACTTTTGCCCACAGCTTTCACGAAAGTTTTAAAAAATTCATGTGCAAAGGCAAAAGGACAATTTTTTGGGGATCAATCATTAGTAAAATTTACATTCTATTTTCCAGAAATAACTTTCGTTCTTCGTGGCCATCCTTATTTGAAATAAATCATATAGTTTATTTATTGCTTCACTATCACATACAGCAAAGAATCAGTAATATTTTGTAAAACCACACTTTACCCTTAACAACATGGCTAGATATTTTAAATCGGCGCAAATTTTCCAAATCGAATACGTATATTTAATTAAATTTACAATTAAGTACATTGCCATACGTTTCTTTTAACATACTTGAATAATTACAGATATGAAAGAAATTGCATTAAATTTGTGACATAAGACAGCTTCTGAGCTAGTCTTAGATCCATCATAAAAGATCGTCAACCATCTATGTTGTACTCGATTTACAATTCACTCATCAGGTTATTTATGTGGTTACAATAGCTCACAACTCCGTCTGTAAGAAAAGACATCTAATGTTGGTTTATTTTTCTTTACAAAGATACTTTATCGGTTATAACAAATTTCCCTCTTGCAATTTAGATACGAGAAATTCAGCTTGCCTAATAGATAAGTTTAACCCTTAAATGCGCGATTTTTAATTTTGTTTCGAAACAATTATATATGATTCTCTGAAAGGTTTACTACACAGGAAATATTATGAAAAAAATCAGACATACATTTTTAATATAATACGTCAAACTATTCTTCTGTTGCACATCTGCAATACAAGTAAAAACTACTGTCATGTGGCCGTGTTAGGCAAAAATATTGCTAATTAGCAAATATTTTAATAAGTATGTCTCGAAATACCTCATTTTATATAATTATTTATTTTATAAAACTAAACAATAACCCTTTAATTCCCATGGTAGAATACGTTCTAGAAATTACGTAGTCCAGAGAATCTGACTTTACATCAGAAAGTTTAAATGGTTAATTTCGCTTTATTTAAATACGGAAAGTCTGTTATTATTTAAAGCAAATAGTGCTATTTTAATTTTCTAGTGTGAATTAGGTGTATGCGAATAAAAATATCTATCAATTCAAAAACAATGTTTTTTTGCATATATGCAAAGCTGCGCACTAAAGGGTTAAGTCACGTACAAAATTATCTATTTCTTGCTGTTCAATTAACACTAGAACTACCGTGAGCCGTCATTTTAACGGCTACCATAAGAATATGTTTCGGTCCAACCAGAAATTTAATTACGAAATTAGTTTAAAACATACAAAGAAGAAAAACGTTAAATAATAAAGTTAAACTTTTTTAAATGAAAACTCTGGTGTGAAATATTTTTATAAAACTTGACTCAAATTTCCGGTAGTTGTAGTGTTAAGAATGGTTCCTTCATGGTACTATTAAAAAAGAGGAACTGACATACCCTTAGTATAGTGAAGCTTCAACAGTAACCGCTTTCTCTGAGGTTGATTGCCTCCGGGAAAAACTTCTACCAGTAAATTTCAATAGAAATTTTCTTCTTATTCAACGCCTTATTAATACAAAATTTCAGTCATAAATAATGGCAAAAACATACATTCAATTTTACTGGCAGTGGTCGTACTTGTCCTGAAATTTCACGACCAGGAAATTCTTCGGTACCACTTTTTTTTTTATTTTTTTTTTACTAGAAAATAACTTTTAAATAACGCTGTATTTTCGCGTTTAACCTAGATTTATTTTTCTTTAAACAAATACTGGTAAAATCCTAAAATATTTCATGTAGAGTACGACCCCTGTACTGGTGTAAGTTTACTTAGGCGGTAGCCAGGCCCTGCGTTTCCGCCATATTGTGACAGCCTAGACATTCAACCACCTTCATTGTCAGTGAAAAAGATTGTAACACGTGTTCAAACTGCCACTAGTAAAAACAAATATAAAATTCAACCATATTTATGAGATAAATTTTTCGTGAAAAATCCGCTAAAATAATGCATAATTTTCGATTCAAAATTTGCTGGTGGAAATTTGCGCTGGCGGTAATCAGAAACTGTTGATCCGGTACAAAAAATCAGCCGCCATGTTGTGACCTCCTCAGTTACTTCACTCACAACTGGTAGATAATACACTATACCGTCGGTACCGTGTCAAACTATCCAATGCGAAAACAGTGGGCTAGTTTTTTTAAATTCAGATTTCTTGATTGGCACCACTTTTCTGAAATCGTAAAATTGCCCTTGTTTTCGCCGTAATTAATATGTCATTAAACAAGATTAAATAAGGCGAATTTTACTATTTCAAAAAAGTGGTGCCAATCAAGAAATCTTCATTTTAAAAAAGTAGCCCACTGTTTTCACATTGGATAGTTTGACATGGTACCGACGATATCTGTCCTCCTCTTTATTAGTAACTCCATTGATTCCTTAAGTAAATTTTTGGGGTATAAAATCGTCTCTTTCTTCTTTTTTGTGATATCGTCTGTTCTATGTCAAACTATCCAATATGAAATACATATGACATACATAACAAAAGTTATCTGGTAATTTTACACACTAACAATGCTACTTCTATCCATCGTTAATTCTGAAATGAATGTCTTTTCACTGAACAACTAACTCAATAGGCTCAAAACTAATACAAATATCCACAAAACATAATCTTTACCACATACTGTAAATATTCTCTGACATTACTTGTATTTGGTTGCTTGCGCGGTTATCATTAGAAGAGCATTACCGCTCTGTTTTTCTTTCAAGCATTACCTCTAGGTAATAGGGCTACGCGCTGGCAGAAAAATGGCGGCTATCGTAAACTGATTTTTTTTAACCTTCCTACACTGAATGGGTCTAATCGACCCATTTCTGTAATTCATTTCATTCGATTTCAACCAGAAATATTTTCGTAAAGTATGATAAATAAAAGGCACCGAAAACGAATGCAAATAAAGACATTAAATAGTTTTTAAAGAAAATTATGGTGTGAAATGTTTTTATTAAGGTTGAGTAAAATTTCAACAAGGCAAGAAGTTTAAGCATTTATACGGTCCCCTAAATTTTTGCATGAGTATTTTCTATTTTTTTTTTTTTTTTTACTTATATAATATCAGAAAAATAAGGCTGAAAATACTTACAGAAATTATAGGCAGTCGAATTCAAGGGGCTGTCCACACTGTATTAAAATAATTCACTCTGCTCATCAATCACTACTTGCACTAAAGAAAGGGATCTTCAACTTGAATTACACTAAATTATCACAATTTTAGAATACATCTGCACGTATTCTAAACATATACATATCAAGGCTATGTTTTAACATAATACATTAAAACATAGCCTTATTTAACACGTTCACGCCGGCGTGCATCACCGGTGGGTCACGCTTGACTGCCCTATCGGGCGGCGTGCACCACCAGTGGGTCACGCTTGATCTGCCGCATCGGGCGGCGTGCATCACCAGTGGGTCTCCACTGTTAAATAGACGGCGTGTATTACATGTGGGTCACACTCGACTGTGCGATAGACGGCGTGCACTACAGGCGGGTCACACTTGAATATTCGAAAATTCAGTACTAAAAACAATTCAATATTACAAACCTTATACATTCACGACAGGAAACGAGAATTCTTGTTTTCATTCAAAAGATATCATTGACTAAGGGCGTGTCTTCTACCTTACAGAAAATGCTTTTATATCATGTTGTCCATATTTCTTTAGATTTTAAGACATTTTATATTAAATTCGTACATATGTAGTCAATAAAAGCATGTCTCTCAGTAATATGCTTACTCCTTACGAACTTTCAGACATTCACAATCAGCTCTGCTTGTTATATTCTAGTTTAATTTAATAAACATGAGAGGGCGTGTCATTACATACAGTGTCCGAATAATCGAAAGTACCGCGCCGTCAGATGAAGCAAAACGTGAATTCGAGCACCGCCTCTTAGCGAAAAAGATTAATATAGGCGCCGGCGTGAACGTGTTAAGGGCAGAAACTTAGCAATAATATAAGGCGATGATTACCTTTAGGAATTTGTGTTGGTAAATGACTTTGAGGCAAACAGATTAAAGACACTACGTTAAACGTTTACATGATTACGTTAATTATCTTCATCGATCTGATTTTTAACTATTACATTTAAAATCAGTAAACAGTACAATTTTAAGAGGAGCATTTTAGTTATGTTCGTTTCACGGCTCCCATTTGGAATGTTTTTTGAGCACCTCTTTTTAAATAGAAAATCTCCTTTTTAGATTTCTCTTGAAAATTTTGTAGAAAAAATTCTCGTAGTCTATTTTTCTTCCAAATTTTGTAAAAAACTAACACGATTATTTTTCTTTACAAATACTTGTATTGAAAATCGGACCTGTGGGAGACCTGTTAAATAAAAGACCCTCACTTATTCTAAAATTGAAAGTAAAATAACTATTTCAATTCATCTGAAAATTTAACTATGTTCCCATCAACAGTCATACCATGCTAGAATAAGTACTAAGAAATATTTTTAAATAATAATATTTAACTAAATGTTCAATTCCCTTTATAACCACATATTTCCATTTTATTAAACTTCTCGTTAGCAAACAATGAACACGCTTTGTTTTGAAAAGAAATAATAATACATTTTGTTATCAAATATTTCCATTTCTGGCAATTTTCGCAGTCTTATTTATGAAATGTGAAGAATAGTATAATGTTAAAACGTAATAAAACATTTACATTTGAAGACTTGATTTTGAATTATACGTTTCTTTTTCACATTTACATTACATCATAAATGCAAGAGCATTACAAAAGAAACAGGATGAATTTGTAGTTTCATATTTTATTGTACTCTTATAAAATTTTATGGTAAATTTTATTTCTGAAAAAACACGTGAATAAGTGAACATTTTTCTTATATATTAATATTTACCCAAGAAAAGGTAAATATACTTTCTTTATATTTTATAACAGGGTTGCCAATTTGGCCTCCATTTTTAATTAGATATTTCGAGTTAAAACCAGAAATAAAGAATACTATTTTATGCTTTATTAAATGATAGACAGAGATCGTATAAAGTAAAAATTCTTCTTTCGAAATTTCTGGTATGAATTTGAAATTTCGGATTAAAATTGGAAGCCAAACTGCCAACCCCGTTTTAGAACATTTAATGTTATATATAAGAACATATAAAACAGTAATAATGGGAGTAATTTTAAACATTAACTGTAATGCAATATATCTCAGTTTATTTCATTTAAGCATATAAATATTATAAAAGTTGTTCGAAGTATTTTTTACATTTTAGTGAGTGACGACCTTCAAACTTCAGACGTACATATATGTTACTAACATAATAACAGCGATTGACAGGATAAACATTAAGCTTCTGCTAAAATGATTTCTTTTTCTTTAAAAATAGAATCCCCTAAGGTGTTTAATAACGTCTGTCGTAGAATCTAGATTCTTTGATGAAAAAGGATAAGCCTTTGGGAGATTGATTTTCTTCCTTTCTATAGCAAATTCTCACCTATAAAAATATAAATATTTATTATTATTATTTATGTTTATTGTTACAAAAGATTATATTATTGTTACCAATAATTACAAAATTTGAGTACTACTATTTTCGAAGAGTAATCTTACTTTTATTTAATTAGAAATTATTATTTATTATTTATTATTAATTATTAATTTATTATTAATTATTATTTATTATTTATTTTGTCATGTTTAATGATGGCAGCTATTTTACATTTACTTATTAAAATTTTTTGCATGTATGCAAGTATGGCACGTGCGACGGCTTTTATGTTTTATTCGTACTAGAATTTCTGAACAATAACCTTCATAATAGATTTCTTTAACACATGAAAGAGAATCTTGCCACAAAGATTATTATTTGAAAAGAGTAGCAAAAACTAATTTAAAAATATTCATCAGAAATAAATTCCCAGTTTCGAAAGTAGTGGTGACATCCGTAACATATTTAGAAGAATTATTCTTCTGCCATTGAGCTCATACTGTGTTAACATGAGAATTATTGATTGTTAATTTTTTTTGAAATAGTACCGTAATTTCTGGCGTATAATTCGCGGATCAAACGATTATGTTTTGTACCAATTTTTTGTTCAATCCTTTCCGGCACAGTGATCCCACTATGGGACTACCTAATTTTAATTCCAAACTTACAAATGTGACCAAGAATATTTTAATAAAATTTTACTTTTATAATGAAAGCTTAAAAATACAAGTTTTTACTTTCTAAGAAGTTCTTATGCAAATTCTGGTGTCAGTCAATCATTTCGTCATTTTATGAATAGAACTTTTCTGTGCCGGAGAGGGTTAATTATTGAAGTCAAACATTTACTGCGATTTAAGAAGTTACATTTTATCAAATAAAATTTGTGGGTTCAAACATGATTCTTTGATCCATGGATTATACGCCTGGAATTACGGTAATATTCACCATATTTAATGACACATTGAAGAAGGGGAAAAAAAAAGTCTAATTTTTCTACTTCAAATAAGTGGTTAAAATCAAGAAATCAAAAATTTTTATGAAAAGTATCCCAAATGGCAGGTACTCCGCGTATATTAATAAATCCGGACAAGTATGCAAAAAAAGGCATTGTTTTGAAAGGATTTGAAATGTACTTAAGTTTTCAGGTTTTAAAGACATAGAAATCTCTCAAATCGCGTAAAAATATTACTTAAAGTTGAAAGTACTAATATTCGATTTTAAAATAAAACAATTATTATGTAATTGCAACACATTTTTTCCTTACACCATTTGCTTTTTTCTTAAACTATTTATGGACAGTTCTCCTTCCATACTTACGTATATCATATAGATAAAAACTAAACTAAAAAAGCGTACTTAATTTACTGATTATACCTACACGGAAAAACTTTGATGTCCTTAAAGATTTTAAAATAAATTTGTGAATTATATTAAATGTATGCATAAAATCATACGATATAAAGAATGAAACTGCTTAAGAATGCTTTTTCCTCTTTAAAAAAATACGAACATAATATTAACACGTTGACTGCCACGCTACGAGTATACTCGTAGCTTTCATATTCGTGGCTGTAATTTATCAGCTTCTCAACATTATTTTAAAATACAAAAAATTACCTTATTTATTGGCAAAAATTTTGCTGCATCTGTTAAGCGAAACTTTAGTTTACGCTGTATTAGTAAAGCGAAATATTAGTATTCACTGTACGGGTAAAGCAAAATTTTAGTATTGGCTGTATTAATAAAGCCTTTCAGAATTTGTGGTGGCAAACGACTTTCAAGAAAAAAATTGAAAATTCTTACTTTTTGCGGCAGTGAACGTGTTAAATTCAATTCAAGAAACATTTTCAAATGCACGTCATAAATCTCAAAGCAGAAATCAACAATCAAACAATACTGATAATAGGTCTTTGACATTCGTGACAACTTCCTGATTTAGTAAAAAATCAGTATGATAAATTTTATAAACGATGAAAAAATTCAAAAACATAATCGTACTTAATCCGTTAACTGTCTCTTTTTTTTGGCACGATAAACTAAAAACAGAGACTAAACACCACTTTTTACGTACTAAAATATTTGCTTTAAATAATCGAAAAATGTCTACCAATTATAAACCTAAGATTACATGTAAAATTTAATGGTGTCCAAAAGCTTTTTGAAACGAAAGAAGCAAAATCTCTTTGCCCGAAATCAATTCGGGCAAAACGGTTAAGTGATTAAAGTACACCACTTAAGTAAGTTTCGTAAAGGTTTATATACGAAAACATGTATTATCTAATTAAAGTGAGCTTCTTTAACCCATTAACTGCCATCACTATAAGATAAGGATTTTCAACTTTTTTTATGATAAACGTTTGCAACCACAAATTCTGAAACATAATCTTTGCTTTATTTAATGTCAAAGTTTCTGTTATTAAATAAGCCAATTTTTTAATTCAACTTTAGTGGTAACTCGTATAAGCATGCATATGATCAACAATGTCAAAACCACTGAACTATTAATAAAGAGTGACTGGTATATCCAATGGAGTTACGAATAAACAGGAGGAGACATATATGTGCTGTCTGCCAATTGCGAGTGAAGTAACAGAGGAGATTGTTCCAAGATGGCGGCTGATTTTTGAGAATATGATCAACACTTTCTAATACCACCGGGGCAAACTTCCACCAGTAAATTTTAATAGAAAATTTCGTCTTATTTAAGCGTGTTGTTCATGGAAATATTTCTCACAAACATGGTAAAATTTTCTATTTATTTTTACCAATGTCAATTTGCCGAGGTATTATAATGTTTTTCACTGACACTGACAGGAGATTGTCTCGGTTGTCACAATATGGCTGAAACGCAAGCCCCAAATACCGCCAAAGTAAGCTTCCACCAGAAAAAATGAATATGTGTTTCTGTCATTATTTTTCACTGAAATTTTGCATTAATAAGAGGTTCAACTAAAGAGAAAATTTATATTTAAATTTACTGGTGGAAGTTTTCCCTGGCGGTTATCAACCCCTGCGAAAGCAGTTACAGTTGAAGCTTCACTTTTTTAAAGATATGTCAGTTCCTCTTTATTAATAGTTCCATGGCAAGTACTTAAAATAATGAAGTATCAACTGTAACCGTTTTCGTCTAATTGATTGTCTTTTCCCCCATGTATATTATATTCTATCGAACGAGATTTTGACATTGTTGATCCAGCTTATTTCATTTACATTCATGAGGAAGGCCACGGAAGTGTGCTGAAACGGTAGAATATTTTAATACTTTTAATGTTTTTATTCTGTATTGAATATTTGTACACCAATATGTCACAGAATTTGCGGTTTATTCACATCATCTCATTTATTGAAATTTTAAATGCAACATCTTTAAAACACATTTTTGCCATAAAAATATCTTTTGCCGATTTGTCTGTTTCTAATTTTACGAAATCTGTTAACAAGATGTGTAGAAGTATTTCAGTAATACGGCACTTTCCTTTGGACTCTGTGATATAAATTTCACTCTTATTTCATTCCATTCATAAAATGATAAATATTAACACAATGTACAAAGAAATGAAAGTGGAAATAAATAAATGTTTTTCTTTGCATACATTATAAAAAAAGATACTTAACACTAGAACGGCGGCAAGGGGTCATTTTGACCCCTGCCAAACGAATACATGTCGATTCGAACCAGAAAACTTTTTATAATTTAAAATTAATATATGCTGCACAAAAATAACTTAAATAAATAAGTTAAATAGTTTTAAGTAAAAATTCTGATGTGAAATATTTTTATAAAACTTGATTAAAATTTCCCGCCGTTCTAGTGTTAATTAATTGTTAAATTATATAAGGAAAAACTATTCTGGTGCAAATTAGACAGTTGGGAATTAAATTTAGGTGAAATATAACCGCAATTCAAAAGTTTATTCTATAAAGAGAGTACCTGTCGCATTTCGTTTAATTTCTCTTACAGAAAAAGCTATAAATAAGCTAAAATGGAGACGTAAAGATGGGGGCTTTTTTTCATCCATCATTCATACGGCATGACATTATTTTTCTTAAGTGGAATGCACATTTACAAGTAATGACAGTATAGTTAATCTTGAAAAAAAAATTACAGAACATTAAAAAATAGAATATATATTTTTATTAATAGTAATTGATTTTTTACTGGGCATTTAAATAACTTCGATTTATTAAACTGTCATTAGTCTACCTTAGTAATCTTATCGTTAAAAGGACTTTTGTGCATTCCACACTTACAAGGGGACTAACAATCATGGTGCACAAACAATTTGATAATTTTGAAGTATGTTGTAGGGGTTAAAGGGGTAGGGGTCTAAGATCTCAATAATGTTTTATACTATGAGAATTAATTCTACACAGGTTAACCACATTTCGAAACAGAAAATGTATTTCGTGAATCTTCATGTATTTAATTTCATGCATTTTCATGCAGCTTATTTGAATTAATTTGTAAAAAAATCTCTTGTTCGAAGCGCGTTTAAACTGGATCAAATTAACACACATTTTACGGAAGATTAATGGGAGGTTGGCAAGTATGAAAATTACTATGAACTTCTATCAGCGTTGAAATTTGGGTGTTTTTAATAATATTATTATTTATCAGATTGTTTGATTACTACCACTTTGGTAAAATAGTAATATTGGTCTTATTTAATGATAAGTTGAATACAGCTATTATTACTACATCCAAAAAGTGGCAGAAATAAAACAATGCGAATTAAAATAACGTCCAACTGCTGAAATTCTACCCAATACTGGGATCTCTTTATAATGCTTTAACCCTTTATCTATTGCATTATGATCTACTGCAATTTTTTTCATGTAATATTTTTTTCAGGTACTACAATGAAAATTAAAGGATAAACATAAAAAAAATTACTCACCCGAGAGAAATTTATTTATTTAGACGTAATTAATTAAAGTGGTACTTTAAAGTACCGTCAGTACACTATGACTAAAATATCGTAACAAAAAATAACAATGTATTTGAAATGGCACCAGAAAATATTTTCTATTTAATAAGTATGTGAAATATAGGCTTTTTCTTAGTTAAAAATAAATCTTTTGGCAAATTCCGGTGCCAGTCATTTATTTCAACACTTTAGAATTGAAAATGCTTTGCCCCTGAAAGGTAAAAAAAAATATTTTTTTTTTTCAGTTTTCGATCTTA
This sequence comes from Maratus speciosus, assembly GCA_963932465.1. Lineage (NCBI taxonomy): Eukaryota > Metazoa > Arthropoda > Arachnida > Araneae > Salticidae > Maratus > Maratus speciosus. Next base: position 313,227,587 of record OZ010796.1, read on the forward strand.
TTAGCAGTTCTTTAGTTATGCGATGTCTATATTCCAGGAAAAACATGTTCTCTCGCATCTCCACATATGCAATATATGAATTGACATTGCATTTCTAACATCGCAAAAACGAGCCAGTGCCACAACTTTTTCAATTTCCTATAAAAACTCACAATGAAACAGAAAAGAAATACCAGGGAAATCATTACTACACTACATTTTAGTAATTGCATTTTAAAGCAGATGAAAACGACGGATAACTACACAGACGAAAAGAAAACAAGAAGGTTTTCTCAAACACCCAGTGTACTGACGGTACTTATAAGTACTACCGAGTTATTCAACTGTTAAATCAAATATATACACCGTTCACCTAAAACACCTAGTCAAACTGTATTCTAAAATCATAATGAACTCATAAAAAAATCCAAAACTTATCTTATATCCTTTACTGTGTTTGTAGCAATAAAAAGACGAGCGTGACAATCTGTAAAAAATGTCGGCACAAAACCCATCTTCTGTGTCAAAGACAGCCTCCTTCCTCGCTAAAATAACAAACCTAGAACTACTGCTGGCATGTATCCGGATAAAGTGGAGTTAACCCTCTGTCTACCAGAAGGGTCCAATGGACCCAACATGTATATTCAAAATATCTATTCAAACCAGAAAATTTCTTCAAAACAAACTAAATGTATAAATCAGACAATAATAAGTTAAATAAACAAATTAAATAGTTTTAAGTAAAAATTCTGGTGTAGAATGTTTTTATAAAACTTGAGTAAAATTTCCGGTAGTTCTAGGGTTAAAGGAGTGTATTTGCAAAGTAGCATTAGAATATTAGAAATATTCACTACGGCATGAAAGTTTAAAGTGAGTGGTACTTATAAGTACCGTCAGTAGATAAAGGGTTAACCCCTTGAAGGGCGGTGATGCGTCACGGCATCACATAATTTTAATCCCTAATTGCCACATTGGCACTGGAATTTTATAATGAATATTTCACCTTTGTTAAGTACGCTAAAATATGCTTTTACTTGTTTTCAAATAAAATATTTTGCAAATACTGGTGTCTTTAAATTATTTCAACGTTTTATGAATACAAGTGCCTTGCCCCTGAAAGTGTTAACACCAGAATGCCGAGTAGGTGTCAATTTGACATCTACCAATGAACTAATTATCATTCGAACCAGAAATTTCTTCATAAAAGAAGTTACATATCAATTACACTGAAATAAGTTAAACAATTAACTTAAATAACATTAGATAAATTTTCTGGTTTAACATATTTATATAAAACTTACGTAAAATTTCCCTAATTAGCTAAAACTCGATTCCCATATTAAAACGCAATCGGTCTTCCAAGTCATATCTTTGTGGAAAACACTTAAAAATCCGATTTTAACGGTCGACTCGTAGGTTTATAATTGCGTTTTCCTGTATCCAAAAGTATGAAAACATAGCGGACTGGGAGCAAGAAAACACAATAATAAACCTACGAGTCAACCGGTAAAATCGGGTTTTTAGGTTTTTTCCACCACGATATGACTTGACAGACGGACTGCATTTTAATATGGTAATCGAGGTTTAGCTAATTTTGGACTTTCAGCCTCCAATTCGATGAGGTGCTTGTCTCGTGGTTCGTACGCCACCTTGAATTTTTCGGACCAGAAAATTTTTCGGCACCAGTATTATCTTATAGAAAATCTCTTCTTACAATAATGCGAAATTTTGCGAGTTTAACCTAGATTTCTTTTTCTAAAAAATGATGCTGGTAGTTTTCCTGGAGAAATAACGGTATCCGTACGAACCACGTGTCTGTGCTGCCGGCTCCCGGTCTAGCAGCATACGCGTCGAAAAATGCCCACATCTTTCTAATAGAAATATTCAATCTATTTAGTCGCAGAATTTCTGCGATTCAAAACGACGAGTATAACTTTTAAAAATAAAGGTATAAAACCAAGAGATTAACAGTGCCAGGATCAAGGGATCCCTAATCTGCAGTTAGACCATGGGCGAATCCCGATCGAAGCTTCAGCGAGCAACACCAGAAAGATGAAATCGCCCCAGGAGGCCAGGCTCACCGTCCAGGAAGCAGCCACCATCCGCCAATACCCGGGGGTTCTCTAATACAAAAACCGTCCGCAAGCCCACACAGATACCGGAGACCATGACAGCCACAACCAGTGTTGCCAGTGGGCTACTTTTTAAAAATTCAGATTTCTTAAGTGGCACCACTTTTCTCAAACGTTAAAATTTCCTTTCTTTTCGCCTTAATTAATATGTCATTAAATAAGAGGCATCTTACCATTTCAAAAAAGTGGTGCCAATCAAGAAATCTTAATTTTAAAAAAGTAGCCCATCTGGCAACGCTGGCCAGAACCACTAACTATACTCTAAAGGAGATACTGCCTTCAAAGAGGACTGTGAGAAAGTGATCCAAATTCTTGTTTCACACAAGAAAAAACCCTGAGCGGTCAACCCTTCTGAAGAACACCTCGACATTGGCCTCAGACTACTCCTGTAGCAACTAATGAGATGCAGCAGCGCCCCGACTCTTGGAGAGCTCTTCTCTTGGTTATCTTCCACAATCAAGTAGTCCAGTGAGGATTACAAACTTGGCATCGTTGACCGCATAGTGAGTAGCTGCTTTCCAACATGACCACACAAGAAAAGTGAGCACACTGTGTCCTCTCCACGCCCGATACTCGCCAAAATGACAGAGTCAGAATACTGATCTAGTAGTCGGCGAGACACAGCAGCACTCCGTCCACAAGACACTCTAATCACGGTCGCTTCCCACACTGAAGTGGCCGAGTCGAAACACATAGATCGATGCTGTTCTCCTCAACGATCAAGTAACGAGTGGTTGTGTTCGAGTTTTGGCACTGTCCTGATCCCTTTCGCAAGACTTCTCCTAGAATCATGGATCTAGTAATAAATAGGAACTGATATAGCCTTAAAATGTTGAATCTTCAAATGTAACCGTTCTCGCAGGTGTTTATTACCACTGGTCGAAACTTCCTCCAGTAAATTTATAGAGATATTTACTTCTTATTTAACTCTTTTTCTGCGATATTATGATCTACTGCTTTTGTTCATGTAATATTTTTTTTCTTCAGTTACTACAATGAAAATTAAAGGATAAACATAAAAAAATACTCACCCGTGAGAAGTTTAACCCTAGAACTACCGAAAATTTTACTCAAGTTTTATAAAAATATTACACATCAGAATTCTTATTTAAAACTATTGAACTTCTTTACTTAACTCATTATTGTCTGGATTACATGTTTAGTTTATTTTAAAGAAATTTCTGGTTAGAATAAATATTTCGAATGTACCCATCGGGTCCATTGGACCCGTCTGGTAGACGGAGGGTTAATTATTTAGAGGTAATTAATTAATGTGGTACTTTAAAGTACCGTCAATACACTATGACTAAAATATCGTAACAGAAAACCCACAGGTTTTTCAACTGGTACCAGAAAATATTTTCGATTTAATAAGTACGTGATATATAGGCCTTTTCATATTTACAAATAAATCGTTTGGTAAATTCCGGTGCCAATCATTTATTTCAACTCTTTAGAGCTGAAAGTGCTTTGCTCCTGAAAGTGTTAAAAGAACTACTTTTTTTTTAGGGTTTTTTTTATGTTTAGAAGTTCTTTAGTTATGCGACATCAATATTCCTGGGACAATATGTTCTCTCGCATCTCCTCATATGCAATATATGAATTTTCATATACCATTTCTAGTATAGCAAAAACGACCCGGTGCCACAACTTTTTCGATTTCCGATAAAAAATAACAATTAAACAGAAAATACCAGGGAAATCTTTACTGCACTATATTTTAGTAATTACATTCTAAAGCAGGTGAAAACGATGGATAACTACACAGACGAAAAGTAAACAAGAAGTTTTTCTCCAACACCCAGTGTACTGACGGTACTTATAAGTACCACCGAGTACTTCAACTGTTAAATTAAATACATACACCGTTCACCTAAAATAGGTAGTAAAATTGTATTCTAAGATCATAATGAACACATAAAAAGAATGCAACATCTTATATCATTTACTGTGTTTGCAGCAATGAAAAGTCGAGCGTGGCAATCTGTACAAAATGTCAGCACAAAACACAACGTCTGTGTCAAAGATAGCCTCCTTTCTCGCTATAATAACAAACCTAGGTCTACTGCTGCTATGTATCTGGATAAAGTGAGGAAAAAAGAGTGTTTTTGCAAAGTACCATTAGAATATCAGTAATAGTCGCTACGGTATAAAAGTGTAAAACGAGTGGTACTTATAAATACCGCCAGTAGATAAATGGTTAAACGCCTTACTCATGTAAGAATTCAGTCATAAATAATGGCAGAAACAGGTTTTCAATTTTAATTTTCCTGGTGTAAGTTTACTTCAGTAGATGTCAGGCCCTCCGTTCCGCCATATTGTGAGAACCAGTGAAGCAAACTGACTGTTCTGCCAGACAAACTGACACCAGTAAAATTAAACAGAAATCTTTACCCTGTTTGTCCGAAAATATTTCCATGAACATGACGCTTAAATAAGAGGAAATTTTCTATTAAATTTTACTGGTGCGAAGTTTGCCCCGGCGGAATTAAGAGACTGTAGATCCGATCTTAAAGAAGCAGCCGCCATCTTGTGATAACCTCCTCATACTTCACTCGCAATTAGTAGAGAGTACACTATATGTCTCCTCCTCTTTTGTCATAACTCCATTCCTAGAATATCTGTCCAGATACGAAAGCACCTACTACTGATACAGCAGCTTCCCCCAAAAGGAAGAACATAGGACTTTCACTCAGAGACATATCTCCAAGTTTCCTTGCACCGAGTACCTTTCACGAGAAAGCGACGCTCAGACTTCATTCCCTGTCGTCCTTCCCACTGAACGGGACAAGTGGGAGGGTCACCTGGAAGGAAGCCCAACCGCAAACGCTTGCCACCGGTAGCCGGTTCAAGATCACAGCACTCCCCGAGCGAGACCTCAACCTCAGCCCCATCTGGAGTGGCAATAGAGAACAACCAGGACACTGGGAGGTGGGCTGAAAAAATACAATAAACAGGTTACTGGGTTCAACCTACGGAATCCAAAATGAATTCCATTAATCAGGGGACCTCGCGGAGGGCAGGATTCGTCAGAAACTGCAACCTCTGAGCTTCCACACTAAAATTGGTGGTTCTGGTTTACATGGTCCGCTGCCTGATTCCCAGTTATCTTCGCCACCCCAGGACCTGATTGAAGACAACCAGGAGGGACTCCTCAATAACGGTATGTGAAAACTTATCGAAAATAATAAACAGTACCACAGGCTTAACTCAATTGAGAAGTAACTTTACGCTACTCGTTTGATGTAAGAAACCTAAAACCAGGGGTGTAAAAACCTAGGCGCCAGTGGGCAGTTACCACTAAATTTTATTAGTTATCGCTTAAATTTTATAAGCATTCATTCAAAAAATTTAGACGAAATATTAGACGGAAAATAACGAATAAAATTTAGTGGTGAGAGACTGCTCGCTGGCGCCTACATTTTTATACCCCTGCCTAAAACTATAGCTGCCAACTTTTACGCTTTTTTCCTACCACTAAAATTTAAAACAACATTTTTCCTTATTTAATAGCAGAAATCTGCAATTAAATAAGTCAAAAATTTCTTTTAAATTTTAGTGGCAAGAAAAAACCGTAAAAGTTGGCAGCTACACAAAAACGCTTTCTAAAGGATTTAGGAATGTTAAAACCTCAAAATATATTTGCAATATTAATTTATAGCATAATTATCTGCTATACAAAATGTTTTATTTATGCCAAGCAGTTATCTGGGACAGAATTATTTAATATATTTTCAAACAAAGCAGAAAATGATAGAAACTAAATATATGTATATGTCTGAAATTTTTAATTCAATTTTAAACAAGCTTAATTTTTATTATAAATGCACTCAATGCAACAAAATGTATTTGTTCGAAATCTATATGTTTAGCAAAAGTAATATTTAACTAGCAAAATAAATAGTTACTTTTCAGTTGTTAAAATGCATTTTACAAGCTCAGAGTGCTTTGTCAAATAACAAGATATCGACTATTTCCACAGATCTCAAATCATTGTATAAGTGCAATGTTATGTTATTCTAGAACCTTTTAAAGATTAAGAAATAATAGTTTATGAAGCTAGTTTCGATAGATCTACAGTAAACATTCTAAAGTGAGAAACTTCGTGTACAAATTATTAATGTATGTAAGTTTTATATTTATTTGTAATAAATTTATTGACGCGAATAAAGTCTTTATAAATCTGCTTAAATTTTCAAAGTTCATTATTGAATATGGTCGCTTTATGTAAAATAGGAGTGTTTGAGTCCTGTTAATTTGAGCTGGAAATAGTTATCGCTGTAAACAGTGACCGTTTTAGTTGATCTTTTATAAAATTGCAATTATAAAGATAATTTTACTACAGAACCGTAACATAGGTAAATTCGACAAGAGTCATCTTTACTTATTTTAAACCAGAAATTTCGTAAAGAACATTTCGCTTATTCCTGTATGCTATATATTTAGCGTGTTCCATTATAAAAAAAAATGGATCAAAACATGCTTATTCTTACTAAATGAGTTTCGACGGAACGACTATTCTGGAATAAAAGCTGTTAATTTACAAATGGTGTACCCAAAAATTCGCTTCTGGGAATTTAAAAAATCCATTGCTAATAAAAGAGATGCAAGACATGTTATCCATTTTGGCATCCATTTTCATACAGAAATTCCGACTTCACACCGGAACTTTTTGAAGGAAAATTTTTACTTTTAGTAATCACAAAAAGTCTGTCATTGAATAAATCTGAAAATACCATTCGTACTTTCTGGTGTCAATCCAAAATATCTGACAAAAATATGGAGGCCAAGCTGTCAACCCTGATGCAAAACACTTTTTAAAACCGTCAAGTGCTATCTCTTCAGTTAAGGATTTAGACTAACGTCAGACGGGTATCTTTTTTGCTGCTTTTTTGCTTACGTATTATCCATTCACAATGCTATGGCGTCACAATGAATCGACAATCACATGAATAAAGAAACAATTAAATAATAATCGTAAAAAATAATCTACTTATAATAAAATCCGAGTGGAGAAAAGTGTAGGTAACCATTCCGATGCGAACTATTCTGGTCTGGCTAATTCCATGAAAACATGTCATGTCTGTCACACAGCTGAAAATCGCTATGCTTGTTGGCTACCAGTATTTCAGAACGGAAAAATGCGCTTTGTTTTATTGGAGATATCTCATCAATTGAATAACACGAAGCAAACTTTTCGAAAATAACGGTGGCCAACAAGCATAGAGATTTTCAGTTGTGCGACAGACATGACAATTTTCATGGAATTAGCCGTCTGCGAATCGAACGTAGCTAAACGCCATGTTAGGCTTAATGGAAAACATATCCTAACATATGACTGCTAAATGATAATTTCTTCCACTTGAAATAATGTTTGTTCAGCATATTTTCATATAAAACATATATATGATATCCAATTATAAATTATTACGTTCAAAATTAAAAATAAGCTATTATAGACACCAGATTACAAGATATAAACAAAAGAACACGGTTGCCATTCACAATTTCCAAATCCTGAACAAATGAATGACTCTAACGCTTCATTAGAAAAAAAAAATACAAGTTAATTACCTGATTCTGTTCTTAAAATATTTGTAAAAGCATGTTAACCCTTTCAGGAGCAAGGTACTTGCATATAAAATGTTGAAATATTTTATTGACACCAGTATTTGCAAGAGAATTTATTTGTAAACAAGTAAAAGCATATTTTCGCATATTTAATAAAGGTGAAATTTTCACTATAAAATTCCGGTGCGGATGTGGCAATTAGGGATTAAAATTATGTGATGCGGTGACGGCATCACCGCCCTTCAAGGGGTTAAAATCTTTAAATATTTTAATTTTGTTTAAAACCTTTAAAAAGTATCCAGTTAAACTCTAAATTAAAAATAGGAACGTTGCAATCAGCTGATAAATCATTGTACTCCAAGTGGGCGTCAGGTTCAGTTCCACTAATCAGAACTGCCTATTTGTAGTGTGTGACCTCCAGCATGTCGTCAATTGCAACTGTCCTCAGGTGTATAAGGAGAAAACTCATGAGCTTATGTCTCTTGCTAATTCATTTGGCGCCATCTATGAGCAATTAATATAAATAAAGACACTTTCTTCTGTAATCGTTCTTTTTTTTTAATGCATTTTATCAGATTTGAAGGCATTGCAAATAAATTGAATATTTCTTATCAATTCTCATTGGAATTGAAACAAAGAATGTATAACACAGTTGTACAACATATTTTAATTATCTTGCAGATAAAATTATGAATTTCAACATAGTAAGTTTGCGACGAAAAAAAAGTCATAATGCAATTAATAGCAATTTACTTTCAGAAACGATGCAGATTAAAATCCTTAAAAAATTGCTGTTTAGCATATTACAGAATAATCCAAAATTATTTTCCGAGTAGTAAAATAATTTGTAAGTCACAAAATTAATATAGGGAAAAAATAATATATAAAAAAAAACCTTCTACTCAGTAATATGAATATGTAAAATATTTTGTAAAATGTTTTGTAGAATTAAGCGTAATTTTTCCTATACTCGTGTTATGAATTGTTGCTTAATTTATTATTTAATTTTAGTAATAGGAAATCGATGATGATTTGTAATTATATAATGGTTATACATATATATGTGTGTGTGTGTGTATTACAAATGCAATGCAACTTTGATCTTTTCCTGTTCCATGCTGAAATAATTAAAATATGATTTTAAACTTTAATTTACACAATATCTTTGTTCTAATCGTAAAAAATCAAAGGATAATACTTTTTTATTAAAAAAAATGCATGATGCATCTTTTAATTTAGTTAGAAAAAATATTTTTTTAAATATTGTTTTGAAGATTTATCATTCACGTTCCGCCATTTTTGACGGGGGTTATATATTAGTTTCATGATAAAACAATCTTTATAAAAATGCTGAAATATAAACATGCTTGTATAGACTTTGAAGAAGATATAATGGATCATATGATGCACTTTAGGACAAATAAAAACATACTTGGTAGAGCTTCTAAGTCCACGGCCTTTTGGAAACCAGTATTTAACCCCTTGAGGGGCAAAGTACTTCGGTTGCTAAAATAGTAAAATGATTAATTGACACCAGGATTTACAGAAAATTTATATTACAGTAAATAAAAGAGTTTCTTCGGGAGTATAGTATAAATCAAAATTTAGTTTTAAAATACTGGTGCCAATGTGGCATTTGGGAATTGAAATTAAGGTGTATATATAATATACCGGCGCTCGTCAAGGGTTTAAGTAAAGAAAATTTTGTTTTATTTAATTGGAACATTTGGGCACTTTAAAAGAACAACATTTTCACTAAGATAATAGAGGTGTGCAAAAAGCCGGAAACTTGGCGACATTTTATTTCGCATTTATTTGTATTTATATACAAATTTCACTGTTGTTCTTCTGAACATCCTGTATATATCTGCCGTTTTAACCCTTTCAAGAGCAAAGGATTTCCATTGCTAAAATGTTGAAATGAGTGACTGAATTTACACCTGAATTTACGTACCAATTTATTTGAAAATAAGAAAAAGCTACATTTCACATACATAATAAACAGAAAACATTTGTACCAAAATTGTGGTGTCATTGTTGTATTTGGGTATTAAAAATAAGCGGTTTCATAAACATACCACCGCCCGTGAAAGGGTTAAACAGTGAAATAAAGGTAGTCAGAATGAGTTATTTTATTTCATAAATGAAATAAAATAAATGCCATATAGAAACAAGACATATTCTATAAAATAAATTTTAGGTAACAAAATGTTTTTTTGACTATTAAACCTCTCGCTGCGTAATTGTTTTATTAAAATAGCTTCAAAATAATTAAATAACTTCTTTTCACACAGGTTTTTCTAAACAAAATTTTTTGTCTAATTTAATCGGGAAAATGCTCTGCTTAAATAAGGCAAAATTTACAGTAATAATAATAATAATAATAATAATAACTTGTGGGAATAATCAAGGCGGGTTAATTAGACGGAAAAATGCATGCCCGAGAAAATCTCGGGTTGCGCAGCAAGATGGTTAAAGAAATCATATGGATGGCAGCTATTGATTTTATAATTTTCGTTATCACTGAGTTCTTTATTTATAAGTAAAGCAATCTCTTAACTTAAAACTTACATTCAACAAAATATAGAGAATATCGCTTTATATGAAATAGTTCAGGCAATAAGGGATTTTTCCTCGCAAAATTAATGGTAGTTCTGGAAATCGGCTTACTTTATGTTTTTGGGCCGATAAATCCGAATTTTCTACTTCCTACCAAAATTTCCCCCAGCAACACCCCCCCCCCCTCCCAAATTTTGGTAAAATGCCCGTAAAAAAGGTTTTTATTAAAAAAAAAAAAAATTATTGTTTTAGGGGGAAAGTATCTAGAAATTCAGAAAGTAGACAAAATTTGCAACAAATAAGATACATGACATTATAACGTGGGGTGAATGGGGAGGGGGGATCAGCCTCGGAACAAGCGCCGCGGTGCTGTGAGGACTAAGTTGCGCAATTCCAATAAACTACTGACATCGTTTACATTCGCCTTCCTGTCTCCCCTCCGAACTTTCTCGATAAGGTTTAATTTAAGTTTTTTGGGTGGCTGAATCCGAATTTTTAACTTCCCCACAAAATCCCGCCCGCAACCCCCCCAATATAGTTGTTTAATAATTGTAAATTAGTTGTAAATTAAATTTTTTATTGTTTTAGGGGAAAAGCATGTAGAAATTCAGAAAGTAGACAAAATTTGAAACAAATAGGATATATGATATTATCACGTAGGATAGTTGGGGAGAACGGGGGGGGCTGCCTCGGAACATTCCCCGCGCGCTGTTCTCAAAAACCAAATTTTTTCAAAAAATCAATTTTTTGGGGGGTTTGCCGGGTGAAATTTTGGAGGGAAGTTACAAATTCGGATTCAGCGACCCAAAAAACATAAAGTGAGTCGAAATCCAGAACTAGTATTAATTTTGCCAGGTAAAATCCCCTATTGCCTGGACTTCATAACTTAGTGCACGTAGCGCCGCAGTGCATGTTTAGAGGCAGCCCTCCCCCTCCCCGTTCATCCTACGTCATAATGTCATATATCCTATTTGTTGCAAATTTTGTCTACTTTCTGAATTTCTACAGACTTTTCCCCTAGAACAATAAAAAATCTAATTTAAAAACAACTATTTTTGGGGGGGCTGCGGGGGGGGAATCTAAAAATTTGGATTCAGCGACCCAAAAACAAAACTTAAAATAAACCTTATAGGGAAATTTCAGAGGGGAGACGGGAGGGCGGATGTAAACGATGTGAGTGGTTAAGTGGAATTGCGCAACTTAGTCCACGCAGCACTGCGGAGCATGTTCCGAGGCAGATCACCCCCTCCCCATTCATCCTACGTCATAATGTCATTTATCTTATTTGTTGCAAATTTTGTCTACTTTCTGCTTTTCTAGATACTTTTTCCTAAAACAAAAAAAAAAAATGATTTTTTTATTAAAAACCTCTTTTGGGGGGCCTTTTGCCAAAATTTTGGGGAGTTGCCGGGGAGTAAATTTTGTTGGGAAGTTGAAAATTTGGATTCAGCGACCTAAAAAACCTTTACTAAGCTTTTTTCCAGAACTACCATGAATTTTTCTAGGTAGAGCCCCTATACGGTCTCTATTACCTGGACTAAAAGAGATGCGTTTGAGACTGAGTAACTAGAAATATTCATCATCCTTACACATTTTACATTTTAATAATTGTTTCATATTATTATATTTACAAAATTCAATTTTGCAAATTTATCACATATAAATACGTATTAGATAAAATTTTATTTAAAATAGAAATCTCCATGGAATTTTCAAGGAGTCTGGCGTCAGTAATAATATTTAGGAACCTTTCATTCAATTTTTTAAACACTGAATTCGTAACCGTCGCGCTTATTCACAGAATTTGCAACAGTCTTCAGGAGTTAAATATGCCGAAACAAACTGTTAAAAATTTGTGGTGGAAGTTTGCGAACCTTGCATTTAACACCGTGATAAGGTTGTGAGTTTGGCCTCCAATTTTATTCAGAAAATACTTATCTATACCAGAAATTAAAAATGGTATTTTTTTTTATCTTATTTAATGGTGTACATTTTGCTATTACGTAAGATAAAAGTTCTTTTTTTAAAAAATTTCTAATATGAATTTAAAATTTCGAAATAAAAATGGAGGCCAAACTGGTAGCCTCTCACCATGATAGCTTACTCTTGAAAAATAGACCAAGACACACTAAAGTTACTGCACACTTTCACACAGAGCAAACTTAATCACGGAATTTCGCCTTTTTCTATAAAACAATCAACTGAAAATTGACACATGGAATGTACTTTAACGTAGAATACCTGTAATACGACAAAAAATGTAAGGTAAAATAGCTGTTCTTCCGAATGCTATATTTTAATAACTTTCTAAATATTAAAAAAAAGGAAATTTTCATTCGCCATTAACCCTCTAAATGTTTGGGGCGTAATATTCCGTTCACTAAGCTCCAGGTTTCACAGCAATACAAGGAATATTTAAGACAATATAATTCTATAGATTTAAGGAATTTTAAATACATTGAAGAATGATTAATACTCTCAAGGATTACATTCATATTTGTAATTGAGTTTTTTTTTTTTTTTTTTTTTTTTTTTTTTTTTTTTTTTTATATATATATAATATTGAAAGAATCATATTTTCTTAGCATTTAAATCAAAATGCAAAGAAAACAACATTACAATTTTACTCTTTTGCAAGAAGCTCGGAGGTTAAAACTACTTTCAGACAACCTAAATTATTTTGTAACATATCATAAATCGGCAGCAGAGAGAGGGAAACAGTGTTATTACAACCGACATTTTTCGGGGCTGCCGTTGAAATGGTTATACAAGGTCCGGCTATTAATTTCCAGGACTGACGTAACTGTACGAGAACGAAAAGCCGGAAGATGGAGCTAATGATTGCATATTGAAGAGCGTTTTCTTGCGCATGTGCAGTGCACACGGCGCCATTCTGAAGTAAGTGGTTCTCGTGGAAAGACGCATTAAAACGTAGCTCTTAAACTCCTGTTGTCGAAGTGAAAATGGAGCAAAGAATTAACATTAAATTTTGCTTAAAATTGGGCAAGACAGCTGCGGAAACCTACAAAATGTTAAAACAAGTTTACGGCGAGAAAGCATTATCCCGCTCAAGAACTTTTGAATGGTTAATGCGCTTTCGGGACGGGCACGAAATCGTCGAAGATGATCCCCAAACAGGTCGGCCGAAGTCCGTACGTACGCCGGAGGCAATTAAAAAAGCTCGCGATATGGTGAAATTTGATCGTCGATTGACTATACGAGTACTCGCCAATGAATTGAACATGGATAAAGTGACGGTTCGGCGAATTTTGACGCAAGACCTAGGCAAACGCCAGATTTGTTCCATATTCATTGCCTGTGAGGCGATTCTTAGCCCAGCATGGTGTCGTTGAGACGCATCCACCATACTATCCAGACCTGTCACCCGCAGACTTTTTCCTGTTTCCTAAGCTGATAAATTCGCTGACGGGAACAAGAATTCAGGATGTCGAAGCCATCAAGAAAACTGTAACGTCACTATTAAAGAGCATTCCAAAAGAGGACTTTAAAACTTCTTTCCGGAATTTGTACACAATTCCGGAATTCGAGCACAGACGTGCATTATGGCTGATGGGGATTACTTCGAATCATATTAAATGGCTATGTGTTTAACCTTTTTTTCTTCTGAGTTATTCCATGAGTCCTGGAAATAAATAGCCGGACATTGTAACTAATTTTATAAATGCAATTTTATAAAACACAATAAAATGAAAATCTGTTTCAACTCATTATTAAACTCTTCTGACGAGTGTCTTTTTTTCAACTGATAATCCGTATTAATACACGGATGTCAATGGACAATTGTTATGGCTATCGCTATTTCCAAATAATAGACTTCGTGATAAATTTCTCTATTTTTAATAGAAATCTTTCACGAAGTCTATTATTTGAAGCAGCCTTATCCCCCCTCCGACAGAAAAAAAAGCAAAAAAGTTAAAAAAATATTTGTCGCCATTTCTTTAAAAAGTGAAAAATTGAGATTAAAAAACGAAAAAAAGAATTCCCGGCTATCAATTTCGTAAATTTTCGCTTTTAATCGCTATTTCTCTGTCACAATTTTGGTAAAATTAATAAAAAGTTTTATTTACATTTTAAGGAAACTTAAAATAGTAGAATAGTAGTAAAAATATTTTTGTTATGACGTATTCGTAGCAGTGTTGCCAGTGGGCTACTCTTTTTTAATTCAGATTTCTTGATTGGCACCACTTTTTTGAAACGGTAAAATTCACTTTGTTTTTGCCTTAATTAATATGTCATTAAATAAGGCACATTTTATCATTTCGAAAAAGTGGTGCCAATCAAGAATCTGATTTTTAAAAAAGTAGCCCATCTGGCAACACTGATTCATAGGTACACTGGTGTCCAAAATTAAGGACCAGTCACAAAATGCTATTTTTTAAGTAAGCGAATACTCAAAAGGAAATAAGATAATTCAAATAATTACTATCCCCACAGCACAGCTAGTCCATATAGCATCTCATTCATGTCACACTAAATTCCAAAACATATAAATCATAAACGTAATATATTTCTAGGCTCGCCCTGAAACAATAGGGTAGCCAATTGTGATTGGTAAAGAATCGCCATCTTAAATAATCATAAATTTTCACAGGCGGTCCGGGGACACGTCACTTGCCTTTTGTGCTCTCCTCGGCGTGTCAGGCGGGTCGTTCTGAAGTCTTCTTTCCCGGAGACTGGGGTTCTGGGCTTGTTTCCGCAGGTAGTAAAACTTTTCCCTGCCCTGGGCTTGGGGGTTACACCTAACCATAAGCCAAAAGCGGGTTCCCAGGGTGGGTGCTTACTTACTTACTTACTTACATGGTCACAAGTGTCACAGTCACTACAGTGAAATAAAAAATTGGAAATTCCCCACGTCTCATTATGAGTCTCAAATGATCGCTATATGTGACTCCAATGAGACGTCAATGCGACTGCTGCTTTGTGACAAGTCATCAGGTGACTTTACAATGTACTTGCATTGTGACTCTCATGTGACTGTCATTTTTAGACTCAATTTCAAAGTCATCTTGAACGTTGTATTATGATAAGTCACCAAATAATATCATATTCTAGTCACATGGTGACTTTTTACAAAGAGCACAATTATGGCTTTAAAGTAGTCTGTCACCTGAAAGTCATCATGTGACTTTAATGTGACATTATTTGGTAACTTATTACGATGCAGCTTTCACGATGACTTTGAAATTGAATCTACAGGTAAAGTTTACATTGTAAATTCACATAGTGACTCGTCTCAAAGCAGCAGTCACAGTGACTTCTCAGTGGAGTCACATATAGTGATCATTTGAGAATCATAAAGAGATGTCTGGAATTTCCTATTTTTTGCTTCACCGTAGTGACCGTGACACTTGTGATCATGCGTGACATGAATGAGATGTTATATGGACTAGCTATGCTGTAGAGATAGTAATTATTCGAATTATATTATTTCCTTTTGAGTATTCGCTTACTTGAAAATTTGAAAATTAGCATTTTGTGATTGGTCCTTAATTTTGGACACCAGTGTATTTTTACATAGCTGTCAACTTTTACGCTTTCTTCTTACCACTAAAATTTTATACTAAATGCTGTATTATTTAATCTTCAAAATCTTACGATTAGACAAGACAAAAATCTCTATTAAGTTTTAGTGGTACCAAAAAAGCGTAAAAGTTGGCAGCTATGATTTTATCTTAGATGCCAATTTTTACGTTTTTTTCTGATCACAACTATTTAGTAGTAAATTTTGCCTTATTTAAAAATTTGCCTTATTTGATTAAATAAGGCAAAATTTTCTATTAAATTTAAATGGTAACAAAAAAGCATAAATGTTGGAAGGTATGCTTTTATGTTTAATTATATTAATAATACAGGGTGTTCCGTTAAAGGGGTCCAATATTAATAGGGGTAATAGAGGAGATCACATGGAGCATAAATCAGTATATAAAGCCTGGTCGGATCTCAATAGTTTTCAAGTTACAGCAAATAGAATGAAAATTCGGAAACTGTAAAAGAACCCTCATTGCTAAACTATCGATAACGCTACATAAAAACGAAGCACATATTTAGAAAGAGCAGAAAAAAAACCTACAAAATGACATCAATTGTATTAAAATAGCAATATTTATTGACGAGTTACAAGCCCTGAAACAGTGAAAAAAGTACGAAATCCAATATACATCAAAATAGTTAATCGTTAATTCCAAAAAGACAACTCTAGCTACAACAAGGAAAATGTAGTAAAATTTGGTCCATTCCGAAAACTTTCGAAAAAGCTTACAATGAACCATATCGGTTTAATTGTGTGAGAGAAATTAATCAGTTTCTTAGTTACAACTCCGCTTTCTTTGACACTAGCAAAGGTTAAACTCCGCCCATCACGATTGGAAACACCGCCTTTTTAATTACTCTCAACTATACATTTTCGATCATGCTTCTTCTGAGATGCAACATTTTTAATTATTCAAGAGTTGAATGAACCAAAATAACTTTACAATAATAGTCTACATTTTAAAGTGGTCTTTTATTGATATAAAGCTTAAGTTAAATTCTTTAAAATTAAACTGGTGGGGAAAATTCGGAAATAATTAAAAATATTGCGATTTGTAACTATGCAAGAAGTTTCAGTACATGTTTTACATGGACAATTATTGTATGTATATGTGCATCATAATTTATGATAGGAAATAATAATAACAAATAGCATAATAATTTTATTAATTATAAATTTAAAAAAGACACTAAATTTTAAATTAATTCATACAATCTTTGTGATTTACAATTTGAGTACACCACAGTCTGTGACTTACAAAATACTGTGCCAAAGAGTGTTGAAAATAAAAGAAAAATGACAAATAAAGAATTACATTCCACGTACTTTATGACATATGTGAAGCATAGTCTTCTGGCCTGCGCTGCACAGTTCAATGTCGGAAGGCAGACGAACGGACATTATTATAATAGGTGTTCAAAGTTGCGCCCATTAACAGAATCGCACAGCCGACAGCGACGTCGTAATGATTGGCGAACACGCAGAAAAACTCCGACGGAGTTGGGAATGTCTCCTGCAGCGACAACGATTCGCGCTAGTAAATCCTCCGGTGTATCCACAGGCGTTTCATACACCAGTGATTTAAGGTGTCCCCAAACAAAAAAGTCTAACGGATTGAGGTCTGGAGAGCGTGCAGGCCAAGCAACAGGTCCACTGCGTCCAATCCATTTCCCAGGATATGTTGAATTGAGGTGATTGCGAACACCTATGAAAAAATGTGCCGGTGCGCCATCGTGCATAAACCACATATTGTGGCGCAATGTTGCTGGCACATTTTGCAGTAACTGCGGTAAGATATCCCGTAGGAAAACCAAGTACGTACTGCCATTGAGTACATCTGGGAGTAAATATGGTCCTATGAGATAATCGCCGAGGACACCTGCCCATATGTTCACACTGAACTTTTGTTGTGCGTTCGACGGGAAAACAGTGTGCGGATTTGTATATGACCATGTGCGCATATTGTGCGTGTTTACCACGCCCTCTCTCGTAAATGTTACTTCATCAGTAAATAAAATTTTTTCCAGAAATTGTGGATTATTTTCTGTTACATTAAGCAACCAGCGTACGAATTCTGTCCGCTGAGCACAATCTGTTACTGATAACAGTTGTACCCGCTGCACATGAAAGGGGTGCATGTTTTCTGCACGCAGAACACGCCACACACTTTGGTGAGAAACACCGACTTCAGACGCAGCAGCTCGTATACTCGTGGAGGGGTTATCTTTAAAAATATTCAGTACATCTTCTTCCATTGCAGGTGTTCGTACATGTCGAGGTTTCCCTGCATCAATGCTTGCTGTATTAAACGATCCAGTCTCCCGTAATCGTCTATCGATTTTTATGAAGAGTTTCGAACTTGGGCAACGTCTCCTTGGAAATTGCTCACGGTACATGCGCTGTGCTAGACATGCATTTCCATGAGCTTGCCCGTACATCAGATGCATGTCCGCATATTCTTCGTTAGAGTATTCCGGCATAATTATTATACATCAACTTACTACAATCCCACTTACAACAGCCTCCCTTTAACATAACGCCCACTGATGACTGCTGTTTTATTACACTTTTCTTCCTATACACATAGAAAATTTGCATAAAAAGTACTTCTTCTTCATCATCCTGAAAGTTCATGGAGGAAACGCAGCAATCACGGAGTTTGCTTTAAGACAAGGCGAGAGCTGCACAATATGTCATTCACTTGACCAGACTGAATAATGAAAGGGTATTGATAGAGGTTGATCAGAAATGTATAATTGAAAGATATTAAAACGGGGTGTTTACAATCGTCATGGGCGGAGTTTCGCCCTTTCCGAGCGTGCAACAGTACAGAGTTGTAACTAGGGAACTGCTTGATTTCTCCCATACAATTAAACTGATATGGTTTATTGTCAGCTTCTTCGAAAGCTTTCGGAATGGACCAAATTTTATAACATTTTCCTTGATGTAGGTAGAGTTGCATTTTTGGAATTAACGATTAACTATTTTGCTAAATATTTGATTTTGTATTTTTTCACTGTTTCAGAGCTTGTAACTCGCCATTAATTCTCAATATTCTAAAACAACTTATGTCATTTCGTAGGATTTTTTCTGCTCTTTCTAAATATGTGCTTCGTTTTTATGTAGCATTATCGATAGTTTAGCAATGAGGGTTTTTTTACAAATTTCCGATTTTTCATTCTATTTGCTGTAACTTGAAAATTATTGAGATCCGGCCAGGCATTATATACTGATTTATGCTCCGTGTGATCTCCTCTATTACCCCTATTAATATTGGACCCCTTTAACGGAACACCCTGTATATTTTTTAAATTGTTTTGTTAACGAGGTACCACTTAACGCAAATACACAGGAAGTGTTGTAGTCAGGGTGGACGTTCAAAAGCTCTGGATAACTGTACATTGATGAAATATTATTCGTCACATCTAATCGAATAATTTTCAGCTATTAATCATTTCCGGCGCAGAATAATTCTGTTTGTAAAATGATAAAATGATTGAGTGACACCGGTATTTACAAACGACTTTTTAGAAATTAAAAATTCGTTACTTTAAAATTTCATTGTAAAAGCAGAATTTTATTAAAATATTCTTGGTGACCTTTGTAAGTTTGGAATTACAATTAGGTAGTCCAGACATGGAACCGCTTCGCCGGAAAAAGGTTTGACAAAGCGAAAATAACTTTACGAAGTTTGTGGTATCCAGTACATCTGGATATGCCCACTCTGGCTCTTCGACTTCCAGTAGTAAACATAGGTTGCCCCAAAAGTTTCTTTAGTTTTTTTTTTTTTTTTTTTTTTTTTTTTTAATAAAACATGCGAAATTTTGAAAAAGAGAGAGACGTTATTGAAGTATTTATATATATATATATATATATGCCATTCAGTTCTACAGCTATCTTCGATCTCTCCGTGTGTATAATAATACCTTCTTTCCAAAACATTTGTGATATGCTGGTAAAATACTTATCAAGGTTATTTTTTATGTCGTTCAAAGAGTCAATGTTTTTTTTGACGAAGGGAATTTTTAAGAGAAGGAAACAAATAGTATTCGGACGGATGAATTCTGGAGAGTATTGATTGTAAGGCAGAACGTCTCACTCGAATGCAAGCAGTTTGTTTCTGACAGTCAAAGATACGTATTTCTCGACTCGTCTGTATAGGTCTTCACCTATTTGCTAATTCGGGGTGTTTCTTGGCTATTGCTACCATCAGTGCGTCTAGTTGTGATTACTTATTTTCAGAGTTGATGGTCTGGTTTGATGGAAGTATTTCGTAGTAGTCCAATCCCACCAAATAGATAAACTTTCTTCTTGTGGATTCCAACTATAGAAACAGTAATGGTACCTTTGTGTCCAGGTTGTTATAAAATATCCAACTTTCGTCCACGATGACCAATCTTTTCAAAAAAAAGATCTTTTTGCAGATGTCTAGTCACATCTTTTTGCAGATGGGAATGCTGCCTAGAATGTTTCTCTCCGTCAGGTCATGGGCATGGCCATTACCATCGATATACTCAAGGCCAGAGGACACGAATTGTGACGAATTCATCACTAATCGACCGAGGCTAACGAGAAAGACAGGCTACCGCGGTGGGTCCGATTCTTCTTTTTTTACAGACCGCTGGAGTCACGTGATGCTCAAATGCACCAATGAAGGTGTGCGAAAAGAGCATCACGTGACTCCAGCGGTCTGTAAAAAAGAATATTCGGACCCACCGCGGTAGCCTGTCTTTTTCGTTAGCCTCGTAATCGACCGACTTCTTACTAGTGTTGGAATTTTATTAAAATATTCTTGGTGACCTTTGTAAGTTTGGAATTACAATTAGGTAGTCCAGACATGGAACCGCTGCGCCGGAAAAAGGTTTGACAAAGCGAAAATAACTTTACGAAGTTTGTGGTATCCAGTACATCTGGATATGCCCACTCTGGCTCTTCGACTTCCAGTAGTAAACATAGGTTGCCCCAAAAGTTTCTTTAGTTTTTTTTTTTTTTTTTTTTTTTTTTTTTCCAGCGGTCTGTAAAAAAGAATATTCGGACCCACCGCGGTAGCCTGTCTTTTTCGTTAGCCTCGTAATCGACCGACTTCTTACTAGTGTTGGAATTCACTCCAGAAAATTTTGAACAGCAATTTTTTGTTATTTTATTTGTGGAATATATATCATCTTATAAAAGAATAATAACTATTTGAACTTACTGGTGATAATTCGGAATCCCTAAATAAAAATTTCAGCTAGATGCGGAATATCGCATTGTTGCCGCATCTGGCTGATTTTTTATTGGGGGATTCCAATTTCTCCCCAGTAAGATTAAATTGTTATTATTGTTTTATAAGATGATAGATATTCCACAAATAAAAGAAAAGAAAATTGCTTTTCAAAATTTTCCGGTGTGAATTCCAACACTAGTGAGATGTCGATCGATTAGTGATGAAGTCACAGCTAGTGTCCTCTGGTCTTGAGTATTTCAATGGGAGCGGCAGGCTGGCCACTGGCAACTATTTTAGTATTCTATTCCTACCACTATTTTCAAAAATAGGTTTTGCAGCATGTTAATTTTGCAGATGTTATATAAGCGTATGTGAAAGATATTTGTTTTCTGAAAGTGGTGCGCGATAAATTAAGAAATATCGCGTAAATTGCGAAAGAAACTATTGGGCCAATCTTTGACTCTCAGAAACAAACTGTTTGGATTAGATTGATATGTTCTGTGTATCCTCCCTATTCTCCGGACAACGCTCCGCCCAACTACTATTTGTTTCTTTCTATCAAAATTTCTCTTTTCCAAAAAAAAAAAAAAAAAAAAAAAAAACATGATGAAATAAGAATGACATAAGTGTTGAATGACATAAGAAATCACCTTGATAAACATTCTGCCATCAAATCAAAAAATTTTTGGAAAGAAGGCAATTCGAGACTTCTAAAGAGATAGAAGGTTTGTTGAACAGATTGCATATATACACTTCAAGAAAATCTCGCCGTTTTCAAAATTGCGCGAGTTCTTTTTTTTTTTTTTTTTTTTTTTTTTTTGTAAAAAGCAAAAGAAATTTCGGGACAACCTAATTTTAGTACGAATTCTAAACTGATAAAGGCTTGTTGCCAGTTAATCAAACTAAATTTAATTTTAGCTATCGTTAGAAATAAAAAAAAATTATATGAATTTTAAATGAAATTATGTTTTATTTTACAATATTTCGACTAAATTTTAGATATATTTCTATATTTTAAGGATTTCAATGTACTTTTTCTTTAAACACAACAGGAAATAAGTTTTGTATAACTTATTTTTAAATAATGTTTTTAATCGTAGGAACATTCATTGCGGATTTTAAAGATTAATTTATCCTTTCCTGTATTGTTTTGAAAACGATATCTAAAACCATAATTAGAAAATAACATTTTTTCTGAATGTTGGTAGGATTCATGTAAATTGTATCTTATAAAAACAAACTGAATTAAATAAATTCTGGTATATTGCCTTTTATCTATTCACAATAAAATAATTTATTTCAGTTGCATATAGATATATATGTGTGTGTGTGTGTGCAGAAAACCTTACAACCGTACAAAGGCTAAAAAAAATCAGCCTAAGAGCTCCGCTATTTTTGTTTTCATCAATGAGGTCTAGTATTCAGGGGGTAGTATTATATACATAGCATGGAACTATGAATAAAAAGGAAATGACATATCCTCAAAATAGCAAAGCTTCAACTGTAACCGTCTTCCACCAGTAAATTTGAATAGAAATTTCTCTTTATTATATGCCTTTTTAATGCAAAACTTCAGTCATAATTTTTGTCAAAACAGATATTTATTTTTACTGGTGGAAGTTTATTTTTGCTGCGACGAAGACCTGCGTTTCCGTTATATTGTGACAACCTAAACAATCTCCTGTCAGTATCAGTGAAAGAAATTATAATAGCCGGGCTAACTACCAATCACTAAAAAAGAATAGATATTTTTACCATAACTGTGAGAGAAATTTTGCTGGAATAAGCCTTCAAAATAAGGCGAAATTTTCTATTCAAAATTTACTGGTGGAAGTTTGCTTCGGTGGTAATCAGAAACTATTGATCCGATGTAAAAAATCAGCCGCCATCTTGTAACAACCTCCTCAGTTAATTCACTCATAACTGGTAGACTCTACAGCAGGGGTGTCATACTGTGGCCGGCCAGTTACCCCTAAAATTTTATAGAAATCTCTGCGTTGTCTAATCTTCGAATTTGTGCAATTCAGACACTTGACTATTTCATTAAAAAATTAGTGGTATCTGCCGGGCCACAGTTTGAGACCCCTAACCTACAGTATATGTCTCCTACTCTTTATTAACACTAGAAGGCCCATGAGGAGTCATTTTGACTGCTACCAAATAAATATATCTCCGTTTTAACCAGAATTTTTTTTATAAAACTAGTTTAAAAGAAACAAAGCAAAAAAACTAGTTAAATGGATAAGTTAATAATTTAAAATAAATATTCTGGTGTGAAATATTTTTCTAAAATTTGAGTAAAATTCTGGGTCTTTCTAGTGTTAATTCCTTTTTTACTCTAACAAACCAAATCCCCAGATTTTTCAGCGGATATATCGCTCAACCAACCAAAGTTGACAAAAACAGGAAAACCGATGGGCAAACAAAATGCCCGCGAGTTTGCCAAGTTTTTTGCTAGAGTGTGAAGCCAGTTGAAACCGATCCAGCGTCCCTGAATACTAGGCCTTAACGCTGACACAAAATGGCGGCTGCCGAAGTCGGATTTTTTTAAACACATGCACGGTCCCTTAAACTTTGACACCAGTATTTTATAAAAGATTTCTTTGACTTGTTTAATCTCAGAAAAATAAAGCGGAAAATGCTTTTAAAAATTATTGGTGCAAACATTCAAGGGACCGTACACACGCTGAAAAACATCTGCCTTCGGCAGCGGGGTGTTTTGTGTCAGCGCTCAGGCGTAGTATTCAGGGAGCGGTGACTGGTCTATTCCTTAAATTTCCATGAGTAATAAATATTTTTCCAATGCATGTGCTTTGCCTTCGTCTTAAATATGGATATTTAGTTGAAAAAAGAGTAACACTCAAACTGCATTCCTATCTCAGTTTATTTCATTATTTCTGCGTAGGCTTTATACAACCAACCAACCGAAATTAAGCGGGAAAAAGGATATTTTTGATGAGTGAAGCTTTACAAAACCAATCAACTGAAAACAAGCGGAAAGAAAAAGCGTATTTTTGATGAATGTTCATTGTGATTTTTAAATAATATCTCAGCTACTAATAAAAAGCCTCGGGGGCACCAGGAGAGGCCTTGGAGTACCCTCAGAAAAATTTTCAGCTTTTTACCTTCTGTAGATTTTTCTAGCTATCACAGACAGACAACCACTCACATGCACACAGAGACAGGACGAAAATTTACTTTATTTGTATAGATATCTGCGATAAGTAAGTTGAAGGCACAATAAATTACTTGCATCTCTGTAGCTTGTTTGTGCACTAGTGGACACCCTTGGTTATAATACTTAAACCTTTCCAGTGCAATGTTCACACGTCGGGACCACCTAGATTTAATTCCAAACTTACAAACGGCACCAAGAATATTTTAATAAAATTTTGGTTTTAGAATGAAAGTTTAAAGCAACTTTTAAATTTCAAAAAAATCTTTTGCAAAATTCCAGTGTCTGTCAATCATTTCATCATTTAACATTCTTCTGTGCCGGAAAGGGTTAAATGCATGAATTATTCTTTTAGAATTGTGTTTTTTATTCTTATATTAAAGATTGCACACCAGAAATTTTAAGATTGATTTTTAACTTTGTTTAGCAGCATACTTTTTTAAATTTTTTAAGGAATTATATCTACCCGATATATATAAAATCCTAATGAATAGAATTGAAACTAATTTATGTAACGATTCTATGAAACGACTGATTAAACAACTGATTACGTTTCACGGCGATTTCTCCTAAAATATGGAATACTTTGCGCTGAAATTAACACCAAAAATCCGTATTGATCCACAGATCTCAAAACCGGTATTAGAATTTTAAAATTAGAATTAGTTTTCGAAATATTAATTTTTTTCTAATTTTAAATACCTTTTTCTAATGATGGCAACTCAAATTTTAATCATAACAGATATTTTTTTTCATATTTTAGAAAAGGATATTTTAAATTAATTTGCCGTCGAGTTTGGCCTCCCTTAAATGTATGCTAAGAAATGCATCATGTTACTTTTATTCAGAATTCAATTTGTATTTCATTATCCTTTTATTTAATACAAAACTTTCATTTAAAATTGAAATCTTTAAAATAAATGGCTTTTAATTCATTCTTTTTTTTTAAACGAAGCGAAAAGAAAAATATTAGACACAGATTTTATATACGCAACGGGGTACCTAATTGGCGCCAAAATGGCGTCATTTTACCTGACATGGTAACCCGGCTATTGTTGCTTATTTATTAATAAATGTTTATTTGAATTTATTTTCTTTTTATTTACAAAAATTTATAAATTGTTTTATTCTATAGAAATTAATTAATTTTTTTATTTATTGTTATTTCATTTTAAAAATAACAGAAAATAATTTAAAAATACATATGTAACAGGTATTTGAAAACGAGGTTTTCGCAAAATTGTCGTAAAAAAAATCACGCGCGTATTTGACAATGCAACAAATCATGAGATTTAATTTCCACTTCAAAGCAACGTTTTAATGTTACTACTTCTCCCGTCGACGTATTTCGCCAAATTATATAAATAGCCAAATTATACAAATTGACATATTTTTTAAATTTAAATTACAAAAGAACAAATAAATTAGTATAACATTAATACAAATACAAATAAAACGTCCAAATAAAAATCACTTGACGGCGTGAACATGTGTAACTTCCTTAAAGTCAAGTGAATGTGACATTTACGATCAACCATTATTGGCATTTAATCTTATAGTTTGGCGACAGATTTTTGGTCGATGGGATAACCAAGTAGCACCGTTTTAATTTACCACTCGCGAAAAAAATGCTAACTGGCAAGTTAAAGAAAAAGCTATTGGCGAGATTTTAAACCCGGCTAACATAAAAGTACCAGGAATTCTTTGTGATCATGGCAACTTTTATGTAGTTTTATTCGAAAAAATAATTTCGATTCTTTAATCAAAATGGAAACCTTTCTTATGAAAAGCGAAGGAATCAGCCCGCTGTTATGGCAGTTACATGACTTGGACTATTATAATATAAACGAAATAATGGAGTTAGAATAATATTCGGCGACTTATCACACCTGCGGCTGGCTAACATTAAAGTACCAAAATGGCCGCCTGGAATATAAAAAGCGAAGGGATCCGCCTGGGGCTGTTGATGATAGTCACATGACTTAGGTTAATATTATAGACATTATTTTCAATTTTAAAAACAGCGCAAAGAATAATATTTCCTAACGATTAAAAATTTATTTTCGCGTGACTATTAAAAACAGAAAAAAGGGTATTTTTTGGTTAGCCGGGCGCCAGTGATATATGCATACATATATACATATATATGCACATATATTTACATATATATATAGATGTACACACACATACATTTTATATATACATACATATATATATATATATATGTAAATATATGTGTAATATATACATATATATATATATATATATATATATATATATATATATATATACATATATAAACACTGCACCCGGCTAACCGAAAAGTACCAAAAAAACTTTAAAATTAGTATTAAATGGGTACGTGTTAAAGGCAGGAAAATATTGAAAATTATGTCCTGAAAATTGTATTTACACGTGAATATTAAAAAGGAAAGGAAACTTTAAAATAATAAATACATTAATATGCGTTTAACCCTTTCACGGACAAGGCACTTCTATTCATAAAATCTTGAAATCAGTGAATGGCACCAGAATTTACAAACAAATTTCGAAATACAAAAATGCTTTTGTTCACTTACTTAATAAAAGGGAAATTTTCATCTCAATATTCTGATGCTAATGTGGCATTTAAGAATTAAAATTAAGTAGTCCAAAAATGAACCACCGCCCTTGAAGGTGTTAAAGCAACAAATTTTAGTAATTGTATTGTTTCAATCGTTTTATAACGCTGTTAAAAAATACCGAGAGACAAAGACTCTGTTTACTTAATTCATTTTATTTTAGCTTCTTTTCAAATGTTTAACTGATCTTCTTTAACCAAACACGAAAAAAACCATTGGATGTCTTAACAGCAACTTATTCTACCTTAAATTTTTTCAAACAAAGGGAATGGAATGGAAACCCGTTTACAAGGAGATAGCTACAGGTTTTTTCAGTATAATTCAATCTTCTCTAATCTTTGTAAAACCGTTCAGATTCGCGTGCTTTTAGATTCTACAGTGTCTGAACGGGGGTTGGCGAGCGTAGCTTGCAGAGGGCAGAGCCCCCTAGTTCCTATATAAATATAGTTGTTGCTAAGAACTTAATTTATTTATTAATAGTTAAATAGAAAGTGATACAGATATGTATCACTATGCACTTAACGGTAAAACAATACATTTTTTTTTTTTTAATGAATTTCAAACGTTTAAAATTTCTTTTTCGATATCGAATTTCAGGAACATGACAAAGTTTAATCAAATAGACATGAAATTAATTCCAAGTACTTTTCCATTTGTGGATTTTGCCAGTAAAAGCAAATATCCCCAATTTTAAAAAAAGCAAACAGTGCAGAAAGCAAGTGATTGAGTTACATAGCTATTTCCTCGGAAAAAGATCGTAAAAGTAAATGTTAATGCTACATAAATATCATGTAGTAATGTAAAGGTAGACGTATAAAAGTAAATATACCAACAATTGGTCACTTGATCGGTACCCAATAAAATTATTTCGATTCCAACTAGAAATTTCTTCATACAATATATAAATGTAAACAACATAGAAATCAGTTAGATAAAAATTAAATTATTATAAAACAGATTCTGATCTGAAATATTTCTAAAACATGAGTAAAATTCCTGGAATTTTTAGTGTTAAATGCGTTTTTTAGTTAAATATATAGGATATATTGAAACTGGCCTTTTATACAAAAATAAAAATAGTACTTAACTATTCTTATCCAAGTTCACAGATTTGTCTACGAATACATTAATTATTCATCTATATTTATGCTAATCTTCATGAAGCTCAGATTTTAAAGTTTTTTATTACTATTACTATCTCTGTTAACCCATTAAGGACTAGCATGTTTTACAGGAGTTATATTCAGTTCACACCACTTTTTGTTAAGCACTTACTCTTACTTCCAATATCAAGGAAATTTGTCAATTAAGTACGGTAAATTTTAGTTTTCTGTTTTACTGGTATCAAAAGCAGTGGTTGCGAAAACGCAACGCAGTGTTTCCAGATTGAGGACTTTTATGTCCCCAGATTGTTGATTGTCACCGCATTTTTAAAATAGAAACATTCGACGTATTTGAAAATAGATTGAAAATTCTGAAAAATAGGTGAATTACACTATTTTTAAAAAGAGGTGACAGTCAAATATTCTGAATTAAAAAGTCCCTAATCTGGCAACACTGACGCAACGTCAGTCTTTAATGGGTTAAGTAATGCATTCTGTAAAAATAAAGCTAAATATGAGATGGTACAACTACGCCTAAGTTTTTTTTAACACTACAACCTATAACATATGTTTAAAGGTTTATGGAAATTGAGTAAAGTTTCTTCAATAATAATATAATATTCGCCTTATTTAATCGGATATTTCTGCGCTAAAGCAAATATTACTATATTAATTTTATTTATTTATTTATTTATTTTAATTGTAAGTCCGTAAATTATTCAATATAAAGCCGTGTAAAAACAGAATTAGATGTAATGAAAACAACCTTCTAGTTTTGTTTTTAATTAAACAAAAAAGCACCTTAATGAAATGCATCTTGTTTGTATGATGTTCGTATTTTATTTTAAATACTCAGTAAAATTTATCTTTAAGTGGTTTTTTTTTTTTTTTTTTTACATAGAAAAATATTATAATATTACATAGAAAAAATATAATATACAGCTCCTGAGTTGGTGGTCGCTATCGTAAAAAATGTATCCCTCCTTCCAGGCTTGGGACCATTATGGTGCTCGTGGTTGCTCCCTGTCACCACTAGGTCCATTTAGTCTTCATTAATCGCAGAAATTCCATGAAAAATTATTCAAAGATTAATTATCAAAATCCCACTTATGTTTCTCCCCTGATCCCTTCTAATTCTTCTGTAAATAATATCTCTTATTGGATGCTATGTATAAAAAATATTTCTGGGTTTGTCTGCATATTAAAAATTGTAGTAACTATCAATTTTCAAAAGATAGCACTCACTTTAGATACTTTAGTTGGGTTTCTTGTATTAAATAAACCAAAATATTATACTTTTTATAGATTTTCTCTAAAATTTTCCAAAGAGTTATAAAAAATATATTAGCTGTTTATTCAAACATTTATTTAAAAAAAAGTTATGATCTTAAAGAGAAAGGTACAAAGTTCAGTTAGAAAATAAACTTGAAAATTGTATAAAAATGTCTAAATATAAAACACACCAACTTTTGCAAAGTAACGTTGGATAATTTTGTCAGTTAGTTTCGACTATCTTCTTTTCTATGGATTAGTGAAAACAAGTGACGACCCCCTTTGACTAGTGCTGCACATCATTTTTGCATCGAAGTTGTTTGATACCAGCTAAGTTTCGATCATCAAATAAGGCAAAATATTCTCTGTAAAAATAGTCACTACTATTTTTACCATTATTTATTATTCGTAGTGGGCCGTGGGCTGACAGCTTACATCTCTACTGTAGACAGTCGGAAAACGAAATCCCTAAATATATTCTCGTATTCCCTCCCTAAATTCATTATTCTTTTAGATATGAATTTATTAATAAATTTTGTAACTATAAATAAATTCATAGTTCAAACTAGGAATGGTAGAAAGTATTCATGTCATGTCGGGCATATGACATTTTCGAAGATACTGCACATTATATGTAAAAAACTTGTATCTATATACAAAAGTTAACACAAGATTCTAAGGTTAAATACATGGAACTGAGAATAAAGAAGAAATAGTGACTCTTCAACTGTAACCGCTTTCGCAGAGGTTGATTACTGCCGGGAAAAATTTTCACCAATAAATTTAATTCTATGTTTTCTCCCTATTTAATTTAAGTGCTTTATAAATGCAGAATTTCAGTCATACGTTATCACAAAAACAGGCATTCATTTTTACTGGTAGAAATTTATATTGACGGTAGTCAGGCCCTGCGATTCCGTCATATTGTTTCAACGTATACCACCTTCTGTCAGCGTCAGTGAAAAATATTATAATTACCAAGCGAAACAATCAACCTCCTCAGTTACTTCAATTGCAAGTGGTAGACAATACACTATATGGATTGAACATTACCAACTGAGCGAAAAAATGCCCACGCCGGCAATATAATCCAGATCCTTGGCTTACAGAGCCGATGCTTAAACGTTTAAGCTAACTGGGCCGACAACAGGTGATCAGATTTCGCTCAGTTAACCTTATTCGTAATAACATCTGGTTGTCATGTAGACAGCTCAACAGAATAAACCGCAGGTAAAGGAACTCCATGTAACTGATGGGTACGTAGATAAACTACTATTTTAACGCAGTCAAACTGATTGGTAAAGTTATCATACAAATTGAATCTTTCCAAATGAGTGAAAAAATGCCCAGGCCCGGAATTGAACCCAGATTCTTGGCTTACAGGGAAATTCTCTACCGTTTAAGCTAACTGGGCCGACAACCAGTTAGCATATTTCGTTCAGATAACCTCATTGGTAATAATTTTTTATCACCTGTTGTCGTAGCTACGACGTACCAGTTGTCGTAGTTAGCTTAAACTGTAGAGCATTGTCCCTGTAAGCCAAGACCTGGGTTCGATTCCCGGCCGGGGCACTTTTATGCTCAGTTAGAAATATTCAATTCCTATTAAAACTTTACCCATCAGTTTGATTGTGTTAAAATAATAGTTTATCTACGTACCCATCGTTTATATGGAGTTCCTTTACCTGCGGTTTATTCTGTTGATCTGTCTACATGACAGAGTAGATGTTTTTACCAATAAGGTTATCTGAACGAAATATCCTCACCGGTTATTGGCCCAGTTAGTTTAAACGGTAGAGCATTGGCCCTGTAAGCGAAGAATCTGGGTTCGATTCCCGGCCTGGGCATTTTTTCTCTCAGTTTGAAACATTCAATTCTTATGATAACTTTATCAATCAGTTTGATTGTGTTAAAATATTAGTTTAATTCACTATATGTCTTCCTTAATTCATAAGTCCATTGTTAATCCATTAAGGAGCAAAGTACTACTATTCGTAAAATGCTGAAATGATTGTTTGACACCAGAATTTACAAACGTATTAATTTCAAAATAATTAAAAACATTTATCCCCGTTATTATTGGAAGAAAAAATTTAATTTCAGAATACTGGTGCCAATGTGGCATTTAGGGATTAAAAATAAGTGGTCCAAATATGAACCACTGCCCTTCAATGGGTTAAATAAGGCCAAAATTTCAATTTAGTTCATTAAAGCCGGTTGGCAAGACAACCTACCATTTAAGTATTACAAAATGTTAAATGTGAAAACCTGTATTTCAGTAAGAAAATTTTCATATTAATAAATCTGAAAGTTTGAGAGATTAAATGAGTTAAAATTTCAAATATGCAAAAACTGGTGTCAATTGGTGTCGAGGTATTAAAAGAAGCGTAAAGAAACTTGCCTTTAATGGGCTAAAATGTCTATCATCCATAGCCTTCCATCTGGCCATGACACTCTGTTGAAATGACAGCATGCGGCCAGTGGTACCAGAATTCGTTTTTTTTTAAAAATTGAGAGTGATAACATAAAAAAATGTTATCAATCTCAATTTTTATTATTATTTGAAATAGTAATTTTTGCATTATTGAATGATGTATTAACCCTTTTAGGTCGCATTAAATTACGGTTTGAAAATTCAAATTGCTTATCGACACCACTTTTTTGAAAAAGGAATATTCACCTTATTTAATGACAGTTAAAATGATACAATAATAAAGCCAATTACACTACTTTATAAAATTCGTGGGAATCAAACAATCTGAATGAAAGACACAGGCCGTGACTATCACGGGAGTTTGACTTAAGGGTGTAAAGAAGGCAAATATGTACATAGCTGCCAACTCTTACGCTTTTTTGTGCCACAAAATTTTAATAGCGTAGCTGCCAATTTTTACGCTTTTACTTACCACTAAAATTTAATTGTAAAAATTTCCATTTTTAATAGACGAACTCTGCGATTCAGTAAGTTAAAAATTTCTCTTAAATTTTAGTGGTATTAAAAAAGCGTAAAAGATGGCAGCTATGTGATAGTAAATTTTACATTTTTTAATCGCCATAATCCTGCCGATTACATGAAAATTTCGATTAAACTTTTCTGGTACAAAAGAGCGTAAGAGTTGACAGCTATGTATGTATATTTTAAGAAACGGGGAAGCAATCAAACTATCTCATAGCTGCCAACCTTCCACTAATCTTCCGAAATACCAGGATTAATTTGACCCAGATTAACCACGTTGGAACCAGAAAATTTATTTCATAAATCTTTATTTATTGAATTCAAGGTTTTTACGGGGAAGTATTTAATTTAACTTCTTAAAAAATGTTCTGGTTCGAAACATATTAACCCTAGAACTACCGGAAATTTTACTCAAGTTTTATAAAAACATTCTACACCAGAATTTTTACTTAAAACTATTTAATTTGTTTATTTAACTTATTATTGTCTGATTTATACATTTAGTTTGTTTTGAAGAAATTTCTGGTTTGAATAAATATTTTGAATGTACATGTCGGGTCCATTGGACCCTTCTGGTAGACAGAGGGTTAAAATAGGGTCAAATTAACGCACGTATTATGGAAGATTAGTTTGAGGTTGGCACCTATGCTATCTGAAAGAAAAGATAAACCCGCTTAAGTAACAACACTGTTACGTTGAACTATACAGGGTGATTTTTTTTAAAGTTGTGAAAGTAAAACCCTATAACAAAAGAACCACTGATCCAAATGAGCTGAAATTTCACCAGTATGCTCCCAAAGCAATGCGAATTTTTTTGGCGTGGTTAAAAAAAAAAAAAAAAAAAAAAAAACTTAAAATCGCACCGACAGATGGCGCTGTAAGTTAACAGAAACAAAGAATATCGTCAGCGGGAGGAAAACAATAGACGGTACTGCGAGAAAAAGAAAACTTTATCACGCATATGAAAAACACACAGAATGCAGTAATTGGGAAAAGTTACCGCGAACACCATCGCAGAAACAGAACGAAATAAAAATATGGAGCAAAGAATTCACACGGAACTGCACGACTAACGCAAGAGATTTTCAATGTGCTGTCCACCGTTTTTAGCTACGAGTTTGAAACTTAAAACCGCTTGTTCCATAACAAAGCAAAGAATATCCGGCTGGATGCTGTGGATCTGGTGCGCAATGCGTGCCTTCAGGTCAGCTAAATTCGTAACACCACCACAATACACAGTGTTCTTTAGGTACACCCAGAGCCAGAAATCGCAGTGATTCAGATAAGAATAATGAACACGAGGTGTGTGCTTCACGTTTTTATCGCCACTGTGCGTGTGTCGTGCGCAAGCTCGTCTCCTAACGTTAATGGATATACAGCGCCATCTGTCGGTGCAATTTTAAGTTTTTTTTTTTTTTTTTTTTTTTTTTTTTTTTTTTTTTTAATCACGACAAAAAATCTCCCATTGCTTTGGGAGCATACGGGTGAAATTTCAGGTCATTCGGATGAATAGTTCTTTTTTTATAGGATTTTACTTTCACAACTTTAAGAAAAATCACCCTGTACATTG
This sequence comes from Maratus speciosus, assembly GCA_963932465.1. Classification (NCBI taxonomy): domain Eukaryota; kingdom Metazoa; phylum Arthropoda; class Arachnida; order Araneae; family Salticidae; genus Maratus; species Maratus speciosus. The sequence continues at coordinate 313,261,282 of OZ010796.1, forward strand.
ATGTCCAAAAATGAACGGGAAGTGAGAGGGTGCTTTCGATTTTACACATTTTGTTGAAAGTCTACCTAAAATCTTGACGAATTGTTCTTGAAATTGTAGGATGTAAAGAACATGTTGTACTTCATATTTTTCAGAGAAGATATTGTCGCGAGAACAATTAGGGTGATTATTTAATTAATTTACCAATAAATATAAAAATGAAATAATATTTTCGATCGCCTGTGTAACAGAAAATGCTCAAAATGGTCTTTCGCTGTATTAAATGACTATGTGGTCCTCTTCAACATTTATGTGCATTTGTGTAGCCATAGCACTCGTATTCGTAAAGTTGTTAAGGGGTCTCAGTGTTGTGTCTTACAACAACAAAACTCAAATTAATGATAAAAGAAATTTAAACTGGAAGGAATTACAAAGATAGTCCTTAATTTAATGCAACTATTTAATGAAATTAACTAGCAATTAAAATTTAAATGAAAAAATATTGAAATTCCTGCAAATTATTTTAGGACTTATTAATTAATAACTGAATACGCATTACGTTTAATAAAATGAATTAGTAATTATCAATTAAATCTACATAAGGCATTACATTTCCCAATTAATTATGAAATAATAATTATTGTAAATAATGGAACTAATGAAGAGGTGCGTTGTGTTCAGGCCCACTTTTAAGGTAAAAATTAAATAAGCAATTAACCCAGAGTCAAGTGAATCAAAAATAAATTTAACTATAAAAAAGTTCCCGAATCATGTACTCCACATGATTCCTTAAATTATCTTCCCAATTAGATTAATTAATGTTCCGAATCATATATTACAAATGAGACCTTAAAAGTCCCTTCCCGAATAAAATTAATCTCTTAACACGTTGGCTGCCACGCTACGAGTATACTCGTAGCTTTAATATTCGTGGCTTTATTTATTACTTTCTCACCATTATTTTAAAATAAAAAAATTGCCTTATTAATTTGCAGAAATTTCGCTGTATTAGTAAAGCGAAATTTACCTTTCAGAATTTGTGGTGGCAAATGACTTTCAAGAAGAAATTTGAAAATTCTTACTTTTTGCGTCAGTGAACGTGTTAAAGGTTGGCTCACCTTTCAGAATTTCATTAGATTGCTGATTATGATCAGACACAGTCAAAATTAAACAACAACAAAGCACATTATAACTCAAGTTTTTAACACATTAATATTGCTAACAAAAATTAAGCATAATTAATTTTAACTTAAATCATTATATTAAGGATTATATATTGATTGTCTGTGGTTGGATTTGAAAATGAAAAATAAAATCTCTTAACACCTTGAGGGGCGCTGTTTGCAGTCTGCAAACGGCTAATTTTAATGCCTAAATATTCAAATGGTACCAGTAATTTTTTAGTACAATTTCGATCTCATTATAAACGTGAAAAAAAAGCTTTTGACTATTTTCAAATAAATTTGTTTGTTAATTGCGGTGTGAATTAATTATTTGAACATATTTTGAGCAGAAATGCCTTGCCCCTGAAAGGGTTAAAGGTAAAATATGCATTGCAAAAATAAATAAATAAATAAAAATTTAGTATGATATAGTTTTTATTATTTATAAGAATGAAATTTATAATTTATGTTTCCCACAATTAGTCCTTGAGGACCTAATATTTTCTTATAATTCAGATTCATACATATACAAATTCATATTGACTTTAATTTAAACAGTACAATTAATTCTACCATTCGTTATAATTTAATCATCTTTCAATTAGGATACATATTCTGAACATCTTACACGTGCGAATCACCTTTCTTAAATTGTAGACATACCTTTGTTTCTATTGATTTTACTTTCGACAAAATAAGTAATTCAAACAATTTCCATAATGTCATTATTAAAAAATTATCATTTAAATGATTCATAATAAAACCATGATCATCCTACTTTTATATATTTAGTTACGGAGCTACTGAAGTTTGCTATAAAAAAATTCTCCAAGCATTATACAATGTGAAACTATGGTGTTAAAAACCATGTAAAATACATTATGATTAAATTTAGAAGACATGCAAAGTTAAATTAAGAAGAAAATTAAGAGAGAAGAAAATAATTACTCATCGTGAACATAAATAAGGGATCCCCCATGGCACAGTGTATTCTTCTCCAACAATTTCTGAAAACGTTCTCTCCACCTCACTTCAGCCAAGAGAATGAAATCCACCGCCAAAATCCAGTGACATCACTACTCAGCCCAATTTCCAGTTGACTCTCCGCATTAGTAAAATAGTGCCTATTAAAAATATACTGTAAACTTGTAAAATGCCGAGCCCATTACTGAAAGGCACATGAATTCCAGAATATATTATTCGTAAATTAAAGTTGAAACATGAAGGCTGTTTTCCTTGGAAATATTTGCTTATTGAATTTAAAATTTTAGATATTCATACGCGTGGTTGTGATGTCACACTTCTTATAACGAAATTCTGTCACGTGATGACGCCACACTTTTGGCCGGATCAAGTTGTCATCGTTGCCAACGGATTTCAAGAAAAGAGAAAAAGGGTGGAAGATGGAAAGATTTTACACATAAATAGAAAAAAAAACATGTTAATAAAAGATATTATCTTATTTAATTCTCCAGTAACTTCCAAAAATTATTATGACACAAGTAGCTTCAATTTATGTTTAAAATTAAAAATTATTATTTGTACTTCAGTAGCTGTAATTATTACTTAAAAACATTTTTAAAATAACCATTCTGAAATTTTCACACACAATATAATGAATTTAAAATAATAAATTTCGAAATTCACAATTGACAAAAGAAAGGCGCACAACTTCCATTTGACAAGTGTCAATAATTCAACCATCATTCCAACCAATCTATCGTTAGAACAAAACAAGCTAAATGAAAATCAGATTTTGTGAACAGCGTGGAATTTTTTACCATTAATTAAAACAAAAATTCTGTGCCAAGAAACGTAATAATCATAAAATTTATAACATTTAAACATTTACTCACTACAGACATTAAACCTAAATGTAAGCAAACAGATCGTTACTTTTCTAAACAAAACTAAAATCGCAATTTGTAAAAAAACAGGCAACAGAATTAAAATTAATGTTTTAAATATTGCTTAACTATTGTTTTTAGATTAAGTTTTTAATTTAATTATTTGCGACATGACATCAGGACTCTTAAAGCTTCAAAATTGTTTCCTTGAAATTCCTATTAGAACAGAAGTTATTACGATTAGATATATACTGCTCAATAGCTAAAGCGGCGTTTCCGAAACTTTGAAGTAATTTTTCTCCAAATGTCGTTTTTTGGGTATAACGCGCTGGATATCTCAAAAACTTCTGAATATTTTTTCATGAAATTTTCAAATCATATGTTTCAAGTTAGTCTGTCTAAACTGAACATAGAATTTCATTTTCATTGTTCAAACAAATATTTTTTTAGGTGATTATACTGTAGAAATTTTCAAAATTTTGCATTAGCTAAATATATCTTTGTATTAAAAATATCAAAATGCTTTAAATACAAATTTATTTCGGTTCAGGGTAATTATTACAATCTGGAGTATAATTAGGCACAGAAAATTTCATTCTAGTTAGAAAATGTATTTCGTAATCATGCGCGTAAGCTTTTATACCAATTTTCTGCTCGACAAATATCTGACAGCTATAAATACTAATTCTGTATCTTGCATTTTTTTTTAAATATAGGAAATGAAAGAACATACTTATTTCTTGTAATCCCAATAAAAATTGTTTTTTTTTGTTTTTTTTTTTTTTGTTTTTTTTTTTTTTTAGTTATATACATTTTAAGATATTAAATGTTGAAAATTGTCTTTTTTTTTCAATTTTTCTGATTTTAAGAGTTTTGAGACCCCTTAACCCCTTGAGGGGCGGTGGGGAAAAAGTATATCCCACCTAAATTACACAAGATTCTCACCAGAAAATTTTAACTAAATTATATATTTTTCACTTTGGAGGAAAATCATTGAAAAATTGCTTTTCCTTATTTAAAAATAAAGTTTTTCCGATTATTCCGGTGAGAATTCAATATTTAGAGACATTTTTGCTTGCCTCTCAAGGGGGTTAATTTTTCTATTAAAAATAAAAAAAATTTTTTTGCTTATACCATACAGAGTTCTTAACCAAATTTAACACAACTTTCCGAAAAACTGACAAACAACATTAAAAACAGTGCATTACAATTAAAAGATGAATCTATTGAATGTTTGATGACATATGATGAGATTTGGGCATTTGTCTGAAATAATTTTTAACTACGCATACGGGGAAAGATCCAAAATTTGTATTTCTAAATATGGCAGAAATATCGCGAAAATTCACGAAGATTCTGGTGATACAATGAGTGGCTTCCTAAAAGTAGCAGGCAACGTTGACAATTATTGGCTAATAAAATTTGACAATAAACTAAATAATAAAATAAATATTGGCCATAAACTGAAAAACAATGGCGATTATTTTTTACTTTATTGGCACCACTTTCTGAAAATAAGAAATATTTCACGTATAATTTAACTACATGGGTAGAAGAACTACAAAATTTATTTAAAAAAAATAGTGATTGCATTTAAATATAAAAATAGTAACCATCGGCAGCCCTACCAACTGCTTTAACCCCTTAATTCTCGCTCCCGTGAAATTTACGGGCTGTATATTTTACTCAGATTGTTTGATTCCCACCAGTTTTATAAAATAGTGTAATTGGCTTTATTATAGTATCATTTTACCTGTCATTAAATAAGAGGAATATTTATTTTTTTTAAAGTGGTACCAATGAGCAATATGATTTTTTAAACCGTAATTTATTGCGACCGTTAAGGGGTTAATAAAACAACTCGCTCTATTTCCAGAATATTTCTGAATTTTCGCGATATTTGACTGACTTTTTTATATAAGTTGCCTTAAATAGCTGACTATCAACATATGAAATGAAAGTTTTGGATTCATCCACGCAAGCGCAGTTAAAAATTCTTTCATACAAATGACCATGCGTTATCATATCTCACCAAATATCCAAAATATTCGTGTTTCAATTGCAGTATACTGTTGCTACTACACTTTTTCAATTTCTCTGAAAGTTGTGTTAAATTTGGTTGAACACTCTGCATGCTATAAACAAAAACTTTCGAATTTTCACAGAAACGTTAATACCTTCACGAATAAGAGTGATATGCTTACACAAATTTACTCAAACGTGATACAGGACCCAACTAGTTACTTAATACACCATTTTCAGTATTATCTGTTACATGGTTGATCGCAAATATTATCTTATTATTAAATATATTTTTAGGACCTTAATTGTCCTAGCGACTAAATCGTCACTGAAAAATATGACATCGAACATGCTCTTTACATCCTAGAAGTTCAAGGACAATTCTTCAAAGATTTCAGTCGATGTTCGACAAAATCGAAAACGTCCGGTCACTGCTCTTAATTTTTGTACATGACCGCATTAACACTAGAACGCCCGGAAATTTTACTAAAGTTTCATAGAAATATTTGACACAAGAATTTTTATTTAAAATTATTTGATTGATTTATTAGACAGAAATCTGCGTGTTTTTAATTGAATTCCTTTTGCGAAAGAATTTCTGGTTCAAGACGACATTTAATCATCAGGGCGTTCTAGTGCAAAGCGATATAAGTAAGCGTACAAACTTAATACTGGAATCGGGCGAAATTTTACACAGTTGCGCCATCTTATGGACGGATGATAATCCACATACACGGGCTCAGTGTTGCCAGTGGGCTACTTTTTTTAAATTCAGATTTCTTTTTTTTGCACCACTTTTTTTAAACGATAAAGTTCACTTTGTTTTTGCCATAACCTTTTCAGGGGCAAGACGTTTCTGCTCCGATTATGCTCAAATACCGTAATTTCCGGTGTATAGCCCGCGGATCAAACAATCGTGTTTCGACCCAGAAATTTTTAAAAATAAAATATAACTCTTTAGATCACGGTAAATATTGGTCTTCAAATACTAAATAAAATTTTTGGGTCCAAACTGAATTGTTTGACCTGCGGGCTATACACCCGAAATTACGGTAATTAATTCACGCCGCAATATACGAACAAATTTATTTGCTAATAAACAAAAGCATTTTTTCACGCTTATTATGAGATCGAACTTGTACTAACAAATTACTGGTGCCATTTGAAATTTTGGGCACTAAAATTAACCGTTTGCAGACTGCAAACGGCGCACTTCAAGGGGTTAATTAATATGTCATTAAATAAGGCACATTTTATCATTTTAAAAAAGTGTTGCCGATCAAGAATCTGATTTTTAAAAAAGTAGCCCATCTGGCACCAATGCGCGGGCTTTTAGTGTGACGTCATATATCACAGGATAACTACCATCGGCGCATATTTTCTAAATAAGTAGTCACCACATTTATTGCATAACAATGGCGTAGCGAGAGTGGCGTTTAGATGCACTCGACCCCACGAAGTTTTCTTCGCCTTGTCGGAAACATTTCACCTAGTAATCAAGGGGAAAAAACTTTACAATTTTAGTGGTGTAAGTAAGAAAACAGTTAGGCATCTTCCTGTAGTTTAACCCCGTCCGCTACGTGGCTTGCGACCTTGATTGATGTGACCTCGTCTTTAATCGTGCGGTTACTTCTCCCATTTAAGATAGAACGCTTACTTATATTGCTTTGGTTCTAGTGTTAAACAGCACTCCATACACTTTTTTTAAAGCGATATAAGTAAGCGTACAAACTTAATACTGGAATCGGGCGTAAATTAACACAGTTTGATGTCTTGTGGACGGGGTCACCTTAATCCACCACGAACATTTTTTAGTAGACAACAAGTGGGAGGGGGGGGAGGTGTTCACTCATGGTGTGGGCAACATTTTCTTATAATGGAACAACCCATACTTATTTTTTAAAACGTCATCAATGTTCCTAAAAGTACCAGCAAAGGCTTGAAGTATAGTCACTTCTATTTGAAAAGTTGCTAGATAGGGGACAAATGGACCTACTAGCAAGACCATTGTTCCTTTCACGTGTCCAGCTCTACAATGCAGTGGTTTAGACAAAACGAAGTAACTGCTATGGACTGGCCAGACCTTAGTCTTGACATGAACCCAATGGAGAACCTCTGGGAAGATTAGCTAGAGACGTATATGCTAAAAGGGGTCAATTTGGAACGGTTCAAGATCTTAAGCTACAATTTGAACAAAGTTGATTTTCTTTAACCCGTTCAGAACCGGCATCTTTTACACGAATTTTATTCGTTTGCCGCCACTTTTTGTTAATTTTTTGAATTAACTTTATAAGTCACGAAAATGTCGTAATTAAATAGAAGCAATTTTACTTTTTTTTTTACTAGTATCAAACTCAATTGTTTTAACCACTTTCTGCGGGTGCATATATGCACCCATAATTCTGAACGGGTTAAAGTCAGAACTTCTTCAAACTCTTGCATTGAGTATGACTGATTGAGTTTTTGAAGTCATTAGAACAAACGGCTTAAATATTAGAACGTAATAAGAAAAAAATGAGTTGTCTATAAATTTTGGACAGTCAAATTTAACTTTTAGTTTTTTTTTTCAGAAAGTCTATGATTGTGTAATATTATTTCTGTACAGTATTAGTATTGTCTTGCTATTATTTATAATTATAAATTATTTTGAAATTATTACTCCTATTTTTGAATTGGAAAATTAAAAACACCGTTGTCTATAAACTTTTGGGACGCACTGTATGTTCCAGTCAACAGATAATAATGGCTACTATTCTTAGCTGTAGACTCGGAGCCGGCAGCACAGACAACCACCTCATCGAGTTGGAGGCTGAAATTCCAGAATTAGCTAAAACTCGATTCCCATATTAAAAAGCAATCGGTCTGCCAAGTCATATCTTGGTGGAAAACACCTAAAAACACGATTTTAGCGGTCGCTTGTAGGTTTACCATTGCGTTTTCCTGCATCCAAACGTATGAAAACATGGCGGACTGGGAGCAGGAAAACACAATTTTAAACCTACGAATCAACCGGTAAATTCGGGTTTTTAGGTGTTTTCCACCAAAATATGACTTGGCAGACCGATTCTGTTTTAATATTGGAATCGAGTTTTAGCTAATGCTGGAATTTCAGCCTCCAACTCGATGAGGAGGTTGTCTCATGGTTCGTACGCCTCCTTGAATATGCAAATCAGAAAGTTTTTGGGCACCAGTATTATCTTCCAGAAAATCTCTTCTTAATAGAAGGAGAAATTTTGCATGTTTAAACTAGACTTCTTTTTCGATAAAAAGATACTGGTAGTTCTCTGAAGAAATGTCGGTATCCGTACGAACCATGTGTCTGTGCTACCGGCTCTCGGTCGTCTGCCCACTGCTACAGTTTTTGGTGACCTCTAATTACGTATGCATTGCTGAATGCTTGTATTGTTCCTTGTTACCACTAAATTTTAATAGTATATTTTTCCTAATATAATTGCTGAGGTTTAACAATTTCAAAGATGAAAAAGTCAAACCATTTTCAATAAACTTTAGTGGTAGCAAGAAATTTTAGTAGTAGCAATTTTGTAGTAGCAAGATGGCAGCTATCCATATAGTTTATATTCGTCTTTTTTAATCCCGGGAAAATTGAGATGAAATAAGGCAAAGATTAAAACAAAAAGTGAAGGTAAAAACTGCAGCAATTCTCAGCAAAGCTACTCTTTAATGCTATGCATAAATTATCTTCAAAATCCTCTGATGTATACAAAATGGCAAAAAACCTGATTTTTCAAATATTAAAAAGCACTTTTGATCCATTGTTTGAGTTCTTTGCATCAAACATCAAAACAATTTTTAATGATCGCGATATTTGACGGAAGCTTTATGTAAGTTGACCTAAGTAGCTGGATGCAAAATTATGAAATAAAAATTTTGGAATTTTCCCCGCATTTGCAGTAAAAATTCACTTTATACAAATGCCCATATCCCATCATATCTCTTCAAATATTTAATATATTCTTGTTTTAATTGCAGCATACTATCACTACTGTCCATTGTCAAGTTTTCGGAAAGTGGTGTCATTACTAGAACGCCCGAAAAGAGTCGAATCGACTCCGGCCAAATGATTAAATGTTAGTTGGAGCCAGAATTTTTTTCATAAAATAAGTTAAATTCAAACCACGCAGAAATACATTAAATAAATCAATTAAATAATTTTAAATAAAAATTCTAGTTTGAAATATTTTTATGAAGCTCGGGTAAAATTTCTGGGCGTTCTAGTGTTTAATTGGGTTGAAAAGTATATACTGTAGACAAGAAACTTTTGAGTTTTCACAGAAACGTTAACATATTCATGAATATGAGTGCTATACGTACATAAGTGCACACAAACGTTGAACAGGACCCACATAGTTATTTCATACAATGACAGAGCATTTTGAACATTTTCTGTTACATGGGTGATCGGAAATATTATTTTATCATTAATTTTTATTAACCACTTAATTGTCCTGTCTACTAAATCTTCACTAAAAAATATGAAGTCAAAGAGGTTTTTTATATACTAGAAGTTCAAGGCCAGTTTGTCAAGAATTTCAGTAGATATTCCACAAGACGAGAAAACTGAAAGCGTCCTGTCACTGCCCTTTAATTTTTGGATATCAATGTATCGGTAAATGTCTTTCAATGTACGAATGTAATATAAAATATTTCACAATCTAAACAAATGTACACACGGTGATATAAATGCATTTTCTGTAAAGCAACCGTTATCTTCTCTGGCTCTTTTTTTGTAACATTTATAATCATCTCTTATCCACTTAACCCTTTCAAGGGCAAGGTACTTTTATTCGCAAAATGCTGAAATGAGTGAGTGACACCAGAATTTACAAACAAATTTATTTCAAAATAAGCAAAAGCTTTTGCTCGTGTACTTTACAACTTAACTGATTTTTTTTATCCAATAAATTGAAAGTATGGGATAAACACCACTTTTTTTAACTAAAATATTCATAATATTGAGTATAAAAATTTTTGTCATTAAATAGAATGAAATGGCAATTAAAAAATTAAGTGGTATCAACAATCTTTAATGATGGACGAAGCAAACCGCTGCCATCGAAATACTCAAGGCCTGAGGACACAAGCTGTGACGCCATCACTAATCGACCGACTTCTCACTATTGTTGGAATTCACACCGGGAAATTTTGCTTAGCAATTTCCTTTTATTTTATTTGTGGAATATCTATCATCTTATAAAACAATAGTAATTATTTAAACTTACTGGTGAGAATCTAGAATCCCCTAATATAAAATCAGCAAGTTGCGGCAACACTGTGGCATTCCGCATCTGGTTTAATTTTTATTTAGGGTTTCCGAATTATCACCAGTAAGTTTAAGTAGCTGCTATTGTTTTATAAGATGATAGATATTCCACTAATAAAATAAAAGGAAATTGCTATTCAAAATTTCCGGGTAGGAATTCCAACACTAGTGAGAAGTCGGTCGATTAGTGATGACGTCACAACTTGTGTCCTTAGGCATTGAGTATTTCGATGGCAACGAGCAAACTCTTCTTGCCCGTGAGGCGTACGGGCAAAACAGTTAAGTGGTTGATAAAAGGAAATATTTTAATTCTAATATTCTGGTGCGAATGCGGCATATAGGGATTAAAATTAGGTGGTCAAAAAATGTACCACCGCCCTTGAATGGGTTAATTTTTCACAAATTTAGAAATTCTTTCTACTTACATATACAGAAATTTTTACATTTAAACAACTGGATTTTTTTAAATAAATTCACGACGGCATATATTATATGTGGCATATAGGTGCGCACTATCCTTATTCTTTTCTACCAGTGTTATCGAAAAGAATTATTTAACCACAGAATTTCTGTGATTAAATTAGGAAAAGTTATCTATTTTAAAAAACTTGTGCTGAATGATGGAAAGTTGTATAAAATATGCTCATCTCCCAGGTTAAAATTGAAAAATTCTGACATTTGATTTTTTGCACATTTGTTTATCGAACTAGGTGAAAGGAAATTCTAATTTTTACCTGTTTTATAGCATACTACGTGCATTTTGATCATTGATTACTGATAACACAGTAATTTTTTTTTTAATTTCATGTGTATATAGATAATGAAAAAACGATGTGCACTATCAACATAAAAAAGAAGGCGACATTAAGGTGCATATAGTTATAGTAAATTTTTTTAAATCGAAATTCTCGCCATTTTAACCCCTTAACAGTGTGGCCCGAACTGGATTCGGGCAAGAACACTTTGCTTGCTTCGTTATTAAAAGCATTTTCATACCACTAATTTGTAACTGTAAATTTATCTTTATTGATTGTCAGATATTTTTCGATTAAGTAAGGTAAATACTTTAGTATGGAAAAAGTGGTGTCCAGCCCCATTTTTAATATTTTTGTAAGAAAACAAATGTCACTGTTAAGGGGTTAATTGCAGAAAATTATTACGCACTGTAGGATTAAATAAGGTAATTACAAATTTTAAGATTTAAATATTAAATTGAAGATTTCAAAAATATTGGTGACAGACTCCTTGGAAATTCAAAATTTGCCTGTTCGGCTTCCAATTTTCTATAACCCCTTAATTCTCGCTCCCGTGATATTCACGGGCTGTGTCCTTTATTCAGATTGTTTGATCCCAACCAGCTTTATAAAATAGTGTAATTGGCTTTATTATGGTATCCTTTTACCTGCCATTAAATAAGGTGAATATTTCCTTTTCAAGAATATGGTGCCAATAAGCAATATGAATTTTTAAACCGCAACTTAATGCGACCGTTAAGGGGTTAAAAAATTCGTGTTTTTCCCGGCACCCGAAAGAAAAATTTTTAGGTTATATCATCACGAAAGGTCATTCAGTAAATAAAGAAAAAATACTTTTCGGAATTTTTAGTATGACCTCACAGTCTCTTAACCCCTTAACGGTCGTATTAAATTACGATTTAAAAATTCAAATTGCTTCTTGCGCCACTTTTTTGAAAAGAAATATTCACCTTATTTAATGACAGGTAAAATGCAATAATAAAGCTAATTACACTATTTTATAAAACTTTTGGGAATCAAACAATCTGAATAAAAGACACCGTCCGTGAATATCACGGGAGCGGGAATTAAGGGGTTAATTAAATCGGAGGCCATACTGGCAACTCTTCTATCATTGCATTGTACTCCTGAGGGGTTTCCTAGTATGCTTTTCCACAGTCTCTATATTTCGAAACTTATTATAAAGAGGTATTTAGTATACAGAATATTCTCTCTTATAATTAAAGCATCAAAAATAAATTCATTACCTTTCACTCCAAGGAATAGCTTATTGAAATAAGTCAAAGCTTTTAATCAATCCCAAGAGAGACAATCCCTTTGACCTCAATCTATCTTTTTTTTCAACCTAAATATCTGTCTCCCTACGGGTTCGCACAGTTCTACAACAAATTTGTATCAGTTTTTTCGCCTTATTTATCTTTCTAACCTGAATGGGTCTAATCGATTTGTTTCTGTAATTTATTTCTTTCGTTTCGAACCAGAAATTTCTTCATAAAACATGTTAAAGGAGAGTCATTGAAAACTAATTTAAATAAATACGTAAAAAATAGTTTTAAATAGAAGTTCTGAAAGGTTTTTGTCAAAGTTTAGTAAGACGTCAACGGGGTAGAAAGGTTAAAGTGCAGGAAAATATTGCAAATTCTATGAATAACGGAGGTGGTTCCAAATTCTGTGTTTTAAAAGTAAATGGAATTTGTCATGACATTTGAAAAACCGGTGACAAAAGAATAAAAATTCTTAAAAGACGCTCGTCGCGAAGAAATTAAATGCGCAATTTTTGAAGCTATGTTGATAAAACAACTACGCAGCGAGACCGTTAAAATGATACAATAATAAAACCAATTAAACTATTATTACGCAGCAAGAGGGTTAACCCCATTACTGTTTTGCCCGAGTGCCGCAAGGTCAAAAAGAGTTTGGTATATTCGATACTAAAAGCTTTTGGATACCACTTAATTTTAACTGTAATCTTTGCTTTATTAAAAGACATAACTTTTTCGATTGTACATAGCCAAATATTGTTGTAAAAAAAGTGGTGCCGGGGCCTTATTTTTAATTTATTTTGTATGAAAAAAGGAAATAGTTAAGGGGGTAGTAGCGGTGCCCTCAGTGTTGCCAGATTGGGGACATTTTTGTCCCCAGATTGTTGATTGTCACCGGTTTTTTTTTTAAATAGAAATATTCGACATATTTAAAAATAGATTAAAAATTCTGAAAGATAAGGCGAATTATACTATTTTAAATAAGTAGTGACTGTCAAATAATCTGAATTAAAAAAAGTCCCCAATCTGGCAACACTGGGTGCCTTACTCCTTGGCAATTCCAATGAGAGTGAGAACCTTCCTCACTCTTATTGAGGTGATATAGTAAGTTGCAGACGGGTCTGATTACTAACGGGGCGAACTTCCACCAGTAAATTTTAATAGAAATTTTTGACTTACTTAACCCCTTAACCGTCGCTTTAAATTGTGGTTTAAATATTCAGATTGCTTATTGCCATCACTTTTTTGAAAATGATATGTTCACCTTATTTAAAAACAAGTAAAATGATACCATAATAAAGCCAATTACAGTACATTTTTAAGCTTTTGAGAATCAAACAATCTGAATAAATCACACAGCCCATGAATATCACGAGAGCGAGAATTAAGAGGTTAAACGCACTTTTCATGCGAAGTTTACTAACATGCAGACAGTAAGGAAAAAAATTCTCTTCCTTTTTTACTGTTAGAAGTTTACCCCATTGGTAATCAGGCCCTGGTTGCAGATGATATAGATAAGGGATGTCAAACTATGACTTACAAGATAGTACTTAAAAAAAAAAAGAAATATTCGACCTTTTGAATTTCAGAGATTCGATGATTTGATAAGACAATTATTACTATAAAATTTTAGTGGTATTGTGCGTGCAACAGTTTGACCCCCCTAATCTATATCATCTTTCGTAATCCTCCAAACTATCCGGAATGGTCATAGAAAATCCAATTCGATCAGGGCATGCTTCATAATGCAAAGAAAATAACACCGTATAAAATTTAATTATCATAATTTTCAAAACTAGAAAGGAACTTTTCAATTTTGCAGAGTTCTGTTACAGGAAGAAATGTCCAAGTCGAAGAAAGATTCGATCTGAGAGCTAAAATGTGTTAACTCACGGAGTATGCACTTTCACATACGCATAGTGCATACAGTTCAACTACAGTTTTCGAAATGACGTTTCCGCTTTTATTAATCAATGAAAAATGTTATAAATTCTGAGATTAATCGAGAAAGATTTTAATCTGAAGAAAATATATTACAAATTCTGAGATTAATCGAGAAAGATTTTAATCTGAAGAAAATATATTAGGCAAAGATTTCTGATCAGAAATAATAATAAAATAGACTATCTTCAAATTCTAAGGAGAGCTCGCACTTGCGTACAGAAAAAAACATTAGTAAGTTAATATAATGACCAGTGTTGCTAGTCCGCTATTTTTTTAATTGAGCTTGCATGATTCCTACCTCTTTTATAAAAAATATATATATTTATTTATTTTATTTAACGACAGATAAAAAAGGCGAAAAAATGTGAATGATACTGTTTTAAAAAATGGTGTCAATTAAACAATGTAAATAGAAAGCAAAAAATCATGTGTCAAGTATAGATTATAAAACCCTTTCCAACACATCTAGAAAACTGTAAACGAACTTTTCCGTTTAATAGGGGGAAAAATTATATAATTAAACAGCTTAAAGACGCATAACACATTTAAAAATCCAATTTCAACATTCAATGTATATAGTCAGGAAAGTAGTGTTTTTTCAGCAACCCAGAATCTATACTAATAAAAGAAAGTTTCGCTCTGTGTGTCTGTATGTGTGTGTGTCTGCGATGGCTAGCACAATCTACGGCACATACGAGGCTGAAAATGTTTTTTAATATAGTCCAGTGCCTCTCCTAATTCACCTGAGACTCAGAATTTTAAATTTCTAATAATTTGCTTAGTTATTAATTAAAAACCCGAATTAAAATAATGGAAAAGTATTCATAATTCAACTAAAGCATAGATTTTTATCTAATCGCAGAAACTCGAGAGTAGGCGAGAGTTTTCTGGAATGAGGGGTTGCTAAGTACGATAACTATACTTGGCTCTTTTTAAAGAGGGTCGTATTTTAAAATCTACCGGGCCTAAAAAATCGAAAATTGCACAGCCAGGCGCAAAACGAAAAAAAAACATTTCAGACATTCTAAAAATTATTCTGATACCCCTGTAAAAGTTGAAAATTCAATCGAAAACCGATTTATAAAAAAGAGTATTATCACGGGACGGGCAACTCCGGGAGGGTCAGCTAATTTGATCTATAAATTGGTATTCATAATACATAGCATGCTAAAATAAAGTTCAGTTTTAAAACACATAATATACTTGAACGGACACTTTTAGCAATTTTCGCCAATAGACGGGATTGAACCCGAATTTTTATGTACAACCCTGTATATTATGTACACGCATACATTTATACATGCCACATATTAAGCTAAAATCTAATTCTGGTAAAGCACAACACAATTAAAAACACACTTCCAGCAACTGTCAACAGTAATAGGCAATGTATTCAGTTCTTTGCGTACCCTTATATAGGAACTTATTTATATTACACAACGTTTTCTTACTAATAATAAATGTAGTTCAGCAGAAAATGCATAAAACAATTTAAAAGTATCCTTAACCCCTTCGCGACGAGTTTCCTTTACAGAATTTTTAATCTTTTTATCACCGGCTTTTCAAAATAGAAATTTTTGCCTAATATAATCTGGAACATGCCCTGATTATTTGAGGAAAATTAACAATAAAAAATAACTGGTGGGAATTATCAAGGATTCTGGGCATCTTATGCGGCACATTTACGTGACGCTCGTCTCCAAGAGATTAAGGAATTCACGTCCGTAGGAAATGATACTTTCGAATTCTGTTCTGAAGCTTTGTATGTTCAAAAATATTTATGCACACCACCTAATATGCAAATATTTAGTACGTGAACTGTAAATGGTATGCACACGATATTTTACAATATGCATTGTATAGTGCACCTTATAAATGCATATATGATTCATTATGTTTAAAACTGTGCAACGTCATTCAAATATACTGCAAATAATTTTCCCCGGTAGATCGTTGATTATATACCTGAATTATTTTGGGACCGTGTAAATGAATGTCAAACTCTTTGGGCACCATATTCTTTAGAAGGCATCATACACCGAGCGAAAGAAATGCACGAAAATTTCATCCAGTTTTAACCCCTAGAAGGCCGGTGATGCCACTATGGCGTCACATAATTTTAATCCCTAATTGCCACAATGGCAACCGAATTTTTTAATGAAAATTTCACTTTCATTAAGTACCCGAAAATATACTTTTACTTCTTTACAATTAAATTTTTTAGTAAACACGGGTGTCAGTCAATTATTTCAACAGTTTACGAATTCACATACCTTGCCCCTGAAAGAGTTAAATAGTGTAGCATCAGCAAAATCTACTTCCAATCTATTTTTTCCCATTGACGGCAATGTAATCAGGACTGCAAAAGGCGACTATTTTTTAATTCAACCTTGCACCATTTTCTGAAAAGAAAAATCTTTGACACACAGTTTGACAACATTTGCAAGCGAAATACACTACAAAATTTAATTATTTAAAATAGTGGTGCGAATGCAATACAAAAATAATCGCCTGTGACAGCCCTGTGTAATGTAACAATTTTCGGATTTCCCGTACTACGAAGCATTTCATTTTCACAACTGATCATTCTGTTGTAAGGTACAATAACACACATAAATGACATGGTAATCTGAGTATAATTAAGGTAGTTAGAGTACGGAACCAGATGGCGGACAGATAAGCACCTATGTTGGAAACTGTTAACCCCTTGAGTGGCAAGCAACTACGTTTGTGAAATGCTGAATTCCCACCGGAATCTTTGAAAAATTCTATTTCAAAATAATTGAAAGCAATTTTACGGCCTTTTTTCCACCAAAGTTAGAGAAGTAAAATTTAATAAAGTTTTTCTGGTAACAAACTTCATTAATCGTAGGTGGTATATAATATACACCGGTGCCCCTCAAGGGGTTAAAAACAGGCATCTCTGATCTTAACCCCTTCACGACGAATATCGCATAAATGTACATTCCTATCAATAATTTTTTAATTAATTTTGCCATATTTAATCACGGAATTTCTGCCATTAAAATATGAAAAAAATTTTATTCGTAAAAAGAAGGTGATAAAAAATTAGATATTTTGTTAAGGCAGGTTGTTGCGAATGGGTTAATACTCTAATGATACTCTAATGAGATAGCGAATGCCCAATTTATATAATAAGTCTAGGAAATTGGCACAGCATTTGGATTTGACTTAAGGAATATTTTTTACAAAAAGCTGGCAAATAATTAAACAGAAATATGAAATTATCTTGGAAAATTAACATGTGAGGTATGAACACAAAATTCGTGACATTTTAAGTAGCTTTATTCAAAATTAAAATTATATATTATTATTATTATTTTACAGATATAGTTTGGCGTACGTCTCAGTTCATATTCTCATCAAAGTTGCAGTAATTATATTTTTATACATTTTTTTTTCAAAACTATACTTTTTTATGATACCATCATGTTAAAGTATCGAGAAATGTGTGGCACTGTCCTACCATGTGTTCAAAATAGGTATAAAGTGTTATAACAAGAAGGGGGTGGCGGTACGGATATTACAACTTTTCATTTTTCGCCTTTTTAAAATGGATTAAGCCTTTGGACTCTGGCATCTCTTACACAAATTTTATTCGGTCGGCACCACTTTTTAACCCTTAAATGCATGATTTTTTATTTTGTTTGGAAAAAATTATATATGATTCTCAGAAAGCTTTATTTAAATTTAAGAAGAAAAATTAGAAGAATTTAGAAGAAAATTTTTGGATAAGTTAAGAAGAAAATCTGAAATAGATTTTTCGTATCATGCGTCAAACTTTTCTTATGTTTCACATCTGCAATACAAGTAAATGCAATAATATTGCAAATTTGTAAATATTATAATAACTATGAATCTAAATACCTTATTTTATATAATTTTTAATTTTGTAAATCTTAACACTTAAATCCACGAATTAGTCTTTTAGAATTGTGTTTTTTTATTGTTATATTAAAAACTGCATACCATAAATTTTAGGATAGATTTTAAACTTTATTTAGTAGCACATTTTTGTATTCTAAAAGGATTGATATTTCTATAAATATAGTGGTTTCCAAGTGTTAAATAAAAAGTGATGCAGATATGCATTTAAGGGTTAACCCTTTCAGGGCAAAGCACTTCTATGCATAAAAGACTGAAATCATGGAATGAAACCGGAGTTAACCCCTTGAGGGGCACCGGTATATATTATATACCACCTACGATTAATGATGTTTTACACCAGAAAAATTTTATTAAATTTTACTTTTCTAACTTTGGTGGGAAAAAGCCCTAAAATAGCTTTTACTTCTTTTGAAATAGAATTTTTCAAAGATTCCGGTGGAAATTCAGCATTTCACAAACGTAATTGCTCGCCCGTCAAGGGGTTAAAAAGCAAATTTATTTGAAAATAAGTAAAAGCTTTTCTTCGCGTACTTGATAAAAAGAAAATTTTCATTCCAAAATTCTGGTGCGAATGTGGCATTTAGTAATTACAATTAGGGAGTCGAAAAATGAACCACCGCCCTTCAAGGGGTTAAAAGAAGTTTCCTTCAAATACACAATTTTAAAAATGCTCTGATTAAATAAGGCAAATTTTATTTTCCTATATTACTGGTGCCAAAAACAAATTTTGCATCGAAAGCTGATGCCGCCGCAGCGGCGACAACGGAGTGCAAAAGGTTAATCTGAAATTAATTCAGGCAGAAATGTCTATTCAGAAGTATTGTTATCGCCCTCCCCCCCCCCTTCTCTTTACGTGTACTCCAATGTAAATATGATTTTATCTATCTTATGTAAATCATAATTACTCGATTTTAAAATTTTACTTTCTGGTAGTCCGAAAGAATATAGTGAATCTGATATGTAAAAAAGCATTTTTAAAAAATACGCAAATTAAATAATAATTTATAATTGAAATAAACATTCAGAATACAGAGGAGGAAACAACAATATTCAGAATTATTATTGATTATATTAATAAATTTCAGAACTTCTGAAGTAAATAAAGCAGGATATTTTTATTCGGAAATAGTGGTACACAAAAATGCAGGAAGGGGTGGGGAGCGGGTCATAGCAGCCAAATCTTATGCGTTTTTGTACCACAAAAAATTAATTGTAAATTTTATTTTCTTAAATCGTCGTAATCTGCCGATTAAATATGGCAAAAATTTCTATTAAATTTTTCTGGTACAAAAAGCGTAAGATAGTGGCAGCGATTGGGGGGTAACAGTTCTTAGAAAGAAATATTAGAAATATTATGAATTGAATTCAATTGAATCTTTTTTTCTTATAAATATTTTAAAAACAAATAAATTATACTAACAATTACTTGTATTTATAGATAGTTTTTAACGCAATAAATTAATCTCCTTTACTATTCAGTGTTCCCACTTACACGTTTTAGGAATACCACAATAAAAAATATATATATTGTAGGATTTTACATTTTCAACAACAGTTACTTTCCGAGTAAAAGTGCTTATCCATGTACCGACACGGCACCTATAAATTATACACGATTGCCGCTATCCGACATCAGTGCACACAAAATGCGTTCACATACTCGTACACTACACGTTTTCTATTGATTCGGCGACTATTTTGTCATAGTGAATATGAATGCATTTTGCGTGTAATCCAGTGGTGTCAAACTGTGGCCCGCCAGACACCACTAATTTTTTAAAGAAATAGTCGACTTCTTGAATCGCAGATATTCGATGATTAGATAAGGCAGAGATTTCTATAAAGTTTTAGTGGTATCCGGCGGGCCACAGTTTGACACCCCTGGTGTAATAGATGTCGAACAATGACAATCATGTACGTTTATTCGGCAAAGCCTGCTTACCAACCGGGCAAACTTCCACCAGTAAAATTGTATATATATATGTTTTTCATTTAGCATGGCAGTATTTTTTTATTTATTTTTTATTTTTTATTTTTTTTTTATTTTTATTTTTTTTTTTTTACGTGAAAAGTGCGTTTAACTAAAGCAAGTGTTTCTATAAAAATTTACTGGTGGAAGATTTCCCCGTTGATAATCAGGCCCTGCGGTGTTGGTAAATGAAAAATTGCTCCAAATGTAAATAGAATTTGAAAGAAAAATCTAAAAATAAGATTTTTGTTAGAAAATGTAGTGTTCAAATAATTGACCAGGGGGAGTGCCCTAACAATTAGTATTTCTGGAAAAATTAAAATATCTTTTGTAAAACAAGGAATATAAAACACATGGTGTCACCAAAATCCGTATATATGTGTAACAATATTATGTGAAACTGCTAAAAGTTTTTAATCTATTTTACCTCAAAAGAAAACCAAAAGATTTTATCAAGAAAATGGGCCGTAAAACTGTAATAATTTTTAAAATTGAATTTAACTAACCAGTGACATTTAGAAATATGTTTCTCATGGGCAACGGCAAAAATTTACATTTAAATAAGGAAGTGAACATTTGGAACTAAGAATAAGGAAGTAATCACTTTATGTGAAACCCATAAAACTTTGCAACACGAAAAAGAAACTTTCTGAAATTCATAATAAAATTTTACTTAGTTGCAAAAGTTTTATGGAAATTCCCACTAAGCAGCTTTATTTCTATTTCCGTTTTCACTGACAAAGAATTTCTTAATTTGTAAAAGGAATTTCGAGCTAATAACTCAAAACAGACTGAATATGTATGTGAAGCCAGTTTTATTTTTAAAATTGAATTAAAGAGACAATTTTTAATAACGATGTAAAATGTAAATTTAAAATTCAGATGTCATATATTGATTTTAAAATAAGAGTTTCGATGAAGTTACATAAATAAAATAATGTAACAGTTAAATTTATAATTCAAGGAAAGACTTTTTTAAAGCTTTTCTTTTCTGTTTTTGAACAGTTTTAACAGTTGAATATCCGATTGCTTGATTGCCACCATACTTTTTTGAAGCCGAAATAGTCGTCCTATATAATGACAGATTAAGACGAATTATACAGTTTTAAATAAGTGGTGGCAATCAAGCAATCTGACTTTTAAAAATGCACCAGAGAGGCAACACTGTTTTAGAAATTTCAAATACTATCAGGTTTATTGTTAAAATAAGCTTTTCATTTACAGATTGTTATATTTTAATAAGTCTAATGTTGGGTGCGAAATGGTAGAAACGATACAAATCAAAGAAATCACTTCGAGAGAAATGAGCAAATATTTGTGTTAAAATTAAATGCATGATATTCCAATTAATATTACAGTAATTGTTTACAAAAATTTCATATATTTTTTTAATATATTTAAAAATATGTATTTTACTAAATTTATGCAGAAAGAAATTGATAAGAACGCAGCGAATATTTCGAAACAGCGGAACGTGGTTGGCGAAAATTTTCGCCTATCATTTGAAACCGCATTTAAAAGAAACTCGGAGTACATTCGTTTAATTCGCAAAAGATTTGGACTACAGGGTGAAGTAAAATGCTTTGTGATTTCGAAAGATTGTAAATTCTATCTTGTAACAACATCGGATTGTCACTGCAAAGCATCGCTGATAAAATTAAACGTTTAAAGTCTGTCATTTTTAATTTATTATGGAATCTAACTATTTATATGTTACTACAAATTGTACAGGGGGGAGGGTCGAAAATTATTTCGAAACGATCCGAAAGTTTTATTGTTCTCACGGTTCCAAATAAAAGAAGGACAGCAGAGGAACCTGGAAACCAGAAAAAGACGCCAGCATCAGTATCGACCGTACGAATAACAATAAAAGAGTTGGGAGTTCTAAAAAGTGTAAAATCACGTCGGTGTCCGCGTTTAATATCTGGCAATAATAAAGCCCACATCCGTTTGCACAGAAACAACTGAAGCAACAAACGAATTGGGCAAAAATTATTTTCAGTGCTGAAAAAAAGTTTAATTTCGATATTCCGAATGGTATTCATTCATATTGGCTTGGCCTTCTAAAGGAAAAGAAAGTATTTTCCACGCGTCAATCAGGTGGATACTCTCTAATGGTTTGGGATGCTTATTTCTCGGAAGTCATGCTTAGAATTGCTTTTCTAGACGGACAAACAAATTAGACATACCTATACTCACATGTTAGAGTACCACTTGTTGAACCTAAATGAAAAGACTACCGGCTATAACAAAATTTTTAACAAGGCAATGCATAAATTCACTCTGAAAAAGACACAAAGAAAAGTTTTGAATCTTAACAAGACTCTCTAACTTAATTCGCCCGTGAATGGTTCAAACCTAAATACCATGAAGAACGTTTGGGGTGTTATTGTGCTCAATATAGAACGAAAAATAGTCAAATCGTGCAATATAACTGGAAAGCAGAATTAAAACTGGAATTTGAGAGATATGAGGCGTTTTGTCACCGCGACAAATTCGAAACTCTGTAAACTCTATACTACAATGTTGCATTGAACTTATTAAGCAAAAAGAAGTCCGATTGACATGTAGTATTTCTATAATTTAGAAAAATATGTTCCGTTTTTATCATTTTGTTCCCAGTGCATATCAAGTAAAAATTCAACCTATTATATTATATTTATAAAAATTGCTTTCGAATGTTTTCTTTATGTTTATATTGACTATATGGTTTGATATATTTAATCTAGTAATTTACATGTGGATTAATATAATTATATTTTTATTTAGACAATTACATGATCATCCCTATGGCATTTTTCACCCCAGTGTAAATAAGGGTATCTTCAACCCTTTTTCCTGAAATTCGTTAACCACCAAAAATCACCACAGGTACTTTTCACCTTATCAGATAGCTAAGTTTACATCATTAACCCCTTCAAGAGTAGTGGTATGTTTATGAAGCTACTTCATTTTAATTCCCAAACGCTACAATGGCACCAGAATTGTGGTAAAATATTTTTCATTTAATAAGTTCGTGAAATATAGCCTTTTTCTTATTTAGAAATAAATTTTTTGGCAAATTCCGGTGCCAGTCATTTATTTCAACACTTTAGCATTAGAAATGATTTGCCCCTGAAAGGGTTAACACATTCACGCAGGCGCGGTGGGTCACACTTGACTGTCTCAGAGCTGCCAAGTCTCCAGCTTTTAGGATACCAGTATTTTAATATAGAAAATGTTGTTTTATTTAATTAGAACAATTGGGCGATTTAAAGGAACACCATTTTCTCTAAAATAATAGTGGTGATCAAAAAGCCGGAGACTTGCCAACTCTGAGACAGTCGAGTGTGACCCACCGCTCCTGCGTGAACGTGTTAAATAAAGTAAATTTTTCTATAATCAAATACTGGTAGCTTCGTGCGCCGCAAGTTCTAAGCTCTGGGAGAAGTTTACTAAGCCTTGGGAGAGGGGAAGGGTTAGAGCCCTGGTCTAAGTGATAAATGTTTGTAATACTTTGATTCCAGCAGTGCACAATGAGAATGATAAATTTTATGAAAATTCTAAAGGAATAGATTTTAAACAAAAAGTATAGAATTAATTTTGCTCCAATGTCATATCACTCACCCGCAAGAAAATTGACGCATCTCGACAAAAGTAAATTTCACAGGAGAGGCAAAAGAAAATTTGCATGATTTTATTGTAACATGAAATTATAGCACTTAATTCTGCATGCAAGAATAAAAACATGCATAAAAGCATAAAACACATAAGAATGAAGACATAGGTTGAATTTGGTGGTATGGGTAATTTTACCTCCACACATAATCCACCCCTCTTCAGTGGTGACAACTGGACATATAGCGTAACAAAGTGATTTCCCATATAACTACACTTATGAAACTGTTTGTGTAGGAACACGCACCTATAATAGACCTATTAGTGAACTAAAAAGTGAAACTAAACTTGTAAAACAGCAAAAAGTAGCATTTTAATGTGCAATAAAACTTAAGGAAAAAATTCAAATACATTGTAAAATAAATATCTCTTTTTTCTTGGTAAAAAGAGGGTGTAAAAATTTAACAATTTTGAACTACAATATACAAGGTTATTTAATAATAAATAATATTGTATGTTTTTTAAAGTGCTGATACATTTTTGTTATAATTAACAAACTATATCATGGTTTTAATTAATTTTTCGACTACTTTTCAGCAATGTGATAATTCAGATCATTAATATTCTATATTATGGTTTACATAATATGAAGATATTTCTGTATGCAGATTTCTTTTTCTTTTTCAAGTTATCTTTATATAAAGACAAGCAAATAAATGCTAGTAATTCAGTTTAATGCGGTTATGATCAGGAACTCCGCAGTAAGTTGAATACTTTCTATCAGGTTTGCTAGTTTCGCTACCTTTTTATTAAGAAATTTTGAATTCATAACGGAAATTCTGAGGGAAAAGTTTTATTACATATAATCACAAAATGTCTGTCAATAAATAAAACAAAAATTACTATTCCGAATTTCTGGAATGAATCGGACTTTATGAATAAAAGTGAGATTAAAGAAAATTAATTTCAAAATAAGTCATATCGATATAATGTAGAGGAGACGTTCCCAAACCGTGTGCTAGCAGGTGAATTATCACCATTAGTTGAGAATAGCAATCACTGTCTTGCATAATCACATAAATTCTGTCATTACTCAAGCGAAGATTGCACTGTTTGAAAATGGGTTGTGCTAATTGACTGATTGGCAGACGGTTCGCAACATCCGCCGTAGACTATAATGTAACATAACTGTTTGGTGCGTTTCTGTAAACGAACTTTACCTGTTTCTCACTACATTTTCAATAATGAACATAATATGGGAAACTAAATATGATAAACCGATTTTAAGATAACCCAATTATATTTAGAAAATTTGAGAGTGGACAGACAGAAAAAAGAACTTTAGTCATAAGCCCTTTTCAACTATGTTGGAATTAAAATTAATGCATGACCCCGAAAGGAAATACAACTAATGTAAGCATTTTATATTCTAAAATTAAAATGCAATTATTATTTTAAATAATTTAACAATATGGTCTTTGAATGCATTACAGATTAATCCATTTACATATATACGCGGAATTTTTCTGTTCTGTATGCCCCAAAAGCGCATTTATGGGTATAATTTTTTTAGGATTCTAATCAAAAGTCATGTGATTTCCGATTAGAATGAAAGCAGTTATCTGAAGGCAATTAGTAAATTCCAAATCCACGGAGGCGCCCGTCTGGCAATTTTACGTATAAATTAGTTTTGTACTTAAATTGTTTGAAGCTCAAACTTTTACATTAAGATTTTTATATTTACCAAACATTTAACTTAATATATACAAACACTGCTTTTCTGAAGCATCAGATGCATGTCTAAAAAACAGAATTTTCATTCATCGCAACAGAAAATTAATATATATTTTTTAAAGCAAGAAAATGATTATTTAAAAGATGTATGCTGTTATATTACGATAAAAAAATTTTTGGGTAAACATAAATTATTAAATAAAATTATTTTGTCTTTAAATAATTTAACTACAAAGCTATTTTATTTGAAAAGTATCACGCAAAGTATTCCCCCGATGGACTTGGTGTTATTGAGTTAAATAAAATTATGAATACTTTGTTTTTTTTACTTGTTTTATACCTTTTGAATTATTTCCATTTAATACAAAAAAAAAATCATTTTTAGTGATCAGGAACAGTTTTCCACTTTTACAAATAATGTAAATGTGTTAATAAACAATATAATGATCTAAACATAAAAAATAAAAAACACCAAAGATCATTTTACAAAATAAAATTTTATAATAACAATTATCATTTAATAATTAATTAAAAATCTTTAGCTTATTCCAATCAATCTTATGATTATACTAAATAATCAATTATTTATTTCATTGTTTACTAATAATTTTATTTAAAATTTTAAAAATATATATAAGCTTACATGACAAATACAGAAAATATCAGCATGTAAATCCATTTTATACACTGCACGTTTTATATTATTTTCAATTTCACAACAGTCATTTTGAATAAAATGGATATAAAAAAAAATCCTTCCTTTAAAACTTTTCCATGTGAATCCTTGTTTTTCAATTTTATCTCTAGGCAAAACATATATAAAGCAGTTTAATATAATATTTTTTACTGCAATCTTAAAAAAAAATAAATTCGAACGTAAGTCTTTTGAACAAAACAGAGTTTAAGAACTACTTACAGTGATACTTTTTCACCTGTATCTCTGTGTTTCCGTTTTCTTTCTATTGAATAATAATAGTAAGAATAATAAAACATTCTGAACAGGTAATTTATAATTCGTAACATTATTTTTGGTATGAAACCCTTGTTTGTAAAGATATGAAAGGCACAAGTGCTTGCATTTGTATTGTTTTCTAACATTTTGATTATAGTAGTAAGAAAGTATAAAGCCACTGCCCCCTGAATACTAGGCCTGAGCGCTGGACCAAAAATGGCGGCTGCCGAAGGCGGATTTATTTCAGCGTGTGTACGGTTCCTTAAATATTCCTACCAATAATTTTTTGAAGTTTTTTCCGCTTCATTTTTCTGAGAATAAACAAGGTAGAGAAATCTTTAGTAGAATACTGGTGTCTACATTTAAGGGACCGTATCTATGCTAAAAAAAATCCGCCTTCGGCAGCCGCCATTTTTGTGTCATTTTTGTGTGAGCGCTCAGGCCCAGTATTCAGGGGGCGGTGATAAAGCTTTTAATTAAGTAACTTTTGATATATCTTGCTAAATTATTATTTATTTAGACGAAATAGAACTTTTTATGGGCGGATAATATGCTTAAATTTAAAAGAAATCCGATTTTTCAAGGAATGTATATAAGAAACAGCTATATAACTCTTATACTTGTAGTCATCTTCATCGCCCACTGAATTCTAGGCTTACGCGAAGACACAAAAACGACAGATGTCGAAGGAAGAATTTTTTCAGAGTTTGTGCTGTCACTTGAATTAATACACCAATAATTTCTAAAAGTTATCTCAGTCTTATTTTTCTTAGATTAAGTCAAAGAAATCTTTTGGAAAGTACTGGTGACAAGATTCAGGGAACCATATAAATACTTAAAAAAATCTGCCTATGAAACCCATGGAACTATTAATAAATAGGAACTGTCATATCCTTAACACTAGAAAGCCCGCGAGCAGTCATTTTGACAGCTACCAAATGAATATATCTCGGTTCGAACCAGATTTCTTTTTTATATATAAAACTAGTTTAAAACATACAAAGAAAAAAAAACTAGTTAAATGTATAAGTTAATAATTTAAAATAAAAATTCTGGTGTGAAATATTTTTCGAAAATTTGAGTAAAATTCTCGGTCTTTCTGGTGTTAAAATAGTGAAGTTTCAACTGTAACCGCTTTCGCAGGTTTTGATTACTGCCAGATCAAACTTCCATCAATAAATTAAAATAGAATTTTTCTCTTTTTTTAGACCTTTTAAGACCTTTTAAACGCAAAATTTCAGTCATAAAAAATGTCAAAAATGAATATTCACTTTTATTGATGGAAGTTTACTTCGACGGTATTCAGGCCCTGCGTTTCCGCCATATTGCGAAAACCGACGCAACCTCTTGTCAGTGAAAATGATTATAATACCTGGGCAAACTGCCACCAGTAAAAACAAATAAAAATTTTAACCATATTTGTGAGAGAATGTTTTCATGAAAACCCCGCTAAAATAGGGCAAAATTTTCCATTCAAAATTTACAGGTGGAAGTTTCCTTCGGCGCTTATAAGAAACTGTTTATGCGACGTAAAAAATTCAGCCACCAAATCTGGCAACCTCCCCAGTTACTTCACTCGCAACTGGTGGACAATACATTGTATGTCTCCTCTGCTTTATTCGTAAATCCATTATAACACCCACTTATACCTGTCAGCGCATAGGCCTATTATTAAAGTTACAGTGTTTTAGTTTTGTCTGAGGAATTGTAGATATTTGTTTTTCAATCCGCAGAAAATTTTGCTTTTTGACGTATATGTTTGTCAAAAAACTGAATTGTTTGAAACTTTATGTGTAATATACCCTTTAATTACTGTAATGTTTATTATTACAGTTTATTAATTAAGAAGTGGCTCTCACTACTTAAAAGAAAATATACCCACACTGCTATTCGCAAAAGCTGATGCTGTTGTATTTAATCCCTTAATACTAGAACCACCGGAAATTTTACTCAAGTGTTAAAAAAATATTTTACACCAGAATTTTAATTAAAAACTATCCGACATATTTATTTAACTTATTTCTCCGTAGTACATATTTAACTTATTTTAATCCCTTGAGGGGTGCCGGTATATATTATATACCACCTACGATTAATGAAGTTTTACGCCAGAAAAATTTTATTAAATTTTACTTTTCTAACTTTGGTGGAAAAAAGCTGTGAAATTGCTTTTACTTATTCTGAAATAGAATTTTTCAAAGATTCCGGTGGGAATTCAGCATTTGACAAACGTAATTGCTTGCCCCTCAAGGTGTTAAAAAGAAAGTTCTGGTTCGAATCGAAGTATTTTTATTTGGTACCGGTCAAAATGACCGCTATGACGGTTTTAGTGTTAATTCTTGCGCCCGTGAGTTTCAAGGGTAGAGATGGGAACTTTTCGTTTATTCAAATTGTTTGACTCCCACCAGATTTTTAAAAAATTGTAATTGGCTTTATTCTCGCGTTATTTTATTTGCCGTTAAATGAGGTGAATATCTCTATTTCAAAAAACTAGTGCCAATCAAATATTTTGAGTTTAAAAAAAAGTAACTTACAATTACAACTATTACTTAACTGCGACGCTTAATCCCCCTCGCTGTGCAACCCGAGAAATACTCGGGCATGCATTTTCCCGTCTATTTAATACTATTTGGTTACTCCCACCAGTTATTTTTTAGCGAAAGGTTTGTCTGATTTAATCAGGACATTTTGCCCGATTACGATAGTCAAAAATTTCTGCTTTAAAGAACCGGTCATAAAAGATTAAAAATTCTGTAAAAGACGCGAAGAATTACGCAGAGAGAGGGTTAACCCCTTGAGAGGCGGTGAGATATATTATATCCCACCTAATTTTAATCAAAATTTGCTTCAGAAATTTTTAGATAAATTTTAGTTTTATAACTTTCACGGAAAACAGTTAAATAATTGTTTTTTTTTTCTTATTTTGAAACACTAATTTTCGAAAATTTCCGGGTAAATTCAATGTTCTAGAAACGCATTTACTTACCCCTGAAAGGGTTAAGAGGCTAGTGACAGAAATTCAAATACATTAACCCATATTATTTGAATTACGGTTGTCAATTTGGCCTCCAATTTAATCCGAAAAGTCAAATTCATACCAGAAATTTCGAAAGACGAATTTTTAATTTATGGGATCTCTAAATGCTTCTTATTAAACAAAGCATAGAATACTACTTTTAATTCCTGGTGTGAACTCTAAATTTCAGAATAAAAATGGAGGCCAAACTAGCAACCTTGATTTGAATGGGAGGATTTTCAGTTAAGCGGTTTTGACAGATGGAAGGTTATTTTAAAAATGCAAATTCCATGATTGGTACCTTTTTTTTAAAATAAATATACAGGGTGGTTATAATTAAACTTCCCCTATAAACAGCATCCTACAGCGCAAACAGGTGAACGGAATGCAACGAAATTTGGTATATAGACTATACACGAGATGCGCTCACGGAATTCCGAAAAAAAAAATTAGTTCTAAAATGTCCAACAGAGGGCGCTTTTACCAGAAAAACATTAAATTTAACAAAATAAACGGCCAAAACAGAATCCAGAAACAATATTATCATTTATTGACAATTCTGGATTCTGTTTTGGCTGTTCATTGAATTAAATTTTATGTTTCTCCGGAAAAAGCGCCTTCTGGTGGGCATTTTGGAACGAAATTGTTTTTCGGAATTCCGTGAGCGCATCTCGTGCATAGTCTATATACCAAATTACGTTGCATTTCGTTCACCCGTTTACGCTGTAGGATGCTATTTACAGGAGAAGTTTAATTATAACCACCCTGTATATTCGCCTCATTTAATGGCAGATTAAATAAGGCTATTAGTCCAGGTAATAGAGACCGTATAGGGGCTCTACCTAGCAAAATTCATGGTAGTTCTGATAAAAGGCTTACTATATGTTTTTTGGGTCGCTGAATACGAATTTTTAACTTTCCATCAAAATTTCCCCCGGCAACCCCCCCCCCCAAATTTTGGTAAAATGCCCCCATAAAAGGTTTTTATTTAAAAAATCATTTTTTTTATTATTTTAGAGAAAAAGTATCTAGAAATTCAGAAAGCAGACAAAATTTACAACAAATTAGATATATGACATTATGACTTAGGATGAAGGGGAAGGGGAGATCTGCCTCGAAACATGCGCGCGGTGCTGCGTGAACTAAGTTGCGCAATTCCACTTAACCACTCACACGTTTACATTCGTCCTTTCATCTCCCCTCCGAACTTTCTCTATAAGGTTTACTTTAAGTTTTTTGGGTCACTGAATCCGAGTTTTTAACTTTCTCCAAAATCCCCCCCCCCCCGAAACACCCCCCAAATAGTTTTTTTTAACTTAAATTTCTTATTGTTTTAGGGGAAAAGCATTACGAAATTCAGAAACTAGACAAAATTTGCAACAAATAGGATAGATGACATTATGACGTATGATGAACGGGGAGGGAGAGGGCAGCCTCGGAACATACACTGCGGCGCTACGTGCACTAAGTTATGAAGTCCAGGCAATAGGGGATTTTACCTGGAAAAATTAATACTAGTTCTGGATTTCGACTCACTTTATGTTTTTTGGGTCATTGAATCCGAATTTGTAACTTCCCACCAAAATTTCACCCGGCAACCCCCCCAAAAAATTGATTTTTTGAAAAAAATTGGTTTTTGAGAAAAGCGCGCGGGGAATTTTCCGAGGCAGCCCCCTCTCTCCCCTGTTTATCCTACGTCATAATGTCATATATCCTATTTGTTGGAAATTTAATCTAGTTTCTGAATTTCGTAATGCTTTTACCCTAAAACAATAAGAAATTTTAGTTAATAACAACTATTTGGGGGGGGGTTCGGGGGGGATTTTGAGGGTAAGTTAAAAATTTGGATTTAGCGACCCAAAAAACTTAAATTAAACCTTATAAGGAAAGTTCGGAGGGGAGATGGGAAGGCGAATGTAAACGTGTGAGTGGTTAAGTGGAATTGCACAACTTAGCCCACGCAGCACCGCGCGCATGTTCCGAGGCAGATCCCCCCTTCCCCTTCATCCTAAGTCATAATGTCATATGTCTAATTTGTTGAAAAGTTTGTCTACTTTCGGAATTTCTAGATACTTTTCCCCTAAAAGAAAAAAAAATTGATTTTTTTAATAAAACCCTTTTTGAGGTCTTTTTACCAAAATTTGGAGGGGTTGCCGGGGGAAATTTTGGTGGGAAGTTACAAACGCGGATTCAGCGACCCAAAAAACATAAATTAAGCCGATTTCCAGAACTACCATTAATTTTGCTAGGTAAAATTCCCTATTGCCTGGACTATATTTAATATTTCAAAAACAAATTTACTTCAAAATGAGCAAGCGCGTTTCTTCACGAAGTTAAGAAAAGAAAGATTTTCATTCTAAATTTCTGGTGCTCATTTGGCATTTTAGCATTCTAATGAAGTGGTCCAAAAATGAACCACCGCATTTCAAGTGTTTAATGAGAAGATTTCTATCTTAAAAATGTAGCTTGGTGGTCTAGGTGTCACAGCTTGCAGACCCCTTTTTAAAAAATAAATTTCAGTATTCCCAATCCGCTACTTTTTTTAAAATTCAGAATGCTTGTTCGCCAACACTTATTTAAAGAAGCATTACACTTATTATTATATTACAAGTAGTAGTAGTACACCTTGAGTAGTAGTAGGCCTTTGGAGACCAAGATTATTTCAAATTCTGTTTTTAAACCAAGTTTATGGGTCAGGTTTGTCGACGACATATTAATTATATGGGATCATGGCCTTCCAGCACTTATGAATTTTCTTGAACATGCCAACAATAGTGACAATAAGATAAAATTCACTTTGGAATTAGAAATAAATAGAACGTTACCGTTTTTGGATGTTTCCCTCACTAGGAATGAACTAACTCATTGCATTGATAGGACAGTTTACACAAAATCTTGTCGTTCAAATAGTACAATTCCTTATGATAGCCACTCTCCATTTCATTATAAAGCTTCAGCTTACCGGTTTTATATTAGACGTGCATTTGAAGTTTGCTCTGATACTCACCTGCAAGAAGAACTGGATAAAATTAAGTCAATTGCTAATAGTAATGGTTTTTCCACTAAGTTTATTGATAAATTAATTTATAAGTTTAAGCACGCAGAACCAGCTAAAATAGAGTGTATTAGTAAAAATGAAGTTAAATTTGTGGCAGTTGATTACATTCCTCGTTTATATGAAAAATTAAAATACATCCTAAGGAAATATAGTATAACGTTAATAGCTAGAGATAACACCAAATTAATTAATCTTGTGCAAAAAAGAGTTGATCCTATTAGTATGGAAAATAAGTCAGTAGTTTATATCATCCCGTACAGAAGTAAAGAAACAAATAAAATATTCAATTACATTGGTATGACCACAAGAAAATTCCAAACAAGAGTTAAAGAACATATGCAGGATATTAATAAAAATAGACCGGCTACCGCCCTCTCAAGGCTGTTTCAAACTAAAGCTATTGACATCCTTTTCAATAGAGCAAAAGTCATTATCCAGGCTTCTGATTTTAATAGTTGTGCTATTTTAGAGTCTTTGGAAATTCTAACGCAAGCAGAAAATTGTTGTAATGACGTATTATCATACCAAATTCCGCGTATCTGGTTTAATTTACTTAATATTACTGGAGAGTTCGGTCTCTCGGAGGATTGAGCTTTCTCTACCTTTCCCCTCCTTCAGTTTAATGGATACGACCACCTGCGGGCTTCCTGAAGTGAGTTTCCGGTCAATCTGTAGCAGTGAACATCGAGCGTCGAGTGTTTTTATCAGTCAATTCTCTTCTCCTTGACAAAGGCTTAAGGTTAGCCGAAAGCGCTCGGAGTAGCTTTTTATCATTTTAACATCTAGTATTTTTAATTTTAGAAAACATTTGTATATTTTTTATCACACCTATGTAGTAATGTGTTTTAAATGAAGCATTTTAAATGTTTCCATGTTTTTATATAATAAACAAAGGTGAATCTGGCGTTCAAGATTGGACTATTTTATTAAGTCAACACTGTAAATTAAAATGTCTGAAATTCAAACACTTAAGTGTCTGAAACGGAGTGTTCAGTTTTCAGACATTTTAAAATGTCTGAATTTTTTCAGACACTTCAAACGTCTTAATAGCATCCATTTTTTTTGTAAGCATCATACGTAGCCATGTTTGACCACGTTGAATCCTGGAAAAATATTTGGATGGGGTCCTGCCCCCCCTCCCCCGCCCCTACAACCTGATTTTTCTGGTGCTCCCAATTTTGGTACGCAATTTTTGTTAAGCTGATCATTTAAATCTTTTACGACATTTTACTGATTATAATCAATATTTTGAACTTCAGGAGTAGAACAAGATTAAAACAAAAAATATTTATCTAAATATTAGATTTTTTTAATTTGTTTTATTTTTAATCTTATTTTACTTTAAAAGTTCAAAATATTGATTATAATCAGTGGAATTTCGAAACAGATTTAAAATATAAACTTTACAAATATTGCACATCAAATTTGTGGGCACTAAAATCGTAGGGGGGGGGCGGGGCACGGCCCAGTATGCCCATTCTTTAATCAAGAAGTTCTTTTGCAAAAAATACAACCCTGCATTATTGTTATCTTAATTGAGATGTCCGGTATTCGGGAGTATCCGTTGTGGAGGTTAATGGACATTCCCGAATAGCTATTCTGAAACATCTATTTAGCGAATATTTTTTTAATCCGCATGGCATACATATTTGTATATTTTTACCTCACAAAAGCAGACATCTCCGATTATCGGACAAATTCAGCGGCAAGGGCTATTGAGGGCTTTTAATGTACATGGATAAATATATATATTTCTTACAATCTTGTCCTACTCTACTTCATATAATTTAAAAATAGATTTTTTTAAAAATTTATATTGCCACATAGGCAAGTTTACATATATATCAGATGATAATCACAACAGCTATTTAACTATGAATAAATAAATAAATATTCTACTTTACCCTTTGCACTCGAGGTCTCCGGAGCGGAGCCATTTAAAATTTGTCTTCAAACTCGACGGCTCCGCTACGGAGACAATGCAAATAATTTTGTGATACCTGTCTAGAAAAGCTAAGATTACATGGTATCACAAAATTATTTGCATTGTCTCCGTAGCGGAGACCTCGAGTTTGAAGACAAATTTTAAATGGCTCCGCTCCGGAGTCCTCGAGTGCAAAGGGTTAATATTGAGAAAAAAATTACTTCGGTATTTTGTTTATTTATATTTTGTGTTTTTTAATCTTTTCCTACTCTAAAAGTTCAAAACTTTCATTATAATCAGTGCAAGATTTAATGTATCAACTTTACGAAAATTTCATACAAAATCCCCCCCCCCCTCCCCGAAAAAAATAAAAATCCTTATCATTTAAAAATTAGATTTTTTAAAAATTTATATTGCCACATGGGCTTATTGTTATTATTCCTATGAGGTACTAAACAAGACATCTTTAAAGCAAAATAAAGCCAAAAAAAAAAAAAAAAGTTAGCACATGATATCACTATGATACAAACTTGCGATGCTTATCAGTAAAGTCCAATTGGAAAATGACCTTCGAATCCACGCATGCAGCGAAATCTAAATAAACAAATGATTTCCTTTTTCCTGTCTGGCTTATTTCTATGTTTCAAAATCAAAAGTTTTCACACATTAAAAGATTTAATAGCTTTAGAAATATATCTAAGAAATACTTGAGATAAACATTCATTTTCAATTATATATAAATTTCATGAAAATCAATTGATTTTTTTTTCCAAAAGCGAAAGTTTATAAATATATTTTTTAATTTCAGCTGAATATTGTTCAATGGGAAAAAAAAGGCAATCCCGAAAATCCCGGAATTTTCCAGTAAAAATTCCGGGATTTTCGGGGTTAAAATTAAAGCGGGATCCCGGGATCTCAATCCGGGATTGTAATCCCTAGCTAGGAAGTAAGAAAACTTTAGCAGATCTTTCAAAGTTTTTTTTTTCTATTTCCTTGTGGTCGAGTATGAGATAAGCATTAGCCATTGAAATTGAAACTAAGAACTGCCATATTGAAAACAAAACAAAACAAGAGAATGAACTTAACTTTTAAATATGTCTGTTTTTTAGTGATGTTATTACTTTAAATTTGAGAAAAAAGATGAGAATAAATAATACATAATTTGTAATAAAAGACAACGTCATAAATTTAAAAATATATACTTCTAGAATTAGTGTTTTTTTTTTTTTTTTTTTTTTTTTGCAAAAAGATTCAAAACTAATTAAATTTCATGTAAGATTTTGTTTAGTACAATAAATAAAATCATAAAAGACAATAATTTTAGTACTATAAAGAAATTATAACACTTACTTTAATCGCTGTTTGCAAGAGGTAAGAAATATTCCTCGATTTGAAACTTTAAAAACTACCGCAACCACAGTGAGGGAGAAAGACTTTCATCAGTTTAAAAGGTAATCCCATAATACATCCGACTAGCCATATTTAAAGAATGAGATGTTTCATCCTAAAAACAGGACCCGCCAGACAAAAGTTTCTTTTTTTTTGCCAGCTTCGACAGGACGAAGATGAATAACACAATATTATTGATATAAATTGATACGAGTTAACACTAAGCCCATTGCACACGCTTTGTAGAATTTCCGGGTGTAATCTTCAACCGTCGTCTACTTCTGTTCTGTGTCTATCCCGCCCTTGTATCGACGACAGCTTCTAAGAGACATTTGATGTCGAGCACACACGTCAGATGTATGTATTCAATAAATAAATAATCCAAGTCAATACGAATTAAAATCACAGTACTTCACATTTCGCAAAAAACGAATTAAAATACACGCGCACATAAAAACAAACTTTGTTTGAATTACAACGTATACCACTTCGAACGAAGACATCTAAAACGCATGCGCAACTGGGAGTGCTAGTGCCCCCTAGTGGTTATTGCGTCGGAAGTATCAAAACGTCTTAAATTAAGACACGTTTAAAGCAATGAAGTGTCTTAAAATAAGACGTTTGCGGATATTTTAGACATTATTCTCAGTTCGTTTACACCATGGTCATAGTAAGACACTTATGTATCTTAAATTAAGACATCTATAATGTCTGAATTTTCAGATTAACCCTATAACTACCGGAAATTTTACTCAAGTTTTATAAAAACATTCTACACCAGAATTTTTACTTAAAACTATTTAATTTGTTTATTTAACTTATTATTGTCTAATTTATACATTTAGTTTGCTTTGAAGAAATTTCTGGTTTGAATAAATATTTTGCATGTACATGTCGGGTCCAATGGACCCGTCTGGTAGACGGAAGGTTAAGACACTTAAGTGTCTAAAATTCTTTTTCAGTCACATATGTGTCTAAATTTAAGACGCTTCTATTTGCAGTGAATTTATTAAAGTAGTACACTTATTTAATGCACCCTATTTTCGCATTATTTAATCAGTTGGCGAATAAGGCGAATATTTATGTTTTAACCCCACGCGACGAGAGACCTTTGCTTAATTTTTAATCTTTTAACACCGGTTTTTCAAAACAAAAAAATTTCTGTAATTCAATCGCAAAAATACTCTGATTTAATAAAGTAAACTTAACATAAAAAATTACTAGTGGGAGTAATGAAGGATTCTGAGCACCTTAATTGCCACGTATACCGGTCTCTCATTCCCAAGGGGTTAAAAATGTAGAGAGAATTCAGAAAGCAGTATATTAAGAATTAGCGAACTTGCAACAATGAACTTTCATTATTTTCATTTATTAACAATGGGGCTATTATTATATCTGTTATTTAGAAAATAAACTCACACGAGAATACATATGGGCTAGCATTATTCATTTCAAAAGAAAATAATTCAATTTAAATGATTTTAATAACGAAATTTTGTGGATAAATTACATTTAAAATGTTTGCCTTAACAACTAAGCATAATTAAAGAATTTTTAGAAAACATGAGATAAAATTATAAAAATCATCTTTGACTTATTTTAAGAATTATTTCCGCAGGAGGAGTTGGAATTAAATTTTCCCTGTTGTTGACAATAATGGAAAGTGAATAAGTATGTTTAAGTGTAGTTTTAATAAACGACGACTTTCTTATAAAGTTTTCTTTCGATAAATTTCGTTCCTCTGTCCTCGTCTGAAGAAAACATTTGCATTAATTTTAAGCTTTTTCTACCGCTTTGAGGTATGAATTATTGTTAATGCGCAAAACAAAAGTTTTTCTTTGTACTTTAAGACCTTTTAAATGCTTATGTCTTAAACGTTTTTTCTTATTTAACGATTTTAAATTTATTCATTATGTTTAAAACTTTAAAAGCATGAATTTTAAGAGACAATAACATAAATTAAACTTTAAAAGTACCTTACTACATTTACTTTACAAAGATTATGAAAACTACAAATTGAATCAATTAAAAATGTCATCCTCAAACTCAAGTAAAGAAAAAGATTCAATACCAATATTTCTGAACTTTTATCTTCAGGCTAGTTAATCATGGAACTATTAAGAAATAGGAACTGACATATCTTTAAAACAGTGAAGCTTCAACTGCAACCGCTTTCGCAGGGATTCACTACCGTCGGGGAAAACTTCCACCAGTAAATTTAAGTAGAAATTTTCTCTTCAATCAAACACCTTATTAATGGAAAATTTCAGTCGAAATAAATGGCAAGAACTGATGTTCATTTTTACTGGTAGATCCTTACTTCAGCTGTAGTAATTGCTCCATATTGTGACAACCAAGACAACCTCTTCTCAGTGACAGTGTAAAGAATATAATACCTGGAAAACTGACACCAGTAAAAAGAAATAGAAATCTTTTACCATATTTGTGAGAAATATTTTTCATGAATAAGGCGCTTAAATAAGAAGAAGTTTTGTAAACAAGTTTACCGGTGGAAGTTCTAACCGGCAGTAATCAAAAACTATGGATCCGATTTTTAAAAAAAAAATCAGCAGCCATCTTGTGACAACCTCCTCAGTTACTTCACTTGCAACTACTAGACAACCCACTATACGTCTCCTCCTCTTTATTTATAACTCCATTTATTTAATCCCCAAAAATTCACGAACCTAGCTATAAAAAAAGACAAAAACATCTATTCAAAAAACACATATTCATCACGTTATTGCTACAAAATTGGATGCCCCGTAAATGCAAGTATGCGATCAAAATCCCTATCGTTCTCTATCCCCGAAAATAAATCTTACGAGCAATTCTTATAAGTCGAGTTCTAACATACTTCGAAATGTAATTTGATTTAACCCCTTGAGGGGCGGTGTGATACTATTAAATCCTTACTAGGAATATCCTATTATACCCCATTAGGTGGGATATATTATGCCCCACCTAAGTTTAATCAAGATTCGCGCCAGAAATTTGTAATTTAATTTTAATTTTATAACTTCGGTGGAAAAAAAAAAAAAAACTGCCTCTCCTTATTATGAACAAAATTTTTCGAAAATTCCGGTGTTAATTCAACATTACAGAAACGCAATTACTTGCCACTGAAAGGGTTAACCCTCTAATTCTCATGGCAAATTACGTTCTAGAAATTCAGTAATTCAGAGAATCTGAATTCATACCAGAAACTTTCAATAAGAAATTTCGCTTTAATAAATGACGGAATGTCTATTATTAAATTAAGCAAATATTGCAATTTTAAATTTCTGGTGTGTATTTGGAATATCCGAATTAAAAATTCAAACAATTTGAAAAACTGGAGGTAGCATATATGCTACCATGGGTATTAGAGTAGGTGCCTCGCACTCGCAACTAGTGTTGCCAGGTGTCCCGCGTAAATTGCGGCTCCAATTGCTCTGGACATAAGCATTTTAAAGTAATTATTTCGCATCATCTTATGGTCGAATCATCTGCCTTTAAAGATGGCGAAATAATATCTAAGAAATAGTGGTATCCAGAGCATTTTGAGCTCTGATTTACGCGGGACACCTGACAACACAAACTGGTGAGTAAGAGTGACCTCTCGAGTGCAAAGAGTTAAAGAATGAAATTAAGTGGATTTAAAAATATTACTCCATAAAATAAAGATACGTTAATTTAAATAATTTTTCTCGTTTAACCCTAGAATACACGCGCAGGGTATGATATATCCGGAGTACGTACGGTATTTACATTTGTCACCACTATTTTTCGAAAATTAACCTTCAAATTTTATTATCGCAGAATTTTAAATAAATGTCTCCAATTAAATAATATGACGATTTCTAATTAAACTTATCTGTGGCAAAGCACAAACCGTACATAGCAAAGAACTCCTCTGGCGTATACGGTACGCTCCGCGCGTGTATTTGAAGGTTAAAATCTGTTTTTCATTTTTAAAAAGCCAAAGGTTGGCAAGTTTGGTAAGAAGTTCTTTGTAACTGCATATAGTTTTTTTTTTTTTTTTTACCTTAAGATGTCGTCAATATCATACCTACTTTTCACCGATTTTTAAATGGTTGGACCCACAATTGACACCCTATATCAGTTCCTTGGATCAATCTTGCCCGAAAAAAGTATATCTTATGTATCTTTACCTTAACCCTTTGTGGGGCAAATAATTGTGCTTCTGGATTGTCAAATTCATACCAGAATCTTCAGAAAATTTTGTAGCAAAATAAGGAAAAGCAATTTTACGATATTTTTCCACTGAAGTTAGAAAAGTAAAATTCAATAAAATTTTTGTGGTGCAAATCTCCATTAATCGTAGGTGGGGTATAATATATCACACCGCTCTTCAAAGGGTTAAATCTTCATAGAGTTTTCAAAGAAAGTGTGTAACAGGTTTATCCATGCATTTTGAAAAATACTATTAATATCTTATATGGAGAAATACAGAGTACATTCAATCGCTATCAAGTTATATAGAAAATTTGAAGATATCTTACACTTATTTTTAGACGAACAAAATACAGGGGATTGTTAAAAGTTACTATCCAAGTCTTTTTTTTTATATACATGCTTTGGTAACAGGAGATGGTTGATTTTGGTGTAGAGCAGGCTTGTCAAACTGTGCCCCCCCCCCCCCCCCCGGATACCCCTAAAATTTTTATAATGTATCATTGCCTTATAATATCATCGAGTCTCTCTGCGATTCAAGAAGTCGAGTATTTCTTTAAAAAAATTAGTTTCGTCCGGCGGACTACAGCTTAACACCCATGTTGTAGATCAGGGCATGAAATTTCAGTTTAAATAGTGCTAGACAGACTAAAATTTTTGCTCGCCACTATTTTACATTCATTCAGACAAAGACATCGGCCATCACACCTGCCCAGAAAATTAACTATTTATAGCAAACTAAATTTAAATTAACCATTGTTAGAAGGATCTATCTGTTAAATCCAGAATATTTGACATTCTTGAAAAATATGAACAATTTTTTTAATCCAAACAGGTGTAGTATGAAGAACTTTCTAATGACCGAAATCATAAAAAATGTAGAAATTGAAAAATCGGGACATATTTACTGCAAAATAATATATATATATATTAACTCAAAATAAAGTTATCATACGCTTTCATTGATTACAGAAATTGTCACATACCACTAAAAATTCAAGAAAGAAAAATTTCCTGTACTTTTAGCACTGAATGTCTGTGTAGCGCTGCCTTTTTGCACTGAAATAAAATTTGTCAATCGCAGCTGTATAGGATCAAACTCTGTTAGGGGCATAGAAATTCTGAGCAAATCATACAGTTCGGAAAGTTCTTGTATTTAATCTAGAGTCTGTTGTGAAAATTGAAGTCTCTCTCATAGGAAGCTGTGCTCACTGGTAGAACAGCACAAAATGTTAGAAGCAAATTGGGGAATCTTGCTGAACACTTTTCACTGTAAAAGTTCTCCAACATATCTTTCAGTTATAAAAACATGTATAATAATCACTTATAAACATATTCAGTAAAATAATTCTATAAAAAGTGATAAAATATCTTTATTAAGATTGACGATCGTTTCGTCGCACAAACGGCGACATTTTCAAAATCATTCACGATAGAAAATATTTTCACATAATTTAAAAAACAATAAACATAGTAAATAATTTCACGAGGCATGATGCATAATGAAAAACATTGCAAACATAAAATTAAATTAAAATTAAATTAGCTATTTGCGTGGATTAATTTTTACTATTGTTACTAAAATTGCATAGCATCGCTTTCCAAATTTTAGGTAAATCAAGGAAGACAAAATCATTGCAAATGTTCGTGTTGCGTAAAAATATCTCTATTGATTTTCGGAGTATGGATGGTAAATAAAATCTTGATGTATAAATAAACATGCTTTTTTTAAATCGATCTGTAAAGGTTCTTCGCTGCATAATCTGTGCAAAGCTGTGGTTCTTCTGTTGTATTTGATGTATATTCCATGTTAATCTTCAGGATCCACAAAATTCCATGTTATCCACTTTACAATATTTTCCTGGTTTCTTCGAACGTTTGAAATATAAACTCAATAAATTCAATATCTCCCTAGTCGCAAAACCTTCTATGAAATTAAAAAATATAGTATGCAAGAAAATAGATCCAATAGAGTCAAACAAATTATCAGGAGTATACAAAATACCTTTCACCAAAGAAGATCTAACAAAGCAGTTTTATATAGGTATGACAAGTAGAAAACTTAAAACTAGAATCAAAGAACATATAGCAGACATCAAATACAACAG
The DNA here is from genome assembly GCA_963932465.1 of Maratus speciosus. NCBI lineage: Eukaryota > Metazoa > Arthropoda > Arachnida > Araneae > Salticidae > Maratus > Maratus speciosus. The sequence continues at coordinate 313,303,367 of OZ010796.1, forward strand.
AAGAACCACAGCTTTGGCCAGATTGTGCAGCGAAGAACCTTTACAGATCGATTTTTAAAATAGGAAGTTAATTTGTACATCAAGATTTTATTTACCATCCATAATCCGTGAATCTATATAGATATTTTTACGCAACAAGAATATTTGCAATGATTCAGTGTCCCTTGATTTACCTAAAATTTGGAAAGAGATGCTATGTAATTTTAGTAACAATAGTAAAAATTATTTCACGCAAATAGTTAATTTAATTTTTATTTAATTTTATGTTTGCAATGTTTTTCTTTATGCATCATGTCTCTTGACATTGTTTACTATGTTTATGGTTTTTTAAATTATGTGAAAATACTTTCTATCATGAATGATTTTGAAAATGTCGTCGTTTGTGCGACGAAACGATCGTCAATCTTAACACTAGAACGCCCGGAAATTTTACTCAAGTTTCATAAAAATATTTGAGGCCAGAATTTTTATTTAAAATTATTTGACGGATTTATTTAACGTAAATTTGCGTTTTTAAAATTTAACTTATTTTGTGAAAGAATTTCTGGTTTCAATTGACATTTTATCATATGGTCGGAGTCGAATCGACTCCGTCCGGGCGTTCTAGTGTTAATAAAGATATTTTATCACTTTTTATAGCATTATTTTACTTAATATCTTTCAGTGTTAGTGAAGAGAACAGAAACTTGAATTCTGCCCACTTTGCCGATACAACATCCGCTTTTTCATTAAAGAGACTTGTGCTCAAACACATGGACAGCTTCTTTAATCCTTCTATTCCATATTCAAGAATTCTTTTGGGGGGTAGGCCAACCCAAAGTGTCAAAAACATGCAGAAAAGTTAACACATCTGTTGACATAGATTGCAGTCTTTCTATCATGCATCATTACATATTTAATTAATCTCCCCCTTAAAGTCTGAAACACTTGCTCCCATATTTTTAATATTTGTCAACTGTACATCCTTGATTATCCCTGAGATGAATAGTTTGTCCAAAAATTCCTCTTCGCTTGGTCCAAACTTAGATTCGATATCTGTCAGAACTGAGTTGCAATCTTCAAATTTTATTTTCAAAGATGAAATGACAAGTTCCTTGTTTTGTAATGCCAGGCTTAAAGGGTTCAATTTTCTGTAGAGATAGATATTCAGGAGGAAGTACAAAAATTTAAGATGTTTATAATCCTTCAAACTTTTCAGCAAAACCTTAGCTTTAGCGCTGTAATTGAGTTTTCCATGGCTGACGGTAGAGAAATAGGTTCCGCCGCATTTTTTCTTCTTTTGGAAGCTAAATGCTGTCGCTTGATTTTAAAACACTTATGCACGCGTGTCACTGAATTGAGGCACGATATTCTGAGTATGTATAGTTTGATTTGAAGCACAACATTTTAAAAGACGAAACTTACTCGCCAATCTTAAAAAATGATGAGCTGGCGAGTGGAAATTTCGCACCCTGGTGTAGATGTATACAACCGCTGGTCCGCAGTCATCGAGCTACCACTAATTTAGAATAGAATAATTTTCATTATTAATCCGAGACTGTTTGAAATTAAATAAGACGAAGATGACATTTTGAAATTGTGGTGGAAAACGACTTTCAGTCATAAAGATTATGCAGTCTTATTTTAATCCATGGGTGTCAAACTGTGGCCCTCTGGATACCACTAAAATTTTATAGAAATTACTGCCTGATCTAATCATCGAATCTCCGCGATTCAACATGTCGACTATTTCTTTAAAAAATTAGTGGTATCTGGTGGGCCACAGTTTCACACCCTTGTTTTTATCTGTCTAAAAATAAAATATCTCTATATCTCAAAAACTAGTTATTGTCATGCACCGTAAACTTACACGATTCCAAATATTACGTGGACAGAGATATAGGATTTGTTGTATCGTTGATATGTGACCTCATTTCACATTTGAAATTTTTATATATGTTTGTATTAGTTTTTACACATATTATAGCATTTTTTTTTCATCCTGCATACTTCATGAAGACTTCTTTCCAAAAAAAGGGCTGAGTGCAATACGGCAATTATACATGCAAATAACAAAATATAGTCTGAATCGTAGATGCGCGTTATACGCCCAAATATACATTATGCAGTAATTATACTGCATGTAATTGTGTGCAGGTTTCCTTATTTTGCATAGCATTATTTTAAAATAGTAATCTTCGCCTTACTAAATAACAACTATTATTTTTTTTAAAGCTAAGAGTACTATTTGGATACACTGCTACTCAAAATTTAAAACCGTGAAGCACTTCTCTAATTTTCTTAATAATATTTTGCGTGTGGGCTTTATGTCACGAATTTATTTGCGAATAGTAAATTTTGTCATATTTGATCACAGTTTCTGTCAAAATTAAGGAGAATTATTAGTATCATTATCGTATCATTATTATACAATCGAAATAGTTGTATCTCTGCAACTCGTATGTAGGACACCCCTGTCATACACATGGAACTATTAATAAAAAGGAACTGACATGTCCTTAATAGTGAAGCTTCAACTGTAACCACTTTCACGGGGGTTCATTACCGCCGGATGAAACTTCCACCAGTAAACTTAAATAGAAATTTTCTTATTACTTAAACACCTTGTTAAATGCAAACTTTCAGTCATAAATAATGGTAAAAACAGATATTCATTTTTACTGGTGTAAGTATACTTTGACTGTATTCAGGCCCTGCGTTTCCGCCCTGTTGTGAGAACCTAGACAACCTCTTGTCAGTTTCAGTGAAAAAGATTATAATACCGGAGCAGACTGAAACCAGTAAAAACAAACAGGAAATTTTGCAATATTTGTATGTAAATATTTCCATGAATAAGGCGCTGAAATAAGATGAAATTTTTCTACTCAAATTTACTGGTGGGAAGTTTGTGCAGGCGGTATTTAGAAACCGCTGGTACGATATTAAAAAAAAAAAGCCGCCCTTTTGTGACAACCTCCTCAGTTACTTCACTCGCAACTGGTAGATATTACATTATATGTCTTTTCCTCTTTATTCATAACTCCACTGTCATACATGGCTTAATTCCTGTTTGGTTTTTTATTTTCTTAATTTTTCTAAACATTCTTACATTGCTGATATACTCTTTATTATCAATGCATAAGACCCTATTTAACACTAGAACGCCCGGAAGGAGTCGATTCGACTCCGACCATATGATTAAATGTCAATTGGAACCAGAAATTCTTTCACAAAATCAGTTATATTTTAAAAGTGCAGATTTACCTTAAATAAATCAGTCAAATATATTTTTTTTTAAAGTTCTGGTGTTGAATATTTTTATGAAACCTGAGTAAAATTTCCGGGCGTTCTAGTGTTAATAATGTATTCAAGCTGAATTATCCCGTTTCGATAGAAATGGCCACAAAATTATATTCTCTGTATGAGGGGGTAATTTTGAATGTTGTTATATGTTAATAAAGATCCCTTCCGAATGATTTGAAAACTTGTTGGCAAGATAAAATAAATAACTCACAGAGGTTGCCAGGTATGGTTTCAAAAGTTTTACTCCGGTGGACGATTAAATTCTTTGTTGTTTTCATTACTATCTGTCTAGCATTGTCTCTACGTTTAATCTTTTTTTCAATTTTTATTGTTTTCTTATCTGTTGAATGCATTGCCATGCCTACCAACGTTTACGCTTTTCTACTACCACTAAGATTTAACTCTTTGCACTCCGTTGTCACCGCTGCGACGATATCATCTTTCTCTGCAAAATTTGATTTTGGCACCAGTAATAAAGGAAAATAAAATTTTCCTTATTTAATCAGAGCATTTTTGAAATTTTGTACTTGAAGGAAACGTCTTTTTAAAATGTGGTGCCGAACGAATAAAATTTTTGAAAGAGACGCCGGAGTCCAAAAGGTTAAAACTAGAAGCGCCAATAGCAATCGATTTGACTACTACCAAATATGTATAATTCGATTTGAACCAGAAATTTCTTTAAAAAAGAGTTAAATATATGTGCCACACAGCAATAAGTTAAATAATTAAGTTAAAAAAGCTTTAAATAAAAATTCTGCTGTACGTTTTTTCTATAAGACTAGGGTAAAATTTCCGTGCGCTTCTAGTCTTAAAACTAAATTAATCCCATTTTATCACCGAAATTTGGGATTAAATAAAGAAACATTTGTTTTTAAGTTTTAGTGGTATCCAATCTGCACTTTCTTTTACATGGATACAGACAATAGTGCATTTTCAAGAGAATACAGTTTTCAGATCGAAAACAAGGCGAGTTTTGTTTCTCAAAAATTTTAGAAATAAAGAATTTTTTTAACTTAAAGTTTTATTTGTTTTCTGAAACAAAACCATTTAACTGCATTACACTACCAATTGATGACGGAACAGTTTTTTATATAAATATACTTTCATATATTTTTTACAGAAAAAAATCACATGCTTCAGTTAGTAGATATGCGTTATCCATCAATTGTAATAAAAATATAACAAAATTTTAGATACTTCTAATTTATTTGATCGATAATTACATGCCAAAATTTTTAATGTAAAATTTTAAAACAAAATCCTTAATTAAAACGAAACTGGGAATGGTAATTTTTCCTTAATAATAATGAAGAATATTAAATATTAAATGGATTTATCAGAATGCTAACAATAACTGAGAAATGCATTATGCAGGGTGCAGAGTTGGGGAGTGTCGAAAATATATTTATTTGAATACTTTTTCAAAATAAGGTAAGTCGGTGTAATTTGGTGCCTCAATTTTCAATTATTATTATCGTGATCTTAATGTATGGTATGAATCTTCAAAAAATTGTTACAAGATTCTCCCTCTACTCTCCCTTGAATCTTCAATATTACCTCATAAAGGAAGCACACTGAATCAATAAATTTTTGAAATTTCGAAATGTATTTTGTACTGTAAATGTTTTTGAAAATACGTGTATTTTGTATTTTGATATTTTTTTTTATTTTTAAAAGTATTTTGCAATTTGTATTTTAGGTGCGAAAACCAATGTATATTGTCCAACTCTGGCCAAAAGCAGGTCTCGAACTCATGCCTCCTTTAGGGAACCAGAATTCCTCTTTCTGTCGCTTTAGAACTCTCGGCTTTCTCGATGACACTCAATCTTCTGTGAAATGAAACCAGATCAAAACGGGTATCCAAGTCTGTTTAGTGACAGGAAACAAATCTAAAATACTCATTGTGCATGCTTAGATCAGCCAAAATCTGTCTAAAAAATCGCCTTGCAATTTAAATATATAAATATTTACAATAGTGTGACTTCATTAAAATACACTGCAAACAATTTTTCCGAAATGACCATAATGTAATGGAATTCTTTTATGTATCCCTGTAAACTATAGATGCCAATACCTCTTAATCCCTTAATCGTCGCGCCTAATAAGTGTCGAGTACTTTATTAAAATTAAGATTGCTTGATTGCCACCACTTTTTTTAAGTTGAAATATTATCTTCATTTAATGGCAGATAAAATAACGAGAGAATAAAGCCTATTGCATTATTTAAAAAAATTGGTGGGAATAGAACAATCTGAATAAAAGAAAAGAAGCCTACACTGCCCGTGACAGTCACGGGCGCGACGATTAAGGGGTTAATTATTTCAGAGTCTGATACAAAACAAACATGTTTGAACCGGAAATTTTATTTAATGAAATCTTCTGATCATCTTTAAATGAAATCTATTAAGCATCTCATAGAAAGAAAACACATATTATAATATATATTTTCCTTTTTTAAACATGTTTGTCTTGGACCAGACTCCGGAATAATAAGGGACCCACCAATGACCGAGAGGTTCTGCTCTCGAAGCTGGTAGACGGGAGGTGAAGGGTTCGAACCCAATCGCGCCCGTCGGCCTAATCTTTCGGAGTTTTCGTGGTTTTCTTCGAACCTTGGATTTCCATGAGTAAATACTGGTTAGGTTCTCTTAAAAAGACCCCCACGGAGGGCACTCCCCCACCGGTCCTATATCCCTCGAGTAAATAATCGGCCGTCAAAAATCAACCCAACCCAACCCAGAATAATAAGAGATGTTGGTTATATGCTGTAAACCAAGAGTATCAAAGTATGGACCGCTTGATACCACTATTTTTTTAAAGAAATAGTCAAATTGTTGAATCGCAGATATTCGATTATTAGATATGGCATAGATGCCAACATCTCTTAATTATTCCGGAGTCCGATCCAAAGCAAGCATGTTTTTAACCGGACAATATATATATAAGGAAATCTGTCTTCTTTCTATATGGTAGATTTAGATTTCAGTTTGAAATTTTTAACTAAATAAAATTTCCGGTTGAAAATATGTTCGTCTTGGATGAGACTGCGGATTAAATAATGGATGTTGGCATCTATGATAAAGGCAATGATTACTAAAAAATTGTAGTGGTATTCGTCGGGCAACAGTTTCAGATACTTGCTGTAAACGAACTAGAAGTACTACACACTGCATTTTTAATAGGCCATGCCCAATGGTACACTTCAATAACATTGTCTTTGAAGTCAATACGTTATTAACATATACCAGACGCTTGTAAACCTAATAACTACGCGACGTAGAGTAGGGATAGGCGGACAGCCAAACGGAGGACCGGCCAAACTGAAGTCATAGGCTATTTCAACTATGTTGAAAAGTGTCAAAAAGATACATTTATATGTTGTGAGTGTGAAATGGTTGTGACACTTAAAACAAAGTCCAGCTTTTTTTTAGCACTAGAATGACCGCAAGCAGTCATTTTGTCTGCTACCAAATGAATATATCTCGGTTAGAACCAGAATTTATTTTATAAAACTAGTTTAAAAGATACAAAGAAAAAAAACTAGATAAATGGATAAGTTAATAATTTAAAATAAAAATTCTGGTGCGAAATATTTTTCTAAGATTTGAGTAAAATTCTCGGTCTTTCTAGTGTTAACTCTTTATCTACTAACGGTACTTATAAGTACCACTCATTTTAAACTTTCATCCCGTAGTGAATATTACTGATATTTTAATGGTACCTTGCAAAAACATTTTTTTAACTCCTCTTTATCCAGATACATGGCAGTAGTAGTTCTATTTTTGTTATTTTAGCGAAAAAGAAGGCTATCTTTAACACAGTCGATGAGTTTTTTGCCGACATTATGTAAAGATTCTCATGCTCTTCTTTTTATTGCTGCAAACACAGTAAAGGATAAAAGATAAATGTTGGATTTTTTTTTGTGTGTTCATTATGATCTTAGAATACAATTTGACTATCTATTTTAGTTGAACTGTGTATGTATTTGATTTAACAGTTGAATTTCTCGTTGGTACTTATAAGTACCGTCAGTACACTGGGTGTTGGAGAAAAACTTCTTGTCTACTTTTCGTCTGTGTAGTGATCCATCTTTTTCATATGCTTTAAAATGTAATTAGTAAAATGCAGTATAGTAATGATTTCCCTGGTATTTTTTTTCCTGTTTCATTGTTTTTTTTTTTTTTTTTTTTTTCTTTGTAGGAAATTGGAAAAGTTGTGGCACCGGCTCGTTTTTGCTATGCTAGAAATGGCATATGTAAATTCGTATATTGCATATGTGGCGATGAGAGTGAACTTGTTATCACTAGAATATAGACGTCGCATAACTAAAAGACTTCTAACAAAATCGAAACCTAAAAGAAATAGTTTTTTAACCCTTTCAGCGGCAAATCACTTTCAATGCTAAACTGTTGAAATGAATGATTGGCAGCGGAATTTGCCAAAAGATTTAGTTTCTAATAAGAAAAAGCCTATATTTCACATATTTACTAAATCGAAAATATTTTCTAGTGCCATTTGAAATACCTCGTGGGTTTTCTGTTACGATATTTTAGTCATAGTGTACTGACGGTACTTTAAAGTACCACTTTATTTAATTACCTCTAAATAATTAAATTTCTCACGGGTGAGTATTTTTTTTTTATTTATCCTTTAATTGTCATTGCAGTAACTGAAAAAAAAATATTACACGAAAAAAATTGCAGTAGATCATAATGCAGTAGATAAAGGGTTAATATGAAAGTGAAGTCTCAGAAAATTGATGCCGATATACAAGGCTCCCATTTGATCTATTTTTTGAAAGCTACTTTTTATAAAGAAAAATTTTCTCTTTAGATTTGCCTTGAAAATTGTGCAAAAGTGAAGTTAGAAGGTTATTTTTATCGCAAACCATGTAAAAACCTGACACAAAAATTTTTGTTTTTCGCAGGGCTCCCGCTTTTTTTTTTTTTTTTTTTTTTTTTTTTTTTTTTTTTTTTTTTTTAACCCTTTCAGGGGCAAGGTACTGGTATTCGTAAAATGTTCAAATAATTTATTGACACCAGTATCAACAAGAGATTTTATTTGTAAAGAAGTAAAAGTAAATTTCCGCGTATTTAATAAAGAAGACATTTTTATCATAAAATTCCTGTGCCAATGTGGCAATTTGGGATTAAAATTATGTGATGCCGTTACGGCATCACCGCCCTTCAAGGGGCTAAGAGAAAAATTCGTGGTAGGTTTTTGCAACAACAGTGTTGCCAGTCGGCTACTTTTTTTTATTTCAGATATCTTGTTTGGCACCACTTTTTTGAAACGGTAAAATTCACTTTATTTTATTTTTTTTTGTTTTGTTTTTCCTTAATTAATATGTCATTAAATAAGGCACATTTTACCATTTCAAAAAAGCGGTGCCAATCAAGAATCTGATTTCAAAAAAGTAGCCCAACAGTGAGCAACATTAGCAACAAAAGGCCTTTCGAGGTAAGTTTCGACGAAAATTATCAAGAAAATTTTCCTGTGAAAAAAACGATATGTTCAAAAAATGGACAAAGTGGGAGCATTGCTTTAAAAATTCTGGTATTGAAAAAAAAAAAAAAACGGACCAGTCAAAGCTTTGTGCTATATTAATATAGATAAGTATTGTATAACCATAACACTAATTATTTTAAAAGCTTCCGCTTTCAACCATTTAAGTACAAAGAAAACTTGTGTGTAAAATTATCCGAGATACCTGCCCTTTTACGCATGGATCGCAGGTATTAACTTTTTTATTTAATAAAATTTCTCATTGTGTTTAATTTTTTAAAAAAAATGGAAGGTTGGTTGCTGTGGGCATAGCTGCCAAATTTTACGCTGTTCTGTTGCCACTGATAATTAATAGAAATTTCAGACTTATTTAATTTGGAAATTCTAATACACAATTTTCTTTGTTTATTAGTGTCTATCAATTTATTAGTGTCTATTAATGTCTATCAATAATTGGTATTAAAAAAAGCTATATTTTATTAAAAAATTAACTTCGTGAGATATGTACAGAAATGTATTTATCAGACTTATCTTATTACATAAGGGAGAATATGTTTATTTAAATACTGTGTATGGTTGAATGGAAAATAATTTATTATTAAAGGTATAGATTTAGCTGATTCATATATGAATCACTGCGCTGTGTAGGGATAAAAATGTGGAGTTTTTATTGTGTGCCTTGATCTAGTTTAATGTACTAAATTTTTCTCGTACTAATTGTTCAGGATCCGTACGAATGCTTACTTTGCAACAGCACTATTTTTGAAACTTGATTTTAGAGTTATTTAATTGCAAGATTCTGCAATTGAATAAGACGCAGATTAATTGTCGTAAGCAGTGGTATTCAAAAGTGAGCATGATTACCAACTCTGCTGTGTGTTGTAAATGATTCTACATGACAGGTACGCAACATTTTTGTTTGTTAGCCCATTTGTGACTACTTTTTCTCAATAAAAATTTCCCCCTTTTTAAATGGGTAACACCCCACTGACTGTGAAATTTAGGGTTTTTTGAGAAGTTTTTGTGAGGAAATAAGATGTGTTTTAACCCCTTAATTCTCGTCATATTCACTGGCTGTGTCTTATTTTAGATTTATTCAGATTTGTTTGATTCCCACCAGTTTTATAAAATAGTGTAATTAGCTTTATCATGATATAATTTTTTACGTCATTAAGTAAGGGGAATATTTCTTTGTCATAAAAGTGGTGCCAATAAGAAATTTGAATTTTTAAAGCGTAATTTAATGCGACCGTTAAGGGGTTAAAACATCCATTTGAATTTATTAATTTTATTTATTTGTTATATATATTACAGTAGAAAACTGTTATTTTTTTTTATTTGATATAATAAAAATGACGGATTGACAGCTGATGGGTGAAGGGATACGAAATTAAAGATTATCAAGCCGTGGGCATGGTAACTCATGATAGGCTATATCTAGAAAAAATGCAAAAGAAAAGTTGAGAATCTCTATAAATTTACGTTACTATTTTATAAAATACGCACATTTGCACAAATTGCACCAATAGGAATTAAATTGTAACATTTCAGCTAAAAAATCCATTACTTAATGTTGCACAGATTCATCAATACTTCGAAAAATATCGTTGAATTTGAACAGGAAATATACGCTAACTAGTTATCCAAAATTCAAATTAATCGATTTAAAATTGGCGGAGCTGGAGTGCCAACTTATATTGAAATTAGCGTTCAAGAAAAACGTGCTTAACACGTTCACTCCGGCGCGGTGGGTCACACTTGACTGTCTCGGAGCCGCCAAGTCTCTGGCTTCTTGGATACCAGTATTTTAATACAGAAAATGTTGTTCTATTTAATTAGAACCATTGTGCGATTTAAAGGACAAAAATTTCTCTAAAATAATAGTGGTGTGCAAAAAGCCGGAGACTTGATAACTCTGAGACAGTCAAGTGTGACCCACCACGCCGGCGTGAACGTGTTAAAATTTGGTCACTGTTTAGCACGCCGTGGCGAGCTTAAATTCTATAGCTCCAAAACTGCCCTTTCAATTTCTATATTTTTATCTAATAAAATGTGACTTTCATATGTATAAAGGGTACTTTAACACTGTCAGAGGCTGAAAAAATATGTTCGCAAAAGGGTGAAATAATTGTCCCTTGATTCAATTCACCCAATAATTCACCCTTGAAAATGTTTAACAAGTATTCCTTATATAAACACACTCGTTGTAACTTCCAAGGTGTGTTCTCACTGCTCTCTAAGATTAGAAATTTTACATTTAATATTTAAATCGCGGAATTTTTTATCACCTTGTTTAATGACAGACTCCATATTTTTTTCTGATGTTAATTGAGGGGTTGGGAAATTGGTAGACCTGTACCTAACCTGTTTAAGAGAAAAAAAAATTACAAATGAAAGTTGCGTTACCTATTATTTACAAGATTTCTCTCATTAAATAAAGTGAATTTTCCTATACGAAAATAGTGGTAGCTCTGCTGCCCAAAAGTTAAATCTACAATTTATAATATAAAGAAATTAAAACATATTTTGTCATTAAAATTGCTAAAATATTTTCGTAATCTATTCGTATCTAAAGTTTCGTAATCTATTTAACCTCAAATAAGAAGATTTTATCAAGAAAATGGGCCGTAAAATTTTGACAATTTAAAAAAGTTTTTCATTAACCAGCTACTTTTAGCAAATCGTTTGTCGCAAACAACGGCCAAAATTTACATTTAAATAAAGAAATTGGACTCTTTTAACTCAAAATAAGGAAGTAAGTACTTTATGTCAAACCCATAAATCGTTACAACACAATAGAAACTTTCTGAAAATGACAATAAAGTTTTATTTAGTTATAAAAGTTTTATGGAAATTTCCACAAAGCCGCCGTATTTCATTTTCAAATTTTCTGACAGAAGAATTGATTAATTTGTAAAAGGAATTTTTAAATAGTGACTAAAAACAGATGGAACAGGAAGGTGACTAGGAACATACACATATGTATGTTTTGACATTTTCTAGTTTAAGAGTTTGGTAGCAAGCCAAAAGCATTAGTCACAATAATATTAAAAATCATCATTTTCTTAACTCTTTTCGGAACAGTGGTCCCAATGTGGGACCACATAATTTTAATTCCTAATTTACAAACGGCACCAAGAATATTTTAATAAAATTTTGCTTTTGTAATGAAGTTTATATGAACAGATTTTTAATTTCTAAGACGTTCTTTTGCAAATTAAATGCCAGTCAATCATTTCATCATTTTACGAACAAAATTTTTGTGTGCCGAAAGGGTTAAGCAAATAATAAAGATGGATTTTGATATCTGAATTATATAGTATTAAATAATAATTAAAGTTGGCAAACCAACGTTGTCCGGATATATACTCTTTTCTTGGGGTCGTGTGACAAGTATACGTGCAACATAAAGTGCTCAGAATCCTTGATTATTGTTGTGTTTTTGGAGGTAGGAGGTGAAGGAATAATATTGTAAAGATATTTTGGATATTGAAATTCCAATTAGAAATCTAGGAATCATTTTTTTTTATGGATCGATCGTATAGTGTTACAACATTTTGTTGCGGCCACAAAACACCACTTTGACATAAAAGTCATTAATTAAAAAAAAATCTTAATTTACTTATCATACATTTGGAAATTGAGAACAAAAAAAAAAAATAAAAGGTAAAAGCATTACCTGCATTCACCTGAAAGAACAGAAAATGATGGAGACATTTGTAGAAAGGAAATAAACAGATGACAAATCTTCCTTGAAATTTTTTTATTTATGAAGCAATTTTTCTTGCAGAACATAGCGAATTATCGTAGAGTACACCTCTTATTCTTTTAGATGTACCTTTTTTTTATGATGGACTCATACAATCTACGTTCATTCTACATGCTTACTAAAGAAAATAAAATAATTTTTTCCCTTGGGGAGTGTGGAGGCACAGGCGTTTAGATGATTTTTTTTAGCATCACAATTCTACGACTCGAAATAAAAGCATCATTTGAATAAAAGTAATAATAACAAACAACAAAATTCTTATCCACATCTTACTGAAGAATCAGAAGTAACTGATCAAAAAATCTCGCCACAAAAAAAAGACGAAACTATGCAGCGAAAATATTCTTGCACTTTTAATATTTCTTACTGTAGATACGAAATCAGTTTATTATTTTTTGTAGAAGGGGAAGAGGCATCCACCCATTCTCTGCGTTCGTTGACAGAGCACTCAAGCAGGTGCGAACATAATTCTTCGCAGAACGGCAAAAGCAGCCATTCTGCATTGAAATCCCAACTCAACTGCACTGAATGCGCACGAGCTCTCCGAGAAGAGGAGTAAAGGGGAGTTGCTATAATACTTGAAACAAGCCAACTTTGGCGAAACGAACATACAGGCGCCCTGCATTGGCATAAAATGCAATGCTAAAGTATATAAAAAACAGCTTTAAAAAGAGGAAATTTGATAGATTTCACTGAGATAAGATGCCAAACAGTAGTAAAGAGTTACGAATTTTTAAATTACAAATTAAACTGATTTAAATATTATTGGCTAAGGGGCGGAGCTACAAAAGGATATGACTTCACAAATAGAAAGATATGGAACTTTCCAGATAATTCTTTTACCGGAAGTACAGATTTCAAAACGACGTTTATGATTTTAAAATGAATGAAATGCTATGCCAAAAAGAAAAACTTACAGGGGAAGGTTGAAAAAAAAAGGGAATTAAAATAATTTTGGAATGCGAATATTAAAATAAATGAATACAAGATTAATAAAAATATTTTCTAAATGAAATTAAATAAAAATATGACAGTGGTTCTAAGTAACCACAACAATTATTCACACCAGTTATTTTTTATTAAAAATGTTGCCTTATTTAATCAGGGCATATTCCCAAATCAATTAGGCAAAATTTTCTGCTTTGAAAAACCGATGATAAAAGATTAAAAATTCTGTAAAAGACGCTCGTCCAAAAGGGTTTAATCTTGAGTTAAAGTATTACTGAATTTCTCCATAAGCTTCAGTCTTCTTTGTGTGATACAATTGCTAACTGTATGATTTTTGACAACAGTAAGACCATGTTGAAAATCTTAAAGAAAATTCAATGTCTTAGGATAACGAGCAATAAAATCGTATGAATCTTTGCACTATTTAAAATAATTGGATAAGCTTTTCGACACAAAGTTATATAGCTATTCTGCTTAAATTAATGTATTTCCGCCAATAAAACCTTTAAACTTTTGAAGTGCAGTGGTAAATTTTTATACCACTTAATGTTAAACTCCAACTGTCAAAATTTCACCAGAATATCGTAATAAAGCTTGCTTTCAATTATGTATACGTGAAGAAAATGTTTTACATATTTTCAAATAAATTTGTTTGAAAATTCTGGCGAAAAATGTGGCGTTGGCAGAAATAGGAGATTTACGTATCCTACTATTTTAGAAAAGTATTACAGGCTATATGTAATCACAGAACCACTGGAAAAACATTTACATTTTTTCTCTAGTATTTCCTAATATATCTACATTTCTGTCGACTTTTACTCTAGTTTGTTAACACTATAATTTATTAGAAATTTTAATCTTATTTAGTCGCTGAAATTGTCAATTAAAACCGAGAAAATTTACTAATAAATTTTATTGATAGGAAAGTAGCGTTAAAGTTGCAGATATGTATCTATAGTATCTGTGTATCTGCAAAATATAATAAAAATCATATCTACGAAGTCAAATATTATTAACGTGCATTTAACCGTTGCCACCGAAACACTCAAGGCCTGAGGACACGAGTTGTGACGTCATCACTAATAGACCGACTTCTCACTAGTTTTGGAATTCACACCGGGAAATTTTGAATAGCAATATTCTTTTATTTTATAAGTGGAAGAACTATCATCTAATTAATCAATAATAACTATTTAAACTTACTGGTGAGAATTTGGAAAGGCCAATAAAAAAACCACCAGATGAGGCAATACTGAGGCATTCCGCATCTGGCTGAATTTTTATTTAGGGATTCCGAATTCTCACCAGTAAGTTTAAATAGTTATTATTGTTTTATCAGATGATAGATATTCCTCAAATAAAATAAAAGAAAATTGCTATTCAAAATTTTTCGGTGTGAATCCCAACACTAGTGAGAAGTCGGTCGATTAGTGATGACGTCACAACTCGTGTCCTCAGGCCTTGAGTGTTTCGGTAGCAATGATTTAACACAAGAAGGACCGTGAGGGTTCATTTTGACCGCTGCCATATGAACATATTTCGGTTCGAACCAGAAATTTCTTTATAAAATAAGTTTAAAAGATAAAAAGAAGGAAAAAGTTAAATAAATAAGTTAAAGATTTTTAAATAAAATTTTCTGGTGTAAAATGATTTTATAAAACTTGAGTAATACTCCCGGCCTTTCTAGAGTTAAGTAGACTTTCAATTATGGCTTTCTTAACACTAGAAGCGCCAAGAGCACTCAATTTGACTGCTACCAAATATATGCAATTCTATTTGAACCATGAATGTCTTTAACCCTTTAGCGGGCGGTTTCCATAAGAAAGGACACCTAATTTTACTTCCAAAACTGACAAACGGCACCAAGAATATTTAATTAAATTTTTTCTTTTATAAAGTACGGGAAAAGAAGCAATTTTTTTTCTAATAAATTCATTTGTAAATTCTGATGTCAGTCATCATTTTACAAACAGACTTACTTCTCGCCGGAAAGTGTTAAAAAAGAGTTAAACATACAGGGTGTCCATAATTAAACGACCCTACTTTAAAGTTGTCTACAGACAAAACTATTGTTCATAAAGTTGTGAAATCTTTTGAAAAATATAATAAAGGAATGGGAATTTGTTTAATCAAAAAATATGTAAATAAAAATGTTTCAAAATTTCTCCACGAGAGAGCGATTTTAATACATTAGACATTACGGTAGTTTAGAAATTTTAATTATTAACTTAACTTTATTCTAAAGACAACATTTCACGAAATGTTCCTAGCATTTCCCAGAACACACTGCGGTCAACTGTGGAACATCTTACGATTTCAAATGGTATCTGAAAATGATAAAAGTCATGCAGAACATGTTTGGTTATAACAAAATTTGTTAAACTATACTAAATGTATGCTAAATTTGTAATTCGTTAAAAAATGTCCACCTAAATTTTTTTCGCTCAAACAAATTCCCATACCTTTATTATGTCCTCCAAAAAATTTCACAACATTCTGAACAATTGTTACGTCTGTATGCAACTTTAAAATAGGGTCGATTAATTATGAACATCCTCTGAATAAAATTTCTAAATGTGCAATTTATTAAAAATCGCCCTCTGGTGGCGAAATTTTGAACTGTTTTTATTTATATATTTTTTAGCTTAAACAAATTCCCATCCCTTTCTTATGTCTTTCTCAAAATTTCACAACTTTATAAACAATACCTTTGTCTGTAGACAACTTTAAAGTAGGGTCTTTTAATTATGGACACCCTGTATATTCACACAAAAATAAGTTAAATACATAAGTTAAAAAGCTTTAAATAAAAATTCTGGTGTGCACTTATATATATATATATTTAAAACGACAAACAAAATATCAAAATCCATCACTCACCATAGCTGCATTGAAACTCACATCGAAAATATTATAATAACCAACATAAACTTAACTCTTAAAACCAAACTGAATAATATATATATATATATATATATAACTTGAATGAAATTTACGGCGCTTCTAGTGTTAAGCATTTACTTGAGTTCTCAAAAGATAATTTTGATGACCTTTTAGATAGTTTCTCAAGAAAGTTAAAGTAATGTCTTTTGAAAACACCCATATCACATCAATTCAAAAAAATAACAACAAAGAAAATTCTTTATTGATTTTCGTTCAAAAATGAATTAGAAAGATGAGAAAGTTTTAACATTAAAGAAAATACGATTTAAAAGAACATAAAATTAATAGCGTTTGAAATACTTTAAAATAAGTTTTAAATTTTAGAGAATAATGTTATCACAAGCGTTGGCACGGTAATTTTTTTTCTGGTACCACTATTTCTGATCAATAACTTTTATTTTAGATTTATCTTGCAAATGCTCTAGTAAACTACTGGCTAGTGGATTTCTCCAGCAAATATTGTATAAATCTATATTGTGGAATATTTTTCTTGAAAATATTGTATAAATCTATATTGTAGAATATTTCTCTTGAAAATATTGTAAAAAATCTTATTATTTGGAAAGAATGGAAACCCAAAAATTTACTTTAATGTACACATTTTTAACTTATTTGAAAAAAAAAATATTATAAAAAAATTATTATGTATTTTCAATTTTAGAAAATTGAATTTTGAGGGATTTTTATAGTAGAAGACTGTGCTACTAAATTGGTAGAACTATTTGCCTTAACAACTGCCACTGCAGCAAGAATGTGTAGCTACCTGATTGAATACAACTTACTTCATTATGGTATCCCAAGAAGACTCATAAGTGATAAAGGCCCACAATTTGTGAGCGCTGTTCTACAACAAGTTCGTTACATTCTTGGAATAGACCAATCGTTGACACCTTTGTACCATCCTCAGGCTAATCCAGTCGAACGCAAAAATCGAGATTTGAAACCTCGAATAGCAATCCTTGTTGGGTATGAAAACAGTTCCTGGATTGATAAACTTCCTTTTATTAGATTTGCTACGAATTCTGCCAAATCTAAGACAACAGGCCAAACTGCCGCCTATCTGCAATTTTGTTGAGAACTAAGCACAATCGATGATGCGGTGAACGATTTCAGAGCTGTTGTGGAAAACGATAATTTTGTTCCGGAAATAACCCCATATCTTAAAAGTCTTGCAAATATTTCAGAAAGTGTGAAAGAGCGTGTTGAAATGAAACAAGATCAGTGGAAGAAATATTACGATAAAATTTGTAGACGAGTGTATTTCACACCTGCTGATAAATTATGGGTTATCCTACACCCTGTGTGTCAGGCAAGTAAAAGTAAAACAGCAAAATTTATGCCTAAGAGAGAGGGGCCATACATAGTTTTGACTCAAAAGTCACTGGTGACATATGACATTGCTAGCCTGGACAATCCTACTGAGCGAATTGGGTCTTAACACGTTTCCGCCTTTTCCCCTTTTCAATAATCTGAAACTATTCCAGTTGCACCCTTGAGAAATAGAGGAAGACCCAGAAAGCATCCTGTTGCCTCTCCGAGACGTAAATCGGAAACAGAGGGGGAGGATATAACGCGCGCCACCCGTTTCAAAAATAGACTTAACGGCAATCACGTGACCGGCTTCCGCCAGCTTCGCCGAATAAGAAATCTTATTGTTTCGTTAGAGTTATGTTCTGCTTTGAGTTGTGCTAACATATAGAAGATATATTAGCGCCAGTTATTATTTTATGTGTACGTGTGATGTTCTGTTTGTTATGTGCCGTCTTACCAAGAAGAAATAAAAAAATATTTAAAAATCTACGCCGAGAAATTAATATCTTGAAATAATGTGAAATTTTTGTGTGATATGAATTTGAGCTAGCCTGACAAAATGTTTTTATTCAAAATTTACTGGTAGACGTTTGCTCCGGCGCTGTGGATCCTATGTAAAAAATAAGACAACCTCCTCAGTTACTTCCCTCGCAACTGGTTGACAATAAACAATATGCCTCCTCCTCTTTATTCATAACTCCATTTACGCCACGTGCCAGAAAACGCAGATGGCGAAGTAGGACTAGTAGCAATGACGCCTAGAACAGTTGAAAAGCGTCAAAAAAGAACTGTGTGATTTTTCTCACACCAGTACTTCAAGTATAATGTCTCTGCAGCCATTAAAAAAACAAAAAAAATCGAAACGGATGGCCTACAGGAAGCTCAGGGCATCTATTAGCCCGCAGCACAAAAACCTATATTATCAAGCACAAGAAAAAAACCTTTATTTTATGGAAGAGTAGAATTAGAGTAATCTAATAATCCATGTCTGCCGGAAGTGAAGTGGCGCATAAGCCAAAAATTTATACCACCAGTGGTTGACTCGTAGGTTTGTCATTGTATTTTCCTGCTCCCAGTCCTCCATGTTTTCATATCTTTGTTTGTAGGACAAACACAATGATAAAGCTACGAGTCAACCACTAGTGCTATTAATTTTGGGCTTATGCACCACTTCACTTCCGGAAGACATGGATCATTAGATTACCCTACTTCTACTCTTCCATAAAATAAAGTTTTTTTCTTGTGCCTGATAACATAAGTTTTTGTACTGTCGGCTCTTGGACTATATTTTAAGATGAGAAGGAAGCTACTCAGTGTTGCCAGACGGGCAACTTTTTTTTTAATTCAGATTCTTGACTGGCACCACTCTTTTGAAATGGTAATGTGCCGCTTATTTAACGACAGATTATTTAAGGCGAAAACAAAGGGAATTTTAACGTTTGAAAAAAGTGGTGCCAATCAAGAAATCTGAATTTAAAAAAAGTAGCCTACTAGCAACACTGAAGCCACTTGCTAACTAAGAATTAAGGAATGGAAAATTTAAATTTCACATACCCGAAAAAGTTTTCATTTCCTCAAAAGATGTTTTTCTGATGAAATCAAAATGAACCAAACCACGTAGGTCAAGGACCAAAGCTTTCGGCTAACCACCCTTCTCCCCGCTATTTTTTGGACCTGTCTGTGACATTTCCCCGGCTGTACTGAATGTTCTTCTTCCGTTTTCTGCAAGTAACCCGTATTTATGCTCTATTACGTTTGTGGATGATTTCCTCTAATAATCTAACTTTAACTAAGAAATTTTTCTGAATATGAAATTCTAATTATCTGTGCATTATAGATTTTACATCAGGGGATTTCAACTTTTTGGCCAATATAATTTAAAAAGGAAAGCCTTGAAGGTCGGTGGTACATTATATATACCTCTTAATTTTTATTCCAAACTGACGAATTGTAATCAGAAAACTTAATATGATTTAATCTTATCAAGTATGTGCCAGAAATAATTTATTTATTTAGAGATAAATTGTCTTTATACTCTGGTGACATTAAATCATTTCGATATTTTAGCAACTGAATTTCTCTGCCCTTTAACTACAGTGTCTAGACTATATAGTGTGGAAATATGCTATCCAAACAATGTGAAAAATTTGTATCCCTTAAATGTGCGACGATACTGCTGAAATCCAAAGAGTCGATCGCAGCGCGATCTGAGGGATTTTCATATTACATTGTAGAGACTAGCAATATCTTGCAGTTTTAGAAAATATCCTGCAGATGTCGCTGTGATCTGTATACTGTAGCAGCATCGTTGCACATTTAAGGGATAGAATATTTAGCGCTTTTTATTACAGGAATAGCCGATTTCCACACTATGTATTCTAGTCGCTATACCTTAACCCTTTAGTGCGCAGCTTTGCATATATGCAAACAAGAGTGTTTTGAATTTAATAGATATTTTATTCGTATATACCAAATTCACATCAGAAAATTAAAATAGTAATATTTACTTCAATTAGTAACAGATATTCCGTATTTAAATAAGGCGAAACTAACCATTGAAACTGTCTGGTGTAAAGTCAGATTCCCTGAAATTCGTAATTTCTAGAACGTATTCTATTATGGGAATTAAAGGGTTAACCCCTTCAGGGGCAAAGCACTTCTGTGCGGAAAATGTTGAAATCATTGAATGACACCGGAATTTAAAAACAAATTTATTTGAAAATAAGCGAAAGTTTTACTTCACTTACTTGATCACTCTACCAGGGAGCCAACCAAATAATGCCAAAGGCCCTGAATCCCTGGCAGAAAAACGTCCTCCACCATCTAACTCAACCCCAGCCGCCGAAACAGACCCGGAAACAGCGACACATAATAAAACTAAAAATTCACAAAAATATGGCACACTCTGCCTAGAAAATAAAATACAAAAATTAAAGTCATGTACAAGTTTTAACATATGACTGTAACCATAGTTACTATAAAATAAAAATAAAGCTAAAACTAAAACTAAGACTGAGTGAAACTGAAAAACAAAATTTTAAGTTATTTTCAGTTACAAATGACTGTATAAAAGTACGATTTACACTAATAATCAAGACAAGATAAAACATTAAGCCAATAACACATTTTAGGTCAATTCAAGTTACAAAAGACCGTCAGACCCTGAAAGTCCAGAAACAACTCAAAAATGCGTGAAGGCAGAAAGATTAGCAAAGCACTATGTGGCTAACAGTCCGGCAAAAGTCCACCAAAAATTCTTTAATTACACCAAAATAATCAAAATTTGTACTTTATGAATGAATACAATTTATTCAGTTCATTATAAATAACAGTCAGTTTATAATAATTCGATCTCAGCAAGAGAACATTTTGCAAATTCCAAGACAGAGTTCTATTTCGCACAAAGTTAAAGAACAGAGGCATCAGAGGACACTTGCCGAAAATAAAATGCTTAACGTCACCGACGTTACCGCAATCACACTTATCTGTTGGTCGCTTGCCAATCTTAAATAAATACACTGGAAAAACACCATGCGAAGAAATGAAATAGGCTACTACCCTTGAATAACACAAATAAGAAACGTCCGGTGAACGCAAGATGAGGAAGGTATCCCTACCCTTTTCACTAATTTTCCAATCATTAGTCCACCTCGTGATAATGTTACTCTTATAAAAACGTTTGACGAAGGAAACAGGCATTGGAATATCCAACCTCTCATCAAACTCATCATCCAGAATAACAGACTTTGCCAGATAGTCAGCCCTTTCGTTACCAGCAAGGCCAATATGAGATTTAATCCAACCCATAAAAATAATTTTACCACTCAACAGTCTCAAGTTAGAATATATGTTCTACAAAATCTTATCAGTTGGAAATAAGTTCTGCAAGGCTTGTATTGAAGAAAAACTATCAGTGTAGATGTGGAATTCTCTGAAATCAGCCCTGCAACACCAGTCGATTGCCTTGTCAATGGCTGATAATTCAGCCTGATAAACAGCACTATAAGCGTAAAGTTTAAAACGGTTTTCTAAAATGATCTTTCCATAATTATAAACAACAAAAGTGGAACCAACTGTGTTGTTCATCTTGGAGCCGTCTGTGTAAATTACAGGGTGGTTAAAAATAGGTACTACAGAAGTGACTGACTTTACAAATTGTATATGATGAGTTGACACAAAATAAGGATAATCAAATGTATGTAAATGTGGCATAATATTTTCCTTAGTTACACAAATATCCTTTATCCATACTAGATCTTCATTATGCACCGTGTTATAGTGACCAGACATCTGTTCCAACTCCAGATCCAGAGGAGGTATACCCGAAATTACGCAAAGAGCTTCCGTAGATACAGATCTGTAAACTCTGATTATTGATAATAAACAAAGACGCTGGCATGAAGACAAGCGTCTAATTCCATGGTATCTCAAGTCCCGGTACCAAATTTCATATCCATATGATATCTGCTTCTTAATTACCGAATGATACCAAGTTTTCATGTAGTCCAAGGGTAGACCCTTATCTCTAATACGGGTTTTGCGCATGGAGCACGAAAAGTCTATAACTTTGTCACGAACAAGATCCAAATGATCAAGCCAACGGAAACGGCTATCCAGAAAAAAAATCCCAGGTATAGTACATTGTCCTTGACCGAAATGCTGGTATTCCTAAGCTTAAAAATCGGACGGCGTTTGTTCAAAGTATATTTACCGAAAAGCATTGCTAATGATTTCTGAGCGCTGATTGTCAAGCCAAACTCTTCACATGCGTTCATAAAATATTCGATACAACTGTTAACTCTATCTTCCAGCGCTGCACGAGTATCGGCCCCTTCCACAATAGCTGAATCATCAGCGTATGAAATGATTTTTCTAAAACGACGCTTATAATATTTTAATATTTTATCAGCAACCAGAGTCCACAACAAGGGACCCAAACAGGACCCCTGTGGACAACCTCGAAAAGCATGAAACCAGCGAATCCCTCTCATAAACTTGAATCCTATCAATCTATGACTTATGTAGTTCTTCAAGATCTCTTTTAAATAATCCTGTATAGGAAGGTCATCTATAATACTAGCAAGTATTCGCCAATCGATTACGTCGAAAGCACTAACGATATCGAAACTAATTAATGCACAATATTTAAAATCATTCAAAGTCTCCCTAGCAAAATTCTTTACAGCAGCCATTGCCGTTATAGTGCTCTTAGACTCTCTAAATCCATGTTGACCTTCGTCCAGATATGCAGAAGATTCCAGAACTGTAATTATTCGCATTTTCACTATTCTCTCCAAAATCTTTGCAATAATCGGCAGCAATGTAATTGGTCGGTAAGACTTAGGCAACTCAGGTGGTCGGTTGCGCTTACGAAAAAACAAAACAAGACCCTTTTTCCAACACATTGGGAAATGAGCAAAACGAAGACAAGTATTAAAAAGCTTAAGAACAAAAGGCGTGAAACTTTTACAAAGATTTTTTACTACCAAGGCATCTATCTCATCAAATCCTGGAGCCTTATTGTTACCCTGCTGGCGCATAACATAAAACAATTCTCTTTTTGTAATGGGATGGAAATCCTCCTGATTAGTATAATAATTTGTACTGGTAAATTCATGCGGATCTGTAAAATTAGCATTAGCATCAAAGTGATGATTCATTAGGTCTTCGGCCACGTCGTCATAGCTCGCAAACACATGAGAATTTACTAAAGTAGTAAATATTAAATCTTCATGTGACAATTTCTTCTTAGAAATAAATTTATATAAGGATCCGTATGCATTATTTGTTGAATCGCAGAACTTAAGCCAAGCATTTCGCTTCGCCTTGCGAAGGTTCTTCTTATACTCACGTCGAGCTATGTTATAGCTTTCTTTATACGTAATAACATCTAAGTTTTTTAAATATCTCTTATGCAAGGCACTGACTCTGTTTCGTTCCCTTCGAAGATCTTCATCGTACCAAGTAATAGTTGGACAATGACGTAGGCGACCTCTACGAAAACACTGATTCATGATATCCTGTAGTAAGGCGGAAAACTCCTCAGTCCAAGTATCTAATGCACTTTGATTAGGAATTCCGTCCAGAGTAGCATTTAGACGAAGCAAGTGTTGTGAGAACAAAGCATTGAATTTACACATCTTTTTATTCTTAGTCTTAAATCTTGTATAGAAATGTTGGACTGGAGACAGACTCAGGGTAAAACAGATATATCGATGATCACTATGCGAGTAATGATCTATATCAACTTTCCAATATTGTAAAAAAGGTAAAAGATCTTGTCCGATCAAAGTGAGGTCAGGACGACCACGTCTCCCGTCTTGAACAAAGGTGTGATGCGAGTCCGGTGAGTTAACTATGGATAGGTTAGTGTTCATCAAATATTCTTGGAAAATTTCCGTCCTTTCGCTTTCTCTGGTATACCCGAGAGAAATAATAGGTACATTGAAGTCTCCTCCAACGATGATTTTAGAAAAGTCTGGGAAGTAGTAACACCAGTCTCTCAGGTCATTCTTAATTGGTTTAGAAGGTGCAGCATACACCGATCCGATAATTAAAGAACCTTGATCTATAGTTATATTAATAAAGACACCATTGTTTAAACTCAGAGTGTTTACACATGCATAGTCGTCCGATGTACAGATAATAGCAGCAGAACCAGTTAAAGAGAGGAAGCAGATCCAACCTGTGGGGAGACCAACCAGGGAACCGTCATAGATGTAAGGATCTTGGCAAAGAGCAAAGGTTATATTGAAATCGTCCATATAATGGAAAAGAGCATTAGAGGCATCAGAACAATGGTGTCAGTTAATTTGAACAAAACGTAAACCAGAGCTATTGACAAAAGACTCAGTAACAACTATCACAACCGTTTGCTAAGAGTCTCCGCTCGATAAGATTTAAAAGTGGGACAATCCGTGCTATCGGCTCTATGACCAGCATCAGTGTCAGTATCCTCCGCAAAAAGACAGTTAGCACAAGCTATCTCCGAAACCGTACAGTCCTTAATAGAATGATGTCCTGCACACTTAACACATTTCATATCATTCTCACATTTGGCTGCGGTGTGTCCGAAAGATTGACAATTGCAGCAACGAACTATAGGTATAAAACTTACGACCCTGTATCTCTCCATATCTATACAGATACGACGCTTCTTGACCAAAATTTCGCACTCACCCCTTTTGACGCCAACTAACCAATTAACCTTCCCCGAACGAGTCTGTATTTTCTTGACAATTTCAAGTCCATCGTCATCTCCGTCTCCGCCGGCACGTCCCTCAACGAACAACGATTTGTGAAGAGAAGCACGAACAGCATCTTCATCAACGTCAGGCTCCACACTAAGAACTAGGACCCGGTCAAGTCTTCGCCTGGGCACTGTGACCTTTATTTCTTCCTTTAAAGTGTCCATTTTATCTAAGGTCTCCTTGAATCTTTGCGTGTCGGCCTTAGTTTTAACTTTGAATATGAGCCGCCCTTCCTTCATCGTAACCACATCCTCCGGAAGAGGCATCATTATTCCAGAACGACATGCATTTTTAATTTCCCTCTTTATTTCTTCAATTTGTTTCTCTCCAGAAGACGAGATCACAACGGAGAAGCTCGGCTCAGCTGGTGGTTCCGCTATCTGAACAGGAACACGCTGGGGAAACGCAGAATGGCCTGACGAGCGAGAAAATCTCTCTGCAAGAGCTTCATATGCCTTAGAATTCGAAACCAGAGTCTTTAATTTGGCCTCGCTAGCCACATAATCACGATCAGCACGAACAAGACTTAAACCTATATGGTCAAAACATTTTCTTGTTGTTGACATAATCTCCGCAGTGAATTTTCCACCCTTGTTTCGCTGACCCTCGAAAACACCATATAAAAAAGCATGCACCTTATTCACAACCTCCGGAAATTCCAAATCCTCTGCTTCCTGAAATACAGACTGCATAGAAGCCTCCATCACATTAGCTTTCCTCGACATTAAATGCAACACACGGCACTAAGTGATAAATAATCAAAAATAACCAAAAACTCAAAAAACCCGAAAAACTACAGTACACCACAAGACCGATCCACCAAAATAAATCTCCAAATCAAACATAAATCGCAGAAATATAGTACACCACAGAACCGCTCCACCAAAATAAATCTCCAAATCAAAAATAATTCACAAAATACAGTACACCAGAAGACCGCTCCACCAAAATAAATCTCCAAATTAAAAATAAGTCACAAAATACAGCACACTACAAGACCGCTCCACCAAACCAAATCTCCAAATCAAATATAAGTCATAAAATACAACAAACCAAAAGGCCGCTCCACCAAAATAAATCTCCAAATCAAAAATAATTCCCAAACAGATCAGAAGCACAAAACAACTCAACACAACAAGGCGTCAAGATGGCGACGTAAATAGAAGACAGTCACGGAAACACCGACATCAAGAAAATGGATAAACTAACTAAAACTGCATTAAATTAAGCCACAGAAGTCTCAAATGAAAGCGAAAAGCAAGGGAAGATACCAGTTAATTAATTAGTATAAATAAATGTAAGAAAATGCATAAATTAAAGTAAAAATAACATAAATGCAGAACGGCAAGGCCTAATAACTAAAGCACATGTTCTCGGAACTTCAAAAATTTCAAAGTTCCAGAAAACATAGAAAAAAGCAGCTAAAATACAAAATTAGTATATAATTATAATAAGAGGAAGCACAGGAAAACTATGCATGTAATACTGAGTCAAAATAATGAATATTTACCAACTTAAAACTTGTAATATCAGGAGCTCACAAAAACACGTCAAACACACGCAATGGCGGAAGGACTTACTTCACTTACTTAATAAAAGGAAAATTTTTATTAAAAAATTCTGGTGCAAATGTGGCATTTAGAAATTAAAATTAGGTGGTCCAAAAATGAACCACCGCCCTTCAAGGGGTTAAAAATTAAGTTTTATAAAATAAATAATTATACAAAATAAGGTATTTGGAGACATACTTATTAAAATATTTACTAATCTGCAATATTTTAGCGTAAAACAGCCACACGACAGTAATTTTTACTTGTATTGCAGATGTGCAACAGAAGAAAAGATTGCCTTATTACATGAAAAATGTATCTGTGATTTTTTTTCATAATTTTTTCTGTGTAATAAACCTTTCAGAGAATCATATATAATTTTTTCGAAACACAATAAAAAATCGCACATTTAAGGGTTAAAGGTTAATCGCAAAATTTATGCCATTAAATAAGGCATTTTTTTTTATTCTGTTGGCTTGGTCACCCACGGGCCACAGATTAAAGAACCCTATTTCATATCATCTCTACCTGCCACACATTTATCCATTTCAACTTCAATTTTTATATTTATGTTTCTTTTAAAATGCCGTCAAATTTTATAAATTACTAAATTTTTTTTGTCGAATATTAATTTTATTTTACATCAAAATTTAATTTATTCTGTACATTGTTGATACAGTTTCAAGAAAAAATAAAACCGTTCGTATATCAAAGAAAAGTAATATTGTTGTAAACACCTTTTTCAATATATCGACAAAATTCTCAATTAGAGTCGTAGATTTTTATATGAATCACATTACCCAGCTTTTTATTACAAAATCGACCATTACATTTTTGTAACATTTACAACATCAAATATCGAATATTAAGCTCAGTTTTATAAATACCGCGGTGAAACTGCTGCGCCACGTCTAAATTTTAATAGTTTTCTTCATCTTATTTATCTGCAGAAACTCAGTCATTAAATAAGGCGAAGAATACCATTAAAGTTTAGTGATAGCAATTTGACCGCTGGTGCACAGCAGTTTCATCTATGCTTAATATAACATTTCGTAGATTTCCTAAAAGATTTAATTCGATTACTCAAACTTTAATAACGAACTTTAAAATTACTGTTTAGTGTTTTTAAACTTATATGTAATAGTAGAAATATGTCACTTAAACAGGTCACTTATATATGCCCCTTATATACGTCACTTATATTGAAATGTGACACTTATATTGTCTGTCCCCGGACATGGCACAATTTCTTATGAGAGTAGTAATTTATCAAATAAAACTAGATATAAACAAGATTATCCTTTGAAATGTATCATAAAATTCCCTTTAAAACTTATAATTAAAACGAAATAATGTATCCCAAATAATACAGGGTGCGGAGAATGTATTCATAGTAAAATCAATCTCTATTACAACGTCATAGATACAATTATTTCAATAATTTTTATTGAGTAAGTTTAACAATTAAGTAACAATTGATATTCTATCATTCATTTTCGATTCAGTCTCCTTTTGCCTTGATACACTCGCGGAGACGGCGCGGGAAGGCATCCACAGGGCGTCGCAAGTAGTCCGCATCAATACCTTTCCAGACATGTGTCAGAGCAGCTTTTAAAGAAGCGATATTATTGTGAGGTTTAACACAGGCTCTTGCTTGCAACACTCCCCTTACTGACTAATCAAGTGGGTTCGAATCCGCACAATTCGGGGGCCAGTCTTGTGAGAAAATGAAATCGCGAAGATTTGCTTGGAACCACTGTTGTGTTTGGCGAGCCTTATGGGATGGTGCTGAATCTTGTTGGAACACATATGGATTGTTTCCGAAATGATAATGTAGCCATGGAAGGACCTTCTTTATCAGAATATCGTTGGGATAAATGTTCTGATTAATCTTGACACCAGCATCAACAAAGACCAAAGCGGATTTCCCATTGCTTCGCCTTTTATTTCTTCTCAAGACTGGCCACTGAATATTCCGAATTCAAACCCACTTGATTACTCAGTAAGAGTGTGTTTTAAGCAAAACCCTGTGTTAAACCTCACAAGAGTATCGCTTCTTTAAAAGATGCTCTGACACGTGTATGGAACGGTTTCGATGCGGGCTACTTGCGGCGCGCCGTGGATGCCTTCCCGCGCTTAGTTGCTAAACTTACTCAAAAAAAAAAAAATATTGAAATAATTGCATCTATAGCTTGCAGTAGAGATTGATTTTACTATCAATACTTTCTCCGCAACTTGTAGTTTAAAATCAGCTTAATAACTCAGTAACTGGTTAAACAAAGACTGTGACAGGCCACGAACATTATTTGTCAGGATCTGCGGGCATATTATTTATATGTAAAAACATTATTTTTGTTATTTCATTATTTATATATATTGTCCGAATACGCCACGTCCTATTCCCATTATAAAATTTTGTTTCTATTGCAATTGTCATTTAATAAAAATTCTATGACATAGTTTTGTACATTGTAGGAGTCTGACACTAATTTTTATATCAGCGGAACTGGACTGAAACAAGTCATTTTAAGAATAAAAAATTCAACTTCAAGGAATTTTTTTGTTATTTTCGTGTTTTTGTGGCAACAATTTATTGTTATCCACATTTGATTTTCACGGATTGGGATACATTCCATCCGAACCCAGCTGAAACATTTTTGTTGATATTAAACCAGACCCAAGCCTGTTGCAGTAGAACCCGATATCGATCCGAAACCCGAAGTGAAAACAAAATAAATCCATAATTTTTATGCATTTACGGAGAAGCTAATTAAATCTATAATATAAATTTCACCTTTTATATAGGAAAATGAGCATATCGTTCACCCAGAAACAGGGTTCGCACGTATCAAATGATTCAGAGGAATTTGAGTGCTTTAGTATCAGAAATTTTGTAAATTACTGGTCGCTATATCTAAAGATCGATTTTTTTCATTAAATAAGACAAGTATTTCTTTATGAAAATTCTGGTAACAGTGCTTGAAAGTCCTTTTAGCGTACGACACCTCCCCGGAAGAGAAGTGACAAAACTCAAAAATACATTTCACAGAAGAGTCAAAATAAGATATGCATTTTTTTAGTGCAACGAAAAAATATGAAACGTAGCTCTAAATGCAGCTTTAAAAGCGTAATTAAAAGCTTAACACAATAGCTGCCAAATCTTACGCTTTTTTGCACCATAAAAATTTAATCCAAAATTTTACCGTTTTAATTGTTGTAATCTGCCGATTAAGTAAGGCAAAAATTTCTGTTGCGTTTATGTGGTACAAAAAAGCGTAAGAGTTCGCAGCTGTGGTAAAACAGTTTAGAATAAAGACATAGAAAACATAGGGAAGATTGAGTAAATTAACCCATCCGTTCTGTAGTTGAAAAATGGCACATTACTTAATATAGCAATTTTTCGGATAACTACACTTATTAACCTTTTTTTCTGTATTAATACGCACTTAAGACATACAATTTAGAGAAATAATACGCAAAATGATTTTTTGGGGCTTCATTAATTTTCTTGAAGGTAGGCGACACATACAAATATTAAAGCTTCTAAAATTTCTTACCATCAAAAATTAATAGTAGTTTTTGCCTTTAATCGTCAAAATGAGCGTTTAAAAAAATACTATTCAGTTTTAGTGATAACAAAAAAGCATAAAAGTTAACAACTATGATAGCTGCAACCTTCCTGTTTTTTTTTTTTTTTTTTTTTTTTTTTTTTTTTTTTTTTTTTTTTTTTTGAGTGAAAAAATATCTTTGTAGCAAAAAATTTATTTTATGAAATGTGCTTTTTTTTCTATTTGGTTTTCATTTACAATCTTTTATTGAATAACATTTTGAATGATAAAAAATTCGAGAAGATTGACAGTTTTGATTATATCCTCATTTATAGTAAACTATATATATTTTTAAAAATCTCAAGAAATATTCCAAACTTTCTTTTCAATAAATCTGTTACACCCCACCTGTAAAGAAACAAATTTGGAGCCAATCCGGCTTGCTAACACGTTTGACGATATGTTTTTCTCCAATCTCGCGACGAACAAGTTTTGTTGCCTGTATATAGCCATATCTGATTATTCATATCTAGATAAGTGAAGCTGTAATTTCTTTTAGTGTTTTAACCCGTTGAGGGGCAGTGGGATATATTTTATCTCACCTACGATTAATAAACACTTGCACTAGAAAAAAACAATATTAACATTAGAACTGCCGCACAGTGTAAGATTTTGCAAATCCAGCGGGAAAAAAGTTCAATAATCGACTTGCAGTAATTTCACTTTTAGATATTTCAAATAATATCTAACACCTTCGAGAATAAAAAATATAAAGTGATAGATGCCTAACTCCACAACAACACCATAAAAAAATCGGCTCAAAAACCAAATTTTTCTTTAACTTTTTTAGAATGGCGATTCTGTAGTTGTAATTGCCATTGATATTTTTTGGCTAAAAACATATTTATTTTGTAAATATTTGTAATGATTGTGTGGAATCTTTACAACAATGTACATACTTTGCATTTTACAGTTACAATAGTTTTTTAGATGTGTTATATTTAAAAAATAATTTTTTAGTCAATATAAAAATTATTTGAAAATTTAATAACATATGATAAATTTTAAAAAGCTGCCAAAAATTTTGTACACGCTGGTCCATTGTAATATAATTTTTTTTTGTAATTATGTATGCATATAGATATAGAATAAATCAATTTCAGCTGCCACTATTTGCAACTCTTGAATATAAGTAATTTTTTATCAGGTACGGAAGTGTAAGTTTCGAAAAGAGAATTATATGAGATTTGAAAAAATTATTTTACTAGACATGAATCATTCCCTGTCTGTTAATTCTAAAAATATCCTGATAGACTATTTATTGCACAAATATAATCTTCAACATTGCTCATCTGTTATGTTAGACCAGATTAAGCGGCTGATCCATTCATTTATAATTGGCAGTAATCAAAGATGGAGAAACTGACATCGCTTAAAGAACGTTTTTTGAAGTAAAATAAGAGATGGTCAGATTCGAATATTAACAATAAATATATTTACAAGGCAGAAGTAACAATTACTGCCAGAAAAAAAGTTTGGACAACCAAAGAAATTTTTTTATTTAAGTGGACCGAAATCAAAAGACAAAAGGTGCATTCATTATTCCCGGAACATAAACGAATAACCACGCACAACGTGTTTAAAACTGAGACAATCTGAAAAAAAAAGGATATTTGAAACTACTTAAAGAGAACGACATTTTAAAAAATCGTTCAAAAATCCGGATACTCGTCATAGAAAAAAGGGCTGTAATGAAGAATATCAAAATTTTATAATAGGTAAATCCACAGCCGTCATCTTACACTTCTTACTCTAGATCCATAAAGTTTAAGTTCATCATGAAAATTATCAGTAAGTAACAGAAGAATTTGAAATTGTCAGAAATTAAATCTTTACAGTTCTTGCACTAACTGTAGTAGAATTCAATGTTCAGACGTATGACATAGAGCACAAATCTGAAGACACACTGGTTGGTAGCACAATGTGCAGCATTCTATCTTCAAATAAAGCAACCTAAAAATGCAACGTCTGTAACGGAAAATTCAAGGTGGTGAATAACTTAAAAAGGATTCGATAATATACGGATAATACTGACAAGTTTTCTTGGGGCTTAGCGGCACAACATGCACAATTAAGATTTATGGAATACCTCTTACATATTGGTTAAGGGGTGACTAGGGAGGGTTGACCCACTTTTTACAAAATGATTTTTTATTTTTTAGATATTAAACGTAGAATAAAGTTTTATATATCATTTTATTCGTTGTAAAATGAGTTATCAAAATAAAATTGCTACATAAGTGCAATATATAAGAAATTTGAAAAAACGATTGATTTTAATCATGAGAAAATAATGGATCAAGGCTGTGGGAGGGTTGACCCACTTTGTTTTATATTGAAATATTTGTGAAGAGAAATAAAATAAGTTTAAAAAAGCAAAATAACTTTATGTTACATGCTTTAATTATTATAAAAAATATTTTTGAAAATATTGTACTTAAACAAACCTGTTTAGGCGCAATCACATGTCAGAGGAAAAAAAATGTTTTAAATACGATTTTGTCTGAGCAGGTGTAATTGTACAGCGGGGAAAATGAAATTTTAACATTTAAGACAGTATTCCGCTAGAGACAGGCTCCGCTTTAATAAGGTTTCATGCATATAATGTCCGTATTTAGTAGCCACTGCCCCCTCCCTCTTTTGTCTCCTTGTCCTATGTTTTTGTGACATTCAACCTGACAAACCTAGTTGTCACATAGTTTGGCTTCATCTCACTATATTCATCATGTTGAAATTTGTCTACATACCTTCTTAAAGTTTTTCGATCAATGATGTTGGCTTTTGCAGCCGCATGAGTTATTAACTTATCATTAACATCTTTTAACGCTTTCAGGGGCAAAGTACTTTCAGTAATAAAAAGCTGAAATAAATAACTGGCACCGGAATTAACGAACAAATTTATTTGGAAATTTGAAAAAGGGCTATATTTCACATACATATTAAATAGAAAAGATTTTAGCAAAGTTCTGGTGCCATTGTGGCGTTATGGAATTAAAATTAAGTCGTTTCATAAACATACTACTGTATCTGAAACGGTTAAGACTGCTGCTTTCGTAATTTCTACTCTTTTATAGTCTTTTTCACTGTTTCTATTTACCTATTGTAAGGAATATTTAAATAGAAAAAAGTTCCTATCAACTTTCCTATTTATATTTCATTAATTTTTTCGTGCAGTGGATACTATGGCAATTTTTCACGTCTTTCTTTAATCAGTTTTAAACGTTTTCTTTTCCATCCCCTCATTTTACTGTAGCTTTGCAGAATAAATTTACATTCATTTTTATATATAAGCATTAATATTTCATTATGCACATTGTATAGTGAAAAGATTTAAAGAATCCCTTAATTAATACATTGCCGACGGGCATTTTTTTATCAAATCTGAATTTTAAAACAGTAGAAGCTCCTCACTACTCTGAAAATCTTTTGTAAATTGGTGTTCTAGATAGGTTTCCCAAGTTTATATATCGGTAAATATCTTTCAATGCACGAATTTAATATAAAATGTCTTATAATCTAAAAAATAAGGACAACATAATATAAATGCATTTTCTGTTAGGTAGGAGCCACGCCCTTAGTCAATGATATATTTTGAATGAAAACGAGAATTCCCGTTTCCCGTCGCGTATGTGTTAACCCTCTCGCTGCTTAAGTAAT
Source organism: Maratus speciosus (assembly GCA_963932465.1). Taxonomy (NCBI): domain Eukaryota; kingdom Metazoa; phylum Arthropoda; class Arachnida; order Araneae; family Salticidae; genus Maratus; species Maratus speciosus. The sequence goes on from OZ010796.1 coordinate 313,337,190, forward strand.
TCTTCGCGATGAGCTCCTTTTACAGAAATTTTAATATTTTATCACCGGTTCTTTAAAGCAGAAATTTTTGATTATCGTAATAGGTTAAATTATCCAGATTAAATCAGACAAAGTTTTCGCTAAAAAATAACAGTTGGGTGTAACCAAATAGTATTAATTAGACGGGAAAATGCATGCCCCAGAATATCTCAGGTTGAGCAGCGAGAGGGTTAAGGGAGCCTTGAACATCTGGTCAACCCTCCCTCACATTGACTGGGTCAAGCCTCCCCAAATAGCCCTTTTCTAAAAAATAGCACATTGTTATGTTAAGCCTAAATTACTGTATAACCTTTATGCCTGGAATGAAAGCTCGGTATTACTGCATTACTTAAAACCTACTTAATTAAATTTCTATAATATATTTTATCTGGAAAAATCTTACAAATTATTTCTAAATAACACAACTTTTAGGTTGAAAACGCCTTACAATTGATATTTCAACATCTATTTTGATTCTCTCTATGAAACTGAGACTGTTGTTTGAGCATTCCAGCAGCTTTGGTTGACACCTACTGATAAAACTCTAATTTTTTTTAAAATATGAAAACTGATGGGTGGGTTAAGCCTCCGTATGGTCAACCCTCCCTAGTCTCCCCTATAGATTTGATGTAAAGGAATAGCAGTTCCAAAAACCTGAAGAAAAGTGAAATATCGCAGAAAGAAAAAAAATATAATTAAAAGATTTAGACTTAAATAGAATTATTATTAAAAACTCCAAAACAAGGGCAAGATAATATTAATGTAGAAATAGAAAAAGGAAGATTTTTTAAGGACGCTGCAGTGGCCGCTAGTATAGCAGGTGTTGATAAGCTCTTCTTTGATATAATTGATATCTAGCGATTTGATATAATTTTACATGACATATGGATACAAGATAAATATATCTGCCTTTAAGCATTACAAATCATGACATTAACATCTCAATAAAACTATAAAGCAGCTGAAGCCCCCTGAAGTTTTAACATTTATACGGTCACCGGATATACAAATAATAAAAGAATATCAAAAAACGGAAATGTGATTCATTTCAAAGTGACAGTGATTCATTTCATAACACTTGTAAGTATAGCAGTATGCGATTAATTAATTACTATTTTTTTAATACAAGAAAACTTTTCTTGTTGAAAATAAATATGTACTACATTTTTAAAAATATGCACTGAATACCATAACACTAGGCAAATGTCAACGTATGAAAATGACAAAACATCTTTTTATTATGATTATGATGACGGCATAACAATGACGTAAATTGTACAATGTAATGCGTAAATATATACAGTAAAACCTCCCTAAAGTGACCACGATCTGTTCCAATAAAAATTGATCGCTTCGAGAGTAGGTTTCTTTATGGAGGTCATGTTTAAATCTAGATTTTACTTGTTGGGAAAAGATAACAATTAATTTTATTAAAATTTGTTTTTCACATTAGGGAAAAATATAAAAATTTAAGTATCAAAGCAAAAGTTAATTACACAAGTTAATCACTGCAGACTTTAAAAAATTAATACATTGACGTTTGCATTGGTTTTACAGTTTTATCTTTTATATTTTTTATTTCCAAGTCCTTTCAAAGTCCAGTAAATAAACGCTTTTTTTTTTTTTCTTTTTTTGACGGGAACAAATAATGACTATTTCATTAATTTATCTATTTCCTTGAGAGTTTCTGACAGAATAGGGCAGAGACGTTTATTGACCGTCATTATTAATTTGCCACCAGAGTTAAATTCATTGGCTAAAAAGACACCAAGGGGTTTAAACGCATAAAAGTTACCGGAATAATAAAAAAATTCTAAACTTAGTTTAGAAGTTCCATGAATAATGCTCTTTCCGGAATTATTTTTGTAATAAAACCTTCTTCAAGCGACCAGGAAAAACGGAATCTGTCTCATTTTCATCAAAGAAATTGGTCGCTCATGGAGGGAGTCCAACTAGGATGGTCTCTGAATGGAGGTAAAATTAGTATTAAGCGTATGGGAATAAATATCGTTCCATGAATAAATGGTCGTTCAGGGAGGTGGTCGCTTAATAGAGGTGGTCGCACAGGGAGGTTTCACTGTATTTTTTCATAATACTTAACCATTTTATCTCTAGTAAGATCGATTTTATTACTTTAATATCGATAATTTTCATACATTTAATTTTGACCCGCTAGATTGGCAAAATCTTACACTGTGCACCGTTAGGGGTCATTTTGACCCCTGCCAAAATTGATAACTGTCGATTCGGAACAGAAATGTTTTCATAAGATATGTTATATGCATACTTGCAAACCTCCCGCTTTTTTTAAATCAACAAAACATACCTTAAACCAGAAAATTTATTTAATTTATGAAATCATGTACGTTTCAATTAACTATCGCATAGTAGAAAGAAGCATTGAATTTAATAAATTTTCTAGTTGAAAGTAAGTTTTCTCGTTTAAAAAAAAAGCGGGAGGTTGGCAAGTATGTATATGTATTAAGCACAAAAATAGGCTAATTAAATAAGTTAAATAGTTTTAAACGAAAATTCTGGCGTGAAACATTTTTTTTATAAAAATTGAGTAAAATAGCTGGCGGTTCTAGCGTTAAAATTTACTTTTCTAGCTTTGGTGGAAAAAAAGACGTAAAATTGCTTTCCCTTATTTTGCCATAAACTTTTTTGAAGATTCCGGTATGAATTGGACATTACAGAAACACAATTGCATTCTCCTCAAAGGGTTAAAGGCCCATTTGCATTATGGTGTTATCGTCCTAAGCGTTGGCGTTCCAGACATTAAATTAGAAAACCAAACCAATCAGTAGCATTGTAAACTACAATTGAAAAAGCTGATTGGTTGGAAAACCTGCGTCCCGTAAATCTCGTACTCTGGTGCCTCTATATAAGAGACATATGATTTTCAGAATGTGGTTAGAGAGACCCGTTTGTCTAAACTATGACAAAGCTAGGCATTTTCTAATCCAGAATTCTCGGTCCTCACATGGACGAGTTTGATTTCCCGAGTGAGACCGCGACCAACGACATACAAGGCCAGTTCATGACGTTTAACCCCTTCAATGTCGGTGGTTCATATTTGAACAACTTAATTTTTATTTCTAAATGCCACATTTGCACCAGAATATTAGAATGAAAATTTTTCTTTTATTAAGTACGTGAACAAAACCTTTCGATGATTTTCAAATAAATTTGCTTGTAAATTCTGGTGTGATTACTGATTTCAGCATTTTTGTATAGAAGTACCTTAACCCTGAAAGGGTTAAAACGTCTCACGGAGTGGATCATCTATAGACGTTTAAAGCGGCGCTCCAACCGTTTTGTGCTAAAAGCCGTGTAAAGATGATCCACTCCGTGCGACGTTTCAAAAGTCATGAACTGGCCTTAAATGTCGTTTCACGGCGGATTCACGGCGGATTTAACGGCGTGTGTTCACCGTGGATGTTTGTCACGGTGTTTCAAGGTGTTCCGCCGTGTCACGAATGTTTCACTGCGGATTTAACAGATGTCGCTCAGCGACATCTGTTAGCTCCCTTCACCCTTCAATGTAAACAAATGTATAACTTTTGAATTCAGAAAACGGCACGGTCTATAGTAAATACCGTAATTTCCGGCGGATCAAACAATCATTTTTCGACCCAGAAATAAATTTTTAAACAAAATGTAACTTTTTAGATCGCGGTAAATACTTGGCTTCAATTACTAAATAAAATTTCTGGGTCCAAACTGAATTGTTTGATCCGCGGATTATACGCCGGAAATTACGGTATTTAAATTGTATGCAGGATAGTCGTTTTCAGTAATTTTAAATCAATCAAAGATAGTAGACATGGCTAAAAACGCGCTATGCATTTTTTTGTGCCTACTTGCAACACTATATAGAAAACCAGTAAACTTTCCGTGTATAGCGTGCCAAAAGATGAAGCTCTGCTAGAAAAATGGAAAAGAGTAAGTCCTTAACTTGCTAAAATATTAACCAAAAAAACCTACCTGTGCAAGATGGCATCGCCACAATATCAAGTACCGTAATTTCCAACATATAATCCGCGGATTAAACAATTATATTTGGACCCAAACATTTTATTTGATAAAATGTAACTTCTTAAATCGAGGTAAATAATTGACATTAACTATTAAATAAAAATTCTGGGTTCAAATGTGGGTAATACTACCGAAGATGAAATACACTGCTCAAAACAATTAAAGGATATTTGAAGTTTTATATAAAATAAAGATATAAACGAATTTTTTTTTGCCGAAAATAGAAGAAGAGAATCACAAATGCAAATTTTTCTGGTTTTCAAACTGTGGAGTATGCAAATTTTGAGTTCGACGTCAAAAACGTCGCTTCAGCGGCAGCGAATGAAATTTGACTTTCAACTGGATAAAAGAAAATGAAGACAAGGATGATCGGCATTCAGTGATTGCTTTGTTTCGATGAGTACGATGTCTCAGCAAAGTCATTTGACAGATTCAGAAGCTTTGAGAATTGTTGGTAGGTTAGAAGGGGGCCAAACTCAAGCCGAAGTAACGCAAGCCATTGGAGTGTCACAAAGTGTCATTTCCAGGATCTGGAACCGTTTTTTGGAGAGTGGATGTGCAGGCCGAAGACCAGGGCAAGGTCGTAGACGGGCAACAACGCCCAATGAAGATCGGTATTTAGCGTTAACAGCTTGGAGACACCGAACCATGAACGCTACTCTTCTCCAACAAAACCTTCGCTCGGCTACAGGCACCACGATTTCAACTCAGACTGTCCGAAACCGGCTGTAGGTCTGTATGCTCGCCGACCGATGGTATGTGTTAGATTAACATCAAGGCATCGTCGCGACCGCAGGGAGTGGGCAACCGAGCATGTCAACTGGAGGAGAAATGAATGGAGCAATATTCTGTTTTCTGACGAGTCCCGTTTTTCTGTGCATCCGGATAATAGGCGTATTTTCATCTGGAGGGACCGTGGCAGTAGGAATAATCCTGCGTTCGTGCACGAAAGTGTCAGATTTGGCGGTGGAGGAGTGTTGGTGTATGGTGGCATCTCCATTGACGGGCGCACTGACCTCTATATCATTCGAGATGGAGCTCTGACTGGTCGCCGATATAGGGATGAGATCCTCAGACCTATTGTAATCCCTTACGCAGCAGCAATCGGAGATAACTTCATTTTAATGGACGATAACTGCAGGCCACATCGTGCAAACCTGGTGGAGGATTTCCTTTTCGAGGAAGGATTCGTTCGAATGGAATGGCCAGCGTGTTCTTCAGACATGAATCCAATCGAGCACGTTTGGGACGCTCTAGGAAGACGAGTTTCTGGCCGCCAACAACCCCCACAAACTCTCCAAAAACTGGAAAGAGCTCTTCTGGAAGAGTGGGGCAGAATACCCCAACTCGTCATTAATAGCCTCATTGAGTCCATGCCTCAAAGGTGTTCAACGTTGCTGGCCGCCCGTGGAAACCATACCCCCTACTGAAAATGATTTTCTTTGAAGAAAACACCTTTTCTTATTCTGTTTTTCTCATATGCACAAATTGTGTTTTTTTCCTTTAGTACACAAATGCGCAATAAAATGCATTTTTTTCTGCCAAACATGTGTAATTTATTCTTATATAACCTACTATGTCTGTCGACCATGTATCAATCAGCTAAACAGTTTAACAGATACAAAATCCACCTAAAACTGCAATATCCTTTAATTGTTTTGAGCAGTGTATTTCTTATCAGCCAGTTGATTTGAAAAGTACACACACGTTAGCGTCAGTTCTCTGCTGCACACTATCTGATTATATAAAGGACAGTACAGTACGGGAAGTTTTCTTAGCTACAAACATAAAAATAAAATTCTGGTAAGTAGTTTTTAACACTAGAACTACCGATGTTAAATATATACCTAGTTTTACCGTCAAATTGACGGATTTTTTATCATGGCTTTCATTGTAACTTTTGACTTAGTTAACGTAAATGAAATAATATAATTTAACAAAAACAGCATTTAATATAATAATTCATTTATTATTAATAAAAAACAAACAAAAACAGTCTCTATTTGCATTTATACTATAGCACATATGATAAGCCACGCCTTCTGGTACAGGCCACACCTTCTGACATTCCGACGGATTTTAGGGTTCCTCAATTAGTGAATGACATCGGCTGTCGGAAATCAATCTGTGCATGACTTACTGGAAAGCAATTAGCCTTCCTACTATTTTCCGAGAATGGACATTTTACAGATTACACTTTGCATTGATTGCACTTTTCACCAAGAACTGTATCACGTTAGAAGTAAAACTGATAATCATTGCGTTCTGATTACCTTTACCAGTCAGACCGTTCAGTTCTAAACTGAATCGTAATCGGAGCAAAATAGATCCCGTTATAAAAGCTGCCGAACACTTTGGATCATTCCACTTTGAAATTGCTAAAGCAGGGCTGCACAGACGACTATTTTTCTGTTCTATTCGCACAACTGTTTTAAGAAAATAAATTTTGTAGTATATTTCTCTTGCAAATGTTGTCTAACGGTATATCAAAAATTTTTGTTTTGAAAAGGTGGTGCGAGGTAGAATTAAAAAATAGTCGCCTGTGGCAGTCCTGCCAAAGTTGTCAATTTGACGGGTATTGGTATAAATAGGTATAGGTCATACTGATTATTGAAATTAAATTGGGTGAGTGGAAATTGAATAGGAATATTTAACTACACTGCAGGCCATTAAAATTGCAACACCATGAAAGATTGAAAATACAAAAATGATATTTATTGTACGTAAACAGTATGGCATGAAAAGAAAATGATTAAATTTGTAAACAGTTTGAGGGTTTATAGGGGTGCGAAATTGGTAGGAACAGCTGCTTCCCCTGTTAGATAAAATGCCCCTTGCCCGGTTAGGCACTTAATCTAACTGGACTTGGAGGACAGAAACGGGTAACTCATTTCATGCTGCTTCAAGTCTATGCCACACTTCATCAACCGTATTAGCTGGAGAAGGGTGGCGGGCCAGTCTGTAAGCTATTCATGACCAGATGTTTTCGATCGGTGACAGATCTGGAGACCGTGCAGGCCAGGGCAACAATCGAATATCCTGTGTATCGAGGAAGATGAGAACACGACGTGCAGCATGTGGTCTTGCATCACCTTGCTGGAAGATGGCGTTTAGCAGGTCTCTAAGACAAGGCACAACACGGAACGTAAGATGACAAAAATGTACCAATCTGCTTTCAAATTACCGTCGATCCGTACTAGAGATGTGCATGTCGTGTACCCAATGGCTGCCCAAACCATCACACCAGTTACAGGTCCCCTATGCCGATATCGGACGCAAGAAGGTGACAGGCGTTCTCCTCGGTGCCTCCAGACACGTATACGGCCATCAGAATACTGTACGCAGACCGGGATTTGTCTGAAAATACGACATTGAGCCAGCCCTGTGTCCAGCTTTGTCGTTCGGCGCACCAGAGTCGCCGACTCACTCTATGCTGCTTTGTCAAGGAAAGCCGCAGTACTGGTCGCCGTGCTGATAGTCCACACTGCTGCAAACGTCGTCGCACCGTACGAGCGGATACTGGACGCGCTGCAAATATGCCCATTTCATGGCTAATGGTCCGTGATGTGGTTATACTGTTATGCAAGGCCAACCTCACAATATGTCTATCCTCTCGGTCGTTAGTCATGGGAGGGCGTCGAGACCATGCATGCCGTTCATTACGACCCTCAGCAATCCATTGATTACATATTTGCATGACAGTGGTCGGATTTCGACCAGTGAAACGGCCGATATCATGTAACGATAATCCACACTCTCGATAGGCAACGATCCTGCCTTTATCGAATTCGGACACTTGATGGTAAGCATTTATTCTTATTATTCAAGGCATAACACGATATTCTGAGCAAACGACTACCTTGCAAAGTGCTTTCCTAATAAGAAATCCACTTCGCAACTTTTCTTTTAAGCAGTGCTTCAGAAGTCGTTTCTCCCGCCTGCCTTGTCTAAATGCGCTGAAATACTAATCATTTGCATATTCCAACCTCTTCTCTCTTTCATGTGATTTTGACGTTCGTCCGATCATTCCTTCCTGGTGTTGCAATTTTAATTGCCAGCAGTGTATTCTTATATTTCATTAACACGTTCACGCCGCACAGTGGAGTATTTGACCCAAAAACCTGGCCAAAAATGCAAAAATTAAAATTTCGTCAACAATTGTAAAAATCATATTTTTTAATAGCTAACTAATTGGTGCATCGATCTATGTCTATTTTAAGAACCTGAGTTATATCAAGTGGCTCCTGGCCTCAGCTGAGAAGGAAGTTTCTTTCTGAATAGACGGGTTTCTTTTTTGTTGTTGTTGTTTTTTGACATTGTTGTTATGTTTAAATATAATTTTTTTGTGGCTCAATGAATTGTTGAATTGAAACTAAACAGGGCTTACGTGTTTAACAAAGGTCAGAGCTTAGTGTTAAACTGTGTGTTAATTTAAATAGTTTCGTTTTTAATGTAATAAAAAAACATTAAATGTGTAAAAGGGTTATTTTTAAAGCGTTTTTGACTCTAATTTATACTTATCGAAAGCTTTTTAAATATGTGCCGCGCTTTGCCCAGCCATGTTTGAATTATAATCGTATTAGTTATAGCCTTGTGTGTCAATTTCTGCAAAAAATCTTCCGCATATTGTTGTCATTTTTTTATAAAACTTTTTTTCGAGATGACTATTTAAATGCTCTGTTTTGCGGCCACCGAATTGAAGAGATAAGAACTATATATTTACTATCATATTGCAGGTTTTGAGCTCACAGGATATTACCGGAGAGCTTTTGAACCTACATATTCTGTCTGTATATATGTACGTACGTACATATGTACGTATGTAGGTACGTACATGCGCACGCAACTCTATAACTTTTGATAGAAATATCCGATCGCCTTCAATTTGTATATACTTATTTATTGAAAAAGGGTTCCCTAATTAGTTCTCGGGGCTCATGTGTATAACATAAGGACAGGAAGGAGGGAATTAACCCTTTCGAGGGTGGTGTCCCTAAAAAAGGACACCTAATTTTAATTCCAAAACTGACAAACATCACCAAGAAAATTTAATATACATTTTCCTTTTATAATGTACGTGAAAATAAGCAACTTCATATTTTATAATAACTCCGTTTATCAACTAAAAAGAGCAAGCCCTACAGTAGCGAGACCCTACAACTTCTTCTTCCAGCAAGGTCCGATGGTAGTCCCGATAAAAGCCAAGAAGAGAGTGATGAAGAAGTGTTCTGCAGAATCATTTTGAAAAAGGTAATATATTAAATACATTCAAAAACTAGCAATCTATACTATATAAACTCCATTTTACTGAACCTACTATTAAATATAACATTATTAAACATAAATTAAATGCAAGAATTATTATTAAATGTAAATAATAAGTTTTACATATAGTAAAATGAAATACATTTAATTAAATATTAATAGCGAATAAGACAAACCTATCAACAATTACTTTCCTCTTAAAAACAGTTACTAGTTAAGATTACAAGTCGCTCAACTTCCAAACTGCCTTCGGTGATATTAAGTCAATGGACATGTGATTTATTCGTATTTTTAAAATATATACTTAGTAAATTATTATTTTAACTTCTTTTTTCTTTGTGCTCTTCTTAAATGATGACTCTTTTTTTCTTAATTGCAAAAATATTTATAAAATGTATATTTATTATTATGTGAAATGTAAAATCTTACTTACACTTTTAAGATATAAAATATTAAACTAAGCTATGGATTTGTATGTATACTTCATAGTATACTAAATATTAGTTCAGTGAAACGCATAGCACAGTTAAAAATGTCCATTCAGCCATTTCCGTGAATAAACGGAAATGTACTTCAGAACTTTTGTGCAGCCCTGTATATGATCTATAGAATGTATCTACACCAAGTAATATTTTTTAAAAAATTGTCCTATTTTAAAACGCCTATCACAACTACAAACGTACTTCCAGCAGTTATTGGTCATAGACTTCAATAGTTAACCACTTCAGCGGCTGCCCCGAGATAAGTCGGGGGTAAAAGTACTGTTTCCCTATACTCGTCGCCGGTGAAATGGTTAAAATTATTCTTTAGCCATATTCTTTTGTGTATCCTTGTAAATGAACGATATATTCGTGCACACCATATTCTACAATAAGTGCCTTAGTACACCTTAGTGTTGTATATAAATTTCAGTACGTTTAAAAGTGTGATATCATTAAAATACAGAGAAAACGATTTTTCCCCATAGACCATAATGTAAGGGAATTCTTTTGGGTGTCTCTGTAAATGAACCGTAAATGCTATATACTTCATTTACAATTCCAAACATGCCATAGTGATACCCAATAACATCTAAGAATTTCAAGCCAATCGGACTATATTTACATCGAAAAATATTTTTGACCAGGATTTCGAGCCAAATACAGGAATACTATGCGCCGGCGCGGTGGGTCACACTCGACAGTTTCAGAGTTGTCAAGTCTCCGGCACACCACTGTTATTTTAGAGAAAATGTCGTTTCTTTAAATCGCCCAATTGTTCTAATTAAATAAAACTACATTTTCTGTATTAAAATACTTGTATCCAAAAAGCCGGAGACTTGACAACTCTGAGACAGTCGAGTGTGAACCACCCACTGTTGCCAGTGGGCTACTTTTTTTAAAATTCAGATTTCTTGCTTGGCACCATATTTTTTGAAACAGTCAAATTCGCCTTATTGAATGACATATTAATTAAGGCGAAAACAAGAGGAATTTTACCATTTCAGAAAAGTGGTGCCAATCAAGAAATCAGAATTTAAAAAAAGTAGCCCACTGGCAACACCGGACCCACCGCGCCGGCGTGAATGTGTTAAAAGTCGTATCATAAAATTCTAGAACAATACATAAATTATATCAAATTTTTAAGCATTAACCCTGGAACTACCGGAAATTTTACTCACGTTTTATAAAAACATTCTACACCAGAATTTTTACTTAAAACTATTTAATTTGTTTATTTAACTTATTATTGTCTGATTTATACATTTAGTTTGTTTTGAAGAAATTTCTGGTTTGAATAAATATTTTGAATGTACATGTCGGGTCCATTGGACCCTTCTGGTAGACAGAGGGTTAAATTTGAAAACCGTCAAAATGACGTTCTAGGTAGTTCTAGTGTTAAGGCACCATTAGACTTCATATTTCTTTCTCCGCTGTTTCTAAATCAAGCACTGCTTATATATATTGAAATACTAAGATATCCTATATTCCTATAAAAATATTAATTCACATAATGTTTTCTGTGAATTAGTAAATGTAGAATTTATACAGAAGGCAGTGCTTCGAATCACGAAAATAAGAAAAAAGCTTAAATAGCATCATAAACTGGTATTTGTTATATCTAGCGATGTTCTTGTTCAAACTAGTTTTAGTTAATTATTGTAAGGTGGGTGGTATACATTTAATTGAAGTATTTCAAGTCTTTATGTCATTATTTGTTACTCATGTGTCTTTTTATTATTAGTCTTATTAACCACATTGATATCAAAGCTGTATCATTCACACATTTTAGTAGATCTTAATGTAAAGGGTTTTTTATTTATTGTTTTAAATGAAATAAAATTAGAATGTTGCCTTGTTTTGCCATTTATCTATAATAGAACAAAGAAAAGTGAAATTTTAAAATGCTCAAGGTTATATGTTTCTGAATAATTCCTAATGTTTAACTTAAGGCCTGCAAATTCTTAAATTTTGGTTCTGCTTCCTGCAAAGTCTCTGAATTTTTGTTTGAAGACCGTAATTTTTCGGAATGTGTGCTATAGATTCTAGAAAAAAATGATTTTCTAGCTTTTATGATATGTACAAGGGATACCAGACAGAAAATATTTCAATCTGGTTCCTGCATTTTAGAATTTTGCTTGAAAAGGAAAGTACAGGAAATCTGAATATACAAATTGAATTGGTACCTTTGTTGGAATCATTTTAAAAAGATTTTATATACATACATACCTATATATATATTTTTTTAAAGAAACCTTTTGAAAATAGTTTCTCAAAAATATATTGTTTTTCCTTAAGAAGTTCTTCTGCGTTCCAGATAATGGATTTCCAATAGTGTGGAGGAATACACCAAATAGTGCTTTGAGCCGAATACTGAATATTTGACACACAGGTAAACTGAATATCGAATATTCAGCTGGCTTAATTCTCCGACATTTCTGGGTTTCACAGTATTAAAAAGTAATATTTTAAAACAATTTTACATCATATGAAACACAAATACTTTCATTTTGATGAACAAGACCTTTCACATGTAAACGTTACACACACAAAAAAAAAAGAAATCTATGCTTTCAGTTATTATTTAAAAAGAGGATGCTTTAAAACTTTGTTTATTAATAAAACTTCCAACTTTATGGCTTCTACTGTGAATTAGAATAAATTTAGTGATGTCGGGTTGTGTTTTGAAATAGTTCGGTTTGTTTTAGAACATGTCAGCATAGCTGCCAACTTTTACGCTTTTTTGCTACCACTAAAATTTGACAGAGATTTTCCCTTTCTTCAACCGTGAGATTTTGACGACTAAATAGGACAAAATTTACTATAAAATTTTAGTGGTATGAAAAAGGCGTAAAAGTTGTCAGGTTTCAAGTTCACTTACAAATGGGATTTTCAAGTTTAGGTCAGGCACAACGAAACCTGGACGGACTCTATACAAAAGTTTTCTCTTCAACCTTGTGTTTATATTGAATTTTGATATTTTCACACATTTGGCATATATTTTTAAAATATGAAGTTTGACATTGATTTTTTCGAAAATATTGTGTATGATAATTTTGATACTTTCAGTCATGTTGTAAATGTACTCTTAAACTATTATTGACTGTGTTGTTATATTTCTAAATAACTTTTGCTCGCCATTTTAGCCCCTTCTCCCCCCGCACTTTCATCACTACTAAAGAAAATCTTTTCCAAGCTTTACAGTTCAAGGTAAATGTTTAAATGTGCAAACAATAATTACGTGGAACAATATTTACTTAGAACAGCTACTGAAAGTTAAATTATCTCATTTAGATAATATATATATATATATATATATATATTAGATAATATATTAATAGATAATATATTATATATTATAGATAATTTAAAATATATCCCACCGCCCTCAAGGGGTTAAGGGGCGGCGCTATATATTATGTGCCACCTACGATTAACCCCTTAATTCTCACCCCCATGATATTAACGGGCTGTGCCTTTTATTCAGTTTCTTTGATTCCCACCAGTTTTATAAAATAGTGTAATTGGCTTTAATTATGGTATCATTTTACTTGTCATTAAATAAGGTTGATATTTCTTTTTCAAAAAAGTGGTGCCAATAAGATCTTTGAATTTTTAAAGCGTAATTTAATGCGACCGTTAAGGGATTAAACTGCACAACAGGTTAGGGAATGAAAAAGCAGACAACCTCACATTTATGTTCAAATTTATTGACAAAAACAAACTATTTGGAAATTTTGTTGTATAAAATATAAAGTTTTCTTAATACTTGATACTAAATCCTGTAGTTAGATTTTTGTGAGTGTAAAAAGCAAATTTTTTCTGTTTTCAATCAGTTGATCTTCAATTTTGTTTTCAAGAAAATAATAAAAGGAATTTAGAACATTGTTTATTATATTTTCATACTAAGTGCAATATGTTTTAATTTCAAATTTATATCAGATCTCAAACTATTTATAATCATCAATAAGTTGACTATTTTGAAAATATCGTATCGTAATAAAAAAATATATATATAGGGTATATACAGTGGTGGGATAAAAAAAAGAAGTTAGCAGCTGGATCACTATCCCAGGGTTCCCAACACATGTTACCTACTACCCACCTCCCAAAAAGAAAAAAAAAAGAAAAAAAGGAGGCGGGAAATTTTTTACATAAAAAGGTATTTTAGGGAGGCCATTTATATTTTAAAAGAAGGCTAAAAGGAGATAATTTCTCCAAAAATAATGCACCGATCATTTTCCGAAAATATACAAGCAGTTTTTTAAAAATTACTTTCTCGTACATTTGTATAATATGCATAATAATGGTCAGATATATGAAATTCACATTATGTAATAAAATTATAAATGCTTATTTAATCATAAGAAATATCTTTAAAAGTTGTCTCATTAGAACAAAATTATTAAGGTACATTTAATTGTTACAACGTAATTGAGACTTACCGTATATACTCGCGTATATGTCGACCTCGAATTCGAGAGAAATAACTGCCTAAATACCAGTATTTGAAAAAGTTATCTTTTTTTAAATTGAACTGCATAATTTGCGAGAATGTTCTGAAATTAAATAAGACGATGATAACTAGTCGAAAGAACTGTTGTTCAACATATTTTTTTCTCAACTGTAAGGGCTGGCTTATACGCGAGTATATACGGTATTTAAGTATAACATTTTTAGCGATATAATTGTTCTTGTTTCTAAATAAGAATGCATTCATCAAAACACATAAAATTGCCAAATGGTACATACAACAAGAACCTTTGGCTTAGATGCCGTACTTTCCCTCATCCGTTGTTGTTTTGAATTGTTTGGCGATTTTTTGTCGGTGTGTTGGCGGTGTTTACGGACATGACAAACTCGATATGTAAACCCCGTGTGACGTGTGTGTTGTGACGTATCGTGTTCTGGCAACCTCTGAGAAGCTTAGAATTTTGTTGATGTATTTTGATATCGTGTTCTATCGTTGTCTTTTTATTTTTATGTTAAATTTATTGGATGTATTTCATTGACTATAGTTTCTGTAGTCCGTTTAAACGCTCTTGCTGAAGTAATTAAGAAATATGAGGAAATTTTGACAAGAAAGGGAGGTTTGTTTGTAGCGTGTCAATGCGTATTAAGCCTAATTTCGAAAATGACGGCGATGTTATGAGAGATATTTCGTGCTGGATATTTCAAGAAAGCAGATGTCTGTTAAGGTATGTTGATAATTTTATGTATATTTTGCTGCTTTAAGAGTTTTTTACATTTTGAGATTGCTACAAAACGAAAACTGCTGAATTTTGAGAATGCTATACCGCAAGAAATGCTGAATTCGGCGATGTTTTTTTTTCGGTAAATGTGCCGTAGCGCTCATACAACTATTGCTGATTGCCACTTTAGGGAGTTTCGTTTTTTATGTATATTTTGCTGCTTTAGGAGTTTTTTACATTTTGAGATTGCTACAAAACGAGAACTGCTGAATTTTGAGAATGCTATACCGCGAGAAATGCTGAATTCGGCGATGTTTTTTTTCGGTAAATGTGCGCGAAACACTCATTCAACTATTGCTGATTGCCACTTTAGCGAGTTTCGTTTTTTATGTAAATTTTGCTGCTTTAAGAGATTTTACATTTTGAGATTGCTACAAAACGAGAACTGCTGAATTTTTAGAATGCTATACCGCCAGAAATGATAAATTCGGCGATGTTTTTTTTTCGGTAAATGTGCGCGAAGCGCTCATCAACGATTACTGATTGCCAGTTTAGCAAATTTTGTTTATTATTTACATTTTATTTTCGTTAATCCAAACATGCGTATAAACCGGTGCTTGGCGACATTTACTACTTGGCGGAAAAGGGGTTTTCACGCCAAGAAGAATTCCAAGATGACGGCCGTGGGAACTTATGACATCTGTTCCGAACTTTTATATGAAATTGCATAAAGATATATCATGTTAAAAAAATAATATCTATGTTTGAAACTGCTTCTTCAGTTGTCCTCAAGATAAAATTTGATGTTGCAGTGATTTAAAGTCTAAAAATGAAAGCGTCCTGTATGAGAGAAAATTAGTTGAGTCTTGACCAATTACATGATTGGAAAAATGCAGTGGCGCCATCCAGTGAGTACATCAGAAAACTTTTATCGTGAAATAAGTTGGAAAGGAATCGAAAGTTCGATTGCATTCTACCGAGTGTTGCCATCAATGACCGGGTGGAATATATTATATTCAAACAAATTCATGGTAAACAAGGGGAGAATTGAAATATTGTAAAAAGAAAAAAATTAAGACTTTAAAAAATATATTATGACAGATTTTTGGTATATAAGATAAATTATCATTGTAGCATAGCTGCCAACTTTTACGCTTTCTTAGTACCATTAAAATTGAACAGTAAATTTTGTCTTATTTAATCGTCGAAATCGCAAGATTAAACAAAGCGAAATTTTTATTAAATTTTAGTGGTAATGAAAAAGCGTAAAAGTTGGCAGCTATGATTATAGGCATTACGCTTATGTGCAATTATTTTGACTGTTTCTCTGATCATATTTTCAAATGGATAACGGATTTACAAGGAACTTTGAATTTCACCTCCTCAAAGTTATGTAGCAGCCTTTGTTATACAAATAAATGTGAGAATGAACTTTATTAATTTTTTTAACTTCATATTTATTATGCAAGTTCATATAAAGGTTCTTGTTGTATGTAGTATTTAGAATTTCCTCATGTTTTTATTAATACGTTCTTATTAATAATATATCATGATGCAATTGTGCAACATGTGATAACGTTGTTTTTTCTTAGAAATAAATTCATGGTTTCAGGGCTCCAGTTACTCAGTATGGAGTTTTTATAGTGCTGTGACAGATGAAAACGTCTCTTCCTATAAATATTTCCTTCAAAAGTAATTATGAATTTTCATTGATTTTCCACTTAGGAATGGGTATTCACTTTTCATGGAGAGTATAATTTTTTTTTCATTTTCCAAGCAAGTAACAAATAACGTCTATTAACATAATTGTCAGTGTCTTATGCCTTACTTTTTCAAAACTAAAAATCTAAAATTTCATAAATAAAGGAATAAATAATGTCAAAATTTTTTTCGAACCACAAAACTTTTGACGTCGACCCGACAAGTGCTGGTTCGCAGATTACCAAATGGCGATTCTGCTTTAGCATGGTGTTTAACACTAATAGTAAAAATATTAAGAAAGGTAACTTATTTAGGAAATATTTTTTAGCCTTGATTCACTGTTAAAAATTTCTGTCAGGAAATGCATCAAAACATCATAATGCAATAAGAAACACAAAATTTGCAGAAATTGACATAAATCTCTAACGTCTCATGCAGTTCGCTATTATCAACCTTAACCTTAAATGCCTGATTTTTCAAAAATCATTCTAATAATGTTTTTTGGCTTTCAATTTTTAAATAAATCATGGCAAAAATAATTTAAAAAATCATATTTCGTTTTAAGTATGGTTTACGGCTAAAAACAGTTTGTTACTAATCGGCAATACTGGTCTTTAATTGAAAAAATAATTTTCCTTGATAAAATTCTATAATATTATACACACACAAATTTTAGGGACTACAATAAGAAATAAATTTTACTTGCTCACTGCAGAACAAAATAGGGTATTTTGCAAGCTTCCAAACAAAACAAAAAGAACAAGTAGCAACAATTGAAAAAATAAATCTATCTTTATTCTTTAACCCTTTCAGGGGCAAGACTTTTCTGATCCGATTATGTTCAAATAATTAATTCACACCGCAATATACGAACAAATTTATTTGCAAATAATGAAAAGCTTTTTTTCACGCTTATTATGAGATCGAACTTGTACTAACAAATTACTGGTGCCATTTGAAATTTCGGGCATTAAAATTAACCGTTTGCAGACTGCAAACGGCGCCCTTCAAGGGGTTAACAGCACAAGTTTTGCCATCTACATGTTGAAAATCGATTTAATAATATTTTCAGAATGTATTTTATTGGCAACATTAGGCATTATAGCTTTAATATTACTCTAATAGTATTTTAGAGCCTAAATTGGGTATGTTGCAGAAAAGCAACACCCGGCATTTAAGGGTTAAAAATGTAGACAGGTTATAACATATTGGAGAAGTTTTTAATATTGTGAGAACTTATTAGTATTACACAGCTGCCAAATCTCCGGCTTTTTGGATACCTGTATTTTAAAACAAAAAATGTTGTTTTATTCAATTGGAACATTTGGCCGATTTGAAAGAACAACATTTCTCTAAGAAAATAGTGGTGTGCAAAAAGCCGGATACTTGACAAATCTGGTATTAACTTACTAACTGTTGAGCGCTCCTATTCATACGCTTCCTTTGGCGAAAAATTACGTTTCTTAATTTAAATTTCAAATATTATTGATAAAGAGAATATTATCGGTCACACTAGCAAAAAGACACTATTTTTTTTATATTATGAAACACAAGTTTAGTTTGGAATGACATACATTGCATCAGTTTAGATAAACTGTCTAAATCTCTAAAAGTTTATTAAATTTTGTTTTAAAACACGCTGTTGGTGAAAAAGCAAGGAACAAATTCTTAGATAATATTCAGAAAGTTGAGTTTATACATCATTAATTCTTATGATTGTCATGGGTCAATTTTCCAACGCAAATAAAGTATGAGCAGTTTTGTAGAATAGGGGCCTTGACCAGATATAGAAAATTGCCTTGACAAGATAGGGAAATTTGGCAACATATATTCTGGCAACTTATTCACTGTTAAATATTCATAAGCCATTTATCTATTTTTATACACAAACAGGTGTAAATTTTATATAAATAACAATAATTCTATAGATACTATAAATACAGCATATAATTACGTACATAAACAAGCATAAAAGTTTGTTTTCATAATTGTTTATATCAATTTGGAAATAAATCTCACTTTCTGAAGCCTGAATTGTGCAAAGCTTTAAAAAAAACACCTATGACCCTATGCTGGAAAAGTACCAAATAATGTAAAAGAATCAACTTCATTTAAATATAATTTCTTAATTATTTTGAATATCTTTATTTATTGGCAGTTTAAAAATAGATTTTTTTAAAAGATTTTTTAATTATTTGGTTAGACCGAATATAAAAATATTCCGCCTAACCAAATTTTCTGTGCATCCCTAAATATAAATATTGTTGTTGTGCCTATTAATCTATTACGATTCTTTGATATGCACCGTGTACATCTTGGGTAGGCCGGCAAGAAGAGTCGCCATTTTTTTTAAATCAAACTGACTGTCTTTTATTTAAGTTGTTTAAAGGTCTTTAGCTTTTTTAAATTGAATATTACTATTTATATTTCACATCTACATATGTTAATTTATTTAAAATACAACTAAAATCTTGTTATAAAATCTATTTCAAATCGTGCTCAGATTCACATTACTATAGCTAATTAAAATCACCTGAAAAAAATAATGAATCACCAAATAGTTTAAATCATGATGTATCACAAAATTTCTTTTACTTAATAATAAAAAAAAAATCAAGCTGGCTTTAATCAGATGATTCATATCAAAAATCCATCATTAAAAAAAAAAAACAAATCGGCGATTAAAGTAATAAATTTTCATATTTTTTAAGTGATGTGAAAAAGATCGAAATCCAAGATGAAAACACCATATTCACTAATACATAATTTATGCGTTCTGTACTTTTGAAAGAAAATTTTGTTAAAACAGAAAATTTGCACCTCATACTTTTGAAAAAAAAAAAAAAATGTGGTTTTCAGATGAAGCATCTATGGGAAAGACAAGTAAGAAAACAAAATTTCAAATTACTTTACCCACACATATTCTAGCAATTTTGATTTCATAATCAGATTTAAAATATTGACTTTAATTCTATATATCTACGGGAGCATGTTCTGTTCCTTGTGTTTGCATCCTTCATATTTCTAATTTTATCTACTTCAATAGTGAATGTGATTTTATGACCAATAATACTACACCAGCAGATGTGTAATAGATTAGTAATTTCCTGTCAAAAATTAAAGTTTGAACACTTGATCATACTGTTCATGCTGTAAAATTACAGTGGCTAAAAAGATAGGTTTTATTTCCGGCTTTAAATTTAGAGTCCTCTACTTTCCAGAAAAATAATACTAAGATTTTTTTAAATACTACTAATTCTCTCTCACTAAGTTAGTCTTTCTATCATTATTACTAATAATATACTAAAGTAGTCCTGAAAACTAATAAAAAAATTTCATCCTATTTAAAGATATCACTTTAGCACTACTGCAACTTTAATTCATTTTTTAATAGCTACTGGAAAGAAAAATACACCTTTATATTACTTAAAATTTACGTTATTGTAACAATCAAGTGTTTGTTATAAAACTATATGAAATTATTATACCAAAAAAAATTATGCTTAAAAAAATGTGATTTTCAGATGACGCATCTATGGGAAAGAAAAATAAGAAAAAAAATTTCAAATTACTTTACCCACACATGTTCTAGCAATTTTGATTTCCTAATCAGATTTACAATATTGACTTTAATTCTGTATATCTACGGGAGCATGTTCTGTTCTTTGTGTTTGCATCCTTCAGATTTCTAATTTTTTAACTCCTTTAATAGTGAATGTGATTTTATGACTAATAATACTGCTTCAACAAATGTGTAATACATTAGTAATTTCATGTCAGAAATTAAAGTTTGAACACTCGATCATACTGTTCATGCTGTAAAATTACAGTGGCTAAAAAGATAAGTTTTAGTTCCGGCTTTAAATTTAAGAGTTCTCAACTATGCTGGAAAATAACACTAAGATTTTTTAAATACTACTAATTCTCTCTCGCTAAGTTAGTATTTCTATCATTATTAATAATAATATCATAAAATACTCTTGAAAACTAATAAAAAAAATTTCATCCTATTTAAAGATGTCACTTTAGTAACTAATGCACGTGTAATTTATTTTTTAGTAGCTAGTGGAAAGAAAAATGCACTTTTATATTACTTAAAATTTACGTTATTGTAACAATCAAGTATTTGTTGTAAAACTATATGAAATTATTATACCAAAAAAAATAAGTTTAAAAAAATGTGGTTTTCAAATGAAGCATCTATGGGAAAGAAAAATAAGAAAACAAAATTTCAAATTACTTTACCCACAAATATTGTAGCAATTTTGATCTCATAATCAGATTTAAAATAATGACTTTAATTCTATATATCTACGGGAGCATGTTCATGCATACTCTAAAAAGGAGAAACTTTATTAAAGTATAAAACAGCAGCATGAAAAGATGATTCATGCACTAGCAATGGCCAAGATTAATCTAAGCAATTTTGAAAAACTGAAAGTTAATTATGCAGTGCAGAACTGGGAAGAGCTTTATATTGTAATTCTTTAACCTATTTCACACCATTCCTCAACTAAATTGGCTTATAACAGACCAAAATATCCTATATTTAAAGTTTTCGATTTGATTTGAATTCCACCGTATTGGAGATTGCTTTGGAGCCTATAGCTACAATGGCTGTCGCCTCGATGATCTTTAATTATACACAGAAATAGTTACACAAACCAGACGTAACAATTTTATTTCCTTCCATTACATGTATATATAACTTTTGAAAACACAATCACAATAACATCCATGTCTTACTCAGGTATTCGAACCCGAGCCCTCAGCGTGCCAGCAGCCTCCGCTTACTGACCACGCCAATAGTTTCCGATATTTACAATTCTATAATTTTCGAAAACGTATGACGCGTTCACGGACCGCACTCTGGGTTCCCCAGGTTTCCCCGTGGGGAACCCGAAGCGTTCAGAGCCGGCATCACGTGACTTTTCCGAGATTCCCGCAGCGTTCAGAGCCGGAGATTACCCGGATTTCGGGGAACCCACATTACCTGAAAAATTTTGTTGGGTAAGGTGATCACGTGGTTGGGAAATCTGATTTGTCTGCCATTTTATAGCTTAACTGTGACTGTTAATCGGAATCACTGTTTTGATCAGTTTTATCGCACATTGTTTCTGTTTTTCATATTACAAAAATAATAATAAAAACATTTCTGGTCTAAGTTTAACTTTTAGATAACTTAGAAGATAAATGTAAATTTTGCCTATGACAAATCTCCGATTCAGCCTAAAATGGCTAGCAAAACCTGTGATACATATTTGTTGCGATAGTATTCCACATAAAAATTAACTTTTGGAACAGTTTCCCATCTAAAAAAAGTGATAATTGAATCTATTTGCACTGTCGAAAGTGTAGCTGCCGCCAGGTTCTTCTTCTTCTTCTTCTCATAATCTTTTTATGAGAAAGGCATTTGTAGTTTATATGGCGCGCAGCGCCATTTAGCCGCCAGGTTTGTAAATGTAAATAAAAAAATCCCGCAACTTTACCCGAAAGATTTCAGAGCCGTTTTTACTCAACCTTACACCGAGAAACCCGAGGCTAACGAAAAAGACAGGCTACCGCGGTGGGCCCGATTCTTCTTTTTTTACAGACCGCTGGAGTCACGTGATGCTCGAATGCACCAATGAAGGTGTGCGAAAAGAGCATCACATGACTCCAGCGGTCTGTAAAAAAAGAAGAATCGGACCCACCGCGGTAGCCTGTCTTTCTCGTTAGCCTCGCGAGAAACCAGTATGACGTCATTCCCCATTTTTCCGAGTTACCTGTGTTTCGGTCTCTGAACGCGCAAAAAATGTTTACATTGAAAAGAGCTACCAGATGGTGCTCGTATCAGCATGTTATCGCTGAGCATCGTTGAAGATTTATGGGGCACAAGTTTTTAAGCATTATAGGAATAGCCCATGGAAGAAAGAGATAGATGAAGATGCAGTTTGCCGTAAAAACGGTTTGCAATATGATGTGCGTTATCGCTCAAATTTAAATGCTCTCAATCGGCCCAAACAAAAAAAGCACCTGGATCAGGGACCGAACTCTTTGACATCACCCGTGCATTTTTTCTCCAAATGAAAGTGATCTGCTTATTTTTTAAGCATTCTAAAGCAGCATTCCATTGTATTATGAGTTAAAAACTTTATTACTGCAGCCTCTAGAAATATTGTGTGGAAATCTGCTGTCCAAACAGCGCTAAAAAATTGTATCCCTTTAATGTGCAATGACTCATAAATCCAGGGAGCCGATCGCAGCGACATCTGCGATATATTTTATAATTTCAAAGTAAACCTCATATTACTACAGTACAACATATAGAATACCTAGTGTGGAAATATGCTATCCAAATAACGCTAAAAATTTGTATCCCTTAAATGTGCGACGATACAGTTAAAATCCCAAGTGTCGATCGCAGCGACATCTGCGGGATTTTCGTATTACATTGTATAGACTAGCAATATCTTGCAGTTGTAGAAAATATCCTTCAGATATCGCTGCGATTTGTATATTTCAGCAGCATCGTTTTACATTTAAGGGATACAATATTTTAGCACTTTTTTAAGTATTACAGAGATAGCCAATTGAGGATATTCCAAATATGGGTTCGAGGATGAAAAAAGTCACGTGATACCGGTAATTTGCCCAAAGAACTTCTAACTGATAAGAAGGGAAGATACTACTGCTTTGCCTCATGAACTGTTTCATTAGCTAGCGGGGATTTACATTACACGTCTACGGAGCCTTCCCTTCTTTACGCTAGAAGTTTTTACCTTGATCACGTGACCAAAACGGAGATGGAATATCCTCCATTTCAACACTATATATTCTAGGTGCTATAACTACAGCGTCTAGATTAACTCGTGTTGGAGTTTTTGAAAATATCCTGCAGATGCTGCTGCGGTCGGCTCATTGGATTTCAGCATCGTTTGGAATTTAAGGGATCCAATATTTTAGCACTTTTTTAAGTATTACTGGGATAGCCGATTTCCACACTACATATTCTAGATGCTGTACTATAGCGCCTAGAATATATAGTTTGGAAATCGGCTATCCCTGTAATACTTAAAAAAGCGTTAAAATATTGGATCCCTTAAATGTGCAATGATACTGCTGCAATATGCAGATCGCAGTGACATCTGCAGGATATTTTCTACAACTGCAAGAAATTGCTAGTCTATACAATGTAATACTAGTAATACAAAAATCCCGCAGATGTCGCTGCGATCGACACTTGAAATTTTAGCACTATCGTCGCACATTTAAGGGATACAAAATTTTAGCACTGTTTGGATAGCATATTTCCACACTAGGTATTCTAGGCGCTGTAGCTGTAGTATTACGAAACGTTTTCTTCCTTTTTTCGTGAGAGAACGTGCTTATGTTTGTGCCGACTGTAGCTGATTTTAGGGTTACATTTTTTGCGTCACCCCCAGCCACATTACTGTATCTCCATCTATTTCCTTCGTCCATGAGAATAGCCGATTTTCACACTATATCTTCTAGACGCTGTACCTGAGATACAGCTATAGTATAGCGCCTAGAATATATAGTGTGGAAATTGGTTATCCCTGTAATACTTAAAAAAAGCGTTAAAATATTGTATCTCTTAAATGTGCAATGATACTTCTGAAATATGCAGATCGCAGCGACATCTGCAGGATATTTTCTACAACTGCAAGAAAATGCTAGTCTATACAATGTAATACTAGTAATACGAAATCCCGCAGATGTCGCTGCGATCGACACTTGGGATTTTAGCAGTATCGTTCCACCTTTAAGGGATACAAATTTTTAGCACTATTTGGATAGCATATTCCACACTAGGTATTACAGCGCCTAGAAGATACAGTGTGGAAAACGGCTACAAAATAATGCTAAAAAATTGAATCCCATAAATGTACAACGATGCTGAATAACAAGATGTAGATCGTAGCGCCATCGTAGTGATTTAAAAACGATAGTCATTCTAAAAGAGACTCTTTAACCTATTTCACGTCATTTCCTTAACTAAATTAGCTTATAACAGACTAAAATATCTTATATTTATAGTTTCCGATATTTAACATTCTATAATTTTTGAAAACACAGGGTCTATATTGAAAAGAGTTACGAGATGGCGCTCGTATCAGCATATTGCCGCTGAGCATTGTTGGAGATTTATGGGATACAAGTTTTTAGCACTTTTTTAAGCATTATAGGAATAGCCGTTTTCCACACTGTATCTTCTAGGCGCTGTACTGGGTATTCTAGACGCTGTAGGTATAGAATAGCGCCTAGAATATATAGTGTTGAAACCGGCTATCCCTTTAATACTTAAAAAAGCGCTAAAATATTGTATCCCTTAAATATGCAACGATGCTGCTGAAATATAAAGATCGCAGCGACATCTGCTGGATATTTTCTACAACTGCAAGATATTGCTAGTATACACAATGTAATACGAAAATCCTGCAGATGTCGCTGCGATCGACACTTAGGATTTTAGCAGTATCGTCTTACATTTAAGGGATACAAATTTTTAGCATTGTTTGGAAAGCATATTTCGACACTAGGTATTGGGGCCTCCGTGGCCAAGTGGTTAAGACACCACGCTGCTAATCGCTTTAGAGCGTAGGAGGCTTATCGGGTTCGACTCCCGCTGGCTCCATTGCACACTCTTTGTGGAGCTCCCGGATGTAAAAATTATCTGTGTTGTAAATTCCATTGTGCTATCTCGTCCCTGTATATAGACGATGAGTTATAAGCAGGCCTTATTGTCAAGCACACAAGTCTGATGTATGTGTCCAATAAAACAGACAAACAAACAGACTAGGTATTCTAGACGCTGTAGCTATAGCGCCTAGAATATATACTTTGGAAATCATCTAACCAAACAGGGCTAAAAATTTGTATCCCTTAAATGTACAACAATGCTGAAATCCAAAGAGCCGACTGCAGCGACATCTGTGATATATTTTCTAATTTCAACTTCAATATCGTATTATTACAGCATCTAGACCAAATCGTCTTGGCGTTTTAGAAAACATCCTGCAGATGTCGCTACGATCGGCTCTTTGGATTTCAGCATCGTTTAACATTTAAGGGATAAAATATTTTTGCACTTTTTTAAATATCACTGTGATAGCCGAGTTCCACACTATGTGTTCTAGGCGCTATAGGCGCGACCAACGACACATTTTGTGTCAATAGCCGTGTAAAGATGATCCACTCCGTGTTACGTTTTAAATGTCATGAACAGGCCTTGTTTGTGTGTTGGTTTGTTTGGACACATACATCAGACTTGTGTGCTTGACAACAAGGCCCGCTTATAAATCATCATCGATATACAGCACCGCCCCCTGAATACTAGGTCTGAGCGCTCACACAAAAATGACACAAAAATGGCGGCTGCCGAAGGCGGATTTTTTTAGCGCACGTACGGTTCCTTAAATGTAGACACCAATATTTTATAAAAGATTTCTCTGCCTTGTTCATTCTCAGAAAAATGAAGAGGAAAAAACTTCAAAAAATTATTGATAGGAATATTTAAGGGTCCGTACACACGCTGAAAAAAATCCGCCTTCGGCTGTCGCCATTTTTGGTCCAGCGCTCAGGCCTAATATTCAGGGGGCAGTGATATACAGGGACGAGATAGCACAATGAAATTTACAGCACAGAGAATTTTTACATCCGGGAGCTCCACAAGGAGTGTGCAATGGAGCCAGCGGGAGTCGAACCCGACAAGGCTCCTACGCTCTAAAGCGATTAGCAGCGTGGTGTCATAACCACTCAGTCCTTGTAGCGCTCCAGGCTTATTTCATAAATGCAGCAAAACTGTGGCCGGGATCCAGATAGATTTTTCGGTCTTAGCGAAACGAGATCGACCAATCGGATGCTTGCATTTTTTCAATCAGCGAAAATTTCGCAAAATTTCAGGTTCTGACTGGTCAATCTCGTTGCGCTAACAGCGAATCTATTTGGATCTCAGCTCTTATAACTTAAAAACGCGATACGAACATCTAGCATGCGAATGTACTTGGAATGTGCTATATTGTGCTATAATTATGCTATAGTGCCTAGAATATATAGTGTGGAAATCTGCTATCCCTGTAATACTAATGGTGTTATTACACGAGGACTCAAAGACGCTTCAGATTCCAGGCGTTTAGAGACAACAGCCGCCTCACGGTCCGTCTTTTCCAAGCATTTCATTGGCTGTTCCGGAAAAGGCTTTTCTATTATCATATTTCCAAGCATTTGATTGGCTGTTACTGGCGACTCGCCTCGTTTCGGGCTTCAAAGATGCTCCGACAGAAAAAAGACGCTCGCTCTCCAAGCGACTCCCCTGCAGCCATACGATAATAGTGTTATTACACGAGGGGTCAAAGACACTTGAGATTCCAGGCGTCTCCATGTCCTGCGACCCACTTTTGAAAGCCACTGTTTACGTTTCCGAGCATTTCATTGGCTGTTCGGGAAAAGGCTTTTCCCTCGTCAGATTTCCAAGCATTTGATTGGCTGTTACTGGCGAGTCGCTTCGCTCTCAGGCGTCAAAGTCGCCCGACAGAAAAAAGACGCTCGCTCTCCAGGCGACTCCCCTGGTGCCATAGGAATAATATGGAGACGCCTGGAATCTGAAGCGTCTTTGACCCCTCGTGTAATAACACCTTTACATGGAGACGCCTGGAATCTGAAGCGACTTTGGCCCCTCGTGTAATAACACCATTAAACAAGTGCTAAAATATTGTATCCCTTAAATGTGCAATGATATTACTGAAATATAAAGATCGCAGCGACATCTACAGGATATTTTCTACAACTGCAAGGTATTGCTAGTACAGCGCCTAGAATACCTAGTGTGAAAATATGCTATCCAAACCAAAGACTTTTAAGATACATAGACCGGCAATTCCCATTCAAAAGCACTCAAAATTATGGCAGCTATCTGAAGTAAATTGAAACACCTCAACCGCGAGGTTTGTACGTCAACTGTGGTTATTTACCATTAAGTGCTATGGTTAGAATGAGCTTAAAAATAATTTTTATCAATATATATGAAGTTCATGGCATATTTTTTTACATGAAGCTATTTTTTATATCTAAATATGCGTTATAAATATTGAATTTACAGAAATAAAGTTAAATAAGGCGATTTATTAATAATTTTATGGATGGTATGTTTGAAAAAGAGTATCGAATTTTAACATGCCTTATAAACCTAAATAAAGGCGAAGTTTATATGGAAACAGATTGCTAAAGATTATAATTTCATCTTTTTTTTAAGTTTGATTTACAAAAGTAACTGGTAGGGAAGTTTAGATTTAAACATAGCGACTGTAACGTAATATAGTAATTTACAAAATTTTAAATTACTTGTAAAGAAATCTACATTTTTAAAACTAATTTTTATGCAAAAAGGTAATTAAAAAAATGCTTATTAACGAAAGTAACACTATATTTTTATCCTTGGAGAATGTTTATTGAAATACTTACTTGCTATACGAAAAAAAAAAAAATGATGAATAATAAGGTTTTTTTTTTTTTTTTTTTTTTTTTAAGGCTTAAATGAAATAGGGTAGACTTATACTTAATGATCCGCAATGAAAAAATAAGCTGATTAAAGCAATTGTTTAGGTAAATTAAAATATAAAACATATATTCTGCCGTACTACAGCTGTGATCAAAAATCCTCAGTTAAACTGATAGTTTGCTGTCTATGTATCTTAAAAGTCTTTGATCCGAACAGTGCTAAAAATTTGTATCCCTTAAATGTGCGACGATACTGCTAAAATTTCAAGTGTCGATCGCAGCGATATCTGCGGGATTTTTGTATTACTAGTATTACATTGTATAGACTAGCAATTTATTGCAGTTGTAGAAAATAACCTGCAGATGTCGCTGCGATCTGCATATTGCAGCGATATCATTGCACATTGAAGGGATACAATATTTTAGCGCCTTTTTAAGTATTACAGGGATAGCCGATTTCCACACTATATATCCCAGGCGCGATAATTGCTAGTCTATACAATGTAATACGAAAACCCCGCAGATGTCGCTGCGATAGACACTTGGCATTTTAGCAGTATCGTCGCACATTTAAGGGATAAAAACTTTTAGCGTTGTATGGATAGCATATTTCCACACTAGGTATTCTAGATGCTGTATTTATGGTATGCAAACATGTATGTTAAAGACCCTCTCCATATGTTCAAATCTCTTTTGCTATCGGGCGACCAGATTGCCGTTCCTGAATTACCCTAAGTATGTTAGCTGCAATTTTTGTGTTCTTTCCCATTTTTATTGTTTATTCGTGTGAATGATGGATGGATAACTGTATTTTGAATTGAAAATTGCAATTTATAAATATACTATCATTATGTTTCAACATTGCTCAGGAGGTGCTAGAGATTTAATTATAACGTGTATCAAAGGAGAAGGAAAATTTTTGAAGTTTTGGGCTTTACCTATTACTGATTTAGGTACAGTCAAAAGCATTGAAAATCGTCTTGAAGTTTTACAACAAGATATAGATGCATCCTGTAGATTTTCCTACATTGCGCAAATTCCTCTTGGTTTTAAATGTGTTGTAAAATCAAAATTGAAGCAATACCGATGGTGTCGTGCAGTTGTATTAGCAAAACAAGGATGTAATACAATCTTAGTACGATTACTTGATTATGGTATTGAGGAAACCGTTTTAATTTCAGATGTCAGAAACTTTAATGATCCAATTATGTCTATTCTACCACAAGCCGTTGAATGCATTCTTGCGGACATTATGCCAGTTTCCAACGAGTGGACAGTTGATTCGATTAAGTATTGTGAGCAGCATTTATTATATAATACGTTTACTTTTTATGTAGTATCAGAATATATGAAGCTACCAGTGGTTCGTGTTGTAAAGAAAAGTGAAACTGAAGCATTCGTGCAAAGATTAATTAACGGGGTTCAGACTTTAATCCAGAAGGAAACTGTTTCACAACCACCTGTGCAATTATCGTATAAAAAATATGTATTGGAACCAAACACCAAACATTTGATAAGAGTATCTTATTTTGTAAATGCGCAAAAATTTTATGTTCAGCTATCATTTGCTAAAGATGAACTAAAAAATCTGATGGACTCTATAAATAGATTGCCAAAAAATATTTTTAATCCACTTCCAGAAGTACCGGCTGTTGATACACCATGTTTGGCTCAACTGTCTAGCAAAAATTGTTATTACCGAGCCCTGATCAAACATACACAACAAAACCAATGTAAAGTATTTTTTGTTGATTATGCTTTTTCTAACCAGAATGATATCCATGAATTGAGAGCTATACCTCCAACATTCTTAAATTTGGCAGCTCAGGCTATATGTTGTTCATTACCAATGGAAGCCGATATTGATCCTGAAGAATTTAAACGTCTTGTTGGTTACGAACAACTAGAACTAATAGTAATAGGCCATACTAGTAAATCGTATATAGTAAAATTACTTTTCCGTGGTCAAGATTTACTGATGTTATTCCAGGCAGCTCAAAATTATATTCCACAAAAATTACACATAAATGCATATTCTCAAGTTATTGTTACTTATATCAATAATATATCTGAATTTTATTGCCAACTTACCATTATGAAAGAGGATCAAAATATTATATCCAATATTCTTAAAGCAGGTTATAATTTTGAACCTATTATTCTTAATGAATGTATTCCTGGAAAGCCAGTATGTGCAAAATATTCAGAAGATAATCTGTGGTACAGGGCGCGCATTATAAAAGTAAATCATGAAAACGACATTGAAGTTTTCTTTGTAGATTTTGGCAACTGTGACAATATTAATTTAAAAGATGTACGAAAAATAGCTCCTGAGTTATTCAAATTTCGTACTCAAGCATTTAAGTGCTTTTTGTATGAAACTCCTCTTTCAACTGATTCAAAAACACAAGATGATGCACTTGAATTGCTAGAACAATTGACAGCTGGTAAAACTTTGCTAGCAGATATAAATATTTTTGATATAGATGCAGGTTATGGCATTACTTTGTACACAAAAAACTCGTCATTATCAATTAATAATACGTTACTCTCAACATTTATGTCTATACCAATAGTTCCTGCGAAGGATGTCGAAGATGTTTATGTAACATCCTTTGATTCTCATATGTCATTTTTTGTACAATTTGAGAAAATCGATTCTGAAA
Source organism: Maratus speciosus (assembly GCA_963932465.1). Taxonomy (NCBI): domain Eukaryota; kingdom Metazoa; phylum Arthropoda; class Arachnida; order Araneae; family Salticidae; genus Maratus; species Maratus speciosus. The sequence goes on from OZ010796.1 coordinate 313,368,048, forward strand.
AACTAGCTAATATGCAAGAAGAAATAAACGCATTTTATTCAGGAATGCAAAACAACTCGTTTGTATTAAAGGAAGGAATTTTAGTATGTGCAAGATTTTTTAAAGATGATCAGTATTACCGTGCTAGAGTTGAGGAGTGTAAAGATGGACAATGTGATGTCTTTTTTATCGATTATGGAAATAGGGAGTCTATTCCTGTGAGAGATATCCACCTTATCGATAGAAAATTCACCCAGTACCCCCAGTTTGGTACAGAATGTGCTTTTGAAAACTTTGCTTCTCGAGTTCCAACTGATAAATTATCTGAAATTATGTTAGAAAACTCTTTTCAACTGAAAATGATTCGGAAAGAAGGAGAGAAATGGTATGTATCACCCACGGAAACCTTTCCTGGAAATGCTGCTCTGTTAACACTTGTTAAACAGTTAGAAGGTTCTACTAGGAATGGTGAGTATTTTAGTCGTAAAATTTTGTAACTGTATACAATTTATGACTGTAACAATTATCTCAAAATCTGGTTATTATGATCTGCAGCTGAAACCAAAAGAAACAAAATTTCACTAGTATTTATAGTTAAATTATAAGTTACAAGTTAAACTTTGAAAAGTGAAAAAAGCAGCGGTATGTGAGACCACTAACAATAGTTACACAGTGATAGTGTAGCACAAGATTTTAACCCTGATATAATTGAGTGTCATAGTTTGATTTATAATGCGTTATATATACAAAGAGAATTAAAATGCAATTCTTTTAATTTTGAGGAAACTTAATCGGTAAATCAAATGTATCCTTAATTATTTACTATAAGACGAAATACTTCATATGTTGTTCATACAGTAAATAATTAAGGATACATTTGATTTACCGATTAAGTTTCCTCAAAATTAAAAGAATTGCATTTTAATTCTCTTTTTATAACGCATTATAAATTAAACTATGACACTCAATTATATCAGGGTTAAAATATATTATAATATAATAAATAAATAAATATATTATAAAAAATATTATAATAAAATAAATATTATAATATATATATATATATATATATATATATATATATATATATATATATATATATACAGTGTGTCCACGTATAACCTGACCGACCTTTATTTTCGCAACCGTTGGTCCTAGATGCATACTTCCAATTACAAAAATGGTCAAAATGAGGTGCAGGGTTAAGATAAAAAAGTTTGAAGCGAAAACACAAATTAGTGAAGTACAGAATCTAAATTTTTATACGACACCCCGGTCCTATAAGTTATATTTAGTAAAATTTCCCTGTTACACTGGCAAGTAAGGCAAAAAAAGTCCCGTTATTCTATTAAAATTGACCGAGTAATAGCTGTTTAAAGTTGGAGCATGATTTTTGCTTCATATTAGGGGTCATTCACAAATTTATTAGAAATATAATTTCGTCTCTTATATTAAAGAAATGGTTAAGAGTAAAATTAGCATTGCAATATAAATTCAAAATCTTTAATCATTCTGACATATTACTGCAAAATGGACAATTTGTACTGAACTTTATAAGAGGATAAAAATAAATTTTTTGTTAAATAAAAGGATGAAAAACAACAGCCTCAATTATTTACAAAATGATACATATTTTAAAATGTTGTTATATTACACTGTCGTTAAAATGTTAGGCTGTGGCATGTTTTTTAGCTTTTGAAATTTGGTTCTTACGTATTTTTTAGCACTGAATCCGAAAATGACATTTTAAATCATCACGTCAGGCATTTTCTCAAATCGCAAATTTCAAAGTTAAAAAGCTAAAAGTTAAAATTGATCCCCCTCCCCTCTCAACCTCATCGGACCTCCGAGCTGTTTAGCTGTAAGAAACCCAGTATAAGCCAAAACATCTAATAAATTATTGAATTAAATAAAATTAAACTGAATAAAAAACTAATCTATTTTATAGTATCAGATTTCTTGCTATTTTTTTAACCTTGAATTTTACGATTTGCGAAAAATCTTGATATGATGGTTAAAAGTGAAGATAATTTTTTTATTCAGCGTTAAAAAATGCATAAAACGTAATTATAAAAGTTAAACACAACCATAGCAAGCTTATGTTCTCTAATCTAAAACTCTTTCTTAAACTTGTTGACTGTAATCTATCCGAATTTTTTTTATGTTATCCTCTAATATGTGTATAAGATCGTAAGAGTCGAAAATCATAATATTGCATTATCATCGGATTTAAGTCAGTATATAAAATTTAACTTCGATCGGACATTTGAAAGTAAGTTCGAGTACAAATTTTCAACTGGAAAGACGATCATTGGAATTTAAATAAAACCTTTTGAAAATAACATAATTTTAGTTAAAAGAAATAGCCTCAAATCCTTACAAAGTAAAACACATGTTAAAATACAATTATTTTAACTAATCTAAAACTTAACTAAAAAGTTAATCGTAATATTTGTACGATTTCTTTCAAAGCGCAGATACCTTGAAATAAGTTTAAATACTTTATACACGACCCCTGATAGCATGTTCGAAATCATCTGTTTTGATATGCAAAAAAGTGGTATAAGTCATGCATTTCAAGGTTTCATAACTTGGTCAATTTTAATGTTAGATGAATGGGACTTTTTTGTCTTACTTGTTAGTGTCACAGCAAATTTTTAGTAAAAATCACTTATAGGACCGGGGGACCGTATAAAAATTTAAATTTCGTAATTTTTTAATAAATGTTTTATCTTGGCCCAAATCGCTTTAAAATAATTCTCTACCTTATTTAAACCATTTTTTTAGTTGGAAGTATGCATCTAGGACCAACGGTTGCGAAAATAAAGGTCGATCACGTTATACGTGGACACACTGTATATAGAAATGTAAAATAAAAATGTAAAAATATCAACGTTAGAAACACTAGTACTTTTAAATTTTAAGCGTAGGGGAGAGTGTGGTGGAATGGGACAGCATTTTTTTCTCTGTTTCATTCAAAACATTTCATAAATCACACACTAGATGAAGCAGTGGTAGCCCAATCTTCAGTTGAAAAAAGTTGATGATCTGCATAAGCTTGCAATTGTATAAAGAAAAAGATTATTTCAAGAATCAAATGTACACTTGTTTCATATAGGGTACATGTGCCAGTAAAAGACAACCCTTGATATTTTTGGTTCATAAAAAATAACTAATAAATATTTACCTTTAATTATTTTTTTTTATTGTTCCCCCTTGTATGTTTTATAAAACTGGGTTATTGTTGACACTTTAAATCAAACCAATCAGGAAGCAGAAAACAATGTTTCAAAGTTTTGCTGTTTTTCTGTGAAAATCTTATTGAAGAGGCTAAGAGCTGACTTCATTTAATTTATATATTTATTTTCTTGCAAAATGTGAAAGTTTTTGTTTGAGTAGCAATAGAAAACTTAGAATATTATGTACTAATGGCCATTTACAAAATTTCGTTTATTTTTAAGGTTTTAAGAGGGGGTGTCCATTACTGGGATGATTAATTAGTCATTTTCCAGTAATGGACACCCCATGTAGACATTGCTAAAAATGCAATTTCAATAGTGTTTATAGTGCATAAAATATTTTGACTTAACTGAAACCTAAATAATCAAATTTAATTTTTAAATTATGCTTACCAAAATGTAATAACACCAAAACTTTTATAAATAGCTGCTTTTAAGTTATTTTATGTGATTAATAAAATGTCAATATTTTTTATCTTTTTTATGTATATGTAGGGGAGAGTGGTAATGAATGGACCATGGGGATGAATGGGCCATTAACAAAATATAAAGTATTTGCATAAAATTATTTTAGATGCCGCCAATAGATTGAGCTATTTGTTCTACCAAACTCATCAAATTTTCCATTGTTTGGGAGAAGCCGTTTTCCCACTAGAGTAGGATGGTCAAAAATCTGATTGAAAAGTAAATTTTTTCCCTTTTCAGTAAAATAAATAATCTAAAATGTATGTTATTTCATTGAAGATATGTGTATTAGAAAGTCTTTGCATATATGTAAACTAATTTTAGGATGTATTTAGATGTTATTTGAATTTAATGTGCTAAAAAATCCTGAATATATTCCTGAAGTATAGGTGGGACTGAATGTACCACTATATCATGGTCATGAATGGGCCACTTTTGCCGTGATCATGAAAATATGGTTTTTCATTCTTTCTTTTCTGATTTTCTCTTTAATATGAAACATAACTGGCTGTCATGGATTTAGATTAAATTACACTCTAGTTAGAATATGTTTATAGTGATGTCTAAAAAATAATTTGCACATTTTCACCCTAAGAAATATTAGTTATTCATTAGAAACACAAGTTAAATTGTATAAATGATTAAGGTGAACTGTCCAGTTGTTGACCACACCTACCAGTATTTTCCTACTTGATATAAAACTAGAATAATTGTTTATATTCTGAATCTGATGGGTAGAATGAATACCAGAAATTTACACTAAATAGACTAGACAATAGGCAGTTCAACCCTGTTACAACAATGTCGCTTAGTATTAATTTTGAAAAATATAAAATTCGTTAAATCATTAAAGATTAATAAAAGATTTATAAAATATATATAAAATATAAGATTAATAAATGATTAATTCTGTATTTTTTTTTATTGAATTCATTTAGTGGCCCATTCATTACCTTCAATGGCCCATTCAGCCCCACGGGTGGTGATAAATGGGCTAAATTTTTATATTTTTATTTTCTATTATCTTTCATTATAGACATTTTCTAATCCAATTTTTATGAATTTTTTTATATAACCAAATAAGTAAAGTAACTGAAGAGCCAGTTCTGAGCCAAAAAAATTATTAGAAAAATTACAAAAATTAAACAAAAATTGGCCCATTCAACCGTGCATATTTTATAATCTGGCAATGAAACCAGCCAGGAAGCAGAAAATATTGTTTAAGAGCACAGCCAAAGAGACTCATTGGGCTTAATCCCCCTTCGTTTAAATAAAAACATTTAAGTTACAGAAGCTATTAAAAATCTATTTTCTATCTTAAATGTTTCCTTATTCACCTCTGACAAAAATTGTAATATTAATGAAAGTTATAGATAATATTCATGAAAATAGTAAATCTGCCGATGAGTGCCCTCAAACATCAGTTCTACAGTTTTATTTTGAAATTATTTATTTAGTATTTAAACTATTCAACTCACAATGTCATTTCTTTCATATTTCTAATAATTATTATAAATGATATATCAAGTAGTCTCTGGAAGATTAATTGTTAAAAATAGTGAGACAAATCTAAACACTAATATTCCAAAACTTTTTTTAAAATAAATACCCCACTGTTTCAATAATTTTATTGAAACTATTCAATAATTTATTGATAGCTGTAATTGCTTGCTATTTATTATTTTAAACTATCCATCTAAAATAATTAGAACATCGATCTTCTGATAATTGCAATAATTGATGCAAACAGTAAATGATTATCACAAATACTTTATTAATTACTGGTATCCTAATTGTTAAATTTATTTGAAAATAACTATTTTCAAATATATTCATTATTATATATTCATTAGTATATATTCATTAAATTCTGGTTCTAAATACAGTCATAAAAACAATTATATTTATTACTTTTTATGGGGTGTCCATTACTGGAACAGAGCGTGTCCATAACTGGGCTTTTGGGTGTTTTGATATATTTCTGTTATTTAAAATTAAATTTAGATTCATATTGGGAAATGATACTATAAGAATGGTTAAATATTGTTGATAGGTTCATATACTATTGAAAAAACTGAAATATAGTAACTATAACTATTAATAAAAAATAATTTTAAAAGAAATTACTTAAGAGTGTCCATTACTGGCACATCTACCCTACTTGTTAAGCTTTCTGTATATTAATGACTTGTTTATGCATAGATCTAATAGTTTCCTTGTATAGTGAGCATTATACTGTATATTATCCATAATTTAAAGTAATCCTAAAAGCAGCATTTTTGTTTATACAAAAAAATTAATATGAAAGAAGGTAGTGGGAAGGAATGGGACATGTTCAATTCCTCCATTTAATAAGATGAATGCAAATTGCTAATAAGCAAATATTTTTAGAGGGTAATACATTAATTATAACATTGATAATATATTCATTTTCTTCAAAATGTGAATAAATTCAACTAATGATTTTTTGATGTCATCTGTGACTGATAATCCTGAATTTTCTTACCAGTGATGAAGATACTGAAATTTTATATTGTGGCACAGAGATTATCAACCTACAATCTTTGTACTTTGTACTTGTTAATACTTTATACCTAGCGGACACTAGGCTATTTGTGTCTTATAGCTTTCTTTTATAGCTGTCCCATACCCCCATGTTAGTCGGGAGGTATGGGATGCATTTTCAAACTTACAATTTCTTTAATTATAAAATTGTTTCTGCAGATTATGTTTCTATATTGTTCAAGGACATTAGAAAGTGGTTTTTTTTTTATCCTATAAATTAATTTTTTTTGTTTTTGTGTCAAATTTGATTTTCTTACTTTTGTAAAAGTGTCCCATTCCTCCCCACACTCCCCTACCGGTTTCGGTAGTATATAGCGTACCGTCCTCAGTGCGGAACACATATACAAATGTGGGTCATTCTTCCAAAAGTGTACATTTTCAATTTTAAATTTTCTTGTAAAGAAACTTTTTTTCAAGACATATTTTTAGAAACTCAGCACTTATAGCACAAAAACATATGTTATCACGCACAAGAAAAAAAACTTTATTTTATTGAAGAGTAGAAGTAGGGGAATCTAATGATCCATATCTGCCGGAAGTGAAGTGGTGCATAAACCAAAAATTAATACCACCAGTGGTTGACTTGCAGGTTTATCAATGTGTTTGTTCTACAAACAATAGGTATGAAAACATGGAAGATAGTTGTAGGACAAACAACAATGATAAACCTACGAGTCAACCACTGGTGGTATTAATTTTTGGCTTATGCACCACTTCACTTCCGGCAGACATGGATCATTACACTACTTCTACTCTCACATGAAATAAGTTTTTCTCATGTGCTTGATAACATAGGTTTTTGTGCTGTCGGCTCATGGACTATTACTGCGAGTAAAAATCAGCATTGCCCATCTACATTATATTTAGTTTTCTCAGAAACACATTTTTTTATTAACACCATTCACGGAGGTGAGCTTTATGATATGGTTATGTTTGTGAGGTGAGACAAAGCTTAAATAATCTATTTATTCTGTTAAATATATCTAAGGAGCAATTCTATATAAGAATGCACATTAAATTTATTTGGAGCTAATATAAAAACCTCCCAAAACACCTCCCCCATCTGGAGCTCCTTTTCATCACCCATGTTTTAGGGGAAAGAAGGGTAATCACGCTCACTCAAATATCTCTAAATAGATTAGAATTGAAAACGTGCGATCGGCACCAGCACCTAGCGAACTTCATCGTAAGTTCCCAGTAAGAGTATAGTAACCGTCGGAAGGAAAGTATTTTTGTGTCCTCCGTTATTAGTTTGCAGTTATTTTATTATAAAATTCTACAACATTTAACTTGAAAGTAAGTATACATTCTTATTTTCAAATGTTAATTCACTCATTATGTCTAAAAAATATATACATTTAGCTGTACGTTCATGTTTTTATTTATTTTTTAGTGCGTTGTTACGCCAGATATAATGCATTAAAATCCAACATGGATATGAAGGGTAATGGCGCTCACATGCAATTCCAGAAGCAGTTTTTACAGTGTTACTTTTTTAAAATACAAATTTCTTGATTGAAACCACTTTTTTAAAATGGTAAAATTCCTTGTTTTCGCCTTAATTAATGTCATTAAAGTAGGCGAATTTTACGATTTCAAAAAAGTGGTGACAATAAAAAAACCTAAATAAAAAAAAAAAAGCCTACTGGCAACACTATTTAGAAGTGCTACAGGATGAAAACCACGAACAGATGCTTAGCTCTTTAACCCTTTCCAGCATGGTGGGTCGTGGTTTCGCTGCACAATATATGGAAAGTGGTTGAATAAAGTCTGCTGTGGTGTGAATAGCCCACACAGCTACATATGTGAATTTTCCAGTACTTAAATGTTGTATTCAAATTTTGATCGCCATTACCCTACCATATCGGGCATTACCGCTACCATATCGGGCATTACCGCTCATTCGATGGTTAATTAAATAAAATGATTAAAAAAAAATCCGAAAACTTTTATGCAAATTAGTTGATTGCAAACGGTTCCTTCTGCTTTGGACTTATACTGCGTTAATAAAATATTGATTTTTTGTGTAAATTTGACTAGCTATTCATGTTTTCCCTTAAGTGAGTGGCATTACCCTACTTTCACCTAACTTAATTTATTTCTGTGTGGTATATATTTCACCTATTTTGTGACTAAATTTCTGGTTCGTATCGACATATATTTGTTTGGTCGCAGTCAAATTAACTGCTGGGTGTTGTAGTTTTTAGATATGTAAATATTTGTTATGCAGTATCAAATAAAATGTATTTACTTTGTTGTCGGTTAAAAAATATCGTTAAACTTATTGAACAATTAGTTTAACAAGTCAATTCAGAAATATTTCTCTAACAGTCTTATCATGGGTATGGTGGAACTGCGACTGAACGACTTTTTGAATACAAGTATTTCACTAGAAAATGTTATTTTTTACATTTGCGAAAGAAACTTCCTTTCAGATGAGTTTCTAAAAAATTCGTTAGAAAAATCTAAAGATTTTTCTTTAAAATGTGATTTCACAAATGCACTGAATGAAAGGCCTGGCGTAGACCATAGACTAACAAGTAGTTTGGAGAGTTACAGCAAAATCTGTAATGGTAGCGAGTGATAATAGCATCACTATTGATAAGAAGGGAAACCTAACAATCTTCCAGAATTTACGTATGTATTTGAAATTTGTTTATGCTCTATTAATTTAATATCTGTTCTTTGATTCTATTATAGGGGAGACCGGGGTACAGTGGACCACTTTTGAAGTTAAAATTTTTTTCTCTTTAACGGAGAGACCAATCTACCTGAAAATATTTTTGAATATTCTTTAACACTTTCTACATGCCTCATAATTTTCGCACAAAAAAAAATTATTTAACTTGCCAAGTTATTTAATGGTCTTGCTCTGTGATTAAATTTATCTGACACTTGCAATTAGCTGAATGTGCGTGTTTCGAGTGTTTCTGGAATGTAGTTCTGCTTAGTCAGGCGCAATCGAACCTGTGCTGATAGTATGTTTGATTCGCTTGCATAAAAACTGCTGAGCGCCTGCGTAATGTTAGACTGAGTGTGTTAACACCCTTTATATAATGTTTATAAATGCCTGCATTGTACACAGAACCAATACTCAGCCTGCTGATGACAAATCTGAAAACACCAAAAAAACTGGACCTCGCATAGTAAGACTGGACTTCAGTTTTTTTTTTTTTTTTTTCAGATTTATTCGTGACGTAGGCTTCTGCTAATACGTAATCGCGATAAAGGGCGGGAGGTGTGCGGGATAGTCTTGCTCTGTGATTAAATTGATCTGGCACTTGTAATTAGCTGAATGTGTGTGTTTCTGGAATGTAGTTCTGCTTAGTCAGGCGCAATCGAACCTGTGCTGATAGTATGTTTGATTCGCTTGCATAAAAACTGATGAGCGCCTACGTAATGTTTGAGTGTGTTGATAACACCCTGTATATAATTCTACATCCAAAGCAGCTAAATTCAATCGAGTTTTGTGATTTGGAAGTAGCATGATGTTGTGTTCACGCTGGGTTTTCAACTCAAATGCCGACCCCTCAGAGCCTGTTTTTGATCCTGCAAAGCACGCGTACTTGCTGTACAATTTCGATTATACAGAAAACGGCACCTGTTATATTAGTGGCTTCGTAATATTCAAAGAAATGCTTGATATTTACGATTGCCATGCATGCTATCCTGATGCAGCTTTTGATAAAGCTTGCTATTCAAGCGAATTCTATTCAATGTTGATCAAACACGATCATTTATTTGTCGAGTTTGGATCTATATGTGAAACTACAGAAGACTACTTGTCCAAATACTTTATTAGACTGTCTTTGTCTGAAACAAAATATATATATTTTTTTTAATTACGCATTAAATAAAAAAAAAAATTTGATTTCTAAATAAATCACATTTTAAATTTAGAATTAAATTTAAATATTGGTTCTGACTAATTAAAACTTGTTAAAATCCTTCAATAATTCATTATAAAGGCCTGCATTGTACACAGAATCAATACTAAGCCTGCTGATGACAAATCTGAAAACACCAAAAAACTGGACATCGCATAGTAATAACTGGTCTTTTAGCATAATAAACTAGTGATCTTGCATACATAACCCCCACTGATGTTCTAACATGCAGAACCAACTGATCTCGCAATCAAAAAATCAGTGATGTTACACTATTTC